>OX030951.1:95544916-98535263 GCA_943735915.1 Pherbina coryleti | reverse complement strand
ACTTCTGTTGGCTTAACGGTCTTTGAAAAAACTGAAAACTTCTTATTTTGACCTAAACTGGCCAAAGATTTTCATTCACAACTTCATTATAATAATTTTTTAAATACCAAATTTAAAGTTAACGAAACGTAGCGATTGAGACTGTACATCTCGTTTCACCAATTTTGTACAGGAAAGTGTATGTCTAGGGACTTTAGTATATTTTACTATGAAATCCATAATATCATCTTGTGTAATAGACGGCTTAAATGCAGATAAATGCAAAAATATCTTGCGATCGAACACAGCTAGCTCAGTGTTTACATTTTGTCCAACAATAAGCGAGCGTTTACTTCGATATCTGCTGTTTATTTCAGACCATCCTTCCAGTATTCCCAGATTAGGGGATTTTCCCCTAGATTTAGGGGTTTTTTCGGTTTAGTAGAAAATTTAGGGGTCAAAAATCTTTAGGGTAAAACTTTAGGGGATTTTAATTTTCTGGTGGTGTTTTTTGAGAATTTTTAGTGGTTTCTAAAAGAAGCGGCATCATCAACTATGAACTGTATTTTTTTACATTTGATGCACCCTTTTGTGTTCTATTTTTCATTTTGTTTTAGCTCTTACAAGGTTTATTTTGTCAAAGTGAGTCAAAACAATTGCGTACTATCGAAACAATACTGTTTCGCAGCTGATTGTTTGTCGAATGAGCGAAATAGCACCAGAATATGTGTGAAATGAGAGGCTGTTTTAAATTCTGACGACGAGGGAGCATCTATTTAAATTTGTTTTTATTTTTTTTTTTTATTTTTTAATGATTTTTTAATTGAATTTTTAGCCAACAAAAAAAAAAAAAGAAAAAAATGTTAAAAAAAAACGTGGAAACATGTTTCTAAATTTATTAAGCAGTTTTTAGTTTACTCAAAATTTAGTAGAAAAAATCTAAATAGTTCAACCTAATTACAATCGAAAAATAATACTTTCATAAAATATAGTATATGGGTAAGTCCTAGCGTTCGGACGTTACATTCGGATACAGTTTTTTATATATTTCGCCAATTTTATAAACAGTTTACCAATTCAAATTAATTTGGTTAAATATCTCCCTTTTCGTAGAATTTATAATAATTATAACATCAAGCATCTTACCGCATTTTACCCGAAATTCTTATTTTTGTCGTGCGTTCGGACGTTACAAAAAAAGGAAGTTCTTGTGAGACTAACACTTAAGCTTAGATTAATTCTGCGAAATGGTCGGTCGCACCTCAGAAGTCTAAAAGAACAAATAACTGCAAATTAAATAAGTTTTAAAGAAAATCCTACATTATCTCAAAAATCATTTTTTTGAAGTCACAGTTAGCAATTTTATTTGTTCGGACGTTACACATTTTTCCCTCTTATTGAAAATTTACATGTATGTTTTTAAAAATTTATTATCAACGTAAAGAAATATATCTACATTTAAAAATAAAATTTTTTCATACATTGACTTTGAAATATTTCGAATTGCCAGTTGTTGCTGCTTTCAGAGTTTTCTTATTTGAGCATAAAAGAGCATAACCTATCATTACAAATATCATTAAAAAAAATTGAAAAAAATACAAAATTACTTCAACTGACAATAAATCTGGCATTTTTACTACACTCAAGAGAATATAACCAAAGTAAGCTCTTGTATACGATTGAAGAGATATTAAGCTTTTTATTTGCAACCAATACTTTAAGAAATAAGTAAATTTATTATTTTACCTCTGGTTGACCATTTTCTGGACAAGCCCATATCTGCCTTATGTTTCTTAAAAAATTGGCTCCGCAAAGTTGCGCATAAGATAAAACACTTAATTTAAAAAAAACGCTTATAAAACAAGTTTTCCTCAAAACGTACTAATTTTCAAGACAAATTCTGTTAAACTAAAATATGTGTTTGTGTTTATTAACAAAGGTACTTAAAATTAATAAGATATATTTTTGTTTTCTCTCGCGTATTGCAATGTTTCCGTCTGTCCGATTGTCTGTTATGGCGATTATAGCTCTTATATTGAAGCGATCTTAATGAAATTCAAAATATGTAATTTCTTTATTACTTGATTTTATGTTTTTAAGTTCCTCAATGAACTACTATGTACAAAAAAACTAATGTGATTTTTTTTTAGTCCAAAAATTTTTTTGATATTGTATTTATTTACATCAATTAAACAAAGTATACAATAAATTAACTCAAAAAAATTCTAGGGGTTTTTTTTTTATTTTTAGGATAAAATTCAACAAATTTTTTCAGATTTAGGGGAAGGAAGCTCAACCTATCTGGTAACACTGCATTCTTCATTCTCATTTGATTCTAACACATTACAAAGAGAGACAGCATTCTTAGAAGTAGTCGAAAATTAAATGCAAGCAGGAGCTTTAGCAGGTTGTGTTAAACCCGTTTTACATTGATCAAGACTTGAAATCAACTTTTTTTGACGTTCTCTTTTAGACTTGACGAAACCTTTTACATTAGTCAAGAATTGAATTCTGGTGCAAAAGAGATGCATAACTTGCATTTGCTCTGCTCATACACATGCACTATGTTTGCAGCCTTACAATTTTTAACTACAGAACACTAAGCAAGCGCACGCAAGCAAACGAAAAATAATGTAAAGAGCTTTGTCAAAACAGCGAAAAACACAAAAGGAATACAAGAAATTGCCAAAAAATTGACGGTACAGCGGAAGTGTTCTCTTACCCTTTCGTCGCTTCCGATGTGCGGCGATTTGCCTACAAACTCACAGACTTGAATTCAAGTCTTGACCAATGACCCCTTTTAGTCTTACAGCCACACCATCAAAACCGGTTTCATCAGCAACAACAACATCAGCAGCAGCAACAGAATGAGATGAAATGCAATTAAAAGCAGACAAAGCAACATCTGGAAAGAGAAACTCAACAGCAGCATTCTCAACAGCAGTAGCAGCAACAACAACACCATCAGTGGTAGAAATACCAGCGCGCGGAGAATTGGTTAAGTCTTCCGAAGAAACAACAAAATTAGGTAAAGTCTGAAGTCGCTCTGTATTAAGAGCAGCATTAGATGTAGCTTTAGCTCTTAGCTCTTAGCTCTGTAGTTTTTAGCTCTTTTACTTCAGTGACCAACTGAAACCACTGGTGCACCCAAGGTTAAAGAGGAATTTAAACATTCCGTGCAATTGAAAACTATGTTGGGATGCTAATTTAAAATGGTAAAAATATTATTGGCATTTATAATTTCACAATATTTATGAAAAAAGTTTTTGCAGTTATTGCAAGATATCACACTGTCTTTAGTTACTGATTTGTTGCACACTTGGCACCGAGAGCGTAGCGACATGATTAGAACGACCGAATCTAACGACAGTTAAGATTAAACTGAAATCTTAATTTTATCACAAAAACGTCAAAAAATACCCATAAATTGAGAAGTTAGGGGGTTAAAATGTTCCATAAAAATATTCCCCGTAGTATTTTACATAAATCCTCAGAACACATCTTATACCCAGAATGTAAGAATAATATGATTTCCTATGCCGATTCACTATAAGAATGTTCAAAAAGGGGGAAAATTAAATCCCATCTAAAATAAGACTCAGACGTAAACTTTCAAAACGCCAATATACCTGTATTGTTTTTTTGCCCCCTCTACTAGAATCTATTGTCGGAACCTTGTTATTTTGGAAAAAAATTGATTTTGTTGTTCAATGTTATCAAAGCTCATATGTAAAATTTCATATATTTATTTTTGTGGAATTCTAAGAGATTTTACCGTTTTGATAAAGTCACTTTGTATTGGGAGGTAGGTGTGGTTATGATCCGATTTGACTCATTTTCGAACTTGATCTTTATTTTTTAGACACAATGTTACGCGCCAAGTTTCCGCTCGCGTATCGGAGCTGAGTTTGGCGTACTCAGAGGAGAAGGCCGTGGATGTTATTGAGATTTTGTTTTTTTTTTATTTAATTGGGCACCACACGATTCACCCAACTCCGATAATAGGTCCCAGGTATCGCGATCATTGGGAACCCTTGCGATTCTAAATAGAATTAAAATTTGAAAAGAAAAAATAAACCCAGCGAGACAATTCTATTTCACTCCTTACAATTTATTTTTATTTATTTATAAACCATAGCTCAATTAAATTGAATTCATAGTTACAATTAATCAATTAAGCAATATCAATTCTAGTTCAAATTCAATTGTAGTAAATCATTTAATTCTTATTTTAATCTTAAAATTTAAAACCTATGAAAGCTGTAATGTATTTAATTTATTGTTAATCTCGCGAATTTTCCACCTAGTTCCCTACAGTAAATAATCGATTATTTTCTCTAGGATAACCCCGTACAAACAAACCAAACCAATTACTCAGGTAGGAAAAAAGATTAATATAAGTATACAAATTTTAGTTATTAGGTAAAGGTGGAAATAAGGTAGGTATCGAGCTAATGTTAAACAAGTAAGAAAAAAAATTATATAATGTAGATATCGTAGAAATAATAAAGGTATCGAGCGAATAGTAATCGAATATGTATTAATATAGTTAACAGAGAAAAAAAAAGGTTATCGTAAAATAGTATAGTGGCCAAGCTTATAACATAGTTATCAAATAGTCAATAAAATAGTTATCATAAGAATACGGAAGTTAAAAATAAATTAACATAGTTATCGAGTAAATAGTATTATTAATAAAGCATTCATTGCTATTTTCTTATTTTACTCCCTTAGTTGTTTTGTGCTCTGCTTCCAAACAAATAATTTATATGGCGATCGCGAGGATTGAACCTACGCCGCCAGCAATGCCAATTAGAATTTTAATCAACTGCTTTGCTGATGCTGGTAAAGAATTCTGGAGTATTGTCTAAATATACCAGATGCATTCAAGTGGGTCTCCCTTTGTGTTTCCTTGCTCTGTGGATATCCCCTGCTTTTATGATGAACCTGCCCCTTTTTTGGAGATTTGCTCTCGTGGAGGAGATGAAAGCCGTGGTTACTATTTTATTAGTGGTTGATTCTTCTTTAATCTTGAATCCACTTCTCACGTTTTATAACTCAAAATTTATTTTTTTTCTTTTATTTTAAATTGTGACCACTTATATGGATCATTTCTTCCACCATTTATTTTTTTTTTAATCAAAACTCAAGTTAACAAAATCTACCACGAAACTCCAGCTTAGCTCACGCAACCGAACTCTTCAACTCAACTCCTCTAACTGCCCCATCATTCCTCAGCCATTTAGGCTAACCGAGGAAATTATGTCGCAAATAATAATTAACTGTTCTGCTGAATCGTCAATGATCACCCCATTTAGCTGTTTCTTTCCCATTTAGTATTATACACATTTTTCATAGTTTATGTTTAGTTATATACATATTTCATATAATTTCTGATATTATTTATCATCATCATCATCATCATCATCATCATCATCATCATCATCATCATCATCATCATCATCATCATCATCATCATCATCATCATCATCATCATCATCATCATCATCATCATCATCATCATCATCATCATCATCATCATCATCATCATCATCATCATCATCATCATCATCATCATCATCATCATCATCATCATCATCATCATCATCATCATCATCATCATCATCATCATCATCATCATCATCATCATCATCATCATCATCATCATCATCATCATCATCATCATCATCATCATCATCATCATCATCATCATCATCATCATCATCATCATCATCATCATCATCATCATCATCATCATCATCATCATCATCATCATCATCATCATCATCATCATCATCATCATCATCATCATCATCATCATCATCATCATCATCATCATCATCATCATCATCATCATCATCATCATCATCATCATCATCATCATCATCATCATCATCATCATCATCATCATCATCATCATCATCATCATCATCATCATCATCATCATCATCATCATCATCATCATCATCATCATCATCATCATCATCATCATCATCATCATCATCATCATCATCATCATCATCATCATCATCATCATCATCATCATCATCATCATCATCATCATCATCATCATCATCATCATCATCATCATCATCATCATCATCATCATCATCATCATCATCATCATCATCATCATCATCATCATCATCATCATCATCATCATCATCATCATCATCATCATCATCATCATCATCATCATCATCATCATCATCATCATCATCATCATCATCATCATCATCATCATCATCATCATCATCATCATCATCATCATCATCATCATCATCATCATCATCATCATCATCATCATCATCATCATCATCATCATCATCATCATCATCATCATCATCATCATCATCATCATCATCATCATCATCATCATCATCATCATCATCATCATCATCATCATCATCATCATCATCATCATCATCATCATCATCATCATCATCATCATCATCATCATCATCATCATCATCATCATCATCATCATCATCATCATCATCATCATCATCATCATCATCATCATCATCATCATCATCATCATCATCATCATCATCATCATCATCATCATCATCATCATCATCATCATCATCATCATCATCATCATCATCATCATCATCATCATCATCATCATCATCATCATCATCATCATCATCATCATCATCATCATCATCATCATCATCATCATCATCATCATCATCATCATCATCATCATCATCATCATCATCATCATCATCATCATCATCATCATCATCATCATCATCATCATCATCATCATCATCATCATCATCGACTCAAACCTCTCCGTGGTAAAGCATAAATAGACATAGATTTAGTTCTCAGACCAGATACATTGTGATAATACGCTTTTAAAGCCTGCATTTCTAGAACAGGATGCGATTTTTTTACATCAACTTCTGTTGGCTTAACGGTCTTTGAAAAAACTGAAAACTTCTTATTTTGACCTAAACTGGCCAAAGATTTTCATTCACAACTTCATTATAATAATTTTTTAAATACCAAATTTAAAGTTAACGAAACGTAGCGATTGAGACTGTACATCTCGTTTCACCAATTTTGTACAGGAAAGTGTATGTCTAGGGACTTTAGTATATTTTACTATGAAATCCATAATATCATCTTGTGTAATAGACGGCTTAAATGCAGATAAATGCAAAAATATCTTGCGATCGAACACAGCTAGCTCAGTGTTTACATTTTGTCCAACAATAAGCGAGCGTTTACTTCGATATCTGCTGTTTATTTCAGACCATCCTTCCAGTATTCCCAGATTAGGGGATTTTCCCCTAGATTTAGGGGTTTTTTCGGTTTAGTAGAAAATTTAGGGGTCAAAAATCTTTAGGGTAAAACTTTAGGGGATTTTAATTTTCTGGTGGTGTTTTTTGAGAATTTTTAGTGGTTTCTAAAAGAAGCGGCATCATCAACTATGAACTGTATTTTTTTACATTTGATGCACCCTTTTGTGTTCTATTTTTCATTTTGTTTTAGCTCTTACAAGGTTTATTTTGTCAAAGTGAGTCAAAACAATTGCGTACTATCGAAACAATACTGTTTCGCAGCTGATTGTTTGTCGAATGAGCGAAATAGCACCAGAATATGTGTGAAATGAGAGGCTGTTTTAAATTCTGACGACGAGGGAGCATCTATTTAAATTTGTTTTTATTTTTTTTTTTTATTTTTTAATGATTTTTTAATTGAATTTTTAGCCAACAAAAAAAAAAAAAGAAAAAAATGTTAAAAAAAAACGTGGAAACATGTTTCTAAATTTATTAAGCAGTTTTTAGTTTACTCAAAATTTAGTAGAAAAAATCTAAATAGTTCAACCTAATTACAATCGAAAAATAATACTTTCATAAAATATAGTATATGGGTAAGTCCTAGCGTTCGGACGTTACATTCGGATACAGTTTTTTATATATTTCGCCAATTTTATAAACAGTTTACCAATTCAAATTAATTTGGTTAAATATCTCCCTTTTCGTAGAATTTATAATAATTATAACATCAAGCATCTTACCGCATTTTACCCGAAATTCTTATTTTTGTCGTGCGTTCGGACGTTACAAAAAAAGGAAGTTCTTGTGAGACTAACACTTAAGCTTAGATTAATTCTGCGAAATGGTCGGTCGCACCTCAGAAGTCTAAAAGAACAAATAACTGCAAATTAAATAAGTTTTAAAGAAAATCCTACATTATCTCAAAAATCATTTTTTTGAAGTCACAGTTAGCAATTTTATTTGTTCGGACGTTACACATTTTTCCCTCTTATTGAAAATTTACATGTATGTTTTTAAAAATTTATTATCAACGTAAAGAAATATATCTACATTTAAAAATAAAATTTTTTCATACATTGACTTTGAAATATTTCGAATTGCCAGTTGTTGCTGCTTTCAGAGTTTTCTTATTTGAGCATAAAAGAGCATAACCTATCATTACAAATATCATTAAAAAAAATTGAAAAAAATACAAAATTACTTCAACTGACAATAAATCTGGCATTTTTACTACACTCAAGAGAATATAACCAAAGTAAGCTCTTGTATACGATTGAAGAGATATTAAGCTTTTTATTTGCAACCAATACTTTAAGAAATAAGTAAATTTATTATTTTACCTCTGGTTGACCATTTTCTGGACAAGCCCATATCTGCCTTATGTTTCTTAAAAAATTGGCTCCGCAAAGTTGCGCATAAGATAAAACACTTAATTTAAAAAAAACGCTTATAAAACAAGTTTTCCTCAAAACGTACTAATTTTCAAGACAAATTCTGTTAAACTAAAATATGTGTTTGTGTTTATTAACAAAGGTACTTAAAATTAATAAGATATATTTTTGTTTTCTCTCGCGTATTGCAATGTTTCCGTCTGTCCGATTGTCTGTTATGGCGATTATAGCTCTTATATTGAAGCGATCTTAATGAAATTCAAAATATGTAATTTCTTTATTACTTGATTTTATGTTTTTAAGTTCCTCAATGAACTACTATGTACAAAAAAACTAATGTGATTTTTTTTTAGTCCAAAAATTTTTTTGATATTGTATTTATTTACATCAATTAAACAAAGTATACAATAAATTAACTCAAAAAAATTCTAGGGGTTTTTTTTTTATTTTTAGGATAAAATTCAACAAATTTTTTCAGATTTAGGGGAAGGAAGCTCAACCTATCTGGTAACACTGCATTCTTCATTCTCATTTGATTCTAACACATTACAAAGAGAGACAGCATTCTTAGAAGTAGTCGAAAATTAAATGCAAGCAGGAGCTTTAGCAGGTTGTGTTAAACCCGTTTTACATTGATCAAGACTTGAAATCAACTTTTTTTGACGTTCTCTTTTAGACTTGACGAAACCTTTTACATTAGTCAAGAATTGAATTCTGGTGCAAAAGAGATGCATAACTTGCATTTGCTCTGCTCATACACATGCACTATGTTTGCAGCCTTACAATTTTTAACTACAGAACACTAAGCAAGCGCACGCAAGCAAACGAAAAATAATGTAAAGAGCTTTGTCAAAACAGCGAAAAACACAAAAGGAATACAAGAAATTGCCAAAAAATTGACGGTACAGCGGAAGTGTTCTCTTACCCTTTCGTCGCTTCCGATGTGCGGCGATTTGCCTACAAACTCACAGACTTGAATTCAAGTCTTGACCAATGACCCCTTTTAGTCTTACAGCCACACCATCAAAACCGGTTTCATCAGCAACAACAACATCAGCAGCAGCAACAGAATGAGATGAAATGCAATTAAAAGCAGACAAAGCAACATCTGGAAAGAGAAACTCAACAGCAGCATTCTCAACAGCAGTAGCAGCAACAACAACACCATCAGTGGTAGAAATACCAGCGCGCGGAGAATTGGTTAAGTCTTCCGAAGAAACAACAAAATTAGGTAAAGTCTGAAGTCGCTCTGTATTAAGAGCAGCATTAGATGTAGCTTTAGCTCTTAGCTCTTAGCTCTGTAGTTTTTAGCTCTTTTACTTCAGTGACCAACTGAAACCACTGGTGCACCCAAGGTTAAAGAGGAATTTAAACATTCCGTGCAATTGAAAACTATGTTGGGATGCTAATTTAAAATGGTAAAAATATTATTGGCATTTATAATTTCACAATATTTATGAAAAAAGTTTTTGCAGTTATTGCAAGATATCACACTGTCTTTAGTTACTGATTTGTTGCACACTTGGCACCGAGAGCGTAGCGACATGATTAGAACGACCGAATCTAACGACAGTTAAGATTAAACTGAAATCTTAATTTTATCACAAAAACGTCAAAAAATACCCATAAATTGAGAAGTTAGGGGGTTAAAATGTTCCATAAAAATATTCCCCGTAGTATTTTACATAAATCCTCAGAACACATCTTATACCCAGAATGTAAGAATAATATGATTTCCTATGCCGATTCACTATAAGAATGTTCAAAAAGGGGGAAAATTAAATCCCATCTAAAATAAGACTCAGACGTAAACTTTCAAAACGCCAATATACCTGTATTGTTTTTTTGCCCCCTCTACTAGAATCTATTGTCGGAACCTTGTTATTTTGGAAAAAAATTGATTTTGTTGTTCAATGTTATCAAAGCTCATATGTAAAATTTCATATATTTATTTTTGTGGAATTCTAAGAGATTTTACCGTTTTGATAAAGTCACTTTGTATTGGGAGGTAGGTGTGGTTATGATCCGATTTGACTCATTTTCGAACTTGATCTTTATTTTTTAGACACAATGTTACGCGCCAAGTTTCCGCTCGCGTATCGGAGCTGAGTTTGGCGTACTCAGAGGAGAAGGCCGTGGATGTTATTGAGATTTTGTTTTTTTTTATTTAATTGGGCACCACACGATTCACCCAACTCCGATAATAGGTCCCAGGTATCGCGATCATTGGGAACCCTTGCGATTCTAAATAGAATTAAAATTTGAAAAGAAAAAATAAACCCAGCGAGACAATTCTATTTCACTCCTTACAATTTATTTTTATTTATTTATAAACCATAGCTCAATTAAATTGAATTCATAGTTACAATTAATCAATTAAGCAATATCAATTCTAGTTCAAATTCAATTGTAGTAAATCATTTAATTCTTATTTTAATCTTAAAATTTAAAACCTATGAAAGCTGTAATGTATTTAATTTATTGTTAATCTCGCGAATTTTCCACCTAGTTCCCTACAGTAAATAATCGATTATTTTCTCTAGGATAACCCCGTACAAACAAACCAAACCAATTACTCAGGTAGGAAAAAAGATTAATATAAGTATACAAATTTTAGTTATTAGGTAAAGGTGGAAATAAGGTAGGTATCGAGCTAATGTTAAACAAGTAAGAAAAAAAATTATATAATGTAGATATCGTAGAAATAATAAAGGTATCGAGCGAATAGTAATCGAATATGTATTAATATAGTTAACAGAGAAAAAAAAAGGTTATCGTAAAATAGTATAGTGGCCAAGCTTATAACATAGTTATCAAATAGTCAATAAAATAGTTATCATAAGAATACGGAAGTTAAAAAAAAATTAACATAGTTATCGAGTAAATAGTATTATTAATAAAGCATTCATTGCTATTTTCTTATTTTACTCCCTTAGTTGTTTTGTGCTCTGCTTCCAAACAAATAATTTATATGGCGATCGCGAGGATTGAACCTACGCCGCCAGCAATGCCAATTAGAATTTTAATCAACTGCTTTGCTGATGCTGGTAAAGAATTCTGGAGTATTATCTAAATATACCAGATGCATTCAAGTGGGTCTCCCTTTGTGTTTCCTTGCTCTGTGGATATCCCCTGCTTTTATGATGAACCTGCCCCTTTTTTGGAGATTTGCTCTCGTGGAGGAGATGAAAGCCGTGGTTACTATTTTATTAGTGGTTGATTCTTCTTTAATCTTGAATCCACTTCTCACGTTTTATAACTCAAAATTTATTTTTTTTCTTTTATTTTAAATTGTGACCACTTATATGGATCATTTCTTCCACCATTTATTTTTTTTTTAATCAAAACTCAAGTTAACAAAATCTACCACGAAACTCCAGCTTAGCTCACGCAACCGAACTCTTCAACTCAACTCCTCTAACTGCCCCATCATTCCTCAGCCATTTAGGCTAACCGAGGAAATTATGTCGCAAATAATAATTAACTGTTCTGCTGAATCGTCAATGATCACCCCATTTAGCTGTTTCTTTCCCATTTAGTATTATACACATTTTTCATAGTTTATGTTTAGTTATATACATATTTCATATAATTTCTGATATTATTTATCATCATCATCATCATCATCATCATCATCATCATCATCATCATCATCATCATCATCATCATCATCATCATCATCATCATCATCATCATCATCATCATCATCATCATCATCATCATCATCATCATCATCATCATCATCATCATCATCATCATCATCATCATCATCATCATCATCATCATCATCATCATCATCATCATCATCATCATCATCATCATCATCATCATCATCGACTCAAACCTCTCCGTGGTAAAGCATAAATAGACATAGATTTAGTTCTCAGACCAGATACATTGTGATAATACGCTTTTAAAGCCTGCATTTCTAGAACAGGATGCGATTTTTTTACATCAACTTCTGTTGGCTTAACGGTCTTTGAAAAAACTGAAAACTTCTTATTTTGACCTAAACTGGCCAAAGATTTTCATTCACAACTTCATTATAATAATTTTTTAAATACCAAATTTAAAGTTAACGAAACGTAGCGATTGAGACTGTACATCTCGTTTCACCAATTTTGTACAGGAAAGTGTATGTCTAGGGACTTTAGTATATTTTACTATGAAATCCATAATATCATCTTGTGTAATAGACGGCTTAAATGCAGATAAATGCAAAAATATCTTGCGATCGAACACAGCTAGCTCAGTGTTTACATTTTGTCCAACAATAAGCGAGCGTTTACTTCGATATCTGCTGTTTATTTCAGACCATCCTTCCAGTATTCCCAGATTAGGGGATTTTCCCCTAGATTTAGGGGTTTTTTCGGTTTAGTAGAAAATTTAGGGGTCAAAAATCTTTAGGGTAAAACTTTAGGGGATTTTAATTTTCTGGTGGTGTTTTTTGAGAATTTTTAGTGGTTTCTAAAAGAAGCGGCATCATCAACTATGAACTGTATTTTTTTACATTTGATGCACCCTTTTGTGTTCTATTTTTCATTTTGTTTTAGCTCTTACAAGGTTTATTTTGTCAAAGTGAGTCAAAACAATTGCGTACTATCGAAACAATACTGTTTCGCAGCTGATTGTTTGTCGAATGAGCGAAATAGCACCAGAATATGTGTGAAATGAGAGGCTGTTTTAAATTCTGACGACGAGGGAGCATCTATTTAAATTTGTTTTTATTTTTTTTTTTTATTTTTTAATGATTTTTTAATTGAATTTTTAGCCAACAAAAAAAAAAAAAGAAAAAAATGTTAAAAAAAAACGTGGAAACATGTTTCTAAATTTATTAAGCAGTTTTTAGTTTACTCAAAATTTAGTAGAAAAAATCTAAATAGTTCAACCTAATTACAATCGAAAAATAATACTTTCATAAAATATAGTATATGGGTAAGTCCTAGCGTTCGGACGTTACATTCGGATACAGTTTTTTATATATTTCGCCAATTTTATAAACAGTTTACCAATTCAAATTAATTTGGTTAAATATCTCCCTTTTCGTAGAATTTATAATAATTATAACATCAAGCATCTTACCGCATTTTACCCGAAATTCTTATTTTTGTCGTGCGTTCGGACGTTACAAAAAAAGGAAGTTCTTGTGAGACTAACACTTAAGCTTAGATTAATTCTGCGAAATGGTCGGTCGCACCTCAGAAGTCTAAAAGAACAAATAACTGCAAATTAAATAAGTTTTAAAGAAAATCCTACATTATCTCAAAAATCATTTTTTTGAAGTCACAGTTAGCAATTTTATTTGTTCGGACGTTACACATTTTTCCCTCTTATTGAAAATTTACATGTATGTTTTTAAAAATTTATTATCAACGTAAAGAAATATATCTACATTTAAAAATAAAATTTTTTCATACATTGACTTTGAAATATTTCGAATTGCCAGTTGTTGCTGCTTTCAGAGTTTTCTTATTTGAGCATAAAAGAGCATAACCTATCATTACAAATATCATTAAAAAAAATTGAAAAAAATACAAAATTACTTCAACTGACAATAAATCTGGCATTTTTACTACACTCAAGAGAATATAACCAAAGTAAGCTCTTGTATACGATTGAAGAGATATTAAGCTTTTTATTTGCAACCAATACTTTAAGAAATAAGTAAATTTATTATTTTACCTCTGGTTGACCATTTTCTGGACAAGCCCATATCTGCCTTATGTTTCTTAAAAAATTGGCTCCGCAAAGTTGCGCATAAGATAAAACACTTAATTTAAAAAAAACGCTTATAAAACAAGTTTTCCTCAAAACGTACTAATTTTCAAGACAAATTCTGTTAAACTAAAATATGTGTTTGTGTTTATTAACAAAGGTACTTAAAATTAATAAGATATATTTTTGTTTTCTCTCGCGTATTGCAATGTTTCCGTCTGTCCGATTGTCTGTTATGGCGATTATAGCTCTTATATTGAAGCGATCTTAATGAAATTCAAAATATGTAATTTCTTTATTACTTGATTTTATGTTTTTAAGTTCCTCAATGAACTACTATGTACAAAAAAACTAATGTGATTTTTTTTTAGTCCAAAAATTTTTTTGATATTGTATTTATTTACATCAATTAAACAAAGTATACAATAAATTAACTCAAAAAAATTCTAGGGGTTTTTTTTTTATTTTTAGGATAAAATTCAACAAATTTTTTCAGATTTAGGGGAAGGAAGCTCAACCTATCTGGTAACACTGCATTCTTCATTCTCATTTGATTCTAACACATTACAAAGAGAGACAGCATTCTTAGAAGTAGTCGAAAATTAAATGCAAGCAGGAGCTTTAGCAGGTTGTGTTAAACCCGTTTTACATTGATCAAGACTTGAAATCAACTTTTTTTGACGTTCTCTTTTAGACTTGACGAAACCTTTTACATTAGTCAAGAATTGAATTCTGGTGCAAAAGAGATGCATAACTTGCATTTGCTCTGCTCATACACATGCACTATGTTTGCAGCCTTACAATTTTTAACTACAGAACACTAAGCAAGCGCACGCAAGCAAACGAAAAATAATGTAAAGAGCTTTGTCAAAACAGCGAAAAACACAAAAGGAATACAAGAAATTGCCAAAAAATTGACGGTACAGCGGAAGTGTTCTCTTACCCTTTCGTCGCTTCCGATGTGCGGCGATTTGCCTACAAACTCACAGACTTGAATTCAAGTCTTGACCAATGACCCCTTTTA
The DNA here is from genome assembly GCA_943735915.1 of Pherbina coryleti. Lineage (NCBI taxonomy): Eukaryota > Metazoa > Arthropoda > Insecta > Diptera > Sciomyzidae > Pherbina > Pherbina coryleti. Next base: position 98,519,859 of record OX030951.1, on the reverse strand, counting down.
GTCTTACAGCCACACCATCAAAACCGGTTTCATCAGCAACAACAACATCAGCAGCAGCAACAGAATGAGATGAAATGCAATTAAAAGCAGACAAAGCAACATCTGGAAAGAGAAACTCAACAGCAGCATTCTCAACAGCAGTAGCAGCAACAACAACACCATCAGTGGTAGAAATACCAGCGCGCGGAGAATTGGTTAAGTCTTCCGAAGAAACAACAAAATTAGGTAAAGTCTGAAGTCGCTCTGTATTAAGAGCAGCATTAGATGTAGCTTTAGCTCTTAGCTCTTAGCTCTGTAGTTTTTAGCTCTTTTACTTCAGTGACCAACTGAAACCACTGGTGCACCCAAGGTTAAAGAGGAATTTAAACATTCCGTGCAATTGAAAACTATGTTGGGATGCTAATTTAAAATGGTAAAAATATTATTGGCATTTATAATTTCACAATATTTATGAAAAAAGTTTTTGCAGTTATTGCAAGATATCACACTGTCTTTAGTTACTGATTTGTTGCACACTTGGCACCGAGAGCGTAGCGACATGATTAGAACGACCGAATCTAACGACAGTTAAGATTAAACTGAAATCTTAATTTTATCACAAAAACGTCAAAAAATACCCATAAATTGAGAAGTTAGGGGGTTAAAATGTTCCATAAAAATATTCCCCGTAGTATTTTACATAAATCCTCAGAACACATCTTATACCCAGAATGTAAGAATAATATGATTTCCTATGCCGATTCACTATAAGAATGTTCAAAAAGGGGGAAAATTAAATCCCATCTAAAATAAGACTCAGACGTAAACTTTCAAAACGCCAATATACCTGTATTGTTTTTTTGCCCCCTCTACTAGAATCTATTGTCGGAACCTTGTTATTTTGGAAAAAAATTGATTTTGTTGTTCAATGTTATCAAAGCTCATATGTAAAATTTCATATATTTATTTTTGTGGAATTCTAAGAGATTTTACCGTTTTGATAAAGTCACTTTGTATTGGGAGGTAGGTGTGGTTATGATCCGATTTGACTCATTTTCGAACTTGATCTTTATTTTTTAGACACAATGTTACGCGCCAAGTTTCCGCTCGCGTATCGGAGCTGAGTTTGGCGTACTCAGAGGAGAAGGCCGTGGATGTTATTGAGATTTTGTTTTTTTTTTATTTAATTGGGCACCACACGATTCACCCAACTCCGATAATAGGTCCCAGGTATCGCGATCATTGGGAACCCTTGCGATTCTAAATAGAATTAAAATTTGAAAAGAAAAAATAAACCCAGCGAGACAATTCTATTTCACTCCTTACAATTTATTTTTATTTATTTATAAACCATAGCTCAATTAAATTGAATTCATAGTTACAATTAATCAATTAAGCAATATCAATTCTAGTTCAAATTCAATTGTAGTAAATCATTTAATTCTTATTTTAATCTTAAAATTTAAAACCTATGAAAGCTGTAATGTATTTAATTTATTGTTAATCTCGCGAATTTTCCACCTAGTTCCCTACAGTAAATAATCGATTATTTTCTCTAAGATAACCCCGTACAAACAAACCAAACCAATTACTCAGGTAGGAAAAAAGATTAATATAAGTATACAAATTTTAGTTATTAGGTAAAGGTGGAAATAAGGTAGGTATCGAGCTAATGTTAAACAAGTAAGAAAAAAAATTATATAATGTAGATATCGTAGAAATAATAAAGGTATCGAGCGAATAGTAATCGAATATGTATTAATATAGTTAACAGAGAAAAAAAAAGGTTATCGTAAAATAGTATAGTGGCCAAGCTTATAACATAGTTATCAAATAGTCAATAAAATAGTTATCATAAGAATACGGAAGTTAAAAAAAAATTAACATAGTTATCGAGTAAATAGTATTATTAATAAAGCATTCATTGCTATTTTCTTATTTTACTCCCTTAGTTGTTTTGTGCTCTGCTTCCAAACAAATAATTTATATGGCGATCGCGAGGATTGAACCTACGCCGCCAGCAATGCCAATTAGAATTTTAATCAACTGCTTTGCTGATGCTGGTAAAGAATTCTGGAGTATTATCTAAATATACCAGATGCATTCAAGTGGGTCTCCCTTTGTGTTTCCTTGCTCTGTGGATATCCCCTGCTTTTATGATGAACCTGCCCCTTTTTTGGAGATTTGCTCTCGTGGAGGAGATGAAAGCCGTGGTTACTATTTTATTAGTGGTTGATTCTTCTTTAATCTTGAATCCACTTCTCACGTTTTATAACTCAAAATTTATTTTTTTTCTTTTATTTTAAATTGTGACCACTTATATGGATCATTTCTTCCACCATTTATTTTTTTTTTAATCAAAACTCAAGTTAACAAAATCTACCACGAAACTCCAGCTTAGCTCACGCAACCGAACTCTTCAACTCAACTCCTCTAACTGCCCCATCATTCCTCAGCCATTTAGGCTAACCGAGGAAATTATGTCGCAAATAATAATTAAAATAATTAACTGTTCTGCTGAATCGTCAATGATCACCCCATTTAGCTGTTTCTTTCCCATTTAGTATTATACACATTTTTCATAGTTTATGTTTAGTTATATACATATTTCATATAATTTCTGATATTATTTATCATCATCATCATCATCATCATCATCATCATCATCATCATCATCATCATCATCATCATCATCATCATCATCATCATCATCATCATCATCATCATCATCATCATCATCATCATCATCATCATCATCATCATCATCATCATCATCATCATCATCATCATCATCATCATCATCATCATCATCATCATCATCATCATCATCATCATCATCATCATCATCATCATCATCATCATCGACTCAAACCTCTCCGTGGTAAAGCATAAATAGACATAGATTTAGTTCTCAGACCAGATACATTGTGATAATACGCTTTTAAAGCCTGCATTTCTAGAACAGGATGCGATTTTTTTACATCAACTTCTGTTGGCTTAACGGTCTTTGAAAAAACTGAAAACTTCTTATTTTGACCTAAACTGGCCAAAGATTTTCATTCACAACTTCATTATAATAATTTTTTAAATACCAAATTTAAAGTTAACGAAACGTAGCGATTGAGACTGTACATCTCGTTTCACCAATTTTGTACAGGAAAGTGTATGTCTAGGGACTTTAGTATATTTTACTATGAAATCCATAATATCATCTTGTGTAATAGACGGCTTAAATGCAGATAAATGCAAAAATATCTTGCGATCGAACACAGCTAGCTCAGTGTTTACATTTTGTCCAACAATAAGCGAGCGTTTACTTCGATATCTGCTGTTTATTTCAGACCATCCTTCCAGTATTCCCAGATTAGGGGATTTTCCCCTAGATTTAGGGGTTTTTTCGGTTTAGTAGAAAATTTAGGGGTCAAAAATCTTTAGGGTAAAACTTTAGGGGATTTTAATTTTCTGGTGGTGTTTTTTGAGAATTTTTAGTGGTTTCTAAAAGAAGCGGCATCATCAACTATGAACTGTATTTTTTTACATTTGATGCACCCTTTTGTGTTCTATTTTTCATTTTGTTTTAGCTCTTACAAGGTTTATTTTGTCAAAGTGAGTCAAAACAATTGCGTACTATCGAAACAATACTGTTTCGCAGCTGATTGTTTGTCGAATGAGCGAAATAGCACCAGAATATGTGTGAAATGAGAGGCTGTTTTAAATTCTGACGACGAGGGAGCATCTATTTAAATTTGTTTTTATTTTTTTTTTTTATTTTTTAATGATTTTTTAATTGAATTTTTAGCCAACAAAAAAAAAAAAAGAAAAAAATGTTAAAAAAAAACGTGGAAACATGTTTCTAAATTTATTAAGCAGTTTTTAGTTTACTCAAAATTTAGTAGAAAAAATCTAAATAGTTCAACCTAATTACAATCGAAAAATAATACTTTCATAAAATATAGTATATGGGTAAGTCCTAGCGTTCGGACGTTACATTCGGATACAGTTTTTTATATATTTCGCCAATTTTATAAACAGTTTACCAATTCAAATTAATTTGGTTAAATATCTCCCTTTTCGTAGAATTTATAATAATTATAACATCAAGCATCTTACCGCATTTTACCCGAAATTCTTATTTTTGTCGTGCGTTCGGACGTTACAAAAAAAGGAAGTTCTTGTGAGACTAACACTTAAGCTTAGATTAATTCTGCGAAATGGTCGGTCGCACCTCAGAAGTCTAAAAGAACAAATAACTGCAAATTAAATAAGTTTTAAAGAAAATCCTACATTATCTCAAAAATCATTTTTTTGAAGTCACAGTTAGCAATTTTATTTGTTGGGACGTTACACATTTTTCCCTCTTATTGAAAATTTACATGTATGTTTTTAAAAATTTATTATCAACGTAAAGAAATATATCTACATTTAAAAATAAAATTTTTTCATACATTGACTTTGAAATATTTCGAATTGCCAGTTGTTGCTGCTTTCAGAGTTTTCTTATTTGAGCATAAAAGAGCATAACCTATCATTACAAATATCATTAAAAAAAATTGAAAAAAATACAAAATTACTTCAACTGACAATAAATCTGGCATTTTTACTACACTCAAGAGAATATAACCAAAGTAAGCTCTTGTATACGATTGAAGAGATATTAAGCTTTTTATTTGCAACCAATACTTTAAGAAATAAGTAAATTTATTATTTTACCTCTGGTTGACCATTTTCTGGACAAGCCCATATCTGCCTTATGTTTCTTAAAAAATTGGCTCCGCAAAGTTGCGCATAAGATAAAACACTTAATTTAAAAAAAACGCTTATAAAACAAGTTTTCCTCAAAACGTACTAATTTTCAAGACAAATTCTGTTAAACTAAAATATGTGTTTGTGTTTATTAACAAAGGTACTTAAAATTAATAAGATATATTTTTGTTTTCTCTCGCGTATTGCAATGTTTCCGTCTGTCCGATTGTCTGTTATGGCGATTATAGCTCTTATATTGAAGCGATCTTAATGAAATTCAAAATATGTAATTTCTTTATTACTTGATTTTATGTTTTTAAGTTCCTCAATGAACTACTATGTACAAAAAAACTAATGTGATTTTTTTTTAGTCCAAAAATTTTTTTGATATTGTATTTATTTACATCAATTAAACAAAGTATACAATAAATTAACTCAAAAAAATTCTAGGGGTTTTTTTTTATTTTTAGGATAAAATTCAACAAATTTTTTCAGATTTAGGGGAAGGAAGCTCAACCTATCTGGTAACACTGCATTCTTCATTCTCATTTGATTCTAACACATTACAAAGAGAGACAGCATTCTTAGAAGTAGTCGAAAATTAAATGCAAGCAGGAGCTTTAGCAGGTTGTGTTAAACCCGTTTTACATTGATCAAGACTTGAAATCAACTTTTTTTGACGTTCTCTTTTAGACTTGACGAAACCTTTTACATTAGTCAAGAATTGAATTCTGGTGCAAAAGAGATGCATAACTTGCATTTGCTCTGCTCATACACATGCACTATGTTTGCAGCCTTACAATTTTTAACTACAGAACACTAAGCAAGCGCACGCAAGCAAACGAAAAATAATGTAAAGAGCTTTGTCAAAACAGCGAAAAACACAAAAGGAATACAAGAAATTGCCAAAAAATTGACGGTACAGCGGAAGTGTTCTCTTACCCTTTCGTCGCTTCCGATGTGCGGCGATTTGCCTACAAACTCACAGACTTGAATTCAAGTCTTGACCAATGACCCCTTTTAGTCTTACAGCCACACCATCAAAACCGGTTTCATCAGCAACAACAACATCAGCAGCAGCAACAGAATGAGATGAAATGCAATTAAAAGCAGACAAAGCAACATCTGGAAAGAGAAACTCAACAGCAGCATTCTCAACAGCAGTAGCAGCAACAACAACACCATCAGTGGTAGAAATACCAGCGCGCGGAGAATTGGTTAAGTCTTCCGAAGAAACAACAAAATTAGGTAAAGTCTGAAGTCGCTCTGTATTAAGAGCAGCATTAGATGTAGCTTTAGCTCTTAGCTCTTAGCTCTGTAGTTTTCAGCTCTTTTACTTCAGTGACCAACTGAAACCACTGGTGCACCCAAGGTTAAAGAGGAATTTAAACATTCCGTGCAATTGAAAACTATGTTGGGATGCTAATTTAAAATGGTAAAAATATTATTGGCATTTATAATTTCACAATATTTATGAAAAAAGTTTTTGCAGTTATTGCAAGATATCACACTGTCTTTAGTTACTGATTTGTTGCACACTTGGCACCGAGAGCGTAGCGACATGATTAGAACGACCGAATCTAACGACAGTTAAGATTAAACTGAAATCTTAATTTTATCACAAAAACGTCAAAAAATACCCATAAATTGAGAAGTTAGGGGGTTAAAATGTTCCATAAAAATATTCCCCGTAGTATTTTACATAAATCCTCAGAACACATCTTATACCCAGAATGTAAGAATAATATGATTTCCTATGCCGATTCACTATAAGAATGTTCAAAAAGGGGGAAAATTAAATCCCATCTAAAATAAGACTCAGACGTAAACTTTCAAAACGCCAATATACCTGTATTGTTTTTTTGCCCCCTCTACTAGAATCTATTGTCGGAACCTTGTTATTTTGGAAAAAAATTGATTTTGTTGTTCAATGTTATCAAAGCTCATATGTAAAATTTCATATATTTATTTTTGTGGAATTCTAAGAGATTTTACCGTTTTGATAAAGTCACTTTGTATTGGGAGGTAGGTGTGGTTATGATCCGATTTGACTCATTTTCGAACTTGATCTTTATTTTTTAGACACAATGTTACGCGCCAAGTTTCCGCTCGCGTATCGGAGCTGAGTTTGGCGTACTCAGAGGAGAAGGCCGTGGATGTTATTGAGATTTTGTTTTTTTTTTATTTAATTGGGCACCACACGATTCACCCAACTCCGATAATAGGTCCCAGGTATCGCGATCATTGGGAACCCTTGCGATTCTAAATAGAATTAAAATTTGAAAAGAAAAAATAAACCCAGCGAGACAATTCTATTTCACTCCTTACAATTTATTTTTATTTATTTATAAACCATAGCTCAATTAAATTGAATTCATAGTTACAATTAATCAATTAAGCAATATCAATTCTAGTTCAAATTCAATTGTAGTAAATCATTTAATTCTTATTTTAATCTTAAAATTTAAAACCTATGAAAGCTGTAATGTATTTAATTTATTGTTAATCTCGCGAATTTTCCACCTAGTTCCCTACAGTAAATAATCGATTATTTTCTCTAGGATAACCCCGTACAAACAAACCAAACCAATTACTCAGGTAGGAAAAAAGATTAATATAAGTATACAAATTTTAGTTATTAGGTAAAGGTGGAAATAAGGTAGGTATCGAGCTAATGTTAAACAAGTAAGAAAAAAAATTATATAATGTAGATATCGTAGAAATAATAAAGGTATCGAGCGAATAGTAATCGAATATGTATTAATATAGTTAACAGAGAAAAAAAAAGGTTATCGTAAAATAGTATAGTGGCCAAGCTTATAACATAGTTATCAAATAGTCAATAAAATAGTTATCATAAGAATACGGAAGTTAAAAATAAATTAACATAGTTATCGAGTAAATAGTATTATTAATAAAGCATTCATTGCTATTTTCTTATTTTACTCCCTTAGTTGTTTTGTGCTCTGCTTCCAAACAAATAATTTATATGGCGATCGCGAGGATTGAACCTACGCCGCCAGCAATGCCAATTAGAATTTTAATCAACTGCTTTGCTGATGCTGGTAAAGAATTCTGGAGTATTGTCTAAATATACCAGATGCATTCAAGTGGGTCTCCCTTTGTGTTTCCTTGCTCTGTGGATATCCCCTGCTTTTATGATGAACCTGCCCCTTTTTTGGAGATTTGCTCTCGTGGAGGAGATGAAAGCCGTGGTTACTATTTTATTAGTGGTTGATTCTTCTTTAATCTTGAATCCACTTCTCACGTTTTATAACTCAAAATTTATTTTTTTTCTTTTATTTTAAATTGTGACCACTTATATGGATCATTTCTTCCACCATTTATTTTTTTTTTAATCAAAACTCAAGTTAACAAAATCTACCACGAAACTCCAGCTTAGCTCACGCAACCGAACTCTTCAACTCAACTCCTCTAACTGCCCCATCATTCCTCAGCCATTTAGGCTAACCGAGGAAATTATGTCGCAAATAATAATTAACTGTTCTGCTGAATCGTCAATGATCACCCCATTTAGCTGTTTCTTTCCCATTTAGTATTATACACATTTTTCATAGTTTATGTTTAGTTATATACATATTTCATATAATTTCTGATATTATTTATCATCATCATCATCATCATCATCATCATCATCATCATCATCATCATCATCATCATCATCATCATCATCATCATCATCATCATCATCATCATCATCATCATCATCATCATCATCATCATCATCATCATCATCATCATCATCATCATCATCATCATCATCATCATCATCATCATCATCATCATCATCATCATCATCATCATCATCATCATCATCATCATCATCATCATCATCATCATCATCATCATCATCATCATCATCATCATCATCATCATCATCATCATCATCATCATCATCATCATCATCATCATCATCATCATCATCATCATCATCATCATCATCATCATCATCATCATCATCATCATCATCATCATCATCATCATCATCATCATCATCATCATCATCATCATCATCATCATCATCATCATCATCATCATCATCATCATCATCATCATCATCATCATCATCATCATCATCATCATCATCATCATCATCATCATCATCATCATCATCATCATCATCATCATCATCATCATCATCATCATCATCATCATCATCATCATCATCATCATCATCATCATCATCATCATCATCATCATCATCATCATCATCATCATCATCATCATCATCATCATCATCATCATCATCATCATCATCATCATCATCATCATCATCATCATCATCATCATCATCATCATCATCATCATCATCATCATCATCATCATCATCATCATCATCATCATCATCATCATCATCATCATCATCAAGGCTGATATCACTGCAATCCAAGAAATGCGATGGAAGGGACAGGGTTGCTCACGGCAAGCATCCTGTGATATCTACTACAGCGGCCATGCGGAGAAGCACGAATTTGGATGCGGATTCGTGGTTGGCAAGAGACTACGACATCATGTTCTGCGATTCACACCTGTGAACGAACGACTTGCCATAATCCGTGTCAAGGCAAGATTTTTCAACATAAGCCTGATTTGTGCGCACGCTCCGACAGAAGACAAAGACGATGAGACTAAAGACAGCTTCTACGAGCGCCTTGAAGATGCCTATGAGCGCAGCCCCCGGCACGACATAAAAATCGTGCTTGGTGACTTCAACGCCAAGGTGGGAAAAGAAAATATCTTTGGTCCAACAGTCGGAAAGTTCAGCCTCCACGACAATACCTCCGATAACGGAATGAGGCTGATTGACTTTGCCGCAGCGCGAAACATGGTCGTTAGTAGCACTAGATTCAACCATCTCAATATTCATAAAGCAACTTGGCTGTCTCCTGATCAAAAGACGCGCAACCAAATTGGTCACGTTTTGATTGACGGAAGGCACTCTTCCAATGTTTTAGATGTACGCACGATCCGTGGTGCCAATATAGACTCGGATCATTATCTTGTCGCAGCCAAGATCCGTACACGCCTGTGCGCAACCAAGAATGCGCGCAATCCAGCACAGAGAAAGCTAGACGTCGAAAAGCTGCAATCAAAGTAAACAGTCGAAGACTTCGCTACTCGACTCTCACTCCTGCTTCAAGAAAGCACTCCTCCGATCGACGATATATGCGCGCAGTGGAATCATATTTCCCACTCTATGCGTACGGCTGCCGAAGAGGTGATTGGCTATCACCGCCCTCGCCGAAACCAGTGGCACGACCAAGAGTGTCGCGACGCCACTGCAGAAAAAGACGCCGCCTACAAAGCCACCCTGCAGTCGGTTGTAACGCGTGCTGCTAAGGAGCGATACAAAGAGAAGAGGAGGGAAGAGAGACGCATTTTCAGGCGAAAGAAAAGAGAAGCGGAAATGCGTGAGTGCGAGAAAATTGAGATGCATGGTGAGAGGAATGAGGTCCGAAAATTTTTCGAAAAAATAAGACGCTTGGCCGATGGTTTCAAGACCGGGGCCTCTTCCTGCAAGGATGAAAATGGGAATCTAGTGACAGATATCCAGAGTACACTGATGATGTGGAGGGAACACTTCTCTAGGCTTCTGAATGGCGACGACGACAACAATCCCGCCAATAGAGATGATATTCCGGAATCCCCAATTTTGGACGACAGCGTTGAAGTTCCGCTGCCCGACCATAGTGAAATCTTAAAAGCTATAGCTGGGCTTAAAAACAACAAAGCCGCAGGAGCCGATGGCTTACCTGCTGAGCTCTTCAAGAATGGAGGTGAAGCTCTACTTAAATGCATTCATGAGCTTCTATGCAGAATATGGTCGGAAGAATGCATTCCAAACGATTGGAACCTCAGTGTGCTCTGCCAAATCCACAAGAAAGGCGATCCCACAATTTGCGCCAACTACCGTGGGATAAGCCTTCTGAATACCGCATATAAGGTTCTGTCGAGCGTACTATGTGAAAGACTGAAGCCCATCGTAAACCAGCTGATTGGACCTTATCAGTGTGGCTTCAGACCTGGCAAATCCACCATAGACCAGATATTTACGCTACGACAAATCTTGGAGAAGACCCTAGAAAAACAAATCGACACACACCATCTTTTTGTCAATTACAAAGCCGCCTTCGACAGTCCAATAAGGAATCATCTATATTCCACCATGTCTGAATTTGGTATTCCTGCAAAGCTCATCCGCCTTTGCAGAATGACACTGAGCAACACCAGCAGCACAGTTAAAATCGGGAAGGACCTCACTCCTCCATTCGATACCAAACGAGGTTTCAGACAAGGTGATTCCTTATCGTGCGACTTTTTCAACCTAATGATGGAGAAGAAAGAATGCTGATTTGAGACGCAGTGGCACGATATTCTACAAAAGTATTATGCTGGTGGCGTATGCTGATGATATCGATATCATTGGCCATAATACGCGCGAAGTCAGTGCAGCATTCTCCAGGTTAGCGAAAGAGTCGAGTCGAATGGGTCTTGTAGTGAACGCAGATAAGACGAAATGTCAACAAATAAACAGTCCCAGCGTCTTGGAAACCACGTCACTGTTGACAACATCTCCTTCGAGGTTGTTAAGGACTTCGTCTACCTAGGATCCAGCGTAAACTCTTTCAACGATGTCAGTATTGAGATAAAGCGAAGGATAACTCTTGCCAACAGGTGTTACTTTGGGCTGAGTAGGCAATTGAGAAGCAGAGCCCTCTCTCGACGAACAAAACTCACGCTCTATAAGTCACTAATCATGCCCGTCCTATTATATGCAGCACAAACTTGGACGTTGAGCAGTTCTGATGAAAAGACTTTGGGAGCCTTCGAGAGAAAGATCCTTCGTAAGATCTTCGGTCCAATCTGCGTCAATGGCGAGTACCGAATTCGATGGAACCACGAGCTGTATGAGATGTACGCTGACATAGACATAGTTAAGCGCATTAAAATCGAGCGGCTCCGCTGGCTAGGTCATGTTGAGCGAATGGAAAACGACGCTCCAGCGAAAAAAAATATTCGATTCGATGCCCGGTGGTGGTCAACGCAGAATAGGACGCCCACATCTTCGTTGGAAGGATCAGGTGTTGGATAACCTGACTACACTTGGTGTTTCCAACTGGCGCCAGCAAGCGCAAAATAGAAATGGCTGGCGCAATTTCTTATACGAGGCCAAAACCGACCTTCGGTTGTAAGCGCCAGATAACGAACGACGATTATTATTATTATTATCATTATTATTATTATTATTATTATTATCATTATTATTATTATTATTATTATTATTATTATTATTATTATTATTATTATTATTATTATTATATTATTATTATTATCATTATTATTATTATTATTATTATTATTATTATTATTATTATTATTATTATTATTATTATTATTATTATTATTATTATTATTATTATTCCCTGCCGTAACAACAAGCTTAAATATCGAATTTCGTGACGATGGCTTGAAAATTATGGCTGTAATCGTAATCACAGACGGACAGACGGACAGATATACGGAAATGGCTAAATCGACTCGGGTGGTGATGCTGATCAAGAATATATACACTTTTGTATACCACGCCTCCTTATGGGCTTTACAAATGGAGTGACAAAATAAATTTACCCCGTTTGCGTGTTTTAAACGTAGGGGTAAAAATATCTAAGGAAAAATACGAAAACAACATATACCAAAAACTATATTTTAAAAATTAGAAATTAATTACATTCTCTTATATTACGTTCACACCTAAGCCAAATGAGCTAATTTGAATATCTCATTAAAAAGTGTTCACACTCATAAATTTCATTTTGTTTGACGGTTGTTTTTGTTGTATTTTCAAATTTTGTTTTGATAAATTTTTCTGTGTACAAATTTTTCTTACATTTTGCTTTGAAAGGTATGTTCACACAACAGTTTAATATGCTCAGAGCTGTGTTCAACGTGAAATTATCTCATTTGCTACTAATTTCGTTGAAATTAGTTGGATATTCAAATTAATATTTCTATGGGAAATGAGCTCATTACGCATCTCATTTGTGTTTTTTGGCCAAAATGAGCAAATTAGCTTAGGTGTGCACGTACTATTAGAACAAATTTAAAAGGAAGTTAAACTTCTTTGACAATATTTGTGTGGAAATAAATAATTTACTAAAGGTTAAGAAAAACGAAAATAAAAACAAAATGGCATCGTTTAAAATTGCAACAGTTTCAAAAATAATACATGAATTTAAAGGTGATCAGAAAAAAACTAAGTAACTTCATTGGTTTGGTGGAATTTTACCGTAATACTTTAGCTGCAACTCAACACTCAATATTTATATTAGCAACAAAATTAGCCGATAGGGTAAAAAAAACAGTATAGTTGCGGGAACTACTCCGAAGACATTGACAGAGTTTAAAACCTCGTTAACCAAATTTTTCAAACCAAAAAGGAATGCTGCAAGCATTCACAACGAGCTGTCAAGGACGTATCAGGAAATTAAGACATCAACACATACGCAACGAGAATAGAAAATTAACTTACTCAACTAAATGAGTTATTAATATCAGAACAAGGTTCTAAGAATAGAGCAATAATCGTCAGGCAAAATGAACAAATAGGCTTAAGTACCTTCAAAAATGGCTGATCAGAACCTTATAAATCCACAGCCTTAGCAGCACGACCAGAAGATTTTAAAACAGTTGTAGAAGTAGCATCAGAATTGAAACACTCATCAACGGAATTGTACACTACAATTATCAGCAACCCTACAGGCAAAATTACAAATCGATATTAAGGTCAATATAGGAACAATGATAAAATTAGCAAAATCCTAACAATACAGTTCGACATAGTTACAATAAAAATAGATACACTCAGGGAAGACATAACAGTTCCAATATCTTTAATAATGGTAGACCCAATAATGGACAATTCCACAGAGGAATCCATAATAATAACTTAGATAGAAACCAATATAGAGACAATATTAGAAACCACAACAGAGGCAATTATAGCATTCTATTCAATCTATTCTATCTATTCTGTGGCGCCAGGGGCGGTTCCCGGAATATATTTCGGGGGGGGGGGGGGTTTCAAAAATATTTATGTACGTTATACGTTATAAAGGGTAGTTAAATTTTAAAGGCCGATGCTGATTTTGAATAAAACACAAATTATTAAGGAAATTATTGTCATTTCTTTTTATTATGATAATATTAAAAATTATGGTTCAATTATGCATGAAACAAAATATCGGCTAAATGGCCGCCGCGACCTCGGCGGCACACCTCCATCCGATGATCCACATTTTCGATGACGCTGGAGCATAAGTGAGTTTCTATGCAGTTAATGTGCCGAATTATCTCATCCGTTAGCATTTGAATTGTTGCTGGCTTATCGACGTACACCTTTTCTTTCAAATAACCCCAAAGAAAGAAGTCCAACGGTGTCAAATCACATGATTGGCGGCCAATTGACATCGCCACCACGTGAGATAACACGGCCATTGAATTTGTCGCGCAAAAGAGTCATTGTTTCGTTAGCTGTGTGGCAAGTGGCACCGTCCTGTTGAAACCACATATCGTCCACATCCATATCTTCCAATTCGGGCCATAAAAAGTTCGTAATCATCTCACGATAGCGAACACCATTCACAGTTACTGTGTGACCGGCCTCATTTTGGAAAAAATACGGCCCAATGATGCCGCCAGCCCATAAACCGCACCAAACAGTCACTCTTTGTGGGTGCATTGGTTTTTCGACAATCACTCTTGGATTATCATTCACCCAAATGCGGCAATTCTGCTTATTGACGAATCCACTGAGGTGAAAATGTGCCTGATCACTGAAGATGATTTTCTTCGAAGATTTATCATCCACTGTTGCCATTTCTTGCCACCATTCTGACCGTGTAAATGCAACTCTTTATGCATAATGTTCATCAACGAGGAGCGTGAGAGGTGCAATTATTGGGCACGACGACGAGTTGAGGTGGACGGCTCTTCAGCCACACTATCGCGAACAGCAGCAATATATTCTGCAGTACGAGCTGTACGAGCATGCACTGTGTTTTCACATCTCCTACAGACCTGGTTTGTTCAAATTTTTGCACGATTTTTCCGATTGTACGCACATTTGGACGATTAAATTGACCGAAAAAAATCACGAAGTGCTCGATATGCATTTTGATTTGAAAGCCCATTTTCATAATAAGCCTGAATAACTTTAACGGTTCAAATTGAGTTAGTCTGAAATTGAGAAATGTCAAATGAAATGCAGAAAAAAACTTAACTTGACATTAAGGTGTGGTTTATATTCAACATCGGCCCTTAAAATTTAACCACCCTTTATATACATTAGAGCGGGTTAATTTTTTTTTTTAAAAATCGTAGGCGCGGATAATGTTCTACGGAGAAAATTCAACTTTGCTCAAGAAACCCTTAGTCTAAAATCTTTTTCGAGCCTCTGGTTTTTCAAAAGAAGGTTATAATTTGTGTTTTGCTGCAATATGTGAAAAAATTATTCCACTTATTGGAAAAAACTTTGCTACGAAAAAAATAGCCATCCACCTTTCACTCCATATTCACTCCATATTCACTCCATATTCACTCCATATTCACTCCATATTCACTCCATATTCACTCCATATGATTGTGTGGTGCTCAGGATTATTTTTTTGTGTTAAATACCACAAGCTGACGCTGGGGTGAAGATAATTATAATAATAAAAGTTATTTCTCTGTTATTTTGGACCAAATACAAATCTAAACGGCCAACATAAAACCAACATCAAAATAAATAAAAACTACAAAAACCGGAAAATTCTCCATTACTGTATAAAAAGGAATTTTACGTCTACACTTCCGATACTATCGAAACTGTGGGTTTTTAAATTAAAACTGTGCGGTGTTTGGATATATTTTATCCAAAAAATGCGGTGTTTTTGTGATTTCAGATTGAGATTGTATGTGTGACTGTTTACAGCTACAGGCGCGATATCGCAAAAACAAACAAAAACTGGAACAGAATTCAGTATTTTAGCAATACGCGTAGAAACAGGTACAAACGTTTACAGCATAGGGGTGTGAATATTTAAAGTAAATTATAAAAAACCAATGTTTTTCCTTTTGGTACTCTTAGCCCATATAATAAACATCAGTACATCACATTTAAATACAGGTTCTTTTAGAATTTCGGGGGAGGGGGGTTTGAGCCCCCAAAATCCCCCTTGGATCCGCGGCTGTGTGGCGCAGTGGGTAGAGTGAGTGACCCATACTCCAGAGAACCCTGGTTCAATATCCATCTGACACAGAAAGTTTTTTCAATTGCATTAATTTTTTTTTGTTTGGCTGTCACCTCTCTGCAGACAATAGCAAACCTCAGGGAGTAAATAATGCCATGTAAAGCTTCCTGAGAATATGCACATTAACCGTTGGGAGTCGGCATAAAACTAGTAGGTCAAGTTCTCGATCAATTGTTTACAAACATTTTAACACACGCACGTAATTTGATCATAAGAAGTTCGGTCTTAGTCCTTTCAAGGGTTGAATGGCCAGTTTATTATTATATATATTATTCAATCTATTCTAGACAATTCCACAGAGGAATCAATAAGAATAACTTAGGTAGAAACTAATAAGGAGGCAATATTAAAAAACAAAACAGAAGCAATAATACAATTCTATTATTATTATCAAACATACATAGGTATGTTTCTATAGAGAAACATTAGGAACCACACATTTACAGTTTAAAATAAAAGATAAACAGATTGAGCACAATTTTCAAGTAGTCACTTCTGATTTCCCACTTGCAATTCATGGTATTTTAGGCCGTGAGATTTTAAAGAGATATCTTTCCAAAGTTGATTACGAAACATACACATTGACAATTTACACTGACGAAAAAGAAATTGTGTTGCCTATACATAAAAAAAATATACAAAAGTACAATACCATCCCGGACAGAAATCATACGACCAGTTGCCATTAACATCTCGGAAGACAGCTTGATTTTTTGTAAAGAAATATCAAAAGATGTTTTAGTCGCAAATACAATAATTTCAAAAGAAGGGTTAAAACCAGGGATCGTAATTATTATAAGCGATATCCAAAAAATTCAAAGCTTTTTTATTATTTTTAGATTTTTATTTTATTGCTCAGCAAAAAAAAAAGCATATCTTACGATTTGTATTGTTTTGATCAGTAATATAAGGTATTTTTTTATTTTTATATTTCTGTTCAAGAATAAGAATTATTTTTGAGTTTTATTATTTTGTTCAAGAATAAAAATTGGTTCTCAATTTTATTTTTTCGGTTGGAAAAAGTTTCTTTTTCAATTTTTATTTTTTGCTCAAAAATAAAAATAATTTTATGAACATTCAAAGGAACATTTTTCCGATGGGGACCTTTTCCCTCCGACCACTTCTTAGGGAGGCTCCCATACAAATTTTATGATTTTTGTATACTTATTCCCTACACCTAAATAGTGGGGCTTTAAGGGAGTACCGGAGAGGATTAGTTGGAGAGGATTAATATGTATAACCGAGCCGCATTACTTTTGTAAAAGGAAAATTTTTCCCTTCGGGACGTATTCCCACCGACTACTTCTTCAATGCGAGCATGTGCCAGCAACAACAATTCCGTGTGGTGTTTTGAGTTTTATGTTTGAGGAAAACGAAAATAAAACTGGACAAATGATTTTTATTTTTGACCGTAAAAAATAAAAGTCAACAAATAATTCTTATTTCTGAGCATAAAATAAAATTGAGAAAAAACTTTTATTTCTGAGCGAAAATTCTTGAGCAAAATAATAAAACTCAAAAATAATTCTTATTCTTGAACACAAAAATAAAAATAAAAAAATAACTTTCTTTTTTGAGGAATAATATAAAAATCAGTAAATACGACTTAAATTAAATTTTTATTGGGAAAACTCAAAAAATAAAAATAATTTCTTATTTCGATAGAAAATGCATTAAGATATAAATACGTGTAACAACCAAAAACAAGAGCTGTTTTCAAAAAGTTTTTTTAGATATAAGAAGTTATTATTTGTTTTTTAAATTTATACAGGTGATTCTACTGGCACAACACGAGATGCTGCCAGGCGTGGCAGACCCCGGAGTAGCCGTTCTGCAGAGAATATTGCTGCTGTAGCCGAGGATGTCATGGAAGCGCCGTCGACATCGACCAGACGACGTGCCACGCAAATGGGTATCAGTCGACGGTCTTTACAGCGAATTTTGGTACAAGATTTGAAGATGTTTCCGTACAAAGTCCAGACGGTGCATCAGCTGTTAGCTGCTGACCGCCAATCGCGTCTAACATACGCTCAAGCCATCCTTAATCACCACCAAGAGGAAGATGATTTTTCATCAAAAATAATCATGAGTGATGAGGCCCATTTCCATCTTAGCGGGTACGTAAATAAGCAAAATTTACGCTTCTGGGGCACTGAAAATCCGCGTGTAACCCACGAAGAGCCATTACACCCGCTCAAAGTCACTGTATGGTGTGCTGTTTTCGCTGGAGGAGTCATCGGACCTTTTTTCTTCCAAGACGTTGCGGGCCAAACGGTTACTGTGAATGGTGAGCGCTACAGAGCAATGATCAACGAGTTCTTTTTGCCGCAACTTGATCAATTGGGATTGGAAAACATGTGGTTCCAACAGGACGGTGCAACGGCACACACTGCACGTGCCACAACCGATATGCTGAAGGATGCATTTTCCGGGCGCCTAATCTCCCGATTTGGCGATTTGCACTGGCCAGCAAGATCGCCTGATTTGACCGCTCCAGACTTCTTTTTGTGGGGCTTTTTGAAGTCGCGGGTTTATGTCAACAAGCCTCAGACTCTTGCAGCTCTTAAAGACAATATCCGTCAAGAATGTGAGGACCTATCGCCGGAAGTTTTGGCCGAAGTGATGTAAAATGCCATAAAAAGGGCTCAAATGACAATCAACTGTGGCGGCGGCCATTTACATGACATCATATTCTCGACTTGATGTATAAAAAATTAAAAGACCAAATAAAAATAATCCACAAGAAGAATCAAAGTTTTTAATTTTTTTTTAAATTACAGCCAAAAAACATCGGAAGGTTATTTTTGCGCCACCTTGTACATAAAAAAAACTTTATAAAAATATTTTTTTTTTTTTAAATACAGTTCTGACTTTTATATAGAGGGCGCTAAAAATGGCATAGAAAAAAAGACATCCAAAACGGTTCGATGGATATAGCCTTTCCCATGTATCAGAAACAAAAAAATCAAATGACATTTCAAAGCAAAGACCTTATATTAAGCATCCCCCCTACGCAAGACCACCGGGGGTTTTTTTTTAATTATGGCGAAAGTTGAAGTAAAAAGTTCGAAAAATATATACATTTTCGCGCGCTTTTTTGTTTATATAAAAAAACAAAAAAATATACTTGAATTTAGGGGGGATGCTTAAAGAACAAAATAACGAACAAAATGCAAAAAAAATCATTGAAATTGAACCAATAGATTTCAAATTATCTATCGAACCGTTTTAAAAAAACTAGTTTCGAGGAAATCCCGTTTAAAGTTTTTTATTTGTTGTATGGAGCTTAGACATAGGTTAACGAAAACCGTTATAACTTCTGTTGTTTTTTAAATATCGATTTAAAAATGTGTATGTATGTTCTTAAAACTATAAACAACACATTAAACAAAAAAAAAATTTTTTTTTTTTTCGAAACATTTACACGTATATTATACTTTAAGCAAATGTGCTCCGACATTTGAAACATGTAGATTGTTTTTATTTAATTTTTGGGAATAATCGTTATTTTTTGTCCCTGGTTAAAACACGTTCGTATTCTCAACACCTCCAATGAAGAAGTAATTCTTAAAGAAATATACCTAGAAACATTTGCAAAAGTTTCAAGATATATTTCATTTAAAACAAGATTGCTTAACTATTCATAATTCTTACAAGCAAAAAAATAACCTTACATAACTGATAGAAGCCCTATTTTCAGGCGAAAGAAAAGAGAAGCGGAAAAGCGTTAGTGGGAAAAAATTGAAATGCATGGTGATAGGAATGAGGTCCGAAAATTTATCGAAAAAAGACGCCTGGCCGATGGTTTCAAGACCGGGGCCTCTTCCTGCAAGGATGAAAATGGGAATCTAGTGACAGATATCCAGAGTACACTGATGATGTAGAGGGAACACTTCTCTAGGCTTCTGAATGGTGACGACGACAACAATCCCACCAATAGAGATGATATTCCGGAATCCCCAATCTTGGACGACAGCGTTGAAGTTCCGCTGCCCGACCATAGTGAGGTCTTGAAAGCTACAGCTCGGCTTAAAAATAACAAAGCCGCAGGAGCCGATGGCTTACCTGCTGAGCTTTTCAAGAATGGAGGTGAAGCTCTACTTAAATGCATTCATGAGCTTCTATGCAGAATATGGTCGGAAGAATGCATTCCAAACGATTGGAACCTCAGTGTGCTCTGCCAAATCCACAAGAAAGGCGATCCCACAATTTGCGCCAACTACCGTGGGATAAGCCTTCTGAATATCGCATATAAGGTCCTGTCGAGCGTACTATGTGAAAGACTGAAGCCCATCGTAAACCAGCTGATTGGACCTTATCAGTGTGGCTTCAGACCTGGCAAATCCACCATAGACTAGATATTTACGCTACGAAAAATCTTGGAAAAGACCCTAGAAAAACAAATCGACACACACCATCTTTTTGTCGATTACAAAGCCGCCTTCGACAGTCCAATAAGGAATCATCTATATTCCACCATGTCTGAATTTGGTATTCCTGCAAAGCTCATCCGTCTTTGCAAAAAGACACTGAGCAACACCAGCAGCACAGTTAAGATCGGGAAGGACCTCACTCCTCCATTCGATACCAAACGAAGTTTCAGACAAGATGATTTCTTATCGTGCGTTTTTTTCAACCTAATGATGGAGAAGATCATCTGATCTGCTGATTTGAGACACAGTGGCACGATATTCTTCAAAAGTATTATGTTGCTGGCGTATGCTGATGATATCGATATCATTGGCCATAATACGCGCGAAGTCAGCGCAGCATTCTCCAGGTTAGCGAAAGAGTCAAGTCGAATGGGTCTTGTAGTGAACGCAGATAAGACGAAATGTCAACAAATAAACAGTCCCAGCGTCTTGGAAACCACGTCACTGTTGACAACATCTCCTTCGAGGTTGTTAAGGACTTCGTCTACCTGGGATCCAGCGTAAACTCTTTCAACGATGTCAGTATTGAGATAAGACGAAGGCTAACTCTTGCCAACAGGTGGTACTTTGGGCTGAGTAGGCAATTGAGAAGCAGAGCCCTCTCTCGACGAACAAAACTCACTTTTTATAAGTCACTAATATGCCCTTCCTTTTATATGCAGCACAAACCTGGACGTTGAGCAGTTCTGATGAAAAGACTTTGGGAGTCTTCGAGAGAAAGATCCTTCGTAAGATCTTCGGTCCAATCTGCGTCAATGGCGAATACCGTGTTCGATGGAACCACGAGCTGTATAAGCTATCCGCTGACATAGACATAGTTAAGAGTATTAAAATCAAGCGGCTCCGCTGGCTAGGTCATGTTGAGCGAATCGAAAGCGACGTTCCAGAGAAAAAACATTTGATTCGGTACCCGGTAGCGGTCAACGCAGAAGAGGACGCCCACATCTTTGTTGGAAGAATCAAGTGTTGGATAACCTGACTACGCTTGGTGTTTTCAACTGGCGCCAGCAAGCGCAAAACAGAAATGGCTGGCGCAATTTCTTATATAAGTAAGTAAGATAGAAACCCTATATACATTAAAAACTATAGACTTCCACATTCACAACAAGAAGAAATACCAAAACAAGTCCAACCCCTCGTGAAGCAAGGCATTATAGAACCCTCATACAGCCCGTATAGCTCACATTTACTTGCTGTACCAAAAATTCCACCAAATAGAATTAGAAAAATCTTCTAGACCACTACCTGCATTTTCAACCAATAATGGTCATTACCAATTCAAGCGATTACCTTTAGACTAAAAATATCTTCGAATAGCTTCCAACGAAGATGCAATGAAGATTTGTTGCATTTTCAATTATTACAGAAGATTTGTCAAAGACTTTGCGCAAATTGCAAAACCTCTGACTGAATTACTAAAAAGAACACAAAGTTTTTATGGACACAAAAGGCATTCGTCTCACTTAAAAACAGTATCACACTACATAATATACCAGCTAATCAACTACTTTATATTGCAAGGAACTCAATTTCGATCATCTATTACGCTATGGGACTATACGAAATAAGCTGTGATAATATTCCAAAATGCAGCATTTGTGGAAATTCTAAACGCCAGTTTTGACCTAGTTAAATCGAATCCAGTTATAACCACATTTCAAGTGCTTAGTCGTATAATGGTTGTCGTTGGAGTGGTTATGGCTACACCAACTGGCAAGGTGTCACCGGGACTTCCGATAGCGCTTTTTGCCTGGTCCGTCAAGGAGATCATTCGATATTGTTACTATGCCTTAAATCTTAAAAATATGGTACCACATGTTGTGATATTTTTACGCTACACCACATTCCTCGCAATGTACCCCATTGGAGTGACTGGCGAGTTACTCTGCTTTTGGTGGGCACAGAGCTATGCCAAGACGCATTCTGTATGGTCTATTGAAATGCCAAACAAATGGAATGCCACATTTTCGTACTTTGCATTGCTCTGGATTGTTATGATTTTATACATTCCACTCTTTCCACCATTGTACCTACATATGCTCGCGCAGCGCAAGAAGAACCTCGGCGGAGCCAATGCGAAGAAAACAAATTAAGACTTATCTATTAATTTTTGGTATTTTTCACTTTCTTTATTGTATAATCTTTATTATGTTTGTTGATCGATTGGACTTTAGTCAATACTTGATATTATTTATCCAACATTTTAAATTAGGGTTATTTTTCAGAATGCGTTATGTAAAAGTTTTAAGCTAGCCGGTGAAATGATTAAAAAAATTTATGCGTATGTAAATTTTTTTTACACACAATACCGCCTAATTAATTATTTTAGGCCGTATCTCTTCGGAAAAAGATTTACTGTAGTTACAGATCATCGTCGCTTAGTTTCGCTATTTACACATAAGAACCCTTCCTCTCAACTTACGAGAATAAGAGTAGAATTAATAGATTACAACTATAATATAGTATATAAACAAGGAAGAATGAATACCGATTCAGACGCATTATCTAGAATAAAATAAGACTCAGATTCACGAAAGAAAATGACTCCGAAATCGCTTAATGTTATAACGTGCAGCAAAGCAAAAGAATTAAAAACCACCAGCAAAACTAAAAACGGAAAAGTGACCACGCAAAATACGGAAGCGGTTAATACAAGAAAGTCTGATCAACTCTACATGTGGAACTGTACTTCAATGTCTGACGTTAGGAATATAAAAAAAAAAATTCAATTTGAAATAGATGAAAATAAAGTCGTACGCATAAAAGTTTTCCAAGTATAAATATTGAAAATAATTATATAAAACAAGTTGTAGTGATAATCCTAACATGAATTTAAGTTCAGATATGGAGTAGGTAGCGTGGCGTCCGGGGCGCAGTTGGTTAAAGTGCGTGGCCGCTATGTCAACGAACTTTGGAGACCCAGGTTCGAACCCCAGCAGCGACAGAAAATTATTTGAATTAAAATAACTTTTCTGTACGGCCGCCACCTCTCTGCAGACAATGGCAAACCTTAGAGAGTAATCAAAATGCCATGTAAAGCTTCTTGAGAACGAGAACATTCCGTTCATCGCCGTTCGGAGTCGGCGTTAAGCATGTAGGTCCGGTTCTCGGTCAATTGTGTACAAACTTAATAACACGCACAACACAATTGACCATAAGAAGCTAGGTCAAAGTCCTTTCAAGGGCTGAAATGGCCAGTTATTTATTTTTTTTTTTTTTATGGAGTAGCTAGCAAAAGTATTGAGTAACCATGGCTTAACAAGAGTATCTCTTTCAAACAAAAAACAAAATATTTAAATATATAAATGAATATGAAATGAAAAAACTGCACAACGAAATACAAAAGAAAATTTTAAAATGAAGGTAGGCAAACACGTCTAAATATATTATTATTTGATTTATTTAAACGAATCATGGAAATTGATAATATCAAAAGGCCAACAATAATGCAGAATTTTAATTTGAGAAAATTGCTGCGACCTCGGAGAAGGTAAAGCTTCTTTTTCAAAATCGAAAGAAAAAATTAGGAAATTCTTCGTAAAGTAGGCCAATTTTGGGTCAAGGACTAATTTTTTTTAAGAATTTTATGGCATATTTGAGTTCAACGGACGATTTTACATTAGGATATGTTATAGTCCAAAGTTTTTGTAGGACCTAAATTTAAATAGGGAACTCGATTTGAAACATCCATTTTATACTTCTTCAAATTCACGTTTTTTAGCGGCGCCAATCCAGTTTGCGAATTTTCTGGATTTTTTTCGCGTCACATGCTTATATTACATCCAGGATTCATAATCTAGCCTTGCAGGGAGGTTCTGGAATACTTTTGGAAAAAAAACCCATCTAATACTCATACCTTATGCAATAAAATGGACGAATTTTAAAATGCTATATCTTTTAAATGACCCATAAAAACCATTTTCATTCTTATATTATCAAAATCCTCTTATTACTTAGTTTATTCAACATTAATTTCAAATTTTTCCACCCGTGCCCATTGGAGATACTTGACCCCAAAGTTGGGGCAAATTTGAGATTTTTTATTTTTCAA
This sequence comes from Pherbina coryleti, assembly GCA_943735915.1. NCBI lineage: Eukaryota > Metazoa > Arthropoda > Insecta > Diptera > Sciomyzidae > Pherbina > Pherbina coryleti. Next base: position 98,495,341 of record OX030951.1, on the reverse strand, counting down.
AGCGATGTTACCCAAAAAGTTTATGATCTAGTCACTTAAAAAAATTTATATTTTAAATTCTTACTAAAACGTACCTAATATAAAAAAATAGGTCTGCCACTAGCTTCTTTCTATTAAAATTTTTTTTTCAAAGTTACCAACAATTACGATTTTTTTTGGAAACTTTAACTTTTTTTTTAAATTAAGTAACATCCCAATTAATTTTTCTGATGTGTAAGATAATAGCCTTTTTTCTTTTTTTATAATGGATATTATGTTTTTTCATTTATTACTGTATGTTTAATAGGAGCTGAGATATGATCATTACCGCAAATGATCTATAATTATAAATTTACAAATGATTACTCTATAATATACGAAAATCGCTCGTGGTTGCATGACAAATATGGCCGCCATTTTGCAAATACAACAAAAAAAATTTTCTTGAAAGCAGTTCTAAGATGCCGAAACATTACGTAATTTGTGGTAAAAACATAAAATTTTTTTAAAATAGTCGAGCGACCAATTGTGATCAATCTCGGCGGACTGACCCATGTATCAGTTGAATTCATCCTATAGAATTCATGTAAATTGTATCAGTATTAGTATTAACAAAGAATTCAGTTTAAGTTGCTTTTCAATGTTCTTAGGCGCAGCTTATTATATTTAATTATTAATAATATTAAATTAAAGTTTAATTAAAATAAACATTTTAGAACTTTAAAGTTATTGGAAACATAACAATTCCCTAAGCATTTGTAGGATTTACTATATCAATAACAAATAGAAAAATATAGCTGAAGTAGCTAAAGCTTTTTCGCACATTCTCAGCATTAATCCATTAAAAGCAGGGCTGGGCATTCTAACACAGTCAAATTTTATTTTGTCTTGTTAGTATTGGTGCGCTCTCCAACCAATCACGCACACTGAGCGAAAAAGCTATCACAATTATCAAGGTATTATTCATTATTTCTTCTTTGTCAGCATCGAAACTGCAGCATTTTTTTCTAAGTAAATCTTCTATATAAATGTAGATCGTTAAGTGAGTTGCGTTGCTTGCTTAAAATAGCTTTCATGATTTAGAAGGCACTTTCGCAACAATATATTGATCTAAACATTGAAATATGTTTATAAATTTCGTTTTTTTTTTTTTAAATTTTCAAAAAGTAAATATTAAAAAATTAATCAATAGGGAATGTGAATGAACAATGCAAAAAAAATCTTACTAGCTAATATGTATTAATTATATGAAACCTTAATATGTGCATTAGAGCAAGTCACATTTGTATGGATTTTGTTAAAGTATCTGGGATCCTCCGTGCCCCCCTCTGAAAAACAAGATGTTGCAAATTAAGTAATTAGAGCTCTTAAAAGTTCAAGAATTGTCAAAAATGGCCCGGTCCTAGTCCAAAATCCGGTTTTCGGAGAGTAATTTTAGATGAAATGTATTTACATTTTTCTACTGCATTTCAAAGTTTTTAAAAAAAATCAAAAGTACCTACTTTTATGTTTAACTAGCTGAAGAATCTGATTCTGGACTTAGATTTAACGTACAATGAAGTCTGGTCCCAATAAACGCATTTTAAAGTCAACATTTTAACATTTTTTCATATAATTTTTAATTCATGTTTGTCCTTTGCATTGATCTGGGACATTTTTTTTAAATTAATTAATGCATTAATGCAGCCCATTTTATGGTCTTAATAATTAAAAAACAAAAACAGGATCTACCCATTTTTGAATGAGATACGATATTTTTGGTACATTGATTTTTAAAGGATTTAATTTTAATCATTGTGAATATGGATTTTCTTTTGCTGCATCCATTCTGTTACACTTGTGTTCTATTAATTTGGCTCTCGGAAGTCTATATCAAAACCTTACAATTGTTATATATTAACATATGTCTATTTATAGACACTGTCGATTGTTTTTGTAAGCCTCTGTTAAGTCCTACTCTGTTAAGTCTTGCTCTTGGATCTGTAGCAAAACCATTAAAATATAAACATATGTTTATTTATAGACACTCTCAGCAGTTTAAAGAGCCTCTGTTAACTTTATACTCTGTAAATGCAACAAACCTATAGAAAAAAAAAAATCAAGAAACTGATATATTAGAAAAAAATTAAGCCAATTATTTGTACTCAAAATTAAAAGGAATAACAAAGAAAAAAAATGTATATATATAAAAATATATCAAAAAAACAAAAAATATAATAATGAAAAAAAAATTATTTATTTTTGGATCTTGCCGATCCAGGATTCGAACCCACGTTACAAAACAGGTTGTTCGCAGTGTTTTACTAATGACGAACAAGCTGAGTAATCAAACCAACGAAATTTTTATAAATGAATGTCTTTTGCATGGAAATTCCAATATCCTTGCCGTTCATGTCACTGAGCTGATAGTTACAATTACCAATTTTTCTAACTACTCTTGCTTTTAAGGATCTTTTCCAACTTGGAATTGAAGTTTTTAGACTTATCGCTCTGAGTAAAATTTTTGCGGAACACCTCTTGTCCAGCGGAATATAATGCAGTCGGATTGCTTCGTCGATTGTACGTTTTACAATTGTTCCTATAAGCTTTGTCGATACTTTTCTTCACTTCCTGTCTTATCTGAAGCAATTTGTCCTCTTGTTGGATCTCTTCGCCTGTCTCTAAAGAATTCAATTTCCGAAGGAGTTCATAAGAACTTCCGTGAGTGGCCATTTGTTGCCCAAAAATGACAAAATATGGGGATTTTCCAATTGTTTGGTGGTATGATGACCTAATAGACATAGCTATGTTTTGCAAATTTTTGTCCCAGTCACGTTGGTCATCTTTCAAAAATGCCCGAATACCGCCGATTATAGATCGATCTACCCTTTCTGAAGCATTAGCTTGTGGAGAGTAAAGTGCAGTGTAAGTGTGTTGAATACCAAATTTATCTAAAAATGAGTTAAACTGGGTTGATTTAAATTGTGAGCCATTATCACTGATAATTACTTCTGGTACACCAAAAATTGTAAAAACTTGCTGTTCTAGATAATCTGTAAATATCCAGACGTAAACTTTTTCAATGGATATAGAAAAGGGAATTTGCTCAAATGATCTAAAACTATTAAAATACCAATGTTGCCATTCCTTGACCGTGGAAGTGGTCCAATGAGATCTATATATATTTTTTGAAAAGGTCTATCTGATTTTGACTGCATACCCATCGGTGGTCTTTGCACAACATTTCGAGGTTTAGTTTCTTTACATATCTGACATTTTGTTACGAAATCCCGGATGTCTTCATACATTTTTGGCCAATAAAAATTCCTCCTAATTCTCTCTAGAGTTTTGGCTATTCCACCATGAGCTACATTTGGAGGATTGTGTGCGCTAGCAATCACTTCATTTTGTAGAAGTTTAGGTACCCACAACTTCCAGCCGAAGGATTCCTGAACTTCACATCCGTTTGCGAATTCGGTACGGCGATATATAAATTGTCTTAAACACTTTTAAATCGGGAAGTTTACTCTGTTTTTCGATAATAAGTGTCCTGAGGTCAGTGTATTCTTTTGAAGCAAAGTGATGAGAATTCAAGTCAATAACAGGACCTATATCTTCTACTGCATTAACTGAGTCAATCATTTCGATGCGTGACAGGGCGTCGGGCACTACGTTTTCTGATCCTTTTCTATGCTCAATAGTAAACGAGAAACCTTGCATTTTCAACGACCAACGAGCCAGTCGTCCTGATAGGTTCTGTTTGGCGCATTAACCACTTTAGACTTGCATGATCTGTAATTATTTTAAATTCTTGTCCTTCCACGTAAGGACGAAACTTTTTCAAACAAATAAGTGCAGCCAAACATTCCTGTTCTGTGACGCTGTATTTGCGTTGTGCAGGATTTAACTTCTGCGAAACAAAGGCTATCGTAAACGCAATTCCCTCATCGTTTTCTTGAGTTAAGACTCCTCCAATACCACAGGAAGATGCATCGCATTGAATACAAAAAGGTTTTCTAAAATCAGGAGTTGCCAATATTGGAGCTGATGTTAATTTTGTTTTGATCAACTCAAAGGATGTCTGTGCTTCATCTGTCCATTGAAATGTCTTTCCTTTCTTCAGTAAGTCTGTCATAAGAGTTGTAAGATCGGCAAAGTTGGAAATGAATCGGCGATACCAACCAGCCATGCCCAAAAATCGTCTTATTTGACGTACCGTATTTGGCGGAGGGTACGAAGTTATGGCCGATACCTTATCTGGATCTGTTTTTATAATTCCATGTCCCACCGTGTATCCAAGATATTTTACTTCTTTTAAACAGAACCTACTCTTTTCGATGTTCAGAGTTAGACCTGCTTTGCGAATATGATAAGCTACCTCGGTAAGTAATTGCAAGTGACTATCGAAATCTTCGGAAAGAACCAGGAGGTCGTCGATGTACACAAAAACTCTATTTCGGAGGTGTGCTGGAATGACTTTATCCATAAGTCGACACATGGTCTGCGGTGCGTTGCACAGTCCAAAGGGCATCACTGTGTATTGGTACAGAGGGCACTTAGGGATCGTGAAAGCAGTATATGCGCGAGAGTTTTTCTCTAAATTGATTTGCCAGAATGCCTTCTTCAAATCGAGTGCCGAAATAAATCGCGCTTTTGGCAATCGACTAAGAATTCCTTCAATGATTGGAATTGGGTAGGCATCTCTCATAGTTGCTTGATTTAACTTTCTCGAATCCAAACAGAGCCTTGCACCTTCTTCTTTCCTTACCAATACCACAGGACTACTCCATGCACTGTTTGACTCCTCAATCACACCCATTTCAAGCATTTTACCAAGTTCTTGGTGCATAACGTTTTCAACAGCAGGAGATACTGGGAAGTATCTCTGTTTTACTGGATGAGTTCCTTCTTTAACCTCAATAGTATGCTCTATCAAAGAAGTCTTTCCCAAGCCTTCCTTCGAATATGAAGGAAAAAGCTGAATTACGGCATTTAATTTTTTCTGTTCATTTGGACTCAACCTATGCAGTTTTGGATCATTCAAGCTTTCAATATTGTGTACAGAGCAAATTTCTTTAATTGGTCTCTGTTCAATTTTAATTCCCATTGCTTGCCAAAAATTATAACCTAGATATAACTCTTGGTTAAGGTTAGGAACTATATAAATCAAAATACGTTTTTTCATATTATTATACTCGATTTCCGGTTCGATTACACCAACAACTTCTTGCGAATTACCATCAGCTGTTTTAACAGCTAATTTTATTTTCTTAAAGTTCGATTGTTTTTTAAGATTCTTGAGATTCAGAGATTTCAGTCTCTGTTTAGTCGCCATTCTAATCAGACGTATATCATGAAGTGTAACAAGTGCAACAAGTGCCTTAACACCAGTGAGGTTATTCCTTGTAATTCGTGCAAAGCTGAGTGCCATAAACATTGCTTCGGTTTGAACGATAAACAATGCGAGCTGATTTCTAATCACTCTAATATCTTTTTCTACTGTGACAATTGTTTAATTAAACCTGGTGATTTTCACACAGTTATAAACAAATTAGCTCACGATGTAAATGAGCTTAAAACTATGTGCAAGCAGTCTATATTCAGTAAAGGCATTGACCTTACGCATATATCTAATGTGAATGTAAATAAGACCTCTGCATCTACTGCTGCTGCTGACCCAATGCATCTCACTCTTGACAATAATAAGAAGGCCGCTGTAACCACTGTAGCGAATCTTTCTAATGCTGTTTCTTTGGAACTCCCCCGCCTGCGTGCGAGAAAAAATAGTGGTGAAGTAAATAAAACCTCTCGCGGAGCCATACAATCTCGTGGGCGCACTGCAAAACCGGTTTCTGGTGGTAGCACTCCCACTACGGACGCTGCTGTAAACTTTGTCTCTGCGCTCTCTTCACAGAACCCGCCTGTGGTCGTACTAGATAATATTGATGACACTCCTGACCTAGCTATTCACGCTCTTAGTGCTAATGCTGCTGATTGCGTTTCAAATAATGTTGTGCCTGCTGTTTCATCTTCTGGCTCTCGCGCTGTTAACGCTGTTGTTTCTAATGCTGTTGTTGTTCCCGCTCTCGATATAACAGCTGATGACTCTCCTGGCCTAGCTACTCGCGCTCTAAGTACTAATGCTGCTGCTAGTGTTTCTAATGATGTTGTGACTGCTGTTTCATCTTCTGGCTCTCGCGCTGTTAACGCTGATGTTTCTAATGCTGTTGTTCCCGCTCTCGATATAACAGCTGATGACTCTCGTGACCTAGCATGTGCTAATGCTGCAGCAAGCATTTCTAATGATGCTTCTCGCGAAATCTCAATCCCAGTTGCTGGCGTTGGTATGTCTAATGAGCAAACAAATGATGGTTGGATTTTAGCCGAAAATAAAAAAAAACATAAGAAGAAACATTCTCCAGAAGTTCTTATTGTTGGGCATAATAGCAATCATGAACTTGATGTTGTATCTAAAATGAGATTTGTCCATTTATCTGCTTTAAGACCTACTGTCTCGGAGCGCGATATTATTAATTATATAGTTAAACACACAAATATTGATGAAAAAAATCTTTCGTGTTACAAACTTATTAAACAAGGCACTGCTCCTGAAGTTGTCAAGAGAATTACTTTCAAGCTTGGTGTTGCTGAGCATTGTCTTGACACCATCCTCAGTCCGTCGCTTTGGCAAGCAAATGTTAAAGTATCTTTGTTTAAAAATTTTCGGACAAAACCGAAGAAAATTCAAACAGATTAGCATCTGATAACTGTTCCGGTACTAAATCAACAAGCAACTTAAAATGTTACTTCCAGAATATGTCGGGAATAAGAACTAAAGCTGATCTCATTTACAATTTCTCTTCACATGAAGATTATGACGTGTTTGTTTTTATCGAAACTTGGCTTAATAGAGAGTTTTTTGATGGTGAATTTTTTAATTTGGATCTCTACAACGTTTATTGGAAGGATAGAGATCCTATAGTGACTGGTCACATGCGTGGTGGTGGCGTTCTCATAGCCGTTAAGCGTGTATTCTGCTCGACTCTTCATTCACTGGGTAATTCTGACACTTTGCTTGACCAAATCTGCGTTAAAATTATGGGTGCAACTGGTTCTTTATTTATTTGTGCATCTTACATTCCACCAAATAGTAGCGAGGTGCTCTATGCAGCACATGTTGACAATTTGTTGGATATTCTTCATCAATCGATAACAATAGTCATTTGTCTGTCTTTGGTGATTTCAACTTATCCAGGATTGTCTGGAAATACATTGCTGATGAGTTGACTCTGACTAATATAAATCAGAATCACGAAATTTATTTCATCGATAGTCTTGCCAGTATTGATTTGTATCAAATTAATAATGTATTTAACAATTTATTTAAATTGCTTGATTTAATATTTGTATCGTCTAATATAAAATTTGAGTTGTCTGAATGTCTCTGTCCGATTTTAAAATCGTATATGCACCACAAACCACTCATAATTTGTCTTGAATTTTATGAATTTCTTAATAGTTTTCCAGAAAAAAAATCGTATAACTACAATTTATGTGATTTTGAGTATTTAAATAATCTTTTTTTCAGACGGGATTGGAGTGCTTTATTTCAAGGCAAGAATACTGAAGTCTGCTACGATATATTCAAATCTGAAATATCCATTATTTGCGACGAGAATATACCGCGTTATATTAAAAAAAATATAAGCTGCCTTGCTAAGGGGCTTAAAAAGCTTAAAAACTTGCGGAACAAGTTTCTAAAGTTGTTTAGGGCCACAAATGACCCTCTGCATCATTGTAATTATGTGCATTATATGCGAGAATTTAATTTTTTGAACAAGTTTTTATACAAGCAGTACATTATGCGTTTTGAATCTGATATTAAAACTAATCCTAAATGTTTTTGGAATTTTATCCAGTCTAAAAAAGGTGGCTCACAAATACCCACTTCCATGTTTCTTGAAAACAAGTCCTCCGTTAACATAGCTGACACGGTTAATCTGTTCGCTGATTTTTTCAAATCAAACTTTGTTGTTGATGAAGAGTCTTCTGTTGAAGACATTACTGAGTCCGTTGATACTTTTATTGATCTGGGGTCGTTAACCATATCTATTAGGGATGTCATTGAGCACTTAATTGGTATGAAAATTTCTGTTAAGGAAGATATTGATGGTTTTGCTACCATTTTCCTTTTAAATTGCGCTTATTCTTTAGCAGCTCTTTTATGTGAAATCTTCAACAAATCCCTCTCTGAGGGTGTTTATCTTAAGTGTTGGAAAATTGCTTCCATCACGCCTATTTTCAAAGCAGGAAAAAAAAAATTGTATAAGTAATTATCGTCCAATCTCTAAGTTATCAAACGTCTCTAAATTGTTTGAAAGTATAATGAAAGCCAAGCTATATTTCTTAATTAAACGTTATATCTGCCCTGAGCAGCATGGTTTCGTAGCGGGCCGTTCTACGGTAACTAACCTGGCCGTGTTTTCCGAGTACTGTATATCATCGTTTGAGCGTGGTTATCAAGTTGACGTGGTATACACGGATTTTTCTAAGGCGTTCGATAGAGTTTCGCACAAGTTATTGCTTTTGAAACTGTCGAAAATGGGTTTTCACTCTGCCATTTGGAATTGGATACATTCTTATTTAGCTAATAGAACATGTTTTGTCAGCATTAATAATGTCAATTCCTATGAATTTGTTGCATCTTCGGGTGTTCCCCAAGGGAGCATTCTAGGCCCAATGTTTTTTGTTCTTTTTATAAATGACATATCCAAATGCTTTAGAAATTCACGATTTCTACTTTATGCAGATGATCTCAAAGTGTTTAAAAAAGTATCTTCTATTTCAGACGTAGCTGCCTTGCAGGCTGATTTGAACAGGGTTGTGAAGTGGAGCGAACTTAATGGTCTGGCTCTGAATTTTCTAAAGTGCTTCCATATGACCTTTTCTAAACTCACTTTACATACCCTATTCAATTCATATTATCTAGGTAATATTTACCTCCATTCAGTTAACTCTTATCGAGATCTGGGTGTTGTTTTTGACTGTAAATTTACGTTCGCAGATCATTTAAATTTTCTTATTCCTAAAGCTTTCTCTTTGCTTGCTTTCATACGAAGAAATAGTGCTTAGTTCTCTGATCCGCACACCTTGAAAATGCTATTTAATGCATTTGTTAGATCGAGGTTGGAGTATTCCTTTATTTGGAGTCCTTATTTTGATAACGCCACTCTTAGACTGGAAAGAATTCAAAAGATATTCTCAAGGTTTGCTTTGCGCGCCGTGAATTTTAATGAACAAGTACCACCCTATAATTCAAGGTTATTGCTTTTAGGTCTCAAATCCCTTGAGTCAAGGCGTAAGATTGCTTCACTGGTATTTGTATACGATTTGGTTTCTGGAAATATTGACTGTCAATCGCTTTTAGAACGAATTTTGTTTAATATTCCATCCAGACAACTCAGATTTTATAAACCATTTTTCATAAAACTTTGTAAAGTAAATTATGATTTAAATGAGCCTTTGACTAGGGCTTTATTACTTTTTAATGATTTATCTTGTAGTAATGATTTAGACCTCACTGTTTCAAAAAATATCTTTAAAAACTCAGTTAACAATATCTTTTTAGTTTAACTAGAATGTGTTAATGTATGCTTCCAATATATATTTATTTATTATTATTGTTATAATATTGTAGTCTGTAAGGATTTTGTAACTCCATTAGACTGAATAAATGAAATGAAATGAAATGAAAGATAAGTTGCAGCACTTCCACCCACACAAGTGACAGATGCACAAGTATGTCTTACCATAGATCGACACTTTTGCATACGGACGGACGTCATTTTTAGTTGTACAAATCGCTGAAATTGCATGTGACAGTTTTTTACGCTGTATTGCAACGCCTTTCCAAAAGTTTCGCATACGCCGTGAAGACCTTTTTATTGATTTGATAGTTAATTGTTTGCTCGCAACAGTTGCTACAGTAGGTGTGTTAAAAATGTTATTTCTTGCTTTATTATATTTTTCTAACCGTAAATGAAATGGTTCTAAAAGTTTTAGGTCTGGCTGCCTGACAGGTTTATCTGACTTTAAAATAGTAATTTTTCGTCTTGTTTGTTGTTACAGAGCGGGAGCTGGTGTTGATGCTCTCGCTCACCAATTAGTTTTCCAGCTTGTTGCACTTCTTACAAGTAGGCTTGTACGTGTTTTCCGCTCCACAACCGTAGCAAAATACATACTGAATGCTCTTCTAGGCAATCATGATAGCGGTGACCTGGCTTCTTCCAATTCCAACAAACAAGTTTGCCTTCTCCTACAGCACAAACCTCTTCAACTTCCTGACAATCTGTATTGCTAAATTCAACATCACTTACATGTCTTGTTCCTGGGTTTGGACGAAACGGAACACGGCTTCGACTAACGGTCGCGGTTATTGCCTCTCTTCGCTGACATAAGGATCTTAAATGAGCTACACTATTTATTTGAATCATGAAAAGTTGTTGTCGGATTTCTGGTCTCAAATTCCTTAACAGACATTCTACTAATTCATAATCGGGAATCTGCATCTGAAGACGAGCTTTGCTTGCCCTAACTTTTGATCAACCTTCCTACTTATGTCCGTTAATCCTGGTTGCAGCTGGTTTTGAATCATTTCCGTTAGTGTAGATACTAACTGTAGATACTAACTGCAAGGATACTTGGTATATCCACCTTGCATTCCAAACAGTATTGTTAGAGCCTTTAAGTCGGCGACATACATATATCAGAATTTAACATATCAAGAATCACACAAAAAGTTTTTAAATAAATCATACTCTTGCAAGATCCCTCAATAAACAAACGCCATTCATTCGGAGCGTGTTTGTGGTTGAAAACTGCAAACAGTTCCGTCACACCCGGGCAAGACACCAGCTTTATGATAATATATATAAACGAAAAAGGTCAAAAAAACATTTTTAGAAAAAAAAAAATTTTTTTTGTATTTTATTACGAATACTAAAAATTCGATAGTGCTTTTGTATTTCAGCCAATTGAAGTAAACGATAGCTTATTGAACGCAAAATTTAACAGGCTTTCAGAATCCTGCTAAAACTAATAGTGCCACAAAACAAAATTTGTTAACAAAACGTTGTTGAAGTTGAAAAAATTTTAAAAAAATGAGAAATTTTCAAATGATTTTACCTGTAACTTTGTCAATTCTTTTTGTAAAAAAACGGTCTATATATTATATTAAGGGTATATTTTTCTTCTTTTTATCAATGTTTAAATTTTTAAAATTGAGCTAGATATAACGGAGTTACATAACAAACTATACATGCACCTACCTAAAATCGGTTTTTTGACCACAAATCCCGATTTTGAGGGTATATTCAAAAAACTAAGTATGCAGTTATCTTATGTTCAACTAGACCTACAACCTCTACTATGTCTCGAGCTGAGTTTATTTTCACTGTTACACCGTGTTATTAATGTATTTTCAATGTAAAACAAAAAGTAAATTCAAGTAAAAAAGTTAATAGCTCCCTAGTAACAGCTTGGATAATCACCCTACTGAAATGAACTCAACTATATCAAACGAATATCTCCATTTCAAAACTTTAAAGGAAACTTGAAAATGTTAGTAGAAAAAGAATAGTAAAGAAAAGAAGAGAATAAGAAGGATGGATAAAAGTTAAATTGACTTCTTATGGATGGACAAATTGTTCTTGAAACATGATTTGTATTATATTATTTCCGATCCTTTTAGAAGTGAATTTGAAACTTTTTTACTTTTTTGTTTAATGACCACAAAATCATTTGATATTTCATAAATACAAAATAAATGCTATTCCGACAAAAATAAACAAAAGAGTAACCATATGAAAGAATATAAGAAGAAGTTATATATTCATTTATTAAACTTAGGTTTAGCAGGCCAATTGTATGAGCGCTTGACCAATACTTGTAATTCCATGCCTATTTGTATAGCAAAACAAAATCAAAAGAAATAAAAAAATAAATTTTCAAAAGTTAAAACGATAATCAACGGTATAAAAAAAATTAACATTGTATTCTCAGAGATTGCAAAATAGTGCAGAGACGCAAAATCTCATCTCGCAAATGTTTTCGCAGCGCTATGGAAGAACTTGGTTTAACCAACGGAGGTATTATTACATTTTCTTCCTCATATAAGCGGAGGTCGAAGTAAGCTTGACGGTTGGATTCTGAACAGTCAACTGAAGGAAGAACTAGATCACCTCCTCCAGGAATTCTGTCAGCTATTGTTAATAGCCGAGATATTTCAAATATCACCAAGCTTCGTAGCTTCAGAATTTCCTCGTGCATTTTGCAAATTGTTTTGCTGCCGAGCACGATTAGGCGACAAAAAGGACACAAATTCCGGGTTATTGAGCAAAGTTGAGGTTCCTTCTGGATTTGAACCCTGTACTTCCCGCTGGAATGTACGAAACGCTCTCATTCTTCTTATGAAGTGCGTATCCCTTGTAAGGAATGGATAGAAAGGTCCATCTTGGCCTTCAAACCGTCTTCTTTCTCCTCCTCTTCTGCGACGAACGATATAACGACCAAAACGGGGAATGCTTTCAATTGGCAAGGAGCTCCGGCAGTTAGGACAACTAGCGTTGTATTCCAGACTACGCCGAAGACATGCCAAATGAAAAAACTGCCAACATGGTGTACGGAAAACTTTACCATCCAAGCAAAGCTTCCCTAAACAAATTGTGCAAATATCTTCTCCGATATTTATCATTGCAAGACAGAATCTGTTTGCCATGTTGTAGAAGGAAAAGTAAATTTTAAATAAAAAAAAATATAGTCGTGAAATTATTTGAAGAATTCAAGATATATACAAAAAGAGTAAAAAGCAAAATGAATGAAAAATTGATAGAAAAAGATAAAAATAGGATTTTAAACTGAAATACTTCAGGGTTGCCCCACGTTGGGCGCCAATTTTTCTGTAACGAACCTACAAGGATTTTCCTTTATGGTTGGCCAGTTAGGTGTTGAGACACAGGAGCAGAAGGGTGTGCATGCTTGTGGTTTTTGTCGGCTAGGTTTCAGTGGCGGGGTGGATATTTTCTGCCTTGCGTGCTGACCTCAGTCCGTCAACGAGAAAAAAAAAATTTCATGCACATGCCAGAAAAAAAAGAGAGGGCAATCTTCATATCCCAGAAAAAAAGAAAAATTAATTAGAAGAAAATAGAGGAAAAGGTATAGAGAAGCAAAAGAAATAAAAAGGAAGTATAGATAAAAGGAATAATAAAGAAGTAACAGAAAATTTTGAAAGTAAGAAAATCGCGTTTGATAAGCGAGTTGGTGGCTGATATTATTGCCACCTATGCCCAACCCAACCTTAGCTTATCGGCGATGAATCCGGATTTTTAGAAAAAAACGATAAGCTCCCTTTTTCAACTTAGTAGGGTGACCTGCTGTTACCTATGGGATTTCCTTATTAATTACGCCATTTAATTCAATTCATTTAAAACAAAAGAAATAAGTGAATAATGATTTTTTTCTGTTTTAATTAGCATTTTTAATTAAAAAAATACAATACAACCAAAACCAAAAATACTGATAACCAGAATTATATACATAGTATGCGCATACTTACTTAAGTTTATAATTGAGAGGAAAAAAAATATAGAGGCTTTACGTCAGGCCCGTAGCCAGGATTTACCTAAGGGGGGGGTTTGGATTACATAAAGCCGACATTAATTTACTTTATTTTTGGGTATTTTATATATTTATACTAGAGGACCCGGCAAACTTCGTCCCGCCCTAAATTCGAGCAATCACGATTCCACCTGAAATTAACTTTTTATCGAACATTCATGATCGATAACAAATGGTGCCAATCGAATTTCAATTATTGATTGAATGAAACACTCCAATATCCCATATTAACACGGAATGTAATAGGCTGCTATTATTCAAATTCAAAAGATTGTACTGTCATATTATTTTATTGCGAATTCTATTAGAAAATTTTTTTAGTGCATTTCAATGTAAATAAAAATAGTCAGCTCAACTGTTAGTTTTGAAGCCATGAGGTGGTCTAAGGATCGATCCTCACAATGAGCAAACAAATAATTTTTTTTAAAGTTTTTTTTATTTGTTGAAATGACAGCTTTTGTGATTTTTGGAGTAAAAAATGAATACGTTGGAGCTTTCTTCAAATATGGTTTATTAAGTGCTTAAATTGAATTTATCAACGAAAAGAAATTGGATGGAAATATATTTAAAAAAAAAAACGGAGTTATTTTCATCGAAAGTAAGAAATACGAATTTCTGATAGTTTGTTGTTATTCTAAGGAAACGAAGATATTAGAAAAAGACGCTGTACTAAAATTTTGTGCAATTTTGAAGATATTTGAATGTTTTTTGACAGACTTTTTAAATGGCGAAAATTAAGCCTCTTATATTATTATTTTAAGAATTTACTTGCAAACTTATATCGGTTTAAGATTCTATATAAAAATAACCACGATTAGAAAACGACATTTTATTGTATTTCCTGACTTTTGTAGAGGCCACAATGAAAAGGTTAGAAAATTTTATTTAAAAAGTTTTTATTATCATTCGGTAAAATTACCAAGAGGTTCTGATCCTGCACCTCCAAAACCAGTGCTAAAAAATCCGCAAAACTTGCAATAAGCTGCATTTTCCAATTTGGAGTACAGCAACCAATGCCAACGGTTCAACCAAGCATGCTTAAATCGGAGTTTGCGAGAACCGCTGGCAGGAAAATTAAAATTTGGTGGCACATAAATGCTTTGAAAAATTTCAAGGCGGTTCGAGTCGGAAATATTGCTCATCAACTTGGAAATATCGTTATTTGGACATTGATATACTCTCGAAGTCGGAGGCAGTTCCGATGAATCAAATGATATGTCTGGAACAATTTCTACAATCATACACACAAACTTAGAGTTATAAACAAAAAATAAAAAAAAAAAATAAATAAATAACTGGCCATTTCAGCCCTCCAAAACCAGTGCTAAAAAATCCGCAAAACTTGCAATAAGCTGCATTTTCCAATTTGGAGTACAGCAACCAATGCCAACGGTTCAACCAAGCATGCTTAAATCGGAGTTTGCGAGAACCGCTGGCAGGAAAATTAAAATTTGGTGGCACATAAATGCTTTGAAAAATTTCAAGGCGGTTCGAGTCGGAAATATTGCTCATCAACTTGGAAATATCGTTATTTGGACATTGATATACTCTCGAAGTCGGAGGCAGTTCCGATGAATCAAATGATATGTCTGGAACAATTTCTACAATCATACACACAAACTTAGAGTTATAAACAAAAAATAAAAAAAAAAAATAAATAAATAACTGGCCATTTCAGCCCTTGAAAGGACTTTGACCTAGCTTCTTATGATCAATTGTGTTGTGCGTGTTATTAAGTTTGTACACAATTGACCGAGAAATGGACCTACAGGCTTAACGCCGACTCCGAACGGCGATGAACGGAATGTTCTTATTCTCAAGAAGCTTTACATGGCATTTTATAACTCTCTGAGGTTTGCCATTGTCTGCAGAGAGGTGGCGGCCGTACAGAAAAATTATTTTAGTTCAAATAATTTTCTGTCGCTGCTGGGATTTGAACCTGGGTCTCCAGGTTCTTTGACATAGCGGCCACGCACTTTAACCAACTACGCCACGGACGCCACTGAGAGTTATAAACATTAAAAGTAAAATGTTAGAGTTATAAACAACTTGTACTACCGCTTTCCACATAGCTGTCAACATTAAAGTTTTCTTCAACTGCAGGTTACAAAGGAAGTTCTTAAGACTTTTCAGATTCCAAAGTTTCTTGAACGTTTTCTGCAATACAGATGAAATATTTACAAAAAGCTAATCCATTAATTTTCAATCAATGCAAACACGCTACAAACAAAAAAACACAGCTTTCAAACATTCAGAAATATTCGGCAACTTTTTAACACATTTACGCATTGATAAAGGAAAAAAAATCATTTAAATCAAGCAAGTACTTTCCACCGTTCTAGCCTTTTTTACTTCTGGTTTCTGCAGCCAATTAAGTAGAATCATTTTTGTAGTTTTGGCACAGTAAAATTAACAATAGAAACTCTTAAACTTATCTAACGAAACTCAATCAAAATTGCACCACTTTCACGTAACACCTGTTAACGCAATAAATTCTTAAATTGCTGGTGGTAGACAAAGTTTACCAGGTTACCAAGTTTAAATTTTTTTATAGTTTTTGGATCATAAGGGGGGGGGGGGGTTTAGGGTTAAAACTTGTCTACTTGGCCTGCTTTACGTAAGAAAAGGGGAAAAAAATTATATAAACTAAAATTTTTGAATTTATATTAATTAATATTGAAGTTATATTTTAAATTCTTGTTTTTTTTTTTCTCTATTTTATTGTTTGTATGATGTCCTTCGTTGTCCATCGATGAGGCTGATCGCTGGGTTCCGCTGCTGTCAGTCGGTTGGACCGATTTATCTTCGTTCGTTAGAAGTTAACCTTTTTTTTTTTCTTCGCTTGTGTAATGTTCTTCTTTTTATAAGTTACACAGTTTTTGTTAGTTTCCAATTTTTTGTTCGGGTACAGTGTTATATATATTATCGATGATTATATTATCGAGATTCAGTTTTTTTTTTTTTTTTTTTCCTCCTCTAGCTGTGGCTTATGGTATAATATACATGTACCAACCAAAGTTAGGAGCTTAATTAAAGATTATTAATATTAGGTTGTAGATTTGGCGTCGTTTTTTTTCTTTTTTTTCTTCTTAAAATTATCTGATGTAATTTATTTTCACATTTAAGTTTTGCGTTTTTTTTTTTTTCTTAGTATAGGTTTCATACAGTAATAACGTTTTTCATTATTTTTTTCTTTCACTATCTTTAATGTTTCATTTTTATTTATTTTATTAATGTTTCATTATAATGTTTGTTATCTTTAATATTATTGACTTAAAGCTAAGTCTTATGATTAAGACACTAACCAGCAAAAAGATCTTTCATATTATTATTTTATGAAATAATTAAATACAAGTATTTAAAACAGTTGCTTTTAAATTAACACCGTTCTTAGTTGGTTTGGTTTTCTTATAAAGTATTTTTTTTTCTTTTTTGTAAATCTTCAATTAGATTTTTTTTTTTTTTTTGTTTCAACAATTAAAATTTTTCACTTTCTTAATTCACAATTCACTAAATTAACTTTTTTTTAAGGCACACTAATTGAAATTAAGTTTTTCGGCAAGAGCGAGATCAGACAAAAGAGACCGAATTAACTCCGTTTACCTTTTTATACATCCAAAAATCTGGAAAGGACCTGTAATTTTTGCACACGGTACTCAATTTTGCACACGGCACGCATATTTTTGCATCAAAAAAAAGGTTGTTGTAGGGACATTTACAAGGGCATTTGGGATTGAAACAGCGTGGACTGGATTCAACCCGTTAATTGCTCTCAGTTTCAAAATTTCGAACTTCTTTCGTATCTCCACTCTATTTTTTGGACGACACTGTTAGTGTTGACTTTCCACCCACTCAATCTGTTAACTAACTCTGTAAAACATAACTTCTTCCATATTTATGTTAAACTTCTGTTGCCTACCAAACTGTTATACGCAGCCTCTGTTAAGCTCTGTTACACTTGTGTTCTATTAATTTGGCTCTCGGAAGTCTATATCAAAACCTTACAGTTGTTATATATTAACAGATGTCTATTTATAGACACTGTCGATTGTTTTTGTAAGCCTCTGTTAAGTCCTATTCTGTTATGTCTTGCTCTTGGATCTGTAGCAAAACCATTAAAATATTAACATATGTTTATTTATAGACACTTCAGCAGTTTAAAGAGCCTCTGTTAACTTTATACTCTGTAAATGCAACTCTCTCTACAGTCTATTGTTATGTTAAACGATATTTATTTACAGACCTAAGCTCTGGTACAAAGTGGTAAGGGTTGCCAACAAACCTAAAGAAAAAAAATCAAGAAACTGGTATATTAGAAACAATTAAGCCAATTATTTTTACTCAAAATTAAAAGGAATAACAAAGACAAAAAAGTTTATATATATAAAAATATGTGAAAAAAACAAAAAAAATAATAATAATGAGGAAAAAATAATTTATTTTTGGATCTTGACGATTCAGGATTGGAACCCGCGTTACACTTTGGGTACAACCTTTTTTGAGAGTTGCACAGAGCTTTAATGAGAAGAGTTTTTCTCTCTGGGAATAAAAATAAAGAAATTGTATGGTTATTCTCTTTGAATTTTAATTAATTATTTAAATAATGGTTATCAAATTTATATAGCCTATGTCTCAACTGGGCACGATAGCTATCCTAGAAAAAAAAATTTTTGAAATAGCGCCTGCCATTCTCAAGCTTTTCGCAGCCGAACATACGTGAGTACTCTTTTATATAATAGTATAGATATAGATAGATTACCCCATTTCACGATTTTTTCTTTTGGACAAAATTGGCAACTCCATAATTTCGCGACGAACGGCTTGAAAAAAATTAACCTACTTTAGTTCTTATAATTTGAATTCGAACTTATACCCAAAATTAAAGGCAAGTCTAAAGGTATGAGGTCAACCTACAATTGGCTTAGGCTTGGAATAGCCGTTATATATAAACTGGCCATTTCAGCCCTTGAACGGACTTTGACCGAACTTCTTATGATCAAATTGTGTTGTGCGTATTACTAAATATTTAAACACAATTGATCGAAAAACTGGACCTACTAATTTAATGCCGACTCCGAACGGCTAAATGTGCATGTTTTCAAGAAGCTTTACATGACATGATTTACTCTCTGAGGTTTGCCAATGTCTGCAGAGAGGTGACGACCGAACCGCCACGCAGATATTTAAAAACAAATATAAAGATAAAAGCAGATATATATAAAAACTAGATATTAACTTTAAAAATGTTGAAAAATAAAAATATAAATTTAATTTATATTAAAACTAATGAAATTAGTAAAAAAGTAAAATGACTGCATTTAAAAAAAACTTAAAAAACGGTATAATATTTTTTCCGTTAATTTTATTTAATTTTTAGGTTAATTTGGTCACCAGTCCCTTACAAGGGTCCAGAGTAAATGTGTATTAGTAATTAAGTTTTGAGGAAACTTTTTAATTTATTCAAATTGAATTTTTTATAGATCTGTTTAAGAGTAACTTCCTTAATTTTCTTTTAAGGTAGTTTGGTTTGATTTTTTTGGTTGAAATTCTTGTTCAGCTGATTATTTTGATATAAGAGCATGCATCTATTTACAATTTGTATGGGAAACTGAGGTGAGCTAAACCAACAATTTTACTTACGTTTTTGTTTGACTTGTCGATGTATAACCAAATTGGATCAATGTGGTTAGCAACACACACTGGCAATTTTAAAGTAGATTTAAAATCTTCTACATTTTTCCATTGTACTGAAGGTGCTAACCATGGATATAATGTTATTAACTGTGGATCTGACACGTTTAGTTTGTAGATCCCAAGTGGAGGAACTTCAATACAATTACCTTGATTTTTTTTATACGAACCTAAAATAAAAAAAAGTAAAGAAATAAGATATAAAAGTAAATAAGTAAGTAGTTAAAAATAATATATGATTTTGTAAGATACTAGTTTCATTAAACAACAATAACTGTGATTTTTATACTCAGAAGCAAACTTTACACGCAACACAAAATACATTATTCCAGAAAACAAAGAATGCCAAATTTTTCTCAAAGTTTGCATCAAAAGGTTCTCAGAGTTTGCGTCCAAGACCAATTATTTTTGAAATAAAAAAAAAGAGAAATTAAAAAATATGAAAGGAATGCAGAAAAAAATGGCTATTTAACTTTTACATTTCAATTTGTGTGAAATGTCTGAGAGACAACGGAGATATAAATACGTACAAACAAAATTGAACAAAATCTGTGTAACAACGGCGGAAGAGAGTTGACGTGAGCCAACAAAGTGTTGAACGCAAGGCAGTATTAAGTTAATGTGCAGCGTGGGAACGAAGTAAACGAGCACAATATTAAAGCATTTTGTAGGACTGTGGTGAGGAAGAGTGATCGGAAATATTAAGCGAAAAAAATTTAAAGTAACAGAGGCGATTACTCAAAGAACCAGAACAAAGAAATGATGTCTGGCTGGTACCTATTATGAACTTCTGGTGAGGTAAAGTTTGTATTTGACAGCTTAAAGTAAATGTAGACATTTAAATTATACATTGAATTAGTAATTAAAGCTTTGTGTTTCATTTCTTTTGGAAATAATACTTTTATTTTAAGTAATTAAACATAAAAGAAACAAAGCAAAAAAGAAATAAATACATCATATACCATTTACGAGCAGATGGCGCTTTTCATCGGTAGATGCCCAGGTCGCCATGTAATAAGGTCAAAGCCCCGTCCAGTTGGATTAAAAAAAATTCATTTGCGCTACTTCTGATGGACTTTGTTGACTTTGAAAAGCTTCAAGGTGTTGGAACTTCTCCCGACAGTGGGTAAGGGCATGAACCGTCAATTTTTTAAGACTTATAAACAGGGACCGAAAATAGCTGTTATTTCGAAATTTCAATCCAAAAAGTCAGGCGGGAAAAATTTGTCTTTTCGATATTTGAATAAAGCAGTGCGATGCTTGTTAGCTAAGGAATACTTATCTTAAAAGCTTTTTATTTTTTTGACTTTTTAAAATAATTGTTATTTTTTGACTGATCTTTTTTTTTGGAAATTTGACTTTAATTTTTACAGTAAAAAATAACAGTTAAGTTATGACTTTTATTTTATCGGTCAAAAATAAAAGTTGAAATTTTACATTTATTTTTTCGGTTAAAAGTGTAAATCATAACAAAAGTATAAATTTTATGCATTCTACTCTTCTCTACCTTTGTTTTGCTTATCATTACACATTACGTTCCCTGTCACTGTTGTTTGTCGAATCACAATCACACATAAAAACACTGCAATGTTTAAACTCCAGTTTAGAAACTGCAGAAATCGGATGCTCAAATCATACCCCATCTACCCTACCCTATCAATACTCAATGAAATATGAAAAATACTTGTACTCATTCGGCTCATTACCATATTTTCGGGTGTAAATCAACGTATGCCGGGAAAGCTAGTAATTAATATAGGATATCACTGTCAAATTAAGAACCTTTATTTTTATTGGAAAAAATAAAACGCAAATTTTAACTCTTATTTTCGACCGAAAAAAAAGTCATATTTTAACTTTTATTTTTGACCGAAAAAATAAAAGTCAAATTTTAACTGTTTATTTTTGACCGAATAAATAAAAGTCAAATTTCAACTGTTATTTTTGACAAAAAAAAAATGTCAAACTCTAACTTTTATTTTTGACAAAAAAAAAATCGATCAAAAAATAACTATTATTTATTGACTTTTTTGAAAAAAAGTCAGAACAGTTACGGTCCCTGCTTATAAAGCACTTACCGGCTTGCAGTCGATCGATTTTTCACCGATATACCTCTCTTAGAAAAACTTGAAGGCTTCGGGTTTAAAGCCACGGGCACAATAATGGCAAATAGATTGGGGAAAAAAGTTAATTTTCCCTTAGATTCATGAATCGAGGAGATATGTGCTAATTTGTAAAGGATGAAAAAATTGCTGTGGTGAAGTGGTGTGGCAAAAAATGTTTAACAGTTGCGTCGATGACTTGTCGTGTATAGCTAAAAGCGGGTGGTGCACAGTGAGAGGACTTCATACAAGTTTTGGCCATATATATTAAAAATAAATCTAGAGCTTTGAAATTTGGTATGAATACTTTGTACAGTTAAAAATGAAATAAATAAAAGTTTGGATCAAATCCGCCCACAGAGACGCCCACCTTACATACGAATTTTTCTGCAGAAAATAGTAAAAATAAACATAGAGCTTTCAAATTTGGTAAGAATGCTTTGCATACTTAAATATAATATATATATAAGTTTGGATCAAATCCGCCCGCAGACACGCCCACTTTCTTTTTTTAACAAAAGTTGTAATCTTGAAGTTAGTCTTTACAAAATATTCTCGTATAATGTATTGGAAAAAAGTTTTATTTCCGAATTCGAGCAAAATTTTCCGACAGACACCTCCACTTTTTATCCTAATCTTTCTTTCCATATAACACCTATTAAACTCTTCGTATAAAAGTTTAAATTCTATGGGTTTTAACATTTTTCTTAAGAACATAAGCATAAGCCGTACGGATTCGGCATAAAATTGAAAAAGCTAGTTTACAATTTTAAAAATATTTTTTATTGCTCATAAAGCTCATTTTGTATAAATTCTCGAGCTTCTACTGACAGCTTTTTGTATTTTTTGTCTTTCTTCAGTCGCAAATGGCTGACAAGAGGATCAGAAGATATTAAAAGATGGTGAAAAATGGTTCTGCTATTGTGTAGACGTGCGTTTTTAATTATTTTGTTGGATGCCTCTTGTGCTTCTTCAGACAAGCGTCCAATTGAAACGCCTAACTCCTTTATTATTTCGCTCCCATGAATTAGTACTCTGTGCATAGTTGGAGGCATATTGTACCATCTGTAACACTGCACATACAGTTCAGCTGTTTCTCGGGTGTAAATTTCAAATTTTTCCACATGAACTTCCAACACGCTAGCAATTACCTGTAAAATCATTCGAAAACTTTTAATAAGTCTTTATTAATTAATTTAATTTTTTAATTAAATTTAAATTTTTTTTTTAAAATTAAATTAATTTTTAGGAACCACAAAACTAGGAATTACCTGCAAAATATTTGCGAACCTCTTGTTTAAGTCCTCATTTATTCCTAATATCCATGAAACTGTTTCAGGCTCCGAAAAAATTCTCAAAAAAAAATGCACGCAAAACGTCTTTTATCACAATGAATTTAACAATCATCAGTAATCTTCTATGCCTAACAACGAATTTTCCACCTTTACATTGTTCAAAATCATCAAATCATGCAATAAAATGCAAGATTTTGTCGTTTTTCCGGAATTTTCCGAGTTTTCCCACTAAGAATTTCCTTTTTTTCCATCCGAAAAACCATTCCGAAACAATTGCACACAAAATTCCATACAAATAAATCAATTTTCGACTTTTCCAATTTCCCAAATTTTCCGGAGGGTTTTCCAAAAATTTTCTTTCGTAAAATCCTTTTCCTGGTAATTATGAACAACTGCAAAAAATTGAGCCAAATCGGCCTATTATTTGTTACTTTTAATGTAATTTTCATTTTGAAGATACGCTGAACATAATAAAATAAAATATTTTTTAATTTACATTAAACGAGAAAAAAATCACATTAAACCCATTTGGGGCGAGTTCGGGCAGCAAGAACCATATTTTTCTATAAATATATATATTTCTGGATACTATTTTGAAAAAACTGGAAATATGTTTTTATATGTTTTTTTTTTACTGCTAAAGTTTTCAAACTTTTTAGCTTTTTTGCACTAAAAATGCTTATTTTTAAAAAATTACAAAAAATAAATTTATTTTAATAATAACAAAAAACCAAAACAAATGTATGAAACAATGAATATCATATTTTTATTATTTCTTCATTTGAATTCCATTCTTATAAAAACAAAAAAAGTGGAACACTTACAACTGCAGGTAGTAAAAACAAGTGATATTTTCAAATTTTTGTCATTAAAAAAAGTTGAAATTTCGAGCCTTTTTCTGACCAAACCTTAAAAGATTTCTGAGTGATTTTTTGGGTGTTTCTTATCTGAAGTATAAACTGTCGATTAGTAAAAAAATTTGTTACAATTTCTAAACTTAAACTTATTCTATTTATGGCCACGAATCTCCCACTGTGTGGCGTAGCTACACTAAGGGAAATAATGCATATTAACATTATCCACGTATTAACATTGTGGCGTCCGTGGCGTAGTTGGTTAAAGTGCGTGGCCGCTATGTCAAAGAACCTTGGAGACCCGGGTTCGAATCCCAGCAGCGACAGAAAATTATTTGAATTAAAATAATTTTTCTGTACGGCCGCCACCTCTCTGCAGACAATGGCAAACCTCAGAGAGTAATCAAAATGCCATGTAAAGCTTCTTGAGAATAAGAACATTCCGTTCATCGCCGTTCGGAGTCGGCGTTAAGCATGTAGGTCCATTTCTCGGTCAATTGTGTACAAACTTAATAACACGCACAACACAATTGATCATAAGAAGCTAGGTCAAAGTCCTTTCAAGGGCTGAAATGGCCAGTTATTAATTTAATTTAACATTATCCACGCCTGAGTATCAATTTTATTTAAATATTTACGTGGATAAATCAAATATTTTCCCTACAACTCGTTTTTTTCCCGTATTTGAATTTTATTTATACCACAAACGTACACACATATTCCATACAAGCAAGCAGCAACAGCATCGCACACTTACACACATACTCCGACAAGCAGCAACAGCATCGCACTTTGTTCCTGAGTTTATTTCTTGCATTTGCAGTTCTTACAGTTCTCATAGTTCTCATTTAGTTATTGTTTCAGGAGTAATATATTATGCATGTTTGGCAAAGAAATTAAATTATGTAGGGTGGAGTGACAACTCGGTATTTTCAGGAATATCTTGGACCGATTGTCATTTACCTGCATAATTTGCTTCTGCCTAAAGAATTTTGTACATTACTTTTTCGTTCTGTAATTTATACTATGTTTGACAGTTGGTGCAATATTAGTGCACCAACTGTCAAAAAAAGTATAAATTAGAGAACGAAAAAAGTGAAGCGATAATAAATTATACAGGCAATGGCATTTGATGAACGCAATATGAAGAAAATAATACCATAAAACCATTAATAACATATTCAATTTAAATATGTTTTTTTTTTAATTTCGATATTTTTATTCAAATTTTCTTTAAATGCGATAGTTTATTTTCAAATAGTAAATATTTGAAAGATATTTTAAAAAAATTCGTGCATAATTTTAATATATTTTTTATTAATTCTGTTTAAATATTTAAATATTTATTTAAATTAAAAAAGTATTCAAATAAATTTTAAATATTTACGTAGTCGATTTATTCAAATGCTTTATTGGTGCAAAAATGACTCGCTTTTTGGATAAATTAAAAAAGTTTTTGGATAAATTTAATATTTTTTTCCCTTAGTGTACAAGCGACCAAATGTTGGAGAATTACCACATCCAAATGAAAAGTAGAAAATGGCCAGTTAAAGTATTCTTCTATTTTCTGGATCTTGTAGTATACAATAGCTGGTTCGAGTACAAGAAGATGCACAAGTAATTGGTGCGCCAAATAAAAACAAATTTCCTAAGGACTATAATTTTAGCACACTATTTTTATAATTTTTGTTCATGAATTGATCTCTTTTTTGTTGGTTTACTTAAATAAAAGTTTTAATTTTCTACCTTCTAATCTTCTCTATTTTTTTAGTTACAAATACTCATAAGAATTTACCACAAATGTGTATCTCAGACGTTAAGAAGTCAAATAACACGTAAAAGGTAAAGTTATACAATCGTGATAGGTCCTTAAACTTTTCAAAAATATTTTTAGATCATCCACAAAAAATTATTCAATTAACGTTATTTTTTCAATAGTTATAGAGAAAAATCAACTCGGTTCTGAAAATGATATGGTTTAGGAAAAAATGTTGCCACCCCCCTTTTACCGACTTCGAATCAATATACATGCTAAATTTTGGTATATACTTAAACTTGTATTTAATAATGCCCAAAAGGAGTACTGTTAATAAATGTAATTGTTTTGAAAACTAGTAAGAAATGATCTTCGATTGGGCCAAAGTTAAAAAACCCCCACGGCCGAACCAAACAGCCCGATTCTGTGTACTTGATAAATTCACCTTATTGAATATTTATCAAGATTTGGTATTCTGTGATAGTAAAAAAAGCTCTTTAATTGATAAATTTGTCAATATCTCATTTGGTATTGATAAATTTATCAAGAGAGTTATGGTTGATCGTAGCAGACATTTATTTACATAATACCATAAAAAATCGCTAAAATTAAATCAAATGGAAGAGGAACTACTTTTACTATTGCTACTTTTTAAGAAGAAGAAAATGAAGAGTTAAGAATTCGTCGATGCGAAGTACGCCATTTGCGAGACTCAAGTGATCCTTTTACGCTGCCTGAAAAGGAATTCATTAAGAATTTTCGATTAACTCGACTTCTTAGCCGTCAACTTATCGAAGTTCTGGGGCCTGTTTCTCAAAAAATACAAGTCTTATAATACAAGTGAAATACTTGTAGAACGGAGTAATTGAACAAGCGTCTGTTTCTCGAAAATATACTTGCAGAATACAAGCTACAAGTCTATTTGCCTTTTTTACAAGTCTCAAAAATAATTAAAAATGAAATTCTGTTTCTCAAAACTTACTTTAACACTTGTAGCTTGTGGCAATCTGTCAAAAATTATGACAGTCTCGCAAGTCTCTTCAAATATTTACAAGAAACATAAATAATCAAAAATAAAAATAATTTTTATCCAAAAATAAAAGCTGTCAGAGAAATGTGGTCAAGTGATTCAAGTAGTGATGAGGAATTCATAGTTATCAGAAGACCAAGGATTATTAGACCGCGGATAAATTATGGATATTTTGAGATGTCGTATGAATTCAACGAGAGGTTTCGCTTGGCAGCACATAAGCTGAAATATCTTGGCAACCTATAAGGACGCCAATTGAAAAGATGTACTGGAAGAAGCAATGCCATGTCCGTTGAATTACAATTGCAAATTGCTCTCCATTGGATGGGGACAGGAGCGCAGTACCATGCAATTGGAGATATGCATGGTGTTAGCGAAGCCAATGTTTGCAGAGCTATCCAGAATGTTGTAAGTGATGTGAATAATACGTTACCCCAACTTTACGTAAAATGGCCAGAAAATGTTCAGATGATCGTAGAATGCTTCTTTGCCATAAAAGGAATGCCAATGGTCTGCGGATGCATCGATGGAACTCTCATAAAAATAGATGCTCCTACCGAATACGAAGAAGCTTATGTAGACCGACATGGAAACCACTCAATAACGTCATAGTTGTTTTTGGACCGGACTTGCAATTTTATTATTCATACGCTAATTGGCCTGGAAGTACGCATGATGCTCGAGTTTTTAAAAATAGTGGCATGTTTCAACAAATGGAAAATCTACAAGTGTAGAAAAGCAATAAGACTTGTGAAAATGTTTGAGAAACAGTTTTTACAAGCGCTTGTAGAAAATACACTTGTAACTTGTATCTTGTGAGCTTGTCAACTTGTAGTTTTGAGAAACAGGCCCCTGATCTCAGTTGATCTCGTCTATTAGTCGGTGTCGGTAGTGTTTTGATTTTTTTTGCTTAATAATAAAAGTGTGTGCTATTTGTTTTTGTAATAAAGTTAAGTCATATATTTTCTGTGTTTTAAATATTGGTTTGTTACACAATATATTTATTACTAACTAACTCTTTAAAAATATTGTGTAAACATTAAAATTTCAATTTTAGTATTAATATTCATGTTTAATTGTTCGTTGTTTTTATAAAAAGTTTTTTTTTGTTTTTAACGTTGAAGTGCTGTGCTTGCATGCTTGCTTGCTTGTTGTGTTTCTTTTTTCCTCATTCTTCTTTGTGCGGAGTTTTGTTTTTTTTTAAGCTTAGTGAGTGTTGTTATTGTTTTTTAACTGTAGCGCTCACTGCTTGGTTATAGTGTTAAATTAAACCCTAAAAGCACATCTTTTGTATATATATCCAATTGCTCAATTCTGTAAAGAATAAACATGGATTATTTTTCTGTAGAAAATATTACTGCTTGTTCCCTTAACGAGCTATGCAGAAGCCAGAATATTCTGAACCCTATGTTCAACTGTTCTGGCCCATGTGAGCAAATGTTTCATGCGAGATGTGCGGGTATTTCCAAATCGTGCTTAGACGATTTAATGTCTGTCCGATCAGGTCTTCGTTGGTATTGTGCTTCGTGTAGGGCCCTTTCCCCAGATGAGCTTTATTCTAAAATAAAGCTTTTTGGAGAATGTCTTAACTCGTTAAATAACAATTTTAGGGAAATTGTTACATTTTTTAGCGAAGTTAGTGCCGCACCCAGTATCAGCGTCTACGATGAATGTTCTTCACCGGAAAACATCTCGCCTTCTTTGTTTTAGACAATCTCTTCCGGGACGCAAACAAACATTCAGTCTAAAGAAGACCGGAATATATCAAAAAAGAAGAGGCAGAATAAAAATAAAAATAATAAGCGTCGTAAGACGTCCTCAAACCCTCCTCTGGCTAAGCAGCCCTCAGCTATGCCTTCAGTAAACAATAGTTTAAATATGTCTTCACCTCCATCTTATACTCCTCCATTGGCTAATAGTCATAATTTGATTTCAACTGAGCCCAATAACACAATAATTAATTTAAGGGCAGTGTCGAGGCGTAAGCTCTTATTCATTTCACGTCTTCAGCCCGACACAACAACTGAAAATGTATTGACGTTTGTCAGGCAAAATATATTATTTAGGCAAAATGCATTCTGTTCATGCAAAAAAATTGGTAACAAGTCTTCCCACGCCTCCTTTATTCTAACGGTTGCAGCTGAAGAGTTTGCATCTGTTCTTAACTCTAAAATGTGGGCCGATAACATTCTCGTTTCTGAACTTACGCCTAAAAATAAGTCTAGAAGGACGAATAAAATCGCCTATCAGACCCAAAAAAACTAAATAGATTATCCCTTTACTATCTAAATGTAAGGGGATTACGTTCTAAAACACGCGACATATTTTTGGCGTCTCAGAATTTCTCTGAGGATGTTATCGCGTTAACAGAAACATGGATGAACGGAAGCATTATTGACTTGGAATTGTTTGACAATAGTTTCCAAGTTTTTATAAGGGATAGACACACTGACAATATTTCTGCTGTTGGTGGTGGTGTCCTTTTAGCTGTAAGGAATTCCTTTCTCAGTTCCTTAATTGATATTCCCTGCTCTTCTAATATTGAACTTTTATGCGTTAAGGTATTACATTGTAATTCCGATGTATATGTTATTAATGCATATGTTCCCCCAAAGAGCAGTGCTGAAGTCTATGCAAGCCTTGCGGATTGCATAGAATATATAGTAAATCTACTTGACGTTAATGACGACATTTTACTGTTGGGCGATTTCAATCTAAAAAATAAAAAAAAAAATAAATAACTGGCCATTTCAGCCCTTGAAAGGACTTTGACCTAGCTTCTTATGATCAATTGTGTTGTGCGTGTTATTAAGTTTATACACAATTGACCGAGAACCGCACCTACTTGCTTAACGCCGACTCCGAACGGCGATGAACGATGAATGTTCTCGTTCTCAAGAAGCTTCACATGGCATTTTGATTATTCTCTGAGGTTTGCCATTGTCTGCAGAGAGGTGGCGACCGTACAGAAAAATTATTTTAATTCAAATAATTTTCTGTCGCTGCTGGGGTTCGAACCTGGGTTTCCAAAGTTCGTTGACATAGCGGCCACGCACTTTAACCAACTACGCCACGGACGCCACACAACGACGATTTCAATCTGCCTGACTTAAAATGGCATTCTTCCGACGATGATACATATTTTTGTGCATCAAATTCGAAGACCCGCCAAGAACATATATTTGTTGACAATATATGTTCTGACTTACAACAAGTTAGTTGTATTTATAATAGTCTTGAAAGACTTCTTGACCTGGTCTTAACTACAGACAGTAACAATGTAATTGTTAAGAGGGCCTTCCATGCTCTGACTATTGTAGATGAATACCATCCACCATTGAGCATTTGGTATAAATCGGACAGAGAGAGCATGGTAAATTCGAGTTTAATCGATAAGGTTTATGAGTTCAGCTTTAAAAAAAGCTGACTTTTTGAAGCTGAATTATTTACTTGATTGCAATATGAATTATATATTAGAATACATTAATGGACATAACCTTGAGGAATCCATTAATTTTTTTATTTGGAGCTCTTTGCTATGATTTCTCAGTCTGTGCCGTATAGCCTAAAATTTGCGAAAAACTCAGCATATCCTTGGTACACTAGGGAATTAAAAACGCTTCGCAACTATATCAACAGAGCCTGGAAGAAATATGTCTGTAGCTTGGACTCAAATGACCTGGAAACCTACAAACGTTTGTTTCTGGAATCTGAAAATCAGTCAGCAACATTATATCACGAATATTTAGATAATATTAAGCTGAGAATATTGTTTGATCCAAAGAGATTCTGGGGGAAAGAAATCTGACGGGTTTCCTGTGTCTTTTAAGATCCAAAATGGATTTACAGACGATCCTGTCATAATAAGTGGGCTATTTGCCAATCTTTTTAAGGAATCATTTGTTCAGATTCTTTTCATCCAGATATGGAGTATTTTGAATATATGAATTCTACACCCAGAGTATCTTTGGACTCTTTATCCTTTACCTCAGAGGATATTTTAAAATATATTGATTCGATCGATGAAGATTTTAGCGCTGGACCCGATGGGATTCCTGCCGCAGTGTTAACTCAATACGGTTCAATTTTGTGTCAACTACTTTCTCTGTTATTTAATAAATCTATAAACGAAAGTTATTTTAAACTGTTTTGGAAAAAAACATTTATCAGTCCTGAGTTATAAAATTGTGGCATATTTTAATAAGTTTATTTCTTTTATAATTCTTAAAAAACATATTTTTTAAGAATTATATTGTGAGCTTAATGCCAAATAATTCATGAAGCAACAGGTTGCTACAACAACAAAGTTCTTTGCAGAACTTAAACCAAGCTGACTAGACCATGGTTTCGTCGGACGCTACTCCGACTCATCAGTAGTCTCAGTGGTTTTAGCAGTCCACTAACTTTGACAAGCTAATAGGCGCAAGATCAATAAAACCAAAGAGCGCTATACTTTGTCAAAGCAATGTTTCTCTACTCTTTTGCTAGTCGCAAAATTTCAAAAAGTTGACTGCATTGATTCTGCAAAGATTTTGTTGTTGCGCTTTTTTGTTTACTTCTTTATCACGTATCAATCTAGGTTCCAACATTTTGTTGGTATTAAACCATAGAAGGCGTGAAGAAGGTTTTTTTGAAAGCAGATGTTTATTATATGCGCAGACATATAATATTACATCATGTTTTCGTAGGTCGTGCTCGCACCAGTTTACATGAGTTATAAAATTGTGGCATATTTTAATAAGTTTATTTCTTTTATAATTCTTAAAAAACATATTTTCTGCGTCTGCGCATATAATAAACATCTGCTTTCAAAAAAACCTTCTTCACGCCTTCTATGGTTTAATACCAACAAAATGTTGGAACCTAGATTGATACGTGATAAAGAAGTAAACAAAAAAGCGCAACAACAAAATCTTTGCAGAATCAATGCAGTCAACTTTTTGAAATTTTGCGACTAGCAAAAGAGACTACCAAAATACTCGAAAAATATACTCGAACTGTATATTTAAAAAACATATTTTTTAAGAATTATATTGTGAGCTTAATGCCAAATAATTCATGAAGCAACAGGTTGCTACAACAACAAAGTTCTTTGCAGAACTTAAACCAAGCTGACTAGACCATGGTTTCGTCGGACGCTACTCCGACTCATCAGTAGTCTCAGTGGTTTTAGCAGTCCACTAACTTTGACAAGCTAATAGGCGCAAGATCAATAAAACCAAAGAGCGCTATACTTTGTCAAAGCAATGTTTCTCTACTCTTTTGCTAGTCGCAAAATTTCAAAAAGTTGACTGCATTGATTCTGCAAAGATTTTGTTGTTGCGCTTTTTTGTTTACTTCTTTATCACGTATCAATCTAGGTTCCAACATTTTGTTGAAATTTTCCAAAAGAAATAAACTTATTAAAATATGCCACAATTTTATAACTCATGTAAACTGGTGCGAGCACGACCTACGAAAACATGATGTAATATTATATGTCTGCGCATATAATAAACATCTGCTTTCAAAAAAACCTTCTTCACGCCTTCTATGGTTTAATACCAACAAAATGTTGGAACCTAGATTGATACGTGATAAAGAAGTAAACAAAAAAGCGCAACAACAAAATCTTTGCAGAATCAATGCAGTCAACTTTTTGAAATTTTGCGACTAGCAAAAGAGACTACCAAAATACTCGAAAAATATACTCGAACTGTCAAAAAAAAAAAAAAAAAAAAAAAATACATGCTCTTAAAAAAAACTTATAATTAATTTGTATTTCTTATTATAATTTAACCCTCCAGGGGCATACATTTTTGGTTTTTGATATCTTTTATTTATAAAAAAAAACTATAATTTCGGTTGAAAAGCCGCAATAAGACTGCTTGTAGGTATTAGCTTGTTGCGTGCCCGCCGCAGGTTAAAATACTAGTTTTTTAATTTATTGTTAATTTTTGTAAGTACATAATGTGAATTTAATGAAATTTAATCATACTTTTAGCATAATAAAAATGTATTTATTTATTGTTGATATTAATACCTAAATTGCACTAATTTCATGAAAAAGTGGGAAAAGGCTGCGGGAGAAATTTCGACGCAGCAGGGGCGGTAACCACGCCCACCATAAAAAAACTTTGTAGATATCATATTTCTTATGTATGTGTTCCAAAAAATGTCAAACATTTATAAAAAGCAGAGAAACTATATTTTTTTTAATTTGTGCAAATATGGTCTAATATGGGCATTTTTTCGAAACTTTCGGGCCCGATTGGCACGGGTAAACGTTGTCGTAAAAAAAAATTTTTTTTAGTTTCGTTCTTAGAATATAAAAACGCATAAAAAAACCTTTCAGCCCCTTGACATTTCCAAAAATCGCAAAATAAGGGACACTCTAATGTGCATGTTGATCGAATAGAGAGAATCCAAAAATTCTTTGTTCGGTTTGCCCTAAGGGGCTTAAGTGGATTTGACATTTTAAACCTTCCTCCTTATGAGGATCGCTTAAAACTTTTAAAAATGCAATCATTGAGTGAGCGAAGGAAGTGTGCAGATATATTCTATTTGCACCAACTCATCACCGGTGTATTCGATTCTCCAGAACTTCTTTCTTTTATAAATTTTAACTCTAATCGTAGAAGCAGTAGAAATGCTAACAATTTAATTTACTTACCATTTAGTAGAACAAATTATATGTTAACTGGTCCTATAAACCGTATGAGTAAATAAGTTAACAATTGTAGCTTTTTTGATGTTAACTTGTCTAAAGGTCAACTCAAGAGTAGATTAAGAACTATTGTTTAATTGCATGGTTAGTCGTGTCGTCTTGTGTTGTCCTTGAGCCCAACCATATTTTGGTGGGTAAATTTTTCTCACATTGACTTATTTCGAGCCACTAGTATCAATATCGTTGAATTATTTCAAAGATTTTTGGACTGTGACTTTTAATGCGTTAATGATGAGAATGTGCGAAAAAGCTGTAGTAGCTAAACTCCATTGTTATTGCATGTAAAAAAAAAAAAAGATCTGCAGCCGCACGACGCACAATGCCAAAAATGCAGATTAATTAAAAAAAAATGTTCAAGGTACATAGTGATGTTAGGTACCCGATGAAAGAAGATAAAACTCTGCATCACTAGGTGAAAGAATAGTTGAAAAATATTCTACCGTTTACCTGCAATGCAGTTTGAAAGTCATAATTTTTTCTCTTTGAGTATGCACAGTGACGAACGTGTTTATTCGAAATTTTTCAACTTTTTTTTTGTGTATTATTTTTAAAAAACTACAAAAAAGTACGATGGAACCTTCTTGTTCAGGTATTTAAGTAATACAAAATTAAATTTTTTTTATGAAATAGTGCTTATATATATATTAATTTATTTATTTTAATTTAACCTTAAAAAGTAGGATTTTTCAACATGTTAATAGAGATATAATTGTATGTTGAGTGGAATTAACGAAAACTGTTTTGATTATCTTAAGCTATGAACTTCAAGCTATATTCTATAAAAAAAAGTTGCGTCAATGCTGCGCTTTTTCGCGGTATTTAAATTTTTTACTTTAGCTTACATGTCACGAATTAACGATTTTATTTCGTAAAATTAAAACAAATGAAAATAAAGTACAAAATCAATCTAAATACTAAACAGATTTTGCTGTTTTTGTTTTTTTTTTTTTTTTTTGTTTACCAGTTCTCTTCTTCACTTTTTTTTTGTTATCCGCTATTTTTTACACTACATTATGGAAAGCGGCATATTCAGTGCACCTTTCTACAATTAAGGTAAATAGTTGATGTTTCTTTCAAACACCGGCTTTTTATATATTAAAAGAAGCAGATGAATGTGTTAAGCTATTAAATTAAATTATATTTGCGTGATTTTAACACTTATTTTCGGATTTTGATATTAGGAAGACATAAATTGTTTGCCCTGCAGTTTGCAGGGTACATGTGAAATCAACATTATTATTTATGTTTGTTAACTATTGTTATTGCAATCCTTTGTTTTTGTATAAAGTGTCGTTCAAAGCTTCTTTTGTGCAATTTGTAGTAATAACGAAAGTGATGTTCTATATACTATGTAATTCGGTAAAGGGTACATAGCTAATGATTACATTTTGAAGCCGCCATTTAGAATTTCAAATTTTTGACTTCGGATTCGTGATCAGCGACCCCAAAAACCCCCAAATTACAATTTTTGTCTCGATAAGTGGCCCCAATCAATTGATCTCCAAATTTGGCTTTATTACTCCACTGTGCGACGTTCAAAATACGTTCTTGCCTTTAGCAATCCGTGTGTTGGCAACTCTAAACTTTTTTGGCCACGGATCGTATCAAAAATGCGT
This sequence comes from Pherbina coryleti, assembly GCA_943735915.1. Taxonomy (NCBI): domain Eukaryota; kingdom Metazoa; phylum Arthropoda; class Insecta; order Diptera; family Sciomyzidae; genus Pherbina; species Pherbina coryleti. The sequence continues at coordinate 98,460,659 of OX030951.1, read as the reverse complement.
TGGAAACAATTGTAATTTACCGATGACCCAGTTCTCAGTTTGACGAGCTATACGATCGGTGGCGCAGCTCATCGTGAAAGTTATGAGTGCGGAAATAAGGTTTCCCATGTCGACAGGGGAGGAAAATACCACCAAAATAGGGTAAAGTATTTCGTAAAATGATATTGTGCCTTTAATGGAATTTTTTTTTTTTTTTTTTTTAAATACTTTATTTCATATCAAAACTAAAGTAAATAATAATATTTCATAAAAAAATAATAATTCAAGGTATGTAATAATTATAGGCAAGTCTAACAACAATAGTTCAAATTATTTACAATACTATAATTTTAAATATGAAACAGTAAAGTACATTCTGTTGTCGAAGACAAGTGGCGAATGCACTAATTGCTCAACAAAAAAATATATTGGAAAAGAATAATATTGATGGAGAGCTCATGAAATTAAAAATTTAAAAATAATAAATAGCAAAAAATTATATATAAAAGATTGTATATAAAAGATGGAATTTAATAACCAATATTCAAATTATAATAAAGGGTGGAAAATTAAATCAATATTCGTATGATCCATAGAGAAAAGCCATTTTTTTAAAGAATTAAAAAATAAGGTTTTAACTCTCTCGCATCTAAGACTTTCTGGCAGTGCATTAAACAAACGAGGTGCTGTTACGTTATAGAAACGTGTGAAGTGTGTTTTAAAAATTGAAGGAACATTAACAAAGTTTCCATTGTTAGCTCGCAGATTATAGTTTTCCTGTAACCTCACTAAACAAAACCCAGAGTTATCGAAAAATATTTTCAAGACTTTATAGTAGTAAAGATGTCTTAACGGAAGAATCTCGAGAGATCGGAATAAACCAAAACTGGGCGTTCTACGATTAACTTTGCACATAATTCTTATTGCATGTTTTTGCTTGATGAGTAAAGGCTTTATTTTATTAAAGTATGCGCCACCCCAACATGATAAGCCATACAGTATTTTCGAATTTATCAGACCATTATACACCAAATTTAGAACTGCCTGCTGACAGTATAGACTAAGATGGTAAAGATGTCTCACAACTTTGTCAAGGTATTGTTTCAAGTAGTATGTGTGGTTATTCCATGTAAGCTTATCGTCCAAAATAATACCTAAGTATTTAAAATTGCGCACACATTCAATTCTAAAGCATTTTTGGCTGCAGCTAATATTTTCATTAAAACTATTAAAGCTCTGGCAAGGAGAATATAAACAATACCGCAAGCAATTTTTTGTTAAATATCATGAATTTTGTTTTGTTGCTAATTAAAAGTTTATGTTCTGCAAACCACCTCCTTAACCCATTAAGTCCGGGAAGAGCACAATTTTAATATGATGTTTGAGACTTATTTTCTGCTATAAAAAATTGGAATAAAAAATTCCAAACATACCTATTCTACTATTTTTGGGGTCGCTCTTTCGATTGGTGCAGTCGGATTTGCATAATAATGACTTTTGGAACCAATATGGCGCATTTTAATTAAAAAAATAACGAAATTTTTTGCGTTTTTCTTTTTTGTGAATCTTTTTCGCATAAATAAAGTTACTGAATCGGTGCCAAACTAAAACCAAAAGTGCACAAAATATCTAAAGTATAACTATGAATATTTTTTTTTTGGTTTGAATCAACCTAACCTCTTCAATATATCAACACGTAAAAAATTAACGTTATTTGGTAAATTATGAGTATAATTAATAAAATTTATGTCTCTAATAATATAATTGCCCCAAAAATATATAAAGAAGGGGTTTTTGAGATCGCTGTTCACGAATTTGAGGTAAGATTTTCAAAATTTAAGATAGCGGATTCAATATGGCCAACCAAATTTCATGAAATCTTCAAAATTACAAGAAAATGTGTATAAGGGAGTTTTTGAGGCCGTTAATCACGAATTCGAAGTTAGATTTTCAAAATTTAAGATCGTGGATCTGTAGCTGATTAAATTTAATGAAATGTCTGAAACCAATGCGATAATGTTTATTATACGGGGTGCTTACTCATGGTGAAGATATTGTGCGATCTTACACGTGAAGTTGGTGGCGGCGCTTTCTTCCATTTCATACCATTTTTGCCAACATAATAGTCATCTGAAGTTGTTTTTTGATTTGGCGGCGTTTCATCATCATCGTCACTTGTATCTTCGTCCCAGTATTCAATAGTGGCTCCACTTTCGCAATCAGAGGCTTCTTCATTTATTTGGAACGATGGATCACTTATTTCATCATCGAAATCACAACTTTGTTCATTTAGTATTTCATTTATATTGATATTTGCTTCGCACATTTTTCTTTAGCTCAATTCAATTCAAAAGTTAGTACACAACTGTTGAATATTCTTGAAGCAACTGGTTTATATGCCTTTTTTTCCCCAACATTCAGGTAGGCACGCAGGTATAAGACAAATGCATCAGGGATGAACAAAGCAATAAAATAAGCAAACTTATACCTCCCTCTGCTCATTTCTTGGAATACCCAATTAGCAAAAATATTTATTTTACCTTGAAACTAAACGCAGCTGCAATTTTGAGCCATAAAACAATGAATTCCACGAAGTAATACCGTTAATTTGCTTAATTTTCATACTATGTCCCAGGGAACTTTAGGGACCTTTCTCGTAGGCAGTAAAAGTAAATCCTTAGATCTCGGTAACCACTGGTCCGATTTTAATGATCGAACCCGTAAAAGACGCAGAACTAAATGTTCCAGGAATAAATGGTAACTTTGGGAGGGGGTCGTAGTGGCCAAAATAGGAGTAATTTGCGATTCAAAATCGAAAAAGTCCCTACGGACCTTAGGGTCCCACGAAGGGCTAACGAAAACATAACCATGGAAGACTTTTTAAAGCCTTAATCAAGCATTTCAATTGGTACAGTTCAGTAAGTCTATCTTGGTTCGATATAAAGTCGATAATATTTCTGAATTTTAAAGCTAGTTTTTTAGAAATATGGAAAGAATTAAAAAAGGTGTGGATAATAAACTGGCTGGGATTCGAACCCAGGATCCCAATATGTCAAGCAATTACGCTTAGATTCTTATACCTACTACCGAGGTCATCGTTGTTTTTCCTGACTGTTGTTTCCGCATGTTCTTACGTTATGACTTCGTAATAATTTTCCTTTTATTTGAACAATAAAATATAAGTTGTTTGCTTTTATTCTTCTTGTATCTAGCCATCAATGACTCTATCCTCTCAAATGTAAATATAGTACAGTCCTAAAACTGTTGAAGGCATTTTCGTGAATGATGTGGTATAAAATTAATTGGAAATTTCAACAATCTTATAATGCTATTAAAGAAGCGTATGGTAACAAAATGATATATCTCATCACAATCAGCCCACGATAGCGATCCTCTTAAAATAGTTTTGTAGGTACTTTACTGTAAGATCAATTGAGCATGACTGTATGCTGTTGTGAGCCTTAAATTGCTCATTCAAAAATAGATTATACAGGAATGTCCCTTGAGATGTTATTTTAATAAACTGTTCATAAACATTAGTAAGAAAGGTATCTTTGGGTAACTGCCGACTTGAAGCTGATACCTTCTGCTGAAATATACATATGAAAAACTTTTCGTAGTATTTTTCTCAAACTCCTTAGGAGAATACTTAGAACACTTATAATTATTAAAACAAAAACGGGATAGCTCACCGCAAATACCATGAACCATGTAGAACTATTTCAAGTCAAAGATAAAAGTTTGAACTTTTCTTAATTTTGACCGAGCCCTTTTTTAATGCTTTAAAGCAGTGTCGGCCAAAAAAATACATACACAGTTCTTTCAGTTTTGTACTAGTGTGCGCCCAAGTGAGAGCAAAGAATCTCTCTTTGGCTTACACTGTGAAAATTTTACTTCGCAAGAGGCTTAAAGAAATTTTTTATATGAAAGTGAATTGAAATTAATGAAATTTCTTACTAGGTAAATAATGTGAAATAATATTTATTGTTTAGGGGCCGCGTTATTAATAATAATTAATAATAACATTAATATTAATGTTTTATTAATAATATCAATATGCATGTATTTATTATAAATATCAATATTGCATATTTATTTGGAAAATAATCTTTTACTAATAACATTTTACCGACTCTTAATAGTACTAATATTATTTGTATCGCATTTTACTTCAAAATAAAAAAACACTGGTAGCGCACCCTACTTTCTTCTGACAAATTAAGTTTTCGCTTCCCCAAAACAATTTTTAAAGAAAAAATATGCTAATTCCCACATTTGGTTGAATATTTTTTTTACGTGTAAGCATTTAAAATTACGTAATAAATTGCGCGCATGCGTTACATAGAAGCGTGGTGTTAACTAGCCAAAAGCGAAACATCGACTGAGCGCTCTTGCTACGAATAATCGGCAGCGTCGGTGTAAAAGCATGACAGCCAGTTTTATGTCGGTGTAAAAAACCGAAGTTTCACGAAGCACGCGTGCATAGGCGTCGACCGACACTGCTTTAAAGCAATAAATTTATTTGTATATTACATAGTCTTGGTTAAGTCCTGGTTCAAAAATTGGCATTTGTTAGATATTTTGAGTAAATCAATAGAAACGCCTTTACCTCAGCTGTAAAAAACATTAACAATAATAACGAAGTTATAAGCTCTATTCGCCAATTAATAATGAAAATGGAAAGTAAAGTGAAACTAATGTGGATACCTGGACATTCTGGCATTCTTGGAAATGAGTTTGCTGACGCCGCGGCAAAACTTGCAACAAAATCCCCACTTATAACGTTTATGCCGTTTACTATAAAAGCCATTTCAGTTAAAGGCGCAAACGTTTTTCTGGAAACTGTGAGAGAACAATGGACTGACTACAGTCATAGCTATAAACAATTTAATCCATCTCGTACTCCAATCTCACTTCCAACAACAACCTCAGTATGGATGAAAAAATGCTACTTAAGACTCCGATTGGGACACACAATTTTAACCCACCTACATATAATAAAAGGACAACCACAACCTATGTGCATTTTTTGTAATAACACTGCAATATCCACATCACACACCTTAAGTAACTGTAACGCCATTTCTTCAATCCATCAATCCTTTTTTCAAACCATTAATCCTTTAGATTCCCTGACTTACCCCACAGAAAACAACATTAATATAATTTATCAGTACTTAAAAACGCTTAATATTTGCAACAAAATTTAATTTTAAATATAAGCCGATACCCCTGGCAGCTAGTGCTTTGTAATATGTATTAATTTGTAATTTTAATTATAATTAATAAAGAAATAATAATAATAAATACAAGTTTTTGTTCTTAAAATGAAATAAAATTAATAAAATTAAAATTTTCCATGTATTATGGCTTTATTAGTAAGAGCAAACATTTCCATTAATTATGGAACACAACGTCGTTCAAATGGCTGCCATGATTGTGACATGGCGCGCCATCCTGCATAAACCAGAGGTCGTCCAAATTCATGTCTCAAATTTCAGTAAAAAAAGTCGGTTAATATGGCTCAGTAACGCCCGCCGTTGACTAAAACGTTGTTCCCAGCCTCATTTTCAAAGAAAAATTGTCCAATGATGTCACCACTCCACAATCCGCACTAAACTGTCACTTTCTGTGGATGCATTGGCTTCTCGACAATAACGTGCGGGCTTCCGAGCCCTAGATGCTGAAATTTTGTTTGTTAACGTAGCTCTGAGATGAAAATGCCATTTTGGCCAGAACTTATTTTCAAATAACGTACTAATTGGGCTACACAGCACTCACTTCGGAAATAAGTTTCCAATATTTACCAACGTTGTTCAAGCGTAAAGCGACTCCTTTCTTTCCGCGGAGGTATGATACTGACTTTATGTTAAGATTTTGAGCGGGAAGCAGTTGTCAGTATCAAAATAACCTAAGATTTAAAAAGAAACCACTTGATGGCCCACCCTGTATACTTTTATATATGTACCTACCACGCCTCCTTATGGGCGTTAAAAACGGAGTGACAAAATTTATATATCCTTTTACGTTTTTAAACGTAAGGTATAAAAGTCTTAAAAACGTGTCCTTTTTCAAAAATTCAGAAGAAAGTTCCCTTAACCCATTAAGTCCGGGAAGAGCACAATTTTAATATGATGTTTGAGACTTATTTTCTGCTATAAAAAATTGGAATAAAAAATTCCAAACATACCTATTCTACTATTTTTGGGGTCGCTCTTTTGATTGGTGCAGTCGGATTTGCATAATAATGACTTTTGGAACCAATATAGCGCATTTTAATTAAAAAAATTACGAAATTTTTTGCGTTTTTCTTTTTTGTGAATCTTTTTCGCATAAATAAAGTTACTGAATGGGTGCCAAACTAAAACCAAAAGTGCACAAAATATCTAAAGTATAACTATGAATATTTTTTTTTTGTTTGAATCAACCTAACTTGACGGCCTCAAAAACTCCCTTATACACATTTTCTTGTAATTTTGAAGATTTTATGAAATTCGGTCGCCCATATTGAATCCGCCATCTTAAATTTTGAAAATCTTACCTCAAATTCGTGATCAGCGATCTTAAAAACCCCTTCTTTATATATTTTTGGGACTATTATATTATTAGAGATGTAAATATTATTAATAATACTCATAATTTACCAAATAACGTTAATTTTTTACGTATTGATATATTGAAGAGGTTAGGTTGATTCAAACCAAAAAAAAAATATTCATAGTTATACTTTAGATATTTTGTGCACTTTTGGTTTTAGTTTGGCACCGATTCAGTAACTTTATTTATGCGAAAAAGATTCACAAAAGAGAAAAACGCAAAAAATTTCGTTATTTTTTTAATTAAAATGCGCCATATTGGTTCCAAAAGTCATTATTTTGCTAATCCGACTGCACCAATCGAAAGAGCGACCCCAAAAATAGTAGAATAGGTATGTTTGGAATTTTTTATTCCAATCTTTAATAGCAGAAAATAAGTCTCAAACATCATATTAAAATTGTGCTCTTCCCGGACTTAATGGGTTAAATGGCTTTTGTTCCAAATAAGGGGAATTTTGCTTAGAGACGACGGTAACGAAACAAAAACAACCACAACAAAAACTTAACTGTTATTTAAATACATTAAAGCAATTTATTATAAAATGTAACTAATAGCTCATAATAACTTATATTTTTTTCAAATGTTTAAAGATATTTTAAAAATAAATTACTTTTTCTAACTATCTAAAGAGAAGTGTGCATTTTGATGTCACCACTAACTGCGGGAACGTGTCGATCGAACCAAAGGGTACGTTGGGGCTGATCTGTAGATGATTTATGTGATGTTTGAACTAAATCAGGTCAGTGGTTCCGCAGATATGGCATTTTAAAGATTTTTCCCAAAGCTATATACATACTAGCTTTTTCCCGGTGCGCTTTGCTGCACCTTATCTAGATAAGTACCGGAAAATGTTGCAATGCCTTCAGCGTTATTTCTAAACCATCTCATACTCGAAACATACGGATCGTTCATAAATTACGTGACCGATTTTCAATTTTTTTTTGCCCCCCTCCGGTACTCTTCGTAGTGCATTTCAAAAACACTCCCCTCAACCCCCATAAAGTAACGTAATATCTATATATATAAAAAAGGAGCTTATGTTTGTAACTATGCAATAGACTCCTAAACTACTCATTCGATTAGCATGCAAATTTGTGTATAGAATTTTTTGGTACGGTGCGTGTTCGTGGGCTATCAATTTTGATCCACCTTGAACACCAGAAGGCGATGTAGTACAAATTTTTTACAAAACTCCCTAAAACTCACAAACCGCTTATGCGATTAAAATGAAAAGTGGTATACAGTAGTTTTCATGAACGTTGAGTATTTTGCTGCTATCTCTTTTGACCTACCTTGAACACCAGAGGGCGCTGTAGTACAAATTTTTTGCAAAACCACCTAAAACTCCCAAACCGCTCATGCGATTAGAATAAAAATTGGCATATAATAATTTTCAGGTACGATGAGTATTTTGACAGTATCTTCTTTGAACCACCTTGGACCAGATGGTGCTGTAGGACAAATTTTTTACAAAATATTACATTTTTAGTTGTTTTCTTAGGTTAGATATGCAAATATTTACAAAACATAAAATATTTCTTAAATTTAGTAAAACTAAAAAAAATTCCGTTTTTTGACATCAAAAACATGAACATATCTTGAAAACTATGAAAAATTTTACTACAACGATATCTTTAATGCAACATCGTTGCTCAAAATTGAGAAAAACACAATCAGAAATTCAATTTTGTGACTTTCAATTCAAATATCTCCTCTGCTTTTTTATACATTTTCTTGAATTTTTTTTTGTGTTAAAGCTTCATCAAAGTACTATGAAAACCTTATTGCAAAAATACCGTTAGTTGAGTATATATGTTTTAAATATTTTTTTCAAAAAAGGTCTGAAATTTTGGATTTTTCCTTAAAAAAAAGGCTCAAAATTAATTTTTGTTGTAAAAATAATTTAAATTCAAATTTGCAAATTTTCAACTCTATTTAAAAACTATAACATTTATAAGCATAAAATGTTTCAATTTTACGCAAAAATTAAAAACCGTTTTTATGATTCAAAAAACAAGGCCCAACCCCTTGATTTTTTCGAACAAAATTTTTTTTTTTTCCAATATTGTGTTTTTATATTTTTTATATTTTGTATTGAAAAATATACAAGCTTAAATATTAATTTTTTAGAAAAAAATATCTTAGTATCTCTTACCAATCAAAAGTTATAGCCAATAATCTATATATTCAAAAAGCAAAACGCTATCTGTGTGATGGCTGGAAACTTCAAAATTACTGAGCCGATAGAGCTGAAATTTTGGCAGTACATTTTTTTCAAGTACGAGATGGTTTAAATTTCTGTCACACCCCTTTTTACCGCCCACAAATCAATAAAAATTCTATATTTCCTACGGTTTTCGTCGATTTGGCTACATTTTGGTAATTTAGTTTGTATGCTCACTGTCGGCAACTGTACTAAAACTGGGCAATGTCCATCTACTAGAAAACTGGGATGGGCATTATATAAGGGGGCGTGGTTCCGCCCATACAATTAGAATTTGTATTATCGAATAGCTTTGAAAGTAAAAGTAGCAGCATTTATATACAAACTCAAAATGGTGTTACTATTTGGTGATCTCCTGCTACTGGGAAACTGTAACGGGCAGTGGAAAATGACAGTAGTGTTAAACTAGGGGTCTAAGAAAAGTTTCGAATATAATTATTATGTTGCGATATAATTGCTGGGTGCAGCAACGTGCGCCGGTAAAAAGCTAGTATGAAATAAAAAAAGTAATTGATTAAAAAATATTCGAAAATAGAAAAATTAACTGTCGAGAAGCAAGCAAAAAGAAAAGAATGCCCTTACTACACTTGCCACACACACTACATAAAGATGTAAGGATGAAAATGGTTTGAAATGTTGGGTTGTATTAATTTCAATTTTTTCGAGTTTTTTTTTTTTTTTGGTCACATTACTATATCTCAGACTCCCTCCCCCCATTCGTTACTTATCGTAGTACATTTTAAAGCAATGTTCAATGTTCTGTGACTTTTACTTCTATAGCTATTCTGTATCGTAAATTTGGCTTCTATGGGTGGAGCCACGCCCCGTTTTCGAATGCCCGTGCCAGTTTTTCAGTTGAAAGACCTTCATTGTTATAAGACATTTAGTTCCAAAGCAATACGATACCATAAATTTGTCCTGTGTGGACAAATTCCCCCTTGTCTAATGTTTGCTCAAATATATAAAAAAACTGCCTCCTGGTCCCATAGCTTCTACATATCAAGTTTCACTATCAAAACATGTGTTGTACAAGGAATAATAATGATTTCTAAAAAGTGGGCGTATATATATAGTTATAACACGCCCAGTTTTAGTATAGTTGCCGACAGTAACCATACGAACTTATTTACCAAATTTTAGTCTAATACGATCAAAACCGTCTTAAATATAGCATTTTTATTTATTTGTGGGCTGTAAAAGGGGGTATGGAAAAAAGGGGTATGGAAAATTTTTACTATGCCTATACTTTTCGCGCAAATGCCAACTAAAGTAAGACTTGCCAAATTCTTCCAATATTCCATTTATTTCCAACTTCCCTTGCAAATATTTCTCCATATACACTAAAGAGCTGCATGAATGTTTTCGTTTTCTGCGTACTGAGAATGAAGTGAAAACAGAACTCTAATTGAGAGACATTCTGACGCGCGAAACGAGTTTTGACTCGATCTGCTGAGAGACAAGCAATCGAGACGAAACCCACCCTCTCAAAAAACGAATGGAAACATGCATGTGAGAGCGTAATCTACTCTCAAGTTTCCATCATATTATGGAAATGTTGGAATAGTACGAGAATGTGTTGATTGTTTTGATTTGTCGTATGAAAGCGGAGAAAAGCTCATAGAGGTTCATAGGAATTGATGTTGACCGTGCAGTAATTCAGCGTGAAACAAATTTATATAAATTTATAGTGCTAAAATAATAAAAACAATGGATTGTTATGAGGTAAGTGATGTTTTAAATTTGTATGTTCGTGTGCTAATATTAAAGAATTATGTTTAATTAAAAATATGGGCTTAAAGATCAAATAAAATGGCCATGTTGTTTGTATTGTTTATCTTTCGTTGGTCATTTTCCAAATTTTGTGGGACAACGATTTTCTCTAGCACCACTCAATATGCACTAGGCTGGGTCGTTTTGATGAAAGTTCTGTGATCGCTTTGGTATAGTTGAATTGTTTTGCCTTATGTATAAAAAATCATTTTGTGAAAAAAAATTTGTATGAGATTTTTCCGACTTGAATGATTAAGCTCAGAGTTTTTCAACTTTGCTCTAAATTTTTAGCTATATATTGTTACCAATTATTTTTAGCCATAAAATTATCTTTAAAAGGAAACCAACCTCATAACAATCGACAAATATTTCAAGGAGATACGGAGATTTTTAATTTTTTTTTTTTAAGCCTGAGAAAATTGCTCTCAAACAAGCCAAAACTGTGATCAACCGTTGTAACTATTTGGAAGAAGACATATTGCCTTTTTATAAAAATCTTGATTGAACAAAATTTGTTCATTAATACGGTTGCTATTACAATTTATATATCGAGTCTATTTTTGGTAATTATCGTGTTTGACTTTTTTCATTTCACAGCGTCCCCTTAAAAAAAAAGTCCATGCAAGCTTGAATTTTTGAGCTTTAACAGGATAAAATAGCGCTTCATTACAATTATAAATTTTTAAAATCGGTTCACAGAAACCAAAGATATAAGGCCGCAACTATAGTGAAGCTAAAGCGTAAGATTTCATATAAATTACAACAAACACATGAAATCTTACGCTTCGAACCGCTTGCGCGGTATTTGATTTTTTTTTTCACAAAATGATTTTTTATACATAAGGCAACAAAATTTAACTATACCAAAGCGATCACAGGACTTTATTTTTTTTCCATACAAGAGCGACCCAGCCTAATATGCACATCCAAAAATTTTACTAAAATCGAATTTATTTTTAAACAAAATAGGCAACAAATAACGACTCCTTTCACAGTGATGCCTCCAATAACAGTGTTTGCACGTTAAATCATTCCGCGATCAAAGAAAATATTATTAACGCCAAGTTTAAAATAGTTAATAAGCGAGGTCGCAGTCAGGTTTGGGAAATTTTTGGCAAAGTTTCTGATGAAAATGGACAGGAAATCTCGAAAATTGTTGCGTGCAAAAAATGCTTCAATATATATAAATACAACGAAAGATCGACTTCGAATCTCGTGAAGCATAGATGCTACTTGGTGACTAAATCCATAGGGGCAAAGGTTGCAGTAGATGAAGATAGCAAAAAAACGGCTGTGGGTGTTTTTACTAAGTGGACTGTTGAGAACTGCAGGCCTTTCAAGATTTTAGCTGATTCGGGCCTTAGAAAAGTAGCTGAGTTTCTTATAGAAATTGGTTCGAAGTACGGACGCAACGTCGATATTGAAAGTCTTCTACCGCACCCGACAACGATTTCGTGGAACATTGAGTGTCTGTACAACGAAAAATTTAACGAACTAAAAAATGAGATTGTGTCCGTAAAAAATTCAGGTTTTGCCTTGACGACTGATTTATGGACTGACAATTATTTGCGAAAATCGTTTTTGGCCATCACTATTCATTTTGTTAAGGAAGGAAAATTGTTACCACGTTTACTTGGATTTAAATCCATGGAAGGTGAAAGGTGTACACGTGAGTATCAAAATTAAGTGAAACATGCATACAGCATAACCAGGGGCGTCTGTAGAGAAAGAGCGCTCTGGTAGTGATCATTTTTTGTATGAAAAATGTATGAAGTCCGATTTCGACGAAAATTTTTAAGTATACAAATTATTTTTAAAAACCGACGAAGAATGGTTCCAAATTGGGGTAGTTCACTTTCACTTTATTTCCTTGAGTTTTATGAAAAAACTCAAATGAAAACTGTTTCGCGTTGATTTTTATTTTTCAGTCAGAAAATAACAATTTCTATTTATTTTTATTTTATTTATAACTCGCTTAACGTTCAAGTGACCATCCACATTTTTTTCGATAATTTGTTATATTTGCTCAATCTACCGCTACCAGAGCGCTCTTTCTCTGCAGATGCATAACCAGTAATTCAAGGACTCCCCATCAAGAGAGTACACATAGGTTAAGGCAATTATAGCGTCTAGTCTGGGTTACCATATGCATTTTTCATCAAAAAATAGTACTACATGGAAATAACACTTTTTTAGTGAACTGGGGACAAAACGTCAGGCATTTTTTCAGCAATTCCTGAGGCATTGCTGAAGCATTTTTAATATAGACTTTCTCTTTTCTACCAAACTGGAGACAGGGCTTAAACAGCATTCTCTTGTGGTTATAAATCGACCATTTTTATTTTTAAAAAATTACATTACTTTTCCCCGTGTAGGGACGTTTTACGTGGTATTGCCCATCATCGACTGATTTTGTAGAGTCGAGAGGTTTGGAGAGTCCTTGAATTATCAGTCGCCCTGTATACATATGAAGTTTTTCTGTAGTCATCGTGGTACATCAGTATTTTCTAATTTCATTATAGACACAAAAATACGGTCCATGGTAAATGATTTATTGTCACAATATGACTGCACCTTAAATGATAAAGCAATAATTGTAACTGACAGAGGTTCAAATATGGTTGCAGCATTTCGAGAATATAATCACATACACTGTGTAAGCCACCTACTTCACAATATATTGTATACAATCGAAAAGTCAATCAATGGCGTTTCAGAAATATCTGAACTTTGTGAGCTGTCTACGAAGCTTGTAAGGTATTTTAAAAAGTCGGGGGCTAATAATAGCTTGAAAACGACTCTCAAAAGTTTCTCGCCGACTAGGTGGAACACCATATTTTACTTATTAGAGTCTATTCAAAAGAACTGGTCCGAAATCATCAAACTATTGCAGGAAAAGGGAGAATTACGTCGTATTGATGGTATAAACCTGCACATTGTAAGCGCCTTAGTGGACGTTCTTTAACCATTTGAAAAAGCCTCCAAGTTGCTTGAAGGCGAAAAATATCCAACGATGCACATCGCCTTTGCTCACGTACATCTTTAAAAAAAAAAATGTTTACCCAAAGATGATGATGTAGTCGTTATTAAAACATTTAAAGAGAATTTGACTACAAACATCCAAAACGTTGTTATGCAAAATCTAACAGTTTTCCACAAAATTGGCCTGTTTTTGAATCCTCCGGCTAATAAACTCATTTTTTTTGACGAAGGCGAAAAAACTGAAATAGTAAATGAATGTAAGCGCCAAATGAAGATGTATGATGAGCATATCAGTCTAATATGTTTGAGTCAACCGATAGAGTGTCTGATGAGGTTCGACTTTATAGTAACTTAAATGTTGCTTTTCATGATGACTTCAATGTTTTGCAATGGTGGGACTTACACAAAAACGAATTCCCACTGCTATATAAAGTAAGTTGCAAATTATTTGCAACCCCGGCTAGCAGCGCTCCTTCCGAAAGAGTATTTTCATTTGCAAGGAATTTAATTTCTGATCGGAGGACCCATATTTGCTCCAATGACTCCACAATTAGTCATATCATGTTCTTGCATTCGAATACAGCGAATAAAAGCGAAACAGAAGAAATGGAACAGTGAGACTGAGCGATATAAATACTTAATTTCAAAACACATGAAGTTGAACAAGTAGTTTCAAGAATCCCTTTTTGACCCTTTTTGATCTCATAGCGTAAGTTGTACCTACTAAGTTAAAAACCAATGAAAAGCTTTACCATTGTTGTACCAAGTATAAAGAAAAATACTTTTTGTTTTGTTTTTACATGAAATTAATTCTTTTGGACGTTTTTTTGTTTTTATCCTTAATAAATGTTTGCTTTAAAAAAATTAACATGCTTTTTATTTAATGTTTTTAAAAGTTAGCCGATATACAAACTATCGCATTTACTCTCCCCTATACAGAGGAGCTGCAAAAATCTCTTATCTTTTTTTACTGCTCGTGTCTTAAGTCTTTGCGCGACAGTTCTGTTACAAACAGCGCAAAGACTTAAATGACGAGCAGTAAAAAGGCTACGTGATTTGTGCACGACTTCATCCAATGCATGTTTCGCTTGTTTCATTTTTCAAAGCGAAAGAAACGAGAACTGCAGTGCTGTTTCGTTGAATTCGTTCTCTTATGTTTCATTTCTCTCACGTATCCATTCTCTCACGTCAACATTCTCTCATATCGCAATTCTCTAACAATACAAACGCATTCTGATCTGGCTCGCTCGTTTCGCTTTTATAAATGCGAATGGGAAGCGTGATTGAAAAGCTGAGAATGTGTTGAACAGCGTTTCAAGCATACTCGTGCAGCTCTTTAATATACACCATATGTGCGCACCTGTATTTGTTCACACCTGTATTGTTGTATAAGTTCACTAAAATGCCTATTATTCATGAACCAATACACATACACAGGCCGTTTATACATAAAAACCTTTGTATTGACGTCACCTTTCATGGGAAATTTCCAGAAACAAAATCGGTTCACGCATTACATAGAACATCAATTTCATACACAATGCAACTTATTTTTATATATATAGAAGATATAAAACAAAGTCGTGATTTGTGTTTGTAATTCCATAACTCAAGAACGGAGTGTCCGATTTGCTCGGGGTTTTCTTTGTTGTGTTTTTCTTAACCGCACCAGGGTTCGTACGTGAAAATTTTTGCCACAACCCCTTTTACCGCCCACAAATTAATGATAATTTTATATTTCAGACGGCTTGGATCTTATTAGACTAAAATTTAGTAATTTAGTTCTTATGGTCATTAGACCGTACCACCTCCTATGCAAAAAAAAAAGTGCGCCGTATACCAGCGAATATGACGCATTTTTGCAAGACAATTACGAAAAAAGTTTTTTTTACCGAACGTAGGGGTCGCGCATTGACATATTTCTTCATATCTCTGGTGTTTACAATCGGTTACAGTTTTTAAGTTTGGTATATCAATGTTTTTGTCTCAAGGAGACCAATATGACCTCTATAGGTCATTGACCTCAGGTGCACCGTTCTAGTACTTACCCGCCAGAGCTCAGTTCCTACCATTTTAATGTGCCTCCCTAATATCAAAAAAATAAAGCTCTCAAAATATCATTAATCTTTTGCTCAGGAAGTATATCGATATTTCCAGCAAAACTATTTTTAAAAAATTTTTGAAAATTTTTTGCCGAACGTACGGCTCCCTTTTTTCATTTTCATCATATCATCGGTATTAAAAGTCTGATCATATTGAATGACATATCGATGTTTTTGTCTCAAAGAGACCAATTATTTTTCTCCAAAATAAAAAAAAAAAATTCCTACAAATCCTTGGAAGGCCTTAAAATGATTTTGAGGAATTTTAAAGCTCGTACAAAAATAAAAAAATCTGTAATGGCAATGCTAAAAGAGGTACCAACATTTTTTTTTTGTTGTGATTTATTGAATATACAATGCAATGTATTAATATTTTATTTTTTCACTTTTGCTTTTTACTTTCGCTGATTCGCTTTGCACAGCCACATTGAAAATAGTCAAGCAATTTCAAACACTGTCTATTGCAATTCGTTATACACGTGAAAAAACAGTTGAAATTGCATTCGTCTAATATTTATTTCAAACGCGAGTTTTATAGAGTTTTGATCATTTTCGATTAAAATTTACCAAAAAAATATTTAATAAAAATAAATAAATAAAATTTATTTATCAAATAAAATAAATATAAATAAATATCAAATAAAATTCCAGACGCAAAAAAATTGTCTTTATTGATCAGTGCGGTCCACGATCAATGGCAATTAGATGATGTCTATGAAACAGTGTCGATGAGAACTGCCACTGTATAAGTAAGGTCACTTGCTCCAACATCGAATGCGGTGTACTCTGCCAGCGTTGGGTACGAGCCAGATAGCGAGGATCACAGACGATACAAAAAAATTTTGCAGTGGCGGACATATCACTGCGAAATTATAGTTCTGCTTTGGATCGCAGCGACACATCAGTTCGCTTTGGTGCACTGCTTGCGACCATGTTAATAAAAGATTTACGATTGTCGATTGCTGCAAAAGCTGAAGAGGTTTTATCTTCCTAATCAGCAGAAAAACCAACGCAATTCTTAGATGGGCTTATCATTACAAAAAATAAAGTATTCAAAGAACGTGTCAAATTTCGAAAAGAGGCTTTAGCAGCAGCTAAGTGTGATGATTTGCTAACATGTATTTCGTTTGATGGGAAAAAAGAGCCAACTTTAAAAAGAGTCACGGATGCAAATGTGACGCGTAACGTTGTTGTGAATGAAGAACTTGTCACCATTGTGAAAGAGCCAAATTCATCGGCTATGCTACGCCCGCTGACAGCATTGCAGTAGGTGTCCAGAGGAGCATCGTGGAATATTTGAATAAAGAAAATTATAGCATGTATCACTTAATTGCAATTAGTTGCGACGGGACACTTACCAACACCGGCTACGAAGGAGGAGTTATTGCAAGAATGTGAAAAAATAAAATAATAATACATTGTATATTTAATAAATCACAACAAAAATACTGTTGATACTATTTAGCCTTTTAGCATTGACGTTACAGATTTTTTATTCTTTTACGAGCTTAAAAATTCCTCAAAATCAATTCAAGGCCTTCCAAGGACTTGAAGGAATACGGCGAACTTTTTTTTTGAGATACGGTCTAATGGTCATTGTTGGCAACTGAACTACAAATGGTCGGAGAGCTCTATAAATATGCTGGGAGTTTTCCCCCCTTTATATGTATATCTATCTATATTCTTATCTATCTTCTATATATAAAAAAATATTTTTTATGTGTAACTACGCAAAAGACTCCTAAACTACTCATCCGATTAGCATGAAAATTTGGGTATAGAAGTTTTTTGGTACGGTGCGTGTTTTGGGGCTATCAGTTTTGAACCAGAGGGCGCTGTAGTACAAATTCTTTCAAAAGCGCCTACAACTTACAAACCGCTCATGTGATTAGAATGGAAATTGGTATATAGTGGTTTTCAGGTACGATGAGTCTTTTTCTTTGATCCACCTTGGACACCAGATTGCGCTGTAGAGCAAATTTTTTACAAAATCGCCTGAAACTACAATATGCCTCTAATACATAGGTATATTTATTGTTGCTTTTTTTTGTTTCATATGCAAATATTTACAAAATACAAAATTTTTCGCAAATTTAGTAAAATTAAAATAATTTCAGTTATTTTGATACCAAAAACACTTACATATCCAATACTGCGAAAATTTTTATTACAATGAAATTTAAGAAGCGAGACGATAGAAGCGGTGCACCAAAATTTGATGAATAAAGATTTTACGTATAATAAACATAAAACTAGTAAGAAATGATTTTCGACTGGGTCGAAGTTAAAATACCCCCACGAAAGTTTATTGGTTTATTGTAAAAACATTTTCGTTATAGTTTTAACAGAAAAGAAAATATTCGCTTTTATTTTTTGATAAGGTCACTTTGTACGGGAGGTAGGCGTGGGTTCATTCTATATCGTTGAATTTCATATATAGAGTACATGTTATATAGCAAAGTTCATATGTAAAATTTCAAGTTCATAAATTAATTTTTGTGGAATTTAAAGAGATTGTACATTTTGATAAAGTCACTTTGTGTGGGAGGTAGGCGTGATTTTCATTTGATTTGGCTCATTTTCGAACTTGACGTTTAATTTTTAAATGAAAGCTTAAATTTCGAATTTCGTGAAGATAGCTTGAAAATTACGGATGTAATTGTGATCACAGACAGACAGACAAACGCACAGACAGACAGACGGACATGGGTGGTAATGCTGATCAAGAATATATACACTTTTCTATACCTGTCACGCATCCTTATGGGCGTTACAAACGGAGTGACAAAATTAATATACCCCTTTTACGTTTTTAAACGTGGGGGTATAAAAAAATTCCATCAATTTGATACCAAAGACAAGAACATATCTTGAAAACTATGAAAAATTTTAGTACAACGTATAACGTAATTATATACGCAACGTACCTTATTGCAAAAATACCAGTAGCTGAGTATATATATTTTAAATATTTTTTTTCGAAACAGGTCCGAAATATTTGAGTTTTCCTTAAAAAACGGCACAAAAATTGTTTTTGTTGTAAAAATAATTTAAATTCAAATTTCTAAATTTTCAACATTTTTTCAAAAGCTGTAACACTTACAAGCAAAAGTTGTTTCAATTTACGCACGAATTAAAAACCGTTTTTGTGATGCAAAAAACAAAATAAAAAATGTATTTCCAATATTGTTGTTTTATATTTTTGAATAAATATACAAGCTAAAAAAATAATTTATTAGAAAAAATTATGTTAGTATCTCTTACCAATCAAAATTTATAGCAAATAATCTACATCCATATCACAAGCCAAATTTTCGATGCAGAATAGCTGTGAAAGTAAAAGTAACAGAACATTGTAGCTCAGAATGGAGTTACCACTTGCTGATGTCCTTCTACAAGAGAACTGGGACGGGCATTGCAAAAGGTGGTGTAGCTCCGAGCATACAAGCCAAATTTTTGATATCGAATATCTTTGGAACTAAAGGCTAAATCGCAAAGGCGCTTTAGGTCGGTCGCGCGTTGATCGTACTTTGGTCAACTTTACGGGATGAACTGTCAAAACACCCGAACTTATAATTTTGAAATCATCATGTCGCATTAGAATGTCGTGCGTTTGTCACTTAGTCAAACCAAAAAAATCCCACAAAGTCTGAAATCCCCAAATCACAATGTATTTGGTGAAAGTACATGGTGGCTGTATTGGTTTATTAATTTTAGCTTTTCATATTTTAATAGCCGTCGCTATTAATAAATAAATTATACAATAAATTATATGTTGTATTACTTTGCTGAAGAGTAACAAAAACAATAACAAACGAAAAAAATAAAGCAACTGATATCTATTTATATACGTGCAAATGTACATACACAGAAGCGCAACCAAAGGGGGGATTTTGGAGTTTAAACCCCCCTCCCAAATTATTGTCACAGAAAGAAAAATATGATAAGTAATAACATGTTTTTATCAAAAGCGCGAAAAAACCCAAATTTAAATTTCAAATCGATTGCGGTTGAAGCATAGCACTTCGCGACAGATATTTTGGTGCCGGAGATTTTTCAGCTGATTATAGACAAATTGGGTTTCCTGATTTCAGATATAGACTCCGTTTTTCTGCATCAGCTCGAGTTTTTGAGCTATAGGCAAAAACATGAAAATCAGTTATTTTTTTGATAATTTTGCTTTATTTATTACACTGATTTACCGATTTGTATTACGATGATGAATTTCAATGAAGAAATACTAGACCTTTCAATTTTTGCACATAAAATTACATTTATCACAAGCCTGAGTGACAGATTTTTAAAACATAGAGACATTCTAATTGGATTTAAATCACTTTTTCCTGATGCAAAAAAATCGCTTAATGTTGAAGCTTTAGGCGCTTTTGAAAAACTAATGGCATTTTATAAAGATGATTTGGAAGAAGATGTTGATGACCTTAAAAATGAGCTGAATGTTTGGTATAAAATAAGTAATAAAAAAATTATGATGGCAAAAACACAGTTTTTCAAGTCATACAACAGTCCAATAAGGATATATTTCCAAATATATATAATTAACTTATTATCCTTGCAACTCTTCCAGTAACTTTATGTGAAAATGAACGAACGTTGGTGTAGAAAACTAAATTTTTTTTTTTTAATATTTAAATATTTCCAAAAACCATTTAGTTTAAGGACCCTAGCATACCCTAGGACTTTTATTTTATGCTGAGTATGAACCGAAATCATGTACTCAATTATAGAAATTATAGAATCTCAATTATAATAGTTTTCTACAAATTTAAAAACTTCAATTTCTCATGTTGAGGTGTAGATTAATACATCATGCACGTTGAAGCAAGTTACTCGTATATTTTGTTTCTATTATATTGTTTGTTGTTTATGAAAAATAACTCTTCATATAATGCTGAAGCTGGAACATCTCAAAAACGGCGTAATACAAGCCTTCCAGACCAAGTAAAGAAAAGAGGCAGATGCTTCTTTTGCGTTGATGAAAAAAACCAGAAGGCAAAATACAATAATTTGTTGGCCTGCTGTCTCTGCCAAAAAACTATTTGTAAAGCATATAACAACCGACATGTTTGCACGGATTGCATTTTAAATAAATAAATAATATATGTCATATGTATCATATATTTATTTATTGGCCAAACAAGGCAATTTACTTATACTAACAGGTTTTATTTTTTTTTTTTTTTTTTTTTTTTTCTCTCCCCTTTCCTTTTTTTTTTGTGTTCGATGATATGCAATTCAACGTGGGCGTAATCCGCCCACCTAAATGACATGATTTCACGAACACGTCAAAAAGAAAAGGCAAGAAGGAAAGTAAAAAATAATAGGTACTTACATACTAGTATAGTATATTTATACATAATTAGTAGTGGTAGTAGTAGTGGTAGCTTATACTTAATAGGGAACAAACCAAAGAGGTATAAATGGTGAGCATTAAAAGAGATGGGGAAGTACTTTAATTTTACGGTAAGGAAAAGAGGAAGGTGGATTTGAGTTAAAGAAATAGATAGCAAGATTAGTTTTGTTTTAATTTGAGGAGAGCGATTTGGAAAGGGTACTCTTGAAGGTGAATTTATTCATGGAGGGTAAGTAACAGTCGCTAATATTATTGAATATTCTACAGCATCTATTAATGGGTTCATTGTATGCATAAACTGTATGGTGTTGGTATTCTTTCAACAGTCTTGTATGCCTAGTTAACCTTACAGGATCATTGAATGTTATCTTATTCGATATATATTTGATGTTAATAGTTCCAGTTAAAACATCAAAGGTAAAGCATGAACTTAGTAACGTTCTCCTTGATGACAGAGGCAACAAATTCAGAAGGCTGAGTCTATGTTTGTACGGTGGCAAGCTTCTGAAATCACGAGGATCAAAGTAGTCTCTTAGCGCAAAAAGAAGGAATTGTTTTTGGATTGATTCGAATCTTTCACTATGCGACTCAAAAGCAGGATTCCAAATAATGCAGGCATATTCAAGAAGTGGGCGCACTAGTGCACTGTATAGAGTCTTAGTTACCCAGACATTTTTAAACTCCTTAGCACGTCTTTTTATGAACCCAAGCTGCTTATTAGCCCTAGATAAAACTTTGTCATAGTGAAGATTGAACCGTAGCTTATTGTCCAAAACTACACCAAGATCTGTGATATGGTTAACTCTGTTAATTTCAATGCTATTAAGAGAGTAACAGTTATTCATTACAAGAAACTTGCGGGAGAAAGTTATAACGTAGCATTTATTAACATTAAGATATAGCTTATTACGATTACACCATCCCTCTAAAGCAAACAGTTTTGACTGCAAAAAATAAGCATCAGCTTCAGACTTAATGACATGGTATATTTTAAGGTCGTCTGCATACATAAGATGTGGAATTTCATTCAATAATTCTGATAAATCTGAGATGAATATGTTGAAAAGGAGTGGACCAAGGTGACTGCCTTGTGGAACACCGGATGTGACAGAAATTTTTTTCGATAAGATTCCTTGAAACTTAACAAACTGACATCTTTCGCAGAGATAGGATCTTAGCCAATTTAGCAAAGAACCCGATATACCAAACCTTTGCAATTTTAAAATTAGGATTTCATGATCCACCCGATCAAAGGCTTTACTAAAGTCAGTATAGACTGCATCCACCTGATGTCCTTTTTCCATTTCAGTAAAAAGATCAGAGACTAAAACTGTGAGATTCGTTGTAGTAGATCGGCCTCTGCGAAAACCATGTTGTTGTTCGTTAAGTAATGGATTAACTAGGCATGTTAGTTTCTCACATATAACTTTTTCGAAAAGTTTTGGGATAGCAGACAATATGGCAATACCCCTATAGTTTTCAACCGACCTCTTATCACCACTTTTATATATGGGTGTTAGATGGGAGGATTTCCAGTGGGATGGAAAAATACCGAGTTTCAAGGACTTATTAAAAATAATATATAATGGGATGATAAGTTGGTCTACGCATTGAACTAGAAAGCTTGAGGGTATAAGGTCCGGACCAGGAGCATTTTTTGGAACAAGACTCCTAAGGGCTAAATATATCTCTTCCTGAGTTAGACTGATGTTAGAAACAATGGGTGAAGTATTCGAACAGCGAGACGGAGCTAAAGTCTCAATTGTAGGTACTCCAAATACATCTTTGAAATGATCCGCAAATAAGTTACTGATTTCATTAGGGTTGGAGGAGTAGACATTACTTTTAAACATAGATGATGGATAGCCGCTTGATTTACGCTTCATGTTAACGAAGTCAAAAAATGTTTTCGGCTCTTGGACAATTTTCTCTCCGATAAGGTTAATGTACAACTTGTACGCTTCTTCTGACTTGACAGAGAACTCATTGGATAGTTCGTCATATCTACGCTTCAGTTCATCGCTTACACTATCGGTGTTTTTGAGAAGTTTGTAAATTTTATTTCTCTGGTTCCTCAAAAACCTGAGATGTTTGTCTAGCCATGGCTCTGAAAGCTTATTCTTTTTTTTTATTTTTGGCACATATCTTTCAATAGCAGTAAAAATGTATTGATAAAATCTTGAAACAGTACTGTCTAAATCTATGTTAGATAGAACCTTATTCCAGTTTAGGGCATTTAGATAACATTTTATACTTGAGTAATCGGCGTTGAGGTAATCGTACGCAATGGAGTTATTATAAGACTGTGTAAAAGTAGTGTCGTTAACAGAGAAAACAACTGTTAAGGCTGTATGGTGAACAGTGTTAGTAAATAAGTTTTCTGCTTCAATGCATGGACTAACCTTTACTTCATCATACGAGTTAGTGAAGATCAGGTCCAACCATTTGCTATTTTGGTTTTGTACAGAAGAAACTTGCTGCAGGTCGCTGCCATAAAAGGTACTAAGTAATGTGAAATCTATGGTACTAGAAAGGTTTACAGGAAGAAGATAATTGTCATTTTCATCAATGACAAAAGATATATTTGGACGGTTGAAGTCACCAAGAATAACAACCTTATCTTCCTCTTTTAGGGTGGAGGTAAAGGACGACAACGTTTCACATAGCTCATTGTATGTTGTTTCACTTGAGCCGGGAGGAATGTAAATGACACCTATGTACATACAAAGACTATTTCCTGAACAGACTTTTATTATTCGGTGATCGAAGAGTTTATGGGTATGCGTATCTAATAGCTCACTTGAGAGAGAATTGTGAGTTGCTATGAGAACCCCTCCTCCTCGGGAAAGACCAGTTGAAGAGTAATCCCGATCATTTCTAAAGAGAGTCCAATTGCTGTCAAGAATTTCCTCATTATTAAAGGTATCATTTAACCATGTCTCAGTAAATACTAAAACATTGAAGTGACATGATTTGGCGTCAACATAAAGTTTGTTTAATTTGGTTCTGATGCCGCCACAGTTATGGTAAAATATATTTAGGACAGGTGAGTTAGGGACGATAATATTGTTGTTGGTCTTTACGCGATTTTTGGAGAAGAGAGATATGTTTATTCCTAACGTGAGTGCCATAGGTATCAAGATCCACTTTGACTTGATCGATCGTCACGCCGAGTTGCTCGTGAAAACAAATAAATAATTTGCGCAAGCCATCAACATCGGTTGGTAGACCTTCTTGCTGAATTAATATTTTTAGATTTGTTTTAGTCTTGCCTTCAATACATGTAGAATCTGGGGCCTTATGCATGTAGGCGAGATACAGACGAACATTATTATATACACTACTCTCTCTAAGGCGAGAAAGGGCATATCTACTCTCAGTGTCAGCGTAAGAATTTAAAGTAAGTTTTACTCTTGGTGGTAAAAGAGGGTCTAAGAATGACTTCGAACTGCTAGGTTGGTTCGAGGGTTCAATTATGATTGGATCTGTTGGCGAGGGGTTTAGAGTATGGGAGTGCACGAAATTGGAATAGGGTGTACTGGAGGTTTCGGGTGTATTTTTAGTGACGGAGGAGTTAGATTCTGGGTTGAGGTTAAATGAGACACGTTTAGATTTTGATGATATATGAGAAGAATAAGGTGAACTGGGGATTTTAGGCGTATTTTTTTTGAAGGGGGTGTTAGGTTCTGGATTGAGATTTAATGAGCCACGTTTAGATTTTGAAGATTTATGGACAGAAGAAGAGGAAGGAATTGAAGTATGTTTAGGAAAAGGAGAGAATTTAGGGAAGACGTTTGTTTTATAAGACCAGTTACTGTCTGGCAAAGGTTTACTAGATGAATTACTATTATAAGAATTAAAATAATTATTATTCTTAGGCTTACTAATAATTCTAATTTTATGGTTATCGTTATATATGTTGCTAGATCTCGGTGTCTTCCGCTTTTTGTCAGGGTTGTCAATCCACTCGGTGATTATCCACTTTCCATGCATCACACTGCTACCAGAGATGTTGAGGAACATCCACGCATATTGAGTAGGAATTTTAAATTTGAAACTGCAGAATTTTCTTACTTTAAAAGACATCTTTATGCAGTCAGAAATTGGAACACCAAATTTCTTTTGAAAGTAATTGCGCAACCAAGATACGCTAGTCTTAACTTCTAGACCCTTAATGAAAGTAGTAAAGTAGTTTTCTGTCTTTCATTCACCCTCTCCAGTTTTTTGATCCGGTTATCCCATTCAGATGATGTCCACGATGTTCCGAACTGATGGATCAAATTGCGCGGTGAAGCCACCGGAATAGTTATAGGTTGCTCAATTTCTTTGTCAGAGAGAGACACCGGTGGTGAGCGTAAAGAATGAACCAGTGGAGAAGGATCGGCTGCTTCCAACATTTCTTCAAATATAGAGGATGCATTAACATGAGAAGACTCTGACGTGTTCTGAATACGTTCAGGAGCATATCTGACAAAATCAGTAATTTCCGCCAACGACTCCCGAAATATTCCAAGATCATCACTAATTTCGTTTACCTTATGGTATAAGACTTCAATTAGTGGATCTGGCTGCTGAGGTGATGGTGAAGTTACCCTTGTAGTAGATTGCATCATGGTGTCTACATCTATTTTCAAAAGTGCAAGATTTTCCGATATGGTATTAATCAATTCTTTTTCATTCACAGTTGTTTTATTATTTTGTAATATTGTATTATTTATGTTATTTATCGCAGTTTCGAAAAAGAACATATTATGTTTGAACTCCGCAGTGGTGCTCGTGACTTTTAACATGCTATTTGATAGTTTAGATATTTTCGAATCAAGGTCAGATTTTAAGGATTCAATAGAGCAGTTAAGATCTTCTGCAGTTCTTGAGACTGCATTAAATTTCGTGACCTGCTCAACTATTTTTTTTACACACTGTTTAGTGTCCGATCGTAGTGAGTTTGTTGTATCGCTGAGGCATTTTACTGCAAGAAGGACGTGCGAGAGTGAGATGTCCTTGCACTCATCACAGTAAAAGGAAAAGTTCGCAAGGTAGTCGTTTAAATATGTCAAACTTCTCTTTGGTAAGCCTATACAACAGCCGTGAAAAGATTTCCCACACAGGCCCTTGCATGCCACCTTTGGTGCATTACGGTCTTCCACGGTGCAAAGAGATGAAGCACAGTTGTTTTCCATATTGAAAAGTATTGGTTCCTTATTTGTTTTTCTTTATTTTAATTTATAATCGTAATTAGGTTACAATCGGTTAATAGCTTTAAAAAAACGTTGTTGCCGATTTGCAGTTATTTATTGTTTTTTTTTTTTTGTTTTTTCTTTTTGTTTTGGCTTATGTTTTGGTTTGCTTTTGTTTAGGATAGTTTTTTTTTATTTTTTTCACTCGCACTGGATTGACACAGTTATTTTTTTTGCAGAATTGCAGTTAAGCACTTAGGTATAATTTTATTATTTAAATTGTTTTAGTTTTAAGCTGTATTAAAAGTTGTAACTTTGCAGAACTTACACAGCACAATGGGGAGTTAAAGGTTTTTTTTTTTTATGCTTACAACGGCAAGTGGGCTAGCGGAGCTAATTATTATCACGTCTGATCGGTTTGACTAGTGAAACTGAACTGTCAATGATATCATATATCATATATCATATATCATATATTATATATCATATATCATATATCATATATCATATATCATATATCATATATCATATATCATATATCATATATCATATATCATATATCATATATCATATATCATATATCATATATCATATATCATATATCATATATCATATATCATATATCATATATCATATATCATATATCATATATCATATATCATATGTCATATATCATACATCATATATTAATAAATTTTTTTTTTCATTTAAAAGTATATGTTTTTAATAAAATCCACACAAAGAATATAGATGTAGAAATCTACACCTCAACGTAGAATTCTGAATTTTTTCTCAACGTAGGACTAGGGTTAAGAAGTACGATGTTGCAAGATATACTAAACGTCCTCACATTGCTTTATATGTACAGAGAAATGACACCATCAGTGGATATTACTTAAGATAAGCTCGCTGAAAGTAAGCGTAAACTGGATTTAAAAATATAAGTTTCTTTTATTATTCTTAATCACCTTAATCCTGTAACTATAGTCTTTTTAATGTAGAAATAATAAATAAAATTTTTTCTATTCTAATAAATAACTATTTATAAAAATTTTATCATTATGTTTGCTGCCATTGTGATAGAATTAAAGTTTTGAGTGCAATATTTGGACTCATTACACTATAGCTGCTATAGTTACGTACATTTTCTTTTATATACATATAGTTATAAAACCCCCCCCCCCCCGCAACAAATTCCTGGTTGCGCCTCTGTACATACATATAAAAAACAACACCATCAACAACAACACAAACATGTACTGAAAAATATTCGCTGCAAACAAAGCAACAACCGTAACATAAGCAGGTACTGAATATTATAATCTTGTACAAAAGTTCAATATAAAATATTTTGATGAAACAACAAATCCCATGCAAACATGTCTTTTCTACTGCAACTCAACAATGCTCATATAATTAGCTAACTCAATGAAAATACAACCCTGCGCTATCGGCAAATGTCAAACGCGCGACCGAGTTGAACACTTCTCAACTTTTTTCAGCAGCTCGCGCTTTGATCGTACTTTACCCCTTCTTACGAGATTCGACGATATTTACGATACAAAGCACGATCAAAGCTTGAGGTCGAATTATAAATTGGTTCATAACAACTCGTCGTTTCTACTTTAGCTGTCAAAGCGCGACCGACCTAACGCGCCTTTGCGATTTGGGTATAAACGTCGCAGAACAATGAAACTTAGTATGGAGTTACTAACTGCCAAACTTTTTCTACTGGAAAACTGGCACGTGCCCGATTTTCGAAAAAAGGTGAGGCCCGATTTTCGAAACAGAATAGCTATAGAATTGAAACTCATAATGGAATTGACACTTGCTAGTGATGACCTGCTACTGGCAAACAGTAACGGACAGTGGACTATGAGCGTGGTGTCAGACTAAGGGTCTAATAAAAGTTTTGAATTTAATTATTCTAATTTTATTATAAAAATGCATACTAACTCGGTGCTTTCTCTTAAATTTATATTTATTTAATTATTTCTTGTGGCGTCCGTGGCGTAGTTGGTTAAAGTGCGTGGCCGCTATGTCAAAGAACCTGGAGACCCAGGTTCGAACCCCAGCAGCGGCAGAAAATTATTTGAATTAAAATAATTTTTGAATTTGAATTAAAATAATTTTTCTGTACGGCCGCCACCTCTCTGCAGACAATGGCAAACCTCAGAGAGTAATCAAAATGCCATGTAAAGCTTCTTGAGAACGAGAACATTCCGTTTATCGCCGTTCGGAGTCGGTGTTAAGCATGTAGGTCCATTTCTCGGTCAATTGTGTACAAACTTAATAACACGCACAACACAATTGATCATAAGAAGCTAGGTCAAAGTCCTTTCAAGGGCTGAAATGGCCAGTTATTTATTTATTTTCATTTTTTTTTTATTATTTCTTTGTACAATTTTTTGCCAATAAAGATGCCGAAAATTCAATACACGCAGCATCAGCTACACTCTTCGACATCTACTTTAGTGCCTCCTTATATGAACTCTCAGGCACTCTTTCCTCTCGGCTGCTCAGGATGTTCTTCTGCTTCTCCAAAAGGCAGAAGCACATTTACCACCTATTCCGTCCTATTTGAAGTAATTGGTCAGCTGTCTTCAGACGTCAAATGAGCCTGGGATATGGTCTCCTAAACATAGAATAATCAAATTTTATTAGAGATATTATTATAATATGAAAATTAGTATTTTAGCCCTTAGCTGCCGCACTAAGGTAATTCGTTACCACATCAACGAAACTTGTTAAAAACAGATATAAACACAGTAAACACAAGAAAAAATTCTCTGACGTTTGAGAAATTTATGATTCTTAAGTTGAGTTTCAACATTCCTTATCATTTGAGATGTTCACACTAAGGCCGAAAAACTACATGATATAAAAAATTTTTCGAAAAACTGTCAAATGAAAAGCAGTTTGTTTTTCAGTTTGTTTTTCAGCGAAAACCTCTGAAAAATTAGAAAACAACCCTGATTTGAAGTCTGTGTTTTGAGGTAAAGTCAAAATCTATTACTAAAATCCAGGTTTTAACTGATATTTATTTTATTTTTTTTTTATTTATTTATTTATTTGTAGTAATGAAGGTATTAGCATGCAAGATGAGCTCTTTTAAATACAACAATTTAATATACTGAATATAGACATTAAGTCACAATGGGTATAACAGATAAAAGTGATAATAAAAGCAAAATATTATAACGTTTACAATAAATTATAATAACATTGATAGAATATAATTGAACAAAATGAATTTAAATTAAAAAATGTGTAACCATTGTAATAGAGAAAAGTAAAGTTTAGAGAGTTTAATTCAGAAAAGCGAAAATTATAAGAAGAGTCAAGAGAAGTGTTCATAGATTAGATGCTTAAATTTCGTTATGTTGTTAACGCGTTTTATGTTGTTTGGTAGGGAATTCCAGAGTCTTATTGCGCTAATAAAAAACAGTCGAATGATGATGAGACATGGTCAAACCTTCGGATTCCGTACACATATCTTGCTGCAGTGTTATAAGCCACTAAGGGTTTGTGGAATGACCTAGAATCCAGCTTGCTGTAGACAACTTCAGGGAATGTAATAAGAGGTATAATTAATTGAATCACTAATTT
Organism: Pherbina coryleti; assembly: GCA_943735915.1. NCBI lineage: Eukaryota > Metazoa > Arthropoda > Insecta > Diptera > Sciomyzidae > Pherbina > Pherbina coryleti. The sequence continues at coordinate 98,430,848 of OX030951.1, read as the reverse complement.
ACGCTAATTTCGGTAGGAACAAACGAAGCAGATTTCCTAAGATTGCGTAAGGAATAATAAACTTTACTTACCACACTATTTATGTGATTTACACACGTAAGAGAAGAGTTTACAACAAATCCTAGATTAGTAACTTTGTTTACAAAGTCAAGCTTAATGCCGCTTAGGAAGATAGGAGGCAGATCAATCAGAGGATGTTTAGATTTCACTACTGGTAAGACGTAGGATTTAAGAGGATTCAACTTCAGTTTATTTTCTTCAGCCCATCTGGTGACAGCAGCCAAATCTTCATTAACTCTTGCGCAAAGATCTTCAATGAGGCATGTCGGTCGGGAGAGATACAGTTGCAGGTCATAAGCATGCATTGTGACATTCTTACATATAGAGAAGATGTCGTTGATACACATAGTAAACACAAGCGGATAGTTCTGTAACTTGAGTATTTATTTCCTACCTTGACCCTTTGAGTTCTTCCTTCCAAGTAGCTTTTCAAAAGATGCACAGAAGAATCCGAGAAGCTGAAGCAGATTTCCAATTTTTTGCAAAGAATATGGTGGCTTACACTATCGAACGCTTTTGAAAAGTCTAAGAGGCAGACTAAGCTGAGAAAACCTTTATCAAAAGATGACCTTAAATCTTCGAGAATTTTCACCAAATCAGTGGAGCAGCTATGTCCTGTGCGAAAGCCTGACAAGAGGCTTATTGGACGAAAATCACTCGGTAAAACTGCCGCGGGCTTTTTACCAATAGGTACTATCGTGGCGTTTTTCCAGATAGAAGGAAACGTAGAGCTAGTGACGCAGTGGTTGAATATATGTACGAAAGGACTAATAACATAGGGTAGTATAAGCTTGATAAATTTAATCTCAATTCCGTCTTCACCAATATCATTTGATTTAATCCTCAAGATACTTCTAGCAACATCTGACTCATTTACAGTAGTAAACTGAAATTTTTGCAACAAATTGGAGGAGGAGATATTAATAAATGAACTAGAGTTCGAGCTGAGAGATTCGGTCGTAGGGCTGGTCACAAAATACGCATTTAAAACATCTGGATCTATAAGACATTCTCTAGAGTTGTTATTGGTTCCAATTCCAATTTCTTTCAGGTTATTCCAGAGCTTCTTTGATGGCAATGACGTACTTAGCTTTGAGAGATAGAATCTTTTTTTAGATAACTTCACTGCAGATGAATCATTATTTCTAGCCCTCCTGTATTCTTCCCAGTTGGTCACAGTTGGATTGCGTTTCCACCTGGAATAGGCCTTATGACGTTTTTTGAGAGGTTGCTTAATGGAATTTGTGAACCATGGACAAGTACTGTTGATGATTCGAGATGTACGTAGTGGCACATGGATTTCAAAAGTGGACGAGATTTTGCTCAAAAAAAATTCAATTTATCATCAACAGAACTAAAGTAGTAGCAATCCATCCAATTTATTCCAGCAAGATCAGCAAATAGAGCATCAAAGCGAATCAATTTGTAGTCCCGATAAGTAAATGTTCTGCTTACTTCAGAGTGCATGAGATGTATATTAAATATGCAGGAAATAAGGTCATGATCGGATAAAAATGATATCTGATCAAATAAAAGAACCGTTGTAATATCCGAGACTGCGAATAAATCAAGTAGACTAGGAGCAGCATTGCTAGCAAAGCGAGTAGGTGCCTCAGAATTAACAACAGAAACACCAACTTCAGACAAATCATCAAGAAATTTGTTTGCTAAGCTATCTTTGCAGAGCAAATTAATATTAAAGTCACCACATAATATGATATGGTAATAGTCTATTAAACAGCTAGATACAGAGGTAAATAACGCATCAAGACTAGAGCTGCGGCTGGGATTGTATACGCACGAGAGATAAACTTTAACTCTGCAATCATAGATTTCAATGTTTAAGAACTCCGCATCAGATCCACTAGAGTCGCTCAAAAATTTGACATTAAGGCTTTTTTTACAATATATTGCAATGCCCCCTCCCCTTCCACTTTGTCTGCCATGACGGAAAAGATTGTAGTTGTCAATGTTTACTACCGAGTCTTTTATATTATTGCATAGCCAAGTTTCAGTGACGCAGAGTACGTCTACCGAGGAGTCAACAAAAATATATTTGGCACAATCTATTTTGAAGTCATTCAGACTTCTTGCATTGAAATGGGCTATTTTTAAACCGGTGTGTTGTTTACACAGAATATCAATCATAATCTTCTGATTATTATTAGCATCAAAGTTATGGTTATTCCCGACCATTAAAAGGTTTGAGGACGACAACGAAACAATAAGCTGTAGAAAGTAAGAAAGTTGATTTTATAGAGATTTTGTGAGAAGAAAAAGGAAACAAAGAGTTGAAGTTGCAGCAAAAGAGGAAAATTAAAAATTTGGATACCATCGAATAACAATAAAAGTAATAATTAAAATTGTTTAGCTTATTGATAAATAAAGATAATATAAAAGAAGGCAAATTAATTAGTATGAGATACAAGAGGTTCAGCAATACCAGAGGCTCCTCTAACTGCATGATGCAATTCATCAATACTGCAAATTGGAAAGCTGTCCGCATTTTTTTCCAGTCTGATGTGGACTGCACCACTTAAAATAAAAAAATGGAAATTTTTTTTTCTGGCGCTTAAAGACGATTGCAGCTTGTAGAGTTTTTCGGTTAGCTGCATTCAGACTTTCATGGATGTAGAAGTTGTTGTCTGAGTCAAACCCAGCAGCTCGCAGATTAACAGCAGATTTCATTCGCCTGCGATAGTCGCCGAATGCTTTAAGAGCGCGATTGCGGTCAAAAGGCGAAAAAAATTTTGCAATTATGAGCGAATTTTGTTTGTGCGGGCTAGGTTTGACACGAAAGATATCTCTGAGTTGCGGTGGTTGGAAGTCAATAAAGTGGCAGACTCGGTTGAAGATACTTTTCAGATTTTCCTCTGCTGAGAGCGGCACTCCAAACAAGACAGCATCTGAAGAGATGTCAGTGTTGCTCAAGTTGTTGTGGTTGTTTGTAAGCTCAGTTTTTTGCTTTTCTAATTCCTCACACCGAGAAGTTATTGCGCGCAGTTTATTATCAAGCATAGCAATTTTTTTTCACACTCATTGACAGCAGAATTGAGTGCGTTTACTTCCGTTTCGATTTTAAGAGCTACCTTCTCTTCAAGCTTAGCAGTTTCTGCAGCAAGCCGCTCAAAGAGGCGATCTTCTAGTACCTTTCTCTCAGTCTTGATGTTGTTGCTCAGACGTTGCTCCATTTCCTGGAGGTAAGTGCGGAGAGACCGAGGTATTGGATCTCTACTCTCATTATTAGGTGTACCATCGGTATTGTTACCAATGCGAATAGAATTTAGCTGCTGCTGCTGCTGACGCGTCAATCGGGGAGACGGTGACATTGGCTTAGCGAGTTCTGCAACAGATCAAGGCTGCTAATGAAGAGACGAAAGAGATACAGAGCAAAGCAGACGTAACAAGAGGTGTAGACCGCAGCGACGCAACCAAAGCAAAAGAGCACACGCGCTCTGAGCGACAGCAGAGTAAGCAAGCAATATAACGTAAAACAACGTAACAGCTGATAAGCAAACACAGCGAAGCAAGCAGGATGACACCATTCACGTATACGAGAACGAAGAGATTAGAATATTTGACATTTCGACTGTATTTTTTTTATTTATTTACTTGAATCCAATTGGATTAGCATCTTATTTTCTAACGGAAAAAAATAAATGTAAAGAACGAGTAAAGAGGACTGAGCTCAAAAAGGGCGATATATTCTTTCCTAAGTACCTTCAAAATAGATAGGCCACCTGGTTCCGAAAGAAACCCGATTATTGTGAATAAAAAAAACCTTAAAAAGCTTATAACTGTTTTTAACAACAAAGATGGCATACGTCGAAATGAAACCGTTCGAATATTAAAATGCTCGCAGCCATATATTTGTGGTGACTCAATACCACCACATACAATCACCAACACCACAACATATAGAACACACACTTTACAATGACTCACTTTATATACTAACCTAGAAATTATTATTTAAGATTTTAAAAATCGTCAGTCATTTTTATATCGTTAAATAAAATTTATAAAAAAAGCGTTATCCTTTCAATTTTGTGTACACCACAATTGGCGATCCTGCCAGGAGGAATTAAACAAAAAACTTTTATCAGTTCTTCCAATGAGTTTTTAAAGAAAACCATAGAGGAAAACATCTGCACGCTCAGGCAACCCAATCTGTTGCTTAGGAACGATACCGTAATTATTCACGTTCGAACTCGAGAGACTAATTTTCGAAGATTCTCAAGACGTAGATCTCTGTCAAGAAGTGTGTCCTGACATCGACCTGCCAACTGGGTATGTAATTATTATTTGATACCATTTTAGGTTCAGTAAGGCAGATAGGCAATGCGAGAATTATAAGACTTGTTGACTTAAATGTCAAAACTGTTATGATGCAATCCGCAATCTCATAATTAAGAACTTTATTCGAATAAAATATATTAACACATACATACATTGAAATTTATAGTATGTAGAATTAAAAACAGAATAAACACAAACATACAGTATATCTAAAAAGTTTAGAAACAAAACATCTTCTCTCAAACAATCATTGAAATTTTACACTTTTTAAGCTGTTGCAAAAATTTTTTCATATATTTTTATTCCATATACAAGGTGGCGCAAAAATAACCTTCCGATGTTTTTTGGCTGTAATTTAAAAAAAAAATGAAAAACTTTGATTCTTCTTGTGGATTATTTTTATTTGGTCTTTTAAATTTTTTTACATCAAGTCGAGAATATGATGTCATGTAAATGGCCGCCGCCACAGTTGATTGTCATTTGAGCCCTTTCTATGGCATTTTCCATCACTTCGGCCAAAACTTCCGGCGATAGGTCCTCACATTCTTGACGGATATTGTCTTTAAGAGCTGCAAGAGTCTGAGGTTTGTTGACATAAACCCGCGACTTCAAAAAGCCCCACAAAAAGAAGTCTGGAGCGGTTAAATCAGGCGATCTTGCTGGCCAGTGCAAATCGCCAAATCGGGAGATTAGGCGCCCGGGAAATGGATCCTTCAGCATATCGGTTGTGGCACGTGCAGTGTGTGCCGTTGCACCGTCCTGTTGGAACCACATGTTTTCCAATCCCAATTCATCAAGTTGCGGCAAAAAGAACTCGTTGATCATTGCTCTGTAGCGCTCACCATTCACAGTAACCGTCTTCGAAGAAAAAAGGTCCGATGACTCCTCCAGCGAAAACAGCACACCATACAGTGACTTTGAGCGGGTGTAATGGCTCTTCGTGGGTTACACGCGGATTTTCAGTGCCCCAGAAGCGTAAATTTTGCTTGTTTACGTACCCGCTAAGATGGAAATAGGCATCATCACTCAATCATGAGTGATGAAGCCCATGCTGAAGGATGCATTTCCCGGGCGCCTAATCTCCCGATTTGGCGATTTGCACTGGCCAGCAAGATCGCCTGATTTAACCGCTCCAGACTTCTTTTTGTGGGGCTTTTTGAAGTCGCGGGTTTATGTCAGCAAACCTCAGACTCTTGCAGCTCTTAAAGACAATATCCGTCAAGAATGTGAGGACCTATCGCCGGAAGTTTTGGCCGAAGTGATGGAAAATGCCATAAAAAGGGCTCAAATGACAATCAACTGTGGCGGCGGCCATTTACATGACATCATATTCTCGACTTGATGTAAAAAAATTTAAAAGACCAAATAAAAATAATCCACAAGAAGAATCAAAGTTTTTCATTTTTTTTTTAAAAATAATCATATTTTTGATGAAAAATCATCTTCCTCTTGGTGGTGATTAATTCCGCGTTCTGGAGCAGTGTAGCGTAACATTGTTTATTAACGTGTATTTCGCATGTGTTTACTACACAAATGTCAAAACAGAACTGACATTAGGGGCCAATCGCAAAATTTATAGCATTTTCTGATAGGAGGATTACTTTTGCGCCACCTTGTATATTCACAACAGAATAACAAAAAAAATCAAATCAAAAATAATTACAATATTTGTACAAGTGATAAAAACAACAAAAACTACATTATTTCATAGCCAAAAAAGTTTAGAAACAAATTAAAAGTTATACAGAAAAAATGAAAGAAAAACTACTTTTTTAATATTTTAGTAGTTCGTTTGATAGCCTTTCGCATCAAGAACCGCTTGGAGTCTATTTTTCATTACCAAAGATAGTTTTTCGAGCTCTTGTGGGGTAATTGCATTCCATTCTTCTAATATGGCTTGCTTAAGCGACTCTTTGGATGTAATATGATGATGCATGATCCTTTTTTCAATAAGGTCCCACACATTTTCAATTATGTTGAGATTGTGGGGTGTATGCAGCTGGTGTGGGACTTTGAAAAGCAGCCATTGTATTTGGGGTCATTATCTTGTTGGAAGAAGAAACTGATTTCATCTAGCCCCATTTTGTTCACACTTTGCAGCAAATTTTCTCTCAAAATGGCTAAATATGTTCTTTATTCATTATTCCTTCAATGAACTTCAAGTTTCCCACGCCAGCAGCTGAAACACACCCCCACACCATCACACTACCGCCTCCATGTTTTATTGTTGCTTGAATGTTTTCTTTATTGAACTCCGTATTTGCCTTTCTCCACACCATACGACATCCGTTCCAACCAAAAATGCTGTATTTCGACTCGTCACTGAATACCACAGTTCTCCAAATTTGTTCCGATTGGTTGATGCGTTTTTTTGCGAACTCCAAGCGATTATCCGCATTTCGCTTATGTATGAAAGGTTCAAACTGTTTGGGCATTTACGTGGACATCATGAAATTTCTCTAGTGTCGCAGCAATCTTCGGAGCAGAAACTTTTGTAATTGCTTATATTTCTGACAAAATAACTCGTTCATGGCGCGCTGTTAAAGAACTTGGCCGACCAGATAGAAGTTTTGGTTGTAATGATCCCGTGTATAAGTATTTATTTATAATTTTATGAACACTAGAATGGCTTTTGCTGATTATTTAGCCAATATCTCGCACTTAATTATTTTGAAAATACAGCCTTCGAATTAGTTTACGAACGTCCAGTGAGATTTCGGTATTTTTCCCATTTTTAAGACAAAAAGACAAATAATAGGCGTTTATTACAAAAAATCGAGTGACTGATGCGTAAATTACTGACATTTATAGCTAAATACTTTGGATCCCGGTATTTTAAAGCTTTTTTCAAAGGAAGCAATGCAAAGTTCAATCAAAAGCACAAATGTTTCTAAACTTTTTAATCTTAATATTTCTAAACTTTTTTAGCTATGAAATGTTTAGTTTTTTGTTTCTTTTTCATTTGTAGTGATAAGAAAGATGTTTTTGGTTTGATTTTGTGTGTGATTTTGGTGTACCATCTTAGGACGCCATCTTAGGTGTACCATCAGTTAAACTAACTGAACCCTAAAAATGAAAGTGTGGAAAAAGGGAGGAGCTAAACAGCAAAAATAACAACAACTACAATATGATCTGATAGCGGTAAGCCGCTGTGATCGAATTTCGAAGATGCACATGAATTAAGGCTATGCCTAAAAGTATTATACGATCTAGGTTAACCTTGGTACGGTTTGCATCAAAAGTAGATAAGAACTCAGTTACAAAATTCAAGCGTTTTCTGCCAAAAATAAAAATTCCAGGTGACTTTCTCGGCATATTGGCAGTATAAGTAGAACCTAAGTAGCTTGAGTGGATCACAGTGTAAAGTCATACAAAGGCTACTGATGAGTTGGTGTAGCGGCCAACGAAACAGTCTGTATAGTCAAGCCGTGTGATTTGCTCTATACAAAGACGTTGTTGTTGTTGTTGGTTGTTGCCTTCCTTGTTTTTCATGTTGTCGTGTTTTCAACATGCTTGGCCTAAAGCTCAAAAATTTGTTTTATATATATGAAATATTAAATATGTAAAAAAAAATTTTAGTTTTGTGTTAAAAGGGTAAAAATTGAATAAATGTTTTAAAGAAACTGTTTTGTTTCTAAACTTTTTTGATTCACTGTACATTGAAATTTACAATTATGTAGAATTGAAAACAGATCTACTTGATGATAAAAGACATGCTTGAAAAATATGCTTATGCTGAGAAAAATTAAAATTAAATATTAAACTAATGTTTGTCTGACCACGCTGTGTTAAGATCATTGCTGCTGTCGATACTATTCTTGTTGCTGCTGAGCTTGTTGTTGCAGTTGTTAGTCTGAAGACGTAACTTGTCCTTGCCTAGTATGAAGTCAAGGCCATCTGAACGAATGTCTCGAAGTTGTATTTTTCTCGTCAGAAGATATTTGTGTTGATTGTTTATTGGTGAGCCGTTTGTAAACTTTTCGGCAACGTTGTGAAGTTATTGTGGATGCGAATATGTACTGAAAATATATATGCTTTAAATTCCTGTATTTTCTTGCTTTCAGAGTTAAATTTTGTATTACGTAGATGTTATTAGTTTCGGTTTACGTTAAAAGCATTATGTAGATTGAATTCCAATATGTGTTGGCTTCATGAGAGTATATGATATTATTAATTTTTATTACACATTGATTCAAATGTATGACGACGATTCCTTTCATAAGTCGATTATTTATTGCCGTATCGCAATAAGCTTCTTCTAGAGTTGCATTGCTGCTAATCACTTAAAAGCAGGGATCGTAATTGTTATAAGCGATATTCAAAAACTCGAAGTTTAATTATTATTTTTAGATTTTTATTTTATTGCTCAACAATAAAAATTATATTACGATTTTTATTTTACTCATCAAAAATAAGAGATATTTTTGAATTTTAATTTTTTCTGTTCAAGAATAAGTTATTTTTTAATTTTTATTTTTCTGTTCAAGAATAAGAGTTATTTTTTTATTTTTGTTTTCCCTTTTTTTCCAAAATTTTTTTTTGCAAAAGGCAATGGGGGTCGGTCATGCATATTAATCCTCTCTGGCACTCCCTTAAAGGTCATCTGTTCAGGTGTATGGAATAAATATACAAAAATCATAAAATTTGTATGGGAGCCCCCCTAAGGAGTGGTCGGAGGGAATATGTGTCTGAGGGAAAAATGTTTCTTTTGCAGAAGTATTGGGGGTCGGTCATACATATTAACTTTCTCCGGCACTCCCTTAAAGGTCATCTGTTCAGGTGTATGGAATCAATACACAAAAATCATAAAATTTGTATGGGAGCCCCAATAAGGAGTGCTCGGAGGGAATAGGTGTCTTGCGGAAAAATTTTTTTTTGCAAAAGGCAATGGGGGTCGGTCATGCATATTAATCCTCTCTGGCACTCCCTTAAAGGTCATCTGTTCAGGTGTATGGAATAAATATACAAAAATCATAAAATTTGTATGGGAGCCCCAATAAGGAGTGGTCGGAAGGAATAGGTGTCTGACGGAAAAATGTTTCTTTTGCAGAAGTATTTGGGGTCAGTCATACATATTAACTTTCTCCGATACTCCCTTGAAGGTAATCTGTTCAGGTGTATGGAATAAATATACAAAAATCATAAAATTTGTATGGGAGCTCCCTAAGGAGTGGTCGGAGGGAATAGGTGTCTAAGGGAAAAATTTTCCTTTTGCAGAAGAATTGGGGGTCGGTCATACATATTAACTTTCTCCGGCACTCCCTTAAAGGTCATATGTTCAGGTGTATGGAATAAATATACAAAAATCATAAAATTTGTATGGGAGCCCCCCTAAGGAGTGGTCGGAGGGAATAAGTGTCTTACGGAAAAATTTTTCTTTTGCAAAAGTAATGGGAGTAGGTCCATATACATATTAACCCTCTCTAAATGTCGTTATAGCCCGCCTGAAGTAAATTATAATTAGCTTTAGTAAGACTCTTATTCAAATATATTGGAACATCTGAATTCTTCCCGGCATGATGCAAGCGCAAATAACATCAATTCGATTTTTTAAATTTGGTCGCAGTTCTCAAAACGTGATTTTTATCATATGGAGTAGCATGCTTAACTATTGTGATGCCGTCAGTAGTGTTTTTGTAAGTAGGTACACGAAAAATACTTTTGATGTTAGGTGGTGTGATGGCAATGGAGTTACATATATTATGAAAAACCGATATTAAATTTTCACCGTTAACATAAGAAATACCATGCAATCCCCAGGCTTTGTTAAGAGACATGTTTTTAATCTTGGCTGCAGCATCATTCCGCTTTTATTTGAGTTTTTTATACCATAGCCTTGCCCTGCTATAGTGTTTTGGTTGTTCGTTTTTCTGCTTCTTCCCTGGTTAGACATCTGGTATAAGCAGGTGTATAAGTTATTGGCTTTTGTTGAGCTGCAGCGGGTGTGTCTTCTGCTAAGGCTGGTATAGCTCGCAGTTTCTGGGCTTGGCTCTTTATTAGCTGCTCCGGTCATCCAAACGTCTCCTTCAGGATTTCCATGATAGTTGGCACATTTGCAGAGTTGGATAAAAGACTCTCGACCGTTTCCGTGGCTATTCCTTTGAGCGCGTCGCACAGTCGCATGTTGTGGAGCGGCAATTACGTTTACTGAACTCTGGACGGGTAATTGCTGCCGCATTGATGTCGGCTGCAACGACGACTGTCTGTTGAAGGTCTACGGCATAGGAGTCGGCTACGAAGCTGGCTGTATGGGTGGAGGCATATGTGAAGGTATCTGCGACAACGGTTTAAACTTACATATGAATGCTGTTTATGACGTCGACTATGTTTGAGTGGTTGGACGTGCGGAAAACTGCATGGTTAAAGTCCGCGGCATTTCTAATGACTGTAATCATGGTTGCATTGTAAGTGTCTGTTGGCTAAAAAATGTCGGCGCCATTTGGGACGTCGGCTGCAATTAGGGTATGCAGCTATTCGACATCATAAAAAAAACCGGTCTCGAATTGTACAATTTTTACAAAACTGGTTTCAAATTAAATAAATGTTTTACTTTTTTTACCCATAAAATCGAAGAAATAGTTGTTTGGAAATTATGGTCGCGGAAAGATCTGGCGCAAAAAAAAAATACAGCACTTGGGCCGAATAATATTGTCCCAACAGTGAAACATGGTAGTGGCAACGTTATGGCTTGGGGAGCCATTTGAGCGATTGGTGTTTATAGACGGTATTATGGATCGATACTATTATGAACAGCTACTAGAAGATAAATTACAACCATCGGTTGATATGTTGGGTTTTGGCCAGAAGGAATCGCTAAAACAAGCTTTACGAAGAGCCTTGTCGCAAATTACACCTGATACGTAAGACGTCTGTTGATACTAATGGTGCAACGAAAAAATATTAACTTTATTACAAAACATTTAAAAATAATTAATTTGATATTTAAAAAAAAGAAATAAATGAACTGTATGAACACTTTGTTCCCACTTCATTTTTAGTTTTTTATATCTATTAAGTAATGTTTTGAGACAAATTAAATTTTTTGGTTTTGCTTTTATAATGCAATAAAATATAGCACCATTTTTTGTGATAATTTTCATTAAGCAGTTTCTTCGTTTTCAGGGGGTGTACGAACACTTTATTCCCTAACTGTATACAACGCCGTAGATATGGGGGTTCTGGGGGTTCAAACCTCCCACCCTTCCCTTAGCAATCCAGAATATTTTTCTATAATAAATAAAAACGTAAATATACCAAAATATTTAATTTTGCCATATTATGTGTGAAGATAAATTGCAAATTGTGTATTATTAACTGCTTATTTTTGCTAACAGATATTTAGTAAAATATAATATAATATATCATTTTATTTTTCTTCAGAAATCTCCCCCCTTATGAAATACCTATCTACGGCGTTGACTGTATATCTTTGTAGTTTTTATTTTACAAAAATAGTGACTATTTTTTAATAAATAAATAAAGGTCCTTATGCAGTACTACCTACTGAACCATGAGCGAAGGTTTTGCGCAAGGGGAGTTTTGCAAATGTATTTCTCTTTTTTTAATTTTTGATTTTTTATTTTGTTGCTTAAAAGTGGTTGCTATAGAATAGGGGTGGGCAAAGTTGCCCGTATGGGCATTTTGCCCGTACGGGCATTTTGGTTGCCCGCTGCTTGCTGCACGGGCGACAGCATTGCTTCATAAGTTCGAAGGTAAAGGAAACGAGGGACATGCGAAAATATAATGAGATAGAGCGTAAGAAGAGCGTAATATAGATAGTGATATGATCAGTGTTGCCAGAATGGCAGTTTTGCCTGCAAATGGCAGTTTTTTTAACTCTGAGCAGGTTGGCAGTTTTTTAAAAAAAAATGCAGTTTTTCCATTATTAATGCAGTTTTTCAGGGTAAAATGCCGTTTTCTTGAAAATATAAAATCTTATGTAGTTTTCATAAATTCTCTTTACCAAAACATCATTATGGTTCAATAACTTTTTTAAAGCAGACCTGCTTTAAACTTCAGCAGCAGCTTCAGCCAACTTCACGCATTGAACATTGAACATGAACGTACTTCACTTCTCTATTTTTCTTTTCAAGGCTGTACAGCCACAAGTCTTGTAGATCCTAGGATCTACGTAGATCCTAGGATAAGTACTTGAAAGGTTGGATTGGCAAAAGCGACAAGATGAGTCGCTTAGACAACTAGAAATTCTAACCCTCTCAAAAAAAAAAAACAATTATAATTGTTCAAGCTTTGACGTATCAAAAACTATGATACAAAAATTTAATAGGGATATGTATAACTATTGCAAATAATAATATATGTAAAAAAAACAAACATTAAAAATACCTGAATAACTTATCTTAAAATGATCGGAAATGTGAATAAAATACCAGAAGTTTTTTATATATTAAATACATCAACAATTTTATATACAAATGAATTTGTTTTATTTCAGTTATTAATAAAAAATTAAAGAAAATGCTTAACAAATCATTTTTTCGAATGGCAGTTTTTTTGTTCAAAATGCAGTTTTTTTCTTCAGATATAGCAGTTTTAAAAAAAAAATCTGGCAACACTGGATATGATACTTGTGCTCATTGCGCTCAGAGCAGTTCATACTCAATGTTGCATGCCATTTATACAAAAAAAAAGGGCGTTTTATAATTTTACTATTTAACATTTTGAATTTAATTGAATTCAATCACGTTGAATTCAATCATATCTCGATAACTTCTTGTGTCATAAAATTGCTTTTAAGTAGTTACGCGCAAAATAAAAGTATGAATTTATTATGTGATTCAGTTCTAACAAAATATTAGTTAAAAATATGTTAGGAGGCAGATGTAGAATTGTTATGGTTGCATGCTCTTGCAAAACAATTATAAATATGCCAAGAAGTTGTTTTTGCAAAGCGATTTTATAGCTGCTGGTAGTAATTTAAAGAAAAAAAACTCCCTTTTAATAAGCAATCCTCTTAATATATTAGATATGCAACACTTGCTTTTCACAACAGCATGCTCTCGCTCTTACGGTTTCTATTTATAAAGCACACTGAAAACAAAGTAGTGCTAAAGTGGTTTTTGCGGAAATTTTATAGATATTTGAAATTTTTTCTTTGCTCTTATTTATACTGCGAAATGAAATACATGTGTAGTGGACGGATTATAAAAATTAAACACAGTGACAGATGGTTAAAGTGAAATACAGATACAGAAGCAAACGGACATGTAAAAAGCTGAAAACTTTAAATTTTAAATTTTTTGGTTTGTATATCTCGGCTAAAAGTGCACAAAATTTTATTATGGGACGGCGATGGGCTCATGGAAAAATCATAAATGAAAATAAAAAAATAACAACAAATTTCATAGAATGTTAGATTTGATTTTTTGAAACAACCCAACAAACAAATTGATTCACTAATGTTATCGTTAACGAAGCGCATTCTCGTACATTTTATTCATTAGCAATTATTAGAAGCGATTCACTTATAATATCGCGAGCGGGAGAAATTCCTCCTTCGTTAACGAATCGTCAAATCCGAAAAAAGGAATTCGTTAACGAGTCCCCAAAAATATAAAAAGCAATTCGTTAACGAGTCTCCAAAACTAAAAAAAGCAATTCGATAACGAATCTTAATTTATCTTATCTTAATGACAGATATTTTGAATAAAAATTTTGGTATGAACCAGAGCTTTCAAATGATATAAGTTTCATTCGAATGTGTTGTTTAAGAAAGGGGTAAAAAGGGAGGCGGTTTAAAGTTTGCGCATTATTATTAGAGGTAAGAATCACAAATTTTTAAATAAGAAAGATATATTAAATATCGGAAATAATTGGGGACAAAATAATTCGTTCACAAATCGTAAAATAAAGCTTAAGTCAATCGGTAACGAATCGCTAAAAATAAAAGTAGTGATTAGTAAATGAATTGCTAAAAATGAGAGAAGCCATTTGCTAACGAATCGCTAAAATTTAAAGACTTGATTCGCTAACGACCCACAAAAATGTTGAAAGGCGATTCGATAGCAAATCGATGTTAAAAGCGTCCTCAATGGAATTTAACAAAGTCATGATTTCAATCGGTGCTTTCTTTAAGCATCAAGCCAATCTCTGATGCAGTAGGAACGAAACTATTCGAAAACAATTAAAACAGCGATTCATAAGTGATTCGTTAACGAATCTATATAACGAATTTATATTTATTTGAAAAAAAAATTTATGAACAAAAAACTACTGCAATAAAAAATGGTACAGTTTGATGTAGAAGCATCTATAAATTTGCATGCATGAAATTTTGTATAGTGTACAATTTTTCGTCATCTATTCAAGCAACAGGCCAGCGCAGATGTTGCTGCTTGACGTTCGCTTGAACACTGAAGCTTTGATCGTTCTGTACGTGAGATTAATACATATTTTTCTGTACTAACGCAATCTCAAGTGCGCTCTTGTGATTGCATATTGTGAGAGGATTACAGAGAGGATTTTCCGTTCCGCAATCCGATTCACCTCCAAATTCATCGTGCAATTGATTTCGCACGCTGCTTGCCCGCAGTCGCAGCACGGGCAAGAATTGTGCCCACCCCTACTATAGAAGATTAAGTTCGTGAAAACTTTTCCCCTAGATAAAAACTCAACTTCTTTTTCGGAATTCATAAAAACTTATTTATCATTTTAGTAGGTAAAAATGCCTCGAAAATTAACCATTTTGTTCATAAATGAGTTCAGAAATGAATTATTAATGTTTCTTTTTTGCATTCTTTAATGAGTTAAATCATAATTTCTTTTTATACAAATCATCGATGTGTAATAACAAATAATATTATGCAATAATAAAATTTATAATTCCGAAATTTTCATTTTTTAACTCAGATTAGATTAGATTAGATTATATTATTTTATTTATTCCAATTTTATGCTCACAAGAACTGAATCTTATAAATAAGCATAAAAGTTAGGTTGAAAGTTACAAAAGTATTGATTTGAACAGATGAACATGTTATTAATCTAAGACTACGACAAAGAGTTAAAAAAAGAAACATAAACGCATATCATAAGTACAGTAATAATTATATGTAAATAAATAATAATTAAATGATTAACAATTAATAAAGAATTTTTAATTGTAGAACCAACAATTCACACATAACGTATAAGAAATTACAATAGGGTGTTGAATGTCACAATTACAACAAGGAACGAGTAATAGCATTTTTAAATTTCGTTGCGTTGCTAATACACTGAAAATTATTGGGAAGCGAGTTCCAAAGACGTATTGCATTAACATAAAATTGACGTTCAGACATAAAACAGGCAGATTTTTGTTGTAATAAACTATTGCCTCGACTAGATCTCAAGAGTTTTAGCCTTTTAAAAATATAATTTGGTTCTTTAGGTTAGACCGAAAATTTGTTTTGTATACTACGATTTGTGATCGGTACGTTTAAGCCCAAATATGTAACGTACAATATTATTGTATGCCACATTCATTTTCCGCTTGCTAGCAGCATCACAGCGTCCGTGTGGCGTCCGTGTGGCGTCCGTGGCGTAGTTGGTTAAAGTGCGTGGCCGCTATGTCAACGAACTTTGGAGACCCAGGTTCGAATCCCAGCAGCGACAGAAAGTTATTTGAATTAAAATAATTTTTCTGTACGGACGTCACCTCTCTGCAGACAATGGCAAACCTCAGAGAGTAATAAAAATGCCATGTAAAGCTTCTTGAGAATAAGAACATTCCGTTCATCGCCGTTCGGAGTCGGCGTTAAGCATGTAGGTCCATTTCTCGGTTAATTGTGTACAAACTTAATAACACGCACAACACAATTGATCATAAGAAGCTAGGTCAAAGTCCTTTCAAGGGCTGAAATGGCCAGTTATTTATTTTATTTTTTTTATTTTAGCAGCATCACAGCTGGCAAATATTTCACAACCATACAAGAGGGTAGGCACAAGATATGCCTTTGCCAAAAGCAAAGGTTCAATTTTCTTGGGTTCAAACAAAGACCATTTGCATAAGCCCAATTGTAGACGCGATCAAGATCGTGATTCATGCTGTCGACGCAACTGTTAAGTTGATTTAAGGGGCAACTTATATAAAGCTGAACATCGTCTGCGTAAATTTGTACATGGCAAGATTTTAAAATATTTGGCAGGTCGTTGACGTACATAGAGAATAGTAATAAATAAAAAATAAATAACTGGCCATTTCGGCCCTTGAAAGGACTTTGACCTAGCTTCTTATGATCAATTGTGTTGTGCGTGTTATTAAGTTTGTACACAATTGACCGAGAACTGGACCTACATGCTTAACGCCGATGAATGTTCTCGTTCTCAAGAAGCTTTACATGGCATTTTGATTACTCTCTGAGGTTTGCCATTGTCTGCAGAGAGGTGGCGACCGTACAGAAAAATTATTTTAATTCAAATAATTTTCTGTCGCTGCTGGGGTTCGAAACTGGGTTTCCAAAGTTCATTGACGTAGCGGCCACGCACTTTAACCAACTACGCCACGGAGGCCACTAAATAGTAGAGGTGACATAGAGAATAGTAGAGGTCACAAAATAGAGCCTTCAGGAACACCACGGTCAACTGGTAAGGAATCTGAAAAATTATTGCCAATGTGCACAGATTGTGATTTCCCGGACAGATATGATGACAGAAAACGAATGGCAGTTGATGCAAATTTAAACTTGTTCGATAATTTAGTGCATAGAATGTTGTGATCGACGATGTCGAATGCTTTGGAGTGGTCAAGTAGGACCAAGAAAGTAATTTCGTTGCGATAAGATTTGTTCGAATTTCATCAGACACATCGAGTAATGTGGTAACACAGCTTCGTTTAGTTTTTCGGTCGGAATCCAGGATGTCTATCAGAAAGTAATGCATTTCTCAGACTAATTTGCCTAATTTGACTAATTTGCTTATAAATTAAAGATTCCAACACTTTGGATAAAAAAGGCAAAATAGTGATTGATCGGTAATCATTGCAGGTTTTGTGAATAGGTGAGGAAATATCAACAAATTTTTTGTTCAGGGTATTGACGTCAACGTCTCTGCCTGCTTGAGCAACAACCTTGCCTACCCCAATTTGCTTGATCACATTCCAGGTCTGATTTCCACCAACGGCCAAGTTATATTTGTATTCGTAGTGTGATAGTTTAGCATTATTACATACCTTGACTACATTTCTCCTGCACTCCTTAAACAGTTGATATAACTCTGGTGTTTTAAACCTCTTCCAATGCTTGTAAGCTTTCTCTCGCTTCAAAATTAAATTTTTAATCATGCCTGAAAACCAGGGTGGTTGATCGTGCTTGATGACTTTAGTTTTAATTGGTACATATTTCTCAAATAAAAATGTTATATTTTTTTCTAGAAACTCTAATTGGTCATCAACTGATGGCATGTAATAAATTCTAGACCAGTCAATACGATCCAATTTAGCACTAAGTGAATTAAAATTAATATTTTTAAAATCTCTGTAGGTTATTTTGTTTTGTTCGGGGGTTATAATATTAAAATCGTAGCAGAGAAAAATCAAGTCATGTTTAGAAAAAAGCGTGGCTGATAGCTGATCATAAAGCAACACTTTGGGGCAATCACCGATGAAAATAAGTTCTAGTAGAGTATTTGTATTTTTTGAAAAATTGGTAGGTGTAGTATTGTTTACGGCTGCAAGACCTAAAGCGCTCATATTCTCTAGTAATTGATTTTCCGAGAGTAAATTGCTGCTGAAATCGCCAGATATTATTATATCAGTATATGTAATATAATGTCCATTCCTGAGTTACAAAAAATGTATTGAAACTCAACAATTTTGTTATTGAGGCTCTGCGCATTAATGTGACAAACCTTTAATCCCTCCCTCTGCTTGCTTAATATTTGAATCATAGCGAAAACAATGTCTCTGGAGTCGCTACGAATGTTAATTTGATTTATTGTGATTTAATAAAGTAAATTTTAAGAAAATGCTATTAGCAACGCGAGCAACTATGCATAAAAGTTTAGAGTATTGAGTTTTAGTGTGATTTCGTAAAGGATTTAAAAACGTTATGAATGAAGTATAATAAATAAAATGTGTAAAGTTGAAATATTTAAAGAACGATAAAAAAACGAAAAATATTCCTATCGGCTGAATGCTCAAAAAGCTGCGTGTGGTGTCATTTTCGATGTTGTAGTGTTGATTCGATAATAAGATCACGTGCACGAAAAAACTTTTCTAGGTTTGCTTCGCCGTTTTCATTGGTATTGGCCACATTGGGCGAGAGGGCATGTCGCTGCGCTTTATTGTTGAAGTGGCTGGTATCAGGAAAAGATCCAACAGCTTCATTTAATTTTTTCATCGTTTCGACACTTGTGGCATTTTCATTGCTGTTCAGTTTATGTGCACGACACCATGACGGGTGAAAGCTGCAGCCAATACATTCTGCTTCTTGGAGCGTATTGCGTGCTGCAGGATAACAGTATTTACTTTCGTAAGGCCTTCATTCACAAAAATTGGCTTGGTTGACTGAAAGCCGGCATGATGTAAGCGTAGGAAGTCTTTACTAGTTCTTCGAAATTTAGCAACCGAGTTGAGAACAAAATTTACGGTCAATCATCATACGGATCATACGGTGTATCAAATTTCGCTATTATTGTGGTATCTTTGGTATTATTGTGAGTTGATGTATTTTGACTGAGGCGAAAAATATTTTTAATGTTGGGTGGCTTATGGAACTGCAAATCTGTGATAAAATACCCTGAAGATTTTCACCTTCAGAGTAAGGAACACCATTTAGTCGCAGATCGCAGGAGACAGAAGCATTTTCTTGTTTGGCGAGTTGTGTTCTTAGCTCCTCAACCTCCTTCGTAAGTGCGTCAACATAAGCAGCTTTAAAAGTTCCGAGCTCTACTATAAGGGACATATCCTCAGATGCATTTTCTTCGAGGCGGCTTACGCTTACGGTGAGATCGCAGAGTTCTCTTTTAATACTAACGACATTGCGGCGGAGCTCATCTAAAATTCTTTTTTCACTTGCGTGGATTGCAGTAGTGATTTTGCTGTTTATTTCTGCAACGTTGTTTATGCTTTATTTTATGAAGCAATCAAGATCGTTGACTTTAAATTTTTGTATGCCGGGATCAAGTTACCATATAGCTGTTGATTATTTCATCAACATTCGTAGCTTTATTTGGGTCATTGGTGGAGTTTGACACAGGGTATGTAACTCCTCCCCTCTTTGTTTTAGAATTCTCCTGAATTTCATGTTGATTTATCACTATTTTTGTGCTATTTTTTTTTCTTGCACCAGACATACAAAACTGTCATGCAAATTAATAAAATAATTATTGTGGTAGAAGTAGTTGCATAGGATACTTTTTTTAGATATTTTAGCTCTTTTATTGCTTCTAAACAAATTAGCTGATATTTGTTCCGTGTGTTTCACACTAGCTGCTGGCGTACAGGCGGCAATAGGTGCTGCGATATAGAAGCTTAGTCAGGTCTAGAATTGCAAGTAAATCTTGTTCAATAGGTGACCAAGATTTACTCGCAAATGCACCGAAAGTTAAGAAATAAAAGAGGTAAGTTTGAATTTTAAATACAATATTCTTTTATTTAATCATACCTTTAGTTTCAGATTCCAATATGCGGAGTGCTGAGAAATTTAAACTATCGATGCTGGCACGAAAAATGGATAAAAATTTTCTTAAAAGGTTTAGATTTCCAAAAAGGCATCTGGTAGTTTCTGCTGACCAAAAAGTAAGAAGAGGCCATTAAGCCGACCGAAAACTCGTCGGAGAAGCCGATCGAGGGAATCGTTCGGTTATCGAAAATCGATAATCGAACGAGTCAGTAAGTAAGTATGTAATCTTTTACATCGGTGGGCATTAATCTTCTACCTTTCCTTCTTTAGGGTTGCCGCCTAAACATGCCGGCCCCCTTACAGTATTACTGTAAGATAAATTCAGATATAGCTTAGAAATACCTTAAATCTAGTAAAACAGGGTTGATCAATTCAATGTGTCTCAAACCTTTGTTAAAAATAAAATTCATTGTGCAATAACAAGTTCAAATATGTTGAAGACAAAATATGTATATGGTATATAAAAAAAAGTTTTAATATGTTAAATGGCATTGTTGTGGAATATTATTGGGCGACCGTTCCCGACAGTAGCCAACCAAAAATGGAGTTTTTTATCAAAACTCCCCACAAACCACTCGGAGATATTCCCGGTTGAATAATTTTAGGGTATACGTCTACCCCTAGCACCATACCGACCGGAGACGAAGTGAGGAAGTCGGGGTCCGCGAGCATCATGTTCGAAAACTGTGCTCTGATAGACGTGATGTAACACCTTTGCTTGGGTTGTCACCGATTGGTTCGACTCATAGTTTGCTCGGAGGGTTAAGGAGCAAACCTCTTGAGAACCAACCATCCTCGATGGCAACCCAAGTTGGCGAACGAGACGCTGGGAGATGATGGAACTTTCCGAACACGGGTCTTTCAAAGCACGAACCCGATGCAGGCGACCCTTATCGATCACCTTGACGACCGCCGTGGGGAGTAGCGAAGTCACCTGTTGCAGACACGGCAACGGTGATGGCGAGGGCAGGCGCTGAGCACCACTATTTGAGCGGCGGTGCGTTGGTCGTGTCCGTCCTTGACCACGATTGCGATGCTCTTCCTTGGATGCTCGTGACCGTCTACCGGAGCGCCGCGTTTTACGCGATCTTGGCTGTGCATTGCTGTGCAGCGATGGTCGGAACGCACGCAACTCTTCTGCGTTGCGGATGCATCGAGCCAATCGCGCCTCATCATTTTCGGAAGGCACCTGATCCCCCTCAACGCTCAATGCAACCACATTAGGCTGGTCGGCAAAACTCCCCTCGGCGCCCGTCCCGCGCTGACTAGAAGGCTCAGATAAGCTAAGCCTCTCTTCGTCTTGCGGCTTGGGCGGTGACGACTTTCCTGCGACCTTGAATTAGTTTAGATGCAGCATGGTGTGATGCGACCCCTCGCATTTGCTGCAACACCCGGCGCTGGAACATTCGCTGGTTTTGTGGTTTGGGGAGACACCGGGAACAAAATTTAAAAAGTAGCACCAACCGCAGGCGATTGGCAACATTCCCGGCGACAAACGACTTACAAAAACAAAGCGGGTGCCGCCCCAAGCACACTCGGTACTTTAAGGTGACTTCAGCGGGCGATTGTCCGACACTCGACATTTTTGTTGCTAGAAAAGAAGAAAGATTAAATATGTTAATCCCTCGAACCGAAAGTAAGGACAACACGCACACAATTATTACAGACGAAGACTTCTAGCTATGACTTGAACGGACGAAGACATATATCTACGGAGGTGGAGGCAGAATAATTAATTTGACGACAGGCCGAGTAATAATGCCACGTTCCGTGCGCAGATCGGCGACACGGACACGATTGTCAGAGCCGAGATACACTTTCACGACTCTAACTAATCGCCACTCGGTGGCCGAGAGGTTGTCTGCTTTTATTACCACCAAGTCGTCAACTTGCAGGTGTTCGCGGGGATGTTTTCACTTATTTCGTTTGTGAAGTTCTTTGAGGTAGTCATTTTTCCAAATGTGGCAGAACTTCTGGTTCAATGCCTTCAATTTTTGCCAACGATTTATGATAGACATTGAATTTTCATCAGTATCTGGCTCAATTGGAGCAAGTAAAGGTCCCCCTACTAAGAAATGCGCAGGAGTTAAGTACGCAAGATCATTTGGATCTGACGACATTGGGCTAAGAGGGCATGAGTTCAAGCATGCTTCGATTCGCGATAGCAATGTTGAGAGCTCCTCAAAGGTATATTTCAAGTCTGAGGCTACTTTACGAAAGTGTAATTTAAAACTTTTGACTCCCGCTTCCCACAGACCTCCCATATGGGGAGCGCCTGCTGGAATAAAATGCCAAGTTACGTGTTGGTGAGCAAACTTGGACACCACTTTATCTTTAGAGTCGTTGAGAAAAACTTTAAAATCTTCTTTAAAGGCTCGCGAGGCACCGACAAAGTTGGTTCCATTGTCCGAGTACATTTTCTCCGGACAACCTCTGCGTGAGACAAATCTCGAAAATGCTGCCAAAAAGGTGACAGTGCTGAGATCGCTAGTCGCCTCTAAATGAATTGCCTTTGTAGCAAAGCAGACAAAAACACAAATATATCCCTTGGTTATGAGACAAGCGCGTCCCGTACAATTTTTTATGTCATATGGACCCGTAAAATCCATAAGCTCTCTTGGGCCTCACTGCCCAAGCTCTGGGGGCAGTGAGGCCATCATCTGAGTCTGCAACCTCTTGCGGTTGATGACGCATACTTTGCAGTTATGTATGATGGACTTGATCATGTTATTTACTCTGGGAATCCAGTATTGCATCCGAATAAGTCGCAACACAAGTTGGTTCCCACCATGAATGGAGATTTCGTGGGTGAACTTCACGAGTAACTTAGAAAATTGACAATCATATGATAGAATTACCGGATGACGTTCATCATAAGTGATGTGTTGTGTTCCGTCTCCGATAAGCGACCGACAATTCTAAGTATCTTTTGACTGTCGAGAAAAGGGTTCAAATTTAATATTGAACTCTTTAAATCAATAAGAATCTTCTTCGACAACTAGGCATATTCAGATGGATAGCCCAATTTTTAACTCTCAATAACGAGTCGTTTGGTTGTATCTTTAATTTCTTGCTGGGATATTGCCACAGACTTATGAGAAAAATTGCTCTTATGCTGCCGGTGAGTTCTATGGAAGGATAGTAATACGTACGACAGAACTCGTAAGGCTCGAGGCAATGAAGAAAAGCGCTCTAAGAAGTTGATATGCTTAGAGCATGCCACATGAGCTTTTATGGCTTTTGCTTCCATCGTGGTTTCGTATTCGTCGCCTCGATTTGGCCACGAGCTGGGCTCTTGTTGTAGCCAGACTGGTCCATGCCACCACAATGAACTATCCTTCTAGTATTGTGGCTCCAAACCTCTGCTGGCCAGATCTGCTGGATTGTCTGCTGAATCCACATGAATCCAGTTATCGATTCCTACTTTTTCGCTGATTTTTGCGACTCGATTAGCGACGAAAGTAGTCCAGGCATATGGCTGTTTACGCAACCACGCCAGCACAATGGTCGAATCTGTCCATAAGAACAGCTGATTGTCAAACGTTTCTAAATTTGTCAGAAACGCTTCGACCATCTCTGCCAGCAGAAGTGCACCGCACAGCTCGAGCCTAGGTAAGGACACCGTCTTGACTGGTGCCACTTTTGTTTTCGCTACGAGGAGATGGACGCTTATGATGTCTAAGCGTCTAACGCGAATATAGATGGCGGCTCCATACGCTTTCTCTGAAGCATCGCAGAAGCCATGGAACTGGAGATCGCCTTCGGGAGAAAAATCTATCCAACGTGAAATCCGGATACTGCTTATGTGAGGGTAGTTTTCCAAAAATGCTTGCCAACGCTGCAAAGTCGACGGGATCAGTTGATCATCCCACCCGATGCCATCCAACCAAACTTGTTGCATCAGGATTTTTGCGATGAGCACGACCGGCGCCAACCACCCTGCAGGATCGAAAAGTTTTGCGATCGCCGACAAAACCTCTCGTTTGGAAAAACTACCCTCTTGATTTAGCGGCCATGCGTGGGAGTAGAAGTAGTCAAACCGGGCGTTCCATCGAATGCCCAGTGTCTTCACGTTGCTCGTGTCCTCCAGCTTCAGAAAATCTTCACGTAGCCGATGACTTTTCGGGATTCCACGTAGCACTTCATCGGAGTTGGCCGTCCATTTCCGCAGTGTAAAGCCTGCTGATTCGGCCGCTTTCTCCAAGTCTATTCGAGCTTGGACTGCTGACTCTACGTCATGACCTCCCGCCAGTGCTTCATCTACGTACATATGGTGACGCAAAATTTTTGACGCTAGTGGCAAGCTACTTTTCACGTCGTTGGCTAGTTGCAACAATGTTCGCAGCGCTACGAATGGAGCACAGTTTACTCCTAAGGTGACAGTTTTCAGCTGAAAATCTTGTAGATGATTCCCTGTTTGGTCGCGAAAAATTATTCGCTGGAATCGCTGATGGTCTTCCCTCACTAAAATTTGGCGGTACGTCTTTTCGATGTCACCATTGAAAACAAATTGGAAGAACCGCCACTTCAGGATAAGCAAAATTAGATCACTTTGCAAGACTGGTCCTGCATGCAGACATCGTTCAGACTTAAACCATTCGATGTAGGGCTTGACGCGTTGAAGACCACACGAACCTTTGTAGTGGTGCTATCTGGTTTCATGACGGCGTGATGAGGAAGGTGATAACTCTGAGTCGGCTTCGGAGTAAGACAAGAAGACACTTCTCTCATATGGCCCAGTTCCAGATATTCTTTCAGAACACCATCGTACTCCTTCTTATAATCTATATTCTTATTTAACCTGACCTCGTTGCGCAGAAATTGTCGGACAGCAATGTAGCGTGAATCTCCTAAAATGATTTTCTGCGGATAACTTTCCTTAAAAGGTAAAGTCAATACATACCGACCATCCGAATTACGCCTTGTTGTGTTGACAAAGTTGTCCAAGTCAAAGTCAAAGTTGACAGAATTTGTCTGCCCTGTTGGAACAATATTTTGAGGTACCTCCTCAAGCTCCCAAAATGATGCTAACTGTCGACCCAGTGAAATTTCACTGGAATATGACACGACAGTCGAAGAGGGAGGTGTCTGCGCGGTGGTTGGAACGGAGCCGGTTAAGATCCAGCTGAATATTGTTTCTTGAGCAATAAGTGACCCAAGAATATTTCGACGGATACCGTCAAAAAGAAGTTGTGGGTATAAATCACCACCTAGTAACACATCTACTTGATCGCTGCAGTAGAAACGTTTGTCCACAAGAACAAGCTCTGGAAAAGCTTGCTGCATCAACGGATCTACTGAGCATGTAGGAAGGTTTCCTGTGATCTTTGACAGAATTAAAGCGCTTGTTGTAAGTTGGATCGTTGGATCAATAGGTGATCCTATCACCAAAGTGCAGGCTTTTTGCACTCTGGCAGATACATTATTAAGTCCGGAGACTTGAGCGCAAACACGGTGAGTGGGCAGCTGGATGATTCGCTGTAGTCTTTCCGAAATGAAAGAGACTTCGGAGCCAGAATCAATAAGTGCTCTGGCTTTGAAAACAGCTCCTCGATGGCAAATGTTAATAATGGCGGTTCCCTACAAAATACCTTTGCTGCTTGAGGCAAAACACGATTGTATATTCTCGCTAGCGCTTGCAGATGTTTGCGATGGCGCTGCGAGTGGTCGAGTGGACTGTATCGAGCTTGTATTTGGACCTCCCGCATTGATATGATTATTTGCACCTCGAAAGTCTCTATGAAGCAACGAACGATGTCGTTGTCCACATGGGGAGCAGTTGTACCCGCTTTTGCAATTTTTTGCAACATGGCTAGTTGACAGACAGTTTAGGCAGCAATGAAAACGCCTAACAGTTGACGATCTGTCATTAATACTCATAGCCAAAAACTTTGGACAGAACTTCAATGCGTGTTGCTGGTTTTTACATAGTTTGCAATTATTGTTCGTCACATTTGCCTGGTATGTGTTGACTTTCTTCACATTTGGTGAAGGTGCATTAGGTTTTGGCCCTTTTGGCACAGCACCTCTAAAGTCGCACACTGTTTCTAAAGTCTGAAACCGACTTGTTAGAAACTTATCAAGGTCAGCCCATTTGGGGATTTCTGCGTTGTTTTCAATCGATTGCTCCCATAAGGAGGGCTTAGTATCAGGCAACTTTGTAGAACACAAAAACGTAAAAATAGCATCCCAATTGCTAATATCTACTTTGTGTATTGTAAGCGCGGAAATACAATTGTTAACATCCCTTTGAAGTTTCATAATTCCACTTCCAGACTCTGTTGCAACAGCTGGCAGGTTAAATAAAACCTTTAGTTGACTATTCACCAGAATCCGCTTATTCTCATAGCGGTCAGTCAAGTTTTTCCAGGCTGTTGCAAACCCTTCATGCGTGAGAGGGGATTTTGGAAAAATCTCTTTTGCTTCTCCGCGGGTTTTCTGATTGAGATGAAAAAGTTTCACAACAGGTGTTAGCCGATTATTTGAAATGTAAATGACTAAAAACATATCTCTAAATGAAGGCCATGTTACATAATCGCCATGAAAAATTTCCGTGTCACATGGCGGCAAGTTGATATTGAGGCCTGACATCGGCAGCTCCACTCGTGAAATATCAACTTCACTACGTATCTTCGCCCTGGACAACTGATCGCTTAGTTCGTTCATTGTTGCAAGACATCGAACGTATGTTCTTACGAAGACATATGAAGACTTAAGGTTATTCCATTGAGACTTTAGTTCATCCTCTTGAATTCTAAACCCGAGAATTGTATGTTCCTCTTGAGGAATATCATTGAAATCTTTCTCAAGATCAACAATGGTGTCCGCATTTCTCACGAAAGAGGTTAGTTCCGCCATTTTAATAAAAATTTCGACAAAAATCGAGAAAATATTTTTCCAATAAGCAGAAAAAAAATTTTTTGCTTTGGTAAATTTCAAGCTAAAAATGCTTAAAAATATTTTTCACCAATTACTAATTCGTCGAACTAGAAAAATCGACAAAAATTCAAAAAATATTTTTCTAATAAGTAGAAAAATCTTTAGTTTTTGGTAAAATTTTAAGCTCAAAATGCTTAAAAGTATTTTTACCAAGTTTCTTATAAGAAGAAACTATGAAAAAATTGGCAAAAATTGGACCAATAGTTTTCTAATAAGTAGAAGAAAATTTTGGAATTGTAAATTTGAAGCTCAAAAATGCTTAAAATATTTTTATTTTTTGACAGTTTCTAATTTGTAGAAATCATAAACCAGTAGTTTCAGGCTTAATTTGCTTAAAATGTTGTATACCTGGTTTATATTCCGTTTAAAATTCACAAATTAAACTTATATAAGTGGTGTTAATTTTTTTTCTCTTGCGAAATAAAATCGCTAGTTAACAAAAAAACAATTTTTTTTCTTCTTGCGAAATAAAATCGCTAATAAACAAAAACAATTCTTTTTTTTTTAATTTATTTTTTTTTCTAAGTTTATTTTTTTTTTTTTTTTTTTTTTGTATTTATTACAATTTATACTTTATAAATATATATAAAACTTAAAATAAACTCCCACGAAGATTCGTAAAGCCTTTTCGATGACGAAAGCCCCAAGGTTGCAAGTCGCAATAGGTGCGATAAGCTTTCGTCGAGTTGGCAACTCTTTTTCGAAGTTGCTTATCCAGCTGTCTTGAATCTCCGAATCTTCCTTCTCTACTTATTGTGTTGTTTACTTTCGTGTTGTTGATTTCCTTGTCCGCTTCTTCGCTTGTTTTTTCGTTATTTCGCGAATAATTTAACACAATTTTAAAACAAATATAACACAATATAACATGGGCGTACGCAGGAATTTGTCGATGGGGGGGCAAAGATATGCATTGGTGTGCACGTTTATGAAAATGAGCCTGGAATGTTACCTATGAAATTTTATTGCCTGAGATTTTCTGTGCAAACTTGCAAAATTCATATTTTTCAATTTAACTTCCAGTATAACGAACTTTTAGTTTACAAAATCATATTTACATTTATTAAATCCATTTAAAAACATTTAAAATAATAGTCGTTCGTTTTTAAATATAGTTAAAGATCCATGTACATAGACTGAAAAAGATATTTTCAAGGTACTTATTTTATTTTATTATCATTTAAAATAGCTTTTTTGATTTTTTCTTTTGTTTGTATGAATTTGTGTGTGTATAATTTATAAAAAGAGTGCATGATTATCTTGTGTTTGTGTTTTAAAAAATTTTTTTATATTCGTTTTTCTTGAATGCTCGTTCAGTTATGAAGGTACTAACTATTACCGTCTAGAAATTTCAAAAAATGAATTTATGTTTTTTACATTTTTAGATTCTTTATACCTTCAATAATAACTGTCTAAAATATTAAATCGAAATTCGAAGCCAGTGCCGAGATATAACGACTCAATTGAAGGGCGCTCTCGGCTCGCAGGTGTAAAAAAACTTTACACGCATTTTTCTCGAGTTTAGGTTTTTTTAACTGGCGGACAGTTAATCTCCGGATCTACTAGGCCGTTATTAATAATTTTTGCAGCATTTTGTTTGTTTTTATATCTTGTGCGATAGTTTACCACAATTTGACCCCAAAAAAAAGTATATAATATTTTTGAATCTGAAAAAAGGTTGAAAAAGGGGCGATTTTTGAAAAACATTTTCAAATGTCCGCCATTTTTTTAGCAGCTGTGTTTTTTGAGAAGAAAATTTGAGCACCCTATATTAAATATACAATTAATAGAAAATAAAAATACAAAATTTTTTCGTAATCTTCAAGAACTGTTTAATACTGTAAAAAAAGTTTGATAACCATATATAATAAAGAAAAAGAAAAAAAAAATTGTGGAATATATGTGATTTTTTAGCATTGTAGACGGTAATAGTACCTTAATTAGACATGAATGTTTTATATAATTTTAAAAATTTATTTTGATTAGCCTTAGTTTTTTTCGAATGTGTAACATTCAGTCTATAGAGGGTCGGTAAAATAATTTTTATTTTTAAATCGTTCTGATGAGCTTACTTGGTGGTAAGCGAAAAGAATTCTCAAAGGAAACACACGCGCCTACACGGTTTTAACCAGGCATTAGGTAATAGGTCGTTTTCCACTTTTTTCATCGGGTTGAAGATCTTTTTATATTTTTTCGGCTTTCTTCGTTCCTATTGTTAAGCTCCCACTTAGCAATGGGAAAATCCTATCCTAATATCCAACATTTTTTTCATTAAACCCACCATTCTCTTTTTTAGATGAGCTAGGTTTATATTAACATTTATTCAAACAATTTTTTTATTTCAGTTAGTAAATTATCTGTTTAATTTTTATTTTTATTCATTATAAATATATGTATATGTATATGTATATGTATTGTGACGTCCGTGGCGTAGTTGGTTAAAGTGCGTGGCCGCTATGTCAACGAACTTTGGAGACCCAGGTTCGAACCCCAGCAGCGACAGTAAATTATTTGAATTAAAATAATTTTTCTGTACGGCCGCCACCTCTCTGCAGACATTGGCAAACCTCAGAGAGTAATCAAAATGCTATGTAAAGCTTCTTGAGAATAAGAACATTTCGTTCATCGCCGTTCGGAGTCGGCGTTAAGCCTGTAGGTCCATTTCTCGGTCAATTGTGTACAAACTTAATAACACGCACAACACAATTGATCATAAGAAGCTAGGTCAAAGTCCTTTCAAGGGCTGAAATGGCCAGTTATTTATTTTTTTATATGTATATGTATATTATTTATTATTTCTCTTAAGTTTCTTCTTTATTTATTTTTAATCGCTACTTATTTTTTATCATACAGTTATTTATTAAAAACTATTTTGTGTATTACTTATGTCTATTTTTGGTATTTTTTATTTTATTATATATTTTTTATTTATTATATATTTTATTACAATTATATATCAGAACAGAATTATATATAAAATTATATACAGAATTATATATAAGAACAGATTAGATTTTGATTAGTAAAAATAATTGACAGTAGCTAGACTTGGGATGAGAATGATTTAATTCTCATTTCAAGTAAACTAATACTCGGTGAGAGTAAGTTATTTTTGCTCTCACTTTGAGTGTAGTTAGAAAAGGACTCAGACATCGTTAGACTCAGACGACTAGACAACGGACTCAGACAGGACTAAGTGGCTTTTTTGAAACCGACACGTCTCTAGCTCCCTTTGGCAAAGTGCGTTGACACTTTGTTTAAAATTATCAATATTGTTTTTAACAAAGGTTGCGGGTTGCCTCGAAACTTTTGGGAGGAACAAAGTATTGATACACTTTGCCATTCACACATCAAAGAACTTCGTGTTGATTTCTCAAATAATATTTAGATCGGTTGTTGATCGTTACTCAGGGCTGGTTATGCAAACGTAACGGAGCGTGTCGTAGCGCTACTCAAATTTGCTATATGATCAATGCCCATAAGTAGTTAATGAAATCTTAACAAAAAATCAGATAAAACTCAGTTTCGTACCACCTAATATCATGTTAACATTACACATTTAACTATGCAGTTTGACTATAATAGTTTGGTAACTGGTTCTGGTGTTTACACTGCCAGTAGCGTATTTATCTTTGTCATTATTTGACGTTAATTTTTCGTTGATTCACATAATTTTGAGACATATTGAAAATTTAATTTTCATGCAAAAAAAAAAAAAAATTAAAAATATTACAATATATGTGATAAAAGCCTTGTAGGAGTTTTTGTTCATCATCAGCAGCAAGTGTTTTCTAAACTGGTGGTCTTTGACCGAATCTTCAAAAGAAAAGGAATTGTTTTCAAATATTTTTTTGCGTTTTGTATGTGACATTTCCTTGTCATTTTTTGTTAATTTCCTTTTGTTCTTGATGAAAACACAGTGTTGCATAGCAAAATGAGATGGTTTAGGTCGCAGTTTCAACTGAACTGCTTTGCGAGATAGTTAAGATTTTGTATGGGAAACTATGCAGTTAAGTATCCAATTTCAAAGTTAACTGTGTAGTTTCGAGGTAATGTAAACATAGTATAAGAAATCAGAACTTAAGAGTTTAAAACTTTGTAACATATAAACAAAAATGTTACATATACACATAGGAAATAAAAATATATAAAATTTTTCAGTTGAGGGGGGGCCAGTGCCGCCCCCCTTCCCCCCTGTGGACGCCCTTGCAATATAATATTAATTAATGAAGTGCGGTAACAAAACAAAAAACCCGAAAAAAACGTTTAAAAATCGTGACGGGCCAATTATGTGGCGAAGCAATTGATTTGCTTATATACGTGTGTGCGTGTGAGTGCTTGTTTTTGTTTAAACTAAAAAAAAATTGTTCCAAATTGAGTGCTTTATTATAGTAATGAATTTATAATAAATCACTCATTGTTTTTTAAAAAACATAAACAAAAACGTGAAATAATAAAAACCGCGAAATATATCGATTAAGAATCGAATATAAAAAGTAATAAAAAACCTCAACGAAAGTGCAGAATAAAACCTGCTCAACTTTCGGACGGACAAAAAAAATTTTTTTTTTACATTTTTTTTGCTCGCGCGTATGTATGTGAGTGTGTGCTCTGTTTGTGTCAATGACAAAAAAAAAAACCCCCGAAACAAAGCAAAAAAAAAAATTGCTTTGTTGTGCAGCAATTGCCGACGGACAATTGCTTAAGGTTGTTTTTATAAAAAATGTAATTTTTACAATAGGCAAGTTTTCTAATATGTAGAAAACTCTTGCTCTATTGTATTTCACCGTGGACAGACACGCGAAATGTGTTTGTTTTTTTTTAGCACAAAATTTCAAGTGCTTTTTTTAAAAAAAAAAAAAACACCAATGATTTTTTATAAATAGCCGGTCGTTATTAACTCGGCTTTAATCACTCAATATTATACCTATAAAAATTTTAAATTTTATATAGAATCTTATAATAAACTCGAGAACATAAAATTTGTTATGTGTAATTATATGTGAAATCAATTATATTTTGTTCTCGCGCATGTGTGTGTGTGTGTATTTTGCACAAAGTAAATGAAACAAACGAAAAAAGTGCTTAGTGTTTATTTTGCAAATTTCAAAATTTTTAAAAATGAAATTGATTTATGAAATTTAACCGTGTTAATTAAGTGTTAAAAACTAATTAATAGCGTGTTTTGATAAGCCATCAAACACTAATGTCGAACGTTGAAAAAATAGTGTTGAAAAAAAACATGCAAATACCAACGGCAAAACACACTATATTTTGGTTTACTTTGTGCCGGTTTTTGTTTAATTTCCTTTTCTTCTTTTTAATGCTGATCTTCAGCCAAACACAGGTAATTTAATTTATATAAGAAAATATAAAACTAATTGCACCGACGGTCGTTATAAATGAAATTGTCGCACGTACGGACGGACACTTTGTGCTATGTATATGGATTGTGACTGTTTATGTGTGTGAAGAAAAATTTATGATATTTAACATTTATTGCCAATTCAGTTTTTTTTTCCTTTTTTTTTTTGATTAATTTAATATTTATTTTAAAAAAATTTTAATTTTATATTATGCCAATAATTGAAAATTAGTTCACTTAATTAACGCACTTTAAGTTCATTAAAGTTTTCTTCACTTATATATATTTTTATCTTTTCACTTGTTTTATTTAGCACAATTACTTAAATAAGTATTAAAAAAACTCTAAGAGACACGATATAATGAATTAATCAACTCACTTTTTTAACTGCTGGTACTGCAAAGGATGATTGGTGATTTTCTTCGTGATTGATTTTTCTTCTGGCTGACTAAGACGGCTTCAGAAGGACCAGAAACAAATTAGCTGATATTTGTTCCGTGTGTTTCACACTAGCTGCTGGCGTACAGGCGGCAATAGGTGCTGCGATATAGAAGCTTAGTCAGGTTTAGAATTGCGAGTAAATCTTGGTCATCTATTGAATGATCATCAAATGCACCGAAAGTAAAGAAATAAAAGAGGTAAGTTTGAATTTTAAATACAATATTGTTTTATTTAATCATACCTTTAGTTTCAGATTCCAATATGTGGAGTGCTGAGAAATTTAAACTATCGATGCTGGCACGAAAAATGGATAAAAATTTTCTTAAAAGGTTTAGATTTCCAAAAAGGCGTATGGTAGTTTCTGCTGACCAAAAAGGAAGAAGAGGCCATTAAGCCGACCGAAAACTCGTCGGAGAAGCCGATCGAGGGAATCGTTCGGTTATCGAAAATCGATAATCGAACGAGTCAGTAAGTAAGTATGTAATCTTTTACATCGGTGGGCATTAATCTTCTACCTTTCCTTCTTTAGGGTTGCCGCCTAAACAGCTTCAATATTTTCTGTTTGTTTTAATAAAATTTCTTTAAAGTTGATTGGATCTTCATATGTTTGGTTTAATTCTTTCACTGGATAGACATACCTTTCAGTAAACTCAATTTTTCTGTTAGAGAATTTTCGGTCTATTATAACAATTTTACAATTAGAGAAGTTAATTAGATAATTTTTATTTATGCTTAAACTTCTTTTGTCACAATTCTGCGCAATTTCTTCGTTGTAGGCGTTTTTTATTATTAGTGTATCTTCGCTTAATTCTTGAATATTTGTTTTGTTATTGAACTTAAATGTACAATCATTTGTAAAAACACAATGTTTACTTATTTTTAAGTTTTTATATAAGGTGTTTTCAATAAATTTATAATTTTTATTATTAATTGTTACAATGATTTCGTTTTCATCATTTATTTCTAAATTTCGACTGTTCGCAGTATAGCAGTTATTAATTTTAGATCGGTTACATAATAGTTTTTTGGAATTTTAATAGCAATTGGGTTTCCGAATATATTGTTAAATTGGATTAAAAATTCTCTTTCTAAACATATTTTGGTCAAATCAGGTGTTCCGCAGGGTAGTCATCTTGGATCGGTTTTATTCTTACTATTTATCAATGACCTTCCTTCGGTAATTAAACACAGTGGCATCTTAATGTACGCTGACGACGTGAAACTTTTTCTTACCTACAAATCACCTAATAAACAACATCGTTTGCAATCTGATCTAAATAGACTAGTGGACTGGTGTAAGTTTAACATTTTAAATCTTAACTTAAATAAATGTAAATAAATGACTATTTTGTTTAAATTTGGGCTGTTTTGGTCGTGATATTTTTTTAAATGCAAATAAATAATCTATATTTCATTTTTTTCCTCCGACGTTTCGCTGGGTATTTTTCAGCATCTTCAGGGATACATTTTTATTGAATCTTCAAAAGAATACAAATTAGTTTTACAATTTAACATGAACTTTTCTTTTTCTTACTATTTTAGTTTCACATTTAAAAATTTATGACGGTACTTTTTACGGCACAAACACAAACTTATTAATTAAATATAAAAATATCACAGAAAAGAATTAAATTTGTCAAAATCGTTAAAAATATTGCACATTTGAATTTCAGATTGCTACTGTGTAGATTAGATTTATGTTATCTTTGTCTTCTTTTGTGTTCATTGTTGTCTTAAGCTTTTGTTGTATTCTCAAGCTCTCTAATGTGTACCTTTTGTTTGTTCTCTTCTCTTTATCCAGAATTTTTATGTTGTCAAAGTCAGCTGTGTGGCCCGTTTCCAGTATATGTTGAGCCAGTCCCGTCGATGCTTTTTTTCTTCTGATGTCCGCTTTGTGTTCTCCCATTCTAATTCCAAGTGTTCTCTTTGTTGTTCCTATGTAGACCAGATCATGGTAGAATTATAAGGTAGGGCCGGGTCGCTCAGTGCCCTCACGCGTCAACGAATAGTGGATAGTGAAAAGGTCGGGTAGTTGTAAAAATGACGAAGTTGGTGGAATGTCAAATGAAAAAAGAAATATCATGTTTTCAATTTGTAAATAGTGCGGACACGTGTGTTAAGTTTGTGTTAATTTGAGTGGAAATATTGTAAAAACATTGTAAATAAATCTATAAAATGCCGCGGAAGTGTTAAATTTGAAAAAAAGCTTGTAAAAAGTTTAACCTAAAATCAACTGCGAAACATGAACATAAAGAAACTCGATATGAACAGCTGATTTTGACAACTAGCCCCCTTTTTCGCTGCTTTCCACTCCATTCTTCTCCAAGTCGGCCCTACCTTATAATTCTACCATGGACCAGATTGCAGTTATCATCTACTCTCCCTTTGCAGCTGATCTCATATACAATGTTGTTTTTTTCTAATTTGTTTATTTTGTCTTTGGTGTTAGTGAATAACTTTTCAAGTGTTTCATTTGATTTGTGTGCGAATGTTGTATTTTCTCTCTTTATTGTTGTGTGTAGGTGTTTGCTTTCTGTTAGTTTGGGAATGTAGTTTATGCTAAAGAATTGTTTAGGGTGGCCAGATTGCTCTTCTGTGGGTTGTATGTTTTTTTTATTTCTTAAACTGTGTATTTTATTGTTTATTAGGTTGTTAATTAGGTAGTTTGGGTAGTTATTCATTTTTAATGTGGATCTCACTTTCAACATGTTTTCTGCCTTAAATTTATTGTGACTTATTTCTAACACCTTATTAATGAGATTGTTAGCTGCATTGATTTTTTGTTTTAGTGGTTGTGTGGAGTTGAAATTTATCATTCGTCCTGATGATAATGGTTTTGTGTACCAATTTAAGATGATTTTGTCTTCAATTCTATGTAATTCTGTGTCTAGGTATGGTAGTTTCTTTTTGGTCTCTAATTCTATCGTAAATTTTAATTTGTCGTGAAACTTATTTAATTTTTCTAATATAATGTCTTTATCAACTTCTTTTATTACTGCGAAGATGTCGTCTACATATTTGACTAAGCATTTAATTTCGATATTTAGTTTTTTTAAATCATCTAGTGTGTTGTCTAAAAGTTTGTCAAGTGTAATGTCTGCTATGGTCGGTGATAGTGGGTTGCCCATTGGCATTCCAAAAATTTGTTTATATATTTTGTCGTTAAACATAAAATAGTTATTTTCTGTTAGACAGAAATTCAGTATTCTTGTGAATTGTTGTTTGGGAATTTTTGTGTGTTGTTCTATCTTTGTCCATGAGTTTAATATTTGTTTGATTGCGTGATAAATTGGTATATTTGTAAATAAAGACACTACGTCAAAAGACACTAATATGTCTCCTTTCACCAATTTTATGTCCTTTATTCTTTCTTTTAGTTCAAACGCGTTCTTAATGTTGTATTTGTCTGATATAATGTTTTTTAAAATTCCACCTATGTGTTTGGATAGTTCGTAGCATGGAACGTTAATCGATGATGAGATTGGTCTTAGTGGTGTATTGACTTTGTGTATTTTTGGGAGTCCGTAAAGTCTTGGTGCTGATGCTGCAGAGCACATAAGTTTTCTTTTTTGTCCTATTTCTATATATCCGTTTTTTTGTAGTTGGTTAATGATCGTGTTGTTAGTTTTTTGTAATTTTGCTGTTGGATCCATCCTTATTGTTTTATATGTATTTTTATCTTCTAATAGTTGTTGCATTTTTTCTTTATATTCTTCTCTGTACATTATAACAGTTTTGTTACCCTTGTCTGCATTTGTAATTATGATCTCGTCTTTGTGTTGTCTTATAAACTTTTGGGTATTTTTGTATATTTTAAGTATGAATTTTTCTTTTGTTGTGTTTTTAATTTTCCTTTTATATGTTGCTATTTGGTTTGTAATTTTTGATCTGGTCACCTCTTTTTCCCTATATTCTTCAATTGTTTGAATGCATTGTTCTATGTCTGCAATTATGTGTATTGGGGAGAAATTATCTTTGTTAATTGGGAGAGCAAACTTTTTTCCCAGAGAGAGCAGCCATTTGCTCTCCTCAGGGAACTGTATATTAGCAAAGAATATACAATATATAGAATGCGCATCTCATATAAGAAGAAATTTTGTTTGCGGGTCGTAATATTACGACCCGCTCTCCAACATTGCAACCCGTTCAAACCAAACATGACAACCCGCTCTCATATTCATACCGCAACGTGTTGTGCTCATTGTTGTTGTTGCACCATTGATAGTACATTGTTTTTGTTATTAAATCTGTCTGATGTGTTCGCCTGCTAAAGTCATGGTATAAGAGAAGGGAAGCGGAATTTGTATACTTTTGCAACTTCGCGGGCGCAGCAATTTCTATCAAGCAATTTTGTGATTTACCGGTTTTCGATCAAATTAATTGCAATTATGCTTTTATAGTTATAAAAAAATTATTAAGTTCCCATAAAATATGTATTATAAAAATTCTTTATAAGCAAATAAAAAATTAATAAATAAAAAACAAAAAAAAAAACACGGTATAAGAAACATTATATAGAGAGAGAATAAGAATAAGAATAAGAATAAGAATAAGAATAAGAATAAGAATAAGAATAAGAATAAGAGTAAGAATAAGAATAAGAATAAGAATAAGAATAAGAACAAGAATGAGAAAAAGAAAAAGATTAAGAATAAGAATAAGAATGAGAATAAGAATAAGAATAAGAATAAGAATAAGAATAAGAATAAGAATAAGAATAAGAATAAGAATAAGAATAAGAATAAGAATAAGAATAAGAATAAGAATAAGAATAAGAATAAGAATAAGAATAAGAATAAAAATAAGAATAAGAATAAGAATAAGAATAAGAATAAGAATAAGAATAAGAATAAGAATAAGAATAAGAATAAGAATAAGAATAAGAATAAGAATAAGAATAAGAATAAGAATAAGAATAAGAATAAGAATAAGAATAAGAATAAGAATAAGAATAAGAATAAGAACAAGAATAAGAAAAAGAAAAAGATTAAGAATAAGAATAAGAATAAGAATAAGAATAAGAATAAGAATAAGAATAAGAATAAGAATAAGAATAAGAACAAGAATAAGAATAAGAATAAGAATAAGAATAAGTATAAGAATAAGAATAAGAATAAGAATAAGAATAAGAATAAGAATAAGAATAAGAATAAGAATAAGAATAAGAATA
The DNA here is from genome assembly GCA_943735915.1 of Pherbina coryleti. NCBI lineage: Eukaryota > Metazoa > Arthropoda > Insecta > Diptera > Sciomyzidae > Pherbina > Pherbina coryleti. Next base: position 98,392,954 of record OX030951.1, on the reverse strand, counting down.
AGAATAAGAATAAGAATAAGAATAAGAATAAGAATAAGAATAAGAATAAGAATAAGAATAAGAATAAGAATAAGAATAAGAATAAGAATAAGAATAAGAATAAGAATAAGAATAAGAATAAGAGTAAGAATAAGAATAAGAATAAGAATAAGAATAAGAAAAAGAATAAGAATAAGAATAAGAATAATAATAATAATAATAATAATAATAATAATAATAATAATAATAATAAAAATAATAATAAGAATAAGAATAAGAATAAGAATAAGAATAATAATAATAACAATAATAATAATAATAATAATAAGAATAATAATAATAATAATAATAATAATAATAATAATAATAATAATAACAATAATAATAATAATAATAATAATAATAATAATACTAATAATAATAATAATAATAATAATAATAATAATAATAATAATCATAATCATAATCATAATAATAATAATAATAATAATAATAATAATAATAATAATAATAATAATGATAATGATAATGATAATGATAATGATAATGATAATGATAATGATAATAATAATAAGAATAAGAATGAGAATAAAGTTTGGCGGCACCTAGACAAACAAAAAACCTAGATTCGGAATCAGCGACCACCTAAAACTGTTAGACAATGTTTAAAACTCTTGAAAAAATATATTATTAGGTTGCAACCCTATTTTTAAAAGATAGTAATTTTTTAATTCTGACATCTAATTCGGATTCAGTGACTCATTTTTCTTAGTTATAAAACACAAATCATTGTATACATGCATTTCTTAATTTAACTGTAATAAAATATTTTTTTTTTAATAAAAAATGGTTTTTGAATTGATGTTAAAAAGTTAGTGAATTATGACTTTTCTTTAAACATGTATATACTTGAAATTTTTGTAATAAAATTCTCTATCACATAAGAGGGCTAACTTTTTCTCTCCGATATAATTATTTCGAGATATAGGGCTTCAAACATAAAATATGTTTATAAAAAACGAAAAAAAGTGATTTTTTGATGCTATTGGCACATATTATACCTTCAAATGTTCATTTGACTCCTCTACTACATGCAATTAAATTAAAATTCATTTACTGAATATGTAAGTTTTTACAAGCATTTATGTGAAGTATGTGTTCCCAATAGTAGATTTTTTGGATTTTCACATTCACATAAAAAATTGTGGCCAATCGAAAAAAATTATTACGATATTCGGATTCTATGAAATATTTTACTATAGAAAATGTTATCGCAATTCGTTGTGGAAAACCTTGTTGAGTAGTGTAATCTAGAACCATTGCTCATAAAAAAGTAAAAATAAGATAAATCCCTTTAAGAACCTATAAATTTATGATTTCATTCAAAGCTAGGTGATTTTATTTATTAAAATATCAAAACGCAGAAAATGCTTAAAATTGAGATTTTGCATTGATGGGACACATACATCATAACAAAGCATAAACACGACCAAACAAACACCAAGCATTTATGCTCTTCAGCATGTACCCCGCAACCTCTTTTCCAATCAACATGCAAACTTTCAATGTTCGCTTGCAACCGTCATCCACATGCAACTTCTGTTCGATGAGCCGTGCAACCAAGTTCTGCTCACTTTTGCGCTGAACCTTTTTCTTTTCGATTTTTGAGTACATACAAATATTGCTTTCTTTTGCTTTGGACGCGTCATATATACTATTCTATACCTACCACGCCTCCTTATGGGCGTTATAAAAGGAGTGACAAAATCAATACACCCCTTTTACGTTTTTTAAACGTGGGGGTATAAAAATGGCTGTTGCAAATGTACACATTTGAACCGTAGTCCAAATCTGAGATATGGCATTTTTCTCGACATATTTGACCGATTGCTAAATAGTGGGAAGGAAATTTGAATAATTTAATATTAGGGGAATTTCTTTTTGATTTTTTGCAAGTCTGCATGCAGCATTTAATGCCAGACTCCAGATTGTTTTTCTTTATTATATTTCTTGACATTATAACGACTTGTCGCATTAGCAATTCATATAATAAAAAATTTCAAAAAGGCCAGCAAAGCTACGAATGCCGATCATGCTAACAACATGATCGAGCTCAGAAAACATGGTGTGCTTTGTCAAACATCACCATTCCTGTTGCAACCTTTGGTTGGTTCGCTCAAAATGTTCGATGTTGCTTAATGCTGCTCACATCGTTTCTTCGTCTTGTTGCTCCCCCCGCATCTATGAGTAAGACAGAAAAAGGTTTGCGTTTTGTACCAAGATGCGCATTCTATATATTGTATATTCTTTGATATTAGTCTTGTTGATAAACCAGCTGTCGTTGAATGTGAATCCTAAGTTGTGTAGGTATTCTTCTCTTAGATTTTGCATCTTAGTAGAATGTGTCTGTTGTGTTTGTGATGATATGTGTTTGTATGACATCGTTTGTTTTTTTGTAAAGGTTGTATATTCTTCGTCGTTGAGTGTAGCTTTCATGTTTAGTTCAGCATGATAAATATTTTTTCTTAAACATTTTAATTGGATATTTGTTTGTGTTATTTCCAAGTTTAGAATTTTCGACAGAAATTTGTGTTGTGTTTTTTCAAAGTCGTGTTTAATAGTATCCGCAGTAAACATACAACGTATGTTTGTTGTTGTGTTTGTTAAATGTTTGGGAATGATTCCATATTCCCTGCATGTTAGCAAGAACTTTAGTCGTTCAGTTTGTTTGTTTCAGTCTTTTCCTTTGTCTGCAGTAGTTTTTCAGTATGATGCATGTTTCAATGTTGTATTTAATTTTAACGTGATTGAAAAAGTTTTTCATCGTATTTATGTTTTTCTGAATTCAATAAATAATAAATGACATTCTCACGCAGAACTCCTCATTGCATAAATTACGTTATTAATTACATTAACTTAGAAATTGTTCATACTTTTGTCGAACTCGGTGTAATTATGGATCCAAAACTAAGCTTCAATCTCCACATTTATATGGTGGTAAATAAGGCTAGATGTGTCCTTGGCTTCATTAAAAGATAGGCTAAAGAATTCAATGAACCCTCTACTACTTAGTTGCTATATATATCTCTCGTTAGGCCAATTCTCGAATATGCGTGTGTAATTTGGAATCCACAATACACAATATACAAAAACAGTTTTTACTTTTCGCTCTACGTCATCAACGTGGTAACCCTAATATTGTTCTTCCTTCGTATGAGACCCGTCTTGGACTTATTTTACTGCCTTCCCTAAGAAGCAGGAGAATAATGCTAAATGTTACCTTCATATTTAAATTACTTTGTGGTGAGATCGAATCCGAATATCTCCTCTCATCTCTAAACTTCAACATTTCGAGGAGAGGATCTAGACATTTTCTTTTTTTTAAGTTAAGTCAGTGCAGTTCAAATAACGCTTTTCACGACCCTTTTCGCTGTATGTTTTAGTTTTAGTTTTAGTTTAGTTTTAGTTTTAGTTTTTTATTGAAAGTCATTGGATAAAAAAAATCCTTACAGACTAATTAAAAGTAAAGTACATATTAGTAGTGGCGACCGTGGCGTAGTTGGTTAAAGTGCGTGGCCGCTATGTCAAAGAACTTTGGAGACCCAGGTTCGAACCCCAGCAGCGACAGAAAATTATTTGAATAAAATAATTTTTCTGTACGGCCGCCACCTCTCTGCAGACACTGGCAAACCTCAGAGAGTAATAAAAATGCCATGTAAAGCTTCTTGAGAATAAGAATATATTCCGTTCATCGCCGTTCGGAGTCGGCGTTAAGCCTGTAGGTCCATTTCTCGGTCAATTGTGTACAAACTTAATAACACGCACAACACAATTGATCATAAGTAGCTAGGTCAAAGTCCTTTCAAGGGCTGAAATGGCCAGTTATTTATTTATTTTTTTTTTACATATTAATTGCAATTTTAAGAATTGCTATAATTAAAATAATCTTAAAACTATGATAAGAAAAGACTATTAACAAAGTTTTTAAAAATTTGTTTAGGAACAAAGAGATCAAATTCATGAGTTATATACAGCTCATTAAATAGAGTTAAAGCCCTGGTTATTGGCTCATTTAAGGCGTAATTGGTTTTACAATGTTTAACATAAAATAATTTTGATTTTCTTAAATATCTTAATGGAATATTAAAAGTTATAAGCTCTAAAAGAGATGGAAAGTCTATATTACCAGAAATAATATCAAATACAAAAATTAATGATGAAATTTTGCGTCTAGATTCAAGAGACTTAAGTCCCAAAAGCATTAAGCGCGAATTGTAAGGTGGTAATGGATCATTAAAGTTAAATGACCGCAAGGCATATCTGGTAAAATTTTTTTGAATTCTTTCCAGTCTAAGAGATGTTGAGGTATAAAATGGACTCCAAATAATGGAAGGATATTCCAATCTAGACCTCACAAAGGAATTATATAACATTTTGAGAGTAAATGGATCGGAAAAACCGGTGCTGTTTCTTCGTATAAAGGCAAGTAATGAGTAGGCCTTAGGTATAAGGGCATTGACGTGGTGGGTAAATGTAAATTTTGAGTCGAAAATGACCCGAAAAACGAAAAGGAAGATCGCGGATTGTAGAAACGGTTTGAATTTTAGAGTCTAAAAGAAAATAAGTGTTGCATAAAGTGTTTAAAGAGAGTTTAGAGAGGGTGATATGAAAACATTTGGAATAGTTTAAAGTAAGGCCATTCAATTTACTCCAATTTAAGACTCTAGAAATGTCGGCTTGCATATCAGCAACATCTGCAGAGCATGATATTTTCTTAAATAATTTTAGATCATCCGCATACAATAGAAAACGAGACCTCCAAATGTACTTAGAAATATCGTTTATGAATAAAATGAAAAACAAAGGGCCTAGGATACTACCCTGAGGAACACCTGAAGTAGTAACGAATTCCAAAGACTTGATATTGTTTATACACACAAAGCATGTTTTGTCTGACAAATCCAATTTAAGAAACTCGAATGAAAACCCATTTTTGATAGCTTCCAAAGTAACAATTTATGCGAGACTCTGTCAAATGCTTTGGAGAAATCAGTATAGATCACGTCAACTTGATATCCCATTTCAAACGATGAAACACAGAACTCCGACAGTAGAGCTAGATTTGAAACCGTGGAGCGACCAGCAACAAAACCGTGTTGTTCAGGGCAAATATAACGTTTAGTTAAAAAACTTAATTTCACCTTAATAATACTCTCAAAGAGTTTAGATACATTTGATAATTTACAGATTGGGCGGTAGTTTTCCACATTGTTTTTAACTCCAGATTTAAAAATAGGAGTAATAGATGATATTTTCCAACACTTAAGAAAATTCCCTTCAGATAAAGATTTGTTAAAGATATCACGCAGAGGAACAGCTAAGACGTGTGCGCATTTCAAGAAAATAATTGTAGGAAAACCATCAATATCTTCTTTGAATGATGTTTTCATATCCATTATGGATTCAATGACTTCGTCAACTGACACAGACATGGACCCAATATCAGTAAAAGGTTCAATGGAATTCTCATTAATATTTACGGCTGAATCATTGTCTAGAACGAAATTGGACTTGAAAAACTTAGCAAAAAGATTTACTGTATCAGCAATACTAACTGAGGTATTATCATTTAAATACATTGAAGTGGGAATTTGCGAACCACCTCTCTTAGACTGCACAAAATTCCAAAAAGATTTAGGGTTGGATTTTATGTTAGATTCACAACGCAAAATGTACTGTTTGTACAAAAACTTATTTAGAAAATTAAATTCACGCATATAATGTAAATGCTTTGCCTTGTATGTAGGCTCATTAGTAGCCTTAAATAGCTTTAAAAATTTATTTCGTAAGTTTTTGAGTTTTTTTAGACCCCTCGTATACCAGGGAAGTTTATGATTAATTTTAGGAATGCGAGGAATAAAAACATCGCAAACAGATGAAAGATACGTTTTAAATAAGCTATAACATGACTCAGCACTATTACCACAAAATAAAACGCCCCAATTTACATTATGCAGTACATTATTTAAGATGTTAAAATCACAGATATTAAAGTTATACTTCTTTTTTTCTGGATGTGTGTCAAAAAACTTCTAAAATTCAATTACTACAACAAGTGGCTTATGATGCATACAAGATATGGAAAGAGGATGAAAACATTCACTAATATCATATTTAATATTGGAAGAAATATAAATAAGGTCTAACAATTTATTTAAATCATTAAAAATATGGTTGATTTGGTGTAAATCAATACTGCAAAGGCTATCAATAAAGTTTATTTCGTGAGTCTGGTTAATATTTGTTGGAGTTAAGTCCCTAGAAATATATGTCCAAATAATTTTTGAGAGATTTAAATCACCCATTACGCAAATGTGAGAATTAGCCTCCATAGATGAGTAAATATCTATTATATTTTCAAGATGTGCCGCATAGATTGCATCAATGCTATTTGGTGGAATATACGAAGCACAGATATAAAGAAATCCGTTCTCAGTTAACACACGAACACAAATTTGGTCAAGCAAAGTATCTGTATTAATAAGTGGTTGGAGCGAAGAGCACAGTATACGCTTAATAGCAATGAGTACACCGCCACCACGTTGAAGTCCAGTTTTCAATGCATGTGTAGTGATTTCAACAGTATCCCAGCAGTACGCCGAACTAGTACAGAATTAGGAAATCGCTAACTCCATAGTAACCACCACTACTTGCACGGTAATACCTTTTGTACGCTCTGTACTGGCGATTTCTACACAGAGATGTCATTGGATGTAGTTAGATCTGCCTCCCTCTGCATTACCAGTAGCTAGCTTTCTTGCTGACTCCCCGTAGCTAGCTAGCTCGTTGTTAAACTAGCATTACAGATGTGGTTGCTTACTGAAAACCAGTGAGCTAGCTAGCTACTAGGTGTCAGCAAGGAAGCTAGCTACTGGTAATGCAGAGGGAGGCAGATGTTACTACATGCAATGACATCTCTGTGTAGAAATCGCCAGTACAGAGCGTACAATAGGTATTACAGCGCAATTAGTAGTGATTACTATGGAGTTAGCGATTTCCTAATTATGTACTAGTTCTGCTTACTTGTATTTCAATTTGTGTATTTTTCAACCTATACATCGAAAAAAATGGAAAAATTTTAATTTATAGTACCAATCCATTTGCTTTATTAAATTAAATTATAAATTGTAGTATTTTTTCATAAAAGTAAAGTTAAGTTAAGATTTGCCGTCCATCTTCTTCTTTTCCATGCATATGGCTTTAAATATACGCTTCTTTTGCAAGCTAAGACCTTTGCGAAGCTGAAAGTCGGCTGTGCCGGAAGCATCATTGATTGTTATAGAGTCTGGAAATTGAGCAATGAAATTTCGGTTTTGTAGTTTTAAAGATTAAAATGTCTAAAATACCTAAGAGTGCATTAAAAAAATTTGGCATGCCTTTTAATGCCTCCTTCCCTTGAATGCCATCCACGTTGAATAACATAACAACTTCATTGCTTAAAATTTTATTGAGGCTTTTAATCACACCTGCAGGCTGAAGTAAATGCTTCATTGTTTTGATCTGTTAACAAAAGCAATGCATATAAAATAAAATTAAAAATGTCATGTAATTAAATATAGAAAATTATTATAATAATAATGATAAGAAAATATTAAAAAGCTTCACCAAATGCACTGCAGAACTTCGCGTCGGATGATGCATTAAATACCATTCCTCAAGTTGGTCACTCAAATTTAAAACTGTGCTTTTCTCTAAAATATCACTACATTCAGTTCCTATCCCCTCTTCATGTCCTTCTACCACTTCAATCATATCGATTGCTTCGTCATTTTCGCACTCATTTTCCACTTTTTCTTTTTTATTAAATTCTGTTTCAGCATGTCTAAACTGTGTTAATAATTTATCACTTTCTTTTTTCACTAATCTTTTGTAGTGACGTTTGCTGATCATTGTATTTATTTGTTTTAAGTTTTAAGTTTTAAGAAATCTGTATTTATTTATAATATATTTTGGTTATTATTTTCTTCACTTCTCTTTTTTTCACATACTCACTTTAAACACTTTAATCACTTTTCTTCAACAATTGTCGCGAACTGAATGCAAATCTAAATGAAGCGCACAAAACTCAAATCAAATTAACGGGATCACACAATTATTTGGAATTTTGTTTGATATCTGTGGAAAGTGGAATGTGGATTTATGGATATAGTTTTTTTATGAGAAGATCAGAGCGATTCTGTGCTCTGCTCGCTTACCATCTGCATTACCAAGCGCTACCAAAGTAACTACCTACTTGCCGCGTAGCCACTGAAATAGCAAGTGTAAAGAGTAAATTTTGCTCCCAAAAATCATATTCATATTGTTCGTATCATATTCACGCATTGTTTCGGCGCTGCATTACCAAGCTCTAGCGATGTAACTACTTATCGTATAGCTACTGAAATAGCTAACGTGAAGGAGTCAATTGCCACTTTGCGAACTGGAGGGTAACTATAATGTGATAAATTTGTGTAATTCGGTGGATGTATTAAAACGTAAAATAACTTTACATTTAAACACTTAATTTCATTTTATTTATTTTTATCTCAAAAACATACGCGGCTAATTATTACGTGATATCGGTAATAACTTTAGCTTTAAAAAATTCAGAGTTGTCAGTTTTTCTTTTACATATTATATTTTGTGAAGTAAACATCACCGAATAAGATTAGCATGCCATGTTGTTGACATAATTTTTCTTTATTTTATAATGAGTTGGGTTTTGTGTGCTCAGATTACTCCCTGTATTTAAAACTATACCAAATATTTTTTGTCACTTGTTTTGTGGGCCAGAGGAGTTCTCTTTTCCACACAAGTTTTTGCCTGCGTTGCACATTGGAGTATTTTATTCCAATTTGTGTGGTTAATTAAAAAAATCAAATCGAAGATGCCCAACCGTGATTGATATCGTTCGAAAGAGAATAGAATTCTACATCACTATGCGAAAGAATAATTGAAAAAAAGTCAACGGTGTCCGTCAGGCCCGTAGCCAGGATTTACCTAAGGGGGGGGTTTGGATTAAAAAAAAATATCGGTAGTTTTTTATATCGATAAATGAAAAGATATTATTTATATAATTACCAGAAAGATGGGAAAAATCAGTGGCTATGCTTTGGTTCTTGTCTGTGTTGTAGGTAAATTGTAGGTTGTGGTGTAAACTGTGTTTGCAGGTTGTTCTATTGGCTACAATTGTGCTGCCTTCGACATAAGCAGAATGATATCATGGCCTGCTTCTTTATATATTACTTGTAGTTAACCGAAAAAAAATCATCGCCTTTTGCTTGGATGTTGCTCTTCATTTCTGCAATTTTTTTTTTTGTTTAGATCTGCCCAAATTTGAATTGGAAGAAAAATAAAAAAAAAGTTTGAATTGGCCTCTAGCTGCCTCACAAGCGCTGAAAAATATTGCTTGTTTTTTAATATTCCAATTTAAGTAATAACTATTGTATTCAATTTTGAATTAATTAATTTTTAGTACTTAAATTGCACTTATATGTTAATATATAAATAAGTTTTGTTATATATATACGTATTTTTTGGTTAAAATATCGATTTTAAAATAAAATTTTCTCAACGAATACATCACAACGATAACATGAAAGCATTCGTTTGATTTTGACGTTTGAATTCGGTGTTTCAGTGATCGTTAGAAATACATATTGCAAATATGTAACTGTACTACGGCATCGTTCGCTAGCTGATCAGCTATTTTCGTTGTTTGTTATGTTCGATTTACAAATTACAAAACATGAACGAACACTGTTGTGAACGAAACGATTGATCGGATAGAAATACAAAATGAAGCCATAAGTCTTCTTATTTTTTTTTTTGTTTATTCTAATAACACAGCGTCTGCTGTGACACTGCAATTCCTATGTATGCTTAAGGATGCACACCCAATTAACATAAAAACCGTGTGTTCTATAATATCAAAACTGCCGTTTGTTGAGCTCAATGTGTTTCGGCTATATATCTTACTTATCGTTGCACTGTCATTTTGCAATACAGAAAGACGTTAAAAAAATAAAATTTTCAAGACAAACTTCTAAAATGACGATAATTAAGCCTCTTATTTTATAATTTTAATAATTTACTTGCAAACTTATATCGGTTTAAAATTCTATATAAAAATAACCACGATTAGAAAACGACATTTTCTTGTATTTCCTGACTTTTGTAAAGGCCACAATGAAAAGGTTAGAAAATTTTATTTAAAAAGTTTTTATTATCATTCGGTAAAATTACCAAGACGTTGTGATCCTGCACCTCCAAAACCAGTGCTAAAAAATACGCAAAACTTGCAATAAGCTGCATTTTCCAATTTGGAGTAAACCAACAAATGCCAACGGTTCAACCAAGAATGCTTAAATCGGAGTTTGCGAGAACCGCTGGCAGGAAAATTAAAATTTTGTGGAGGCACATAAATGCTTTGAAAAATTTCAAAGCGGTTCGAGTAGGAAATATTGCTCATCAACTTGGAAATATCGTTATTTGGACATTGATATACTCTCGAAGTCGGAGGCAGTTCCGATGAATCAAATTATATTTCTGGAAAAATTTCTACAATCATACACACAAACTTAAAAGTTATAAACATTAAAAGTAAAATATTTATACCACAACTTGTACTACCGCTTTCCACATAGCTGTCAACATTAAAGCTTTCTTCAAGTGCAGGTTACAAAGGAAGTTCTGAAGACTTTTCAGATTCCAAAGTTTCTTTAATGTTTTCTGCAATACAGATAAAATATAATATTATTCGGATTTTGTCGGTTCCGCATCAAGCTAAAAGCTAATCAATTAATATTCAATCAATGCAAACACGCTACAAAAAAAAAAAACACAGCTTTCAAACATTCAGAAATATTCGGCAACTTTTTAATACATTTACGCATTGATAAAGGAAAAAAAAAATCATTTAAATCAAGCAAGTACTTTCCACCGTTCTAGCCTTTTTTACTTCTGGTTTCTGCAGCCAATTAAGTAGAGTCATTTTTGTAGTTTTGGCACAGTAAAATTAACAATAGAAACTCCTCAACTTATCTAACGAAACTCAATCAAAATTTCACCACTTTCACGATACACCTGTTAAAGCAATAAATTTTTAAATTGCTGGTGGTACACAAAGTTCAATTGAATGTATCGAACTTTTTTCGATACTTAAGCATGTTGATGTTTTCGCTGTTGCTGTTTACACTTGCAGTTTGCACTGTAAGAGAAAAAAAAACGCACGTGCAGCAAAGTATTCGCAAATTGGCAAAGTTATATTAATGCTAATATATTATTTTTTTATACTTTTTGGACCATAAGGGGGGGGTTTTAACCCTAAAAACCCCCCCTTGTCTACGGGCCTGGTGTCCGTGCACTGCGATTGCAAATTTGACGTTTTCTTTACTTTTGGTGCGCGCATAGTAAAAGACACAAAAGTTTTCTTAGTTCCAAGTGATTTTTCTTGAAAAATTAATAAAGTATAATATTTTGAGCAATGGGACCTTCTACCTCAGGTATTTTTGGAACGTCAAATGAAATATTTTAGTACAAAAAGTGTCTGTTCGTATTTTTAATGTTTTTTCCGTGCAGGCTTATAAAATGCGTGTTTTTAGGTATAAATGTAAGCATATAGTTATGAATACCACTCAATTCAGTGGAAGTCTATTTTTTTTTTTTTAAACAACAAATATAAGTGATATGTCAACAAAAAAAAAGTTTGCAGATTTTCTGCGGTTCTTAAGAAAAATTATTTTTTGTATGCGCATGCAATTGAAATACATACATATCGGTGATTCCATGAAGAGGCAGTGTTTGAAGAGGTATTCGAGTGTATAACTCAGAAGCGAATTGAGAAATTGACATGATTCTTCGAAATAAAGTTGTGCTGGGGCTATACTAAACAGTAGTTGACCGCTACAACTAGATGATATACATACATGGTTTTACTCGGGCGAAAAAATTTAAAATTTTGATATTTATTTGATAAGATTTTTGTTTATTTTGTTGATTTTTATTCATTTTGTATTTTTGTAATTTTTTTTGCATAAATATTAATGGTATAGTGAATTTGAATTTGAAAATTCTACTCAAAAATAGTCGAATTGATATGGAATCAGCAAGTAAAAGAACGGAAACTTAAAATGTGTACATCAAGTTAGTGTTACTATTGTTGTTGTTGTTATTGTTGTTGTTGTTGTTGTTGTTGTTGTTGTTGTTGTTGTTGTTGTTGTTGTTGTTGTTGTTGTTGTTGTTGTTGTTGTTGTTGTTGTTGTTGTTGTTGTTGTTGTTGTCGTTGTCGTTGTTGTTGCTGTTTTTGTTATTTGTTTTGTTTTCTTTTATTTGTATGGGTCAATTGCAAAAAAAAACGTACACAAAGAGGTTTTCATGTGTTGTTTTTAAAGTTTTCAAAATTTTCCCGTTAGAGTGGTCAAATTAAGTGAAAATTAATGGAGAATTCGAAGTTGTTTTTAGGCCCTGCAAAAAATAATTTTTTCTTTGGTTTTTATACGATTTTTGTATTGAACGTCACATAGCAGATATGCGAGAAAAATCACTAAAAATTTAAAAATGTTGCAAATTAGAGCTTACTGTGGTGTTTGTAACGTTATTTCATCAGTTAAATCAGCTTTTGAAAAAATCGCCATTTCAATTACAGAAATAATATATTTTTACCAAAAATACCTACTTATTTTGAAATTTTAACGGGAAAAACTTAAAATTTTTCAACAAAACGACATCAACGTAGAGGTTATTTTCAAAGTAGTAGACTTGCAGCAATGAATGCTAGAAAAGTGTTAAATAATAAGCAATTTCAGAAAAAACAACAGGATGACGTTCAATACATTTTGTTGCGCTTAACAAAAACAAGTTTATTCTTTTACAAAAAAAAAAAAAATAAAAATTAAATATATAGTATATAATTCGGGTATACATAAAATTTTCATCAAATTTTTTTTTTTCTTTATTTCTTACAAAAAAAATAAAAACAGTCAATAGCTAGTTGAATTTGTATTGAAAATTTATTAAGACTTCACGTTTTACAATATAACTTCTGAACCCTTTAAAACCACATCTTTATTTTATATCATTGGAAAGGTATTATCTAAAGTAAAACGTAAAAAAATGAAAATTATAAAAAAGAAAAAAATTATAGCACCTGTTGCTGGCACGGTATTAAACTTATACAAATTATGAATGAGTCAACTTATTGCAATATTTTCAAAAATTTTGTACTTTTCCTCAAAATAGATGAATTAACTTTTCCAACGATACTATATTACAGGTTATCAGTCTTAAGTTGATTGAGCTACGTTGTCTCAAAAAAGACCCTATTTTGGCCGCGAAAAATTATTCTAAAAACTTATAACTTCGAATTTGGTTTTCAAATCAATAAACCAATATATATTAATATAATATCTAAAAAAAATATATAATATAAACCAATACAAGAAAATTATTTGAGCCAAATCGGAGATGATCAGCGCAACTGATCACTTCAATGTGAAATGGGCGATATCAGTTAGTAAAAACAATAATCAGGTCAAAGTCAAACATAGGTACCATTCTTTTTGCTTTCGTTTATATTCTTCATTTCGTTCCTTATCTACAATAGCTTTATTTTTTCCCGATATCTTCGTGCTCTTTCAGCAGGGGTTAATTTTGCTATTTTACTCTTAAATATACAAAAAAGAAACACATAATTAATATTTCAGCCGGTGGTGTGACTTATCTTAAAAGTGACGTTCAATACATTTGCCATTTTTTAGTTTATTTTCTTAGGAATTTTATTTTGCAAATATACTAAAACAAGGAAATTAATCAAAACCTATGAAACAATGATTTTTAACTAGGATTGTTTTTACTTACTATTTTTGCTTTAATAAAACTCCGCGTGACGTTCAATACATTTTTACCCGTAATTATCATAATGAACTGAGAGAACACAAAAAAATGTACTTTAATATTATTTAATTGTCTTAATTTTTAGAATTTCGTGAGAACTTATCTCTGCACTTCCTTAATATAACTTACTTCATTATACTCATTCAACTTACTCATCTATACCACTCCTAAATTAAAACTAACGAAGTGTACAAAAAAATGTGAAGTTCAATACAATTCTTGGGGACTAAATGTAAATCGAAAGCCAAAATCGCGATGACAATGCTATCATTAGAAAACAGTTATTGTTTGTTATATTTTTGCATTGTTTTCAACTTTTTTTTTCACGTTTTTCATCAAAAAATGTAACTGGGGACATATGTTTTTGTATTAAGCGAGTACGAGAGAGCAATATAATATTCTTCAAAACAAGTATGCAAACAATTTTATGATTCTGAAAAATATGTTTTGTCAATAAATATTCTTCAGTGATCACTTTCTTATTTTGTACTTGTTTTTTTCTTTTTGTATTTACCTAAAAACAGAGTTAAAAGAGCGGGGACAAAAAAAGAGCGTTTTGTATGCAATTGACCCGTATAATAAAATAATAAACGTCAGCAGTTAGTGATATTTTATACTTGAACCGGAAATAGTCTCTCATGCATTGTTGTCAATATGTCAATTGTCCGAAGAGGCTCAGGAGGCTCGAAACAAAGACTTCAAACGCTTCAGGGACGATTTCGCCCGAAAATGTAGTAGACAGAAGGCTAATGAAGACATTTTTAATAGGTTTTTGATCACTTCAGATCCTTTATTATGTTCAAAAATAAAGCTGCCAAAGAAAAAATTTCAAACTTTGCCTAAAGCAGCTTTGGAGCTCCTCAAATCCAAATCAAAGATGAAACAAAGAAGAAGATGATGATAATAATGTTTTTTTTAATGACTCAATGTCAGATGACTAATAATATAAAAAACTTAAAAAAATTTAACAACTGCTCTATATTTTTATATTGCATATATATATCGAATAGCGTTAGGATCGTTTTCTTCCATAGTTTTTAATTGGTCAACGATTTCTTGTCTGTCGTCTTCGTCCATGAGTCCGAATAACCATTTGTAAGTTGTGCCTACAAAATTAGCTAATCCCCTTTTCGTCCTACTAATTTCATTGGGAGTGATAGATTTAATTTTGGCTGTGATAGTACTATTTTCGTCCAAAATAATTTCCTTATTGTTGATGTTTGAATTCTTTACATAGTCCTTCATTTTATTTACCATATCCATATTTCCGTTGGACGTACTATATTTAAAATAGTGTTTACTTTGTTGGCAATTTCTGTCTGTCCCATTCGAATAAAAGTGTATCCCACCTCTTCATTTATTGGAATTAGTTGCAGTTTCCCTTGCACAGTGTTGATCAACAACACAATTACGAGAAATAGTAGGGTGATCTGAAATTTGTTGATATGAGTATTTAAGTGGTCTTTTTATATTGCTGTTATGAACATTGTGTAGTGTTCTGTGTATAAATTTTGGTACATATTTATGTCTAACGCTCTTATAGTTTTTTATGTACCCTTCTTGTCTTTGCTTGTTATACGTTTCTCTATTTTTGTTGCCTTTTTTATTTTTTCGTTTTTTGTTTTCTCTAATCTTTCAAAAATTTTGTTATGATAGATTTTATGGTTTTGTGCGTCGAATGGTGTACACTTTATCGTACTATGGTAAGTACTATTATATAACATGATAGCTTTACACATTTTTTGAATGATTGGGAGTTTTTCCTCAATGTTTAGTGTACGAACTCTTTCTGTTAGTGTATTGTTTAGGCGTTCTACGTCTGAATTACCTATATGACTATTTGGTTTTGTAATGTGGAAATCAATATTTTCGATTTTTAAATATTCTTGTACGTTACTCGATTTAAATTCGTTATCGAAGACAAATTTTTTTATTTTTCCTTTTATTGCTAAGAATTACTTTAATCTTCCAACTATGGTTTGACTGTTTCGATCCATTAACGGGAAGCATATGGCATGTTAAGAAAATTTGTCTATAAATATAATAAACGACTGCTTACTATTAACATACGTGTCTACGTGTATAAGATCGTTTGTAGTCAGTATTAAAAAGATATTTAAAACGTATTTTGTAAAAAATATAGCTTTAAATGGAAAATGAACTGCTGTATGTGCAATTGTTTGATTCAGTGTATGTACTTGCCTTACTCATACAAGCTGCTACAAAAACTCTTCTCTTAAATATGTCTTTTATTTTTTCAATGCACTCTTTTATGTGTCTATTACTTTTTTTAATTCACTCTATATAAAAATGCATAAGCATAGGTATCCACAGGTGGAGCAAAGAGGGGAAGGGCCCCCTGGTCTTCAGAAAAATGAAAAACCTTATATTATTGTAAAAAAATAAAAATAACAGTAATAAGAACTTCTGCCCCTGGCATACAATTCTGTGGACGTTATGTGGAAATTGGCATCAGTTGTGGCAAAAACTGTCATAAATTTATAAAAAACGTTGATTCCACGCGTATTATTCTCGCAAAGAAAAATGTACAGAAAGCCACGCGCGAGGGAAGAATCCTAAGAAGACAGAGGCAAGTTGAAATTTTTGACTCAACAATAGATGATGAGGGCATCTTATATGGTCCTGGAATAGATGATACTATGTTGTTAAAAAAAAATTAATGTATACCTAAATAAACTACTTTTAAAACTTTAAACGCGTTTTTCTCGAAAAGGCAGTTTAAAACCGGTGGACAGCATTACTCGAAAACTATTTTAAGGATCGCTACTTATCCTCACTCACTACAAATTTATTTCACGTATTAAGTAAATATGACCGGTGCTTTTGATCGTTCGATTTTTATTTTAGAAAAATACTTTTATTTTTATAACCTAAAAAAAATTACTTTTTTAGTCAAAAATCAGTTTTTTACCTGCCATTTTGGTAGAAATCAACATGTTTCTAAAATCTTCGATGAAAAGCTCAAAAAGCTTCAACAGAACCTTAATCATTTGTATTTTTTGTTTTTAGATAAACAAGCTCTGAAAAATCGTGTCCGCCGCATATTTAAGGTACTTTACTAAACTACGGATTCCTGATATATGGTTGAATATTTGTTATCGAAAAATTCAAAAACTTTTCTTCAAAACATCTATAATTATAAATGTAAAAAACAAAATTTACCTAAAATAAACAGTAGCTTAAAAAGAAAACTTTTAATATGAGGTTTTTTTTCGTTAAAAAAACTTTAGTAGGCCCTTAAGGCGTTTTGACGATGTGTCTGTTAAAAGTAAAGAAATTTTTGGATGTAGCCTAATAGGATATTTAAATGCAAGAAACTGTATATTTCTGCACAAGTTGATAATCAATAAGAATCCATCATATATTTACGAAAAACTTCGTTTCTGTGCGTCGATTAGAACCGCAAACCTTATAATGCCTAGGTACACTTGCTTACAATCCGAGGGGCTGTTCTTCATCAACGCCATCAAGGTCTGGAACTCGCTTCCCTCTAACATCAAAAATATTGTCAGCACGAGCAAATTTAAGTCATCAATCTTAACCTATTTCTCTAGCCTTTAATTTTTCTTCCTCTTTCTCTTTCATACTGCTTCAATTACTTCCTCTTTTCCTTCTTTTGCTTAGATAAGTTAAGTTAAGTTAAGTTTTTAATTTAAATGTGATTTTTTTTCTCTCATTTTTTTTTAGTTATTTCTGTTTTGATAAACTTTAATTGCTAGCTTTAAGCTTTATTTTATTGTTTCTTGTTGACTATTATGTGTTTACCTTCATTGATCTTACTGTACTAATTCTTAAGTCCAATAAATACAAAACATGCAATAAAAAGGCCAAACAGTCCACTGTGCAACGTGTTGATGATTCGGAGAGCTGTTTGGCACTGTTTACAAAGAATAAACATGAATTTTTGCGTCGGTATGTGACAATGGATGAAACATTGATCCACCATTACACACCGGAATTAAAACGGTCGTCAGATGAGTGGAGAGCAACCGATGAAAGCAGGCCAAAGCGACCAAAAAAACAACAATCGGCTGGAAAGGTTATGGCATCTGTATTTTAGGATGCGCTTGGAATTTTGTTCATCGAATATCTCGAAAAGGAAAAAACAATCAACAGCGATTATTATATAGCGTGGTTGGAGCGTTTGAAGGATGAAATCGCGAAAAATCGGCCCCATTTGAAGAAGAAAATAATTCTTTTTCAACAAGACAATGCACCGTGTCACAAATCGATGAAAACGATGGCGAAAATCCACAAATTGGGCTTCGAATTGCTTCCTCATCCACCGTATTCGCCAGATTTGGCCCACAGCGACTACTGGATCTTTGCTTACCTCAAAAAAATGCTTACAGGCAAGAGATTTGGCTCCAATGAAGAGGTGATGGCTGAAACTGAAGCGTATTTTGAGGTGAAGCACAAATCGTTCTACAAAACCGGTATTGAAAAGATCTTTGCTACCAGGTTAAAAAAATTTTATATATGTGACATATGTGCATTCCAGAGACAAAAAACTTACATGTGCACTATACGTTTATCTGGGTCAAAATGACCCGACATTTTCTACCATACGATTTGTATGAAGGATCAGTTTTTGTAATACTTTTTTAACTACTTTTTGCTGTTGTGCAATCCTTTCTAAATTTTTTGGAACTGTGAGTACATTGAAAGTGAGAGACAGAATTATTCTGTCGTTGGCGTTTGTACTTTTCATACTTATGCACATTTACACGTATGAAAACATGCTTTTTATATGGATCTGTTGTGCATGTGCAGTGTTCATTTTTGTGTTGTCTTTTAATATTTGCGTTATATCATGCTAAAAAGCAATTGGAAAAGCGATGCAACACTCCAACGAAACAATCAATAAGGCCATGTGCTATTCGGAAACTTTTCACTCGTGGGAGAAAAGAAGGACGATGAAATTTTGACAGCTAGAAATTTTGACGTTTTAGATTTCGGTAGTGTAGTAGCGCAAGAATTTAATTTAATTTCCAAAATTGTTAATATATACTAAAAATTAACAGTATTTTATGCAAATATTTTCCACTTCTGGTTGTTATGCTGTCGGAAGCACAAATTTGTTCTTCTATTTTTGCTTGTGTCAAAAATTCTCTTGCCGATTATCAAAATTTATACTAGCCCCTGGTTCATCATGAATTTTTGACAGTCATATTCATCTCACATCTGCCAAATATTCTCATTCAGACTGTGCGTCATCCGAGTGAAAAATTTCTGGATAGCACACGGCCTAAAAATTGCTTTGAGTTTGATTGGTATGAAGCTAAACCGCCTTACAGAATCGTTTCGAATCCCACAAAATTTTGATAATAGCTCTAAAATATTAGTATCATGTGTTTATAATCCTCATCGTTTTTTCTGATATAACAAGTAAAATTATTGATTATGATTTCTTTTTTGTCTGTAGTGACTTCAATGTTAATTTGTTGCATAATGACTCTGTTAGAGGAATCTTTGACTATCAATCTTCTTTGTGTGGATTGAAAATTGTGAATAATCATATTCCCACTCGATATATGCATGGATGTGCACCTAGTCTTCTTGATGTTTGTTTAGTCTCTTATATCTCTGTACTTCGTAAATTTGACCAAATTACCTTCCTGTCAGATCATGATTTACTTTTCTGTTGTCTTAACATTAATCTAGGTAGAAACTCTCCTGTTAGTTTCTCTTATCATGACTTTAAATCAATAGACTTGACTGCCTTATTTCAAAACTTAGCTGGCTTGCAATGGAATGATTGCTGGTTTTATGACTCGGTAGATGACAAACTAAATGTATTCATGGAGTAGTTAAATGTTACATTTTCACATCATGTCCCATTACATTATGTTCAAGTCTCAAATAATTGTTGTCCGTGGTTTACGCGTCGTGTGTTAGCTTCTGTTAAACTAAAAAACAAACTTCACTCTAAATGGAAAATTAATCCATCAAGCGCTAATTGGGAAGAATTTAGAAGGGCTCGTAACACTGCCACTGCCATGATCCGACAAGCAAAGATAAATTTTTTTTAAATCCAAGCTAAATCCTAACTTAAATTTCAAATTATTATAGCAGAATATCAAAAGGTATAGAGTGTTTAAAGAAAATACCAGTGAGTGCAACTTAAATCCGGATGAGCTAGATAATTTCTTCTTAGCAAGTGGAAGCCATATCTCAGCAATTAGTATAAGCAGTGGTGTTGTGCCAGAATTTACTAGTAATTTTATGTTTCCTGACTTTGAATTCACTTCTGTAAGTGAGGAATACGTTACTAAATGCTTAATGAATATCAAATCTAATGCTGTTGGTATCGATGGCATGCCCATTAAGTTCATAATATTAGTACATATTACCATTCATAATTTCACCTCTTACTCACATTATAAACCAATGCTTAACATGTTCCCAATTCCCTGATTTGTGGAAGGCTGCCACAGTGCTACCTGTGGCTAAAACTTTATCTGCCTCTGTACCAAATGACTACAGGCCTATCAGTATATTGTCTGCTCTGGGAAAAGTTTTTGAGACTGTTATAGCGAACCAAGTATCGGAATACCTAAAATCAAATAAGCTTTTATCACCTTTTCAGTCTGGTTTCAGAACTTGACACAGTTGTGCTACTGCAGCAGTTAAAATTCTTGATCAGAATTCAATATGATAAGAATTGTCTTACTCTGCTGTCTTGTCGACTTCTCTAAGGCTTTCGAATCATTCACTCCTTTGCAAGAAACTTAGAAACTACTTTAAGTTTAGTTCAAGCTCCGTTAAGTTAATATCAAGCTACTTGGAAGGTAGAGTCCAACAAGTTAAAGTAGGCAACGTATACTCGTCTCTTAGAGCTGTTGAGACTATAATTCCTCAAGGGTCCATTCTGGGTCCACTCCTCTTCTCTATCTTTATTAATGACATTTTTTCGGTTTGTAAATATGCTTCTGTACATGCTTACGCCGACGACATTCAACTCTATCTCTTTCGACCTACCGGACTCCTAGAAGACTTGACCTATAGACTGAACTATGACTTGACTCTGTTAAATAATTGGGCTAATACTTACTTACTTATCAATCCCTTAAAATCAAAAGTTCTACCCATAGCCAGGAGTGACTCTTGCTTTATTGATATCCCTTCCCTCTTTATTGGAGCACAGCAACTAGAATTTGTGTTCAAAGCTAAAAACTGTAGCATCTATATTATATTTACTCTGTATATGTATATGAACCACAGTGTGTTCATGTACAATATATTTATATGTATGTAATATCACCTAGCTGTATTATTTTCATGAACATACGTATACTACTGTAGCATCTTTATTTTATTTACTATTTACTCATTTTGCACCACAGTATTTTCATATACAACATATATTTATATGCATGTAATGTCACCTAACTGTATTCATAAATATACCTATACTAACCGGCATAAGCAAGAAAATTGTGAGAGAGTGAATTCATTCGAATAAAGACGCTTGTCCGAATAACAACGTGTGTTTTCAAGTGCTTACAAAACCTAGGATTTATATTCAATTCTAACTTGACTTGTATTGACCATATTAATAATACAATTAGGAAAATTTACATAACTTTACGTTATTTATTTTAGTGGCGTCCGTGGCGTAGTTGGTTAAAGTGCGTGGCCGCTATGTCAAAGTTCGAACCCAGGTTCGAACCCCAGCAGCGACAGAAAATTATTTGAATTAAAATAATTTTTCTGTACGGCCGCCACCTCTCTGCAGACAATGGCAAACCTCAGAGAGTAATCAAAATGCCATGTAAAGCTTCTTGAGAATAAGAGCATTCCGTTCATCGCCGTTCGGAGTCGGCGTTAAGCATGTAGGTCCATTTCTCGGTCAATTGTGTACAAACTTAATAACACGCACAACACAATTGATCATAAGAAGCTAGGTCAAAGTCCTTTCAAGGGCTGAAATGGCCAGTTATTTATTTTTATCTTTTTTTTACGTTATTTACGCACTTCTGCTAACTTAACGCCTCTTGAAACTCGTCGCAGACTAGTTGTACAATTAATAATGCTTCATGGAGTCAACCGCTATGATCACATCTCTTTAAGAAGTAAAAATATTCTAGACTGTGGTTTACTTGAATACCTAAACGTCCGCAATGCAAAATTTCTACACAAACTTATACACACCCAAAGCCCAGAATATCTTTTTGCTAAACTGCAGTTCTTCCAGTTAGAACGTACGACAAACCTTATTGTTCTTAGGTATAACTATCTAAACAGTAGCAGATTATTCTTCATCAGCACTTTGGAATTCACTACCTAACTCTCTAAGACAAATTACTTCTCGAACCAGCTTGAAACATGTTATCTTCAACTATTACAAATCTTTAAATCAATAAATCCATTCTTTTATTTCTGTGCTATTCTCTCATTTCATCTATGCTCAAATCTTAGCTCTCTCTCTCTCTCTCTCTCTCTCTCTCTCTCTCTACAATATCAACTTTTATCAGATAGCTCTTGTATTATTGTACTTAATAGTTAATAAGAATTTATTTGATCAATCAATGTTAGTTTTAAGTTAATTTTCTTTTTAAAAAAAATTCAACCAATGTTCATGTCTATTGCAGTACTATAAAAGACTAAGTCTTAATGTACACCATTATAAATATATAATAATAATAATAATAATAATGATGGGGCAGATCCATCAATGCCTAGCACATCAAATGCAGCTCAATCGAATCGGATTTCTCAATCGCAAACATATATTTAAAAAAAAAAAACTAATATTAAAATTAATATTTATTTATTTATTTATTCACCAAGCAAGGTATCCCTAATTACTTAAATTTAACTTAAATTACATTACATTACACTGTGGAACAAATTCAGATTAGCAAAAGTTAGGTCGATTCTGGGAGTGAGGGGTCAAAATAGAGGCTAAATTAGAATACCCGTATCGCGGCGTTTGTTTATGTTAGTTCGAATTTTTTTTTAATCGACCTTCGAACTTTGCAGTCAAATGCCGATTTTCAGCATATTGTTTATATGGTTTTTTTGGATATAACTCGTCGACTAATTGATATTTTTTCAATCTGTAAAAGCCAAATTATTGCTAGAGACCTGTGCAACAATTAAAAATTTGTAAAAAATTTATTTAAAAAATTTTTGTGGTGCTTATGAAGCAAAATGTTAGAAAAATTATTTTTTTTTCATGCCTTTTGAAAATATTTTCCACAAAACTGAGTCTTTTTTGCTTTCTGTTTGATCTATAATATGCTTCTCAGTTTCTTCAATAAATTTCATTTGAAAAAAAAATTATTATAATACAAAACTTGCGTTTTCCAGCTTAATATTAATTTACTTCTCATTTTTTATTAACCAATTTTGTTCAGTGTTGGTTTTGAAGAAACATTGAAAAAGATATAATAAAAATATGGAAAAAAATATAATTTTGAAATGTTAGTTATGAAAAATGTTAAGTAAAAGAATTAAATATTTTAAATTAATGATTTGGAGAGTTGCCGTTTAGCTGGCGGGTGTGGATCAACATGACTGCTCTCTCTAATATCTTGGTCATCGTCATCATCATCGTCATCATCGTCGTCATCATCATCGTCATCATACAAATTGGTTTTGTGTGACTTGGATTGGGTTCTTTGATGTTTCATAGGATGTATCTTCACCAGGGTCGTATTCTGACAAGAAATTCATGGATGTAGCAGCGGCGGTTGTAGAACTGATTTCTGTTTGAAGATCAATACTTTGGTATGTTGGTACTGGAATGAATTCTGAGTGCGGTAATGGTAATTGGGCACTTGACACTGCTACATAAGTTGTATTCTTTGCTTTCCTTCTATTCAAAGTTTTATAGTAGTTGATACATCCATAGCAATTTTCTTCTTGATGAGGGCTGTTGTCTAACCAGATCATTGGTATACCAAAAGGCATAGCCTTCTTCTTTTCACTTTTTCATTGCATAAGAGTTGAATAGCAATTAAAGCAAACTTTTTTAGGGGCATAGTTTACGTCAGTGATAAACTCTTGCGAGAAATATTGTTATAGACTTCAAAAAAAAATCACTCGCATTGCCACATTTTTCATCGCTTGCTATAAAACGTCCACAAACATTACAAAAAAGGTTCATTTTACATTTTGGTTCCGACATTTTTAATACAATATATATTATACAATGTTTTCTTTGTTATTTTTATGAGACCGATGCACTTAACTTAAATCACTCACAAAATGAAATATGTTTCAAAAAAATTAATAGCGAATTTTATCACGACCGAGCGAAAATGAAAAGACATCAGCTTCGACTGAGTTTCGAGTCTTAACTGAATCTTTATTTTTGAAATTAGTTCGCTTGTACGAAAAAACAATCGCTACCTGTGCGGTGGTTGAAAACAAAAAAGTTGTTTTACTAATTCCTAATTCTTGGAACTTTCCTCTTTAATTACTTCTACCTAGCGAATAAATAGCGATTTTATTTAATGGGTTTGGGATTTTTAACGCAAATTATCGACTACGACCATTTTCTTTTCAAATGAAATTTATTGAAGAAACTGAGAAGCATATTATAGATCAAACAGAAAGCAAAAAAGACTCAGTTTTGTGGAAAATATTTTCAAAAGGCATGAAAAAAAAATAATTTTTCTAACATTTTGCTTCATAAGCACCACAAAAATTTTTTAAATAAATTTTTTACAAATTTTTAATTGTTGCACAGATCTCTAGCAATAATTTGGCTTTTACAGATTGAAAAAATATCAATTAGTCGACGAGTTATATCCAAAAAACCATATAAACAATATGCTGAAAATCGGCATTTGACTGCAAAGTTCGAAGGTCGATTAAAAAAAAAAAAATTCGAACTAACATAAACAAACGCCGCGATACGGGTATTCTAATTTAGCCTCTATTTTGACCCCTCACTCTCAGAATCGACCTAACTTTTGCTAACCTGAATTTGTTCCACAGTGTTATAAAAGGGAAAGGGAGCAAGATTAAGGGCAATGAGGCAAGATTTTGGGGATGTTTTAAGACTTGTTAGCCTCTGTTAGCTTTTTATTTTTATTAATTTTTATTTTTATTTTATTTTATTTTATTTTATTTAATTTTTTTTTTTTTTTTTTTAACAAGTGATAACACACCACCCATATAGGGGGGGGGGGGGGGTATTGTAGTGAAGAATGATGGTATTAGGGCGGAAATAGGGACTTGGAAAGATTTTTCTTAAAGGTTAATTTGGATATTGAAGGTAAATAGTGCTCGCTGATGTCAGTGAATCCTCTACAGCATTTATTTATCGGCTCATTACTTGCGTAGAAAGTGTGATGCTGATATTCATTTAAAAGTCTTGTATGCCTTGTTCGCCTTATTGGCTCATTCATATTTATTTTATTTGATATATATTCGGTGTTAACAACACCGTTAATAACATCGAAGGTAAAACATGAGCTAAGCAATCTTCTTCTTGATGAAAGGGTCATTAGATGAAGAAGGCTAAGGGTGGCAAGGTATTGTAATCGAAAGGGTTAAACGTGTCCCTAAGTGCAAAAAGCAAAAATTGTTTTTGGATAGATCCTATTCTTTCACTGTGTGATTCAAACGAAGGATTCCAAATAATGCAGCCATATTCAAGAAGAGGACGGACTAATGTACAGTATAATGTCTTAGTGACCCATACATTTTTGAATTCTCTGGCACGTCGCTTTATAAAACCGAGTTGTTTACTGGCCCGAGACACAATTTTATCGTAATGTAGATTGAATCGCAACTTATTGTCCAAGACTACTCCAAGATCAACGATATGATTGACTCTATTAATTTCAATACCATTGAGAAAGTAACTGTTACTTGCTACTACATTTTTACGGTAGAAGGTTATTACGTAGCATTTATTGACATTTAGATAAAGCTTATTTTGATTGCACCAGTGCTGTAGAGATAACAGTTTCAACTGTAAGTGGATTACATCTGTTTCCGATTTAATAACATGGTACATTTTTAGGTCGTCTGCATACATTAGATGTGGGATATCGCGTAGTTTATCAGATAGGTCTGAGATAAAAATATTAAAGAGGAGTGGACCAAGGTGACTACCTTGTGGCACGCCGGATGTGACCAAAATCTGTTTAGATAAGGTGCCTTGAAACCTTACGAATTTGGTCCTGCCATGCAGATAGGACTTCAGCCAGTTGAGCAATGTTCCTGAGATACCAAACTTTTCAATTTTGGAAGCCAAAATATCATGATCAACACGGTCAGAGGCTTTACTAAAGTCAGCGTAGACTGCATCTATTTGATGTCCTTTTTCCATTTTATTTAAAACATCAGAGATCATAGTTATACGATTTGTGGTAGTTGATCTTCCTTTACGGAAACCATGTTGCTGTTCATTAAGTAGAGGATTTATAATACTTGTAAGTTTTTCACATATAATTTTTTCGAACAGTTTTGGGATACCCGATAATATAGCAATACCCCTATAATTTTGAACCGATCTTTTGTCGCCATTTTTATATATCGGTGTAAGGTGTGATGTTTTCCAATACGATGGAAAAGCTCCATGGGACAGAGATTTATTGAAAATTATACATAAAGGTATGGTCAGTGAGTCTAAACATTGGACTAGAAAGCATGGGGGTATAAGGTCAGGGCCTGGTCCTTTATTTGGATCAAGTTCCTTAATTGCTTTGGATATCTCTTCTCGCGTAAGTTGAATATGACTAATTTTAGGTGGTATATTTGAATAGAGAGTCGCATTGTTAGTATTGTTTATTGGTACTCAGAAAACCTCTTTAAAATCGTCTGCGTATAACAACACACTGCGTATAGCAACACTCTTTTATATTCGAAGAAACAACGTTACCTTTAAACATGGATGTAGGATATCCGTCAGACTTACACTTAACGTTAAAGTAGTCAAAAAATTTTTTGGGTTTTTCAACAATTCTTTCACCAATAAGGTTCGATATAAAATTGGTAAGCTTCTTTTGACTTAATAGAGAAAATTTTAGCCAATTCCTCATATCTCATCTTCACTTCTTCGCTTACAGTTGATGCAGTTTTCATGATTTTGTATAACTTCTAGCCAATTCCTCATATCTCATCTTCACTTCTTCGCTTACAGTTGATGCAGTTTTCATGATTTTGTATAACTTATTTCTTTGATTTCTTAGGTGTCGGAGATTCTAATCTAGCCATGGTTCCGATAGTTTCTTTTTTTCCATTATTTTTGGGACATGCCTATCAATAATTGTAAGCACACGTTGATAGAAGAGTGAAACTGAATTTTCGAGACCCAACGCTGATAAATCACTCCAGTCGAAAATATTAAGACCGATTTTTATGCTATCGTAATCAGCATTGAGAAAATCATATACAATTGAGTTATTAAATGAGTGGGTAAATGTTATATTTTCGGTGAACAGTTCTATAGTTACGGCTGTGTGGTGCTACTGTTAGAGAATAAGTGCTCAGCTTCGCTAGTTGGAACAACGTTTATTTCATAATAGGCATTAGTGAAAACTAAGTCTAGCCATCTGCCATTCTGGTTTGGAGTCCTATTTACAGGCTGTAAGTCGTTGCCATATAAGGTACTAATTAAAGTAAAATCAATCGAGTTAGAGAGGTCTACCGGGAGAAGATAGTTGTCATTTTCATCAATGACAAAGGAAATATTTGGGCGGTTAAAATCGCCAAAGATAACAAGTGTATCTTCTTCATTCATGGACGCGGTTATTGATGAAATGGTCTCACATAACTCACTGTATGTAGATTCGATAGAATTGGGAGGAATATAGATAACACTCATATAAATATATTGATTATTAAGTGAACAGACTCTGATTATTTGGTGTTGCGAATAAAACCCCCCTCCACGGGAATAACCAGTGTGGGAGTAATCTCGATCATTTCAGTAGACTGTTCAATTGTGGTTGAGAATTTCTTCATTTTTGAATGAATCATTTAGCCAGGTTTCCGTGACAACTATAACATTGAAGAGGCATGATTTTGCGTCAATAAAAAGTTTATTTAATTTGCCTCGCATAACACCACAATTGCGGTAAAATATTTTTATGGAATTCCTTGCGGGGGCAGATTGGCACGGATCTTTGGGTACTACTTGTGGAATCTTGTTAGAAGCAATAGTAGTTTTTGTAATTTGACCGAGTTTTGTTCAGATGCCAAAGACGCTTTGATGTGGTATGAGAGGCAAATGTTGACAAATCATTCTCAACTTCCTTTGGAGAGATTTCATGAAAACTAATGAAGATTTTCTTAAGTTCGATTGGATTAGTCGGAAGGCCTTCTTGCTGAATAGCAACTATAACACTTGTTTTTGTAGATCCGTCGATGCATATCGAATCAGATTTATCGTGGAGATATGCTAGGTATAGGCGTACATTTTCATACAACCTTCGGTTTCTAAGACGAGACACAACAAAACGGCCTTCAGTACTTGTTTCCGCGAGAGTTTTTGTTAATTGAGCCGCAGGAGGAAGAAGAGGATCGAGAAAGTTGGGGATATATTAGCAGAAGTTGGTGTTGTGGTAGGCGTAACTAGAGAAGTTGTAGTTGCGGGAGTATAAGAGGGATTTGATTCTTTGTTTGGGGTGAAGGATGCTGCTTTTACGTTGAGTACTTTTTTGTATGCCAGTTGACTAAGGTTTTGAAAGATCAAGATTATGGGATCGGATAAATCTCAGTCAGTAAAATCAATCTCACTCAGTTATGCATATGTTTCCATTTAGCAGCATCCCACCAGGACGATTCAAAAACATCCATGTGTATTCAGTGGGTATACTTAATTTAAAACTACTATATTTAGCGTATTTGCAAGACGTCTTCTGGCAATCCTGAATGTTAATATTGTATTTTTTAAAATAGTTTTGCACCTATGACTTATTTGCATTATAGGGGAAACCTTTGATGAAAAGTACAGTTTTGCCCTTTAGGTTTCCACTACTTAGCCTATGAATCCAACTTTCCCATTCTGATTTGGTCCATGATGTTCCAAAACGCTTAATTAACTTACGAGGAGCTGCAACGGGAACTGTGGTAGCATCAGGGAGGTATTCAGATGGAGCGTCCACAGTAACTGTGCGTGTTGTAAATAGAGGACCCTGCAAGAACAGTCCTAGTTAATTAATCGGTAATTTAACTGATAGTGCTAACGAAAGTTTAGGGTAGGCTTTATGAAGCAGTTTCTATGAGTTTCTTAAGAGCGATGTGAAAAAACTACCCGAAACTCATGTACATGAATAATGCCATGCTTTTCTTACTCATGAAGTGTCAAGTATACTTTCACTTATAGCTGTCTCGCCTACTCATGTTAATACTACCGGTAAGTTAACCGAGTATTTAACTTATACACCTAATGTAAATATGAGGTAGGCTTCCCCTTACATTCTGTTAGATATAACGTGCTAAACAGTTAAACGTTACGAACAAAATATGTAGCACTAACATATAAAACAGTTAGATGTTACGTAGTAAATGTGTAGGACTAACGTACAAAACGGTTAGATGTTACGTCGTAAATATATAGGGCTAACGTAGAAGTAAAACATTATTGTAAACATTTTATTTTTATAAATATAATTATAAAATTATGTTTTATTTAGTTTTTAAAATTCTATTATATCAAAAATAACTATTTTTGAAATAAAAATATAACAAAATCATAATTTTAACATTAAATTCAGCCAACACTACAATTATATTACAATTTTATATATGTGTTAAATTTTATATTAAATATTAAGTGAATAAGATATGAGATAAGATCAAAAAAACTAAAATTAATTATATATTGTATGTTAGTGTAAACAGATATTATAAAATTCAATCATTTGAAAAAGGAAAATAAAAACTTAAGTACTATTAAATCTAAATATAAACTTAATGATAAGAACGATATGAAACATCGTATAACAAGTGATATCTAGGATGTTTTTATCGTATATTTCACCGTGATATAAAGTGAATACTACTTTGCCTCTTCCGCCTTCTTTCACTTACAATGTTGTGCATATTCTTATTAAAGCTACCGTCCTCACTAAATATCAGCAATACAATGACCGACATGTAGGTATGATGTGAATTGCTGTCAGGCGCATGATGCAACGTCTACAGTATGGGAATCACTAAGTTCTCCAAATCATTTTAAGCCAACAGTAGCAAATACAACAACAGAGTGGTCTGATCTATGGTCAAAATGCGGCAGAGCTGCTCATAGACTATGCTGAAATCGATTTTAAATGTGGGACCTCCAAGCGGCGAGTCCTTGGAGTCGGAACAACCAAAGAGACTTGTTCGATAGGGATTCTCTTTCGTTGTAATTGATGAGAATTAAGATCAACAGACGACTCTGCTTAGCTAGCGGATAGTGATCACCAAATTACTGTGAGAGCTCAGCGCCAGTGGCACCACTTGATTTGATGGTATCCTGCAGAGATTCGGCAATGCCAAAGACAAAAGAACCAGCCAAGCTAAAGCCAAACAAGGAGTGTGACACCTCAACCATGCGCGATACAAAGTGCAACAAAGCAGAAATTAAAACGCTGGAATGCTGGCATTTATTGATAGTTCTACAAAGAGAAATGCAGTTTAAGATGTAATTCAGAAGCAATAAGCATAAAGTAGCAACTATTTACCGGAAGATGCCGGACTTTCCAGTGGGCTGCTGAGTGAATAGATGCACGGACAGCAAGGTGGCCAATGTGCTTAGCCTCCAGATGCAAGTGATATATAAACTCCCTAAAAGTATATGTTGAGATAAATGATTCAGTTAACAGTCACAAAAATGTCTTCCGCTGTAGATTCTTATTTCACAGGAATCTTTATTTTATATTTGAAAACAATTTTTGCAACTCACATTTTTCACGGCAGACAAGAAACTTATTTTGGCGCTGACTTTGACACAAATCAGTCATTTTAATGTTTATATTGTTGTCTCATTCAATTTAATTTCAATTTCAATTTCAATTTTTCAATTATATTGTTGTCTCATTCTAACAAAACTGACAAATGTGAAATAACTGAGAATGTATTTTTTTTTTTTGCTGCAAAAGTTGTGATTGTGTTGGAGTTTCAGTTAGGCATGTCTTGCAGGGGAGGTTCAAGTGAAGGTGATTTCAGGGATACATCTATTATTTCATCAAAAATGGAAAAGAAGTTTTCGTGTTAAGATGATCGTGAAAATTCATATTTCATGAAATAACAGCACTTTTTCATTTTATCTCATTGAAAAATAGAAAATTTCCATACAAAATACACTACGGGTCAATATGACCCAGATAAACGGGATTAAGTTGTAAAACATGTAGACGGGTCTAAGATTAAAGATGTCTGCTTGGTTAGTGCTGGCGTAACCATCAAACCCTTGGTTGGCGAGTGGCTTCGTGGCATTTCGGTATCGTCGAATCTAATTGGCGGGACGTCATTGTTTGTGCGAATGCTTACCCGTTTCTGTGGATTGTCTTGGGAAAAAGGCATATGATCTTTGCGAACGGCAAAGAAAAAGCAACACGGTTAAGTTCGAAGCAAAGAAAATATGGCGTGAAACGACGAAATTGATAAAATTCTTTGAAACAATAAATAAAATTGTTGGCTTTTGTGCCAAACTGTGGCGGCCGTGGCGGCAGTGGGTAGAGTGCGTGACCCATTCGCCAGAGACCCTGGTTCAATTTCGATCTGACACAGAAAGTTTTTTCAATTGAATTAATTTTTCTGTTAGGCCGTCACCTCTCTGCAAACAATGGAAAACCTCAGAGAGTAAATAATGCCATGTAAAGCTTCTGAGGAACATGCACATTAGCCTTTCGGTGTGGATATAAAACTAGTAGGTCTAGTTCTCGATCAATTGTGTACAAATATTCAATAACACGCACAACACATTTGATCATAAGAAGTTCGGTCAAGTCCTTTCAACGGCTGAAATAGCCAATTTATTATATTATATATTATTAGCGCCCAATGGCCGCAAATAAACTTCCTGTTGTAGTCGGACTTTAAGACTTAATGTAAGTGGCAGTAAAACACATCGAATTTACAAATTAAGAAAGTTTATTCTCTATAAGTTTAGTTAAATAAATAATATAAAATAATATAGAATTATATGGAATAATATAGTATAACGAACCTTACACTTGTTTGCTTGGCTGCTGGACTTTAAAGAATTTAAACAAGTTTTAGAAAATTACTAACTAATTAAAACTACAAATACATTTACATCGATAATAATTATACATATTTATTTTTACACTTAAAGATTATAACTAATAGGTCAACGAAACAGTCTCAACTCAATTAATTTTATTAATTAATCAATAAATTATACAACATTTTTATATACACTTTCTTTTATAATTTTTTTAACAATAAATTCATAATTGATTAAAAAATGCTATATTCTGTTGTTCAATATGAACAAGTAGCGAATGTAGTAAACCTAGAATAAAGTATAAATAAGTTAATAAGTAGTGAAGTGGGGTCACATATCAATAATTTAATACAAATCTAATATAAATTTAATACTAAAAATGAAAATATATATCAATAAATTTGAATTTAAACAAAATGCAGTTATTTATAAAGAAAAAAATAACTAAAATATTATTATAATATAACAGAAATAATGGATGCAATGACTTTTTTTAGAAACAAAGGACAGTTAGAAATACGACGAACATCAATTGGTAAACTATCAAAAAGCCTAGGAGCAGTACAAGAATAAAAGATTAAAAGCGATGTAGCTTGTGTGCAGCAGAGCTGTAAAAGAGTGAATTCATTTTCAATTTTCATTCTCTTGTTTAAAAATTCATAAGCTGAAATCCTTTTTTGCAGCATTCAAAGTTTTTGCAGCATTTAGGCTTAAGCCTTTAGGCTGATTAAAATTGTTTTCAAGTCATGAATTACAAAACCTAAAGAATGCACACTGAATTGAAATTTTAACGAATGCAGCCACCGATGGATTCAGTCACGATGGCTGCAACCATCGATAGTTGCAGCCGAATTGAAATTTTAGTGAATGCAGCCGGCGATGGCTTCAGCCGCAAAGATTTGTTGTTGCGTCTGAAGCTGTTTTGTGTGTATTTGTGTATGCGTGTGTGACTGTTGGGCATGACTGTGATGGGTTGCCATTGGCTTATATCATGTATAGAAAAAGTATTATAATATATATATGCAACAAATTGTAGAAGTTAATTTTTATACATTTTGTTAATAATATTTTTTGTTAATAAGCACTTTATTCTTCCAGAAAATGTCAAAGGAAAGACAAAAGCATGTCACTAAGATCGGCCGTCGAGAACAAATGACAACATAAATGCAAAATGCTGCTTTATATTTAGTAGTATTTCATGGTAGTAATTAAAATGTCCAGTGTTTCAGAGTTGAAAAGAATGATAAAACTGAGTGCATTCATCAGATTTTTTAAGTTTTATTTAAGTTTTTGAACGAAGGGAAGCTACTATCTAAACGTTTTTTGTTTCAAATAATCCGGTTAACATGTTTTTGAGCGAAAAGTAGAAGATTTATTTTATTAGCATGAGGTCCTCCCCAGCAAACTATGCCATACTGAAGTTTAGAATGGAAAATACCATGGTAAATACATGTAAGTAATTTAGAGGAGCAAAGAGATTTGAAAAAGTAAATTTGTTTAGTAGCACCCATTAGATACCTTTTAAGTGCGACAGTATGATCTATCCATGATAATTTCCAGTCAACAACTAGACCAAGATATTTGAAAGTTTTTACGCACTCAATAGAAAAACATTTCGAGGAGCATTGGCAAGAATCATTGTATGTTGTTACATTAAAAGAAAAACTGGATATATCATTACTAATCAAGAACTTTTTACAGTTTGCGGTATGGAAGATAAAATTAGATAAGTTAAGGTCAATGCCTGCTACACTTGTAACGAACCTCCGCTGGTTCTTTTGTTTGCTGGGGTAAGCTCAGCGGGTTTCCAGGGTTCTTACAAGAAATTACACTTTGGTTTTGTTTAACAATTGATCTTTATTAAATGGTTGGCCTTTATCTTTACTACACGGTAAAATGTCTGAATTTATATTTTGTATTGTTGAATTTAATGGGCCTTATTCCTCCAGGTCTTCACGTCTGCGTCTCGGCTTAACAGGCGGGCCTACAAGCCGCAGCACTGTTACTCGATGAAAAAAAACGAACACGCGGGCTTACAAGCCACGGACAATGTTCTGGTTTGAGCAGGCGGGCATACAAGCCACGGACGCTGCTAACAAAAAGGTGAAGACAGGTGGGCCTACAAGCCACCGACTCTGTCTACCGCTACTGCAGGGGGCCTACAAGCCACCGACGCTGCTCTTGCCGTTGGATAAACCAGTGGGCCTACAAGCCACCGAAATGTTTATCTATTACTTTTGCAGGTGGGCCTACAAGCCAACGACTCTGCTTTCTCCGTTGGATAGACAAGTGGGCCTACAAGCCACCGAAATGTCTATCTATTGTCTTTGCAGGTGGGCCTACAAGCCAACGACTCTGCTTTCTCCGTTGGATAGACAAGTGGGCCTACAAGCCACCGAAATGTCTATCTATTGTCTTTGCAGGTGGGCCTACAAGCCAACGACTCTGCTCTTAATAAAAAAAAATATTTCACTTCTCACAATTTCTCACCTCCTCTGTTTTTGCCACTTTCCAGTCTTTTCTTCGATCGGCGTATTTTACTCAAATACTTTTCGGTCCAATTGCACTCTCTGCTTCACTGTTTTATTTTTTGTTTATATAATCTCGATCACTTGCACTCTGCACACTTTTAATGTATAACACATTCTGTCCTCTGCTCTTCGATTGCGGCCTATTTATACCATCGTCTTCTTGTTGTTTGTGACAAACAAGGTACCGCAATCGAAAGTTCTGGGCTGATTTTCCCGTAACCGAGGTCCCGTACGGTGCAGCCTTGTTGTTGTCTTTCATCAGAATTTTGTTTACATTTTGCCCAGCAATTTGCCTTCTGTTATTTTCTTATGTGACCCGCTACTTGACTCTGAGCAAGATCACGCCAGCTTTGCGCATGTATTTGCGCACGTTTTGCATGTTTCCAACCTTTTTTACATGCTTTCCCTTTCTCTCTCTCTTTTCTAATATAAAAGTGCATGGGTGTTATTTTTGTATTCATGTGTTTTTATTCATTATATTAATTCAGTGTTTATATGTGTGTTTGTAAAAAAATAAAGTGAAGCATAAATATCAACTGGCGGTGTTCACCAGGTGTCTTTCTCGCACCTTGGCCGTTGTGCGGCTAAAAAATCGCCAGCGATATTTTAGTCGTCACACTCCCCTCCTACTTCGGGCAGGCATCGGATCCTCACCTCCCCTCTCCTTCCGATCTTTATCCTATATCTACTCAATTGATTGTAAATGTCTGTATGTCCATTTTTTTTTTCCAAGTATATATATTTAGTTTCCCAAAGATTGTCCATTTGCACGCATGGTCACCGATCAATGATCTCATGGTAACCTGTCACCTGTAAGTTGTGACCATTCTCGTATCCTTTAGTCTTTATTTCCTTATCTTCTACTCTTTTCCCTCTTATCTTTCATTTTTACCATAATCAAAAATGAACATACCTATTTCGACATAATTCCTTAGGTTGTACCTTGTGTGTTGGCCCTTTTCCTTTGAGCGGACTTGGTAGCACTGGGTTTTTTGACGTTTAATTCTTTGTTTATTTTGTGGTTTCGCCATTTTATTTCGAAGCTCATGGACTAGCACATCAACATGTAAGTATTTATTAATTTATTTATTATTTGTAAATTTGTTTATTATTGTGGTATATGCAAATACATAACTGCTTATTATTAAATTCACCACGCATTCTCTCTCTCTCTCTTTACTTGTTCTGAATATGAAATTGTAACTTAGTCTTAAGTCAGTTTTTAGTCTTTAAGTAAATGCCTAATAAAGAACACTTATACACGAAAACAACACCGGCTACTTGTACATCATAGTGGCGACGAGGAAAAAACCAAAAAAGATGAGCGCAATTTTTGGCACAGCCCCACGATTTGATCACGATGTAGGAGACTGGTGCGTATTCAAAGCGCAAATGGAGCAGTTCCTAATCGCAAATAATTTAACGGACGCAAAGGTGGTGAAGGCAATTTTCGTGACGGCACTGGCAGAAAAGTCCTACGGGCTTTTAAAAAGCTTGTTGAATCCAGCGTTAATCGGAAGTGATACAACGACGTATGCGGTTTGTGTGGGAGCATTTGACAAACACTTCAAGCCTCCAAAGTCGGGTTTGGCAGAGCGTCTGAAATTTTACAAAGCATATAAAGTGGAAACAGAGAGTTTGAACGACTGGGTAGTGCGTGTGCGTTCTTTGGCAGTGGACTGCAATTTCGGTGGAACCTTGGAGGAGGCCATGCGTGATAGATTTGTTGTAGGATTAGAAGATGGTCCTATTAAAGATAGACTGCTCATGGAAGACATTACATCTTGCACTTTCAGCAGAGCCATCGAAATTGCCAGAGTAACGGAGTACAGTAGACATCAGAGTTCAGCAGCTAACATAAAAAAAGAAGACACCAGCGAAGGTCTTCTATTTGTCAGCAACAACAACAACAAAAGAAACAGAATAACTGGTAGCAGCAGCAGCGGGCAACAACAGCAGGCAAATAATGCGAGACTAAATAGACAGCAGCACCAAAAGCAGCAACAACAACAGTGTCAAGTTTGCGGGTATGATAATCATACCACTAGTAATTGCCGTTACAAAAATTTTAAGTGTAAGGTATGTAAGAAGAGAGGTCATTTAAAAAAAATGTGCAGAAATCAAAGCCAAAAGCAATTCAATTTTGTGAGCGAAGATTTGTCTTTATTTTCTGTATCAAGTGTTTGTGATGGGCCTATATATGTAAATGTTAAAGTTAATGGCATAGAACAAAATATGCAATTGGATACAGGGTCCGAGTATAGTGTTCTGGCACACAACTATTTTGTAAATTTTTTTCAAGTGAGTGAACTTAAAAATACCGATTTAGTCTTAAAATCATACAACGGCGCTGCGATGAAACCTGTAGGTGTGGTTAACTTGCTAGTAGCGTTTAAAAACCATAAAAAGCCGGTTACGTTTGTGGTAATTCGGGGTGGTGGTCCGCCATTGTTAGGCCGAAATTTTCTGCGAGAATTCAATATTATAATTAAAGAGCTTAATTTTGTGGAATCTCAAATCAATAGTGAAAAGGAATTCAAGTCTCTGTTTG
Organism: Pherbina coryleti; assembly: GCA_943735915.1. Classification (NCBI taxonomy): domain Eukaryota; kingdom Metazoa; phylum Arthropoda; class Insecta; order Diptera; family Sciomyzidae; genus Pherbina; species Pherbina coryleti. The sequence continues at coordinate 98,355,798 of OX030951.1, read as the reverse complement.
ATGGTTCTCTGGGATGTTTTAAAAAATCATCAGCAAAATTAACATTAAAGGAAGGTAGTGTTCCAAAATTTTTTAAGCCGAGACCCGTGCCACTGGCATTAAAAGATAAGGTTGAGCGTGAAATTGAAAAGCTGGAAAAGATGGGAGTGTTGAAGTCGGTTGATTTTAGTGAATGGGGTACTCCAATAGTGCCTGTTTTACAGAAAAATGGAGAAGTGAGGATTTGTGGAGACTTCAAGGTGACTATAAATCCTTGCTTGGTTGTAGACAAGTATCCTCTACCTCGCATTGAGGAGATATTTGCGAAATTGTGTGGTGGGGAGGAATTCTCTAAGCTAGACTTGTCTATGGCCTATCAGCAAATAAGATTAGATGAAGAATCCCAAAAGTTCACTACAATCTCAACTTCTAGAGGACTTTTCCAATACACGCGTTTAATTTATGGGTTGGCTTCGGCACCCGCCTTGTTTCAAAGAATTATGGAAAGCTTGCTTTCAAAAATGCAAGGCGTGGTGGTTTTTTTGGATGACATCCTTATTACCGCTCCTGATAGAAAAACCCATAAGGAAAGGTTAAGGAAAGTTCTACAAGTGTTGCAGGACAGTGGCCTAAAACTAGCGCAGGACAAATGTAAATTTTTTTGTAAAGAAGTGTGTTACTTAGGGCACATCATTGATAAAAATGGTTTGCATACTGATCCGGAAAAAGTCCGGGAGATAGAGTGTATGCCTCTTCCCCGAAATGTTAAAGAAGTGCAAGCTTTTGTGGGAGTAATAAATTTTTATAGGAGATTTTTGCCTAACGTCTCAAAAGTTTGTGCTCCGTTGTACGATTTATTAAAAGCAGGTAATGATTTTGTGTGGACTGCGGATTGTCAAAAAGCAGTTGAGTTAGTAAAGCAAAGCTTGAAAACTCAAACGTGCTTACAACATTTTAATCCTAATTTAGAAACAAGATTAACTGTTGATGCGAGCCCTGTAGGGGTTGGGGCAGTTTTATCCCAAATGTCACCACAAGGTCATGAAAACCCAATCGAGTTTGCTTCGAAGAAACTTTCCATAACGGAGCAAAAGTATTCTCAATTAGATCGTGACGCGGTAGCGATTTTATTCGGGGTAAAGAAGTTTCATAATTACTTGTTTGGCCGAAATTTTGTGCTTGTCACGGATAACAAGCCATTACGTCACATTTTTAGTCCTGAAAAAGGAATTCCAATTATGGCCGCGAATAGGTTACAGCGTATTGCGTTGACATTGTCTGCCTATAATTATGATATTGTTCATATTAAGTCGGAAAGAAATGTCGCCGATTATTTTTCGCGTTTTCCAAGGAAACAGGAAGAATTACCTGAGCTACCAAATAGCATACAAATTAATTATGTTCAAGAAATAAGCAAAATTCCTATGGATGTGAATTTAATTAAACAGGAAACGGCTAACGATGCAACACTTCAAAAGATACGTAAATGGATATGCGATGGATGGCCACCAAAATGCAGGCATGTACATCTGCGCCCATATTTTAATAGGAGACTAGAGCTATTAGAAGAAGACGGTTGCGTTTTCTGGGGTTATCGCGTAGTTATTCCTGAAGTTTTGCAAAATATGGTTTTAGGGTTGTTACATAGTTCGCATATGGGAGTTGTAAAGATGAAAAGTATGGCGCGAGAATGTTGTTGGTGGCCAACTCAAAACGAAGACATTGAGAGGGTGACTAAATCTTGTGAAGGGTGTTTGCAAACACGAGCAACACCGGGAAAACAAAAACTTATCAATTGGGGATGGCCAGCAAGTCCGTGGAAGAGAATCCATATTGATTTTTTCGGTCCGTTCCATGATCGATGGTGTCTCGTAGTAGTGGATGCTCATAGTAAATGGGTTGAGTGTTTGGAAATGGGAAAAAATATAACAAGCAGAGCAACCATAGCAAAGTTAAGAGATTTGTTTGCTCGATTTGGCCTTCCAGAAATTATAGTTTCTGACAATGGTACGTCACTTGTATCGAATGAATTTCAGGAATTCGTGAAAGAAAATGGTATTAAACATGTAACCACACCTGTAGGGCATCCAGCTACAAATGGGCAAGCCGAAAATATGGTCAAGTCGGTTAAACATGCACTTAAGAAAAGTTTATTCAACACATGTAGCTCAGAATTTAGTATGGTTTTTGCTAGATTTCTGTTTGATTATAGAAATACAAAACATGTTACCACCGGTGTATCGCCTGCACAATTAATGTTTAACAGGCAGTTGCGTACACGGTTAGATTTGTTAAATCCAAAGCGAAAAATTGAGAATAAGGTTGATGTAAAAGATCATGTTATTAAGAAACAAATGTGTCAGCAAAGATATCATGGCTCTCTTGAAACAAAATTTGAATTAAATAATGAAGTAATGGTAAAAGATTATACAAAGCCTGGGAAAGTATCATGGAGAAAAGCCAAAATTGTTAAAAAATTAGGTAGACAAACTTATATGGTTGAGACTGACGATAAAAAAATTTGGAAACGTCACGCCAACCAAATAGTTTTGGCTGCTTTAAAAAGGGTAAACAAAGATTCAAAAATAAATATTGAGGTAACAGATTACAATTATCCTTTACCAACTTCTTGTAAAGAGAATGAATTGTTTAATAAAAATATTGACAACAAAACTCAATTAATAGACAAAAATGTAAATGTAATGGAAGAAATTTCCATTAACAATGAAGAAAACGGAAAAGTTATTTCTTCTCATAAGTATAATTTACGGAAACGTAATAACTAATAACAAAAACAACTGAATGTATATATAAAACATGTATTAATTTTTAAATTTTGGAAATTTGAATATTTTTTTTTTTTGTAAAGAGGGTATGTGTGGTATATGCAAATACATAACTGCTTATTATTAAATTCACCACGCATTCTCTCTCTCTCTCTTTACTTGTTCTGAATATGAAATTGTAACTTAGTCTTAAGTCAGTTTTTAGTCTTTAAGTAAATGCCTAATAAAGAACACTTATACACGAAAACAACACCGGCTACTTGTACATCATAATTATTTATAAAATATTTATCATTTAAATTATATGATATTTTGTAGGTTGTGCTCCTTTTTCATTTTACCAACTCGCTTGGACATGGTGCTGGTTGCAGTCCCTTCTGTTCGTGGTATCATCATGTAAGTATTTATTGTTCTTTAAATCTTTATCATTTAAACTCAAACGATATTTTCTAATTTAGGTCAATATCTTCAATTATTCTGGACCTGGCGCCGACTCTCGAGGAACCAGAGGCCCCGCAAGAGCCATCAAAGCTACGGAGTTGTTTATTTTATAAATACAATCTGTAAGTTTTGTTTTTCTTTTTGTTTAATAAAATACAAGGCGTTGTGTTGTGAGCGCTGTGCTGGCGCTCGTCCAGTGTTTTTTTTTTCTCGGTCCGTCCGTCTAGGTTCGCGGCGTGGCGGCGCAGCGTGTGCTGCCCACTTATTCTTTGGCCTGGCTGCGCAGCGGCGTTGCTCAGGGTCGTAAATGTGACTGCGCAGCGGGCGCTGTCTTGTGTTTTCCAGGTTGTTTTATTCAGGTAAGAAACTTACTTTTTTTAAGTATATACTGCAGCTGCAGATGTGCAGCCTTGCACGCAGTGGTGTGGCTTCGTGCGTGGTAGCGTACGCGCCTACGCGGCAACGTATGCAGTTGTGTGCGCGTCAGCGTATGCAGTTGTGTGCGCGGCAGCGTATGCAATTGTGTGCGCATCAGCGTATGCAGTTGTGTGCGTGGCAGCGTATGCAATTGTGTGCGCATCAGCGTATGCAGTTGTGTGTACGGCAGCGTATGCAATTGTGTGCGCGTCAGCGTATGCAGTTGTGTGCGCGTCAGCGTATGCAGTTGTGTGCGCGGCAGCGTATGCAATCGTGTACGCGTCAGCGTATGCAGTTGTGTGCGCGGCAGCGTATGCAGTCGTGCGCGGCAGCGTATGCAATAGTGTGCGCGGCCGATACCATGCGATAGACTGTGTTAACACTGCGATTTTGGTTAACAGGTCTCGATGCGATGCCAGTTGTTGGCGCAGGTGTCGCTGCGATCTCAGTTCTTGACGCAGGTGTCGCTGCGATACCAGTTGTTGACGCAGGTGTCGCTGCGATGCCAGTTGTTGACGCAAGTGTCGCTGCGATACCAGTTGTTGACGCAGGTATCGCTGCGATGCCAGTTGTTGACGCAGGTGTCGCTGCGATGCCAGTTGTTGACGCAGGTGTCGCTGCGATCTCAGTTGTTGACGCAAGAGTCGCTGCGATCTCAGTTGTTGACGCAGGAGTCGCTGCGATGCCAGTTGTTGACGCAGGTGTCGCTGCGATCTCAGTTGTTGACGCAGGAGTCGCTGCGATGCCAGTTGTTGACGCAGGTGTCGCTGCGATCTCAGTTGTTGACGCAGGTGTCGCTGCGATGCCAGTTGTTGACGCAGGTGGTGCTGCGCTGCCAGTTGTTGACGCAGGTGTCGCTGCGGTACCAGTTGTTGACGCAGGTGTCGCTGCGATCTCAGTTGTTGACGCAGGTGTCGCTGCGATACCAGTTGTTGACGCAGGTGTCGCTGCGATGCCAGTTGTTGACGCAGGTGTCGCTGCGCTTCCAGTTGTTGACGCAGGTGGTGCTGCGCTTCCAACGCGATTTTAGCTACGATTCTTGGTCAGACTGAAATAGTTTCAGCTGACTGATATGGGCTGTCCTCGTTCGGGTTTCTCTTTCGCGCTTAACGCGTACTATCACTGGGGATATAAAATCGATGATTTTATATGGGCCATCGAACTTCGGAGCCAGCTTTGCTGCAAAACTATCTATCGCCTTCGATAAGTGATGCTGCTTGATAAGGACCATTTCTCCGATTTTTGGGGTCCAGTTTCGTCTTCGTAGATTGTAGTGCCGAGCTTGGTCCTGGGCAGCTCTTTCTAGGTTGCGCCGCACAATCTCGAAAATCTCTTTCATTTTTATTTCTCTTTCTGGGGCTGTCTGTGGTTCTTCTCCTGTGCCAAATGTTTGCTCGTCATACATGGTTTTTGGCAGCCTTGGTTCACGTCCTTGAATCAGAAAGGCTGGGCTATATCCAGTAGTTTCGGAGACACTGGTGTTCATGGCTAGTGAGATTTCTGGAAGCAGTTCGTCCCAGACCCGTTGTTGCTCACCTGTGAACTGTGCTATCATCGTCTTGATAGTCCGATTTGCGCGCTCTGTTGGGTTCTCCTGGGGTGTATACGGGGCAGTGAATTGGTGTTTCACTCCTAGTTCGTTTAAGAACTTTTTAAATGATCGACTCGTGAATTGGGCGCCGTTATCCGTGACGAGGACCTTTGGGACGCCAAAACGCGCTAGGATGCGCTCTCGAAATGCGCGTTGGAGGTGATCGCTGGTCGCCTTGCGCAGCGGCATCACTTCAGTCCATTTCGAGAATTTGTCGAAAAATACCAGGAGCATTGTGTTTCCATGTTTGGACCTAGGGAGGGGTCCAACGAAATCAGCGCATACAATTGACCAAGGCTCTTCCGCAATTTGGGTAAGCATCTTACCAGCGGGACTTTGTTGGCTTGGCTTGTAGCGCTGGCATGATTCGCAACGACGAACATAACGGCCAATATCGCGGAATATGCCTGGCCAATAGTATTTATTGGCTATTCTTGCAATTGTTTTCCGTATTCCTAAGTGGCCGGCGCACGGGCTATCATGGTTCTCTTTCAGAACCCTGTCTCTCGAATAACTGGGCACACAAAGTTTCCAAGGAACGCAATCTTTGTCGTTCGCTTGGCTTGCGATGTGTCTGTACATCTGCCCCTCTTCCATAACGTAGTCTGGGAACTTCTCTGGGTTCTCCAAGACCTCTTGCATCTTTTACGCAACCAGTTGCACGTATTTTCTTGTGCCTCTTCCATGGTTGATTTACGCAGCATCTCTTGAGGCTGTCGAGACAACGCGTCAGCTACTACGTTGAGTTTTCCTCTGCGGTATTGTATGTCAAATGTGTGTTGTTGAAGCTCCAACGCCCACCTCGCGATGCGACCAGATGGACTCTCTATTGAGTTCTTCTTCTTCTCCGTCGCTGTCTCTTCTCGCACTACTGTGCATAGTGGGGAAACGTTAGCACTCGTTGTCACCTCGCTACTTTTTAACGTTATGGTGTGGCCGCCGCATGTAAGCGTCGCCTGGATTCTTATGAGAAAGTCCATTCCCAAAATTACATCTTCCACTATGTCGGGTAGCACAAGTAACGGAATCCGGCAAGCATCATTTCCCATTCTCACGTCTATGACCAATGATTCGCTCACGGATCGCACAGAGTTGTCGGCCATTCGTACGATGATGTCTTCCTTTCTCTTCTCTCCTGTGTTGGCTAATCTTTCAGCTAACTGCTGACTCACAAAACTCCTGGTGGCTCCTGTGTCAATAGTGGCCTCTCGAACTTCCTTTCCGAGGGTAACAAATGCAAAAATGTGGGCTGCGTCGTGTTGTAGGCTTTCTACGGAATGCGAGGGACCGTGTGTGCTATCCCCGATAGGCCTCGCGTCTATCGGGTGTTCCGTCCGTTTCCCGACTGCCGACGACAACATTCCATCGCTTTTACGCTTCGTTTCCCACACTCCCAACAGAATATTACCCATGGATTCCGGCATTCGTGGCGCATGTGGCCATCTCTGCCATATCGTCTGCACGCTGTTCGTGGATTGATGGGTGCCTCCGGAGCTTGAGTAACCATGCGATGACGTTCCTCTCTGGGTCTTTGAACCGGTGCTCGAATGGGTGCCGCGTCTGCATGTATGCATTCGAAGTCTTCGGCCAACGCCATGAGCTCTTCCAGACTAACAAAATCTTTCCTTTTTATATAGAGCTGGTACTCTTGCCGACTGTTCCTGAACGTTCTTTCGAGTTTTTGCTGTTCGCTGTAACTTGAATGTCGCATCAAGCTCTGTAGCGCCAGGACGTAATCCTTAAAAGATTCGCCAGGGTGCTGATGCCTCTGCCTTATGTCGTCGTCCAATCTTTCGAAATATCTCGCGGGTAGAAAGAAATGCAAGAAGTCTTCCTTGAAGCTTCTCCATTCGCGCCACATCCTATTATTATTTCGAAACCACGTCAACGCTCGGTCTCTTAATAATTCGGGCATCGTTCGGGGAAGATGGTCTTTTCCGAGGCCATACACTTCCGCCAGTTCTTCTACACGCTCAATGAACGCAAGTGGGTCTCGGCCACCGTCGTACTTCACAGACCACTTTCTCACTTGGTCAATCACAGTAGCGTACGGATTGTGGTTGTACTGCGCCACCTGTGGTTGTACTTCGGGCATTACTCCGTTATACGTCGGCATAGCTATATGGGTATACGCCGATCCTGTAGGTTCTACGCTGGGCATCGGTATTGGTTGAGGGACGACAAGCTGACCAGGGGAAGGACATCTTGCATGTTTTGCTTCCAGTTCGATGAGGCGTTGTTGCACCTCCGGTTTTTGGTCTGGCTCTTGCGCAAACGTAGCAAATCTTTTCCTGAGTTCTTCAACAGTACCTTCGCCGCTGAAGTTAAATTCTCTCGCGTAGGCCAACAAGTCGTCTCTTCGCAGTGCGTGTATCCAGGCTGTTCGTACCATGATTCTTTCGTGAGTTGCTTTTCCTGTCGTTTTTCGTGTCTATTCCTGTGAACAATAGTCCCTGCTCGGGCGCCACTTGTAACGAACCTCCACTGGTTTTTTTGTTTGCTGGGGTAAGCTCAGCGGGTTTCCAGGGTTCTTACAAGAAATTACACTTTGGTTTTATTTAACAATTGATCTTTATTAAATGGTTGGCCTTTATCTTTACTACACGGTAAAATATATGAATTTATATTTTGTATTGTTGAATTTAATGGGCCTTATTCCTCCAGGTCTTCACGTCTGCGTCTCGACTTAACAGGCGGGCCTACAAGCCGCAGCACTGTTACTCGATGAAAAAAAACGAACACGCGGGCTTACAAGCCACGGACAATGTTCTGGTTTGAGCAGGCGGGCATACAAGCCACGGACGCTGCTAACAAAAAGGTGAAGACAGGTGGGCCTACAAGCCACCGACTCTGTCTACCGCTACTGCAGGGGGCCTACAAGCCACCGACTCTGTCTACCGCTACTGCAGGGGGCCTACAAGCCACCGACGCTGCTCTTGCCGTTGGATAAACAAGTGGGCCTACAAGCCACCGAAATGTTTATCTATTACTTTTGCAGGTGGGCCTACAAGCCAACGACTCTGCTTTCTCCGTTGGATAGACAAGTGGGCCTACAAGCCACCGAAATGTCTATCTATTGTCTTTGCAGGTGGGCCTACAAGCCAACGACTCTGCTTTCTCCGTTGGATAGACAAGTGGGCCTACAAGCCACCGAAATGTCTATCTATTGTCTTTGCAGGTGGGCCTACAAGCCAACGACTCTGCTCTTAATAAAAAAAATATTTCACTTCTCACAATTTCTCACCTCCTCTGTTTTTGCCACTTTCCAGTCTTTTCTTCGGTCGGCGTATTTTACTCAAATACTTTTCGGTCCAATTGCACTCTCTGCTTCACTGTTTTATTTTTGTTTATATAATCCCGATCACTTGCACTCTGCACACTTTTAATGTATAACACATTCTGTCCTCTGCTCTTCGATTGCGGCCTATTTATACCATCGTCTTCTTGTTGTTTGTGACAAACAAGGTACCGCAATCGAAAGTTCTGGGCTGATTTTCCCGTAACCGAGGTCCCGTACGGTGCAGCCTTGTTGTTGTCTTTCATCAGAATTTTGTTTACATTTTGCCCAGCAATTTGCCTTCTGTTATTTTCTTATGTGACCCGCTACTTGACTCTGAGCAAGATCACGCCAGCTTTGCGCATGTATTTGCGCACGTTTTGCATGTTTCCAACCTTTTTTACATGCTTTCCCTTTATCTCTCTCTTTTCTAATATAAAAGTGCATGGGTGTTATTTTTGTATTCATGTGTTTTTATTCATTATATTAATTCAGTGTTTATATGTGTGTGTGTAAAAAAATAAAGTGAAGCATAAATATCAACTGGCGGTGTTACCAAGGTGTCTTTCTCGCACCTTGGCCGTTGTGCGGCTAAAAAATCGCCAGCGATATTTTAGTCGTCACACACTAAAATACATTATTTTCGTTTTTTCGCTTAAAACCAACTTATGCTCAGAAGAACTAAATCATAGTTAATACCACAGGTTAGATTTAGAAAAGACTCACTTGTAAACGTACACGCCATGTCATCAGCAAACGCTATAACCTTACTTAAGAATGGCAAACTAAAGATGGAATTTATAAATATTAGAAACAAGATTGGACCCAAAACAGAACTCTGGGGGACGCCAACATTTATATTAACATAGTTGCTAAGTGAACTATTTATTTTAACTCGCTGCTTCCTGTTTGACAAAAACGATCGAAACCAAGAGTGAAAAATACCTCTAATGAAGCATTTATAAAATTTCAAAAGTAAAATTTCGTGATCTACAGTATCAAAGGCCTTAGTTATATCAATGAAAAGAGCAGCACAGACAAGTTTATTATTTAAACCATTGTAAATATTATTACAAACTTTTAGAAGTGCCATCCATCTTCAGTGGATGAATTCTCACGGAAACCAAACTGACAATTGCTAAAAAATTTTGTTTTCGTTAGAAATTTAATCATTTTTGTTTTCACAGCTTTTTTCAAAAATTTTTGAAAAGATGGGTAGTAAAGAGATCGGTCTGTAACTGTTCAAAAGAGTTTTATCGCGTTTTTTAAATGACGGAATAACTACAGCTTTTTTTAGATCGTCAGGGAAAACTCCACTCGCTATACTTTTGTTGAAGATATGACACAGGATATCTACAATGTTAAAAACAATCATTTTTATAAATATACTAGAAAAACCATCGTCAGAACAACAATTTGAATTTTTTAGAGACAAAATAATTTTATAAATTTCAAACGACGAAATTGGGTCAAAAAATACACTACGGGGATGGGAAATTTCTTTACCTGAACATTTACAGGAAACAACGTTAGGGCAAACATCAGCGACCACATGTTTACCAATTTTAGAAAAAGTCTGTCTAGTCTACTGTATGATTTGCTCTATACAGACCTGTTGTTGTTGTTAGTTGTTTTCTTCATAAACATACTTAGCCTCGAGCTCAACAGTTAGTCTCATAATACAGGGTGGGCCAAATACAAGTCATTTTTTAAGTGCAATAAAATTAACAAAATTAAATTTGTTCTATGTATTATGGCTTTATTAGTAAGAGCAAGCATTCCCATTAATTATGGAACACAACGTCGTTCAATTGGCTACCTCGGCTAGCTTCGCAGTAGCGCATTCTATCACTCCAATTTTCCAAGACCTTGTTGATAGTTTCGGGCTGATATTGGCCTTAAGTGCTTAAATCATTTCCAAAGAATCAGTTCCCCACAAAAAAAAAGTCCAAATGGGTCAAATCGCAGCTCCGAGGCGGCCAACTGACATCGCCAAAACGGCTGATAACACGATTTGGGAATTTGGTGCGCAAAAGATCGATTGTGGCATGGCGCGACATCCTGCATGAACCAGAGGTCGTCCAAATTCATGTCTCCAATTTCAGTAAATAAAAGTCGGTTAACATGACTCTGTAACGCCCACCGTTGACCGAAACGTTGTTCCCAGCGTCATTTTCGAAGAAAAATGGTCCAATGATGCCACCACTCCATGATTGGATGCATCGGCTTTTAGACAATAACGTGCAGGTTTCCCAAGCCCCAAATGCGACAATTTTGTTTGTTAACGTAGCCGCCGAGATGAAAACGCGCCTCGTCAGACAAGATGATTTTTCGCCCACATCATCTTCTTTTCAAATAACACACTGTTTGGGCTACACAGCAATCACTTTGGAAATAATTTTCCAATATTTCCAGGGAAGCAACTGTCAGTGTCAAAAACCTATGATTTAAAGAGATATCACTACATGGCCCACCCTCTATAATTGAATGAATAGAGGTCACATTAAAATTTAACCAAACATTAGTTTGATTTAATTAATTATAACAACTATCAGTTCTCAAACATAATCTAAATTAATGTAATTTTCTTAAACCAGAAATAGTATTTTTCTATAGCTATCTAATTACGAGAGAAGGTGTCAAAACAGACTCAGCAAAGCATAAAACAATTGAATTATATCCAATACAAAAAAAAAATGGCAATGAAGTTCGTAAATTCGTAGCATTTGGAATTATTATATAAAACTTAATTAAGGGGGAAGACTCACCAGACAACAGGATTTTCAATAATTTTTTACAAAAAACAGAGTATTGATTACATTGAATGATAAAACAAAATGGCGGCACTACAGATGCTCAAACTCGTCTTCTTCAATTTGTGCTGAACTCAAATCAACTAAACAAAATTATTTTTTACTAAAATAAGTTATTTCGCTTTGCACATTAGGCATGTGCACTAGGGCGGGTCAATTTATATGAATGAAAAAAAAAAATAAAAAATCGTAGGCGCTAAAAATGTTCTACGGAAAATTCTGAGTCACTTTGCCTAAGAACTCCTTAGTCTAAAATCCATTTCGAGCCTCCGGTTTTTCGAGAGAAGGTTTTAATTGGTGTTTTGCTACAATATGTGAAAAAATTGGTAAACAGAGCCATAAAAGCTGTACTAGGATACAAATTTTGGGTTTTTTCGGAAAGAAATCTTCATCGAATTTCCTTGTTTAACAAAAATTTCGAAATAATTTAATATTTGATCAAAATTCGAAATGGGTTATATTATAAAACTACTCAATAAGAAATTATAGGCTTTCTGAGCAAACGTTTTCACCAAATAAAAAAATTGTCAAAAGTTTTAACTATGGTTTTGATTTTTAACACGCTGACTGCCTAACACGACATAACTCGTAATAGCGCATTTCCTCAGGACGTCCAATACAAGTAATCTCGTAGTTTCTTGACATCCCACTTTTTTGCCGCTACGAGTGAGTTCGTAGTTTATCAATGAAAATATGAATAGATGGCCTCCTGGAAGAAGAAAACAATCAAATTTGGCTCATACGAAAAGAAATTTTATTTAAAATGAACCAAAAATATGCATTCAATGTTTATTCATTAGTTAACAGAAAAAATATGATTAAATCGATTTCGCTTTTCGGACCAGAATCCGAAAAGTGTCGTGGCATTCAACGTGTTCAGCACTACTCGAAAGCAATAAATAAAACCAAAAACCTAAAAAATGCATAATAAATAAAAATATTTCTTCTAAATATATGTGGGTTTTGGTACATAAAACATTATTAAAAAAAAGTGAAAAGAAGCAAAAAAATATTTGTACTTAAAATTAAATTAAACTTAAGGGAAGGGTTCCCTCATTATGGACAAAAATAAGGCAAAGTTTGTATTTTTGTTGTAGGACAATGAAAAGGCGTACGAACTTTTGGTTTTGATGATTATATTAGTTTATTATCAGAGAATTTAAAAAAGTGAAAAAGTTGAAAAAATTCAAAATGGCGGCTACAAAATGCACATTTCCGTGGGCCCCTGCGCGCGAAACATGGTGTCCTAACTAAAATTCTGCCGCTTCTTGTGGTGGACTGAAATCAAAAATTGTTGTTATTACTTAAAGATAATGATATTTTCTATGACTGGAACTAAAATTGTTATTATTCATGTAAAACTCATTGAATAATGAACATTAGAACAAAAAGTTCAAATTTTGCTTTTTTTCCATTTCAACAACGTTAAAAAAATATAAATAAATAATTTTTATACATGATGTTAGTTCAGGGCGTACAAAAAAGCATGCACTTCCAAACAGTTCTTAGGTAAAGAGAATCGGATCAATAGATCAGGCCTGAGAGTTTTAGTTAGATCGGAAAACGTGGTTTCGAGATAAGCGCGTTTGAAGTTTTTTTAAAAGTTTAGTTTGGACGTAGCGCGCGTGAGATAGGTGTCTTCAAGACGTTGCCATTCGAAAAATATTCGTCGGATCGAAAAATCCATTTACACACATATTCTACACATAAGTGGCTTTCATTTTTTGCAAAAAAAAAAATCTATTTTTTAGTCCAAAATGAGGGAACCCTTCCCTTAAGTTTGAATAAAATAAGGTCAAAATAAGTGAAAAGGTTATTATACGTGGTCCTGTTTGCTTTTAAGACGTGGTATTTTTCTTCGGCGGCGGCGGTGGCGTCCGTGGCGTAGTTGGTTAAAGTGCGTGGCCGCTATGTCAACGAACCTTGGAGACCCAGGTTCGAACCCCAGCAGCGACAGAAAATTATTTGAATTAAAATAATTTTTCTGTACGGCCGCCACCTCTCTGCAGACAATTGCAAACCTCAGAGAGTAATCAAATGCCATGTAAAACTTCTTCAGTAAAGAATAAGAACATTACGTTCATCGCCGTTCGGAGTCTATGGCTTTGTTAGAGGACGCTCTACATTTACTTAGCTTGGTTTAGCTTGGTTTAGGGGGAGTATTGTAATTCATCTTGAAAGGAGGGATTCATGGTAGATGTCATCTATACCGATTTCTCTGATGCTTTTGGCAAATTGAAAAATTTAATTTTAATTAAGAAACTAGCTAATTTTGGTAGTGGCGTCCGTGGCGTAGTTGGTTAAAGTGCGTGGCCGCTATGTCAACGAACCTGGAGACCCGGGTTCGAACCCCAGCAGCGACAGAAAAATATTTGAATTAAAATAATTTTTCTGTACGGCCGCCACCTCTCTGCAGATAATGGCAAACCTCAGAGAGTAATCAAAATGTCATGTAAAGCTTCTTGAGAATAAGAACATTTCGTTCATCGCCGTTCGGAGTCGGCGTTAAGCCTGTAAGTCCATTTCTCGGTCAATTGTGTACAAACTTAATAACACGCACAACACAATTGATCCTAAGAAGCTAGGTCAAAGTCCTTTCAAGGGCTGAAATGGCCAGTTATTTATTTTTTAATTTTTTTTTTCTTCGGCATTCTGCGATCACAGCCATAACTGCCTCGCGATTTTTTCCAACAACTTTTCAATATGCACTTGAACAAATCTTGAACAAACAAAAATTGAAACAAATCTTGAAGTTCCTTGAATATAGCATGGAATTTGTGGATCGGGAAGTGGTGGACTTTCAACATCTAAGAATTCCTTTAAGTGTTCATACGGAATGCTACTTGTGAACGGTGGTCCCGACAAAATGTTATATATAGATTCATATAATCTACACAACCAAAATTATTTTGAAAATTTTTTCAAAAAATTGGGTTATATTATATTATCTGGGTGTGCAAAATATGAATTATGCTGAATTATGGGGTTGATTACTTCACATAATGGGATGGTAGGTATTGTGTGAAGCATATAAATTTAGCTAGGAGTGGACAGCCATATACAACAGAACTGTAGTATTTTATGTTGAACTACATAGCTACATAAACTTTTATAACATACTCTGCTAATAAAAAATAACCCTTGAAGGGATTCCCGAATAGTTCTAATATACTTTTATTTTTCGATTCTTTTTGATATCTATCAATTAAATTGTTAAGTTTCACTATAACACTCTTTATATTCATTATTTCAATGTTTAAACGATTCTAAATTTTAGTTCACTTTGTTGAGACTTCAGAAGTAAAAGTTTTATAGGCAAATCTTTCGTTTCCTTTTTTGGAGCGTTCACAAGGTAAAGAGTAACATCTTAATATGTCACGAATGTTTGGTAAATTAAGACCACTGAAATCTTGTGGCGGGTCCAAGAGAACTAATATATTGAGATGGCATATGTGACATATTGAAACTGAATTAAGATTATGACTTTACGTCCATCTCTGATAACAGCGACTAAATTGAAGCGTTCACTTTTAACAAAAATAAATAAATAAATATATTTAAAAAAATAAAAAAATAATTAAATAATAAATTTCAAAAAAATGAAAAACACAAAAAGAAAAAAAATATGAAAAATAATGAAAATTTGAAAAAAATTAAAAACACGAGAAGAAAAAAAAATACACTTTTTATAAAGAAATTGTTAAAATTATATTTCTTGTTAAGGATCGCTGCTATTTTTATAGATTAAAAAAAGGCACGTTTTATCTTATTTAAGAAATGTTTAATTCAGTTCAATATGTATGTATTTAATAATCAGCACATGTTAATTTGAAGACGGTTATAAAGAGAATGTAAGACGTAAGAAAATGAAATATAAAAGTATAAGTAGAAAAATGTCAAAGGCGAAGTGACAGCTCTGAGAGTGTTGCCACACTGACATGCGTATTGTAGTTGATGACTATGGGAATATTCAACACGCCCTCTCAATATGCAGGTCACCTCAGTTAGAAATGCCAAGTCCTTCTAAGCATCTCTCATGATTTGCTCTCACCAAAGACTTTGTCAGCACATCTGCAGTCATATCTTGTGTGGAAATGTGCTTTAATACAAAAAATCCAGCACCAATCGATTCCCGAACAAAATGATGTCTGATATCGATGTGTTTAGTACGGGCATGGAAAACAGGATCATTCGCCAAATGCTGAGCACTTTGATTGTCCACAAAAATAGTAATGTTAGTCAATTTTTGCAAATTTAGCTCGTTCAGAAAACTTCGCAAATAAATCGCTTCTTTTGCTGCTTCGGATAAACTTATATACTCAGCTTCCGTTGATGATAATGCCACTGTACGCTGTTTTTGTGACTTCCAAGTTATCGCAGCTCCACTGAGTAAAAACACGTACCCTGTGTATGATCGTCGATCTACAGAACAACCACCCCAGTCGGCATCAGTATATCCTAACAACGGCTTACCAGTCTTCCTGTATATTAGACCCTTATTCACAGTTCCAGCAAGATATCTCAAGATCCTTTTTGCAGCAATCCAGTGCCACTTTTGGGGCTTATTTACAAACTGCGCTAATCTTGAAACTGCGTTGGAAATATCAGGTCTGGTTGCAACAGACAAATACATTAATGAGCCAATTAATTCTCTATATGGACATTCTTCAATTAAATTATCGCCTTCATTGTTAATGAAACGCATCTTTATTTCGGCAGGCGTTGCCAATGGATTGCATTCACTCATTCCGTACTGTTTTAACAATTCCAGAATATATAAGCTTTGCTTTAATTTAATTTCTGAATCAGTCTGATTTATTTCTAAACCAAGGCAATAATTTGCTTGGCCGAGGTCCTTGATCTCAAAATCCTCTAAAAGACATTGTTTAAGCTTATCAATACTATTGCTATTACGTGATGCAACTAGAATGTCATCCACATACACCAACAACAGCATAAAGTCTTTATCTTGGTTCCCATAAAACAAACATGGCTCATTTATTGTTGGTTTCAGACCTATGCTAACCAGCTTTTCTCTAAGTTTAACATACCATTGTCTGCTAGCTTGTTTTAAACCGTATAATGCCTTCTTAAGCCTACAAACGTTTCCACCATTTTGCAAGTCTATAAGCATATTTCTTGCTCGTATACCAATAATTGAATTTTTGGCTTCTTTGAGCGCAATGCGTTCGAGCATCTCATTTAACATATCTGGCACCTTCATAAGAACTCTTTCCTCTAATGAACCATTCAAAAACGCCGTTACAACATCGAACTGCCAGACTTTCAACCCAAACTGCACTGACAATGCCAATAATAATCTAAGTGTTTCTAGTCGCGCTACTGGAGCAAATGTTTGATGGTAGTCAATGCCATACTTTTGACTAAAGCCTTTTGCTACTAGTCGAGCCTTGCGACGTTCTACTTGCCCTTCTGAACCATATTTATTTGTCAGCACAAAGCGGCAGCCAACGACATTTTTATCAGCAGGTGTTTTTAAAATATCCCAAGTATTATTTTTTATAAGACTCACCACTTCTGACTCAATTGCATCTTTCCATTCTTCACATGCAGCACTCTTCAATGCATCCCGCACGCTGAACTCAGCAACACCAGCAAAAACATCATCGTTAATGTTATCAAACACAATTTCTTCCTCAATAGCTGCTTCCTCAATGGGTGCTTCCTCTAGTTCTGATGTTGACTTGATTGAACGAAATAGCTTTCTCGGACGCCCTCTGCGTCCTGTGCGCAATAGCTTTGGCCTTCCAGATATTCTGCATTCTCCTTCTTTGTTTTGTGAATCAGTAACTTCGGCACCTTGGGTTTGCAATGGTGGTGGAGAGAATTCGATGATCTTTGGCTGACTTTCGTTACTAATTTCGACTTTCTGTGAAAATGTAAATAATTCATTTAATGTATTTAAATTCATCAACTCTTTTTGAATTTCTTCTAGGAACTTTACATCACGTGCATAGATTACTTTCTTCTTGTTTGGAACCCATATGCGGTAACCCTTCCTATCTCGAGGATAACCTACGAACACGCCTTCAAAAGATCTTTGTGCAAGTTTATCTTTGGTAGGGTCCTTGTCAAAAACCATTACTTTTGACCCAAAAGTTTTAAAATAACTCACCTTCGGCCTCTTATTGGTCCATTTTTTATATGGTATTTTTCCGTTTAAAGTACTCGATGGGCATCTATTTCGAATGTAACTTGCTGTGGCTATAGCCTCGCACCAAAAACTTGAACTCAAACCAGATTTTATTAAAAGACACCTTGCCATATCTAAAAGTGTGCGGTTCATCCTCTCAGCTACTCCGTTTTGCTGTGGAGTTCGAGGAATTGTCAGCCTTCGCTCGATACCATTATCTGCAAGATATTTGTCAAAATCAGCATTGCAATACTCACGCCCATTATCTGACTGCAGGCATTTTACTTTCTTGCCAGTCTGCTTTTCAACCAAATTTTTGTAGAGCTGAAATGCTTCAAAAACGCCGCATTTCTCTCGCAAGAAGTAAACCTCACACCACCTAGTGCTATCGTCAATAAAAGTAACAAAGTACTTTGCGCGACCTAAAGATTCTACTCGAAAAGGGCCAACTACATCAGAGTGCACTATCTTCAATGTTTCTGTGCATGGAATTCGGCATTTGTTAAATGGCAACGCGGTCATCTTTCCCTTCAAACACACCTCACACCGGGCTAACTGTTGAGTGTCGTTTACGTCGATTGCAGGTAATATACCTTCACGCATCATTTTTATTAAGTCTTTTCCGTTTAAATGACCCAACCTGTCATGCCACTTCAACAGTTCGGAGCATCCAGGTTGAGCTACCGAGCATTCGAAATGTTCGCGTATATAGTACAAATCCCCTTTCCGATCCGCGATCACTGACATATTTCCACGGCCGTCACTCACATACGCATTGTTCTTGCAGAAAGTCACTTTGTGCCCCTTGTCCGCTATTTTGGCAACTGAAATAAGATTTGTTCGCAAGTCCGGAACAAATAAAGTATTTTTAAATTCAATTAATCGGTGACCACTATGACCAGCAACGGACAATTCCACTACACCTTTGCCTTTGACTGCAGCACATGCCTTGCTTGCCAAATTAAGTTTTGCATTCGGAGATTCACTAATTGTTTTAAACAAACTCTCATCACCACACAAATGAGCTGTGCACCCACTATCCAAAATCCAGGCCTTTTGCACTCTTTTGGAATTTGCAACACACGCATTCCCTGCATCAGCTGTTACTGTATGACTTACTGCATAAGATTCATCAACACTGTGGCCAGATTGCTTAACACTGCGGTTGACATCGACCTTCTTTGCTGAACAAACATTAGCTTTATGTCCTGGAGCACCACATTTATAACACTTTAGCTCACGTTTTAACGCACTCTTGAATTTTCTGCGATTAGAAAATCGCTTACACTCATTTTGTCGAGTACCAGCAGCCATGGCTATGACCATATTTCCAGGTGCTTGTTTTCGTGCCTCACTCTCTTCAATAATTTTTACTTTTAGGGCTTCAGCACTAGGCAACTCATCTCGCGACTCAATTGCACATCTAAAATTTTCATACGATGTATGAAGGCTATATAGCAACATAATTGAAAGCAGATCTCCATTTATTTGCACACCCATGCTCTCCAGTTTGTCTACTGCATCGAAAAACTTAGAAATGTGCTCTTTCACATCTCCGTCTTCTTCAAGCCTTTGAAGCATGAGTTGTTTTAACAAGGTCGCCTTGCGTGCCGGTCCTTTCGACGCATATATTGACTCTAACTTTTTCCAAACCTCCCGCGATGTCTCACAACCACGGATTTGCTTTAATTCAGATGGTTGAATTGATAGAATCAAGTCCGCCTTGGCCTTTTTGTCTTGCTTTAACCACATGTTCCGGGCAGCGGCAGATGAAGCGTCACCCTCTGCTGGCATTAAGCACGTGCCGTTGACATACTCCCAGAGATCGTTTTTAGTCAGCAGCGCTTCTACTTGCATACTCCATGTATCAAAATTTTCTTTCGATAAAAGTTCAATCCGCGAAGAACTGGGCACGGAATTTGAAGTCATTATATCGGTTGTGCGCTCTTGATTCTCGATCTTCACATCAATTTTTGCTACGGCGTCTGTTAATTGAATATTAAAAATTTTTGAATTGTTCATTAAAATAATAATAACGTTAAATCAATTCAACAGCTTGGCGCATCTGGGCCCATAACCTGTTAAGGATCGCTGCTATTTTTATAGATTAAAAAAAGGCACGTTTTATCTTATTTAAGAAATGTTTAATTCAGTTCAATATGTATGTATTTAATAATCAGCACATGTTAATTTGAAGACGGTTATAAAGAGAATGTAAGACGTAAGAAAATGAAATATAAAAGTATAAGTAGAAAAATGTCAAAGGCGAAGTGACAGCTCTGAGAGTGTTGCCACACTGACATGCGTATTGTAGTTGATGACTATGGGAATATTCAACATTTCTAGTAATGACTAGTAATGACTAGACTAGTAATGCAAACTTTTAGGTACATTTAAGGCTAATACGTTTAAGAATATCTGTGCGATATCAAAATTTCAAGTTGATATCTTAATTACTTTTTAAGTTATATTCGACAGCGCGGAAAAAACAAGTTTTGAGAAAAACGCGATTAAAGTTTTCGTTCTTGCTTTCGGTACTCCCGACGCTCTTGACTTCACTGACTTTCTAAGAACTTTTAAGACTTTCTAAAAAAATAAAAAAAAAATAAATAACTGGCCATTTCAGCCCTTGAAAGGACTTTGACTTAGCTTCTTATGATCAATTGTGTTGTGCGTGTTATTAAGTTTGTACACAATTGACCGAGAACCGGACTAACATGTTTAACGCCGGCTCCGAACGAAGATGAACGGAATGTTCTCGTTCTCAAGAAGCTTTACATGGCATTTTGATTTCTCTCTGAGGTTTGCCATTGTCTGCAGAGAGGTGGCGGCCGTACAGAAAAATTATTTTATTTCAAATAATTTTCTGTCGCTGCTGGGGTTCGAACCTGAGTCTCCAGGTTCTTTGACATAGCGGCCACGCACTTTAACCAACTACGCCACGGACGCCACAAGACTTTCTATTGAGCTTAAAAAAAATTTTAAGTTTTGGAGGGCCTTCCCCCCTTAACAAACATGAATTAAATAAGCCAGTGATACATAAGAAACTATTAGCCATTCATTAGGAAATTCGTTTTTTCAGTCCATATTTATTTGGACGTAAAATTATAGTGGTCACCGATCACTGACCTTTAGTTTCTTTATTTTCTGATAAAAATCCATCTTCTAAATTAACGAGAATACGTTTTGAACTTTCAGAGTATGCCTATGAAGTTATTTATAAGAAAGCCAAATTGATGATTTTTATTCAAAACGATGATACCAAAAACAAATGATGAATGCACAAAGAAAATGTTAATAATAGCAATGGGCATGTCTGCAAGAAATATTATCCAATAGAAAGCAAAGATGCAACAATAGTAGCGTCAACACTAGTAAATCAATTCATTCTCAAATAAAGCACTTTCAAAGTTATAAAATCGGACAGAGGAACTGAATTTGTGAACGAGTTAATGAAAAACTTTCGTAAAAATATAGACATAAAACAAACATTTTCAGAACCCTACTATCACGAGACTTTAGGAACCATAGAACGTAACCATAGGGTATTTAATGAATATATGCTTAACTTTGCAAAAGATAATTAATGGGATAATTGGATACCTTTTTACCGTTTTGCTAACAATACTTCACTAAACGTTGACACAGGCTACTCACCTTTTGAATTAGTTTTTGGGAAACTACCCTACATACCAACTGATACCATACAAAAACAAAAAAAAAACAGCGGTATATGACATTGACTCATATGCCAATGAACTCAAAATAATGTTAAAAACTTAAATTTACTGGCAATTTTATTAACGCAAATACTTACAGTTAGTACTCGAAATCAGAAAATGATGATCGTCCTTCTCGATTATGAGGGAGTTTCGTCCAAATGAATCTCTCGCAAAATACACATTTTTTGTCACTTTGTTGTAAAATATGATACTAAATGGTCCTTTAAGAGTTTTAAAAAAAGTGCAAAGTTCGTCGTCAGTTCTGCATTTCGCTAATTCATTTAAAATCCACAAAGTATCGGAAACTTCTTTATACTTCTTTCTTTGGGCACTGTTAAAGGCATCTCCATTGAACAGCAAAATTATGGAGCCATTGGTAGCAGGCTGCGGGCATAACACACTTCCTTGCTGCCACAAAACAAAACCACCAAATACAATATTATTTTCGCATATAAAATTGTTTGCATCAGGACCTCTCTGAGTAAGATTCTTTTTTATGACCTACAGAGAGAATAGCATTGTTTAATCATACCATTTTTGTATAAGTTGAAATAAATAAAATAAGAAATATGAATGAATGAAAAGTTCAATACAAGGAATCGTTAAAAATTATCATGTCTGGAACATCTGAGGAAAAAAGAAAAAAATTTATCCTTGTTTAAGTGGCCTCCACCTGAACTAGGATAATTTTTCTCCGCCGAAGAAAAACAGAATTGCGACCGATTTTGTAATATAGATTTTTTTTTCAAATGGCCGCCATTTTGTTGTTTTTTGGCGGATAAAAATTATCCTAGCGGTGGCCACTTAAACAAGGATTAATTTGTTTTTTTTTATTTTTTCCTCAGATGTTCCAGACTGGTGATATCCTGCACACCGTCAATTTTTTGGCATTTTCTTAAAAAAAATCAAATAACGTCAAAAACCGCTTAAAAAATTCTGAAAAAAATTTTTTACATTCTTTAAATGTTAATAAATATATGTGCAAAATTTGAAAACGATATCTTTTTACCTTCTATGAAAAAAAATTCCCGAAAACAATTTTTTTTTTAATTTGTAACCTATATGTTTTATTTCTTTATTTCAAGCAAATGAACTACTAATACATAAGCTGTATGAAAAGTCTAAGCAGATGATAATTATTTTAGAAAAAATTATTTTAAATAAGGACACTGTAAAAAAATTCAATCAGAACAGGAATTAACCAATGAAAGCATTGCAAATAATACAACTGAGTTAACGCCTAGCCAAATGTGTTTTAAAATCGAATTTTTTAAAGAAGCTGCACAGAAGTTGTCCTCAGATGAAATTCTCATAGTAAAAACAAACTGCGTACATTTTATAAAAAAATGTATTGCTAAATTGCTTGATAATTTTCCGATAAATGATAAGTTTTTTTAAAACATAAGAGTTTTTAGACCCTAAAGTAGCTTTAGAGCAATTCTCTCTCGAATTTGTAGAGGAAAATAAGTATTCCCTGGAGGATGAACGCTCGATTATTCTGTTGCATATTTTTGGAAAACTATTTCAAGCAAAAAATTTAGATTTCAATTTAACAATTTTCTGATGATTATTTCTTTCATAAATCGGATAAAATCGTTACTGGTGTATATTTTCGGTGGGATTTTTTGTGTCATTTTGGTAGGATAAATAGGTTTATATCGGGATGCGATCGGGATTTTTTACTAAATCAGAATCACATCACTGATACATACATACATCAAGTCGGATTGAATCTCATTCTCATCAAAAAAATCCTCAACATGCTAAAGGTGGTCAGTGAATCCCCTTTTAACAAAACTGTGTTAGATTAATTCTCCACATCAAAACTACTTTGAACACATAAGAATGTACTTCGATCCAATTAGCTTTGAGCGCAGCAAAGTATGTATGTATGTATATGTATTTGTTTGTTTGTTTTGTGCTTGCTGAGAACAAAAAGAGCATAGTAGAGAGTAAAGGCTAAGTCGCAAAGGCGCGTTAGGTCGGTCGCGCTTTGACCGTACTTTGATCGTACTTTGGTCAACTTTACGGGATGAACTGTCAAAACGCCCGACCTTATAATTTTGAAATCATAATGTCGCGTTAGCAGGTCGTGCGTCTATTACTTAGAAGATGCCACTGTACGCGGTCAAACCAAAAAATTCCCACAAAGTCTGAAATCCCTAAATCACAATGTATATGCTGGAAGTACATGATGGCTGTATTTCTTTATTCATTTTAGCTATTCATATTTTAATAGCCGTCGCTATTTAAAAATAAATTATATGCTATTATATGCTTTATTATTTATATAATAAAGAAAATATTTACAATTAATTATGTTTAAAAAATAAATGTTTCTGCATATCCAACCAGCGTAGAAGGTATATGTTGGATTACATTGCTGAAGATTAACAAAAACAATAACAAACGAAAAAAACTAAAGCAACTGATATCTATTTATACATACAAGTTTACATTCATCCCAGTGGTATGGGGGACTACCTCCGCCCGTGTATATTCCCTAGCCCTTAAAGCACCACCCCTAGCACGTTATAATCCACTTACCATGCTTTAGCCTGGTGAATTTAACATGGGCATGTCATAGGAAGGTGGCTATTGACCCCTCTCCCTACCATAAGGACTGACGCTGTTTCCCTACCATAAAGACTGACGCTGTTTTTCTACCATAAGGACTGACGCTGTTTTCCTACCATAAGGACTGACGCTGTTTCCCTACCATAAGAACTGACGCTGTAGCCTTAGACACCACCGTACCGCCAATGGACGAACGGTAATGGTAGTCACTAGAAGGTAGCGCAAGGGTGGCTCGAAGCAACTAACCACGGCACTAACTCCAATGTACTTGCACATTCGGCACTTCCAGCTTTGAAGTTAATGTGTGCATATTCAATTAAAAAATTCAAATTAAGCTATATCGTTACCTTATTGTAGAAAGCCCCAACTCATTATTTTTCAAAATCTGTTTTATAACTGATTGAAATAAATACAAGAATATTTTTTATATTTCAAAATTAGACACTTCTGTTGCAGAGGTTTTTTTCGTTGAAATTTTTTTGAAATGCCTCTTCTTCTGTAGCTGGATAGCTTTCCGCAGCTCGTCTTCAGGGTTTCCATCACCTGAGCATGTTATAGAATCTGAAATATATTTATATGCATTATGAATATATCACATCTAAGATTCGACTGTCATTACCAATGAGGACTGGATACAAATTCCTTAAAGCCTTGAGTGACTTTTTGCCCTGCACACCATCTACATTGTAGTTAAACGTTACGTCTTCTGACAAAATGAACCTTTTTTTTATGCCACTAGGACGCAAAACGCTTTTAATTGCTTCAATCTATAGAAATTGAATAAATTAGAGTTATCCAAAATGTTACATGTAAAAATCACTTACGTATTCGTTTCTATTGTCAGGATCAATAATTTCATCGAGTTCTTGAAGTTGTTTCCCGTTCAATACAGGAAATTTCTGTCGCAGACTGTGCATAACCTTTTGCTTAGAGTTAAGTGAATTTAACAGCACTCCTTGCTTTGAAATGGCTTCGGCCAAAAATCTAAGCTGATCTGTAAGTGAACATAAATCATTAATAAATTAGTTGAATTAAATAAATTGAAAATGTTCTTACCTTGTATTAGTTTATCCCGTTTTTTTAGGTCATCTACAGAGTATAAAATAAACAAAAAGTTGAATGTTATTATTTTGACTACTGGTAAAATTTTTTAATTATGTACTCAGATTTAATTATTCGAGTTTGAGAAAAATTTTTATTTCTATTTCGATATTTCGCTACACCATGGGTAGCATCATCAGGAAATATAAACAAAGCAAACGGAATGACAAAATAAATATACCCTCCATACTGGTGATGTGGAGGGTGTAAACGATTAGAGCCTGAACTCAACGGAAATGTTTGACTTTGAGACGAACCTGGAAAAGTGTGCCAAAGATATCCACTCACCTTTAAAATGGCCACAAACGTAATGTCATCTACTGTGTCCAATTCATCAATTAGTTTCTGGTAGAGATAATTTACCAAGTCCTGATTGCGAATGGATTTTTGTGTCTTAAAGAACTCCATTGACATGACACACAACTCGGGCAGTGTCATATCTCTGGCACACTTTTCCAGGTTCGTCTCAAAGTCAAACATTTCCGTTGAGTTCAGGCGCTAATTGTTCCATTGCTTGCATTCCAAACTTGCAAGAAACATTTTGTTTTGCTCCCAATTTTTTAATTACATACATACCTGTCAGTTTATTTATTTGCTTTTTCAAGCCTTCACAATTGCAATTGTGGCGTTTTTTTTTGGGAAGTGGGCTACTTGACTCCGAATCGGACATTTTGATGCAGTTTAGTTTATTTTTTTTTTTATTAAAACGCAAGGTGTTTTTTGCCAAATCTTTCTTTTTGTTTAATTAATTTTTTGTAATTCTTTTCTTTAATTCTTTATATTTTAACTTGTTTACCACGTTACGATCACTTTTCTTCATCTTTAACTCCCGCTTTCCACAAATCAACTGAATCAACAATAAAAAATAACAACGAAACCAACATTCCAATCGGTATGTGCAAAGAATGAGTCATGAGTAACGGCTGTTGTTGTTGTTGCTGTAACACTGTTGTTGTTGTTATTTGGCAGCACACGTGTCCTTTCGTCCTATAATGTGCACTTTCGTCCTATAATGAAACTATTAGCATTTTGTTTTATACATAAAATCTCAACTGGTATGCTGTTTTTCATGTAACAATAATTATTTGGGCTAGTTGTCGTTAGTGAACAACTCTGAAAATTGTAGGCAAGTGTACCATTTGCTTTTTTTATTATTCCTTCGAAATTCGGAGTTACTAGAAAGTCATCTTCTAAAGCTTGTCTATGTATTTGCTGAAGTATTTTAACTGGACTTTTAACGCTTTTCTTCAATTTTTGCAGGTAGTTCTCAAAAGCATATGCGGAACTTTTAGTTGGATCTCCAACTTGTCGCACTGTTTCTGTTAGGTGAAGCAAATTATGCACATTGTATGATATGCTATTTTTGCCGAACACTGTAGCAAAATTTTCTACAAAAAGGGCAAGTAACTCTTGCAATGTTTTTAAATTATTTATTCGTTGTTTAGGGCAGCAAATAAGTCTATATGCACAGTGAAGCAGCAAAAATTCGTAATACACATTGTCATCCACTTCACCCTTCAGTGCTATTATTCCAGTGTATAATAAGAACTGGCGAAATTCAGTAGCCTTCCAGTTGGAAATTTCATCTAAAGACCTGGGCTTTCTAACAAACTCTTTGGGAATATAACATTTTATTTTTAACAAATTTTCTGATACATTCTTCTTAAAGTCTTTTGCACTTTTGAAGCATACTTTTTTTTCTATAGCTCTGAGCAAGAACTTTCGTGTAACACCTAAATCAACAAGGTGCATACAATCCAGACTAAATTGTGTTACCATCCCAATACCCAAGTTTTCCATTGGTGATTTTATTTTCAGGTACTCAGATGAATGATGATTGCGATATTTTCTGCTGGCAAAATCCTGGTCACTAATTATTGTTTTGGACGTTGTTTCATAAGTGAGAGTTCCGTCAACCTTTTTTGCGACTTGTGTGCATTTGGAACATCCATGGCGCGAATTATGGCCAGGTATACCACTTATGTATGCTTTTGCTGGTGCATCACATACTATGGTTCTTATATCTATTGAAATATTTCTGTTTCCGATTTGTAGGCCACTGTCTCTATAAGACAACAGCTCAGAAACGAAATCGTTGAGGAACTCATCACAATTTGTTGGCTTGCTTTTGCCCAAAAAAAATCCAATAGAAAATATTGGAGGAGCCTCAATATTTTGTATTCTTAAAAGTATAGGCCACAATTGCACTCTTGAACTGCGAAATAGTGGTAAACCATCTATATTAACATCAACTAAAATGTTTTGTGGAATGGAATAAACTTGGCTAATTTTTTCCAAATTCAGTTTTATTCCAACGTGTAAATATTGGCCACCGCCTATCGTCCTTATTTGTCCTGTTTTGCCGGCAGAGGAGGTATAAAACTGGCTAACATCCAGATTTTCTTCTTTTAAAATTTTAAGTAAATCCTCTGCAGATCGTCTGTTTGGTCTATGCTTTTTAAACCATGACCTTAACTTACAGGTGAGGTTGCTGTTGTGTTTTTTACCGATAGTTCTATTAACTGTACCTGAGCTTTCTATTCCCTCAAATACATGCACTTTTTCGCAATCATTATTTTCCACAACATTTTCTTCACTATTTTCTTCACTATTTGCCTCAGTTTCTTCTCTAATTTTTTCAAAAGCTTCTATGAAACTATTAACTTCTTTTTTTTCACAATCATTAAGTTCTTTTTGTACTTCGGCTTCTTTTTTTTATCATTACAACTTTTTTCTCTTCCTACTTTATTAAATTCATTTAAAAACTTTTCTCTTTCTGATTTAAATAGTCTTTTTAGATGTCTTCCACTCATCTTTAATTTTTTGGTAAATAGTTATTTCAATATATTATAGTTTTATAAGAAATTATTTTTATAAGAAGTACTTTTTCGTTCGCTTTCCATAAATCAACTAAATTCTTTTTGCTCTGCTTTAACATAGACGGTAACCAAAAGCATTCAACAAGAAAAAACAACAAAACCAACATTCCAATCGGCATTTGAGTAACGGCATAACGCTGTTGTTGTTGATATTGTGCAGCACAACTGTTTTAAAAATCTTCTCCTAACCTCTAATGGTTAGGGAATTAGTTAGGGAAAAGTGACTGGCAATTTCTATAAGTGAACATAGAGACCCTGTGACTAAGGAAAGAGGTAGGCACGCTTGAGTATACCATTCCAGTAACCACTGGTGTCAATTGAGTAAAAGTGCTAACCACCTCGTCGGTCACTGGTGGCGATGGTTCCTAGTCATACCACTGGGATATGAACAACAGCAGCATCAACAAAACACGTACAAATTTACATACATATAAACAGCTACAACAGCATCAACAACAACACAAGCAGGTACTGCAAAATATTCGCTTCAAACAAAGCAACAACCGTAACATAAGCAGCCACTGATGCTATGAATAATTTATCTTGTAAAAAAGTCAAAATTAAATTGCATTCAATACAAAATATTTTGATGAAACAACAAATCCCATGCAAACATGTCTTTACTACTGCAACTCAACAACGCTCATATATTTAGCTAACTCAATGAAAATACAACCCTGCGCTACCGGCAAATGTCAAACGCGCGACCAAGTTGAACACTTCTCAACTTTTTTCAGCAGCTCGCGCTTTGGTCGTACTTTACCCCTTCTTACGAGATTCGACGATATTTACGATACAAAGTACGATCAAAGCTTGAGGTCGAATTATGGATTGCTTCATAACAACTCGTTGTTTCTACTTTAGCTGTCAAAGCGCGACCGACCTAACGCGCCTTTGCGATTTGGGTATAAACCTCTGCACAAATGCACTCGTTTTTTCCACAACAGCAGATCCAACAGTGCAGAGTTCAGAGCTTGACAGAACTCTGTTAGTCAAGCAGAGCTTATCCAAGTCATTTAATAACAACAAACAAGCACTGCAGAGCACTCGTCGACTTCAAAGAGAACTATGTTCGCCGTTTGCCTTAACAGAGCACGATGTTGTTTGTTTAATAAAAACAGAACAATTTATAATAGCGAAAAATACACCAATCACACCTAACACAGCAGAACCTTGGCGAAGTAATCATTTTTGTTTCGTAGTGAGTGATGGTTTTTTAACAATTCTTTTAATTTTTATTTTTTTTGGAGAAAATTTTTTTAAATAATTGCTAAAAAGAATGGATGTAAATGACGTAAGTTATTAAAATTTTAATTTTATTATAATATTTAATATTTAATATTATATGTGACCCGGTCTACGAAAAGGGACCTTCGGTGTGAAAATATCATTTTTCACTTTTTTGGCGATTCGGATAGACTAATGTGTGCTCTTTCTAATGGCGCAAAGCAGAAGTTTCCAACTCGTAAAGAAGTTTGTCAGGAATTTTCCAAAAAAAGAACGAAACTAACCTCTTCATCTACACTCATTTTTAATTTATTTCGGAATCAAAAGACGCATAAAAATGATTCAGTAAACGTAATCACCTCTTCACTGTTGGTCGTTAACTAAAAAAAAAGAACTCGTATTAATTGACTAAGAAATACAAATCTGTATTAATAGACTAAGAAATACAACTCTGTAAGAATAGAGGATAAGCTGAAATAAATGAAAAGACGCCATTCAGTGTGCGACAATTAAACGTTTACAAACAGCTGTTTTCTCGAAAACTTGTTTTTACACCGAAGGTCCCTTTTCGTAGACCGGGTCACAAAAGGTTTTTTATAGATCAGCAAACATTTAGACTTTCTTGGATTAATTTCAAGCTCATTTTCTGTGGCCCAATTCCCAACTCGATGGAGTTCTTGATTGAGGATATTCACACCGCTACAAAGATCAGTTTTATCGCACGAGACATAAAGCTGTATATCATCAGCGTACATATGAGTGGAACATTGATTCAAGATTGACGGAAAATCATTAACATAGATGGAAAACAAAAATGGTCCCAGAACGGACCCTTGTGGCACACCTTTTACAACTCGAACAAAGTCAGAGGACGAATTACCAGAGCAAACACACTGAAAACGATCACACAGATAAGACCATATCAATTTTATTGCCGGTGGAGAAAATCCATACCAATTCTTAAGCTTATTGCAGAGTTTAAAATGATTTATGGAATTGAAAGCTTTTGAGCAATCTAAAAGAACCAGGAAAGTTGGTTTGTTTGCTTCAATATTTTGGCGAATAGTTTCAGACACATCAGTAATTGCAGTTGTACAGCTACGTTTCGGTCTAAATCCAGACTGTCTGTCCGTAAGTAGTCGGTTGATGGTAAAGTATGAGCTCATTTGCTTATAAACAAGGTTTTCGAATGCTTTTGAGAGAAAGGGTAAAATAGCTATAGGACGAAATTCATTGCCCGATTTTGGAATAGGAACTATTTTGGCTAATTTCCATTTTTTGGGAAATACAGATGTAGTTAAAATTGTGTTAAAAATATGTGTAATAACAGGTACAAGTTTAGGTAAAAACAATTTAAGGAATTTAGGAGTAATACCGTCAATGCCTGTAGAATTAGATTTCACATAAATCAAACTATAGAGCACGTCACAATCACTAACACACAAAAAACTAAAATTAGATGTAATAGATATTGCACTTCGAGGAGGGTTATCACAGAGAAAATTCATGTTAGACTCGCTTATATCACAGATGGGTTGCCTTATAATGTCTATCCTATCACAATTTTGGTTTCCTACAAAATTAATATTGAGGTCATTGAGATCAGCGTTTACTTTGTCAGTACAAGTTTTATTTAAGCCTATTTCTCTAATAGTACGCCAAGTTAATATAACCAAATATAACCAAGTTTTTATTTTAATACGGCCAAAGCCTACAAAAAATACAAAAATTAATAAAAAAGATTTAAAAGGCCGACAACATCAATAATTAACAACATGGAAGGCACGCCAACATGTACGCAAGTACCAACTTACACAGATCTGAAACAAAAATATGGAAACAGCACGAAGAAAATCATAAATAAACACAGACAAATCAGTAAAGCACTAAGCAACTTAAAATGTTCAATCGAATTTTTAATTAAATGCAGAAAACAACAAATAATTCCAAATTTTATTAACAATACAACAAAAAATGTTCACAAAATATTTCCGACACAAACTTATAATAACAAACTACCACCGGAATTAACGAAAACAATAGAAAAACAAACAATAAAATTCCAACAAAAAATATTAAACCAATTAATAACATATAAACACAAACTATTAAAAGAAAAGATGCTACAAAGAAACAAAACAGTTGCCGCCATAACCGAAAAAGTGTGCACAGAAGATGCTCAAGTTATTTTTGCCCATAACACAACATTAACCACGATAGAAACACAAGAAATAACAAAACGAAATAATAATAAACTTGAGACACTAAGAGAACAACTAATGCTAAAACTCAACATCAACCACAACATAACTAACGAATGGTTTGTGAACAAAACCAACAAAATTATACCCAACGAGGTACAATGGCTACTCGCGCATGGGCCGAAGTTCGCCTTACCATCGCACAAACAACATTTTCCAATGTTTAATGTAATCGCCGAAGGAGAAGACTGCATTAGAACTTTAGACGATAAAGAAGAGCAAGATATAGCTAGAGTGAGACTAACGACATTAATAGATAGACATTTAAGAGAAAAACGACTAACTGCAAGAGACAAATACATAATGAATTTAACACAAACAACAAGAGAGTTTTTAAAATCAAACACGGATATTATTATTGTGGAAGCAGACAAAGGAAAAAAGACGGTAGCGATGAGAAAAACAGATTACGAATTGGGTATGCGTGCAATATTACGAAACAGTGAAACATACAAGACACTAAGAAGAGATCCAACAACAACACTACAACAAAAAAACAACATTCTAGTTGAAAAATTATTTAAGAGGGAATTCATAACGATACAAGAAAAACACAAACTTACAACATACAATGCAACTGCTCCGAGAATTTATGGACTCCCTAAAATCCACAAACAAGACATGCCACTTAGACCGATCTGCTCATCAATAAATTCACCTGCATATAGTCTATGTAAATACGTATCAGAGATATTAAAAAACGTGACGACAGATTCCATTTATAACATTAAAGATGCAGTAGAATTAAAGAATAAAATCAACAATAGCTACATATGTGACGATGAACTAATGGTTTCCTTTGACGTAGAAGCACTCTTTCCTAGCATTCCAGTGGATTTCGCCATAAAAACTATAGACAAGAAATGGGATACAATAAAAAAACACACAAAGATACCTAAACAACTATTTATGGACATATTAAAATTTTGCTTAAAAGAAAACAATTACTTTAAGTTTGAAAACAACACACACAGTCAATTAAAAGGAATGCCTATGGGATCGCCAATATCCCCCATTATTGCGGACATAGTGATGGAAGAAATTCTAGACATCTTCATGGACAAAATAGAACATAAACCCAGACTACTAACAAAGTATGTGGATGACATATTTTGCATCGTAAAAGCGGAGAAAATAGACATAACATTAACAAGTTTAAACACTTGCCACAGACACATTAAATTCACGATTGAAAAAGAATACGACGGACAACTACCATACCTAGACGCAAAATTCATAAGGATCAATAATATAATAAAATCAGATTGGTATCAAAAACCAACAGCGTCTGGACGTCTCATTAACTTTTATTCTAAACATCCTAAAAAGACTATAATCAACACGGCAAAAAACTTCATCAACAGAGTACTGAACATAAGCGATGACAATTTCTACATAAACAACAAACGAAAAATTAAACACATATTAATTAACAACGATTTTCCAAAATCTACCATACTCAGGCTGCTTAAAGAAAGCATGACTAAAAAATACAACAACCAAACTAATAAAGCATTCATATACAAAGGAGTCACATATATAGAAGGTTTTACAGAAAAATTTAAAAAAACAGATCTATACAATAAAAACAATTACCTACTTGCACCAAAATCATATAACACCTTAAGAAGTATATACAGCAACACTAAATCAAAAATTGAAGACATGGACAAATCAAATCTGATATATAAAATCACATGTAAAGGAGACGGGGACAACATATGCGGACGAGTATATGTTGGAACGACAAAATCAAAATTGAGAACAAGAATATCAGCACACAAATCAGACATAAACAACAAGAATGACAATAAAACAGCACTTGCAGCCCACTGCGTAAAGTTCGGCCACTCTCCGAACTTTGAAGAAACAAAGATTCTCCAACAAGAGAACAATTATAAACGACGATACACTATAGAGATGCTCCACATAATCAACACACCCATGCAAAAGAGACTCAACTATAAAACGGACACTGATAATTGCGCTCATATCTATAAACACTTAATTAAACAAAACATTAGTTGACGAGAGCAGCTTTAACCAAGTACCCTTTATTGCCACGGGTAATAAATAAATAATTAATTTTTAAATAACTTGTTTAATGTTTAATTGTTGTTATTCGTTGTTTTTCATTGTGTAAAAAGTAATGTTTAAGTTTTGTTTATGTAAATGTGTTTTTTCATATATTTTGTAGGTCCTGAGGATGACTAACAAATTTAGTCGAAATATTGACAAAAATAAAAATTTATAAAAATAAAAATATAACCAAGTTTTTATTTTAATACGGCCAAAGCCTACAAAAAATACAAAAATTAATAAAAAAGATTTAAAAGGCCGACAACATCAATAATTATAATTGATTTGTGTTTATTTTTTGTTCAATCATTAATTTATATATGTAATTTTTGTGTATTTTTTTTCTTCAAGTTGTAAAGTTTGTTTGTTAGTTTTAGTTGTTAGTTAATGTTGTTGCTTGTTTTCTTTTTTCATTCTTTTTTGCGCATCATTTGTTTATTAATATATATATATTAAGCACAGTTAACGTCTGCATTATTGCTACTTTTTTCAATTCTTTGCTTAGCATTAACCCGTTAAGCGGCAGAACCTTGGCGAAGTAATAATTTTTATTTTTATAGAGTAGTGCATTTTTTTAACAATTTTTTTAATTTTTTTTTTTTTTTTTTTTTGGAGAAAATTTTGTAAATAATTGCTTAATAGAATGGATGTAAATGACGTAAGTTATTTAAATTTTAATTTTATTATGATGAATGTTTAACCCAGATAGCGCCAGAAATTTTTTCTTTTTAATCCAATTTTATTGCGAAGCTTTAGTCGTCGTGGGTTTTTAAACACTTCTTATTCAAGAACTTTTTCATACAGGCAATAGTTTTCTCGGAATCAAAAGCAACATCAACAAGAAGAAACAATAATAAAATAAATAGATTTCCACAATAGACCAACAATCACACAAACACCAATACTACCATAAACAACAAACGAAATCATCATCAGCAACAATATCAACAATCCAATATCATAAGAAACTAACTACACCAGA
This sequence comes from Pherbina coryleti, assembly GCA_943735915.1. Lineage (NCBI taxonomy): Eukaryota > Metazoa > Arthropoda > Insecta > Diptera > Sciomyzidae > Pherbina > Pherbina coryleti. Next base: position 98,321,512 of record OX030951.1, on the reverse strand, counting down.
CTTACAATATCACCAAAAATAATAAAAAAAAAACACACCCACATCTACATTATTGTAGTATTAACTATTGTTATTTTATATAATATGATGAATTTCTTATATTTTGTTACTTACAATTTTTAAAATTGTAACTTGTTTTTAATTAAATATTATTATTAAAACGGAAACATGCATTTTAATACAAAACAAATAAGTCTTCTATTATAATTTGAATAATTAATAAGAAAATCCCTTTTTAAATATATGCACCTAATGATTTTTTACAAGAAAATGTAGAACATGAAACTTAAATAACACAGCATAACTTCAAGCGTTCTGCTGTTGTTTACATAACTTTCCAGTCAGTGCAGACTTCTTTTCCGAATCGTGCCTAACATTGTTTTGGTTTTTGTTTGTTCTTGTTCTGTTCAAGCGACGAGTGCTCTCTGTAGTGTTAGGCTTGATTTCATTGATGAGAGCAAAACATAGCAAAAGCTTGCACCACAAACGAATGCTTTGAAATGCATTTCAAGCGCACTCGTGCAGAGGTTTAGTAGAGAGCAACATGCAGTTTATTGAGGCTCTCGCAGCACAAACGCATGAAAAACTAACGATCAAGCAATGCATGGCATTGTGGATGATTTTTTAAAAAACTTAACACTTTAATTAAAGATACTTATTATTGAAATTTCGTAAAGAAAATAACCAATGATTCTTTTGTAGCACAAATGTGATATTTTAAAACTTATTTCAAAAAAATCGGACCAGTACTTCTGGAGTTTTGCGGACACAAAAAATTTTCACTTTCATTATATATAATAGTATAGATATAGATATAGATATAGATTATATTACATTACATTACATTACATTACATTACATTACATTATATTATATTATATTATATTATATTATATTATATTATATTATATTATATCATATCATATCATATCATATTATATTATATTATATTATATTATAATTTGTAATAATACAGCCCTATTCTGCTTGTTAACTTAACAAGGAATTGTTAAGGAGCTCTTGTTAATGTTCTTGTTATGTAAATGTTCGTATCCTGGCAAATCATTTACAATTTGAAAGCTCTCAAAAGCTATTGAAGTTCACCACACATGGTGAAAATGTAAATGCCTTAGAAATAAAGCGTCAGCTGTTTTTATATTGCTATTTTCTTGCTTATTTTGATTGCTTATGTTTGTTTTTCTACAAGTAAGATGGAAAATGTTAAGAAATAAATAATTTACTAATTGTTTTCAATTGTTTTAAGTTTTAAAATGAATTTTTTTAATAGCCAAGCAATTTTCGAGTGTTTTGCAGTCTTAAAATTTATTTTCTCCTTGATCTTCTTCAGTATCAATGCTAAAAAGAAGTAAAAAGTAAGAATTCATCCATTTTTTTTTTATTTTATTTTATTTACAAAGCATTTGTTTGGCCTAATACTGAACTATCTTTCGTTGTTAAGTTGTTTTCTGTCATTAACAAAATAGTAAAGATAGGAGCTTTCAAATTATCACCAGAATACGAAACCTTAACAATTTGTTAATATTAACTATTTTGTTAATGTGGTGAGCTTAGTTAAGCTGCCAGAATAGGGCTGTTAATCTCTTTTGACTTAAATCAAATAAAAATGTTTATATTCCCAATTACATTTTGCAAGAACTCATTAAATTGGTCTGATGACCAATGGAATCCAGATTTAATCTCTTTACCAGCGATGGTATGGCCACAGTACATCGGCGAAAAGGTGAGAGCCATAAACCTCAAAACTGTCAGGTTTTAGCATGAAGCCGGCTCGGCTATGTTCTGGGCTTTTTTTTTTTAGATTTGGACCAAGATCCAGTTTATGAAATTACCTAAAAAATGGACCGATTTATTTATAAAGAGATTTTAGAGACAATCATGTTGTCCTTTGCTGAGCGAGAAATGCCTACCAGGTGGATATTTCAGCACGACAACGACCCTAAGCACACCGCAATGATCGTTCAGACGTGAATTTCCGCAAAAAGGGGGTTCAGGTATTAGATTGACCAGCTCAATCGCCTGACCTAACCCCAATAGAAAATCTATTCGGAATGCTTAAGCGACGAATCGGTGGGCAAAAGTTTTCTTATAAAGCTGCACTCGTTGAGACACTGACACAGCAGTGGCGAAGCATATCACAAACTATAATTGACAACTTTATAGCTTCAATGGCACGCAGATGTATTGCGGTTATTAAAAATAAAGGTTATTTTCCCAAATATTAACCCTCCAACTGTATTTTCAATCGATTTAAATTTCTTTAGTTTAAGTTGCTTTAGTTATGCACAGCATAATTTCTACTTTGTACTTTATTTATTATAAAAAAATTTAAAAGCCTGCAGTAATAAAAACTTTTGAATTATTTTTAACAATTTGTGTAATAATGATTATAAAAAATATATCAAACTAGAATTTTAGTAAAAACGGAAAAGTTTCTAGGTATAATTGGCAATGGCTTTTTTTGATTGCTTTTGATATGCACAACACTGTATATAGATTATTTTACATACTAAATTAATAATATAACTAATATACAATTATATATAATTAATGGCATTTCTCTGTCCACATACGAAAAAGGGTGTGTCAAAATCGGAAAATTTAAATAATTTTGAATTCGGAGAATCCCTTTTTGATTTTATACAATTTGGCAGAATTCATTTATTGCCAGCCTTTTTCCGTTTTCCTTCCATTTTCAAAAGAAAGGAATCAAATTAAGTAAAAATTTATTTCAAATAAATTTATAAAATTTAAAATATTTATTTAAAATAAATGTATTATTCAGCTAAGATTTTCTCTCGAATATGTTACTATTAAGCTGGTAATATGTAAATTGGCCAATTATAAATTATAAAAAAAAATAAATAACCGGTAATTTCAGCCCTTGATATGACTTTGACCTAGCTTCTTATGATCAATTGTGTTGTGGGTGCTATTTAGTTTGTACACAATTGACCGAGAACCGGACCTACAGGTTTAACGCCGACTCCGAACGGCGATGAACGGAATGTTATCGTTCTCAAGAAGCTTAACATGGCATTTTGGTTACTCTCTGAGGTTTGCCATTGTCTGCAGAGAGGTGGCGGCCGTACAGAAAAATCATTTTAATTCAAATAAAATTCTGTCGCTGCTGGGATTCGAACCCGGGTCTCCAGGTTCGTTGACATAGAGGCCACGCACTTTAACCAACTACGCCACGGACGCCACGATGAATTAAATAAAAAAATAAATAAATAAATAAGTAAACAAATAAATAAATAAATAACTGTCCATTTCAGCCCTTGAAAGGACTTTGACCTAGCTTCTTATGATCAATTGTGTTGTGCGTGTTATTAAGTTTGTACACAATTAACCGAGAACCGGACCTACAGGCTTAACGCCGACTCCGAACGGATGAATGTTCTTGTTCTCAAGAAGCTTTACATGGTATTTTTTATTACTCTCTGAGGTTTGCCATTGTCTGCAGGACTGGAAAATTAGTAAATCGCAGTAAATTAAAGAAAAAAACGTAGTAAAACGATTTTTTTCGCAGTAGTTTTTTTTATTAACAACCATGTACGATAATTTTATACTAATAAAAAAATACCTAAATACAAATATATACATAACAATATACTATATATTTGCATTTTGCAGAAATATATTTTTTTACGGATTCAAAATTAATATGACTATTAATTTGACACTTATGCCGTTATCTTTCTATTTTTTTATGTAATGTTATTAAAGATGTAGTTGTATTTGACGTAATGCAACGTTACATAAGAAATTGCCTGTGTTTCCTGTCGTTTGTAAGCAGTGTTGCCATGTGGGCAGATAAAACTTGTTTTGCCAGTTTTTTGAGAGTGTAGAAAGTTTTCAAGTTTTTCCCTAAAAAAAATAAAGTTTTATTTTACTTTACCCAGTTTTTCAAGTTTTTACGATTAAGGGGGGAAATATACCCAGCGGCCGAAGAAAAAAGGTCATGTTTGTGCATTTTTTAAGGAAATTAAAAAATTTCAATTATTTTTAATTTCAGGGTTTTTATACCTTAAAATATACACATTCAAGACTATGTTTAGTTTTTTTTTTATTAAAAAGAAATTAATATTAAGGTAGATACAGCATTTTTTGTAGAGCGCTCTGAAAATGCGGTGACCAAGATTGCTCCTCCTAAATTCAACTGAAACAAAAAAATAAAATATATTATTGAACTAGATACTTAAAACACGTACTTGTCATAGCCGATTCGACAAAAATTCGTCATTATTTTGCCTATAAAAAATAAACGGAGCTACGAAAAAAAAATCCTATGACAAGTACGAGATTATTATGAATAAAACAAGCCTGCAAAAAAATCAAAACGGTCGGTTCACTGAGCTTCGAGAAATCTTGGTCACCAACTTTGAAAACATAGACTAAAGCTTTAAGAAAATGCAAACAATTTATTGAAAAAAAAAGTTCTAGGTATATTTCCCCCTTAAATATCAAACAAAATTCTGTGGTAAAAAAAGACAGGAAACAAAAGAATTGCAAATGCATAAATTTAATGACGATTTCACTACCAAGAACAACATTATTTTTTCTGCGACACATAAAATAAGCCAACTGAACTCATTCGCTATCGAAATCATAATGAAGAGAATGCAAGCAATTGAAGTAGAGCAGATCATGCGGCGAGAAAGGGCATTAGAGAAACGGAAAACTTTTCTCTAAAGCAAGAATTAAAAGCTTTTTCATATCACACTCACAAAAGCTGTCGGGTTGATCTGAAAATAACTTGTTACATTTTAATGTTCTACGTACTCATCTTTATACTATTATATGATATTTGTCGTAACGCAATGACACAAATTTGGACGCTACAGTACAGTGAACTTTCTTTGTCGTAGGTTATAACAGGCTATTAAATTTCCAGTTTACTTGTTAAAAAACCAGTTTATCTTGTCTCGAGCATCCCCCAGCTTTAAAGGTACAAAAATTATATTTCAAAAATTTATCCGGCATACCATGTATACAGGACACCATCAACCCTAATACCATAAACGCCATTCATAACAATTTGCAAACTTTGGCAGCATTTCTTTCGGTGAAGTTCATTCACACCGAACGTCTAGTTATTGATATTATAAATAAAGATGACCAATTAGAAACCGCAATAACAGAGCATAATAGCGACATAGATCGCTGCAAGAGAACTTCCAACTAATAATTAGTGAATATAATTTCCCGGGTATAAAAAAATGCTTAAATGCATCATTGCAAACTATAAGATCTGTTTTGAAAACAAGTGCCAACGAAGACCCCAGAACATAGCAATCGCAGAAACGCCCATGCAAAATTTCCCAGGAGAAATTTTACTCATGAACATTTTCATTGCAGGTAAACAGCATTTCTTAACTTGCGTTGACAAGTTCTCGGAATTTGCTGCAGCAATACCCATTACCACTCGATCCTCTTTAGACATCAAAACAGCTCTTTTTCAAATCCTTTTGAAATTAAAAATACAAGACTTTTAGTTTGGGATATTGAAAAAGAAAAAGCATTTCAATCCAACATTATATCCACATTTCTTAGGGATCTCTTCAACATTGAACAATATTTCGTGTCTCCAATTCACAGCAAGAGTAATGGCCAAGTAGAAAGAATACATTCAACGCTGCTAGTAATAGCTCATAGCCTTAAAGCGCAGTATGACATAACAGATACAGGGGACATAACTCTATTAGCAACGCTAAAATATAACAACACTATCCATTCCGTTACAGGCAAGAAACCTATAGCTATACTTCATAGTTATACGGATGACAAACTTAAAATAATACCAGTTGATCTCGTCTATTAGTCGGTGTCGGTAGTGTTTTGATTTTTTTTGCTTAATAATAAAAGCGCGTGCTATTTGTTTTTGTAAAAAAGTTAATATATTTTCTGTGTTTTAAATATTGGTTTGTGACACCATATATTTATTACTAACTAACTCTTTAAATATATTGAACGATGCCTCCACTGCTTCATACATTGGTTCAACCAACACATCGAACTCTTTTGCTTGGCCACAACTACGTAGATTGAGTCTCTACTATCACAACGTAAGTGGTCTGCGCACAAAGACCAACAAATTGTTTTCTTCAGCATCTTCACATGAATTCGACGTCATTGCTCTCACTGAGACATGGTTGACATCTCATTTTTTGTCAACGGAACTTTTCGACTCCTATTATGTTGTTCACCGCAGAGACGAGTGTTACGTTCTGGTGTCACCAGGGGCGGTGGAGTTCTAATTGCAGTTGCCTCTGTACTTAGAAGCAGAGAAATTGTTCTACCGAGAAACTTCGAACACATTGAGCAAATCTGTGTTGCTGTGTCGCTCAATGCGGATTGCCAGCAGAATATCACAGAAATAGTTTTTATTTTAAGCTATATACCGGCTTATAATGATATTAACTTGTGTAAAGATCACTTATTCAATATTTATTCAGATTTTATCATGAATTCGCTTCTTTCTTATCAAACGCCATGCATTTTGGGGGACTTTAATTTGGGAAATATCGAATGGAAATTATGCGATAGTAATAAAATTTTAATACCTTTTCATATAAAAACCGAGGTTGAGCTATGTCTCTGCGATTCCATCTACGCACTTGGTCTTTTCCAAATTAATTCTCTCAAAAATGATATAAATCGAATCCTAGACTTGATTTTTATTAATAATGATACGAAATATGAGATTTTTAAATGTGGCATTGCTTTAACTTCAGAATCTGTTCATCACAAAGCACTCATGCTAACTTTTATTACTTATGAATCTTCGTAAATTCATAAACACTCAGTGGAGAATGTTAGTGCCGCGTACAATTTTCATAAAGCAAATATTAACTCTTTAAATAATTATTTCAATTCCATCGACTGGAACTCCGTAATCGGTTCATTAAATTTAAGCAACATGTACAATACTTTTAAGATTATTCTGAAACAAAGTTTTGATTTATATGTTCCTTTGAAATCTTCTAGAAAGAATTATAAATTGCCTTGGTACAATCACAGATTGTCTCAACTCAAAAACTTGAGAAACAAGGCTCATAAAAGATTCAAACAGATTACGAATTCTAATACAGATAGACTTTCATTTATACAATTCAGGCGTGAGTTTGACTTTCTATCCAACTTTTTATATAAAAAATACATTGGTTTAATGGAGAAAAATATAAAGTACAACCCTAAGTCATTCTGGATATTTTTAAACGAAAAACGAAAAAGCTCGGGATTCCCTAAATCGATGGAATTCAAAGGTGCTTTCGCGAATAATAACCAAGAAATTTGTGAATTATTCGCAAAGTTTTTTGGATCAGTCTTTGATAATAATAATAAGCAGGTTTCTGTCTCTAATAATTGTTCTAATGTTCCTGAAATTTTAAATATTAGTAACATGGAGATTACTGAAAGTGAAGTTTTTAAAGCTCTTAATAGCTTAGATAGTACTAAGGGTAGTGGATACGATCTATTGCCACCTTTAATTCTGAAATCTTGCGCAAGCTCTCTTTGTACTGCGTTAACAGTCATTTTTAATAAGTCCCTCTCAAGCGGAATCTTCTTAGATGAGTGGAAATTAGCCTTTATCTCCCCAATTTTTAAATCTGGCCAAAAATTTCTTATTGAAAACTACAGACCGATAGTTAAACTTTCAGCCATACCAAAACTATTAGATAAGTGAATTGCCGCAAAACTTTTTTCTGAAGTAAAATATTGTATCTCGCCCGATCAGCATGGATTTTTTGCTGGTAGATCCACGAGCACTAACTTAGCTATTTTTTCAAATTTTTGTATGAATGCCATTGCAAAGGGCTTTCAAGTAGGCGTTCTATACACTGACTTTGTTAAAGCTTTTGACAGCTTGTGTTTTTGACTGAATAAGCTAGGATTACACTCTAATTTTTTACAATGGATGTTCTCTTACATCACAAACAGAAAATTATTCGTTAAGATCGATACCTGTTATTCAAGCTTGGTTCAAGTTACCTCTGGTGTGCCACAGGGAAGCCATTTAGGGCCACTCTTGTTTATAATATATATAAACGATATACCTAAGAGTTTTAAATTCTGCAGAAGTTTGCTGTATGCTGATGACTTGAAAATGTTTTCAATTATAAAAAATTCCTTGGATTGCTATAAATTTCAGACAGATATTAACATCTTACTTTTATGGTGTGAGGTTAATGGCTTAAAGCTCAATTTCTCCAAATGTCACATTTTAACTTTTTGTCGCAAAAATGACTTCATTAGTAACGAATATTCATATGATGCCATCAGCTTCTTTTAAAGATCATCCGTTGTTAAGGATCTTGGCATTTACTTCGATCCCAACCTCTCATTCAAAACTCATAGAGAGTATGTAATATCCAAGGCTAATTCAAAGCTAGGTTTTGTCAAAAGAAATTCAAAGGAGTTCTTAGACCCTTATACGGTCAAATCTATTTTTTTGAGCTTAGTCAGATCAATATTAGAATACTCATGCATTATTTGGAGCACATCGTATTCTGTAGATGTTCACAGAGTAGAGAAAGTTCAAAAGAGGTTTTCTCGTTTCGCTCTGCGTAATATGTATACATATCAAGAAATGCCTACATATGAAATTCGCTGTAAACTGCTTGGACTCCAATCGTTGGAGCCAAAGAAGTAAGAGATAAGGAAGCGGTGTTATTCCTCAAAAGTGAGGTATTTTTCTCATTGGTGTTGGTTAACAAACACATAGAAAAATTTACGCAGGACCGCATTCGGGCGCATCAAATAAGAAGGCGCAAACTTTTGCAATATTAACTAGAATTGAATGGAATGAATTAATAAATAGGATGAATAATGATGTAAGTATACAATGTGAAGTCATCAGGTAATATTATGAAGAAATGACATGAACCTTATGTGAGTGATAGATGTGAAAATCTAAAGTTCACAAGTTGTGAAAATTTATTATATTTCCACACCACCCTTGAGATATACAAATTGGTGCATCACCAATTTTTTTTTTTTTGGATGTACGGTTCATTTGTAGGCCTATTTCACCCATAAAGAACAGAAACTATTAGTAAAATTATTAATAAACAATTCAGCTACTAAATCCCTTAAAATTAACTGTTTTGTGGAGCTTTTGTCTGATTGAAGACTTTTCGTTTATTTTTGTTTGTTATATAATATCGCCTTTTTAAACAAATTTCAATTAATGATTTGACTACGATATAATGGCCGGAAGACTTTATATGACCTTCAAATATAGTTTCTCCAATAAGGGATTTTTGCGTATTTAACATTATTCTATTATAATATTTATATTGTTTCCAAAATAGATTTGTCTTTTGAATAAGACGAATTTTCGTATTCAAATAAATTTCGTTTGAGTACGAAGTTCCTTTTCAGCAATCATGCAAACAGCAAACTACTTATCTTGCATTTATAACATCATTTTCTAATCCCAGTGCTCGAATCCAAAGGGTTTTTGAATAAAGCATATCGTCGACCGGATTCATGTGCTCCATACGCCATTTTGTAATAGTTATACCAACAGCTATACAAACAAAAAACAGCTATACAAACATTTTATTTTTGTTTTTTGTAAATGAATACATTTTTTTGTGATTTCTGTTAAATAAATTTAAGAAAATATTTTTCTTTTGTGTTTCAATGAATATTAATTTGAATTTGTAAATGAATAAACTGCTGTGGTTGAAAAACTTTAAATCTGTTTCATTTTTTCCTTATGCATCTTTGCTCTATGAGTAAGAGTTTACATAAAAATAAGTTTGAAATGGCGTATAGAGCAAAGTGGATTTTTTACCGTTAGAAAATGTACTTTTGTGCGTGAGATTAAGGATTAGGAAATATTTTTTGTGGATTACCATTTTTATACAAACTTATGGTGAGACATTCAGGAAATCCTATCGTAGTCTTTAAAAAAAAATCGCATCAAACTTTAACTTCGATATACTCAAAATGTGTTTTTTGCACATACAGCACATGAATCCCCGGACAACAATGTATGGAAATCTGAAGCATTGAAATTGAATCACTGAAAACAAGAGCGCCCTAAAAATATGTGCGATTGTGTAAATTGAATGCGCCTCTGAAGCGGTATTAGTATTTTGACAGTTCGATCACACTAAATCGGTGCAAGACAACGGGCTCCAATTTTAACTTTTTCGCAAAATTCCAATTGCAAATACTAAAACTTTCACTTGTTACAACTTCTTTAAACTAAATAAAGTTGTTTTGTTTATAAAATTGGACTGATGCCGGTATATTTACTTATGAAAGTATATTGCCATGTTCTTCAATTTATGTCTGATTGCAGAACTTTTCACTTTTCAATGCATTTTTAGTCAATTGTTTATGTTATTTACGTTAATAATTTTGTAAAATTTAGCAATAAAAATAGCTTTTTATTAAATAATAGGTATTTATAATTCGACTCCAATTTTTTTTAGACACGAGAGATCGAACTCTCAAAAAACTTTTGCCTCAGTACACACACACTGTATGTGAGGAGAACACCATTTCCTTATATTTTATTTCTTTGGTTGGAGCTGAGAAGAAATAGTTTTTCTATTTTATTTATTACAGACATTTTAGATGGTAAAATCCAAAGCTCTGAATTGTTGCAACTTATACCTTTGTACGCACCAACAAGAGGACTTAGGGAAAGACCTTTATTTTATATTTTTCCCCATAAAACTAATTATAGTCAGAACGAGGTTATCTCTAAATGTTTATATCTATGTAATTCTGTTGCCGGTCAATTCGATTTCAGTATGAAAAGAGAAATATTTAAAAATTTATTACTAAATTTGCTAAAATATGTTTAATATGTTAGATTAAGTAAGATTAAGAATTATATCTGTGAGGGCAATGTCCCAGTAGATGAATAATAAATAAATAAATAAATAAATATTGTGTAAACATTAAAATTTCAATTTTAGTATTTATATTCATGTTTAATTGTTCGTTGTTTTTATAAAAAGTTTTTTTTTGTTTTTAACGTTGAAGTGCTTTGCTTGCATGCTAGCTTGCTTGTTGTGTTTCTTTTTTCCTCATTCTTCTTTGTGCGGAGTTTTGTTTTTTTTTAAGCTTAGTGAGTGTTGTTATTGTTTTTTAACTGTAGCGCTCACTGCTTGGTTATAGTGTTAAATTAAACCCTAAAAGCACATCTTTTGTATATATATCCAATTGCTCAATTCTGTAAAGAATAAACATGGATTATTTTTCTGTAGAAAATATTGCTGCTTGTTCCCTTAACGAGCTATGCAGAAGCCAGAATATTCTGAACCCTATGTTCAACTGTTCTGGCCCATGTGAGCAAATGTTTCATGCGAGATGTGCGGGTATTCGTTCATGCGGGATCAGGTCTTCGTTGGTACTGTGCTTCGTGCAGGGCCCTTTCCCCAGATGAGCTTTATTCTAAAATAAAGCTTTTTGGAGAAAGTCTTAACTCGTTAAATAACAATTTTAGGGAAATTGTTATATTTTTTAGCGAAGTTAGTGCCGCACCCAGTATCAGCGTCTACGATGAATGTTCTTCACCGGAAAACATCTCGCCTTCTTTGTCTCAGACAATCTCTTCCGGGACGCTAACAAACATTCAGTCTAAAGAAGACCGGAATATATAAAAAAAGAAGAGGAAGAATAAAAATAATAAGCGTCGTAAGACGTCCTCAAACCCTCCTCTGGCTAAGCAACCCTCAGCTATGCCTTCAGTAAACAATAGTTTAAATATGTCTTCACCTCCATCTTATACTCCTCCATTGGCTAATAGTCCTAATTTGATTTCAACTGAGCCCAATAACACAATAATTAATTTAAGGGCAGTGCCGAGGCGTAAGCTCTTATTCATTTCACGTCTTCAGCCCGACACAACAACTGAAAATGTATTGACGTTTGTCAAGCAAAATATATTATTTAGGCAAAATGCATTCTGTTCATGCAAAAAAATTGATAACAAGCCTTCCCACGCCTCCTTTATTCTAACGGTTGCAGCTGAAGAGTTTGCATCTGTTCTTAACTCTAAAATGTGGGCCGATAACATTCTCGTTTCTGAATTTACGCCTAAAAATAAGTCTAGAAGGACGAATAAAATCGCCCATCAGACCCAAAAAAACTAAATAGATTATCCCTTCACTATCAAAATGTAAGGGGATTACGTTCTAAAACACGCGACATATTTTTGGCGTCTCAGAATTTCTCTGAGGATGTTATCGCGTTAACAGAAACATGGATGAAATTCCTTTCTCAGTTCCTTAATTGATATTCCCTGCTCTTCTAATATTGAACTTTTATGCGTTAAGGTGTTACATTGTAATTCCAATGTATATGTTATTAATGCATATGTTCCCCCAAAGAGCAGTGCTGAAGTCTATGCAAGCCTTGCGGATTGCATAGAATATATAGTCAATCTACTTGACGTTAATGACGACATTTTACTGTTGGGCGATTTCAATCTGCCTGACTTAAAATGGCATTCTTCCGACGATGATACATATTTTTGTGCATCAAATTCGAAGACCCGCCAAGAACATATATTTTTGGACAATATATGTTCTGACTTACAACAAGTTAGTTGTATTTATAACAGTCTTGAAAGACTTCTTGACCTGGTCTTAACTACAGACAGTAACAATGTAATTGTTAAGAGGGCCTTCCATGCTCTGACTATTGTAGATGAATATCATCCACCATTGAGCATTTGGTATAAATCGGACAGAGAGAGCATGGTAAATTCGAGTTCAATCGATAAGGTTTATGAGTTTAGCTTTAAAAAAGCTGACTTTTTGAAGCTGAATTATTTACTTGATTGCAATATGAATTATATTTTAGAATACATAAATGGACATAACCTTGAGGAATCCATTCTTTTTTTTTATTTGGAGCTCTTTGCTATGATTTCTCAGTCTGTGCCGTATAGCCTAAAATTTGCGAAAAACTCAGCATATCCTTGGTACACTAGGGAATTAAAAACACTTCGCAACTATAGGAACAGAGCCTGGAAGAAATATGTCTGTAGCTTGGACTCAAATGACCTGGGGCCCTACCCTGTAATGCGATTCGAAAAGCAATCCGATTCGTAAAGCAAATGCGATCCGAATTTTAAATCACACTCTGTAACTCTTTCGCTTGAGTGGGAGTGTAGCTTGCTATAATTGCCAGCAAATTTGTGCAAAACTTGGCATCACTTTTTACTAAACGTCAGAAAAATGTAAAAAAAAAATTGTGATTGCTGAAAACAACAAATCAGATCATATTTATATTTCTTAACTTAAAAAACATGGATTCAGTGGCTTTGTGGATTGATGAATATAATAATGAAGAAAGAAAATCCGAATGTGTTTAACGTAGACACCTGCCTTGACGGCTTAATTCTACGGTGCTCCAAGCACGGGACCAAAACATTGCGTCGGCCTGCGCCCCTTTGAGAGTTCAAAGGTACCAAATTAGCTCCATGTTGTGATGACATTTCGCAACCCTTGGTTTGGGTGGAGGCCTATCTAACACCTCTTCTGTACTAAGGGGTACAGCACCCGAGTTGAGAATGCAACTCCACACTGAGCAAGATTGCTCTACCCGCGATATAGGTAGTAAAACACAACCACCACGATTCTCCCCGAAGGGCCATACCCAATCAGTCGGTCTGACATAAGTCAAGGGCCGCCGACTGCCCGTGGTACCAGTTTTTAAGTCTTTGGTCGGACTTCGTAGCAAGCTACTGCCAGTTGAGCTCATCACCGCTCCGGACTGGTGGCCATTTAAAAATGTTCCTCAGAACAACTCCTCAATTGATCCAACTATTTGGATCCACAGACTATCTTACAGATGAATGACTGCAGAAGTCATTCACCTGTTACGGCGTCTAGTAAACACCTGACAAGCGAACTCGTTCAACCTGGTAATTTGCTCACTAGATGCAAGCGCATTACTCACGTCGAACTCTTCATTTTCTACCATTATGCCCATGGCTCTCAAATCTCGAATGTCTTCATATAGAGGACATTCGGACAAGACATGTGACCAATCTTCAAAGATCGCTCCGCAATCACAACCTTCTGTCGTGCTGAGATTTCTGTTACGCAAGAATGCGTTCAGAGAACCATGGCCAGTTAAAAGGAAGCCTAGACTCAGAGAAAATCCAAAATCAGGGCGACCTTCAACGAACGCCACGTCATGTATAAACTGGTAGGTAATTCTACCATTCTGACTCTGGTTCCATCTAGATTGCCACCTAGATTGTACGCGCTCTTTTAGCATAGCCTTCCACTCTGTGGTACTCATATCCCTAACTAGCACATCCGAAGTCCAATCAGTCACTGCTAGGGGAAGACCCCTCCGAATCCGGTATGCAATGCTGGTTTGCATTACCACCAGATCCAGAGGAGGTGCCCCCATCAGCACCTGCAAGGCATCCGTAGAGACCGTACGGCACACCGGCAAACACCCAATTAAGATTACTCTCTGACAAGAGAGAATCTTCCGGTAGCCTACAGCAGTACTGACCACGTCACCCCACACGACCGAGCCATAAGTTGCACAAGCAACAAATAGCCCATCATACATGAGGCGCACAGCCTTCCTACTGAGTCCCCAGTCACTCCTAAGTAATCTACGCACTCGCCCTACTACTGTCAACAGACGCTCTCTCAACTTCTCTAGGTGCACCAAAAAGTTCATTCTTTCTTTCATCCAAATTCCCAGGTATTTGACCTCTGTCACATACCTGAGACCTACTCCCTCCAAGCTGACAAAGGGAGGTCGACCACGAGATAATCTGCCTTTCAGCAGCATCATCACGGACTTGTCCCTCGCCACGCTAACACCTACACGTGAACCCCATGCACACACTGTAGCAATAACCTCACTTGCCCTGGCTTCAAGTTCAGCACGAGACTGTCCTTCAACCAGAACAAGCAGGTCATCAGCATACGCACAGCACTTAGACTGACGTTCAAGCTGCCTCAGCAGAGGATCCATCATGAGGTTCCAAATGAATGGACCACAGATAGACCCCTGTGGACAGCCACGAACAACATCAATCCCTACTGTTTGGTTTACACCTAACACACATGCTTCTCTACCAGAGAAATAGCTTTGCCAGAGCTTAATTTCTCTGCAACCCACTTCCCTTAGTCTGTCAATCACCTTATCCCAGCACAGATAGTCAAAGGCACCCATAAAGTCAACAAATACCCCCAAAACATATTTGGAGCTACTCTCTTCTACGGAACCCTTGACATACAGCCAGGCATCCTCAACGCTTTTTCCCTTGCGGAAACCAAATTGCCTATCGCAAATCTGCAGGTTTTCGCACTCCTGGAGCCGTTCCACCATGACCCTCTCCAGCACTTTTCCAAGCACCGGAAGAAGGCTGATGCCCCGGTAGGACCGAGGATTACTCCTCAGCCTATCAGGTGACTTCAGGAGCACGATCACTCTTGCCTTTTTCCACACGTTGGGAAAATAACCCTCGCTTAAGCACTTACCATACAAGGCTTCCAGGTATTGAGGAATAACCTTCCAGATGTTTTACACATCTCTCCAGTCACACCATCTATACCCGGAGATTTTTTCCCCCTGAGTTGCATCATGCCATACTCTATCTCACTCCTCTCCAAGGCCGGGGGATCCTCCACCTCCCTAAAAAGAGAAGTGGCCTCACCATCGGACCTCGGAAAAAATGAGCTCAACAGAGCATTAACACAATCCCGCCATTCTGTTAGAACGGTACCATCTTGGCGGATACCGCTCACGTCAATAGATCGTCCCTGGCCACGACATATTTTGTATGCCATGCACCATGGGTCGCCTCTATTCCCATGAACAAAATCCCTCCAATCTTCTTCTTTTACACGGACTAACAACTCCTTGTATTCTCTTAAGGCTACTCTGTACCTATCTCTATGCTGGGATACATCACTGTCACCAGCCACTCTGGCCCTCTGGAATCTGATCCTGAGACGCCTAAGTGACCTCCTCTTTAAAGTTAGGTCACGTGTCCACCACTTCACCCCACTGCGATCTGCCTTACGGTATCTCGCAAGCAGAGTGTCGTTGACACGCTCGACCCAATCACCTATCAGAGCAATCTGTTGACCTACGGTTTTTTCTTGAAACTCGTGAAGTGGGACACTCATAGCCATTTCGTGAAGAAATACGCCATAAACATCCCAGTTCACACCGCGAGTACGCCATCTTTTAATCTCATTTGGACGAAGTGCACTCCTATCATAAGTGAGCACAATTTCAATTAAATTATGGTCACTTATTCCCCTACCCCCACGAATTACCCAGCTAAAATTAAAAAATCCTAAGGCTACGCTATTGGTTAAAGTAACATCAATATCGCTGACCCCATTAGGCCCTTCAAACGTATACCACTCACTTGGCTCGTTGAGAGCACTGATGCACCTACTAAGCATCCATTCACTCAGCATCTCACCCCTACTATGGTTCCGATATCCAGACGAGTGTCTGCATACCTTACTGAACCACATAGGGGACGATGCATTCGCGTCGACACCTAGGATCAGCGGAATGCTACTCTCTAGTAGTAGCACCGAGTCCAAGTACGTAAGATACGGCTCCATAGGATCAGCGAACTTGAAATAAGCGCTCACCAAAAACAACCTACCAAACGCACCTTCCACGCTCACGCACACTCCCCACTCACTAACGCTGACAATCATGCACTCAACATTATTGTCATTGATAATGACAGCAGAATTGCATCTGAGGTCAAGAAATACCCGCATTCCTGCAGGCAGTCCTCTTATACAGCCATTGGTTGTATAAGGTTCCTGAACCAGAGCAAAACTACTCCCACTACTTTCCAATAACCGGCCAAGATCACACATCACGGCATATGAACCCTGACAGTTGAGTTGCAAAATTTTTGCACTCATTAATGTCTAGCGTTCGCCCGGGCTAGCATTGCACTGTGCAGAGGACACGCTTCGGAC
This sequence comes from Pherbina coryleti, assembly GCA_943735915.1. Taxonomy (NCBI): domain Eukaryota; kingdom Metazoa; phylum Arthropoda; class Insecta; order Diptera; family Sciomyzidae; genus Pherbina; species Pherbina coryleti. The sequence goes on along the minus strand of OX030951.1, from coordinate 98,304,530 downwards.
ATCATTCGATGTTCGGAAGGCATTCCCTTGAATGCACAGTTGCGGCAACTCAACGCATTGTTGCATACCCTAGCCTTGTGTCCACTCTGGCCACAGTGCCGGCAGACATCCTCCTTAAGTCTGCACTCCTTAACCCTGTGATCCAGGCTTAAGCACCGGAAGCAGCCTAACTGAGCCCTGTAAGCCCCCTACAAAAAAGGAGAACCACTTGACATAGCACCGTCCGACATCCAGAAGAGCTTCCATGGCAACGCCACTGCCCTCCAGAATGACGTCCGACGCCACACCAGAGCCAACCTTCCAGGGAGCACTCACAAGCCTCACGTTCTTTTTAAAATCCTCGTGACTCATCTTGTCCTTGAGGTTCAACTCATAAAGATCCTTCATGAACTCGTCAAGAGTAATCTCTGAGTGAACCTTTTGGACCACCACCCTGTCACCTAATTTTTTATTTACGCTTACCTCGAGGCCAACCTCGAGAAAATGAAGAAAGGTTGCAGCGGCGAATTATACGGGATCACTCTAATGTGATGGCTATCAGTGATCGGAGGTAAGAAACAATGAATATTGCTGTCCGCCTATCGTTCACTTAATAGTTATTGTTTTATTATTTTTTAGCTTTGTGAAAAATTTTCGGCTTAATAAAGAAGCCTTTATGTACGTTTTGCGGAGCATCACAAACGATTTGAAAGTTAGCCAGAGGTCTACCGCGGTTCCTGCTATTATCAAACTGGCAGCGACCTTAAAATTTCTTGGTCAGGGTGGATACCAACATCAAATTGGCCAGGACCGCTTTGTTGGCATAGCACAACAGACTATGTCTAGTTGCCTGTTTGAGGTATGCAGTGCAATCGAAAAAACACTTTGCCCCAAACATATATGTAGGAATGACAGACGGGTTTGACAGTGTGACAGACGGACAAAGGACAACTAGAAGTGGACAAACATACTAACTGTCAACAAGCAACACTGACAAGCTTATGAAAGCAGTCGGAAAACCAAAGCGGATACAAAAATAAAACGGACAGAGAGTTGCAGTTTCGATAATGACGCGGACGTAAACGGATGTAATAATTGACAAAGAAAATAAATGTAATAAGTGGTTCGATTCAATTAAAAAGAAACTAAATGTAACAAACATTCATTCAATTATATTATAAAAACTAAATGTAATAAACATTGAATTTAACAAAACTAAATGTAACAAACATTCAATAAATTTATACATATTAAAATGAAAGTGTATTAAAATGAAAAGTGTGTGTTTTAATTGCTACAACTTGGGGGCTCAACCGGGATGAGCTGAGCCATATTTAAATATAAAATTGTCCTGGAGTGCTGATAGAGGTTGAGTTATTTGAATCGCGTGTGTGGAGTTGGAATGTGGAGATGTCATAAAAACCTTTAAACAAAAAGTTCCTCAGCTCACTCGTGAAAAAACTGCCGTAGCATCAACTACAAAAGAAAAGTTGCAACGAGCGTGGAACAATCTAGAAATTCGCAGTAGAGACAAAATAAAACAGAAGTTGATAGAGAATCAGCGAGTGCCAGCGATAGCAACAAGCAACAAGCGAGCAACAGGCGACAGTAACGAAGAAGCTCAGCGAAATAGTTACATGATGAGGAAGTGTTGAAGTGAAGAACGCAGTAAGCAGAGGGGAAAAAGCATCAAAGCAAAGACAACACAAGAAATAGAAAAGAAGTTTGAATAGAGCCAAAGAGTGTTAGCGACAGCAGAGAGCAGTAAGAAGCTCAGCGAAATAGTTACATGATGAGGAAGTGTTGAAGTGAAGAACGCAGTAAGCAGAGGGGAAAAAGCATCAAAGCAAAGACAACACAAGAAATAGAAAAGAAGTTTGAATAGAGCCAAAGAGTGTTAGCGACAGCAGAGAGCAGTAAGTGAGAGCAAAGGAAAAACCCACCCTTATTTTAGCAAGCAATCGTCGGTGAGCTGTTGTTATTTGTGTTATTTTATGTTCAACAAACTTGCTTGAGTAGATTTATGAAAAAATAAAGAAAAACTCAAATTAAATAATTGCAAAGACTTTTCAAAATTGCAACAATTTGTTTAGTTTAACAAATATTTTTTCTGTAAGAATTAAATTTGATAGTTGATTAAAATACTAAAGCTGAATTAAAATTTAAAACAAAAGAGAATTGAAGTCACTTGTTTTGAAGTTCTTTAAAACTTGAAACACTTTGCTTATCGTTATCGTTTTTTTTAGTTCAAATCTTATCGTATATGAACTTATAAATATCGAACTCAGCTTATGCTACATTTATTATTACAAACTAATTTTGATACTAATACTAATTTTACTAAATGTACTAATTTTTATTTTTATTATATTTCTATTTTGAAATAACTAAATCTAAAAAACTAGTATAAGTATATACAATTGAATAAATATTTACAATTTTGTTAATTGAATTGAAAGACATATAATGGATCCACAGACAATTTTAGATATGACGGTGGTGACACTGAAAGACAAGCTAAGGGCGGTTGGGTTAGGTATACAAGGACGGAAGAGTGAATTACGAGACAGACTTCTTCGGCACTATAACCTCCTTCATAGCGATGATGAAGAAAGCGAAGTCGAATCCGCTTACGAAGAAGCGGCAAATCCTTCACAAGAAATTGCGGTCATCAAACACAATTTTACACTGAAAGATATTGAAGATAGCTTGCCTTCTTTCAATGGAACCGATGCTCTTGATGTTCATCAGTGGGTACAAGAGTTTGAAGATAATGCGGTAACTTTGGGTTGGAGTGAACTCCAAAAATTTGTGTACGCAAAGCAATTGCTAAAAGGTGCAGCGAAGTTGTTTTTGCGGAGTCAGGTGGGCATAAGAGATTGGGCTTCATTAAAAGCAGCAATGGTGGACGAATTTGGCACCAAGTTATCTTCGCTAGATATACATCGCATGCTGCAGAGTCGCCGTAAAAAGAGCAGTGAATCGTTTAGAGAATATTTATATACGCTTATGGAAATAGCAAAGCCAATTAATTTAGATGAAGTTAGTTTGGTAGGGTATTTTGTAGAGGGCATACCCGATTCAAAAGTAAATAAAACAGTTCTTTATCAGGCCAAAACTGTTGCTGAGTTAAAAGAGCAGTTGAAAGTGTACGAGAGAGTGCATGGCTTACGTCAGTCATCAAACAAATCAAATCAGTGGCAAAATTCTCCAGGAACAACGTCGCATGTAAATGACAGCAAGATTAAAAAATGTTTCAAATGTGGGGCTACGTCACATTTCGCTAAAGATTGCAATGCAGCTGACAAACAATACAAATGTTTTAAGTGTGGGCAACTGGGTCACCGTAGTTTTGAATGTCCTGAGAAACAAATCAAGAAAGAGGGCGGTAAGGTTAATACAATGATAAATGCGCCTCTTCGACAGTATAGTGGACTAATTTTTAAAACAGTTAAAGTTGGTGATACATTTTTTAAAGCAATGGTAGACACAGGCTCCGACTTAAGTTTACTTCGTTTTGATACTTTTAGCAAAATAAAGAACTTGGAATTGAGTTCAGAAAAGAGACGACTTGTCGGCATTAAAGAAAGTGAACTGTTTACGATTGGCAGTGTGGTCACTAGCATGTTTGTGGATGGGCTTACTCTAGGCATTACTTTTCACGTTACCAACAGTAATGACCTTCGTTATGAGGCTGTTATTGGAAATGACATTTTAAGTGAAGCTAACATATTGTTTTCTGAGGGTGGAGCTGAGTTTATGAGTAAAGTAACTAAAAGAGTCAATAGCATAGAGTCAAACGAAAAGATTAGTGAAACTTCACAAGCAGTTCTGACAAGCTTTCATGAAGATGCAAACAAATTTTTACTGTTAAACGAATTTGAGTCAATTTGCATGCTTATGCAAAACGAGTTTGAAGAAGTTAAAAATGTTGAGCTTTTGAATGTATCACATCTCGTCAAAGATCAGTTCATAGCTATAACCGCTTTAGTTAAGCAGTATACTCCTGCACAGAATTCAAACTCTCCAGTGCAGATGAAGATTATTTTATCGGATGATACGCCTGTCTATCATACACCACGCAGAACGTCGTATGCTGACCAGCTTGTGATAGATAAACAAGTAAGCAAGTGGTTAGAGGAAGGTATAATTCAGCCAAGCTCGTCTGAGTATGCCTCGCCGGTAGTTCTTGTTACTAAGAAGGATGGAACGAAGAGGTTATGCTGCGATTTCAGAAAACTTAACGAGAAGATACGTCGTGACAATTTTCCGATGGTGCTGATGGACGACGTCCTGGAAAGATTACAAGGGGCAAAAATATATACTACTCTTGATTTGGCTAATGGTTTTTTACACGTGCCTGTGGAACAAAGTTCAAAACGGTATACATCTTTCGTAACGCATAGTGGCCAATACGAATTTAATTTCGTCCCTTTTGGAATATGCAATTCGCCTGCGGTCTTTTGTCGCTATGTATCAGCTATTTTCCGTGATTTGGTGCAGCAAGGTGTTATCGTCATTTATATGGACGATATAATTGTTCCAGCACAAGATGAGGCCGAAGGTATCGAAAAGCTCAAGATAGTTTTGGATAGAGCAGCTGAGTTTGGACTGCAAATTAAATGGCAAAAATGTCAATTTTTAATGAAGAAAATAAATTTCCTTGGCTATATTGTTGAGAACGGTAGTATAAAGCCATCAGAAGAAAAGGTAGATGCAGTCAAAAGGTTTCCAGTTCCACACGACAAGAAATCTCTTCAAAGATTTTTGGGACTTACATCATATTTTCGAAGGTTTATGGAAGGATATGCAGTTGTTGCAAAGCCATTAAGTGATTTGCTAAGGAAAAACGTTACATTCAAAATCCTTGAAGAGCAGCTTTTGGCATTTCAGCAACTTAAATCAGCCCTCATAGAAGCACCAGTTCTGAAACTGTACAACGCTAACGCTCAAACTGAGATACACACGGATGCATCTATGCACGGCTATGGCGCAGTTCTTCTTCAAAAAGACACCAACGATCAACAATACCACCCAATACAGTACATGAGCCGCAAAACAAAGCCTCAAGAAGAGAAATACCATTCATACGAATTGGAGGTACTCGCGATAATCCAAGCTTTAAAGAAGTGGCGAATATATGTTCTGGGTAAAAAAATCAAAATTGTAACGGACTGTAACGCTTTTACACTAACCATGAAGAAACAAGACGTGCCTCTTAGAGTCACACGCTGGGCTATGTATCTCCAAGATTTTGACTATGAGATTGAGCACAGATCTGCTACGAAAATGAAGCATGTGGATGCTTTAAGTCGAATGACATCCATGCTTCTCGAAGATTCTCTCAGTTTTCGGCTTAAAGAAGCTCAGCAATGTGATGATTGGACAAAAGCAATCGTCAAAGTCTTGGAAAGCAACGACTATGAAGATTTTTACTTAAAAAATGGTCTTTTATATAAAGATTCTGTAAAAGAACTGGTAGTTGTACCACAAACTATGGAAGAGGAGATTATTCGTCTGGCCCATCGACAAGGACATTTATCAGCAAGAAAAACACAGGAATACATTGAAAAGTCATTCTACATTCCGCAGATTGGGGCGAAAATACAAAAAATTGTTAAAAGCTGTATCGAGTGTATCGTTGTGGAAGCTAAAGTGGGCAAAAAGGAGGGGCTGCTTCACCCTATTAACAAAGAAGACAGACCACTTGGGACTTTACATATAGACCACGTAGGCCCCATGGAACTAACGCATAAAAAATATAATCATCTGCTTGTCGTAGTGGATGCTTTCAGCAAATTTGTTTGGTTATACCCTACACGTAGTACCGATGCTGCATCTGTAATCGACCGACTAGAAAAGCAATCGGCTATATTTGGCAATCCACGCAGAGTAATAACCGATCGAGGAACGGCTTTTACAGCGAAATCTTTTGAGGAATATTGCCAACGAGAGGGTATTCAGCATTTATTGATCGCGACGGGAGTACCACGTGGAAACGGCCAGGTGGAACGAATACATCGTATCATCATACCTATGCTTGCCAAGTTTTGCCATAACAACCCAGCCAACTGGTATAAACATGTGGATAAAATCCAGCGTATCATCAACAATACTCCGCCCAGGAGCACCAAGTTTGCACCGTTTAAAGTACTTACTGGAATGGATATGCGTACTGCTGACGATATCGACCTTCGTCATTTACTTGAAGATTCTATTATAGAAGACTTAAACAACGAACGTGAAAACATTCGGATAGAAGCCCAAGAAAACATTTCGAAGATACAGGAAGAAAATCGTCGAACATTTAATGCAAAGCGTAAGCTGGAGTACAACTACAAACCAGGAGATTTAGTTGCTATTAAAAGAACTCAATATGGTTCAGGCCTGAAGTTGAAAGCAAAATACTTGGGACCATATACTGTACTTAAGAGACTTTCCCACGGAAGATATGAAGTCTCCAAAATTGGCGACCATGAAGGACCTTCTCAAACAACCACAGTCGCTGAATATATGAAGGCTTGGTGTCCATCGTTCGGGGCGAACGACAGTGCAGGACGGCCGAATGTAGGAATGACAGACGGGTTTGACAGTGTGACAGACGGACAAAGGACAACTAGAAGTGGACAAACATACTAACTGTCAACAAGCAACACTGACAAGCTTATGAAAGCAGTCGGAAAACCAAAGCGGATACAAAAATAAAACGGACAGAGAGTTGCAGTTTCGATAATGACGCGGACGTAAACGGATGTAATAATTGACAAAGAAAATAAATGTAATAAGTGGTTCGATTCAATTAAAAAGAAACTAAATGTAACAAACATTCATTCAATTATATTATAAAAACTAAATGTAATAAACATTGAATTTAACAAAACTAAATGTAACAAACATTCAATAAATTTATACATATTAAAATGAAAGTGTATTAAAATGAAAAGTGTGTGTTTTAATTGCTACATATATCATTTCAAATGTCTGAGATGAAGAAAAGGGAAGCAAAGTCCTTTTTCCATGAGAAGTCCAGTATTCCAGGCATAATTGGAGTGGTAGATGGCACCCACATCCAAATAATAAGGCCGTCAAGGATCGAGCATTTATACTTCAATAGGAAACTAAAGCATAGTATAAATGCTATGGTTGTAAGTTACTACTGTTAAATAATTTTAATTGCTTGTGAATTGATTTTAAATTAATTTAGATTTGCGATCACGAACTGACCATAAGGTCAGTCAATGGCCGATTTGGAGGTGCTTCTCACGATTCTCATGTCTGGAATCTATCTCGGCAAGGACAAAATTTGAAAGAGAAATATGAAAATGGCCTCAGAGGTACTTGGATTCTTGGCAAGAACATTTTTTAATTTAATTAATCTTAAGATGTAACCAAAATAAGTTCACTGAAATATGCAATTTATTTTTTCATTCTAGGTGATTCTGGATATCCTTTGGAACCTTGGCTTTTAACACCATATAGGAATACCGGCGAAAATTCGGCTGAATCATTATTCAATGAGAAGTTCTCCAAAGCAAGGTCCATTATTGAAAGAGTTTTCGGAGTATTGAAAGGACGATTTCGTTGCCTTTTGTCTGCAAGGGAATTACATTACGCTCCCGAAAAGGCTGTTCAAATTTTGAACGTTTGTTGTGCGTTGCATAACATTTGCTTGATACATAATGTTGACATGCCTACACACTTGCCGATCATAGAAGAAGAAGCAACGCCTTTCAATGAAAATTTTGTTGATAATGTTAATTTAAGCAATATTGCTAAACGCATAAGAGACGAAATAAAAAACAGCATTATATCATAAATTTATTGTTTTATTATTTTATTTAAAAACAAAAAAGAAATAACATTTGAAGGTAAATAAAGCATTTTAAATTCATTTTTAATGATATTAAATCCAATTTTTTTTTTCATTGTAATGAGATCATTTTTTATAAAAAAAAATAAATTATGTTATATTATTTCAACAAAAACATTTTTTAAGATTAATTCTTATTTTAAATATATCACTTGATATGAGATAATTTTTTGGTAAAATATGTATATATTAGCCTCTATTGCATCCTTTTTGCCTTTTTGAATAAGTAATTTTCGTTTCTCGTTGTCGTTTTTTTTTTTTGTATTCGAACTTTTCTTTCGCTAGCTTGTGTTTCTTTTCCTCTATCTCTAACTTCCTCTTTGTGTTCTTGCTTATGTCTCTTAAGTTATTTCGAATATCTTTAAGGACCTACATAAATTTTTAGAAAATTTCCAAATAAAAATTATTAAAAATATGAATTTTTGAAAGTTTTAGCAATCAGCTCTGCCACAAACCTTAATGGAATTTTCCTGATATTTCATCTGATTGTTCACTTGTTTTTGAAGGTTCTCTTTATTTCTTGAAGCCGATCTCAACTGTCCACACTGCGGAGTACTGGCATAAGCAGTGGTGCACACAGGGGAAATGGTGCTGGCTCTGCCCTCCGTTACTTCGCCACTTTCAGTCACCGGCAACTGTGAGCTGGAACCTTCAACAAAGCCGAACTCCATTGCGCTCATACCACTGACGGCTTCGTTCATACAGAGCAGTTGGCTGACTTGCTCCTCCAATGCGCTTAATGGACAATACCTTGAAGGTCCACCACCTGTGTCTGAAATGGCAGTCTTGTTGCGCCGTAGTTTTGTTTTGAGGTGGATTTTGTAGTCCATATTAGCATTATGATAACTAAACAAAATTTGTAAAATTCTTACTTTTTTTCATCCAACGACATCGCGCGATGGTGGCCCAGCAGCATTTAAATCATTTGCCAACCTCTTCCACAGATTGGTTGAATGCGTTTTTGCCGTTGCCGTCTTCAATTGCCCATTGGCCAAGTCGGAGTGCTGCTGAAAAAAATCCACCAAAATTTCAAATTGCCGCGGCTTTGTGCTTAAGTTTTTGCCAGAAGATTCCCTGTTTAGAAAAATTTATTGTTTAAACACAGCAAAACATGTTTATTTACATAAAAACTTACATTTTAATCTATTTTTCGCTTATGCTCAAGCCAACTACCTGTCGAATAAAAATTTGCGAAATCGAATGCTTTTGACATTCGCATTCGCGTTGCCAAGTGCCGAAAATACGAAAAGCGAAAAGGGATAAATTGAAATACGAAAGTACGCAATTTAAGTGCGAATGTCAAATTACAGAGTACCACTTCTTCGAATTCGAGCATTTTGACTATCGGATCGCATTACAGGGTAGGGCCCCTGGAAACCTACAAACGTTTGTTTCTGGAATTTGAAAATCAGTCAGCAACATTATATCACGAATATTTAGATAATATTAAGCTGAGAATATTGTCTGATCCAAAGAGATTCTGGGGATTCATTAATACTAAGAAGAAATCTGACGGGTTTCCTGTATCTTTTAAGACCCAAAATGGATTTCCAGACGATCCTGTCATAATAAGTGGCCTATTTGCCAATCTTTTTAAGGAATCATTTGTTCAGATTCTTTTCATCCAGATATGGAGTATTTTGAATATATGAATTCTACACCCAGAGTATCTTTGGACTCTTTATCCTTTACCTCAGAGGATATTTTAAAATATATTGATTCGATCGATGAAGATTTTAGCGCTGAACCCGATGGGATTCCTGCCGCAGTGTTAACTCAATACGGTTCAATTTTGTGTCAACCACTTTCTCTGTTATTTAATAAATCTATAAACGAAAGTTATTTTCCACTGTTTTGGAAAAAATCATTTATCAGTCCTATTTATAAGAAAGGTTGCAGGAATGATGTTAATAACTACAGGCCCATTGCTAAACTGTCATCGATTCCGAAACTTTTTGAGCGAATCGTGTATGATCGCGTAAAAACTCACTGCCGTGAAGACATAACAACTCGTCAGCATGGTTTTGTAATGGCAGATCTACGGTATCTAATCTACTCGATTTTACAACGTTCTGTTTAAACACCATTGAATCTGGTTGCCAGGTCGACTGCATCTACACTGATTTCAGCAAAGCATTTGATAAGTTACCACACAATTTAATTCTATTTAAACTTAAATCTATTGGATTTCCACAATATTTTGTCAACTGGATTAAATCGTATTTGACAGAGCGATCTTATCAAATACGATTCCGAGGGGTTTTGTCTAATGAGTTTATTGCGTTATCAGGTGTTCCTCAAGGAAGTCACCTTGGTCCACTTCTGTTTATTCTAGCCATTAATGATGTGACCCATATCATTGAAAACTCTCATCTGCTTATTTATGCGGATGATATGAAGATATACAGAAAAATAAATTCTCAAGACAATTCAGCCCTACTCCAGTCCGATCTGAAATCTTTTGAAGTTTGGTGTTCTAAAAATATGTCATTGCCAAATGCCAAACTATGACCTTTTCGCGAAAAAGAAATAATTTAGTTTTTGATTATAAAATAAAAGATACTGCTTTATGTCGTGTGGATGTCGTTAAAGATCTGGGAATATGTATGGATTCTAAGCTATCCTTTAACATTCATATTGATAACATTTGTAAAAAAGCATCTTCTATGCTTGGATTTATTAAACGCTGGGCGAAAGAATTCAATAGAATTATTACGACTACAACGTTGTATTATGCAATAGTGCGTCCTCACTTGGAGTACGCAAGTCAAGTTTGGTCTCCAAGTTACAATGTGCATGTTGATCGAATAGAGAGAATCCAAAAATGCTTTCTTCGGTTTGCCCTAAGGGGCTTAAGTGGATTTGACATTTTAAACCTTCCTCCTTATGAGGATCGCTTAAAACTTTTAAAAATGCAATCATTGAGTGAGCGAAGGAAGTCTGCAGATATCGTCTATTTGCACCAACTCATCACCGGTGTATTCGATTCTCCAGAACTTCTTTCCCTTATAAATTTTGCTAATAATGCTAACAATTTAATTTATTTACTATTTAGTAGAACAAATTATATGTTAACTGGTCCTATAAACCGTATGAGTAAATAAGTTAACAATTGTAGCTTTTTTGATGTTAACTTGTCTAAAGGTCAACTCAAGAGTAGATTAAAAACTATTGTTTAATTGCATGGTTAGTCGTGTCGTCTTGTGTTGTCCTTGAGCCCAACCATATTTTGGTGGGTAAATTTTTCTCACATTGACTTATTTCGAGCCACTAGTATCAATATCGTTGAATTATTTCAAAGATTTTTGGACTGTGACTTTTAATGCGTTAATTATGAGAATGTGCGAAAAAGCTGTAATAGCTAAACTCGATTGTTATAATACAGAGTATTAGTTTTTATTCGCAGAAATAGACGGTTTGGAAACAAATTTGACAAAGTTTTTGTAGAAGGTATGATAGACGAGGACACACTCCGAATCGGGAAGGCACAAGAATTCTGCAACTAGAACAGAATTACAAACGAAGATACAATCGAAGATTCAATCTTTCATGTTTTATATCTTTTAATGATTATTTCTATATTTGTACTTAATGCTTTAACATTTTTTTGGGCATTTCGTACAATAAGCCTTGTTGAATTTCCCATCTTTTTTTAAATACTTCCAGATTTCTGTGTTCATGTCAAGTTGTTGATAATCCAATATTTTTTTTAGAAAAGAATGCATTATAAACTAAAAATCTTGTTTAACATACATTAAATACGCAGCTGCTTGTAAATGCTGTTTTAACAAAAGAAAGCAGAAAGAGATGACCACTGAAAGGAATGAAAGCATATACTTAAACGAGCTCAAATAAAGCAAAATGAAATAGAAGCTAGAGATAAGAAATGTTAGAAACGTTAGTGAAATGTAAAAACGTAAAATTTTCAATTGTGGATTTATATATTTCTTAACTATTCGAGCAGTCGAATAATTCGAGCCAAAAAAACCGGTTTTCGAATTATTCGAAAATTGCGATTTTTAAAAATACCGGTTCGAATAATAAAAAAAAAACCGAAACGCCGAATAATTCGAACCGGTTTTGCATACCCTACTGGCTATCCTCTGGAGCCATGGCTGATGACCCCATTTTGTGCACCTTCAATGAATAGTAGGGTACAAATTTCTTCTAGCACAATCAAGATTCAATCAGGATTCAGTCACTTCTTTATTGAAGTCACAAAATAGGAAAACATATATTCGTTGTCGCTGTTGATATATATTAAATAAAGAACAAAAAATGCACATTTTCTTATTAGAACTAGTAAATGATCTTCGACTGGGCCGAAGTTAAAATACCCCCACGTCCGAATCGAAGTATATTCAAAGTCTTAAGCCGTCAATAAAATGTTTATTTGTAAAAACATTTATACATAGTTTTAACAGAAAATATTCGCTTTCATTTTTTATAAAATCACTTTGTATGGGAGGTGGGTGTGGTTTTCACTCGATTTGGTTGAATTTTATACACAAAGTGCATGTTATATATTAAAGTTAATATGCAAAATTTCCATATATTATTTTTTGTGGAATTTAAAGAGATTTTACCTTTTTGATAAAGTCACTTTGTATGGGAGGTAGGCGTGGTTTTCATCCGATTTGGCTCATTTGCGAACTTGACCTTTATTTTTTAGATTAAAGCTTAAATATTGAATTTCGTGATGATAGCTTGAAAATTACGGCTGTAATCGTGACGACAGACGGACATGGCTAAATTGACTCGGGTGGTGATGCTGATCAATAATATATATACTTTTCTATACCTACCACGCCTCCTTGTGGGCGTTACAAACGGAGTGACAAAATTAATATACCCCCATTTACGTTTTTTAAACGTGGGGGTATAAAAAGCATGTACAAAATTCCGAATCTGCTTATATTATGGCTGGATTTGGTTTCCCAATTTTAATTGATAACTATATATTATTCTCTTTTTAAATTAAGTGTGTTTTATTTTATTTATATTTAAGCTTTTATCCATCACAGAAAGAATTTTATCACACAAAGTGTTTGTTTTTTTTTTATTTTCTTCAAAATGCTAACACTTGAACCATTGAAATGCTTCTGCAGTTCAATTTGTTCTTGTAAGATGTCAACAGCGCTTGATTCTGCTCGTTTCTTTGGCGTTGGGGTACCTATGGCTTGTGGTGGCAACCGTGTCAAGTATTTCACCTTCCTGCGAAGGTAGTCCAACACTTACGTTGTTTGTTATTTTTAAAAATTTCTCAACAAATCTGCAATCACATTGATTCATTTTCTGTGGAAGAAAAAATAAAAGATTTTATGGTTAATTATAGAAATCTCTCAAAAACACAAGCCAGATTAGAGTGTCTGAGTCTTTTATCTATTGTCGAAAAAACATATGGTACGTAAATTCTTAAATCTTTTTACATTTAATATAAGATCTCTGATTAATATTAGTCGAAAAATTGAACTCTTCAGGGCGTTTTTTTCTTTAAATCAATTTTAGTCGACCTATACCTGAAAAGAAACAAACATTTTTAGATCAGTTGTTAAAAACTTCACTATGTAAACAATTCCTTTTTTACCTTTTTCCAACAAGCAGTCTCTTTGGTTGGCGGTCCAAGGCTGTTAAGCACTTCTGCAAGATTTTGCCAAAAATTTGTCACCTTTTGGCATTTGGTGAAACCTTGTGCAATTTGCGGATTCTCTTGCAGAAGTCCCAGCATCCGAGCGTATTGGTGAAGCGTTGTTAATGTTTTGGACCTCAAATGAAAAATTACATACATTTCCTAAATTACTTTAAGAAATTTATTTTTATTGAATTAAATACTCACATTTCAAAAATTAATGGTGTTTAAAAATGGTTTCTTTTTTTTTTGTTTTGCATTTAATTTAAAACTTTTCTAAGACAGTCAAAACACGTCAGTGTTGCCAGATAGGTTGAGCTTCTTTCCCCTAGATCTGAAAAAATTTGCTGAATTTTATCCTAAATATAAAAAAAACAACTAAAATTTTTTTGTGTTAGTTTATTGAATACTTTGTTTAATTGATGTAAATAAATACGATATCAAAATAAATTTTTGGACTAAAAAAAAATCACATTAGTTTTTTTGTACATAGTAATTCATTAATAAAAATAAAAAAATAAATAACTGGCCATTTCAGCCCTTGAAAGGACTTTGACCTAGCTTCTTAGGATCAATTGTGTTGTGCTTGTTATTAAGTTTGTACACAATTGACCGAGAAAGGGGCTTACATGTTTAACGCCGACTCCGAACGGCGATGAACGTAATGTTCTTATTCTCAAGAAGCTTTACATGGCATTTGATTACTCTCTGAGGTTTGCCATTGTCTCCAGAGAGGTGGCGGCCGTACAGAAAAATTATTTTAATTCAAATAATTTTCTGTCGCTGCTGGGGTTCGAACCTGGGTCTCCAGGTTCTTTGACATAGCGGCCACGCACTTTAACCAACTACGCCACGGACGCCACATAGAAGCCACATAGTAATTCATTAAGGAACTTAAAAACACACGCTCAAGTAATAAAGAAATTACATATATTGAATTTCATTAAGATCGCTTCAATATAAGAGCTATAACCGCCATAACAGACGGACAGACAGACAATCGGACAGACGGAAACATGGCAACACGCGAGAGAAAACAAAAATATATCTTACTAATGTTAAGTATCTTTGTTAATTAACACGAACACATCTTTCACAAACATCTTTTAGTTTAACAGAATTTGTCTTGAAAATTATTGCGTTTTGAGGAAAACTTGTTTTTTAAGCGTTTTTTTAAATTAAGTGTTTTATCTTATGCGCAAGTTTACGCAGCTAATTTTTTAAAAAACATAAGGCAGATATACTATATTTTATGAAAGTATTATTTTTCGATTGTAATTAGGTTGAACTATTTAGATTTTTTCTACTAAATTTTAGTAAAACAAAAACTGCTTAATAAATTTAGAGACATACTTCCACGTTTTTTCTAATTTTTGTTTTTTAAAAATTTTATTTTGGTTACAAATTCAATGGTATTTAAGTCATTAAAAAAAAAAAAAAGCATATTTAAATATATGCTTTCTCGTCATCACAATTTAAAACAGCCTCTCATATCACACATATTCTGGTGCTATTTCGCTTATTCGACAAACAATCAGCTGCGAAGCAGTATTGTTTCGATGGTACGCAATTGTTTTGACTCACTTTGACAAAATAAACCTTGTAAGAGCTAAAACAAAATGAAAAAGAGAACACAAAAGGGTACATCAAATGCAAAAAAATACAGTTCATAGTTGATGTTGCCACTTCTTTTAGAAACCACTAAAAATTCTGAAAAAACACTAACAGAAAAATAAAATCCCCTAAAGTTTTCCCCTAAAGTTTTCCCCTAAACATTTTTGACCCCTAAATTTTTTACTAAACCGAAAAAACCCCTAAATCTAGGGGAAAATCCCCTAATCTGGGAACACTGAAACACGTTGTAACAAATTAGTTTCCAAATAAACGAAATGGCGCCACGAATGAACTCAATGATGCCAATCTACGAATTTCGAATTTACGACGTAGCCATTCGAACTCAGTGATGCCTTTTTCGTAGTTTCTACGATAATTGTACTACGACGGACTCAGTGATAGGGCTGAATATATTAAGAGTTGCTACCGTAAAAGTATTACAAAATAATGAATTTACCGATTTATATTGTGAAAATTCCTAAACTTTTTGGCCTTTAGTAATAAAGAAATTCTAAGTCGAATTTATCTTAAACTCGGCTTTAACGTTCAATCGGTAGTAATAATAACAAAAAGTCACTTCTAATTTAGAAAACATCTAATTGTGGCTCGCCGGCTTCTAAGTCAATTTTAAAGTGACATTTGAAATTATTGCAGTGAATATGGACGATGAAGGAATATTTATGGATCTAGAAATAATATATGATGCCAGAAGCACAAGGGCAAAAAAAACTATAAACGTCGTTTAAACGCTTTTGAATTCTACAATGATGTAGATTTAAAAAAAAAAACTAGAGGTAAGATATAATATGCCAATTAAATAAGCAATTTAAGCCAATACAATCTTTACTAGATAAGGAAACTGTGGTTTTCATAAAGGATTTGATCGAAGATGACATCAAACCTACGAGCAACAAAGGATCCTCTATCGCACCACTTGCAATGTGAATTCGCTGAGATGACATCAAACCTACGAGCAACAAAGGATCCTCTATCGCACCACTTGCAATGTGAATTCGCTGAATGCATTTATTTTAGCTGACATACATGGAGTAAGCAAAAGTGGTCAACGCCTTGGCTTCAAAACTCCCACAATTTGTAAATTTCAAGTCAAGACTTGAGGGTGATAGAAAGAGATTTTTACAACAAATTTGGGTTTCCTCAATGTCTCGGTGCTATTGAGTGCACTCACATTAAAGTTAAAAACCCCGGGGGAGAGTTTGGAGCACGATTCTGTTGTAGGAAAGGTTTTTATCCCCTTAATGTGCAGATGTTAGTCAATTCTAACAGTGAAATTTTGGACATTGTCGCACATTGGAGAGGAAGTGCTCATGATTCTAGAATTTACAATGCATCAACAATAAAAACACGGCTTCAAAATAAGAATCGCATGGGAGGAGTAATACTCGGTGATGGCGGATACAAGCAGACCAATATAATGATTACACCATTTCGATTTGGTACAACCCTAACCGGTGATTAAAAATATCAAATATTTGAATACGGCCTTTCATTATTTATATTGAAAACAAATTTCATCTTTAGGCCAAGCATGTTGACAACAAGACAACATGAAGACAAAGAAGGCAACAACCAACAACAACAACAACGGCTCTGTATAGAGCAAATCACACAGCTTGACTATACAGACTGTTTCGTTGGCCGCTACACCAACTCATCAGTAGTCTTGTATGACTTTTCACTGTGATTCACTCAAGTTAATTAGGTTCTACTTAGCTCAAATTTGTTTTCAATATAAATAATGAAAGGCCGTATTCAAATATTAAGATTATAAATTTTTGGGAAAGCACGCTCATAAAACTGTTAAGAAAATGATTAGTGTGTTAATCACATAAACAACAAAGTCTTTCATAACAAAATAGTCTCCACACCATCTTAGGTGTACCATCAGTTAAACTAACTGAACCCTAAAAATGGAAGTGTGGAAAAAGTGAGGAGCTAAACAGCAAAATAACAACAACTTCAATATGCTCTGATAGCGGTAAACCGCTGTGATCGAATTCCGAAGATGCACATGAATTAAGGCTATGCCTAAAAGTATGATATGATCTAGGTTAACCTTGATACAGGGTGCATCGAAGTAGATAAGAACTTAAGCAGTCTCTCTGTCAAATAAATTCCGGTTAACTTTCTCGGAATAATTGGCAGTATAAGTAGAACCTAATTAGCTTGAGTGGATCACAGTGAAAAGTCATACAAGACTACTGATGAGTTGGTGTAGCGGCCAACGAAACAGTCTGTATAGTCAAGCTGTGTGATTTACTCTATACAGAATTGTTGTTGTTGTTGCTGGTTGTTGCCTTCTTTGTCTTCATGTTGTCAACATGCTTGGCCTAAAGCTCAAATTTGTTTTCAAAAATATCAAAGACATCATATTCTCGGAAGAGGAGTAGTCGAGAGGACTTTTGGTCAGCTTAAAAATTGCTTCAGATGCTTTTTTAATGGCTTACATTGCAATTTAAACACTGCAAAAAATGCATCGGCTGCAATAGCAGTTCTTTGGAATATTGCTAAAAAGAGAGGCGTTTCTTTGTCGGAAGATACAAATGAATTTTGTAAGAACTTTTTAAGCCAAAATTATAATAATAAGCTAAATTTGGTTACTTCCATAGCACCAGAAGAACAAACAAATGGGAACTTCAATAGTACAGAAGAACATAACGAGCAAAGAGGAAGGCAATTTAGAAGCATAAATTTTCATAAAAGAAGTCTTGTTTCATTAATAATTTTTTTATTTATTTTAATACCATTACTTTAAAAAAGTATTACAATTAATTTCATTTTCATTTTCATTTCTCTATTAAATTCAGTTTCATATCTTTATTTTAATACAAATTCTATTTGTATATATTCTATTATTATTAATTTTTAGTTTGTACATTCAATGATTTTCATTTCTTTATAAAATTCAGTCTCATATCTTTGTTATTTTAATACTAATTCTATTAGTACTTTCTTGTCTTTTTTCGTTATTTTATTTCACAACAAACAAAACAGCCATTTTTATACATATTCTATTATTATTAATTTTTAATTTGTACTTGCAGCGCTTTTCATATTTTTATTAAATCAGTTTCATATTTTTGTTATTTTAATATTTATTACTATTTGTACTTTCTTTTCCTTATTTTATTTAATTCATTTCATTTAATTCATTTGAAAAGTTAAACAATAAACTCCAATAAGAAAGCTTAATTTAAGTTATAATTCAAATCGTTTTATTTAATGTACTTTTAAAGTTTTAGTTTTAAGATATTATTTACATTAAGTTTAAGGTAGTATTAGTTGTAATTTTATCATATAGTTTATATTTAAAGTAGTTATAATTAATTTTAAGCCACACAAATATTCATAAAAGGAAAATGTTTTCTTATAGCTCGCGTCTCGACGAACGCTTTTCCGCCGCGTTTCGTTCTCGACTGACTCCATGCTTCGGTCTTTTAAAAAACTTGCGTTATTTTTGTAGAGCTGCCACCTTTTCTTTTTGAACTCTTACAGTCGGCCGTTCCTGACAATTGCAGCGACCTCGCTTCAAGATGGTTATGATGTCTTCTTCGTCGTTTTCAGCGTCACTTTCATTATCATCCTCGTCCATTGGCAGCATACACCACGGTTTCATTTTATCCGATGAATACACCGAAGAATAATGTCTTTGCTTTCGTTGTACTCGTGGTATATCTTCAATTACGTATCGATCTCTACCTAATACGCTCTTGACTTGGAATGATCCTTTATAGTGTGGTTCAAGTTTTCGGGAACCTCCTGTACTAATAGGCTCGTTTTCGACTAATACCAAATCACCGATGTTGTAGAGACTTGGTCGTGCGTGCTTTGCATCAAATCGTTGTTTTGCTTTATCTCGTTGTTCATTAACTCGTTTTGCTGCTGATTCTCGTTCTTGGTGCAAAAACATCTCGCAGTTGCTTTCGTTGGTCTGTAATAGTATATCTCTCGGTTGGTATCCATAAAGAAGTTCGCATGGTGTTCGACAGGTTGTCTTGTTTTTCATTGTGTTCATAGCCCATTGTAGTCCTCGCAGTTGAGCGTCCCATCGTTTGTCTGTTTGCGTCTACGGCAATAACATGGATAAAAGCGTTTTGTTTGCGCGCTCAGCATGGCCATTAGCTCGTGGGCGTTCGAACAGCATTGAGAATATGTTTTATGTCATTTTCCTTGCAGTAGTTTTTAAAATCTTTTGACGTAAATGCCGTTCCACGGTCTGTAACTATTCGTTCAGGATTTCCTACGTAGCTGGTCACCTCATTCAACGTACTCAAAACATGTTTTGTTGCCGTACTTTTTACCACTTTGATGATCGTAAATTTCGTGAACGCGTCGACTAAAACCAAAATATGTTCGTTTCCCATGGAAGTTTTTGGAAATGGACCCAGGTGGTCGAGGTGAACAGTTTTGAACGGAACATGTTCAATCGCGTCAAAGTGATACTCCGCTTTTTTCATTCCGCCAGGACATTTGTTGTATGTGCATTCTACACACGCTTTCAAGTAAGATTTTTTGTAGTTTCTCATTCGAGAAAACCAAAAGTTTAGACTAACCCTATCTATCGTTTTCTCTTAGCCAAGGTGTCCGCATTTGTCGTGACAATCTTGCACAACACGCCATCTAAAAGCTTTTGGTACAAACCACCGTTTCTTTTCACCATCTTTTCGAAAAAGTCGACCATTCTCTATTAAATATGCTTGTTTCATTCCTTTATGACCAAGAAGGATTTTATCAATTATCTGTTGCAAATTTTTATCTTTCAGCTGCATGCTTCCGTCTTATTAATTCGCAATGATGCCGTATCCACTTCATGTGCTTCTTCATTAGGCATTCTACTCAAAGCATCTACGTGAGCCATCCGATTTCCTGACCTGTGTTCAATAACTATGTCAAAATCTTGAATCTTCAACCACCAACGTGCGATTCTTGGTAGCAGCTCCTTCTTCTTCATTGCTGTCGTGATAGCGTTGTAGTCCGTTACAAATTTAACTTGCTAACCATAAACGTAATATCTCAGTCTCTCCAGCGTTTCAACCACAGCCAGAGTTTCCAGTTCATAACTGTGAAACTTTTGTTCATCTACACTCGTAGATCGGCTAAAAAAACAACAGGTTTAAGTTCTGTACCCTCTTTTTGTAGCAGGTAACCTTCTAGTCCAATAGCACTGGCATCGGTGTGTACCTCATGGTCAGCTTCAACTCTGTAAGCTGTCAGAACTGGTTTAGAAACAAGTGCCTGTTTAAGTTTTTTAAAAGATGTTTCTTCTTCCAGTGACCAATGAAATTGTGTGTCCTTGCGTAAAAGTTTTCGTAACGGTTCAGACAACAACGCATAGCGCCCGGTACAAATTTTTTGAAACATCCGCTTAGTCCTAGAAATCGTCGTACATCAGTTATGGAATTAGGAATCGGAAAATTTTCTACAGACATTGTCTTGACCGAGCCTGGATTGATACCTTCTGGTGTCAAACGATGCCCCAGAAACTCAATGGTCTCTTGCATGAATTCGCACTTTTCGATGTTTAACGTCACATTGGACTCCCTCAACGCCTTCAAAACTCTTCTTAACTTAGAAAACATCTCGGGAATCGTTTGGCTCCCTACCAAAATGTCATCCATATAGTGTATCATGTCATCCGTCTCTGTCTTTTCTGCTATCTTTGTCATCAACTTTTGAAATACTGAGGGGGCACTTATAAGCCCGAACGGCATTCTTTTAAATTCGAAAAGTCCCTCTGTCGTAATAAAAGCTGTATATTTTCTACTTTCCGCCTCAATCAAAATTTGATAATACCCGCTGTTTAAATCAAGATAAGTGAAATATTTAAACCTCTTTGCATCTTGTAAACGTTCTTCTATGTTAGGCGTTGGATATATTTCTTTGTTCATGCATTGATTTATGCGCCGATAATCGACACATAAACGTTCTCCCCCTTCCTTCTTTTAACTAAAAGAATTGGGCTCGCATACTCTGAATTAGATTTTGTAATGATGACGTTTCGACTTAATTCTTCAATCATTTCGTTGACGATCATTCGTTTTGGTTCCGGGACTCTATAAGGCCGTTGTGATATTGGTTTCTCATCACATAACTCAATTTTCATTTTAATCAAATCAGTCTTACCTATTTCATTCAGGTTTTCAGCAAAAACATCGCTGAACTCGTTCAACAACTCGGTAAGCTCATTTTTGGAGTCTTCGTGCTGACTACCAAATTTTATATTTTCTACGCGTATTGGTTTTTTTCGACGGCTAGATAACGAACAGATTTATCACTTGTTTTTGATTCAATTTGCGTTTCGAAACCAATTCCACCATTTTCAACTTTAGCTTTACTACCTTTAAACAGGTCCTGGCCGAGAAGAATTTCTGAAGATAAAAGTTCATCATCAACGATGTACAATTCTATTGGACAGTGCAAACCATCTAGTTTTAGTTCTACATTTATTTTTTCATTCGCATAACGCGCACCGCCACATAAACCCTTAATTTTCAAAAAACATTTATCTTTTTTATATGGTACTTTATTTGAACTGCGTGAAGTTAAATTCGTAAATCCGACGCTAACTTAGCAAATACACAAACCAATATTTCTTCTCTGTACAAAGTTAAATTCTTTACTTTTACGTACTTTTTTGCAAAGTACGAATTTAACTTTTGGTACGAATTTAACTAACGACACACAAAAGTTAAATTCGTACTTCTATGCAAAGTACGAATTTAACTTTGAGTACGAATTTAACTTTGAGTACGAATTTAACTAACGACACTACGAATTTAACTTCATTTGTTAGGAAATAACTTTGACATCGACTTGGAAACACAGAAAAGTTGAAAAGTTTATGAAACATTTTAAAATATATTATTAAATTAAAAAGAAATTATTAAAAGAGAAAATTTCGGAAATTCATCAACAGAAATTGAAATGTAGTGAAATGTTGTAGAAACATTTTAGCCACTTTGAATGAAAAAATTCTAATTTGCGAAATACCTTTCCAACGATATATCATTCATATGTGCACACTCAAGATTTTGGCGAAAGAAAATTTTTGAAAAAGTATTGAAGTGTAGGCAAAAGGTAAACTTTGAATGAAAAAATTCTTTTATCAGAAATATAAACCTAGAATGATATGTATACCACTGGACAGGTAATTGATGCACCTTTCCAACGATATATCATTCATATGTGCACACTCAAGATTTTGGCGAAAGGAAATTTTTGAAAAAGTATTGAAGTGTAGGCAAAAGGTACTAACTTTGAATGAAAAAATTCTAACATCGGAAATATACATTATATATAATGACATTATATATATATATAAAGTGTCGAGAATCATTCAAAAATTTTGAAGAGTTCTCAACTAAAGAGTTTGTAACTGTAGCAAACAACACAAAATTGGAAGCTGTTGGCAGAGGCGATATTTCTTTGCAAGTGTGTGTAGGCAATGCCATAGATAAAATTACTATTAAAAATGTTTTACTAGTGCCAGGAATATGCGTTAACTTATTATCAGTAAGTGAAATGACAAAGAAAGGTCTAACAGTACGTTTGTTAAGGAAAAATGCCAAATATTAAAAGAAAAAATTGTAGTTGCAGAAGCGATTGATATATATAGCATGTTTGTTTTAAATGGTTTTCCGAGCCATAAAGGTTTTCACGTGACCGACAAGGAACTTTGGCACAAGCGTATGGGGCATACAGCATCTGCAAGTATGGATAAGTTATGCATTGATAGATCTCGTGGCATTGAATTTGACAAGAGTTCAAATTTGAGTAAATGTATTTCCTGCGTTAAAGGAAAGCAAGCAAAGTTATCGTTTCCAACATCAACGAGCAAAACAAAATCTGTACTAGAATTGGTGCACACTGATGTTTGTGGACCAATGGAAAGCCCATCTTTAGGTGGTGCTCTATATTATGTTTTATTTTTGGATGACTACTCGAATAAGGTGTTTGTATACATGATAAAGCAAAAGTCTGAAGTACCAGAAATTTTTAAAGAATTTAAAGCTTTAGTTGAAACGCAAACTGGTAATAAAATCAAAAAATTAAGATCAGACAACGGACTAGAGTTTATTAATACGGAAATAAAAGAAATTTGTAAAAATAGTGGGATAATTCATCAAACGTCTGCACCGTATAGCCCGCAACAAAATGGGAAAGCGGAGCGCATGAATAGGAGCTTAGTAGAAAAAGCGCGTTCTATGTTAGCTGATGCAAATCTTAAAGTGTTACTGGGCAGAAGCTACAAATACAGCTGCATATCTGTTAAACAGAACACCATGCAACAAACGTAAGAATAAGTTGCCTGAAGAGGTGTGGAGCGGTGTTCAGCTAAATTTGAAGCACTTAAGAATTTTTGGATGCTTAGCAATGGTTTTGATACCAAAACAAAAGCGAAAAAATGGGACGCCAAGTCAACAAAATGTGTAATGCTAGGATATTGTGAACGTTCAAAAGCGTACAGAATGTACGATCCCAGTTCAAAAAAGGTTATAATCAGTCGAGATGTTGTGTTTGTTGAAGATTTAATGTTTTTTTCTAAAGAGAATAACTGCAGAAATAGATTTGTTGATTGCACATCAGATAATCGAGATTTAGTGAGGATTGAAGTAACTGAAAATCTCAATAATCAAAGCAGTGTAAATAATAGCTCATGAGAGACAGGTGCTACAGATGACTCTGATGATGTTAAACTAGTTGAAACCAACATAGACGCAATCGATATCAACACATCAAGTGATTTTTTTTGATATGAATCAGCAGACAGCAGTCAAAGTGAGACACAAGTGATGCTGCAAATGAGCTTCGCAGATCAACAAGGACCCGTCGTGCTCCAGACATGGGCGACTATTTTACATATTTAGTCAGCGAAAATATAAATGATCCAACTAGTTATGCTGAGGCTGTAAGTAACAAGGATGGACAAAGTTGGAGAAAAGCGATAGATGATGAATCATCATAAGATCATTGATGGAAAATAAAACATGGATTTTTGCTGATTTACCAAGAGGTAAGAAAACTTTAACAGCAAAATGGATATTTAAAACAAAGTTAAATGAAATGGGCGAAGTTCTAAGGTATAAAGCAAGATTAGTTGCGAGAGGCTGTGCGCAACGAAGTGGCATAGATTATGGTGAAACGTATTCGCCAGTAATGAGATAAAGTTCTATGCGATATCTTTTGTCATTAGCTCTCGAGTTAGATTTACACATCGATCACTTAGATGCCATTACAGCTTTTTTACAGGGTGATTTAAACGAGGAGATTTATTTAAATGCACCAGAATGTATAAATATTCCCAAAGGTAAAGTTTTAAGACTCACTAAACCCATTTATGGTCTTAAGCAATCATCACGTATGTGGAACACAAAACTTAGTGAAGTTCTTCTTGATTTTGGTATGATAAAGCTAAAAACTGATCAATGTATTTATATAATAAATAACAATTCTGATATGATATTAATATTAACCGTTTATGTTGATGATATACTGATTTTCTGGAAAAATGAGAGACAAAAGAAGTCTTTAGTAGAGCACTTAAAGAGATGTTTTAATATAAAAGGGCTTGGACCGGCTCGATCGTTTCTAGGGTTACATCTAGATTATAAATTTGGGAAGCAAGTATCGATTGATCAAAAGCAGTATATTTTGAAGGTTCTGGAAATGTTTAATATGTCATCATGGAATCCTGTCACGACACCAATGGATATTAATATAAAATTGACTAAAGAGCAGTGTCCGCGGAAAGAGTGGCGTCCGTGGCGTAGTTGGTTAAAGTGCGTGGCCGCTATGTCAAAGAACCTTGGAGACCCAGGTTCCAACCCCAGCAGCGACAGAAAATTATTTGAATTAAAATAATTTTTCTGTACGGCCGCCACCTCTCTGCAGACAATGGCAAACCTCAGAGAGTAATCAATATGCCATGTAAAGCTTCTTGAGAATAAGAACATTTCGTTCATCGCCGTTCGGAGTCGGCGTTAAGCCTGTAGGTCCATTTCTCGGTCAATTGTGTACAAACTTAATAACACGCACAACACAATTGATCATAAGAAGCTAGGTCAAAGTCCTTTCAAGGGCTGAAATGGCCAGTTATTTATTTTTATTTTTTTTATTTAAAGAGCAGTGTCCATCAACAGAGAAAGACAAACTGGAAATGTCAAAGTACCCATATCAAGAACTTATTGGTAGTCTTTTGTACGCAGCTCAGCTGACGCGACCTGATATATGCTACGCGGTGAATTTGTTAAGCAGGTACAACAACAATCCTGGTCTATCACATTGGCAAGCTGCAAAACGAATTTTAAGGTATCTAAAAGGAACCATTGAATATAAACTGACATATAAACATAATGCAGATCCAGTTGTGAAAGGTTATTGTGACGCTGATTTCGCCAATGATCAAGACGAGAGAAAGTCGGTTAGTGGATACGTTTTTGTGAAGTAAAATGCAGCTATTTCATGGTGCTCTAAAAGGCAAGCAACAATAGCCCTTTCAACATGCGAAGCAGAGTACATAACAATTGGAACCGCAGTGCAGGAGGCATTATGGATCAGAAGTTTGCAAGAAGAAATATTTAATAGGTTTTTTGAAGAAACGGAACTGTTTTGCGATAATCATGGAGCAGTACAGTTGGGGCTGAACGAGTCATATCACCAGCGAACCAAACATATAGACGTTCGGCACCACTTTATTCGCGACACCATAATGAAGAAACAAATAAGTTTAAAAACTCTGCGGACACAAGAGATGATAGCCGATATTTTTACCAAGCCGCTTTCTGGCTCTAAGATAAATGTTTTTTCAAAATTAATGGGAGTTTGCTAACTTTTATTTAATTTAGTTTTAGTGAGGATGTTAGAACTGAAAAGTAAATTTAATAAATGAACATTTTATTGAGTTGGCAATTCTGTTTCCTGTAAAATATATGAATGTCAAAATTGAAATAAAAAACGCGTTTAGCGCGCATTGCAATTCTGTAACCTATAAAGTAAAGCGTGGTTTTCTTTGACTTGTTCTGTTCCAATGGTTTTTAGCAAAGATTTCACCAGATGAATTTCCGAAATTTTCTCTTTAAATAATTTCTATGCATATTTTTTAAAATGTTTCATAAACTTTTCAATTTTTCTGTGTTTCCAAGTCGATGTCATAGTTATTTCCTTACAAAAGAAGTTTAATTCGTAGTGTCGTTAGTTAAATTCGTACTTTGCAAAGAAGTACGAATTTAATTTCGTTGTGTCGTTAGTTAAATTCGTACCAAAAGTTAAATTCGTACTTTGCAAAAAAGTACGAATTTAGCTTTGTACAGAGAAGAAATATTGGTTTGTGTCTTTGCTAAGTTAGCGTCGGATTTACGAATTTCACGCAGTTTTTACGAAAAAACGTCACGAAGTTCTTTATTTGCTATTTCTCGACGTACTATATGGCACATGCTGCCCGTATCGATAAATGCAATGACAGCTACATCATTTATGGACACAAATTTTTCAAATGGGTTGCTTTGCGAGTCACATACTGTTTTTTCACATTAGCTTTTGTTTTACCACAGTTTTCCGGCATACCTTTCGCATGCACTTTTTGGCAATTATCGCCCCGTTTTCGCCGTTGAGGCTTTGTGCACTCGTTAGAGAAATGTCCCTTTTCATTACAATTAAAACAAATTACGTTTTTAAATTTGGAAGAATCCGTTTTTTAATTACCGACATAATTTTTGTTTTCACTCTTTTGTTTACTATTTTCAAACTTAAAATTTTTGTTCACAGATCCGGTTGGGATATTTCCCAAATATTCTTCGCACGTTTCACGTATTGGCTTTACTGGAGTAAACAGGTTAGGTGCAATTGCGGCTTGCAATTCCCGGTGTTTCAATCCTTCGCGCGTATATTTTATTACCGCACTTTCAGTTAAATTAAATTGATGACCTAACGCACTCATTCTGGAAGTATAGTCACCTTGTTCGCATTGTTTGCGCGTTGCAACAACCATTTTAAAATGGAAATCCGCCTCATCGTATGAACGCCCGAAATCGTTCACCAGACTCTGCGCGAATTCTGCCCAAGAAGTGGAAAGAGCCTGCGTAGCATCAAGCCACAATTTTGCTGCGCCTTTCATGCGACAGCACACAGCCAGGAGTAAACATTTATCTTCGAACAAATACGCACTTTTTACAAAGTCCACGCGTGCCACAAATTGCTCTGCAGAGAGAGAGACTTCGTTTGTTGGATCGAATTCCGGAATTGTTTCAGCGATCTCTTTTACAGAATATTTATTTCCTCCCGATATCACGTTTGAGTATTGCGACCGATTTTCACTTGGTGAACTAAAACCCAAAAATTCTGTTTGATCAACACTTTCTCTTAATACATCACTTGCACTCACGGATGGCATTGGCAGCTTTTGAACTATTGACGCTAGATTCAATATCATGTCCCGCAGTTCTGAAACTTGCGCTTGTAAGGTATCCTCTACCTCAAAATCCACTTGATCACTATTAAGCAATTCAGTGAGCCGTCTCACCAATTCTGCTTTTGTGCCGGTTGTTACTGCATTATGCTCTCTAAGCAGCTGTTTGAAGGCCTGACTATAATAGCCAGATGCTGGCAGACGAATCTTTCAAAATGAAAGCGACCCCATGTAAATATATGAGCATACCCATAATTGGAATTGCCACAGTTTCGTTAAGTTTCGTTGACTTGACAGTGGCTTTTTGTAGAGCGACTCAAATCGCTCACAGCATAGGCAAATGTCAAATAATTGTATATTCGAATTTATAAATATAATAAATAACTGGCCATTTCAGCCCTTGAAAGGACTTTGACCTAGCTTCTTAGGATCAATTGTGTTGTGCGTGTTATTAAGTTTGTACACAATTGACCGAGAAATGGACCTACAGGCTTAACGCCGACTCCGAACGGCGATGAACGAAATGTTCTTATTCTCAAGAAGCTTTACATGGCATATTGATTACTCTCTGAGGTTTGCCATTGTCTGCAGAGAGGTGGCGGCCGTACAGAAAAATTATTTTAATTCAAATAATTTTCTGTCGCTGCTGGGGTTCGAACCTGGGTCTCCAGGTTCGTTGACATAGCGGCCACGCACTTTAACCAACTACGCCACGGACGCCATTCTAATTTATTGAAGTAATAAATGAAGCCAAACAGCAAAGGCTTTATATGATTAAATTTTTTTATATTATTTTGCATATAATTTTGAAAAAAATCTCACAAATAAGCTCAAATAAAAACAAACTATTTTGTGACACTTCTCAAAGTCAGTTTATGGCAAATATGGACATTTTTGATTTTGACAACAGCCTGCTGGTTTTTGTTTAAATTTTGGCATTAGCGTATGCCAGCATGTGGCTATTATAGTCAGGCCTTGGGTTGTTCACACTTTAGCGCTGTGATTTTAGGCATTTTGTTGTTTTTCTTTTCAATATTCAAAATTTAAAAATTTTATTTTGTTGTGTTCTTACGTTTCTTTAACGCGGTTTCTTTTGAGCACGTTATGATTTTAATTATCGTATCTTTTCGTTTCGGACTTTTGTAAATTTGCTTCCTTTTAGCACATTATGATTTGTTTATCATCTATTTTCGTTTTGCACTTTCTTTCGTATATTTATTTCTTTTTAGCACGTTATAATTTTAATGATCGTATATTTTCGTTTTCGCACTTTCGTACTATATTTGTTTCTTTTTAATACATTATGTGTAATATTAAAAATTGATTCACTTTAAATTACTGCAGTGAGATTCTTTTCTCCAAATACATATTTTTTCAAATAAAGGGGAACTCATGAAATGTTTTTCTTTTATTTTTTTTTTGTCTTTATTTAATGCTATTATTATTTATTGATTTGCACCTCGCGTACACGATTTAAAATAATTGAACGACTAAAATATCAGTAAGACCGCTTCGCTCCGTTTCTTGACAACAACTCCTTCAAAAAGTGAGTTGCAGCCAGTTAAGATGATCGGTGACCAGGGTTGCTGAGGCAACAAAACCGTACATGCCGCCCCCAATGCTGGAACAAGCATGATCAGCCGATCTTCTAGTGTTGACTTGCAGATGCGGTTTGTGGACTAAAGGTATCAGGAAAAAAAAAACTTGGTAGGATGATGTTTGAAGAAACATAAAGAAATAGTGGAGAAATTAGTGAGTGTGTGCAGATAGATATAGTTAAAATTATATTAGATTGTTTGAGTGCCGTTTTTCGTCTGTTCATCCGTCAAAATGGGTATCGGTAGTCGGCATATTTTTGACACTGATCGCTTATAAGTACCGTCTTTGGTGCGAATTGTGACCACGCGGACAAGTTTATCCAACCCTGGATGCACTTCGATGACTCGTCCTAATAACCATTGATTGGGTGGAAGTCGGTCGTCCTTCACCAACACTAACTCGTTCAATGTAAGATTTGGTTCTTCGCGCCTCCATTTTGGGCGTGCTTGTAGATGCGAGAGCCAATCTGAGGACCATTTTGACCAAAACAGTTGGACCAAGCGTTGCATTTCCAGAAATTGTTTGGATATGCATTTGTTTTCTGGTGCCATTTCAGGAGGTGCCAATAGCGCGTCTCCAATTAAGAAATGGCCTGGCGTGAGGGCGAATAAATCGTCTGAATCAAATGTGAGTGGGCATAGTGGTCGCGAATTTAGACAGGCTTCTATTCGCACCAGCACTGTTGAGAGTTCTTCATAGGTTAGCCGAGTGCCGCCGACAGTTCGCTTTAAATGGTACTTTATCGATTTGACATTTGCCTCCCAGAGCCCGCCGAAATTTGGTGAATATGGTGGGTTGAAGTGCCATTGAATGTTCTGCTCGGCAAGTTTCGGTAGAATTTTACGCTTGACATCTTCGATGAATTTATTTTGATTAATTTTAAGCACTCCTTCCGCCCCGACAAAGTTTGTACCGCAGTCACTGTAAATATCGTGACATATCCCACGGCGTCCGATGAAACGTTGAAGTGCCCATAAAAAGTTTTCAGTTCCCATGCCAGTCACTGCCTCCAGATGCACAGCTTTGGTAGCTAGACATATGAAGATTGCTATATATCCTTTATAAACAGTATTGCCACGATATTTCGATGATTTCAGCTCTATAGATCCAGTGTAATCCACTCCTGTTGCTAAGAAAGCTCGATTTGGAGGATTGATTCGATGAGCAGGCAAATCACCCATCAGTTGCGATGACACCTTTGGTTTATTGCGAAAACATGTGATACAGTGTCGCAGATGGTCGCGAACTGTTTTTCTGGAATTTATTATCCAGAATTGCTGACGTACTGTCGCAAGTGTAAGCTGCACACCCCCGTGAAGAGTGTTTTGATGTGCATTATTAATGATTAACTTGGTGATATGATGATGACTGGGCAAAATGAGTGGGTGTTTTCTACCAAAGGGTAATATTGAACGCTGCAGTCGGCCTCGTACGCGAAGTAACCGATCGTTGTCTAAAAATGGTGTCAAGCTGGTAAGTTTACTATTATTTGGCAGTGATTCATTGCATTGTACAAGTTGAATTTCTTTGCCAAATGATTGGGTTTGGACTTGTTTAACAATTTGTAATAGACTTGTGTGCAGTTCACTTGCGGTAATAGGTCCTAGGATTCGATTTTCTTTACCTTTTACACGGCAATTGTAAAGGAATCGAAGGAGATATGCATATACTCTGAGCAATTTGTTGATCGATGAATATTTTAGAATTATGGAATCCTTTGGTATGGTAAAATTAATGTTAACCCTTCGAGGTTTGTCTTCCATGCTCTCGCCTCCTAAATCTAATTCGTCGATATGGAATCGTGGCCACATTGATTTAGGCAGACGCAACTACGATGGGCCGGTCCACCACAGTTGGAAATTGAGTAGTTGATCAGGAACCAAACCTCTAGTGGCACAGTCAGCCGGATTTTCAGCAGAACGTATATGAGCCCATTGACAAGCGTCACTAATCGCCAGAATTTTGCTGATCCTGTTGGCCACGTAAACTTTCCATCGATTGATGTCTCCGTAAATCCAAAACAGAACAGTAGTCGCATCAGTCCAATAAGTAATACTTATGGCAGCATCTATTCCCCGGATAGTTTTCTGCACCCAATTGGCAAGTTTTGTAGCAAGTACGGCGCCACAAAGCTCGATACGTGGAATGGTTTCAGGCTTAGTGGGCGTAACTTTAGTTTTTGCAGCAACAAGATGTGTATACACTTGCGCGTCATCGAATTCTACTCTGGAGTATACTGCCGCAGCATAAGCAGCTGACGATCCATCGCAGAATGCGTGGATTTCGAATGATTTTATGTGTTGAGGATGGTATTGAAACCATCGCGGTACGTTGATTTTATGTATATTATGCAATTGATGAATAAAGTGTTGCCAGGTGGAATTGATAGGCTCGGGCAATTTTTCATCCCAACCTAAAGGTATCGATTGCTCGTTTTCTCTTTGGATTTTGATCGTCCATATTTCTTTAAGTATGATTTTAGCCGCAATTGTGATTGGCGCGATGAGTCCCAGCGGATCGAAGAGACGAGCGATTATTGAAAGAACAGATCTTTTTGTTGCTATCAATTCCAGTGAAAAATTTATTTTGAAAGTGAAACAGTCAAGAGCAGGCTGCCAGTATAAGCCAAGTGTTTTAATAGTTTCGTACTCATTAAGCTGTAATGCTGAGCTGCACGATTGGTGGGAGGCAGGAATTGATTAAAGAAGTTCTGGAGTGTTGCTGGACCACTTTCTTAACTTCATGCCAGCTGAATTCAAGGCTGCAATGAGTTGATCTCGCAAGTCCAGAGCATGTTCAATGGAGTAGCTGCCACTTTGCACATCATCAACGTAAATGTCGTATTTTAAAATCTTTTCAGCTAACGGAAACTGGTCCTTTTCATCTTCGGCTATTTGATGCAGCACTCTAATCGCCGTGTATGGTGCTGACGCCGTACCAAAGGTCACCGTAGTGAGACAATAGTCTTGAATATGCCCTTGCTCATTTCGCCATAATATTCTTTGATATTGTGAATCGTCTGGATGCATATCGATGCAGCGATACATTTTCTGTATATCTGCTAGAAAAACATATTGATGCATTCGCCAATTTAGAATGACACCAGGCAAATCGTTTTGCAATGGCGGGCCTATGCATAACAGGTCATTCAATGAGCGTCCATTCGATGTTTTAGAGGAGGCATCATACACTATACGCATCTTTGTGGTTTGACTGTCAGCTTTTATGACAGCGTGATGTGGCAGCACGCAACATGTTGTTGTTGGCTTATCGTATGATGAGCGAACGCAATGTTGCGCTTCGCTGGTGATAGCTGGGACTATTTGTTTGAGACGAAAATAGTCCTCGATGCCCTCCACGTATTGATCACGTAGATTTTTGTCTTGTTGAAGCCTGCGTTCTAGCTGATAGAATCGACTGAGTGCGATTTGTTTCGATTTGCCAAGAGTTTGGTTGGCGTCATAAATAGATTTCAGTGGTAAACGAACCAAGTATTTGCCGTTACTTTGTCGAATGTGTGTTTTACAAAAAAACTCTTCACACCATTGATCTTGACTTGAAATAGGGTTTTCAGTAGGAATTTGTTCCGATTCATAAAACTTACGTACTAGAACTTCTAAGTCAATAGTATTATGATGACATCGAACTTTGACTGATCTCGGCGGCGTGGAGCTAGCGTACCCGGATAAAATCCAACCAAGGTGTGTTTTTTGAGCTATTGGCTGATTGTGCTGACCTAGCCGAATCTCAGGCAACAAAATTTGTGCGAATAGGCCAGCGCCGATAATAAGATCGATTTTCTTTGTTTTGTAGTAGGTTGGGTCTGCTAAGATCAGACCTTGCAGGTGCGTCCAATTTTGTTGTTCGACACGTTGACTTGGCAATGTAATTGACAGATTCTTAATGACAAATGCTTGTTCGATGTGTGCTGAGAACGATTCATCAGTACATGAGCGTAGTGTGAAACTAACTACCGACTTAGATTCCGTGTGAGAGTTTGGATTCACGCCACATATCTCAGCAGTGGTGGGATGATGTTTAAGACCCAAGCATTGCGCTGCTTGTTCCGATATAATATGCGCCTCGGATCCCTGGTCGATTAAGGCATACACCCACGCTGATTTGTCGTTATCCTCGTTGTATAAGTAAACTAAAGCGGTAGCGAGCAAGATCGGTGAAGCCAAGTGTTCAGTATTATCTGCATGAAATTGATTTTGGGGTATGTCCACAGAGGCATGAGCGTTCGTTAAGCGATTGATGCCGAATGCTTTGTGGGAAGTGGAAGCTTCGTCAAAAGGTTGGCTTGGATTACCATAAGGAATCGTGGAAAACCCGTTCGAGTTTGTGGGTTGATGTGGATTTGTGGCCGATGGAGCCGTGCTTGAAAGAGTAGTCTTTGGAGAAATAGGAAAATGCAGTAAAGTGTGGTGACGTTGTCCACATTGAAGACAGTTTTTGGTACTGTTACACCGTGGAACTGTATGAGACTTACTCAAGCAATTGATACACAATTTATCCTTATCAGCTATGGTCTTACGTTCAAAGCAGTCCTTGGATAAAAAAGATTGACATCTACGAAGGATGTGAGCATCGCCACAAAACACGCATGATTCAGCATGACTGTTTTGAGGTTTTGAGGTCATGTGAAAACTTTTGGCGTTGTGTGTGGATCGTGGAATAGGCTTCGAAAAAGTAAAACGTTGGTTAGATTTGTTATCGGTGGCAGCTCGTTGACACGGCATTGCACTGTGTGCTATATTTCGGTTTTCAATCGCATCTATTGTAAAAAGACGATTGGTTAAGAACTCTTCTAAAACCTGAAATGAAGGGATTTCTGTTTTGCTGCCCAAATGACGTTCCCAGGCTTGGTGAGTTTCAGTCGGCAGTTTTGTAACCAGATAGTGAGCGATCCAATGATCGCAATTACTGATAGGGAGCTTCAATCTGTTGAACTCATTTATACATACGTTTGCTCCATTCAACATCGCTTTAATCTCGTTCGACTTTTCTTTATGGAGTACTGGCAAACTGTATAAGGAATTCATATGATGGGCGAATAGTATTCTAGGATTATTATATCTTTTAATTAGCAAATCCCACGCTGTCGCGTAATTTGTTTCGGTAAGTAGCATTTGCTGGATATCGACGTCTCGATCAGCCGGGAGGCCCTTTTTTAGATAATTAAATTTTTGAATGTCGCTTAAGTCATTATTGAGGTGGATGAGGGTATGGAATGCATCATGGAAGCTCGGCCACTCTATGAATTTTCCCGAAAAAGAGGGCACTGGCAACTGTGGCAATTGAACTGATGGGGCGGATCGCAAAGGTTGTTGTTGTAGCACAAGAGAAGGAATTGTGTCGGGTAGAGGTGGAGGCGGAGGAGGATACAGTTGTTCTTGTCGTTCAGATAAAGTACAAAAAACGTCTAAATATTTCTCTTCAAACTTCGAAGCCACGTCGTTTTTGACATAAACAGTTTCGTCTATACCTTCGGAACAAATTAAATTAACATGGGTTTCACGAAATTCCTCATTAAGTCGATCGATGCTTTTAAATCGCTGTTCGAAATATGGCTTTGATTTTCTATTTGTCGAATCTTTGTTGAAATTCGTAAGAATTTTTTCAATCGAAGATAAGCGATTTAGCTGAAGTTTAACTAAAGCAGCTATGTTTTCTTCGCCTCGATCAGTCATATTGTTTTATCGTGGTCGTATTCAAAACAAACCAAAGAAAGATTAAAATTAAGCTGCACACACTTACCTCTCACTATTCTTGTAACTGCGTTGCTGTCTGTCTGTACAAGTTTTCTTAAGTTTGATGTTTGATTCTTATTCAAAAAGTCCCACAAAGCGACTGCCTGCTCTTTTAGTTTTGGTGCTTCAAACACATGCATAAATTAAGTTATATCGAACTGAATGATTGATTGCAGTCGCAGCGAAGACAAGGACAGAGTGGTTGGGAGCGGCAATGACAGTCGATGGCAGCAGAGAGAGAATGCAGAGACGCAGTAGAACGTCTAGGTGGCAGCGGCAGAGATGAAATGCAGATGAGCAGCGGCGATGGCAACTGAAGGCAGCGAAGATGAAGAGTGTAACTGTACGCTATGTACTTTGATTATATTTTTTGTTTTTTGGGTGCCCTTGAAAACTTGTGGCACAAGTGTAGTCACTTAATTGTCTAATAATTTGAATTAGTAATTTCAATTAATACTGTTTTTTTTTTTTTATATGACAACTTGGAGTTCCCCCCATGGGCCACCATAAATGTGTAATATTAAAAATTGATTCACTTTAAATTACTGCAGTGAGATTCTTTTCTCCAAATACATATTTTTTCAAATAAAGGGGAACTCATGAAATGTTTTTCTTTTATTTTTTTTTTTTGTCTTTATTTAATGCTATTATTATTTATTGATTTGCACTTCGCGTACACGATTTAAAATAATTGAACGACTAAAATATCAGTAAGACCGCTTCGCTCCGTTTCTTGACAACAACTCCTTCAAAAAGTGAGTTGCAGCCAGTTAAGATGATCGGTGACCAGGGTTGCTGAGGCAACAAAACCGTACACATTATTATTTGTAAATCATCTATTTTCGTTTTGCACTTTCTTTCGTATGTTTATTTCTTTTTTGCACGTTATGGTTTTAATTAACGTATATTTTCGTTTCGCAGTCTCGTATATTTGTTTCCTTTTTTAGCACGTTATGATTTGTTTAACATTTATTTTCGTTTTGCACTTTCTTTCGTATGTTTATTCCTTTTTAGCACGTTATGGTTTTATTAAATCGCCATTTTCGTTAAGTTATTATTTTCTTTTATTCATATTTGTACCAACGCTTCGTTAAGTTTAAAGCTTGTCCTTGGACATCGGCGCTCCAGTTACACTGTTCACGGACAAAAATAATAAATACAAGATTATGCCATGCGCATGTCTGCCTACGTCATGATCGACCCATTGTCAAAATCAGCTGTTTTTCACTGAGCAAAACAAAAAATAACTGTAGCTGAAAAAAAAATCGTACAGAACTATTTCGCACTATCTTTCGTCTTTTCTTGCACGAACAAAAAATCAGTGAAAAGAACAGAGAAAGAGTCTTTTCCTATCTACGTCACGAAAGACCTAACGTCTTGCGCAGAAAGGTGCAACTTTTTCTGCCTCTGGCGTAATCTGATTTCTATTATTTTTGGTTCACGGGAGTCTCACTTATAATTGTCTATCACTTTAAAATTCACTTTCACCAAACAATTTTGAAGTTTCTAATTGGGTTGCACTTATTGGATTGCGTATCCCTCTTCTGAATTGAAAAGCTAAACAATAAACTCCAATAAGAAAGCTTAATTTAAGTTATAATTCAAATCGTTTTATTTAATGTACTTTTTAAAGTTTTAGTTTTAAGATATTATTTACATTAAGTTTAATTGTAGTATTAGTTGTAATTTTATCATATAGTTTATATTTAAGGTAGTTATTATTCATTTTAAGCAACACAAATATTCATAAAAGGAAAATGTTTTCTTATAGCTCGCGTTTCGACGATCGTTTTTCCGCCGCGTTTCGTTCTCGACTGACTCCACGCTTCGGTCTTTTCAAAAACCTCCGTTATTTTTGTAGAGCTGCCACATTTTCTTTTTGAACTCTTACACATTTAATATTTAGGAAGTCCTCAACGATATAATCGCGCCATAAATCAATATTGTTGACTCTAAAGTCAACAACACCCAAATGGTTTCGAAAAAAAATAGCACTTGGAAGTGCATAAGCGAGAAAATGGAGAGCAGTGGAGTATGTTTGCGTACTATTCGCGTATTAAGTTTCGCGTCTATTTAAGAACGTTCCATAGAATCTGGCCAATATACATATTGCGGTAATAATTTTAAAAAAGCACTAAAAATTCGGACGAGTTATTTTAGTTAACGTTCCACCGTCACCAAATCCAAAAATTGAAGCAATTTTGGAAATCGATGCACTCTCTCCATATGAACCCAATCTGTATAGAACTATAGCGAGTTGTATATCTATTGGAAACTGCTTGCCCGTACATTTGGTAAATACCTCTTTGTTAGCTACAAGTGATAAAAGATGAGCAAATTGTGATCGGTCAAGACGCATTATTTGGCGAAAACGATTTTCATCCATTGATGTCAAAATATACTCCCGCCAATGAATTGATTTCGGAACCAAATTGTCCACACCTCTGCGGCAACTCATGACAGCGTACAAATCATAGTAAAGGTCATCTAAAGTATCCTCGACCAAAGGATTGAATCATTTCGGAATGCACACACTCTTAATTCATTCAAAAGCTGCATCAACCAGATTGCAATCTTATGCTTCTGTTGAGTTAATGAATTACAGATGCACAATTCATCACTCTTTGAAGATAAAAGAATGCACACCCAATGCTCTGTAAGGAATGGGACTTATGGCAATATCAATCCCATTCTTGTTGGCTTAAAAAATCTGATGAATGCACTCAGTTTTATCATTCTTTTCAACTCTGAAACACTGGACATTTTATTTACTACCATGAAATACTACTAAATATAAAGCAGCATTTGTGACATGCTTTTGTCTTTCCTTTGAAATTTTCTGGAATAATAAAGTGCTTATTAACAATAAATATTATTAACAAAATATATAAAAATTTGTAAATAAACTTCTACAATTTGTTGTATATAATACTTTCTCTGTACACGATATCAAGCCAATGGCAACCTACAGTCATGCCCAACAGTACACACACAAATACACACAAAACAACTTCAGACAACAACAAATCTTTGCAGCTGAAGCCATCGCCGGCTGCATTCACTAAAATTTCAATTCGGCTGCAACTATCGATGGTTGCAGCCATCGCGAATGAAGCCATCGGTGGCTGCATTCGTTAAAATTTTAATTCAGTGTGCATTCTTTACGTTTTGTAATTCATGACTTGAAAACAATTTTAATCAGCCTAAAGGCTTAAGCCTAAAAAGTTCACACTTTGAATGCTACAGAAAAGGATTTAAGCTTTTGAATTTTTAACCAAGAGAATGAAAAGTGAAAATGCATTCACAGTTTTACAGCTCTGTTCGCTGCATAGCGTTTGCAATCAAATACTGAATTATTTCAGATTTTGCCCGTTTGTGGCATTTTCCACTTTTTATTTATAAATTTTTAGCAATTGTAAATTATGAAAAGCAAAATCAGCTGTTATTCCACAACAACCACCAGGCTAACGAGATTAAACGAAAGGGTGTGCTCACACTTCACAAAGTTAACGAAGTAACAACTTACCAAATAACAAACTAACGAGTTCGGTGTGAATACCCCTATTGTTAAGTTAGATATTAGTGAAGCAGCGAACTGTTATGACAACACGATCAGTTATAAATTGTACCGAATTATCAGTGGAACGAATTAGTCTACCGACAACATTATCATGTTTGCAGTAACTCTTGAATAACAACTCGGCAGCATGTACGACAGAAACCGTATTTCACTTACCATTGGTCTAAGAAATCGACGAAGGAATCATAATATTGAACGAAGTCGTTAATACTACAGTCACTTTTTATTAACGTTTACATCAGCAACCATAAAAATTAACGGTACAACGTTCGCAACAAAACTGAATAGTACATCTTCATAACCACACCCTCCAAAAACCATAGACATGAAGTTTCTACAGCACGAATTAAAGTTTTCCTTGTCGTATCTCCACAAAATTAATTTAGACAGTACAAATCAAATCGCATCAATTAATAAAGATGTACAATAACAGCATACACAATGGATAATAATGATTTTTGCAACGACCGTTGGTACAATCAGCTTGATAGTAACTTTCCTCGTTAGAAAATGCATGAATAGGAAATTATCAGCAAACGCAGAGGGCCTTAAGGAAATTTTAAGCAGAATCAACGATCAAAACGGACGTTTTGAATTTAACAGAGGGAGTTAACGACACATATTAATTGTCCCACGTTAGAGCCAGCGACAGCCAACTATAGCCAGCCACCTGTAATATGAGTGCTGTATGTGACGGTCGCTAGGTCCAGCAGAACCAACAAACAAAAACTAGGTTGCAACAGTGAGAAAATACAGACAATGCATTTTCTCAAGAGTTAAACTCACTAAGTTATTCCCAGAATCCAAACTGGGGAGATTACGATTTCCGTGGCCCCTCGATTTGAGTATGCAGTTTTGAAGTACTCTTTGAGAAAATAAGATTCGCCGAAGGATTTATCGATATATCGATTAGTTATCGAGATATCGGTTTTTCAAAAAAATGTTTACTCAACCGAACCAATATTTAGATTCGGTTATATCTTTGCTAATATTTGTCCGATCTGAATGATTTAGGTGTCATTCGAAAGATATTTAAAATGTTTTTAATATGAAAAATGAAAAAAAATATTTTTTTGTAAATCGGCCACGCTACAGACTGTCTTTCTGCATATGTTTTATTTTTGCATAAAACCGTTATTTTCTCTTAAAAATGCGTAATAAAGATTAAATAAAGATGTAATCAATTGAAAGCTGAAATATTAACATGTTATAAAGCATTAAATATGAATTCGAATTTTTTTAATGTAATAAGTAATTTTATAGAAGAACTGAATGAATTAAATGATAAGGTTATTTTAATGGGAGATTTTAATATAAACTGGATAACAAATAGTAATCAAAAAAGTAGAATGAAAGAAATTTTTGATTATAATGCGTTTAAACAAACTGTAGAAGAATATACTAGAATAACAAGTGAAACAAGAACATAAAATATAAAAAATATGCACTTTTTATCAAAAATTAATAGGAATGATATATCAACTATTTTTTCACGGATTGTAACAAGAAAGCGGATATTTTTAGTAAAAACTTGCATAAAATTGTAGAAGATTTTATAGTCGAAAAAGAGATAAAATATGTGAACAACCAATGGTTTACTGAGGAATTAATGCAATTAAAAAGGGAAAAAACAAGGCAATATGAAAAAGTAAAATGGGTTAATAATGCTATTGAGTGGAAAAAATATAAGGAATTTGAGAAATAGATATAAAGTTTTGATTAACAATAGTAAAAATGGTTTTATCCGAAATAAGATTAAAAACGTGAACGATCAAGTATCTATGTGGAAAAATATCAAAAATTACATACTGAATAAAAAAAATAATGAGATCACGGAGGTAAATTTTGGAATTGATAAAGTAAATGAAAGCTTGAGAATAGCAACAAAGCTGAATGAATATTTTACAAAAAGCGTTGAAGAGATAAACAAATCTATTCCGATATATCCATATATGAATCTTATTGAAAGAAATAATAATGCGTTCAAATTTAGAATGATTACAAAAACTGAACTTGAAAATATTATAAGCAAAATGAATTCAAAAAAGGATTGTTATTTAGTTAATAAGAGGATGATTTTAGATTCGTTCCATTTGATAGGTGAAAATTTAGTATCAATTATCAATGCATCATTAGAGACAGGAGTCTTCCCCAGCATATGGAAAGAATCGATAATAGTTCCTATAGAGAAAGTTCTTCATACAAAAAAGGCGAATGAATTTAGACCAATAAATATGATCTCAATTGAAGCTAAGATAATAGAAAAGGTAGTATATATACAATTAGAGAATTTCTTGAATAGCAACAACTTAATATCAGAATATCAATCAGGATTCCGTAAAAAACATAGTTGTGAGTAGCTTATTAATTTAGTAATAATGAATTGGAAAATGGCAATGAATGATAAAAAAGTAATAGCTGCAGTATTTCTTGATTTAAAGCGCGCATTCGAAACAATTGATCGTGATATTCTTATTAGAAAACTGGAAACGTATGGTGTCAGAGAAAAAGAGTAAGCATGGTTTAAATCATATTTGTCAGGGAGAAAACAGAGAACAAAAGTAAATGGTTTAGTTTCAGATGCAATAGATGTAGTATTAGGAGTACCCCAAGGCTCAGTGTTGGGAGTACTGTTATTTTTAATTTACATAAACGACATGGAAAAATCTGTAAACATGGCTAAGTTAGTATTGTTTGCAGATGATGCACTGTTGTATGTATATGGTGATTCAGTTGAGGAGTGCACTAGGCATATAAGCGCAGAGTTAGAAATTTTAAGTGTATTTTTTAAAATGAATAAACTGAAGCTTAACGTAGAAAAAACTAAAGCTATGATAATAAATGGTTCAGCAGAAGGAAATATATTTATTCATGGCCAAATTATTGAAAAAATAGATCAAATGAAATATTTAGGAGTAATCATAGATAATAAATTGAATTTTAAATCTCATATAGACTATGTCTGTAAAAAAGCAGCAAAAAAAGTCCAGTTCTTCTCTAGAATTAGACAAAGACTGGATTTTAGCAGTGAAATTAGAATATATAATACTATTATAAAACCACACTTCGAATATTGTTCGACAATTCTCTTTACAGCTAATAATGAAATGAAAAACAGAATTCAGAAATTGCAGAACAGAGCTATGAGGATAATCTTAAAACTTAATAGATACACAAACATCAATTTTATGTTGAATGCGTTGAAGTGGCTTAGTGTTAACCAAAGAATAATAATGAATGTATTAATTACAGTATTCAAAATGAAAAATGATTTATTACCTAAGTACTTATGTGAGAGGTTAGTTTATGTTGGTGATATTCATAATCATAACTTAAGAAACGTTTTTAGTTTCAGATTAAATCTTTTTAGAACTGAAAACAGTAAAAACATGTTAATGTACAAAGGACTTAAATTATTTAATGAAATGCCATCTAATATTACGAGTGAAAACAATTTGTCAAAATTCAAACAAAAAGTTATAGAATATATTAGGGATAAGTTTGATTAAGAAAATTATATATAATGCAAACATTGTAAATAAAAACAAATATAGTTATATGAACTAAATAAAGATACAATAATATAGTTTTTCTTTTATTTTGACCGATTTTCGCTGTTATTTTATATTTTAGGTTAATCAGTACAATCATATAGCATAGGAAAATGTTTCATAATTGGGCGGAATATACTTGATTTGCTTTATAAATTGTGCATTTATACTGTAAATGGTGCAAGAAAGATCTTCATACAATTTTCCGATGTATTTTGAGTTATTGAATAATTTTTTTTTAGTGGTTCTGCCTTTTACATAATGTACTTTTCCTGTAAAAGGAGCCAGATAGACTTTAATCAAAGGTTGTTTGTTGTATTATGAAGTACATATTGATATTTTTCCTAACTTTTTTTTGAGTTATTGAATAATTTTTTTTTTAGTGGTTCTGCCTTTTACAAAATGTACTTTTTCTGTAAAAGCAGCCAGATAGACTTTATATCAAAGGTTGTTTGTTGTATTCTGAAGTACATATTGATATTTTTACTAATTTTTATAAAACAAAGTGGCTCTGCCTTTTACAAATTGCACAATTATTGTTTTTTTTTTTTTTTTTTGTGAAATAAAATGAGAATCCGTATATCTTATTTAAAAAGAACACGATGCGAATCATAATTAATATGATTCGAATATTCTTTTATATTTTACATAGGTGTGCGATGTGCCTCGTGATGAAGATGAAAGTTGTTGATGTTTATCAACAGTACATCAAAATTGTACGTTTAAAAAGCAAAATAAAAACCGTATGATTGTTCTGTTTGAACTAGTAACAATATAAAAATGAGAATAATGGTAGAAATAGGGGAAACAAGTATAACATATTATACACCAAACGAAAGGTTAATGTTTCAGCTATTACCATATGTTATGTTCTACTTACTTTTATTACGTACTTTTTGAAGAAAATAATGGTTTTACGAAAAAAATATATATATCATGCCGAAAAATCATCTGTAGTGTAATCAGATTAAGAACCAAATTTTTGTTTTAAAAATTATTTTGAAGATATTTAAGTTTGTTATCGAATGATACCCAAATTATCCTGATCGGTCAAATATTAGCATAGATATAGTCGAACTTTATTTAATCATATAAAGCCTTTGCTGTTTGGCTTCATTTATTACTTCAATAAATTAGAATGGCGTCCGTGGCGTAGTTGGTTAAAGTGCGTGGCCGCTATGTCAACGAACTTTGGAGACCCAGGTTCGAAACCCAGCAGCGAAAGAAAATTATTTGAATTAAAATAATTTTTCTGTACGGCCGCCACCTCTCTGCAGACAATGGCAAACCTCAGAGAGTAATCAAAATGCCATGTAAAGCTTCTTGATAACGAGAACATTCCGTTCATCGCCGTTCGGAGTCGGCGTTAAGCATGTAGGTCCGGTTCTCGGTCAATTGTGTACAAACTTAATAACACGCACAACACAATTGATCATAAGAAGCTAGGTCAAAGTCCTTTCAAGGGCTGAAATGGCCAGTTATTTATTTTTTTTTTTTTTTTTTTTTATAGTCGAACTTACATTAAGATTTCTTTTAGTAAAATTTTTAAAAAAATCGATAACTCGATAACTAATCGATATATCGATAAATCCTTCAGTGAATTTTATTTTCTCAATGAGCTCATCAAAACTGCATATTCAGATCTTGGGGCCATGGAAATCGTAATCGGGCCTCCAAACTCACTAGTTCTTTATATTTTTATTCTTCTTATTGTTAAACTGATATATATATTTGTTATAAAAAGTTCATAGTTTTTAGTTTTCAATTTGATGTTAGTGTAACCAGTTCATAACGTCCATGGTATAATAATACATGGTAGCATTGACAACTGCTTATTTTCTCTTCAACAGGAAAACATAAACTGTCAAACACAGCTGTTTGCGAAACGAAGCGAAAATTAAAGCAAGTGACAAAAACAAACATAAAAAACGAATAAGAATATTGTGATAGCAGCCGCAATAGAATCTCGCCATACAATTAACGCGCGATGTGCGTGAGGCGAATGTAAAGTTTAGTTTCTCCAACAGGTTGTCTTCTTTTGTTTCTTTTTAATGCCCAGTTCAGGAGTATAACCATGTACAATCACCAGCTTCTTCCTTGGACCAAAGATGAAATGATGAAAAC
The DNA here is from genome assembly GCA_943735915.1 of Pherbina coryleti. Lineage (NCBI taxonomy): Eukaryota > Metazoa > Arthropoda > Insecta > Diptera > Sciomyzidae > Pherbina > Pherbina coryleti. Next base: position 98,260,407 of record OX030951.1, on the reverse strand, counting down.
AAAACCAAAGAAAAGGCACAAATCCATGCTATAATCTTTGAAGATTAGTTTATCATGACACAAAATATATTACTCACTTTCCGAAGACACCAATTTTAATTAAAATTTATTTCATTTCGGTCATTTGCATCTGCAGCTGCTGATGTTATTCTTTTCTTCACTTCAACGTTTTCAACATTGTTTGTGTTTTCATTTATTAACAATGGCCGACCAGCGAACGCTCTCTTTTTGAGTATATTTTTTGACAGAATATGTTTTCCCAAGCAACTGTCAATGCTACCTTGTATTATTATACCGTGATAACGTCAAGATCAAAACAAAATGCATCGTTTTTACTATGGCTCATATTACACGGTGGCCGTTTGCCCGGCGTGCAATGAATCTTTTTTACTCTCTTCCACATTTTGCATGCTGGTATGTTAGGCTCATATTACACGGTGGCCGTTTGCCTGGCGTGCAATGAATCTTTTTTACTCTCTTTGGCCCATATTACACGGTGCTCGTTTGCTCGGCGTGCAATGAACACTTTTATTCTCTTTTCTCAATTTGCACGTTGGTAGGTCACACGACAGAAATATGCACGCCGAGCTAGTTTTGACATTTAATTCAGTTTCTTGCTTTTTCCCCTACACTTTATTCCAACAAGGGTTTCCTACAACTATTTTCTTTTTTTTTTTTTTTTTTTTTGGATTCGCCCGGAGGTAAGAAATCTTCATAGATACGTATGACCCGCGCCATACGCATGCACGATTTACATTCTAAGAAGTTCCCGGATCAGCCGGACTGATAGAATGCACCTACGTGCTAAAACTTACCACCTGTTGGCAAATAATAGCCTCCACTAAGCACAATTGCTTGGCCTTTCAGCGGAAATTAAAATTAAATAAAATTTGAGAATTTTTTGTGCTTATGTAAACTTCATAAACATCATCGAATAAAAGCACATTCTTCATAATACGAAGCAATACAAGACAACATCCAAAGTTATTTATTAGACCATATATAACCGCATTTATAATTGTTGTCGTTCGGCTTGAGGACACTGTCCAACCCAAGATCCTACGTGGAAAAGAGATGCAACTCTCAAACACCAAACCAATACCAAACATAGCACAGATATACAAGTATATATTGTGCAGGCACAATATATTTATATATTCGGGTCACTAAAATAAGGGAACACCGAGCTAAAGTTATTATTTGGATATGCATTTGGGCCAACGCAGGTAAAAACTTGTATGGAAAAGAGATAAACTCTGACACACCAAGCCAAGAGACACGGTATACATGGTCAAATAAGGAAGAACTAAAGATCTAAAATAATTTCATGAAAAAATAAAGCAACGAAACTGAATAAAACGAAAACTTAAAGTATCTATCATATTCGATGATGCTTATTTGTTAAATCGTAAAATCTACACAATTATCGCGAGTTATATTTGTTATCACAAGGAATGCGTTAAGTATTCAAATGTAATATAATTTTGCGTTTTAAGACATCCACCGAGTCAGAAAAATTTATCAAGTTCAAGTTGCCATTAAAATCACTACACATACATCGCAAAGGGTCGTGAAGGGCATAATTAGAAGTGCAGTGACTCAACTTAAAAAGCTGGAAATGTCTGGCTCCGCTCCTGGGGATGTTGAAGTTTAATGAAGAAAGGAGGTATTGTGAGTCTATATCACCACTGAGTAATTTGTATAAAAAAGAGACATTGAGCATAATTCTTCTGCTTCTTAAGGAAGGCAGGGAAATAATTTTGAGGCGTGTTTCATAAGGGGGAAGAATAATATTGGGGTTCCAACGATAATGTAAAGCAAAAAGTAAGAATTGTTTTTGAACCGATTCTAATGCATCGATGTGGACATTGTATTGAGGGTTCCGTATTACGGATGCATATTCAAGAAATTGGTCTAACAAGAGAGGTATAAAGTATTTTAGTAGTGAAAGGATCGTTGAATTCTTTAGCCCATCTTTTAATGAAACCAAGGACACCTCTAGCCTTATTTACCACCAAATTAACTTGAAGATTGAAACGAAGTTTAGGATCCATAATTACACCTAAATCAAGAAAACTGTGTACAATTTCTAAATTAGTATTATTTATAGTGTAATTTATACTATTAGCAATTCGACGTGAGAATGTCATTTGCTTACATTTTTTTAAGTTTAATTTTAAAAGGTTAAAATTACACCACTCAACTAGATTGTTTAAATCCGATTGTAAGAGTTGTTGATCTTCAGGCGATTTGTAAGTTAGGAAAAGTTTCACGTCATCGGCGTACATTAAGACGTAAGAGTGTTTTATTACAGAAGGAAGGTCATTTATAAACAGTAAAAATAAAACCGGACCAAGATGACTTCCCTGCGGAACACCAGATGTGACCAAAATATTTTTTGACATAGAATTCTTATATAAAACTTTTTGAGAACGATTCGACAAGTACGAGTTAATCCAGTGTAATAGTTTGACGGGAAACCCAATCAGATGAAGCTTTTTCAGAAGAAGATAATGATTGACACAATCGAAAGCTTTGCTAAAGTCTGTATAAATAACGTCAGTCTGTCGTCCTAAAGTAAAACCTTTGATGACACGCGAAGTAAACTCCAAGAGGTTAGTTGACGTAGATTTTCCCTTTAAGAAACCATGTTGAGAGGTGGAAATGGATGAAGATACCACGTGGGTTATTTGATCAGTTATAATTTTCTCAAATAACTTAGGGATTGCGCTTAGTTTTGCGATACCTCGGTAATTGGAAACATCAATTTTTGAGCCGGATTTATGAAGAGGTATTATATAAGATTTTCTCCATATATAGGGAAAATGACCACTGTGCAAGGATATGTTAAAAATTTTTGATAGGGGAGAACACAAACTAATAGAACAATGTTTTAAAATGCAGCTCGGGATTTCGTCAGGACCAGTCGTAAAAGAAGATTTAACTTGTCGAAGGTAATGCATAACTATATTAGAATCTATTACGGGGGTTTCAAAAGAGTTAACTGGTGGTAGGTAAGGATATTCAAGACTCATGCTCAATGGTATATCGGAGTAGGTTGTTTTAAAGAAGTTTGCAAACATGTTGGAAACTTCGATGTCGCAAGATGCTTCTTCATGATTGAATTTCATAAGAGGTGGGAAGCTAGAGGTTTTTCGTTTTGAGTTGACAAAAGTGTAGAAAATTTTCGGATTATCTTTGAATTGAATTTTTATTTTGGCTATATAGGCAGAGTAGCACTGTTTATTTAATAGTTGATATCTGTAACGACAAGAGGAATAGCAAGCGAAGTCTAAATTAGAGCCTGACTTTTTATATTTTTTAAATAAGCGATTTTTGGAATTTTTTAAAGACTTAAGTTCATTAGTTAACCAAGGGGGGTTTAAAGGTTTGAAATTACTATTTTTTTTTGGCACAGATAATGAGAAACATTTTTGCAATGTATCATTAAGAAACTGTACTGAAGATTCGACATCATAAAAAGAGTACGAAGACCTATTATTTAAAATTGGGGACCAGTCAATCCGCGCGAGAAGAGCATTAAGTTTAACATACGCCTTGATTCTTGTTGTGAGTGTGACGTGTCTCACTGTGACGCTAAATTCGTACTCTTGTTCTCACCTCACCTAAATGAGTGTGACTTGTTTCACTGTGACAAAAATTCGTATTCTTGTTGTCACTTGTCGTTGAATTTAAGTGACATTTTACTCGCGTAAATTTTTTAAGTGAGAACCAAAAAGGTATTTTATAAAATATGTTTAATTTTGGTTTTATTTATGAAATTAACTTAAAATACTATAGATTTATTTCCGTTTAGAGTGAAGATAACCACAAGAAAGCAATTTGAGGCGATGGTGAGTTTTATGGCAAAAAATGCATCTATCGATAAAGGGCTTCAATATACAGAAAACGGCTTCCGATGGAAAGTGGCAAGAATTGGCCACTAAAATAAATAGCTTGGGTCCGACTATAAGAAAGGATGCAGGATGGTAAAAAGTAAGTAATACAGTCGTGCATATAAAGACGACGATTTAATTGTACAATTTTATTTGATTTAGGTTTGGAATGACTACAAGCTCAATCTAAGAAAGAAGTTGAGGCACAACAAGAAAGAGTAAAACTCTACCGGTGGCGGCCCTTTCCGTTTGGCTCACCTGGACGCCCTAGAAGAAGTCTAAAAAATTTTTTTGTCTTTGCATAAAGTCGCGCAGTGCGAAGCGCCAACATATGGCGTTGATGATGAGGTGGATTTACACTCCATCCGGTAACTTCAACGGGTTAGAGGCGTCCCTTAGCTTTAATCTTTTTAATTTTAAATTTTCACCATCATTGCTGTCTTCACTATTAGTATCCGAAAACCAGAACTCGAATGAACTCATGTTAATTTTAATAAATAATTCTTAAATAATTGCTTGTTATTTTTTTTTTTTTTACTTTAAAATTGACATTGATGCTAAAAAAATAAAAAGTCGACGCAATAAACACGACTTGCGATTTCATTTCCACATGTTCCTCACGCTCACTTCACATGACAACTAGAATACCACAATTCAAGTGACGTGAGACGAGTGTGAGACTACTCACATATGTGAGGTGACAACAAGAATAAAGCCGATAGTCTGTTTTTTTAAAGTTAAAAATTTTATTATTTCGCGTATCTGGAGCTAATTTATTTTCATTTATGTTGGCAAGTAATATTGTTATTTCAAGAGTTGGATGATAATCGTCTTCAGGTAAGGAAACTGGGTTCGAACGACGGAGATTTACGGAAGTGCATCTATCTACAAATACAAGGTCAAGAGATCTATAATTTTTATTAAGAATATTATTAACCTGCTGAAGACACAGGTCGGACAACTTATCTAAGAAATCATTTATCCAATCAGAGGCAGAAATAGGAGTAAGAAATGCGGAACCATCGGAAATACTCCAGGATACAGAAGGTAAGTTGAAATCACCTAATGCAATGATAGTATCCATATTTTTAAGCATATTATGGACTGTTTCGATGGCACTAATATGGTTTAAGTAAATTGTTAAATCACTTTTAGGTGGAATGTAAGAGCAAGTAAGAAAAATCGTATTATTCTTCATACTGTTATAGTAGAATAGTAGCACTTTTCTTCACAAAATGTACTTTTCAGCTACTTAAACGCCCAAATCTTTAATATCACCACACAGCAACACTGTTGCACGGTGCTCGCTGCCATGTACACCGAGCAAAATATGTTCATTTTTGCTCGGTCTACAGAGTGTTCATCCTCTCACAGTCTCACTGATTTTTGACAGTTTTGCATTGGAAACAACAACAAAATTATTTGCACGCCGAGCAAACGAGCACCGTGTAACATGGGCCTTTCACATTTTGCACGATGGTATGTTACACGGCAGAAAAAGAACGGCAGACAGATTTTGACACTTCATTCAGTTTCATTACTTTTTCTCCTACACTTTATTCCAACAAGGGTTTCCTACAACTATTTTCATCATACTGTTATAGTACAATAGTAGCACTTTTCTTCAAAAAATGTACTTTTTAGCTACTTAAACACCCAAATCTTTAATTTCACCACCCAGCAACACTGTTTTGCACGATGTACGCTGCATGGTATAATAATACATGGTAGCATTGACAACTGCTTATTTTCTCTTCAACAGGAAAACATAAACTGTCAAAAACAGCTTTTTGTGGAAATACATCAGCAGCTGCTGTGGTTGTTGTTTTTTTTCACTTCAACGTTTTCAACATTGCTTGTGTTTTCAATGGCGGATTGTGAGCGCTCTCTTTTTGAGTATATTTTTTGACAGTATATGATTTCGCAAGCAACTGTCAATACTACCTTGTATTATTATACCATGGTACGCTGTATCGACACCGGGCTAGAATGAACATATTTTGCCCGCTGTTCCAAATGTTCATCCTCTCACACTCTCAATTGTTTTTGACAGTTTTACGTTAAAAGCAACAACAAAATCGATTGTACGCCGGGCAAACGGGCACCGTGTAGTATGAGCCCATGGTATAATAATACAAGGTAGTATTGACAGTTGCTTGGGAAACGAGCATCTGTCAAAAAAAAGTCAAGAAAGAGAGCGTTCAATTATTTCTTGTTTTCGCCATTGTTTATGTTTCAGCGCTTGCAAATAACCAAACATTTCCTTACAAAATATTGCCTATTTTATTTAATCAATAGTGAGTTATTATTACTAGAACGAAAATAATTTGTAAACTTAATGTTATTAAGTGCAAACATAAAAAAAAGGTTGAAAACGTTTAAGTGCAGCAACCTCAGCAGCTGCAGATGCATGTGGACGAAATTGAAGAAGTTTTCAATTAAAATTAAAACACCACGGCTGGAAAACGTTAAACACATATCACACATAATTTTTTCACAACTTTCATTATTATAATTGTTTATTTAACGCACATATTTTGCGGAATTTATTTATTTTTACATTCGTTTAATTCTTGTTGCACGAACAACTGTTTTTGACAGATGGTCGTTTCCTTGCTGCTGAGAAAATCTATACTTGTCAATGCTACCTGTATAATTGTATCATGGTATGAGCCTATGAGGTGGTCTACATAACTTGTACAACATTTAAACACGCACAACACAATTTCATCATAAGAAGTTCGGTCAAAGTCTTTTTAAGGGCTGAAATAGCCCGTTTATTTCATTTAATGGATTCCTTTGCGTTATTGCCACTTTGAAAATTAACAAATCTCAAGCCGATTTCCAGTTCAACTCCAAGATGTTGGTATTCCATTGAAGAAAAGCGTAGATCAAGTGGAAGTTGAACACTTATTCCAAGCTTAGAGAAAAATCTTTTTCTTGTTTGTTGGGTTTTGTTATCATACCGGTGTCGGTGCCGATTAAAATGTTCATTGGTCTTACGCTGCGGCCACACGAGATAGTATTGCCATGACAATTGAGAATACGTATAATCTGTCAAATCATTGTCGGCAGCCAAGCAATTGTCGATTGTGACGTAGGTGGCCTGACAAAAGTATGGCAATAGCATGACAATGAATGTTATTTCATTATATTTATAATTTCTCTGTGTCGCTGTAACCATCTAGCCTTAAATTTTTGGCATAATTGAAGATGAATGAAAACTCAACATTTTCCCTTTTTTGTGTACACCACCACGATTATTTACGTCAATATCAATACAAACGTCAAATTATTGCCAATGTAATTGCCAGCCTATTAGGGGCTTTCACATGGACGTACATGTCATCCGACTTGGGCATGTCCGACGATATGTACGATCGTTCGAAAGCAAATGAGACGGTCGGACCGACATGTCGGCAGAAAATCAAAAATTTTTGATTTTTCTGCTGGTCGGTCCGACATGTCCGACGTGTGAAAGCATGTCGGTCCGACTCGCTGCATTTATCATTTCTATAAAGTTTTCATCGAGTAAACATCGGCTTATGCAAAGCGAAAAAGGTTTTTTACTTCGGTTTTTACCGATGTGTTACGCTCGAGAGTCTGCAAAAAATGAAGTCGTCGCACATGTCCGATCATTTGAAAGCTCAAACAAAATATTCCCGTTAGTTGGTCGTCGTACAATGTCGGCTGACATGTACGTTCGTCTGAAAGCCCCTATTGTCATGCTGACAACTGCCTGGCAATAGATTGGCCATGATACAATTATACAAGGTAGGAGCAGAGACTATATATTATGAAGACATTGCATCAGAACGTCTCTTTCAATATTGAACAAACATTAGCATGCAAACATCAGCCTGGAGAAAAACATGAGCACTTCGAAATAAAAAGCAGGGCTGACGATGAACTGATGTTGCTAGAATTTGTTGATAGACTCTAAAACTACAAATTCTATCAACAATGATGTCGTAGAGCCACGTTTATATTTTTTTCAATGGAATTCTGCTTTATTTGTTTACATTTTTTTTGCATGCTTTTTGTTGTTGCTCAACTTTCTCATTTTTGCAGAATTTTATTTGCTGCTTTGACTGCATTTCATTGATCTTCAGAAAAGTTATATTTTTGCGATTTTGTCTATTTCAATGGAGCTATAGATAAATCGCTGTAACTTTTTTAATTCTGTTTGGATTAAAATGCACTCAAGTACAAAATTATAAATAATTTATCACCTTTAAAATTAAATCAAAAATTATTTTTTTTTCTTAATAAATTTATTTTTTTATTTTACTGTTAAAAATATCTATCTATCTTAAATATATCTAATACCTAAATTCATAATGAAATTTAATGCCATCAAAATTATTTTTCTACTAAATATATTATATCTATATTCTATATATATTTTCTTATTATATTATTTCTATCTATTTATGTTTATCCATCTCTTATGTACCTGCATAAAAAAATTATTTAATAAAAACAAATTATATTGGTCTAGTTGCCATGCAGGACAATATCCTGCTAGACCAACTGGTTTGTATTGATGATGCTGTATTTACTTTGTTTCGACTAAAATATCCAATCACAATATTTTAGTAAAGTAAATATGCCTTATTTTGTTATTGTAAATAAACTATAAATCAATAAATTATAAGATCCTTAAGATCCGTTAAGCTTGATATAAATTTTCAGATTGGATTTTATTTAATACATTTCATAAGTAAGTAAAGAAAAAAATTTATATTATTTTAAAGATTTCAAATAAAAAAATTACTTAAAAAAATAAAGTTAAAGTGTGCAACAATTAAAAGTTATCAAAATAAAATAAGAAAAAGGAAAAAACCTAAAAGTTAATTTATAAAATAAACAACATTAAAAATAATTTTTATATAAAACACAATAATTAAATATTTGTTAAGAAATAAAAAAGTTTAAATATAATATAAATAACAAATAAAAAAATTAATCTTATAAAATTATGAGAAAGTTAAATGAAAATTAAATTAAAGTCCTAAAATAAATCAATTAAAATAAAATATAAAAATTAAAAAGAGGCAAAAGTCAAAATAAAAAATATGAATTATATATTAAATAAAATATATAAATATATTAAATAAAAACATAAAAACTATATAAATTCAAAAAATCATTTTTTTCCCTATTGTATTGATTGATTATTTATCATGATTATTAAGATTAATACGTTTATTATAAAATTATATATAAATTTAAAAAATTATTTTTTTATTTGATTTTATTTGATTTTATTGATTGATTATTATTTTACGATTAATAGTCTCACCATTGATAGTTTAAGAAAAAATTATCAATAGTTACGATAGTCTCAAAAAAAAAAGAAACCATCGATAGCGCTATTGATGGCACTATCCTATTTTTATTCGCTGGTAACAGTATAAAAAAAGAAAACAATAACAAATAACGAAATGCAAAAACCAACTAAACTGACAACATGCATATGTTTTTTAAAGGGTAATACTTCGAATAATTTATAAACAAAACAAAAATTATATATTTTGTATGAATGTATGAATAAATTATTGGCCATGTAAAAGTATTAATATGTATGACCGACCCCCATTACTTTTGCAAAAAGAACATTTTTCCCTTCGGGACCAATTCCCTCCGACCCTGATGGGGGCTACCATACAAATTTCATGACATTTATATATTTATTCCCTACCTACAAAAAGTAAAACTGTACGAATGATTTTTATGTTTGAGCGTAAAAAATAAACATTGAGAATAACTTTTATTCTTGAGGGAAATAATAAAAAATATTTGTTAAATTATCGTTATTTTTTGCAATTTGTATTTAAATTAGTTTTCATCAGAGATGGACAATAACAATTATATTTTAAATTTTTAGATCAAGAGATCGTATTCAAAAAGATGTGAAATTATTTTAAATGTAGCAATATGAAGGTAGTGAATTAGAGATTCCGTTTTTGGCATGATTTATTTCTTCATTATTTTTAAGATATAAATCAACTTCAAACAATTATTTGTGATCGTTTCTTTTTTTCAATCAGAGATAAAAGTCATTATTTGATCGTTATTTTTTCGATCAGAAATAAAAATAATTTTGTAATCGTTATTTTTTCGATCAGAAATAAAAGTTGTTTGTGATCAATAATAAAAATCAATCATTGATCGATAATTTTTTGGTCACATTAAAAAAATTATTTTTTGATCGAAATTATATTGACCAAAAAAAGTAACATCCTTGCCTTAGTCCTTATTCAAATCCTTGTCCTAGGTCTTATTCAAACTCTTGGCGAGTTCTTGTTCTAAGCCTTGACAAGATCTTTGTCCGAATTATTTTTATAAGCGTAATAACTTATTTGTTTTAACTAAAAACAGTTTTATTTGTAAATTTCAGGCATCGTAATTATTATAAGCGCTATCAAAAAACTCAAAGGTTAATTATTATTTTTAGATTTTTATTTTATTGCTCAACAACTCAACAAATAAAAATCATCTTACGAATAAAAGTTATTTTTTGGTTTTAATTTTTCTCTTCAAGAATAAGAATTATTTTTGATATTTATTATTTTGCTCAAGAATAAAAATTGTTTCTCAATTTTTATTGTTTCCCTCAAGAATAAAAGTTATTCTCAATGTTTATTTTTTACGCTCAAACATAAAAATCATTCGTACAGTTTTACTTTTTGTAGGTAGGGAATAAATATATAAATGTCATGAAATTTGTATGGTAGCCCCCATCAGGGTCGGAGGGAATTGGTCCCGAAGGGAAAAATGTTCTTTTTGCAAAAGTAATGGGGGTCGGTCATACATATTAATACTTTTACATGGCCAATAATTTATTCATACATTCATACAAAATATATAATTTTTGTTTTGTTTATAAATTATTCGAAGTATTACCCTTTAAAAAACATATGCATGTTGTCAGTTTAGTTGGTTTTTGCATTTCGTTATTTGTTATTGTTTTCTTTTTTTATACTGTTACCAGCGAATAAAAATAGGATAGTGCCATCAATAGCGCTATCGATGGTTTCTTTTTTTTTTGAGACTATCGTAACTATTGATAATTTTTTCTTAAACTATCAATGGTGAGACTATTAATCGTAAAATAATAATCAATCAATAAAATCAAATAAAATCAAATAAAAAAATAATTTTTTAAATTTATATATAATTTTATAATAAACGTATTAATCTTAATAATCATGATAAATAATCAATCAATACAATAGGGAAAAAAATGATTTTTTGAATTTATATAGTTTTTATGTTTTTATTTAATATATTTATATATTTTATTTAATATATAATTCATATTTTTTATTTTGACTTTTGCCTCTTTTTAATTTTTATATTTTATTTTAATTGATTTATTTTAGGACTTTAATTTAATTTTCATTTAACTTTCTCATAATTTTATAAGATTAATTTTTTTATTTGTTATTTATATTATATTTAAACTTTTTTATTTCTTAACAAATATTTAATTATTGTGTTTTATATAAAAATTATTTTTAATGTTGTTTATTTTATAAATTAACTTTTAGGTTTTTTCCTTTTTCTTATTTTATTTTGATAACTTTTAATTGTTGCACACTTTAACTTTATTTTTTTAAGTAATTTTTTTATTTGAAATCTTTAAAATAATATAAATTTTTTTCTTTACTTACTTATGAAATGTATTAAATAAAATCCAATCTGAAAATTTATATCAAGCTTAACGGATCTTAAGGATCTTATAATTTATTGATTTATAGTTTATTTACAATAACAAAATAAGGCATATTTACTTTACTAAAATATTGTGATTGGATATTTTAGTCGAAACAAAGTAAATACATACAGCATCATCAATACAAACCAGTTGGTCTAGCAGGATATTGTCCTGCATGGCAACTAGACCAATATAATTTGTTTTTATTAAATAATTTTTTTATGCAGGTACATAAGAGATGGATAAACATAAATAGATAGAAATAATATAATAAGAAAATATATATAGAATATAGATATAATATATTTAGTAGAAAAATAATTTTGATGGCATTAAATTTCATTATGAATTTAGGTATTAGATATATTTAAGATAGATAGATATTTTTAACAGTAAAATAAAAAAATAAATTTATTAAGAAAAAAAAATAATTTTTGATTTAATTTTAAAGGTGATAAATTATTTATAATTTTGTACTTGAGTGCATTTTAATCCAAACAGAATTAAAAAAGTTACAGCGATTTATCTATAGCTCCATTGAAATAGACAAAATCGCAAAAATATAACTTTTCTGAAGATCAATGAAATGCAGTCAAAGCAGCAAATAAAATTCTGCAAAAATGAGAAAGTTGAGCAACAACAAAAAGCATGCAAAAAAAATGTAAACAAATAAAGCAGAATTCCATTGAAAAAAATATAAACGTGGCTCTACGACATCATTGTTGATAGAATTTGTAGTTTTAGAGTCTATCAACAAATTCTAGCAACATCAGTTCATCGTCAGCCCTGCTTTTTATTTCGAAGTGCTCATGTTTTTCTCCAGGCTGATGTTTGCATGCTAATGTTTGTTCAATATTGAAAGAGACGTTCTGATGCAATGTCTTCATAATATATAGTCTCTGGTAGGAGTGACAGTTCTTTCGCCTTGCACCAACTGTCAAAAATAGTATAAATTAGAGAACGAAAAAGAAGAAAAGAAAATAGAAAACAAAATATACAGGCAAATGACAGTCGCTGCAAGGTACTAGTGAGAAAAAAGCAAGTTGTTACTCCTACCTTGTATAATTGTATCATGAGATTGGCAATTGCCAGAGCTTGCTTGTATTGGTGAAAAAGTGTGAGTGTATTGTTATTGTCATGGCAAAACTGTCACGTGTGGCCGCCGGGTTACTTAAATCTTTATAACTTAAGGTTAAAAATCAGAAACAACAAACCAAAAATCGAAGCGTTTTAATTATTATGACTTACGTTATAAAAAGAATTTGAGGTACGTTTACATTTAGAACTTTCTATTAAAATTGAACAATATATTCCACACATAATTATAAATTTAACACCAGCGCTAATATAACAAAGTTGAAACTTCCAACAAGTTCAGTAACATTTGTAGACGAAATTCATAGACTGAACATATGTATTAAAAACTATAAACCCATTCACAGGATAGGCCAAATATGTACAAGTTTAATTTTTTCAAATGCAATAAAATTAACAAAATTAATTTTTTCGTTATGTTATGGCTTTATTAGTAAGATCAAACATTCCCATAAATTATGGAACCGTGCAAGTGGCTGCCTCGGCTGGATTTTTTTTTTTTTTTTTATTATTATTGTAATCCTATTCAATATAAGGTGTGTTTTTTTGGCATCGCTATATACGCTTGTCCAAAAAAACGCTCATCGGCGCTTAATATTTCGCTTAACTTTTTTCTTCAAAACTTGGCAGCATTGCGTGTTACTGTCAAATATTGAACATTATTATTTATAAGCACAAATTGACAAAGTTTATTTTTATCAAACTGTAACACATTTTCTGCTCAAAATGGACAGCTCTGAGGAAACTCAAGTAATAATACTAACAAATTCGTCTCTGCATAATACAGGTCTCAAGAACTCTTCCTTTTGATGATTCTTGCAGCAGCGGATGTAGAAAGCATCTCAGGCTCCAGTTCTGGTGACTCTGGCACATTGATTGGCTCAAAGAGGTACTCCACTTCCAAGTCAATGTCCACAGTGATTTTCTTTCTGGCATGCTTGAATTGAATGCTTGAAGGAGACGGTAGCACGTTTCCCAAGAATGGCCAAGTGGTCTCTGTGCACTATACCGGAACTCTGGCTGATGGAAAGAAATTTGATTCATCGCGTGATCGCCAAAGGCCTTTCAAGTTCACTATTGGTAAAGGCGAGGTAATTCGCGGCTGGGATGAGGGTGTCGCCCAATTGTCTGTTGGTCAGCGTGCCAAGTTGATCTGCTCACCGGATTATGCTTATGGCAGTCGCGGACATCCAGGTGTAATTCCGTCAAACGCTACACTCACCTTTGACGTTGAGTTGCTCAAGTTATTCGACCTTGGCAGCATAGCCAAATACAATAACAACAACCACAACATCCAATTTTATAATAACCTGCAAGAAAAACAATTACAATTAATTCCACAATAAAAAACAAAAGTAATTTTTTACAAGAACTAATCAGCACTTTAATCGAATCTCTTGAAATAATCAACATTCTGAAAATACATCTAAATCTATTTGGATCATCAACACAGCATCAAAATTCCATCCCTGACATGGAGATTAAAGTACCGAACCTAGCCAGCAGCATTTGACTTTATTGAGCAAAACACAGAGTTTTTGAATTTGTACATTTTTTATAATTTAATTTTATATATAATCTTCTAAATATGATCTTATGGAAATGTCTTTCTTTTTGCGTTATCCAAATAAATCTAGATAAATCTAGATTGTTGGCCATTCTGTGCAAATAGAAAATATTTTATCATTTGTTGCTTTGTTTTTGATTGCTACTTTTGATTGTGATTTTTTGTTTTTTTGTGACATAAACATGGTTGTTTTTCAAAAAGTGATGCCAATAAATTACGTAGACTATAATTTTCTTGATCTGGCAATAGTGTTTCTATCGGCGACTATGAGCTAAGCGGCTATAATTATCCTGTCTTAGCTAAGCAATTTTTTGTATGAAAAATATTGTTAAGCGCATATTGCGATGCCAAAAAAAAAACGCACCTATAATAAATTAATAATTCATTTTTTATGTATTTGAAAATAAAAAAGCTTACACATATTTAATAATGTAAGATTACATTATTACCTCATATTACCTCATTAGAATATTAAGAAATAATTAATAAATACTATTTGGTATTATTGATTTTAACAATTTAGAATTACAAAATAAAAGTGTAAATAAGGCACAGTTATATCACAAATATATTAATGAGTTCAATACGTATGTATAAGTTCAGGTATATGATTATCTAAGATTTTGTACATATAATTTTCATTTGTTCTTAAATATTTGAAGAGTTTGGGACTTCTTTATTTCATCGGGTAGTGCAATATACTGCTTTATTGCACTGTGTTTCAGACTATTAAATTGTTTTGATGTTCGTGCTTTTGGTACCTCGAAGTCAAGAATGATAGAAAAATAGATTACGCATTGCGCAGCTCTATTATGTTGTTTACTTTTCATTTTGACATTTCTAGATACGAACAAAGTATTTTTTACGATAATGACGTCACGCTAGACCAAGTTTGTTTCTTGAATCTTTTGCCATTGTTTCATATTTGTTCACATTCTGAACAAGACTTGACAGAGAGCCATATTGTAAGCTCATATCGTAAGTCTATCGTGACGTAGATGCGCAGATCGTTGAAAATTATTTTTACGATCCGCGCAATCTATTTTTCTATCATTCTTGCCTCGAAGTTATGTTTTTGGCGCGTGTTATGTTGATGAATTGTGTTTCGTGTTGTGAGCATGAGTTTGGATTTTAGTGTATAGTTTTGAACTTTATATATATATTTGCATTTTTCGGTGAAGACTAGCTGGTAAATGTCAATTTGCTTGGTGCTTTTATAGAGTTCTCTAGTAGAAATAGCTGGATTTTTATTGAATAAAATTTTTAAGGCTTTGTTCATCACTCTTCCGACTTGTTCTAGTTGAAATTTACTACATTGGCTCCAGCTGCATAAGTTGTATCGAATTCTGGATAGTATATATAAGTTTCGCTGCAACTTCGTTGATTTTTCCCATTCTTTTAATGACCATAATGTGTGTTAGTATTGAGTTTTTTAATTCCTTGATGTGCTGTTCATAGTTGAGGTTCTCATCTATTATCATACCTAGATATTTAGTTTGCTGTACTCTATGTATTTCTCTGTTGCTGATTTTGATTTTTAGATTTATATTAATATTGTTGCATGAACTAAAGATGATGTAGTTCGTTTTTTGTATATTGATACTTAAACTGTTTCCGCACGCCCACTCATAGTATATTTTCATGTCGAGATTTATTTTATCTTCCAGTTCTTTTTCTGTGTCTGCTGTTGTAATAAAATTTGTTTAAACATAAAAATTACAGGTCTTTATGTTGTTTATATAAAGAAAGTAAAGTCTTGGTCCAAGTATCGATCCTTGTGGTACCCCAATTTTGCTTGTTAGCTCTTCGCTAAGTTCACCATTTATTCTTGTCACATGTGGCCTGTTTGCTAAATAGCTTTGCATAAGTTTGTTCGGAAATCCTCTTATGCCTATATAATTTAAGGAGTTCAACAGTTTTTTATGATTAACAAGGTCAAAGGCTTTTGATAAATCTATAAATGTGGCTGCTACAATTTTCTTGTCATCAAGAGCATCATAAATTTTTTCCATCGTAGATGTAATTGCAGACTCAGTTCCGCTTTTTTCTGAAAAGCCAAAGTGATTTTTATCAAATCCTATGTTGGAATTAATGAAGTTCTCGATCCTTATGTCAATTGCTTTTTCAAATATTTTGCTGAGTGAACTGAGTATTGATATCGGCCTGTAATTTTCGCATATCTCCTTTTAACCTTTTTTGAAGATTGGCGATATTATGGCTTTCTTGAGACAATCCTGGTAAATGCCAGTTGAAAAGCATTTATAAATCAAATCCACTAATATTTTTTCAATTGTTGGTAGAAGAAACTTAATATCTTTTACCGATATTTCATCAATCCCTTGTGCCGCATTGGTATTTAGATTTGAGACTATGTGTTGGATTTCAGTTATATTTACTGGTTTCAGAAATATCGATTTGTGATTAACAGCATTTGGTGTCATTGCGTTTGTTGAGGTTATATTTGTTGCTTTTTTAATTCCAACCAGGGGCGAAACCAGCGGGGGGGGGGGTAAGGGGTAGGCTACCCACCTTAATTTTTGAGAGTCGGCCTAATTATTATTTTTTACTGAAATTCGTTTAAAATATAGATTTTTACTAACAATAATTATAATTATATAATTATTATGAAAGTCAGTGCTACCTTTTATTGCCATTTTCACAACAAAAACCAACTTTAGTCGGCTATTTCATTTTAAGTCATACCCAAAACTATCTTCAGTTGGCCAATTCACTTTTAGTCGTACCTTAAACGAACTTAAGTCGGCCAACTCACTTTCAGTCGTACCTTAAACGATCTCCAGTTGGCGAATTCACTTTAAGTCGTATCTTAAACAAACTTCAGTCGGCCAACTCACTTTCAGTCGTACCTTTAACGAACTTCAGTCGATCAAGTCATTTTAAAGGCCCAAACATAATAGGCTCGAGCTGGCTGCAGCTAATGTCCAAAATAAACGAAAAGCTAGCTCAAGTTCTGTCAAATGCTTAATTTGACCAAAATGACTTGAGCAGCACTCGCCTTTATATCATAACTATTTTTCACATTTGCTTTGAAAAATTCAACAATTTCTACATCAATTCGTTTTGTTCGTTTGAATTTATTATTATTTGAATGGATTGCGAAAATAAATTTCTAAATAAATTAAAACAAACTATTCCTTACGGAGCATTCGATTTGAATCGCTCTGGCTGCAGCCAGATCAAGTTAACGAAACTTGACGAAAAAGCTGGCTCGAGCTATTATGATTTGTACGCATCATTTCTATGTAGTCGTATAAAATTTGAAATTAGCTGCAGCCAGCTCGAGCCTATTATGTTTGGGCCTTAAGTCGTATCAGGGTTTGATTGTTGTAAACGAATCCAGTGTTCCCTTGTGACAAAATGCAGAAAAGTAGTATAAATTTTGATAAAAAAGTACGGAAAGAGTAATACATAGCAATGTAAAAGGGAGCAGTGGACCAAATGTCAAAAATGGACCATTTTTAGTCCAATTGGGCAACCGTGTCCTTGACCAAAAATAAAAACCGAAAATGATATTTTTGTTTAAGCAAAAAAATATTAATCAAAAGGCGATTTTGAATAAAGATTTAAGAGATAAAATCCGATTACTTTTTTATATCTGAGCAAAAACTTGAAAATCATAAAATAATGATTAATGCTCAAGTTTTTTTTGATACTGCTTAATGATAACAGTCATCGATATAAAGGCCCTGATACAAATACCTTGTCAAAAAGTTGAACAAATAAGTGGAATAAAACATGCCCAAAAGAGCAAAGGTGTACTCAGTCGTCATACACATTGCCCTTTTTTTTAAAACCTAATTAATTTATTTTTGTAGCACTTTTTGAGATTGAAAGTTTTATTCAGAAATACCCAACATTTTTAATATAAAATTTAAATGACGGCCAACATAGGGGAGTCAGTCGCATTCAGTCAAACCGCTCGGACGTATTTTTAATTGCTCCAAAACTTAAACTAAATAAATTTCTTTCGCGTGTGCTTGCTTTCATTTAATTGCAAAAAGCTTTCCCGGACCTATCCCAAACATTATCAGAACAAAAACAAATCAAACCCATTGCACTGCCATAAGTTCACTGCGCTACTTAATCATCAACTCTAGAGCGGTGTCGTCAAGCAAATAAACAAGCAAAATAAAAAAAATAAAAAGTGCGGATTAAGCAGTTGCAAGTTCGTTGCCATAAGTTCACTGCGCTACTTAATCAACAACTCTAGAGCGGTGTCGTCAAGCAAATAAACAAGCAAAATAAAAAAATAAAAAGTGCGGATTAAGCAGTTGCAAGTTCGTTGTGTCAAAAAAAAAAAAAAAAAAAAATTTTGTGCTATATTGAAATGTCGTGCGGAAATAAAAATTGCACAATTGTAGACAAAAATGCACCCATTGTTACCTGCAATGGGCTTTGTAACAACTTTTTTCATGGTGTATGTGTGGGCTTATCTAAGAGGAGCCTTAACTACTTAGAAGACTACGCAGCAAACTTTATGTTCTTCTGTGATGAATGTAGACAGATATCTCTGTCACACATAATGCTCGCGATTAAGTGTTTAAGTGACTCTCTCGGTTCTTTACAACAGGAAAACAAGCAGTTTTTCAATAAAACTTGTTGTAAAATTGACAATGCAGTACATTCCACTGTAGAGGCTAATAATGCTTTGGAGCCCTACATGAAATATACTCAAACAAATTTGTTAAGCATGTCAAAAAGCATAAATTTGCTCATTGAATCAGTGCGAGCAAACAATAACAATTCCGCGTTGTGTGATTTAAAAAAAGACATTACCCAAGTAATGAAAAAAACAGACTCCATAACAAAAATACAGGAAGATATTGCATATCTTCGAAATGATCTAGACATTATTCAGCAATCAGCTTCTCCTAAACCTTTGCCCTCGTCCCAGATGTCCGATCCACTTTTAGAATTTCTGAGCAACCAGATAATTGTCATAAGTGAGCATATGTGTACATTCCGTTCGACGCTTGCAGATATATCGGATGCCGTCAGGTCCTTACCCAAAGATCTCGGAACATTCCCGGAATCAATCCAAACTAGTTCCTACCAAAACTCATCATTCATCTTTGATGAAATTAGGGAAGTCTCCTTGCGTTCGCCCACAATTGGTTCACCACCGGTATCCGCTTCCCGTGCGCAAACTCAGAATCCTCTATATGTACAACAACCAACGCCTCCGTCGGCCAGTGCTGCACTGGAAAAGATTTCAAAATTCGGTACAAGTTGGACTGTTTCTGAGTGGCAAAGCAGACTGGCAAAGCTGAATACGGGGAATCAGTTGCAATATACAGTATTTTATATAAAAGGAACTCCACAGTTGGCAGATACTACATGGATACATGATTTTTTCCGAAGAAAATACAGCATCTATTTGAAAGACTGTAAGAAGATAAAACCGTGCTGCTTCAAAATCGAAATGCCTGCAAAATACGTATGGCTGTTTCAGTCGTATAATAACAAAGGTGTTAAGCTGGAATCGATGTACTTGTCAGTCTGGAAGGACAATAAAAAACCAAAACAACACACCTCAGATCTTAATTGGAGCTTTAAAACAAAAACGTTTCCATCTTTCAGTCCGCAACTAAACTACACTCCATATAACTCACAACCGAACCAGAATAGTCAAATATCCCAACACACACATAACACAACGCCAAAAATTGTAAACAAACACCAAACCAACCCAATTAACTATCCGCCTGTTAACACAAAGCCAAAATTTGTAAAAAAATACCAAACCAACCCACAATCAGAAACCATTCAGAATAACAAGATTACCCAACATAAAACAATGCCAAATACCAAAATGCCTTCTAACCCCAATGTTAGGTATAATTCTAACCATCAATCTTCTTTTAAGTCTAATTCCAATTCACACTTAAACTCTAACTCTAAGTTAAATTTATATACTAATTATGATTCCAACATTTATAATTCTAAGTCTTATTCTCATGCTAAGAAATCTTTATATAAAGAAACTCCTACTTTACCTCATCCAAACAACACACCTTCAAACAATAAATTACCTAATATCACTCGGCAGGTCAATCATACAAAAAAGGAAAAATCTTCTAACTCGAATCGAGCGAATCAATCACTTCAGCCTTCTAACCCAAAACGAGTCTCGTTCAATCTTAATCCTAACTTTGACACTCCGTCAGATAAAAATGAGAGTAACATACTCCACACACTGTATCCTAACTTCGTTCATTCCCACACTATTAACCCATCTCCTTCTGTTCCATCTCCTTCTGTTTCATCTCCTTCTGTTCCATCTCCTTCTGTTCCATCTCCTTTTGTTCCATCTCCTTCTGTTCCTTCTCATTCTGCTCCAGTCACTAATATAGCCCCTAACCAACCTGGCAGCCCCACTTCTTTCATCGACCCTCTTCAACCACCTAGAGTGAGACTTACTTTGAACTCTTGTGCTGACAATGAGAGCAGATATGCCCTTTCTCGCCTTAGAGAGAACAGCGTCTACAACAATGTGCGCCTGTATCTTGCTTACATGTATAAGGCACCGGTCTCCACCTGTATAGAGGGCAAAACCAAGACAAACCTCAAAGTCTTGATACAGCAAGAAGGTTTACCTACCGATGTCGATGAATTGCGCAATTTATTCACTAGTTTCCATGAGCAACTCGGATTGACGATCCACCAAGTCAAAGAAGATCTTGACACATATGGTGCTCATGTAAGGTCAAAACATGTCTCTTACCTTCAAAAGTCCCGTAAAGAGCAGCAGCAATATTATTCCTAACCAGCTTACTCATAATCAAATCTCTATGTCTAAAAACAATAGCTTACAAATTGCACAAAATCAAACTCCTTTTTCCAGCCCAATACATATCTCTTCGCATGAAATAACACCAAACTCTGCTAGTGCTCCTCTTTATTACCCTAGCGCAACCCCTGTATCTCAAAACCAGCCCAACCCACCAATGAGCTCCCTAAAAATAAATATATTCTATCACAACTGTGGTGGTATGAGAGGGAAATTAAATAAACTGTTCATAGAAGGAAAATCCACTAACTTCAATGTGTTTGTTTTCACTGAAACTTGGTTGAACAACACTTTTAAGAATGAGGAAATATTGGATAGTAGTTGGACAGTTTTCCGAAATGATCGGGATTACTTAAAAACTGGCCTTTCTCGTGGAGGGGGCGTTCTAATCGCAACAAGCAACTCCATTCCTTCTGAAATTGTCGAAACCACCCCCTGCCAATTTTTCGAACACCAAATAATCAGAATGTGTTTACAAAGCAATCTCTTCATATATATTTGTGTCTTTTATATTCCTCCAGGTGCAACAGAAAATGCATACAACGTATTAAGTGAATCTATTTCATCGTTAATGATGACCTTGAATGAAGAAGATAAGGTTATAATATTTGGTGACTTTAATCGTCCAAATGTTTCCTTTGAAATTGATGAAAATGACAACTGTCTTCTTCCAGTTAACCTTTCAAGCCCGATTGATTTTACCTTATTTAGTACGTTTTATAATAATGATTTGCAGCAAGTTGCACCCCGCCCAAATCAGAATGGCAAGTGGTTAGACTTAGTCTTCACAAACTCCTATGATGAAGTCAAAGTGGGTCAGACTTGTGAGGCTGAACATATTTTCTCCAATACAATTCACCACACAGCCTTAACAGTTGAGTTGTCAACGAATAATATAACTTATTCCCTTTCGTTCAACAACTCAATTGTGTACGATTTTCATAACGCAGATTACACAAATATAGCAATTGATATGAGCACTTGGAACTGGATGGAACTTGAGACTATGGGCTTGGACAGTGCTGTATTGCTTTTTTACCAGCGTGTTTTTCATATAATTGATAGGCACGTCCCCAAAATTAAGAAAAGGGACAAATTTTCAGAACCCTGGCTGGATAGAAATCTTAGGCATCTAAGAAATCAAAGAAATAAGCTTCACAAAATCATTAGAAGCTCCCACAATGTAAGTGATGAAGAAAAGATCAGATATGAAGAACTATCCAAAGAGTTCTCCATCAAGTCAAATGTAGCGTATAAATCTTACACAAATATAATTGGTGAGAATATTATTAAAGATCCAAAAAAATTTTTCGATTTCGTTAATATTAAGCGAAAATCCTATGGTTACCCCACGTCTATGTTCAAAGGTAACGTGGTTTCTTCCAACCCTCAAATGATCTGTAACCTCTTTGCTGATCATTTTAAAGAAGTATTTTGTGTTCCTTCAAATTGGACTCTATCGCAGTCTCCCTCTCCAAACACATCACCCTTAATTTACAACCTCAGTCTTTCTCTGGAGGAAATACATAAAGCCATCATTAATCTTGATTCAAACAAGTCTCCTGGCCCCGACCAAATACCTCCCTGCCTATTAGTTCAATGCGTAGATCAATTTATCAGGCCGCTTCATATCATCTTTAACAAATCCTTGGTTCTAGGTACCTTTCCATCGTACTGGAAATCTTCCCATCTCACACCTATATATAAAAAAGGTGATAAAAGGTGTATTGAAAATTATAGGGGTATTGCCATATTGTCTGCTATACCAAAACTTTTTGAAAAACTCATTTGTGAAAAGCTTACAGGTCTAGTCAATCCATTACTTAACGAACCTCAGCATGGTTTTCGTAAGGGCAGATCAACCACGTCAAATCTTGCAATCTTAGTCTCGCATGTGCTTACCGAAATGGAAAAAGGACATCAGGTCGACGCGGTCTATACAGACTTCAGTAAAGCCTTTGATCGTGTTGATCATCACATCTTAGTTCTCAAATTACAGAAGTTTGGTATATCCGGTTTGGTACTTAATTGGCTCAAATCTTACCTATGCGGAAGGTCTCAATATGTGAAGTTCCAAGGTATATTGTCTAAGAAAATATCTGTCTCTTCTGGTGTTCCTCAGGGCAGTCATCTCGGTCCACTCCTCTTCAATATATTTATCTCTGACTTGTCTGAAGTACTAATTGACATCCCGCATCTCATGTACGCAGATGATCTTAAAATGTACCACATCATTAAGTCCGAAGCTGATGCCAATTTCTTACAGTCGAAACTAAATGCTTTGGAACAATGGTGCAATCTAAACAGGCTCTATCTCAATGTAAGTAAATGTAACGTTATAAGTTTTTCCCGGAAGGTTCTGGTAGAGAATAACCGCTACTTTCTGAATAGCATTGAAATTTGCAGGGTAAATCATATCGTAGATCTTGGCGTTATCCTGGACAACAAGCTACGCTTTAATCTTCATTACGATAAAACTTTATCTAGAGCTAGTAAGCAACTCGGATTCATAAAAAGGCGTGCAAAAGAATTCAGGAATGTGTGGGTAACAAAGACCCTTTATTGTACATTAGTGCGACCATTACTTGAATATGCCTGCATAATCTGGGATCCTGCCTTTGAGTCACATAGCTCTAGATTCGAATCTATACAAAAACAATTTTTGCTATTTGCACTAAGAGACTCTTATGACCCTCGCGACTTCAGTAACCTGACACCATACGAACACAGACTAGGCCTTTTGAATATGATGCCTTTATCATCAAGAAGAATCTTATTAAGCTCGTGCTTCACATTTGATGTCATAACTGGATTAATCGACATTGAATATATCTCGAGTAAGATTACATTTAATATTCCTGAAAGGCTAACTAGACATACAAGACTGTTAAACGAACACCAACACTGCACTGTTTATGCATACAATGAACCCATAAACAGATGTTGTAGAACATTCAATAATATATGCGCCTGCTATTCACCGTCCATGTCAAAATCCACATTTAAGTGTACCCTCTCCAAATATCTGTTTCCCACTTAACACTCAATAGTCCTGTGCTCTCCCTCTCTTGTCTCCACCTCTTCTTTTGACATGTTTAGAAAATATGTCAGTGGTGTGGGCGGCTCACGCCCACACTACGAATTACCTTCAATCACCAAAAACAAGGAAAGGAGAAAAAAAAAAAAAAAAAAAAAAAAAAAAAAAAAAAAAAAACCTGTTAGCATAAGTCATAATAAAATAAAACTGTTAGTATAAGGTTAAGTTAGTATGTAAGAAAAGTGCCTTGTTTGGCTAAATAAATAAATAAAAAATAAATAAATAAAATATTTAAAGAAATTTCTTAGCTCAAGAACTCTGATGTAAAAGCTTTCATTTCATAGACTTAACATTTTAATTTAAATACAATTATAATTAATAAATAAATAATAATAGATTTAAAGGATTAAGTCAAACTTTTATGAAAGGTCCGTTTTAACTCTTAAGCTCGAGCTGATGGCAAAAAGGCACCATTTTTAAATTTGCGTTCGAAATTCATTCATTTTGATTACTTTTCATCCTGGTGCTTTTTACTTTTCACTGCTCCTCTGTGTAATTTACCGATTTTGTTATCTTGTCGTCTTTTTTAAAGTTGACTTCTACACCGATAAGTGTAAGTAATATACATTCTACTACTTTTACCTATATAACTACTTTGTCATATCACTCGATTTAAAATGGCTCAATGCTCTGTGAAAATCGTATTCTAGGGATCAAAATAAGAAACTTCGCCGAAGGAACCATACCTCTAAAACGAATTCTGATGTCCCCCAATTTGGGTCGAACTTGGGTCGATGATAGCAAAGAAAAGCGCGACTGTGCTATCAACATAATTCTACGCTATCGAACGGATGTTGACGACCCAACGCAACTTAGAGCTTATAAAAAACCAGATATAAAGTTAAATTGCACGAGTCACACGGAAATGATCAATATGAATGACATAAATAACGTATTTGAACCACCATTCACGCGAAGCATTCCGTACGATACATTGAAAGAATATTTAAATCAAGATGATCCACCGTTTAATGATCCAAAAATTCCATCACACATACAAGGAACGGAACGACATGTTCAATTGCCAGCTAGCGTTTCCAAACGGGTTATACCGGAAAATGTAGAGGCTGTTATGGTGACGACATTAGAGAGCCGTGCGAAATTGCCCAGACTTGAAAGTAAAAAAGACTTCAAACAATAATTTTTTTAGTTTCTTTTCTATAACTAACTTAAATTAATTTTTTCATTTGCATATGTTCTGACTAAATAAATTTCAAAAGAGAAAAAATAGATATTATTATAAATAAATATTATTATAAATAAATAAATAAAAATAAAGAAAAAACATAGCCATTTCGCTGATTTTTTCATGTAAAGGCCAAAAATGGTGATTTTTTGAAATGTTTGTATGGAGAACCCCACAAGGGGCTCCAGGGGGTGTGCCACTGGCATGGGTGGGTCGGGCCTTCAAAGTTAGTGGGGGTCGGTCATACATTTGGACTCGATTGGAGCACTCTAAATGGGTCAAAGTGGGATTTTTCAAAATTTCGACCCAAATTGGGGGACATCAGTGTTGCGGCAGCAATTTCGTGAACGCATTAAAAATTTAACTAAAACGACTCTACCAGAGTTCAAAATAGTTTTTATTTGATGGTTTAATTATTTATTCCTTTTGCGTCCGTTTCCAACAAATTTTTAAAGTAAAGTCTTTTTATTGCGTTAGTATACATACAAAATTCAGAGTTGTAAAAGTTCGGAGTGTTAAAAAATAGTATGTTATAATGTAATAAAGGCATATAAAAAATGTTGTTAACTTAAAAATACAAATCAATAGTTTACGATAAATCAGATACGGCACATCCCACCGGCCGTGAATCGAAGCATCCAAGTCGAAGATTCACCAAATTTGTCATGCCCTTCAAGTCGATGATTCACCAATAACGTCGAGCACAGCTAATTTTGAAGCAGGTCTTTGTAGCGTACCATTTGAAGTTTTGATGACAGCTGAGCGCACTTGCCCATCCGCTGCAGCAAATACTTGAATTATTCTGCCACGCTTCCACTCGCCCCTGCTCTCGTTGTCATCACAAATAATGACAACGTCGCCAACTTTAATCGGTTCAACTCTCCGATGCCATTTAACACGCCGTGTGAGTGTTGGAAGATAAAATCCATCGTTTCCAAAACGTTTGTTTCATTTGCTGTAAAATGTGCCACTGTTTGCGAAGACAACCAATTTCCTTTACAGCTGGCGTTTGTACATAATTAGGACACCCCAAGAGGAAGTGGTTAGGTGTCAGTGGTTCAGCTTCTAAGCTTTCAATCGGCAAATGCGTAAGGGGGCGCGAGTTTACTAAATTTTCGGCTTCGATAAGAAGGCTTTGCAGCGTCTCAATTTGTGGAGTCCTCTCCTTTAAAGTAAATTTCAATACACTCTTAACGCACCTGACCATACGTTCCCAAGCACCTCCTGCTTCTGGATTAGCCGGTGCATTAAACAACCATTCGATTCCCCGCCGCGAACACTCTTTTTCCAGCCCATTCTCGACGACAACCCAATCTTCTTTTGCTGCTCCAACAAAATTTGTGCCCCGATCACTTCTTAAGCGTACTGGAACACCTCGGCGATTAATAAAATTTCGTAGGCATAAGATCGCAGCGTCAGATGAAAGGTCCCTAGCCAGCTCCACATGTATCGCTCGAACCGTTAAACAGGCGATAATCGGTCAATTGGTAGTTGCCCCATCAACGGTGGATTTGGTGTAGCATACGCATTTTTACAAAGTTGGCATTTCGTTTTTGCAGTTCTGACTAGTCTTCGAACATCTGGTATCCAAAATTTCGAACGAATGCCACAAATGATTGCTCCTTGGTTCTGGTGGTGAAATAAATCGTGATAATGTTGTATGACAAGGCTAGTAAGCGCATGCTGTTTTGGTAATATAATAGGCCTTTTCATGTTTAGAGATACAGATGATGCATGATCAATTCTTCCACCCAATCGTATCACCTTGTCATCATCGAGAACCGGTGTTAATTTAAATATTGAACTGCTTTTTTCTACTGGCAGACCCAATGACAGTAGCTGCATTTCTTTAAAAAATACGGCTTTTTGAACCGAACGGCAAATAAATATTTCGGCTGACTTAATGTCTTGTGATGAGTGCGGCCTTAGACCGGACTTAAAAATTTTTTTTTTTCAAAAAGAGTGTACCGCCCCCTCAAATTGTTCCTTTTTACACCAATAATGAAATTCCAAAATCTTAGACTGATTGCCCTAGGTTAAGGCGTGGCACATGCCCACTTAAGTGGCTAAAATATAAGTAAAATTTTTCATATATGTTTGTAATACATTATTTTATTGAAATTAACTTACATTTAATGATTACTATTCCTGATAAACATTTAAACTTAATCGCAATTCCACATACATAGCATAACCCATGCTTGTCATTAATAGCTGATGTTGTCATCTCGCAAAACAGAGTTAAAGAAATTTTGTGAAATGTAGTCGTCAATATGAAAGCATAATTGCAGTGTGCAGAATTATTACTGCAATTGCAGTTAATATAATCAAACAATTTGATATTTCAGAGTTGATAAAGTGACAATGAATATGCAAAATAGATGTCGTGTAAAAGGACCTTAAGCTTTTTAAAAAAAATCGCAAAAATACAACTCTGTAAACAAATATTTAATTGCTAAATAAAATGCTGGCAACAACAGAGTAAAGTCAACCACGTGGCAATTAAAAGTGTGTAAAAAGTGAAGTGTAGCTATTTGGAGCTAATTGATGAATACGATAGTGATGATAATACTGATCAAACTGCTAACTGTAACTCTCAACAAAAAAACAGAAAACGAGGAAAGAAACATTTTATCACTTCAAAGCTTGTTGCGACCTTAGACAAGTGCAAGGTAAGTGACAGGGACGCAGTACGTATTCTGATAGCTGCGGCTGAAGCATTGGGACATGATATCAATACATTAGTAATCAGTAAGACATCGATTCGGCTTTGTCGTAAACAAATTCGTTCGGAAACTGCTGCAAATCTGATGATGGATTTCAAAAATAAAGATATAAATCAAATAACGGTACATTGGGATGGAAAAATGTTACCATCGATCACAGGAAATGGAAAAGTGGACAGATTACCAGTTGTGATAACAACAAATGGCATTGAACATCTACTTGGAGTACCTGCCCTGTCAGCTGGTACTGGAAAAGAACAGACAGACGCCATACTCAAACTATTGAATGAATGGAATCTAACAGAAAAGGTATTTAAAAAACAATTTCTTATAACAGTAAATATAAACAACATTCTGTCCAAACAAGGTACAAGCTTTATGTTTTGATACTACAGCGACAAACACAGGTAGATTACAAGGTACTTGTATTTTATTAGAACAACACCTCCAGAGAGAATTGTTATATCTCCCTTGCCGTCATCACATATATGAACTCTTGCTGAAAAGTGCTTTCGTGAAATATGATTTAAAATTAAGTGGACCGTCATTAGATATTTTCCAGCGTTTTAAAAAAAATTGGCCCAAAATCAATCAACAAAAATTTGCAAGTGGAATGGTGGATAAAAAAATAAATCTTGCGCTTAACAAAACTGAACAAGACCAATTAGCTAAATTTGCTCATAACTATGTCACTATACAACATCCCAGGGCAGACTACAATGAGTTATTGGAATTGAGTCTTATATTTCTTGGTCGAAACACAGAGCCTGTAAGGTTTAAATCACCTGGAGCGATGCATCATGCCCGATGGATGGCTAAAGCGATATATACGCTTAAGATTTTTCTTTTCCGCCACCAATTCTCAATGTCATCAGATGAGGCAAATGCTATACAAGATATAAGTGTGTTCATTTTAAAAATTTATTTGAGACCATGGATTGAAGCGCCAATTGCCGCGAAAGCACCCTTAAATGATTTAAATTTTATTAAAAATATTATTAAATTCAATGAATTGAATGAAATAATAAGCAATGAAGTAACGCGCAAGTTTTCGAATCACTTGTGGTACCTGACACCAGAAGCAGCAGGTCTTTCATTTTTTGATAATGCTGTAGA
The DNA here is from genome assembly GCA_943735915.1 of Pherbina coryleti. Lineage (NCBI taxonomy): Eukaryota > Metazoa > Arthropoda > Insecta > Diptera > Sciomyzidae > Pherbina > Pherbina coryleti. Next base: position 98,231,190 of record OX030951.1, on the reverse strand, counting down.
CGTTGGAGAAAAGAGAAAAATGGTTGGAAATCTCAAAGAAGAACAAAATAATGAGAATAAAAGAATAGTAACCAACATGAATGAATTAAACCAAAAAAATATTTCAGATTTTGTTAATAAAAAAACATTGAGCTTTTTCGAAAGATTTAATATTGAAACTAACTTTCTTAAACTTGACCGTTCCAAGTGGCACAATGAATTCGAATTTCAAAAGGGAATGAATATTGTAAAAAACTTACATGTTGTAAATGATTCTGCAGAGCGTTTTGTAAAACTAATGGAAGAATATAATGCAGCTTTAACAAAAAACGAAGAAGAGAAACAATATATCTTGCAAACAGTAACTGATTATAGAAAAAAGTACGGTAGCATTAATAAATCAGACCTTTGCGATTAAGTTTAAATGTTTATCAAGAATAGTAATCATTAAACGTAAGTTAATTTCAATAAAATAATATATTACAAACATATATGATTATATTTTCGTGCCTTGTCTCTTGAAAAGTCCATATAAACCAGTTTTAGCCACTTAAGTGGGCATGTGCCACGCCTTAACCTAGGGCAATCAGTTTAAGATTTTGGAATTTCACTATTGGCGTAAAAAGGAACAATTTGAGTGGGCGGTACACTCTTTTTGCAAAAAAAAAAATTTTCCATACAAAAAAAGTTCGGTCTAGTGCGGCCTATAAGCACGTTCACACCCCTTTGATTGAAGAAATGTTGATTTTATTTTTTTAATTGCAAGACATTTAAATTTGTCAGCTGCCTTTCGAACGCAGCTTACTATTGCAAGTAATTTATGATAGCTTGAATATCTCTCAATTTGGAATAGTGGTCTATTGCAATCTGCATCAATTTTAAAAACATATTTGGATCGTTTCTCTTCAATAATGTCATTTTCGTTTAAGTCCTTGGGCAACTTTGGCCAATCTTCTGGTGGAAGTTTTAAAAACTGTGGGCCAGATATCCATCGGCATGTTAAAATATTTTCGATAATAGTGCACGGCCGTGTGGCATCATCGGCAGGATTCAGAGAACATGGAACCCATTTCCATTGACTCGGTTCAGAGGAGTCAAGGACCTCGGCGATGGGATGTGCAACAAATTGTTTGTAACGGCGGCTGTCCGATTTGACCCAATGGAGGACCGTTTTTGAGTCCGACCAGAAGAACACATCTGAAGGATTTATACTATGGCTTTCAACAACCGCGTCTTTTAGCCGTACTCCTAAAACGGTGGCCTGTAACTCAAGGCGTGGAACAGAAAGCATTTTAATCGGACTGCATCTCGATTTCAGTGCGACGAAAACAATATCAACTTCATTTTGGTTGCTGATCCTCCAATAACAAACAGCGGAGAATGCAACTTCACTTGCGTCAACAAACATGTGCAGCTGAATATTGGCGAGTGGGTTCGTAAAATTCAAATTATAACACCTTGGAACTCTCAAGTTTTTTAATTTATGCAATTCTTTGTACCAACTGTGCCATGTGTAGTACAAATCTTCCGGAATTGGATCATTCCAACCAACTTTGGTTCTCCATAATTGTTGTAGCAAAAGTTTGGATTTAATGACGACATTGGCAACAAATCCAAAAGGATCAAAAATGGACATTGTGAGACTTAAAACCTCACTTTTCGTTGGCCTTTTACTTCCTTCCAAAACTGCTCTTGGCACTCTTGTGAATTTTAAATGAAAAAAAAACTCGTCATTCTCGGAATCCCAATGCATACCCAATATTTTTTCGGAAGTTGATTCGCCGTGGCACAAATTTGTTATTGTTGATTGCTTTGATGATGAAGTGATGACATCTAGCAAAGCTGAAGAATTAGATATAAAGCCACGCAGTTCGAATCCGGCGTTCTGATGAATTGAAATAACAGCTTTCGTAACAGCGATCGCTTCTTCCGGTGTATCAAAGCAATCAACATAGTCATCTACGTAGTGATAATCAGTTATAGCCTTTACCGCACGAGGATACTCGGCGCCATATTTAGTGGCATTAAAATTTTTAATATATTGGGCAGAGCACGGTGAGCTGGCAGATCCGAAAATCATTGCTTTCATCACATACGTATCTGGCGGCTGTTTGGGGTCACCATCGCGCCACAAAAATCTTTGGGCATTCCGATCCTCAGGACGTATATTTATGCGGTGAAACATTTCACAGATGTCACCACACACGCCTACCAGGCGTTGACGAAAGTTAAATAAAATAGCAATTAATGGCTTTGGCTGATAGGCATCTGGGCCTTTAGAAAGCACCGAGTTTAACGATATCCCATTCGACTGCGCTGCAGCGTCAAAAACCAGTCTCAATTTACCGCCCTTGTTTAAATTGCACACGGCGAAATGTGGCAAATACCAAGTGTGATTATCAGTTTTACTGGCTTCCGTTGTCGACAACTTTTGAGCATACGATTTAGAGACGTATTCCACAATTTTTTTTCTATACCAGTTTGAAAAGTCAGCGCTTTTGTTCATTTTGTTTTCTATTATTTCAAGCCGTTTCAGGGCCATATTATAACTCTCCGGTAACTGAAAATCAAATTTTCTCCATAAAAGTCCAGTTTCATACCGCCCATGAATCCTTCTAGTTGTTTCTTTTAAAATTATTTCAGAACTTTCGTCTTCTGATGATACGACAGGACTAACAACTTTTGTTCCGAAACTTTCTGTTGTATAAAAATCTACAACTTTTTTTTGTAGTTCTAAGAAATTATTGCTTGTAAAATCGATATGATGAACAGTGGCGTCTGTAACTTTTTCTTCATTAGAACCAAACAAGGTCCACCCTAATTTTGTTTTGTGGGCGGCGAAACCTTCATCAAAATTTTTAACTTCTATCGGGCGCACTAAATTTGTATGTGGAACACCTATCAAGAGCTGTGGCACAGCATCGGTATAATCATCGATAGAAATATTGTTAAGTTCAGTGTTGTTTAATTGAAATTCATTTAAATTCAACGTTTGTGGTGGCAAAAATAATTTTTTAATAGTTCGAACATTTTTCATATGCAATGTTGGTGCGTTCTGAGAAAGGCCAGAAATTTCAAAATCAACGTGTTGGGATATTTCGCTTGTAGTTTTGTTCCCTATCCACCTGAGTGACAATAAGTCTGAGCTGCCTTTGATGCCGATTGATTTAACTACACTGTCTTCTAATAATGAAATTTTTGCACCATCGTCAATGAACGCAATTACGCGACAAGATCCCTTTGGTCCTCTCAGCATTACAGGCATGTATTTAAATAATGTTTTTTTTAATGGCTCTTCATCTAAAATTGTGCTGACTGTTACATTTTCTGCGCCCGCAGTCTTTTTTACAGATTCAACAGAACCAGCTTGAGAATTATTTTGGCCCTGCTCATGTAAAAGTCGATTGTGGGATTTCTGGCAGGATGAAATACCACAATCCCGTCGATAAGGACACTTGACAACATTATGCCCAGATCGCAGACAACAAAAACAAAAACGATTACTTTTAACTATACTCCAACGTTCCGCGACGGTGGCTTCCTTAAACTTTGAGCATTTATAAAGCGCATGTTCACCTTTACAAACAACACATTTGTATTTTATCAAATTTTCGGTAGAAACAGTAAATATTGTATTAAAATTCTTCTCCCTTTTATTGCCAGCAGAAACTTGCAGAGTCATGGACTCAGTGGCCATTGAAATGTACATAGCGATTTGTTGTAACCAATCGCTAAAAACGCGTACGTTGGGGTACTGGGGAAAAATACTAAATGTATGCTTGATCCATTCCTCTTTTTTATTAAAGGGCAATTTATTGACTAACTCGTCAAGCAGTGTTGGATTGGATAAATGTGGGCCTGCGCCAGCATTTTCCAAAAAAGCAGTAAGATTAGACACCATTATGCTGTAATTGACCAATTCGTTTATTTTTGAAAAAGAAACGGCCGGGAAGGCACGTACCTTGGAAATTTGGATTCTTATCAGAATGTCTGGACGACCAAAACGAAATTCAAGCGTGCGAATTATTGCACCCACACTGCTAGGATGAATCAATAGTGCTTCGACTTGTTGTCTCGCAACTCCTCGTAACGCCTTCTGAAGACGTGACAGATTCTCCAAATCTGTATATGAATGGGCCACCGTTGTTTCCTTAAAGGCTACAAAAAACATTGGCCATTGTTCCGGCTGGCCATCAAAGTTTGGCAAATCTTGCAGTTTTCGAACAGGCGGGTGATATGACATAGAAGACGGCAAAAACGTACTTGGTTGTGTACCGGCTGGTTCATTTAAATTTGCTTGAGGTATAGAGTTGTTACCTCCTGCTAACGGCGGAAAAGAATATTGGGTATTCGTAATAGGGGTAGCACAGCTTGCAGCGGTTCCTGGGACTGCATACGAATTGATGGCAACAGGGCAATAAGCGTAATTCAAATTGTTTGCGAAAGCATTCGCAGTGGCAAAGTTTGAGTGAATGGCGGCGTTGTTATTTTGGTTGACAGAATTATAGTGAAAAAGATGTGTACTTACTTGAGGCGGCGATGAATACAATGGCAGGCAAGCTGTGGAACTGCTGTTGGCGTTGGCAAAGTTGTTAGTGACAGCGGCGTAATTGCTACAGGCGGCGGTGGAATTCATATAGGCAGAGACGGTGTTGCTGTTGACGGCGGTCGAGATAACATTAGCAGCAGCAGAGCTACTGCAGGTGGCGGTGGAATTCATAGAAGCAGAGACGGTGTTGCTGTTGACGGCGGTCGAGATAACATTAGCAGCAGCAGAGATACTGCAGGTGGCGGTGACTTGGCTGATATCAGAATCCTGACTTGATGACAACAATTGTTGGAGTCTGATTCGTTCCGTTTCGGAGACTTCAAAACGTAGACGTAGCTTTTGAAACTCCTGGCGCATCTCCAAAAGCTCAGAACCATCGGCTTCAATAATTGTGCGGTCGTGCTCATGGTCGCTTTCGTAATCTTCCAAGGTTGAAGACAAGCCCTCTGAAGACATGGCACACGAATAATCCTCCAAAGACTTTGGTGGTACTCCTTTGTTGTTACGCTCGCTTCTACGTGGCATAAGTCCAGTACGTTCGTTGCTTTAATATGACGGCAGTCAAGAATTCAGCGAATAAATAATTAAAGATGTTGCGGCAGCAATTTCGTGAACGCATTAAAAATTTAACTAAAACGCATCTACCAGAGTTCAAAATAGTTTTTATTTGATGGTTTAATTATTTATTCCTTTTGCGTCCGTTTCCAACAAATTTTTAAAGTAAAGTCTTTTTATTGCGTTGGTATACATACAAAATTCAGAGTTGTAAAAGTTCGGAGTGTTAAAAAATAGTATGTTATAATGTAATAAAGGCATATAAAAAATGTTGTTAACTTAAAAATACAAATCAATAGTTTACGATAAATCAGATACGGCACAATCAGAATTCGTTTTAGAGGTATGGTTCCTTCGGCAAAGTTTCTTATTTTGATCCCTAGAATACGATTTTCACAGAGCAACGGGCAATTTTTTTGCCTCCCCACAAATCGACCCGGCCTAATAAACATATACATAAATACCACTAGTATTTTGTTAAAGAAGCGGGTTAAAGAAATTGTAAAGCTCTGTTTAAGCTATGAATTATTAAAACAAAAAGCAAAATAATTTCCTAAATGCTGATTCGATTATGTTGAAATACTTTTATTTTATTTTTTTTTGAAAGAGGGGAAATATGAAAACTGTCTTTAACGGATTTTTTTCACTTGGAAATTTTTAATTTTTTTGATTTTTTGGTTTATGTGAAAGTGTTGCTATATGTGGGTAGAATGAAACGGTTTTGCATCATCTATATATTAATAGACAAACAAAAAAGTTTGTGTTCCCTTTTTTTTCTGTGTTACCTTCAACATATTCACATAATACTTATATCGATGGATAGGTATTTTCGAGTAGATTTGCACAATATAATAATATTTTTATTCGAATATGTTGTCATTAAGATAAGTAAAACTGAGCAAATGTAAAACGCTTTTTTTACCAATGGGACAATCAGAAACTACAAGGCGACAAAGCTCTGTTGAACATCACTGCTGTAGCTTACAAAAGCAAGAGTAGAATGCGGGAGTGACGCAAACACTTAAAAAGAGCTGAGTAGCATATGTTGTTGTTGTTGTGGTTGTTGCTTTTTCTTAATATCTCTCAGCGTTAAAAAACAAAAAACTGCTGCTTGCTTATATTATCTTGGGAACTATCATTTATCTAAATTTATTTGTTATACTTTTCTATCCTTTATTTACTTTTACTTTATTTACTTTACTTTTAATTTATTTATTTACTTTAAATGAATATTATATGTTGACTAAATTTTTGTTATTGACGCATATATACTTCATTTTTTGTCTTTTACCATTACCTCATAGTGTCAAGGTAAGCATTAAGAATTTCCATGCAAATTAATAACAATTCATTATGTGAAAAACAACTTGAGTTTCGTTACCTTACAGAAACAGATGGCCGATTTCGGCCACAGGCGATACTAGTATTTATTATTGTATAATCTCTAAGATTACCTACATCTATTAAAACTTAAAGCTAAAATTTGTAAAGCGTTTGAAATGTAAAAAATAGTATAATTTTCAATTCAATTTTCAATTTAAAGGGCAGTTTTAAAAGACCAAACCCCTGTCTGTTTTTGTTTAATATAAACTATTTTGATTCTTAATATCCACACATGTTATTGGTGCTTAACTATAAGTTATTTCTTACTAGCGCTTATTATAATAATAAATAAAATAAATAAATAAATAAAAAGCAACCAAGGAAACAACAATATTCACAAAATATGTAATTATATGTTTTTTAATGTACATAAGTTTTTTCATCATTAATTAAAATTTTTAAAAAAATAATTACATAGTGCTTAGCCATTTAAATAAAAAAGACCTCTTAAGATTTATTTATATTGATCGAACGGATGAGTAATTTTAACTAATTCATCTATGTTGTATTTCAAAAAAAGTCGGGACTTAAGGGTATCCAGTCAGCCGATATACCTTGCTACCCCCCCAATCGAAATGGCCTCGGTACGCCCCTGATTCCAACTTCATTAAAGTGTTTACTGAAATTGTTATCGACAGTTGCATTACAATTGGCTGTTTGTACCTGATCTTTAGTTGTGGTTCGTTGTTCAGTTTTATTACGTAGTGTTGAATTAATTGTGGTCCATAATTATCTTGTATTATTTCCGGTCTTTTCTATTTCTTCGTTTATGTGTTTTTGTTTGTTGTTTTTTATAAGCTGATCAACTTCTTTTTCCACTTTTTTATATTCTTTCTTTTTGGATTGATCATCTGGAGAAATTTTGATTTTTTATACAGTTCTTGTCTAAGCTTTAGTTTTTTTTCAGTTCTGTTGTTATCCAATCATTGTTTCTGCTCCTAATTTTGATTTGACCCGTTGACTTTTTCTTCGCCTCTTGTATTATTTGTACTAATTGTTCGACTTCGGTTATTATTGTTTTATTTAATTCATATTTAATATTTTTTCCATTTTTTTAATAATTTATTTTGGGTATTGTTTTTTTTTTTTTTTTTTTAGCTTGAACCAAGGATGTCAGGTGGAATACCTATTCAGTCAAGTCTGCCTTGGTTCGAAATGGGGTGATAGATTAGTGGGAAGGAAAGGACAATCAAGTGAAACACGTGTAGGATGTTCTAAGCGTGGTGGAAGCCAAAGAAACATGTGAATTTGAATCAGAGGCAAGTGTTATGCCTTTACCTCAGTCAATTCAAGTTATAAGGCAATCTCATCCACAAACTTCTCTACCATCAACTACAACTTCATGTCGTAAATATTGATGAATATTAATTTCAGTTGATTAGAAATGAGGATAGAAAATTTAGAAAGGGAATCGAACCCGGGACCTCTGGGGTAGCAGTCGAGCACGCTACCAACACGACTACCGAAGCCGCAATTTACCATTGGTTGCTTGCATAATTTTAGAGCTGTTATTGTTGCAATTGTGATGTTGCAATGTATTTGTGATCAAATATGTCTATGTCTTCGAGTTGAAAATCTAATTTGTGTGTTGTTTCTATATTTGTAACAATATGATCGATAAGCGTTCTAGAATTGTTTGTTTGCCGGGTTGGTAATGTGGTGTTAACTATTGTGTAGCAATTTGTTTGTATTAAATCTGTGTATTTGATTACAGTATTTGTTACTTCAAAAAGATTGATGTTAACATCTGAAAAAAATATGCAATTTTTTCGTTCGTTGCTGAGTTTTTCATCTAGGTATTCTTTAAATGTGTTGCGATTTTCATTTGGTGCTTTGTAAAAAGTACCTATGGCAATAGTTTTTTTTTAATTTTTTATTTCGATTATTTTGGTGTTATATTTATCTTCTTTTGTTATTTCATTGAAAGTTAAACAGTCTCTTACAAATATAGCTGTTCCTCCTCCTCGTTTTTAATTTCTGCAGTTGTGAATTGCTGTAAAATTTGGAATGTTAAATGCATTTATTTCATTTTCTTATAACCAAGTTTCGGTTACTATGACTACATCTATAGTTTGAATACTATTTATCAATGTTTCCACATGTACGAGTTTGTTGCGAATACTGCAAATATTAATGTAGCAAATTTTTAGTTTGGTAAATTTATCCATTTGTTGTTGATTAAAAGTAACTTGTTGGGTCTATTTCAGCCTTCATTTTTATCGCATAAACATTACAAATACTCGCACCTGCTTTATGTTCACAGTGGCTCCATATTTATTTGCTCTAATACAATTGATGCATTTAAAATTTGTTGTTATTTTACATGTTCTGGTGTCATGTTTTTCAGCACAATTTCCGCACGCCTCTTCTCCTTCACATTTTTTACTTGTGTGATGCTATTTTTGACATTTGAAACAATGAGTAAGTGAAATATATTCTTTAACGTATCTAGACTTATAGTTGAGCATGACGTATCTATTTGTTATTTTAGCTAGAGTTTCTCCAGATACTTCTAGAATATAATTCCACAGTTTTGTGTTCTTGTTTAAAAATTTATGAACCAGGTTAAAATTGTCGCTAATGCCTATGAATTGATTTGTTTCTACTAGTTCTTCCACTAAGTCTGTTTGATTTAGTCGCAGTCTACATTTGTAATTATAACTTTAGGCGTTTTAGTTCTCAGAGCAGTGATTTTGTAACCTTCAGCTAATTGTTGTTTTATATCCGTTTCTAACTTTTCTTTGTGGGCACTATCTATTGTTGAAACTATGATACCTCCATTATTAATGTGCTTAATTGATGATATGCCCACCTTGATTTTTGCTGGTATTTTTTTTTTCTTCAACTGTTTTTCTGTTTCCTTGCTTTGTTGATTTTTCTCTGTCGGTAAAATAATGATGCTGTTCTGACTTTTTGGTCTACTGGGTTGTTGTGTGTTTACGTTTCCTGCTACCACTCCAGTATATGTTAGAGTGTGTTGGTTGTAATCCTTTCTTTCTAAGTTATTTACTACCTTCTTTATTTATTAAGTTTTCATTTGTTTGTTTTATTTCTTCATTTGCAATACAAAGACCCCTTCTACATTGGTTAATACTTGAAATCAATTCCTTGCGATTCCCTTTTAAACTTACCCTCTCTCACGTTGATGTCCGCGTCTTTCATCATCAAACTCGCAGACTTGATTTCAAGTCTTGACCAATGTATACGTTCTAAGTTTGACTCACTCTCCACCCACTGCTTAAATTTTTTTTGTCTGTTTCGCAAACCCAGATGCATTTATTTTTTAAAGTGGCAATTACAGCATAGTCCTCATCCGTGTAATTGATGCAGTCTATGTGCCACCAAGCTTGACATAATCCCTCACATTTGATTCCTCTAGTTTCAACATTTTTCTTACATCTCTTGCACCAAGTCTTTTTTTTTATTTTCGTTTACTTCATCCGCCATTTCTGAGCTTAAAGCGCTTAATACATGTGCCTGAATGTGATAGCAATATGTTCAGCACTGCTTATTTGAAAGTAGCTAACAAAAATATCGCAAATTTTAAATTTAAACTTTATTTTGCAGCTGTCTTTAAAATTCTTTATGTTTAGTTTTTAGAAAAAACTGTTTATAAATAATATTTCTGTTATATGTTTGTTGTTTATTTATTATTTCTCGCGTTATTGAATTTAATTTAGGAGCGGTTATTTTTCGTGCACTTTCGATTTGCTGTTTTCTCTCTCTTTTTTGCAGTAACGCATTCTGTCACTCCAATTTTCCAAGAACTTCTTGATGGTTTCGGGCTGTAGCTCACGGATTGCTTGTATGATATTGGCCTTAAAGCGTGGTACACATTAGCGAGCATGAGTGCCACTCAAAAATTCAACACTTTTGAGTGATAGTTCATAGTGACCGAATTATCATTCATGCTCAAGCTCAAACCGTCATTCAAGTTGTGGAATTTGAGTAATAGGAATGGAAAATAAGAAAATTGGATGTGCATTGCTAGTTATCGCGCTAGCTGATAAAGAAAATAAAAAGAAAAAAAGAAGCAAATGGGTAAAGACATGGGTTACCAAAAGAAATAAATATTCGCATGTGAATATTTTAAATGAAATTAGAGATTCTGAGCCCATGGACTTTAAAAACTACTTTAGAATGTCAAGTGAACATTATGATTATTTAATGAAGCTCGTGACTCCACTTATAAAAAAAGAGGATACAAAAATGAGAGAAGCCATAAGTGTGGACGAGCGATTAGCTGTGACACTGCGTTTCTTGGCGACTGGACGACATTTTAGAGATCTGAGCTACAGTTCTTTAATGGGTAGGAGCACTGTGGGTGAAATTATTCTGGAGACTTGCCAAGCTTTAAATAAGGTGTTAAAAGATTTTATTAAGGTTGGTTTTCAGTACATTCGAATAGGGGCATAAATGTACTTTAGGACCCATGCCCTAATATTTTTTGCTTAGTTTTATAATAATAACAAAATAAAATTTTGTCGGTCTTGAAAATCGTGAAAGTTAGAAAATTCAGTAAAATTTTAAAGTGGAAGTTTTTTATAGCAATACGGGTATCAAAAGGTTATACTGTTACCCATTCAACGAGCTATCAATTATTAAAATCCATGCATTTCTTTTGAAGATATAGCATTTTACGTGTTATATACATTTGACGTTCACCTTTTTACGAAATAACCAAAATTTTTTACAAAAAAAACAAATCGCAAAATGCGAATAATTTAGGCATACAAAACCAAAATATGAAAAATTGTTATAAAAAATCACGAGAGTGATTGTTTGTAAAAAAATGGATATTATCTTATACGAAAACATAGCAATAGAGACCGACAAAACTTTATTGCACCAATAGGTTGAGAAGGCCCATATACATATCATAAAAATAAGAAATAAAATATTTAGGCATGGCCTTTTTTCGATCAGAAATAGAAGTTACTTTTTATCGATATTTCTAGGTCAAAAGTAAACAGATCATATAATCCGGACTTGTTAAATCCCACAGGCACCGTTGCATTTCATAGCAACTTAGAAATTCCTTCATAAAGTCTGTTTCTGCATCCATTCTACACAATAACACAATATGCGTGGTACACAATAACGAGCTTGACTGAAACTATTTTGTGCAAACTATCAGTCAAAAACAAATATGGCCGCTGACTGACACTCAACCACAAAAATTTTTGTGGTTGACTGTTGACTGCCGAAAAATAATGGCCACACACGCGAACCTGCGTAAAAAGAGAGAATTTGAGCAAGAGTGCCACTCATGTTCGCTAATGTGTACCCCGCTTAAGGTATAATATACGTGTAACAACCAAAAGCAGGAGCTGTTTTCAAAAAAATTTTTTAGATAAAAGAAGTTATTATTTTTTTTTAAATTTATAAAAAACATAAAAAAAATTAAATAAAAAAATAAATAACTGGCCATTTCAGCCCTTGAAAGGACTTTGACCTAGCTCCTTATGATCAATTGTGTTGTGCGTGTTATTAAGTTTGTACACAATTGACCGAGAAATGGACCTACAGATTTAACGCTGATTCCGAACGGCGATGAACGGAATGTTCTTATTCTCAAGAAGCTTTACATGGCATTTTGATTACTCTCTGAGGTTTGCCATTGTCTGCAGAGAGGTGGCGCCCGTACAGAAAAATCATTTCAATTCAAATAATTTTCTGTCGCTGCTGGGATTCGAACCCGGGTCTCTAGGTTCGTTGACATATAGGCCACGCACTTTAACCAACTTCGCCACGGACGCCACATAAAAAATACTTTATAAAAATATTTTTTCTTTTAAATACAGTTCTTTTATATAGAGGGCGCTGAAAATGGCATCGAAAAAAAGACATCCAAAACGGTTCGATGGATATGGCCTTTCCCATGTATCGGAAACAAAAAATCAAATGACATTTTAAAGCATAGACCTTATATTAAGCATCCCCCCTAAGCAAGATCCCCGGGGTTTTTTTTTAATTATGGCGGAAGTTGAAGTAAAAAGTTCGAAAAGTAGACACATTTTCGCGCGCTTTTTTGGTAATATAAAAAAAAAACAAAAAAAATAGATACTTGAATTTGGGGGGATGCTTAAAGAACAAAATAACGAACTTAATGCAAAAAAACATTGAAATTGAACCAATAGATTTGGAGTTATCTATCGAACCGTTTTAAAAAAACTAGTTTCGAGGAAATGGAGCTTAGACATAGGTTAACGAAAACCATTATAACTTCTGAAAAGTAATCTGTCGACCAATTCTTTTTTGCTTCACTATAAATGTGTGTTTTTGGGCTGTTTTTGTCAATTTGAATTTGAATGTTAAATTAAAAAATTTTTCTTTAACATAATTTTCCCGACGTTTCGTAGGTAACTTTCCTACATCTTTAGGGGATGTCAATTTATTTGAAAACTAAACAAAAAACAATTATGAACATATGTTTGCAAAAATTAAAATAACAATTTTTACATTTAGTCAATAAAACATATAGAAAAATTTTAATTTGATTTTAAAAAATAACACAAGCACTGCAAAACAATAAACATTGAAGATTAATATACAACTGACAAAGTTTAAACAAATTTGAGAAAAAACAAACAAATGTATGTCTCCAAATGTATCATCTTGTTTCTCTTTTTTCTTTTTCTATTATTTTCGCATCATCAAAATCAGATGTATGTCGAGTCTCTAAAATATGTTGCGCTATCGCCGTTGTCATTTTTTCCTTTCTTTATGTCGAGTCTCTAAAATATGTTGTGCTAGCGCCGTTGTCATTTTTTTCTTTCTTATGTCTGCTTTGTGTTCATCTAGTTGAACTCCTAACGCTCTCTTCGTGGTACCGATGTATATTAATTCGCAAGCTTCTCCTTTTTTTCCTTTACATCCAATTTCGTACACAACATCTTTCTGCTGTCCTTTCTCTATGCGTGTTTTTGTGTCGGTAAATATATTTTTTAGAGTTTTGTGTGGTTTGTGAGTAAATGATATGTCTTTTTTGTTGGTTATTGTCCTATGTAGATTTTTACTGTCGGTCAAGTTGAGTTTGTATGTGATACCGACAAATTTCTTAGGGTTGCCATCCCCTTCTGGTCTCAAATTATTTTTGTGGGCATTTTCATTTTCCAGGCTTTTTTTAATTAAGTTGTTCATTATTTTTGTGGGATAGTTATTAGTCTTTAATACGTTTTGATAGTGTTAATGTTGTCATTTTTAAATTCTGTGTCACTTATGGTCAATACTTTGTTTATAAAAATATTCGCCATGTTGAATTTTTGTGCATTAGGCTGTGTCGATAAAAAGTTCATCATTCTTCCAGATGAAGATGGTTTTGAGTACCAATTAAATTTGATTTTGTTATTGTGTCTATATATTTTTGTGTCCAAATATGGTATGCTTTTGTTGTTTTCGGTCTCCATTGTGAATTGCAATTTGTTGTGATGTTGGTTCAGTGTGTTTAACCCTAGAGAGGTAACCTTATTTGCAATACGTATTGAAAATATGTACATAATCTACATCGAATCGACGTAGATTACCTCTCTAGGGTTAATATTATTTCTTTGTCCTTTTCTTTAATTATTGCAAAAATGTCATCCACATATTTTGTTAAAAATTTGAATCTATGTTGTTTTCCTTTAGTTCTTCAATTGTGCAGTCAAGGAGGTGATCCAGAATGATGTCCGCAATTGTTGGTGAAAGTGGGTTATCCATAGGCATTCAAAACGTCTGGTTAAAGATTTTGTCGTGATATTTAAAATAGTTGTTTTTGTTGAGGCCAAAATTTTGAGGAATAGTCCTCTGGGAATTTTTGTTTATTGCTCTATTGAACTCCAAAGTCTCATTATTGTTTTTATTGCCAGATGTGTCGGTATGTTCGTAAAAAGCGATATTACGTCAAATGATACTAATTCGTCTTCTTCATCCAGAATAGTATCTTTTAGTCTCTCTTTGGGTTGTGTCAAGTTTTTTATGTTATACTTGTCAGATATTATGTTTTGTAGAACCTTTCCAATATGATTTGCTAGTTTGTAGCATGGGACATTTGTTGAAGAGGATATTGATCTTAAAGGTAATCCTTGTTTGTGCGTTTTTGGTAGTCCATAGAGTATTGGTGCTAGACCAGCGGGGCAGTAAAGTTGAGTTTTTTGCCATAATCCTATGTGTTGTTTCTTGAACAGCTCATTAACTATGTTGTTATTGAGTCTCATGAGCTTTGTTGTTGGGTCAGATCTCATTATTTTATACGTGTAATCTTCAAGTGGCGTCCGTGGCGTAGTTGGTTAAAGTGCGTGGCCGCTATGTCAACGAACCTGGAGACCCGGGTTCGAATCCCAGCACCGACAGAAAATTATTTGATTTAAAATAATTTTTCTGTACGGCCGCCACCTCTCTGCAGACAATGGCAAACCTCAGAGAGTAATCAAAATGCTATGTAAAGCTTCTTGAGAACGAGAACATTCCGTTCATCGCCGTTCGGAGTCGGCGTTAAGCATGTAGGTCCGGTTCTCGGTCAATTGTGTACAAACTTAATAACACGCACAACACAATTGATCATAAGAAGCTAGGTCAAAGTCCTTTCAAGGGCTGAAATGGCCAGTTATTTATTTATTTTTAATCTCCAAGTAATTTTTCCATTTTTCTTTTATAATCGTCTTTGTACATTATGACCGTCTTATTTCCTTTGTCTGCTTTTGTAATGATGATCTTATTTTTGAGTTTCTTTGTGAAGTTTTCCGTTTTTTCATGTATTTTCAATATTAGTTTTTCGTGGAGCGTATTCCTTATTAGTCTCTTGTAGTCTAAAATCCTATTTACTAAAGTCGATCTGGCAACATCTTTCTCCTTATCATCGTCAATTGTTAAAATGCTTTGCTCTACATCCGCTATTATGTGTATTGGTGAAATACTTCGTCTATTGATGGGCAAAGCGAATTTTTCTCCTAACGAGAGCATCCATTTTACTTCTTTTGGGAAGACTATGGTTGTCCGATTTTCAAACCAGTGTTCGTTTGGTTAGCTAGTTGTTTGTCTTTAACTGTCTGAATCTTAGATGAATGCGTCTGTTGAATTCTTGATGATATGTACGTATACATATTATGTTGTGTGGTCATGAATTTATTGTATTCTCCCTTATTAAGTGTTCTTTTTATTTTAATGTCCGTATGATATAAATTCCTTTCTGTTGTTTTGATTGTTATGTTAGTCTGTTTAGTTTCCAAGTTCAAAACTTTCTGGTTGAAATTGTAAATGATTTTTTCCAAGTTTTGGCAATCATGTTATTGCGGTCTCCATTTTTGATGTTGTGTTAGTGAGATGTTTTTGGTATTATACCATATTCTCTACAATTTAGCAGGAATTTGAGCTTCTCTTTTTGTCGAACTAATTTGTCTTTTTGTTTGCTGTAGTGTTTCAATGTTAAGCAAGTGTCTACGCCATATGTTATTTTCATATGTTCAAAAAAATCGTAGTTTCATTTTTGTGTGTTTTCCAATAAATAATTGTTTATTCAATTAATTTCGGCGGGCCCTCCGATATATTTATGAAAAGTACTCTTTTGACCAATTCTTTTTTGTTTCACTATAAATGTGTGTTTCTTGGGCTGTTTTAGACAATTTGAATTTAATTTGGATAATTTGAATAACTTCTGTTTTTTATAATATATTGATTTAAAAATGTGTATATATATTCTTAAACTTTAAAGAACGCATTAAACAAAAAACAATTTTTTTTTCGAAAAATTTACACGTATATTATACCTTAAGTGCTTGAATCGTTTCCGGATTGATGGCATAACATCGGTTCTTCATGGTTCCCAAAAAAAAAAAGAAGTCCAAAGTATTATTATTCAGTGTAGATAACACAGCCCGACAGACATTTTGGTGCCGGAGATTTTTCAGCTGATTATAGACTAGTTTGGTTTCTTGATTTCAAATATGGACTCCGTTTTTCTCCATCAGCTCGAGTTTTTGAATTATAGGCAAAAACATGAAAATCAGTTCTTTTTCTGATAATTTTGCTATATCTATTACATTGATCTACCGATTTGTATTACGATGACGAATTTCGAAGATTCGATGAAATGAAAGATAATAAAAAAAACTAAAATGTTTATTAAAATTCGAGAGGTTTTCTATCAAGTAAAAAAAAGTTTTTGCAAATCCGTTAAAAAATATTAGAGATTCAGGGTTTCAAAAGCGCAGCCTACGTAAAATTGTAAAATTTTTTCCACTTTGAACGTCGATATCTTCAAAACTGTCAAAGATATTGTAATTTTATGTGCAAAAATTGAAAGGTCTAATATTTCTTCATTGAAATTTATCAGTAATACAAATCAGTAGATCAATGTAATAGATATAGCAAAATTATCAGAAAAAGAACTGATTTTCATGTTTTTGCCTATAACTCAAAAACTCGAGCTGATGGAGAAAAACGGAGTCCATATTTGAAATCAGCAGCCAAAATGCATTTGGGATTGACTATCGAGAACTCTGCACCTTTTATAAAGTGTCATTTTGTAACTCAGTGTAATTAATCAGGTTTTTATCGTTTTCGTTAAAACCTTCATTTAAATTATTATTAAAAAACTTTGGTGCCCAGATATATTTAAGCTGCGAAAAGAAAAAATAAACAATAAAAAAACCATATTTTTTCATTCTTGTAGACATTTTAAATCTGTCTAATCATTTGTGATTTCCCTGTGCTTTTTAAACGCGCAAACATTCCGACATATTATATCCGATAAAATTGCGCCAGCCATTTCTGTTTTGCGCTTGCTGACGCCAGTTGAAAACACCAAGCGTAGTCAGGTTATCCAACACCTGATCCTTCCAACAAAGATGTGGGCGTCCTCTTCTGCGTTGACCACCACAGGGTACCGAATCAAATATTTTTTCACTGCAACTTCGTTTTCAATTCGCTCAACATGACCTAGCCAGCGGAGCCAAACCTGCTCAATGTCCAGGTTTGTGCTGCATATAATAGGACGGACGTGATTAGTGACTTATAGAGCGTTAGTTTTGTTCGTCGAGAGAGGGCTCTGCTTCTTAATTGCCTACTCAGCCCAAAGTAACCTGTTGGCAAGAGTTAGCATTCGTCTTATCTCAATACTGACATCATTGAAAGAGTTTATACTGGTTCCCAGATGACGAAGTCCTTAACGACTTCTAAGGAGATGTTGTCAACGGTGACGTGATTTCCCAGACGCTGGGACTGTTTATTTGTTGACATTAGGTATTTCGTCTTATCTGCGTTCATTGCGAGACCCATTGAACTCGACTCTTTTGCCAATCTGGAGAATGCTGCACTGACTTCGCGCGTATTATGGCCAATGATATCGATGTTATCAGCATACGCCAGCAGCAGAATAATTTTGTAGAATATCTTGCCACTGCGTCTCAAATCAGCAGTTCGGATGATCTTCTCCATCATCAGGTTGAAAAAGTCGCACGATAAGTAATCACCTTGTTTGAAACCTCGTTTGGTATCGAATGGAGGAGTGAGATCCTTCCCATTTTTAACTGCGCTGCTGTTGTTGATGGATGAGCTTTGCAGGAATACCAAATTCAGACATGGTGGAATATAGATGATTCCTTATTGGACTGTCGAAGGCGGCTTTGTAATCGACAAAAATATGGTGTGTGTCGATTTGTTTTTCTAGGGTCTTCTCCAAGATTTGTCGTAGAGTAAATATCTGGTCTATAGTGGATTTTTCAGGTCTGAAGCCACACTGATAAGGTCCAATCAGCTGGTTTACGATGGGCTTCAGTCTTTCACGACAGGACCTTATATGCGATATTAAGAAGGCTACTCCCACTGTAATTGGCGCAAATTGTGGGATCAACCATGTGGATTGGGCAGAGCACACTGAGGTTCCAATCGTTTGGAAAGCATTCTTTCGATCATATTCTGTATAGAAGCTCATGCATGCATTTAAATAGAGCTTCGCCTCCATTCTTGAAGAACTCAGCAGGTAAGCCATCGGCTCCTGCGGCTTTGTAGTCTTTAAGCCGAGCTATAGCTTTCAAGACTTCACTATGGTCGGGCAGCGGAACTTCAAGGCTGTCGTCCATAATCGGGGTTTCCGGGATATCATCTCTATTGGCGGGATTGTTGTCGTCGTCACCATTCAGAAGCCTAGAGAATTGTTTCCTCCACATCATCAGTGTACTCTAGATATCTGTCACAAGATTCCCATTTTCATTCTTGCAGGAAGAGGCCCCGGTCTTGAAACCGTCGGCCCGGTCTTGAAACATCTTATTTTTTCGAAAAATGTTCAAACCTCATTCATGTCACCATGCATCTCAATCTTCTCGCACTTACGCATTTCCGCTTCTCTTTTCTTTCGCCTGAAAATGCGTCTCTCTTCCTTCCTCTTCTCTTTGTATCGCTCTTTAGCAGCACGCGTTACAACCGATGGAAGGGTGGCTTTATAGGGGCGTATTTTTCTGCAGTGGTGTCGCGGCACTCCTGGTCATGCCAATGGTTTCAGCGAGGGCGGTGATAGCCAATCACCTCTTCGGCAGCTGTACGTTTAGAGTGGGAAATGTGGTTCCACTGCGCGCATATATCGTCTATCGGAGGAGTGCTTTCTTGAAGCAGGAGTGAGAGTCGAGTAGCGAAGTCTTCGGGTGTTCGTTTTGATTGCAGCTTTTCGACGTCTAGCTTTCTCTGTGCTGGCTTTTTCCAAGCGGCTTTATGAATATTGAGCTGCTTGAATCTAGTGCTACTAACGACCATGTTTCGTGCTGCTGCAAAGTCAATAGGTCTCATTCCGTTATCTGAGGTATTGTCGTGGAGGCTGAACTTTCCGACTGTTGGACCAAAGATATTTTCTTTTCCCACCTTGGCGTTGAAGTCACCAAGCACGATTTTTATGTCATGGCGGGGGCTGCGTTTTTGTCTTCTGTCGGAACATGCGCAAATATCAGGCTTATATTGAAAAATTTTGCCTTGAAACAAAATATGGCAAGTCTCTCGTTCACAGGTGTGAATCGCAGGACATAATACCGTAGTCTCTTGCCAACCCTGAATCCACATTCAAACTCGTGCTTCTCCGCTTGGCAGCTGTAGTAGATATCACAGGATGCTTGCCGTGAGCAACCCGGTCCCTTCCATCGCATTTCTTGGATTGCAGTGATATCAGCTTTGTATCTTTCTAAGATATCTATCAGTTGGATAGAGGCACCATCCTAATTAAGGATTCGGACATTCCAAGTGCATATCCGTATATCATTGTCAGTTTTTCGTTTGCGATAGTCGTCATCAGATTTGGGGATCATTCTTATCTTTCTTCCTAATTGTTTCATTGAAATGTGTTTTTTACGTTCAAACCCGATGCACAACCCTTTAAAGCAGGGATGGGCACACCTCACACCAACATTATGTCAATGTATATGTGTCGTACTCAGCTTGCTACACTGAAAGCTAAAAAATCATAAAAAAAAACAGAAACAGACGAACGTGATGTTGCCTGCTTGAAGTTTCGTAGCATACTGATCTCTGCTGATCAACGCTGACTGCTGTATATGTATACAAAAATGTTACGTCATTCCTCTAATTTGAGGTTCGTGCCTTTCTCTGCTTTAAAGGCAAGTAGCCCATCGCTCAGATTTGCTGTCAAACTAACAGTTGCCAGTTTGCCGTTTCTAGAGGACACCACGTAGAGTTTTGAGTCGACTTGAGACGATTTCGACATGGATAATGCTGGCCTCGCGAGGTTGAGGCAGTCAGATACATTGCCATGTGAAGATCGCCCCCTGACCCTCACGCGTTGCCTTGTGAGGATCGTCCTAGTTAGTCACTTCTAATCACTGTGTAATCTATAATGTGTTGCATGACCCTGGGTATCGTACGAGATGTGGCGCCCTGCTCCACTAGCTCATTGGTGTCAGGGAGGATAATAAATTCGACCCAGCCACATCTGGTCGAGGGCGCACAATATCCGAAAAATCTAAATAAAAAAAATTTGAAAACAATTAACGAGGAACACGACTGGTATTATGTCTTGTAGCGCACCCGCCCTACCATGTGACCGACCACCATTTCCAGTCACCCAACGAAATTTTAAAATGGCTTCGCTCACGACATTTTTAAGTACATTCTATTTAGCACGCCATCAAATTTTTGACGTAGAATACGTCATTCTCGCAGGTAAGTAGGGTGGTTGATAGTGATCAGGTGTCGGTATTTATATCACTTTTTGAGCCTTTAGTGGGCCTAAAGTACTGATCGTACAATGTTGATGTTAGCACTTGTTGGTCTGCTTGATCCTCAATGCGACAAAAATTCATGTTAGAACTCTCTAACTTATATAAATTTTACACAACTACATGAAATATAAAGCCAACATTTGATGTTTTTGTTTGCTTAAACTTGCTACCTATTTATCGACAGTTTCCGGTTTTATCGACAAAACCAAAAATTTGTATGGGAGCCCCCCTAAGGAGTGGTCGGAGGGAATAGATGTCAAAGGCAAAAATGTTCCTTTTGCAAAAATAATGAGGGTCGGTGATACATATTAACCCTTTTCATTACAAAAACCATAATATTTGTATGGGAGCCCCCCTAAGGAGTGGTCGGAGGGAATAGGTGTCAAAAGCAAAAATGTTCCTTTTGTAAAAATAATGTGGGTCGATCATACGTATTAACCCTCTCCGGCACTCTTTTAAAGGTCATATGCTTAGGTGTATGAAATAAATATTTTGCTAAATATTTATTAAAAAAGATGTCATCAAAAGCGAATTGAATAATTCTACGTCTTGTGTTACGACATAGTCGAAACTACTGTATCTTTTTTATATCTTCATCATTTTATAAATTTATTTATAAACATAGAACACCTAATAAATAATAAATGCTTGTGGAAATTCATGCGCTTCAATAAAAATAAATAATAATTTAAGTAAATTAGCTTCAAATAATACTTTAAGGCCTATCAACCCGTTTCACCACAGAAAAATTTCAAATAATTATTTTGATACAACGAACTAAAATTTCAGTTGGTCCTAACTCGAGAGAGCTCTCTAAAGTGGGAGTACTAATATCATTTCAAATCCTTTTATTATTCGCGCTCCTGTAGTGAATCAAGCTTAACAAGTTTATCCTAAAAAAATGTGTCTTACGACTACTTTTAAATACTAATGAAATTATTTTTTTACATTTATAATTCCTTTTCTTTTTAAATCAATTAATTCATTTTTACATATTTTAATTTTATTTATTCTTTTATTTTTATATCTTTCCAGGTTTTTTCTTATTCCCTTTTCAGGTTTTTGCATTTCAAATTTTCTTTTCAGGATTTTGTATTTAAAATTTTCTTTTCAGGATTTTGTTTCTCTCACAATTTTCTTCTAATTTTCTTTGCAGGTTTAGTTTCACTTATGATTTCTTTACAGGATCAAATTTAATTGTCCTTTGGATATGACTTTTTTTTTTAAAGCAATTGTTAATTTTTTTACATAAATATATAAATAAGAAAAAAGACCGCAAGGAAACTTGTATTCCAGGACAATTGACTGGAAGGTACTTCTAACCTAAGTGTCTTATTTCCTATGGCTCTATAATAACATTTTTCTTTATAGTTTATGGAACTTATCTGTTTCCGGTTCCGAAAGGGTGTCCAGTCGACTACAATTTCAGCAGTGCCGTGCTGTGCTCGCTTCTGGGCCGCGTACCTTTTTGTTCCTGGTTTTTAATTCTTGTCATAAAAGTTAATAATATGAGTCTTGTTAAAAATGAAATTTACTACAACTCACCTTGTCCCCTTGCGTATTTAAATATATGTTTTGGTATTCCTACTTCCTTCCTGTCCGATTTTAAATCTATTTTGTTACAAGGTTTTCCTCCGCGATGTAAAATTCTGCCTGGTTTAAGGACTACTTTAGAGCACTTTATTGCAAAAATGTTTCTATTCCTTTTTTTTGGTTTTTTTTTTTACCTTTTTTTATTTTTTTAAGAAAAACACTTAGAATAAGCACTTGATTGTTTCTTTTTTTTTAAATAACTCTCGACTCTGCTTCTAATTTTAAACTATTAATTTTCACACTGCACTTAACCGCACTAACTAATAGCCTACATGTTTAGCCAAAGTGCAATCCTTCGTGAGTGCATTTTCTTATCATTTAATAAGATATATTTAAAAGCGATTTAAATGCATAATTTTTTTACTTTGTAAATCTATGTAAATGTATGTATATTTACATTAAATAAAATAGGTTTCCATAGTAAAAATAAAAAAAATTGGTTCATTTTTTATAGAAGTTTAATCTAAGTACTTGGGTAATTTGGCACAACAGCAATATACAAAATTTTACCTAAGTATATGTACATTTCATACTTGTCTTTGGAAATTTTTTCAAAAACAATATAAAGTAATTTACCTGATTAAATGTATATTTTATACTTCTCGTACATGAGTATATATTTATTTATTTAACTTTGATCGTTCAATAAAGCTTTTTGTTGAAAACTTGAACACTATGTTCGGCAGATTAAAGAAGCACGCTAATATAAATTGTCGAAGTTACAATGTATAAATTACAAAATACTTCGTTAATTTATCATCCAAATCAAGTTTTACCTAAAAACTTAGGAGGCTGAAAACTGCCAAAGCCATCGTATGAATTATACTAGGTTTTTTAATAATTTTACATAAGCTTTTTTCTCGGTGTGGTCAAGAATTGGAGCATTACTTTGGTGTACTGGCCAAACTTCCGTTTTGACCAATATTAAGGCTCTAATTTGGACGGTTTCAATACATTGACTTGGCTTGAATACCAGGCACACAGAAAACAGTTCTTATGATATCAAGTCCACATACTCTCAACATAAAAATAGGCGCCAATCTTAGCCAGAACAGAAAATCTTTTTAAAGAAAGAAACACTTAAAAGTTTAGTCGATCATGCAGTGAGGAACTTTTAAGTTCCTGCTTCTCAAACTATTCTTTAAAATATATTATTCAGGGTTGCCGACTGCTGATACCATGTTTTTATTATATTTAAAGGTCTTGTGAGCACGCAAGCAACAAAACTTTCGATTTGTTAGGCCTGGCGACGCAAAGCTAAAGGCTGGGTGCTCTATTTACTCTTACATGACTGTATCTCTTCGTTTTCCTTGCGTTATGTGTGCCCTACGTAGGTTAACGCCCACGCCCTGAGAAACTCTCCCTCATGCTCTACTAAACTCTGCCGGGCTTTATAACTTTGGTGTGTTCTGACCCTTAGTCAATTTTAACATTTTAGTTTGGCAGCACCAAAATTACGACTGTTGGAATTTGCTCATCTCTAACCGGAAAATACGGTATCTTATCTCCAGCTGTCTGTGTATTTATTCCTTTTATTTACGTGGTAAGGAATGCAGCTGGTTTGGTGTAAGTATATTTGCATAGCTTTTATCAAAGATAACAAGATAGGAAACTTCTGTGGGGAATCTGAAATTGCAAAAAGTAAACACACCAAAGAACTAAGAGATAAGGAAGCGGTGAAGTTGAACAGAAATGAAGTATTTTACAAATACAATGAAGTTAATGCAAATACATAGACATTCGAACAGGGCCGCATTAGGTTATATCGTAAATAAAGGCGAAAACTTTTTGGTATTCAGATAGGTATTTTACAAAAAATGCCAAAAATACGGGAAAAATTTTTTTCCGGCAGGACACTGAAAAAAATCTTGCAAAATACGGCACGTCCCGTGAAATACGGCACATATGGTACGACTAGTCGTTCGGCTCATTAGCATATTTTCGGGTGCAAAAATTGTGTACCGGGTAACCTAGTATTTAATATAGGATATCACTGTCATATATAAATTTTTGACCGAAAAAATAAGTCATATATTAACTTCTATTTTTAACCGAAAAATAAACATATTTTAACTGGTATTTTTGACCGAATAAATAAAAGTAAATAATAAAAAAAAACAAAACAGAAAAATCGGTAAAAATAACCATTATTTATTGACTTTTTTGAAGAAATTTATAACAGTTACGGTCCCTGATTAAAACTTATCTTCAATCAAAAAAAAATTAGGGCCCTAATGTTTGCCACCCTAAGGAATAAATGCGCTCATGAAGCTGAACTTTTGTTTTGACAGAAGCTCTTGCACATGACTCATGCACATAAATGGCGGGAAACCAACAAGCTATAAAGCAAGATTACCTGTGAAACTAAACCTCCTTATTATGTGTTTTTTGTGAACTTTCACAACTTTTCACGGCACAACGCATGCTTATTTAATTTTTTATTTTATTTATGTTCGTTTTAAAACAATTTATAGCGATGACAATCGCTAATTATTTAATATTTTAATGTTTTTTCACCACTCATTTTCTTTGTTTTGATGTGCAAGACCTTATGTCAAAAAATCATGCTCTATCTCGCTTGAAAAATTCTTCAACACACGCATAGAATGTGTGAGTAGAACACCACTTCCTTATATTTTATTTCTATGAAACACACACACGAGAGAAACCATTTCACCACAAATAGTGAGGTGAATATGTCAGTTGCGGGCTATGCTACTTCCAACATGTTTTTTATTGATTGGCTTATAACAAAAACAAAAATATCTAACGTTCTTTAAATATTCTTATATATGCTAAAAATATTTATTTTTGTGTTTTAGCTTCATGTTCAATAAGATTTTTTACTGTAAAAACCCACATTATTTCCTTACGAAAAGTAAAAAATTTTTGCATGTAACGTAAAGGTTAATAATCTCAGCTGGGTGAATTTATGAATGAAATGTTTTTTCCATTCGTGTGCTAGAAGTAGTGTTGCTAATTTATCTTTTTTAGTATAGCATTTAGTTTTTCTTTTTATTAGGTTTTTAATTATTATTTCTTTCTTAGGATAGCAACGCATTAATTTCACTAATAAATCTACAACGATGATCATAGGAAATCAATTGGGTCTACGGAAGTTAAATTATATAAGTTGGTAGACTTAATTGATTCATAATTTCAATATTCAAATATTGCTCATAATTTCTTATTGCTATATGAGTCAAAATTAAGTGTTCGGAATGTTTCCATAAATGTAACAGGTATTCCCGTAAAATTCCGAAAGGATAAGTAATGATAGAAATTGGAGTTAAGAGTTTGCTGACTAAGCCGTAGGAACATAAATGGAAAAAATAATATTTATGGCAAATAATGGGATAATATGTGACAAATGGAAAAAATAAACGTCAATAAAATTGAATTGCATTTCCACACCACCTTTAAAGTATGCAATTTGGTGCTTTACCGATTTTTTTGGGAATTCGGTTCCCCTGTAGGCCTATGTCACCCAAAAATTATATAATGAAATACTTTAAAGAATTCATACAATGATAATAACCTCTTGAGGCTTAAAACATATTTTATTGGCTTTGAACTCTAATAAATCAAATCAAATGTATATATAAGATTATAGAGGTTAAATTTATTTTTAAAATTTGGCTGAGACACATCCCGATTGAAAAATTTAAGTATAAAATATGATCTAATTCTAATGAAAAGACCAACAAGTATATCACTATTGCAGTTGATGCAGCAAGATTATGGTACAAATTCTCTTAATCTCTTGGAACAAATATTCGATGAAGCCTACTCTGTGGCAAGCACCGTCAAGTAAATCAAGGAACTTTTCATCTAACATCATCATGACTTTCAACTTAATATATTATGCAAATACACAATCAACGCAATTTTACAAATTTTATAGATAAAACAAATGCTAGTTCGTACCAAAGCAATATTTATTCCAACCAAGCAAATTTTCATAGAAAACAATGATAGTTGACAACTCTGATGGGATGAAATGCAACACAACTTTTACAAAACGACCGTGGTGAAAATAAAAAGCCATTTACAAATACAACAAGTGCCAAAATTTGCAAACTTTGTTTGGCGATAAGAAATATAATAAGAAACTGCATGTAATTATTTGAGTGTTGAACAGATTCCTGTAACACAACTTAAAGATTTAAATATTCAAACGCTCAATCCATACCTTATTTTTCTTGTTTGTAAACAAAGTTTCAGCAGAAGAACAAGAGCGTTCCTTTTTTAAATTCCACCTCGAATAGCGGGGGTTTGTGTAAAATAGCGAGGGCTTGTGTAAAATTAAAATTTTTAAAAAATGTTGACAAATACAACAACTGAAGAAATTCGAAAACTTTTTAGTGTAGCTCTTAACCAGGAGATAGCTAACCTTACGATAGCTAAAAAAAACTTTCGGTTTCACCAAGTTCTGATTAAGTAACCTTCGGTTAAATTATTAATTGTGACTTTTTCAATTGTGAATACGTGAAAACTGCATGTCATCTGTTTTGTGTTTACGTTTTTTTGTGATTTTGTACCGTGAAATGAAATAAAAGTGAAAAAAACTCAACAAAGTGCCAAATTTAACTCCATATGAAGAAACACTTCTTGTTTTTGAATAAATGTGTAAAATAAATATAAAATTCTTTACTCGACTCAGCTGTTCTTCCTATTAGCAGCTAACCGGAACCACAACTTGCCGTTAACTTAATCAAAACTTAACATACTGTTAAGCACTAACCGAACATTGAGAAAACGATTTTTTGCTAACCGGACATTGAGAAAACAGCCCTAAGCCATCGATATGCACTATTTTCAGGGGTTGCAAAGTGATTTCTTTGAGAGTTTGCGGCCGATGAAGAACAAGAGTAAAATTCAGAGTTGATTTTTCGTCGCACTAATACATGCAAACCTTTTTTGAGGTTATGTTTTTTAAGTTTCCCATCTTGTTATATTTGGTTTTTATCATTGTTATATATAATTTTATTTCATTTTACAGGGTTTTCGTGGTTAGGATGGTGTTGTGCAATTAGGAAAGTGCTTTTTCCGATGAACAACTTGGATTTAATGATGACGGGAAGTAATTTGTATTTGATATTAAAAAACAACAGGGTACTTTGTATTAAATTTTTCAATCAACTTTGGATATTCTCTCTAGGACAACTTGGGTGAACTTTCATCTAACGGACGCCTAAGGTCTTGTTTTTTTTTATTTTATCAATCAGTCTACAGAGTCGTGGTGCCGCGTTGCATAAACCAAACGGCATCACCACAAACTGATAAAGAGGCCTACCTGGTATAGTAATCGCAGTATACTCTTTGCTTTTCTCATCCAGTGGTATTTGCCAGAAAGCGAATTTCAAATCGACGCTGCTTATGTATACTGTTTCGTCTATCCTACTAAGTATGCCCTCTATATTTTGGATGGGGTATGCATCCTTTATGGTGCACTCGTTCAGTTTACGCGTATCGAGGCACAAACGATTCTTTCCTGGTTTCCTGACAAAGGTTGTACTGTGGCTCCAAGGACTTTCACTTGTCTCGATAACTCCTAGCTCTAACATATTATCCACCTCAGCGTATAAAAGTTCTTGTACTGCCGGAGAAACTGGATAATATCTATCCTTAACCGGCTCAGCGCCTTCAATGAGCTGGATGTTATGTTTTTCGATACTAGTGCATCCTAAACCGTGTTCTTCGTATATTTTGAATATTTTCACTCTATTTTCAAGTATATGCTTTTGATCGTCTGATAGCTCATGTTGTACCGGAATCTTAATGGAATCTTCAAAAAAACATACTATGATACATATACAAATAAAATAAATATATTAATAGGAGACTTTGTGTTCGTTAAAAGTGAAACAGGTCATAAGCTTAGCATTATATATATAAGGGTCCATTCAAGGTTATTAAAATAGAAAAAATAATAATGTACCTAATAGCAGCAGACGATAACGATAAGACTATCATCGTGCATGAGGATGGACTTAAAAAAAGTTAGAAATATATTAATTTTAATATAAAAATAAAATTTCTGACGTCAGATTAGCGTACGAATACAATAAGATAAAAAAGTATATACATATAAATAATTAAATAATACAATCTAAGAATAATATAGACGTAAAAGAATAATTTTCTAATTTGACATTTAAATTATAAAATCATTCTCCAAAAAAGGCGATGTAATGTGCTAGCATAAATATTTATCGTAGCTAGGGAATAGGCGACCTCAGTAGTCGAGTATGTAGTGGGCTCGATTGCTACCCAAGAGGTCCCGGGTTCGATTCCCGGACAGGCCGTGGTCCTTCACTTTAAAAACCTTTCGCATTTGCAATTTTCTATCCTAATTTCTAATAAACTGAAATTGAAAATTCATCAATATTTTCAACTTGAAGTTGTAGTTGATGGTAGAGAAGTTTGTGGATGAGATTGCCTTATAACTTGAATTGACTGAGGTAAAGGCATAACACTTGCCTCTGATTCAATTTCACATGTTTCTTTGGCTTTCCACCACGCTTAGAACATCCTAAACGTGTTTCACTTAATTGACCTTTCCTTCCCACTAATCTATCACCCCATTTCGAACCAAGGCAGACTTGACTAAATAGGTATTCCACCTGAAATTCTTGGTTCAAAGCTTAACTTAAGTAGTATGTATGTATGTATTAAGGTTCGCTGAGCTTAGCTTAAGTAGTATGTAGATATGCATGCATTAAGGTTCGCTGCGCTTAGCTTGAGAAAGCTAAGCGAAGAAAAAATCAATTTTAAATAAAGACACCTCGGAACAACTACCATAATCAGTTTTTCAATATCACTTATAAACTTTTAATATTATACTATTCGTTATTATCCATTGTAACCATATTCTTACAACTTACAATAACTGGCTTCGCTCCACGCTTCGTTTGGGGACTTTTTCGGATTTCTTTTTGCACAGTTTTATTCTACCAAAAATTCCACTAAATATGAGTAGATTTTGTTTTTCATTTCCGATAACTCAACGGAAACGTCATGAATGTCGGCGCAACAAAATTCGAAGACATAATTTTTAAAAATCAATTTAAATAAATTTGTGATGACATTGAGAGGTCACACTAGGTACGTTGAACTCGTAAAACGGTCCTCTTTGAGAATTTATACAAATGGTTCATGTAATTTTTTTAGAAATTTTTTCTATAAGAAATTGTAAATGTTTTGTAAAAATGTAAATGCGTTGTATAGTAGGTGGACGTGTCCACCAGGCATATAAGGCTCTATTTTGTACACATCTTAGTTCATGGGCTGATATCAAAAATATTCAATGGTGGAGATCCTTGAGTTCATATGAATATGTGTTCCAAGTTTTATCCAATTACCTCAACTCCTCCTGTAAGAACCGCTACAGAAAGTTTTGCAAGTTTTCAACAATTTTTTATAATTTTTCTAGAAATGGAATGGGCTTTGATTTTTAAGTTTTGTATTAAATAATCTCTGTAATTTCTAAAAAGCTATCAGTTGTAACTATCAGTCAAGTATGTTATGACAAAATGAACGAACTCGAACGAGGAACTTCGCAAAAAAGTTTTGGACATTTGGACTCAAGTTACTCATAAACAGCTAACAAAACTATCTGGAGCATCTTACCATGCTCCACACATGCACAGAATTTAATGGAGGGTCTTGTAAGGAAAGTGCGAGCATATGGAAAGCAGCCAATAAATTAACAATGTTTTTTGTGTAAATGTAATTTAACGATGTATTTAAGCATCGCTAAAAATATGAATTAAATCAAATTCTCTATTTCTTTATAAGAGTTTATATTCTGTAAAGAATAAAGTACAAAAGTATAAAGTTTTTATTTTTACAAAAGTAAAGTATAAGTTTTTATTCTGTACCGGTTCTTATTTACGGATAACACACACATAGACGGACATGGCTATATCAACTCAGGAGAGGACGTTCATCAAGAATATATACACGTTTCTATACCGGACACTCCTACTTGTGTGCGTTACAAAAGTTTTCACAAGATTTATATAACCTGGCTTGTTCAGGTGAACACAAAAATCAACATTTGTATGGAAGCCCTCTTAGTAGTCGCAGAGGGTAGGTCCCCAAGGGAAAAATATTCCTTTTGCGAAAGCAATCGGTGTCAGTCACACATATGAACCCTCTACGGCCCTCCCATGTAGTACGAAAACCTAGGGCGACACGAAAAAACTAATTTCATATTCGGTTTTAGTGACCTCGAAAATATTAGATACATTCGGCAAACCCCACCGGTTTTTTTTTCGTTTTGTTGTATATTGGCAGTGGATTTACACTAGAATCCGCAGTACAGTACAGTGTAATTCTTTTTAAGATTTTTAAAACAAAAAAGCTTGGTGTAAAAAATTGTGGTACAGCTTTTTTGAAGACACTTTTACAGACCTATTTCAGTGAGTTGACAAAGTTCAACATATTTACAATAGTAAATATATTCACAACTGTCAATATTTCCTATTCTCGTTCAATTCTAAAAGCTCTTTTTTTGACACAGCTGTCAATAGCAAAAAAGGTGTTGACAGCGAACTTTGTATGTAGATATCCAGCTGCTGCTGGTTTGTTTGCTCATATTTTGCTCGCCAAACGAAATAAATGATTATAATTGTATAATAATATTTAATACATATTAATAAAACAATAAGAACTAAAGAAAGAAAATAAAAATAAAGAAGAATAAAAATAAAAAATATTTCGTCCATTTTCTTGAAATAATTTAAACATTGTCAAAACAAAGTGTTGCCTCCTATAAAGAGTATTGATCAAATATTTTGTGGGAGATAATTCAAGTGCAAATTAGTAAATAGTAAATATCAAATAGTAAATATTTGTAAATGATTTAAAAATATTGAAGCGATTAAAAGATTGTGAAAAGAAAAAGTGTAGTTCTCTTTTTGATTTAGAAGATATAGCTGTTAAAAGTTTCATCTTAACAGTGTGCTATCTCTGCAAGTTTCGGAGATATTCCATCACAGCTGGTATCATTGAAAATGTAGTTTGATTACCTTTATTATACTTGTTGAAATGTTTTATAAATTTTTATGATTTTTCAGATATACCGATTTTAGTTTTTTTCTAATGGCATCATTTTATAAATCACCGTGATGAAACGCAACGCTAACGCGGCGCATCACTTGGATTTAAAATTTACATTTTATAAATCACTACGTTATTGCGTTAGCTATGTTACGTTACCACGGTGAACTGTCAGTCAACAACAGTTTTGGGTTGTCACATGTAAAATTAAACTAGCATCATTATTGCAAATCTTTGAAAAATTTAAGATACACCAAATTTTGACTTTTTGGCAACCATATCAGCTGTTCTCTTCAGCCATCATTAAATTGAAATTGTAAAATAAACGCCAAGCACTGGCGCACCATTTGCTACCTGCGGTAGTTTTTTATTTCTTTTAGCAACATTTCTATATTTACCTATATTTAAACGAAATATTTCAACATTTAAGAATATATGAGTGAAACAAAAAAGTTATTAACCTTTCAATGCCAACTTATTCATTCTAACGGCAGCTCAAGAGCAAGTGATTTTGATTACTCTCTGAGGTTTGCCATTGTCTGCAGAGAGGTGGCGGCCGTACAGAAAATTTATTTTAATTCAAATAATTTTCTGTCGCTGCTGGGGTTCGAACCTGGGTTTCCAAAGTTCTTTGACATAGCGGCCACGCACTTTAACCAACTACACCACGGACGCCACCAGGACAGGACCTTATATGTGATATTAAGAAGGCTTATCCCACTGTAATTGGCGCAAATTGTGGGATCAACCATGTGGATTGGGCAGAGCACACTGAGGTTCCAATCATTTGAAATGCATTTTTCCGACCATATAGTGCATAGAAGCTCATGAATGCATTTAAATAGAGTTTCACCTCCATTCTTGAAGAGCTCAGCAGGTAAGCCATTGGCTCACGTATTTTCGCTTCTCGTTTCTTTCGCCTGAAAATGCGTCTCTCTTCCCTTCTCTTCTCTTTGTATCGATCCTTAGCAGCACGTGTTACAACCGACTGTAGGGGGCGTCTTTTTCTGCAGTGGCGTAGTTGTCAAAACAACGTAGTCAATCAAAACGTAATCAATTTGGTTACGCGTCTTTTGATCAGGAGACAGCCAAGTTGCTTTATGAATATTGAGATGCTTGAATCTAGTGCTACTAACGACCATGTTTCGCGCTGCGGCAAAGTCAATCAGCCTCATTCCGTTATCAGAGGTGTTTTCGTGGAGGCTGAACTTTCCAACTCTGGGACCAAAGATATTATCTTTTCCCACCTTG
Organism: Pherbina coryleti; assembly: GCA_943735915.1. Lineage (NCBI taxonomy): Eukaryota > Metazoa > Arthropoda > Insecta > Diptera > Sciomyzidae > Pherbina > Pherbina coryleti. The sequence goes on along the minus strand of OX030951.1, from coordinate 98,198,616 downwards.
GCGTTGAAGTCACAAAGCACGATTTTTATGTCGTGGGGCGGGGGCTGCGCTAATAGGCCTCTTCAAGGTGCTCGTAGAAGCTGTCTTTGGTCTCATCGTCCTTATCTTCAGTCGAAGCGTGCGCACAAATCAGGCTTATGTTGAAGAATCTTGCCTTGACACGGATTATAGCAAGTCATTCGTTCACAGGTGTGAATCGTAGGACATGATGCCGTAGTCTCTTGCCAACCACAAATTCGTGCTTCTTCGCATGGCCGCTGTAGTAGATATCACAGGATGCTTGTCGTGAGCAACCCTGTCCCTACCATCGCATTTCTTGGATTGCAGTGATATCAGCTTTGTATCTTTCTAAGATATCTATCAGTTGGATAGAGACACCATCCCAGTTAAGTGTTCGGACGTTCATCAGATTTGGGGATCATTTTTATTTTTTTTCTTATCGTTTTCATTGAAATGTGTTTTTACGTGCTTCAAACCCAACGCACAACCCTTTAAAGGCAAGTAGCCCGCCGCTCAGATTAGCCGTCAAACTAACGGTTGCCAGTTTGCCGTTTCTAGAAGACACCATGCAGAGGTTTGAGTCGACTTGAGACGAGTTCGACATGGATAATGCTGGCCTCAGCAGGTTGAGGCAGTCAGACACGTTGCCATGTGAAGATCGCCCCCTTGACCCTCACGCGTTGCCTTGTGAGGATTGTCCTTTAATTTAATATATATTATTTTTATAGTCACTGTTAAAATGTCACAAATATCACACTTTTAAGATATAACTTTGAACCAATATAACTTTTAAAAGAAAAGAGAAAGATATTTTTTGTGCCATTGTTTTTAAAGGCTTCAATATTTAAATATATAATATCAAAATAACTACCAAGTTCTCAACGATAAATTCATATTTTCATTTAACAAAATTGGGGTAGTTTTTTAATAAAAGTGCAACACTTAACAGCTGCTTTCTAACAACATGCTTCTCATCTTCCTGTGAAATAAAGCTTTTTTTTGTCAAGTGTTCATCTGAATAGGTTTTACAAGTTAGGTTGACAAAATTTTGACAAATTATTTCTTGTAAATTGACAGCCAGAATAGGTCTGTTAGAATTCTTTCGGATTATAGAACATGATTTTATATAAACTTTGAATATGTAGATTTTTAAAATTAAAAAAACGATTATTTTTGGTTTTTATTTTTTTTAAGACAAAAATTAAAATCAAAATTTGCCTGATATTTTTTGGATACAAAATAACTAAAACTAAAATTTTTGTTTATATTTTTTGTAGCAAAAACAGAAAGCTAAGTTATGGTAGGCAATTGTTTTATTCCTTTTAACGTCTTTTATAATACGTACTCTGAACGGTACACTTAAATCTTAACTTTGCTTCTTATTTTTGCTTTAAAGAATGCAAAACAAAAAATTTTGGTTATTTTGTGCTTAAAAAATATCAAGCAGATGTTGTTTATTTTTTTCCCTTAAAAAATAAAAAGCAAAAATAATTGGTTTTTTTTTTTGCTAAAAATTTTAAAAGTCTACAAATCTTTAAAATTTGTTGCCAACTATAATATAATGCTTCGGCAATACGGTCTCTGATTTATACCACTACGGCCTAACTTTGCCTACAATCAATTTTCTTTAACGTCCAGATGAGAGTGCCTTATCCGTGTCGATACTAATATTTTCATTTCATTTCATTTATTTGTTAAAAATTTTAATTAGTACAGTTAGCTCATAAGTGAACTTTTAGCGTACAACGAAGGTATATACAGCCATGGACACATAAATAGCACAAATGTCAACTTGTTTTTTAAACTTTTCATTTGAACCTAACAATGCATTCATTAACTGTAGGTATAATTTTTTGAGACTCCAGTGTGACGTTGTTTAAAACTCCGAGAGAGATGTACCGTTACTTACTTTTATTTGCTCAGGCCATCTCTTTCTGTATAGGCATGTACGATCTGCTGTGGTCATATAAATAGCACACATGTTAGTTGGTGAATAAAAGTTAACAAGATCGGGTGTTTGTAAAAATTTTAGAGTTGTATTCAGTTGATTTCGCCGATTCTAAATAAAATGGGTCGTGGCAAACATTGCACTCCGGAAAAAACGTCTTTAATTCACGAACTAAGTCGAAAAGGCAAAAAACCATCTAAAATCGCGGATATTCTCAAAATTTCGTGAAAAATGGTCTATAATGCACTCAAGCTGGTTAAATTAAATGGTTCAAATAATTTCGAGAATAAGCCGCGCAATCCTAGACCACGTAAAACCACCGCTTCTACTGATAGACTTATAGTTCGCATAAGTAAGGCTAATCCTTTCAAGTCAGCGTAGCAAATTATGAGGGAAATAAATGAAGAAAATAACCTTAATTTTTCAAGAAAACTAGTATATAGGAGACTACATGAAGCTAATCTTTATGGACGCATTAGCCGAAGAAAGCTGCTCTTAACAAAAAACAAAAAAAAAAAAAAATAAAGGATCGCTTAGCGCTTGCAAGGGCCCATGTGAATAAAGAAGACCAATTTTGGAAGAACGTGCTCTGGTCTGACGAAACTAAATTTAATAGGGTTGGACCAGATGGAAAAACTTTTGTTCAGCGCCCCAAACGCCAAGAGTTGAGTCCTAAGTATACAACAAAATCATTAAAGCATACAGGAGAGAATTTAATGGCTTGGAGAGCTTCTTCCTGGCACGACGTTGGGCCAATTTTTCGTATACCAGGAATAATGGTCAAAAATATGTATTTAGATATTCTTAATAACTAGATGGAATCATTTGCATTTGAGAACATGCCTATTAGGTGGACTTTTATGCACGATAATGATCCAAAACACACGGCAAAGGTTGTGATTGATTGGCTAAAAAAGGAAAAAATAAATATTTTGAATTGGCCGGCTCAAAGCCAAGACCTCAATCCCATAGAAAATTTATAGAATGATGTAAAGGTCAGCATAAGCAACAAAAATTTTCGAAATTTAGATGAGTTATGGAGTGGAATTGAGAAGGCTTGGTACTCTATTCCGAAGGATAAGATCAGGAAGCTTGTGAAGAGTATGGGACGAATATATCGGACTGTTTTGGACGATTCAGGATACAGTACTGAGTACTAGTAAGCATATTCGTAGGCTCATTGTAAAATAAAAATAAATTACTATGTCTTTTTTTCAGAATCCAAATTGTGCTTTTTTTATGTCCACCTCAGATAAGGAGCAATATCAGATTTTTGAATAATTTTCTAATTTTTAATTCGTAATTACAAAGTTACTGCTGATTTGAATTTTTAATGTTTAAACCCAAATACAATGAAATAAATTCTTGTTTTCCTCTTTGTTTTTTATTTTAATTCATGTGAAACAATATTCATGTATTTTTGTGCTATTTATATGTCCATAGCTGTATATCATCAAAAGAAAACATTGAACAATAAAAAACAAAATTGCTTAAAATTAATGATCAAGGCTTAAGGCGTAAGACACAAAAATAAATATTTATTTAGAAAATTACAATAAAACTTAGTGTTGGAATCCTAGATGATTCCAACAGAACCTTTATCAACACTTGAATTGATAAAGACGGACACTTAATTGGCACTTGGAACCAATTAAGCAGGGCTTTGGATAAAACACTTAATTGACACTTGAAACCGATTAAGCAGGGCTTGAATACTTAAAAGACTTTGACTAGGTTTTACGTTATGAATAATATGTTTATTAATTTAACCTTTTATAGGTACAGAATGCTTATAATACAAAATCCAATTTACATATTATCACATTAATGTGAAAGTTTAATATTACATGTTAAGCAATAATAGCACCCAATATTACAATTAAGCAAAAAGATATTTTACAAATAAAATACAAAGCAAGAAAAATAATAACATAATTAATTAATGCATGCTAAGCATTGTTAGTGACTATGAATGGTTTAAATGTTTTTTAGCTTACACTGCATAAACTTCATTAATATGTAGGTTAAACAATTAATGCGCGTTCTACTAAAGACTTGCGCTACATTAATCGTTGAGACCCTATTGGTTCTTAACACTTAGCTTACAATTTAAATTGACTGAAAAAAAAATATATATACTAGTAATAGAACAGAGGAGGTATTAAGTGTTAAGAAAAGAAGGGCATGAGAGAAAGCTTAAAATTGTTCGTGTTGATGATTGATTTAATATTTTGTGGAAGTGAATTCCCTAACCTGATGGCGCTAATGAAAAAGAGTAGTTTAAAGTGTAAATAAGAGTATTTCGGAAAAATTCAATTAAAAGTTCTATTAGAGACTCTGAAGCGTAGTTTTTCATGAAGGTATGATGGAGTCTTGTTAACTATTAGCTTGTGCAGAAATATACACTTCCTGGCATTGATATAGTTTATTATGCTACAACCCAAGATTTCCTTGCTTCTTTCGGAGACATGTTCAAAACGTCTCAAGTCATAAATATATCTTGCCGCATAATTATAAGCAACAAGGATTTTGTGCTTAGAGTGAGAGTCAAGGTCTTTTTTTAGTCATAGTGGGAGTGAATTTAGAAGACAAACGCAGGCATCTAAGCGTATAATAGATTTGCCTAGTAATATTATTAACATAGTCAGTACACGAAAGCTTAGAGTTGACAAAAAAACCAAAATTTTTTATTTTTTCAACCATTTGAAGTTGTTTGCCGTTAAGGTTAATTACCGGAAGTTGGGTGAAGTCAAGTTTATCTTTAGATATTGGAAGAATATAAGATTTGTTAACATTAAGGCAGAGATCATTTTCAGATGCCACACCAGCTTTAATTGAAAATAGTCAGAGAAATTATTGTCAATCTTCATTCTTTGCATTCTACCATCAAGATAGTTACCAATTAACAAAGCAGCACTTACACTGAAACCAAAGAATTACTTGAGTTTTTTAACTAAAAGTGTATGATTAACACGGAGGACGATCCTCACAAGGCAACGCGTGAGGGTCAAGGCGGCGATCTTCACATGGCAACGTGTCTGACTGCCTCAACCTGGTGAGGCCAGCATTATCCATGTCGAACTCGTCTCAAGTCGACTCAAACCTCTGCGTGGTGTCCTCTAGAAACGGCAAACTGGCAACCGTTAGTTTGACGGCTAATCTGAGTGGCGGGCTCCCCCTGCCTTTAAAGGGTTGTGCGTTGGGTTTGATGCCCACCACGTAAAAACAAATTTCAATGAAACGAAAAAGAAAAAAGATAAAAATTATCCCCAAATCTGATGACGACTACCGCAAACGAAAAACTGACAATGATTAACGGATATGCACCTGGAACGTCCGAACCCTTAATTGGGATGGTGCCTCTATCCAACTGATAGATATCTTAGAAAGATACAAGGCTGATATCACTGCAATCCAAGAAATGCGATGGAAGGGACAGGGTTGCTCACGGCAAGCATCCTGTGATATCTACTACAGCGGCCATGCGGAGAAACACGAATTTGGATGCGGATTCGAGGTTGGCAAGAGACTACGACGTCATGATCTGCGATTCACACCTGTGAACGAACGACTTGCCATAATCCGTGTCAAGGCAAGATTTTTCAACATAAGCCTGATTTGTGCGCACGCTCCTACAGAAGACAAAGACGATGAGACCAAAAACAGCTTCTGCGAGCGCCTTGAAGATGCCTATGAGCGCAGCCCCCGCCACGACATAAAAACCGTGCTTGGTGACTTCAACGTCAAGGTGGGAAAAGAAAATATCTTTGGTCCAACAGTCGGAAAGTTCAGCCTCCACGACAATACCTCCGATAACGGAATGAGGCTGATTGACTTTGCCGCAGCGCGAAACATGGTCGTTAGTAGCACTAGATTCAAGCATCTCAATATTCATAAAGCAACTTGGCTGTCTCCTGATCAAAAGACGCGCAACCAAATTGATCACGTTTTGATTGACGGAAGGCACTCTTCCAGTGTTTTAGATGTACGCACGATCCGTGGTGCCAATATAGACTCGGATCATTATCTTGTCGCAGCCAAGATCCGTACACGCCTGTGCGCAACCAAGAATGCACGCAATCCAGTACAGAGAAAGCTAGACGTCGAAAAGCTGCAATCAAAGTAAACAGCCGAAGACTTCGCTACTCGACTCTCACTCCGGTTTCAAGAAAGCACTCCTCCGATCGACGATATATGTGCGCAGTGGAATCATATTTCCCACTCTATGCGTACGGCTGCCGAAGAGGTGATTGGCTATCACCGCCCTCGCCGAAACCAGTGGCACGACCAAGAGTGTCGCGACGCCACTGCAGAAAAAGACGCCGCCTACAAAGCCACCCTGCAGTCGGTTGTAACGCGTGCTGCTAAAGAGCGATACAAAGAGAAGAGGAGGGAAGAGAGACGCATTTTCAGGCGAAAGAAAAGGGAAGCGGAAATGCGTGAGTGCGAGAAAATTGAGATTCATAGTGACAGGAATGAGGTCCACAAATTTTTCGAAAAAATAAGACGCCTGGCCGATGGTTTCAAGACCGGGGCCTCTTCCTGCAAGGATGAAAATGGGAATCTAGTGACAGATATCCAGAGTACACTGATGATGTGGAGGGAACACTTCTCTAGGCTTCTGAATGGCGACGACGACAACAATCCCGCCAATAGAGATGATATTCCGGAATCCCCAATCTTGGACGACAACGTTGAAGTTCCGCTGCCCGACCATAGTGAAGTCTTGAAAGCTATAGCTCGGCTTAAAAACAACAAAGCCGCAGGAACCGATGGCTTACCTGCTGAACTCTTCAAGAATGGAGGCGAAGCTCTATTTAAATGCATTCATGAGCTTCTATGCAGAATATGGTCGAAAGAATGCATTCCAAACGATTGGAACCTCAGTGTGCTCTGCCCAATCCACAAGAAAGGCGATCCCACAATTTGCGCCATCTACCGTGGGATAAGCCTTCTGAATATCGCATATAAGGTTCTGTCGAGCGTACTATGTGAAAGACTGAAGCCCATCGTAAACCAGCTGATTGGACCTTACCAGTGTGGCTTCAGACCTGGCAAATCCACCATAGACCAGATGTTTACGCTACGACAAATTTTGAAGAAGACCCTAGAAAAACAAATCGACACACACCATCTTATTGTCGATTACAAAGCAGCCTTCGACAGTCCAATAAGGAATCTTCTATATTCCACCATGTCTGAATTTGGTATTCCTGCAAAGCTCATCCGCCTTTGCAGAATGACACTGAGCAACACCAGCAGCACAGTTAAAATCGGGAAGGACCTCACTCCTCCATTCGATACCAAACGAGGTTTCAGACAAGGTGATTCCTTATCGTGCGACTTTTTCAACCTAATGATGGAGAAGATCATCCGAGCTGCTGATTTGAGACGCAGTGGCACGAAATTCTACAAAAGTATTATGCTGCTGGCGTATGCTGATGATATCGATATCATTGGCCATAATGCGCGCGAAGTCAGTGCAGCATTCTTCAGGTTAGCGAAAGAGTCGAGTCGAATGGGTCTTGTAGTGAACGCAGATAATACGAAATACCTAGTGTCAACAAATAAACAGTCCCAGCGTCTTGGAAACCACGTCACTGTTGACAACATCTCCTTCGAGGTTGTTAAGGACTTCGTCTACCTGGGATCCAGCGTAAACTCTTTCAACGATGTCAGTATTGAGATAAAGCGAAGGATAACTCTTGCCAACAGGTGTTACTTTGGGCTAAGTAGGCAATTGAGAAGCAGAGCCCTCTCTCGACGAACAAAACTCACGCTCTATAAGTCACTAATCATGCCCGTCCTATTATATGCAGCACAAACCTGGACGTTGAGCAGTTCTGATGAAAAGACTTCGGGAGCCTTCGAGAGAAAGATCCTTCGTAAGATCTTCGGTCCAATCTGCGTCAATGGCGAGTACCGAATTCGATGGAACCACGAGCTGTATGAGCTGTACGCTGACATAGACATAGTTAAGCGCATTAAAATCGAGCGGCTCCGCTAGGCTAGGTCATGTTGAGCAAATGGAAAACGACGCTCCAGCGAAAAAAATATTCGATTCGGTGCCCGGTGGTGGTCAACGCAGAAGAGGACGCCCACATCTTCGTTGGAAGGATCAGGTGTTGGATAACCTGACTACACTTGGTGTTTCCAACTGGCGCCAGCAAGCGCAAAATAGAAATGGCTGGCGCAATTTCTTATACGAGGCCAAAACCGACCTTCGGTTGTAAGCGCCAGATAAGTAAGTAAGTAAGTATGATAAACACAGTCAAAGGCTTTAGAGAAGTCAAGTAGACAAAGGAGTGTGATCACTGCGTCACAATGTAAACGAATATCGTCAAGTATCTCTAGCATGGCTGTCGCACAGCTGTGTCCTGCTCGAAAACCCGATTGGTATGGTGATAATAGTTTTTGCTCTTCTAAGTATTCATTTATTTGTTTTGACATCAGTGATTCACAGATTTTTGAGATTGTACTCAAGATGCTGATAGGTGTAAAGTCTTTCATCGCGGATGCATAAGTGACTTTTGCAATTGGAATTACTTTAGCTCGTTTCCAAAAGTTTGGAAAACAGAAAACAGTAAAGCATTGTTTGATGATATGCGTCAACGGTTGAATAATATATCGCAAAATACTTTTTATAAATTTTAAAGGAATACCATCGTCACCAATGGCATATGATTTAATTTTCATAACTGTCAAAATAACATGATTCTCACTTACACAGCAAAAGGAGAACTGGTCATTAACAGGGAAATTACTATCATTACGAAAATTAAATTGAAGACTATTATTACACCCAGACGAGGTATTGGACAGAAAGAAATTATTGATAATATTAGATTCAACCTCACACTTCTGATCTTCTTTGCTACATACGTCTCCATAAACTCCAAACGTCGAATATTTCTAATATAGAACTTTATAATATTTCCAATATAGAACTTTAGAAGGAAGTGAACAGTTCAAATTGCGAAAAAAGAATTTTTTTTAGACTGCCTGAAAATTGAAACGGCTTGGTTATGAGCTAGCTTGTAAATATCCCAGTTTTCATTATTTTGATTTTTTTCCATTTAAGATAAGCTAAGTTTTTGTTTTTGATAGCGGATTTGACTAGAGACGTATACCAAGGACAGGACTTGTTAACAACTACCGACGTACGAACAGGAACGAAGAATTCAAAGGCATAATTTACAATAGAGACGAGAACATTTCATTTTTCATCAACAGACAAAACCAACAATCATCCCAAGAGATCTAAAACAAATAATCATACAACAAGTAGTAATCAATAGACTTGTAGTCACGATAAGAAACAGAAACTGCAGTAGACTGACGACACGGTTTAAAATTATTAGTACAAAAGAGTAGATCGTGGTCAGAAATAAATGACATTTGGTTATAGAGTAATAGTAAAGAGACATCAGACAGGATAAAGACATCAATAAGACTCTAGACAATAAGGCAATAAGACTAGTTAGTAAGTTGACATTGAAATCACCACATATAGAAAAACAGTCAAAATCAGTAACACGTTGATACAAGTCACAAAAGAAAGGTTCAAGACTGAAAGATCTATTAGGGTTATAGATACAGGAGACAAGCAGTTTTGCACCACAGTTATTTGTCAATTCAACATTTAAATATTCAATATCAGACCCACAAGACTGACTTACAAATTTAACATTGAGACATGATTTACAGTATATAGTGACTCCACCACCTTTTTTATCAATTCTGTCATTCCTAAATAGCTTATAGTTATTAATATTAAGATAGTTATTAGGAATGTCAGGATTGAACCACGTTTTGGATACACATTAGGGTGGGTCGATTTAAAAATCGCTCAATGCTCTGTGAAAATCGTATTCTAGGGATCAAAATAAGAAACTTTGCCCAAGGAACCATACCTCTAAAACGAATTCTGATGTCCCCCAATTTGGGTCGAACTTTTGGGTAGGGGCAAATTTTGAAAAATCCCACTTTGACCCATTTAGAGTGCTCCAATCGAGTCCAAATGTATGACCGACCCCCACTAACTTTGGAGGCCCGACCCACCCATGCCAGTGGCACACCCCCTGGAGCCCCCTGTGGGGTTCCCCATACAAACATTTAAAAAAATCACCATTTTTGGCCTTTACACGAAAAAATCAGCGAAATGGCTATGTTTTTTCTTTATTTTTATTTATTTATTTATAATAATATTTATTATTTATTTATAATAATATCTATTTTTTCTCTTTTGAAATTTATTTAGTCAGAACATATGTAAATGAAAAAATTAATTTAAGTTAGTTATAGAAACTCCAGTGAAACTATCCAGTGAAACTGTCAAACTGTTCTGCCGAAAGACGTGCTTTTTTTCTTGTTGCGTAAAAATTTTTATTTCATACCGAATTTCGCGTGTAATTCAATTAAAATTAAATTCTTTTGGACTTGCCGTGCTTTACTTTGGGACCTTCGTTGGATTTATACAACTATAAGTCAAGAAAGCGCTGAAATAATCCTTTTATAAATATCATACATTTATATTTTCATTGTTTTTTTTTTTCTATTGCTTTTCTGCTATAGCAACAACAAACGCTGGTTTGTTTTTTGTGAGAGCGGATTTGTTCTTGTTTTTCCTTTCATTGTTTTCTGACGTTTGTCAGCTTGATTCTAAAGCTTCTCAAACTGTTGTCATTGGTAGCAACTTTCGAACGCTTTCAAACTGTTGCCTACTAAACAGTGTCTTTCAAACTTTGTCAAATAGGGTTGCCAAAGCTAAACTTTTAACTTTTACTACTAACTTATAAATTTATAACTTAATATTAGATTTTTAAATATGGTCTGCAATTTCCGCAACTGTACCATAAAGGGAGAATCTGACCGAATTGTAAATTGCTGGTTATGTGAATCCTTTTTCACACTAAGTGTGTAGCACTAAATGCGCGTGTCTCCGACGCACTGGGTGAAAATAAGGGTCTCCGTTGGGCATGCGAAGATTGCAGAGCAACCGATTTAGAAATACTAAAACTTATAAGGCAATCGAGGAAGGGCTTCTTGGAGGTTTCTAAAGACCTAGAGGCGGCTCAGATTAGATTGGCGGAGTACGAAAAGTCTTTCAAATCGTTTAAGTGCATGGATGAGGCTTTTGTCTATCCTAAGCGAAAGCGTAATAGCAAAAACCTTCGAAGCTCTGCCAAATCTATTACAAAAACAGCCACTCCGTCTACAAGTGTTACTCCTAAGGCTAACCCTGAAACTAATGCTGAGCCTTCACCCAACTTAAACTTAAACACTTCATGTGAAGCATTTTCAACTGAGAATGTAACTACAGCTCGAAATACTGATGTTGCGGCTCTTTCTAGAGCTCCCGCATCAGTCAGTGAGAATTTACTGTTGACAGAAGCCTCTGCTGTACACACAATAAATTTAATTACTGACTCTCCTTCTACTTCTGACGCAAAGGTAACTTATGCTAAGACTTGTGCCTTATCAAGTGCTGCCACTTCTCCTGCATTACTCAAAACTAATAACACAGGCGCAATACCAAAACAAATATCGATAAGCAGTTTAAATCAGCCGGCTCACAAAAATCTTGTGATAATTCCGCCTGCAAGATCAATATTTGTATCCCGTTTTGCAGCTGATACGACTGAGGATGACATTCTTTTCTATTTGCAATCGAATTTAAATCTTTTAAATAAAAGAATTTCGATTTTTAAATTCAAGTTACCTCGTGAACGCGTCACGTCTTCATTTAAAATAACTCTACCTGATGATCTCTACAATAAAGTAATCAGTCAAAGTTTTTGGCCTGAATATACTTTAGTTCATGAATACGTCCCTAGATCACAACCTCGAACTGCACTAGCTTCTTTACCTGTTCGCAACATGAACCAAAAAAACTAGATTGCTGCCTTCAGTTCCTAATCTTATATCAAAACGTTCGTGGCATAAATACTAAATTGATTAATTTATTCATTATGAGTCACAACATTCATTATGATATAATTACTTTCAGTGAGACTTGGCTAAAACCTAACACTTTAAATTCAGAAATTCTTTGCAACAAATTTAACATTTATCGTAAAGATAGAAACTCCATTCCTGGCAATTCCTCTAACGGTGGAGGTGTGTTGATTGCGGTCAAATCAACACATTACTCTCAAGAAATAGACATCCGAGAAGCTGCAGACATAGAATTTAGCTGTGTTCACGTAAAGTCCGGTCCCTTGAGTATCTACATTACATGCTCATATATCCCACCATTTTCTAACTTAGAAGTTTATAGCAAACATTTGCTCTCTATTAGTAAAGTTTGCCTACAGCTTCATCCAAATGATCATATATTAATAACTGGTGACTTTAATCTGCCCAACGTTTCTTGGAACTGTTGTTCCGAAAACCCTACAATATTTTTACCTTGCTCTGAAAGCTCATCTGACAATTGCTTTTTAAACGACCTCTCAAACCAAGGTCTTTTCCAACTAAACTGTCACTTGAACAAGAATAAACGTTTGCTCGATCTGGTATTTTTTGATGATAGCAATACTGCTTCAGTGTCAAGGTCTGATCCCTTGGTCACTCCCCAGATTCTCACCATCCGACTATAGAAATCTGTTTAAATTTTCCTAAACCATCTGTGCAGAACCATACTATTCAACCGCTCACCGAATTCAACTTTAAGAAAACTAATTATGTTACTTTGAAAAATAGTTTGTCCAATATAAATTGGTCACCTATACTGAATCTAAATACAAAATGCTTATCATCACAGAATCTGGATGCCGCGGTCTATGCGTTTAACTCAACGCTCATGGATTGCTTTCTTAAATCAATTCCTCAACGAAAAGCCTCTATAATTTCTGGCCCCGTATGGTATACCAATGAATTACGAAAATTGAGAAACTTGAAAACTAAATATTATAAAAAATATCAAAAAACACATAATATATGTGATATTGCACGTTATACTTCAACTAAATATAGTTACCAACAGTTGTGCAAGCAATCCTATAACATCTACCTCACAAAAGTAAAATTAAACATTAAGTCTGATGCAAAATCATTCTGGAGCTTTGTTAACACAAAACGCAAAATTGATTCATATCCTTCTTTTATGAAATACAATAATGTGGAATCCGATAATGACAATAGTATCTCCAACCTTTTTGCTGATTTTTTTAAGTCGACTTATTCATTATCTTCTTTCAATAAGGGCAGCTATCCCCATTATGTTCAATCTGGTGATATTTGTCTCCCAATAGTTGATATCAGTACAGTTCTAGCCTTCTTAAGAGATCTTAAATCTTCTTATAAAAGCGGTCCCGACAACATACCCTCATGCATATTGAAATACTGTTGCGAAGAATTAGTAACGCCTATCACTTTACTTTTTACTTCTTCTTTAAAATCTTGTTATTTTCCAGCTGCATGGAAATCTTCATTTATTATTCCGTTGCATAAATCTGGTAACAGGTCTTTAATTGATAATTATCGTGGAATTGCTAAATTAAGTACTTTGCCCAAACTTTTTGAGGCAATTGTTACATCACAATTATCACATAGTGTAAAGTCTTTGATGTCTCCATGTCAACATGGATTTCTTTCTGGAAAATCGACTGTCACTAACCTACTTGAATTTACATCTAAGACCATAGAGAATTTTGGAAAAGGTCTTCAGACAGATGTCATCTATACGGATTTTAGTAAGGCTTTTGATGTTGTAAATCACAAACTCTTAATTTTAAAATTATCTCTTATCGGATTTCCCATACAGCTGCTGAGGTGGATTGAATCGTATCTCAGTAATAGAACTCAATCTGTTTTATTTAAACTCGTGAAATCTTACGAGTTCCCGGTTACCTCAGGAGTGCCTCAAGGGAGTCACATCGGGCCTCTTCTCTTTCTACTTTTCATAAATGATTTGCCAACTATAATAATGCATTCTAACGTCTTGATGTACGCTGACGACGTCAAACTATTTCTTTCTTACAAAAATGAAAATGACGCCAATTTCTTACAAATTGACATCAATAATCTTTATAACTGGTGCAAAATGAATCATATGAATCTCAATATGAAAAAATGTAAGCACATGTCCTTCTCGCGTAAGCCATGGCTTAGAAGCACGTACAAAATCTGCGATTACACATTAGAATCTCTAGATAGTTTTCATGATCTTGGAGTTACCATGGATCCTAAACTTCGCTTTCATATTCATATAACTAAAATAATAAATAGAGCAAATAGTACCCTAGGATTTATCAAACGATGGGCAAAAGAGTTTAATGATCCTCTTATTACGAAATCTTTGTTCACTTCACTGGTGCGGCCTATCTTAGAATATGCCTCAATTGTATGGTGTCCACGATATGGTTGTTACATTGACGACATTGAATCAGTTCAGAAAAAATTTCTTCTGTTCTGCTTAAGCAATTTGTACTGTAGAACTGACTTTCACCTTCCACCTTATGAATATCGATTACAGCTATTAAATCTTCCTACTTTAAAAAATCGGAGAACTATGCTTAATGTTAGCTGGATTGTTAAACTTCTGTATGGATTTGTTGACAGTCCATATTCATTAAGTAAAATTTACTTTAATATTCCTATTCGTCCTAGAAGATCTTTTGAGTTACTTTACATGAACTTTTGTAGAACAAACTACTTGCAAAATGAACCGCTGAGAAGTGCTTGTGGTGACTTTAATTTTGTTTCAGATGTAATTTCTTTAAATGAATCCATATACTCAATTAAACTTAAAATTCTAGATTATCTCCAGTACCGAGGTTGATTTGGATTATGCTCTCCCAAGAATACTTTATTTTTTCCTGGCTATGTGTGGTAATACTAATAAGCTGATTTAATTTATGATTATCCAGAGCGAGACCACGTCCGTCTCGCCTGGCATATGCCGGAGGTAGACCCCGTCCGTCTACCCTTGCATATGTGAGCTTTGCTCTAATCCCTATTTACATGAATCTACATACATCAGAATAGTATTTGATTATCAGCCTCATATATGGGAGCGATGCTCTAATCAATTGATATAGTAAATCTCAAGATGTGCTCTGGAATATGCTACTTCACGTCATACCTGGAATTTTACACCAAGCTGATTAAATTCAAACATGATTATCCAGAGCGAGACCATGTTCCGTCTCGCCTGGCATATGCCGGAGGTAGACCCCGTCCGTCTACCCTTGCATATGTGAGCTTTGCTCTAATCACTGTTTCTACACACATTATAGAACTTGGTTATCAGCCTCACATATGTGAGCACTGCTCTAATCAATTGATCAATTAATATCAAAATGTTGATCCGGAATATATACAATTTATTTTTACTATTATATATAAAATCTGAAATCCTTTAAATTAATTATCAAATGTATAATGAAATCTATAGTATTTAAGTTAATCAAACAAATTGTTGAATTTTTAAAAATGCTATAAAGCTTTAGGGCTTAGCATTTCAATAAATAATAGAGAAGAAACTAAAAAAATTATTGTATGAAGTCTTTTTTACTTTCAAGTCTGGGCAATTTCGCACGGCTCTCTAATGTCGTCACCATAACAGCCTCTACATTTTCCGGTATAACCCGTTTGGAAACGCTAGCTAGCAATTGAACATGTCGTTCCGTTCCTTGTATGTGTGATGGAATTTTTGGAGCATGAAACGGTGGATCATCTTGATTTAAATATTCTTTCAATGTATCGTACGGAATGCTTCGCGTGAATGGTGGTTCAAATACGTTATTTATGTCATTCATATTGATCATTTCCGTGTAACTTGTGCAATTAAACTTTATATCTGGTTTTTTATAAGCTCTAAGTTGCGTTGGGTCGTCAACATCTGTTCGATAGCGTAGAACTATGTTGATAGCACAGTCGCGCTTTTCTTTCCTATCATCAAACAACATTGATAACAAGATATTTTCCGAATGCGCATAATATGAATTATCTGTAATTACTTGATTGACAATTTTGCGTAAACGAGGTTCTAGAAATCGTGACCAACTAATGAAGTTGAAAAATAATGCACTGCCGTACACGACAGAGCTGTAATACTTGATATTGAAGTTCATTGGCACATAACATTCAATTATAAATTCAACCAGAATTCTTAAATTTGCATCTGGATTTTCCGTTGTCACATATAATCGTAATAATCTAGAGGCCTTGGTGAGCTACCGAGAATGTACAATTTTCCCTGGCTTGATGTTAGCCAGATCCACCGAAACCACGCCGCTAGAAATTGCATGGGCCATGTCGTATAAGTACTTCGAATCGGTGAAAAATTCAATTTTTTTCTGGAGCGGGGGCATATTTTGAAACTCAATTTTCTGGAAATCATTTAATTTGGTTGTTTTGTATTCAGCGGTTTCATGTTCCAGTCTTACGTAACCAATCAATTTAGAATTGGGTTCTCTCAAAATAACAAGATGAGGTTCTTTTACCATCCTAGTATGATACTTCTCATCAACTTTAGCTGTCATTAAAGTATCATCTTTTCTGCCATCGAATGAAAACGCTAACAAATTGGTATGATCTAACCGTTTGCGAACCACTTCTTGTCTGCATTTCTCTTTTTCTCTGCGAACTTTCGATTTATCCATGATGAGAGTTTGCCATGCTTATCTTTAATTTTAAAATCTTGTAAAAGAGCGGTTTCCAATTCCGATGCTGCTCTATCAGGCACACCAAATCTGTCACATACCAAGGCAAAGTTAAAACAATCGTATCTCTCTGCGTATTGTGAACTTGTGTTTCTATCCATATCTTCTTGAACCGGTGGCGGTGCGTATGTTGAATCATCGGGATCTTGGTATGTTGGCATTGATGACATAGACGTTGCTCCTTGCTCTTCAGTTTCCATCACAACTGCATCCATTGTTAGTCTTCTCTGATTATGTTGATCGTGCATGAACTCTTTGAGGTGTTCGGGAACCCAGCCGCATGCACATGGAGCTGCCTTCAAATCGCATTTACATGTTCTCTTGATTTGCTCTTGATATTTGTCAGTCAATTTATTCAATTTATTAAATACACTTTTTTTCAGCATTATTTCCATACCAAGTTTTTCCCAAATTCCATTCAACTTATCTTGTACTTGAATAGTGAATGATTTATGGGAAAACTTTTTTTGTTCTGTTTTAGCACGTTCGCTTAAGTAAAAATAATATCTCAAGATATCCAGATGGGTTGGTAAATTAAGATCAGTCAAATCAGTAGTAGTCAAATCAGTAGATCAGACCAAAAACAGTAACATCGTGCTTGGGTATATGACTCATTGGGTTTTCGATAGTTGTTGATGTTGTTGTTGCTTCATCTTGCGGTGTAGAGGATGGTGGATTCATTGTAAACTTTTTGATTTGGAATGGTCAACTTCACTTATTATTTTTTTTTAAATATTTTTTTATCTGAAATTAGCACTTCACACTTTGAGTTTTTCACAACGACTTAATGCATTCACAAAAACTGTTGCGTTATATATGGTCTACGAGATTTTTCGCTGATTTTTTCATGTAAAGTGCCAAAACTGGCGATTTTTTGAAATGTTTGTATGGGGAACCCCACAGGGAGGTTCCAGGGGGTGTGCCACTGGCATGGGTGGGTCGGGCCTCCAAAGTTAGTGGGGTCGGTCATACATTTGGACTCGATTGGAGCACTCTAAATGGGTCAAAGTGGGATTTTTCAAAATTTGCCCCTACCCAAAAGTTCGACCCAAATTGGGGGACATCAGAATTCGTTTTAGAGGTATGGTTCCTTGGGCAAAGTTTCTTATTTTGATCCCTAGAATACGATTTTCACAGAGCAATGGGTGATTTTTTGTCTCCCCACAAATCGACCCGGCCTAATACACATATATTGTCAATGCTAGAGCTTTGAAGACATAGGGTATATAGTCCAATTTAGTTGAGTTCAAACTTCTTGCATTGTAGTGAACAGTTGAAACCCTTCGAGCTGCTTACATAGGATCTCTAACAAAACTTTACGATTATCATCAACGCCACCAGAAAGATTAGAATTCATCACAGAAGACCCTCGACGAACAATAATAAGATTTCTTTATGATAAACGAAAGGGGATAGATAGAAAGAGCGAGAGAACAAATTATGAAAAAAATAGAGCGAGAGAGAAAGTGATAGAGAAAGATATAGTGTAAAAAAACTTTTCATAGATAAATTTAACAAGTTACAAATCTTAATTAATTGCATTAATATTTGCTGCCAAAGATTCAAGTGCAGATTCACTAGGCACAGCAATCGACGCATATCCTCGGTTAACACGTACTTGCACCACGCCACGTATAGTGAACACATTGAAAAGTTTATTTGCTCGTTTGAGTTTTATACCGGCTTGCAAGATTCTTCTCGCCTCACAGGAAAGGCTATCATATATGAATATTTTGTTGTCGGAAAATATAACGCACTTGAGGCGCCAGAAAAGCAATGGAGCGGCAAATTTGATTGAAGATGCTTTTCAGGTTTTCACCGTCAATAAATGGCCATCCGAGTAAAATAGCATCCGATGAGAAGTGGAAGTTTGCTGAGGACTTAGTATGCACTCTTTAAGAGCTTCAACTTCGGTTTTTAAGAGAGAAAGCTCACGAATCTCAGCGTCGATTAAAACAATTTTATCATTTAGTTCAGCAATGCAACAGTTTATTAATTTAGTTTCACACTCAATTTTTGCGTTGAGCTTTAACTCAAGAGAAGATAGTTCGTCGGTGAGTTTGGCATTGATAGCAGTAACTTCACTCTCTAGCTTATTGGAATTATTGGCAAAACTACTCGTGAGAGTGCTAAACTGTGTGTTCATGTGCCGAAGTAGACGTTTTTCAGAGAGCCACAATTCTCTCGTGTTTACTTCAAGACGTTCTTCCAAAGCTCTGAATTGCGGGGGGATCAGATCTGCGCTGCCGCTTCCAAGTTTCAGCGTGCCTTCTGATTTAGCTGTACCTCGAGGAGCGAGCTGCTGCTTTTGACGCGTCAACATTGGAGAGGGAGACATCAGCACAAAAGAAAGGAAGAAGTTTAGATGTATATGTGGAAAGTAGAGAACAATCCAACAACAAAGAAGTAGCACACACAACACAAGAAACCACAGCAGCAGTGGTGCCGAACAGTGCTAGTTATCTTTGGCTACCAGTCTTGTTGCAGACAGTACAGAGGTTGTAGCGAGTGAATGTAGTCAACAACGGAACGGCAATTATAGATCGCATAAACTACGAATTGCACTCGCGCAGCACGTATTTTTCGGCTCTTTGTCTTTTTCAATGACGAAAAATAAACAACAGAAGCGTCTTTAACTATTTATAATTGCTTATGTGTAATTTTTTATTTTGTTTTCAGCACAAAGTAATGCTTTTAATGCTTTTAAGGTTTTTTTACTTTCACAGTTCTCATCAACTAGTTTTAATTTTTTTTAATGTTTTTTTTATATAAAAATGTTCATAAACACTTGCTCGAACATTTAAGGCAAAAATCAATTTTTACCGACGGTTAAGAAAAGATTTGCCGCACAAAAAAGAAGAGCAACTGCACAGCACGTCCGTCCAAACGCGAAGATAAAAAAGTATATACATGAATATATTTCCTCAGAATTTTTTGCAAAGTGACGCAAGTTTCTATGATTATATTGTTAAGCGTTGACTTTGAAATCCGGGTTGAAAATTTGAGATCAGAGTAGCTCATCGCGGTTGCTAGAAGCCGCAATGTAGCTGAAAGGCGTTCGCTAACCGAAATTGAGTCTCTGATGTCGGTGCACTTTTTTCAATGAAGGGCTTTACCAATAGAAGGAGCTCCTCCTTCTTGGGTATATCTTCGGATCCATTCTTAAATAATTTGTATAGTCTTTTGCAGCTGAGACTTTGAATTTATTTAATAGATTGTAATCTAAATATTTTGGATTCTCTTTGATCCACTCCTTCACCGCTTCCTATTTTCTTTTGAAATCTTCTTCATCTTCTAATAATTCATTTATTATTATGGCCGCTGCCAAAACGTTCAACATTTTGTATGTACGAAATAATGTAGTTTATTGAGGTTTGACAACATGTAGGTTTATTTGGCTGCAAAACTAAATTTACAGTGGAACAATTGAAGATGGGTGAAAATGTAGTTTTTTCACTTTTTTTCTGAAAACGTGTATTTGGAGCTAAAAAAGCTAATGGTGAAAAATTTCGCGCCGCTCTAAAGTGGTTTAGAAATATCAGGGCTCGAAAGTTGAGCAAATGGACATGAAAAACTTGTGTTTTTTTATTCTCCTACAAAACCTAGCGTTATAGATTGTAAGGAACTTAAATTTTACCAATTTATGCCTTACATTTCCCTGTGAACCACATCTGCACTGAGGGCCCCGCCACACTGTGAGGGACGATTTGTGTCCTAAAAAACATCTAAAGCCACTTTCCGATGCATTGACAGCTCCATTTTCAAGGGATGACAGATGTTGCGTCGTCTAAACACCTCCCATGACGTTGTATTGATTTTTTTTTTGCCTTGTGACAGTTCAAAATGGAGATCGATGGTGGCCTGCATGTTCAACGTCGAGTTTGAATTTAAATTAAAAAGTCAAGTATGGCGGCTTTGGATTCGTGCTCAAAAGTGAATTCAAATTTTAATTTAAATTTGGACCGGGAACCGACGCGACACAACGGCCATTTTCATGATGTCACTTCAATTTCTTTTTTGTTTGATACATCTTTACTTTTTTTTGACGAGCGCCATCTACCGGTGGACACACGCAGCGGTACGTGGTTGAAAAATCTCGATTTCCTCCCTGGAGAGCTTTGACCTGTACAAAAAATCTAAAATGGCCAGCACGTGCTAGAGGCGGCATCAGCCAATAAAAATGGACGTTCTAACAAAATGCCTATCGAATCTTGGCTGATGTTGTGTACCAAACTCCATCTTGACGACAACTTAATGAACGAATAAGGCCCTAGCACAGGCATAATGAGAAAATAATTACGCGTAACTACGCGTATTCACGTGTGAACACCGTGTGTACGCAGTGTAATCGCACCTTTTCGCATACCTGTGCCAGCCCTGGTCGCTACGTCAGATACAAAGTAGAGAAGAAAATGAATAGAATAAATGCAGCAAAACGATGCTGCAGCAGAGCGACCGATCGAAATAGGGTAAATTCTGTCTTGTCTGCTGAGCCACAATGGCCACAACACGGTGATAGAAAAGAACAAAAAAAAAAAAAAGAGTTGAAAGTTGCTGAAAAATGTTGCTGCGTATTTTCTGTAAACGTGATTAAATATAAACAATTAAAAATCGCGTCAAAATTAACCTTATTTCTTTTTACAACGTTAACCTTTTTGTTTTTCACAATTTGTGGTTATGTGTGACGAAAGCAATGAGGGCATTCCGAGTCTCATAGCGCATAATTATAACCAAGCGGTGCTATTGGAAGTCGTAAATTCATTACCGCCCAGCTTCATTTCTTCCCTACTCTGGCAATATTTGGTATGCCATTAGTCAAGCGTCCAGCTATATCGGGCCTCTTAATGCATTGTGAAATAGTGCAGTTCATCGGCACACTTTATCATCCTGCATTTACTGGAGGGAAAACGTTTGTCAACCAAGCTCCATATGGGGGTACACCTAATTCTTGCTCAGCTGGCGTAATTTTTCTGAAGAATTGAAAACATAAGTATCTATTTTTTTATTATACTACGTATTAGTTTGGAACGCCTTATAAAAATTTAATGCATTCTAGAAACAACTAAAGATGTATAGCATTTTGGTTTATCTGGGTTAACATATATTGTTCTCACTGAACATAATTTATATATATACCAAAAAAGAAAACAATAAAAACTAATTTAAGTTCTGTATTAATTTAAGCTTAACTTAACGCAAATGAAACAAAATTGAATTCTAAGATTAGTTAAATAATTTAACGTAAATGAAACACAATTGAATTCTAAGATTGTTCGAACAGAACTTATAAGAAACATAAATGAATTTTAAGATTGTTTGAGTAAACTTGACCTAACCTAACTTAAAACAAACCACAATGAATATTAGGAATTATAATATATATTTTTTAAATATATATTAGAATTATAATATATAGCAATTATATTATATAACGATACAAAAAAAAAGAATATTAAGATTCTGTTATAAAATTGTGGCATTTTAATATGTTTATTTAATTTTATTATTCTTAAAAAACATTTTTTAAGAATTATATTTTGAGCCTTATGCCAAATAATTCATGAAGTAATAGGTTGCTACAACAACAAAAGTTCTTGGCAGAACAAACCGACATATTTTTATATTAAAACATAACATTTGAAGAATATTTAAAAAAATGTTTGTTAAAAAATAGAGAGAATTAACGGATTTATTGTAGATCTCCGTAGGCGCCTCGAAAAAAAGTTTTTGTGCGGTGACCAGCCTACAGCACCACTGGATCATCTAAAACCAAAAAATCTAAATGCTTTCTTTAAATTATTACTTTATCTCTCCAGTCACATCGAGTTTTTTTTTAATGTTAAAATTTTTCAATTTTTGGCACCATTTTGAAGCTACTTATATGTAGAATATGTGTACAAAATTTCAAAACGATCGGTTAAGTAGTTTTTTCTGTAGGCTGGTCACCGACTTTAAAAATTATAGGTTTGGGAAAATCGATTTAAAGTTTTGTACACTAAGCAACACTTTGTTGGAGGTACGGTCATTCACCTACTGTCACTTCTTTAGTATTGCCCCGAATGGCCTTAATATTTAATACAATATTCTTCAGATGTTGTACTTTCAGAAACAAAAATAAAAAAAGTTGTCAAACCTTGCCCCCCATTTAAACAAACTAAAATTAACATTAAGATTCTTTAAATATATTTAACCTAACTTAAAAAATAATAATTAAATTCTTTAAATAAACTTAAACTAAGTAAACGTAATAAAAATTAATATTAAGATTATTTAAATAAACTTAACCTAACTTAAACGAAACAAAATTGAATAGTGAGATTGGTTCAAATGGAGATTAACTTAACCTAACTTAAAACAACCAAACATGAATTTTAAGATCATTTTACATAAGCTTAAAGATCATTTTAACATTACCATAAATTAATCTTAAAATCATTGAAATAAATTTAAACAAATCTAACTTAAATTAGCCAAAAACTCATTTAAATATTATTTCAATACAAGTAAATTAAACCTAACTTAGCACCAATATAAATGAACCTTAAAAGCATTAAAATAATCTTAAATAAACGGAACTTAAATTAAATAAAAACGAAATTTCAGATTATTTAAATAAACTCGACGGAAACCAACGTAATTGAACAAAAATAAAAACATGAATTTTAAGATCAAGTAAATAAATTTAAATCAACCTTACTTAAAAATGAAAATTAAATTTTCGGATATTTTTTTATTTTGAACAAAACTTAACATAAACGATCTTAATGAGATAAAAAATAATTCTAAGATTATTTTACCTATACACTCGTTCGAATATGCATACTGAATAGACGTGTTTTCACTGGCGTCTGCAATTTTAACGTTATTATCTGATAAATACTGTCAATCTCGCCAAAAATTTAAAAGCGTGCTAATTGATATCGTTTTTTCAATCTGACGCATTATTTTGAATTGTCGTCTGGATTTTTTAATATAAATTAACAAATAAAAAATTCAGTTATATCGCGCTTAAATTATACATATATAAATTTTCACAATAATCTCTTTGACAATGTCGAGCCTGCAACAACAAAAAAATCTGCGAAATGCAACAAATAAAATCGCAAACAAGCAAGCTGCGCCAACAAACCCGCTCGGTCTTCTCAAAGTGCATGCATATGAGTCATCGCCTTCAACTTCAACTTATACGGATGCAACACTAAATGCGCTGCTATCGTGTATTGAGACAAACATCGTTTAAAGGCTGACCGAAGAACTTTGAACAAGTGAGGGCAGAGTAATGGAAAGGTTTGGTGAATTATCAGCTGAGTTCTCAAACTTGAGAGAGACTCTGCGTTGTGTTGCTGAGCGGGTGTCAGCTGTTGAGGCGCTGTGTGGTGATATAAACAACATGAAGAATGAGATAGAACAACTGAAGCAACAAACCGAATCTCACAATAACAACTATGTAGGATCATCTCAAGTAAGCAAACAAATTGATGTATTAAAGAAGCAGGTGAAAAGATATGAGAATGATGCTGTTGTTTCCGACATCATAATATTCAATTCAATTCAATTTATTCAGATTTCTCTTAAATATCTATTAATATAATACATGTTTTATGAATAGTTTAACAATAAATATTAAAGGTAAGAGATAAGGCAGAGATAGGTGGAGTAAATAAATTACTGTGTTACCCATCACGAGTTAATGTTAAGAATTAGCTTACATTTAATTATAAATTTTAAATTTGTGCGGAGTTATATAAGAGTAATAGTAAAGAGAAGAGACGAATAGAAGGAAAAAAAGAGATGATCAAATTTGATGAAAGGAGAAGATACTATACTAGAGTCTGCAGGAGTAAATCAATGTTATCCAGGTTGAAGTTAAAAAGCCAGGACTTCAGGTGCCTCAGAAACTTCATGTGGTTTATGACTTTAATGTTAACAGGTAGCTTGTTGTATAAACGACATGCTACAATTGAAAAGCGATTCCGGTAGCCAGTGGTGCGGAAGGGTGAATAAATACAGAGTTCACTCTCCTAAGATTATAATGTCTCACTGTATTCGAAATTAGATTACTGTGTTTTTTAGAGAATACTTCCAAAACTTTATAATAGAATAAGTTTTTAATAGACAAAATTTTAGCTGATTTAAATAGTTCAAATGAAGGCGACAATCAACTTTCATTATAAATTTGTTTAATGATGCATTTTTGTAATGTTAGCAATGGTTTTAAATTGACATTGTAATCTCCACCCCAACAACAAATACCAAAACTGAGTTTAGAGTGAAACAAACCAAAGTAAATAATTTTTAGGACTTTAAATGAACATAAGTTACGCAGACGATAAAATTTTCTTACAACAAATTGAAAATAAGTCTTTAGAGAGTTTGAATATTCTTTCCAACTCAATTTATTGTCTATTATTATGCCTAAATATTTAAAATTATTGACATTTTCAATTTCAAAGCAATTCATGTAGCAGTTGCATACTGGTTTATATGAAATTGAATCATTGGAACAGAGGACAAACTTTTTACAAGACGGATCGTGGTACTTAAAACATATTTCTGAGAGATCCTGGGTGGCTAGTTTAAAAAACAACAATTTACTTTTGTTACTTATAATTAGTTTGTGACTACTATATCCCTAAATGTGGTTAATTTCCACGTAAGAGGTTGTCACCAATAATAACCAATTTGATTTTTTTGTTTCAGATTAGCCGTTTCTGACATTAAGTTGCAGCAGCGGGAAAGCCAATTTTTTTTTAGTGCTTGATTTCATCGCCCTCTACCGGCTGAAGTGATTAAAAAAAAAATTTTTTTTTGTTTTGTTATCTTAAAACATTTATAAATATGTCACAAAAAGTTTAAAATTGATATTTAATAAATATGATTGAAAAAAAACAATTTTAAAAACAAATGTTAGAAAAAACATTTTCTACAAAAAGATTGGTCCTACTCCCTTAATTCAAATAATTTTCTGTCACTGCTGGGGTTCGAACCCGGGTCTCCGAGTTCGTTGACATAGAGGCCACGCATTATTCTATCTATAAGACAACATGAAGACAAAGAAAGCAACAACCAACAACATCGGCTTCTGCGGCTTTGTTGATTTTAAGCCGAGCTATAGCTTTCAAGACTTCACTATGGTCGGGTAGCGAAACTTCAACGCTGTCGTCCACAATTGGGGTTTCCCAGATATCATCTCTATTGGCGGGATTGTTGTCATCGTCACCATTCAGAAGCCTAGAGAAATGTTCCCTACACACCATCAGTGTACTCTGGATATCTGTCAATAGATTCCCATTTTCATCCTTGCAGGAAGAGGCATCGGTCTTGAAACTATCAAAAAACCTTGGAACGTTGTCAGGCGTCTTAATTTTTGATCACCATGCATCTCAATTTTTGCGCACTCACGCATTTCCGCTTCCCTTTTCTTTCGCCTGAAAATGCGTCTCTCTTCCCTCGTCTTCTCTTTGTATCGCTTTTTAGTATGCTTTTTTTAAGCAAGGTGGCTTTGTAGGCGGCGTCTTTTTCTGCAGTGGCGTCGCTACAATCCTGGTCATGCCATTGGTTTCGGCGAGGGCGGTGATAGCCAATCACATCTGCGGCAGCCGTACTCATAGAGTGGGAAATGTAATTCCACTGCGCGCATATATCGTCTATCGGAGGAGTGCTTTCTTGAAGCAGGAGTAAGAGTCGAGTAGCGAAGTCTTCAGCTGTTTGCTTTAATTGTGGCTTTTCGACGTCTAGCTTTCTCTGTGCAGGATTGCGCGCATTCTTGGTTGCGCACAGACGTGTACGGATCTTGGTTGTGACAAGATAATGATCCGAGTCTATATTGGCACCACGGATCGTGGGTACATCTAAAACACTGGAAGAGTCAACCTTCCGTCAATCAAAATGTGATGAATTTGGTTACACATCTTTTGATCAGGAGACAGCCAAGTGGCTTTATGAATATTGAGATGATTGAATCTAGTGCTACTAACAATCATGTTTCTCGCTGCGGCAAAGTCAATCAGCCTCATTCCGTTATCGGAGGTATTGTCATGGAGGCTGAACTTCTCGACTGTTGGACCAAAGATATTTTCTTTTCCCACCTTGGCGTTGAAGTCATCGAGCACGATTTTTATGTCGTGGTGGGGGCTGCGCTCATAGGCATCTTCAAGGCGCTCGTAGAAGCTGTCTTTGGTCTCATCGTCCTTATCTTCTGTAGGAGCGTGCGCACAAATCAGGCTTATGTTGAAGAATCTTGCCTTGACACGGATTATGGCAAGTCGTTCGTTAACAGGTGTGAATCGCAGGACATGATGCCGTAGTCTCTTGCTAACCACGAATCCGCATCCAAATTCGTGTTTCTCCGCATGGCCGCTGTAGTAGATATCACAGGATGCTTGCCGTAAGCAACCCTGTCCCTTCCATCGCATCTCTTGGATTGCAGTGATATCAGCTTTGTATCTTTCTAAGATATCAATCAGTTGGATAGAGGCACCATCTCAATTAAGGGTTCGGACGTTCCAAGTGCATATCCGTAAATCATTGTCAGTTTTTCGTTTGCGGTAGTCATCATCAGATTTGGGGATCATTTTTATTTTTTTTTTTTTATTATACTTTTCATTGAAATGTGTTTTTACGTGGTGGGCTTCAAACCCAACGCACAACCCTTTAAAGGCAGGTAGCCCGCCGCTCAGATTAGCCGTCAAACTAACGGTTGCGAGTTTGCCGTTTCTAGAGGACACCACGCAGAGGTTTGAGTCGACTTGAGACGAGTTCGACATGGATAATGCTGGCCTCACCAGGTCGAGGCAGTCAGACACGTTGCCATGTGAAGATCGCCCCCCTGACCCTGACGCGTTGCCTTGTGAGGATCGTCCTCTTGTTCGTGTTCTTATAATGCTTTTAGCAGCTTACAAGTTAGTACAATCAAGTACGGATACAAACCCATGAAAGCATTGATATTGCATATGGGCATTTCCACGGTCGTGCACGTAACATTCGTACGCCTTTCATGTTGCTTAAAATTAAGAAAAAGCAAAGAAAAATTTAAACTTTTTATGTTCGGTTTCTATTTTTGAATGGTACTCTAGTAGCATCTATAAGAACGAAAAAATCTTCGAAGTGTGCACATTTTTTTTTTTTTGAATTTTTTTTTAATATAATCTGGATTAATGTAGCTATATATTCGTAATTATTTCGTTGAAAATCTTCTTTAGTTATTTTTATTTAAACCAAAATATGATACGTTACTATACACACGTTACGTAACATTTTTTTCCATTATGATATGCTCAATAAATTTTTCATATTATTTTGATTTTAGGATTCTATTATATTTACATAATAGAAAAACGTAAATTTTGATTCAGGTCATTTATAACACTGTTCTACACGGAAACTGTAGAAGACATCCCACGTGTTTAAATGTAAACATAACCTTGGCAATGCAGTGCATTGACTTAGCTTTAAACTTATTTTTGCTTAACTTTGGAAATGCAGTGCATTGACTTCGCTTTAAACTTCTTTTTGCTTAACTTTGGAAATGCAGTGCATTGACGTCGCTTCAAACGGGAATATGATATTTATGTTTGGACGACGTCATTGCACTTGCACAAAAAAATATTAAAAGTCTTACGCTGCAAAAATATGCTGAAACAGCGGGCATTGCCGCGGTTATGATATTCTAAAACATATATAAGAAAAATTATCCAAAATAAAGTTCAATTGTGATCACTGTGATATGTTTGTTTTAATTAACATAATTCAAGTTTCGATGGTTCAAGTGCCAGCCGAAGCAAACAATCGCAAGTAGTAGTACAAGGTGTATGTGCCTGTACTACAACCAAACGCAAGGGATTTAACACCACGCATATATTTCATTAAGAGGAAATATATGATGACTTTCTGCATTTTTTAAATGGAGATCTTGTACATTAAATAAAAAAATATTTGTAGAACAGTGTAATTTGAAATTAAAAAGTTGTTGTCTTAAAATGTTATTTATATTACAGTGGACCCCCGGTAATCCGACAAACGCTTTGCAGAGCAGTGTTGAACTATCGAGTTTGGCGGATGATATAGTACTGCCTAAGACCCTCTATAGTCCGGATTTTTTTACAAAATAGTACCCTGTAATCCGACAAATTACAGATCCAATGACAAGATTCTGTATGTTATACTCTGAAGTACATATCATACTTCATTATGTATGTCAAATTTAGTAAATTAAACAACACAATAGAGAGCTAACGTTTTATTATACAATTAACGTCGTTAATGCTATAGAACTTACAAAAAATAATAACTTTACCTTAGGAAATAATTGTGTACAAACAATTGTATATACTAAAATAATCAAAAAAATGAATGAAAATCATAGTATGAATCAATCAATACAATTACATAAGCGAAGATTGTCAAAAAAATATTCAATAATAATAGACATGTCGGATTACAGGGGGTGCCAGATTAAACATTTATTTTAAGTTTTTGTCAGATGATATGCAATGAAGTTTTTGGATACCAGAAATATTCGGCACTTATTTCCATTTCTCACTCAACCGATGAGAAAACTCTTATCAGCTCTGTAGAAATATACATTAATCTAACGCCATTAATGTGTTCTCGATTTATTAATTCATTACATTATTTAATACAAAATTAAAATATTTTATTTTACAAGTGGTCTCACGTGACGATACAAACTTTGAAATTTAAAAAAATAACTATTTTCTAGTTAATTAGTAAAAAAATTTTTTTAGTTTTTATCACCTTAACTTGCTTTAAGTTATAATTTTTAATCACTTGCACCTGACAAGGCAGGTAAAATGATAAAATAATAATGATAAAAAATTATGTTTTTGAGTAGCGCACGTAACAAAAGAATATCAAAGAAAGCAAATTAAAAAATGACCGTTAATTGATCTTACTTTGCTCTCTTTACATTTTTTTTAGTTAGTTACAGTTATAAACCACATAATTAAAGAAAAAATGCTATTTAATTTAATTAATTTATTTTATTAAAGAAAAAATGCTATTTAAAGTTGCTCTCAGCAAAAAGATATAAGTCCAGTTGCAACCAGTTAAAAAATAAAATATCAATATTTATTTTATATGAAATCATATAAAAATGTTGTTTTTATTAATTTTTAATTTTTTTGTGCCGGTGGACTTTTCTGTGGAAATGCCCATATTTGTATTGAATGACCGTAAAACAATTTCGATGACACAGATATGCGTCCCGTCAAATTCTATCTTGAAAAACATAACATAAAATTTGCATATTTTTCATATTGCATAAAAAATGCATATGCGCATTTGAGTGCATATGCAAATACAAATTGCATATTTGCATATAATCTGCATATGCAAAATATATGCAAGTCCTTTTAAGGTATATACGTGTAAATTTTTCGAAAAAAATGTTTTTTTTTATGTTCTTTATAGTTTTAAGAATATACATACAATTTTTTAAATCGGTATTTAAAAGAAAAGCGAAGTTATAATGGTTTTCGTTAACCTATTAGTTTTTTTAAAACGGTTCGGTAGATAACTCGAAATCTATTGTCTTAATTTCAAAGATTTTTTTTGCATTTTGTTCATTATTTTGTCCTTTAAGCATCCCCCCTAAATTCAAGCAACTATTTTTGTTTTTTTTTTTTATAAACAAAAAAGCACGCGAAAATGTATCTATTTTTTGAACTGTTTACTTCAACTTCCGCCATAATTAAAAAAAAACACGGGGGTCTTGCGTAGGTGGGATGCTTATTATAAGGTCTTTGCAGTAAAATGTCATTTGATTTTTTTGTTTCCGATACATGGGAAAGGCCATATCCATCGAACCGTTTTGGATGTCTTTTTTCAATGCCATTTTCAACGCCCTCTATATAAAAGCCAGAACTGTATTTAAAAAAAAAACAATATTTTTATAAAGTATTTTTTATGTAATAACTTGTATTAATTAAAAAAAAATAATAACTTTTTATATCTAAAACAATTTTTGAAAACAGCTTCTGTTTTTGGTTGTTACACGTATATTATACCTTAACCTCAACTGCATGTCGGTATGTGTTTGTGGACCAACAGCAACTTCAATTATAGGAATAGGCGTATGCAGGTGGTGCAGGGAAAGTGCCCCCATTTTCCCCTACTTTGCATGTTTAGAAATCCTGCGGACACCGATGATCATAGGTAAATTAAGTCAACCGAAGTTGAGTTTTTCAGAAATAAAATCAATCGAAGGTCGAAGATGTTTATTTTTGTTGTTATTGTTGTTGTTATTGTTGTTGTTGTTGTTGTTGTTGTTGTTAGAATAATTCAGGCAAAGCCATGGCAAGAGTTCAAGGCCCCTCTTAGAAAACTTAAAACCGGTGTTATTTTTTGGCCCATCTTGCTTCTTTTTCAAGATATGGCGTTCGTTCTAGTTTTTTAAGGTTATTATTTTGACCGATCCCTCTATCTGTGCGTCTCGATTTCGAAACTCCCTTGAGATAACCCAAAATCACAGTTATTTTTGGTCTATCTTGCTTCGTTTTCGAGTTATGCTTTTTCTAATTATTTAAGTTTAAATTATATTATCGACTCTCTTTACTTGTGAGCCCCTTAGAAAACTGAAAACGACTGCTGAAAATTTTTCGATGCGGTTTGATGGTGCACTAGGTGTGCTCGCTATGATTTCCCGTTACTTTTACTTCAGTTTCGTTCTATGGTTTGATATTTTATTTCATATTAAAACCTTCAACATACAACGGCACTAACGAAGAGCTTTTAAAATATGCAATTCTTGTTTTGTTGGCTTTGCTTCATACAAAACATTTTTGTTCGATGTCATGGCTACCCTGAAAAACACTACACCAACATAGTGTATACTATTCAAGTACTGTGAATAGAATGTTCTGTGCAGTTCTTTATTACCAACACATATAAATAGTATGTATTATACCACATGTATATAAATTCATTATATGTGTTTCAGAAAGTACAATCATTAAATTTCAACGAAGCAGTGTTAGTAAAAACCGAACAAGAGTTATTGCAAAATGCACTTTTATGTATATAGGAGTTTCATTTTTATCAAAACCCATTTCGGACAATTTTTTTAAGTTATTGCCAGTTTGGAAGGAAAGGATATGAGTAATGGAAAGAAATCCAGATTTATATCTGTTTTAAAAACAAACGAAAGTTTTACTAACTTCGGTGGATTACCTGAAGTAATATAAAATTATTTTTTTCTAAAAAGCGACAAAATTTTGCCGACGACAACTTGGAAAGTTTTAATAATTTATAGTAATGTATATACCTACCATTAATATTGTATATTATTATAATAAGTTTATTTATTTTATAATTCTTAAAAAACATATTTTTTAAGAATTATATTGTGAGCTTAATGCCAAATAATTCATGAAGCAACAGGTTGCTACAACAACAACGTTCTTTGCAGAACTAAACCAAGCTGACTAGACCATGGTTTCGTCGGACGCTACTCCGACTCATCAGTAGTCTCAGTGGTTCTAGCAGTCCACTAACTTTGATAAGCTAATAAGCGTAAGAGCAATAAAACCAAAGTGGAATTATAGAAGCGCCTATACTTTATCAAAGCAATGTTTTTCTACTCTTTTGCTAGTAGCAAAATTTCAAAAAATTGACTGCATTGATTCTGCAAAGATTTTGTTGTTGCGCTTTTTTTGTTTACTTCTTTATCACGTATCAATCTAGGCTCCAACATTTTGTTGGTATTAAACCATAGAAGGCGTGAAGAAGGTTTTTTTGAAAGCAGATGTTCATTATATGCGCAAACATATAATAGTTCATCATGTTTTCGTAGGTCGGGCTCGCACCAGTTTACATGAGTTATAAAATTGTGGCATGTTTTTTATATAATAATAAGTTTATTTATTTTATAATTCTTTAAAAACATATTTTTTAAGAATTATATTGTGAGCTTAATGCCAAATAATTCATGAAGCAACAGGTTGCTACAACAACAACGTTCTTTGCAGAACTAAACCAAGCTGGCTAATTTTATAACTCATGTAAACTGGTGTACTCATGTAAAAAACATATTTTTTAAGAATTATAAAATAAATAAACTTATTATATAAAAAACATGCCACAATTTTATAACTCGTATATTATTATTATTATTATTTATTGAAATGCTAAGCCCTAAGGCTTATTAGCATTTTAAAAAATTAACTTATATACTTTACAATTCATGACACATTTGATTATAATTTAAAGGATTACAGATTTAATATATAATAGTAAAAATAAATTGCCAGGTATGATGTTAGGTTGAATATATTCCGGATTAACATCTTGGTATTAATAGATCACTGATTAGAGCAGTGCTCACATATGTGAGGCTGATAATCAAGTTCTATAATGTGTGTAGATTTATGTAAACAGGGATTAGAGCAAAGCTCAAATATGCAAGGGAAGACGGACGGGGTCTACCTCCGGCATATGCCAGGCGAAACGGACGTGGTCTCGCTCTGGATAATCATGTTTAAATTTAATCAGCTTGATATTATTGCCAAACATAGCCAGTAAAATATAAAGTATTCTTGTGAGAGCATAATCCAAATCAGCATCGGTACTGGAGATAATCTAGAATTTTAAATTTAATTGAGTATATGGATTCATTTCAAGAAACTACAGCTGAAACAAAATTAAAGTCACCACAAGCACATCTCAGCGGTTCATTTTGCAAGTAGTTTGTTTTACAAAAGTTCATGTAAAGTAACTCAAAAGATCTTCTAGGACAAATAGGAATATTAAAGTAAATTTTACTTTATAAATATGGACTGTCAACATATCCATGCGGAAGTTTAACAATCCAGCTTACATTAAGCATAGTTCTGCGATTTTTTTTAAAGTAGGAAGTTTTAGTAGCTGTAATCGATTTTCATAAGGTGGAAGATGAAAGTCAGTTCTGCAGTATAAATTGCTTAAGCAGAACAAAAGAAATTTTTTCTGAACTGATTCAATGTCGTCAATGTAACAACAATATCGTGGACACCATATAATTGAGGCGTATTCTAAGATAGGCCGCACTAGTGAAGTGAACAAAGATTTCGTAATAAGGGGATCATTAAACTCTTTTGCCCATCGTTTGATAAATCCTAGGGTACTATTTGCTCTATTTATTATTTTGGTTATATGAATATGAAAGCGAAGTTTCGGATCCATGGTAACTCCAAGATCATGGAAACTATCTAGAGATTCTAGTGTATAGTCGCAGATTTTGTACGTGCTTCTAAGCCATGGCTTACGCGAGAAGGTCATGTGCTTACATTTTTTCATATTGAGATTCATATGATTTATTTTGCACCAGTTATAAAGATTATTGATGTCAATTTGTAAGAATTTGGCATAATTTTCATTTTTGTAAGAAAGAAATAGTTTGACGTCGTCAACGTACATCAAGACGTTAGAATGCAATATTATAGTTGGCAAATCATTTATGAAAAGTAGAAAGAGAAGAGGCCCGATGTGACTCCCTTGGGGCACTCCTGAGGTAACCGGGAACTTGTAAGATTTCACGAGTTTAAATAAAACAGATTGAGTTCTATTACTGAGATACGATTCAATCCACCTCACCAGCTGTATAGGAAATCCGATAAGAGATAATTTTAAAACTAAGAGTTTGTGATTTACAACATCAAAAGCTTTACTAAAATCCGTATAGATGACATCTGTCTGAAGACCTTTTCCAAAATTCTCTATGGTCTTAGATGTAAATTCAAGTAGGTTAGTGACAGTCGATTATCCAGAAAGAAATCCATGTTGACATGGAGACATCAAAGACTTTACACTATGTGATAATTGTGATGTAACAATTGCCTCAAAAAGTTTGGGCAAAGTACTTAATTTAGCAATTCCGTGATAATTTTCAATTAAAGACCTGTTACCAGATTTATGCAACGGAATAATAAATGAAGATTTCCATGCAAAAAAAGTAAAGTGATAGGCATTACTAATTCTTCACAACAGTATTTCAATATGCATGAGGGTATGTTGTCGGGACCGCTTTTATAAGAAGATTTAAGATCTCTTAAGAAGGCTAGAACTGTACTGGTATCAACTATTGGGAGACAAATATCACCAGATTGAACATAATGGGGATAGCTGCCCTTATTGAAAGAAGATGATGAATAAGTCGACTTAAAAAAATCAGCAAAAAGGTTGCAGATACTATTGTCATTATCGGATTCCACATTATTGTATTTCATAAAAGAAGGATATGAATCAATTTTGCGTTTTGTGTTAACAAAGCTCCAGATTGATTTTGCATCAGACTTAATGTTTAATTTTACTTTTGTGAGGTAGATGTTATAGGATTGCTTGCACAACTGTTGGTAACTATATTTAGTCGAAGTATAACCTGCAATATCACATATGTTATGTGTTTTTTTGATATTTTTTATAATATTTAGTGTTCAAGTTTCTCAATTTTAGTTATTCATTGGTATACCACACGGGGCCAGAAATTATAGAGGCTTTTCGTTGAGGAATAGATCTAAGAAAGCAATCCATGAGCGTTGAGTTAAACGCATAGACCGCGGCATCCAGATTCTGTGATGATAAGCATTTTGTATATAGATTCAGTATAGGTGACCAACTTATATTGGACAAACTATTTTTCAAAGTAACATAATTAGTTTTCTTAAAGTTGAATTCGGTGAACGGTTGAATAGTATGGTTCTGCACAAATGGTTTCGGAAAATTTAAACAGATTTCTATAGTCGGATGGTGAGAGTCTTCGGGAGTGACCAAGGGATCAGACCTTGACACTGAAGCAGTATTGCAATCATCAAAATATACCAGATCGAGCGAACGTTTATTCTTGTTCAAGTGTCAGTTTAGTTGGAAAAGACCTTGGCTTGAGAGGTCGTTTAAAAAGCAATTGTCAGATGAGCTTTCAGAGCAAGGTAAAAATATGTAGGGTTTTCGGAACAACAGTTCCAAGAAACGTTGGGCAGGTTAAAGTCACCAGTTATTAATATATGATCATTTGGATGAAGCTGTAGGCAAACTTTACAAATAGAGAGCAAATGTTTGCTATAAACTTCTAAGTTAAAAAATGGTGGGATATATGAGCATGTAATGTAGATACTCAAGGGACCGAGCTTTACGTGAACACAGCAAAATTCTATGTCTGCAGTTTCTCGGATGTCTATTTCTTGAGAGTAATGTGTTGATTTGACCGCAATTAACACACCTCCACCGTTAGAGGAATTGCCAGGAATGGAGTTTCTATCTTTACGATAAATGTTAAATTTGTTGCAAAGAATTTCAGAATTTAAAGTGTTGGGTTTTAGCCAAGTCTCACTAAAAGTAATTATATCATAATGAATGTTGTGACTCATAATGAATAAATTAATCAATTTAGTATTAATGCCACGAACGTTTTGATATAAGATTAGGAACTGAAGGCAGCAATCTAGTTTTTTTGGTTCATGTTGCGAACAGGTAAAGAAGCTAGTACAGTTATAGGTTGTGATCTAGGGACGTTTTCATGATTCAGGCCAAAAACTTTGACTGATTACTTTATTTTAGAGATCATCAGGTAGAGTTATTTTAAATGAAGATGTGACGCGTTCATAAGGTAACTTGAATTTATAAATCGAAATTCTTTTATTTAAAAGGTTTAAATTCTATTGCAAATAGAAAAGAATGTCATCCTCAGTCGTATCAGCTGCAAAACGGGATACAAATATTGATCTTGCAGGCGGAATTATCACAAGATTTTTGTGAACTGGCTGATTTAAACTGCTTCTCGATATTTGTTTTGGTATTGCGCCTGTGTTATTAGTTTTAAGTAATGCAGGAGAAGTGGCAGCACATGATAAGGCACAAGTATTAGCATAAGTTACCTTAGCGTCAGAAGTAGAAGAAGAGTCAGTAATTTAATTTATTGTGTGTACAGCAGAGGCTTCTGTCA
This sequence comes from Pherbina coryleti, assembly GCA_943735915.1. Taxonomy (NCBI): domain Eukaryota; kingdom Metazoa; phylum Arthropoda; class Insecta; order Diptera; family Sciomyzidae; genus Pherbina; species Pherbina coryleti. The sequence continues at coordinate 98,162,066 of OX030951.1, read as the reverse complement.
ACAGTAAATTCTCACTGACTGATGCGGGAGCTCTAGAAAGAGCCGTAACATCAGTATTTCGAGCAGTAGTTACATTCTCAGTTGAAAATGCTTCACATGAAGTGTTTACGTTTAAGTTGGGTGAAGGCTCAGCATTGGATTCAGGGTTAGCTTTAGGAGTAACACTTGTAGACGAAGTGGCTGTTTTTGTAATAGATTTGGCAGAGCTTCCAAGGTTTTTGCTGTTACGCTTTCGCCTAGGAGAGACAAAAGCCTCATCCATGCACTTAAACGATTTGAAAGACTTTTCGTACTCCGCCAATCTAATCTGAGCCGCCTCTAGGTCTTTAGAAACCTCTAAGAAGCCCTTTCTCGATTGCGTTATAAGTTTTAGTATTTCCAAATCGGTTGCTCTGCAATCTTCGCATGCCCAACGGAGACTCTTATTTTCACCCAGTGCGTCAGAGACACGCGTATTTAGTGCTACACACTTAGTGTGAAAAAAGGATTCAGCTTTGGCAACCGTATTTGAGAAAGTTTGAAAGACACAGTTTAGTAGGCAACAGTTTGAAAGCGTTCGAAAGTTGTTACCAATGATCAGGCGCGGATCCAGGGGGGTTTAGGGGTTCAACCCCCCTCCCCCTCGAAATTCTAAAAGAACCTGTATTTAAATGTGATGTACTGATGTTTATTATGTGGGCTAAGAGTACCTGGTGGCGTCCGTGACGTAGTTGGTTAAAGTGCGTGGCCGCTATGTCAAAGAACTTTGGAGACCCAGGTTCGAACCCCAGCAGCGACAGAAAATTATTTGAATCAAAATAATTTTTTTGTACGGACGCCACCTCTCTGTAGACAATGGCAAACCTCAGAGAGTAATCAAAATGCCATGTAAAGCTTCTTGAGAACGAGAACATTCCGTTCATCGCCGTTCGGAGTCGGCGTTAAGCATGTAGGTCCGGTTCTCAGTCAATTGTGTACAAACTTAATAACACGCACAACACAATTGATCATAAGAAGCTAGGTCAAAGTCCTTTCAAGGGCTGAAATGGCCAGTTATTTATTTATTTTTTTTTTAAGAGTACCAAAAAGAAAAACATTGGTTTTTTATAATTTACTTTAAATATTCACACCCCTATGCTGTAAAAGTTTGTAGCTGTTTCTACGCGTATTGCTAAAATACTGAATTCTGTTCCAGTTTTTGTTTGTTTTTGCGATATCGCGCCTGTAGCTGTAAACAGTCACACATACAATCTCAATCTGAAATCACAAAAACACCGCATTTTTTGGATAAAATATATCCAAACACCGCACAGTTTTAATTTAAAAACCCACAGTTTCGATAGTATCGGAAATGTAGACGTAAAATTCCTTTTTATACAGTAATGGAGAAAAATTCCGGTTTTTGTAGTTTTTATTTATTTTGATGTTGGTTTTATGTTGGCCTTTTAGATTTGTATTCGGGTCAAATAAACAGAGAAATAACTTTTATTATTATAATAATCTTCAACCCAGCGTCAGCTTGTGGTATTTAACACAAAAAAATAATCCTGAGCACCACACAATCATATGAAGTGAATATGGAGTGAATATGGAGTGAAAGGTGGATGGCTATTTTTTTCGTAACAAAGTTTTTTCCAATAAGTGGAATAATTTTTTCACATATTGCAGCAAAACACAAATTATAACCTTCTTTTGAAAAACCAGAGGCTCGAAATAGATTTTAGACTAACGGTTTCTTGAGCAAAGTTGAATCTGCTCCGTAGAACATTATCCACGCCTACGATTTTTTGTAAAAAAAATTAACCCGCTCTAATGTATATAAAGGGTGGTTAAATTTTAAGGGCCGATGTTGAATATAAACCACACCTAAATGTCAAGTTAAGTTTTTTTCTGCATTTCATTTGACATTTCTCAATTTCAGACTAACTCAATTTGAACCGTTAAAGTTATTCAGGCTTATTATGAAAATGGGCTTTCAAATCAAAATGCATATTGAGCACTTCGTGATTTTTTCGGTCATTTTAATCGTTCAAATGTGCGTACAATCGGAAAAATCGTGCAAAAATTTGAACAAACCAGGTTTGTAGGAGATGTGAAAACACCAGTGCACGCTCGTACAGCTCGTACTGCAGAAAGTATTGCTGCTGTTCGCGATAGTGTGGCTGAAGAGCCGTCCACCTCAACTCGTCGTCGTGCCCAACAATTGCACCTCTCACGCTCGTCGTTGATGAACATTATGCATAGAGACTTGCATTTACACGGTCAGAATGGTGGCAAGAAATGGCAACAGTGGATGATAAATTTTCGAAGAAAATCATCTCCAGTGATGAGGCACATTTTTACCTCAGTGGATTGGCTAATAAGCAGAATTGCCGCATTTGGGCGAATGATAATCCAAGAGTGATTGTCGAAAAACCAATGCACCCACAAAGAGTGACTGTTTGGTGCGGTTTATGGGCTGGCGACATCATTGGGCCGTATTTTTTCCAAAATGAGGCCGGTCAGACAGTAACTGTGAATGTTGTTCGCTATCATGAGATGATAACGAACTTTTTATGGCCCGAATTGGAAGATATGGATGTGGACGATATGTGGTTTCAACAGGACGGTGCCACTTGCCACACAGCTAACGAAACAATGACTCTTTTGCGCGACAAATTCAATGGCCGTGTTATCTCACGTGGTGGCGATGTCAATTGGCCGCCAATCATGTGATTTGACACCGTTGGACTTCTTTCTTTGAGGTTATTTGAAAGAAAAGGTGTACGTCGATAAGCCAGCAACAATTCAAAAGCTAAAGCATGAGATAATTTGGCACATTAACGGCATAGAACCTAACTTATGCCTCGGCGTCATCGAAAAATTGGACCATCGGATGGAGGTGTGCCACCGAGGTCGCGGCGGCCATTTAGCCGATATTTTGTTCCATGCATAATTGAAGCATACCAATATTATCATAATAAAAAGAAATGACAATAATTTCCTTAATAATTTGTGTTTTATTCAAAATCAACATCGGCCTTTAAAATTTAACTACCCTTTATATATATAACGTACATAAATATTTTTAAAACCCCCCCCCCCCCCAAATATATTCCTGGAACCGCCCCTGCCAATGATAACAGTTTGAGAAGCTCTAGATTCAAGCTGCGAACGTCAGAAAACAATGGAAGGAAAATCAAGAACAAATCCGCTCTCACAAAAAACAAACCAACGTTTGTTGTTGCTTTAGCAGAAAAACAATAGAAAAAAAACAATGAAAATATAAATGTATGATATTTAAAAAAGGATTATTTCAGCGCTTTTTTGGCTTATAGTTGTAAAAATCCAACGAAGGTCCCAAAGTAAAGCACGGCAAGTCCAAAATAATTTCATTTTAATTGAATTACACGCGAAAGTCGGTATGAAATAAAAATTTTACGCAACAAGAAAAAAAGCACGTCTTTCGGCAGAACAGTTTGACAGTGATTATCCTTCCTTCCTTCCTTCCTTCCTTCTGTAATAAAACACGGTAACGTCTTAATGTACGCCGATGACGTGAAACTCTTCCTAATTTACAAATCACCTCAAGAACAACAACTCTTACAATCGAATTTAAATAGTCTAGTGGATTGGTGTAATTTAAACCTTTTAAAATTAAACTTTAAAAAAATGTAAGCAAATGACATTCTCACGTCGAATTGCTAATAGTATAAATTACACTATAAATAATACTAACTTAGAAATTGAACACAGTTTTCTTGATTTAGGTGTAATTATCGATCCTAAACTTCGATTCAATCTTAAAGTTAATTTGGTGGTATATAAGGCTCGAGGTGTGGTTGGTTTCATTAAAAGATGGGCTAAAGAATTCAACGATCCTTTCACTACTAAAATACTTTATACCTCTCTTGTTAGACCAGTTCTTGAATATGCATCCCTCATAATATGGAACCCTCAATACAATGTCCACATCGATGCATTAGAATCGGTTCAAAAACAATTCTTACTTTTTACCCTACATTATCGTTGGAACCCCAATATTATTCTTCCTCCTTATGAGACCCGCCTTAAAATTATTTCCCAGCCTTCCTTAAAAGCAGAATAATTATGCTCAATGTCTCCTTTTTAGACAAATTAGTCAATGGCGATATAGACTCACAATACCACCTTTCTTCATTAAACTTCAACATCCCTAGGGGCGGAGCCAACCATTTCCAGCTTTTTAAGTTGAGTCAGTGCACTTCTAATTATGCCCCTGCAAACATTTTCTGAGTGCCTCAAAAAAATGACTCTAAAAAGAGTATTTCTTATGCGTGTTTTATGAGTACGCAATAAAAAGACTCATAAAGAAGTCTTTTATATGATTGTAAAATGACTTTACATTTTTCTTCTATTACTTTTTATTATAAATGTTTCAAAAAAGATATTGTTGTAATTTTTTTTTTATTTTTCAACTATCAAATATTTTAAATAAATTTTAATCTAAAAATATATTTCAGCCTAAAAGGATCATAATTACTTCTATGAGTTCTGAAAGAGTCCTCAGTATGATTCTTTAAAGATTCCATTCCATGATTCTTAAATATGACTATCAAAAGTGTCTTAGTTTGAGCCCAAAAGACATTTATATGAGTTTTAAAAAAGTATTTATTTAAAGTCTTTATTATGAATCTTAAAAAAGTATTTAAAATGAGTCTTAAAATAGTCTTAATTTTGAGTCCAAAAAGACTCATTTATATGAGTTATAAAAGAGTCTTTATTATGAGTCTTTAAAGAGTCTTTATTATGAGTCTTAAAAGGGTATTAAATATGAGTCTTAAAAGATTCTTAATTTTGAGTCCAAAATGAGGCATAAAGCAGTCATTATTATGAATCTTATTTTGAGGCCCACAGCCTACGAAAATGTACTCAAAAAAGAGCGCATTATGACGATAAAAGCTCATTTATATGAGTCTTAAAAGACTCTTTTAAGAGTCATAATGTTTGCTGGGGCCCTTCACTACCCTTTGCGATGTTTGTGTAGTGATTTTAATGGTGATTTTAAAACGTAAACTGATATTACATTTGAATAGTTAACACATTCATTGTGATAACAAATATCAAATAAAGATTTTACAATTTAACAAATATAACTCGCGATAATTGTGTACATTTTACGATTTACAGCATCATCGAATATGATAGATACTTTAAGTTTTCGTTTTAGTTTCTTTGCTTTATTTTTCATAAAATTATTTTAGATCTTGAGTTCTATAGCTTCCCAAGTTTGAAATTGGACCATGTATACCGTGTCTCTCGGTTTGGTGAGTCAGAGCTTATCTCTTTTAGATACAAGTTTTTACCTGCGTTGGCCCAAATGCATATCCAAATAATAACTTTAGCTCGGTGTTCCCTTATTTTAGTGACCTGAATATATTGTGCAGGCACAATATATACTTTTATATCTGTGCTATGTTTGGTATTGGTTTGGTGTATGAGAGTTGCATCTCTTTTCCACGTAGGATCTTGGGTTGGACAATGGCCCCAAACTTATAAATGAAGTTAAATATGGTCTAATAAATTACTTTGGATGTTGTCTTGTATTGCTTCGTATTATTAAGAATGTGCTTTTATTCGATTATGTTTATTTACATAAGCACGAAAATTCTCAAATTCCAAATTTTTCTTAATTTAATTTTAATTTCCGCTGAAAGGCCAAGCAATTGTGCTTAGTGGAGGCTTATATTTGCCAACAGGGGGTATGTTTTAGTACGTAGGTGCATTCTATCAGTCCAGCTGATCCGGGAACTTTTTAGAATGTAAATTGTGCATGCGTATGGCACGGGTCATACGTATCTATGAATTTCTCATACCTCCGGGCGAATCCAAAAAAAAACATTTTTTTAGAAACTTTAGGTGAAGAAAAGGCTTGCTCCGTAGAGTCGGTTATACAAAGCAACTATATAAATTGTGTCGATGTTGTAGCGAGGCCAACAAATTTTTGTATGAAAATTAAATTGACCAATGATGTTCCAGTGTGTAGTGGTCCTCGACGACTTTCATACCGTGAGAGGTGCGAGGTGAAAATAAAACTCGAAGAATTGTTACAAAAGGGGATAATTCGACCAAGCGAGTCGAATTAACAAAAGAAAAAATGGGGGCTTGAGAATGTGTACCGACTTCCGATCATTTAATAAAGTCACTTTGAAAGATAATTACCCACTGCCCATAATTGATGACTGCTTAGATTATTTAGGTAATAAAAAATTTTTTACAACATTTGGCTTAGAGAATGGTTATCATCAGGTACCAATGCACAAAGATTCAATTCAGTATACTGCGTTCTAGGTCAATTTGAATACCTTTACATGCCATTTGGTCTGAAGAATGCCGGATCGATATTTCAGCGGTTTATTAATATGGTGTTAAGAAAATTTATTGAGTCAGGTAAAATAGTGGTTTATTTAGATGATATCAGCATAGCGACTGAAACTTTTGAGGAGCATTTGAATGTTTTGGCTGATGTATTACGAACGCTGAAGGAAGCAGGATTGAAATTAAACATTAAGAAATATAAATTTGCATATCATGAACAGAATTATTTCGGATATCGTGTAAACGAAAAGAGTATACGTTCTAACGATGAACACATTAATACAATCAAATCATACCCAATACCTACAAATCACGAAGAATCGGAGCGAGGATTGGGACTGTTTGGGTTTATCCGTAAATTAGCTTGCGACTTTTCAAGAATCGCTAGACATTTAACAGATTTGAAGAACAGGGCTTTCGATTGGACAGATAAATGTACAGAAACTTTTGCTGCTTTAAAAATTACATTAGTTAATGGTCCTGTGCTGTCAGTTTTTGACTCACTTCGCGAAACAGAGCTTCATACGGATGCCAGCGCAAAAGCCTATGGGGCAATACTTATGCAATGGCAGGGAGATAATAAATTTCACCCAGTGTCATATTTTTCACAGTGCCCTACACCAGCAGATACAAGATATCACAGTTTTGAGTTGGAAACATTGGCAATTATGTATGTATGCCCTAAGACGATATCGTATATGTTTAGAAGGAATAACGTTTACAATAATAACTAATTGTAACTCGCTCGCACTGACTTTGAATAAGAAAGTTATAAGCCGAAGAATAGCCGGGTGGACATATGAGCTAGAGAATTATGATTATATTATTAGGCATCGTAAGGGCGAGTTGATGGGGCATGTGGATGCCCTCAGTCGCGTATTGATTGTTTCGGCTATAGACGGAGGTGATGTCGATCTAAATCAGTGATGGGCAAACTAACACATATACATGCATACTTGTGTGTGTGCCCGAGAGAGTGCGGCAGCTCTGCTTCAATTTACACTGTGAAGGAAAAAAAAATCTTTGAAAACAATATGGTAACTGAACTGCAGATTCTCATGCTACCCAGCAAACACTTTGTGAATCCTCTGCGTGTTTTATAGTACTTCACAAAAACGACTCATAAAACATTTAAAAAAGTATTAATTAAAGAGTAATTTTTATGCGTGTTTTATGATATCTAAGGCTGGGAACTTAAAAAAATAATGGCAATCGTTTGAAAAAATTTGCTATATATTTTAAAAAATATTCAGCTTGTAATTCCAAAGGCTTAAGTTTTCTTTCTTCACCTGAAAAAAATTATAATTTGCATGACAAATGGAGAAGTGTCTTTGCAAATACATATTTGCAGAACGTTTATTTTCATTTATATTTTCTATGAAAAAATAATCGAATTCCCATTGTTCGTTAAACATTTTTTTTGTGTACCTGAAACAGTTAAATGAAAAAGTTGCGCAGCGAGGTCTTGCCTTCATGAGTGCTGAACGTCAACTGACATGCTTTGTGCTGAGAGAATTTATCTTACTGTGCGGCCGAATGCTATTGTTCGTTCATTGTTCGTACGTTTCACGAAGTTGCTTATAGCGTAGGTGTGATAGCATTGCGTCGGCAGCAAAAAGCAGCCTATTCACATGTGAATAGGAAATTCGAAAATGCCCTTCACTGATCTAAATATAAAAATTGCACAAACTATGTGTTAAAAAATGGGCTAGTTTTTAGAAACGGTGTTCGAGAACAAAGACAGTTATATGTACCTTCTGAGTTAGAAAAAAATGTAATGTTGACTCATGAAAAATATGACCATATAGGAATTAAGAAGTGCATAAATCAGATACAGAAAGTTTACATAAGGTTTACATACTGATTCACCAATATGAGGAATAAGTTAAAAAAATTGATAAGAAACTGTCTTAAATGTGTTTATTACTCAGCACCACATAGAAAAAATGAAAGGAATCTATATAATATTGAGAAAAAACTGATTCTTTTTGATACATTACATATCGACCATTTTGGACCGTTGCCAACAATAAAATCTAAACGGAAACATATATTGGTAGCATATACATATATTGAAAGCTTACCAAGTTATACGCGGTTAACGCCCCAGGGACAAAAGAAGCATGCTGTGCATTGGAAATTATTTCGAAAGTTATAGTAGGCCAAGAAGAATGATATGTGACCGCGGAACTTGTTTTACGTCTAATGAATTTAAAAAATTTGTAGAGGAACATAACATTAAGGATGTTAAAGTGTCGGTAAATCAATGTTTAAGAGAAATGTTAGCGAAATTAACTGAACCTATTGAACATTCTGATTGGGTATATAAGTTGAAACATGTATAGTTTGCTATGAACAACACTATTCAATGCGCCACAAAGAGACACAAAGCATAATGCTTTTTTGACTCGAACATAGGGGGTAAATAGTAGACGAATTGACAGAACATTTACAAGAGGCATACTCTGAACAAGAAGGAGATTTAAGTCGATACGATTAGAAGCTTCTGAAGCTATTGTTAAGTCTCAGTCCTACAACTTAAAATATTTTAAGGAAAATCACAAACCAGCCAAGCCTTTTAAAGTAGGAGACTGAGTAGTCTTAAACAATGTTGATGATACTGGTGGGGTGAATAAAAAGTTCATTCGAAAATATCGTGGGCCAGAAGCAATTAGGTAATTATCGCTATGAAATATCAGATGTAGAGAAATGTCAAATCACACAAATGCCTTATTTCGGCGTGGTGGATTCCAGTCGTTTAAGAAATTGGTTGGAACATAAGAATAATTAAGATTGTAATGAAGTGGATTCTGAAGGCAACACTATTGAGGATTATGAATATTTGGATGAAGAATTTATGAAAGATGAGTAACAAGCAAAGTTTAAATTATTGGCAGATTGGCCGAGATTGTAGTGATTTACAGTCTGGCAACACTAGAAATATATATATATATATAAAGGGTGATTTTTTTGAGGTTATGATTTTCATGCATTAGTATTTGACAGATCACGTGGGATTTCAGACATGGTGTCAAAGAGAAAGATGCTCAGTATGCTTTGACATTTCATCATGAATAGACTTACTAACGAGCAACGCTTGCAAATCATTGAATTTTATTACCAAAATCAGTGTTCGGTTCGAAATGTGTTTTATCGACAAATTTTGTTCAGCGATGAGGCTCATTTCTGGTTGAATGGCTACGTAAATAAGCAAAATTGCCGCATTTGGAGTGAAGAGCAACCAGAAGCCGTTCAAGAACTGGCCATGCATCCCGAAAAATGCACTGTTTGGTGTGGTTTGTACGCTGGTGGAATCATTGGACCGTATTTTTTCAAAGATGCTGTTGGACGCAACGTTACGGTGAATGGTGATCGCTATCGTTCGATGCTAACAAACTTTTTGTTGCCAAAAATGGAAGAACTGAACTTGGTTGACATGTGGTTTCAACAAGATGGCGCTACATGCCACACATCTCGCGATTCTATGGCCATTTTGAGGGAAAACTTCGGAGAACAATTAATCTCAAGAAATGGACCGGTAAGTTGGCCACCAAGATCATGCGATTTGACGCCTTTAGACTATTTTTTGTGGGGCTACGTCAAGTCTAAAGTCTACAGAAATAAGCCAGCAACTATTCCAGCTTTGGAAGACAACATTTCCGAAGAAATTCGGGCTATTCCGGCCGAAATGCTCGAAAAAGTTGCCCAAAATTGGACTTTCCGAATGGACCACCTAAGACGCAGCCGCGGTCAACATTTAAATGAAATTATCTTCAAAAAGTAAATGTCATGGACCAATCTAACGTTTCAAATAAAGAACCGATGAGATTTTGCAAATTTTATGCGTTTTTTTTAAAAAAAAAGTTATCAGGCACTTAAAAAATCACTCTTTATATATTGTAAGGACAGCAAACAAAAAAGAGTAAGATTGTCAAGTTGTTTATTCTGCTTCCGATTTTGCCAATCAAAGCACAAAGGATTAAAAATACCACAAAAAATCTCACATGCATTTAAAAATAAAAAATAAGAAATTTCATACGCATTAAAAAATACCACAATAAATCCCATATGCAAAAAAAACTTTTTATTTTACATATGTAACTTACGTACATAATCGTGGTGTAAACAGAGCGTTTAATGCGTATAATGGCAATGATTGCATATGAAGTTTTTGCTTAATAAATGTGAAAAAACATTATTTAAAGAAAAAAATTTCCAAATCCCACGGAAATTAAAAAATACCACACTGAATTCCCACGCTAATTAAAAAATACCACGCTGAATTAAAAAATACCATGGAATTTAAAAAAAAAAATTTAAATCTATCATTGAATATCATTTCTATACTTTTGTTTCCTTTAGTTGCTTGTTTGCTTGGTTTCATTTTTCTGTAACGCAATATCATCATTATTTTATGACTCTGCTTGTATCAGCACATATCTTATGCATACCGCATATGCAGCACTATTTTTAAGTTGCTTGATTTTTCAGCAGGCTAGCTGCTCTGAAGTTGTAAGCCAAACATTCAACAAGTTTGGGGCAACATTGTTGCTTAGAACGCAGAGCAACATATTTAATAAGCACAAAAATCTGCTTGACTGACGAGTTGCTTATTTTTAAGCACATACGAGCCCTGTGGTAAACTTTTTGACGAAACTGTAAATATATTAAACACCATTCTTATTTTTTTAATGAAGCTAAATTTGTCACGCGGAACCCCTAAATATTAACACACTTTGGGAATCAATGGCCTAGGTAAACGAACCCTTTTAATTCCTCATCATCAAAGGTAATGTAGTGGGAAAAATAAGGCGTTGTTCTTTTTTGAGGGTTCCAATAAATAATTAAATTGGAGAAAGTTGGATGGGTGAAGACCAGGTGGGGGAAATCACACCTCCTCCCCTCCCACAATTCGAATCACCATCACCAGTCCGCGTCACAACGAGTTCTTTTTGTTTTTGAGTTTGTTTGGGTAGAATAGACTCTTAACCCTCTGCACCTGATTTTTTTTATTATCTGTAACCCCCACACCATCCCACTATCCGACGCAACTCCACTCCCATTTTCCCTGAGCTACGACCGAAGCATAGCTTGGTGTGCAGAGATCTCGTCGAGACCGTGGGACTTGGCTCATTTCAATCGTAGACAATTAAGGGGAGAAACGCACCCAGACCTTTTTTGCATTTTCTTAAAGCCTTAAGCCTCAAGAATATGTGGTGAAAATTTCAAGTCGATATCTTAAAAAAATAACAAAGTTATAGCCTAGTGAGTGAACTGCCTTCTAGAGCGCGCAGTGCTGGCAGTGCTTATTTTCAAAATCGTTTTTCTCGAATCCGAATTTTCAAAGTTGGTGACCAAGATTTCTCGAAGCTCAGTGAACCGATCGTTTTTATTTTTTTGCAGGCTTATTTTGTTCATAATAATCTCGTACTTGTCATAGGATTTTTTTTTATAGTTTCGTTAATTTTTTATATGCAAAAAAATGATGAATTTTTGGTCGAAAATCGTTAATTTTTTTTTTTTTTTTTTAAAGCGTTTATTTCAACCAAATTTTTAATAATTTAAACTGTAAATAAACAAGCAGTAGTAAATTTAGCTTATAATACACTGTCCCATATACGAGCTCTCTAGTATATTTTATATCATAAAGTATCTTAATTTTTTTTTAATTTATTTAACAATTTGGAACAATATATGTGTTTGATAATATGCATTAATGTTAAGAAAAATTTAAAATAGAAAAAAACATAACTTTGATATTTCTTATGCGGAGTGGGAGTCAGTCAAGGGGTAAAAAGAAAAAGGTGTTTATTGAGTGAGCCACCAATATTTTTTACTATTTACATTTTGTTTTATATGTTTATCTTCAAAGTAGATGCTCATATTAAATCTGTAATTTTCGATTGTAGCTATATTGCATTGAACAGTTTTATCATTGGCACGTCTTTTTATGTGGTAAAAAATAGGAGTGCCTAATGTGTTTTGGATAAGACCATTTTTATCTAAATATAAAAAGGCTTCAGGTGGTACATAACCATTTTGTAATGCAGAATAGATGTACTCATCATCGGCGTAATAAGGAGCTAAAATTAAGTTATTATCTGTGCATTCAAAGCATTTGACGATATGATTCCTAATGAGATGTATTATGAAATTATCTATTCTACTTACTTTGGCTGAATGATACAATCGTTTATTAGATACATATTTTGTAAATTCTGTATCTGCAGATCTATAAAGGGATGTACATGCTCTTAGACATTTTCTCTCAAAGATTCTGATTTTTTCCATGTATGAAGGAGATATGTTAAACCATATTTGGCAACCGTATGTTAATATAGGACGAATTAAAGCTTGGTATAATATTACTTTAACTCTGGGTTTTATGAATTTTGAGTAGAATAACCTTTTATGCATGAAGAAGGCATTCCTTGCTTTTACAATTTGTAAATTAATATGATTATTAAAATATAAAAATTTATCCAGGTTAATGCCTAAATATTTCACCATTTGTTTGTTTGGAATAGCAACATCATCTTTAGATTTAATTCCAAAGTCCTTCCAATATTTTTTTATATTGTAGTTACATTTACCTACCGGAGGGCGGAAAAGTATAGTTTCGCATTTATTATCATTTATTTTCATATTCCAATCTAATGCATATTTTTCAACGATCTTGAAATAATTTTGCAATTTTTCGTTAATTTTTTGAACTTTATTATCCGGATGATAAATTATGATATCATCAGCAAAACCAATTATGTTGTCCATTTTATTAAGCAGATCAAAAATGAAGAGATTAAATAGGATAGGAGAATTTACGGTACCTTGTTGTAAGCCATTTATTATACTAAACGACTTTGTACTTATTAAGTCCCTGTAAGTTACTTGAAAAGACTTATTACTTAACATATTATAAATAAGAATAATCATATGTAAAGGGGCTTTGTATCTTGATAATTTATATATTAAGGCCGGAATCCAAATGTTGTCGAAAGCTTTTTCAAAATCTATTAAGCAGGCACCGGTATATAAAGATTTATTTAGATTCCAGTTGATGTTTGACACAAGTAAATTTATGGCATGGATTGTAGAATGTTTGTATTTAAAACCAAATTGCCTATCGTTTATTAAATTTTTATTTTTGCAGAATTTGATTATAATGTTATTCACGCAAACTTCAAAAACTTTACTTATGTTTGGAAGTAGGCTTATTGCACGAAGGTTTTTTGGATTTGATGAATCTTTATCTTTTTTGGGCAAAATTATAACTTTAGCAACTTTCCATGCAAAAGGAAAGTATGAATTGTTGAGCATGTTATTGAAAAGCGTGCAGTAGTCTAGAATTATTAACTCAGGAATATTTCTTAAAATTAAATTTGGGATGTTGTCAATACCTGTAGACAGTTTTTTTCTGAGATTATTGAAAATATACATAATATCATCTTTTGTAATAAAATAGTCTTCGGCTAATGAAACAGTTAGTTTATTGGACTTTTTGGTATCAGTAAATATGGTAATAGTTGATTTGTTATTTTCATACTCAGTTTTTGTGTCACAAAATCTGGAGAAAAAATAATCAACCTCTCGATGCAAACTATTCCCCGAGTCAATCTCTTTAAAGGAGTGCACTGACTCCAGATAGGCACCAATTACATTTAATATTTGTACTGAATCTTGTACTATAAACATTTCATTATTATTGTCCATTACTAGATCATCCGAGTTTATTTCAGCATTTCTAAGTAACATTTCCTCATTTTTTGCAATTTTAAGGACATTTATATTAAAAGTGTTTGACGTTTTAAACTGTTTTTTTACATCGCTGAACATATTTGAGGCATTTCTGTTATCAATATAAAAAAATGTGGAACGCTTCACGATTTTGCGTGTCATCCTTGCGCAGGGGCCATGCTAATCTTCTCTGTATCGTTCCAATTTTAGTATATGTTCTGCCGAAGCAAGAACTCGAAAATCGTTAATTTTCGTTCGAAAGTATGTGATTTAATAATATATTTCATTTTTTGTTTCTGATAAAATTATTAGGAGCAATCTTGGTCACCGCATTTCACCTTTTTTTCAGAGCGCTCTACAAAAAATGCTGTATCTACCTTAATATTAATTTTTTTTAATAAAAAAAAAACTAAAAATACTCTTGAATGTGTATATTTTAGGTATAAAAACCTTCATTTAAAATATCCCTTAGGTTTCCTTTAAAAAATTCACAAACATGCGAATCGCCCCTGTTAATAAACACGCAGCTAGGCGACACGCAATAAAACAATAACAAAACATGCATTATCAAGTGCCGCAACAACATAGCAACATAACGAAGTCGCATAAAGCAAAACCAGCAAAACATACAAACAACATTCTATACACCCACAATTGGCAATAACAAAATACATAGGGGTCAATAAATAGCGACTATGACCAGTAGCGGATGAAGATATTCTGCTGCCCTAGGCACATTAGCACTGCCTCTAAAACATTATATCATTTTCTAACTATAGAACAAAATAGCATTAAAATAGGAGGACGATCCTCACAAGGCAACGCGTCAGGGGGTCAGGGGGGCGATCTTCACATGGCAACGTGTCTGACTACCTCATCCTTGATGAGGCCAGCATTATTCATGTCGAACTCGTCTCAAGTCGACTCAAACCTCTACGTGGTGTCCTCTAGAGACGACAAACTGGCAACCGTTAATTTGAAGGCTAATCTGAGCGGCAGGCTACCTGCCTTTAAAGGGTTGTACGATGAAACGAAGAAGGGTTGTTCAATGAAACGAAAAAGAAATTAGATAAAAATAATCCCCAAAGCTGATGACGAATACCGCAAACGAAAAACTGACAAAGATTTACGGATATGCACTTTGAACGTCAATTGAGATGTTGCCTCTATCCAACTTATAGATATCTTACAAAGATACAAAGCTGATATCACTGCAATCCAAGAAATGCAATGGAAGGGACAGATATCTACTACAGTGGCCATGCGGAGAAGCAATTGAAAGAATTGAATTGGAAGAATTTGGATGCGAATTCGTGATTGGCAAGAGACTACGGTGTCATGTCCTGCGATTCACACCTGTGAACAAACAACTTGACATAATCCGTTTCAAGGCAAGATTCTTCAACACATGCCGATTTGTGCGCCCGCTCCGACAGAAGATAAGGACTATGAGACGAAAGACGGCCTCCATGACAATACCTCTTATAACGGAATGAGGCTGATTGACTTTGCCGCAGCGCGAAACATGTTCGTTAGTAGCACTAGATTCAAGCATCTCAATATTCATAAAGCCATTTGGCTGTCTCCTGATCAAAAGACGCGCAACCAAATTGATCACGTTTTGATTGACGGAAGGCACTCTTCCAGTGTTTTAGATGTACGCACGATCCGTGATGCTAATATAGACTCGGATCATTATCTTGTCACAGCCAAAATCCGTACACGCCTGTGATCGACGTCGAAAAGCTACAATCAAAACGAACAGCCGAAGACTTCGCTTCTCGACCCTCACTCCTGCTTCAAGTAAGCACTTCTCCGATCGACGATCTATGCGCGCAATAGAATCACATTTCCCACTCTATGCGTACAGCTGCCGAAGAGGTGATTGGCTATCACCACCCTCGCCGAAACCATTGGCATGACCAGGAGTGCCGCGACCACTGCAGAAAAATACGCCCCTATAAAGCCACCTTTCCATCGGTTGAAACGCGTGCTGCTAAAGAGCGATACAAAGAGAAGGGGAGGGAAGAGAGACGCATTTTCAGGCGGAAGAAAAGAGAAGCGAAAATACGTGAGTGCGAGAAAATTGAGATGGTGACAGGAATGAGGTCCGAAAATTTTTCGAAAAAATAAAACGTCTGGCCGATGGTTTCAAGACTGGGGCCTCTTCCTGCAAGGATGAAAATGGGAATCTAGTGACAGATATCCAGAGTACACTGATGATGTGGAGGGAACACTTCTCTAGGCTTCTGAATGATGACGACGACAACAATCCCAACAATAGAGATGATATTCCGGAAACCCCGATTATGGACGACAGCGTTGAAGTTCCGCTGCCCGACCATAGTGAAGTCTTGAAAGATATAGCTCGGCTTAAAAACAACAAAGCCGCAGGAACCAATGGCTTACCTGCTGAACTCTGCAAAACTGGAAGCGAAGCTCTATTTAAATGCATTCATAAGCTTCTATGCAGAATATGGTCGGAAGAATGCATTCCAAATGATTGGAACTTCAGTGTGCTCTGCCCAATCCTCAAGAAAGGCGATCCCACCATTTGCGCGAACTACCATTTGATAAGCCTTCTTAATATCGCATATAAGGTCCTGTCGAGCGTATTATTTGAAAGACTGAAGCCCATCGCACACCAGCTAATTGGACCTTATCAGTGTGGCTTCAGACCTGACAAATCCACAAAGACCAGATATTTACGCTACGACAAATCTTGCAGAAGACCCTAGAGAAAAAAATCGACACACACCATCTTTTTTCGATTACAAAGCCGCCTTCGACAGTCCAATAAGGAATCTTCTATATTCCACCATGTCTGAATTTGGTATTCCTGACAGGCTCATCCGCCTTTGCAGAATGACACTGAGCAACACCAGCAGCACAGTTAAAATCGGGAAGGACCTCACTCCTCCATTCGATACCAAACGAGGTTTCAGACAAGGTGATTCCTTATCGTCCACTTTTTCAACTTAATGATGGAGAAGATCATCCGAGCTGCTGATTTGAGACGTAGTGTCACGATATTCTACAAAAGTATTATGCTGCTGGCGTATGCTGATAATATCGATATCATTAGCTGTACGGTTTCAGGGCCATTGAACTCGCACGTCTTTTGTGGCTATGCAGAGTAAATTTTCATGCTCAGAGAATTGTGCATTTCAAGGTTTTGAGTCAGTACATTTCCCTCAAAAAACAACCTTGGCTTTGAACGCGAGTAAACTCATTAAAATAAAGTAAAAACAAGAACAGTTAAGCTTTAAACGACTGTTCAAATATCGCATGGAAATATGATCCTTTTGTTTTTGTTTTTTTCATATGATCGTCAAATATGCTGACAAATCAACTCATTGCTTAGGTTGTTTTTTGTGCACACTGCAATACGCATGTATATTTAAGTTTATTTTGTTTGTAACTATATTTCTATTTTGTAATGTATATTTTTATTGTATGAATATTGATTTTTGCCTATAAAAAGGCGAAAAACTTAATAAAACTCGCCAGTTAAGAATCAAATTTTTGCTGTGTTATAACTTCACACAAACATTTCAAGTGCTGTTTGTGAAACTTAAAATAACTTTAATCCAAGTTTATGTGCTTGGGCTATAACCTAAAAACCCTAGAAATCCAAACGCGGATTCAAACATTGGCGCTCCTGGGTGGACACACACTCACACCACAAAATCATCTTTTAGCAAACTCCTGCTTGGTTTCTTTGAAGAATATGGCTACTTTTCAATAGACCTTGGAAGTACAAAAAAGGGTTGCAGACGAAAT
The DNA here is from genome assembly GCA_943735915.1 of Pherbina coryleti. Classification (NCBI taxonomy): domain Eukaryota; kingdom Metazoa; phylum Arthropoda; class Insecta; order Diptera; family Sciomyzidae; genus Pherbina; species Pherbina coryleti. The sequence continues at coordinate 98,144,234 of OX030951.1, read as the reverse complement.
CCAAAAACTTATCAAAAACTTTAAGAAGGATTCACCAGAAATAAAAAAGACCGCAAGTTACTACAATGAGCGATTGCAGCGTCTTATTAAATATTGGGAAGGGTTCGAGGAAAATGACAAACAGCTTCGAGCACTTACGAATAAGCCCACGGAATATGAATATTTTACCACAGGATACTACGACAAAATCAACGAGTTAGCAACCAGCTATATTAATCTTTTTCAAGAAGAAGTCCAGCGCTTAGAAGTATTAAGCAAAGATTCTACAGAAAAAAACGTAGGCATTTCCACCTCAGCAACAGCAACAGAGCAACAATCTGATTCAGCCGCTGATCCTCACAGTCTTCCATCATTTGATTCATCCGCAGCAACAAACCTTATCAAGATGATCAGAAGACAACAAGCCTTGCTGAATTCACTCAACCGTTTATTGGATAGCTTGACAAAGTAGCCAGATGACCAGTCAATATTTCATGAGGCAAATATTCAACAAACAAACAAACTTTGGTTGGAAATAGAAACTTTAAATTACAGCTTGTCGGAAAACTGTGAGCAACCAAGCAAAATTAGCTACAACTATGAACAATATGTGGCATGCGAAACTCGAGTATATGATGTTCGGATGCAACTTTCACTCCCAGCTGACGTACCACAAGCAAATGTGACAAATCAAGAGCATTTAAGATTACCACGAGCTACCATTCCCCAATTTTATGGGAATTATTTAAAATGGCGTCAATTCTTTGACTTGTTTTCACAACTGGTGGATCAGCAAGCGTTGCCAAATATACACAAAATGTGGTATTTAAAAACAAACCTTATTGGAGAAGCCGAACAACTCATAAGATATTTGGCTCTCACCGAAAACAATTATGAGATTGCATGGGGAATGTTGCAAGAAAGATACAACAACCTAAGAGTTCTGTGCTCCATGCTGATTCAAAAGCTGTTGGAACAATCATTCAACGGATCATCTGTGTTATTAAAAACTTTCATGACACCACGAAAGAGTGCCTGATGTCTCTTGAAGGGGTCTGCCTTCTTAACAGCCCGATTTCAGTCTCTGGAAGCAGTTGAGCACAATAATAAACAGGCGACATCAAAATCATGTACGTCTGCCATTTCAACACACCAAGATAAAAACAATAGATGCAAGGTATGCAGAATTGGAACACACCCATTATTTTCGTGCCCTTCATTTTTGCTGTTAAAACCAGCATAACGACTTCAAATAGTCAAAAACAACCAGCTGTGTATAAACTGTTTCAAAGATGGACATTTAGCAAGTAACTGCCCGTCACGCAGCTGTACAAAGTGCTGCAAAAAACACAACACGTTACTACACATCGATAACCAATGCACAGTCTCCACATCCTCTTCAAAACCAGTTAGCTTATCCACTTCGGATGACTCTACTTGCAACAAATACGTTATGCTCAGCACTGTTTGTATACAACTAATAACAAATAATATAAATAATATAATAATATTTATAATAAATAAAAGAATATAAATGCAGAGCAGTGTTGGATTCTGGCTCTCAAGTAAATCTTGTTACAGAGAGACTTGTCAAGTAGCTGGGACTCCAACAAAAACACGCGTCATTCAGTATAGAAGGGATTGGTGCCAACAAGAAGAATTGTAAATCACGAATTAGCTTAACAATGCGATCCACAATAAATGGATTCGAAGCACGGCTTGAAGCGCTTGTGTTACCAAAAATTGTAAGCACTCAACCATCAGAATTGATAGATGTGTCGTCAGGGAATATCCCACCCAACATACCACTCGCTGATCCAACATTCTTTCAGCCTGGCAACATAGGTGTGCCACTTGGTGCAGAATTTTTCTTACAAGTACTTTCAATTGGTCAAATCAAATTAAGCAACAATCTCCGAAGTCTACAATATACTGTATTTGGATGGGTGGTGTCTTTCAAGGTAGAAGAAACCGAAGTTACTTCTGCTACATACGGCATTTTCAGTGAATCTGATGAAAATACAAGTGCGTTAATCGAAAAGTTCTGGAAATTAGAAGAAGTTGAAAACCCCAAATCCCAATTCACAGCTGCTGATAAACGATGTGAATTGCATTTTTCTTATAACACTCGAAGAAACTCCTATGAACGATTTGTGGTAAAAATTCCCTTCACGGACAGTCCAGCACCATTAGGAAAATTAAAACAAATGGCTCTTAATAATTTCATGTCAATAGAAAAGCGGCTGGGCAAAAACCCTGAACTCAAGTTTTTGTACACTAACTTTATGAAAGAATATAAAAGTTTGGGACACATGACTGAAGTGCCAAGTCCAGAAATTTGGCGCAGACCACACTATGATATTCCACACCATTGCATTAGAAAACCTGATAGTAACAGTACTAAGTTACGAGTAGTGTTTGACGCTTCCGCGAAGACATCATCAGGTTTATCATTAAATGACATAATCAGTGTTGCCATGTGGGCAGATAAAACTTGTTTTGCCAGTTTTTTGAGAGGGTGGAAAGTTTTCAAGTTTTTCCCTAAAAAAATAAAGTTTTATTTTATTTTACCCAGTTTTTCAAGTTTTTACGATTAAAACGATGCTTTCTATTTTAGTTTTATTTTAGTCAAATAGATAAACTAAATTGTATGTTACTACAAAAACATAAGTACCATTTGAAGCTGTTACTACTAATTTTCCCTACTTTTCAAAAATTTATTTATATGACAGCGCTGTTGCTATCATTGTTTTTGTTCTTTTGTCTCGGTTTCCCATCGTCAAGTCTTGGGAATTTTTTGGCATTCCTTTTTAAACTTGACGCTTCCGTTTACATACATTCAGAGTTGACGATCAAGTCTTCCGTATTTTCTTGAGAAATGAAGTGGCCAAAATAACGAGACAACGAGAGAACAAAGCGAATTGCCAAAAATTTTAAAGCACATTCTAGTCTGTTCTTCTATTACAAAAATTTAATTTTGGTAATGATTTTCTAAAATGTGTCGAACTTTTAGCATGTTTTAAAAAGGCAAGATTTCACTATTCCAATTTGTGTGTTTTTCTTCCTAATGTCATTCAATCAGAAAAATTGCAGGAAATTGATGGTGAGTGGCATGAGTTGCGTCACATTAATTTTGGTGATTTGAATGTACTGAATGAAAATAGTATTGAAATATTTGGAAAGCAATATTATTATTATCGATTCCTAGATAAAATTATTTCTACATTTGCTGTTGCTTCAGGAATCGATAAAACAGAATATACAACTCTTCTTAGTAATAAAAATACTTCGGAATTATCTCCACATTTATAAAATTAATCCATGTAAAGTAATGTGATTTATTAATGCATAAATATGATGTAATTAAGTATGATCTCAAAAATAGGTGATGACATTTACAACCATTTAAATCTGACATGTTTGTTTATGTAAATTTTTATGTCCTGATAAACTTATAATTTAAATGATTTTAGTTAACGAATGCGATTGGTTTTGTTTTGTTAAATTATAAACTTAATTTAAATACTTTATTTTGAATACAATAAGCACACATTTTAAAAATACATGTTTTAGTTCATTTTTAATATCAAGTTTTTTTTTCTGGAAATTAAAGTTTTTTTTAAAAAAATATGGCAACACTGGACATAATGCACACGGGGCCGATCATCTAAAATGATTTGTTTACCATTTTACTACGCTTTCGAATACCAAGATACGTTTTCACTACATATAAAGGGTGATTTTTTTGAGGTTATGATTTTCATGCATTAGTATTTGACAGATCACGTGGGATTTCAGACATGGTGTCAAAGAGAAAGATGCTCAGTATGCTTTGACATTTCATCATGAATAGACTTACTAACGAGCAACGCTTGCAAATCATTGAATTTTATTACCAAAATCAGTGTTCGGTTCGAAATGTGTTTTATCGACAAATTTTGTTCAGCGATGAGGCTCATTTCTGGTTGAATGGCTACGTAAATAAGCAAAATTGCCGCATTTGGAGTGAAGAGCAACCAGAAGCCGTTCAAGAACTGGCCATGCATCCCGAAAAATGCACTGTTTGGTGTGGTTTGTACGCTGGTGGAATCATTGGACCGTATTTTTTCAAAGATGCTGTTGGACGCAACGTTACGGTGAATGGTGATCGCTATCGTTCGATGCTAACAAACTTTTTGTTGCCAAAAATGGAAGAACTGAACTTGGTTGACATGTGGTTTCAACAAGATGGCGCTACATGCCACACATCTCGCGATTCTATGGCCATTTTGAGGGAAAACTTCGGAGAACAATTAATCTCAAGAAATGGACCGGTAAGTTGGCCACCAAGATCATGCGATTTGACGCCTTTAGACTATTTTTTGTGGGGCTACGTCAAGTCTAAAGTCTACAGAAATAAGCCAACAACTATTCCAGCTTTGGAAGACAACATTTCCGAAGAAATTCGGGCTATTCCGGCCGAAATGCTCGAAAAAGTTGCCCAAAATTGGACTTTACGAATGGACCACCTAAGACGCAGCCGCGGTCAACATTTAAATGAAATTATCTTCAAAAAGTAAATGTCATGGACCAATCTAACGTTTCAAATAAAGAACCGATGAGATTTTGCAAATTTTATGCGTTTTTTTTAAAAAAAAAGTTATCAGGCACTTAAAAAATCACTCTTTATTAAGAAAATGCATAGGCAGATATTAATTAACCCCCATGATCGGATGCATCAAGTTATCATATGGAGGAAAAATCCTGAAGATGAGATTATATATTATCAGCTAAACACAGTAACTTACGGGACCAAAGCAGCACCATATCTTGCCATCATATGCTTGTAAGAGTTATCCAAAGAAAATCGCACAAAATACCCCTTGGGAACCATGGCATTGGAGAACAATTTTTATGTGGACGATGGCTTACTCGGTAGTGATAGTTTAACCACCGCCATCATGGCTCAAAAGGAACGGACAACAATTTTAAGTACTGCAGGATTTGAGTTGCAAAAATAGTGTGCTAACCATCCGCAACTACTGCAAGGGATTCCAGCAGATCATCAAGAAATAAATCTTGATTTTGACGAAGAATCACGTGAGAGTGTTAAGACCCTAGGATTAACATGGCTGCCAAAGGATGATACGTTTTGCATCAAGACAAAAACCATCTTCAGCAATATCACAAAAGTCACCAAAAGAAGTGTGAGTTCAGAGTTGGCAAGAATATTTGACCAGTTGGGAATAATGGCTCAAGTTATCATAAACTCGAAAATATTCATGCAAGAACTATGGAAACTAAAACTTTCTTGGGATGAGGCGCTGCCTGCGGAACTACACAGCAAATGGATATAATTTCGAGACCAGCTCCAAGAGCTAAATGAAAAACAAATTCCTCGTCACGTATTTAATCATCAGTTTCCAGAATCGAGTCAGTTGCACATTTTTACCGATGCTTCAGAGAAGGCTTACGGGGCCGTTGCATACCTACGGTCAGTCAATAAGGACGGAAGGATAGCTGCAAGGTTTCTGTGTGCCAAATCCAGAGTAGCACCCATAAATCAGCAGCATCAGACAATTGCACTGTTGGAATTATGTGCGGCCCTACTGGGTGCGCTACTTGCAATAAGAATTCAACAAGACCTCAAAGATTGTAGCGAATCCACATATTTTTGGACTGGTTCTGAGGTTGTGTTATCTTGGATAAACGCAGAAGCCAATCGCATTGCAAAAATTTAGGACTGTTCTACAGCACAACAATGACGGCATATAACATCGAAACAAAATCCAGCAGATGTATTGTCAAGGGGATGTGATCCAAGAAACTTTATGCAATGCAACTTATGGTTTTATGGTCCATTCTTACTACATAGAAAGGAATCAATTTGGCCACAACCATTCTGCAACAATAAATTCAAAATAACAGAAGAAGGCAAAAGAAAAGCACCCAAGGCCTTAATAACAGCCAGAAGTGACGCAGAAAACATGATCTATTCAATCAATCATGGTAACTCATTCAAGAGACTTCAGCACGTTGTAGGGTACTTGATTTGGTTTGGAGAGCGTTCACGAGGCACAATGCAATCCCATCAAACCTCATGGGTACTAACTACATTAGAATTGGATAAATCACTAAAGGCGATTGTACGAGCTGTACAGATGGCCGATTGTAGTACAGTAATGCTAGCTTTAAAGAAAGATGGTGTAGTGAACAGAAACAGTCCAATGCACAGCCTAAAACCATTTTTGGACGACAACGGCATTTTGAGAGCTGGCGGCCGACTAGATGCATCAACATTACCATATGAAAATAAACACCAGATGGTTCTGCCGTATAATGATCCGATAACAAGGTAAATAATGCAATCAATACACGAAGATCACATGCATTGCGGTCCAACTGCATTAGTGGCGCATACTAAACAACGGTTTTGGCCTGTCAAGGCAGCAAGTATGGCAAGGTCAATAGTTCACCACTGTGTCCGATGTTACAGGACGCGGCCACAACTGTAACAGCAAATCATGGCAAACTTACCAGCAATGAGAGCCACACAAGCACGGCCATTTATCAACGCTGGTGTAGATTATTGTGGACCACATTGGGTGCACTACAAATTACGCGGGAAGAGACCAACAAAGGCATATTTGGCTATCTTCTGCTGCTTCGCCACAAAAGCAGTTCATTTGGAAATTGTAAGCGACCTTACAACTGACGCGTTCATCGGAGCCCTTAAAAGGTTCATCGGTCGAAGGGGCCACTCTCAAAACCTCTACAGTGACAACGCAACCAACTTTATTGGAGCAAAAAACCAACTTTCTGAGTTATCACCAGCAGTCAACGCACAAGAAAAGATAATGAACACGTGTAATATATATTTTTATTTATTTGTTTGCTAAGCCTTTACGGCTTTATAGCATTTCAAAACATTTTAAAATTAAAATTCATAATACAATTGTACTAATACTTATAATATCAATAATAATACTAGTGTAAAGAGCTCAGTTCATTTCAAATGCAAATATAAATCCAAAGTTAAATAAATTCAGTTGTAATGTAATGTAAATTAGAGTATGGACGTTTCAAATTGTACAGACTAATATATAATATGAATAAAGGTATTATAAAGCAAAAATCAAAATAAATTAATAATAAATCATCCAGAGGGTCCAAGGCGGTGGTATCGAGAATGAGAATATGTATAAAATATATATCGTTCTGTCTTGAAGCCAATGAAATTTTGGCTTAACAAGTTGGTAATCCGACGAATTGGGTCATATTTACACCAATTTCCTTGTTTGAAAAGAAAATGGTTGCGAACGCAGGCACTAAGACAAACTGGGTCTCATTGGCCACTCATATTAATATACATATAACACCTCAAAGCGGAAATGTGGTACAAAGTATCAGAGTGTGAGATCTAGAACAGTGGTAGGTATCAAGGCAAACAAGGCCCGGTACGCCATACTGATAGTATATATACAATATTATTCATTCTGTGATTCTAAAGCCAAATCGCACCAAGTTTCAAGCAAGCTAAGACAAAGGTAACGAACGCAGGCACATAGACAAACTTTGTCTATTAAGCCACTCATATTTATATATATACTATACAGATCGTTCTCACATAAAAAAAAAAAAAAAAAAAAAAAAAAACATCCTATATAGGAATAAGTCCGGCAAGTTCAGGTACATTCAGATGTAAATGTGTTGATTGATTACCATCCAACAGTAAAATGTCCGTATCCTTGGAAGATTATGTTGAGAGTCAGTGGCGGTGCTGCAGATAATCTATTATTTTAAGTTTAATTGAGTATAGGCTTTTATTAAAAGATATAACATTTGAAACGGAATTGAAGTCTCCGCAAGCACTTCTTAGTGGTTCATTTTGCAAGTAATTAGTTCTACAAAAGTTCATAAAAAGTACCTCAAAAAATCTTCTAGGTCGAAGAGGAAGATTAAAGTAAATTTTACTCAGTAAGTATGGACTGTCAACAAATCCATGTATAAGTAGATAAATCCAGTAAACATTAAGCATGATTCTACGATTTCTTAGAGAAGGTAGGTTAAAAAGCTTTAATCGATATTCATAGGGTGGTAAGTGAATGTTAGTATCACAATATATATTGCGTAAACAAAACAAAAGAAATTGTTTCTGTACTGATTCTATATCGTCAACATAACACCCATATCTAGGACACCAGACAATTGATGCATACTCAAGTATGGGCCTTACAAGCGAAGTGAATAATGTTTTAGTAATGAAAGGATCATTAAACTCTTTTGACCATCGTTTAATAAATCCTAAAGTACTATTTTCTCTGCTTATAGCTTTATTAATATGAATGTGAAAGCGAAGTTTGGGATCCATACTTACCCCAAGATTATCGAAAACTTCTAAGAACTCAAGTGTATAGTCACATATTTTGTAATAACTTCGAGAAGGTTGTCTGCGAGAAAAAGTCATGTGTTTACACTTTTTCAAGTTAAGCTTCATGCAATTGATTTCACACCAGTCACAAAGATAGTCAAGATCAGTTTGTAAGAAAAAAGAGTCTTGCACATTTTTATATGACAGGAAAAGTTTAACATCATCAGCGTATAGTAAATTATTATTTTGAATTACAACAGATGGTAAATCATGAATATAAAGTAGAAACAACAGAGGGCTAAGGTGTCTTCCTTGAGGTACTCCGGAAGTAACAGGGAACTTCTCTGACTTAACGAGGTTAAAGATAACACTTTGTGTTCTATTTAAAAATAAGATTCAATCCAAAGCACTAATGGTGTTCGAAAACCGAGAAGGATTAGTTTTAAAATTAAGAGCTTATAATTTGCAACATCAAAAGCTTTACTAAAGTCAGTATATATAACATCTGTTTGTGGACCTTTTCTAAAATTCTCAATAGTCTTTGATGTGAATTTTAGAAGGTTAGTAACAGTAGATTTTCTAGATAAAAATCCATGTTGGAATGGGGACATTAAAGATTTCACGCTATGTGATAACTGTGAGGTTACAATAGTCTCAAAAAGTTTAGGTAGGGCGCTAAGCTTAGCAATTCGGCGATAGTTATCTATTAAAGACCTATTCCCGGATTTATGCAGCGGAATAATAAAAGATGATTTCCAAGCCAGTGGAAAATAGCAAATTGCAAAGACGCTGTAAAAAGCAAAGTAATTGGAATTACAAGCTCTTCACTGCAATATTTCAAAACACATGAAGGTATGTTATCAGGACCGCTTTTATAAGATGTTTTGAGGTTTTTTAAGTAGGTTAAAACTGTATCAACATTAATTATTGGGGAGCAAATATCACCAGGTTGCACATTATAAGGGTAGCTAAAATTATCGTAAGAAGCAGATGAATAAGGGGCCTTAAAAAAAATCTGCAAAAAGTCTACAATCAACATCTGATTCAAATGTTTTATATTTCATAAAAGATGGATATGAATTTATCTTACGTTTAGTATTAACAAAGTTCCAAAAATATTTTGCATCAGATTTTATGTTTAATTTAACTTTTTAAAAATATATATTATAATAATAATCCTAATAGAATTGCCTGCATAATTGCCGGTAGTTATAAAGAGTGATTTTTTAAGTGCCTGATAACTTTTTTTTTAAAAAAAACGCATAAAATTTGCAAAATCTCATCGGTTCTTTATTTGAAACGTTAGATTGGTCCATGACATTTACTTTTTGAAGATAATTTCATTTAAATGTTGACCGCGGCTGCGTCTTAGGTGGTCCATTCGGAAAGTCCAATTTTGGGCAACTTTTTCGAGCATTTCGGCCGGAATAGCCCGAATTTCTTCGGAAATGTTGTCTTCCAAAGCTGGAATAGTTGCTGGCTTATTTCTGTAGACTTTAGACTTGACGTAGCCCCACAAAAAATAGTCTAAAGGCGTCAAATCGCATGATCTTGGTGGCCAACTTACCGGTCCATTTCTTGAGATTAATTGTTCTCCGAAGTTTTCCCTCAAAATGGCCATAGAATCGCGAGATGTGTGGCATGTAGCGCCATCTTGTTGAAACCACATGTCAACCAAGTTCAGTTCTTCCATTTTTGGCAACAAAAAGTTTGTTAGCATCGAACGATAGCGATCACCATTCACCGTAACGTTGCGTCCAACAGCATCTTTGAAAAAATACGGTCCAATGATTCCACCAGCGTACAAACCACACCAAACAGTGCATTTTTCGGGATGCATGGCCAGTTCTTGAACGGCTTCTGGTTGCTCTTCACTCCAAATGCGGCAATTTTGCTTATTTACGTAGCCATTCAACCAGAAATGAGCCTCATCGCTGAACAAAATTTGTCGATAAAACACATTTCGAACCGAACACTGATTTTGGTAATAAAATTCAATGATTTGCAAGCGTTGCTCGTTAGTAAGTCTATTCATGATGAAATGTCAAAGCATACTGAGCATCTTTCTCTTTGACACCATGTCTGAAATCCCACGTGATCTGTCAAATACTAATGCATGAAAATCATAACCTCAAAAAAATCACCCTTTATTTAGTTGAGGTATAAGAAGCAAAATCACAAATGCTATGAGTTTTTTGATACTTTTTATAATATTTCGATTTTAAGTTTCTCAGCTTTCTAAGTTCTTTGGTATACCAAACGGGACCAGATATTAAAGAGGCTTTTTTCTTTAGCACTGAAGGTAAAAAGCAATTATTAAGAGTACTGTTAAAGGCAAATACAGCAGATTCAAGCGTTTCTGGCAATATTCTTGTGTTATTAATATTTAGAATAGATGACCAGTTGAAAATTGACAAATTATTTCTTAAAATTACATAATTCGTTCTTTTAAAGTTAAACTCTAAGGCAGGATTTTGAATACGGTTTGATATAGAATGTTTAGGAGAGTTCAGTGTGATTTCGATAGTTGGATGGTGTGCGTCTTCAGGATACACAAGTGGATCAGACCTATTAACTGAAGCAATATTACTTTCATCAAAATAAGTAAGGTCTAACAATCGGTTATTTCTATTATAGTGGCAGTTAATTTGAAAAAGTCCCTAGCTCGAAAGCTCATTTAAAAATGAGTTATCGGATGAACACTTTGAAAATGGCAAGAGTACTGCAGAATTTTCAGTACAGGAGTTCCAGAAAACATTAGTAGGGTTGAAGTCACCAGTTATTTAAATGTGATCGTAAGGCTGAAGTTGTGAGCAAATTTTATAAATTGACGCCAAATGTTTTCCATACACTTCAACACTAGAAAGTGGAGGTATATATGAACATGTGACATAAATTATCAAAGAACCAAACTTTACAAGAACACAGCAAAGTTCAATATCTAAAGACTCAGATATTAATATTGCTTGTGAAAAGTGAGAAGATTTAATGACAATTAACACGCCACCACCATTGCAAAAATTACCAGCAAATCAGTTTCTAACTTTGCGGTATATATTAAAATTGTTAGACAGAATTTCAGTATTTAAAGTACTAGGTTTAAGGCAAGTCTCACTGAAAGCAATAATGTCAAAGTGAAGATTATGGCTTAAAATGTATATCTGTAAGTTTAGTATTTAAGGTATAATATACGTGTAAATTTTTCGAAAAAAAATTTTTTTTTGTTTAATATGTTCTTTATAGTTCTAAGAATATACATACACATTTTTAAATCGATATTTAAAAAAAAACAGAAGTTATAACAGTCTTCGTTAACCTATGTCTAAGCTCCATACAAAGAAATAAAAAACTTTAAACGCGATTTCCTCGAAACTAGTTTTTTTTAAACGGTTCAATAGATAACTCGAAATCTATTACTTCAATTTCAATAATTTTTCTTGCATTTTGTTCTTTATTTTGTCCTTTAAGCATCCCCTCTAAATTCAAGTATCTATGATTTTTGTTTTTTTTTATATAAACAAAAAAACGCGCGAAAATGTATCTATTTTTCGAACTTTTTACTTCAACTTCCGCCATAATTAAAAAAAAACCCCGGGGGTCTTGCGTACGGGGATGCTTAATATAAGGTCTATGCTTTAAAATGTCATTTGATTTTTTTGTTTCCGATACATGGGAAAGGCCATATCCATCGAACCGTTTTGGATGTCTTTTTTTCGATGCCATTTTCAGCGCCCTCTATATAAAAGCCAGAACTGTATTAAAAAAAAAATATTTTCATAAATTATTTTTTATGTACAATAACCTGTATAAATTTAAAAAAAAATAATAACTTCTTATATCTTAAACATTTTTTTGAAAACAGCTCCTATTTTTGGTTGCTACACGTATATTATACCTTAAACCACGAACGTTTTGATATAAGGCTAGGAACTGAAGGCAACAATCTAGTTTTTTGGGTTCATGCTGTGAACAGGTAAGATAGCCAGTGAAGTTTGAGGCGGTGATTTTTGAATAAATTCATGCACCAAAGTATTTTCCGGCCAAAAATCCAGAACATTATTGAAGAGATCACTAGGCATAGTAATTTTACAGAAGGAGAACAGAAGGAGAATTATCATTTACGGGAACTGCTGAAGGAGGTACAGTTAAAGTTAAATCAACTGAAACTGCAGCGTTCGAAGGCGTCAACTGCTCAGTAGCAGACTTTTTCAGTGGTCCTTCAGGTGTTAAAACTGAGGCAAGTGAAATAAGATCGATATTTGATGACAAAGGAATAGGCTATTGCAGTAGATTTTGCTGAGCTTCGAAGATTTTTGATACTTCACTTTTGTTTTGGAGAAGCTTCATCCAAGACCTTAAACTTTTTGAACAAATTTTCAAACTCAGCTAATCTGGCCTGAGCCGTCTTTAAATCTTTAGACACTTCCAAGAAGCCTCTTCTAGATTGTCTAATGAGCTTAAGGGTATCAACATCCGTAGATCTGCAATCAACACATGACCAACGAAGTCCTTTGCCTTCGTTGATTGCGTCATAAATTCTTGCATTCAACGCTGCGCACTTGAAGTGAAAAAAGGAATCGCACAGCCAGCAATTTACCACGCGGTCGGATTCATCTTTTATAGCACAATTACGGAAACTGCAGAACATTTTAAATTTAAAGTATTAATAAAATGCAAAAATAACCACAAAAAAGAAGATACTCGGTTTTCCAATAAAACAGTTTAATAAGCACTGCAAAGTTATTAAACGCAGCCCTGGCTATGTAAATAATAAACAAAACAAAACAGGCCAAAAGCAGATAAGCAAGTGTAAAGAAAAAACAATCGCTCTCACTCACTCGTCAAATATGCTAACAAATCAACTCATTGCTAATGTTGTTTTTTGTGCACACTGCAATATGCATGTATATTTAAGTTTATTTCATTTGTAACTATATTTCTATTTTGTATTGTATTTTTTTATTGTATGAATATTGATTTTCGCCTATAAAAAGGCGAAAAACTTAATAAAGCTCGCCAGTTAAGAATAAAATTTTTGCTATGTTATAACTTCAAACAAACATTTCAAAGGCTGTTTGTGAAACTTAAAATAATTTTAATCCAAGTTTATGTGCTTGGGCTATAACCTAAAAACCCTAGAAATCCAAACGCGGATTCAAACATTGGCCATAATACACGCGAAGTCAGTGCAGCATTCTCCAGATAAGTGAAAGAGTCAAGTCGAATGGGTCTTGCAGTGAACGCAGATAAGACGAAATACCTAGTGTCAACAAATAAACAGTCCCAGCGTCTTGGAAACCACGTCACTGTTGACAACATCTCCTTCGAGGTTGTTAAGGACTTCGTCTACCTGGGATCCTGCATTAACTCTTTCAACGATGTCAGTATTGATATAAAACGAAGGATAATTCTTGCCAACAGGTGTTACTTTGGGCTAAGTAGGCAATTGAGAAGCAGAGTCCTCTCTCGACGAACAAAACTCACGCTCTATAAGTCATTAATCATGCCCGTCCTATTATATGCAGCACAAACCTGGACGTTGAGCAGTTTTGATGAACAGATTTTGGGAGCCTTCGAAGGAAAGATCCTTCGTAAAATCTTCGGTCCAATCTGCGTCAATGGCGAGTACCGAATTCGATGGAACCACGAGCTGTATGAGCTGAATGAGCTGTACGCTGACATCGATATAGTTATCGAGCGGCTTCACTGGCTAGGTCATGTTGAGCGAATGGAAACGACGCTCCAGCCAAAAAAAATATGCGATTCGGTGCCCGGTGGTGGTCAACGCAGAAGAGGACGCCCACATCTTCGTTGGAAGGATCAGGTGTTGGATAACCTGACCACGCTTGGTGTTTCCAATTGGCGTCAGCAAGCGCAAAACATAAATGGCTGACGCAATTTCTTATACGACAAAACCGACCTACGGTTGTAAGCGCCAGATAAACGTATTTATATATAAAAGTATTCATAAATAGTTATGCACTCTTATAAAGCTTACATAAGAAAAAAAAGGTTGAAACCTTCAATAAACCCTACATAAAGCATTTTTACAATTTTTTTTCATCTGAGCACAAATATTTTCAAAAATATATCAAATCATTCCAAAATACATCGGAAACAAACAAAATATCAAAAAATGTTTGAAATGAGATTCATAATCCTCATACGTATAAAGGCTTTATATTAGGGAAGGGCATATCTGGCGCACATTCTGCGCACAGACTCAGCTGCTGGATGAATTCGGGTGTGAATCGGAAAGGGGAATGGAAAACTGTGAGAGAACGAAGAGCGTAGATTTATAGAAAGTGTGAGAGCGAGAGAATAGCCTTAAGAAAAGCAAGTGCTGCATATTGTGCATATTAAGATGATGATTTCTTAAAAAGGGGATTATTTTTATTTGACGTAGCTACAAAAGTCGATGTTATTTGCTTACTAATGAGGTCAGGGTCTTCAGGTGCATTTATAAAATTGTTTTTAAAAGAATGCCAAATATAAAATAGTAGTTATAAAATTCCCTTTATTTGAAATCACTGAGCAAGCAACATTGGTTTTAGTCGGTACTGAGAGCAATTAAGATTTTCGCAATACACACCAGCGTTGCAACTTAAAACATTTTATTTAACCAAATTTTTACTGAAATTGTTAGTGTCCCAAATTTGTTTTCAACCTATGTACCAACAAAGTTTACCATAAAAAAACAATATAGTATGCATTGTTACCTTCACTTATCACTTTAAAAATTTACAACAAAAAAAAAAATATAAACAAGTTTGTTTAAAAAATGTAAAATCCAAGAATTTGTTTATTAGGGTTGTTTTGAAGTGAATTAATTTTATGTCAGAGTTGCTAAAATTGTAGCAAGTAAACAAAAAATTTGTTGCTTACAATTATTTTTGTTTGAGTTAATTTTTAATTGTTTGGAATTCTGAAATTTTTCAATCCTACCTTAACTAATTGAATTAAAAATATATGAAGTTTTTATTCCGAAAAAAATAGTGGCAAGGCTTGTATGAGAGTCTGCTTTGCGAAAATCATAATGCGCTGAGTGGTACTCTCTTATTCACTTCTTCTTCGCTCAATTTTTCTGTATTTTACCGGAGTCATGGCAAGCCCCCCATCTAGAACACTTAGCACGCAGTCAGCAAGCTCTGTCGCATATTGTTCGCCTGTGTCGTACAGTTGGCGCACATTGTGCTCCTGTGCGCAATATTATACCTAAGAGGATTTTAAAAAATGGCTGAAACGTGGTTCATAAAGCCAAAACGTGGTTTTATAATTATTTGCTCCTATTTGAGCATAAATATTATCAAGAATAATTATAATTATTCAAAATATTTCAATCAATTGCAAAATATGTCAAAAAATTTCAAATATACAAAAAATTTAAAAAAAAATAACAAGAAAATTTGTCGAAAAATGTCTAAATACTTACAAAAAGAAGATAATAAAATAAAAATTTCTTCAATGCAAAGGGTAGTTTTAAAAAAGTTTTGATGTTTGAATATCAAAATGTTCACAAAATTGTTTAAAATAAATAAAACATCATTGAATTTATCTAATACACAAACCATTATTTACACTCTTCCTACCTTAAATCAAAAGTGTTCTGATTCTAACTACAAAGCAGTTCCATGTTTGTGAATAACAAAATTTTAATAGACTTTTTAAAATTAAAAGCCTTTTTAGCTATTGAACGTTTCAAGGCTTCTATGAAACATTTTTATGTATACGGCTGTAAAAGTTGTATTTTTAATTTTTAAAATAATTACAAAGTAATTTGTGCAAGATAATAAAAATAAAGATTTCATTATATTTTTGCAACAAATGGGTTTTTCTGGCTTTTGCCAGTGTGAAATCATTTATAGCGTCCTCATAACTTAATTCTAGTACTTAGTTGTACTTGTACTTATGTAGTTCTTGAGTTGGTTCTCAGCTTGCAAACAGTTCGGACGTGCTTTATAACCCGCTCCAGTTTTAATAATCAACACAATAACAAAAGCCTGACCCAATTTATTGTGCCTTTCAATTTTAAAATAAATATTTTGTGTTTTTGCCAACTTGCACTTTAACAGCTTAACAACAGTACTTAATCACACCAAAAAAAAAACATAAAAAAAAATTTGACTGCAAAAGTTGAATTATTCACGAATTAATAAGACAAGTAAAACCCTATAACTAAAATAACAACTGTGCGTGTCATCATTTTGTGAAAAAAATCTCATTATAATGGAATTCACTTGTGCCAAGAAAAAGTGTTCTATCGAAGACAAAAACGCATTAAAACTTAGATGCAATGGTCTCTGCGGGAAATCCTACCATGGCTGCTGTGTGGGCATGACAAAGGGGAGTCTGAACTAGATTCAGGATTACTCTTTTTAAATTTTCTGCGACGAGTGTAGGGATTTGTCACTTTCACACGTGATGATCGCCATTAAATGTCTGAGTGACTCTCTTAATGTAATGCATTCGAATAATAAACTACTGTGCAGTAAACTTCCCAACTTTGACATCTTCACACACTTATCTGACGATCTAGCTAGAGTAGAGTCCACGTGTAAAGCAAATAACTCTGAAATCTCAACTATTTCTAAGAACCTCAAAGTATTAACTGAAATAGTAAGAGATGGTGAGAAAGCTTTGCATTGTGATAAGGCGATCAATGAGCTAAAAAAAGAAGTCAAAAATAGCTTTGAAATCCTTAAAAATGATGAATCTACCAAAAACACAATGAGTAATCTTACTTCCTTGCGGTATGATATGGATATTGCACTTCAAGCTACATCAAGTAAAGCCAAATTAATACCTCTGCAGCCTGATCCTATGTTTGAAATACTATTTCAAAAAATGAATATCAAAGATGATCTAGATGCGTTTCGAGTGATGCTCGCAGATATAGCGGATGAAGTTAGATCAGCGCCCAATAGAGTTGAATCTCCACCACAACAGATGCTTCAACATAACTCCTCCTCTATTTTCGAAGAAATCACGCTAGCATCCAAGCGTCCGCCATCAGTTGCCTCTTTACCTACTACTCAACATAATATAACACTTGACTCTTCCATTGCCTCAGACACTCCTTTGTTAACAACACCAATCGCTGCTCCTCGAAGAGTTATTCAACGTTTTGGAAATTCGTGGACAATACCAGAATGGGAAAGCCGTCTGCAAAAGCTTAAGTCGGTCAACCAAAATGAGGTTATCACATTATTTATTAGAGGTTTCCATCCAATGCAAGTATATCCTGGGTGCTAAATACTTTTTTTTAAAAGTTCCGCTTCACCTTATCCGAATGCCAAAAAACATCTCCGTGCCAAGCTAAGCCGTGTCAAATTTAACTTACCTTCTAAATACGCATGGATGGTCCTGAGTTCTACCGGTGGTATGCAAAAACACGGAACTGTACAAATATCTAAGTGGATGGACAAACCTGGCAGAACCTGGAAACCGAGAAATATATCTAAGTTAAACGTATCTCCAATTAGTAATACTCCTAAGTCTAATCCTAATATAAGTTCTAATTCTAGCAAAAACACTAATTCTAACCCTAGAATAAGCAATAGTTATAAGCCCAAATAAAACATCTTATGGTATTTCAAACTCGAACTTAAATTCTAATCCTAATTATTGCACTACGAAATCTACACATATCAGAGAACACCATAAATATCTTCATCCTTCCACCAAGCCTAACGCATCAGTGGAGAAGATGTTACCTAAGCCCCATTACAGCCCTGCCCCCAACTGGGAACTAAAAACCAATATTTTTCCAACCTTCTCTCCACAGATCAGTCATAAGCCCACATCGGTTAACTATGATAATAATTCCATTTCAAAAAAAATTTCTCATCAAAACAACAAACCTCAAACTACTCATCGCAATCGCGTTTCTTTCAATCTTAACCCAATCTCTGACCCACCTTCTAATAAAAATAACCCGCAAATTCCCAACGCACTTCATCCTAACTTTGTTCATTCGCATACTTTAACCCCTCCATTGTCCGCTCCTATCACATGTTCACCCTCAAACCAAGTTTGTAGCCCTAAGTCCTTCTTAGACCCTCTCTTACCTCCAAGGGTTAAATTGACTGAGAACTCCTGTGCAGATACAGAGAGCAGATATTCCCTTTCTCGCCTTAGAGAGAATAGTGTTTACAGAAACATTCGTCTATTTCTCGCATTCATGCATAAAGTCCCTGACTCAACATGTATAGCAGGCAAGACCAAGACTAATCTCAAAGTCTTGATGCAGCAAGAAGGTCTGCCAACTGAGGTAAATGGCTTGCGGCACTTATTCAATTGCTTTCATGAGCAACTTGGATTAACAATAAACCAAGTAAAGGAGGATCTTGATACCTATGGTACTCACGTCCGATCGAAACTCGTCTCATATCTTCAAAGTAACGTAAAGAACAGCAACAATACTATTCCTAACCAACCTACTGATCGCAGCCCAATATTTGTGTCTCTCTATTACCAAAATGTGAGAGCACTGCGCACAAAAACTTCCTCAGTATTCCTGAACTCTCTGAAACTTGCCTATGATATATTTGCCCTCACTGTAACTAATCTTTGCCAAGATTTCAAGGATCAAGAAGTTTTTGCGTCCGATTTTGTAGTGTTCAGAGACGATGGACTAGACAAAGACGATCATTCCTCTGGCCGCGGTGTCCTTTTGGCAATTCATAATCGTTATGCTTCAACGTTATTTCAGAATTCACATATTGCAAACTTTGAATTTATCTGTGCCAAAATTAGTATCGCTAAGCGTAATTTTACGTTATATGCTGTTATATTTGCCCGTCTCAACCAACGACAGGCTATCAGTTGGCAGAAGATGCTATAGATTCTATTTTAAATCTCATGGATCCATTTGATACCGTAATATTTTTGGGGGACTTTAACCTCCCTAATCTTCAGTGGGTTTTATCAGATGATGAATGTCATTTCTTCCCCTCAAATCCAATATCTGAAAAAGAAATTCTCTTTACTAGTTGCCTCTCAGACTTCGGACTCTTCCAGTTAAGTGGAGTAACTAACTATATAGGTAGTCAACTAGACCGTGTTTTTTCATCAGAAGTTGAAAACTGTGCAGTTTTTGCAAGCAACCACCTACTCTCAACACTGGATCAGTACCATCCACCTCTTTCAATCACCTTTTCCTACAATAATACTAACATAAACACACACTCCAAGCACTTGTACAGTTTTAACTTTCGGAAAACGGATTTTGAAAAACTAGAATCACTTCTTGGTGGCATTGACTTCCCTAACGTTTTTAAAAATGCTAATGAAGATATCGACAATGCTGTCGGCTTTTTCTATGGTATAATGTTTGACTGCTTCACACAATCTGTTCCTTTTACAAGGCAGAAGAGCTTTTCGTCTTCGCCTCCCTAGTATAATAAAGAGCAACGTTCACTTCGGAATAAAAGAAACAAACTTTGGCGTACATATTTAATATCTAGATCTTCTGCTGACTTCACGAGATACCTTAACGTTTACAACCATTTTTCTTATCTTTGTGAATCCTATCTAAACCATATCCAAACCAAACTCATCACTGATCCAAAAAAGTTCTACCAGTTCATTAATATCAAGATAAAATCAGATAATTACCCGTCAACCCTTAAATTGTCAGACAAATCTTCGGACGACCCTGAAATAATTGCAAATATTTTTGCAAGTTTTTTCAATCAGTCATTTACCAATCATAATGATGTCCTGGACTCTGAATACTGCTCTTCTTTACAAAGTTGTACCCAAACGTCGTTAGTTTCGGTTAATATTACACTAGCTAATGTGAACGAAAAATTACGAAATTTAAAGGACGATTTCTTTCCTGGACCCGATGGCTTGCCTGCTACTATTTACTTACTTATCTGGCGCTTACAACCGAAGGTCGGTTTTGGCCTCGTATAAGAAATTGCGCCAGCCATTTCTGTTCTGCGCTTGCTGGCGCCAGTTGGAAACACCAAGTGTAGTCAGGTTATTCAACACCTGATCCTTCCAACGAAGATGTGGGCGTCCTCTTCTGCGTTGACCACCACCGGGCACCGAATCGAATATTTTTTTCGATGGAGCGTCGTTTTCTTTTCGCTCAACATGACCTAGCCAGCGGAGCCGCTCGATTTTAATACGCTTAACTATGTCGATGTCAGCGTACACCTCATACAGCTCGTGGTTCAATCGAATTCGGTACTCGCCATTGACGCAGATTGGACCGAAGATCTTACGAAGGATCTTTCTCTCGAAGGTTCCCAAAGTCTTTTCATCAGAACTGCTCAACGTCCAGGTTTGTGCTGCATATAATAGGACGGGCATGATTAGTGACTTATAGAGCGTGAGTTTTGTTCGTCGAGAGAGGGCTCTGCTTCTCAATTGCCTACTCAGCCCAAAGTAACCCCTGTTGGCAAGAGTTATTCTTCGCTTTATCTCAATACTGACATCGGTGAAAGAGTTTACGCTGGATCCCAGGTAGACGAAGTCCTTAACAACCTCGAAGGAGATGTTGTCAACAGTGACGTGGTTTTCAAGACGCTGGGACTGTTTATTTGTTGACACTAGGTATTTCGTCTTATCTGCGTTCACTACAAGACCCATTCGACTCGACTCTTTCTCTAATCTGGAGAATGCTGCGCTGACTTCGCGCGTATTATGGCCAATGAAATCGATATCAGCATACGCCAGCAGCATAATACTTTTGTAGAATATCGTGCCACTGCGTCTCAAATCAGCAGCTCGGATGATCTTCTCCATCATCAGGTTGAAAAAGTCGCACGATAAGGAATCACCTTGTCTGAAACCTCGTTTGGTATCGAATGGAGGAGTGAGGTCCTTCCCAATTTTTACTGTGCTGCTGGTGTTGCTCAGTGTCATTCTGCAAATTCGGATGAGCTTTGCAGGAATACCAAATTCAGACATGGTGGAATATTAGATGATTCCTTATTGAACTGTCGAAGGCGGCTTTGTAATGGACAAAAAGATGGTGTGTGTCGATTTGTTTTTCTAGGGTCTTCTCCAAGATTTGTCGTAGCGTAAATATCTGGTCTATGGTAGATTTTTCAGGTCTGAAGCCACACTGATAAGGTCTAATCAGCTGGTTTACGATGGGCTTCAGTCTTTCACATAATACGCTCGACAGGACCTTATATGCGATATTAAGAAGGCTTATCCCACGGTAGTTGGCGCAAATTGTGGGATCGCATTTCTTGTGGATTGGGCAGAGCACACTAAGGGTCCAATCATTTGGAATGCATTCTTCCGACCATATTCTGCATAGAAGCTCATGAATGCATTTAAATAGAGCTTCGCCTCCATTCTTGAAGAGCTCAGCAGGTAAGCCATCCGCTCCTGCGGCTTTGTTGTTTTTAAGCCGAGCTATAGCTTTCAAGACTTCACTATGGTCGGGCAGCGGAACTTCAACGCTGTCTTCCAAAATCGGGGTTTCCGGGATATCATCTCTATTGGCGGGATTGTTGTCGTCGTCACCATTCAGAAGCCTAGAGAAGTGTTCCCTTCACATCATTAATGTACTCTGGATATCTGTCACTAGATTCCCATTTTCATCCTTGCAGGAAGAGGCCCGGTCTTGAGAGCATCGGCCAGGCGTCTTATTTTTTCGAAAAATTTTCGGACCTCAGTCCTGTCACCATGCATCTCAATTTTCTCGAATTCACGCATTTCCGCTTCCCTTTTCTTTCGCCTGAAAATGCGTCTCTCTTCCTTCCTCTTCTCTTTGTATCGCTCTTTAGCAGCACGCGTTACAACCGATTGCAGGATGGCTTTGTAGGCGGCGTCTTTTTCTGCAGTGGCGTCGCGACACTCTTGGTCATGCCACCGGTTTCGGCGAGGGCGGTGATAGCCAATCACCTCTTCGGCAGCCGTACGGATAGAGTGGGAAATGTGATTCTACTGCGCGCATATATCGTCTATCGGAGGAGTGCTTTCTTGAAGTGGGAGTGAGAGTCGAGTAGCGAAGTCTTCGAGTGTTCGTTTTGATAGTAACTTTTCGACGTCTAGCACAGAAATGTACGGATTTTGGCTACGACAAGATAATGATCCGAGTCCATATTGGCACCACGGATCGTGCGTACATCTAAAACACTGGAAGAGTGCCTTCCGTCAATCAAAACGTGATCAATTTGGTTGCGCGTCTTTTGATCAGGAGACAGCCAAGTTGCTTTATGAATATTGAGATGCTTGAATCTAGTGCTACTAACGACCATGTTTCACGCTGCGGCAAAGTCAATCAGCCTCATTCCGTTATCGGGGGTATTGTCGTGGATGCTGAACTTTCCGACTGTTGGACCAAAGATATTTTCTTTTCCCACCTTGGCGTTGAAGTCACCAAGCACGATTTTTATGTCGTGGCGGGGGTTGCGCTCATAGGCCTCTTCAAGGCGCTCGTAGAAGCTGCCTTTGGTCTCATCGTTCTTATCTTCTGTCGGAGCGTGCGCACAAATCAGGCTTATGTTTAAAAATCTTGCCTTGACACGGATTATGGCAAGTCATTCGTTCACAGGTGTGAATCGCAGAACATGATGTCGTAGTCTCTTGCCAACTACGAATCCGAATCCAAATTCGTGCTTCTCCGCATGGCCGCTGTAGTAGACATCACAGGATGCTTGCCGTGAGCAACCCTATCCCTTCCATCGCATTTCTTGGATTGCAGTGATATCAGCTTTGTATCTTTCTAAGATATCTAACAGTTGGATAGAGGCAACATCCCAATTAAGGGTTCGGACGTTCCTGGTGCATATCCGTAAATCATTGTCAGTTTTCGTTGGCGGTAGTCGTCATCAGATTTGGAGATAATTTTTATCTTTTTTCTTAAAGTTTTCATTGAAATTTTTTTTTAAGTGGTGGGCTTCAAACCCAACGCACAACCCTTTAAAAACGGGAGCCCGCCGCTCAGATTAGCCGTCAAACTAACGGTTGCCAGTTTGCCGTTTATAGAGGACACTACGCAGAGGTTTGAGTCGACTTGAGACGAGTTCGACATGGATAATGCTGGCCTCACCAGGTTGAGGCAGTCAGACATGGCTTGCCTGCTATAGTTTTAAAAAAACTTTCAAACACTTTAGCTCATCCCCTTTTAGCTCTTTTCCAACTCTCTATCTCTCAATCAATTTTTCCTAAGTTTTGGAGAATTCGTACATTATACTTGTGCACAAAAAAGGGCCTAAAAATGATATCATAATCTATAGACACATTGCAAAACTATCATACACACTCAAAATATTTGAAAGTTTTCTCTACGACATTATGTTTTTTCACTGTAAGGCTATCTTTTCCAATAACCAACATGGCTTTCTCAAGGGAAGATCCACTACTACCAACCTCACAGAATTCGTCTCGAATACCATATGTTCTTTGTGGTGGTTATGAAGTTGACGTTGTCTCAACTCACTTTAGCAAAGCATTCGATAAAATCTCGCACACAGTCATCCTTCGTAAGCTAAAAACTTTCGGCTTTCAACCCCCGTTTATTGCTTGGATTAAATCTTACCTTGAAGAACGTCGATATAATGTCATCTTTAGGTTTTCAAAATCCGAGTTTTTTACAGCAACTTCTGGTGTCCCTCAAGGCGGCCACCTTGGTCCTTTGTTATTCATCTTAACAATAACCAATGTCGATGAAGTCATCAAATACTCAAATCTTTCTGTGTATGCTGATGACATGAAAATCTATCAACGCATACATACTAATGCGGACTCAACCCGCCTTCAAGATGATCTAAATAGTTTTTCTACTGGGTGCCAAAAAAACTTCCTCGAACTCAATATCAACAAATTGTAACAAACAAAATTACCCACTAACTTGGCTACGATGGAAATGAGCCAAGTCCCACGGTCTCATCGCGATTTCTGCACACCTAGCTATGCTTCGGTCGTAGCTCAGGGAAAATGGGAGTGGGGTTGCGTTGGACAGTGGGATGGTGTGGGGGTTACAGATAATAAAAAAAATCAGGTGCAGAGGGTTAAGAGTCTATTCTACCCAAACAAACTCAAAAACAAAAAGAACTCGTTGTGACGCGGACTGGTGATGGTGATTCGAATTGTGGGAGGGGAGGAGGTGTTGTTTTCCCCACCCGGTCTTCACCCACCCAACCTTCTCCAATTTAGATACTTTTTTGAGCCCTCTTTAAACCAATGGCTAACTCATTTGCCCCGCCGCATTACATTTGATGATGAAGAAATGAAAGGGGTTTTTTTTTTCTTTACAAAAACTTGTTATGATAATTTATTAAATTAGTTCATTATTTCGTTCATTGTTTATATTCTTTTTACTTTATCTAAGATACAAGTATATAACTAGACTTCGAATTACTTTTATCTCTTAAAAAAAAAAAAAATAACCAATAAATAAAAATCTGAAAATTTTGTTTGCATTTCTATATTAGATAGATTTAAATTGGTTTACTTGATCTTAAAATTTTATTTTTGTTTTTCTTTTGTCTTATTTGTTTTAATTACATTGGCTTCAGTTGTATTAATTAAAGTGGTCGGATTTTTTGTTTTTATGTTATTTAAGTTCGTTTTTATTTACGATTATTTCGATAATTTTAAGCCGCATTTAGGTTAGTGGTCATTTAGGTTTAATATCCGTTTATTTAATTAATCTTTAAAATCAGTTTTTGTTTACGTTCATTTGATTTCGTTTAACTTCATTACCACGATTTTAAGGCTCATTTCATATCATGTTAAGTTAGTTTTCTTTAAGCTTAATTAGAAAATTTTTCTTTCCTTTTTTTTTTTTTTTTTGAAATCTCGTGAAATAGTAATTTTTTTTATTGGAATTTTACAAGAATATCAACTATTTAATATAGAAACATATTTGGAGTTTTTTTTTTTTCTTTTTGTTCAACAATTATTATTTTACTTTTCCATACTTAAGTTCGTTTTAATGTTTATTATTTGTTTAATATAATGAGATTTTTAATTTTCATTCTCTTCATTTACCCTTATTTTTATTTTATTTATATATATTTTGCATATAATATATTAATAGTTTAAAAATTTTTTTTTCTCTTTTCTGTAAGCAACATGTTTGTGTTTTGGTTCCCTTTCATATTTGTAAAAATTTCTTATTTTTTTTTCCATAAAAAAAATAACGAATATTTAAACATATATATCTATATATATAAAAAAGGAACTTATGTTTGTAAGGCCGCAATAGACTCCTAAACTACTCATCCGATTAGCATAAAAATTTGTGTATAGAAGTTTTTTGGTACGGTCCGTGTTTGTGGGCTATCAATTTTGATCCACCTTGAACACCAGAGGGCGATGTAGTACAAATTTTTTAAAAAACTGCCTAAAACTCACAAACTGCTTATGCGATTAGAATGAAAAGTGGTATACAGTGAGTTTCATGTACGCTGAGTGTTTTGCTGCTATCTTTTTTGACCTATCTTGAACACCAGAGGGCGCTGTAGTAGAAATTTTTCGCAAAACCACCTAAAACTCCCAAACCGCTCATGGGATTAGAATGAAAATTGGTATATAGTAGTTTTCAGGTACAATGAGTTTTTTGACAGTATCTTCTTTGAACCACCTTGGACACCAGATGGTGCTGTAGTACACATTTTTTACAAAATCGCATATTTTTAGTTGTTTTCTTAGGTTACATATGCAAATATTTACAAAATATAAAATATGTCTTAAATTTAGTAAAACTAAAAAAATTTCCGTTATTTTGACATAAAAAACATGAACATATCTTGAAAACTATGAAAAATTTTACTACAACGATATATTTAATGCAACATCGTTGCTCAAAATAATAATTTAATTTTCAATAATTTAATTTTAATTTATTCGATTTTAAAATAACATGGTATAAATCCCTATGTTGAAGATTACAAGAATCTTATATTGAAAACATAAGTCACTTTAAGTGTAATTATTTTAAAAATACATACAAAAGTTTTTTTTTAAAATACAAAAATTTTTTTTTTTTTAAAATAGATACAAAGGTTTTTTTAAAAATACATACAACGTTTTTCAAAAATAAATACAATAGTTTCAAAGCAACAGATATCAATCAATCTTTAAATCTTTTAAAAAGTTCTTTTTTGAAAAGCGCGGCGTTGCAGATATTTCGAAGTTGATGTGGTAACGAATTCCAAAGCCGTACTCCATAAAGGAAAAATTGTCGCTCTGATATTAAAAGATTGTGTCGCGTGTGAATAAGCTGTCTTGAACGTTGAGAATGCGCAAACCGAAGTTTTTCGAAAAGATACGATGGCTCTTTGGTGTATATTACTTTATGTAAAAGAAGTAGAGTACGAAAATCTAGCAGTTTATCAAAGCTCATCGAGCATATTTGCTTCGCGCAATGGGATATATGATCGTATTTTTTTAGACAGAAAACATATCGGGCAATGCTATTGTAAAGCACATTAAGTTTGCGTTTGGCAACATAGTCGCAATTAGCAAATATTTCGCACCCGTATAAAAGTGTTGGAAGCAAATATGTTTTGGCCAAAAGCATTCTTAAATTTTGCGGTGTGAAGTACTGTGTAGACCAAAGTGTACGTAGCATTCCGTACACTTTACCAATAACAACATTAATGTGATTATTCCACGTAAGTGTCCTATTAAATGTAATACCCAGATTCTTTGTAGATTCAACATAAAATATTTCTGATTTGTTCATTAAAATTTTTGGCAATTCAGAAATATTTAGTGGCTTTTTGTATATTACCATACATTTTGATTTCGACGCATTCAGGCACAAGCCGTTTTTTGTTGCCCAACTGGAAATATTTTCCAGATCAATATTAGTATTTTGAATACACTGCGCAATTTCAATTAAAGGAGCACTAGCATAAAGCTGAACATCATCTGCATACAAATGAATTGAAGAATGTTTCAAAACTTTATATAGATCATTTATGTATATTGAAAACAGTAGTGGTCCAAGAACAGACCCTTGTGGGACGCCGCGTGTGAGTGAGAGATGTCGAGATTGTGATTTTTTAGTGCTAACTGCCTGCATTCTTCCATTTAAATAAGAATATATAAGCCTAGTAGAAGTTTTAGAAAAATTG
This sequence comes from Pherbina coryleti, assembly GCA_943735915.1. Classification (NCBI taxonomy): domain Eukaryota; kingdom Metazoa; phylum Arthropoda; class Insecta; order Diptera; family Sciomyzidae; genus Pherbina; species Pherbina coryleti. The sequence goes on along the minus strand of OX030951.1, from coordinate 98,116,850 downwards.
TACATTTTATGTAGTTTGTTGCAAAGAATATTGTGGTCCACGCAGTCAAATGCCTTTGAGTGGTCGAGAAGAGTTAACAAAGTGACTTCATTTTTATCTAACTTCGAGCGGATTTCCTCTGTTACATTCAATAATGCAGTAATGCAACTTCTGTTTGGCCTGTATCCAATCCTGAAATTCAGTTAGTATGTTTTCATTTTTAAGAAATGTGTTTATTTGGTTTTTTAAAACTATTTCAAAAACTTTAGATAAGTATGGAAGTATCGCTATTGGTCTGTACTCATTACTAGATTTTGGAATTGGTATTATTTTTGCGGACTTCCAACTGGTTGGGAAAGCCGAAGTAGTCAGAATCGTGTTAAAAATATGTGTTACATACTGCACCAGTTTCGGAAGTATTATTCTGAGAAATTTAGGTTGAATGCCATCGAAGCCTGTCGCGTTAGACTTTACTTCACAACAACTTTTATATACATCGTACTGATTAACGCAGACAAATTCTAGGAAGTTTTGTGAACAAAGGACAGAGGATACATTATCATAATAATTTGACGTCACTGTTGGAATTGATAAATCACAGAATTTTTCATTTAATGAATCAACATCGATTTCGTCTTCAGTATCTGAAATGTGTTTACCTATGCCGATGTCACGTATGCGTTGCCATTTTTCTTTGCTTCCTACGGCTGTTTCGAATAGCTCAGTGTAAAATTCAAATTTTGCTCTTTTTATATTTTTTGCTACGGCACTTTTGAGTTCAAAATATTCTTTATGTAGTTCTGGCGTTTTGTATCTTTTCCAACGATTATATGCTGCATTCCTTTCAAGAATATTGTTGCGTATGCTTTCGTTAAACCAAGGTCTTTCTTTCCGTTTTATTGTTTTGCTTCTGAGAGGAACAAATTGTTGGAAAAGATTGTAAACGTTTGTTTGAAAGTGAGAGACCATATCATCCACTGAAGCAATGTGGTATATAGCATTCCAATCTATATTTGACATTTGAGTTTCTAATTGCTCGTAATTGATGTGTTTATAATCACGATAAAAAAAAGTTTGTGGCCTGTCATTCAAATTAAAATCATAAGAAAGAAAAATCAAATCATGTTTAGAAAAAACCGGAACAGAAATTTGATCATAAGACTGAACTTTTTTCGACTCATTCACAAAAAAAACATCTAAAAGTGTATCCGACGTTTTGGTGAAATGGGTGGGCATGTCAGTATTAACACACGCTAAACCTAAAGCTTGCATGCCGTCAACCAATGCATTTTCTTTCAAAATATTAGAATTAAAATCACCACAGATCATAATATTTGCGTGTGCCGAGCTTTTATTTTGTATCACATCGAAAAATGGCTGAAAATCTATGCTGCGATGTGGTCTGTATACACAGCCCACTAACACTTTCTCATTGCCTGAAATTATGTCAATAAAAATGAACTCTATGGTACTTTGAGCAGCAGATTTAAAATTAAGTTTACATACTATACTATCTCTTACAAAAATAGCTACTCCCCCCGCATGTCCATCTCTATCCATTCGAAACACACGAAAACCATTAACTTTAATCAAACTGTCTTGCAATTCCGGTAAGAACCATGTTTCAGATACACAAATTACGTCCATTTTTGATTCTTCAAATAAATATCTGAACTCATCGATTTTCGTTTTTAAGCTTTGAGCATTGATATGGCAAACATTCAATCCCTTATGTTGTTTGCAGAGTATGCGGATTAGGCTGTGAGCATTGTCTTTGGAATTCAAATAAGTGTTATGTTGAAAACTCATAATTGAAAATTGAAAAACAATACTGCAACGCACGTTTATCTAATAATATAAAGGTAAAAAAGAAGTATCTGCTGCAAATTAAACAATAAAATAAAAATTTAAATTGATGGTAAAAAAAGAATAATGAACAAAATAATAATAATGAACAAAATAATAATAATGGTAAGCTTAAAATACTTTCAAATTTGGACGACGACCCACGATGTTTTTGTTGGCTATTATAGTTGCTATACGTGGTTATACGGTTTAAGTCGAGGTTCGTTGGTTCGGTTGGTTCGGCACCAAAAAAACTGTTGTTGTTGCAATTGTAGGTTTGGCTCAGCTGCATTGCTTAAACTCTCACTTCGCTGCAATTGAACATGATAATCTTCTAACATGTGAAGGGAGTCAATGCGTGTGTAATTAACTTCATTATTGCGCTTGACATGTACGATCCCACGCTTCACGAAAGCAGCAGAGAGACAATTTTGCTTTTTGAGCTTTATTGCAGCTTTGAGAATTGCGTGGTTTGCTTTGGTTAAGCTTTCATTGAAGTAAATGGGAACATTGGACTTAAAGCCAGCATGCATTAAACAGAGAGGTTTATAATTGTTAGAGCGTCTAAAATCGTGAATCGATTTCAGTGTTCGATTTTTGTCGTACGGTGAACATAAGCGTAAGATCACTGCCGCGTCGGTTTTTGTGTGATTATTGTTTTTAATTCGGAAAATTGTTTTAATATTCGGTGGATTGATATTAATTGTGTGACATATATTATGAAAAATGTTTAAAAGATTTTCATTGTTCTCAAACGGGATACCGTGCAAACGCAGATCACACGCGACGGCAGAGTTTTCTTGTTTTTCAAGTTGTGCTTTTAATTCACTGACTTGTTTTTTTAGTTCTGAAGTGTCAGACTCCAGATCTTTATTGATTTTATTATTTTCTAAAAGGCTGACCCTATTCGATATGGCTTCCAGATCATGTTTTATATTAACCATTTGTGAATTTATTGTTTCTATATTATGGTGAAGCACATGGAGTATTTTCTTTTCACTTATTTTTATTGCATTTGTCACTTGTTCGTTAAATTGAGAGGTGAGAGATTCGTTTTGTTTTCCAATGAGTTCGTTTTGCTTTGAAAAGCGCAAATCCATCATTTGACTCAGTTTGAGCCAAAATGAAGAATCAAGCAGCGTAGTTGATGTATCGTTTTTAAGAGATGAAGGTTGGACTGGTATCTCTTTGTTTTTATCTGAAGCGGTTTCTGACGTTGATGGTTGTTTTATCGGCAGATCGTGAATCGAGGAGCGACGAGCCGACAGACATGCTTTGCACTTAAATGTTTGATTGTTTTTTTTCATATAATCCAAATCAGTTTTTGTCAATTTTACACAATGGCAATGAAAATATTCATTGCAGTAAACACATTTGATTTTTTTGTCCTCGTCCAAATGACGTTCTACTCTTATCGAACAGATGCACGGCATTTTTGATTGTTTATTGATTATTTTACTAAGAACTTTGGTAAAAACACTAGAGCGCGAAAGGTATACGTCTTGTTATCTCAACAGGGTCGCAAACAATGAAAAAATGAGACAAAAACAATCAGAAATTTAATTTTGCAACTTTCGAGTCAAATATCTCCGCTGATTTTGTATACATTTTGTTAAATTTTTTTTTTGTCTTAAAGCTTCATCAAAGTACTATGAAAACCTTATTTTAAAAATACCGTTAGTTGAGTATATATATTTTAAATATTTTTTTTAAAAAAGGTCTGAAATTTTGGAGTTTTCCTCACAAAAAGGCTCAAAATTTGTTTTTGTTGTAAAAATAATTTAAATTCAAACTCGCAAATTTTTAACTCTATTTAAAAACTATAACATTTATAAGCATAAAATGTTTCAATTTTACGCAAAAATTAAAAACCGTTTTTATGATTCAAAAAACAAGGCCCAACCCCTTGATTTTTTCGAACAAAATTTTTTTTTTTTTCCAATATTGTGTTTTTATATTTTTTATATTTTGTATTGAAAAATATACAAGCTTAAATATTAATTTTTTAGAAAAAAATATCTTAGTATCTCTTACCAATCAAAAGTTATAGCCAATAATCTATATATTCAAAAAGCAAAACGCTATCTGTGTGATGGCTGGAAACTTCAAAATTACTGAGCCGATAGAGCTGAAATTTTGGCAGTACATTTTTTTCAAGTACGAGATGGCTTAAATTTCTGTCACTACCCCTTTTACCACCCACAAATCAATAAAAATACTATATTTCCTACGGTTTTCGTCGATTTGGCTACATTTTGGTAATTTAGTCTGTAAGCTTACTGTCGGCAACTGTACTAAAACAGGGTAATATCCATTTACTAGAAAACTGGGATGAGCATTATATAAGAGGATGTGGCTCCGCCCATACAGTTAAAATTTGTATTATCGAATAGCTTTGAAAGTAAAAGTAGCAATACTTACATACAAACTCAAAATGGAGTTACTATTTGGTAATCTCCTGCTACTGGAAAACTGTAACGGGCAGTGGTGTCAAACTATGAGTCTAAGAAAAGTTTTGAATACACCTATTATGTTCCCATATAGTTGCAGGGAGCAGCAACGCCCGCCGGGAGAAAGCTAGTATTATATACAATAATGTGAGTTTGCTTTTAAATTTCAAAATATATTTTCAAAGAATATAGCATATGTCTGTAGGTTTAATGCATGTGTTACTAATCTGTATTAATTCAGTTTGTTTTGAAGAAGTAGTTATACGTTTTTCAATACTTAAAATAATTTATAACTATCATACAAGAGCAATTTTTATTTCATATTCACAATATTTAATATTCATTATTTTATGAAAACGGTTTTATTCTAGTGCTCAAGAACTCCTACCATGTGTTTTTGTTGCTCTAATAATTTAATAATTGTTGCTCTTAATACAATGAGCTTATTCTTATTTTGTCAAAATTTACTTTAAGTTTAAATTTGTCGCAATCAAAGCTTAATGTTGGGGAAAAATAATTGCTCACTAATAAGACACTTAATTTGTTTTTGCAAGCCATAATTTAAACTAACAATTTTGAATTTAAATCAACATCAATCTACTTCATTACCTTACATGATTAAATGTTGGGCTTTTTGTTGTTGCTGTTGTTGCCGTTGAGAATGATTCTGCTTCTCCAGTTCTTGCTGCTGATGGTGTTACTGCTGCTGATGCTGCTGAGGATGTGGTGGTGGATGCTGTTGTAGCGAATGTTGTTGCTGTTGATGCTGGGCACTTGTGCCCGAGCTACTGGACTGCGTTCTTGGTGCAGCGGATGTTTATTCTGCTGCTGATGTTGCTGGACGCTTGTGCCCGAGCTACGGTTTCACTTTCAATGCAGCTGCAATAATTGCTGTTGTTGTTGTTGCTGTTATTGTTGCTGGTGCTGGCGTTGGTGTGTGTGCAGATTCGATTGCAACTGTTGTGTCTGAGTCGGCTACTGTGGCTGTGCTACTTGCAAGGCCTGTGGATGAGCTACCGGCTGTGTAACTGCTGCTGTGTTGGCCTTTGCACTTCGTTTACTCTTGATGCGAACAATCGATTTTTCTGCTTGATGTTAAAATTCAAGATTTCACTGTTTTTCTAGTAATTACTTGCTTAGCTTCATGTGAGTGTGTGTGTGTTTGCACTATTTCATTGTAGTTTTTGCAACTTGTCCGGCCATTTGTCGTTCACCTTTTCTTTTTTTTTTTTCTTGTAGCTACTTTATTAGCGTGACCGACGGAATTGCATTTTCATCATTTTGGTTTTTAATCCAATTTAACAGGAATGCTCTCCTTTCACATATTAATCCACTGTACGCACACAAATTCACTTGGATGATGCCAAATAATGTTGGCCACAATTCAAGGAAATATTTTCCAATTGTTTATAATCAATAAACATGCAAATAAATTGTTTTAATCGAAATAAAATAAATTATTAATGAATAAAAATACAGAGCGCATCGCCAAGCACACACAATCGTGGGGACACCAACGCCACCAACGAACCTAACAGAATCTTCTTTTTTCTCGGCTGCTCTGCTGCAGCATCGTTTTTCGTTCACTTCGTTCATTTTTTCCTATCTTTTCAGCTGACAGGCGAACAGGTCTGGCACAGGCATGCATAAAGGTGTGATCACACTGCATAATATGGCGTTCACACGTGAATACACGTAGTTACGCGTAGTTATTTTCTCGTTTTACCTGTGTTAGGAGTTTAATCGTTCGTTAAGTCGTCGTCAAGATGGTGTTTGGTGCACAACTTCGGACAAGATCCGATAGGCATAAATTTAGAACGTCCATTTTGATTGGCTAATTCCGGCTCAAGCACGTGCTGGCCATGTTGAAATTTTCTGTACCTGTCGAACCTGTCCAGGGAGGAAATTGAAATTTTTCAGCTGCGTACAGCTGCGTGTATCCACCGGTAGATGGCGCTACGAAGTCACGAAAACAACAACAACATATCCGGTCGGACAAGAAACAAACGTTGGCCGCCATACTCGGCTTTTGAATTTGAATTCAAACTCGCCGTTGAACATGGAGATCACCATCGATCGCCATTTTGAACTGTCACAAGGCAGAAAAAATTTTCGTGTCATGTCAAGGGAGGTGTTCTGAAGACTCAAAAGCTGTCAAACTTCGCAAATCGAGCTGTCAAAGAATTGGAAAGTGGCTTGGGAGGTGTTCAGAAAATTGGACACAAGCCTTCCCTCACAAAATGCCAAGCTATGACATAGTCGCGTAAGAGAAACCAATCTCCATCGCGAACTTATTACATATTTGGCGAGCCGATTAACTTAGTAAGTTCTTTGTGAGACTTGGGTATAATTTGCGATAAAGGACTTAATTTTCGATCGCATATCAATAATATCATTAGTAGAGCCAACTCTATTCTTGGTTTTGTAAAACATTGGTCCAGGGAATTCTCCAACCCATATGTTACAAAATCCCTCTACCTAACCTTTGTGAGGCCTATACTCGAATATGCTAGTCAACTTTGGTAGCCGCTCTATGTTTCTCATTCGTTGCGTATTGAAGCTGTACAGCGTAGATTCCTTCGATACGCGGCCTCCCTGGTTCCAACAACTTCAATCTACAACCTTATGCTGATCGTTTGATGTTGATTAACATGCAATCTCTTGAAAAACGCAGGGTGGTTGCCGATGTCCTCTTCATCCATCAACTACTAGGCGGCACCATTAACTGCCCTACACTGCTCCAATTGATATCCCTTAATACCAACCCACGCTACCTAAGGTACCTCTCTTCCATCTCAACTTTCATCGCACCGTCTATGGATGTGGCGAAGCTATAACTAGGATGCTTCGTCTGACCAACAATTTGATCAATGAATTCGACTTCCATCTCAGCAGATCCGCACTCCGAAATATCGTTCTTAACTCAAACCCTGCTTCCTCCCTCTTATATAAATTGTGATATATTTTTCTCATACGACTTGTGGGTAGACTATTGCCCACGTAAATGTAAATTCCCTACCCTACAAATAAAAAAAAAAAAATAAAAAAAAACCCTAGAATTAAGAAATGAATGTTAAGTATCTGCTTGTAATAAGCTAATAATAATAATTAAATCTGCTTCAATATATAATAAGGCCAGTGTATTTAATCGCTCATCATTTAGAGTTGCACATAAATAGTTTTTAATTCGTTTTAATGTTGAAAATAAGCGTTCTTCTGAACATTTTATAACAGAAAACTTTTATAAATTCTCAATAATAAGTATTTGTACATTTGTATATATGTATATTGCTAAGATCACGAAAATTCAAAATATTATTTATTTCTGATGCATAATTTATATCTTATTATTCCTCTTTCAATAATATTAGAAGAAAACTATATAAATGAACGAACTTCTTACAGAGCGTGTCTTCTAAGTCATTCGGAATCTTAGATAGTAAATTTGTTGTTTTTTTTTATATCAATATTGGTGAAATTTTTTAAAATATTAAAGTTTAAGGCACTTTGCCTTCATATGAAAGGCACTTGCATAAAAATAGTAAAACGCCCAAAAAATTCCACACTTTTCATAAACTGGATGAGGTGAAGTTAAAAATGTGTTTTTCGGGCCCTCTGAGTTCATATGAATTTATTAATTTTTATACTGACATTAAAGTTACGATCAAATTACATCAGAATTCTATAACTATGTATAATTGGTCGTTGAATCTAATTCCGTACTCATGTTTGACATCAAATGAAGTTTTTAGTCATCATAAGCAAAAAAAAAACCCGAATATCGTTGATTTTCCACTACCACACACTTACCCCATCTGAAATTTTACTTGGAAAATATGTAAATGCCGAATATGCATTAGTTGCATTTCCTGATTGATTGAAAGTTATACTTTCTGTAACCAAAAAAATGTTTTCAATTGCAAGAGTTTTCTACATTATTTTATTCATTACATGTAAGCGCAGTTTTTGCTGTTTAGTTTTCCTAAAACATTTATCGCTCAAAATTAGGACTCACTAAAATTTACAGCACGCATCAAACTTGCTTATTGATTTATTTTGAGCTTCTTTATTAACTAACTACAAAAATATTTTGTTGCCCCGTCAATTCTGCTACAGCCAAATTGATTCCGTTCCTAGATTTTTATTTCCTCAAAATTTTCCAGGTTTGAAATTTTTTTTTATGCAATAACAATAGTGTTTAGTTACTACAGTTTTTTCGCACATTCTCAGCATTAACCCATTTAAAGCCGCACCCCAAAAATCTTTGAAATTTTCAACGATAATGATACTAGTGGCTCAAAATAAGTTAATGTGGGAAAAATGTACCCACCAAAAAATGGTTGGTCTCAAGGACAACACTAGACGTCACGACTAACCATGCAATTACACAATAGTTTTTAATCTACTTTTGAGTTGACCTTTAGACAAATTAACATCAAAAAAGCTACAATTGTTAACTGATTTACTCATACGGTTTAAAGGAGCAGTCAACATATAATTTGTTTTACTTAATGGTAGGTATATTAAATTGTTAGCATTTCTACTGCTTCTACGATTAGAGTAAACATTTATAAGAGAAAGAAGTTCTGGAGAATCAAATACACCGGTTATAAGTTGGTGTAAATAGACGATGTCTGCAGACTTCCTTCTCTCACTCAATGATTGTATTTTTAGTAGTTTTAAGCGATCTTCATAAGGAGGAAGGTTTAAAATGTCAAACCCGCCTAAGCCACTAAGGGCAAACCGCGCAAAGCATTTTTGAATTTTCTCTATTCGATCAACATGCACATTGTAACTTGGAGACCAAACTTGACTTGCGTATTCCAAGTTGCGTATTGCATAATACAACGTTGTTGTCGTAATCATGCTGTTGAATTCTTTGGCCCAGCGTTTAATAAATCCAAGCATAGAAAATGCTTTTTTACAGATGTTATCAATATGCATGTTAAAGAAAAGCTTAGAATCAATACATATTCCCAGATCTTTCACGACATCCACACGACATAAAACAGTATCTTTTATCTTATAATCAAAAACTAAATTGTTCCTTTTTCGCGAAAAGGTCATAAAATAATAAATAAATAAATAACTGGCCATTTCAGCCCTTGAAAGGACTTTGACCTAGCTTCTTATGATCAATTGTGTTGTGCGTGTTATTAAGTTTGTACACAATTGGCCGAGAACCGGACCTACATGCTTAACGCCGACTCCGAACGGCGATGAACGGAAAGTTCTCGTTCTCAAGAAGCTTTACATGGCATTTTGATTACTCTCTGAGGTTTGCCATTGTCTGCAGAAAGGTGGCGGCCGTACAGAAAAATTATTTTAATTCAAATAATTTTCTGTCGCTGCTGGGTTTCGAACCTGGGTTTCCAAAGTTCTTTGACATAGCGGCCACGCACTTTAACCAACTACGCCACGGACGCCACACAGACTATGAAAAGGTCATAGTTTGGCATTTATCTGGATTAAGAAACATATTATTTTTAGAACACCAAACTTCAAAAGATTTCAGATCAGACTGGAGTAGGGCTGAATAGTTTTGAGAATTTATTTTTTTGTATATTTTCATATCATCTGAATAAATGAGCAGATGAGAGTTTTCAATGATATGGCTCACATTATTTATAGCTAAAATAAACAGAAGTGGGCGTAGGTGACTTCCTTGAGGAACACCTGATAACGCAACAAACTCGCAGACAAAACCCCCCGGAATCGTATTTGATATGATCGCTCTGTCAAGTACGATTTGATCCAGTTTACAAAATATTGTGGAAATCCAATGGACTTAAGTTTAAATAAAATTAAATTATGTGGTAACTTATCAAATGCTTTTCTAAAATCAGTGTAGATACTGTCGACCTGGTAACCAGATTCAATAGTGTTTAAGCAAAAGGTGGTAAAATCGAGTAGATAAGATACCGTAGATCTGCCATTAACAAAACCATGCTGACGACTTGTAATGACTTGACGGCAGTGAATTTTTACCCGATCATACACGATTCGCTCAAAAAGTTTTGGAATAGATGACAGTTTAGCAATGGGTCCGTAGTTAATAACATCATTCCTGCAACCTTTTTTATAAATAGGACTAGTAAATGATTTTATCCAAAACAGTGGGAAAGTGGGAAATAACTTTCGTTTATAGATTTATGAAATAACAAAGAAAGTGGTTGACACCAAATTGAACCGCATTGAGTTAATACTGCGGCAGGAATTCCATCGGGTCCAGCGCTAAAATCTTCATCGATCAAACCAATATATTTTAAAATATCCTCTGAGGTAAAGGATAAAGAGTCCAAAGATACTCTGGGTGTAGAATTCATCTATTCAAAATACTCCACATCTGATTGAAAGGAATCTGAACAAAATGATTCTTTAAAAATATTGACAAATAGGCCACTTATTATGACAGGATCGTCTGTAAAACCATTTTGGGTCTTAAAAAATGAAGGAAACCCGTCAGATTTCTTCTTAGTATTAATGAATCCCCAGAATCTCTTTGGATCAGACAGTATTATCAGCTTAATATTGTCGAAATACTCGTGATATAATATAGATGACTGATTTTCAAATTCCAGAAACTGTGAGGATGCAATATCGCAGGCGATATTAATCCTCACAAAATTATAACATAAATATGTAAATGAATATTGAATGAATTCCATACATAATGGTCGCTTAATCATTTCATTTAGCAACATTTATGCAGCCACACAAGGCAACATCAACATGATACTCGCATTACGCACACTGCAACATCAACATGAAACCCGCAACATGCACTCTGCAACATGCGTCTGGCAACAGACATTACGAAGGAGAAGCACACAAGCAACACAAAGAAAAGAGTATAAAAGCCGCTGCACATGCGCAATGAAGTCAGTCTGCGGAGTCGTGTGTTGTACGCAAGGTCTCTTCTGACTAGTAGCTAAAGCATACCCGAGAAGCGTTGTACACATCGAGGCGTTATCAAATATTTTATATAGTTTATCTTTAGTATACCCGAGAAGCGTTGTACACTTCGAGGCGTTAGAAAATACCGTATCTAGTTTATCTTTAATATACCCGAGAAGCGTTGTACACTTCGAGGCGTTAGAAAATACCGTATCTAGTTTATCTTTAGTATACCCGAGAAGCGTTGTACACTTCGAGGCGTTAGAAAATACCGTATCTAGTTTATCTGGAACATACCCGAGAAGCGTTGTACACTTCAAGGTGTTAGAAAATAGATATAAATCACTACCCAAAGAAGGTAATACCCTTCTGGGAGTTTATTTTAAGAATAGCTTTAATCTTGAATTAATAAATGAAATAATTTACTCAAAATTAAACCCAAATCTCTTTTGTTTTTGTAAGAACCTTTGGACCAACCGCTGGGTGTACCTCAGCACATAGGTAACCGAACAGAGCGCTCGTTACAAATGGCGCCCGAGCAGGGACTCTGGTAAAGAAAAGGAAATCTACAGCATCAAAACAAATAATAATAATATATAGAACACTGAGTGAAGACTTTCTACAAACCCCAAAATGCCTCTGAAAACATCATGGGTATACTCCCTTCGTAAGGAAGAACTTCAATCATTCGCCGAGGAATTCTCTTTCGACTCCGCCGGAACAGTCGACGACCTACGGAAGCGCTTTGCACAATTCATTTCCGAAACTGAGGAAAAAACCGATGTGGGACAACGTCTGTTAGAACGAGAGGTAAAGTACTCCAGAAGTCCCTCACCCAACTTACCACAGATCAATATCGGCCCCGCAGAAGCTCAAAAAAATATTTTTATGGCGTCCCAAAACATGCAATCACGCCAAGGAACATCGGAACAGGAATATCCGTCAGTCATCAATCAGGTAAGGAAGTGGTCATTCAAATACGACGGTGGAAAAGAACCACTAGCCTTCATCGAACGGGTCGAGGAACTCGCTGAAGTGTACGGATTGAGCAAAAATCTATTGCCAAGAACGATGCCGGAACTCCTTAAAGACAAGGCTTTGATATGGTTCCGCAATAATAATCGACAGTGGCGGAACTGGAGTACATTTAAAGAAGATTTTTTACAGTTCTTCTTGCCCATAAGGTACTTCGAACAGCTGGAAGATGAAATCCGCCAACGGCACCCCCATCCTAGATAGCCATTCAAGGATTACTTAATCTCCCTCCAGAACTTGATGCGGCATGCACAGTACACTGAGGAACAACAACTCGAAAGACTACATCGAAATTGCATCCAAGATTATAGATTGTATGTGAAACGCAGGGATTTTGGAAACCTGAATGAATTGATAAAACCCGCTGAAGATTTCGAAAGTATTCAGGCGGAATCACGCCAAACACGACCACCGATACCGAGACCTAGGGAGGAGATACATCAAATGATCGTGCAAGATGGCCCTCAATTAATCAATCCCCGCACTGCTTGCCACCGCTGTGGCCAAGATGGTCATAGTCTCCGCGAGTGTCGAAATGCACAAGTTATGTTTTGCTGGGCATGTGGTCGACGTGGGATTCTTACCATTAATTGCAGTCGATACCCACAGGGTACGCGCAGGGTTATCGTCGGGAGCGAGGCCAGACGGAAACCCAAAATCAACACTCTCGCAACTAAGTCACTATTCCACACATATTTTCGCAATGGCTATGATCGGCACAACCCAAGTGAAAGCAACTATCGACACAGGTGCCACAAGAAGCTTTATCAGTGAAACCTTAACAAACAAAATATCAACAGCACAACAAAATCTAAAGGAAACGCAAATAACAGTACGAATGGCAGATAGTTCCACTAGGGAAGTAAATAAAATAATAATAGCCGATATTACGCTCGGCTCCAAGAAGCATCAAACTTCATTGCTTGTTCTTCCTTAAGTCATAGATGACCTCATTCTCGGCATGGACATCTTGATAGGCATTCAAGCATCTATTCAGTGTGGCGGGTATTCAACCACGCTGCGGTGGCTAAATATCTCATCAGAACGGGGAAACACTGCTGAAACACCCTGCTGTACCGTTATTCGCGAAGGAAACCGTAGTGACCTCAACAAAAATCTCTACGGCTTGTCTGAAAAAGAGATCATCGAACAGTTTTTAGCAGGAGAACTGAGCAAATTTAATAGAGTTGAAGGAGTTTGTAATATTACAGCGCATAAAATTATAATGAAAGATGATCGTCCAATTAAACAACGTTACTTTCCACGGAATCCGGCCATGCAAGCAATTATAAATAAAGAAGTCGACGAACTTATCAACAAAGGTGTATTGAACTTTCACACAGCCCACACAGCGCACCTATCGTTTTGGTGAAAAAGAAAACAGGAGCATGGAGACTATGTGTGGACTACCGACAACTCAACTCACGTTCTGTACCTGACGCTTACCCACTCCCAAGAATACACACGATTCTAGATCGCCTCAGAAGTGCCAAATATATAAGTGCATTGGATCTCAAAAATGGCTTTTGGCAGATTCCAATGGAGGAAAACAGCAAACAATACACAGCATTCACTGTACGAGGGCGTGGCTTGTACCAGTGGCGGGTTATGCCTTTCGGTCTACATTCCACACCAGCAACATTTCAGCGTGCGTAAGATCCGGTCATTGGGCCCGAAATGGAACCCCATGCGTTTGCATACCTCGACGACATCATCGTTATCGGATCATCTCTGGAAGATCACATGCAACATCTTAAAGAAGTTTTTCGAAGACTCCGGGCAGCAAATTTAAATATCAATATTGAAAAATGCGAGTTTTTTAAGACAGAACTAAAGTATTTAGGGCACGTCGTCAGTAATGAAGGTATTCACACCGATCCAGAGAAAGTAGTAGCCATAAAAGAATTGAGACCACCAGAGAACGTGAAAGAGCTCCGTCGCTACTTAGGAATAGCATCATGGTACCGACGATTTGTTCCCGAATTTTCAAGCATAGTACAACCACTCACCACTTTACTACGGAAGGGCAAGCACTGGAAGAAGTGGACGGAGGAACAGCAAGAAGCATTCGAATCCCTGAAAACACGTTTAACCGAGGCACCCGTGTTGGCATGCCCGGATTTTACACAGAAATTCACACTGCAGACCGATGCTAGTGACTACGGTCTAGGGGCCGTACTTACCCAGGAACACGAAGGAATAGAACGAGTGATAGCGTATGCCAGCAGAAACTTAAACAGAGCAGAGAAGAACTATTTGCCAACGGAGAAGGAATGTCTGGCTATAGTATGGGCCATCAGTAAAATGCGACCATACCTCGAAGGATACCACTTTACAGTGATCACGGACCACCTTTCACTTAAATGGCTCAATGCAATCGAGAGTCCTTCCGGACGTATAGCGAGGTGGGCACTCGAGTTGCAACAACATACGTTCGACATACAGTATAGGAAAGGAAAACTCAACGTTGTGGCAGACGCGTTGTCAAGGCAACCAGTGGAAACTCTTCGTAAAACAACGCTCGAAGAAAACGTAGAATCCAGTTGTAACTGACTTACTAAGAAGAAGGCTGAGATTCAACAAAATCCAGAAAAATTCTCAGACTTTTTAGAAGAAAACGGTCAACTGTATCGCCATATTCCCAACATTCCAACGATGAAGACTGTGCCCCGTGGAAACTGTGCGTTCCGACTTCACAACGACAGAGGGTCTTGAGAGAAAATCATGACGATACTAGTGCGGGCCACATAGGTATTCGGAAGACCATCGCTAGGGTGGCCAACCGACACTATTGGCCCGGAATGTTCCGCGACGTTAGTAAATACGTCCGAAACTGTGCCAAAAGTTTAAGCCATGCCAACAAGCAGCAGCCGGTAAGATGCTAACACAAATCGTCGAGGAACCATGGGCAATGCTATGCGCCTACTTCGTGGGCCCACTTCCAAGATCAAAACATGGTAATAACATGCTTCTCGTGTTCTTTGATCGTTTTTCCAAATGGACGGAAATTGTGCCACTTCGGAAAGCGACTACCGACTCACTCAAGAAATCCTTCAGAGAAACAATATTGGCAAGATTTGGAGTACCAAAAGTATTGATAACTGATAATGGAACTCAATTTACCAGCAAGGCATTCCGCAGCTTTTTGGACGACCTAGGGATCAAACAACAGTTCACAGCGCCCTATACTACGCAGGAAAACCCAACAGAGCGTGCCAATCGAACAATGAAGAGGATAATCTCACAACTCATGGGCGAAGATCAACGAAAATGGGATGATTTACTCCCAGAAATATCTTAAGCCATAAATACTAGCGTATCCGAATCGAAAGGTTTCAGTCCCGCGTACCTAATCCAAGGTCGAGAGCCACGTCTGCCGAATACCCTATTTGATCAACACACTCCAGGAACCGGACAGGAAACTCATACACCCGTTGAGAAACATACACGCTTACAGGAAGTATTTAAAATTGTACGACGTAACATGGAACGTGCCGCCCAAGACCAGGCCAGACATTATAATCTACGTCGTAGGAAATGGAATTCGCAGATTGGAGAACCAGTCCTTGTAAAGGAACACCACCTTTCAAAGGCCATCGACAATTTTTCAGCCAAACTAGCACCCAAATACGATGGACCATTTACCATAAATGGATTTATATCACCCGTGATCATGCAGCTACGGAGATCAGGAAGTAATCGTATCCGTACAGCTCACGTAAACGAAGTCAAACGTTATTATTCTAATGATAAATCAAATTTCTTTGGGTTAGAAAGGGGGGGGTGTGAGGATGCAATATCAAAGGCGATATTAATCCTTACAAAATTATAAAATAAATATGTAAATGAATATTGAATGAATTCCATACATAATGGTCGCTTAATCATTTCATTTAGCAACATTTATGCAGCCACACAAGGCAACATCAACATGAAACTCGGATTACGCACACTGCAACATCAACATGAAACCCGCAACACGCACTCTGCAACATCAACATGAAAACCGCAACACGCACTCTGCAACATCAACATGAAACCAGAAACACGCACTCTGCAACATCAAAATGAAACCCGCAACACGCACTCTGCAACATGCGTCTGGCAACAGACATTACGAAGGAGAAGCACACAAACAACACAAAGAAAAGAGTATAAAAGCTGCTGCACATGCGCAATGAAGATAGTCTGCGGAGTCGTGTGTTGTACGCAAGGTCTCTTCAGACTAGTAGCTAAAGCATACTCGAGAAGCGTTGTACACTTCGAGGCGTTATCAAATATTTTATATAGCTTATCTGTAGTATACCCGAGAAGCGTTGTACACTTCGAGGCTTTATAAAATACCGTATTTAGTTTATCTTTAATATAGCCGAGAAGCGTTGTACACTTCGAGGCGTTAGAAAATACCGTATCTAGTTTATCTTTAGAATACCCGAGAAGCGTTGTACACTTCGAGGCGTTAGAAAATACCGTGTATAGTTTATCTGGAACATACCCAAGAAGCGTTGTACACTTCACTTACTTACTTACTTATCTGGCGCTTACAACCGTAAGTCGGTTTTGGCCTCGTATAAGAAATTGCGCCAGCCATTTCTGTTCTGCGCTTGCTGGCGCCAGTTGGAAACACCAAGCGTGGTCAGGTTATCCAACACCTGATCCTTCCAACGAAGATGTGGGCGTCCTCTTCTGCGTTGACCACCACCGGGCACCGAATCGAATATTTTTTTCGCTGGAGCGTCGTTTTCCATTCGCTCAACATGACCTAGCCAGCGGAGACGCTCGATTTTAATGCGCTTAACTATATCGATGTCAGCGTACAGCTCATACAGCTCGTGGTTCCATCGAATTCGGTAGTCGCCATTGACGCAGATTGGACCGAAGATTTTACGAAGGATCTTTCTCTCGAAGGCTCCCAGAGTCTTTTCATCAGAACTGCTCAACGTCCAGGTTTGTGCTGCATATAATAGGACGGGCATGATTAGTGACTTATAGAGCGTGAGTTTTGTTCGTCGAGAGAGGGCTCTGCTTCTCAATTGCCTACTTAGCCCAAAGTAACACCTGTTGGCAAGAGTTATCCTTCGTTTTATCTCAATACTAACATCGTTGAAAGAGTTAATGCTGGATCCCAGGTAGACGAAGTCCTTAACAACCTCGAAGGAGATGTTGTCAACAGTGACGTGGTTTCCAAGACGCTGGGACTGTTTATTTGTTGACACTAGGTATTTCGTCTTATCTGCGTTCACTGCAAGACCCATTCGACTCGACTCTTTCGCTAATCTGGAGAATGCTGAGCTGACTTCGCGCGTATTATGGCCAATGATATCGCTATCATCAGCATACACCAGCAGCATAATACTTTTGTAGAATATCGTGCCACTGCATCTCAAATCAGCAGCTCGGATGATCTTCTCCATCATCAGGTTGAAAAAGTCGCACGATAAGGAATCACCTTGTCTGAAACCTCGTTTGGTATCGAATGGAGGAGTGAGATCCTTCCCGATCTAAACTGTGCTGCTGGTGTTGCTCAGTGTCATTCTGCAAAGACGGATGAGCTTTGCAGGAATACCAAATTCAGACATGGTGGAGTATAGATAATTCCTTATAGGACTGTCGAAGGCGGCTTTATAATCGACAAAAAGATGGTGTGTGTCGATCTGTTTTTCTAGGGTCTTCTCCAAGATTTGTCGTAGCGTAAATATCTGGTCTATGGTGGATTTACCAGGTCTGAAGCCACACTGATAAGGTCCAATCAGCTGGTTTACGATGGGCTTTAGTCTTTCACATAGTACGCTCGACAGGACCTTATATGCGATATTCAGAAGGCTTATCCCATGGTAGTTGGCGCAAATTGTGGGATCGCCTTTCTTGTGGATTGGGCAGAGCACACTGAGGTTCCAATCGTTTGGAATGCATTCTTCCGACCATATTCTGCATAGAAGCTCATGAATGCATTTAAATAGAGCTGCGCCTCCATTCTTGAAGAGTTCAGCAGGTAAGCCATTGGTTCCTGCGGCTTTGTTGTTTTTAAGCCGAGCTATAGCTTTCAAGACTTCACTATGGTCGGGCAGCGGAACTTCAACGCTGTCGTCCACAATTGGGATTTCCGGGATATCATCTCTATTGGCGGGATTGTTGTCGTCGTCGCCATTCAGAAGCCTAGAGAAGTGTTCCCTCCACATCATCAGTGTACTCTGGATATCTGTCACTAGATTCCCATTTTCATCCTTGCAGGAAGAGGCCCCAGTTTTGAAACCATCGGCCAGGCGTCTTATTTTTTCGAAAAATTTTCGGACCTCATTCCTGTCACCATGCATCTCAATTTTCTCACACTCACGCATTTCTGCTTCCCTTTTCTTTCGCCTGAAAATGCGTTTCTCTTTCCTCCTCTTCTCTTTGTATCGCTCTTTAGCAGCACGCGTTACAACCGACTGCAGGGTGGCTTTGTAGGCGGCGTCTTTTTCTGCAGCGGCGTCGCGACACTCTCGGTCGTGCCACTGGTTTCGGCGAGGGCGGTGATAGCCTATCACCTCTTCGGCAGCCGTACGCATAGAGTGGGAAATGTGATTCCACTGCGCGCATATATCGTCGATCGGAGGAGTGCTTTCTTGAAGCAGGAGTGAGAGTCGAGTAGCGAAGTCTTCGGCTGTTTGTTTTGATTGCAGCTTTTCGACGTCTAGCTTTCTCTGTGCTGGATTGCGCGCATTCTTCGTTGCGCACAGGCGTGTACGGATCTTGGCTGCGACAAGATAATGATCCGAGTCTATATTGGCACCACGGATCGTGCGTACATCTAAAACACTGGAAGAGTGCCTTCCGTCAATCAAAACGTGATCAATTTGGTTACGCGTCTTTTGATCAGGAGACAGCCAAGTTGCTTTATGAATATCGAGATGCTTGAATCTAGTGCTACTAACCACCATGTTTCGCGCTGCGGCAAAGTCAATCAGCCTCATTCCGTTATCGGAGGTATTGTCGTGGAGGCTGAACTTTCCGACTGTTGGACCAAAGATATTTTCTTTTCCCACCTTGGCGTTGAAGTCACCAAGCACGATCTTTATGTCGTGGCGGGGGCTGCGCTCATAGGCATCTTCAAGGCGCTCGTAGAAGCTGTTTTTGGTCTCATCGTCCTTGTCTTCTGTCGGAGCGTGCGCACAAATCAGGCTTATATTGAAGAATCTTGCCTTGACACGGATTATGGCAAGTCGTTCGTTCACAGGTGTGAATCGAAGGGCATGATGCCGTAGTCGCTTGCCAACCACGAATCCGCATCCAAATTCGTGCTTTTCCGCATGGCCGCTGTAGTAGATATCACAGGATACTTGCCGTAAGCAACCCTGTCCCTTCCATCGCATTTCTTGGATTGCAGTGATATCAGCTTTGTATCTTTCTAAGATATCTATCAGTTGGATAGAGGCACCATCCCAATTAAGGGTTCGGACGTTCCAGGTGCATATCCGTAAATCATTGTCAGTTTTTCGTTTGCGGTAGTCGTCATCAGATTTGGGGATCATTTTTATCTTATTTTTTATGCGTTTCATTGAAATTTTGTTTTTACGTGGTGTGCTTCAAACCCAACGCACAACCCTTTAAAGGCAGGGGGAGCCCGCCGCTCACATTAGCCGTCAAACTAACGGTTGCCAGTTTGCCGTTTCTAGAGGACACCACGCAGAGGTTTGAGTCGACTTGAGACGAGTTCGACATGGATAATGCTGGCCTCACCAGGTTGAGGCAGTCAGACACGTTGCCATGTGAAGATCGCCCCCTTGACCCTCACGCGTTGCCTTGTGAGGATCGTCCTCCTTGTTGTACACTTCAAGGTGTTAGAAAATAGATAAAAATCACTACCCAAAGAAGGGTATACCCTTCTTGGAGTTTATTTTAAGAATAGCTTTAATCTTGAATTAATAAATGAAATAATTTACTCAAAATTAAACCCAAATCTCTTTTTTTTTTGTAAGAACCTTTGGACCAACCGCTGGGTATGCCTCAGCTTTTAGGTAACCGAACAGAGGGTTCGTTACAAAACAAACGTTTGTAGGTTTCCAGGTCATTTGAGTCTAAGCTACAGACATATTTCTCCCAGGCCATGTTCCTATAATTGCGAAGCGTTTTTAATTCCCTTGTGTACCAGGGGTATGCTGAGTTTTTCGCAAATTTGAGGCTAAACGGCACAGACTGAGAAATCATAGTAAAGAGTTCTCAATAAAAAAAATTAGTGGATTCATCAAGACTATGTCCATTATTGTATTCTAAAATACAATTCATATAACAATCAAGTAAATGATTCAGCTTCAAAAAGTCAGCCTTTTTAAAATTTCAAAATCCTAAAAATAAATTCATAAACCTCGTCTATTGAACTCGAATTTACTATGCTCTCTCTGTCCGATTTATACCAAATGCTCAATGGCGGATGGTATTCATCAATAGGAGTCAGAGCATGGAAAGCCCTCTTAACAATGACATTGTTACTGTCTGTAGTTAAGACCAGGTCAAGAGGTCTTTCAAGACTATGATAAATACAACTAACTTGTTGTAAATCAGAACATATATATATAGGGTAAATAACATTATGTGCAGCGAGTAGACGTGCTTTTTTGGTGTCCGCAATTACAACGCTCTTTTAACTACAATTTTTGGCCAACAAGACCAAGTTTTCGCATTCTTACCATAAAACATTATTGTAACCGTGCCTCATAACTTTTTTTACAATTAAAGTCGAAATATTATTGCAATTTTGACTAAAACACTTTTTAAATAAACACTGAGCTTGGAAAAAATGGCAACTTCAATAACAAAGAACACCCGAAGTGCAAAAATCGGCCGCAAACTTACTGTGCCGTCTCCTCTTGCAGGCAGTGCTCGTGTGGATGATTCACCGGCTTTAACAACACCTACACACTTGAATGCAGATTTTAATTCTAAGCTTAACTGCATTATAGAGAGCATCGTTGATCAACTTACGGAAGCTATAAAATCATCAGAGGGGAGGGTCATGGAGAAGATTGGTGAAATTTCTGCTGAGCTGATGAATTTAAAGTTCTCCTTGAATAAAGTTATCGAGAGAGTAACAGTGGTGTAAGCTGCTTGTGCTGAACTGAGTTTGCTAAAGGTGGAGATAAATGAACTCAAAAAACAAAATTAAAATCGTAAACTCGACAGTGCAAATTATTCCACTCATGCTCTTGTGCTGAATGATGAGGTGAGCGCATTAAAAGCACAAGTGGAGAAGTATGAGAGTGATGCTGTCTCAACCGACCTCATCATAAATGGGGTGCCTTCTTCTGCCAACGAGAACCTTGCGACTATTTTTGAAAGAATATGCTCTGGAATTAACCTTGATACTCCTATGCTACGTGATATCCTTAGAATGAGAGCCAACAACAATAACAAAAATTCCTCGATCATCGTAAAGCTTTCCTCCTCATCTGAGCGCAACAATATATGTAGAGCTATTGTTGAATTTCGGAAATCGAACAAGAGGCAGCTGAGACTCAATGACATCGGGTGTGGCGGAGGTACTAGCTTTTATGTTCATGAGAGCTTGACTAAAGCTAATCGAACAATTATGCTCTATGCCAACCAACTTAGGTGCGAAAACCGGTTGGTTGCTGTGTTTTCATTGTGTGGGCGTGTGTTCGTGAGATCATGCCGTGATAGCGATGCAAAATTGGTTCACGACAAGGAGAGTGTAGATTGCGTCGCTGGACCATCGAACCTGAACTCATAAATTTAACTAATAAGTTATGAAATGTGTACCTTATAATTATTTAAATTATTATATCTAAATTTCGTTTTTCTTAAAACGATGTTTTGTTTAGTACTACTCTCTCATCTTTCGACTTACTTTTACCTATTTTCTGATGTTTTTTCTTATATAATTTATATTTATAATTTATTTTACTTAAGTTTTATTTTTATTATATTCTGCGTAGCAAATCTCTCTCATCTCTCGACTTACTTGAGTCTCTTTTCTTATCTCTTCTCTTTTCATCTTATCACTTTATTTTCTTTAATGTTTGAAGCTGTTTGTGACTTATTTAGTTTTGACCAATTTTGATGTATCGTCTAATGGTGCTGTTGATAACTACAAAGCTTTAATTCATGTGCTATGTAAACAGTATAGTGGATTAAATGTAGTACACTTTAATGCGAGGAGTCGGAATGGACTGAAGCTTGACCATGCAAAACATATTTTTGAGAACTCTCCTGTTGATATTGTGTGTATTTCGGACACTTGGTTTAGGAGCAACATTTCTGATTCTCTATATAACTTTAATGGGTTTAAACTTTTTCGTAATGAAAGGCATGGAAAAATGGGTGGTGGTGTGGCTGTTTATTGTAGGTCTAGTCTTAATGTTAAACTTGTTAGTAAGAGTACTGATGTTGTTGAATTTCTTAATGTTGAAATATCTGATAATAATACCAAGGTATAAGTCTCTTGTGTTTATAATCCTAATCGTTGTCATAGTTTAGAACCATACTTTACTGATCTTACTAATAAGATAATTGAGTATGATTTTTATATTGCTTGTGATGATTTTAATGTGGACTTGTTACGAAATGACTCTGCTACTGATAACTTTCATGATTTGGCTACGATGTGTGGTTTAAATGTAGCTAACTTTGACACTCCAACTCGTTATGCCAAAGATTGTGAGCCAAGTTTACTTGACATTTTTTTAGTCTATTTACTGTTTAAATTTGATCAAATTTCATTTCTATCCGATCACGACTTAATTTTTTGTTGCCTAAATATCTGCCTTGATAGAACTTCTCAAACTAGTTTTTCTTATTATGACTATAGATCTATAGATTTCAATGCCTTATTTGATTATTTATAAAGCATGTGCTGGAACGACTGTTGGTTCCATGAATCAGTAGATGAAAAACTAAAAGTGTTTATGTATAATTTAGATGTTGCTTTTACTCGTAATGTTCCTTTACGTTCGATTCATGTCTCCAATAATTCGTGTCCTTGGTTTACCAATCGCGTTAATCTGCTTATTAAGACCCGAAATAAACTTTTTTCGAAATGGAAAGGTAACCGAACAAGTGTAAACTGGGATAACTATCGAAGTGCTCGTAATGCAGCGTCTTATATGCTAAGACAGGAAAAAAAAAAAATTCTTCCACACTCAACTAAATCCTAACTTAAGCTCCAAACAGTTATGGCAAAATATGAAAAAGTTTAGGGTAATTAGCAAAGAGCCTAGTGACTACAAATATGACCCGGCTGTGATTAATGACTTCTTTCTTGCCTCTGGTTTGCCTATTGTAAACAATATAGATAGTAATACAGAAGTATCTGAACATAAAAATAACTTTCTTTTTCGCCCTTTTGAATTTTCAAATGTCAACGAAGATTATGTAGCTAAATGTATACTGAAGGTACGCTCTAATGCAGTAGGAATTGATGGAACGCCCATCAAATTTGTAAAATTAGTAATCCCGTTTATATTAGCGCCTCTAACTCATATTATCAACCATTGTTTGACTTCGTCTCGTTTTCCTGAGCTGTGGAAAGCCGCCACAGTAATTCCTATTGCAAAATCTGCAGACGCCTCTGAGCCTAAAGACTACAGGCCCATAAGTATTCTACCTGAATTGAAAAAAGTCTTTGAAAGAATATTGTTCGACCAAATATCTGAACACCTACATGTTAACAAACTGTTATCACCACTGCAATCTGGCTTTCGGTGTGGTCACAGTTGCTCTACTGCTGTATTGAAAATTATTGAGGACATAAGACTTTCTTATGATCAGAACTTCCTTACCCTTCTCTGCCTTATTGACTTCTATAAGGCATTTGATTCTATCAACCATAATTTCCTCTGCAATAAGCTTAAAAATAACTTTAACTTTAGTGTAAGTGCAGCAAAATTATTATCTAATTACCTAGGAAATAGAATGCAATGTGTAAAAATAGGAAATGTATGTTCTTCTCTTAAAACTATCAATACTGGAGTTCCCCAGGGGTCTATCCTAGGTCCCCTCCTTTTCTCTATGTTCATTAATGATGTTTTTTCTGTTTGCAAATATGTCACTGTCCATGCATACGCTGATGACATACAACTTTATCTCTCCCGACCCACTTGGCTCTTAGAAGATTTGAACTACAGGCTGAACTCTGACTTAGATTCTTTGAACAAATGGGCGCACAACAACTTACTTTGCATTAATCCTCTAAAATCCAAAGTATTGCCAATTGCGAGAAGTGAATCAAAGCTTTGTGGACATTTCGCCCCTATTTATTGGGCGGGATGAGCTGGAATTTGTTAAAAAAGTGAAAAACCTAGGCTTTGTACTAAATTCGCAACTTACTTGTAAAGACCATATAAACAAGACAGTAGGAAAAATATATGGGACGCTACGTTATTTACGAACTTCTATTGATTTTACACCCCTCGAAACCCGACTCCGAACGGCGATGAACGGAATATGTTCTTATTCTCAAGAAGCTTTACATGGCATTTTGATTACTCTCTGAGGTTTGCCATTGTCTGCAGAGAGGTGGCGGCCGTACAGAAAAATTATTTTAATTCAAATAATTTTCTGTCGCTGGCTGGGGTTCGAACCTGGGTCTCCAAGGTTCTTTGACATAGCGGCCACGCACTTTAACCAACTACGCCACGGACGCCACTAATAGAGACGTTCACTAAGCTTTAAATAAACAAACGCCGCACAAAGAGGAATAGAAACTAGTAAGAAATGATCTTCGACTGGGCCGAAGTTAAAATACCCCCACGGCCAAATCAAAGTTTATTTAAAGTCTTAAGTAATCAATAAAATGTTTATTTGTAAAAACATTTTCATTATAGTTTTAACAGAAAATATTCGCTTTTGTTTTTTGATAAAGTCACTTTGTATGGGAGGTAGGCGTAGTTTTCACTCAATTTGGTTGAATTTCATACACAGAGTACATCTTAAATAATCTTATAAAATTCATATACAAAATTTCTTTGTATGGGAGGTAGGCGTGATTTTCATCCGATTTGGCTCATTTGCGAACTTGACCTTTATTTTTTAGATAAAAGCTTAAATATTGAATTTCGTGATGATACCTTTCAAATTACGGCTGAAATCGTGATCACAGACAGACGGATAGACGGACATGGCTAATTCGACTCGGGTGGTGATACTGATCAAGAATATATATACTTTTCTATACCTACCACGCCTCCTTATGGGTGTTACAAACGGAGTGACAAAATTAATATACCCCCATTTACGTTTCTTAAACGTGAGGGTATAAAAAACACAACAACAATTATGCAGGCAAGCAAGCACAAGTTGGCTATTGCAAACAATTATTATAATTATTTTTCAAATTACAAAATATGCACAAAATATTTAAATTGAAAACATGCAAAAATTAAAATTAAAAACATTAATATACTTAACGTTCACAATAATACAAATTTTTGAAAAATGTTATCACACATTTAACACACAGTTAGCACTTAACACTGCAACACAAACAACTAAGCCGACACCGGCAAAGGGACGAGATCAACTGATTTTGCTGCCCCTAAAATGTTGCCGCACTAGGCCCGGGCCTCACAGGCCTAGGCTTAAATCCAGGACTGATTATGACAACAATAATATGCAGAGCAAAAGATTCTAGGCAACCGAAATCCAAGGTCGAGATCGGATGGCAAATGGTGACACAAACAAGATTCCGTTACCCTTTTTGAGAATAAAAGGAGTGAAGCACAGTGAAAAAGTGGCCAAGTACGTCAGTGAAGAGTGTTTTCTGGTCAACCCGAGTGGTTTTATATCGGACGGCCGGCAGTAAAATATCCTAGTAGAATAACGAAAGCTGCTTTTTCTGTCAATCCGAGTGGTTTCATACCAGACGGTCTGCTCTAAAAGCATCCATGTAGACGTGCCATTTTGTTCAGACCATCGTGACGACATAAACGACCGAACCTTACATCTGGCCCTAGTGGTTTCATACCGGACGGCTCATCCTAGTGAGCAGTGGTTTTCTTGTCGGCCGGAGTGGTTTCATACAGGACGGCCGACCATGACACATCCAAGTGACATCACGAAAGCTGCTTTTTCCGTCGACCGGAGTGGTTTCATACCAGACTCTAAAAGCATTCACGGAAGGTGCCACTTTTGTTCAGACGATTTTGACGATTTTACGACCGAATTCTACATTTGGCCTGAGTGGTTCCATACCGGATGACTCATCCTAAATTCAAATACAGAGCGGGCAGACGCCCGGACTACGGATTTCATGTATCCTATTTCGAAGGAAGTCAAGAAGCAGCAGGAACGTAAAAAAATGTGAAATTTAAATTAAAATAACATCTAAATAAAAGAAAAATAGTGAATTTAATTAAATAAAACTATTTTGTATTTTGTATACGGCCTCTAATTATTTATATTGAAAACAATTTTTTCGAGCTCTAGGCCAACATGTTGTCAACAAGACAACATGAAGAACAAAGAAGGCAACAACCAACAACAACAACAACGGCTCTGTATAGAGCAAATCACACAGCTTGACTATACAGACTGTTTCATTGGCCGCTACACCAACTCATCAGTAGCCTTTGTATGACTTTACACTGTGATCCACTCAAGCTAATTAGGTTCTACATATACCGCCAATATGCCGAGAAAGTAACCCGGAATTTGTTTACAAAAATTTACGTTTACTCAGTTACAAAAATTCCAGCGTTCTCTGCCAAAAACAATCTACTGGAGTTGAGGTAGTTGAAGGTAGGAATCATGAGGTTCATGATTCTACTTGATCTGCAAAACTTCAGCTTTTCGAAGAAATATGTAGGACTACGTGTGTAAATGATCCGGTGTAGAAAAATGCAATATCTAGCTTCAAGGTGACTTGGTATATCACGACCAAGGAATTTTTTACAAAAAGCAGAGATATGATCGTGCCTATTGAGACCGTATACATAGCGAGCTGCATTATTAAAAGCTACCAGAAGTTTATGCAAGGATCCTGAATCAGGCTTGCAGTACACGACTTCAGAGTATGATATGATTGGCATAATCAGCTGCAATACTAATTTTCTTTTAGTTTCAATCGGCACAAAACTTTATGTCATTCAGAGATTACGAATAATATAGTAAATTTTTTGTACGCATGAGTTGATGTGATCATTACAGGCAAGTGATGAGTTTATTTGAAAACCAAGATTAGTGACTCTGCTAACAAGTTTCAGTTTAACGGTATTTAGTAGAATTGGAGGCAAGTCATCATGATCATATGGGTTTTTAGAAATAGACAAAACAAATGATTTCAAGGGATTCAGCGTAAGCAAGTTTTCACTAGCCCATTTAGATACTGAAGCTAAGTCCTCATTAACTCTAGCACATAGATCTTCAACTAGACCTAATGGTCTGGAAAGGTACAATTGGAGGTCGTCAGCATATGCATGCATAGAGACGTGGTGACACTTGCTGAAAATATCATTTATGAACATTGTAAATAACAACGGTCCAAGTAAGAAGCCTTGAGGAACTCCACTAGAAGTGCTTTTTAGCATAGCAAAAAAATTATTATAACCCACACGAACCCTTTGGAATCTACCCTCCAAGTAGTTTCTCAGGAGACAGACGGCTGATTTAGAAAATCGGAAATTTAGAGACAGTTTTTTGCAAAGAAGTGAGTGACTGACAGTGTCGAATGCTTTTGATAAGTCCAACAAGCAGAGCATTGTCAAATCACCATTATCATAAGGTACTCTTACATCATCTAGTATTTTGACCACGGCAGTAGAGCAGCTGTGCCCAGGCCGAAAACCAGACTGGAGATGAGACATTAGGTTAAAAAGACCTAAATTATGAGATATCTGCTCCGCCATGAGCGACTCACATATTTTAGACACCGAGGACAATATGCTTATTGGACGGAACATGGGTTGCAGGCTTTGGGTTTTTTTGCTATAGGAATAATAGTAGCCACTTTCTAAATTTTGGGATAGCACGAGGTAGTAAAGCAGTGAATTACTATATGGACAAGCGGACTAAGAACATACGGCAATATGAGCTTAATAAACCTGATGGAGACTCCATCCTCGCCAGATGCATTAGATTTTATTTTCTTTACACTGCGGGCTATGTCCATTGCACTCACAGCATTAAACCGAAAACCATTCAGAGGATTGGTTGTAAAAAATTGTTGAATTCCCAAAATCGTACTTAGCGACAAAATTATTAAAAGTATAATTAATAGTACAATCTATAAACGTCGTCAACACAAATCGAAAATGTGGCAACACTTATTTCTTGACAAGTGAAAAACAAAAAATAATATTAGAAAAATGGAGCAAACAAAAAGAAGATCAAGCCGCATTACAATGAAGCAGCACAAAATTATGATGGTATTTTTTTACTCCAACAAAGGATTGGCAGAGGGGAAGTTTGCTTCATTGCATGGCCGCCAAGAAGCTTGTAAAAAATGGGAGGAGTTAGCTTCACTCCTAAACCAAGCAAGAAGAGTTGAAAAGTCGGCATCACAATGGCAAGCGGTAAGTAAACAATGGTAATAGTTCAATTGTTATGCTTAGATTAACATTCCTTATTTTAGAGTTGGCGCGACCTAAAAAGGCAAACATCTATAAAACCAAGGGAGCGCAGGAAGGAAATGACAAATACTGGTGGAAACCCGCTCACACTTCCTGCGCTCACCGAACTTTTTTTTTTTTTTATTCGCCCGGAGGTATGAAATCTTCTAAAGATACGTATGGCCCGTACCATGCGTATGCACGATTCACAAGATCTAAATCTGCCCAGATCAGCCGGATAGACAGAGTGCGCCCACGTACGAAAACATACCCCCTGTTGGCAAATATAAATTTCCACTAAGCTCTTTGTTGACCTTTCAGCGGAACTTAAAATTACATAAAATTAAATAAAATAGAAGTAGAAATTAAATAAAAAAGAAATTTAAAAAAGAAGTTAAACAAATAAATCAAAATTAAAATTGAACTATTTTTGTGCTCATGTTAATAAACATCATTGAACAGAAGCACATTTTTAATAAAACGAAACAGTACAAGATAGCACCCAAAGTTCTTTATCAGTCAAATATAACTATTTATTATTGTTGTCATTTGGTTTGCTGCCAATGTCCAACCCAAGAACCTACGTGGAAAAGAGTTAACACTCTCAAACACCAAACCAAACTCCAAACATAACGCAGATATATAAATGTATATTGTACAAGCACAATATATATACATATATTTGGAACACTAAAATTCGGGAACACCAAGCTAAAGTTAACTTGATTTGCGCTAGGCATTCTAGGTCATTAACTACTCTGAAGGTAGTAGCATTTGAAAGCTTTCCAGAGGAAGAGGTAACTACATTGTTATAAGCGTGTATTTATTAATAATTTTTAATATAGCATTTGCTATAAAAATCCTCTTGGAAATTGGGAACACAGATGCTCTGTATGAGATCCCTATAGTGCCTAATATAATTGGAGACGGAGCGATTGAAGCTTCTGATGACATTCAAGACGAAGAAAATTGGCCTGTGGAAGAGCTCGACGTGACAGCAGATGAACCACCAAAAGAAAACAAAAATAAAGACAATGTGCAAAATAAGAATTCCAATGATGACACAGATGGATTCGGCGCGGGAACAGTTTGTTACAATAGCAAAAAAGCAGGCAGATGCAATTATAGTAAGTAAATTGCCATAAATCAAAGTAAGGTGTGTTTCTATACATTTGGATCTCTTACAGATACAAGCTGAATCAGCCAAACAGCAAGCAAATGCATCAAAGCAACTGGCTGAAGCTGCGCTATTGCAAGCAAATGCTTACGATCGAATTGCGTCAAATTCGCTTTAATGACCTAAAAATTATACAATATAATAAAAGTAATAACATAATAATAATATAATAATAATAAAATAATAACAAATAATAATAACACTAACATATAATAACAAAAATTGATAAAAATATGTGACTGAAGTGATACAATTAACTTAGTACTTACTTTGTACTGAAATTTACTTTTTTTTTTATTCACAGCTTATTCATTTACATTGAAGTTTCTTTTTTAGTATTAAATTTTTTTTAGTATTAAGTGCATTTTTTAGTAATAAGTCTCTTTTTATTATTTGGTTTAACTTATTTATTTTTGATTCCAATGAAAAAAAAAGAATAAATAAAATAAAAAATTAATAAAATTGATTGATTGTGGTTTGATATGAAAATTTTTGCGCAATTAAGCGATCTTGTATGCGTTTTGCAATCGATGAACGAAACTCGATTTCGATTTCATCAATTGCTGCAGCTTCCGGTTCTACATTTGGTAAAAAATCATCCATCATTTCTTTTGTGCTAGAGGCATTAAGGCTCATGTTATGGAGAACCACACATGCGTTAACAATTTTGTCTGCAAAGCCAGGTTCGTACACTAATACTCTCTGCTTTGAGAGACAGCGCCACCTTCTCTTGAGTACACTGAAAAGCCTCTCCACACAATTTCGGGCTTTGCATAACGCCTCATTGTACCGAAACTATGGAGTACCTTCAGGTTGATTCGTCATGGGAGTAATTAGCCAAGGTTCTAATGGATAGCCAGAATCATCTGTAAATAAAGAATTGTTAATAAGTAAAATATGCTGAATTAAGTACATTTTCTTAGAAGTGTACCAATTAAAAAAGTTTGTCGGTCACCACTTGCGAATGCTCTTTGCATGACACTACGAACAGCACATGCACTCCATATAAAGGCATCATGGTGAGCCCCAGGATACTTCACATTAACATGCTAAATCCGTAGATTGGGGTCGCATAACTAAAAATATGTAAAAAACTTTATGTACAAATACAAGTTTAAGGAATAAGTTTGAACTTACCATTTGGACCCTAATTGAATGATAACTATGATGGTTAACATGTACCTTCGTGTTGTGGTGGTCCAACGACGGAGCCGTGGGAACAGTTAATTGTACCAATAGCACCATCGAAAGTCTGACTCGATGGCCGAAACATGGCCGGTGGCCGATGGACTATCAATCATTAAAATCAATGCATTACTTTTGAAGATATAGCTTTTTACATATTGTGCACACTTAAATAATCAAAACATTAGTATAAAGATAAAATTGGAAAATTAATATAAGCGTAATGCAAATATTGCGCGATTTTTTATAAAATTTGTCATGTTTTGATACACATATGTTGGAAATAAAAAAAAGAGCCGCTGGCGAAAATGGTTTCTATTTGATGGTTGTGTGCAATTATTAAGATGGCTTAGGCGATCCTACATGTTGTTTCGCTCATATTAATTTTCCAATTTGATCTTTATTTATTAAAAGTGTGAACCGTCAAGTGTGCATAATATGTTAAAAGCTATATCTTCAAAAATAATGCATTGATTTTAATAATTGATAGTCCATCGGGTCCATCGGGTGACGGATGCAATAAATTACAGAACTTTTCGTCCAAATGTGCGTTATCCTGTTACGCACATAGAGCGGCAAGCAGCGCTTACCATGTTTCGGCCATCGCGTCAGCCTTTCGATGGAGCTATTGGTGCAATTAATTGTTTTGATTAATTCGAAAAATTGTGCGCATAATATGTAAAAAGTAATGCATGGATTTAACTGATTGATAGCTCGTTGAATAGGAAACAGCATAAGCATTCTTTTAATACCCATAATGCTAGGTTTTGCAGGAAAATTAAAAAATCACAAGTTTTTAAGTTCCATTTTCCCAACTTTCAAGCCTATTACTTCCAAACCAATTGAGGGCGGCGTGAAATTTCTCCGGATTTGAGCTAAGAAGGTCTTAATATATATATGTATTTCACAAAAAGAATTGTAAATTTTGAGTTTTCGTTCATCTTCAATAATACTTTTATTCAGCCATCACAACAGGCTTGACAACATGTAGGATCCCCTGAAACCTCTTAATAATTGCACACAACCATAGTGTTATAATAATGTGTTAGTGAGTTTGACAATTCTCTCTCAAAATGATAAATTTATTTCGCACCGCTCCTGTCAAAAACAGCTGATAGTGAACTGGAATGGAAATAAATTATCTAACGTGCAGTCTTCTTTTGATGCCTTTTATCATTTGAGGCATTCAACATTCTTTCATGGCCTTCGATATGTTTTTAAAGCAAACGATGTGAATGCAAGGCATTTTGGAGAGTAATTTAAGCTTGATGTCGGTGACACCTTACAGCGCACGTTTTTGATAAAATGGCAAAACCATTCAGTGGCGAACTTAACAATTGGGCGAAGACAACTCCAATAACTTATTGTCAACACGAATGCCACAATTAATTGCATTACATATTTATTTATACTCAATTCGCGCAGTAACCTATTAAAACTATAACACATCATCCTCTAGCAACTCAAACAAATAATACAATTTGACAACTATCAAAAGTTCCGTTCTTTCGCTCACAATTTTTTGACAGAAAGAAAGCTATTCATGGCGTTGTCAAAAACTCACTAAGGCCTCAGTCACACGATGATCATTTGATCGCGGTCAAAATATTTTTGTTGTTGCTTTCAACTCTCAAAAACATTAAGAGCCAGAGCGGATGAACAATTTTTAGGGCGATCAAAATATGTTATGACTGTACATGACAGCAATCACGATTAAAACACTGTTGCTGGGTGGGAAAATTTTAAATGTGCTGACTTTTAACAGCTAAAAAGTACTGAAAGTACTACTTTTCGATTGAAAGGTATTATAAAAAAAGGTTGCATGAAGCCCTTATTAAGCTCCAAGTTGTTCTTCGGGGCTTACGCTTTTCTCATATTAGTGTCACTTTTTGCGATATCGTGCTGCACTAGTTGCAGAATGATATGGAATTTATCGTTCCATATTCTAAAATAACTCTGCAGTGCTTGAGGGTCATCCACACTCAATTCTGCAGCAAGCTGCGAAAAAGCCCCTTTACAGGACCGCCTCTCATGCCACTTTTTCAACCAAAACACTCAATTTCTTCTGATTTCTTCTCGAAGTCTCTACAAGTGACTTAGAGGTCGTTCATAAATAACGTGACCGATTTTCGACTTTTTTATCCCCCCTCCCCTCCGTTACTCTTCGTAGTGAATTTCAAAACCCCTCCCCTCCCCCATAAAGTAACGTAGTATTATAAAATAAAATTAGTAATAAATTATCTTCGCTGGGCCGAAGTTAAAATACCTCCACGGACGAACCAAAGTATATTCAAAGTCTTAAGCAGTCAATAAAATGTTTTTGTATTTGTAAAAACATTTTTGTCATAGTTTTAACATAAAATATTCGGTTATGGTTTTGTTTTTTGATAAAGTCACTTTGTATGGGAGGTGGGTGTGGTTTTCACTCGATTTAGATGAATTTCATACACAGAGTACATGTTATATATCAAATATTATTTACAAAATAGCAACACCACATATTAATTTAATTTCACATATTGCTTATATTCGAACTTGACCTTTATTTTTTAGGCTTGAAAGTTACGGCTATAATCGTGAGCACAGACAGACATACAGAAGACAGACGGATAGACAAACGGACATGGCTAAATTGACTCGGGTGGTGATGCTGATCAAGAATATATAAACTTACCTATGCCGTAAAACTAATATACCCCTTTTACGTTTGGGGGCATAAAAAGGAATTGATTAAAAAATATTTGAAAATAGAAGAAACAATTGCCGAAAAGCAAGCAAAGAAAAATAATGCCCTTACTACATTTGCCAATAGTTAACAGTCAATTAAGACGATCAAACATGAAGATGTAAGGATGAAAATGTTTTGTAATGATGGGGTGTATTGATTTCAAATTTTCGAGTTTTTCTATTTTTGGTCACGTTACTATTTCTGAAACCATTCCCCCCTATCATTACTTATCGTAGTACATTTTAAACCCCCCACCGCCTAAATTGGTAACATAATTTATGAACGACCCCTTACAACTTTTGCAAAATCTTGTAACACTCTCCTATGAGCACTGTTCATGAAAACTACTTTTGCTGCGTTCTGCTTTGCCGAAGCTATTAATTGACGCTCCAACGTATCGTAGTCTATATCATTTTCCATTGCACACAATTTTTATTGAACTTTACTATAAACAAAATTATGCTATTTTATTAATATTTTATTAATTCCGGCCTCGGTATTCGAGTAGGTAGCGTGCTCGACTGCTATCCCAGAGGTCCCGTGTTCGATTCCCGGCCAGGCCATGGTCCTTCGCTTTATAAACCTTTCTAAATTTTCTTTCCTCATTCCTAAATCAACTGAAACAAATTTACCACTGAAACATTAATATTTACCACTTGAAATGAAATTATTGAAATGTATTTATGAAATTTGATGAAAAATTCAACAATGTTTACGACTTGAAATGAAATAATTGAAATGTATCTATGAAATATTTAATAAGTAGTCTGTAAGAGTTGATCTCTGTTAGATGAGATAAGTAAATAAATAATTGTGATGTGTAGTTATACGATATTCGATATTCCGAACTTCGAATATATTCATTTTGTCTCAACAAAATAATATTAAACTAACTCCTAGGTCAAGGGCCGTTTTCTCAATATCCAGTTAAGCGGGAACTAACCAGAACTTTAACCAGTGGTTAGGAAAAAATCTTTTTCTCAATGTTCGGATAATTCTTATCTGTCGGTTAAGTGCTGATCAAGATAACGGCATGTTGTGGCTCCGGTTAGCTGCTAATCAGAAGAATAGCTGAGTAGAGTAAACAATTTTATATTTATTTTACACACTAATTCAAAAACAAGAAATGTTTCTTCATATGAAGGAAAATTTGGCTATTTGTTGCGATTTTCTACTTTTATTTCATTTCGCAGTACAAAATCACAATAAAAAAACGTAAACACAAGACAGATGATATGCAGTTTAAGCGTATTCACAATTGAAAAATTTACAATCAATGATTTAACCCAAGGTTACTTAATCAGCACTTTGTGAAACCGAAATTGTTTTTTTAGCTATAGTATGGTTAGATATCTCCTAGTTAAGAACTAGACCAACCGGACATTGAGAAAACGTCCCTAAGGCCCATATGATACTTTATTTTTTTGTCCAATTTTAAAATCTGAAAAGAAGTGGCGCGTGGGCGAGACAGACCTATTTTGTAAGAAAAGGATAAACCTTTATCTTTTTGTGTATTTTTGTGTACCTTTTTATATATTGTATTTGCAAATATTGAGAAAAAAAATTAACAAAAATGAAACTTATTTGAAATGCACATTGTATTTAATTGAAAGAGTTGAAGCCAGTGAATTTATATGGAACCACAGGAACCCAGCTACAAGAATAAGTTAAAAAACAAATTTTTTGGACACTTTGTCGGATGAGCTCAGTTCTTGTTTTAATTCCCAATACGGTAGGAAACTTCATAAATTTTTAAAATGTTATCCTTAAATTTGTCTTATTCTAGGTGAAGTTTTACGAAAATTGAACAATTGGAAATCCTATTAAAAAATTTAATTGAATAAAGTGAAGCACTAACGAGAAGATAGTGTTGTTCTTCAGGAGACAGTAGCGACAATACTGCGTTCGGCAATTGCATTGCTTGTGACATAAGTAAGCTGAATGAGGATTTAAAGCTACAAGGAAAACGACAGATTTTAAGTATTATATGGTAGTTGCAGGCCATAATATTTTTTGATTTTCGGCTCTAAAATAGAATTTAAAATTGTTCCACTTTCTTATAACTTCATTGAACATGGAACATTTCGTTTAAAACAAGAATTGAGTTCTTTTACAACAAGTGGTCAAGAAACTTGTTTTGTTAAGTTTATTTTTCTAGCTGGTGAAAAAAGTTCCTTTTCACTCATCTTCAATTGTTCCTAAACTTTTTCTATAATATATAGGGTGTATTATATTAAGGGCCTACTAAAGTTTTTTTTAAGCGAAAAAACCCCAGTTTTAAAAGTTTTATTTTTAAGCTACTGTTTAGTTAAAGTTAATTTTTTTCTTACATTATAATTATATTTGTTTTGAAGAAAATTTTTTGAATTTTTGGACAATAAATATTAAACCATATAGCAGGAATGGGCCGGCAAAATCCTCTTCCAAACCCTCCACGTGGGTGCCAGCTGGTAATAACTGCTCTAGTGTTCGCAAGAACGGTAGTTAGCCAAGGTTGGAGGCTGCAGTTGGGGGGACAAAGCTGTTCCATAGCTGGACGCTCAATTTGCAGACCTCCAACCATCGGATTGAGGTCTGGGCCGGATTAAGGCGTCATGCGACCCGTACCGAGAATCAGCCTGGCTGGGGGCCCAGTATTAAAAAGCCCAGTCGCAAACGGAGCCATCCGGATACCTGGCGCCCTCCGGATGTAATAAGCCTTGTCTGCGCATGTGGATCTCTGCGCAGATCGACCACCCTTTCTCCGCCACTCGTGGGTCCAATCATGCAAAACAATCAAAAGAAACCAAACTCAAACAAACCTAGCCTTTCGAGGCAACCAAACAACACAACGTCCGAACCCCTGTCCAACTCCTTCCTGTCTGTTGCAGTCGCAACAAGCATCCCGTCCAACCCTAGTCCGTCCGTGCCCTCGTCTCAGTCCAACCCTAAAGTGTCCGTGTCCGTGTCCAACCCCAGCGCCTTCATAGCCCCATGTCCGGCAAATCGCCTTCCGTCCGTGCCGTTAATCCCCCCTTCGGAGGAATCCTCCGATTCAATTCCTCTCCTCGGACGCCTTTACTTGGACAGCACTGAGGAGGACTCAAATCCTCCCTCGACCGCTACCTGTATCGGCACCGACACAGAGGACGAATTGTTGGAGGAATCCAAAATGGAAATCACCGAAATAAAGGTGAAAGCTCCGCTGTCCCCAGGTGCCATCAAAGCTCGCTCCAACTACAGGAGCTCGAATCGCTTCCTGAAAAGGATGATGGCCCGCGATCCAGCTTCTCTGGAAATAAGGGATAAGAAGCTGGTTAAAAAGCACGAAAGGTTGGTGAAGCTCTTCGAGAAAAAGGAAGATGGGCTTTTTCTCGAACCCAGAGTCCCACAAAACCCCGCAATCCCTCCCGTAGCTACTGCCCCTAAGGCAAACGGCGAGGGAGAGACTGCACCCAGGAAAGCGGATCCCCCCTCACAAACTTCCAAGTCCAGGAAGAACCGTAGGGGGAAATCCGATTCAAAGAATGAAGATATCAAAACTATCTCCGCGCCCACTCCGTGCATGGTGAAGCCATCTTATAAGGCTGTGCTTGCCGGACACTCGAGGACCCCTTCTGGGACATCTCGAGACCTGGCAGGCAGAGTCTCCACCGGGGAGCGCGCCGGAACCTCAGGATTGCAGGCCAAACGGCAAAGATCCGAGGATGAAACCAGAGGAAACGGACCCAAAAGGCCCAGACCTTCCCCTGGTTTCAAAGGCGCGCCTAGTGACCTGCAGGTAGCCATCATCGACCAGCAAAATCCGGACGGTAGGATATCGCTGGACAGATGGCTGCTTGTGGAGAACGAGATCCTCAAAGAGATGATGGCCAATACCGAAAACGGCGACTCCGAGGAGTATAAGTTTGACGGTGCTGGGTGGGCCAGGGGGGTGAAGATCGTCGGGTGCAGCAACGGGAAGTCACTTGAGTTCCTCTCCCATACCATCTCTAATATAGGAGAACTCTGGGAGGGGGCCAAGCTCAAGGTACTACCCCGCGCAGCACTTCCGCTTCGCCGACTAGCCAAAATTTGGATCCCACCTCCTGCTGCGCACGAGGACAGCTCCATAGTTGGACTGTTGGCAAAGCAGAATGACTGGGCCAACGTGAAAGACTGGAAACTACTCGAGTCCAAAAAGGGTTCCAATGGCAACGGTAAAGAACTTACCTTTGCCATGGACAAAACCTCAGTGGATCTGATCAGGGGTCGATCAGGGGTGCTGAAATTTGGGCTTGGGGCAGTGAAAGTCAGGGTGCATGGGGAAGGTAAAGGCGCTGATGCTGCAGACAGTGCAAATTAACTTGCACCACTGCAAAGCAGCCACTGAGGATCTGTTGATCTTCATGCAGGAGAAGGATGTGGACGTAGCCCTTATCCAGGAACCCTGGCTAATAGCCAATAGGGTACAAGGACTAGGGGCGAAGCAGTTCAACCTGTTTCACTCCACTGAAGGTAACAAGATAAGAAGTTGCATTCTTGTGAAGAAATCTCTAAATTTTCTTTTTCTTCACAGATTCAGCGACGGAGACACGGTGGCTATAAGGGCGGAGTCAAATGATCACCCAATCATTTTGGCCTCGTCCTATATGCCATATGAAGCAGCAGACCCACCACCGAAGGCAGTCCGAGACCTAGCGACATACGCTAGCACCAGGAACATCTCTATGGTGCTGGGCTGCGACGCAAACGCACACCACATTCAATGGGGCAGCAAGGACATCAATAGAAGAGGTGAGTCCATTTTTGAATACCTCCTTACATCAGACTTGACATTATGTAATAAGGGAGACCATCCCACTTTCCATAATAGAGTCAGGGAAGAGATTCTCGACCTCACTTTTGCACTAGGAAAAAATAGGGAATTAGTTAGAAACTGGAGGGTATCTCCTATCGATTCTTTTTCAGATCACTTTAGGATACTCTTTAATATTGACTTTGAGAACACTACTCGCACAGAACCATTCAGAAACCCAAAAAGAACGAACTGGACTGAATACACTAGATGGCTAGAAACTCAGATCTCTCACCCATGTAAGGATGACCTTTCTGACAGTATAGCCATTGACAGTGCAGTCGGTTTCATCTCAGGGAAAATGAATAAGGCTTTCTGCAAGTTCTGCCCCATCTCCAGGAGTCGCAAACCCAAACAAAAATGGTGGAACAGCGATCTCAAAGCAAGGAGAACTGAGGTTAGAAGTCTGCATAACAGGGCCAGGTTAAGCAAGGAAGAGGCAGACTGGGACTCTTACAGATCTGCTCTCAATTCCTACACTAGAGACCTAAGAAGAGCTAAAAGGAAATCGTGGCAATCTTTCTGTGAATCCATTGAGAACACTAGCGAGGCGGCCCGACTACGCAAAATCCTATCAAAGGATCCGGTAGCCCCGGGCTACCTTAAACGCTCAGACAACTCGTGGACGGAAACTTGCCAGGAGACAGTGACACTACTCATGGAAGCCCACTTCCCTGGCTGTACCGATCCCGCAATACATGCGAACCCGTACAGATCCAGAAGCATCTTCCCAGAAACCCACATTGATATACCCAATTTAATAACAGAGCACAAAATAGAGTGGGCGATTAAATCTTTCAAGCCGTATAAATCGGCTGGACCCGATGGTATCACCCCCGCTATGCTTCAGCACGCTCTACCAGCTATCTCAACCTGGCTTTTAAAAATTTTTAATAGTTGCCTAAGGCTGGGTTATGTGCCCGTAAATTGGAGAGAGGTGAAAGTAGTCTTCATACCCAAAGCTGGGAAAGCTACTCACTCCACCGCAAAAGATTATAGACCCATTAGTCTTTCTTCTTTCTTACTGAAAACATTAGAGAGAATTCTGGATCAACACATAAGATCGCTCCTTAATGACCGAAACCTGTGTAGCAAACAACACGCCTACCTTAAAGGTAAGTCGGTGGAAACAGCGCTATACGAGGTAGTCTCGGTATTTGAGAGAAACCTCCACTTCAAAGATTACACCCTAGCTGCTTTTCTTGATATCGAAGGGGCTTTCAACAATGTAAGCACAGATTTAATAAGGGCAGCTCTTGAAAATCTACAAGTGGAAGATAAGATAACCAAGTGGATTGTTGAAATGCTGAAAAGCAGAATCATCAACACACAAATCGGAAACAGTAAAGCAAGGAAAACAACTTCAAGAGGAACACCTCAAGGGGGAGTCATATCTCCCTTGCTTTGGATCCTAGTTGTAAACGAACTGCTGACTACTCTCAGCGAAAAAGGCTTTAAAGTGACAGCATATGCTGACGATGTCGTACTGCTGGTGGGAGGGAAGCATCTCTCAACCATCAGCAACATGATAGAAACAGCACTTAAAGAAACTGTCGCGTGGGCAGTACCAAACGGACTAGGGGTCAATCCCGATAAAACCGAACTGGTGCTATTCACAAAAAGAAACAAGATTGAGAATTTCTGCCTCCCAAAAATAAATGGCAGAACCCTGCAGCTATCCAATAAAGCAAAATATCTCGGAGTAATCCTTGATTCAAAGCTCACTTGGAAAAGCAACACTGATGAAAGAATAAAGAAAGCAACCAGTGCCTTCTATGCCTGCAAGAAAACCTTCGGTACCAATTGGGGGATGAAACCCAATGTCATCCATTGGATGTACACGGCTATCGTCAGACCCATACTAACCTACGGCTCGATTGTATGGTGGAAGGCCACTGAGAAGACAAGCTACCTCAACTCTCTCTCTAGAGTACAGAGACTGGCCTGTCTAGGAATAACAGGTGCACAACGATCAACGCCTCAGGCAGGCCTGGAGGTCATATTGAACCTTCTCCCCCTGGACGAGTACATGAAATCCACTGCAACCAAAGCGGCG
Organism: Pherbina coryleti; assembly: GCA_943735915.1. Classification (NCBI taxonomy): domain Eukaryota; kingdom Metazoa; phylum Arthropoda; class Insecta; order Diptera; family Sciomyzidae; genus Pherbina; species Pherbina coryleti. The sequence goes on along the minus strand of OX030951.1, from coordinate 98,076,144 downwards.
TTTCGACTTAAGGAGGCTAAGCTTTGGAGGCACTGGACGCATGGACATGCCTCTATACTCACAAAGTATAGTCCTGAGGATCTCGCTACCACCTCGGATTACATCAACCCGAAAATAGAGCTTCGGCAGAACATGTCATTCTCCTTTCCAAAAAGAGAAGAATGGGATTCGAACCACCCTTTCAGTGAACACGACATCCAGATCTTCACTGATGGATCCAAAATGGAGAATGGCACGGGGGCCGGAGTCTACTGCAGTGCACTACAATTATCCTTGTCATACAGACTACCAGATTACTGTAGTGTCTTTCAAGCAGAAATTTTCGCGATCGAAAAAGCGGCTACGACAATCCTAACAAAGAACATCAATCCATCAAGGATAACAATCTTTGTGGACAGTCAAGCTGCGATAAAAGCACTCCGCAGCGAAACAACAAATTCGAAATCTGTACTGAGCTGCCGACAAGCTCTCATCAGAATGAGTCCTCCCCACAAGATTAATATCTGCTGGGTCCCCGGTCACCGTGGCATAGAGGGAAACGAAATAGCAGACAGATTGGCAAGAGAGGGCTCAGAACTGGAAAGAAGTTCTGCGATCGGGTCGATTATGGCTCCAATCGGAGAATTTAAGAAGAGAATAAATGACAAAGCCAGAAATAACACAAACAACTCCTGGTCAAACAGGGACGACTGTGTTATCTCTCGCCACCTATGGCCTAAACTCTGCGAAAAAAGGACCCAATCCCTACTTTCAATGAGTAAAAATGAAACTCGCATCCTAGTAGGAGTTCTCACGGGGCACTGTTGTATAGGCACAATGGCCTCGAGACTGGGAATTCCGCACCCAGACTTCTGCAGAAGCTGTGGAGATGTCGAGGAAACAGAAACCATCAAACATCTGCTTTGCGAGTGTCCTAACCTCCAACAACACCGACTTCGCCACATGGGAAGCAGAGTGTACGGAGAACTGCAGGAGCTCGTGGATGTACCACTGATGGATCTTTTCAAATTTATACGGAGCACCGGTTGGTTCAACCAACCTCGCTCCAGTGACTAACAAGACTTAGTTGTTTTTGACATTTTTAGGACCACAGATATAGGGAACCACAATGGACCAATAGGCCCCCGTGCAGGCAACGTTAGGTTGCCCCTCCCTTCTAACCTAACCTAACCTAACCTAGCAGGAATCCTTAGTTAAGTACCTTAAATATGCGGTGGACACGATTTTTAAGAGCTTGTTTATCTAAAAAAAAAATACAAATGACTAAGTTTCTGCTGAAGCTTTTTGAAGTTTTAATCGAAGATTTTAGAAAAATGTTGATTTTTACCAAAATGACAGATAAAAACTGTTTTTTTACTAAAAATGAATAAAACAATTGTTTTTTTCTGTGGTTAACAAACAGACTTGAAGTGGGTGTAAACCACGTCAAGTCACTTGATGTTTATTAATGTCATCGATAAATTACAATTCTAGTTTAAATAATAACAATTAACTTAACTCAGCAGTTTGGATAAGTGTGTAAGTCACCCAAACTGTGGTTGACATATATTTTAGTTTTTGATTATTAAATATATTTCTTGCAAATTCAATTATTGCATAACTAAACTGCAAGAGCTTAACAGGTAAAAGTTGACCTAGTTTATATGCGTATGTTGCTTTTCGTCATGTCAGCTTAAACGCGCGCACATTAAACCTGGACAATTTTCAATGCATGTTTTGCAATAAACAAAAGTTAAGAAAGAACAGAATAAAATACTTTTGTCGATTTATCAACAAAAAAAGTATTTTTTTTAGGTTATATAAAAAGATTATTTTTCTAAAATAAAAATCGAACGATCAACAGTACCGGTCATATTTGCTTATCAAGTGAAATAAATTTGGTAACGATCCTTAGCATAGTTTATGAGTAATGCTGTCCATCGGTTTTAAACTGCCTTTTCGAGAAAAACTCGTTTAAAGTCTTAAAAGTAGTTTATTTAGGTATACATTAATTTTTTTTCAACGTTCATATTATCATATATTCCAGGACCATATAGGATACCCTTATCATCAATTGTTGAGTCTAATATTTCATATAGCCTCTGCCTTCTCAGGATTCTTCCCTCGCGCGTGGCTTCCTGTGAATTTTTGTTTGCGAGAAAAATACGTGGCATCAACGTTTTTTATAAATTTATGAAAATTTTTGCCACAACTGATGCCAATTTTCATATTGCATCCACAGAATGTTATACCAGGAGCAGAAGTTCTCCTTATTACTGTTATTTTATTTTTTTTTACTATAATGTAAGGTTTTTCCTTTTTCTGAAGACGAAAGGGCCTTTTCCCTCTTTGCTCCCCCTGTGGATACGTATGCATACTTATATGCATACTTATATGCATACTTATATAAGAAGTCAATAAAAAAATATTAGACACTAAAAAGATTGCATTGAAAAAATAAAGACATATTACAGAGAAAAGTTTTTGTAGCAGCTGGTATGAGTAAGCCAAGTACATATATTTTTTTATTGTCTTCTCTTCGGACGGTTGTGCTTATAATTGCAACAATTTTTAGTCAATTGACTTAAAACTTTCTGAGAATATTTTTAAGATGTTATACTTTCGAAAAATATTGAATTTTGGTCCCCGAGAAACTTTAGTAGGCCCATAAGTTTAGACCTTAACAAACTATAAAGAAAGTATTGCTTTCAAAATTTAATTAAATTAATTTTCAAGAAAATTCTTCTTCTTTTTCTCATCTGGCGCTTACAACCGTAGGTCGGTTTTGGCCTCGTATAAAAAATTGCGCCAGCCATTCCTGTTCTGCGCTTGCTGTCGCCAGTTGGAAACACCAAGCGTGGTCAAGTTATCCATCACCTGATCTTTCCAACGAAGATGTGGGTGTCCTCTTCTGCGTTGACCACCACGGGCACCAAATCGAATGTTTTTTCGCTGCAGCGTCGTTTTCCATTTGCTCAACATGACCTAGCCAGCGGAGCCGCTCAATTTTAATGCGCTTAACAATGTCGATGTCAGCGTACAGCTCGGTACTCGCCATTGACGCAGATTGGACCGAAGATTTTACGAAGGATCTTTCCCTCAAAGGCTCCCAAAGTCTTTTCATGAAAATCAAAGTCCAGGTTTGTGCTGCTTATAATAGGACGGGCATGATTAGTGACTTATAGAGCGTGAGTTTTGTTCGTCGAGAGAGGGCTCTGCTTCTCAATTGCCTACTTAGCCCAAAGTAACACCTGTTGGCAAGAATTATCCTTCGTTTTATCTCAATACTGACATCTTTGAAAGAGTTAATGCAGGATCCCAGGTAGACGAAGTCCTAAACAACCTCGAAGGAGATGTTGTCAACAGTGACGTGGATTCCAAGACACTTGGACTGTTTATTTGTTGATACTAGGTATTTCGTCTTATCTGCGTTCACTTCAAGACACATTCGACTGGACTCTTTCGCTAATCTGGAGAATGCTGCACTGACTTCGCGCGTGTTATGATGAATAACACCGATATCATCAGCATACACCAGCAGCTTAATACTTTTGTAGAATATCGTGCCACTGCGTCTCAAATCAGCAGCTCGGATGATCTTTTCCATCATCAGGTTGAAAAAGTCGCACGATATGGAATCACCTTGTCTGCAACCTCGTTTGGTATCGAATGGAGGAGTGAGATCCTTCCCATTTTTAACTGCGCTGCTGTTGTTGACGGATGAGCTTTGCAGGAATACTAAATTCAGACATGGTGGAATATAGATGATTCCTTATTGGACTGTCGAAGGCGGCTTTGTAATCGACAAAAAGATGGTGTGTGTCGATTTGTTTTTCTAGGGTCTTCTCCAAGATTTGTCGTAGCGTAAATATCTGGTCTATGGTGGATTTACCAGGTCTGAAACCACACTGTTAAGGTCCAATCAGCTGGTTTTCGATGGGCTTCAGTCTTTCACATAGTACGCTTGACAGGACCACTGTAGTTGGCGCAAATTGTGGGATCGCATTTTTTGTGGATTGAGCAGAGCACAATGAGGTTCCAGTCGTTTGGAATGCATTCTTCAGACCATATTCTGCATAAAAGCTCATGAATGCATTTAAATACAGTTTCGCCTCCATTCTTGAAGAGCTCAGCAGGTAAGCCATCGGCTCCTACAGCTTTGTTGTTTTAAAGCCGAGCTATAGCTTTCAAGACTTCACTATGGTCGGGCAGCGGAACTTCAACGCTGTCGTCCATAATCGGGGTTTCCGGGATATCATCTCTTTTGGCGGGATTGTTGTCGTCATCATCATTCAGAAGTGTTCCCTCCACATCAACAGTGTACTCTGGATATCTGTCACTAGATTCCCATTTTCATCCTTGCAGGAAGAGAGCCCTCTTGAAACCATCGGCCAGGCATCTTATTTTTTCGAAAAATGTTCGGACCTCATTACTGTCACCATGCATCTCAATTTTCTCGCACTCACGTATTTTCACTTCTCTTTTCTTTCGCCTGAAAATGCGTCTCTCTTCCCTCCTCTTCTCTTCGTATCGCTCTTAATGAGCACGTGTTACAACCGACTGCAGGGTGGCTTTGTAGGCGGCGTCTTTTTATACAGTGGCGTCGCAACGCTCCTGGTCATGCCACTGGTTTCGGCGAGGGCGATGATAGTCAATCACCTCTTCGGCAGCCGTACGCATAGAGTGGGAAATATGATTCCACTGCGCGCATATATCGTCGATCGGAGGAGTGCTTTCTTGAAGCAGGAGTGAGAGTCGAGCAGCGAAGGCTTCGGCTGTTCGTTTTGATTGCAGCTTTTCGACGTCTAGCTCTGTGCTGGATTGCGCGCATTCTTGGTTGCGCACAGGCGTGTACGGATCTTGGCTGCGACAAGATAATGATCCGAGTCTATATTGGCAGCACGGATCGTGCGTACTTCTAAAACACTGGAAGAGTGCCTTCCGTCAATCAAAACGTGATCAATTTGGTTGCGCGTCTTTTGATCAGGAGACAGCCAAGTGACTTTATGAATATTGAGATGCTTGAATCTAGTGCTACTAACGACCATGTTTCACGCTGCGGCAAAGTCAATCAGACTCATTCCGTTATCGGAGGTATTGTCATGGAGGCTGAACTTTCCGACTGTTGGACCAAAGATATTTTCTTTTCCCACCTTGGCGTTTAAGTCACCAAGCACGATTTTTATGTCGTGGGGCGGGGGCTGCGCTCATAGGCCTCTTCAAGACGCTCGTAGAAGCTTTCTTTGGTCTCATTGTCGTTATCTTCTATTGGAGCGTGCGCTCTATTCAAGAAAATTAAGAAATCCAATAAATGAACTTAAATCATCCAATAAATCAATTTACTTTATTGAAAAAAATAGCACTCCAATGTTCTTCTCAAATTTTCTGCGTTTCTGTTTTGTCTTGTATTCACAGCGGCAGCTTGAGAAAAATTTGTCTGAATTATTTGAATGTCTTCGTAAGAAATGTTGTCAAATGAAGTTGAATTTCTAATATTAGTACTTCGTAGAAAATTGTGTAGACACACACAAACTAACACCACTTCGATCACTTCAGTTGGACACGATATATTGGTGCGAATAAAACTTGAAATCTATTCGCTTATATTAAGAAAGCGTTTTCCACAACACGACGATTGCTTGAAAACATATAATTAAACATATAATTAAAATGTAAATTGATCTTGACTTTATATCAACCTTGTCAATGAATAAGGTCTCATCATATATTCCGATAAAGCGAATGCATCGTCAGCTAGGAGAACGTATGGAAAAGCGGTTTCTGTTCCTGGTAGATGACTTGCAGAAGGAAGTCTTGCTTTCCACATGTTGTAAAAGTCATTGCAAATTTCTAGTCACTAATTTTCTGATGACGAAAACTTGAGGAAATCACCTTGCAGCGGCGAGTATAAGTCTGGGTTTCCTTAAGGATTCTTGAAATGGTTGATTGCTGAATCCGGAACGGGAATTGCAGGGATTTCTGAGTTGCACCAGAAATAAATATGTAGAGAACATGCATTTTTAAAGTAAGTGTCATATTCTTCACCTGTACCTAAATAACGCAGTGTTAATTCTAGTCGTTCTGCTGGCCGTAGTATCCTGTTTCGAAATGAGGGGACTAATTGTTTCTAGGGCTAAATCAACTATCAGACATCAATCTGATTTGCTTCCTAGCAAAATACAAGCAAATTCAGATATTGCCAAAGAGAAGAAGGGCCTAGTTTCTTTGTTTTGGAAGAACTTGGAAAAGGAGCTGAACAGTGTTGGCCCACCGGTTAAAACCATTTTTGAGTGGAAAAAGGTAATAATTTCTATCTTAAATGAATTACATTAAAAATAGTGTTGCACATAGGCTTGGACAGACCAAAAATGGACAGGAAAAAGGCGGCCTCGAATAAACAGCACCAAAGAGGAACAAGAGGTAGTCTCAACAGGCAGTGGAAGCTATCACCTGAAGAGGAAACAATATTCCAGCTTATTAGAATGTAAGAATCAGTGGGGGTATTGATTGCGGTGAATCTTTTGGCTTTACTTCATGTGCCAATATAAGCAATAGTCCTGAAAAGGAAAATGAGGATCCATTTGCTGTTGATTCTTTAGGCTTCGTAATGGAATGTCTTTGTGAGGATGATCTTGAAGAAGAAGCAGATTTTGAAATGATACCAACAAATTCGTCGCAAAAAAATAAAAAACAAAAAAAAAATGACCACAAGCGAAATTGTAGAGAAGGAGTTACAAGTTCAGGAAAAGTTATCTGTCAGTGTAGCAGAAGCAGTAGATCTACTAAAATCGCACGTTAAGGATATGTAATGCTGCTCCAAGAAGATTTATAGATCCCTTGGTGACTTAAGCGCAACAAAAAAAAAAAGTCAACTGGAAGAAATGAAGCGGCATAACAGTGTTATGGAAAATCTTCGGATAGCAGAAATCGAAAGCCAAATTGCACTGAACAACAAGATAATAGAAAAAGAAGAAATGTACCTACAACAAAAGACATGATGGCAGATGAAATTGATCTCATCTTACGATCTCATTTTTTAATATAGTTTTAAAAAAAAATGAACTGATATGTGATTTTTTTAATTTTTTGTTTTTTGCTAAACATGTTTATATTCAATGATTTTAGTCAAGTTTTTTTGTTTTATAAATGTTTATTTTTCTATACGACTAATGGTTTAGAAGATATAAGTTTTTTAACTTTTAAAATTTAAAATTTAAAAAATAATATGCAAATATTTTTATTTCCTAAAGTACTATCGACGTCCAAAGTACCAAATTTTTACAAATATGTGAGTTCCGAAAACCATCTGGTTATGTATAGGTTAAAAAAGAAAAAGAATGTGCAATGTTATTGCGTATACGCTGAACTTTAATTGAGTATTTAGAACTCATATCAGATGACTCCTCACCATCAACATTGCTGCTGGAATTTTCTTCTGGAGTTACATCAAATTCTTCTATCGGAAGCTTAAAATGTATACACATGTTATGAAGAGCCGCGCATACATTTGTTATTTTAATAGCCTTGAGTGGTGTATAGTGTAACTGTCGACTTTGAAGAAGACATCGCCATCTATTTTTTTGGACACCATTTACCTTATCTATAACATTGCGACATTTAGAGTTCATTATAATTTTCTTCAATAGAACTTTCTTGCGGAGTCCTATAAGGAGTTAATAGCCACGGTTCCAAAGCATAACCAGCGTCACCTTAAATAATATAGAATGGTAAATAATTAACAGCTGTTAAAAAAAGAAAATAAAGTCGCAAATAAAATTAGATTTAATAATTTATTATGAGTTCTTTTGTGTTTTGGTTTTCGAGTTCTGATAGCTCAGATAGTGAGGATTATGGTGAAAACTTGAGGATTATAAGAATTAGGGATAAGGGATAACTCTAACCCATTAGAACTGCGCGATGGAATGTGAGTTCAAAATGTTAAATAGTTGTTTAAGAAGATATTGAGGAAATTTTTCTTTTTAGGTTTCTAAACTATTTCAGACTATCCTTTGTTTATTTACTGAACATACTTGAAAATAAATTAAAGCTTCAGAAGAGAAGTTTCGCAGTGCCTCGAATTGCCTCCTGGTGGTTATTTTTAAGCTAAAAGGAATAAAATATAAACAATTTCTATTAATAAAAATGAAATTTTTGTCTATTTACCTTTTTCTGCTTTCATCTCACTCAAACAATCGAGCCACCTATAATGTCACTTCAATGCGCTACATGGCGGCTTACAGTGACAACTATAATACGACAAAAAAACTATTTGGCTGTGTTTAGTTATGCATGTCGCTGTTCAGTGACTTATGTCACCTCACTTCGCCAACAAGAATAGAGATCAGTGACTCGAGAAATGAATCACAAGAAAAACGTCTTTTCAGTTTAACGTTACTTTATTGATTGATTGCTTATTATGGCCTCTTGCTGTAAAACGAAGCCTTCGGCTGAGGCCTCGTTCGTTTTCAAACGATGTTGGATAAAATTGGCTTGCTGTATTTATGCTTTGCGTCATCGTGCACTATTACGTCGCTTAAGTTACTCAAATACTCTCGACGTGAATATTTGTCAAAAGAAGCATTACCAGATAATAAAATTGCAATATTTTTCGTAAATATTCAAAAATTCTTAAAAATTTGAATGTTAAATCATTACATCTTTTTACGCTGGCAATGCTTTTTTCCATCAGCTGTTTCACTTATTTTTGCTTAGAAATAATTGCTGACTTTTGCAGCAATCTGCAATTTGTTTTAATATATTTTGTTAAATTTGAGTGAAATAGTGTTTTATAATGTTTTTTACGATAGCATTTTATAATTTTAACAACGAAAGTGAAAGTGAAAGTGATAGTGATGACCAGTGCATTTCCTGCACAAGAAACCCAAATTGCTCGCTTGTAGTTTTCTTTGTGCTGAAAACATATAAAATATTGTTATTTTATGTTTTTATTATAATTTTATATATAATAATGTTAAATATGCTTATGAAAATGTATTTAAATGTTTCTTCACAGCAACTTCCATTAATAAAATTTTGTGGACGATGGCAATTTCTTTATCGTCGTTTTTTGACGTTCCGCTTCGGGTAATTTTCTTACAGCAAGCCAAATTTGTACTGCTGTTACGTCTTCGTTCGTAACTGAATCAGCTGTTCTCGTTTGTGTACAATACACGTTTTACATCAAGCAAAAACAGCTGATTATTGGCTTTTGAACGAAGTCTTCGTGAAATACACGTTTCGTTCGTTTTACAGCAAGATGCTATTAATACTTAAAATTACCCTACACCTCTAGTTTGCTGAGTTACCTTCAAAAACAGAAGTCATTGACTTATTTAAATGTAGTAACTCAGCAGTTTCTTATTATTTGCATATAATTAATATTTGCTGAGCTGCATTGAAAATAAAAGTTTGTTAACTTATATAATACTTAAAATATTGATTTATTGATAGCTTTAGTTGGCAGCTCAACTTTAGGGCTTGGTGAGGTTTTATACGTAACCTCCCCAGGGCCAGAGTTGGAATTCTCCTGAATTCTTTTATTTGTAATTTTTACTGTAATGACTTTTTTCTTTCTAATAACTTATATTACAATAATGGCCACTGCCGCTATTACAAGTACTAACTCTAATCCATATGATATATTTTTATGAAATTTGAATTCCTTAATTGCTCGTATGTTTTCAAAGTTACTTACAATAATTTTCTCAAATGAAGGCTTAATTTCATACTACTGATTAAGCTTACTTACAGGATAAAAGAATTTGTCATTTACAGTTTCTTTCTGGTTAAAAATATTTCGCCTTCTATCTGAATTTTACAATTAGAAAAACTTATCATGTAATTTCCATTTAATACTAAATTTCTTTTATCACAGTAATTTAAAACATTTATATTTACAGCATTTTTTAGAAATATTGTTTCATCACCTATTTGTTCTATTTTAGTTTTATTGTTGAATATTAACTCACACTTAGTTTGAAAGAAACAATTTTTACTGCTTTTTAAATTTCTTAACATAGTATTTTTTCATATTTATACGTAATATTATTAATTGTTACAACATATTCATTTATTTCATTTATTTCTTAGTAATTGTCAGAAGGTAAGGGAGTAATTAAATTCAAATCTGTTTCAACATAGTTCTTTGGAATTTTAATAGCTATAATTATTGAATCATTTTTATATGACATAATTCCGACATTAATTAATTTTTGTACAAATCTACATCATAAGTTTGAATTTCGTTTGCTGGTAATATGCCAAGATGTAAGATATTGTATTTAATTGAAGCTATATTGTCTTGAATTACATCAATTTTACTTTCAATATATTGAAGTTTTATCATGTTATCTGTATATAATACATGACGTGCAATTTCTAAATTTTTTTCTTTTTATTTGTTATGATGTTATGGTTATTTTTGTCGGTAACATCTATATGAGCTAAAATTTCTTCTCTATCGGTATCATCTAATAAGCCAAACAACCACTTATCTATTTAACCTACAAAATTAAACAATTCTCTTCTCTTTCTACCGTCTTCTTTTGGTGTAATGGTTTCTATTTCAGACTTAAGTATTTCAACTTAACTTAACAACATATTCTTATTATTGATATCCTCAATTTGATTAACAATATTTTTAATTTCTTTCGGATGAATGATATGAACTACAGTAATTGTTTGGTTAACTATTTCTATTACTTGCATCCTTATTGGTATATACCCGGCTTGTTCGTTAATTGGTATTACCTGAAGAAATCCTTGAACTGCTGCTACTATTGCCAGTATGGTCATTGTGAATATCGGTCCCTGCAAATTTTAACGGTATTTTAATATTCGAATAGTTTACATTATGTAGTGGTAATATTTTATAATACGGCTCATCTTTGTGTCTTAGTCGTTTATAATTTCTAACTGGTCCACTAGGTCTATCCTCAATATATGATTCCCTATCAAAATTCATTTTTGTAATTTTATTTTATATACTTAGATTTACTCTTTCCACTAACATGCTTACTTCGACGACTTCTTTTGCTTCTATTGGTGTGCATTTGATTGTTGAGTGATATCGATTGTTATAATTTTTTATAGCAATCTGCATATTCATTTCTACCGTGAGTTCATTATCCTCAATTGCATTTATTTTTTCAATAAGTGTTGAGTGTAATCGCTCTATATCTGCGTTTCCTGTATGTGAATTTGGTGTTGTGAAATGTGATTCGACCTGCTCTGCGTTGAGATATGCTAAAATTTGTTGTGATTTAAATTCGTTGTCCATGATAACTTGATTTGGTTTTTCAAATTTAGCAAAATGTTCTATCATTATTTCTTTTTTTGCTATCCAATTTCTGTTGGTAATATTATAAGCTGCTGCAAATTTAGTGAGCTTGTCCATTGTCGTTACAAAGCAACTTTTTTATAGTGGAATATATCTATATGTATTGTATTATTTTTTGCTGTTGGTGTTTCTGTTAGTTTAAATTTCGGTTTAATAGATTTTCTGTCGTATTTTATTTCTTTACATTTTCCACAATTATTTATTATAAGCTGTATGTGTTCTCTTAATTTTGGAAAGTAAATTTTATTTTTTAAAGTACTGTAACATTCGCTGTGCATGGATTCTTTTGTGTGGTATAATGATAATTGTTTATGCAATTCTTCCTCAGTGCGAATATCAATTGCTCTTTGAGTTGCCTTTACGAATTTTATATGATTCGCATTAGCAAATAATGCGATTATGATTAGTTGCACTTTGTGATAATCACTATCGGACACTTTAGCATAAATGCCTACATGGCCTGATTTAATATTTTCTTTTAAAATATCTTTGATTTTAGTTTCGCTTTCTGTTGGATTTATTTCAATTATTTTTCGCTTATGAAGCAGTGTGATTTCCTCACCGGGGTTGTATGTTAAAATAATATTTGTTTTATATTTGTTAATTATTTCGTCTCTTATACATATGCCTATTTGCTCTAATTGCTCTTCATATGCAGAATGAGCAGTATCGGATATCTCAAAATTAGATTCGCTGTCGTTATTTTTATTTATGAGTGGTGCATTTTGTTGCCTACTCAGAAAATCTGCCACTTTATTTTGGCTTCCTTTTAGATATTCTATTTCATAGTTATACTCTTGCAATTTCAGCAACCACCGTTGATGGCGTGGTGCGAAATCTGTGCCTTTATACTTGCTGTTTAGATATTTAATAGGAGCATGGTCTGTCACAATTTTAAATTTATTTCCATATAAATAAGGTCTAAAACAATTAACTGCATATATTATGGATAAAAATTCTTTATCAGTAGTACTATAGTTTTTTTCATGTGAATTTAATGTTCTTGATACATAGCATACCGGTTGGCCCTACTGTGATAAAGCTGCGCCAATTGCATAATCACTTGCATCTGTCGTTACAACAAAGGGTTTATCAAATTCTGGATATTTTAAAATGGATGGTTTTCAAATTTTCAAATTTGCAGTTATATACTGTGGATCACTTGTATTAATTTTACATCCTTTTTTAAGGTATTTAATTATTGGATAAGCGATCTTCGAATAATTTTTTATAAACTTTCTATAAAAGCCTGTTGCGCCTAGAAAACTTTTAATTTGTTTCTCTGATCTGGGCAATAATATTTCTTGAATGGCTTTTACTTTTTCGGAGTTCGGTTTTATACCGTCCTTTGATTAAATATGACCTAAAAATGGTGTATCCCTTTTCATAAAACAACATTTATCTGTCTGCGTTTTTAAATTGTGAAGTTGGAGTTTGGCAAATATTTTTTTTAATAAATTTTCGTGTTCTTCTAGTGTTGTTGAAAATATTAGTATATCATCAAGATACACCACACGAATTTTGTTAATATACTCTCGTAGAATTTCGTTCATAAGCCTTTGAAAAGTTTCCGGAGCATTTTTCAATCCAAAGGGCATTCGAACGAATTCATAAGCCTGAAGGGATTATGAAAGGAGTTTTTTCAATATCTTCTTCTGCAACTAGTATTTGATGGTATCCTTTAGCCAAATCGATGGTGCTAAAGTATTGGGCTTTGTCCAATTTGTCTAGTATGCTATCAATGTTGGGTAAAGGATACTTATCGTCGATAGTAATCTGGTTTAATCTTCTATAGTCTACGACAATCCTAAATTTTTGTATACCAGAATTATCTTTTTTCTTTGGCACTACAATAATTGGTGAACTGTATATACTTTTGCTTTTGCGAATTATCCCCTGCCTTTCCATTTCTTCCATTTGTCTACGTACTTCAGTGTCATGTTTCGGTGGATAACAATAAAGTTTAGAATTAATTTGCTCGTTTGTTGTTGTTTTTATTTCGTGCACAACTGTTTTTGTATTTGTGAGATTATCGCCTTCTCTATATAATAATTTATTAAACTTATTCAGCAGATTCTCAACTAAATTTTTTTCTTTTTAGTTTAAATGGTCTACTTGGAGATTTTGTAGGTTAGTCACCTCAAGTGTATTGACTTCTTCGTATATTTTTGATACAAAGGGGAGTATCACTCCATTTATCAGATTCACTTGTTGGGTTTGAATATTTATACTTGAAACATTTTTACTTATCCAATCCATACCCAGTAGCAAATCATATGGCTTATTAATTTGCATTGCAAGCCCTTTGATTTTTGCATTGCGGGGATATTGAAATTCGTTCGGACAAGCTGTAGAGACAGTTTTGTTTGGTTGTTTTACTTCACCTTGTATGGTATTTATGACAGTTGGTGAGTCACTTGTAATTTTATATTTTGTGTGGGGGACTTTTGTTTGATTTAATAAACTTACTGTAGAACCTGTATCTATAAGGGCCATGTATTGATCGTTTTCAATAGTAAGCAATAAAAATATTTTTTTGTGATCCGAGGCTAGTTTATAAAAAAATCCTCATCAATTACGTTCGTTTCGAATCTACTTAAATCGTCTAACTCCATTGGCTCAGGATATTGTTGTTGTCTAGGTCCTTGTGTCTGTGTATTTGCTTGTCTATTTTTATGTTGTTTCCAAGTGTTATGAGAGTTTTGGTATTTTTGTTGAAAACTATTATTGAAATTACTACTCTGCTGCCAATTGTTATTATTAGAGTTTGGTTCTTTTTGTTGAGAACTATTTCTAAAATTTTGATTTTGCTGCCTTTTACTATAAAAATTTTGGTTTCTGTGTTGGAAACTATTGCCAACATTTTTATTTTGTTGTGACGTGGTTTTAAATTTTTTAAAATTAGTGCTTGGATTATTATTGTTTTAAAGTTATTTAAGTTGTGGCGACCGTGGCGTAGTTAGTTAAAGTGCGTGGCCGCTATGTCAACGAACCTTGGTATATAAATATTGGGCGCAATTTTTAACAGCGCTTATGCTATTAGCGTCCGTGGCGTAGTTGGTTAAAGTACGTGGCCGCTATGTCAACGAACCTGGAGATCCGGGTTCGAACCCCAGCAGCGACAGAAAATTATTTGAATTAAAATAATTTTTCTGTACGGCCGCCACCTCTCTGCAGACAATGGCAAACCTCAGAGAGTAATTAAAATGCCATGTAAAGCTTCTTGAAAACGAGAACATTCCGTTCATCGCCGTTCGGAGTCGGCATTAAGCATGTAGGTCCGGTTTTCGGTCAATTGTGTACAAACTTAATAACACGCACAACACAATTGATCATAAGAAGCTAGGTCAAAGTCCTTTCAAGGGCTGAAATGGCCAGTTATTTATTTATTTTTATTTTAAGTTGCCATAATCTAGGCCTATGAAATCATTTACAATATTTCTAATTTCTGTTAAATTATACTTCTTCATTATAGTATAAGCTAAAGTACCCGCAACTAGTTCTTTAACTTTTTGAACAATCATACCGCTAAATATATCTAACATTGCCTGGCTATTTTCTTCATAAGTCACATATTCAGTTATATCTTCTACTAATTGTCTTAGCTTATTGTCTTATCTAATATACTGCTTACTCTTAAATTTGAAATGTTCCTTGTTATTTGTAGTTGATTCTTCGCTGGTTTATAGTGCTGCTTTAGTCGCCGCTGGCATTCCTCCCATGTTTCAGGAGTGTTGATGCTGAGAACGTTCCTCGCTCCCCCTTGGATCTTGTTATTGAAGATTATTTCGTGAACGGCGGCTTCGTTGCCACTGTGGTCCTTAAGAGTCCGAGATACCGCAGAAATAAATGACGGTAGAGTTCCTGTCTCCCCCTGGAATACTGGCAAGTGCTTAATATCGGCCTCTATCCGTGCCCTGTTGGTTTGTGTCTGGTTCTGTTGATTTACTATTGCGGTTAGCGCCGCCAAACGTTGGACAATTTGTTCATCTGCCATATTTCTTTCTCTATTTTGATCTCTATTTTGATCAAAAACAGCTTCTCTTCTTCTCCGATCAATTTTGGAAAATGTATTATTGTTTATATTTTTAAGAGAGTTTTAACAATAAGATATTAAATGTCACTTTGTTCACGTTGTATCTTCGTGGCTGGTAAATTTTACTTCAGCTCACTTCGTTGCCCGTATTTATTTAGTTTTATTTTATTTAAGCCGTCGCGACTTAGTGTTGTTTCTGCAAAATTTTTATATTTCTTGGTTTCAACACTTTCGACGGAAAAATAACCGACTGCGCCATAAATTAATCACAAGAAAAACGTCTTTTCAGTTTAACGTTACTTTATTGATTGATTGCTTATTAATACTTAAAATTACCCTACACCTTTAGTTTGCTAAGTTACCTTCAAAAACAGAAGTCATTGACTTTTTTAAATGTATTAACTCAGCAGTTTCTTATTATTTGCATATAATTAATATTTTCTGAGCTGCATTGAAAATAAAAGTTTGTTAACTTATATAAATCTTAAAATATTGATTTATTGATAGCTTTAGTTGGCAGCTCAACTTTAGGGCTTGGTGAGGTTTTATACGTAACTCGCGCGTCACCTAACTCAAAAAAAGTGACAACAAGAATAAGGGCGATTAATTTACATAGTTTTTTTTAAGATGAACCAGTTTGAATTTGAAGTTTGAATTAATACCCAAAAGCCAGCAATTATTGTCACCCTGCATAAAATCGTGCTCCATTTTGGCTCTCAGCTCAGAAGTGTTCCATACTAAAGAGTCGTGGGAAGCTCCAGAGTGTGTAGCGTCAATGAAACGAATCTTCATATCACTGTCACATACCTGCATATTAAATTAAAGAAATGAAATGAAAAGCAAATAATATTAATTACTTACAAAAATAAAGCATAACGTTTAAGCTATAGGTTTTCTATTAAAAAATAAATGTTTGTTTGTCGTAGGTGCTATAATGTCGACATGAGTCCCATCGACAGCGCCCACAACACCAGGTATTTTGCTAAGTGCACATTTACGTTTTTCTGCTGGTGTCAACCAACTTATCCACTGAGGGCACAGCGAAACCTCAAAAACGTTCAAGACCTCGGAGAGTAAGATTCTGAAGCTAATTTGAGCCAAACCCACATCGTAATCTTTACCAACTCTTCTTTGGTACCAATAACAATAATTAGAATAGGCGGAATACCAAAAAATTTTTTGGACGGTGGTAAGGAGTTGGTCAACAAATTTAGAAAAAGTCTAAACATTTCTTTGTTGACCCGGTAATTCTGTAAAAATCTAAAAAAATTTGCACATTGTTCACAAATAATGTGCATTTAAACAAATATTTTAGCACTTACATTGGTTCATACATCTCCAAGGGATTGGAATTGTCCCGCAACCTTCTCCGCGAAACCCCTACCCGATTCGCTTCCGAATAATCCTCCTCTACAAGGAGAATTCGTAGTCCAATGCTGTACATGATCGATTTTTTTATTTATTTATTTTATTATTTTACCAATTTATGTTTTTGAACGAATTTTCAACTTTAATTTTCATTTTTTCTTATGTCAAAAGCATGTTTGAAAATTCGAAGCGAACTTTAACTCGGGCGGAATTCACAATCACAGTTTTTTATTCGAGGGAACAGAAAAATTTCTGGGGATTAAAAATCTGGGCGGGATTCACAATAAGGCTGAATATATCTCCGAATTGGGCTTGAGTCATTCGTAGAATGTTGCGATGGAGTTTGGTGTCTTCGCAGCGAACTTCCTTTATTATTTTGTGAGTAAATCCTTTAAAAAATAAAGTTAAACAGCCGTATTCATAAAAATATCTTAAAATAGCTTTAAAATGTTCACTAGCTAAAAAGCTTTTTAATGTTAAAAAGTCTTCTAAAATTTTGTTATTCATAAAAATGTTGTAGCTGCTTTGTAGTTAAAATAGGAACACTTTCGATTTGAAGTGGGAAGAGTGTCAATAATGGTTTGTTTATTTGATAAATTCAATGACTTTTCATTTATTTGTCACAATTTCGTCAACATTTTGATGTTTAATCATCAGCATTTTTTCGAAGCTACCCTCTGCACTGAAAAAATTGTCATTTTATTATCTTTTTTTTGTAAATATTTTGAAATGTTTTGACAAATGTTCTTGTTTTTATTTTCTTTTTGTCTTGAATTTTTTTATATATTTTGAATTTTTTGACATATTTTCCAAATTTTTGAAATAGTTTTAATTATTTTTGATAATATTTGTGCTCAAATGAGAGTTTTATTGAACGTTTCAGCCATTTTTAAAAATTCTCTCATTTATAAACAAACATTTTAAATAATTTGTTTGACATTTTCTTTGTTTTTGAAATATTTTGAAATATTTTGAAACAGTTTGATATATTTTTGATATAATTTGTACTCAGATGAAAATAAAATAAAATTTAAAAATGCTTTATCGAAGGTTTATTTGAGGTTTCATCCATTTTTAAAATTCTCTCATTTATAAAGCATTTAAATGTTTTTAAATTTTTTTGATTTTTTCCATATGAACGCTTTATAAGAGGTTCATAATTTTTTATGAATACAGCCGAAAGCATTTAAAGTAACTATTTCTTAAAATATATGCGTGCAGTGTGCACTGTGATGGGAATATGTACCAATTTCTTTTTAATAAATTTACCTTCATCATTTCTACGCAGCAACCACTTTGAAGAATATTTTTTTTTTATTATTATCTTTTTCTGATAATAGAAGAGCAGCTGCGTTTAATAAATTAATATTAACAACACACATCGCTACTAATTCAGCATCCATTTTTCTTAAATATTTTTGTTTACTTTTGACAAATTAATTATTTGCAGCAAAATATTTGACAGTAAATATTTGTCCGAGACTTAACTACGAACGAATTGAGAGAAACGTCAAGAACAATGCATTGAAAATGCAGTCCTCCCCACATTTTATCCTCCAATATGCGTACTCACTTACACCAATTGAATTTATGCATTTATACTATTTGAACTGATCTAATTTCATTTTTAATGGAATAAAAATGAGCAATTTAATGAAGAATCGTACGGGCTTTTCGTAATCGTAAGGACAATAACTTTTACAATACGAAATACACTCATCATCGTGTGACCTACCAACGATCAAAATGTAAAAGAGCGTAAAAAAGTGTTCATTGAACGCCGATCAATGATCATCGTGTGACTGGCGCATTACACCTTACTAGTGTCCGACCGAATGTGAAATTTTGGCCGAAGCCGAATGTTCGTCCAAGTGGAAGTATTCGGCCGAATACCGGAAGCCGAATATTAATTAAATTTTGTTCAAGTACAAAAAATGATAAAATTTAGTACTGGCTTTCGTTATTCCGTTAAAAAAAAAAAACGACAAATATTAAGTTCGAGTTAAACGCATTAGTTTTTCTGCCTGATTTCTGTCAGCTTTGCAATTCTGAAGCTTTTACGACTAGATATAAAATTGATCAAATTTCTTTCATGTCATTTTGCTGAATTATAACATTTCTGTAATTGATTTAGTAACGTCAGGATGGCATAGAAAATACTTTAATCGATTTTCGATCTAGTCGAGAAAAGCTACAGAAATTCAATACTGACTGAAACCTCGCAGAAAATTTCTAGTGTAACTCGGTTTTCTTTGATATCAGGTATGATCAATCGAAAGCAAATGAGACGGTCGGGTAGAAATCAAAAATGTTTGAGTTTTCTGCCAGTTCGTTCAACATGTTCGATTTTATCAACCCATGTCGGTCGGCCCATGATACATGATTACAAGGCAGGGTCACATTGGAGAGAAGAGGCTGGATTCTGAAAATCGCCAAAGCTAAATTTTTATCACTAAAGCTTAATTTTCTTCGCTAAGATAATTTTAGCGATTTTGCGATTCTCAACTTGATTATCGCAAAATTTTTGTCGCCTATTCTCTAAATTTACTAGCTATTGAACGAAAGTTTAACTAATGATGAAACAGCTGTTAGCAATGCTAAAGTGTAAGCGATTATTGCGATTGTGAACGGATTTTTAGCGTTTTGAAGCAACTCTAATTTTGTTTTTAGCAATAATTTTAATATCCAATTTTTTCGTTGCCGTTAAAAGTGAAATATTGAAATTTTTTAATTGTTAAGGCAATTTTCTATTTATTAATGATTAGAAAAGATATTTTAAATGATTTAACGAGCAATGAAAGCAAACAACAGAAGAATCATGAAGGAACAGAAGATCGCGTTGGTGCAATATTTAAAGGAGCACCGGAGTTTGTTCCGGAGGAGTTTGTTCATGACTGGTAAAAAAGAATTTATTAACGTAGTATATTTTAGGCCCCTATTAGGTACGACAACTCAACTTAAGTTGACATGACTTAAGACACCTCAACTCAACTTTTTTGCAGACATTACATATAACATACATTTTCAGTTGAGCTGTGGTGTAAAATGGCTTTTTCTATTGGAGCATGATTACACCGAAATTTTGACACTTTCATTGAAATGAAGCATTAATTTCAATTTTTGTATTGTATTTTATTCACAAGTATTCAAGCAAGAAAATAGCGGAGCGGTAAGACATTTGGCTGTAATGCCAGCAGTCCGAGTTCAAACCTCGCATGCGACAAAGAATACAATTTTCTTGCCATGTTTTTGTGTATTTTTTTTTTTTTAACACAGCTTCTTGGACTAACACGTAAAAGAGCTTTTTTAACTATTTGTTGAAGCGCTTTTTAAACGATTTTTTTAGCTGCATTTAAGAAGCGCTTCCATCCTAGGATATCCAATGTAAATTTTAATATGAATTTGGTTTACTTAAAATGCGCTCCAGGTGTATGAAACGCTATGGCACCCAGCGGTAATCGAAGCGCTTCATTAGCACTAAACAAGCGCTTCTACCATGTCTTACCGCTCTGCTATTTCCTTGCTTGATTACTTGTGAACAAAATGTAAACAAAAATATGAGCTCCACAACTCTGAACTCTGAAAAAAGCATCCTCAAAATAAACGCATAAAATGCGCTATTTCTAGGAGCGCTTTTTATTTTCCCGCTGGGTAATAATATAATATATACACGATATAGATAAAAATTATCCATTTTCACTCAATTAACACAAAACAATAAACAAATAAAAAGATCGTATGAAAAAGACGTTATACAACTAGCTCAAAGCAGATGTAAGTTTTTGACAGTCTTTACACTCGACACGGAGTTGCATTGTTAAACCTAATACCACAAAAAATACATACACATCTCTGAAATACATACTTGTCAGACGACAGACACGTATGTACCTCAAATGTGTAGTAGACAATACAAATTTACAAAATACACACTCAACTTAAGTTGAGTTGTCGTACCTAATAGGGGCCTTAATAAGAATGTTATTGCAGATTTGTCAATGATTCTGGCTGCAAAATGCGTTAAAGAGCCAAACACGAGTTATATTCAGTGTTTTGTCATACAAAATGCAAAACATCTCACAGCACGTTATATAATAGAACGCCACTAAAACAGTTAAAGGTCGCAACATATCATCGTAAAAATGAAAGGTGGCAACACCCCCAGTTGTCAAAACATGTTTTTTCACGAAAATAAGCAAAACGAAAGAAAAATGGAACAGTAAGCTCAAAGAAGTTAAAACATAAACGTCAAAATAAAACGCAAAAAGGCGGTGTAAACAGTCGTTTACAAATAAATAAAACGTTTTAAATAAAACACAATAACGATAAAACGTGTTTTAGTTTCAGTGTAAATATTCTATAATAATCTAACTGAGCTAGACGAGCGGATAATTGGCATAATGCGAAAAGAACATGGTTTCGATTGCTGGTCCAATGGTAAGTTTAATATACATGGTTAAACTGAGATCTTTAGCTGAATTCGATTTTTTTAAAATAATTTTAGAGAGCTTCTAGCATATTCCCTGATGTGGAAGTATTACCGTAGGAAAATGAGTCAGAATGCAGGATGGAGGTAAAAAAACCTAAAATCTTCTTTAAAATAATTAAGCATAGTACATAATTATTTTTAGAGAGAACCGCCCATGCTGTAGTTTGTTTTTTGAAATGGTACTTTACTTTTATTTTCAGTACTTGGAGGACCCAGAAATTTATTAGAAACGCAAATGTTTTGGCAGGAAGCTGGCTGTTTTTCCAGCCTCCATATATGGATCAATTTCAGCAACAAAATCCTTAGCAACATTTTTAGTGAAGCGGAATAGCTCAACAAATCTTTTCTCTGGCATGTCGAATGGATCAGTATAACTTCTCAGCATTTTTCTTCTCAGTCTTAATTTGTTTCGCGTAATTCTTTGCGTATTTCTTACTATAAAATAAATTCTACGCCGTGAATTCATTATAAGCAGCCAACTACTACTTTTTTAATTGTTTTATTTACATATTTTGACATAATGTAGTATCTGGAAACACTGTTGTGGTGAGTTGAAAAGAAAGTAGAATAAAAGAAATTCATTCTGCTGCAAGCGAGTAAGAAATTCAAAAGTGTTTTCTTGGGAATCTACGGCCCCTATTAGGTACGACAACTCAACTTAAGTTGACGTGAGTTAAGACACCTCAACTGAACTTTTTTGCCATATTACGCATAACATACATTTTCAGTTGAGCTGTGGTGTAAAATTGCTGTTTCTATTGGAGCATGATTACACCGAAATTTTGACACTTTCGTTGAAATGAATCAGCTGTTCGCATTAATTTCAATTTTTGTGTATATGTATTTTGTTCACAAGTAATAAAGCAAGGAAATAATAGTATAGAGCAGGAGTGCCCAAAACTTTCTTATGGAAGTGCAAACACTAATACATATAAAATCCTGCAACCTTTCGTAAACGAAAGCATACTATGTTAGACAACAACAAAATCTACGTAGAAGATCACTGTCACCAAAATGTACCAACAAAGCATACGAAAGTGTTGTTGCTTGCACTTCGGTATAAGCCACGAAAAAAGATCAAAAACAAAAAAGACAAATTTGTTTGTGTATTTTGTATTGCTTAGTGCGGAGTGCTGTGTGTGTATATTAGAATACACAGCCTATGCCTAAGTGCTTTTACAAAAACAAATGTGCACCAAGTGCATAGGGCTTGGGCACCTCTAAAGACGCTATACAACTAGCTCAAAGCAGATGTAAGTTTTTGACAATTTTTACACTCGAGACATAGTTGCATTGTTAAACCTAATACCACAAAAAATACATACACATCTCTGAGATACATACTTGTCAGTCGATAGACACATATGTACCTCAAATGTGTAATAGACAATACAAATTTACAAATTACACACTCAACTTAAGTTGAGTTGTCGTACCTAATAGGGGCCTACATTGGCGACGAGGAAAAACTATTTATAAAAGAAAATAAAATAAGGAAACATGGCAGTGAATGGTAAGAATTGTGATAATGTTAAATATTAAATTGAAAGTGTGACAAAAGTGCTAAATAATGGTTAATAAAACGAAGGAAAAAGGAATATGTTGAGCTTGCGTTGAATGCTGCTATGCGTTGCTATGCGTCACATGCTACCATGCGTTGCACTGAAAAGAGAACGTGGTTTGTGATTACCTTGTCCGTGAGGGTGGCGCAGACGTGTCAAGTGGTGTTGGTGCATTGGGCACTGTTATACGGTGCATATTATCATACATCTCACGCTACTATGCTTTGAACTAAAGAAAATACGCTTTTTGAGTGTGACGGAGCGGCGTCGTTGCAGAAATATCGGTCAGTGTTTTCTCCGTATATCTGCGTTAAATGCTGCCAGCGTTGCCGTTTTGCTACAATTGTAGCAAATTTGCTACTTTTAAAATGAAAAGCTACAATGCTACATTGCTTCTTAAAATGCTACATTTTCATAGTTTCAAACAATTTTTGTATTTTCAAAAGAAAAAATTAGAAAATGGACACTTTATGTTTTAAAACAAACCTTTAGTGCATTCACCTCTCAAACTCCATTTTTTCTTTTTTTGGATGTAAATGAACCGTGCGATTCTTTGATTCGTTGCTATCTTCACGTTAATGTGATTTTTTGTAAAGCTTGAAATGGAAACGTAAGTTGATATATAATTTTAAATCAATAGGCTTAAATTCATTGTTTTTTTTTTCAATTCGTGGTTAATAAACCAAGAGTAGAAAAAGTGGAGTAAGAAATTGCAGTGGAGAAAAAATTTATGAGATGTAAGTATTTTAGCTTTTTCTGTATTTAGCTCTCATGAGAGAAATTTTTTTGATATTGTACTATTGATTTGCGGTGAATCTACAGGAAGATGAGAGTGGAGTGGCTGAAAAAATTTCCATGGCTGTAAAATAAAAAATTTTTGCAAGCATACAACAAGAGTACTGTCAATATTTTATCACATCTTAATAGACACGCTACGTGTTCTGTACATGTACAAAATGTGGAATCCCGAAAAAGACAAATATTGATGGATTCATTTTTTCATGCGAAGAAAGAGTAGATGGATAAAATTGTAAAAAACGCAGAATTAATGATAGTCACGTTCTTGATATCATTGATATCTTGATAGTTCCACTGCTTTACTACTGTAACTTCGTTAGCGTATTGAAACACTCAAAGAGGCCTGGCTGGGCGTTTATTAACAAAATTCTATAATAATATTCAATAATAAGAAGTTGCGATAATGAAGCAGTGGCACAGCCGGTGACATTCATATTTATAAAAACAAGAATTGTTCCATTATTTACAGAATTTCAAGTGTCTCTTATAATACTATTTAAAACAATAATTGCTTTTTTTATCTTGAATATAATAAAAATATAAACAAATAAAATTTTCGATAAAAAATAAATTCTGCCAAATAGCTGCCGAATTATTATTGCTAGACTTAATTTTTTTTTTATTTTGCTACGCTGCAGCCAGATTTGATACTTTTTTTGCTACGGAGAAAATATATTGAGTGGCAACACTGAATGCTGCTTACGCGAGGAACAAAAGAGAGTATGCTGTAGACAATTGGGCGACAGTGGTGTGCCATTAAATTAGTTTTGATGAAGATTATTTTGGCCACAGTGGTGTGCCGTTAAAATATGGCAAATAAAAGATTGTCGCTATTTAAATATTGCAAGATAAAATTTCTTATATAATGTGGTGCAATTTTAATATTACAAAAAGAAAATTGGTTTAGATATTGCAGACGAAACATTGTTGCGATTTAAATATTGAAAAATAGGTTTTCTTTACAATTGTGTGCGATTTATATATTGCAAACAGGAAAATTGGTGCGATTTAAATATTGCATATAAAACATTGTCGCGATTTAAATATTGCAAAACGAAAATTAGTGCGATTTAAATATTGCAAAATAGATTTTCTTTACAATGTGTGCGATTTAAATATTGTAAAAAGGAAAATTGGTGCGATTTAAATATTGCAAATGAAAAATTGTTGCAATTTAAATATTGCAAAATATTGTTTCTTTACAATTGTTCGCGATTTAAATATTGCAAAAACTAAAATTGGTGCGATTTAAATATTACAAAATAGATTTTCTTTGCAATTGTGTGCGATTTACATATAAAAAAATTAGTGCGATTTAAATATTGAAATATATTTGGCTCATTCCAAACAAGGTATTTAGTCAGTTGGAATACATGTTTTGTAAATAAAAATACATTGAAGTGAATAATTATTTGGTGAATACTATGTTTTAATTTTTTTTGGAATGAGCGATATATATATATATTTGTTTTCTAATTAAGAGCTATTTGAATATCGAAAAAGAAAATTAGTCCTTGATAAAGAAATTGGTGCGATTTAAATATTGCAAAATAATTTTTTCCAACTATTTTTTTAGTGTCAGAATTAGCAGCTCAACATGGAGTGAGACGATTTGAATACGTTTAAGGTAAAAACTGCGGTCAAGATTGGCAAAGTTTTGTAGTGGAATATGAATATTATAGCAAGGCATGCAAATTCAACGATGATGAGAAATTTGATTGGTTTATGTTTTATGTGGGTCGAAAGGCACAGGACATTTACGGTAAGCTTCCAGAAGTAGTCAGGATGTCGAATATGGGACTTAGACCTGGAAAATTCGTTCCATTCAAAACACGGTATGAAATGGCAGTGGAAAAATTGAATGAGTTTTTCAATCCTTTGCATAACACGACATATGAAAGACATGTTATGCGGCAAATGAAACAAGAAGATGGCGGAAAGGTCGTCATGTTTGCAATGCGGTTAGATACTCAAGCATATCGGTGCGGGTTTGGTGAAGATAGAGAAAGTTACATCAAGGACCAAATTATCGAGAAATGTCAATCGACAGCTTTACGTCGGGAAATGCTCAAGCGCACCGATGAGGCAACATTAGGCGATATTTTGCAAGTCGCCAAAATCTTTGAAGCAGTTACAGAACAGGAGAAGACATTCTACTCAGGAGCCAAGTTAACAACAGTTAGTGCAGAAGTTAATGAAATCGCAGCAAAGCAGGTCAAGAGTAAGGCAGCTCCATTCAAGGAACACAAATCTATTGAATGTCGTCGGTGTGGACTCACTAGTCATGGAGGTAATAATGAAAAATGTCCAGCTAAAAACAAAACATGCTATAAGTGCGGGAGCAACGATAATTTCGGTCGGAAATGCAGATCAAAGAGGCTCAGGATATCGAATAATGAAAAGTGGGGAAAACGAAGCTTTAATAAATCAAATAATAAAGAAAGTTATGAGCAAGCAAACCCGAAAGAATGTAGATGCGAAGCCAAATTATATATTTTGACCACAGATCGTGGAAATAAAGAAGAAATGCGCTATAAATCGGAAGAGTTGCTACTAAAGGAATTGTGGACTCAGGTTCGAACTATAATTTGATGGACGAAGCTACCTGGTGGACAATGAAGGCTAGAAATGTTGTGGTATTAAGCCAAACAGCTTACACAGACAAAATTTTTAAGGTATACGGCGGTTTCACGCTTAAAGTAATAGGAACGTTTCGTTCAGAAATCGAGATTGGAAATCAAATATTACTTGCAGATTTTTATGTGATTAAAGGCACTGGAAAATTACTGATTGGACGAGAAACCGCAGAAGCGTTCGGGATCTTGAAAATTAAGTTCGAATTAAATGCAGTCGAAAGAGATCAGCCAATATCGAAAGAGACGAGTTCTATCAAAAATGTTATAATCGATATCCCGATTAATGCAAATGTTTGTCCAGTAATTCAACCATACCTTCGGATGCCAGTAGCTTTAGAAGAAGCTGTCGATAAAAAGCTTCAAGATCTCCTAAACAAAGGCATCATTGAGAAAGTTAAGGGACCTTATAGGTGGATTTCACCGATGGTGTGGTGCCGAAAGATAATGACATACGAATTTGTATTGATATGCGACGGGCCAACGAAGCTGTCGAACGGGAAAACCATCCATTGCCAACAATGGAAGACTTCTTGCCACATATTGGAAAAAGCAAGGTGTTTATCAAATTGGATGTCAAGAATGCTTTCCATCATGTAATGTTATCAGAAAGTTCAAGGGAAATAACGACGTTCATAACAAGAAAAGGTATGCTCAGATATACACGATTAATGTTTGGGATTACATGTGCACCTGAGCTATTCCAGAAAATTATGGAAAGGATATTGAGTGACTGCGAGGGTTGTTTTAACTTCATCGACGATATTTTGGTTATGAAGCAACTCGGGAGGAACACGATAAAAGACTGCAGAAAGTTTTAGCGGTGCTGAAAGAAAATACAGTGTCATTAAATACAGACAAGTGCTTGTTAGGAGTTTCAAACTTGAATTTCTTGGGTCACAATTTATCGGAAAAAGGCATATCACCAGACTGGGAAAAAACCCCACTTATTCAAAACTTTAGAAATCCCAGAACACCAGAAGAAGTTCGGAGTTTCCTGGGATGAGTGAACTACGTGGGAAAATTCATCCCAAATCTGGCAATTATTACTGATCCGTTGCGACAATTGACTAAGAAAATCGAAAAATTCATATGGGGCATGGCGCAAAAGAAACCTTTCGAGGATTTAAAAGGCTTCATGAAGAATGAGATGATTCCTGGATATTATGATGTTACGGACCGACACAACTTATTGCAGATGCAAGCCCAGTAGGGCTGGGAGCTGTTCTTATTCAATTCAATAAAACTGTAGAGCTAAGAATCATAGCATATGCTAGTAAAAGTCTTTCAGATGTTGAAAAACGGTATTCGTAAACGGAAAGGAGGCGCTATCTTTAGTTTGGGCGGTCGAACGGTTTCATTACCACCTGTTTGAGCGAAATTTTGAACTTGTAACCGACCAAAAGCCACTTTAGGTAATATTTGGTGCAAAATCAAAAACTTGCGCAAGAATTGAGAGATGGGTGCTACGTCTACAATCGTATTGCTATAAAATTATCTATAAGCCTGGGAAAACTAATATTGCTGATCCTTTATCACGACTAACGATTTTAAGAGAAAAAGACACATATTTTGACGAAGGCACCGAACAGTACGTAAATTTTGTTGTCGAAACCTGTAGCTCTAAAGATGAGTGAGATAAGTCGGGCTTCAGCGCCTGACGAAGAGATTATGGCGGTCAAGATGGGGATGTATCAAAATGACTGGACCCCAACAGCCACACCATACAAATTATTCGAAACAGAGTTATGTTTTGCTGGAGACATTCTACTTCGAGGAAATCGCATTATCATACCAATAAGCCAGAGAAATAAAGTATTACAGTTGGCCCACGAGGGGCATCCAGGCATAACCGTGATGAAGAGAAGACTTCGGGCAAAAGTATGGTGGCCGAAAATAGACCGTGAAGCTGAAACAATTGGCTCAGTGCCGTGGGTGCACACTCGTGTCAGCACTAAATGCACCGGAGCCAATGACACGGAAGGAGTTGCCATCTTAACCGTGTCAGCATTTGGCTACGGACTTCTTGGGTCCGTTACCTTCGGGGCACAATTTGTTAGTTGTAGTGGACTACAATAGTAGATATATAGAAATCGAGATAATTTACACATGCAATAACAATCGAGTTTAGCTACTACAGCTTTTTCGCACATTCTCATCATTAACGCATTAAAAGTCACAATCCAAAAATCTTTGAAATTCAATGAAATTGATACTAGTGGCTCGTAATAAGTTAACGTGAGAAAAATTTACCCACCAAAATATGGTTGGGCTCAAGGACAACACAAGACGACACGACTAACCATGCAATTACACAATAGTTTTTAAGCTACTCTTAAGTTGACCTTTAGACAAGTTAACATCAAAAAAGCTACAATTGTTAACTAATTTACTCATACGGTTTAAAGGAGCAGTTAACATATAATTTGTTCTACTAAATGGCAAGTAAATTAAATTGTTAGCATTTCTACTACTTCTACGATTAGAGTTAAAATTAATAAGAGAAAGAAGTTCTGGAGAATCGAATACACCGGTTATGAGTTGGTGCAAATAGACGATATCTGCAGACTTCCTTCGCTCACTCAATGATTGCATTTTTAATAATGACAAAAATTGATGCTGTGGAAATGATTAGACGGCTGAAAATTATTTTTGCTCGGTTTGGTTTGCCTCTGTCGATCACTGCTGATAATGGTAGCCAATTGCGATGTCATGAATTTAAATATTACTGCGAAAGTAACAACATTAAACTGATTTAGTTAATCCCGTATTGGCCCCAACAAAACGGGGAAGTGGAACGTCAAAATCGTTCAATATTAAAACGCCTTCAAATAAGCCAGAATACAAACAAAAAATGGCAGGAAGAATTACAGGACTATTTGCTGATGTATCGGTTGACGCCTCATTCAACAACATTTAAAACTCCGTCAGAATTGATATTTGACCGAAACATCAGATATAAATTACCTTATATAAAAACATCGATGGACCAGGATGAGGAAACAGCAGACAGAGACAAAGAAAAGAAATCAAAAGAAAAGGAATATGGAGACAATAAACGGCGAGCAATGGCATCCGATATAAAAGAGGGAGACGCGGTGATGGCAAAGCTTGGGAAGGAGCTTAATTCCAATAAACTTTCGTCTAATTTCAGGCCAGAGGTACACACTGTTGCTAAGAAAAGGGGTCCTGATGTCATTATTCAATCCAACACGGGAAAAGAATACAGACGTAATGAATGCCATTTGAAAAAAATTTTGTAGTTGGAAACAATTGGGGGCGATAGTACTGAAGGCAGCACTGAAGACATCACTAGAGACAACATTG
Source organism: Pherbina coryleti (assembly GCA_943735915.1). NCBI lineage: Eukaryota > Metazoa > Arthropoda > Insecta > Diptera > Sciomyzidae > Pherbina > Pherbina coryleti. Next base: position 98,046,614 of record OX030951.1, on the reverse strand, counting down.
CAACTACAGCAACCGCAGCAGGCAGAGTGGGCAGTGAGAGTTGTCGGATACGTCGGTTCATGGATTACGAGATGTCAAATTAATTAATTTTAAATTAAACAAAGATATTTCTTATTTATTTTAGGAGATTTTAATTTAATTAATCTTTAATCAATGCCATGTGAATTTAAAAGAAAAATATTTTGATTATTTTTTTTAAGAAAGAAGTATTGTATTTAGTATCTGGCAACACTGTTGTGGTGAGTTGAAAAGTAGTAGTGATCGTCCATTCAAGGGAGGCAGTCATGCCGGTCGGCCGTCCCCGTGTTGTTTTAATATTGTTTCATTCAAAATATAATTGTCTATCGTTCCGTCGCGCTATTTGTGTATACGTGTCTGTGTTGTGTTTTAAACATTTGCATATTAGCAAAAATTATTTAAAAACGAAAAAAAAAATCAAAATAATAAGCTGACAAAAGTGAAAAAAAAAAACAAAAAGAAATAATAATAAGCTAACAAAGTGACAAAACAAAATAACGAACGAAAATATGCAGCATCAGCTGCAGCAACAGCATCAGCATAACAAACAACAACAACAACAAGAACAGAAGAAACCTGTTTCGCCTAAAGCCGCCAACAGCAACAACAACACCGCTGGAGTGTTGATTTTTTTGACTATCCACGCAAGGGGCTTTTCTATGCTCCTCGCTGTGTAAGTATTGTTGTTTTTTTTCGTGTCCGTCAATTCCTCCATCCTCTCCGATTAGTTACGACTGTGAGTGAAGTTGCACTGTGAGCAGAATTGTACTGAGGTAAAGGCATAACACTTGCCTCAGTGCTTTTCATGTTTGCTCTCGGTGTTGCTCTCTTTGCAGTTGCAACTAATTACCCATATACCTTTTTTAGTTTAAATTACACTGTGAGAAAATGTCGGGTAATTTTCGTACAGATTTTTGCAATGTGCGTGGACTGAGGACGAATTTTTTCTCGGTTTATGCATATTGTACTCTTAATAGGCCTCAAATAATGGCACTGAGTGAGACCCAGGTGAGCGAGGATGCAGATCCACTGGATTTTCATATACCTGGGTATCACTTACTGCCATTGTTTTCTCTGCATAGGGGCATCGCTCTTTTTATAAGAACGGACGTAGCATATCGGCGCGAGCGGAGTCTGAGCGTTACCGATCCGGAGTTCTGCTCCTTGTGGGTGAAGTTCGGGGTTCGCTTGCACTTGATTCACTTTTGTTATGTTTATAGAAGTCCGAATTTAGGGAGGGAGTCCACTTTTAATAAATTGGACTCTCTCTCGGATTCGATCACGCACATTTTGGGGTTGTTCCCTGACAGTGAGATCGTTGTTGCCGGCGATTTCAATGTCCACAACCCGGCTTGGTTATGTCACTCGGGCCAATCAACACCTGAGGATCAATATGTTGAGCTCTTTGCCGAATCGAACCAACTGCTTCAACTAGTGAAGGAACCAACTTTCATCCCTAGAGTTGGTCTGCAAAGCCATAAAGTCCTAGATATTTTTCTGAAATCACATCATGAAAAATATGACGTGACTGTCCATGCACCTCTTGGTAATTTGGACCACTGCAGCATATCCGCTGCTTTTTCATATTCTAACGCCTAAAGCCCCGAAGAGGATCGCTTGGTTTTATGGAAAGGCAAATTGGACTGCGTTAAATAATTTTTACCGCAATTTCAATTGGAAATTATGTTTCGCTGATAGAAATGTTAATGCCGTGGCTCTTATGGTACAAGAAATAATTTTATTGGGCATGCGGTCTTTCATCCCCAATAAAATGAGAAGTATTAAACCAAAAGACCACTCCTGGTTTAATGAGACTTGCAGGATTGCAGTCAGGTCCAAAGAGGAAGCCTTTCAGAATAGGCGTTCCAACAAGAATGCTGATACTAGAAGGCTTTGCACTGAGGCTAGGAGTCGCTGTAATGCAGTTTTAAAACGCGAAAAGTTTCTTCACGAAACTCGTATTAGAGAACACGTTCTTCTCTGTTGTCATGGAGAGTGTAATAAACTTCCACCTAATGAATTATCTGGAGCGCAACGAATTGCTTAGTGACCGTCAATATGGCTTCCGTAGGGCTCGCTCTACTGGCGACCTGATGGCGTTCCTCACAGAGAAATGGAACCATTGTGTTCACTTCTTCGGTGAAAGCAGGGTTGTTGCTCTGGATATTTCTAAGGCGTTTGACCGAGTGTGGCATAAAGCTCTCGTGTCAAAACTAATTGCATATGGTGTTGGTCGTAACTTTGCTCGATGGATTACGTGTTTTCTAAAGAACAGGTCGATTCGTGTCGTGATTGACGGCATTTCGTCAAGTGAACACGCCATTCATCAGGGTTCAGTCCTGTCGCCAACTTTATTTCTGGTTTTTATCAACGACCTTCTGTCGTTGACTTACAACCCAATTCATTCGTTTGCTGACGACAGCAACATTTGTCATTCATATTCCTTAAAAAAACGCCCGAACTCTTTGGAGATTGAGAGAAAGAGGCAACATATGAATGACACACTGCTTAATGACTTGGAAAAAATCTCCGAGTGGGGACTTGCTAATAGAGTTGAGTTTAATGCTAACAAGACTCAGTGTTGCCTGTTAACTCACAAACGAATAAATTGTCCCTCAGTATGAACGGTGTGGATCTAACGGAGTCAGATGCTCTTGACGTTCTGGGCATCTCGATCAAATCTGATCTTCGTTGGAATGATCACATTTTCGATGTGTCGAAAGAAGCGGCCAAGTGCTTAGGTTTTTTAAAATGGTGTAAGAAATACTTCACTTCAACTGATTTACGAGTGATCTATACCTCATATATTAGGCCGAAAATGGAGTACAATTCGCACATTTGGGCAGGAGCTTCAAGATCTTATTTGGAGATTCTGGATCGAATTCAACGACGTGCGATATATCTGATTGGAGATGAAAACATTTAATCTTCTCTCAACTCTCTCGGGCATCGACGCAATGTTGGTTGCCTAAGCCTTTTATACAGGTACTATCATGGGAAGTGTTCAAGGGAGATACATGACCTGACGCCATCAGCTCGTGTGTTTCCCAGGTCCACTCGGGCAGCTCACCAAGCCCATCCCTATACCATTGCGTTGATGCACAATAGAACCTCGCATTACCGAGATAATTCGTTCTTCGGTCGTACAGCAAAATTGTGGAACAATCTCCCTGCGAGCGTATTCCCCGGCAGTTTTGAGCTATGTAAATTTAAAACTAATCTTCACCGACACTACTTTATCTTTCCACCCTCCAACTAACTATCACCCTTCTTCCGAATCAACACAATGCTTGCGCATTTATAGGGGGCATCCCCTGAGCGTTGGTTTAGTCTAAAAAAAAAAAGGTTGAGCTAGTTGTCAGAATCAGCTGTTCATTTTAAGTTTTTCTAATTGTTGTTGTTGCTTTTTTCGTTTCACGTTTGTAGCTTCTACAGCTTTGTTGTTGCAAAATTGCTCAGTTGAGCAGCCATCTTAAAATGAGCTTACCTTGTAATTGTATCATGGGTCAGACTCACTGCATTTATCATTTGAATAAACTTTTCAACGAGCGAAAACCAACTTCTGGAAGAACAGAAGAAAGAGAAAAACAAAACCACCAAGTGCTTCAAGTACGGAATTTCGAACGGAATTCATCGAATTATACTGAAAGTTTCCTAAAGAATTATAAAAAAATTTTTTGTTATTACAAAGTAAAAATATTCGGCTATTTAGGCCGAAGCCAAAACCGTAGCCGAAAACGTAGCCAATAGTTAAAAAATCGGCCGAATACCGAAGCCGAAGCCGAATATTCGGTCGGACACTACACCTTGCAATTATTAATAACTATTATTAATGGTGTAATGAAGAAGGTGATCGCAAATTTTTAACTTCTCTCAAAAAAATTTTACCTACCCTTGTCAATAACAGCTTTATGGTAAATTTTAAGCAAAAGTTGCAAAGCAATCTGTTACAATTTTTTATTGAGTGCAAGTGATTTGACACTTTTCCGCAGTTTGTTTTGTTTATTTTTTCTTATTTTCTCAAAATTTTTTGACAACCGTAGTGAAATTAGTAAACGTCACGTTCACCTTGTTAATTACACCATGATATCAACCGATATTGTACAGCCGTGCAGTATCTTGTAGAAGCCCTTGTAAATCGGCGTTTGTAAATTTTCTCCAAAGAACTAAGAAATAAGGAAGTGGTGTTTACCTCACATACAGTGTATGTGTAATGAAGTACTTCTAAAATTGTGAGTGAAAGAGATAGCAAGTGTTTTTTGACAGGCTAGCCATCACAAAAATAAAAAAAAAACAAAAGAAAGCAAGTGTCGGTGAAATTGATTCAAAATAAATTAAATAAATAAATCAAAAAGTGATTATTATCGCTAAAATTTTCTTAAATTTCGAAACTGAAATCAGAATTTATTGAAAGAATTCATTAAATATGCTTTGTATTGTGAAAAACTGCGGCAGCAGCCAGCGCTTCAAAAATCTGCTGATTTCATTCCACAAGTAAGTATCATAAGAAAAGTGAGGTTTTTAGAGAATAAAATTGTTATTTTGATAAGAATGATGTGTGAGAAGTGAATTCCAATTGGAAATAAATGTATTTCTTATCAGAAATATAAGAAAAATTAAATGTGTTCAGCGCGTCGATTTGGTGCAATCTGGCGCCATTGAAAGCTTCGAAATTGTGATATGTTAGCTGTCAAACACCACTTCAAGGGCGCATTTAATTTCTGAGGTGGTATGCATTTCAGGGCGCTACTTTTTTAACAATATAAAACTAATGTATTATGACCATATAAAATTAATTTGTTGTTTTTTACAGATTTCCAAACTTTTTTCCAATTTTTTTAAAAACGCGTTATTTTTACATAACAAAAAAAAAAAAACGAATGAAAAGCCAACTGTACGGCAAAAATTACACAAAACAAATCATTTTAAAGGAGTTTGAGAATAATAATTTTGTATATAAATTAATTCTTTTATTTGCATGCGTTCTACGTTAATATGTTTTAGAAATAATTTATATGTATGTCTTTATATTTTAAATTATTTATGATATAAATGTGGATTAATTTTGTTTTTTTTGCATGTGTTCTACATAAATATGTTTTAGAAATAATTTATATATACTTATTATTTATGATATATATATATACATATATATAATATATATATATACATATATATATATAAATATATAACAAACTTAAATTTGTAATATATTTATTAATTTATTATTACGAATGCATTTCTTTTAACATTATTCACTAATGATTTCTTTTCTTTATGGGTGCAATAGGCCTACAGGGGAACCGAACACCCAAAAAAATCGGTAACGCACCAAATTGTATACCTCGAAGGTGGTGTGGAAATACAATAAAATTAAAAAAATATGTAATTAAAATATGATTTCAAACGATTTTTTAAATTTAAAAGAAATTAAATAAAAAGTATTCAAATAAGGGCTCCATTTGCTTCCTTATATTTTAGTTCTTTGATTTTCTCACCAGCTCTAAAATAGCAACGTTGCTGGGACCAAAGAATTAAAATATAAGGAAGCGGTGTAGTTATACAAAAATTAAGTACTTTGTTGCGTATCACATTTGGCCATAAGAAGAAAAAAAGAAAAAAAAAAACAAAAGCAAACACAGCCAGCAGCGGCGACTGCGCAGTTGGCAGCGAGTGGAAGAAGCCAGTATGGATGCGGCGACTCTATGTAATGTGCCGACAATAGCCCACGTTTGGGGTCGAAACTCGGGCGAAGGCGAAGGGATTCCTGGCTATGTTGGAGAGGCCGTGTGCAGCAGGATGGCCAGAAGGCGGCTCCATTGTTGTCCAGGAGCTGTCCAACGATGGTTCGGTACAAGAGCCGGACACGATGGTCATCCGCAAGATCCTGCAATCAGGCCTCGGCCAGGGCATGGTTGATGGGGTGTCCAAGAAAAACTAAAAGAAAAAAAAATAAAAGAAAAGCAATAAATAATGAAAAAACTAAATTATCCTCTTTGTTTGCTTGTAATGTGAACTACGTAACATCTACTATGAACTTATCATGTTCTGCAGAAATCTTGACATAGTGTTCGAGTCTCGCCAGCAAATGTCAATCCACACGGTTGATAAGGCAGTGCAGGTAACTCGTCGAAAAACTTAGTAGGGAATAGTAGTAGGTTTGTGGAAAAAAAGGATCACTTGGGAAGGGATGTTTTTATAGGAAAATAAAAAGGATTGGGGACGAGATAAACAAGAGGAAAAACCAGAACAAGATAGGTATAGTGACAGGGGAGCTTAAGAAAATTTTATGGGGAGGAAAATAGCTAACCTCAAGATAATTAAAAGGCGCCAAGAGAGGCAATGAAAAACCTAAGGAAAGAAAGAGTAGATACGGGTTTAGCTATGGGAGGCACAGAAAAGTTACACAAAGGATGGAAAATTCCCGTTCCTAGGAAGCTCGGCTAGAGGGTTCGCTCGGTGAAGAAAACTTCTAGAGTTTTAATATGGTGCAAAGTCTGAAGTGAAAAGAGTTAAAATAAAGTGGCGGAAAATATTTAAAATTATATATATAGTATATACATATATTGTGCAAAAAGAAAAAAAAAATTGGTAAGAATTTTAAATTAATGATTCTAAGTAGGTATGTTTGTTATGTGAAACGAAATCCATAGGGAACTCACTGGCCAGGAAGGGGTCTAAACCATCATAGCAACCAGCAACAGCGAAAAACATATTAAGCAGCATCCGAAAGAAATCAAAAAGAGAACATTGTGGCCGACCGGAATCCAAGGACCTTTGGTGGCAATAATCGAGGACCCGCCCAAAAAAATAAGATAAGTCGGTCACTATTATATTAGTCCCTATATGTTAAGCTACTACTAAGAGTGAAGCAAAATTAGTAGTAGACAAGTTCCTACGAAACACTGTCAAGAAGGGGAAATTAATGAAGATTCAGCATATTTCGAATGTAGCTGAATAGGCCAGGGGTTCCCAAATAAGAAAAATGCGAGTGCCATATTAAGAAGAAAAAACATATTTTTTCAAAAAGCAAAGAAAAAAATTGATTACGGCGCGAAAGAAAATGGTCGCGCTAGACCAAATATAATTGGCGTCCAAGAAAAAGGCGGTAAAAAAAATTCGAGTCAAAATGGTGTTCGACATATGCATACCTGTGTCCAAAAATGTAAAATGGCGGAATAATGTTCCATAATCCCGTATCTTCATATTTCGTTTGAGTTTATATAAGGAAAAAAAAATTTTTTTATTTTCTGCGAAATTTCAATATTCAAAAACTTTTATTATAGCTAAATTATTTATCTATTAGTTTTTTTTGTAATTTTTGTACCTAATGTTTTTTTTTTTTAATTAATTCAGAACTAAATTAATTAAAGTAATTATTAAATTAAGTATCTAATTAAATGAATTAAATCAGAGATACTTGAATTCAATTTATTAAATTAAAATTCATCAAAATATTTTTTTTGCTTGTGAGTTCGGTTAAAAAATTTACCGCTTATAAAAATTTAAATTCCCAATTCGGTTCATCGCAAACTTATGAGGTCTACTGATGGTTTTTTTTTGTGATAAATTTTTAAATGTTTTTTTTTATCTGCAATAAAATACCCCTAAGCGAGCTCCTTTAGGTAGGAAAATACCGTAGAACAGAAGTCTGATTCATGATTGAAAACGATCTTTATTTCGAAAAAGACCCATAGTTAATAATTGTTCCGAATTGCGATTTTAAACAAAAAAACAAAAAAAAAAAAAAGGAAAACTTTTTACAATTTTCACCAAATTTTATAATATTTATATACATTGTTTTGTTTGTGGTTACCACTTTAAAAATCTAACACAATACCCGTTATATGTACACATAAATTTTTATTCACCATTTTCCAAAAAAATATTGTAAATTCAAGCCATAAATATAATATTTCATAAATATAAAAAAATTTTTGTAAATTCAAGCCATAATTATATATCCTAGTTATAAGCCAATATATATATATACAAAAACTTATGAGTTTCTTAGGCTATAGATTTTTCATTATTATATTTAAATTCTTAATTTTTTATACAATCTTTATCTATACTTTATATTGTTCTTAATGTAACAGGTTTTTTTTTTGTTTTCGCGTAAGGTTAAATTTTCATTTTAAATTGTAAGTCCAAATATATAGTTTCTGAAATTTTTCTGAAAAGAAGGGGAGATAGTATTAGGGTTAATTTTTAAATAAATATGTAATTGTAAAAGAAAAAAAAAATGGTTTGCTAAATTAATTTGTGGTGGGGAGTAAATACGGGGGCCGTTCCAAAGGGGGTAATCATCAGGTGACATGGACATACAAAGGCGATTTCTCGTCGCTGATTCTTTTATGGGGCTATCTAAATAAAAATAAAAAGGATGATAACTAAGGTTGGGTGGGCACGCAGCAGGATAAACATCTCCTGGTTCTCTTCGGTTTTTTTTTTTGTTTTTGAGTTGGTTGAGTAGTAAATTTTAGAGAATTTTTTTTTGCTTAAAATTTCTTTTTGGTTCTATTTTATTTTGTTTTGGTTCCGGTTTTGCTTTTTATTAATAGTTGAGTAATTTGTTTATATTTGCTTTTAGTTTTTCTTTTGATTCCAAATTGATTATTTTTTTTTTTTGAGTTTTTATTTGCTTCCGGTGTATCCCGGAAGTTATTGTTGCTCCCTCGACCTGGCATGACGGGTTGAGAACTGCGCCCGTTAATTCTGAGCTGGTCGGCGCGGTCAGGCCAGGTACGATAGCTAGGGACACGTAACAATATGGCGCCCAATCATAAACAAAGCGCGGATTTCTATCGTGCTTTCTGAAGATATTTTTTTGTAGTGCTGTCTTAGCCAGAGTAGTTAACTCAGAGCTAATTGCGCCTACCTAAGAATATCTTGAGAAACCATTGATTGAAAATCTGTCCGCCTTCTAAACAAACAAGTCAAGTTAAATAATGGTACATATGTCGGTTTATTGTGGTAATGGTCGCGTAACAATATGGCGCCCAATCATAAACAAAGCGCGGATTTCTATCGTGCTTTCTGAAGATATTTTTTTGTAGTGCTGTCTTAGCCAGAGTAGTTAACTCAGAGCTAATTGCGCCTACCTAAGAATATCTTGAGAAACCATTGATTGAAAATCTGTCCGCCTTCTAAACAAACAAGTCAAGTTAAATAATGGTACATATGTCGGTTTATTGTGGTAATGGTCGCGTAACAATATGGCGCCCAATCAATAAACAAAGCACAGCTTTCTATCGTGCTTCCTTAGGGTATTCTTTAGTAGTGCTGTCTTAGCCAGAGTAGTGAACTCAGAGCTAATTGCGCCTACATAAGAATACCTGGAGAAACCATGATGGAGAATCTGATAGCCGATGAAACGAAAATAAGTTTCAATGCATTTTAATCAATTTCAAAATTTTAATTAAAGAACCAAAACATTACCAGAGTTTTATTTGTATGCGTGATATTTTCGACTGCGGTAACTTAGCGGGGGCTGATAAAGTCTAGACTAATTGTACTGGGCCAAGAATATTACAAAAAAATTCCGAAAAGGAGATAAGAACGCACAGTAACACATTTCAAAACAAAAAAAAAAAAAAAACAAAAAAAAAAAAGTTTTTTTTAGTTCTATTCGTACAGTGCAAAAAAAAAAAAAACCTTGTTTTTCGGAAAAGCGGAAGTAATAGAAGTCAGTGATGAGGTAAAAGTAGTAATGATGAACCATGAAGAGGCAGGAAGCCTGTATCAGAGGCCCATGCTACAACCACATCACTGGCATTTCTGAAGTCTCACTAAAAAAATCAAAGCGTTCAATAAGATGTATTGTTGTATTGAATTAGTTTGCAGACAGAGAGATAAAGCGAACACAACAAAGATATCGGAGAGAATCTTAGTGCGTAGAAGCAAAGTCCAACAAAGTCACCTGGGTACCCCTAGTAAGAATCGTACCCTGTATTGAAACCCTACACACACAGAAACGGAAATTTTGATTTCAGTTCGGCGAGAATTTAGAGAAAATTACTCATTAATTTATGAATTTTGTTTAGTTAAACGTAACAATTGTTTTTTTTTTTTGAAAAAAAATGTATTTTTTTAAATAAAGTCAAAAAAAAAATTTTTTTTTAAGTCGTCGATTTAATTCTAATGAGCTCCACACGCGAGCATAAAAAAACTGCATCTAAAAGACGGCACATTACGTTCGATCTAAATCGTTCTTCTCCACAACTGAAGTGGTTTAAAAATAACACCCCACGTAATAAAAAAATGGATGAAAGCGAACAACCAAATAGGGCAGATGCTCAAAAGACCCAAAGCAGGTTTCATGACTTGTCAGGAACCATTAATGCCTTAGACAGGAACTACCAAGATGGACTAAGAGAGGTGGACAGAGGGCGTAATCAGGGTGCAGTGCCTAAGATTTTGGGAAACGAAAAATTTCCTCCCAATCTTTCATTTCCTCCCCCTCCAAATAAAGATGCTGAAAGGACAGGGTAATCAAACCGTGAAGGTGCAAGATCGTTACATACAAACGATAATGATTCGCAAATAAATGATCTCGTGGCAAAAGCGTGCGAAGACGTAAGAGCTTCGCTAGATAGGGCTATTCAAACCCAAATTCAGGATGGTTTGCGGGCGGGCCTGGAAGGTATTATGGGGGAATTAAAGTTAATGTTTCGGCAAGGGAGTATGGAACGATTACAACCACAGAAGAACTTACTTGGTTATGAAGATACTGAGGAAGCAGCCGGATATAGTTCGAGGCGGGGTCCTGGTAGGAACAATTATGTTCAGTCGCGATCTGAAAATAATGAAAAATTATTTCATGATACTAGAAATAAATTTAAATTCAACCATTATCCGAATCCTACAGCCAGTTTTCCAGAGCGGTCAACAAATTTCGAGCATTTTAATAACGGTACAGCATCACGAAATCAGGCATGGTCAAACCAACCTAATATCAGTCCATTTACTGGAACCATAAAAGTCGATAAATGGGGATTGATGTTTGATGGCCGTAGTGGAAACCTGTCTGTAGAAAATTTTGTATTTCGCCTCGAACATCTGCAATCTCAATATGGATGCAGCTGGGCGGAAATAATGCGCGATTTTCACCTTTTCCTATCAGGTGAGGCTAAAGAGTGGTATTGGCTGTTGATACAAACCACTCATGTTCCAGATTGGCCAACTCTGCGACACGCCATCATGCGTCAATACCGCACTAGCCGATCAAATTTTGAGGCTATGCGGGATCTAGTCGAGCGAAAACAGCAACCAGGCGAATCAGTTGATGCGTTCTTCCATGCGGTCTGGAAACTCCGATCCCGACTAAGCCAGCCACTACCTGAATACGAGGTGATAAAAATTATAAAAAGAAACGTAAAAGAACACATTGGTCGAATTGTTTACCCGATAACCGTGCACTCGGTTGAACATCTTCGAGACGAGTTCAACGAAGTGTAGCGAACATTTCCTCGGCGTGAGATGCGGACGGTTCAACAGCCGATGTCCAGATATTCGCGTAACGTCAGCGAGATAGTGATGAAGGCGCAAGACGAGGGAAATGGTGGCGACGATGAGCCGGTGATGATCGAGGAATTAACAGCAGCGCGTCCTCTGGGGTTAAGTTCGCAGCAACAGTATTCCGGTACTAGGGTGTTGATTTGCTGGAACTGTCGTCAGCAAGGCCACGCCTTCAACGATTGCATGTCTTTAGAGCAAAACATCTTTTGCTATAAATGCGGACTGCCAAATGTGATTACTCCGAAATGCCCAAAATGTGGTTTGGGAAACGAGAAGAGGAGCGCGACAACAGCGGGAATGCCACGTTCCAGTCACGATCCCGTGGAGGTGAACCGGAAGACATCAGATAGAGAACATGAAAGCAAAGGGCGATGACATTACAATTCAGCCTGAAATAAAATCTAAAATTAGCATTTTGAAACGTGTTGCAGAATTTAACAAGAAAATAAGACAAAATAAACCAGGAAAACCAATCGAAGAACGTATTCAGGCATACTATGAAGCAAGACATCGAATCTTCAATAACAGCCAGCTGGAAGGTAAGCGAAAAGTATCCAGAAAGATTCAGCGCGCAAGAGAAAGTTTTGCCCAGCGCAAACTTATACGCAAACAAGTGGTTGAAGCAGTCTGCAAAGCGGAGGGAAAGGACCCACGAGCCTATGCCGACATCGAATTGGGCGGCAAGGTAGTGCGCGGGCTCTTAGACACTGGTGCTTCAGTAAGCATACTTGGGCGGGGCTGCCGAGAATTAGTTGAAGAGTTGGAAGTCGACGTGGATCAGTATTTCTCAATCGTGAAAACAGCTGGAGGACGTCAGCACCGGATATTGGGAAAAGTAAAGCTTCCTGTAAAATTTAAAAATAAAGAAGTAGCGGTTTTATTTTATATATGTCCATATCTAGAGCAACAAGTATACCTGGGTATTGATTTTTGGAGAGCTTTCGACTTGGCGAGCGATGTTATTGGGATAGAGGAGCTGAAAATCGAGAACGTGGCTAATCAGTTTGGCCCAGCCGCAATAAACACGGTTCACGAGCTTACTCCGCAACAACAAGAACGACTCAATAACGTCATCAGACGATTTCCAACTTTTGAAGAGCATGGGCTGGGGCGTACCCAGCGCGAACAACACACCATCGAGCTGGTTGAGGGAGCCGTGCCTGTCAAGGACCGTCATTACCCAATCAGTCCAGCGGTGCAAGCGATGGTCTATCAGGAAATTGATCAGATGTTGGAACTGGGCGTGATAGAGGAAAGTCAGAGTGCGTGGAGCAATCGCACCACAATAGTGCGAAAACCGGAAAAAAATCGGTTTTGTTTGGATGCTAGAAAGCTAAATGAAAGAACGGTGAAGGACGCCTATCCTTTGCAAAACATCGATGGGATCCTGAGCCGTATCGACGAAACTTATTTTATAAGCAGCGTCGATTTAAAATTCGCATTTTGGCAGATAGAGTTAGAAGAAAAAAGCAAGGCATATACTGCTTTTACCGTACCAGGGCGGCCACTCTACCAATTCGCCGTAATGCCTTTCGGCCTCTGTAATGCAGCTCAAAGACTTTGTCGATTAATGGACAAAGTCATTCCGCAAAGATTAAAATCACACGTGTTCACGTATCTTGATGATCTTCTCATCATAGCGGCTGATTTTGATACGCACGTGAAAGTGCTAGCTGAAGTTGCTGAGTGCTTAAAGGAAGCGAATTTGACCATCGGTCTTAAAAAGTCTAAATTTTGCTTTAAGGAGCTCCGCTATTTAGGTTTCATCGTGGGAGGTGGTACATTAAAGACGGATCCTGAGAAGGTGTCAGCCATTAAGCGAATCCCGATTCCGAAGTCGACGAGAGAAGTGCGAAGCTTCTTGGGTACTGCCGGATGGTATCGGCGATTCATACAGAATTTCGCGTCTATCTCAGCACCTCTCAGCGATACGTTGAAAAAAAGTACTAAATTCACAATGACACCCGCAGCGATTGACGCCTTCAATCAACTTAAGCAAGCTCTGACGTCAGCTCCCGTGCTCAAGCATGCCGATTTCAGCAAGCGTTTCTGGGTACAGTGCGATGCGTCAGATATTGGCGTAGGTGCAGTGCTGTACCAAGTAGATGAAAACAAAAACGAAAACCCCATTGCATTTTTTTCACAAAAACTGAACGGTCACCAACGCAACTACAGCGTGACGGAAAAAGAATGTTTAGCAGCGGTACTTGCAGTGAAAAGATTTCGCCCTTACGTCGAAATGGTGCCATTCACCGTCGTCACAGACCACGCAAGCCTAAAGTGGCTAATGTCACTTAAGGACTTGAGCGGTAGGCTAGCTAGGTGGTCGCTTCAGCTACAAGCGTTCGATTTCCAAATCGAACATCGGAAAGGCGCCGACAACATAGTAGCCGATACACTCTCTCGTTCTGTGGAAGAAGCAGAATTAAGCGGCGACGAACTACTCAATATTGAAACCCTAGAATTTGTATCGCCTGAATATCTGGAGCTGATGGAAAGTATCAGGCAAAACAATGAAAAGTTACCAGACATAAAGATCGACAATGGAATGATTTTTAAGCGGACAGGATTCGATCGAAACGACAGCGAGTTGGACGACTTGACATGGAAATTATGGGTGCCCGAAGCGCTTACTTCAACATTAATTTCAAAAGCCCACGAACCCCAACTAATGGCACATGGCGGAATAGCGAAAACGTTGCACCGGTTACGGCAATTTTATTTCTGGCCAGGAATGACCAAACAGGTTCGAAATTACATAAACAATTGCATTGTCTGCAAGGAGAGTAAGTCCACCAACATAGAATTACGACCTGGAATAGGGCAAGAGGTGTTCACAGAACGGCCATTTCAGAAAATCTATATAGATTTTCTAGGCAAATATCCTAGATCCAAAAAGGGAAATACTTATATTTTTATAGTAGTTGACCATTTTACCAAATTTACTATGCTAAAGGCTATGCGTGAAGCGACCGCGGTTAAAGTTGTTGATTTTCTTACTCAAGAAGTATTTTACAAATTCGGTGTTCCCGAAATCATCCACAGCGATAACGGAATTCAATTTACGTCAAAAGAATTTCAGAAGATGATCCAAAAATTTCAAATAAATCATCTGAAAACAGCAATTTATTCGCCGCAGTCAAACGCAGCAGAAAGAGTAAACCAATCGGTATTGGCTGCGATACGGACATACCTCGAAAAGGATCACCGCGACTGGGATTTATATTTACCCGAAATTGAATGCGCACTGAGAAGCTCTGTTCACACAGCAACTGGAGTAACACCCTTCTGTGCACTATTCGGGTACAATATGTTCCTCAACGGGGCGGACTACAAACTCGCTCGCAAACTTAGGTCGTTAAGCGAACCGGAGATCATGCTCCTAAACAAAGACGACAAATTATCTATTCTGCGCGAAAAGATTAAAAGTAATATTCACTCGGCATATGAACGAAGCGCGCGGCGATATAACCAGAGAAAACGAGAAATTAATTTTGTACCTGGGCAGGAAGTATATCGAAGAAACTTTGTACAAAGTGATTTTAAACGCAATATTAATGCAAAGTTTTGTAGAAAATTTGTTAAATGTCGCATAAGCCAAGCTATTGGAAACAACATGTACAAATTAGAAAGCCTAGATGGCAAGCCAGTGGGAACTTTCCATGCAAAAGATATAAAACAATGATAAACTAAAAATACAATAAAATTGCGCCTACTCATACCTTATAAATTAATTTATAAAGTATGCACAAATAAATAAATAAATAAATAAAAAACCTGAGAAATGCTTACATATATATCCGTGAAAAGAAAGACATCCGAGGGTTGAGCAGAAAATGCTGCGGCATGATTCCAAATGTATAAGAAAATTGAGCCTGATCATCTTTCGTTTTTACAGCAGTACCTATTAAAAAAAAAAAAAAAAAAAAAAAATTTTTAACAAAGTAAATATTCTTAGAACACCCCATAATATCATTTCAACTTCCCGTCACATCCAGGTTACGCCAGTAAAACAAAATGCTCCAGGATTCGAAATTCCCATAGGCTCTGCAGCGAACACATAACCACATATCACCTAAAAAGAAAAAAAAAAAAAAAAGGTATAAGAAAATAATAAAAAAAGAAAAAAAATACAAAAGCAAACACAGGCAGCAGCGGCGACTGCGCAGTTGGCAGCGAGTGGAAGAAGCCAGTATGGATGCGGCGACTCTATGTAATGTGCCGACAATAGCCCACGTTTGGGGTCGAAACTCGGGCGAAGGCGAAGGGATTCCTGGCTATGTTGGAGAGGCCGTGTGCAGCAGGATGGCCAGAAGGCGGCTCCATTGTTGTCCAGGAGCTGTCCAACGATGGTTCGGTACAAGAGCTGGACACGATGGTCATCCGCAAGATCCTGCAATCAGGCCTCGGCCAGGGCATGGTTGATGGGGTGTCCAAGAAAAACTAAAAGAAAAAAAAATAAAAGAAAAGCAATAAATAATTAAAAAACTAAATTATCCTCTTTGTTTGCTTGTAATGTGAACTACGTAACATCTACTATGAACTTATCATGTTCTGCAGAAATCTTGACATAGTGTTCGAGTCTCGCCAGCAAATGTCAATCCACACGGTTGATAAGGCAGTGCAGGTAACTCGTCGAAAAACTTAGTTGGGAATAGTAGTAGGTTTGTGGAAAAAAAGGATCACTTGGGAAGGGATGTTTTTATAGGAAAATAAAAAGGATTGGGGACGAGATAAACAAGAGGAAAAACCAGAACAAGATAGGTATAGTGACAGGGGAGCTTAAGAAAATTTTATGGGGAGGAAAATAGCTAACCTCAAGATAATTAAAAGGCGCCAAGAGAGGCAATGAAAAACCTAAGGAAAGAAAGAGTAGATACGGGTTTAGCTATGGGAGGCACAGAAAAGTTACACAAAGGATGGAAAATTCCCGTTCCTAGGAAGCTCGGCTAGAGGGTTCGCTCGGTGAAGAAAACTTCTAGAGTTTTAATATGGTGCAAAGTCTGAAGTGAAAAGAGTTAAAATAAAGTGGCGGAAAATATTTAAAATTATATATATAGTATATACATATATTGTGCAAAAAGAAAAAAAAAAAATTGGTAAGAATTTTAAATTAATGATTCTAAGTAGGTATGTTTGTTATGTGAAACGAAATCCATAGGGAACTCACTGGCCAGGAAGGGGTCTAAACCATCATAGCAACCAGCAACAGCGAAAAACATATTAAGCAGCATCCGAAAGAAATCAAAAAGAGAACATTGTGGCCGACCGGAATCCAAGGACCTTTGGTGGCAATAATCGAGGACCCGCCCAAAAAAATAAGATAAGTCAGTCACTATTATATTAGTCCCTATATGTTAAGCTACTACTAAGAGTGAAGCAAAATTAGTAGTAGACAAGTTCCTACGAAACACTGTCAAGAAGGGGAAATTAATGAAGATTCAGCATATTTCGAATGTAGCTGAATAGGCCAGGGGTTCCCAAATAAGAAAAATGCGAGTGCCATATTAAGAAGAAAAAACATATTTTTTCAAAAAGCAAAGAAAAAAATTGATTACGGCGCGAAAGAAAATGGTCGCGCTAGACCAAATATAATTGGCGTCCAAGAAAAAGGCGGTAAAAAAAATTCGAGTCAAAATGGTGTTCGACATATGCATACCTGTGTCCAAAAATGTAAAATGGCGGAATAATGTTCCATAATCCCGTATCTTCATATTTCGTTTGAGTTTATATAAGGAAAAAAAAATTTTTTTATTTTCTGCGAAATTTCAATATTCAAAAACTTTTATTATAGCTAAATTATTTATCTATTAGTTTTTTTTGTAATTTTTGTACCTAATGTTTTTTTTTTTTAATTAATTCAGAACTAAATTAATTAAAGTAATTATTAAATTAAGTATCTAATTAAATGAATTAAATCAGAGATACTTGAATTCAATTTATTAAATTAAAATTCATCAAAATATTTTTTTTGCTTGTGAGTTCGGTTAAAAAATTTACCGCTTATAAAAATTTAAATTCCCAATTCGGTTCATCGCAAACTTATGAGGTCTACTGATGGTTTTTTTTTGTGATAAATTTTTAAATGTTTTTTTTTATCTGCAATAAAATACCCCTAAGCGAGCTCCTTTAGGTAGGAAAATACCGTAGAACAGAAGTCTGATTCATGATTGAAAACGATCTTTATTTCGAAAAAGACCCATAGTTAATAATTGTTCCGAATTGCGATTTTAAACAAAAAAACAAAAAAAAAAAAGGAAAACTTTTTACAATTTTCACCAAATTTTATAATATTTATATACATTGTTTTGTTTGTGGTTACCACTTTAAAAATCTAACACAATACCCGTTATATGTACACATAAATTTTTATTCACCATTTTCCAAAAAAATATTGTAAATTCAAGCCATAAATATAATATTTCATAAATATAAAAAAATTTTTGTAAATTCAAGCCATAATTATATATCCTAGTTATAAGCCAATATATATATATACAAAAACTTATGAGTTTCTTAGGCTATAGATTTTTCATTATTATATTTAAATTCTTAATTTTTTATACAATCTTTATCTATACTTTATATTGTTCTTAATGTAACAGGTTTTTTTTTTGTTTTCGCGTAAGGTTAAATTTTCATTTTAAATTGTAAGTCCAAATATATAGTTTCTGAAATTTTTCTGAAAAGAAGGGGAGATAGTATTAGGGTTAATTTTTAAATAAATATGTAATTGTAAAAGAAAAAAAAAATGGTTTGCTAAATTAATTTGTGGTGGGGAGTAAATACGGGGGCCGTTCCAAAGGGGGTAATCATCAGGTGACATGGACATACAAAGGCGATTTCTCGTCGCTGATTCTTTTATGGGGTTATCTAAATAAAAATAAAAAGGATGATAACTAAGGTTGGGTGGGCACGCAGCAGGATAAACATCTCCTGGTTCTCTTCGGTTTTTTTTTTTGTTTTTGAGTTGGTTGAGTAGTAAATTTTAGAGAATTTTTTTTTGCTTAAAATTTCTTTTTGGTTCTATTTTATTTTGTTTTGGTTCCGGTTTTGCTTTTTATTAATAGTTGAGTAATTTGTTTATATTTGCTTTTAGTTTTTCTTTTGATTCCAAATTGATTATTTTTTTTTTGAGTTTTTATTTGCTTCCGGTGTATCCCGGAAGTTATTGTTGCTCCCTCGACCTGGCATGACGGGTTGAGAACTGCGCCCGTTAATTCTGAGCTGGTCGGCGTGGTCAGGCCAGGTACGATAGCTAGGGACACGTAACAACTTTTCAGGGTGGTGTTGAATCACTAATACACAAGCATACACACAGGGCCGCATTCGGGAACGAAGTTATAAATGGCGCAAAGAATGGAGCCCTTATTTGAATACTTTTTATTAAATTTCTTTTAAATTTAAAAAATCGTTTGAAATCATATTTTAATTCCATATTTTTTTAATTTTATTGTATTTCCACACCACCTTCGAGGTAAACAATTTGGTGCGTTACCGATTTTTTTGGGTGTTCGGTTCCCCTGTAGGCCTATTGCACCCATAAAGAAAAGAAATCATTAGTGAATAATGTCAAAAGAAATGCATTCGTAATAATAAATTAATAAATATATTACAAATTTAAGTTTATAATATTTTTATATATATATATATGTATATATATAGTATATGTATATACACGGCCAAGCTACCATCCAGCTGACGAAGCGTCTACCTTTGGAAACATGATCCGCACGCGCGGACTAGCCTGCGTCGACGACCTGGAAGGCAGCGGCGATAAGCAACAGCAGCATGAAACATCGTGGGAACGCAAAGTCAGCAGATTTAGGGTAGCAATAATTTAGGGAATTAGGTGATATGTTTAATTAAGATACAATAAAGAGTTAGTCTTGTTTATAACGACAACTAGAAAAGTCTCACTTATTTCTTCTGCGGAATCTAGGACCTGGTTAAGTATAGTGGGCCCGTTGGATTTGGGTGCAATGCGGCCCAATAAATTATTTTTTTAGAACATCCCGAAGGATGTTCTTAACTGGCGCCCGAGCAGGGACCCACTCGAAATGTGGTTTCCTAGGAAATAGGACCCTTTTGGGCCTTTGCAACAGCTGAGCCTTTGCTCGGTAAGAAATATAAAAAAAAAAATAATAATTCGCGCTGCATGACTTCCCCCACCAATGGTAAGGAGTTTTGTAGACGCGAGATCATCATGGAAACATAGAGATTCCCCCCACCAGTGGTAAGGGTCTCTAACTAGTTTCCATGATGAATCAAAAAATTCTATGCTGAAATGCTTCCCCCCACCAATGGTAAGGGGCTTGCAGACACGGACACATCAAGGAAGCCTTGAGACTCCCTCCACCAGCGGTAAGGGTCTCAAATCAGTTTCCTTGATGGGTAACAATAAAAACTAAATTAAACCACTTTCTGCTTGTACCCATAAGAACACAAGTAGAATGAATGCAAAGGACAGCAAGGCATGTTGCAAAATTTTTATTGGCCAAGAGGACATCACGCACCTATACACCTAGGCCGGTGTCCCTCTAACATTGAGCCAATTGGTTAACGGGTTTGCGATCCTGCAATTTATTTTTCAGTGTTCACATAAGAACACACTGAAGATTGCTAACGGACCAAGCCTCGTTGTGAAGCAAGTCGTGCCTTAGTAGGTCGCCTTCAATCTGATTAAACAGGATCACATGACCCTTCCTCGACCAAAGAAAAAATATAAAAACTTTCTGTCGCCGTTCCCGTAAGAACACGGTTAAATAAAAAAAACTTTATTATTTTTTTCCCTTTCTTTTACAGAGATGCTTTTGATGTAAGCCTTGTATAAAAATACCAGATACTAGTGCCAAGTACAGAATTTTGCAAAAAGCTAAAACAAAAAAATTGAATAATTGTGCCTCTAAAATAAAAATAGGAGAAAAGAAGAAAGCATAACAAAAAATTGTGTTTAGTAAAGCTATTTACAAAAGTTTGTGCATTAAGAACAAAGGAAGAAAATTTACAAAAAGTAAAATAAAAACATCATATAATCGTGCATTAGAAAAAAAATAAATTTATAAAAAAATTGAAATAAAAAGTTATATAATCGTGCATTAGAAAGAAATAAGGAAGTTTAAAATTGTGTATAGCAAAGTTATTTACAAAAAATTGTGTATTAAAAACAAAAAAAAGAAGAAACTTTAGAAAAGGTTAAAATGAAAATTATATAATCGTGCATTAGAATAAAAAGAAGAAAGTATAATAAAAGATTGTGTACAACAAAGAAATTTGCAACATCGTGCATTGAAAAAAGAAACCCTAAATAGGCAATTTCTCAAAAAAGTTTAAATAAAAAGTTATATAATCCTGAATTAAAAAAGAAAATTAAAAATTGTGTGTAATAAGGTAATTTGCAATATCCAAAAGATCGTGCATTGGAGAAAGAAACCTGAGCTGAATAAAATATTTTGCAAGAAAATATCCTCTTAAAAAATTGGTAAGTGCTTTTTTGATTACTGTTAATAAAAAGAGTAGAAAGTATGGATTCTCTGACACAATCTGTAACTGAGCTGACTGGATCAGTGGGGGAGCTAATGCAAGAGTTGAGGAAGGCGGATACTAGGATTCGCCAGCTTGAGCAATTAAGCCAAGCCCCTAGTATCCTGAGAGATACTCCTCCTTTACCATTACGTGGCCCTACGACAGAGGACGAACTTAGGGATATAAGTAGACTTCCAGACTCCGTTAAGGAGCTGCAGGCTTTCGAGGGTGACCCAGCACAATACGTTTGGATTTGGGTGCATTCGGTAGAAGGTATACTGCAGGACTACCAAATTGTTAGGGCGAAGCATATTTTTCGGGAAATTCTAAAGAGCATAAGAGGAAAAATTAGAGGCAGTGCAGACAGTGCACTCATCTTGCATAACATCTTCGATGATGATTGGCCAATAATCAAGTCTTGCCTTTCGCTGCATTATGCTGATAAGCGGGACATTCGAACGTTGGAACACCAACTCGGACAGATAACGCAGGGTGGGGCCAAGCTTGACGAATTCTACGCAAGGGTCAATCATCAGTTCTCACTCATAATCAATAAGATAAAAACAGAAAGCTATTCTACCGAAACGGTGAATGCCTTGATGGAAACATATAGAAACAGGGCCTTAGACGTTTTTATAAGGGGTTTAAGTGGTGATCTCTCGAGGATGATAATCGTGCAAAAGCCGAGCAGCCTACCGGAAGCCTATACGGCATGCTTAGACATTCAAAATTTAAACTATAGAAGCCACCCCGTACATAATCCTAACGTTAAAAACTCAATTACTGTTCCGGTTAATGAGTTGGCAAGAAGGGATAATCCTCCTCACGTGCCACCAAGAACAACATTTATTTCTAACAATAACTCAAGGTTTAACCATGGGCTTAATCATGGAAATGGAAGGTTTAAAAATAGATGTCCACCACCAAGACCAAACGGACCAAAACCAGGAGAAAAAATGGAAATTGATCAGTCTATCCAAACCCGACGTGTAGACTATATGAACAGGCCCCAACATGGATACTCTCACAAGCGAAAATTTGAATCCGATAACTTCCGGCCAAAGCAGCAAAGGATGTTCCACATCCAAACAACCGATCATGATGAGGCTGCGTACCAGCAGCACCTTGAACAAAACATAGAGGAAAGCCAGCTAAATTTTATGGACGGGGCCTATCCAGCGTACCTTACATAGAATACGTAGGCAGTGAGGGCACGGTGTGGAAATTCCTTGTGGACACCGGTGCCAACAAAAACTTCATTAATCCACGCCTTGCAAAAAACAGTGTTACACTTTTAAATCCTTTTTCAGTACAATCCGCCGGGGGTCAGGTAATGATTTCCGAAAAAGTTGAGGGCAGGTTTTTTCAACGGGCAGGAAATGAAACTTTATTAACATTCTTTGTTTTACCAGGTCTTGTCGCCTTTGATGGTATAATTGGCGACGATACCTTGAAAGATTTAGAAGCAATTATTGACAGGAAACAAAACCTTCTTATTCTTAAGCCAAACATTCGGATTCCGCTTCTTGAAAAGTTTTCTAAACAAGTTTACCCTATACTCGATAACCTTTCACAAAACGCACAAATAAGATTACGCCGTTTGATAGACACGTACAAACCACTTTTCGGGCCAATTAACAATAAAGAAATTACCGGAACCTCTGTAAGAGCCGAAATAAAGACTACAACCGATGAACCTATATATACTAGGAGCTACCCCTATCCCGCCTGTATGAGATCTGAGGTCGAAAATCAAGTGCAGGAACTACTGGATGAAGGTATCATTCGACCATCGAGAAGTCCTTACAATTCCCCTGTTTGGGTTGTTCCCAAAAAACCTAAGCCAACTGGGGAAAAACAATACAGAATGGTGATCGATTACAAACGACTGAATTCTGTAACTGTTCCCGACACATATCCTATACCAGACATAAATTCCACTCTAGCCAGCCTTAGTAAAGCAATGTAGTTCACAACTCTAGACTTGACATCCGGATTTCACCAAATTCCGATGAAATCAAGTGATATCCAGAAAACAGCATTTTCTCTAATGAATGGGAAGTATGAGTTTCTTCGACTGCCATTCGGTTTGAAGAACGCTCCTGCGATATTTCAACGAATGATAGATGATGTCCTCAAGGAGTTTATCGGAAAAATACGAAAATAGCTAAACCACTGACGAACTTGACAAGAGGCGACTATGCTCAAATTAAAGCAAATGCCTCAAAACGTGTCCCTATTGTCTTAGACGAGGAGGCTATTAAAGCATTTGATGACTTGAAAACATCTTTAATCTCAGCCGATTTGTTAGCATTCCCGGACTTTGAAAAGCCCTTCAACCTCACAACGGATGCGTCTGATTACGCAATAGGAGCCGTTTTGTCTCAAGGGCAAAATGGAAAAGACAAGCCCATTTCATACATATCTCGATCACTCAGCAAAACTGAAGAGGGATACGCGACTAATGAGAAGGAGATGCTCGCTATTGTGTGGGTATTAGATAACCTTCGTTCACCTCTGCGGTGCAAAAAAATTCTGATTTTTACAGATCACCAACCATTGACGTTTGCATTAGGTAATAGAAATCATAATGCAAAGCTGAAACGATGGAAGGATCGAAGAATATAATCACGAGTTGATTTACAAACCAGGTAAATCAAACGTAGTGGCCGACGCACTTTCTCGTCTTAAAAGTCAAGTCAATATTCTATCGAATTCAGAAACGGATACAGCATCAGAGGGAAACTTCGACACAATAACCGCAAGTGAAGGAACCATGCATAGCGCGGAACAGGATGCTAGTGATTTAATTCCGCATGTTGAGGTACCCTTGAATGTGTTCAAAAATCAGATTGTTTTCAGAGAATGAAAAGAATTATTTAGTTTCATCAATCCACACAATGGCTATGCTCGACATTTTGTCACACTTCAAACAATAGACAAAGATTCACTGACAGAGTCTCTAAAAACCAGGCTGAACCCTTCAGTCATAAACGGGATTAAAATACCCGAAAACCACATCCAATTGCTTCAAGAAATTTATTGCGAACACTTTTTATATTACAAAATTAGAATAACACAAAGGCTGGTCGAAGATGTTACGAACGAGGAAAGGATTTGCTCAATAATAGAAAACGAGCACAAAAGGGCACACAGAAACCCTGTTGAAAATAAGGAGCAAATATTGGAAAAATTTTACTTTCCAAGAATGACCAGCAGGATAAAGCATTTTACAAAGTCTTGTGAGATCTGTAAAATAAACAAGTATGACAGACATCCCTCTGTACCCAAACTAAGCGAAACGCCAAATCCAAAATACCCCTGTGAAATCTTACATGTAGACATATTTGAAATACAAGGCCTAAAATTCTTAAGTTGCATTGACAAATTTTCTAAATTTGCCAAATTTTTTCATATAAAAAACAAATCTGCAGTTCAACTCCGAAATAAATTTGCAAAAATTTTACACTATTTCACGGTACCACAAATAATAGTAACTGATAACGAAAAGGGCTTCATGAGCCCAACGGTTTCCAATTACATACAAAATCTGGGTGTGCAACTTTATCAAACATCTATTCAAAGAAGCGAAGTCAATGGACAAGTAGAAAGACTTCATTCCACAATAATTGAAATATACCGTTGCCTCCAAAAAGAACTAAAAAAAACTAATCCTAAAGAACTGCTTTATATAGCAGTCGATCGCTATAATAACACAGTTCACTCTATCACCAAACGGAAGAAAAGCGATATCTTTTTCAATAGAACGGAACGAATAAAATTATCAAAATCTGGGGGACTTTCGCAGCAAGGTATTAAAAGATGTAGGATTTCAAATCAGGGAAAATGCGGAACGCCGCAACTTACGCATGAATAAAAGAAGACATCAACATATGGAATTTAGCAGGGGTGATGAAGTTTATGTTAGGGACAAGCAGATTAAGGCTAAGCAAAAACCGCTTTATAAAAAGGAAGTTGTTGGGAGAGATAATAGGGTAACCATAGACACGGACGGTGGAAAGAGAATCCATAAGGCTCATATAAAAATATAAAATGATAAAAACAGCTATATAATCAAAAAGCACGAGGTAAATAAAAATAAGAAAATTAGAACTTGAAAATAAAAAGCACACAAAATACATGGAAGCTAAAAATATGCACAAAATAAGTAGATTAATTTGGAAAGGCACTATATACAAATTGCACAAGAAAACAAAAAAGAAAGCACGAAATAAGAAAATATAAGATGCACACGTAGACTTTTATATTAGTAAAAATTACAAAAATGACAAAAAACAAAATGCACAACACTATGCGTAAGAGCACAAACGCTGTAGCTCGTTTTGCATAATTTATAAGTTTAATATAAGTATATAGCATAACTACATAACTTCTTTTTCATAATTTGACCATTTAATATAAGTAAATATTATGTAGGGAACATAAGCATATTAGTTAATATTAAGTTTTTAATTCTACTCGTTACAATTTAGAAGAAAAACAAGGACCATCTGCGCCCTTATTTTTTTATTTTAACTAGACTAAAAAAGTTGAATTTAATTTGTCATGATACCAAATCAAACTTGTACTGGTTATGCTTTAGAACTACCCACTAGAAACAAAAATCTAATTTTATGAAATATTATATAACGTAACATTCTTTTATTCCTATATTGATGAGCTAGTCTGATTTTAATTTCTGGAGTCTGCGCGTTCAACGTGTTCGAGTACAACTCCCCATTGGTGACGATTGAACATGGAAGCGGTTGGATAATCAACGGATACTTTTAATTAATACATAATGTCGACCTCGACTACTTCAATAAAATAATAACAGGATTAGAAGAGACTTTCAATCACGACCTTGATCGGAATACAATGAAGTCCATAATAGAATTCCACCTTGGCCAGACGAAACTTCGTCTTGAGGAACTACAAAAGGGAAAAACAAGAAGAAGTCGATCTATCAACTGGATTGGATCTGCGTGGAAATGGATCGCTGGATCACCAGACGCCACCGATTGGGATAACATTCTTCAATCTCAAAATAGGTTGATTGAGAACAACAATAACCAATACATCATTAGCAATAAGATCTTCAATGCTACTCAGGAGGCCGTGAAGAGGATAAATGACATGGTCACCTACGCCAATAACATTGACAAAGGCATCAGTACGAGCAACCTAGAGTTATTGCTATCTCATAAGGTCCACGTCGTTAAGGAGCAGGTATCCGAAATAGTTCGAGCAATCCAAATGGCGAAAACTGGGATCGTCAACACAAATATTTTACAACAAGATGAAATAGAGCGGATCATATCCGAAGAAGAAACTCTTCCATACCAGAATTTGGTAGAGGCCATGGAATACGCAAAACCATCAATCTATTCGAACGGAACATTCCTCATCTACGTACTCTCTGTACCCAAAGTTAAGCCTTCTCGCTACCGATTGCTATTGGCAAGAGCTACCACCTCAAAAGGAAAGCGCGTTGATCTTGAATACAAGAAATTACTGGTGAATGAGAATGAGACATATGGAATAGCCGCCGATTGCTCCTCAATAAATAATGCAACAATTTGTGAAGGAAATTCAGTAAGGAAGCTGCCTGAGGACGAATGCCTTCCAAAACTGATCAAAAGTGGAAACGCGAAATGTCGCTACGAAGCCGATGAAAGTGAAACAATAGAATTAGTTGACGAAAACACTATCTTCGTAACTAATTTCATAGGAACGATTCACAGCGAGGGTTATTCGAGAGTATTAAATGGAACATTCTTAATTCAACTAAACAATGAAACGGTGCGTATTGCCAACCAAACATTTTCAAGCAGGATAGCCAGAAGCCTTCAGGCGTTACCATCAGTACTAACCAATGTGACGAATGAAGGACTTAAGCCCAATTTGCAATACATTCACAGTCTGAGCCTTGACAACATAAACTGCTTGAGAAAGCTCGATGTCAACTTCCAAATATCCACCGCTATAGAAGCCATACTCTTGCTGGTCGTAGCTGCCGGATGTTATGTAACGTGGAAACATCACAATCCCTAACCTGCGTCAGAATACAACTCAGGAACCTGGAAAGCATCCTGCTGTCTCCTGTGTAAATCTGCGGGACGCAGATATTTTAAGGGGGGGCAGTTAACGCACGGCCAAGCTACCATCCAGCTGACGAAGCGTCTACCTTTGGAAACATGATCCGCACGCGCGGACTAGCCTGCGTCGACGACCTGGAAGGCAGCGGCGATAAGCAACAGCAGCATGAAACATCGTGGGAACGCAAAGTCAGCAGATTTAGGGTAGCAATAAGTTAGGGAATTAGGTGATATGTTTAATTAAAATACAATAAAGAGTTAGTCTTGTTTATAACGACAACTAGAAAAGTCTCACTTATTTCTTCTGCGGAATCTAGGACCTGGTTAAGTATAGTGGGCCCGTTGGGCATTGGCTAGCTAATGCTAGCCATTGCGGCCCAATAAATTATTTTTTTAGAACATCCCGAAGGATGTTCATAACTTATATTATATATATATGTATATATATATATTATATATATCTATAAATATAAAAAGAAGTGTACGTTTGGTTGAAATCGCATCACTTCAGAACGGATGGACCGATTTGGATAATTTTTGTTTTAAAATGTTCGTTTTAGTCCAAGTTCGGTTTTTAAGGAAAGAAAAATTGACCACGCCCACTTTTGCGCCCACTTTTTTTGATTTATCTCAAATCGGAAAATGGCTGGACCGATTTGGATAATTTTTTTTTTTCAAATGTTCGTAGTAATCCAATTTAAGTTTTGTCGGAAAGAAAAATTGACCACGCCCACTTTTGCGCCCACTTTTTTCGATTTATCTAAAATCGGAAAACGGCTGGACCGATTTGGATAATTTTTTTTTCAAATGTTCGTAGTAATCCAATTTAAGTTTTGTCGGAAAGAAAAATTGACCACGCCCACTTTTTCGCCCAATGTTTTGATATATATATCTAAAATCGCAGAACGCCTGCGCTGATTTTTTTTTTAAATGTTTGTAATCTATATATATCAAAATAAGTTGCATTGTGTATGAAATTGATGTTCTCTGTAATACGTGAACCGATTTTGTTTCTGGAAATTGCCCATGAAAGGTGACGTCAATACAAAGGTTGTTTTGTATAAATGGTCCTTATATGTGTATTGGTTCATGAATTATAGGCATTTTAGTGAACTTATCAACAATACAGCTGTGAAAAAATACAGGTGCGCACCTATGATGTATATGAGGAAATATTTGCAAGGGTAATTAGAAATAAATGAAATATTGGAATAATTTGGCAAGTCTCACTTTAGTTTGCATTTGCCCGAAAAATATAGGCATAGTAAAAATTTTCCATACCCCCTTTACCGCCTACAAATCAATAAAAATGCTATATTTAAGACTTTTTTGGTCGTATTAGACTAAAATTTGGTAAATAAGTTCGTATGGTTACTGTCAGCAACTATACTAAAACTGAGCGTGGTCTAACTATATATACGCCCACTTTTTAGAAATCATTATTATTCCTGAGTTGTACATGTTTTGATAGTGGAACTTGATGTGTAGACGTTATGGGCCCAAGAGGTAGTTATTATATATTTGAGCGAACATTAGACAAGGGGGAATTTGGCCACACAGTCCAAATTTATGATATCGAATTGATTTGGAACTAAATGTCGTATGTAACTATGCAATAGACTCCTAAACTACTTATCCGATTAGCATGAAAATTTGTGTATAGAAGTTTTTTGGTACGGTGCGTGTTTGTGGGCTATCAATTTTTATCCACCTTGAACACCAGAGGGCGCTGTAGTACAAATTTTTTACAAACTTGCCTAAAACTCACAAATCGCTCATGCGATTAAAATAAAAAATTGGTACATACACACCAAAAAATTTCTATAGAATTTGGTTTTCATGTAGGTTGAGTGTTTTGCTGTAATCTTTTTTTGACCTATCTTGAACACCAGAGATCGCTGTAGTACAAATTTTTTACAAAACCACCTAAAACTCCCAAACCGCTCATGCGATTAAAATAAAAAATTGGTACATACACACCAAAAAATTTCTATAGAATTTTACACCGATCGGTGTTCCAGGGAGTCCTACACCGTTCGGTGTTAAAAAACATCGTGTCAAAGTGTTATAATCTTATATCCGAAAGGGTATTTTTTTTTCACACCAATCGGTGTAAAAAAGTAAATATCAGATAGGATGTTTATTTTGTTTTGATAAGATGTATAGATTTTTAAATTTGTACATTTGTATCACATACATAGGTATTCAATTAATTATTTTTTTAATTATTTGGTACAAAAAGAGACATTTAAAATTTTGTTTGGACTTGCTTTCAAATTCCGCTCAAATTTTCACAAAAACTGCAACGGGGTTTTCACAAAAACTGCACAAATTACTAAATAAATACATAATGCACTTATCTAACGCACTGAAGTTAAACTTTTAGTTTAATTTTTTTTTTTTTTATTAAAATTTTCACTTTGTCATAGAAACTTCAAGTTTTAATTTATTTGTCAATGATAATGTGATTTCAATGTTGCTCTTCTCCTTCGCTTTTCCTATTTCACACTGATCGGATAAGTTCAGCATTTCACACCGGATAAGCTGTATAAATTAACACCGTTCGGTAAATATCCGCTCACCGGTGTGAATTTATCTTGGAAATTTTTTAGTGTGTAGTATTTCTTGGGTACGATGAGTTTTTTGACAGTATCTTCTTTGAACCACCTTGGACACCAGATGGTGCTGTAGTACAAATTTTTTACAAAATCGCATATTTGTAGATGTTACATACGCAAATATTTACAAAATATAAAATATTTCTTAAATTTAGTAAAATTAAAAAATTTCCGTTATTTTGACATCAAAAACATGAATATATCTTGAAAACTATGAAAAATTTTACTACAACGATATATTTTATGCAACATCGTGCTCAAAAATGAGAAAAACACAATCAGAAATTGAATTTTTGACTTTCGATTCAAATATCTCCGCTGCTTTTTTATACACTTTTTAAAATTTTTTTTTTTCTTTAAGCTTCATCAAAGTACTATAAAAAACTTATTGCAAAAATACCGTTAGTTGAGTATATATATTTTAAATATTGTTTTCAAAAAAGGTCTGAAATTTTGGAGTTTTCCTCAAAAAAAGGCTCAAAATTTGTTTCTGTTGTAAAAATAATTTAAATTCAAATTCGCAAATTTTCAACTCTATTTAAAAGCTATAACATTTATAGGCAAAAGTTATTTCAATTTTACGCAAAAATTAAAAACCATTTTTGTGATTCAAAAAGCAAGGCCTACGTCTTGATTTTTTCAAACAAAATTTTTTTTCCAATATTGTGTTTTTATATTTCTGAAAAAATAAACAAGCTAAAAATTGATTTTTTAGGAAAAATTATCTTAGTATCTCTTACCAATCAAAAGTTATAGCCAATAATCTTTATCCAAAATATATACACAAAAAGCTAAACGCTGTCTGTGTGATGGCAGGAAACTTCAAAATTACTGAGCCGCACTAATTTTGGCAGCACATTTTTTTCAAGTACGAGATGGTTTAAATTTCTGTCACACCCCTTTAACCGCCCACAAATCAATAAAAATGCTATATTTCCTACGGTTTTCGTCGATTTGGCTACATTTTGATAATTTAGTTTGTATGCTCACTGTCTGCAACTGTACTAAAACTGGGTAATGACCATCAACTAGAAAACTGGGATGGGCATTATATAAGTGGGTGTGGCTCCGCCCATACAATTAAAATTTGTATTATCGAATAGCTTTGGAAGTAAAAGTAGCAGTCCTTACATACAAACTCAAAATGGAGTTACCATTTGGTGATCTCCTGCTTCTGGGAAACTGTAACGGTCAGTGGAAAATAACAGTGGTTTCAAACAATGAGTCTAAGAAAAGTTTTGAATACACCTATTATGGTCCCATATAGTTGCAGGGTGCAGCAATGCGCGCCGGGAAAAGGCTAGTATGTATATATATATATTATATATATATGTATATATATATATTATATATATATGTATATATATATATTATAAATAATAAGTATATATAAATTATTTCTAAAACATATTTATGTAGAACACATGCAAAAAAAACAAAATTAATCCACATTTATATCATAAATAATTTAAAATATAAAGACATACGTATAAATTATTTCTAAGACATATTAACGTAGAACACATGCAAATAAAAGAATTAATTTATATACAAAATTATTATTCTCAAACTCCTTTAAAATGAATTGTTTTGTGTAATTTTTGCCGTACAGTTGGCTTTTCATTCGTTTTTTTTTTTGTTATGTAAAAATAACGCGTTTTTAAAAAAATTGGAAAAAACTTGGAAATCTGTAAAAAACAACAAATTAATTTTATATGGTCATAATACATTAGTTTTATATTGTTAAAAAAGTAGCGCCCTGAAATGCATACCACCTCAGAAATTAAATGCGCCCGTGAAGTGTTGTTTGACAGCTAACAGATCACAATTTCGAAGCTTTCAATGGCGCCAGATTGCGCCAAATCGACGCGCTGAACACATTTAAAAAAATAAAAAATAAATAACCTGCCATTTCAGCCCTTGAAAGGACTTTGACCTAGCTTCTTATGATCAATTGTGTTGTGCGTGTTATTAAGTTTGTACACAATTGACCGAGAAATGGACCTACAGGCTTAACGCCGACTCCGAACGGCGATGAACGGAATGTTCTTATTCTCAAGAAGCTTTACATGGCATTTGTATTACTCTCTGAGGTTTGCCATTGTCTGCAGAGAGGTGGCGACCGTACAGAAAAATAATTTTATTCAAATAATTTTCTGTCGCTGCTGGGGTTCGAACCTGGGTCTCCAAAGTTCTTTGACATAGCGGCAACGCACTAACCAACTACGCCACGGTCGCCACGAACACATTTAATTTTTCTTATATTTCTAATAAGAAATACATTTATTTCCAATTGGAATTCACTTCTCACACATCACTCTTATCAAAATAACAATTTTATTCTTTAAAAACCTCACTTATCTTATGATACTTACTTGTGGAATGAAATCAGCACATTTTGGCTGCTGCCGCAATTTTTCACAATACAACGCATATTTAATGAATTATTTTAATAAATTCTGATTTCAATTTCGAAATTTAAGAAAATTTGAGCGATAATAATCACTTTTTGATTTATTTATTTAATTTATTTTGAATCAATTTCACCGACACTTGCTTTCCTTTGTTTTTTTTTATTTTTGTGATGGCTAGCCTGTCAAAAAACACTTGCTATCTCCTTCACTCACAATTTTAGAAGTACTTCATTACACATACACTGTATGTGAGGTAAACGCCACTTCCTTATTTCTTAGTTCTTTGGCTGGGACTGTCAAAAAATTTGACAACGTTTGGAGGGGAAATTCAGAGGCTGAAATGATGTATTTAAAACGACTAATGGCTAAAACGCAATACTGCGTTAGGTCGGTCGGCCTTTGACAGCTAGACTAGAAACAATGGGTTCTTATGAAGCAACACTAAATTCGACCTCATACTTTGCGTCGACCTCATCCCGTAAAAAACTATTGTAGTTGTAAAGTACGATCAACGCAATGAGTAGAGACATGTTCGACTAGCTCGTGCGTTTGACATTCCATATTAACGCTGGGTTGCATTTTCGTTGAGAAATGCTAAAATGTGGGTATTCTTGGATTCCGATGGAAAACTAAGATTTTCATAGGATTTTCGTGGGAATTTATATTTTGTTGCGAGTTTTTTTTTAAATTGATAAAATGTTTAAGTTAACATGCTGCTTAAGTAGTATAATAATGATTTTGATGATATTAATATTATTCAATTGTATATTCTATTAAAATTTATGCATTTTTTAGTATATTATAAATAATATGATTAGGGTATTCATGCAAAATGGCAAACTTATATATTGTGCAATTTTATATTTTAATGAGGTTTGTTGAGGACGAATACCCTTAATATCAGTGTTTGAATAATATAACACACAAAGGAATGTTGTATTTTTACTTTGAAAAAATAATAGTATATGCAAATTTATTGCTGCTAGCAAGATTTGCAATTGCCCACAAAATGTTAAATGATAAATATATAAAAGCATAATAAGAATGAACTGATAAATATTAGACATGTGTATGAATGTGTTTGAAAAAAATTTTTAACTGTGAACACTTGTGCAGTTAATTTTGTTTTAGTAAAGTTGTACCCAAGTACTCACTAATTACCAGTGATTCAGCGAGCATTGTACAAGGGGGCGTGGCAGCTCGAATCTGCAATATCGAATAACTTTTGAATTATAGGTCGCACAACATTGGAATTAGGTGTTCGGCCTCGATTTACATGTGCCATTCCACTAGTAAAATTTTATGGGCGTTGGGCAAAGGGCGTGTCACTTTTTCGGCTGCCCAAATTGTGGGTATAACTTTCGAACTATTAGTCACACATCATTGAAACTCGGTAAGAATGTACTATTTAGTCTTGTCCTTTGACTGGAAAAATTGAATGAGCATTGGACAAGGGGGCATGGCACCGCCCATATAAGTCAAACTTATGGTATCAAATAGTTTTGGAGTTAAATCCTTGACGGTTTCGAAGTCCATGTTTATAAAAATTTTTCTCACGAACAAGAAATTAATAATTTATAAGTTCATATTAGATGTTGCCACCTTTACTAATGGATATAGTGTCATATGAAAGGGAATTAAGAAAAGCAATTTTGTGTTTATATCAATTCTGCACCAAGAACTAAGTTGGGTAAATTTTTTAATAAAAGAACAGTAATAATAATAATAATAAATGGCAATAATTTTGACAAAAGCAAGAAAAATAATGACATCAAGCAATAACATTTTATAAAAAAAAAACGATATACATATATATATATATGTAAATCGATATACATGTATATATATATATGCCATAAAAACGGAAATTGTGTTTTCAGAAATTTCATTTTAATTTAATTTCACATTTTATCATTAAATTGGAAAACGTTCATTTATTTTGAAGCTTCTAGTCTGAATTTTCACATTAATAAGTGACATTTTTCATTATTTCGCAGATAAAATAATTTAAAAAAAAAGATCTTACAAGGAAAGGTTCCCAAGTGTCAGACGCCGATTTTAATGATTTTCGGATTATGTGTTAGAGGATGAAATTCTAAGGTTGACGTATTTTTTTATATGTGCTCAATTGAATGTTAAGGGTTTCAAAATGGCGTTTCAAAATCAGCAAAAATTTGGTTTTTTTACCATAACTCTGTAAATGTATGCAAAAGCGTTTGCTCATTGTGTTAATATATAGTATTTTTCATTTATAAAAATTGGGTTTAACTGTGGCATGGGGCAAACAAGTAAAAGCACAAATTTTTTATCGAAACCTTACTAATTATGAGCTTTTATGATAATTTATCTATATATTCGAAAAGATCGTGAAAAACCAAAAATTTTGATACCCATATTGTGTACTTTATCTGTAAAAACAAACAAAATGCTAAGTTATTAGTACATTTCGAGAAAAAAAAACCCATTACAAAAGCTTAAAAATTTAAAAAAGGGTAACTTTTAAAATTGTTTGCGCTCAAATACAAATTAATATGAAAAATTTCGTTTAGGTGATACCATGATATCGACTAAAAACTGTTGAAAATTGCAACAACGAAATTGCAATAACTATTAAATCAACAAATTGGATGCCGTTATTTGCGTCTTTTTAATACCTTTCGTTTGATACCAAATTTGTATGTGTTTTTATGGTAAATAGCAGAGTTATGGTAAAAAAACCAAAGTCAACCTTGGAATTTCATCCTCTAACACATATCCGAAAATCATTCAAATCGGCGTCTGACACTTGGGAACCTTTCCTTGTTAGCTTTATAAAGTAGGGTTTATGGTTCTTAATGATTTTATGACAATATCTTTTAATTTTTCATTGATTAAAATTATAATTGCATGATTTCGGGAAAACAGGACGTTTTGTGGGATTTTTAGTATAGCTGCTTTTATTGGCATCACCAAAATGACAGACGCACGATCTGTCAACGCAAAATTGAGTTTTGCAAAGTTTGAGGTCGTCCGTTTTGACAGCTTATATCGTAAAGTTTTTACAACGCACACCAAAGTACGGTCAAAGGCCGACCGACCTAACGCAGTATTGCGTTTTAGCTATAATTATGTTATACAGGGTGTTTTTTTAGAGGTATAGAACTTCGAATTGAAATAAAACACAAGAAAATCGTTTTAATGTCCATCAATTTGGCTTTTTTGGAAGGATAAAGCCGCGTTTCCATGCTATCTTTTATGATCTTCTCCTATCCCATATCACAAAATACTTCCTATAAAGAGCGAGATGGATGTATGTCATTCTAGCTATAAAAGTTTGATGTTTTGTCATTTTTGTAAACAATAAATTAATTAGTTTTCCAAAAGCTAAAAAAACTGTTAATAGAGTTCCACCTGCCTCAACAACAAATGGAACAAAGCCATTACTGGCCCACATGGCTGAAATATAATCATGGTTTGCGTTCGCCGCAGCAGCCCGAAGAGAAGACTAGAAAAGCGGTAGGTCTTTATTCTATTTTTTTAAGTCTCGAAATAACTCTTCCTCCCATGCAGAACGTTTGCCACATGCGTACCAACATAAAATACAGCCACAATTAGATGTGATGAGCCTGTAAAACAGCCTATTTTCATGCTAAAACTGGCGCTTCATCCGTCAAAACCTCTGGCTAAAGGCGCAGGAGATTGCAGTAAACAACATAATGTGGAGTATTTTGCCATAACTTTATGCGCCTGGTAGAAGGTAGACAATCTAAGAATTATTATATGTCAGAACCAAAAACCAATGATTAATTCGCAAAATGGAAAGAACAAATGCGCAATAAAATTTTTAATCAGTAAAAACACAGAATTCGCAAATAACCTGTGTTTTAATTCAATATAAAAAGAAAGTTAGTGGTACAACTAGACATTACTTTATCTACTGACTAACATTGCTTCGTAAAAGCTGCAGCAATCAGTGCTTCTAGCTCTCTATCTTCTATGCAGACAATTTGCCCTTAACTGCATCATTACAATTCAAAATCTTGACGTTTAACATTTTCTCTTAATCTTTTTTCTTTAAGTTGGTTTTTTCCATCATGCTGCATATTATATTTTAAATTCAATATACATCATCATCATCTTCCTCTCCTGAGTTTGTTCCAGTATTTAGCATGCCGCATTTAAAGTACTGTCCATTTACATATACCTTGTTGTTGGTCTAAAATAGACCATTCATCGTTATACTCGGACGTTTTGCGAATTTTGAGAGTCGGCTGAGTTGACCCACCAGTAGCTCTGTATCTATTGCTCTTTTTTTGAACAGCAGCTGCTTCTTTAGGCATCTTATTTTCCGCGCCTTCAATATGTTCCCGTTCCAGATGTTTTTGCAAGATCTGAGCGCTTTTAAAGGCTTTTTGACCATTCACCGGAGCAGTACATTTAAATCGCTTTCCAACGTGCGCTGTGCGTTCAATGTGCAGTGGTCTATGTAGACACTTCAATTGTCGGATTCCAGCGTCCAATGGCTATATGGATGAATTCTGCACAAGTCTACATAACGATGGAAACCTTTGCGACATTTATCACAGCTGTTATGAAACTCGCTTAAATAATTATCGAATTTATAGTTTAGTCAAACTTATTTGAAATGATATTTTGTATGTTTGACAACCTCGAGCATAATTTCAATAAAAAAAAAATATTTGTTTAATTTTTTTCATTCATTGTCAAAACTTGGCAGCTCACAAACAACAATTATAAAAATTTTAATCAAATTTATAGCAAGTGATACACTTTTATAGCAAAAGTTCAAAAAGCTGAACTTTTCCTATCTTCTAGTATCACATGAAATCACAGGGGATATCACATGCTATAAAAACAAAAAATGAATGCCTGTTTCACACTCACACTCGTCAATCCCATATGGTGAGGGTCACATGCTTCTTCTTTCTAACAAAAAATGTGATTGTGGGAGATCGTAAGATAGCATGGAAACGCGGCTTTATTTTATGCCATTAATGTTTAAATATGATTTTGGGCATGTGGCCGCCGCGGCTGGCTCGAATAAAGCCAATTCTACAGGTCCAATTTTCAACCACTTTTTCGAGCATATGGGGCCGTATGTCGGCAATAACGCCACGAATGTTGGCCTCCAAGTCCCCTTACGTTTCTGGTTTGTTGGCGTAGACGAGCGACTTCACATATCCCCAAAGAAAATCACACCAAACAGTCAGTTTTTGTGGATGTAATGGCGTCTCAAGGATCTCATGTGGATTCTCTTCACTCCAAATGTGGCAATTTTGCTTGTTGACGTAGCCATTCAACCAAAAATGAGCCTCATCACTGAACAAATTTTTGCGATGAAAATCAGCATCGAGATCAATCTCATTTTCGGCCCACACACCAAAATTACGACGCATTGCATGGTCTCGCGGCTTTAATTCTTGCACAAGCTGGATCTTGTAAGGTCGCAAGCCAAGATCTTTGCGCAAAATCTTCCATAAAGTTGATGGACAAAGCTCCAATTGCTGTGCACGGTGGCGAATCGATTCATTCGGGTCCTCTTCAACATTTTGCTCTACAGCGGCAATTGTTTCTTCGGTGCGCACTGTTTGACGTCTCTGCGGGTACGTATTATCACATAGAGTAAACGTAGTGCGAAAATGACCCATGGTTAACCGAATTAATTGCTCTGATGGACGATTATGTCGACCATAAAATGGATGGAGCTTGCGGTAAACTTCGCGAACTGAACCATTATTTTCGAAATAAATTTGCACGATTTACAAGCGTTGTTCATGATGAAATGGCAAACCAAACTGAACATAAATGACATTTGAGTTGCCAGATTTGACCACAAAATGCCAGTTTTATCTCTATTCGAAAAACAAACCCCTAAAAAAACACCCATTACTTGGCTTGGGTGAATCAAACTTTTTTTATTGGCGGGGTATCGAAGTATGTGCTTTCAAAGCAATTTATTAAACAATATATCACTTTGATGAATAAACAGTAGTTTCTAATTTACATACAATTCTCTTAACCCAAGCCGGCTTAGGTGATTTTACTATTGCTTTTTTTCTCGGTGTAGTTCTTTGGTAATCTACTTGTATGGGAGATATATCTAAAAGTTGAGACAATGTTAAACTTCACACTTCCATTATCAGCGGAACC
The DNA here is from genome assembly GCA_943735915.1 of Pherbina coryleti. NCBI lineage: Eukaryota > Metazoa > Arthropoda > Insecta > Diptera > Sciomyzidae > Pherbina > Pherbina coryleti. The sequence continues at coordinate 98,008,271 of OX030951.1, read as the reverse complement.
CTTTTCCTATATTAGATTTGCCATGCAAACCTCTTATGTTGACAACTTTACAAAAGATATAAATTTATATAATATATTTCATTTATGTAACATCAAATTGACAAAAAAAAATTTTTTTTTAAAACTTACATGACTTTGGTGTCTTTGCTTTAAGATACGTTTTTTTATCTTATTTAAGCGGCTTATGATAGTAAATTTTGAAAACTCCTTTAGTAATTTAAAAGTATGCCATGAAATTTCAAATACAGAAAAAACTAGTAAGAAATGATCTTCGACTGGGACGAAGTTAAAATACCCCCACGTCAGAACTGAAGTATATTCAAAGTCTTAAGCCGTCAATAAAATGTTTATTTGTAAAAACATTTTCGTGATACATACATAGTTTTAACAGAAAATATTCGCTTTCATTTTTTATAAAATCACTTTTTATGGGAAGTGGGTGTGGTTTTCACTCGATTTGGTTGAATTTTATACACAAAGTGCCTGTTATATATCAAAGTTAATATGAAAAATTTCAAGTCCATATATTATTTTTTGTGGAATTCAAAGAGATATTACCTTTTTAATAAAGTCATTTTGTAGGCGTGGTTTTCATCCGATTTGGTTGAATTTCATACTTAGAGTGCACTTTAAATATCGGAGCTCATATGCAAAATTGCAAGTCCATATATTAATTTTTGTGTTGGTATTCTAAGAGATTTTACTGTTTTTACAAAGGCACTTTGTATGGGAGGTAGGCGTTGTTTTCATCCGATTTGGCTCATTTTCGAACTTGGCCTTTATTTTTTAGATAAAAGCTTAAATATTGAATTTCGTGATGATAGCTTGAAAATTACGGCTGTAATCGTGACGACAAACGGACAGACGGACATGGCTAAATTGACTCGGGTGGTGATGCTGATCAATAATATATATACTTTTCTATACCTACCACGCCTCCTTATGGGCGTTACAAACGGAGTGAAAAAATTAATATACCCCCATTTACGTTTTTTAAACGTGGGGGTATAAAAATGATTTACAAACTTTCGCACGATTTAATTTACTTTAATATTTTTAAAAACTATTTTTTTTTTAAATAAAATTTTAAATTTCATAGCATTCATTCCTACATTTTCGCACGGAACCTCTAAGACATCTCGAGGTTCAACACAGTTTGAAGAACGCTGAGTTAACCGATCCAAATAATGTTTGACATAACGTTTAAGTGTATGATCCGACTGGATGAAATAAAAAACTGGGCATCTCGACTAGCAATAATTTATTGCATGCCATCGGTCAAAATCCATTGCAAGCAATAAAAATATTTCAAGGGTGGGTTTTTGATGTTATTTTATGTTCATTTTAAAATAGCGCCGAATGAATTAGTACGCTGCTCGCACGCGTTTGATGCTTTAAATCAGCACTTAAATTGCCGGTATAAATTTATTATTTCATAAATTTCTTCTCCACGCCACTCCATTTTCAAGAACTTTATTTAATTTTTAAATTTCTAGCCTCAAGTTCAATATCTTTAATTTTTGCAGCAGCTTTAATATTCAGCACATATAAAAACTACTGCCACACAAGAATAACGACAGCTCATTGCCAAGTTCACGTTGGCAATCTATGGCTTGGAATATTGGATGCTCATGTATTGCCAACTTCGGCAATTGAGTGGTCTCCATAAGTAATATTTGATGTTTGACAGATGACATGCAATGAATTATTGCTAGTCAGGGGGCCCCGTAAAGGACAATGAAATTTTGACAACTACTTATTTTGACGTTTTAGATTTCGGTAGTGTATTAGCACAAGAATATAATTTAATTTGCAAAATTGTTAATATATACTGAAAATTAACAGTATTTTACGCATATATTTTAAAAAAATTTTGAACTTCCTTACGACTCACGAACTCACAAGTGTTTTTTTCTATTTGTGCTTGTGTCAAAAATTCTCTTGCCGATTGCCAAAATTTATACTAGCCAATGGGGCTATATGAATTTTTGCCAATCATATTCATATTCAGACTGTAAAAATTTCATCATCGGAGTGTTAAAATACATAAATACTAAAACGTTAAATACATTTAAATATTTTATTTTAGCAACATGAGCTGAAAAAATAAATTATGAACTATTTACTCACCCTCTCATAAAAAATGGTATCTCGCTTTACCATAAAACGAACTTCTCTCTGCCGTAAGTTTACTTTGAAAATAATAAAAAGATGACATCACAGATATGTAACCATATTTCGTACTCTCAAAATAAAATATTGTATTATGTAATTTTTGCACTTATTTTATTGATGTGAATTATAAGGCCGTATATGAGTGCTTTGCCTACTGTGGTATCTGTTGTTTTATGTAAAGAGCCGCTGCTAGCTCTACACCAGCAGAGCGAGCTGATGAGTTGGGCATCACTAGTGTGGGTAACCCACCGAAAACTTTGACACTATATCAAAATGGTTTGTTCTTGTTTGCTTCCGTTGAAATATATCAAAGTTATTGCTGATGTGCGTATTTTGTTATTGTATTTCTTGCAGCGCACACACAAAGTGATGTTACACACAAACACGTGTTTGCGCAGACGGCCTGTGCAGTCTGTCTATTTGGCTCTTAAGTCTTTTGTTTGAATTAACTGAGTGCGCATCACACTTAAGGGGGATTATATATCCAGAGACCGATAAAAGGTCATGTTTGTGAATGTTTTAAGGAAACTTAAGGGATATTTTTAAATGTGGGTTTTTATATTAAAGCGTTAAAATGCACAAAAAAAAAATATGAAAAAATAGATCTGAGTATATAATCCCCCTTAAAGAAACAAATGGCATTCTTTTGGTAGATTTGTTTTTTATAACATGTTTTATGTTTACGAAAAAGGCAACTTTCATTCTTATTAATAATAATATGGACGACTTTCAGGAAAACTGGGAAGTACCTTCTAAATGCATATACATACATAGCTCTCCTAATGTTTCGACAGTTTTACGTTGAATGACCGCATAGCCAATAAGGTATTCCTACATACATATGCATTAGGGCGGGTCAATTTTTTTTTGCGATGATGGCCCCACCATTTTTACCCCAAAAAGAAGCGGTAAAATGCAAAAATAGTAGCAAAACGCCCTCTGGTGGCTTTCATAAATAAAAATTAACGTAAAAAATGTATTCCTTGACCCCAAAAACCCCCATATATACAATTAAAAAAATAGTTTTTTGTCTTTTTAATGCTAATGCTATATTTAATGCTATTTCTAAGCCAAATCTTGAATATTTTGAAAAACTGGTAGGCTCCGATTTCAAGATAGATCTATACTCTCTTCGACAAAGTTTCTTAAAACGACCCATAGAACACCGCTAGGGTGGGGCCAACATCGACTTTTTTTACTCCATACAATTTGACCCGCTCTAATATGCATGTATAAGACATTGATTGGTTTTTTTTGCACATATTAAAAAAAAATAGGCAAAAACATTACGTTTGGCATACTTTGATTTTTGTTTTTTTAGGGTTTGGCCAAGAACCGGTGAAATACTGTCCTGATCTCACTGGGTCAATAAAAATCCTTCATAACTTTTATACTAAGTAATTCCCAGAAGTGACAGTCACTCCAAATTGTTGTGAAAATTATTTGCCATAGGATGGCATACTTTGATTTTGCACACCATTTAAGGTGTGGAAATGCACGCAAAAATCCTGTCCAGAAACAATTGTATGAAAAAATTTGTTCAGCTCATATCTTCTATACTAAGTAATTCCCGGAATGAGCACATTTACCAAAAAATCGGCAAAAATATTACCTTTTGTTTGACATTCTTTGATTTTGTGCACCATTTAGGGTTTGACCAGGAACCGGTGAAATCCTGTCCTGATCCCACTGGGTGAATAAAAATCCTTCATAACTTCTATACTAAATAATTCCCAGAAGTGACAGTCGCTGCAAATTGTTGAGAAAAATATTTGCCATAAGATGGCATACTTTGATTTTGCACACCATTTAAGGTGTGGAAATGCACGCAAAAATCCTGTCCAGAAGTAATTGTATGAAAAAATTTGTTCAGCTCATATCTTCTATACTAAGTAATTCATGGAATGAGCAGATATACCAAAAAATTGGCAAAAATATTACTTTTTGTTTGGCATACTTTGATTTTGTGCACCATTTAGGGTTTGACCAAGAACCGGTGAAATCCTGTTCTGATCCGACATGGATGAAATAAAAAATCCTTCATAACTTCTATACTAAGTAATTCGCAGAAGTGACAGTCGCTCCACATTGTTGAGAAAAATATTTGCCATAAGATGGCATAATTTGATTTTGCACACCATTTAAGGTGTGGAAATGCACGCAAAAATCCTGCCCAGAAACAATTGTATGAAAAAATTTGTTCAGCTCATATCTTCTATACTAAGTAATTCCCGGAATGAGCAGACATACCAAAAAATCGGCAAAAATATTACCTTTTGTTTGGCATACTTTGATTTTGTGCACCATTTAGGGTTTGACCAGGAACCGGTGAAATCCTGTCCTGATCCGACATGGATGAAATAAAAAATCCTTCATAACTTCTATACTAAGTAATTCCCAGAAGTGACAGTCGCTCTACATTGTTGAGAAAAATATTTGCCATAAGATGGCATACTTTGATTTTGCACACCATTTAAGGTGTGTAAATGCACGCAAAAATCCGGTCCAGAAGTAATTGTATGAAAAAATTTGTTCAGCTCATATCTTCTATACTAAGTAATTACCGGAATGAGCAGATATACCAAAAAATCGGCAAAAATATTACCTTTTGTTTGGCATACTTTGATTTTGTGCACCATTTAGGGTTTGACCAGGAACCGGTGAAATCCTGTCCTGATCCCACTGGGTGAATAAAAATCCTTCATAACTTCTATACTAAGTAATTCCCAGAAGTGACAGTCGCTCCACATTGTTGAGAAAAATATTTGCCATAAGATGGCATACTTTGATTTTGCACACCATTTAAGGTGTGGAAATGCACGCAAAAATCCTGTCTAGAAACAATTGTATGAAAACATTTTTTCAGCTCATATCGTCCATACGAAGTTATTCCCGAAATGAACACATATACCAAAAAATCGGCAAAAATATTTACTTTTATTTTGCATACTTTGATTTTGTGCAATATTTAAGGTTTGGACAAGAAAAGTCGAAATCCTTAACAAATCCTCTTGTAATGATCATTATGTTTATGTTGATGTTTATACTTACGTTTAGGTTATTTCGTAAAAGGGTGAACCGCCAAGTGTGCATATGGAAAATGCTGTATCTTCAAAAGTAATGCGTGGATTTTAATGATTGATAGCTCGTTGAATAGGTAACAGCATACCTTTCTTTTGATACCCATAATGCTAGGTTTTGTAGGAAAATTTTAAAAAAATCATAAGTTTTTGAGGTCTATTTCCCCAACTTTCAAGCCCTATAACTTCTAAACCAATTGAGAGCGGCGTGATTTTTGTTTTTTAAGCCAAAAACAAAAAGCAAAATGTGGATTTAAGTTAACGGTTGAACCAAAGTTAAAAAATTTATAATAAGGCAAATCATGTCATTTCGTAAGTACTTTGTGAGCTCGAAACCCGATACATAGTGTGTGAAGTGCATGTTGAAACCACCTACATCTTTATTATAATTAAAATAATTACTAAATTGCATAAATTCGCTATTAAATTAAGGGGGTTATATACCCAGAGCTTTTTTTCAAAAAACTTTTTTGCATTTTCTTAAAATCAAGTCTAAAGAATATGTAGTTAAAATTTCAAGTTGACATCTCAAAAAATAACAAAGTTATAGCCTAGTGAGTCAACCGCCTTTAAGAGCGCGCCGTGCTGGCCCTTATTTTAATTTAATTTAATGTTTAATTTATTTGTAGTAATTATTAGCATACAAGATTTAATCTTTTAAATGCAACAATTTGGATAATTAATAATAATAACAATTGGGATAACAACATATTAAAAATAGTGCTTAAGCAATAATTGTTTAAAGTTAAGAACATATTAGAATTTGATAGTTCAAATAACATAAAAGAAATCAGCAAAGCGATATGATTTGAAATTGAATTAAATTTAGAAGATGTGTATCCGTTGTAGAATAAGAAAGATTAAATTAGAGAATTTATTTTGAGAATTAGAGAGAAATTTAAAGAAGAGTTAAGAGAAATGTTCATAAATTAAGTGTTTAAATTTTGTTGTGTTGTTAATGCGTTTTATATGATTTGGTAGGGAATTCCATAGTCTTATAGCGCTAATGAAAAATAGTCTACTTGATTCGTTGTACCTAAAATGGGGAACTATGATAAATAAGTTTCTAGTGGATCTACAGAATTGAAGTTTTTCGAACAAATAGTTTGGCCTTTTGAAAGTTATAAGTCTATGCAGAAAAATACAGATTCTTGCATTGAGATAATGTGTGATACTGCAGCCAAGTATGCGATTACTAAACGCAGATATATGGCCAAACCTTCGAATACCGTACACGTATCTAGCTGCATTATTATATACCACTAGAAGTTTATGCGATGACCTTGAGTCGAGCTAACAATAGACAACGTCGGAATATGTTATTAGAGGTAAAATTAATTGTATCACCAATTTACGTCTAGTTTCTGTGGGAACAAACGGGGCAGATTTCCTTAAATTTCTAACCATACTATTAATATGGTCTTCACACGTGAGTGAAGAGTTCATAACGAATCCTAAATTTACTACTTTATTTACAAAGTCGAGCTTTGTACCACTTAGGAAAATAGGAGGCAGATCATTCAAAAGAAGTCTAGATTTGACTACTGGTAAGACATGCGATTTTAGAGGATTCAACCTGAATTTATTTTCCCCAGCCCATCTGCTGATTGCAGCCAAGTCCTCATTAATTCTTGCACATAGATCTTCAATGAGGCATGTGGGTCGGGAGACATAGAGTTGCAGGTCATCCGCATATGCATGCATTTTTACATTCTTACATAAAGAAAAGATGTCGTTAAGGAACATTGTAAACAGAAGTGGTCCAAGTACAGAGCCTTGAGGTACCCCGCTGCCAATAGTACTGTAGCTTGAGTATTTATTCCCTACCTTGACCCTTTGTTTTCTTCGAACCAAATAGCTTTTCATCCCTTAGGTTTCCTTCAAAAATTCACAAACGACCTTTTTTTCGGCCCCCTTAAGTGTGATGCGCACTCAGTACATCCCAACAAAAGGCTGAACATCACTTTGTGTGTGCGCTGCAAGAAAATACAATAAAAAAATACCCACTGCAGCAAAAACTTTGATATATTTCAACGGAAGCAAACAACAACAAAGTTATGCATAAAGGGGTTTTTTTCTGTCACAGAACGATGCGCCGACTAAGTCAATTCTTCGAATTACAATACACACGGAAACATTGAAGTTGTTTTAAGTAAGCAAATCGAACCAGTGCGACCCCCACGCTCATTTTAAACACTTGAAAACATCAAATTGGAATCCTATTAAATTCTCTTGATATTGAAATAATGCTGACCTACATACATTAATAAATTAAAACTCAATGGGTTTAATATGTAATATCCATTTAAAGTTTTTTTATGTAGGACCCAAAAAAATTATTCCCTCGGCTTGTCTTGTATAATTATTCATACAATAATTTCATATAATAAATCATGAAAAATGTATTTATAATAATGCAAATGGCTTCGATGCTAAATTTTGTTTATACCATTTTGATAAAATGTCAAAGTTCTCGGTGGTTTACCTACACTATCGGTTAAAATGTTATATACTTGGCATGGGTGAATCAAACTTTTTTTATTGGCGGGGTATCGAAGTTTGTGCTTGCAAAGCAATTTATTAAACAATATATCACTTTGATGAATAAACAGTAGTTTCTAATTTACATACAATTCTCTTAACCCAAGCCGGCTTAGGTGATTTTACTATTGCTTTTTTTCTCGGTGTAGTTCTTTGGTAATCTACTTGTATGGGAGATATATCTAAAAGTTGACACAATGTTAAACTTCACACTTCCATTATCAGCGGAACCCTTTTCCTATATTAGATTTGCCATGCAAACCTCTTATGTTGACAACTTTATAAAAGATATAAATTTATATAATATATTTCATATACATATGTAACATCAAATTGACAAAAAAAAATTTTTTTAAAAACTTAAATGACTTTGGTGTCTTTGCTTTAAGATACGTTTTTTATCTTATTTAACCCCTACCTGAATAGCTACCTTGATGTGGTGTAGGGGCTTAGGTTGCCGTGACACAACAGGCAATGATGACGGGAGCTTCGGCTCCTGGTAGGGTCACCCTTGTCATACAGGCTGCGGTGTAGCAATGAACAAAAGGCTATTCAACCCCTTATCCAAGGTGTCAAGCGTACCGTGCCTATTGGATGGTTTGCAGCCAGGGGTTAATTCCGGCTATATTAGAACGGAGCCTCACTGACACCTGGCCACCTCAGTGAGTAACCTTGGCCTTACCACGTCAAGCGGGGCTCTGGCGTGGTGGCCCACCCTTTCCCTAGCTTCTCGTGGGTCCAAAATAGAAAACCAACACACAACAGCTCAAATACCCGACGGAGATCCTTCATCGATCTCTGTCTGTCAGCCTATGGCTGAAAAACCTGAGCTAATCGAGCGGTCTGACTACTCGATTGTGCTCTCTGACAGTGACAGAGAATCCGTCACTTCTGCAGGCTCAGAACTTTCGGATGTAAACTGCATAGACAGAGCAATTGCCTATGAAGGAGGGTCAGTGAGCGAACTGAACCTTGGCAGCTTGAACATCTCTAGAAAGAGACTGCGCACATCGCAGAAAAAAATGATCAAGCGCCTTATGGCTGACAAGATGCCATACAAAGAAGCACTAGAGAAGGTCCTGGCGGTGCCATCGCCTGGTGCATCTGTCCCCTCTTTAAAGAGAAGAAGGCCAAGTGACGACTCACCAGTTGTCACAGTGAAGAAGAAATCGAGGCCAGAAATACCTTCTTTCGCTGAGGTGGCAGGTGTAATCCAGGTGGCTGTAGTTCCGCTGGACTTTCCCAACAGTCATCTAACCCAGGATGAACAAAAAGTAGTGGAGAAAACCATCATAAAGGAGCTGCATAAGCTCCCCACCGGTGGTCCACAGATTAGGTTTCTGGGCTGCTCTTTCAAACCGGGCTAGATGACTGTCAATTGTGCGGACGTTGCAACGCGAGACTGGTTGAGGAAGGCAGTTGCAGTCATGGCCCCTTGGAAGGATGCTAAGCTGCGCATGCTGGAAGGAGATGACCTTCCTAAGCCGTGCGTCGCCACTGCATACTTTCCTGGAGCAGACTGCGGTGCTGAGGAAATACTACGCGTACTAAGCGTACAAAATAATACGCTACCAACCTCACACTGGAAAGTCTTGAGGAAGGTCATGAACCCTCAAGGCACTGCCCTTACTATCTCGATGGATGAGAGATCGGTTAAACTGCTCGAGAAACTGGACAATCTGCCTGGACAATATTACGATATGAACAGAGTACAGTTTCGCATCAAGCGGAACCCGCACTCTCGTCCATCCCCCAGGCTAAGGTGAGTGGGGGGAGGGAGGCTGATCATCGACCTTCCGCTACAACGAGTCAAGAGACTAAGACGATAGTCTCGATCCCGGGGCCTAAGGTGGATGACCAGCGCCCATCCTGCTCCGGGTCCACATCAACACCTGTAGCCTCTGTGTGCCACGAGGGAAGATTGACTGGACAGCTCCCCTCTGACAAAACAACACCACCTCCACTGTCATCCACCAGTGCAGAGGCAAAATCATCTGCCCAGCTGGCAAAAAAACGGACCCGAAAAGGACGGACAAGTACTTTAAAAGACCGCCCACAAGACCAACGGACGAAAACCGAGGACCACAACGAAGGGAACGTGGTGGAAAAAAGGGGGATTCCTTTAGCAAGAATCCCCAAAAAAGGCACTAATGGTGAAGGCTGTACAAGTCAACCTTCACCACGCCAAAGCAGCTTCCGCAGTTCTGGTCCAGACAATGCTTCAAGACGGAGCAGACATTGCATTTGTGCAAGAGCCCTGGACCAGCACAAACGGCGATATCCTGGGTCTAAATAATGCAGGTAGGATAATATATTCCAACTCATCTTCTAGACCCAGAACCTGTATTGTTCATAATAATAATATCTCTCTTTTTCCTTTAACAGAGTTCATCAACCAAGACCTCACTGCGGGCCTGATGAAGCTCAATGATCAAAAGGAAGTCATTGTAGCTTCAGCTTACTTTGCCGGAGACGAGCCCATTTGTCCCCCGGACTGCATAGCTGATCTGCTTAGATTTGCTGCCAAACACAAGACAGAAGTTGTCTTGAGCTGTGATGCCAACGCTCATCATACACTGTGGGGTAGCACAGACACAAACCAAAGAGGTGAGTACCTTTTAGACTTCCTTATTTGTAAAAACTTGTATGTATGCAACGTTGGAAATGAACCAACGCTTATTACCGCAAATAAAAGAGAGGTTCTAGACCTAACTCTTACCACATCAGCTCATGATGATATAATAGTTGACTGGTATGTTTCTAAAGAACCTTCGTGTTCAGATCACAGACACATCAGGTTTGAAATAAAGTCAGCCATTATACAAAACATCTATTATCGCAGAAAACAAGATACTGACTGTAACTCCTATAAAGAGCAGCTTGGTCAGTTCATCCTCGATAAACTTCCCCTCAGAATCGACACGATAAGCAAATTGGAATACTCAGCAGACTATGTCCAATCATGCATTACTCAATCTTTTGAGGACAACTGCCGTCTCAAACTGAAGAAGTTCAAGAGACAAGCACCCTGGTGGAACAACCACCTCAACGACCTCAGAAAAGGAGTAAGGAAGCTGTTCAATAGAGCTAAGCGCAATTATGATTGGCTATCTTACTCCTGATCTCTTACTTATTACAATAAGGAGATCAAAAATGCTAAAAAGGACTCGTTCAGGAACTTCTGTGGCTCCATCAAAGATGTTCCAACGAGTTGTCGCCTTCAGAAGATCTTATCAACTGTCAGACCACAATCCCTAGGTAGTCTATTACATGGGAACGGTGTTCAGACAAAAACAAAGAAAGAGACCCTAGAACTCCTTCTCAACACTCACTTCCCGGGCTCCGTCATTCAAAACGGTCCCCACCTAAACCAATCTTACAACTACGAACAGACCAATCTGCCAAGTAGAGAAGATTGGAGAATCAGCAAGCAGATTTGCAATACTTAGCAGTTAATTGGGCCATAAACTCCTTCAAACCCTTCAAATCTGCTGGTGGAGATGGTATTTTTCCAGCTCTTCTACAACAAGGTTCAGAACATCTGATACCACTACTATCAAAACAATTCAGCTGCAGCCTAGCCTATGGCCATATACCTGGAGCATGGAGAAAAGTGATAGTAAAATACCTTCCTAAGGCTGGCAAAGGCTCAGAGAGTAATCCAAAATCTTTCAGACCCATCAGCCTTATGTCCTTCATACTGAAAAGCATGGAGAAAATAATCGACAAATACATCAGGGAGAATGCCTTGTCAATATACCCCCTAAGTAAGGCTCAACATGCCTATCAAACGGGTAAATCAATAGAGTCAGCACTGAATGACCTTATAACCACAATTGAAAAATCTATCGACTGCAAGGAAATATATATTGTCGCTTTCCTTGACGTGGAAGGAGCCTTCAATAATACGTCATACGAGTCCACAAGAAGGGCACTTAATAACCTTGACATGCCAACAATCATAGGCAGGTGGATTATGACGGCACTCAATAGCAGAGTTATCCAGACCTGCCTGGATAACACTTCCCTCAAAGCACCTACAACCAGGGGATGCCCGCAAGGAGGCATCCTATCTCCTCTGCTTTGGTCACTAGTTGTAGATAGCCTCCTAGTTGAACTCAAAGAAACTGGGATAGAGGCGGTTGGGTATGCTGATGACGTAGCAGTCATCATACGGGGGAGGTTTGAAAATACAGTGTCTGATGTTCTACAAGCAGCACTGAACACAGTACAGAGATGGTGCAATAACGAAGGCCTCTCCGTAAACCCAAAAAAGACAGTCATTGTTCCTTTTACAAAACGACGCAAGCTCAATCTACCTTGCCCGGTACTTTTTGGGGAAAAAGTAGATTTTTCCAACTTAGCAAAATACCTGGGAGTGATCCTGGACAGCAAACTGTCCTGGAACCTCCACATAGACCGCATCATCAGCAGATCACGATAAAATACCTGGGAGTGATCCTGGACAGCAAACTGTCCTGGAACCTCCACATAGACCGCATCATCAGCAGATCAACAGCCTCATTGTGGACCTGCAGAAGAATTTGCGGAAAAAACTGGGGGTTAAGCCCTAAGATGATGTACAATCTCTACACTTTGATCGTCAGACCAGCACTAACATAAGCGTCGGTAGTATGGTGGTCGAAAACGCTAGAAGGATCAACCATCAAGCGGTTAGGACGAGTTCAAAGATGTGCAGGGATATGTATGACAGGCTGCATAAGATCTACGCCAACAGCAGCCCTCAATGTCATCTTAGGGCTCACCCCAATCCACATACACATCCAGATGGAGGCGAAGCTCAGCCTTCACAGACTTTTCCATCTGGGTTACACTGTCCCAAAGCATCCCTTAAAGGGACACCTAACCTTAATCACAACCCTAAAGCGAGAAAAGGAGTTCTGCATGCCATTAGATGACATGCTTCCCAAAAGCCGCTTTAACAAAAACTTCATCGTAGTTATCCCCCCCAGATCCAACTGGGAACACGAGAAACTAAGCCCGTCCGAAAACGACCTTGTGTGGTACACAGATGGCTCCAAAATGGAGAAAGACACGGGAGCAGGGGTCTTTGGAGAACACTCCAATGAGAGCCACTTCTTCAGTGCAGGTCTATTTAGCACAATCTTTCAAGCGGAAATCCTTGCCATTAACAGATGCGTCAGACTGAACTGTATGAACAATGTTAGGGGCAAATCAATTTTCGTCTTTTCTGATAGTCAAGCTGCCCTTAAAGCTCTGACATCACCCATCATAAAATCCAAGCTAGTGCTGGAGACTGTCGACGTCCTCAACGACCTGGCTGCGCAAAACAATAAAGTTACTCTACAGTGGATTCCTGCCCACTGTGGCTTTGACGGGAATGAAAAAGCAGACTCCCTGGCCAAACAGGGAGCATCATCACCACTCATAGGACCGGAACCGTTCTGTGGGGTTGGTAAGAATCTGTTCAAGCAACACGTCAAAAAAACCTCATTCCGCGAATCTCAAGACATCTGGAAGAACTGCTTAGGACAGATAAACACTAAGCAAATATTCCCAGAACTTTCTCCCAAGAAATCTAAATTTCTTATCAACTTAGGGAAGAAAGACCTAAAGATGATGACCGGAATTATAACTGGACACTGCAAACTAAAGAAACACCTACAAAAAATGAATCTCGCTACTGATTCATTATGTAGATTATGCCTGGAGGATGAAGAAACCTCCAAACATATTCTCACTGAATGTCCAGCTCTTCTCCATATAAGAAAGAGAATCCTAAATAGCGAAATAGTCTCTCAAGGACACCTTGCGACCCTCAACCTCGAAAATATATTATGTTTTCTGAAAAAAACTAAAGCAAACGAACTGCTTTAAGAAAAGAAAAGGTATGGCACAATAGGCATCACAAGATGCCGCAGTGCCAGAGCTGAATTAGCTCGCCCCAAGCATATCTATCTATCTATCTTATTTAAGCGGCTTATGATAGTAAATTTTGAAAACTCCTTTAGTAATTTAAAAGTATGAAATTTCAAATACAGAAAAAAACTAGTAAGAAATGATCTTCGACTGGGCCGAAGTTAAAATACCCCCACGTCAGAACGGAAGTATATTCAAAGTCTTAAGCCGTCAATAAAATGTTTATTTGTAAAAACATTTTCGTGATACATACTTAGTTTTAACAGAAAATATTCGCTTTCATTTTTTATAAAATCACTTTGTATGGGAGGTGGGTGTGGTTTTCACTCGATTTGGTTGAATTTTATACACAAAGTGCCTGTTATATATCAAAGTTAATATGAAAAATTTCAAGTCCATATATTATTTTTTGTGGAATTTAAAGAGATATTACCTTTTTAATAAAGTCATTTTGTAGGCGTGGTTTTCATCCGATTTGGTTGAATTTCATACTTAGAGTGCACTTTAATGGCATCATTTTATAAATCACCGTGATGAAACGCAACGCTAATGCGGCGCATCACTTGGATTAAAAATTTGCATTTTATTAATCACTACGTTATTGCGTTAGCTATGTTACGTTAACACGGTGAACTGTCAGTCAACAACAGTTTAGGGTTGTCACATGTAAAATAAAACTAGCATCATTATTGCAAATATTTGAAATATTTAAGATTCACCAAATTCTGACTTGTTGGCAACCATATCAGCTGTTCTTTTCAGCTGTTCTTTTCATCATTAAATTGAAATTGCAATATAAACGCCAAACACTGGCGTACACATTTGCTACCTGCGGTAGTTTTTTTTATTTCTTTTAGCAACATTTCGAACTGTTGGTTCGTTGTTGCTGTCTTTAACCTATATTCAAACGATATATGTAAACATTTAAGAATATATGAGTGAAACAAACAGTTATTACCCTTTCAATGCCAACTTATTCGTTCTAACGGCAGCTCAAGAGCAAGTGATGAAAGTGACAGTTCAAGTGAACGAATTTCAAGTGCAGCGTTTTATAAAATGTGAACTTTGTACTGTTTTCACTACGCTATCGCGTTACTCAACGCTGAAGATCACGGCGTGCAGTGTTGCGTTTTATAAATTGCGAATTTCAACAACGCAGCGTGAAGTGATGTGCAGGGATTTATAAAATGATGCTATAAATATCGGAGCTCATATGCAAAATTGCAAGTCCATATATTAATTTTTTTGTTGGTATTCTAAGAGATTTTACTGTTTTTACAAAGGCACTTTGTATGGGAGGTAGGCGTGGTTTTCATCCGATTTGGCTCATTTTCGAACTTGGCCTTTATTAGATAAAAGCTTAAATATTGAATTTCGTGATGATAGCTTGAAAATTACGGCTGTAATCGTGACGACAAACGGACAGACGGACATGGCTAAATTGACTCGGGTGGTGATGCTGATCAATAATATATATACTTTTCTATACCTACCACGCCTCCTTATGGGCGTTACAAACGGAGTGAAAAAATTAATATACCCCCATTTACGTTTTTTAAACGTGGGGGTATAAAAATGATTTACAAACTTTCGCACGATTTAATTTACTTTAACATTTTTAAAAACTATTTTTTTTAAATAAAATTTTAAATTTCATAGCATTCATTCCTACATTTTCGCACGGAACCTCTAAGACATCTCGAGGTTCAACACAGTTTGAAGAACGCTGAGTTAACCGATCCAAATAATGTTTGACACAACGTTTAAGTGTATGATCCGACTGGATGAAATAAAAAACTGGGCATCTCGAAGGGCAATAATTTATTGCATGCCATCGGTCAAAATCCATTGCAAGCAATAACAATATTTCAAGGGTGGGTTTTTGATGTTATTTTATGTTCATTTTAAACTAGCGCCGAATAAATTAGTACGCAGTAAATTACCGGTATTAATTTATTATTTCATAAATTTCTTCTCCACGCCACTCCATTTTCAAGAATTTTATTTAATTTTTAAATTTCTAGCCTTAAGTTCAATATCTTTAATTTTTGCAGCAGCTTTAATTTTCAGCACATATAAAAACTACTGCCAAACAAGAATAACGACAGCTCATTGCCAAGTTCACGTTGGCAATCTATGGCTTGGAATATTGGAAGCTCATGTATTGCCAACTTCGGCAATTGAGTGGTCTCCATAAGTAATATTTGATGTTTGACAGATGACATGCAATGAATTATTGTTAGTCAGGGGGCCCCGTAAAGGACAATGAAATTTTGACAACTACTTATTTTGACGTTTTAGATTCGGTAGTGTATTAGCACAAGAATATAATTTAATTTGCAAAATTTAAAATTTATATATATATTTTAAAAAAATTTTGAACTTCCTTACGACTCACAAGTGTTTTTTTCTATTTGTGCTTGTGTCAAAAATTCTCTTGCCGATTGCCAAAATTTATACTAGCCAATGGGGCTAGTATAAATTTTGTAATTGTAATAATTTCTAGTTACTTAACATTAATAAAATTCTCAATGCTAACGAAGAAAACATATGTTGCATCCTTTGTTGGTCGAAAATATTATCGAGGTCATTTACTTTACTTTGAATATCACTGAGCTTCATGTGAAAGGTTTCAAACTGTTGATTCACTTGTTCCTGTGTTTTCTTAAGGACATTTGCTGTGGCTTCTAGAATAACAGTATGTTTGTTTAGAATATTAAACAATGTCCTTTCATTTTTGTCGACGGTCTTAATCGTATCGGCCATTTTAACAGCGTATTCTTCGTCTAAAACACCGAATAATCTATTTGCAACAGTACCAATAATGTCGAAAGCCCCTCTTTTCATTTTGCGATTATTAAAATTTGAATTAAGAAGCAGTTCATTGTATACTCTTATATCATTTAAGTTCTGTTCAAACAATGAAAGAAGGCTTTCGTAATATGTTGCATTTTTTATAATGCTGCACAATTGCTTAAGGTTTTTCATTCCAGCCTCGAATCCTTGCAATTCGTCCCAGTAGGGTTGCATGTCATAATACACCACAAGATGCCACTCATTGTTAATTAAGTTGGTTAGGCCTAAGCTCTCGAAGTAAATTCCTGGATACGAATCGAAATTGGTTATTTCTACAACCGGTAGTATGGTTGCCTTGACATACATTGGCAAAACTAAAAGAGCTAGAAGTATTGTTGATACTGAATTTAACGATAATTGCTTATCGTGCTTATTTCTTCCAGGTTTGTCCTTTTTAACCATGGAGTCTCTGATATTACACAATTCATCATTGCTACTTGCTCCTTGGCCATCGTCTTGGTTTATTTCATTTTCATTCTGGATTGGAAGCGGACAGAATTTATGAATGGGTCGTTTGAATGTGCCATATGTGGTTTTTACATCCACGACTCTAATGAGACCATCATGACCTTTGAAAGTTTTTTCAATACGACCTAGCCTCCACTGAGTTGGTGGGACGTTATCTTCCTTCATGAGAACCATTAACCCAGGTACCGCGTTTTGACATTTAATCCGCCATTTATATCGATGCTGGAGACTGGATATGTATTCAGCTTGCCATCGACGCCAGAATTCGTTTTTAATATAAGAAACTAACTTCCACCTAGTTGCATGATTTACATTTTTTGTTTCAATTGTATGGTCCGGAATCGTGGTCAATTGCTCTCCAATAAGAAAGTGAGCGGGAGTTAATGCCGACAAGTCGTTGGCATCTGCAGAAAGCGGGGTTAGCGGTCTTGAATTCAAAATCGCTTCAATTTCGGCTGTCAACGTACTCAATTCCTCATATGTAAGGGATGCAGCCTTCATGGTTCGAAACAACAAATGTTTAGTGGCTTTAACTGCACTTTCCCACAAACCACCAAAATGCGGTGCTCGTGGGGGAATGAACTGAAATTCTACACCTTTTCCAATGCATTCCGAATTAATTTTGGCAGCGGATTGCCGGTTGTTGAACATCTCATACAATTCTTGTAATTGGTTGCATCCACCCACGAAATTTGTAGCATTATCTGAAAATATCGTCTTGCACCTTCCTCTTCTACTCCAGAACCTTCTCAACGCACCAATAAATCCATCAGCCGATAAATCTGACACGATTTCTAAATGAATTGCTTTGGTTGTAAAGCAACAGAAAACTGCGATGTACGATTTTTGTGGGCGTTTTCCTCTTATCTTAAAATGTGTCCATATTGGACCAGCAAAATCCACCCCAGTGTCTAAAAATGGTCGACAAGATTGTACTCTTGTGGCCGGTAAGTTTCCCATCAATTGAGTCATAGGTACTGGTTTTGCTTTAAAACACTGCATACAGTTGTGTACGATCTTGTTAGCAATTCGCTTACCATTTATCGGCCAGAACCGTTGTCGAGTTATTGCGAGTAATGTCTGCGGTCCCACATGATGCAGCTGTATGTGAAGTTCTTCCATTATTAACTGAGTGAATGGATGATCGGCGGGAAGTAGCATAGGATGTTTTGCGCCGAACGATACATTCGCGGCTTCAATTCGACCCCCAACTCTTAACAAGCCTTGTCTGTCAAGAAAGGGTGTAAGAGACGGCAGTCGATTTTCTGGAGACATGTCACCTCATGTGAGAACCCAGCAGATCACATATCAAGAGGAATAATGCCAGAATGTTTGCAGAGCACGGAAATATGGTTTCATGGACCATCATTTCTTAAGCACCCACCATAGCAATGGCCTGGAAGATTTGAGCTGAAGGAGGAAATCATTGAAGAAAAAAAATGCTCTAAGTCAGTACTTTGCACATTAAAGGTTGATGACAGCTTCGTGTTCCGAATTAATCACAAAAACTCATTTTCATTTTTAGTCCGAACGACTGCATATATTATACGATTTACAGCAATACTATTAGAAAAACATCAAAAAAATCCATTTCTTTTGATGTCTGAAATACATAAAGCATTCACCTTGATTATAAAATCTCTTCAAAATCGATATTTCCAATGTGAAATAAAAATTCTTGCCAAAGGAGGTGAATTAGCCACAAAAAATCGACTGTCGTCTCTTACACCCTTTCTTGACAGACAAGGCTTGTTAAGAGTTGGGGGTCGAATTGAAGCCGCGAATGTATCGTTCGACGCAAAACATCCTATGCTACTTCCCGCCGATCATCCATTCACTCAGTTAATAATGGAAGAACTTCACATACAGCTGCATCATGTGGGACCGCAGACATTACTCGCAATAACTCGACAACGGTTCTGGCCGATAAATGGTAAGCGAATTGCTAACAAGATCGTACACAACTGTATGCAGTGTTTTAAAGCAAAACCAGTACCTATGACTCAATTGATGGGAAACTTACCGGCCACAAGAGTACAATCTTGTCGACCATTTTTAGACACTGGGGTGGATTTTGCTGGTCCAATATGGACACATTTTAAGATAAGAGGAAAACGCCCACAAAAATCGTACATCGCAGTTTTCTGTTGCTTTACAACCAAAGCAATTCATTTAGAAATCGTGTCAGATTTATCGGCTGATGGATTTATTGGTGCGTTGAGAAGGTTCTGGAGTAGAAGAGGAAGGTGCAAGACGATATTTTCAGATAATGCTACAAATTTCGTGGGTGGATGCAACCAATTACAAGAATTGTATGAGATGTTCAACAACCGGCAATCCGCTGCCAAAATTAATTCGGAATGCATTGGAAAAGGTGTAGAATTTCAGTTCATTCCCCCACGAGCACCGCATTTTGGTGGTTTGTGGGAAAGTGCAGTTAAAGCCACTAAACATTTGTTGTTTCGAACCATGAAGGCTGCATCCCTTACATATGAGGAATTGAGTACGTTGACAGCCGAAATTGAAGCGATTTTGAATTCAAGACCGCTAACCCCGCTTTCTGCAGATGCCAACGACTTGTCGGCATTAACTCCCGCTCACTTTCTTATTGGAGAGCAATTGACCACGATTCCGGACCATACAATTGAAACAAAAAATGTAAATCATGCAACTAGGTGGAAGTTAGTTTCTTATATTAAAAACGAATTCTGGCGTCGATGGCAAGCTGAATACATATCCAGTCTCCAGCATCGATATAAATGGCGGATTAAATGTCAAAACGCGGTACCTGGGTTAATGGTTCTCATGAAGGAAGATAACGTCCCACCAACTCAGTGGAGGCTAGGTCGTATTGAAAAAACTTTCAAAGGTCATGATGGTCTCATTAGAGTCGTGGATGTAAAAACCACATATGGCACATTCAAACGACCCATTCATAAATTCTGTCCGCTTCCAATCCAGAATGAAAATGAAATAAACCAAGACGATGGCCAAGGAGCAAGTAGCAATGATGAATTGTGTAATATCAGAGACTCCATGGTTAAAAAGGACAAACCTGGAAGAAATAAGCACGATAAGCAATTATCGTTAAATTCAGTATCAACAATACTTCTAGCTCTTTTAGTTTTGCCAATGTATGTCAAGGCAACCATACTACCGGTTGTAGAAATAACCAATTTCGATTCGTATCCAGGAATTTACTTCGAGAGCTTAGGCCTAACCAACTTAATTAACAATGAGTGGCATCTTGTGGTGTATTATGACATGCAACCCTACTGGGACGAATTGCAAGGATTCGAGGCTGGAATGAAAAACCTTAAGCAATTGTGCAGCATTATAAAAAATGCAACATATTACGAAAGCCTTCTTTCATTGTTTGAACAGAACTTAAATGATATAAGAGTATACAATGAACTGCTTCTTAATTCAAATTTTAATAATCGCAAAATGAAAAGAGGGGCTTTCGACATTATTGGTACTGTTGCAAATAGATTATTCGGTGTTTTAGACGAAGAATACGCTGTTAAAATGGCCGATACGATTAAGACCGTCGACAAAAATGAAAGGACATTGTTTAATATTCTAAACAAACATACTGTTATTCTAGAAGCCACAGCAAATGTCCTTAAGAAAACACAGGAACAAGTGAATCAACAGTTTGAAACCTTTCACATGAAGCTCAGTGATATTCAAAGTAAAGTAAATGACCTCGATAATATTTTCGACCAACAAAGGATGCAACATATGTTTTCTTCGTTAGCATTGAGAATTTTATTAATGTTAAGTAACTATCAAAAGGTTCAAGCTAGCTTAATCGATATTTTAACGGACTCCCATCATGGTAAAATAAATCCATTACTGCTCACCCCCACTCAACTAAGGACTGCACTACTAACCATCAGAGACAATTTATCACCAGACCTAAAGCTTCCATTTTTTGAGTCATCGCAAATGGACTTGAGCAGTATTTACAATGTGTTGCATGTGCAAGGTCGTATGGCTAAGGACCATATCATCTTTAGAGTACAGTTGCCACTTGAATCAAATCATCAGTACGAAACATTTCGAATGATCCCAATACCAGTCAAAATAGAGCAAGATTACCTTATCATAAAGCCTTCCTCCTCATTCTTGGTTGTTGGTTTACATAGAGACTTATTTTATCCAATGAGTGAAGCTGAAGCAATGGCTTGCATTAAAGCAATCGTTGGGTTTGGTGTTCAAAAGAGGTGCCATGTCTCCATTGTGATTGAACAGAATGTCGTTGAATGTACGAGATTCTATTAGCAACAAAAGTTTTGAATGATGAAGATTCTGAATATATCCAGTGTAAGACTATTTGCGAGTCAGTCCAATAATATGTAATTATGTCAGCGCGTTAAAACATCCATACAATTTAATGACATAAATACATATTATTGGACTGACTCCCAAATAGTCTTACACTGGATATATTCAGAATCTTCATCATTCAAAACTTTTGTTGCTAATAGAATCTCGTACATTCAACGACATTCTGTTCAATCACAATGGAGACAAAAGCAATGGCTTACTAGGCCCATTGGCTAGTATAAATTTTGGCAATCGGCAAGAGAATTTTTGACACAAGCACAAATAGAAAAAAACACTTGTGAGTTCGTGAGTCGTAAGGAAGTTCAAAATTTTTTTAAAATATATATATAAATTTTAAATTTTGCAAATTAAATTATATTCTTGTGCTAATACACTACCGAATCTAAAACGTCAAAATAAGTAGTTGTCAAAATTTCATTGTCCTTTACGGGGCCCCCTGACTAACAATAATTCATTGCATGTCATCTGTCAAACATCAAATATTACTTATGGAGACCACTCAATTGCCGAAGTTGGCAATACATGAGCTTCCAATATTCCAAGCCATAGATTGCCAACGTGAACTTGGCAATGAGCTGTCGTTATTCTTGTTTGGCAGTAGTTTTTATATGTGCTGAAAATTAAAGCTGCTGCAAAAATTAAAGATTTTGAACTTAAGGCTAGAAATTTAAAAATTAAATAAAATTCTTGAAAATGGAGTGGCGTGGAGAAGAAATTTATGAAATAATAAATTTATACCGGCAATTTACTGCGTACTAATTTATTCGGCGCTAGTTTAAAATGAACATAAAATAACATCAAAAACCCACCCTTGAAATATTGTTATTGCTTGCAATGGATTTGGACCGATGGCATGCAATAAATTATTGCTAGTCGAGATGCCCAGTTTTTTATTTCATCCAGTCGGATCATACACTTAAACGTTGTGTCAAACATTATTTGGATCGGTTAACTCAGCGTTCTTCAAACTGTGTTGAACCTCGAGATGTCTTAGAGGTTCCGTGCGAAAATGTAGGAATGAATGCTATGAAATTTAAAATTTTATTTAAAAAAAAATAGTTTTTAAAAATGTTAAAGTAAATTAAATCGTAAGAAAGTTTGTAAATCATTTTTATACCCCCACGTTTAAAAAACGTAAATGGGGGTATATTAATTTTTTCACTCCGTTTGTAACGCCCATAAGGAGGCGTGGTAGGTATAGAAAAGTATATATATTATTGATCAGCATCACCACCCGAGTCAATTTAGCCATGTCCGTCTGTCCGTTTGTCGTCACGATCACAGCCGTAATTTTCAAGCTATCATCACGAAATTCAATATTTAAGCTTTTATCTAATAAAGGCCAAGTTCGAAAATGAGCCAAATCGGATGAAAACAACGCCTACCTCCCATACAAAGTGCCTTTGTAAAAACAGTAAAATCTCTTAGAATACCAACAAAAAAATTAATATATGGACTTGCAATTTTGCATATGAGCTCCGATATTTAAAGTGCACTCTAAGTATGAAATTCAACCAAATCGGATGAAAACCACGCCTACAAAATGACTTTATTAAAAAGGTAATATCTCTTTGAATTCCACAAAAAATAATATATGGACTTGAAATTTTTCATATTAACTTTGATATATAACAGGCACTTTGTGTATAAAATTCAACCAAATCGAGTGAAAACCACACCCACCTCCCATACAAAGTGATTTTATAAAAAATGAAAGCGAATATTTTCTGTTAAAACTATGTATGTATCACGAAAATGTTTTTACAAATAAACATTTTATTGACGGCTTAAGACTTTGAATATACTTCGGCTTTGACGTGGGGGTATTTTAACTTCGGCCCAGTCGAAGATCATTTCTTGCTAGTTTTTTTCTGTATTTGAAATTTCATACTTTTAAATTACTAAAGGAGTTTTCAAAATTTACTATCATAAGCCGCTTAAATAAGATAGATAGATAGATATGCTTGGGGCGAGCTAATTCAGCTCTGGCACTGCGGCATCTTGTGATGCCTATTGTGCCATACCTTTTCTTTTCTTAAAGCAGTTCGTTTGCTTTAGTTTTTTTCAGAAAACATAATATATTTTCGAGGTTGAGGGTCGCAAGGTGTCCTTGAGAGACTATTTCGCTATTTAGGATTCTCTTTCTTATATGGAGAAGAGCTGGACATTCAGGGAGAATATGTTTGGAGGTTTCTTCATCCTCCAGGCATAATCTACATAATGAATCAGTAGCGAGATTAATTTTTTGTAGGTGTTTCTTTAGTTTGCAGTGTCCAGTTATAATTCCGGTCATCATCTTTAGGTCTTTCTTCCCTAAGTTGATAAGAAATTTAGATTTCTTGGGAGAAAGTTCTGGGAAAGTCTGGGAAAAAAACTGTAAAAATTTCATCATCGGAGTGTTAAAATACATAAATACTAAAACGTTAAATACATTTAAATATTTTATTTTAGCAACATGAGCTGAAAAAATAAATTATGAACTATTTACTCACCCTCTCATAATAAATGGTATCTCGCTTTACCATAAAACGAACTTCTCTCTGCCGTAAGTTTACTTTGAAAATAATAAAAAGATGACATCACAGATATGTAACCATATTTCGTACTCTCAAAATAAAATATTGTATTATATAATGTTTGCACTTATTTTATTGATGTGAATTTTAAGGCCGTATATGAGTGCTTCGCCTACTGTGGTATCTGTTGTTTTATGTAAAGAGCCGCTGCTAGCTCTACACCAGCAGAGCGAGCTGATGAGTTGGGCATCACTAGTGTGGGTAACCCACCGAAAACTTTGACACTATATCAAAATGGTTTGTTCTTGTTTGCTTCCGTTGAAATATATCAAAGTTATTGCTGATGTGCGTATTTTGTTATTGTATTTCTTGCAGCGCACACACAAAGTGATGTTACACACAAACACGTGTTTGCGCAGACGGCCTGTGCAGTCTGTCTATTTGGCTCTTAAGTCTTTTGTTTGAATTAACTGAGTGCGCATCACACTTAAGGGGGATTATATATCCAGAGACCGATAAAAGGTCATGTTTGTGAATGTTTTAAGGAAACTTAAGGGATATTTTTAAATGTGGATTTTTATATTAAAGCGTTAACCTTCATCGGTCCCTTATTTCGAGAAACGAATAAGTTCCTTGTGTGTAAATTTTACACACTTTTTTAAGAACCATATTTTCATCGATGAATGAAATGAATGCGATCTTGTCGTTAAAAATTATTTATTATTCATTATTTTATCTATTTTTTAAGAAAAAAAGATTTTTTAAAATACCAATCAAAATTTTATCTCGATTTGATGAACTTATATTCAAGAAATATCAGCTTGAAATTGAAAAGTGTGTGTAAAATTGACACAAGGACTTACATTTTATATTTCCGAGTTAAAACAACGAATAGTTTTTTTTGTGACACGTTTTATTTAGCTCAGAAAATAGACTGACTCTCTTTTCAACATTCAAGTTATAAATCTACGTATGTGTATATGTGTAATGCATATTGTAAGTGTTGCTTCTTAAAAAAAAATAAAAAGGGTTTCTTTAATTGATTAACAGTAATTGCATATGCAATTTAATGTTGTACTTATAAATTGCATATGTAACTCCACCTCGCTTTGTTTAAATAGTAGAGCTTATCTTTTCTTTTTTATACCCCCACGTTTAAAAAACGTAAATGGGGGTATATTAATTTTGTCACTCCGTTTGTAACGCCCATAAGGAGGCGTGGTAGGTATAGAAAAGTATATATATTATTGATCAGCATCACCACCCGATTTGATTTAGCCATGTCCGTCTGTCTGTCCGTCTGTCCGTCTGTCGTCACGATTACAGCCGTAATTTTCAAGCTATCATCACGAAATTCAATATTTAAGCTTTTATCTAAAAAACTAAGGTCAAGTTCGAAAATGAGCCAAATCGGATGAAAACCACGCCTACCTCCCATACAAAGTGCCTTTATCAAAACGGTAAAATCTCTTAGAATTCCACAAAAATTAATATATGGACTTGAAATTTTGCATATGAGCTCCGATATTTAAAGTGCACTCTAAGTATGAAATTCAACCAAATCGGATAAAAACCACGCCTACCTCCCATACAAAGTGACTTCATCAAAAAGGTAAAATCTCTTTAAATTCCACAAAAAATAATATATGGACTTGAAATTTTGCTTATTAACTTTGATATATAACATGCACTTTGTGTATAAAATTCAACCAAATCGAGTGAAAACCACACCCACCCCCCATACAAAGTGATTTTATAAAAATTGAAAGCGAATATTTTCTGTTAAAACTATGTAGGTATAACAAAAATGTTTTATACAAATAAACATTTTATTGACGGCTTAAGACTTTGAATATACTTCGGTTCGGACGTGGGGGTATTTTAACTTCCGCCCAGTCGAAGATCATTTCTTACTAGTTTTACAGTATTATTATACAAATCCAATAAGTTATAATTATATTTAGTAGGTACTAATTTATTCTAGTGAGCAAAATTGTTTGAATACTATAATATTTAAAAATGCTTTAAATTCTTTCTTTAACTTTTGATTTATTAATTTGAATTTGTGACATATAGTAATGCAACATATAAAATGTAACACATAAATTAATGTACTTGGTTTTTGTATTAATTTTGTTTTCAGAATTTTAGTTTAACTTAAACATTTCTTTTTTATAATATAAATAGTTTTTGTTAATATTTTCAATTTATGGTGATATTTCGAAAGAAAAAACAAAATGGTATTTCAATCATTGAATAGTATTTTTCCTAGAAAAATTTTTGTTAATGATGTATGAGTATGTTTTATGAATGAGTAAATAATGAAAAATTCTTTGAAGTATTTTAAATAAAAATAACGTTTTCTTATTTGAAATATTTGTTACAACTTCGGCGAAATATAAAAATAAAAATGAAAATGTATTTTATGAGATTCAATAAGATTTTTCTTATCTAATACCTTTGCTTGTAGATGCTTCTAAATCTAAAATATTTTTTTGATTTTCAATTTCTGTTTCGTTTTGTTTTTTTTTTTTCTTCTCCCTGAGTAATCTCTACTGGTTTGCTTTTTGTCGAATTTAGTATCTTCTATTGAATTTTGATATTTATAAGGTCTCTTTATGATTTGTCGGTCACGCTTATATCCTTTTTCGTCCTTGAAAAATGTGTCTCCTTTTTCTTTTACGTCTTTTATTATATATCGTGGTAAATGTTTCAAATTATGAAACCCAAGATTTTTAACAAGTTCTCTATTTCTAAATGTGCGAGGTTCTGTTCTATTTTTATTGAATTTATTTATTTTTTTAATTTTGTTTTCATGTATTTTATCTACTAATCGCTGCCATTCAGAAATGTTTAAATTTGCATGTATCAGTTCGTTTGGTTTATATTTAGTTGTAGAATGTGTGGTATTATTATATATTTCAACCGCTTTGAACGCTAAGGTTTTGTTATCAGTTTCTTTAAATTCGTCTCTTAACTTAAATAAGCGCATATGTTCGTTCAAGGTTGAATGAAATCTCTCGATGTCGGAATTTCGAGTGTGTGTATTCGGTGATGTAAAGTGATACAAAATTACTTCCTTATTTAAAAAGTTTTTAATATAAGCGGTATTAAATTCATTGTCAGCAACTTTTTTGTTTGGTTTTCCTAAATTTGCAAATCTTTGTTTTAAAATATTAACAATTGATATTGAATTTCGATCCGGTAGTGAATGTATCGACACATGCTTAGTTAATTTGTCAATGCATGTCAAAAAGGTTGTATTTTTGTTTGCAAACCAAATATCTATGTGAACAATCTGGTTTGGTTTGTTCGGGGTATCGGAAATCATTAAATTGGGTCTGATTGGGTTTCTATCATATTTACACATATTGCATGTAATGCAATTATTTATATATTTTTGTATTTCTAAAAGAAGATTTGGGAAGTAGAAAATATCCCTTAGTCCTAAGAAAGTTACTTCTATTCCTCTGTGGTTGCTATCAGTGTGAGTTTTCTCAATTATTTCTAGCAGTTTTTCTCTACATGTTATATCTTGTAGAAGCTTGGTGCTTCTAACCATCTTCATATTAGGAGCATTAGAAAAATATTTTATAATAGTTTCTTGAAAATGTTTAAATACATTATCATCTGAACAGTATACAGCAACAGTACCTTTAATTGGCAAGTGTGTTTTTAGAACATCTAAGACATAACTTTCATCATAGTCTTTTAATGAAATTACCATTCTTTTCTTTTTATTGAAGATTATTTTATGAGTAAAAGTGTTTATATTTTTTTTCTCTAAAATAATTTGGCTTTTAAAAACATTGAGTGGAATTTCACTTATATGCATGTGATCATTTAAATTTTCTTGCCCACTATGTATAGTGGCTATATCGGAGGCTATTTGCTCTTCGACAAAGTTTGTTTCCAACCGACTTAAATAATCTGCAACTCTATTTTCGCGACCTTTAATGTACTCTATATCGAACTCGTATTCGTTCAAGCTTATTTTCCAGCGTTGAAGTTTTGAATTTGGCTCTTTAATTGAATTTAGCCATACTAATGGACGATGGTCTGTTTAAATTTTGAATTTCCTGCCGAATAAATAAGAACGGAAATGTTTTGTCGCCCAAATAATTGCTAGGAGTTCCTTCTCAATTGTACTATAATTTCTTTCATGTTGGTTGAGAGTTCTTGAAGCAAATGCTATTGGATGACTGTTTTGAGAAAGGACTGCACCCACAGCTGCATTGCTAGCGTCTGTAGTTAGTGTAAACTGTTTTTCAAAATTAGGGTATGCTAAGATTGGACATGTGCATATGAGTTCTTTAAGTTTATTAAAGGATTCAATGTACGAATTATCTTTTATATTAATTTTGCAACCTTTTTGTAAGAATTTAGTCATTGGAAGGGCTACTTTTGAGTAGTCCCTAATGAACTTACGGTAGTAACCAGTGATACCCAGAAATGATTTAATTTGTTTATTAGTTGTTGGCAGTTTAAAAATCGCACTTATCGGCTTGTACCTTAAGGTTATATTCTAGTAATCTTTTAAATATTTTATTTAGTGAGTTCTTTATGTTCTTTGAGAGAAGTAGAAAATATAAGTATGTCGTCAAGATATACGACGCATATGTTATTAACATAATCATGTAAGACTTCATTCATCATCCTTTGAAAGGATGCGCATTTTTTAACCCAAATGGCAGACGTGTGAATTCATAATGGCCGTTTGGTGTTGAAAATGCAGTCTTGTGTCGGTCTTTTTCACTAATAGGTATTTGATGGAAGCCTTTTGCGAGGTCTATTGTTGAAAAATATTGGGAATTACCTAGCTTTGACAAGATGTCCTCTATGTTGGGTATAGGGAACTTGTCTTCAATAGTAATGTCGTTTAACTTCCTGTAGTCAATGACTACACGCCACTTTTGTTTACCGGAATAATCTAATTTTTTAGGAACTATACATATAGGTGCGTTATATGGACTTGTTGATTTTGTTATTATACCAGAACTTAACATTTCTGAGATTTGCTTCTCAACTTCAACTTTATGCGCTTCAGGATATCTGTAAGTCTTAGAATATACAGGAATATCGTTTTTGGTGGGTATTATGTGTTTGTATCTAACTACTTCTGATATATTATCTCCTTCGAAAAAAACCTGTTTGAATTTTTTTATGGTTTCTGTAGCAAGCATTATCTCTTCTTTATTCAAATTGTTAAGGTTAAATTTTTCTACAATCTGGTCTAATTTTGGAGGTCTAAATTCATTAGTCGTCGTTTGATTTGAAAAATTATTTATTTCGTCCTCAGTTAGCTTTTCCTTGGAAATATCAGAGATTAAATTTTTAAAATCAATTTGTGCTTTTAAGGGCTTTAAAATATTACATCCTATAATACCATCAAAATCACTTAAAATATTTGTTTCAAGCATTTCCACTTGTACATTATGGACATTAAATTCCTTAAATAGAGGAATTGTTATTTTGGATTGGACTAAAATATTCGAGTTAATTGTTTTGAATGAAATTGGTTTGTCTAGTTTGGTTTGAAAAGTATTATGAAACAATCCCTTTTGAACTAATGAGGTTACCGCTCCTGAATCTACTAATAATTTAATTGGGATCGATTTAGTTTTAACTATTATGCAGGGAAGAGCTCGTGGTCAATTGAAAATTTCCTGTATTTGAATGGTCAACTTCCATTGGCTCTGGTATTTGATAATTTTTCTTAAAACTTCCTGAATTTCCTTTCAAACAGCCATCAAAATTTCTATTAAAATATTTGTTTTGTTGAAAATTTCCACTATCACAATGTCTTCGAAAATTTCCCGAGTTAAAGTTTGCATTTTGTGTTGCCACCATTTGCTTGCTCTGAAAGTTGTGGCACAAAATTTCCTGGGGAACTTTTATTAAAATTTCTAAAGTAATTTGATGGATTTCCCGAACGATTTTGGTTGAAAGGTTTGGAATATTTTGTTTCAAATGTATTTTGTCTTAAATTACCTGAGTTATACGATTGAGTCTTGTCATTGCGTCTGTTTGTCTGTAGATTACTTACATTATTTACTTTGTAAAAGTTGCCTGACTCTATAAGAATTTGTTTGGCTTGCAGCATAGTTGTTGGATTTCTAGCGTTCAAAATTAGTTTCGGAGAGTTGGGTAACTTATCTATAAAAATTCTTAATACCATTTTTTCATTTTGCCTACTATCATACCAATTTGATTTTGTTTCATCAAGATTAGATTTTATGTTTAATTTAGTCATTTCATTTATTATTTTTTCATACAAATCTTCTACAGAATTCTTAAACTCCAATAATTTAATATTACAGATAATGTTTTCTGTACTTTGATTTATACTAAAATTTAATTTTACAATTTTTTTTATTTCAAGCCATTCTATTGGATTGTTATTGTTTATAAGAGCAAGGTTGGCTTCACCAGTAATTCTTTGTCTTATTTCTAAAGGTAGTATATTCTTAAACCTAAAATCTAAATCAATAGTATATAATAATATTGTTTCAATATGCCTTATAAATAATTCCAGCATCTCTGGTTCACCAGAATATACACGAACTCCCTTCACCATATCAAATATATTAATGTTATCCATGTAAGATGATGATTTGTTGCTTGTTGTAAAACCTGGTTTTTTGTTGTCGATTATTTGTAGGTCTGACAACAATTTTTCCAAATTCTCTGCAGAGTCATTCATCACAAGTTTATTTTGTTTTATTTTCGTTTCTCTTCTTTTGTTTTGAATTTGTTTAAATGTTATTTGTTTTGTTTGAGTGTTCTTTGGTTTTGTTAAGATAATATATTTGTAACATTTTGCACATACTTTGTTAAGATACACAATTTTAATTTTTTATGTTTGTTGTCTATTATTTTTAGGTGTTATTAACTATGTTTATATGGTTCGTTAATTCAATTTGTAATTTTCTTGTTTCATATAGTTTGTTTAACTTCTTTTAATGTTGTGTTTCGTTATAACTTTGTTTCGTTTGCTTTATTCCTTTGTTTGTCAGTGTTCTTTTTATTTTTCTTGTTCATCATCAATTTTGCTTTTCTTTTGCACTTTCTTTAAGAGTCGCTTGTTTCAGTTTTTACTTGTTTCAGTTTTACTTGTTTTCTTTGATATTTGAATCCTGTCGTTAAAAGTTTGAAGTTTCATGCATGTGTGCTTATATTGTAGTTATGTTGCATTTTCTTTCATGCACATTTTATTTTTTTTTTTTTTTTTTTATTAAATATATTTATTTGTACATTTATAATTTACATTCATAAAGTTAGGCCTCAGCGCCTCAGAGGCATTTTAGAGGCAAGTGGCAATTTAAATAATTAGTTTAATACAAATAAATAAGTTCTATTAACACTATGTTGCATACAAAATATAATTAAATAGGAACATATTGTTACACATTTTAAGCAATATTATAATATAAAAGTTTCAACTTTATTCCATAAGTATTCTTTGCAGTAATATTTAAATCTTGAGACTGTATTAAGTCCTTTTAAATGAGATGGTAATTCGTTATATTTAACTCCACCGATATAATCTACGCGTTGTTTGGTTTTCTCCAATCTACATCTTGGAACTCTTAAGTCCAATTGGTTTCTCGTGTTGAAACTTGCTTGATTTTGTGCAAAACAAATGGTGCGGTGACCAATATTGTGAACACATTTATAAACAAACATAAGCACCTGATATTCATGGATTCCATAAACTGGTAATATATTCATAGCTACATTCTTATATAATATGTTTGTTGGAAAAGTTATTGGTAAATCATGCACGATTTTCAAAGCTTTATTTTGAATGCTTTGAAGGGATTTTAATGAGTTGTTATTCTTTTTATAAGCATATGCAATGGCCATGTAATTAATGTGCGACTGTATCAACGCTTGATATATCAAACTTTTAGCTCTCTCATCCAGTTTCCCCCTTAGTTTATATAAAATACCTACAGCTGGGGCTATTTTTCTCTTCAGCTCATCAATATGCATATCCCACGATAAGCTACTCTGCAGAATAACTCCCAAATATTTAATTGAGTGGGTCTCCTCTATGAAATTTCCGTCCATAAATACGCCAAAACCATGATTTATGTTTACTGAATGCGGGCGAAATCGAACCATTTTAGTCTTATCAGGGTTAAGGAATAATCCATTTAACCTAGCAAATTCAAACAACAGGGAAACGTCTCTCTCTATCTGAGCCTTTAACACTAAATCATGCTTATACGGATAAAAAAGACAAATATCATCCGCAAACATATACATTTGGCCAGTCAGGCCCAAGTTTCCCAAATCATTCAAATAAATTGAAAATAAAAGAGGACCAAGCCCACTTCCATGCGGCACACCATACGTTACAGAGCCCATAAAGCTTCTCGAGTCATTGATCTGAACGAACTGTCTTCGGTTTGTAAAATAGCTCCTAAATAGTAGGAGTTCAGACCCTTGAACCCCATAAAACTTCAATTTCCGCAACAATATCTCATGATCTACTAGATCAAATCCTTTCGTAAAGTCGAAAAATAAGCCCGCCACCCCACTAAATCCTTCATCAAGGCCTTTGCATATGAATCGCACGACATTCAATACTGCATCTTCTGTACCACAACCCTTTCTAAATCCAAACTGGAAATCGTATAGAAGATTGTTCACTTCAAGGTAAAGTAATAGTTTATCAAAAATAATCTTCTCAAAAATTTTGTCAATAGTGGAAAGTATTGAAATTGGTCTGTATTTATCCACAGTCGAAACATTGCTCTGCTTCGGGATAGGTACGATCTTGTGGATCTTAAGAACATCAGGATACACGGACGAATGAATAATTTTATTAAAGATTTTTTTATAGGTTTATTATAGGTTATAGGTTTTTCTTTCGTTCACTGTCACTTATCTCTTTCTAAAAGCTTTCTTTCACACTTTGTTTAAGCACGTTTTCAGAAATTCATTAGTGAGGTTATGGAAGCTTCGAGACTGAACATATAAAGCACGTTTTCATGGATTTTTTAGTGAAGTTATGGAAACTTCGAGAGTGAAATTTTTGAAATCACAACTTTTATAAAAAGTAAGGTCTATGCGGGTTTTAGCTTTCCAAATCCCAACTTTTATTCAAGTTTATGTTCACTTTTTACATATATTTTGCGATTTGTAGCACTTTTTCGCAAAGAATTGAAAATTAGTTTAAAATATACGCGGCTTCGCTTTTTCACTTGTTTGTGGCTTTTAGCACGTTTTCAAGGATTTTTAGAAAGTTTATATATGCTTGGGCATGCAATTTTTAGAAATCGCAACTTTTATTTAGTTTATGCTGCACTTTTTCGCTAATATTTTGCGGTTTGTAACACGTTTTATTTAGCAACTCAAATTTTGCTTAAAATATTCGCGGTTTTGTAAGCGAATCCGACCCGACTGCGCCACTTACATTTTATTTTTCCGAGTTAAAACAACGAATAGTTTTTTTTGTGACTCGTTTTATTTAGCTCAGAAAATAGACTGACTCTCTTTTCAACATTCAAGTTATAAATCTACGTATGTGTATGTATATGTGTAATGCATATTGTAAGTGTTGCTTCTTAAAAAAAATAAAAAGGGTTTCTTTAATTGATTAAAAGTAATTACATATGCAATTTAATGTTGTACTTATAAATTGCATATGTAACTAAGGGACCGATTAAGGCTAAAATGCACAAAAAAAAATATGAAAAAATAGTTCTGAGTATATAATCCCCCTTAAAGAAACAAATGACATTCTTTTGGTAGATTTGTTTTTTATAACATGTTTTATGTTTACGAAAAAGGTAATTTTCATTCTTATTAATAATAATATGGACGACTTTCAGGAAAACTGGGAAGTACCTTCTAAATTCATATACATACATAGCTCTCCTAATGTTTCGACATTTTTACGTTGAATGACCGCATATCCAATAAGGTATTCCTACATACATATGCATTAGGGCGGGTCAAATTTTTTTGCGATGATGGCCCCACCTTAGCGGTGTTCTTTGGGTCATTTTAAGAAACTTAGGCGAATAGAGTATAGGTCTCAACAAATTCGCCCATTTTTTCCCAAAAAGAAGCGGTAAAATGCAAAAATAGTAGCAAAACGCCCTCTGGTGGCTTTCATAAATAAAAATTAACGTAAAAAATGTATTCCTTGACCCCAAAAACCCCCATATATACAATTAAAAAAAAATAGTTTTTTGTCTTTTTAATGCCAATGCTATATTTAATGCTATTTCTAAGCCAAATCTTGAATATTTTGAAAAACTGGTAGGCTCCGATTTCAAGACAGATCTATACTCTCTTCGACAAAGTTTCTTAAAACTACCCATAGAACACCGCTAGGGTGGGGCCAACATCGAATTTTTTTGCTCCATACAATTTGACCCGCTCTAATATGCATGTATAAGACATTGATTGGTTTTTTTGCACATATTAAAAAAAAAATCGGCAAAAACATTACCTTTTGTTTGGCATACTTTGATTTTTGTTTTTAGGTTTTGGCCAGGAACCGGTGAAATACTGTCCTGATCTCACTGGGTGAATAAAAATCCTTCATAACTTCTATACTAAGTAATTCCCAGAAGTGACAGTCACTCCAAATTGTTGTGAAAATTATTTGCCATAGGATGGCAAACTTTGATTTTGCACACCATTTAAGGTGTGGAAATGCACGCAAAAATCCTGTCCAGAAACAATTGTATGAAAATATTTGTTCAGCTCATATCTTCTATACTAAGTAATTCCCGGAATGAGCAGACATACCAAAAAATCGGCAAAAATATTACCTTTTGTTTGGCATACTTTGATTTTGTGCACCATTTAGGGTTTGACCAGGAACCGGTGAAATCTTGTCCTGATCCGACATGGATGAAATAAAAAATCCTTCATAACTTCTATACTAAGTAATTCCCAGAAGTGACAGTCGCTCCACATTGCTGAGAAAAATATTTGCCATAGGATGGCATAATTTGATTTTGCACACCATTTAAGGTGTGGGAATTGAATTCATAATTGTTGAGAAAAATATTTGCCATAAGATGTCATAATTCGATTTTGCACACCATTTAAGGTGTGGAAATGCACGCAAAAATTCTGTCCAGAAGTAATTGTATGAACAAATTTGTTCAGCTCATATCTATATATATAAAAAGAAGTGTACGTTTGGTTGAAATCGCATCACTTCAGAACGGATGGACCGATTTGGATAATTTTTGTTTTAAAATGTTCGTTTTAGTCCAAGTTCGGTTTTTAAGGAAAGAAAAATTGACCACGCCCACTTTTGCGCCCACTTTTTTTGATTTATCTCAAATCGGAAAATGGCTGGACCGATTTGGATAATTTTTTTTTTTCAAATGTTCGTAGTAATCCAATTTAAGTTTTGTCGGAAAGAAAAATTGACCACGCCCACTTTTGCGCCCACTTTTTTCGATTTATCTAAAATCGGAAAACGGCTGGACCGATTTGGATAATTTTTTTTTCAAATGTTCGTAGTAATCCAATTTAAGTTTTGTCGGAAAGAAAAATTGACCACGCCCACTTTTTCGCCCAATGTTTTGATATATATATCTAAAATCGCAGAACGCCTGCGCTGATTTTTTTTTTAAATGTTTGTAATCTATATATATCAAAATAAGTTGCATTGTGTATGAAATTGATGTTCTCTGTAATACCGATTTTGTTTCTGGAAATTTCCCATGAAAGGTGACGTCAATACAAAGGTTGTTTTGTATAAATGGTCCTTATATGTGTATTGGTTCATGAATTATAGGCATTTTAGTGAACTTATCAACAATACAGCTGTGAAAAAATACAGGTGCGCACCTATGATGTATATGAGGAAATATTTGCAAGGGTAATTAGAAATAAATGAAATATTGGAATAATTTGGCAAGTCTCACTTTAGTTTGCATTTGCCCGAAAAATATAGGCATAGTAAAAATTTTCCATACCCCCTTTACCGCCTACAAATCAATAAAAATGCTATATTTAAGACTTTTTTGGTCGTATTAGACTAAAATTTGGTAAATAAGTTCGTATGGTTACTGTCAGCAACTATACTAAAACTGAGCGTGGTCTAACTATATATACGCCCACTTTTTAGAAATCATTATTATTCCTGAGTTGTACATGTTTTGATAGTGGAACTTGATGTGTAGACGTTATGGGCCCAAGAGGTAGTTATTATATATTTGAGCGAACATTAGACAAGGGGGAATTTGGCCACACAGTCCAAATTTATGATATCGAATTGATTTGGAACTAAATGTCGTATGTAACTATGCAATAGACTCCTAAACTACTTATCCGATTAGCATGAAAATTTGTGTATAGAAGTTTTTTGGTACGGTGCGTGTTTGTGGGCTATCAATTTTTATCCACCTTGAACACCAGAGGGCGCTGTAGTACAAATTTTTTACAAACTTGCCTAAAACTCACAAATCGCTCATGCGATTAAAATAAAAAATTGGTACATACACACCAAAAAATTTCTATAGAATTTGGTTTTCATGTAGGTTGAGTGTTTTGCTGTAATCTTTTTTTGACCTATCTTGAACACCAGAGATCGCTGTAGTACAAATTTTTTACAAAACCACCTAAAACTCCCAAACCGCTCATGCGATTAAAATAAAAAATTGGTACATACACACCAAAAAATTTCTATAGAATTTTACACCGATCGGTGTTCCAGGGAGTCCTACACCGTTCGGTGTTAAAAAACATCGTGTCAAAGTGTTATAATCTTATATCCGAAAGGGTATTTTTTTTTCACACCAATCGGTGTAAAAAAGTAAATATCAGATAGGATGTTTATTTTGTTTTGATAAGATGTATAGATTTTTAAATTTGTACATTTGTATCACATACATAGGTATTCAATTAATTATTTTTTTAATTATTTGGTACAAAAAGAGACATTTAAAATTTTGTTTGGACTTGCTTTCAAATTCCGCTCAAATTTTCACAAAAACTGCAACGGGGTTTTCACAAAAACTGCACAAATTACTAAATAAATACATAATGCACTTATCTAACGCACTGAAGTTAAACTTTTAGTTTAATTTTTTTTTTTTTTATTAAAATTTTCACTTTGTCATAGAAACTTCAAGTTTTAATTTATTTGTCAATGATAATGTGATTTCAATGTTGCTCTTCTCCCTCGCTTTTCCTATTTCACACTGATCGGATAAGTTCAGCATTTCACACCGGATAAGCTGTATAAATTAACACCGTTCGGTAAATATCCGCTCACCGGTGTGAATTTATCTTGGAAATTTTTTAGTGTGTAGTATTTCTTGGGTACGATGAGTTTTTTGACAGTATCTTCTTTGAACCACCTTGGACACCAGATGGTGCTGTAGTACAAATTTTTTACAAAATCGCATATTTGTAGATGTTACATACGCAAATATTTACAAAATATAAAATATTTCTTAAATTTAGTAAAATTAAAAAATTTCCGTTATTTTGACATCAAAAACATGAATATATCTTGAAAACTATGAAAAATTTTACTACAACGATATATTTTATGCAACATCGTGCTCAAAAATGAGAAAAACACAATCAGAAATTGAATTTTTGACTTTCGATTCAAATATCTCCGCTGCTTTTTTATACACTTTTTAAAATTTTTTTTTTTCTTTAAGCTTCATCAAAGTACTATAAAAAACTTATTGCAAAAATACCGTTAGTTGAGTATATATATTTTAAATATTGTTTTCAAAAAAGGTCTGAAATTTTGGAGTTTTCCTCAAAAAAAGGCTCAAAATTTGTTTCTGTTGTAAAAATAATTTAAATTCAAATTCGCAAATTTTCAACTCTATTTAAAAGCTATAACATTTATAGGCAAAAGTTATTTCAATTTTACGCAAAAATTAAAAACCATTTTTGTGATTCAAAAAGCAAGGCCTACATCTTGATTTTTTCAAACAAAATTTTTTTTCCAATATTGTGTTTTTATATTTCTGAAAAAATAAACAAGCTAAAAATTGATTTTTTAGGAAAAATTATCTTAGTATCTCTTACCAATCAAAAGTTATAGCCAATAATCTTTATCCAAAATATATACACAAAAAGCTAAACGCTGTCTGTGTGATGGCAGGAAACTTCAAAATTACTGAGCCGCACTAATTTTGGCAGCACATTTTTTTCAAGTACGAGATGGTTTAAATTTCTGTCACACCCCTTTAACCGCCCACAAATCAATAAAAATGCTATATTTCCTACGGTTTTCGTCGATTTGGCTACATTTTGATAATTTAGTTTGTATGCTCACTGTCTGCAACTGTACTAAAACTGGGTAATGACCATCAACTAGAAAACTGGGATGGGCATTATATAAGTGGGTGTGGCTCCGCCCATACAATTAAAATTTGTATTATCGAATAGCTTTGGAAGTAAAAGTAGCAGTCCTTACATACAAACTCAAAATGGAGTTACCATTTGGTGATCTCCTGCTTCTGGGAAACTGTAACGGTCAGTGGAAAATAACAGTGGTTTCAAACAATGAGTCTAAGAAAAGTTTTGAATACACCTATTATGGTCCCATAAAGTTGCAGGGTGCAGCAATGCGCGCCGGGAAAAGGCTAGTCTTCTTATATATATAAAAAGAAGTGTACGTTTGGTTGAAATCGCATCACTTCAGAACGGCTGGACCGATTTGGATAATTTTTTTTTTAAAATGTTCGTTTTAGTCCAAGTTAGGTTTTCAAGGAAAGAAAAATTGACCACGCCCACTTTTTCGCCCACTGTTTTGATATATATATCTAAAATCGCAGAACGCCTGCGCTGATTTTTTTTTTAAATGTTTGTAATCTATATATATAAAAATAAGTTGCATTGTGTATGAAATTGATGTTCTCTGTAATACGTGAACCGATTTTGTTTCTGGAAATTTCCCATGAAAGGTGACGTCAATACAAAGGTTGTTTTGTATAAATGGTCCTTATATGTGTATTGGTTCATGAATTATAGGCATTTTAGTGAACTTATCAACAATACAGCTGTGAAAAAATACAGGTGCGCACCTATGATGTATATGAGGAAATATTTGCAAGGGTAATTAGAAATAAATGAAATATTGGAATAATTTGGCAAGTCTCACTTTAGTTTGCATTTGCCCTTTACCGCCTACAAATCAATAAAAATGCTATATTTAAGACTTTTTTGGTCGTATTAGACTAAAATTTGGTAAATAAGTTCGTATGGTTACTGTCGGCAACTATACTAAAACTGGGCGTGGTCTAACTATATATACGCCCACTTTTTAGAAATCATTATTATTCCTGAGTTGTACATGTTTTGATAGTGGAACTTGATGTGTAGACGTTATGGGCCCAAGAGGTAGTTATTATATATTTGAACGAACATTAGACAAGGGGGAATTTGGCCACACAGTCCAAATTTATGATATCGAATTGCTTTGGAACTAAATGTCGTATGTAACTATGCAATAGACTCCTAAACTACTTATCCGATTAGCATGAAAATTTGTGTATAGAAGTTTTTTGGTACGGTGCGTGTTTGTGGGCTATCAATTTTTATCCACCTTGAACACCAGAGGGCGCTGTAGTACAAATTTTTTACAAACTTGCCTAAAACTCACAAATCGCTCATGCGATTAAATTAAAAAATTGGTACATACACACCAAAAAATTTCTATAGAAACGGAGAACGTATAGAAGTTTTTTGGTACGGTGCGTGTTTGTGGGCTATCAATTTTTATCCACCTTGAACACCAGAGGGCGCTGTAGTACAAATTTTTTACAAACTTGCCTAAAACTCACAAATCGCTCATGCGATTAAATTAAAAAATTGGTACATACACACCAAAAAATTTCTATAGAATTTGGTTTTCATGTAGGTTGAGTGTTTTGCTGTAATCTTTTTTTGACCTATCTTGAACACCAGAGATCGCTGTAGTACAAATTTTTTACAAAACCACCTAAAACTCCCAAACCGCTCATGCGATTAAAATAAAAAATTGGTACATACACACCAAAAAATTTCTATAGAATTTTACACCGATCGGTGTTCCAGGGAGTCCTACACCGTTCGGTGTTAAAAAACATCGTGTCGAAGTGTTATAATCTTATATCCGAAAGGGTATTTTTTTTTCACACCAATCGGTGTAAAAAAGTAAATATCAGATAGGATGTTTATTTTGTACCCCTGTTAGGTGTTTATTTAGAAAGAGCAAAATCATGATTTTTTTTACACCGAACGGTGTAATTTCCGTGCAATAAAAGCTTTTTACAATAAAAAAGACAAAAGGTTTTAATTCAATAAGTTTATTATTTAATTTTTCTCTGAGAACAATATTTTCGAGTATATATACTTAACAGATTTTTAAATTTGTACATTTGTATCACATACATAGGTATTCAATTAATTATTTTTTTAATTATTTGGTACAAAAAGAGAAATTTAAAATTTTGTTTGGACTTGCTTTCGAATTCCGCTCAAATTTTCACAAAAACTGCAACGGGGTTTTCACAAAAACTGCACAAATTACTAAATAAATACAAAATGCACTTATCTAACGCACTGAAGTTAAACTTTTAGTTTAATTTTTTTTTTTTTTTATTAAAATTTTCACTTTGTCATAGAAACTTCAAGTTTTAATTTATTTGACAATGATAATGTGATTTCAATGTTGCTCTTCTCCTTCGCTTTTCCTATTTCACACTGATCGGATAAGTTCAGCATTTCACACCGGATAAGCTGTATAAATTAACACCGTTCGGTAAATATCCGCTCACCGGTGTGAATTTATCTTGGAAATTTTTTAGTGTGTAGTATTTCTTGGGTACGATGAGTTTTTTGACAGTATCTTCTTTGAACCACCTTGGACACCAGATGGTGCTGTAGTACAAATTTTTTACAAAATCGCATATTTGTAGATGTTACATACGCAAATATTTACAAAATATAAAAT
The DNA here is from genome assembly GCA_943735915.1 of Pherbina coryleti. NCBI lineage: Eukaryota > Metazoa > Arthropoda > Insecta > Diptera > Sciomyzidae > Pherbina > Pherbina coryleti. The sequence goes on along the minus strand of OX030951.1, from coordinate 97,967,436 downwards.
ATTTCTTCAATTTGGTAAAATTAAAAAATTTCCGTTATTTTGATATCAAAAACATGAAGATATCTTGAAAACTATGAAAAATTTTACTACAACGATATATTTTATGCAACATCGTGCTCAAAAATGAGAAAAACACAATCAGAAATTGAATTTTGTGACTTTCGATTCAAATATCTCCGCTGCTTTTTTATACACTTTTTAAAATTTTTTTTTCTTTAAGCTTCATCAAAGTACTATAAAAACCTTATTGCAAAAATACCTTTAGTTGAGTATATGTGACCCGGTCTACGAAAAGGGACCTTCGGTGTAAAAACAAGTTTTCGAGAAAACAGCTGTTTGTAAACGTTTAATTGTCGCACACTGAATGGCGTCTTTTCATTTATTTCAGCTTATCCTCTATTCTTACAGAGTTGTATTTCTTAGTCTATTAATACAGATTTGTATTTCTTAGTCAATTAATACGAGTTCTTTTTTTTAGTGAACGACCAACAGTGAAGAGGTGATTACGTTTACTGAATCATTTTTATGCGTCTTTTTCTTTACGAGTTGGAAACTTCTGCTTTGCGCCATTAGAAAGAGCACACATTAGTCTATCCGAATCGCCAAAAAAGTGAAAAATGATATTTTCACACCGAAGGTCCCTTTTCGTAGACCGGGTCACATATATATTTTAAATATTGTTTTCAAAAAAGGTCTGAACTTTTGGAGTTTTCCTCAAAAAAAGGCTCAAAATTTGTTTCTGTTGTAAAAATAATTTCAATTCAAATTCGCAAATTTTCAACTCTATTTAAAAGCTATAACATTTATAGGCAAAAGTTATTTCAATTTTACGCAAAAATTAAAAACCATTTTTGTGATTCAAAAAGCAAGGCCTACGTCTTGATTTTTTCAAACAAAATTTTTTTTCCAATATTGTGTTTTTATATTTTTGAAAAAATAAACAAGCTAAGAAATTGATTTTTTAGGAAAAATTATCTTAGTATCTCTTACCAATCAAAAGTTATAGCCAATAATCTTTATCCAAAATATATATACAAAAAGCTAAACGCTGTCTGTGTGATGGCAGGAAACTTCAAAATTACTGAGCCGATAGAGCTGAAATTTTGGCAGCACATTTTTTTCAAGTACGAGATGGTTTAAATTTCTGTCACACCCCCTTTAACCGCCCACAAATCAATAAAAATGCTATATTTCCTACTGTTTTCGTCGATTTGGCTACATTTTGATAATTTAGTTTGTATGCTCACTGTCTGCAACTGTACTAAAACTGGGTAATGACCATCTACTAGAAAACTGGGATGGGCATTATATAAGTGGGTGTGGCTCCGCCCATACAATTAAAATTTGTATTATCGAATAGCTTTGGAAGTAAAAGTAGCAGTACTTACATACAAACTCAAAATGGAGTTATCATTTGGTGATCTCCTGCTTCTGGGAAACTGTAACGGTCAGTGGAAAATAACAGTGGTTTCAAACTATGAGTCTAAGAAAAGTTTTGAATACACCTATTATGGTCCCATATAGTTGCAGGGTGCAGCAACGCGCGCCGGGAAAAGGCTAGTCTATATACATATATTAAAATAAGTTGCATTGTGTATGAAATTGATGTTCTCTGTAATACGTGAACCGATTTTGTTTCTGGAAATTTCCCATGAAAGGTGACGTCAATACAAAGGTTGTTTTGTATAAATGGTCCTTATATGTGTATTGGTTCATGAATTATAGGCATTTTAGTGAACTTATCAACAATACAGCTGTGAAAAAATACAGGTGCGCACCTATGATGTATATGAGGAAATATTTGCAAGGGTAATTAGAAATAAATGAAATATTGGAATAATTTGGCAAGTCTCACTTTAGTTTGCAGTTGCCCGAAAAATATAGGCATAGTAAAAATTTTCCATACCCCCTTTACCGCCTACAAATCAATAAAAATGCTATATTTAAGACTTTTTTGGTCGTATTAGACTAAAATTTGGTAAATAAGTTCGTATGGTTACTGTCGGCAACTATACTAAAACTGGGCGTGGTCTAACTATATATACGCCCACTTTTTAGAAATCATTATTATTCCTGAGTTGTACATGTTTTGATAGTGGAACTTGATGTGTAGACGTTATGGGCCCAAGAGGTAGTTATTATATATTTGAACGAACATTAGACAAGGGGGAATTTGGCCACACAGTCCAAATTTATGATATCGAATTGCTTTGGAACTAAATGTCGTATGTAACTATGCAATAGACTCCTAAACTACTTATCCGATTAGCATGAAAATTTGTGTATAGAAGTTTTTTGGTACGGTGCGTGTTTGTGGGCTATCAATTTTTATCCACCTTGAACACCAGAGGGCGCTGTAGTACAAATTTTTTACAAACTTGCCTAAAACTCACAAATCGCTCATGCGATTAAATTAAAAAATTGGTACATACACACCAAAAAATTTCTATAGAATTTGGTTTTCATGTAGGTTGAGTGTTTTGCTGTAATCTTTTTTTGACCTATCTTGAACACCAGAGATCGCTGTAGTACAAATTTTTTACAAAACCACCTAAAACTCCCAAACCGCTCATGCGATTAAAATAAAAAATTGGTACATACACACCAAAAAATTTCTATAGAATTTTACACCGATCGGTGTTCCAGGGAGTCCTACACCGTTCGGTGTTAAAAAACATCGTGTCGAAGTGTTATAATCTTATATCCGAAAGGGTATTTTTTTTCACACCAATCGGTGTAAAAAAGTAAATATCAGATAGGATGTTTATTTTGTACCCCTGTTAGGTGTTTATTTAGAAAGAGCAAAATCATGATTTTTTTTACACCGAACGGTGTAATTTCCGTGCAATAAAAGCTTTTTACAATAAAAAAGATAAAAGGTTTTAATTCAATAAGTTTATTATTTAATTTTTCTCTGAGAACAATATTTTCGAGTATATATACTTAACAGATTTTTAAATTTGTACATTTGTATCACATACATAGGTATTCAATTAATTATTTTTTTAATTATTTGGTACAAAAAGAGAAATTTAAAATTTTGTTTGGACTTGCTTTCGAATTCCGCTCAAATTTTCACAAAAACTGCAACGGGGTTTTCACAAAAACTGCACAAATTACTAAATAAATACAAAATGCACTTATCTAACGCACTGAAGTTAAACTTTTAGTTTAATTTTTTTTTTTTTTTATTAAAATTTTCACTTTGTCATAGAAACTTCAAGTTTTAATTTATTTGACAATGATAATGTGATTTCAATGTTGCTCTTCTCCTTCGCTTTTCCTATTTCACACTGATCGGATAAGTTCAGCATTTCACACCGGACAAGCGGTGTAAATTAACACCGTTCGGTGTAGAAAATGTAAATATCCGCTCACCGGTGTGAATTTATCTTGGAAATTTTTTAGTGTGTAGTATTTCTTGAGTACGATGAGTTTTTTGACAGTATCTTCTTTGAACCACCTTGGACACCAGATGGTGCTGTAGTACAAATTTTTTACAAAATCGCATATTTGTAGATGTTACATACGCAAATATTTACAAAATATAAAATATTTCTTAAATTTAGTAAAATTAAAAAATTTCCGTTATTTTGACATCAAAAACATGAAGATATCTTGAAAACTATGAAAAATTTTACTACAACGATATATTTTATGCAACATCGTGCTCAAAAATGAGAAAAACACAATCAGAAATTGAATTTTGTGACTTTCGATTCAAATATCTCCGCTGCTTTTTTATACACTTTTTAAAATTTTTTTTTTTTCTTTAAGCTTCATCAAAGTACTATAAAAACCAGTATAAAGTACTATTGCAAAAATACCGTTAGTTGAGTATATATATTTTAAATATTGTTTTCAAAAAAGGTCTGAAATTTTGGAGTTTTCCTCAAAAAAAGGCTCAAAATTTGTTTCTGTTGTAAAAATAATTTCAATTCAAATTCGCAAATTTTCAACTCTATTTAAAAGCTATAACATTTATAGGCAAAAGTTATTTCAATTTTACGCAAAAATTAAAAACCATTTTTGTGATTCAAAAAGCAAGGCCTACGTCTTGATTTTTTCAAACAAAATTTTTTTTCCAATATTGTGTTTTTATATTTTTGAAAAAATAAACAAGCTAAAAATTGATTTTTTAGGAAAAATTATCTTAGTATCTCTTACCAATCAAAAGTTATAGCCAATAATCTTTATCCAAAATATATACACAAAAAGCTAAACGCTGTCTGTGTGATGGCAGGAAACTTCAAAATTACTGAGCCGATAGAGCTGAAATTTTGGCAGCACATTTTTTTCAAGTACAAGATGGTTTAAATTTCTGTCACACCCCCTTTAACCGCCCACAAATCAATAAAAATGCTATATTTCCTACGGTTTTCGTCGATTTGGCTACATTTTGATAATTTAGTTTGTATGCTCACTGTCTGCAACTGTACTAAAACTGGGTAATGACCATCTACTAGAAAACTGGGATGGGCATTATATAAGTGGGTGTGGCTCCGCCCATACAATTAAAATTTGTATTATCGAATAGCTTTGGAAGTAAAAGTAGCAGTACTTACATACAAACTCAAAACGGAGTTACCATTTGGTGATCTCCTGCTTCTGGGAAACTGTAACGGTCAGTGGAATATAACAGTGGTTTCAAACTATGAGTCTAAGAAAAGTTTTGAATACACCTATTATGGTCCCATATAGTTGCAGGGTGCAGCAACGCGCGCCGGGAAAAGGCTAGTCTATATACATATATTAAAATAAGTTGCATTGTGTATGAAATTGATGTTCTCTGTAATACGTGAACCGATTTTGTTTCTGGAAATTTCCCATGAAAGGTGACGTCAATACAAAGGTTGTTTTGTATAAATGGTCCTTATATGTGTATTGGTTCATGAATTATAGGCATTTTAGTGAACTTATCAACAATACAGCTGTGAAAAAATACAGGTGCGCACCTATGATGTATATGAGGAAATATTTGCAAGGGTAATTAGAAATAAATGAAATATTGGAATAATTTGGCAAGTCTCACTTTAGTTTGCATTTGCCCGAAAAATATAGGCATAGTAAAAATTTTCCATACCCCCTTTACCGCCTACAAATCAATAAAAATGCTATATTTAAGACTTTTTTGGTCGTATTAGACTCAAATTTGGTAAATAAGTTCGTATGGTTACTGTCAGCAACTATACTAAAACTGGGCGTGGTCTAACTATATATACGCCCACTTTTTAGAAATCATTATTATTCCTGAGATGTACATGTTTTGATAGTGGAACTTGATGTGCAGACGTTATGGGCCCAAGAGGTAGTTATTATATATTTGAACGAACATTAGACAAGGGGGAATTTGGCCACACAGTCCATATTTATGATATCGAATTGCTTTGGAACTAAATGTCGTATGTTACTATGCAATAGACTCCTAAACTACTTATCCGATTAGCATGAAAATTTGTGTATAGAAGTTTTTTGGTACGGTGCGTGTTTGTGGGCTTTCAATTTTTATCCACCTTGAACACCAGAGGGCGCTGTAGTACAAATTTTTTTACAAACCTGCCTAAAACTCACAAATCGCTCATGCGATTAAAATAAAAAATTGGTACATACACACCAAAAAATTTCTATAGAATTTTACACCGATCGGTGTTAAAAAACATCGTGTCAAAGTGTTATAATCTTATATCCGAAAGGGTATTTTTTTTTTCACACCAATCGGTGTAAAAAAGTAAATATCAGATAGGATGTTTATTTTGTACCCCTGTTAGGTGTTTATTTAGAAAGAGCAAAATCATGATTTTTTTTTACACCGAACGGTGTAATTTCCGTGTAATAAAAGCTTTTTACAATAAAAAAGACAAAAGGTTTTAATTCAATAAGTTTATTATTTAATTTTTCTCTGAGAACAATATTTTCGAGTATATATACTTAACAGATTTTTAAATTTGTACATTTGTATCACATACATAGGTATTCAATTAATTATTTTTTTAATTATTTGGTACAAAAAGAGACATTTAAAATTTTGTTTGGACTTGCTTTCGAATTCCGCTCAAATTTTCACAAAAACTGCAACGGGGTTTTCAAAAAAACTGCACAAATTACTAAATAAATACATAATGCACTTATCTAACGCACTGAAGTTGAACTTTTAGTTTGAAAAAAAAATTATCCAAATCGGTCCAGCCGTTTTCCGATTTTAGATAAATCGAAAAAAGTGGGCGCAAAAGTGGGCGTGGTCATTTTTTCTTTCCTTAAAAACCTAACTTGGACTAAAACAAACATTTTAAAAAAAAAATTATCCAAATCGGTCCAGCCGTTCTGAAGTGATGCGATTTCAACCAAACGTACACTTCTTTTTATATATATAGACTAGCCTTTTCCCGGCGCGCGTTGCTGCACCCTGCAACTATATGGGACCATAATAGGTGTATTCAAAACTTTTCTTAGACTCATAGTTTGAAACCACTGTTATATTCCACTGACCGTTACAGTTTCCCAGAAGCAGGAGATCACCAAATGGTAACTCCGTTTTGAGTTTGTATGTAAGTACTGCTACTTTTACTTCCAAAGCTATTCGATAATACAAATTTTAATTGTATGGGCGGAGCCACACCCACTTATATAATGCCCATCCCAGTTTTCTAGTAGATGGTCATTACCCAGTTTTAGTACAGTTGCAGACAGTGAGCATACAAACTAAATTATCAAAATGTAGCCAAATCGACGAAAACCGTAGGAAATATAGCATTTTTATTGATTTGTGGGCGGTTAAAGGGGGTGTGACAGAAATTTAAACCATCTTGTACTTGAAAAAAATGTGCTGCCAAAATTTCAGCTCTATCGGCTCAGTAATTTTGAAGTTTCCTGCCATCACACAGACAGCGTTTAGCTTTTTGTGTATATATTTTGGATAAAGATTATTGGCTATAACTTTTGATTGGTAAGAGATACTAAGATAATTTTTCCTAAAAAATCAATTTCTTAGCTTGTTTATTTTTTCAAAAATATAAAAACACAATATTGGAAAAAAAATTTTGTTTGAAAAAATCAAGACGTAGGCCTTGCTTTTTGAATCACAAAAATGGTTTTTAATTTTTGCGTAAAATTGAAATAACTTTTGCCTATAAATGTTATAGCTTTTAAATAGAGTTGAAAATTTGCGAATTTGAATTTAAATTATTTTTACAACAGAAACAAATTTTGAGCCTTTTTTTGAGGAAAACTCCAAAATTTCAGACCTTTTTTGAAAACAATATTTAAAATATATATACTCAACTAACGGTATTTTTGCAATAGTACTTTATACTGGTTTTTATAGTACTTTGATGAAGCTTAAAGAAAAAAAAAAAAATTTTAAAAAGTGTATAAAAAAGCAGCGGAGATATTTGAATCGAAAGTCACAAAATTCAATTTCTGATTGTGTTTTTCTCATTTTTGAGCACGATGTTGCATAAAATATATCGTTGTAGTAAAATTTTTCATAGTTTTCAAGATATCTTCATGTTTTTGATGTCAAAATAACGGAAATTTTTTAATTTTACTAAATTTAAGAAATATTTTATATTTTGTAAATATTTGCGTATGTAACATCTACAAATATGCGATTTTGTAAAAAATTTGTATTACAGCACCATCTGGTGTCCAAGGTGGTTCAAAGAAGATACTGTCAAAAAACTCATCGTATTCAAGAAATACTACACACTAAAAAATTTCCAAGATAAATTCACACCGGTGAGCGGATATTTACATTTTCTACACCGAACGGTGTTAATTTACACCGCTTGTCCGGTGTGAAATGCTGAACTTATCCGATCAGTGTGAAATAGGAAAACCGAAGGAGAAGAGCAACATTGAAATCACATTATCATTGACAAATAAATTAAAACTTGAAGTTTCTATGACAAAGTGAAAATTTTAATAAAAAAAAAAAAATTAAACTAAAAGTTTAACTTCAGTGCGTTAGATAAGTGCATTATGTATTTATTTAGTAATTTGTGCAGTTTTTGTGAAAACCCCGTTGCAGTTTTTGTGAAAATTTGAGCGGAATTCGAAAGCAAGTCCAAACAAAATTTTAAATTTTAATCTTTTTGTACCAAATAATTAAAAAAATAATTAATTGAATACCTATGTATGTGATACAAATGTACAAATTTAAAAATCTGTTAAGTATATATACTCGAAAATATTGTTCTCAGAGAAAAATTAAATAATAAACTTATTGAATTAAAACCTTTTGTCTTTTTTATTGTAAAAAGCTTTTATTACACGGAAATTACACCGTTCGGTGTAAAAAAAAATCATGATTTTGCTCTTTCTAAATAAACACCTAACAGGGGTACAAAATAAACATCCTATCTGATATTTACTTTTTTACACCGATTGGTGTGAAAAAAAATACCCTTTCGGATATAAGATTATAACAATTTGACACGATGTTTTTTAACACCGAACGGTGTAGGACTCCCTGGAACACCGATCGGTGTAAAATTCTATAGAAATTTTTTGGTGTGTATGTACCAATTTTTTATTTTAATCGCATGAGCGGTTTGGGAGTTTTAGGTGGTTTTGTAAAAAATTTGTACTACAGCGATCTCTGGTGTTCAAGATAGGTCAAAAAAAGATTACAGCAAAACACTCAACCTACATGAAAACCAAATTCTATAGAAATTTTTTGGTGTGTGTATGTACCAATTTTTTATTTTAATCGCATGAGCGATTTGTGAGTTTTAGGCAAGTTTGTAAAAAATTTGTACTACAGCGCCCTCTGGTGTTCAAGGTGGATAAAAATTGATAGCCCACAAACACGCACCGTACCAAAAAACTTCTATACACAAATTTTCATGCTAATCGGATAAGTAGTTTAGGAGTCTATTGCATAGTTACATACGACATTTAGTTCCAAAGCAATTCGATATCATAAATTTGGACTGTGTGGCCAAATTCCCCCTTGTCTAATGTTCGTTCAAATATATAATAACTACCTCTTGGGCCCATAACGTCTACACATCAAGTTCCACTATCAAAACATGTACAACTCAGGAATAATAATGATTTCTAAAAAGTGGGCGTATATATAGTTAGACCACGCCCAGTTTTAGTATAGTTGCCGACAGTAACCATACGAACTTATTTACCAAATTTTAGTCTAATACGACCAAAAAAGTCTTAAATATAGCATTTTTATTGATTTGTAGGCGGTAAAGGGGGTATGGAAAATTTTTACTATGCCTATATTTTTCGGGCAAATGCAAACTAAAGTGAGACTTGCCAAATTATTCCAATATTTCATTTATTTCTAATTACCCTTGCAAATATTTCCTTATATACATCATAGGTGCGCACCTGTTTTTTTTCACAGCTGTATTGTTGATAAGTTCACTAAAATGCCTATAATTCATGAACCAATACACATTTGGTATTACCTTGGAATACCCTTGAGAAAATCTCGTGGTGTTGGTTTTTTCAAGGAACAGTTTATTTAGTTCAAATTTACAATGATTGAAAAGATTTATAAAAAATGATGCGATACTTGTCCAAATAAGAATGAAACTTTGATTTTTAACTATGCATTTCCAAACGAAAAGCTAGCTGCTTTTTCTTTTTAAGAATGACGTAACAAAGGGAATAAATTATAGGGTGTGTCGTGATTATTTAAAAGTAAGTTAGTAGGGGGTTGCCACAATACTTCCCAGCTAGACGAAAGCTACCTGTATCGTGGTGGAAAGATGACATGACGGCCACTACGTGTAGATTTCGTCGATATTGGATGCGGAGACTTCGCCGGAGTTTCTTGCGATGATGTATTTTTATCCAGATCCGTGCTGGCTGAAAAAGCAGGTTTTAGCCTGTCGATACTTATGTTCGATTGTCTTCCTCGTATTGATACCGTGAAGAACTTTTTCCATCGTTTGATGACGGGGTACGGCCCATCGTACGGGTGAGTTAGTGAAGGACGAATAGAGTCGTTCCGCACAAAAACGTGTGTTGCCGTTTGTAGAGCTGGTGATACAAACGTTTTCGGTGTTGTGTGATGTGATGTTGCAGTAGGTCGTAATTTTTCCATTGCCTTCCGAAATTGTGAAACGGCCTCGCTGGTAGGCTCGGATATGTTGCATGGAGAGAAAAATTCTCCTGGGACCCTAAGCGTCGAACCATACACCAAAAGGGCTGGCGATGCGTTAATGTCGGGCTTGAAAGCGACTCGTAATCCAAGTAAGATAGATGGTAAATGGTGAACCCACCTCGATGGATCATTGCACAAAATGGCTGTTAAAACTCCTGTGCCACCTTTCAACAATGCCATTTGATTGCGGATGGTAGGGCGTAGTGCGTAGATGGGTTGCACCAATCGTTGTAATCAGTTCGGTAAAAATGGCGGATTCAAATTGCCTGCCTCGGTCCGATGTTATGCGAGCTGGGACCCCAAATCTGGAAATCCAGTGTGAGAGCAGAGCTTTTGTAACAGTTTCGGCTGCTATGTCTGGTATAGGTGCTGCTTCTGGCCATCGAGTGTAGCGGTCAATGATGGTTAAGCAATATCGCTGTCCTTCGCACAATGGAAATGGACCCACGATATCGATATTGATGTGTGCAAAACGCTCTTTTGGAGGAACGTACATTTCGGGTGCTGATTTTGTGTGACGATGAGTTTTTGACCGCTGACAAGCCTCACAGTTGCGAACAAAAATAGCTGTATCCTTTTTAATGTTCGGCCAAATGAATTTTGATGTCATCAGCTTGGTTGTGGCGCGTATTCCTGGGTGCGATAGGCTATGAATCTTCGTTAAACACTGTTGTCGATGTTTTTTTGGTATGAAAGGTCGAACGTTTGACGATGACGTATCACAAATTAAGTGTGTCTCACTTTCTGGAATTAAAAATGACTTTAGAATAAGTGAAGAAGTTTGTATACCTGGTTCGTTGAGCAATTTTTGAAGTTCAGCGTCCTGTTTTTGAGCTTCGGCGATTTCTGCGTAATTGATGATGTCTACCGACTGAATGCGCGATAGTAAATCAGCTACAGCGTTTTCGGGTCCTGGTGTGTGCCGGATGTCGGTCGTAAATTGGCTCACGAAATCCAGTTGATGTACTCGGCGAGGTGAAGCCAACGGCAATATCTGACGCGTCGACATAGAGAGCCAATTCGGCGTCAGCGGAAGGGTGTGCGAGCAATGTTGCATCCGTTAACTCTCTTTTGCAAAGTTCGAAAGCTTCGTCGGCAGCTGGAGTCCAAGCGATCGTTGTGCGGTCGTTCTTTTTGTTACCCTTGATGAGAACTTGAAGTTGTGATTGATATGAGCTTGAGCGTGGTAAGAACCTCTTGTAAAAGTTTACCATGGCGATGAAACTTTTAAGATCTTTTGCCATTGTGGGTTTCGGGTAATTTCGAATAGCAGCAACTTTTTCGGGCAACGGACGTATTCCTTGCGAGTTGACTAGATGACCGAGAAACTTGAGTTCGCTTTTACCAAGTTCGCACTTTCCAGGGTGAATCGCAAGATGATTTTCACGAAGTCGTTGGAAAACTGCGCGTAGATCTAGACGATGTTGTTCAAAAGAAGACGATGCGATGATAATATCGTCTATGTATGGAAACACAAAATCTAAGCCACGCAAGACTTCATTAATTAGCCTCTGGAAGGTCTGCGCAGCGTTGCATAGGCCAAAGGTCATGAAGTTAAATTCAAACAAGCCGAAGGGCGTCGTGATGGCTGTTTTGGCGATGTCGTCTTCGTGAATAGGTACCTCGTAGATTGCTTGTAAAGTCGGTTAAGTATGGCAAGGGGTAGCGATCGGGCAGTGTCTGTGCATTTAGCGCGCGATAATCACCGCAAGGCCTCCAGGTTCCATCACTTTTTCTGACCATGTGCAAAGGACTTGACCAGTTGCTTCTTGATGGTCGACAAATGCCCGTTTTCATCAGAAACTCAAATTCATCGCGTGCTGCAGCCAGCTTTTCCGGTGAGAGGCGCCGTGGGCGAGAAAAAACAGGCTGGCCTGTTGTTTCGATACGGTGTTCTATTAAGGACTTCGTCGTGGAGCCATATGGTGCTATTTTTGCTAAGTCTGAGAACTCGGTTAAGAGGTCAGCAAACGGGTCGGTCGCATCAAATGTTTTGATTTCCGTGACGTTGCTCATGATTGGCGTAGTAAGTCGTGATTTTAGTCCAGTGACGTTATCGATCAGCTGGTTGCGTCGAAGATCGATGAGTAAATCAAAATAGCGTATGAAGTCTGAGCCTATGATTGCGCTTGTAACATCAGCAATCACAAAAGACCAATGAAAGTCACGGCGAAGGCCAAGATCTAGCTTGACGCGTTTTTCTCCAATGACCTTGATGGGTGAACCATTGGCCGCATACAGTATAATTGTGGTTGGACGAACATCATAAGATTTTGCAGCGAGTGGAAGGACGGATACATCGGCGCCCGTGTCGACTAGGAATGTTTTATTGGAAAGCTGATCTCGTACCTGCAAGCGAAATACGTTGCGCTTCGTGGCGGAGTCTTCGCATCCTTTCGCCACGCGCGTTGAGAGTCAGGCTGAAGGTGCTGCAGAGCTCGATGGGACAGCTTGCTGCGAGCGTCGTTTGTGGCGGCATGGACTGCGGCACTTTCGGGCGTAACGACCGTGAGTTTGGTGATACCAGCATACGTTGTCTCGTGCTGAAGAATCACCTCGTGCATTGCTTGCTGGTCGGTTTCCTTCACGGCTGTGTGAACGCTGACGGAAATTTGTTTGTCTAGAATTGCGAGAAGGTGAGCGCATTGTGAACTTTTCAAATCGCTTACCCAATTCCACTACGGCGGCACGCAGTTCGTTGGGGACTGGTGCTTCTACTCTGTTGATGTGATTTGGCGCGACAGCATCAATAATTGAGTCTGCAATTTTTGTAAACTCAGCGGCTGTGCCAGATGAAGCAGCTACCACTGGCTGCGCAAATTGTGGCAAACGTTTTGTCCACAATCCCTTCAGCGCTGCTTCGCCGAGCGTATTTCCCGCTACGCGTTTCATCTCGTAGTACAATTCTGAAGGCTTTTTGTCACCAAGCGGCAGCTCAGACAACAGGCGATTGAGGCGCCGTTGTTCGCTATCAGCAAAATGTTCGATGATTTGTTGCTTAATATAGTCGAATTTGTCGTTTTGTGGCATCGATGCTATAGCTTCGGTTAGCTGCCCTATAATGTTTGGGTCTAGCGCTGCCAAGACTGTTGCGGTTTTCTGCTTGTCTGCCGTAATTCCAGATGCCGTGAACCAGAAGTCCATCGTAGTGAACCAAGCTTCAATATTTGAGCTTGCCATGGGTGGAACTGGCAATCTGGCGTAGACAACCGAAATGTTGCTATGTGCTGCATTTGCTGATGAATTGGTCGAAGTAGTTTCGCCTGCTGAAGGTGCTGTGGATAAGCCGCTGTCGTTCATTTTATTAACGTTGCTTTGAATTGCGTGCGCCGCAAAAGTTTTTGCAAAATCGCGTGATTCTATTTGTAACTGTTGTTTGTTACGGTACTCGATGAACGGCTTTTTCTTCTGCCACCACGAGATCACGTCGGGGTCACCAATTTGGTATTACCTTGGAATACCCTTGAGAAAATCTCGTGTTGTTGGTTTTTTCAAGGTACAGTTTATTTAGTTCAAATTTACAATGATTGAAAAGATTTATAAAAAATGATGCGATACGAGCGCTTGTCCAAATAAGAATGAAACTTTGATTTTTAACTATGCAATTCCAAACGAAAAGCTAGCTGCTTTTTCTTTTTAAGAATGACGTAACAAAAAGAATAAATTATAGGGTGTGTCGTGATTATTTAAAAGTAAGTTAGTAGGGGGTTGCCACACACATATAAGGACCATTTATACAAAACAACCTTTGTATTGACGTCACCTTTCATGGGAAATTCAGAAACAAACTCGGTTCACGTATTACAGAGAACATCAATTTCATACACAATGCAACTTATTTTTATATATATAGATTACAAACATTTAAAAAAAAAAATCAGCGCAGGCGTTCTGCGATTTTAGATATATATATCAAAACAGTGGGCGAAAAAGTGGACGTGGTCAATTTTTCTTTCAGTAAACACTTAAATTGGATTACTACGAACATTTGAAAAAAAATTATCCAAATCGGTCCAGCCGTTTTCCGATTTTAGATAAATCAAAAAAGTGGGCGCAAAAGTGGGCGTGGTCAATTTTTCTTTCCTTAAAAACCTAACTTGGACTAAAACGAACATTTTAAAAAAAAAATTATCCAAATCGCTCCAGACGTTCTGAAGTGATGCGATCTCAACCAAACGTACACTTCTTTTTATATATAAAGATAACATAATTAGTCGTTTTAAATACATCATTTCAGCCTCTGAATTTCCCCGCCAAGCGTTGTCAAATTTTTTGACAATCCCAGCAACGTTGCTATTTTAGCGCTGGTAATTTTCTCTAACGTATTGCTGGTGTACAATTAACGTATATTTTATAGTTAAATATTTAAAGATGAGACTTATATATAAAGTGAATAGGAATGAGAGTTTTAAAAAAATCTCATATTTTACTGAGTCACCAATATGTAAAATATCTTCAAAGAATGTAATTGCTTACTGCGTTGTTTCTGAAGCCAGTTTGCCAGAGAACATATCCCTTCGTTCAGATGTATTTGTGTGTGATTTATTAAGTCCTTGGAACGTATATAATGTTTGTTCTACAGAAAAGAGTATTCAGTTGATGGAATGGAACTATAGTGGGGAATGGCTTGTTATTGCAGAAAAAGGATGTATAAAACTCTGGAAATGTAAAAACCAAGAACTGAATTCATGGGTTTCTTCGTATATTGCTTATTTGCAAAACGAGATAATTGTCGATTGTAAGTTTTTTCATAATGGAAAGAAAATGCATTTAAATTCCAACAAACGAGATTGCGGAATTTATACTGAAAAATATGAAAGGGTGAAGTATACTCCATCATTCCTTAAATTTGGCAAGGTTTCTGCAGAAGGATGTATTATTTTAACATCATCGGGTCTTACTGGTGTATTTTATATACCACATATCTGCCAGTATGTAAAAAATCAGAACTGCAAAGTTGATCCCGTAAATATAGAACTTAAAATAGAAACACATAGTCTCGGACTTGTACGGAACTTTTTTGAATGTTCCTCAATTTCCTATTGTTCTGATGGTAGTTTCAGAATAGCCACGTGTTGTTCCCAGGATAAATTGATATATTGCTTTAAAATATGTGTTAAATACCAAAATGATGGAAAACTCAATATAAGCAGGGAATTACTCCCCAGTATTTTCTTAAGTGCTATATATGGAGAGCCTGAATACAATTTTAAAATAACCCATATAAAATACGCTATAATAAACGACGAAGAGCTGCTTTTTGTTGCTTATAATTATAAAAACAGTAGTATTATCGAACAATGGAATCTAATAACTAACAACAAATCTATCCATAAGTTTTTACAAAAGAATAAAATTGAATTTTTACAATTCGAAAACTGGGAAAATGTGGCGAGACATCAGCTATCGTCTCAGCTAAATGATATATGTTTAACTAAAAACATGTTTGATAATCAACTTCTTTATTTACTTATGAAAGATAATACGATTCAGATAATGGAAACGGGCTTGGAAAAGATTGGAACATTATCTCTGATTAAATATTTGGAAGGAACTAATAAATGTGTAAATTTTATTGCCTTTGACATCTCTATTATGAACCACGTACTAATAATACTTAACAGCTTTGGTGATATATATGCGATACAAGCTTGTAATCGCTATAATGACTTGAAACCGAACGAAGTGCTTGCGATGCAGATATCACTCTTTGAATATTGTATAGTATCTGGCTTGGATGGAATTGATATACTGCTTATTCAAATAAGTACCTTAGATTCTTTAATTGAAAAATTAACGGAAAATTTCATGCGTCAGCCACCATTTATTCGTCAATATTATTACTCCAATTTTCTTACATTAAAAAGTAATATATGTCGGATGCATTCAAAACAAAACGATTTTGATAATTTGATTGAATTGCATTCAATATCAATTGCATTTAAGAGTTTATTGAGACCATCTGATTTAGCTTGTCACGACAAAGGGCCTGCAGAAAATTTGTCAATTGTTTTATCTGATGCACTTCCTGATGTTGACAAAGTACTATTTAATCTTGATGCTAAAGATTTCACTGTGGAGCCATTGACTTTGCAAAGCTTGCAACATTTAATTCAGTGGGTAGGTGATTTAACACTTAATATTCTAAGTAAACTCTCCGAAGATTCTGTAAAAAGCAAGTGTAAGAAACTGTGTTACGAAATAAGCAAAGATTCTGCGGCACTTATTAGTATTCGAGAGTTATTAGCCATAATTAGAATATGGGGACTGTTAAATTCACAGTGCCTTCCAATATATACAAAATCTATGGAAAATATTGATGTGCTTTCTGTGATTTTCCGTTTACTTACAAGACACTTACAAAATCCGATTGAACCAGATGAAATACTTCTTGATGAGTGCATGGTTCTTTCAACTCAGGTTTTAATACCTAATTGCAATTTCTTTAAACCTGTTTCTTTACTAAACGCATATTCAATTGCTTCAAATTCAATTCCTATAGTATCTACAAAAACGTTCGATTCCTCTGTGCAATATCATGATTCAAATATGGAGAGAGTGATGTACGCAAGTAATATAAAAGATGGAGTAAGTAATATTTTCTTAGGCGGAACTCCAAAAAAATTAAAGGAGTGCATACGATGTGGACTTGTTAACGATTCCAATTATGTTGCTAAATCCTTAGCTATGAAAGCTTGGTGTCAACGTTGGATAAATTGTCGATGTGGCGGTTATTGGAAAACTATATAAAAACAGATGAAACAGATTATAATTCTCCTCGTTTTTCACGAGAAATTTATTTAAGATAATTGATAGTACTTAAATATAAGTTGAAGTATTTTTAATATTTTTAAATAATCGAATTTATAAAAAGTATTGTATTTATACCAGAAATATAATAAAAAGAAACATTTTTATATTCGGTATATCAAAATGTTAGTTGTTATATGCTATATGTTAATTAAATTTATTGTACATTCAACAATACACATCCTACCCTGGGTTGACTGGATTCAGGAAAAATTTACGGATAATTTTTCATTGGGCACCTGTTGAGGTCTTGATACTGGAATCTTGGACGATTATCTAAAGCGACCAATAATTTGCATTGCCACAATGATTACGGTTTTCACCAGTAGCGGAATTCCCAAACGTGTTAACGACGTTTATAGTTATCGTTTACTGGCCTTTGCTACAATTATCGTTAACTGGTATTCCCAACATCTATGTTAGCTATTTTTGTCCTTAATTTTGACAGTTCTTTAACGTTATTTGTAGATAGCTTAACCACTAATATTTTGGCGTCGCTAACTTAAAAAACAACGTTTAGCGATTGTTTTACATGCGATTGTGATTTTATAAAACATAAATAATATGATTAAAATGGCCACAACACGACGAGGTATATTTTAACCATCATGGTTAAAAAATCAAAATAAAAATAGTTCTATTAACTTTATTTCCAATAGCTTCTACGCTTTTATATAAAGTTTAAAAAAATAAAGAAATGTTTTTAAACTAAATAAAAACAAATTAACGGATAATAAGGCACATTTCAGAGCATTAATAATAAAAAATAATAATAAAAGTAAAAAGAATAAAAAAGTTATAACAATTATAAGTTCGTTGAAGGCAATCGCTCAAACGAAATCGACAGCCTCTTAAGCGCAGAAGCAATTCGGTCGCAAGCAATTGCTTGCATTAGTGCTGCCTCTGCTAATTGCTGCGATGCAGCTATCAGCTGCTTGGCTGATTCAGCATGTATATATCGAAAAAGCCTATCTAAGCTGTCAAAAAATCACAGTGCTGCCATTTTTTGGATTTCTTTAACCACGTTTGTAGCTTATATTGTGAATGTAACATTTTAACAATTTTGTCGCTAAGTACTGTTTTGAGAATACAACATTCGTTTTTGCAAACTACAAACGTCGTTAGTTAACCATAACGATTTCGTATCGTTAGCTTTTTGAGAATTCCACTTCAGGGCTATGATTAAAGTCGTGCATCCCATTGAACTATGATGTCGCTGGAATGTGCAGAATTCTGGAGGTAGTTCAAAGAAGTTCTGTTGGTTCAGACAACCCAATTCAGCTCAGTTAAATTTTTGAGTATATTCATGTATTGATAAGGTTGAAGCGACATTGTTTCTAGTTGGTAATGTTACCCTGGGTGTTGAAGCTTGAAGCCCTGACTGCTCGATAAAGCAGTCAACTAACTAATATTATGTAATCATTGTTATGTATCTTATTTTCACTCAGTATCTTTTAAAGTACGGTATCTGTCATCTGTATTAGTAAGTCGTGATCTATATGTTTGTTTATACCGTATCTGTTACTTCGTATTTGTTAAAATATTTAAGTATATGAAAATATTATGTATAATTATTATTGATGTAAATGTATTCGTAGTTTAAATTTGGCTGTTAGGAATTTTCTAAATGTTGTTCAAATTCTTTTTAAGTCCAGCAGCCAAGGAAACGAGTAAGAGTTTTTGCACCACAATTTGTATATTTTATATTATTTTATTACTTATAACTTTTTGTATAGAGAATAAACTTTTCACATACATTTCAAACTTTCAAAGTCATTGTGTTTTACTGCCACTTGCACAAGGTTTTGAATTCCGCCTTCAAGAAAAAGTTTATTTACGGCCGTTGGGCACAAAAGCTAACAATTTTATTCTTCGCTCCAAATATTTTGTCAATTTCGTCGTTTCACGCCATCTTTCTTTGCTTCAAACTTAAACGTTTTTGCTCTTTCTTGCCGTCTGCCGGGATCATATGCCTTTTTCCCAAGACAACCAAAAACGGGTAAGCAGTCGCACGAACAAGGGAGTCCCGCCAACTAGATTCGACGATAACGAAATGCCACTAAGCCACTCGCCAGCCAAAGGTACGATGGTTACGCCAGCACCAGCCAAGCAGACACCATTAAAGGTTCCTTCTACATCAACGTCATCGCCTGCTCAAGCCACGCCAACGCCACCAACTGAAAGAAAAGATCTACCGAGTGCACCGAAATCTGTAGCTGAAAGCGAGAAAATCGACGCCATTTCTCGCGATTTTGAGAAAAAAATGACCGCCATGATGAACGAATTCAAGCGCCAGATGCACTCAATGCAAGCAATGGTGATAACCAACAACCAGCAGCTTCAAGAAAGTGTGCTTCAGTTAAGAAGCGAAATAAACCAGGTTCCACAACACAATCTGATGACTTCACGGTCTACATCACCGCCAGCGATACAGCCGGCCCCGAAGTCAAATGTACCGAAGCCGATGCCGCCGCTGACGATGGAGCACACCCAACAACACCAAAATCCACCAGAGCAGCAACCTATAGCATTATTAGAAACATCACTATCAGAGCAGATGACGTCACAAGCACTGCAGCTACAAGAGCAGACTCCAACCACTCAGCAAATATCGTTCATGGCCCCGCCATTTTCTACGCAGCCGACATCGTCTTCATCGCAGCCGACGTCCCAAATGGCGCCGCCATTTTTCAACCAGCAGACATTTGCAATGCAGCCATCAGCAATGCCGAATATATTTGCAATGCCGCAAGTATTTGCAACGCAGCCAGCATCACAACCATCGTACATGCCACAACAAGCTTCACAGTCAATGCCGCAAGTATTTGCAACGCAGCCAGCATCACAACCATCGTCCATGCCACAACAAACATCACAGCCATCAGCAATGACCTATGTCATGCAGCCTTCAGCACGTCCACCCACTCAAGCTCAGCCAACGTCAATGCCGCAATTATTTGAGATGCAGCCAGCATCACAGTCATCGTATATGCCACAACAAACATCACAGCCATCAGCAATGTCCTATGTCATGCAGTCTTCAGCACGTCCAACCACTCAAACACAGTCGACGTCACAAACAGCGCCCACATCTAAGCCGGTGTCACAGATGCACACACACATGCCGCCACCCATACAGCCAGCTTCGCAGCCGACTCCAACGCCACAGCCGACGCTGCAGCCAACGTCGCAGCCGACATCAAGGCAGCAGCAGCTAGCCATCCAGAGTTCAGCGAACCCGCAAGGCCAAACATTTTGTGTAAACTATGGAACTCCAAATTCCTTTTATGACGAAAGCGTTAGGACAAGTTTTCATAAAAAAATCTACCCGCTCCCTATATTTTCAGGTTCACCCGAGGATTGGTACACATTTTTCGAAGCCTTTCAGAGCACCACAACAGAGTTTGAATACTCGCCGCTCCACAACATTATGCGACTGCGCGACGCGCTCAAAGGAATAGCCAGGGAAACGGTCGAGAGCCTTCTATCCAACTCTGCAAATGTGCCAACCATCGTGGAAATCCTGAAGGAGACTTTCGGACGACCGGAGCAGCTAATAAAAAGTCAAATCCAGAAAGTGCGAGCTATACCAGCCTTAGCCGAAGACGACCTGAACGCGCTAGTGAGTTTTGCCAATAAAATGACAAATATGGCTACATTTTTAAAGAACGCGCGGGGTGAACATCACCTCTCGAACCCGACGTTATTGAGTGAGCTGGTCGCGAAGCTGCCAATAACGAAGCAGCTCAAATGGGCAGAAAGATGCCTTTCACTTGAAGCACCGCCATCTCTCGAAGACTTCAGCCAATGGCTCAACCACCTGCGACGCCTCGTGAACGTCGTGACAGACTCTCTACCTTCCACATCGTCGCAATTCGCACGCGCTGTAGCTCAACGAAAGCCAACAAATAATACGCCCGCTACAAACATCGGCCGAAGATTTGCTTGCACCACAGTCGCCCCTTCGAAATGCTCACTATGCAACGAGGATTGCAGCCACTTGTCGATATGTAAGTCCTTTTTAAAACTTTCAGTCAACGAACGATGGGAACAAATAAAGCAACTTCGCGCTTGCTTTTCTTGCCTCAAGAGAGGGCATCACGTCACAAATTGTTTTTCGCGAAAACGCTGTGGCACCGACGGTTGCAGCCACGTTCATCACCACTTGCTTCACTGCTCAGAGACGGAGCGTCAGAACACCACCAAGCCTACTGCATCAAAGCCACCGCGCAGAGCCGAACGCGCACCTACACCTAATCGTATACCCAGATCCACTGAAGTCCTGCCAGACAGGCGCAACTGTCACGCGGACCGATGTCACGAGGGCACAGTTCTTTTTCAAGTGATGCCTGTCGTGCTTTATGGAAAAGACCGAGCCGTCAGCGTCTACGCTTTTATTGATGACGGTGCTAACGTGTCGATGATAGACCAGGAGCTTGCAAAGGATTTGGGATTGAGCGGACGCAACGAGATTTTGGAACTTCAGTGGATCAACGAGCAAAGCACGCGGCAGTTGACACAGGTTATGAACTTGACAATTAGTGGCATTGAAAACAATGCCCCAAAATATGAGCTGTCAGACGTCTACGCCACCAACAGCCTCGCGTTGCCAACGCAATCTTTCAGGTATGGTGAATACAAAGGCACTCATCTAGCAGGGCTGCCACTCGTCGATTATGATAATGTTCAGCCAAAAATAATTATAAGTTTGAAGCATGCCTACTTGACAGTGCCATTGGAAGTGCCTAGAGCCCCCTTAAAGGACGGACCAATTGCTGTAAAAACGCGCTTAGGTTGGATGGTCTATGGCCCGACAAGCAATAATATCCGCACTAAGTCGAAGCATGTTTTTCATATGCGAAAAAATTGTAGATGTGAAACAGAGATGGAAGACATTAAAGAAATAATAGCAGCCTACTTTGATGCAGAAAATTTTGGAGTAAAGCCAGGGATCGTGCCATTACAATCGGAGACAGAGGTGAGAGCGATAGAGTTGCTAAATAAGAACGTTACAAAGGTTGGTGACAGATATGAAGCTGGTCTGTTGTGGAGAAACGATAAGGTAATTTTTCCAGACTCCTTTCAGATGGCACTGCACCGCTTAGAAAGCATTGAGCGTAAAATGGCGCGAGATCCAAGTTACGCAATGGAATATTGCTCGAAAATTACAGAATATGTAAATAAAGGATATGCCAGATGTCTAACCAGTGAAGAAGTAGAAAAGCGATCAACTAAAACCTTTTATTTGCCACACTTCGGCGTAAAAAATCCAAACAAAAGCGGAATACGTCTTGTTTTTGACGCTGCAGCAGAAATTCAGAACATATCTCTTAACAAAGCCTTACTGCCAGGCCCTGACATAAATAAGCCACTAATACAAATTCTTTTCCAGTTTAGAGAGGCTCGTATTGCAGTGTGTGGTGACATAAAATAAATGTTTCATCAGATAAAAATCACTAAAGAAGATCAAGACTGTCAGCGATTTTTATGGAGAGATGGTAACCCTAACTTGCCAGTGAAAACTTACGTCATGGAGAGAATGATATTCGACGCAACGTGTTCTCCAACTATAGCACAGCACGTAAAAAATACTAACGCTCAGAATTTCATAAAGGAATATCCACGCGCAGTAAAAGGTATAATTGACAAACACTACGTAGATGACTACGTAGACTGTTTTGATTCGGAGTCCGAGGCCATCGATGTCGTCAAACAAGTGATACAAATACACAAAGCTGGTGGGTTTGAAATGCGTAACATTGCGTCGAATTCAGAGCGCCTTGAAAGAGAAGTTGGCAACGTGGCAACAGACACTGCAATCAGCGTTGAAGGCGTTGAACGTATCCTGGGAATGCAATGGTCAACAAAAACAGATGTTTTTTGTTTTGCTCTTCAATTCGCTAAAGTGCCTTCCGATATTTTGCGTTTTCAAAGGAAACCCACTAAACGTGAGACATTGTGTGTTACAATGTCAATTTTCGATCCGTTTGGTTTTCTTGCGAATTTTTCGGTTTGTGCAAAAATTATTATGCAAACTGTGTGGAAGGCTGGCATAGAGTGGGATGAGCAGCTGCCAGATAACATTTACAGCAAATGGAAGAATTGGTTGGAGGAGCTGAGTAAGGTGAGAAATTTCAAAGTACCAAGATGCTATTTTTTATCTTTAGAGTATAGCGATGTCGAGCTGCACATATTTTGTGATGCCAGTGAAGAGGCGATGGCGGTAGTGGCGTACTGGCGATACGTGGAGCCGTCTGGAGTAAGACTTACCTTTGTCGCAGCAAAGACATCGTGCGCTCCAACACGATACCATACGATACCAAAGTTGGAACTGCAGGCAGCGGTGATTGGTGTTCGTTTGAAAGACACAATCGTCAAACACCACGGATTAAAAATAAATAGATGCAGGTTTTGGACAGACTCCCATACAGTTATTCGTTGGATCAGATCAGACCATCGAGTATATAAGCAGTTTGTGGCAAATCGAGTTGCAGAAATTTTGGACTCATCGAAGGTTGTGGATTGGAGATGGTGTCCAGGCGCGCTGAACCCGGCAGACGACGCAACACGAGCAAAGTTTCCAGTGTGTTACAATGCTGAGAGCAGGTGGAAAAACGGTCCAGAGTTTCTTCAGAGAGATGACAACGAATGGCCAGACGAATCACTAATGACAACCAACGCTGATCATAGCTGCGACGAACTGAGGAAAAAACATTTTGCCCTTCATCTTTGCCATGTGAGTAAACCAATAGTTCTCAAAATTAATGATTTTTCCAACTTCCAGAGATGTAAGCGAACGATGGCTTGGGTAAATAGATTCAGAGAAAACGTTTTGAGGTCTGCAAAAGGGGGAATGAAGAAAAGCGGTGAACTCACGACTGAAGAAATAAACGCAGCTGAGATGTCTATTTTTCGTGGCGTGCAGCAAGATAGTTTCAATTCTGAAAGTTTGTGTTTGGCAGAAAATCAACCCATCTCCAGAGACAGTCCGCTCGTGTCGCTAAACCCGTATCTAGACGATCAAGGGATCATGCGCGTCAACGGTCGTATACAGAACGCACCCAGCTTATCGATGTCTGCGAAGCGTCCGATTATTCTGCCCAAGGAACATAAGCTGACGCGCTTACTAGTTGAAAGCTATCACCAGAAGTTGCGTCACATAAATACATCTACCGTGATTAGTGAGATCAGGCAACGCTTTTGGATTCCGGCTATTCGATCGTTGGTCCGCAGCGTGGAGTCAAGCTGCACGTTTTGCAAGGTGCGAAAAGCAACGCCAATTCAGCCTCAAATGGGAAACCTCCCAGTGGACCGAGTGACACCCTACGTTCGGCCGTTTACTTACACTGGTCTGGACTACTTTGGACCCGTTCAAGTGACCATCGGCAGGCGTCGTGAGAAAAGATGGGTAGCCTTGTTTACGTGCCTAACCGTGCGGGCCGTACATCTAGAGATAGCTAGCGACCTCTCCAGCGATGCGTGCTTGATGTGCATAAAAAACTTCGTAAATCGAAGAGGTGTGCCGATCCAAATTAGAAGTGACAATGGCACCAACTTCGTGGGAATAGAAAAAGAGCTGCGCGGAGTCGAAGATTTTCTCGACCAAAATAAAATGATTTCCGGTCTGTCTACGCTCGGCATAAAGTGGGTGTTTAATACACCATCCAATCCTAGTGCAGGTGGAGCATGGGAGCGATTGGTGCAGTCGGTAAAAAAGGCCTTGTATATTATGCTGAAGGAGCACGCGCCACGGTTGGAGACTTTCGCTAGCCTGTTAATCGAAGCCGAAAACATTGTGAACTCCAGGCCGCTGACTCATCTGCCTGTTTCGCCTCAAGATCCCGAGCCGATTACGCCGAACCATTTCCTGCTAGGAGGCACGAATTCGACGCAAACTCCAGCGCCCTTTGAGCCGAGATTATTATGTTTGCGCAAACAATGGCGTATTTTAATAAACCTAAAAAATGGATTCTGGAAGCAGTGGATGAGGGAGTATCTACCTGAGCTAACACGTCGAACGAAATGGTGCCTACCTTCACGCCCAGTCAGCAGGGGATGCCTAGTACTGATATGCGACGACAACGCTCTGAGATCCCAGTGGCGAAGAGGCCGCATAATAAATCTTTATTTTGGAAAAGATGACATCGCCAGATCAGCGGACGTAGCGACCAGCAGTGGAATCGTAAAGAGGCCCGTCTCTAAACTAGCTATTCTCGACGTCGAAGAACCCAATGCGAAGAAAGGTGAGTCTCCCCGTCCGGGGTCGATTCACGGGGGTGGAGATGTTGAAGCTTGAAGCCCTGACTGCTGGATAAAGCAGTCAACTAACTAATATTATGTAATCATTGTTATGTATCTTATTTTCACTCAGTATCTTTTAAAGTACGGTATCTGTCATCTGTATTAGTAAGTCGTGATCTATATGTTTGTTTATACCGTATCTGTTACTTCGTATTTGTTAAAATATTTAAGTATATGAAAATATTATGTATAATTATTATTGATGTAAATGTATTCGTAGCTTAAATTTGGCTGTTAGGAATTTTCTAAATGTTGTTCAAATTCTTTTTAAGTCCAGCAGCCAAGGAAACGAGTAAGAGTTTTTGCACCACAATTTGTATATTTTATATTATTTTATTACTTATAACTTTTTGTATAGAGAATAAACTTTTCACATACATTTCAAACTTTCAAAGTCATTGTGTTTTACTGCCACTTGCACAAGGTTTTGAATTCCGCCTTCAAGAAAAAGTTTATTTACGGCCGTTGGGCACAAAAGCTAACACTGGGGGGTTACTCTGTAACGCGATGCGAATGTGAAATTTTTCGTATTTGGGGAAATGGTACTCTGTAATTCGACAATCGCATTCAAATATGCGTTTTTTGCATTAAAATTCGATTTTCGCATTTGAGTTTATCCCTTTTCGCAAACGCAATTGGCAGCACTCTGTTATTCAAATGCGAATGTCAAACAAGCTAGATTTTCGGATATTTTTAGCGTCAAGTATTTACCAAACGAATTCAATGCGAAAAGATGTAAGTTATTGAAATATTAATTATTTTGTTAGTTTATCTTACTGTACACTTTTATATTAACAGGGCTTCCACACAAAAGCAAACAAACCAAAAACAATTTAAAAAAATTGTCGAGTTTATGGTAACTCATCCTGATTTGGCAAGAGGTCACATAAAGACTCCAAATTCAAAAACAACAGCGAACAACCTTTGGAGTCGACTGTCAGTGGAGTTAAATTCCAACGGGTCTCCAAGGCGTGATGTGGGTGCTATGGAAATTCATAGCTAAATTAAATAAACTAAAATAACATGTACGAAGGTTTGGGCCGACTATAAAACGCTCCTTAAATGTAAGATGCGGAAAAATAAAGCTAGCATGTCCGGCACCGGCGGGGGCCCTTCGCGATACTGCTTACTTAGTCCGATGGAAGAGCAAGTGAGTTAGTTGATTAAAATGGAAGAAGCTGTGGATGGAATGAGCGTAATCGAGTACGGTTGCCAAGATTTTGCTCATCAAAAAACTCCGACTACACCGCTTGCTCATGTAAGCGAAGATTGCGTCAGTGACGAGTATTTTGCAATGGATGATAGCAACGCCAACAGTGCCCTAGATAATGTTCCAAGTTCATCCAATTGCCGCCAACGAAACAAGGAAAACAATGATAGTCTGCTTAAACGGCAAGTGAGCAATCAAAGCTCTTACCTAGAAAAACACCTTAATATTTTGAAAGAAATAAATGAAAATCTTGGAAAACTAGTGACACAAACTGAAAAATCGGAAAAACTAAAGGACAAAAAATACAGGTTAGCGAAAGAAAAGTTTTCGTATAAGAAAAGGCATAAAATGGAGACAGCTAAAATGAAATTGGATAAATTACAATTTAAAAAAGATATTTTAGACTTAAGGTCAGTTGAAAATTAAGACTGGAACCAAATAATGGGCAGTATTTTAAGTTTATCTTAACCTATTTAGCGCCGCTGTGCTCGTTTGAAAACAGTAAATTTTAAGCATAAATGCACAAAACTTACTGTTCTCAAACGAATACAGTTGGGCTAAATAGGTTTATTTTATATTGCATTTATTTAATAACTTAATGTGAATTGAAATCGACTGTGAATTAACTTTTATAACTTTTTTTAAGTTTTATTTTTACACTATATTTGATAATTTTATTCTCAAAAAAACTGAAATGACTAACTTTTGAGTTTTGTTTTTATACAGTACATATTTCTTAATTTTATTTAAAAAAAAAACTAAAACTAAACTAAACTTTTAAGTTTTATTTTTATATGACAGATATTTGATAATTTAATGTTAAACTACCTGAAAACGCAAGTTCCTCAAAATGAATTAATATTTTTGTTTATTTTATACTTCTATTGAAATAAAAAACATTTAAACTTTCAACTTGACATATTCAGCCCTATTCCAGGATCCGTCGTAATAAATCTACGAACGTAAGACTACGCTACGAATACGAAAAATTTGCTATTCTAAGATCCGAACAAAACTATGCGGAGCGTTGCCCCATTGAAATTTAATTTCGAAAATTCGAACACTGCTGTTTTTGACAGAAGACAAGAAACTTTAAAAGAAGTGATAAATTAAGCGTTTAAAAAGTGTCACATAAATTGTGTTTTAAAAGAATTACTTCAAAAGAAGAAGAACTGTAAAAGAAGTGATTACAGAAGTGAAAAAAAATTATTTTCAAAACGCATTTAATACACTTTCGACATTTTTCGACACAAGTTTGTGATTGTGTTGACTTGGTGTAATTAACTTTTTCTAACGTCTAAATAAGAAACGTTGTAAAACATTTGCGGCTTAGATCAATTGATTGCGTCATGTTTTGGTTAATTTTCACAAAATTTATTGTTTGAAATGGGTTTCGGTTTTGAACAAAAAACAAAAAAAAATTAATGTCCATTTTTAATTTTACTCTTCTTAAATCCGTAGGATTAAAAAAAATTTCCGCTTAAATAAACCCGCATTCAGGCTTGTTTTAAACATTTTTGAAGATGAGCTTCCTGCCTAACTGTTCAGCATTAACACCTATATCGCAGTTAATGGCATTATTGAGATTTTTAGCAGAAGGTGGCTACCAACATGGAGTTGGAAAGTCCTTGCTAAATCCCTGCGCCAAATCTGGCCTTTTAGTCATTAAGCTGACCAAACGCACGTATTGGTTTCTGTTTGTTGTTTTTGACCTATAAAAATAGACAATCAATTTTTTTTGGTGATTTAAATGAAAATACTTTCATTTTTTCCTAAATGCAGCTTATTTCCAAAGAAAACACACAATTCACACACGAACTCTGCACCAATTATACTTTAAAATTCTTGTTCAAAATTAATTCCGCCAACAGAAACCTGTCGTAAGAAATCCGCAAAAACAACTGTCAAATGTTGATGCGTTCGGAACGTGGAATAACAATGTTACGAATTTCGAATACGACGTAACGATTCGGATCGTAGAATACAACTTTACGATTCCGAAAGAAAATCACAGCTACGACGGATCCTGGAATAAGGCTGATTGTTAATATAAATATCAGTCGTGTCATATTCAGCACATTGTATTTCTTCAGGTTGTTCAACATTGTATGATAGATATATGTTATGAAGAGCACAACATACATTTAAAATTTGAGTTGTTTTCTCCGGCGCGTAGTATAGCTCTCTTGCAGACAACAAGCACTGGAAACGGCCTTTTAATACCCCAAAAATTTCGATATCGGGTCAATATCCACGGTTTGAGAGGGTAGCCAGATTCACCTATGAGAAATTTGAAATAACAGATTTAATTAAAATATTCTTAATATAAAATCGTGATTTCAACGAACAACAGACAAAACAAATATACTCAGCCTTATTCCAGGATCCGTCGTAGCTGTGATTTTCTTTCGGATTCGTAAAGTTGTATTCTACGATCCGAATCGTTACGTCGTATTCGAAATTCGTAACATTGTTATTCCACGTTCCGAACGCATCAAGATTTGACAGTTGTTTTTGCGGATTTCTTTCGACAGGTTTCTATTGGCGGAATTAATTTTGAACAAGAATTTTAAAGTATAATTGTTGCAGAGTTCGTGTGTGAATTGTGTGTATTCTTTGAAAATAAGCTGCATTTAGGAAAAAATGTAAGTATTTTCATTTAAATCACCAAAAAAAATGTATTGTCTGTTTTTATAGGTCAAAAACAACAAACAGAAACCAATACGTGCGTTTGGTCAGCTTAATGACTAAAAGGCCAGATTTGGCGCAGGGATTTAGCAAGGATTTAGACGTTAGAAAAAGTTAATTACACCAAGTCAACACAATCACAAACTTGTGTCGAAAAATGTCGAAAGTGTATTAAATGTGTTTTGAAAATATTTTTTTTTTGCAAAAATGCTGATGTTAAATACCGGCCAATTCAATGCGGCGGGAAATAATTCAATCTAGAGACGATTCGCGGCATGCCTGATCGTTGACAAAATAAGTTTTCATCCACTAAGTCGAGCACAACTTACATTTCGTCATCCATTTCAAAAGGATCACTGTAGTCTCTCAATACTTTTCGCCGAATTTTCAACGCTTTTTTATGAAGCATATCCTCCTCATGCTGTGCAAAAATTGAAATTGCAATGGAATTCATTTTAAAACAGAATTTGTGACACTTTTTTAACACTTTAATTAATCAGTTCTTTTACAGTTCTTCTTCTTTTGAAGTAATTCTTTTAAAACACAATTTATGTGAATCTTTTTAAACACTTGAATTTATCACTTCTATTAAAGTTTCTTGTCTTCTGTCAAAAACAGCAGTGTTGGAATTTTCGAAATTAAATTTCAATGAGGCAACGCTCCGCATCGTTTTGTTCGGATTCTAGAATAGCAAATTTTTCGTATTCGTAGCGTAGTCTTACGTTCGTAGATTTATTACGACGGATCCTGGAATAGGGCTGACTATTTCACCTATCGCAAGGTATATTAAGGATGGTAGAGTTAGTAGTTGAAATTCTCTCTTGTGGTGTGTACAGCACCTGTCAAAATGGCGATTGAACGAATAAATGTAAAACAAATAAAATTTTCCAATTAGACTTGTGTTGTTGATGAATATTATTTAAGCGATTTAATGCCCAGAAGTTGTGCAATTTGCAAGAAGCCTTTTCAAAAAGAAAATGGGTCGTCTTTTAGTGTTCCTCTTAATGAAACAAGACGCAATCGCTGGAACGTTTCTTGTTCCACAACATTTTCCCAATCAGCGCGGGTCTGCGAAAAGCATTTTTATAAAACGGATTTTTTTTAATTGCGGTCAACTCCGGTTGCAGCCAGAAGCAGTGCCTTCCTTAGTGTTATTTTACCTTCACGATAAATACTAAAAATAAACATTCAGCACGCACAAAAATGAAAACTATGAATTTTAACACATTGGACAGTTTTCTATTCACTGTTTCTTTTTTCGCCCTTCTTATGTTTAACAGCTACTGTACCCACCACTCCGAGACGAGACTACCTTGTTGAATATACCTTGACCTATCGTAGTAAGCTATAAAAACTATGTTTTGAAAACGTTCATAAGTTATGAAACCTAAAAAGTACCTAGCATCCAAGTTGACTTGTCTCCACTTTCGAAATTTTGCTTCAGGAGCTCCCTTGCTTGTGAAAGATTCCAAACATGTGAATCGTGTGCTGCTCCTCCATATCGCGCATTAACGTAACGAATGTACATTTTGTGATCACATATCTATAAATTTAAAAATAAACGCTAAATTTTTAATGAAACTTAAAATTGCTTCAAAGCCTTACCACCATAGCGTTTATACTATGCTTTAATTTTCGATTGAAGTATAAATGCTAATTTTTAGAAGGGCGTACCATCTTGATATGAGTACCATCTACGACTCCAATCACACCAGGTATGCCTGACTTAGTGTAAAAGTACTTCTTGGCACTTTGTTTCTCAACATCCGTCACATGATTCAATAATTATAAGGTTATCCAGATATCTGACACATCCTTATTTTATGTAAACAAAAATATTTTTTCGCTCTTAGAAAAATGGCAGTCAGGGTTGTGTGGTCTTTCCGAAAAAAAGTTATGTTTCAGGGTTTCGCTGTACCTTTTTCTTAAGTACATTTTTTATGTTTGAGCTTCTGTTAAAAAGAAAAAAAAAATTATGTAACTCTAATAAAATTTATTGACGTATAGATAATTCGTGGAAGTTTGTTTCAATTTTTGTAGCGTCATTTATATTTAATTTTTTACAGCCGTATTAACGAAAATATTTTAATATAGCTTTGAACCGGTAGTTAAAAAGCTTTTAATTTTAAAGGCTTTTAAAATTTAGTTATTCATAAACATGTAGCTGATGTGTTGTTAAATAACAACACTTTCGATTTGAAGTGGGAAGAGTGTAAATAATGGTTTGAGTATTAGATAAACTCAATGACTTTTTACTTTTTGTCACAATTTCAAATTTTTTATATTCAAGCATCAAAATTTTTTTTAAGTTACCCTCTGTACTGATTTTTTTATATATTTTTTTTAAATACTTTGAAATGTTTTGACAAATTTTCTTGTTACGTTCTGTTTTTTTTTGTATTTTTTCTATTTTCATATATTTTGAATAATTGAAATTATTGTTGGCAATATTTGTCCACAAATGGAAGCAAATAATTTAAAACATGCTTCATCAATGGTTTATTGAAGGTTTCATGTTTAAAATACTCTCACTTTCCCAAATACAAATATAAAAATCACTATATTCATACTTTCGGTTAAACAAAAGATTTCAAAGCTATGTATCACAGATTTAACAAATTTTCAATAAATTTTACCTCTAATACTATGTTCACACTAAGGCCGAGGAGCTGCCTTTTTGGACAAAAATGGCTTTTTAGCTGAAAAGCTACATGATATTAAGTTTTTCGCCATAGAAAAACTGTCAAATCAAAAGTATCTTTTTGCGTGCTTTTCAGCGAAAAACTCTGAATATCTAGAAAACAACCCTGATCTGTTTTTTTAAGTACAGTACACGTCTAATATAATGAATACCCGATTTAACAAATGTAAAATATAACGAACGGCAAAATCTCTTCATTGACTATTCTATATAACGAATTCAAAATTTTTTGTTATTCGATTTAACGAATGACATCAATACGAGTTGAAACTATTTTCATTGATCAGCTGTTGCTGTAATCTCATCTTTCACCTTTCATCATCATCTTCATTCTGCATACAAAGATTCTCTTTATTTTTTGTTCTTGGTACCACTTTAAATTCCTATGAATCAACTTTTACGTTTGTTGGACTGCAAAAAAGGAATGAGTGGTGCGTGCTTAAGTCAATTGTCAGTTGTCAGTTTTCACTCCTGTTTAAAGCTCTTTATAAAAAAATATTAAGCAATGGCATATAAGCGAAAGAGTTTTAAACTAAGGAGAATCTGTGGCTGAAATGACACCCAAAATATCCCACACAAATGCTGTGGAACACTTAAGGACTTCTATACAATGGGCTTTCAAGAGCTTTAAGAGAAAACACACAAAAAATCAATGGAAAGCGTCAAGAAACAAACGAGTTTGTTAAGTTTTTTTCAAAAATTAATTAAAAAACAAAGAAAACAAAATATGCAAATAATTTATTAATATAAAAATAAAAACTGAACTACTAAAAACTATATTTAATAAAAAATAAATAACTGGCCATTTCAGCCCTTGAAAGGACTTTGACCTAGCTTCTTATGATCAATTGTGTTGTCCTTGTTATTAAGTTTGTACACAATTGACCGAGAACCGGACCTACATGTTTAACGCCGATGAACAGAATGTTCTTATTCTCAAGAAGCTTTACATGGCATTTTGATCTCTGAGGTTTGCCATTGTCTGCAGAGAGGTGGCGGCCATACAGAAAAATAATTTTTATTCAAATAATTTCCTGTAGCTGCTGGGGTTCGAACCCGGATCTCCAAGTTCGTTGACATAGCGGCCACGCACTTTAACCAACTACGCCACGGACGCCACTAACTAAAAACTATATTTCTTTGTTTAAAATATTCATTCGATATAACGAATTTTTCGATTTAACGAAAAGGCTGGACAAGAAACCATTCGTTATATTGGACATCTACTGTAAAGTCAAAATCGATTACTAAAATCCAGGTTTTCACTGATATTTGACATTTCGTCTGTCTGTTTTTTTTTATGTTTATACTTTAAGCCAGTGGGGCCCAAGAATTTTAAGCGTGGGCCAATGCTTAAAAAAACAAAACAAACACAAAATGTTGCTCATCCTTGCTTTTGACAAAAAATCAAACAAAACAAAACAAAAAAAAAAAAAATTAGAATGCAATAAAATTACATATCATGAAGTACACTGCCAGTCTTAATTTCTATTACAATAACAATTCTTGCATGAAAAATTATTCGACACACAAGTAACGGGACAATCAGCTTCAGCATCGACTTCATCGAGTGTGCGTTTTTTATTTTGACTTTGCATACATTTGCTTTTGTAAAGTTCGCTGGAAAATGTGCTGAACACAGAGCGAGGGAGGTTTGTTTTTTTTTTTTTGCATGCGATGAGCCAAATTCAAAGGGCTCATCGCAAAGACAAAATTAAGATAGAAAAAAATTTGTACGAAGGGCCACGCGGGCCATATGGGCCACTACGTGAACTTCACAAATTTGTCCAAAACTGTGAAAAATTACAAAAATTAGTGTACTTTAACAACAGGTCAAATCGGTTTCGACAGCTATTGCGTACGAAAACGATTTCCATCACCTATATAACAAACATATGTGTTGCCTTCTCAACAGAATAAAAGATATTTGTATTAATATGTTATATTATACTTTAATTCAGAATATGTTACATATATCAAGAAAACTCTACATATACTAAAACGCGCAAAAAGCTTAGCTTCAATCATTGACAGCTCGAAGGATCCAGCCCACAGGGTTGTCAGGGCTGCCAACATCTCCCCCTTTTATTCTACTGTGGCTCCCACTCGTAGTCTTTCAGATAACGTGGCCTCTGAACATTACGCCGAGGTCGAGATAAAACCGCTGAAGACAATTGATTCTCCTCAACATACTCTAATGGATCGCTATCCGCCAAAACTCCCTCAGTTAATGACATATCACCCGCAACTGCATCTAAGAATATTGATGCATCAGAATCCGTCTGTTGTTCTAAATTATCAATTTGATTTAGCAGCACTGTTTCTGCCTCTGGACGAACCAACTCGCACTCTAGAAAACAATCATAGTTTAATTCATTTTGTTGTGGAGACAAGTCTTCTTTATGCTTTTCATATCGTGTTTTAAGTTGGTTAGCTGAAGAATGAATGACATGATGATAACCGATCCCTACGACATAAGTAACTTTTCCGATTTGTTCAATTATTTCCCCTTTCGTCCAATACCACCGATTACGCTTATAAACTTTTGCATACACTAAATCTCCTTTCTCAAAGTGTTTTCTTGCGCCCCATGGTGGCGATTGTACTGTTTCTCCTGCTTGACGTCACGCTCGAAAGATCGCTCTGGAAGAGTTTTAATTAGATCAAACACTGTTCTGATTGGTCGACCAATAAAAAGTTCTGCAGGTGAATTCTTATTTTCTGCTCGGCGGTTTGGAGTAGAACGGTAAGAGTGGAGAAAAGCTTGTAAATTTTGTGAATTCGTTGTTCCTTCTCCCTCCATTTTCTTCAGTCCTCGCTTTAGCGTATCCACAAAACGCTCAGCTCGACCATTTGACATGGGGTGATATGGTGGAGTTCTGATGTGTTCGATACCTCTTTCCTTGCAGAATGATTTAAACTTGGCGCTCGTGAATTGCGTTCCGTTATCCGTCACCAGCGTTTCAGGATTTCCAAACACAGCAAAAAATTTTTCAAATTGGTGTATGCACGATTTTGATGTTATGGTATGGCACTCTTGAACTTCAGGAAACATTGAATAAGAATCGACCGAAATAAGGTAGTAAATCCCGTTAACTGGACCTGCAATATCTGCATGAATTCGTTCCATTGGACGTGTAGCTCTTGGCCAAGATCGCATAAGTGTTCTAACAGGTGTCTTTGCATTCTGTGCGCATTCACTACACGAGCGAGCAAGATCGGATATGTTCTCATCAATTTTTGGCCAGTAGATATACGAACGTGCTAGCATTTTCATAGCATCTGTGCCTAAATGAGATTTATGAAGCTGACGCAACATCAATTTTCGATATTTACGTGGTACTACCACACGGTCCCCAAACATCAAACAGCCGCTACCAAAGTACAATGATTCACGACGATTATAGTATTGGGCTACTTCGTCATTGGATATGTTTTGCTTCTTTGAAGGCCAGCCCTTCTGAGTATATTCGCGAATTTCTTTGAGAACTTTGTCACGTTTAGTTGCTTTCGCAATCATTTCCCGATTTATTGGTAAAACGCTGAGATTTTCTTCAATTTCATCCTCAATCTCTTCTTCAAGATGCATGCTAGCGATAACAAATTCTTCATCATCAGTTCGTGTTGACGCTATAAGTCGTGACAAGATATCTGCATTTCTAAAATCGTGCGTGGAAATGTATTGAATGTTAAAATCATATGTTGATAGAGCAAGGGCCCATCTTTGAAGGCGATTAGCTGTATATACTGGAATCCCAGTTCTTGAACCAAAAATACTGGTTAAGGGTTTGTGGTCAGTGACCAATGTAAATTTCCGACCAAAAATAAAACGATGGAATTTCTTTACCGCATATATTAATCACTTTATTAATGCCAGGCCCTCTTTTTTAATTTGGCTGTAATTTTGTTCTGCTCTGGTGAGAGCTCGGGAACCGTGAGCAATAGCTTTTTCTGACCCATCTGGAAAAACGTGTGTTATTGTAGCGCCAATACCTGTGTTGCTTGCCTTTCCGGAAACTTTGACAGGAAGACTAGGGTCATAGAACGTAAGCAACAGATCTTGCGATAAAAGTCTTTTAAAATCGTCAAAAGCTTTCTGACACTCATTTGTCCAATCCCATTTAACATCGCTTCGCAGCAGTCAATCCAGTGGAGCTCGTAGTTCATGCATTTGCTTAACAAATTTGCCATAAAAATTAATGGCACCCAGAAATGATCTTAGTTGACTCACATTTTCAGGATGAGGCATAGAAGAGATCGCTGCGATTTTCGATGGATCAGATCGGATTCCACTTCCATTTACTATTACGCCCAAGTACTTAACTTCGTTCATGAATAACTCGCATTTTTCCAGCTTCACTCGGAAACCAAAATCTTTTATGCGTTGAAATAATTTTTTTAAATTATTAATATGAGATTCTTCATCTTTTGAATATACCAAAATGTCATCAAAATACGCTATAGAGCCATTAATACCAGCTAACATGGCGTCCACAATTTTCTGAAAAGAGCCTGGGGCAGATTTAACTCCAGGCGCGAGCCTATTAAAAGTAAACAGACCCTTGTGTGTGTTGATCGTTAGCAGTTGCTTTGATTTTTCATCGACTTCTATCTGCAAATAAGCATCCGACAGATCGATTTTGCTAAATATTTTACTACCCGCT
This sequence comes from Pherbina coryleti, assembly GCA_943735915.1. Classification (NCBI taxonomy): domain Eukaryota; kingdom Metazoa; phylum Arthropoda; class Insecta; order Diptera; family Sciomyzidae; genus Pherbina; species Pherbina coryleti. Next base: position 97,930,936 of record OX030951.1, on the reverse strand, counting down.
ATCAATGCAAACATATCATCCGGTACAGGCAACGGATATGGATTCGACTCGATGCAATTGTTGAGCCCAGTCGAGTAATCAGCACAAATTCGAATTCACCCGTTTGGACGCTTGACTACTACGATTGGAGCCGCCCAGCTTGAAAATTCAATAGGTGTTATGATTTGTAAATCTTGTAACCGGCAGAGCTCTTCCTCAACAGCTTCTAACGCAGCATAGGCTACCGGACGTCTTGGTCTATAAATAGCTTTAGCATCAGGCTTAAGATGAATTTCAGCTTTTGCTTTTGTACAAAGCCCAGGTGTATCATTGAAAACTGACTGAAATTCGCTTTTGAGATCTTCTAAAAATGTAGAACGTGATTTGTTTGATTTTTGAATCGCATTACATATTGAAGCAAATGGCCTCTTCCATAAATCAAAACGGTTAATCCAATCAATCCCTAGAAGATTTAGACTATTAATGTTTGTCACGAAAATTAAACCTGATTGTACTTCCCCGATAAGTGGGATCCCCATCTCACATTCGAAATAAGCGACGATGGGGACACTGTTGTTTGACGCACTTATGGCACCAAAATCTTCTTTTAACTCCTACCCTGGACATCCGAGTGAATGCCACGTGTCCTTAGAAATCACGGTCAGATCTGACGCTGAGTCAAGTTGCAGACGTATTGATGTTTGTTTTATATTAGATGCGTGTATGGTAACCTCTATATACTTGCGATGTAAGCTAAAATCACCAAGTTTTTTGTTACTAATTTCATTACATTGGATGGTTTGCAGTTTTGGACTGCTGTTACTGCGGCGGTTATCATTAGATTGTTTAAAATTTTTATGTCTATTAAACGAACAGTAGCCATCCTTGTGCCCTGTGTTTCCACATGCATTACATTTGTGTTTTGAAAACTCGCAAACCTGAGTAAAATGCACACCACCACACTTCCAGCAAGGTCTACTTGGTTGATTAAGTCTTTCATTTCGCATGCTATTTTTCTGATTTGTTTGAGTATAAGGCTGACTTTGTTTGATAGCATGTATAGACAAGGATGAACTTGAGCTACCAATCAATGCAGCATCATGTTTTAATGAAGTTACTCGTTGCACTTCACTAACAATTTGAGCAAGCGTAATTGGATTGTGTTCAGAATCTTCGTCTAGTTTAGTAAGCAAACGTAATCGAATGTCTGAGTCGTATGGTGATTTCAATGCGCATATATATATTAAGCATTTCATTTGGTCGGCAGACACTGCATGTAGTTTGGAGCCTTCTACTCGACGGTTGACAATGTTGGCCAATTCTACAAAATCGATATGGTCATCCTTCACCGTTTGCATGCATTTGTACCGAGCGCTAAAAATCGATTCACGTCTGCCAAATGTTCTGTTAAGAATATTGATTGTTTCCGCGAATGTCAATTCTTTGAGCAACTTAGGCAGAATTGCATCTAGAAACCGATCGTTGATTTCCCCATCAAGCTTTCTTTGAATTAGCCTTATTTTTACGAAATCATTGAGTGGCTTGGCATCTTCTAAAAACAAATTTTCGTAGCGCCTATACCAAACATCGAACGTCTGCCCCGCTTCAGGATCATACTTGAACATCTGCATAGCATTCGAGAGCGTCTCCATTATTTGGTCTGACGATCTATTGTTATCGAGACGTGGAGCGGTTTCCAGGTTTTCCATAAGCTTATTTATGAGTTCTCGCTGCTGCGCAACTTCTTTTTCATGTCGAGCCTGCTGTTCGGCCATGATTTTCATAAGGTTGCTTACAGCAGCTTGGTCCATTTTGAATACGCGTAGAAAATTCTTAAATTATCCTCGTCGCCAGTTCTGTTGCCTTCTCAACAGAATAAAAGATATTTGTATTAATATGTTATATTATACTTTAATTCAGAATATGTTACATATATCAAGAAAACTCTACATATACTAAAACGCCCAAAAAGCTTAGGCCCGTATTAGGTACGACAACTCAACTTAAGTTGACATGACTTAAGACACCTCAACTGAACTTTTTTGCCATATTACATATAACATACATTTTCAGTTGAGCTGTGGTGTAAAATTGCATTTTATATTGAAGCATGATTACATCGAAATTTTGACACTTTCATTGAAATGAATCAGCTGTTCGCATTCATTTCAATTTTTGTGTATATGTATTTTGTTCACAAGTATGGAAGCATGGAAATAGCAGAGCGGTAAGACATTTGGCTGTAATGCCAGCAATACGAATCCAATCCTCGCATGTGACAAAGAATAAATAAATATTATTAATATTTTTATTATAAATATTTTTGCTTTGTTTTTGTTTTTTTTTTTTTTTAACACAGCTAGGACATCACAGCTAGGAATGTTAATTTTAATATGAATTAGGTTTACTTAAAAAGCGCTCCAGGTGTGTGAATGGCAGAAGCGCTTGCTAGGATGGAAGCGCTTCTTGAGTGCTGCTAAAAAATCGTTTAAGCTCTTTTATGGGTTGTGTTAAAAAAAAAAAAAAAATACATAAAAACAAAGCGAGAAAACTTTATTCTTTGTCACATAATATATGTATTTATACATTATTTTACTTACGTATTTTTATCCATTTTCACTCAATTAACAAAAAACAATAAACAAATAAATAGTTCGTATGAAAAAGACGATATACAACTAACTCAAATCAGATGTAAGTTTTTAACAGTCCTTACACTCGACACAGAGTTGCATTGTTAAACATAATACCACAAAAAATACATACACATCTCTGAGATACATACTTGGCAGACGACAGACACGTATGTACCTCAAATGTGTAATAGACAATACAAATTTTCAAATTACATACTCAACTTAAGTTGAGTTGTCGTACCTAATAGGGGCCTTAGCTTCAATCATTAACAGCTCGAAGGATCCAGCCCACAGGGTTGTCAGGGCTGCCAACAATATGACTACTGTGTGTCAAATGAAAAGCTGTTTTTCAAATGTGAACACCTTTTTTTGAAAAGAGGGTTTTCAGCTGCAAAGCGGCTTTTCAACCTGTGTGTGAACCTAGTATAAACTAACTATAGTCAGTTAATTTATTACTTATTTGAATTCAAGGCTCAGAAACATGATAAATATATGAATTCAAACAAATTCTTTATGATTTGTGTATTGCATACACAAATGTTATATTTTCAATATTATTTTATTTCAAAAATGATACCATTATATTTTTAAAAGCTCATAATGTAATTTTAGTTCAAAACAAACAAGTATTAGAAAACGTACTAGTCAAATGTATCTTTTGCATTTTGTACTACGAAAAAGTACCATATTCAGGCAACTGTGTAATTTTTTTTTATTGAAAAATTGCTCTTTTGAAATTCAAATAAGGGTTCACATTCTTAATACCACGTTTCCATCTCCTCGAAATCTTGAGATTTTGTGAGATTTCGTTAAATCTACATTGAAATCTAGTGAGATTTTCATACAAGTTCAAGATTCCAAAATCTCTAGATTTCAACAAAATCTTATAATAAATCTCAAAAAATGCTATGCAGCATACCTGAAAAGTTATACATCACTATCCAGCCCTATTCAGCTTGTCTTAAAATAATCATACTGACATTTGGCAATGACAACTGATTAATGATTAAAAAAAAAACAATTAGCAACCAATCGGAAGCAAGCAAATGAAGTCTTAATTGTCAAATGAAATCTAGCTGTCATTATATGCCTGATGGAAACATTTTGAAATCACTTTTTCAAAATCGCAAGATTTCGAGGAGATGGAAACATAGCATAAGGCCCAAATATAATAGGCTCGAGCTGGCTGCAGCTAATCTTAAATTTTATACGATTACATAGAAATGATGCGTACAAACCATAATAGCTCGAGCCAGCTTTTTCGTCAAGTTTCGTTAACTTGATCTAGCTGCAGCCAGAGCGATTCAAATCGAATGCTCCGTAAGGAATCGTTTGTTTTAATTTATTTATAAATTTATTTCCGCAATCCATTTTAATAATTATAAACTCAAACGAACAAAACGAATTGATGTAGAAATTGTTGACTTTTTCAAAGCAGATATGAAAATAGTTAACATAAAGGCGAGCGCTGCTCAAGTCATTTTGGTCAAATTAAGCATTTGACAGAACTTGAGGTAGCTTTTCGTTTATTTTGGACATTAGCTGCAGCCAGCTCGAGCCTATTATGTTTGGGCCTTTATTATTGTGAGTAGACGTCAAATATCTGGACAACCTTATAATAATAGAATCATGATTCGTCATAGAGAAATTGATATGTCGTGAACACAATATTTTTCTATAGCATTGCAAATTTCAGAAACACAAGAAGACACTGTTTGCCTTGCTAGCCCTAAGAAGCGATCCTGTCCAATTTGATGCTGATATCCGCCCTGTGTCAAGAAGTTAAGAGTTGCAGCCATGGTGTAATGATTATATTAGGTTTATTCACTAACAAAAAATTTGTACAAATTGTTAAAGTTTTTACCAGTAAAGCGTTCACGTACTCGAAAAACTTGCAACGAGAGAGGACAACGAGAGCGTAAAATAGTGAGAGAGAAAAAAGTAGCTACAAGTTTCTGCTAGCAAAATTTCTACTTGCAAGAACTTGCAACTACCGAAAAAAACTGTTTGACAAAAAAAGAAAACAAGCTGTCAAAAGTTATTTCTTGTTGATTTCGTATTAAAATGGATGGAAAAAGAAGTATAATGTTAATGTAAAATTATAATGTTAATGTTGGTGAGACCCAAGAAATGATTTCAATAATTTATAACCATTTGTTATAGCAGAAAAAACAGCATATGATGTCAATTCGTTTGATCAGCTGTTAACTTGCAAGTTTCTACTAGTTTTCTGTTCACGTACTTTTTCTGCTATTTTTCTCTTTGTAAATATTTTTATCTCAATTCTTCTTTTACTCTCTCCCTGCAAGTTTTTACAAGTAAAGTACGTGAACAAACCTATTATTACACCATGGTTGTAGCTAGTTTGATATCAGGGAAACTAGCTGTAGACCTTGCTGGTATTGAAAGTTCATCTCTTACTGTGTAACCTAAATAAGAGCGTTGAGCGGCGCGTTACCAGCCGCTTTGCTTTAACGCTGAATTGTCTTCCCTAAATAAAAGCGGCGGCTTTATGTCAGATGTCAAATGTTGTGAAACCGTGTTTGACATATGGTGACTTAATACTGTGAATTTTTGTTTTAAGTGGTAGGAAAAATTAAAAATGAATCCCGAGTACATCGATGGAATTGAAGACATGGTGCTGCTAAGTTTGATAAGGGGAATTGGGCGACGAAGTGGAAATCGTGCGCTCTTCAAAAGCCGGGAAAGATTTGGATTTTATTCCAGCGGTGTAGACATTCTCATTGAGAAAAATCCGGAACTATTTGTTAAATCAGTGCGGCTAACCCACGAACAGTTTCACGTCATATTAAATTTAGTAGAACCGTGGCTTCAAAAAAACTCACATAGAAAACCCATTTCGCCTGATCAAAGATTGTACATTAGTTTGCAGTAAGCATAACAGACTTAATTCCGTATTATTGTTCTTAATTTATTTATTGTTAGTTTTTTGGCTCATGGTTGCGCGCTCCATGTAATTTCAATGAAATTTAGGATTGGCTTAGAAACAGCAAGATGCCTTATTTTGGAAACATGTAGTGTGCTGTGGCGTATCTTATCACCTTTTTATGTAAGCCCTCCAAGTGATGGTGAGTGGAAGACGATATCGGACGAATTTTCAGAGTTACCAACTTCCCACATTGCCTGGGTGCACTGGACGGCAAGCACATCACAATAAATTGCCCACCAAAGTCTGGCTCCCAATTTTTTAACTATAAACATTTTAATAGCATTGTAAGTATATTAATGGAGAAGTAAAATATAAATTACTTAAAACTTTTGAAAATAGGTTTTACTTGCAGTTTGCGATTCCAACTACAGTTTTACATTAGTGGATGTTGGCGCTTATGGCAGCCAAAGCGACGGTGGTGTATTTAAGAATTCACATTACGGAAAACTTATATTAGAGAAGAAACTAAATACTCCACCAGCAATCAATTTGCCAAACTCAAATATAGTTTTTCCATATTTTTTTGTTGCGGATGCTGTGTTTCCTTTAAAGGAAAATATAATGAAGCCGTATTCGAAGGTAGAATAGATTTATCTGGCTATAGTACATACAATCAATATTATTTAATGAATGATATATGTAGGTTACTGACGAAACTAAAGAGAATTTCAATAAAAGGTTGTGCAGTGCCAGAATACGTATTGAAATTGCTTTTGGTAAGGTACTTTTGGGTACTTTATAGTATCAAAATATATATTATTTACTTATGTTCGTTTAAGGTATACTTACTGCACGCTGGAGAGTGTTGAGAACCTCCATAAATTTTTCACCAGAAAATGCAAAGAAGGTTCAACAATATTAAATTGCTCAACTACATATAAGATATATAAAATGCACATGTTTATATTTGCAGGTGGTGCTAGCAACAATTGTATTGCATAATTTTTTGAGAATTTCAAACTCAACGAACTCTTTAGTTGCAGAGGAAAATTATAGTTTCAGTCTAGGGAGCGTGAGTAGAACTGACACACTTACTCCCAACACATCAATGCAATTAGCACTAAGCCGAAGAAATGAACTCTGTCATTATTTAAATTCAATTTGACATTATTTTCAAAAATTTTTTTTAAATATATAAATAAAATTATAGGTTTCACAAAACAAACGTAAATATATAGTAATCTTGAAGTACTGGAATTTAGTTTTCTACGGCTGAAATAATCAACATGACGTCCTCTTACATAAGTATACCCTGATAACTATGTTTCATACAAAATGTTAAAATTTGCTATATTGCATGTTTAAATTAATGAAAGTTTGTATAAAATTTTAATTTATTTTTACTTTATTAAATTTGGCCTATCAAAATATCTTATTGCATTAAAAAAATTCCAGTTGCTTAAAAAAAAAAACAAATTACCCATCAAAATAGCACTTACACAAATCCAGTTGCTTAAAAAAAAAAAACAAATAACACATCAAAATAACTTAAACTATTAAAACAAATCCTGTTGCTTTAAAAAAAAGCAAATAACACTATCGATTAGCTTAATATGGAAAAGTCGTAACTCGATTTTTGTTTTGGTTACTTTACAGGAGGAGAAATGAACTGAATATAATCTGGAAAACTTTGGATATAAAAATACTTATAATGTAGTTTTTATTTAAAATTTTGACTTTCTTAAGGCAGGTGTATTTGAGAGTGGTCTACCAAAATATATGAAAACGCGATTTGGGAAAAAAACGAGTTACGCCATTTCCATATTAAGTCATCGGTGTGTGTTCTTTGTTTTTTTTTAAAGAAACAGGATCTGTTTTTTAAAACTAGCTTACATTGAGGAACCGTGCGATGTATTAATTTTAATGTTGACTAATTTTAAAATAAACACATATATGAAAAATCTTCTGAAACTCAGAAGATATAACGAAAACAAGAAAAAAGAATCATTGAGACCAAAAAAAAATTTTTTTTGAAATGGTCCTTATAAGAATAATATAAGTCCTAAATGTATAAACTGTTCCACAGAAAATCAAAAGTACAATTTAAAGTTAAGAGAAGATCACAATGCCTTCGATCATACCTGCGAACTTTTTCAAATAAAAATCAATATTGAAAGACAAAAATTATTCTACCAATCAGACCCTCTTGTTCAGTGCAAATACTTAAATATACAAAGTCTTCTAAATAATTTCTCGGAAATTGAGGAAATGTTGTCGATCAATTCATTGACGTACTTCTGTTATCGGAAACGCATATAACGAATAATATTGAAAGCTCTGAATACCATTTAAAAGATTATAATATCATGCAATGTCAATCTAATCCGAGACACACCGGGGGTGCAATAATCTATATTAAAAGTGCAATACAATATGAAGAGCTCGATGTTTTTCCTATAGACGATGTTATGTGGTTAGCCGCTGTTAACCCTTTAAAGACATAATTTTCAAAATTATTCAAACTTTCAAACTCTTTTGAGTACGAATCTATGTACATAATCAAAGTAATATATTTGTTAAATTTAATTTTGTTAATAATTTTAGGCTGTCGGTTTTCAAGTAGTTTAAGCTATGGGTCGATCAGTGAACGAGTCAGACAGTAAGAAGCAAACGCTCTATGAAATTATTATATACGAATCTTTAAACGATTTTTCGATAGGTAAATTTCATCGTATGGTCACAAGGAGTTTTTTACTCAGAATTTCATGTAGAATTCGAAACTCAATATTACTAGCATGGAAAATATTACTCCTATCTAACCGAGCGTTTCCACTGCCCGAACGAACGAAGAAATCATCGCGAACAAATCGTAGCGATGAATTCTTTTTTCGGTCCAACCGTTTCCACCGCACGAACACAAGTTGCGAACATTGGTAAGTCGCCATCTTGTTCGTTCGTGCAGTGGAAACACTTAAATTCAATGCTTGCGAGCATCAGCGTTGATCAATTTTTGTTTATGCAAACGTACTAAATCGGATTAATTTTGACTACTTTTATGCCTTTTAATTAAAGATTTATATAAGTATTTATATAAAGAATTTATTATATGAAGAATATTATATAAATAATTTGATTACATAAAGAGCTAATCAAATAACAAAGTAAAACGAAATTCTTTTGCGTTAAGTTTTCAATATATTTTCTTTGTTTTTTGTTTTTCCTACGTTATTAACTACTATTTCAACAAATCTACTACTCTACACAAATAAACACTGGATTCGCCCAAAAAGATCGAGCATCGGCCGATCAGAGCGAACGAAGAAATCTTCGTTCGTTCGTGCTAGAAAAGTGTTTACACTGCGCGAATATCGCTCGCGAGCATTTTGTAAAAAACCAATGTTCCGAACCTTGGCTCGAAGAAATCTTCGTTCGTTCGCGCAGTGGAAACGCTCGGTTATATGCACACCGAAGCGTATTTTTTTTTTTTAGCTTTGAACCAAGGATTTCAGGTGGAATACTATTCAGTCAAGTCTGCCTTGGTTCGAAATGGGGTGATAGTTTAGTGGGAAGGAAAGGGCAATCAAGTGAAACATGTGTAGATTGTTCTAAGCGTGGTGGAAAGCCAAAGAAACATGTGAATTTGAGTCAGAGGTAAGTGTTATGCCTTTACCTCAGTCAATTCAAGTTATAAGGCAATCTCATCCACAAACTTCTCTACCATCAACTACAACTTCAAGTCGTAAATATTGATGAATTTTAAATTTCAGTTGATTAGAAATGAGGAGAGAAAATTTAGAAAGGTTTTAAGGCGACGAACCATGGCCTGGCCGGGAATCGAACCCGGGACCTCTGGGGTGGCAGTCGAGCATGCTAACAACTCGACTACCGAGGCGCTTGTAGGAACTGTACCCGATTTTCGGGGGTTTATTATCGGTGGTGAATCTAAGATTCACCCGAGGGGGGGTCTGAAGCTACGGTTTTGTAGCCCGAGGGGGGCGCTGAAACGGCTTTTAGGGTGTTTTTGCCAATACAAAAAATTTTACAAGGGGGGAGATGGGGGGCTATAGCCCTTTCAGCCCGTATGTAGATCCGCCACTGGTTATCGGAAGTAATTTTGACTAAAAAGGCTGAATAAAATTTATTTTAGTTGTTTTAACGTGTTTTTTGTTAAAAGTTCCCTGTGATAGCACGAGCAGCAAACAATAAGACGACCGAAGGTTATGCTGTCTAAATTACGAGTGTGCTTTAATATCGGTTAATGGTATACATATGAATAGGTACAGTGTGGTTGATGCATATAAATATGTGACATAATTACATTGCGGTAGATACGCACTTATGTGACATCTCCGTTTTTTTTTGTTTTTTTTTTAATTTAATCGATGTGATGTTATAATATAGAACATATAGAAAATTCAATAATAAAAAATAGATTTATATAATATATGAGCAATTTCAATTTTTATGATACTTAAAGGTTGAGTCTTTTTACTGGTTTGACTGGTCTTCACGTTGCTAGTTGGTGGATCCAGTGGTGTGTTTGCTTTGCAGATTGGAGGATCCGGCTGCCGTTGACTGATTGCGACTTCATTTTCAGAGAATGGTGTGTCACTGGCTGGTAGGTTTAAATCTTCTCCCTTTGACGAAGGTACTGTAGGTGTTAGAATATTTGCTTCAGTTTTCTGCAAGTGGAATGTGTTACGACGGTATCGGTTGCCATTTGTAGTTTGAGGTATAGAACTTCGAATTGAAATAAAACACAAGAAAATCGTTTTAATGTCCATCAATAATTTTATGCCATTAATGTTTAAAAATGATTTCGGGCATGTGGCCGCCGCGGCTGGCTCGAATAAAGCCAATTCTACAGGTCCAATTTTCAACCACTTTTTCGAGCATATGGGGCCGTATGTCGGCAATAACGCCACGAATGTTAGCCTCCAAGTCCCCTAACGTTTCTGGTTTGTTGGCGGAGACGAGCGACTTCACATATCCCCAAAGAAAATAATCCAATGGTGTCAAATCACACGATCTTGGTGGCCAATTGACAGGTCCATTCCGCGAAATTATGCGCTCATCGAATGTTTCCTTCAATAAATCGATTGTGACGTGCGCTGTGTGGCATGTAGCGCCATCTTGTTGGAACCACAACTCATCCACATTCATGCCATCCAATAGGGAACAAAATAGTCGGTTATCATGGCTCTATACCGGTCTCCATTAACGGTTACTGACTCTCCAGCATTATTTCGGAAGAAGTATGGCCCAATGACTCCACCAGCCCATAGAGCACACCAAACAGTCAGTTTTTGTGGATGTAATGGCGTCTCAAGGATCTCATGTGGATTCTCTTCACTCCAAATGCGGAAATTTTGCTTGTTGACGTAGCCATTCAACCAAAAATGAGCCTCATCACTGAACAAAATTTTGCGATGAAAATCAGCATCGAGATCAATCTCATTTTCGGCCCACACACCAAAATCACGACGCATTGCTTGGTCTCGCGGCTTTAACTCTTGCACAAGCTGGATCTTGTAAGGTCGCAAGCCAAGATCTTTGCGCAAAATCTTCCATAAAGATGATGGACAAAGCTCCAATTGCTGTGCACGGTGGCGAATCGATTCATTCGGGTCCTCTTCAACATTTTGCTCTACAGCGGCAACTGTTTCTTCGGTGCGCACTGTTTGACGTCTCTGCGGATGCGTATTATCACATAGAGTAAACGTAGTGCGAAAACGACCCATGGTTAACCGAATTAATTGCTCTGATGGACGATTATGTCGACCATAAAATGGACGGAGCTTGCGGTAAACTTCGCGAACTGAACCATTATTTTCGAAATAAATTTGCACGATTTGCAAGCGTTGTTCTTTTGTCAACCTGTTCATGATGAAATGTCAAACCAAACTGAACATAAATGACATTAGAGTTGCCAGATTTGACCATTAGTTCCGAAATTTGTCTAGAGGCTCTTTCCGCCCCACGACATATTTTTTTTTGTTTTTTCAAGTGTTAGTTCGTCTTCAATCCATAGCTTCTGTCGCGTATCATCGGAAAGTATTCCTAAAACGATTTGGTCCATTGTGAACTCATCTTCATTAGCACCATAAGCACATTTTTTCACCTGGGTTTGTAACTTTTGTTAAAAATCTTCGAACCCTTCTGCCGGTTGTTGTTTAATTCGGTGGAACTGGCAACGCTCGTAGGTTTTATTTTTAGCGGGAGCAAAATGATTTTGCACTTTTTCTTTTAACGTCGATATCAATTTTTTTTCTTCGGCTGATAATCCCAAATTGTTAATCACTTTCATTGCATCGCGACCGATTAACGTAAGGAAGTTTGCAGCCTGTACCACTGCCGGTTCTTTTTCCATTTTTGTTGCTACGAAAAAATTTTCGTACATTTCTAACCACTCTGTCCATTCTTGAGACATGTCGATGTCACTATTTACTAGCAATGGCTTTGGTGGCTTTAGAGAGCTCATTTTCGTTATTGTGTGCACTTAACTGTTTTTTTTTTGCTTTACTGTTTGATCACTTATGTATATATACTACTAGCCTTTTCCCGGCGCGCGTTGCTGCACCCTGCAACTATATGGGACCATAATAGGTGTATTCAAAACTTTTCTTAGACTCATAGTTTGAAACCACTGTTATTTCCATTGACCGTTACAGTTTCCCAGAAGCAGGAGATCACCAAATGGTAACTCCATTTTGAGTTTGTATGTAAGTACTGCTACTTTTACTTCCAAAGCTATTCGATAATACAAATTTTAATTGTATGGGCGGAGCCACACCCACTTATATAATGCCCATCCCAGTTTTCTAGTAGATGGTCATTACCCAGTTTTAGTACAGTTGCAGACAGTGAGCATACAAACTAAATTATCAAAATGTAGCCAAATCGACGAAAACCGTAGGAAATATAGCATTTTTATTGAATTGTGGGCGGTTAAAGGGGGTGTGACAGAAATTTAAACCATCTCGTACTTGAAAAAAATGTGCTGCCAAAATTAGTGCGGCTCAGTAATTTTGAAGTTTCCTGCCATCACACAGACAGCGTTTAGCTTTTTGTGTATATATTTTGGATAAAGATTATTGGCTATAACTTTTGATTGGTAAGAGATACTAAGATAATTTTTCCTAAAAAATCAATTTTTAGCTTGTTTATTTTTTCAGAAATATAAAAACACAATATTGGAAAAAAAATTTTGTTTGAAAAAATCAAGACGTAGGCCTTGCTTTTTGAATCACAAAAATGGTTTTTAATTTTTGCGTAAAATTGAAATAACTTTTGCCTATAAATGTTATAGCTTTTAAATAGAGTTGAAAATTTGCGAATTTGAATTTAAATTATTTTTACAACAGAAACAAATTTTGAGCCTTTTTTTGAGGAAAACTCCAAAATTTCAGACCTTTTTTGAAAACAATATTTAAAATATATATACTCAACTAACGGTATTTTTGCAATAAGGTTTTTATAGTACTTTGATGAAGCTTAAAGAAAAAAAAAAATTTTAAAAAGTGTATTAAAAAGCAGCGGAGATATTTGAATCGAAAGTCACAAAATTCAATTTCTGATTATGTTTTTCTCATTTTTGAGCACGATGTTGCATAAAATATATCGTTGTAGTAAAATTTTTCATAGTTTTCAAGATATCTTCATGTTTTTGATATCAAAATAACGGAAATTTTTTAATTTTACTAAATTGAAGAAATATTTTATATTTTGTAAATATTTGCGTATGTAACATCTACAAATATGCGATTTTGTAAAAAATTTGTACTACAGCACCATCTGGTGTCCAAGGTGGTTCAAAGAAGATACTGTCAAAAAACTCATCGTACCCAAGAAATACTACACACTAAAAAATTTCAAAGATAAATTCACACCGGTGAGCGGATATTTACATTTTCTACACCGAACGGTGTTAATTTACACCGCTTATCCGGTGTGAAATGCTGAACTTATCCGATCAGTGTGAAATAGGAAAAGCGAAGGAGAAGAGCAACATTGAAATCACATTATCATTGACAAATAAATTAAAACTTGAAGTTTCTATGACAAAGTGAAAATTTTAATAAAAAAAAAATAATTAAACTAAAAGTTCAACTTCAGTGCGTTAGATAAGTGCATTATGTATTTATTTAGTAATTTGTGCAGTTTTTGTGAAAACCCCGTTGCAGTTTTTGTGGAAATTTGAGCGGAATTCGAAAGCAAGTCCAAACAAAATTTTAAATGTCTCTTTTTGTACCAAATAATTAAAAAATAATTAATTGAATACCTATTCCGATTTTAGATAAATCGAAAAAAGTGGGCGCAAAAGTGGGCGTGGTCAATTTTTCTTTCCGAAAAAACTTAAATTACTACGAACATTTGAAAAAAAAATTATCCAAATCGGTCCAGCCGTTTTCCGATTTTAGATAAATCGAAAAAAGTGGGCGCAAAAGTGGGCGTGGTCAATTTTTCTTTCCTTAAAAACCTAACTTGGACTAAAACGAACATTTTAAAAAAAAATTATCCAAATCGGTCCAGCCGTTCTGAAGTGATGCGATTTCAACCAAACGTACACTTCTTTTTATATATAGATTTGGTTTTCATGTAGGTTGAGTGTTTTGCTGTAATCTTTTTTTGACCTATCTTGAACACCAGAGATCGCTGTAGTACAAATTTTTTACAAAACCACCTAAAACTCCCAAACCGCTCATGCGATTAATATAAAAAATTGGTACATACACACCAAAACATTTCTATAGAATTTTGCACCGATCGGTGTTCCAGGGAGTCCTACACCGTTCGGTGTTAAAAAACATCGTGTCAAAGTGGTATAATCTTATATCCGAAAGGGTATTTTTTTCACACCAATCGGTGTAAAAAAGTAAATATCAGATAGGATGTTTATTTTGTACCCCTGTTAGGTGTTTATTTAGAAAGAGCAAAATCATGATTTTTTTTACACCGAACGGTGTAATTTCCGTGTAATAAAAGCTTTTTACAATAAAAAAGACAAAAGGTTTTAATTCAATAAGTTTATTATTTAATTTTTCTCTGAGAACAATATTTTCGAGTATATATACTTAACAGATTTTTAAATTTGTACATTTGTATCACATACATAGGTATTCAATTAATTATTTTGACGTAGAATACGTCATTCTCGGAGGTAAGTAGGGTGTTTGATAGTGATCAGGTGTCGGTATTTACATTACTTTTTGAGCCTTTGGTGGGCCTAAAGTACTGATCGTACAATGTTGATGTAAGCACTTGTTGGTCTGCTTGATCCTCAATGCGACAAAAATTCATGTTAGAACTCTCTAACTTATATAAATTTTACACAATTACATGAAATATAAAGCCAACATTTGATGTTTTTGTTTGCTTAAACTTGCTACCTATTTATCGACGGCTTCCGGTTTTTCGACGGCGAAGACAGCGCCATCTAGCATGAAGACATAAATCTTATAACTAAAAAAAAAGGAAGCATACTTTTGGGGTCATGTTGTTTTTAGCAGAATCGCGTAGGCCAGTAATTCGGATTAATTTTGAGGGGCATGCTTTTTTAACAGAATCTGTTATTGAAATGTCAAAATTCCGCAGCCAATTAAATAGGGCATATTATCGACAGTGAAATTTTGACATTTTGACTCTCCACATAGGTTGTTGAACTTGGCAGCATTGAGCAAATTTTTCGACTCTACGATTCTTTCATTCCTGCTAAATATTTTTTAAAAAATATGTCATCAAAAGTGAATCGCAGCAGATATCATGCGAATCGCAACTAATATTATGTGAATCAAAAACGAAAGTTAAAAACCTTGGAAAACAATTCAAAAGGGATTAAAGTGTGCTATACAACTACTGTACAAGCTCAGTCCGAATCACTACATAGAATGTAAGTAAAATTTTCTAGGAATTTTAATACATGCATATGACAGATATGTTTCGCATGTAGCCAAGAAGAGCAAGCTTCCACTTCAACTGCATTCGGTCAGCTACAGCAGCCTCAATTGACGTAAGTTTAAGTTGTCTTGTATTATTGTTTTTGCAAAGCATTTATTCCATTTAAAGGCAAATTAATTTAGACCAAGCTTCCACTTCAAGTGTTGCACAGAATCAGCTACAATTGCCGCAAATAATGTAAGTATTTGTGTTACTTTTTTGACGTAGAATACGTCGTTCTCGGAGGTAAGTAGGGTGGTTGATAGTGATCAGGTGTCGGTATTTACATTACTTTTTGAGCCTTTGGTGGGCCTAAAGTACTAATCGTACAATGTTGATCTTAGCACTTGTTGGTCTGCTTGATCCTCAATGCGACAAAAATTCATGTTAGAACTGTCTAACTTATATCAATTTTACACAATTACATGAAATATAAAGCCAACATTTGATGTTTTTGTTTGCTTAAACTTGCTACCTATTTATCGACGGCTTCCGGTTTTTTCGACGGCGAAGACAGCGCCATCTAGCGTGAAGACATTAATCTTATAATTAAAAAAAGCATACTTTTGGGGGCATGTTGTTTTTAACAGACTCGCGTAGCCCAGTAATACTGAGTAATTTTGAGGGGCATGCTTTTTTAACAGAATCTGTTATTGAAATGTCAAACGCAGCCAATTAAATATCCGGGCATATTATCGACAGTGAAATTTTGACACATGGGTTGTTGAACTTGATAGCATTGAACAAATTTTGTTTGCTTGTTTAAGTTTTCTACCTATTTATGGACAGTTTCCGGTTTTATCGACAAAAGCATAAAATTTGTATGGGAGCGCCCCTAAAAAGTGGTCGGAGGGAATAGGTGTCAAAAGCAAAAATGTTCCTTTTGCAAAAGTAATGGGGGTTGATGATACATATTAACCCTCTCCGGCACTCTCTTAAAGGTCATATCCTCAGGTGTATGGAATAAATATTTTTAAAAAAGATGTCATCAAAAGCGAATTGAATAATTCTACGTCTTGTGTTACGACATAGTCGAAACTACTGTATCTTTTTTTAATTATTTGGTACAAAAAGAGACATTTAAAATTTTGTTTGGACTTGCTTTCGAATTCCGCTCAAATTTTCACAAAAGCTGCAACGGGGTTTTCACAAAAACTGCACAAATTACTAAATAAATACATAATGCACTTATCTAACGCACTGAAGTTGAACTTTTAGTTTAATTTTATTTTTTTTATTAAAATTTTCACTTTGTCATAGAAACTTCAAGTTTTAATTTATTTGTCAATGATAATGTGATTTCAATGTTGCTCTTCTCCTTCGCTTTTCCTATTTCACACTGATCGGATAAGTTCAGCATTTCACACCGGATAAGCGGTGTAAATTCACACCGTTCGGTGTAGAAAATGTAAATATCCGCTCACCGGTGTGAATTTATCTTTGAAATTTTTTAGTGTGTAGTATTTCTTGGGTACGATGAGTTTTTTGACAGTATCTTCTTTGAACCACCTTGGACACCAGATGGTGCTGTAGTACAAATTTTTTACAAAATCGCATATTTGTAGATGTTACATACGCAAATATTTACAAAATATAAAATATTTCTTCAATTTAGTAAAATTAAAAAATTTCCGTTATTTTGACATCAAAAACATGAAGATATCTTGAAAACTATGAAAAATTTTACTAAAACGATATATTTTATGCAATATCGTGCTCAAAAATGAGAAAAACACAATCAGAAATTGAATTTTGTGACTTTCGATTCAAATATCTCCGCTGCTTTTTTATACACTTTTTAAGATTTTTTTTTTCTTTAAGCTTCATCAAAGTACTATAAAAACCTTATTGCAAAAATACCGTTAGTTGAGTATATATATTTTAAATATTGTTTTAAAAAAAGGTCTGAAATTTTGGAGTTTTCCTCAAAAAAAGGCTCAAAATTTGTTTCTGTTGTAAAAATAATTTAAATTCAAATTCGCAAATTTTCAACTCTATTTAAAAGCTATAACATTTATAGGCAAAAGTTATTTCAATTTTACGCAAAAATTAAAAACCATTTTTGTGATTCAAAAAGCAAGGCCTACGTCTTGATTTTTTCAAACAAAATTTTTTTTCCAATATTGTGTTTTTATATTTTTGAAAAAATAAACAAGCTAAAAAATTGATTTTTTAGGAAAAATTATCTTAGTATCTCTTACCAATCAAAAGTTATAGCCAATAATCTTTATCCAAAATATATATACAAAAAGCTAAACGCTGTCTGTGTGATGGCAGGAAACTTCAAAATTACTGAGCCGATAGAGCTGAAATTTTGGCAGCACATTTTTTTCAAGTACGAGATGGTTTAAATTTCTGTCACACCCCTTTAACCGCCCACAAATCAATAAAAATGCTATATTTCCTACGGTTTTCGTCGATTTGGCTACATTTTGATAATTTAGTTTGTATGCTCACTGTCTGCAACTGTACTAAAACTGGGTAATGACCATCTACTAGAAAACTGGGATGGGCATTATATAAGTGGGTGTGGCTCCGCCCATACAATTAAAATTTGTATTATCGAATAGCTTTGGAAGTAAAAGTAGCAGTACTTACATACAAACTCAAAATGGAGTTACCATTTGGTGATCTCCTGCTTCTGGGAAACTGTAACGGTCAGTGGAAAATAACAGTGGTTTCAAACTATGAGTCTAAGAAAAGTTTTGAATACACCTTGTTAACACATAATTACTTGCACTGGTCTTTTGCTTGTTTTACAAAAAAAAACAAATTGCATTAATGACCAATTTTTAATTGATAATGTCAATAATCTGATATTGCAAAACAATGCCAAAGCAAAACGTTAACGTGCAGTTTAGCAACAACTTATATTATGCTGATCAATCATATGAACTCTGCCGCTGCATAATGAAAGCCAACGTTCTACAAGTCAACGCTCGACAATTGACCTATTTATTGTTCGTCAGAACACTTGCTACCTAAGTCTTGCTTATGTTTTTTGGCACACTTTCAACACCCTAAATTTAACTGCATTATTTTTCTTGTTCTATATTACAACACATTGAACTACAAATATTGTAAACAATTATGCAAGCAGATGTTTTTATACTTTTTATAATTTATATTAACGTAAGCATATTTTTCTTTGTCTTCATTATTGTAGTTAATTGGTGTATTTTCTTTTATATAAATATCTTGCACTAAAATTAATAAATCAGAATAGTTTTAACCTTCAACAAAACAAGTGTTTAATTATTCTCTCAAGGAGTCACGGTTCAAGTGCCGTAGATTCCACTAAGCATTTATTGCATAATTCAATCATTCGTCAAGAGTCACGGTTAAAGTGCCGTTGGCTCATTTAAGTGTTTAAACATAAACACACCTATTATGGTCCCATATAGTTGCAGGGTGCAGCAACGCGCGCCGGGAAAAGGCTAGTCTATATATATAAAAATAAGTTGCATTGTGTATGAAATTGATGTTCTCTGTAATACGTGAACCGATTTTGTTTCTGGAAATTTCCCATGAAAGGTGACGTCAATACAAAGGTTGTTTTGTATAAATGGTCCTTATATGTGTATTGGTTCATGAATTATAGGCATTTTAGTGAACTTATCAACAATACAGCTGTGAAAAAATACAGGTGCGCACCTATGATGTATATGAGGAAATATTTGCAAGGGTAATTAGAAATAAATGAAATATTGGAATAATTTGGCAAGTCTCACTTTAGTTTGCATTTGCCCGAAAAATATAGGCATAGTAAAAATTTTCCATACCCCCTTTACCGCCTACAAATCAATAAAAATGCTATATTTAAGACTTTTTTGGTCGTATTAGACTAAAATTTGGTAAATAAGTTCGTATGGTTACTGTCGGCAACTATACTAAAACTGGGCGTGGTCTAACTATATATACGCCCACTTTTTAGAAATCATTATTATTCCTGAGTTGTACATGTTTTGATAGTGGAACTTGATGTGTAGACGTTATGGGCCCAAGAGGTAGTTATTATATATTTGAACGAACATTAGACAAGGGGGAATTTGGCCACACAGTCCAAATTTATGATATCGAATTGCTTTGGAAATAAATGTCGTATGTAACTATGCAATAGACTCCTAAACTACTTATCCGATTAGCATGAAAATTTGTGTATAGAAGTTTTTTGGTACGGTGCGTGTTTGTGGGCTATCAATTTTTATCCACCTTGAACACCAGAGGGCGCTGTAGTACAAATTTTTTACAAACCTGCCTAAAACTCACAAATCACTCATGCGATTAAAATAAAAAATTGGTACATACACACCAAAAAATTTCTATAGAATTTTACACCGATCGGTGTTCCAGGGAGTCCTACACCGTTCGGTGTTAAAAAACATCGTATCAAAGTGTTATAATCTTATATCCGAAAGGGTATTTTTTTTCACACCAATCGGTGTAAAAAAGTAAATATCAGATAGGATGTTTATTTTGTACCCCTGTTAGGTGTTTATTTAGAAAGAGCAAAATCATGATTTTTTTTTACACCGAACGGTGTAATTTCCGTGTAATAAAAGCTTTTTACAATAAAAAAGACAAAAGGTTTTAATTCAATAAGTTTATTATTTAATTTTTCTCTGAGAACAATATTTTCGAGTATATATACTTAACAGATTTTTAAATTTGTACATTTGTATCACATACATAGGTATTCAATTAATTATTTTTTTAATTATTTGGTACAAAAAGAGACATTTAAAATTTTGTTTGGACTTGCTTTCGAATTCCGCTCAAATTTTCACAAAAACTGCAACGGGGTTTTCACAAAAACTGCACAAATTACTAAATAAATACATAATGCACTTATCTAACGCACTGAAGTTGAACTTTTAGTTTATTTTTTTTTTTTTATTAAAATTTTCACTTTGTCATAGAAACTTCAAGTTTTAATTTATTTGTCAATGATAATGTGATTTCAATGTTGCTCTTCTCCTTCGCTTTTCCTATTTCACACTGATCGGATAAGTTCAGCATTTCACACCGGATAAGCGGTGTAAATTAACACCGGTCGGTGTAGAAAATGTAAATATCCGCTCACCGGTGTGAATTTATCTTTGAAATTTTTTAGTGTGTAGTATTTCTTGGGTACGATGAGTTTTTTGACAGTATCTTCTTTGAACCACCTTGGACACCAGATGGTGCTGTAGTACAAATTTTTTACAAAATCGCATATTTGTAGATGTTACATACGCAAATATTTACAAAATATAAAATATTTCTTCAATTTAGTAAAATTAAAAAATTTCCGTTATTTTGACATCAAAAACATGAAGATATCTTGAAAACTATGAAAAATTTTACTAAAACGATATATTTTATGCAATATCGTGCTCAAAAATGAGAAAAACACAATCAGAAATTGAATTTTGTGACTTTCGATTCAAATATCTCCGCTGCTTTTTTAAACACTTTTTAAGATTTTTTTTTTCTTTAAGCTTCATCAAAGTACTATAAAAACCTTATTGCAAAAATACCGTTAGTTGAGTATATGTATATATTTTAAATATTGTTTTCAAAAAAGGTCTGAAATTTTGGAGTTTTCCTCAAAAAAAGGCTCAAAATTTGTTTCTGTTGTAAAAATAATTTAAATTCAAATTCGCAAATTTTCAACTCTATTTAAAAGCTATAACATTTATAGGCAAAAGTTATTTCAATTTTACGCAAAAATTAAAAACCATTTTTGTGATTCAAAAAGCAAGGCCTACGTCTTGATTTTTTCAAACAAAATTTTTTTTCCAATATTGTGTTTTTATATTTTTGAAAAAATAAACAAGCTAAAAAATTGATTTTTTAGGAAAAATTATCTTAGTATCTCTTACCAATCAAAAGTTATAGCCAATAATCTTTATCCAAAATATATATACAAAAAGCTAAACGCTGTCTGTGTGATGGCAGGAAACTTCAAAATTACTGAGCCGATAGAGCTGAAATTTTGGCAGCACATTTTTTTCAAGTACGAGATGGTTTAAATTTCTGTCACACCCCCTTTAACCGCCCACAAATCAATAAAAATGCTATATTTCCTACGGTTTTCGTCGATTTGGCTACATTTTGATAATTTAGTTTGTATGCTCACTGTCTGCAACTGTACTAAAACTGGGTAATGACCATCTACTAGAAAACTGGGATGGGCATTATATAAGTGGGTGTGGCTCCGCCCATACAATTAAAATTTGTATTATCGAATAGCTTTGGAAGTAAAAGTAGCAGTACTTACATACAAACTCAAAATGGAGTTACCATTTGGTGATCTCCTGCTTCTGGGAAACTGTAACGGTCAGTGGAAAATAACAGTGGTTTCAAACTATGAGTCTAAGAAAAGTTTTGAATACACCTATTATGGTCCCATATAGTTGCAGGGTGCAGCAACGCGCGCCGGGAAAAGGCTAGTCTATATATATAAAAATAAGTTGCATTGTGTATGAAATTGATGTTCTCTGTAATACGTGAACCGATTTTGTTTCTGGAAATTTCCCATGAAAGGTGACGTCAATACAAAGGTTGTTTTGTATAAATGGTCCTTATATGTGTATTGGTTCATGAATTATAGGCATTTTAGTGAACTTATCAACAATACAGCTGTGAAAAAATACAGGTGCGCACCTATGATGTATATGAGGAAATATTTGCAAGGGTAATTAGAAATAAATGAAATATTGGAATAATTTGGCAAGTCTCACTTTAGTTTGCATTTGCCCGAAAAATATAGGCATAGTAAAAATTTTCCATACCCCCTTTACCGCCTACAAATCAATAAAAATGCTATATTTAAGACTTTTTTGGTCGTATTAGACTCAAATTTGGTAAATAAGTTCGTATGGTTACTGTCGGCAACTATACTAAAACTGGGCGTGGTCTAACTATATATACGCCCACTTTTTAGAAATCATTATTATTCCTGAGATGTACATGTTTTGATAGTGGAACTTGATGTGCAGACGTTATGGGCCCAAGAGGTAGTTATTATATATTTGAGCGAACATTACACAAGGGGGAATTTTTCCACACAGTCCAAATTTATGATATCGAATTGCTTTGGAACTAAATGTCGTATGTAACTATGCAATAGACTCCTAAACTACTTATCCGATTAGCATGAAAATTTGTGTATAGAAGTTTTTTGGTACGTTGCGTGTTTGTGGGCTATCAATTTTTATCCACCTTGAACACCAGAGGGCGCTGTAGTACAAATTTTTTACAAACCTGCCTAAAACTCACAAATCACTCATGCGATTAAAATAAAAAATTGGTACATACACACCAAAAAATTTCTATAGAATTTGGTTTTCATGTAGGTTGAGTGTTTTGCTGTAATCTTTTTTTGACCTATCTTGAACACCAGAGATCGCTGTAGTACGAATTTTTTACAAAACCACCTAAAACTCCCAAACCGCTCATGCGATTAAAATAAAAAATTGGTACATACACACCAAAAAATTTCTATAGAATTTTACACCGATCGGTGTTCCAGGGAGTCCTACACCGTTCGGTGTTAAAAAACATCGTGTCAAATTGTTATAATCTTATATCCGAAAGGGTATTTTTTTTCACACCAATCGGTGTAAAAAAGTAAATATCAGATAGGATGTTTATTTTGTACCCCTGTTAGGTGTTTATTTAGAAAGAGCAAAATCATGATTTTTTTTTACACCGAACGGTGTAATTTCCGTGTAATAAAAGCTTTTTACAATAAAAAAGACAAAAGGTTTTAATTCAATAAGTTTATTATTTAATTTTTCTCTGAGAACAATATTTTCGAGTATATATACTTAACAGATTTTTAAATTTGTACATTTGTATCATGAACCAAGAAATAAAGATCATGCAAAGAAAAGAGCCGCCATATTGTAAACAAAACACAGCTGATAGCTCTGACGTCATCGGTCACAAATTCTTTTGTTTACTTGTAGAAATTGTATGTGAAAAATTATTTCTTGAAGTTTTAAAGAATTATTAGTGCTTATAATTCGTAATTTTGTGTGTTTTTTATAAAAATGAAGTGTGCTGTAGCGACGTGCAATAATTGCAACAGCAAGAAAAATAAATATGTTGGTTTTTACCATTTTCCAAAGGAAGAAATTGCTTGCAAGCAATGGCTGATTTTTTGCCGGCAGAACGTCGACACTGCAACGGCAAGAATTTGTGGAATTCATTTTCTGCCGGAAGACTTCGAAAGAAGGCTCCAAGTTGAAATGGGTAAATAAGTCTTGATCTTTCCACATAAATATTTTTTAAAAAATGTTTCGATAGGGTTTGGTAAAGCTATGCGCTTAAAGCCGGGCGCAGTCCCAACAGTTGTGAGCAAAGAGGCGCTTCCAGCAAATGCTGAACGATGTCAGCGAATTTTAAAACGCGAAAACAAAAAAATTGTTAGCGCTTTGCTTCAGGAGTCGATGGTCATGGAGGAAGTGCAGCGGCGTGAAGTAGTTTTTCCTTTACAGGAAATACAAAAAGAAAATATGGTCGCATCTGTTCCTAGCACGTCTTCAGAGCAGTTTCTTAAGGCGAAAATAAAGCAGCTAGAGTCGCATGTGTAAGTTAAATTTAACAATTTATGACTTCAATATTTTTAATCTTTTCCTTGTAGTGAAGAGCTGAAAAGAGAAAATTCTTCATTACGTCAAGGTGCCATAAATCTAAAGCAGCTGGAGTCGCAAGTGTAAGTTAAATGCAACAATTTGTGAATTCAATATTTTTAATCTTTTCCTTGTAGTGAAGAGCTGAAAAGAGAAAATTCTTCATTACGTCAAGGTGCCATAAATCTAAAGCAGCTAGAGTCGCAAGTGTAAGTTAAATGTAACAATTTGTGAATTCAATATTTTTAATCTTTTCCTTGCAGTGAAGAGATGAAAAGAGAAAATTTTTCATTGCGTCAAGCAGCCATAAATCATGGCAAAGAAATGCGTGCACTGCAACAACGCGCTGAGAAAGCAGAATTTGAAGGAAAACTCACTGAAGACAAACTTCTCACCATATTCACTCCTGGTCAAATAAAAAAATTTAAAAGTGGCAATAAGAGGCGTAATTGGTGTGAGGAAGATATTTCTCACTCAATAACTCTTTATTCAGCGAGCGCCAAAGTTTATAAACTGTTGAGAAAAAGAAATTTTCCACTTCCCGCAGTGCGTACACTTCAACATTGGGCGCAGAAAATAGAAATTGACACAGGAATATTGGTGTCTGTAAAAAAAATTTTGTCTTCTACCACCTTGCTCGATGAGAAGCAAAAAATATGTGTTGTAAGCTTCGATGAAATGAAGGTACGCAAAGCTTATTGCTACGATAAACCATCAGACACCACATATGCTCCTGTCGATTATGTGCAAGTTGCTATGATACGAGGTAATATAGTGCATTTTTGTTATTTTCACATATAATTTTCTTTTTACAGGATTGATTGCTAAATGGAAGCAACCGATTTTTTACGACTTCGACTGTCGTATGACGTGGACCATTTTGGACGAAATTCTACAAGAAGTGAAAACTTGCGGTTTTTATGTAGCAGCTGTAGTAAGCGACATAGGAGGAACAAACAGAGCATTGTTCAATCAATTAGGAGTTTCTGCTGATCGGCCTTGGTAGGTTACATTCAATATATTTCTTAAAAGGTTCAATTAATGTTTATTTCTATTCTAGGTTCGATTACGATGGCAGAAAAGTGTATGTTTTTGCAGATGTGCCGCATCTAATAAAATTGCTGCGAAACCACTTCCTTGATCACGGTTTTATTTTTCAAGATAAACCTGTGAAAAAGGAAGTTATAGTGGAGCTTCTTTCCTGCACCTCGTCGGACTTATCGATAACCCACAAAATCAACACCAGTCACCTTACAGTTGTCGGGTCTCAAAGGCAGAAAGTGAAGACAGCCACAAAATTGTTTTCCCACACTGTAGCCCAAGCAATAACGCGAGCTGCTAGTTTGGGCCACTTAAGCGGATACAACTGGCAAGAGTGCCATACATTGTTTAAGACGGTAAGGAAAACTAATTCCGTGCATGAGTTTATATTTCAAAATATATAACAGCTATTAGAATTTTTATTAATTTTTTTTGCATTTCCTTTAAAGACGAATGACTGGTTCGATGTCATGAATGCTAGAGTTCCATATGCAGACAGTAGACAAAGGACTCATGCCTACGGATTGGCCCTGGAAGTTCAAGATCGCATCGTGAATCATATGACTGAAATGGTTGAAGGCATGAGAGTCATCGGCAAATCGAGTTTACTGCCATTCCAGAAAGGTTATTACAACATATAAAATCTATACAAGTAAAGACAAAAAAATGTTTTTCTTGCAGGAATTATTCAGTCGAATAAGGCACTTACACATTTATATGAAGACCTAAAATCAAAATTTGGCATTGAGTTCTTACTCACATACAGGCTTAACCAAGATGTTTAGAAAACTTTTTTGGGGTCATTCGCAGTATGGGTGGTGTTAACGACCATCCAGATAGGCAGCAATTCAAATACCGTCTGCGTTCCCACATACTTGGGCGCAACGAAGGCGTATTGTCAGACAACGCAAATGTGTCTGAAGACGACACTCCAGATTTGGAAACTATTCCCCACACTCTCACAGGTAACTTTAATAGATCCTCTTGATAAATTGTTCCTCAATACTAACTTACATATGTCAATTGAAAATGTTTTCTTATTCATTTATAGGCTCCATCTTAAAGGGTTTCCCAGAAACTGTGGAGGACAAGGAATGGAACGAAAGAAACAATGATGCCGAATTGGATGAATTGGAATACGACGGTTTGGAAAACCTCGCGGGATACATCTGCCATCAGTTGCACAAAGACGTTCCAAACATAAGGGTGGAAGAAACAGCGGCAGCATCACTTAGTTGGGTAGATCATCTAAGCGAGGGCGGCTTGTCGAAGCCAACGGAAGAGCTCATGGCGCATATGAAGGCGTTGGAAAAAGTATTCGTGGAGCTAAATGGCGAAGGGCTGCTGATAACCAAAAATTATTTGAAGACGCACATTGCAAGCGCAGAGCATGTTGTGTGTGACAACAAAATTAAGAAATTGTTTTTCCGCGCACGAATGTTTTTTAAAATAAGATCCTTAAATAAAGAAATTGTAAACACTTCCTTCCAAAAAAAAAGAAAATTGAACAAAACAGTTCAATAATAAAAACAAACTGAACTTCCAATTTTGTTTTGTATTTATTTGCAATTTTTCTCTTCACAGCATTACTTTAAATTTCGTTACTGCATGAAAATATAAACAAACAAATTATTGAAACACTTTTTTCGCGAATTGAACTTGCTAATTTTATAATTTTCCACTTTAATCTGAGTTTTCACATGTTTCGCATGCAAAACGTATGCAATTTGACAGTTCAATAGCTTGTTTGTGACCGATGACGTAGCATGAAAAAATACTTTTTTCTCGCACTGCTGATTGCTTGATCTGGTCTTGTTAGTTCATGATTTGTATCACATACATAGGTATTCAATTAATTATTTTTTTAATTATTTGGTACAAAAAGAGACATTTAAAATTTTGTTTGGACTTGCTTTCGAATTCCGCTCAAATTTTCACAAAAACTGCAACGGGGTTTTCACAAAAACTGCACAAATTACTAAATAAATACATAATGCACTTATCTAACGCACTGAAGTTGAACTTTTAGTTTATTTTTTTTTTTTTATTAAAATTTTCACTTTGTCATAGAAACTTCAAGTTTTAATTTATTTGTCAATGATAATGTGATTTCAATGTTGCTCTTCTCCTTCGCTTTTCCTATTTCACACTGATCGGATAAGTTCAGCATTTCACACCGGATAAGCGGTGTAAATTAACACCGTTCGGTGTAGAAAATGTAAATATCCGCTCACCGGTGTGAATTTATCTTTGAAATTTTTAAGTGTGTAGTATTTCTTGGGTACGATGAGTTTTTTGACAGTATCTTCTTTGAACCACCTTGGACACCAGATGGTGCTGTAGTACAAATTTTTTACAAAATCGCATATTTGTAGATGTTACATACGCAAATATTTACAAAATATAAAATATTTCTTCAATTTAGTAAAATTAAAAAATTTCCGTTATTTTGACATCAAAAACATGAAGATATCTTGAAAACTATGAAAAATTTTACTAAAACGATATATTTTATGCAATATCGTGCTCAAAAATGAGAAAAACACAATCAGAAATTGAATTTTGTGACTTTCGATTCAAATATCTCCGCTGCTTTTTTATACACTTTTTAAAATTTTTTTTTTTTTCTTTAAGCTTCATCAAAGTACTATAAAAACCTTATTGCAAAAATACCGTTAGTTGAGTATATATATTTTAAATATTGTTTTAAAAAAAGGTCTGAAATTTTGGAGTTTTCCTCAAAAAAAGGCTCAAAATTTGTTTCTGTTGTAAAAATAATTTAAATTCAAATTCGCAAATTTTCAACTCTATTTAAAAGCTATAACAGTTATAGGCAAAAGTTATTTCAATTTTACGCAAAAATTAAAAACCATTTTTGTGATTCAAAAAGCAAGGCCTACGTCTTGATTTTTTCAAACAAAATTTTTTTTCCAATATTGTGTTTTTATATTTCTGAAAAAATAAACAAGCTAAAAATTGATTTTTTAGGAAAAATTATCTTAGTATCTCTTACCAATCAAAAGTTATAGCCAATAATCTTTATCCAAAATATATACACAAAAAGCTAAACGCTGTCTGTGTGATGGCAGGAAACTTCAAAATTACTGAGCCGCACTAATTTTGGCAGCACATTTTTTTCAAGTACGAGATGGTTTAAATTTCTGTCACACCCCCTTTAACCGCCCACAATTCAATAAAAATGCTATATTTCCTACGGTTTTCGTCGATTTGGCTACATTTTGATAATTTAGTTTGTATGCTCACTGTCTGCAACTGTACTAAAACTGGGTAATGACCATCTACTAGAAAACTGGGATGGGCATTATATAAGTGGGTGTGGCTCCGCCCATACAATTAAAATTTGTATTATCGAATAGCTTTGGAAGTAAAAGTAGCAGTACTTACATACAAACTCAAAATGGAGTTACCATTTGGTGATCTCCTGCTTCTGGGAAACTATAACGGTCAGTGGAAAATAACAGTGGTTTCAAACTTTGAGTCTAAGAAAAGTTTTGAATACACCTATTATGGTCCCATATAGTTGCAGGGTGCAGCAACGCGCGCCGGGAAAAGGCTAGTCTATATATATTAAAATAAGTTGCATTGTGTATGAAATTGATGTTCTCTGTAATACGTGAACCGATTTTGTTTCTGGAATTTTCCCATGAAAGGTGACGTCAATACAATGGTTGTTTTGTATAAATGGTCCTTATATCGTCGTCCGAGGGTTTAAGTGCTCTATGTGCCAAAAATGCGTTTTGAGTAAATCGAGTTTGAAATTTAGCATAATTTTTCAAAGAAACTACTCGATGGGATTTTGTGATTTTTATACCATATATTTGTTATGTCAAGATGATTCTAAGGAAACATTTTTATCTCCCGATCACATCTACAACGGGATGTTTTCTAACGGTAATAAAAATCCTGGTTGCTCTATACGCCACCTTAAGCATATTTCCCTGCAAATACATACACGTAGAGCAAAGTAGCATTAACAAAGTAATAAAACACTCTTTCAAATCTTAGTAAAAAACAATAAATATATTTATTTACAAAAAACAAAAATAAAAACTATTCACAAAGTTATTATAGAATATATCAAAATGATAATAAAAAAATTAAAATCTTAATTCATTTGAGTTAGGTAATAATTTTTGTTTGCTTCAGATATAAAATTGAATAAAAATTTTAAATCAGACATTTTTTCATTTTGAATTTTTCCTTTTCTGTTAATAATACTTAACTCTGTTTCAAAAATATTTAACGGTGTTGGTAATTGATTCCGGCAACCTTTTTTTATTATATTTACTGTTTGGTGATGAGACTGCAAAATTGAGTTTTTAAATTTAATTATGAACAAGTTATTTTGAATATATTCAAGAACTTTTATTTTAGTAAATGGAAGAATAGAAAAATGTAATTGGTTAGATATCTTAGAAAAATTCTTAAAATCTGATAATTGCATTTCTACAACCTTAAGTTTTATTTTATGTGTTTTAAAATGTTTCAAATAATTAACGAGTGACAAAATGCTATGAATTTCTAAACGTTTCAGATATTTGTCTAAAGCACTGTGAACGCAATCGACTTCTTGGATTTGTGAATGACCAGGCTCAGAAAATTTCTGAATAATACTTTTGACCTGTAAATGGTCTGACAAAAATTTTAAAATTGCTGTGGACATCATTTGATTTTTATTTTGGGCAACGCACGAATCACTCCACATAACTATATTTTGAATAGTTGGATGTTCTATCATCAGAGTATTTAGTATTTTGTATATACAACTACTAATTTCGTTACCTCCACGACTGTTATTAAATTCGTCCCAAACGCAACAATAGTTTTCAGAAAAATTTTTGGTGCAGCCATAGAAACATTCTGTATTACAAACTGGTTTCATTTGTCGAGCTTGTACAATTTTTCCTGTTTGACTGCAATATTTCTTCCCTTGCTCGCGCAAATTTTTGGCTATGTTCTTTTTCCAAGTTTCTGGCTGACGCCGTTTTTTTCGTGTTGGCTTCCAATCTACGTTTTCTGCTGTAAATTTAAATTTATATTAATAGTATTGAATGCATGTCACACATATTTCTCTTATTATTTACCCAATGTCTCCGTATTGTTTGCAATAAATTCATTGTTGGTGGTTGATGTATATTTTGTTATGTCGAAATCTTGATCATTAAGCAAGTCATCTGCAGATACACAAAATAAAAAATTATTATTTTAATTTATATTCGAATGTACGTATATTACCACTAGAAAAATCCAATCCGGTATCAGAATTTTCTGTCGAAGCTTTAGAAGATGTTTCTGCAACTGGCTTTATTCTTGGCCGTTTATGTCCGTTTCCAATAAAAACACTTTCGTCTAAAAAAATTTTTATATACATACATATATAATTAAGTATTTACATATTCTATAAAATTCAAGGTCACTTATTTTAATTTACCACTTGAAATATCTTCAATAGTTTCTTTATCACTTTTTCTTTTTTTTGATAATTTTTTTTGCACAGAGGACATTATAAGTCGGTTTGAGTTATATTTTTTATAAATTAAACTACACTTGTTGAGCTTTCTTTAACGATTGATTTACTAAATAAAACAATAACAATTTATTTCTTTACTTTTATTCTATGATCACTTCTTTTCTTTCTAAACAATAACTCCCCACACACTTCAGAAGTGTTCGTTTATATATACATACTTATTCGAATATAACGGTAAACAAAATTTTGTTATTAGAAAACAAATATGAACGTTAAATGGAATGTTGATAAATCTTAATACTAAGCAAAATTCTTGATAAACCTTTAAAATTGAGAAAAGTAGCAAAATAGCAAAGTAGTAGAGAGAGCGAGAGAGAGAGAGAGATAGAGAAAGTACTCTGCAAAAGTATTCTATATCAAAGGAAGAACACTTAATAATTCTTCAACAATATAACTGCAATAGAGCAAAAATGCAACTAACGACTGCACGTAAAGCAAAATGTCCAGCAATAATCAATTTCAAGATTTTGCACTGAAATTTTGCTCTATACGCCATTGAATGGCGTATAGATCAAAATAGCACAAAAAAGTTCTGTTTTGAAGATATAGGGCAAAATGGACACGATTTATCTCAGCAACGAGAAGAGATAGCTGAAAACGGATTGCAGATTTGAAAAATTTGAGGTCGAAAAACTAAGATTGCATCCTCAACTCAAAATTGTCAAAATGGCGTATGGAGCACTTAAACCCTCGGACTACGATATGTGTATTGGTTCATGAATTATAGGCATTTTAGTGAACTTATCAACAATACAGCTGTGAAAAAATACAGGTGCGCACCTATGATGTATATGAGGAAATATTTGCAAGGGTAATTAGAAATAAATGAAATATTGGAATAATTTGGCAAGTCTCACTTTAGTTTGCATTTGCCCGAAAAATATAGGCATAGTAAAAATTTTCCATACCTCCTTTACCGCCTACAAATCAATAAAAATGCTATATTTAAGACTTTTTTGGTCGTATTAGACTCAAATTTGGTAAATAAGTTCGTATGGTTACTGTCAGCAACTATACTAAAACTGGGCGTGGTCTAACTATATATACGCCCACTTTTTAGAAATCATTATTATTCCTGAGATGTACATGTTTTGATAGTGGAACTTGATGTGTAGACGTTATGGGCCCAAGAGGTAGTTATTATATATTTGAGCGAACATTACACAAGGGGGAATTTTTCCACACAGTCCAAATTTATGATATCGAATTGCTTTGGAACTAAATGTAACTATGCAATAGACTCCTAAACTACTTATCCGATTAGCATGAAAATTTGTGTATAGAAGTTTTTTGGTACGGTGCGTGTTTGTGGGCTATCAATTTTTATCCACCTTGAACACCAGAGGGCGCTGTAGTACAAATTTTTTACAAACCTGCCTAAAACTCACAAATCACTCATGCGATTAAAATAAAAAATTGGTACATACACACCAAAAAATTTCTATAGAATTTGGTTTTCATGTAGGTTGAGTGTTTTGCTGTAATCTTTTTTTGACCTATCTTGAACACCAGAGATCGCTGTAGTACGAATTTTTTACAAAACCACCTAAAACTCCCAAACCGCTCATGCGATTAAAATAAAAAATTGGTACATACACACCAAAAAATTTCTATAGAATTTTACACCGATCGGTGTTCCAGGGAGTCCTACACCGTTCGGTGTTAAAAAACATCGTGTCAAATTGTTATAATCTTATATCCGAAAGGGTATTTTTTTCACACCAATCGGTGTAAAAAAGTAAATATCAGTTAGGATGTTTATTTTGTACCCCTGTTAGGTGTTTATTTAGAAAGAGCAAAATCATGATTTTTTTTTACACCGAACGGTGTAATTTCCGTGTAATAAAAGCTTTTTACAATAAAAAAGACAAAAGGTTTAAATTCAATAAGTTTATTATTTAATTTTTCTCTGAGAACAATATTTTCGAGTATATATACTTAACAGATTTTTAAATTTGTACATTTGTATCACATACATAGGTATTCAATTAATTATTTGTTTAATTATTTGGCACAAAAAGAGACATTTAAAATTTTGTTTGGACTTGCTTTCGAATTCCGCTCAAATTTTCACAAAAACTGCAACGGGGTTTTTACAAAAACTGCACAAATTACTAAATAAATACATAATGCACTTATCTAACGCACTGAAGTTGAACTTTTAGTTTAATTTTTTTTTTTTTATTAAAATTTTCACTTTGTCATAGAAACTTCAAGTTTTAATTTATTTGTCAATGATAATGTGATTTCAATGTTGCTCTTCTCCTTCGCTTTTCCTATTTCACACTGATCGGATAAGTTCAGCATTTCACACCGGATAAGCGGTGTAAATTAACACCGTTCGGTGTAGAAAATGTAAATATCCGCTCACCGGTGTGAATTTATCTTTGAAATTTTTTAGTGTGTAGTGTTTCTTGGGTACGATGAGTTTTTTGACAGTATCTTCTTTGAACCACCTTGGACACCAGATGGTGCTGTAGTACAAATTTTTTACAAAATCGCATATTTGTAGATGTTACATACGCAAATATTTACAAAATATAAAATATATCTTCAATTTAGTAAAATTAAAAAATTTCCATTATTTTGACATCAAAAACATGAAGATATCTTGAAAACTATGAAAAATTTTACTACAACGATATATTTTATGCAACATCGTGCTCAAAAATGAGAAAAACACAATCAGAAATTGAATTTTGTGACTTTCGATTCAAATATCTCCGCTGCTTTTTTATACACTTTTTAAATTTTTTTTTTTTCTTTAAGCTTCATCAAAGTACTATAAAAACCTTATTGCAAAAATACCGTTAGTTGAGTATATATATTTTAAATATTGTTTTCAAAAAAGGTCTGAAATTTTGGAGTTTTCCTCAAAAAAAGGCTCAAAATTTGTTTCTGTTGTAAAAATAATTTAAATTCAAATTCGCAAATTTTCAACTCTATTTAAAAGCTATAACATTTATATTGAAAATAGACATTTATAGGCAAAAGTTATTTCAATTTTACGCAAAAATTAAAAACCATTTTTGTGATTCAAAAAGCAAGGCCTACGTCTTGATTTTTTCAAACAAAATTTTTTTTCCAATATTGTGTTTTTATATTTTTGAAAAAATAAACAAGCTAAAAAATTGATTTTTTAGGAAAAATTATCTTAGTATCTCTTACCAATCAAAAGTTATAGCCAATAATCTTTATCCAAAATATATATACAAAAAGCTAAACGCTGTCTGTGTGATGGCAGGAAACTTCAAAATTACTGAGCCGATAGAGCTGAAATTTTGGCAGCACATTTTTTTCAAGTACGAGATGGTTTAAATTTCTGTCACACCCCTTTAACCGCCCACAAATCAATAAAAATGCTATATTTCCTACGGTTTTCGTCGATTTGGCTACATTTTGATAATTTAGTTTGTATGCTCACTGTCTGCAACTGTACTAAAACTGGGTAATGACCATCTACTAGAAAACTGGGATGGGCATTATATAAGTGGGTGTGGCTCCACCCATACAATTAAAATTTGTATTATCGAATAGCTTTGGAAGTAAAAGTAGCAGTACTTACATACAAACTCAAAATGGAGTTACCATTTGGTGATCTCCTGCTTCTGGGAAACTGTAACGGTCAGTGGAAAATAACAGTGGTTTCAAACTATGAGTCTAAGAAAAGTTTTGAATACACCTATTATGGTCCCTTATAGTTTTTTTATTTATTTCTTTATTTATTGAATGCTAAGCCCTGAGGCTTTATAGCATATTTAAAAATTTAACAATTCATTTTTTTTCATTTAATTTACAATATAGCATTTTAAATGTTAATTCGTAGTAATTTCAAATACAACAAATAATTATTAACTTAGTTTACTTAGTAATACGTTCATCAAATTAAAAAGAAATTGCCAGGTAGATGTTAAAAATTGTACGCATATTCCAGATGTAATCTTGATAGTTAATAGATCGATTGATTAGAGCCAAGCTCACATATGAAAGGCTAGACGAGCGAGGTCGAATTCCCTCATATGCCAGGCCAGGCGGACGAGGTCTTGCTCTGGATAATCAAGTTCTATTGAGTTGTAGGTAGATTTCTGCAAACAATGATTAGAGCAAAGCTCACACATGCAAGGCGAAACGGACTGGGTCTAGCTCCGGCATATGCCAGGCGAGACGGACGGGGTCTCGTTCTGGATAATCATGTTTAATTTAATTAATATATGGAAGTAATATATTGCCAACACCGCCAGGAGAAAAATAAAAATCCTTGGGAGAGAATAATTCACATCCGCTGCGGTACTGGAGATAATCTTGGATCGTATGTTTAATTGAGTATCCATATGTATATAGAAAGCATGGCCAACATCAATAGTTGCAGGGTGCAGCAACGCGCGCCGGGAAAAGGCTAGTAGATTAATATATATTATACATACGAAACGCGTACGTTATTGCTGCACTGATCACTTGTTAACTTTGTTGCTTCTGCAAACCTTTCAAGTTTTATTACATTATAATAATTCACTCGCGATGTTTTTACAAAGTTTAACACTTTTTATCCTGTTTTCCTTTCAGTTATTTTTTAAGTTAACTTCTGATACCATGTGATAGCACGAGCAGCAAACAATAAGACGACCGAAGGTTATGCTGTCTAAATTACGAGTGTGTTTTAATATCGGTTAATGGTATACATATGAATAGGTGCGGTTGATGCATATAAATATGTGACATAATTACATTGGGGTAGATACGCACTTATGTGACATTCCCTACAGCATTAGTTCTCCATAGCTGTACTATCCAAGTTAATTCGACGTCTACAAAATAACGTTGAAGAATGGAATGAATGGTTGTCGAGGAATAGGTTTTCATTAAAAAAAATATTGTTTTCCCATGCGAAACATAGGTACAAGCGATTCTTTTTTTAACCCTCAAGGACCTAAAAACAAAATGTTGATCTAGAATCCAAAATTTTAACATGTTTTTATTAATGATGGTTTATTGCACGTATGCCATGAATGTTTCATTAGTATATGTTTAAAAATGAGAGAGATATGAATATTTCAACTTTAAGGCTTTTTCCACGATTTTCTTCATCTAAAACAGAAAACCGCTGCACAGTGTCAGAATTTAGAAAAATATCTGTACTAAACCCAAATTTTTTTTTCTAATTTTTGATAAAATTTTATAAGACTTGTACAACAAATTTTATTTATTTAAATTTATTCGCATGGAAACGTGAGCAATTTTAAAGTTTTTGTTTGATGGTATATTTTGATGATTTAAAAAATAAAATAAGTGATAAAGTGTTCATTAATATAAATTGAAAGTGTTTTTGAAAAAAATAATCGTGCACCTGAAGATATATTGCACTAAGGAAATTAATTTTTTTTTTGTAAGTGTTTTCAAAGTAAGTGTTTTTCTTTGGACGAAATCTGTCTTATATGAGAAAATATGAAAGTTCTTCTATGGCCAATATAAACAGTGATATATATACTAATAGAACCCGAACAATTTTCTTGCATACTTTTGCTTTATAGATAAATTTTCAACTTTCTCTTATGGCGTCCCAAACATCACTGAAGCAAATTTTTGAGTTGTGGCATGAAACCTCAAGGAATTGTCGATTGGAGCGAGTTGTTGACTTTATTTCCGGCAATATCGTTGGTGGTTTTAGAAATACCATTGATTTTGCTAAATTAAAAGTTTATGTAAGAAGCCTGATTCAACAATTTGAGTAGCGGTGGTTGAAAGTGCACCGAACAAAGACACTTTTTCTTACTAAGAACAAAAATTGGCTCGAAGGAAAAATTAATAATACTCAATTTTTGTGTACTCCGTCACAATCTTCTTATGGTGGTCGACCAACAAAAAAATTCCAGGAATGCTGCGAACGGACAAAAATCAGAAAAGCTACTGCACTATTAAAAACTATTGACGACAAAACGTTTTTTAAAGCATCGGAATCAAGATTGAGAAAATATGGTAAACGGAATTCTGCTGATTTAGCAATTGAAATATTTAATGCATCCCCCAAAAGGGGTACTACACTTAAAAAAGCGAGACTTGGGGCAGTTATTCAGATCC
Organism: Pherbina coryleti; assembly: GCA_943735915.1. NCBI lineage: Eukaryota > Metazoa > Arthropoda > Insecta > Diptera > Sciomyzidae > Pherbina > Pherbina coryleti. Next base: position 97,894,207 of record OX030951.1, on the reverse strand, counting down.
TTCATTATTACCTGAACAAGCTCTTTCTATGATAGCTGATGCAAATTTGTCAACAAAACAATATGATATCATAAGACAACATGTTAAGAATATAGCTCCGAAACTGTTTCCAAGTTATGAAAAGGTTAATATGGCAAAAAAAATTGTTGTCCAAGTGATATCACCGTTACGGAAAGTTCTAAAAAATAAAAAAAAATAACTGGTCATTTCAGCCCTTGAAAGGACTTTGACCTAGCTTCTTATGATCAATTGTATTGTGCGTGTTATTAACTTTGTACACAATTGACCGAGAAATGGACCTACAGGCTTAACGCCGACTCCGAACGGCGATGAACAAAATGTTCTTATTCTCAAGAAGCTTTACATGGCATTTTGATTGCTCTCTGAGGTTTGCCATTGTCTGCAGAGAGGTGGCGGCCGTACAGAAAAATCATTTTATTCAAATAATTTTCTGTCGCTGCTGGGGTTCGAACCTGGGTCACCAGGTTCGTTGACATAGCGGCCACGCACTTTAACCAACTACGCCACGGACGGAAAGTTCTGCCGCAGTTAAATTGCAGTCTCTCATTGATCACACTGTAGCTCGGATATGTGCAGTCCAAGAAGAAGTATTTTCATCGAAGTTCGAAGTGCTTGATGAGATACATATTCTCATAAAATGGGGCTGTGATTGCGCTGAGCAAAGTCGTTACAAACAGCGATTCTCTGAACCTGATTTGTCTGATGAAAGCTTGTTCTCTTTTTCATTTGTACCACTTGAAATATACAGCCATAAAACATATAAGGGGTTTTCACAATTTAGTGCATTTGGCTGTGCATTTGAGCATGAGCAAAAAATCCATGATTTTTTTCTCATTGTATGTACATTTTGTTAGTGTAAAGAGAAAAAAAGCATGGATTTTTTGCTCATGCTCAAATGCACAGCCAAATGCACTGAATTGTGAAAACCCCTATAAAGAAAAGAAAATTTTTTGGCAAAACCCCACTCCATCATCAACAAGGTATTGTCGTCCAATAAAATTTATATTCACCAAGGAGACGGCAGGTGTAATTGTACAGGAAGTACGATAGGTAGAAGATGAGATATCTAGACTAACCCCAACAGTTATCACTATAGGAGACAATATAAATAAAATAAATGCTAAACTTATTTTATGCATGATTGACGGTAAGGTGTGCAATGCATTGTCAGCTTATACCTCAACTCAAAAATGCTACATATGTGGGGCAACACCAAAAATAATGAACGATCCGAGTGCCTTAACTCATCAAAATGTTGATTACAATATGCTTTCTCTAGGGTTATCACCTTTACATGCCTACATAAGGTTTATGGAGTGCTTACTGCACATTGCTTATAGATTGGATATAAAAAAGTGGCAAGTATCCGGTGAACAGAGAGCAAAACTTCTGGAAAGAAAATTGCACATTCAAAACAGATTCAGAAGAGAAACAGGGCTCCTAATTGATTTTCCAAAACACATATCTGGAAATTCTAAAGCCTGGTTTTCACTATGACATATTCAATGACAGCAAAAACTGACATGTTAAGTATCTTGGTAATATGACACCAAATGCGTTTTCACTATAATCAAAAAATTGACACCAAATCGATAAAGCAGTGCAAGACAAAGATTGACGTTAAATTTCGGAGTCAATTGTTTGCCACACTGTTTTCACTTACGTTGTCAATTGTGAATTGTCATCGTTTGACAGTAGCATTTTTTCATAAACAGCTGATGAAAATTCTGCCGTTAATTTTCTGCCGCCATAAAATATTGTGTAAATTAGTAAATATTTGTAAAAGAAGTTATTTTAATAGCAATTTAACAAAAATGCAAAAAATTTTATTTGTGCATTTTTGTTAAAGCGCTATTGTTCATTTATCTAATAAAGTTTTTAATTGTTTTTAGGAAATGGATGATACCTCTGAAAAAGTTTTTGCAAAAAAGCGCGTCCGAAAAATTACAGAGAGTTGGACAAGCGATTTAACGCAAAAATTGATTGAAGAAGTTCAGATCAGGGAAGGCACTTGGAACTATTTGACAAAAGAGTATCGAGACCGTAATTGCAGAGAAGTATTGTGGCAGGAAATAGCTGAAAAAATGGGAATGTCACGATCGGAGGTAACGGCTAAGTGGAATAGCCTCCGCTGCTCCTTCCGCGTAAGCATCCATAGGTGTAATAACCTTAAAAATTAATATAAAGAACTAATTAAAAATTAGGCATCCTTCAACAAATCGGGAGCAACGAGAAGTGGGCAGGCTGCTGAAAAAGCGACTGCATCAAGTCCATTTTACACCATGATGAAGTTCTTGGAACCTAGTTTGCGTATTGAAGCACCCGCAACATCAAATTTAACAAACGTATGTATCGTTTAATTTTGGTATAACAATATTATTATTCTTATTTCTTTTGCAGAATGCTCATTCCAACTCGGAAGTAGATGATGGCTTTCATCTACAACAGCCAATACCATCACCTTCATCTGCGAAGCAAGCTCGTTTTGAAAAAGATGACGGGTATGCAAAGGTGATGGAACGTGCTATGGAGACATTGAAAGCAGTTTCAACGGCTGATATTTGGGATGAAATTGGCAGTTTTGTTACATCAAATGGACGGGAATGGGCGAAGACGAATCCACAAATAGCCAATCAGTTCAAAACTGCCATTTATCAAGTAGTTTTCGATTTCCAGCAGAAGCTGACTGATGCAGTGGATATAGAGATTCTAATGTAATCTTTCATATACGACGTTCATTTGGATGGGGTCAAAATTCCTCATATACAAAATTGTTTTTTTTTTAAAGTTTCTCTTCTTAAAATTCCACTTTTCAAAATTCAATTTTTTAAAATTCTCTTTAAAAAATTCGACTTTACAAAAATAAATTTAAAAAGAAAATGTTGATATTGAGGGAAAAAATGCGTACCATATTGTAAAGTGGAATTTTGTAAAGGGGAATTTAAAAAATGGAATTTTGAAAAGTGGAATTTTAAGCAGTGGAATTTTGAAAGAAATAATTTTGTATATGGAGAATTTTGTAAAGGAGGATTTTAAAAGAGGGGAATTTTAAAAATGTGAATTTTAAAAATGTGAATTTTAAAAATGTGAATTTTAAAAATGTGAATTTTTTTCGAATAATTTTGAATAAGGGGAATTTCAACTTCATCCCCTTTTATAATTAAGTTTTTTTTATAAGAATAAGTTATGCTACAATGTGCCTATACAAAAAACCTTAAAAAAAATTAAATAGAAAATTTGATTTAAAACTCGTAAATTTTTTCTGTTTATTTATTGCTTAAAAATATTTTAAACGTTTTTTTTTGCTTCACTTAATTTGTCTGTCCCGTACAAATCTTGGAATCCATTTTTAACCAACTTCCCAATGAGCTAGAGTTTTGAAACTTAAAATGTAGCTCAGAACTGGATGACAACACAATATTGTCTAGTTTGTTTGTCTGTGTGTTAATTTGTTTGGCTAAAATGCGAAATTATTTGATACATACATATTAAAATTCAAACAAAAAAATTGAAAAGCTCATTGACATCTTCTAATTTCAAAAATTCACAACTGAAGTGAATTTATTACCTCATTTAGAATACATTTTCCTGTGAGTTCTACAGATCAAAGCGTAAAGCGATCACCTTATTATACGCTAGGTAGTGAATTCGAGCTCAACAATGTGAATGAATGTTTGTTTTTTTTTTTTTTGTTTATGAAACAAATTGAAATTCAATTAATTTGAAATTTTAAAACAATTGAAATTTTATGAGAACAAATTGGCTTTTTGTTCTCATAAAAACGTGGGGCGCATGCTATAGAGATTACTAAGTAGTGTTATTAACAATTCTAATACGTTAGTGAACAAATTATTTCTTAACTCCGGTCCCTTGACTGCCATGATAAAAGACCTTGCATGGAAGGCAGATTCAAGACTTGGGTTTCAGAATCTTTAATTTTAATGTTATTGAAGTAATCAAGGCTGACGAGTTTTTTTGTTAAAAATTATCCTATCTATGTTTACCTCTGATGAATTATTGAGAGATTATTTGTTAGCAATTAATATTTCAGTTTCAAGGTTTTCTTAACTGCTTAATATTCCCTATAGCATGCGTCCCACGTTTTTATGAGAACTAAAAGCCTGACTCTAGCAGAAATTATTTTATACTTTTTAGTTCGATTTAAAAACGTGGTATATTAAAAAATTTTTTTACTTAAATAATTATTTTAATTCAAATATAACTTTAAAAAGAATGATGCAAAACTGTTCTGCTGTATTGCCAAGACACTTCCCCATGTGGAGTCATGAAGTATTCCATTAAGTTTTCGCGAATTTGCATGGCATTATCTGATGATCGTCCTTGATTGGTGCGAACTGAGCTCAATGCTCCGTTTTTCTGTACTTCTGCACGCCATAAGCCAGCCACTGTCTCTCCATTTATGTCATTGTCGACGTCGGATTTTCGCAAATACACTGAATTTCGTGTTATTAAAAAGTTATGTAGTGCACAAATTGCGAGGACAACTGTTTTTGTGTTTTCAGGCTTAAGATCTATTGGCCTCCTCAGAATACGGAATCGTGCTGCGCAAATACCAAATACGTTTTCCACAACATTTCTTGCTCGCGATAGCCTATAATTGAAGATTTTATGGGACATGACTTGTTCGCGGTATGAAAATGGTTTCATTAAGTATGGCTTTAGCGGAAATGCGTCGTCAGCAACTATGATAAATGGCATTGAAACTTCTTCATATGGCAGTGGCTTCGGCGGTGGAAAGTTTATTGTGTTATTAGCAAGTGCAGTTGAAAGAGGACATCTGAAATAAATTTGAGTTTTAATCAACGAATACAGAATGAATTGTACAACTCTTACCTTGCGAAAACACCGCCATCGGACTCGCGTCCATACGCCCCAACTTCCACGAACAAAAATTTGTACTGAGCGTCCACCAAGGCCATGAGCACAATGCTGTTGTGCTTTTTATAATTGAAAAATTCTGACCCGCAGTTAGCTGGCGCTTGAATCATTACATGTTTCCCATCCAAAGCGCCACAGCAATGTGGGAAATTCCACCGTTGCTCAAAACCATCAGCGATCTCAGCCCATTCCTCAGGAGTACTCGGAACCTGCAATGAAATTGCTTAACCCCTGCTGAGCTATAATGAGCTATAGGCAGGTTCTTACTTTCAAGAATTCATCCTTTAATGCGCTGTAAATAGCTTCACATGTTTCGCTAATTATCCGGCATATTGTTGTTTTTCCCATTAAGAAAACAGTCATCAGGCTAGAAAAGCAATCACCAGTTGCCAAGTAGCGAATGGTTACCGCCAATCTTTCGCCAACCGAAATGGCATTTCTAAACCGCGTGTCTTCCTTGCGTATATATGGAGTGAGCCTCTCGACCAAGTTATCAAAGTCATCCAAATTCATTCTTAAAAAGTTTTTGAACCAACGCGGATCTTGAAGGCGCAGCTTGTGATGCAACGTAACGTAAAATCCATTGGTGGCTCTGTTCCTTAGCCCAGGTCTAACCCACCATTCTTTTCTTTTCTTTTTTAAGTATTTTTTGTTCTTCCAGGCATAAAGGTTAGAACATAAACACAAAACAGCGGTAGCTACTACTATTTTTTTCTTTTTATACATTTTTAAAGCAATTAAAATCTTTACAAAAATTAAAATAAGCAATCTGCAAAATTTGATCACAACAAATCAGCTGTTATTGGCAAACGAAATGCCAACGCGTTGGAATATCGTCAAACGCCGTCATTTTGATTGCCAAATCGACATTTGGGTGTTTACACCTGGAGGTCAATTTATGTGACAAGAGGTTGTCATATTTGTCAACAAACGCAAATGACACCAAATGACAATACGTTTCCATTTAGTTGACACCATTTGTCTACAAAAATGCCATAGTGAAAACCAGGCTTAATGATGGCAATACAGCCAGACGGTTTTTCAAAGATGCAGAAACTACAGCAGAAATAACTGAAGTTCATTTGGAGCTAATTATTTGCTTTCGTGCTTTGCTGGAAAGCTTGAATTCAGGATTTCAAATCAATGTCAATGAATTTAAAAAAAACGCCAAAAACACAACCGATTTATATATACAACTTTATCCATGGTACTATATGCCAGTCACAGTACATAAGGTGCTTTATCATGGAAGCGCTGTCATCAGCAGCTGTATGATTCCTATTGGACAAATGTCGGAGGAAGCACAGGAGGCACGAAACAGGGATCTTCGGCGATATAGAGAACATAATACTCGAAAAACATCAAGAGTTGACTCCAACACAGACTTAATACGTAGGCTGTTGATTACATCCGACCCATACATAACAAGTTTGCGCAAAACACGTAAGAAAATCCACAAACCATTTACACAAGAAGTCATTGCACTGCTTGAAGTTCCACAAAATTATGATGATAGCCCTGCTAATTTATGTAGTGCTGACAGTTCTTCTCACTCGGAGTAATTCACTGTTAATGTTAAATTTAATTTTAATGTTTTTAACTCGCGGTTTGTTAATGTTTAGATTGACTGTTCCGGAAAATTTATTTAATACTCTTGTGGATGTAAACTTTTGGCCCCGTAATACAATTGTTCATGAATTTGAATTCAAAAACAAACCGCGTATTGCAAATGTTGTACACTTGCCTCGTCCTTCTAATAGTCCTCAGTACCATACAAAAAACGATTAAAAAATCACAAGTCTAAATTAGAGCTTGTGTATCAAAACGTTAGAGGTCTCAATTCTAAACTTTCCGATATTTTCATGAACAGTTTTGATTTTGAATATAACTTTATAGTTTTTACTGAAACTTGGCTTCGCTCTAACGTTTTAAACTCTGAAATAATGTGCAATAAGTACCAAATTTTTCGTAAAGATCGCTATGATAAGATCGGTGGTGGCGTTCTGATAGCTGTCCATAACTCGCTTGCTTCAGAGGAATTAACAATTCCTGGTACCAACGACCTGGAGTTTGTTTGTGTTACAGTTAAAGTAAATAATAATACGATTTTTCTTACTTGCTCTTACATTCCACCTAAAAGTGATTTAACAATTTACTTAAACCATATTAGTGCCATCGAAACAGTCCATAATATGCTTAAAAATATGGATACTATCATTGCATTAGGTGATTTCAACTTACCTTCTGTATCCTGGAGTATTTCCGATGATTCCGCATTTCTTACTCCTATTTCTGCCTCTGATTGGATAAATGATTTCTTAGATAAGTTGTCCGATCTGTGTCTTCAGCAGGTTAATAATATTCTTAATAAAAATTATAGATCTCTTGACCTTGTATTTGTAGATAGATGCACTTCCGTAAATCTCCGTCGTTCGAACCCAGTTTCCTTACCTGAAGACGATTATCATCCAACTCTTGAAATAACAATATTACTTGCCAACATAAATGAAAATAAATTAGCTCCAGATACGCGAAATAATAAAATTTTTAACTTTAAAAAAACAGACTATGTTAAACTTAATGCTCTTCTCGCGCGGATTGACTGGTCCCCAATTTTAAATAATAGGTCTTCGTACTCTTTTTATGATGTCGAATCTTCAGTACAGTTTCTTAATGATACATTGCAAAAATGTTTCTCATTATCTGTGCCAAAAAAAAATAGTAATTTCAAACCTTTAAACCCCCCTTGGTTAACTAATGAACTTAAGTCTTTAAAAAATTCCAAAAATCGCTTATTTAAAAAATATAAAAGGTCAGGCTCTAATTTAGACTTCGCTTGCTATTCCTCTTGTCGTTACAGATATCAACTATTAAATAAACAGTGCTACTCTGCCTATATAGCCAAAATAAAAATTCAATTCAAAGATAATCCGAAACTTTTCTACACTTTTGTCAACTCAAAACGAAAAACCTCTAGCTTCCCACCTCTTATGAAATTCAATCATGAAGAAGCATCTTGCGACATCAAAGTTTCCAACATGTTTGCAAACTTCTTTAAAACAACCTACTCCGATATACCATTGAGCATGAGTCTTGAATATCCTTACCTACCACCAGTTAACTCTTTTGAAACCCCCGTAATAGATTCTAATATAGTTATGCATTACCTTCGACAAGTTAAATCTTCTTTTACGACTGGTCCTGACGAAATCCCGAGCTGCATTTTAAAACATTGTTCTATTAGTTTGTATTCTCCCCTATCAAAAATTTTTAACATATCCTTGCACAGTGGTCATTTTCCCTATATATGGAGAAAATCTTATATAATACCTCTTCATAAATCCGGCTCAAAAATTGATGTTTCCAATTACCGAGGTATCGCAAAACTAAGCGCAATCCCTAAGTTATTTGAGAAAATTATAACTGATCAAATAACCCACGTTGTATCTTCCTCCATTTCCACCTCTCAACATGGTTTCTTAAAGGGAAAATCTACGTCAACTAACCTCTTGGAGTTTACTTCGCGTGTCATCAAAGGTTTTACTTTAGGACGACAGACTGACGTTATTTATACAGACTTTAGCAAAGCTTTCGATTGTGTCAATCATTATCTTCTTCTGAAAAAGCTTCATCTGATTGGGTTTCCCGTCAAACTATTACACTGGATTAACTCGTACTTGTCGAATCGTTCTCAAAAAGTTTTATATAAGAATTCTATGTCAAAAAATATTTTGGTCACATCTGGTGTTCCGCAGGGAAGTCATCTTGGTCCGGTTTTATTTTTACTGTTTATAAATGACCTTCCTTCTGTAATAAAACACTCTTACGTCTTAATGTACGCCGATGACGTGAAACTTTTCCTAACTTACAAATCGCCGGAAGATCAACAACTCTTACAATCGGATTTAAACAATCTAGTTGAGTGGTGTAATTTTAACCTTTTAAAATTAAACTTAAAAAAATGTAAGCAAATGACATTCTCACGTCGAATTGCTAATAGTATAAATTACACTATAAATAATACTAATTTAGAAATTGTACACAGTTTTCTTGATTTAGGTGTAATTATGGATCCTAAACTTCGTTTCAATCTTCAAGTCAATTTGGTGGTAAATAAGGCTAGAGGTGTCCTTGGGTTCATTAAAAGATGGGCTAAAGAATTCAACGATCCTTTCACTACTAAAATACTTTATACCTCTCTTGTTAGACCAATTCTTGAATATGCATCCGTAATATGGAACCCTCAATACAATGTCCACATCGATGCATTAGAATCGGTTCAAAAACAATTCTTACTTTTTGCTTTACATTATCGTTGGAACCCCAATATTATTCTTCCCCCTTATGAAACACGCCTCAAAATTATTTCCCTGCCTTCCTTAAGAAGCAGAAGAATTATGCTCAATGTCTCTTTTTTATACAAATTACTCAGTGGTGATATAGACTCACAATACCTCCTTTCTTCATTAAACTTCAACATCCCCAGGAGCGGAGCCAGACATTTCCAGCTTTTTAAGTTGAGTCACTGCACTTCTAATTATGCCCTTCACGACCCTTTGCGATGTATGTGTAGTGATTTTAATGGCAACTTGAACTTGATAAATTTTTCTGACTCGGTGGATGTCTTAAAACGCAAAATTATATTACATTTGAATACTTAACGCATTCCTTGTGATAACAAATATAACTCGCGATAATTGTGTAGATTTTACGATTTAACAAATAAGCATCATCGAATATGATAGATACTTTAAGTTTTCGTTTTATTCAGTTTCGTTGCTTTATTTTTTCATGAAATTATTTTAGATCTTTAGTTCTTCCTTATTTGACCTTCCTTTTTAGTTCTTCCTTATACCGTGTCTCTTGGCTTGGTGTGTCAGAGTTTATCCCTTTTCCATACAAGTTTTTACCTGCGTTGGCCCAAATGCATATCCAAAAACTTTAGCTCGGTGTTCCCTTATTTTAGTGACCCGAATATATAAATATATTGTGCCTGCACAATATATACTTGTATATCTGTGCTATGTTTGGTATTGGTTTGGTGTTTGAGAGTTGCATCTCTTTTCCACGTAGGATCTTGGGTTGGACAGTGGCCTCAAGCCGAACGACAACAATTATAAATGCGGTTATATATGGTCTAATAAATAACTTTGGATGTTGTCTTGTATTGCTTCGTATTATGAAGAATGTGCTTTTATTCGATGATGTTTATGAAGTTTACATAAGCACAAAAAATTCTCAAATTTTATTTAATTTTAATTTCCGCTGAAAGGCCAAGCAATTGTGCTTAGTGGAGGCTATTATTTGCCAACAGGTGGTAAGTTTTAGCACGTAGGTGCATTCTATCAGTCCGGCTGATCCGGGAACTTCTTAGAATGTAAATCGTGCATGCGTATGGCGCGGGTCATACGTATCTATGAAGATTTCTTACCTCCGGGCGAATCCAAAAAAAAAAAAAAAAAAAAAAAAAAAAACTCTTCTTAATTTAAAAATAAAATTATTTATTTTAATTCATTAAATAAAGTATATCTTGGTTTATATTTGAATTTGGAAATTTATCATTACATACATATAGTTTAGTTTAGTTTAGTTTAGTTTATTTCATAAAGGCTTTAGATACAGAAATCTTTACAGACTAGGATTAAAATAATATATCATAAAATAAGTTATACAGTTACAGGTATAATTAAAATGGTAAAAGAAATAATAATAATTTTATTTCTTTTATAATTCTTAAAAAACATATTTTTTAAGAATTATATTGTGAGCTCAATGCCAAATAATTCATGAAGCAACAGTTGCTACAACAACAAAGTTCTTTGCAGAACTTAAACCAAGCTGACTAGACCATGGTTTCGTCGGACGCTACTCCGACTCATCAGTAGTCTCGTATGAAATAATAATAAATTTTAAAGAATATTATTAATTAAGTTTTTAAATACATGTTTGGGAGCATATAAATCAAATTCATGTGAAATACATAATTCATTAAACAGAGTTAAAGTTCTCATAATTGGCTCATTTAAGGCATAATTAGTTCTACAATGTTTTAAATAAAACAGTTTTGAATTTCTTAAATATCTTAGCGGAATATTGAAAGGAATAAGCTCTAAAAGAGAATTGCAGTCAATAATGCCAGAAATTATATCATGTATCAATAAGAGCGATGAAATCGTTCGTCTTGATTCAAGAGATTTAAGTCCTAGAAGCAACAACCGTGTACTATAAGGTGGCAGCGGATCATGAAAATTTATTGATCGCAGTACAAATCTGGTAAAATTCTTTTGTATTTTTTCCAGTCTGAAAGAGGTAGAAGCATAAAATGGAGACCAAATAATGGAAGCATACTCAAGTCTAGATCTTACAAAAGCATTAAATAACATACTTAAGGTATGAGGATCACAGAACTCCCTACTATTTCTACGTATAAATGCCAATAAAGAGTAAGCCTTAGGAATGAGAAAATTTATATGGTCAATAAACGTAAATTTCGCATCAAAAATAACACCCAGATCGCGATAAGTATCAGCGGATTGGATTATTGAATTAAATAAAAAGTAGGAACTGCTCAATGTATTGAGAGTGAGTTTAGAGAAAGTAACATGATAACATTTTGCGAAGTTTAACGGTAGACCATTAGTTTGACTCCAAGTTAAAACTCTAGTAATATCCGCTTGTAATTATTTTCCGTTTAAAAATAATTTTGATTTCTTTCTAAGAATAATAAACATAAATTGAATACTTACTAAACCTTAAACATTTTCCTTGGACCACAGAAATTGGGTTACAATATTGAACTTGAAATGTTTTCTCATGTCTGGGAAGAACCTTAAAAGGTTTTGACAGCCGATGTACAGAAGGAGGGACACATGGTGAACACCACCAGTGTTGTTTATTTTAGTGTGTATTTTACTTATACACTAATACACAAACATGAAATAAATTAATTCATGCCTACAGATACATTAACACTAATACATTTGTTTTCCTCTAAAAAAAGAAGAGACAGAGAGAGAATATAGGAGAACGTGAGAAACATGCAAAACGTGCGCAAACACATTCGAGAAGCTGGCGTAATCTTGCTCAGAGTCGAAAAGCGGATCATAAAATACAGAACAACACAAGGCAAATCGCTGGGCTAATTTATGGAAAAATACTGGAGCAAGGCAACAACAAAGCTGTACCTTTGTAAAATAGCCCAGACCTTTCGAATGAGGAAACTTATTTGTTACAAACAACAAGAGGAAAAGCATATAAATAGACCACAGTTGATGCGGAGAGAGAGAGTGAGAGAGAGAAAGAGAAAGAGAATGTGTTTACATTTGAAAGCCCGAAGTGCAGTGAAGTTAAGAAAGTGAATCAGCAAATTAAGTGAAATGAGAAGAACGCAAGTGCAGCTACAAGAAAAACAGGAGGAAAAACTTGTGCAACGGTGATATAAAAAAGGATCCGAATAACATGATCAAGGAGGAGCAACAGTGGAAAGTTGCAAAGACAGAGGAGGAAGAACGCGAGTGATATTTTTTCTACATGCAGAGTCGTTGGCTTGTAGGCCCACCTACAAAAAATGGTAAACAGTGTCGGTGTCATGTAGGCCCACCTGCAACTAGCAACAACTAGCAACGTCGGTGGCTTGTAGGCCCACCTGCAGCAGCAGTAAACAGAGTCGGTGGCTAGTAGACCCACCTGTTTTCAACCCTTTTTTTAGCAGCATACGTGACTTGTAAGCCCACCTGTTCAAACAAGAACACTGTCTGTAGCTTGTAAGCCCGCATGTTTATATTTTTTTCGAGTTACAGTGCCGCGGCTTGTAGGCCCGTCTGTTAAGCAGCAGCAGGAACAGCAGTTAGAAATCCGGCGAAGATAAATAGTCTTGAATATAACAATATAAAAGAATTGTGTTATTTATTGTACGAACCTTGCAAACCCGGCATGGATACACGCACTGCGACGATGTCGCGGTCTAAAACTTTAGTTGCGCCAAAGTGACGTACGGACAAAACTACACGGCGACCATTTTATGTGTAGTCATAAAATGACGATTTTGTTTTGTCCGGACGTAATCACTGTGCGTTTGGAGTGGCGCCCAACACACACAGGCACTCCAGTGGTCATTAAACCAGTTTGTTTATTTATTACGTTCGTAACTCGGTCTGGCTAAGGTTTCTCCTTGTGCTCCATGCTCGACGAAACTGAAATCCCATGAGTGACTGAACGCACGGAATTGCGCGACAAATAAAACGAACAGGACTAGGACTGTTATTGTGAAAAAAAGTAAAAATCACTTGGCCAAGTCACAATGAGGGTAGCCATTGTGGGCTGTGGAAGGTTTGGAGTGTTGCCACACCAATACTAGCATAGATGCCGCCAAGATGTAGAAAAACACTTGGTGGGTAGAAGGTTTTATTTAAATTTGCTCAAGATGCACCTCAAAAAATCCGTAAAACGATTTTGAAAATAGGTGTGAGCAAAGGCTTCAGGTGTGAATACCGGTTTCTGCGAAAACCGCATCTATGCTAGAAAAAAGATGGCTGTGTTTAGGTTCCCATCTTGTGGAACCTAAGCATCGTCAGTCTGCACCGCTGGTTGGCAGTTCAGTTCGTTCTGAACAGTGGAAAGAGTAGGAAGTGTGCCAAGTGGTTTGACAAAAAAAAATAAATTGTGCCAAGTGATTTTTCGACTAGCGTCGAAAACCATAGAAAAAAACAAAAAAAAAGTGAAGTGGTTCGAGCTGCGAGCCATTTACGACCGACGAAGTACGTGGGATTTAGGACTTCGTCGCTGGACCAAGTAGAAGCCGGGAAGGCCAGGAACAGAGGACCCGGACATTTATCAGGGAGTACCCTTGTTGTTTTCTTCAATAAATTTTGATATGTGTTTGTGTGTGCTGGTGCGCTCACCACACCCAGTGTTTTACCCTTTTTTTTTCCTTATTGTCCGGTTTTTTTGGTGTTACCGCGATTCTTTTTTCTCTTTTCCGTTTTTTTTTCTGTCGCGTGTAGTCGTGCTCCGCGTTCGCTTTGGCGCGTTTTTTTGGGTGTTTGTTAGGCCCCTCGCACTCGAGCCTAGTTCCGTCCGGAACAGGTAAAATAAATTAATTCCACCGGTGGAATTGTGAGAGGGTCCAAGTCATCTCCTTGGACCCGCAACTAGAGTGCGACCCAAAAATTGGGTTATTTTTTTTTCGTGGTAGTCCTTTTGTTTAACTCGAAAATTCGTAAAAATCGCGATATTTTAATAATAATAACATAATTTTTTTTTATCGTGATTAGGTTCTTTCGGTCCCACGGTGCGTAAATTCGATAAGACTTTGATTAAAAAGTCTTATCAAACGCACCTGCATCTTTGTTTTCGGTTTTTTTTTTTATCGTAATATAAATACCCACACCCGTCTCCGCTGAGCAGGTGGCAACCCTAGTCGTCGGCACTATTGTGCACTTGGGTTCCACACAAAACAAGGGAATCAGCTGTTCGCGGCTTAAATTAAAAAAAAAACGTAAAGTGCAAAAGTGTCGCGATCGTGCCGGCGTTTTAAAAATTATAAAATTAATAGTAAAGTTCGTGTGCGCGACTTGTGAAATTTAAAGATAATAAGTGCCGATAGTGTCGCGACAAATTGGCGCCCAACGTGGGGCTCGAAAAACAAAAAAAAAACCATTCAAAAAGTGTTTAACTTTTGTGCAAAAAAAAACAACAAGTGGTTGATTGTGCGCCGCCATTTAGCACAATCTGCTGGTGTGTTAAATAGTGGAAAAAAAAACAAAAAAAATCTCAACAAGTGCGCGACGTGTTATTAAAAAAAAAAACTAAGAAAAGTTAAACAATTCCGGCTTAAGTTCAAGTGGTGGAAATCGTCGGTGCCACCTAGTGTTGCACAGGACGGACGGACACTTGTGTGTATTCGGACGGACGCTCGTGTGTATCTGGACGGACAGTCTTTTTCGGCACACCATCGGACGGACATTGTGTATTCTTTCGGACGGACATTTTGTAAATATTCGGACGGACATTTTGTGTACTCAGACATTTTTATATTAATTTTGGACGGACACTATTAAACAAAAAAAAACAATTCCTTTATAAATAAAATTAAATATAAATTATATATAAATTAAAATTAAATTAAAATTAAATTAAAATTAAATTAAAATTAAATTAAAATTAAATTAAAATTAAATTAAAATTAAATTAAAATTAAATTAAAATTAAATTAAAATTAAATTTAAATTAAATTTAAATTAAATTTAAATTAAATCTAAATTAAATTAAAACTAAATTAAAATTAAATTAAAATTAAATTAAAAATTCAATTAAAATTAAATCAAAATTAAATTAAAATTAAATAAAACTTAAATTAAAATTAAAGTAAGATTAAATTAAAATTTAATTGAAATTGCTTGAAATTGAAGTTGAAGTGAATTTGAATTGGAGTTAAATTAAAATTGAATTGAAGTTGATTTAAAATTAAATTGAAATTAAATTAGAATTACATTGGAATTTAAATTAAAATTAGAGTAATTAAATCAAAATTAAATTGTTACTGGATTAGAAATTAAAATAATATTAAAATTCAAATTAATTTAAAATCCGAAATAAATTAAAAATTAAATGCAAGTTAAAGGGAGATGAACTAAAAACTAAAACAACATTAAACTAAAATTTAATTAAAAATAGACTAAAATTTAAATCCAGGAAAATTATTGTTAACATAAATCGAAATAAAGCGAAACGAATTGGAAATAAATTGAATTAAAACAAATTAAACTACGTTAAATAAAAAAAAACACTGAAGTAAAAGTTAAAATAACTTAAACTAAATTAAATCAAACTATACTTAATTAATAAACTAATAACTATATTGGATTTTAATTGAAGGTGAATTGGGATAGTGGTCCTAGGTTGAATTAAATTGAAGCGATTTCGTGCTATTAATTTAATTATTTAAATTTAATTTAATTACATTTAAATAACATTGCTTTTTATTTTAACTACTTTTTTATATATATATATATATTATTATTTTTATATTACTATACTTTTTCCCATTATTTTGGTTGTTTTATTGTTTATTTTCGTCAATTATTTTTTTGTTGTTAGATAAAATAAAAATTAAAAACGTCTGAGTCTTTCGAAAAAATAGACCCGAGTTCAATCCGGAAATTACTCGCGAATATTTGATACGGTTCTTTCTTTGGTCGCTGGTCAGGCTTTTATTGTCGGTCCGTCTCTGAATATTTCAGAAAGTTTATTTATTTTACTTTCTTTCGCTAATATATAAATTCTTTTTCTCGGTTTTATTTATTTCGTTCTTGGGGTTTTATTTTATTTTAATATTCGTCTGGGTTTTGTTTTGTTTTATCTATCTTTTTTTATCAACTTTATTCTTGATTTTTTTTGTACTCTTTAATTCAAAAATACCATGGAGATCAACCGTTTGAACCAAGAAGAGTTGGTGTACGAGATGGAGTCTCGTGGGTTACCAACAGGTACGGTTGACTCTATGAGGAAAACCTTGAGAGCTCCAAAGCACCTGGAGCGCAGGGACTCGGTCGACATCTTCGCCGTGTACCCGTTTGAATTTTCTGAGGATAAGGCAGCGTTGGAGGCGAAGATCGTGGAGATCGAGGCGCTCATGGAGAACCCACCACAGGACCCGAAGTCTTCAGAGTTCCTGAAGATTATGACCAAACTCGAGTGGAGCGTTGGTCGGGTTAACCGGTCTAGGCCTACGTCTGCCAGTATGGTATCCGAGCAGATGGAGCTGAGGAACCGATTGATGCTGCTCCTGACGGATCTTCTGGAGCTAGCTGGAGTGCAGGACGATGAAGACGAGGTACCACCAAAACCCGTCAAAACTACGGAGGAGGTGCCCAAGCCAAGGGCCACGCTACAAAAAACTGCTGCGGTTGAGGGCGATGTTCCACCGGCGCCACCGGTACCCGAACCCGTGGCAGGTCGCTCGGTTAGTGAAGAGGAAGGTCGGCAGTATCAGGAAAAAATAGAAAATTTGGCCAAGTGGGAGTTGAAGTTTTCTGGAGAAAAGGTAGGCGTGTCCTTAAGTTCTTTTTTAGAGAGGGTAGAGGAACTTTGTGAAGCTCGAGGGGTCAGTGAGACCCAACTTTTTAGAGGGGCAGTAGATTTGTTTAGTGGGAAGGCGCTTTTATGGTTCCGTGCGGTACGTAGGACCGTGTCAGGTTGGCAGGAGTTGGTGAAGGAGTTGAAACTGCAGTTTCTCCCACCCAACTACGACGAATTATTAATGGATGAGATCAGGAGAAGGACTCAAGGGGGCAATGAGTCCATAGGGATTTTTGTAGAGGCAATGAGAGGCTTATTTGGTCGGCTGGCCGAACCTCTTTCTGAACGCCGAAAGTTAGGGTTAGTGATGTCGAATTTGACACCCTTTTTTCAAACTCAGCTAGGTTTAGCTGAGCCAACCACTCTTTCAGAATTAGTCTCGTTAGGTCGTAAGTTGGAAGCTGTTCGAACGAATGTGGAATCATTCGTCCCGCCGCCAAGCAGTCGTTCCAGAAATCTATTGGAGCCGGACTTAGCGTACGTGTCAGCAGAGCCCGCTGTAGCAGAAGTGAACGCCCCGCTCAGGGCGCAACGATTGGAACGCAGGATTTCTTCGCCACCACAACCGACGTTCCGGTGTTTTAATTGCAGACGTTTTGGACATGTTTCGGTCAACTGTCCAAAAGGAATTAAGTGCTACGGCTGCGGAATGGCCGGGTACATGAAGCGCGATTGTCCTCGGTGCTCGAATAGAGCAGGGCCGTCAGACAGACGCGTTTTCAGGGCTGAAGCAGATAGGGGCCGAGAGGGGCCAAGGGAGGGTCCTAACCCGAACATGTCGGGAAATGTGTTGCGAGCCCATGCAGACGCAGGGCAAGGCGCTCGCCGAGAATAAAGAGGTTGCCTGCGAGCAACCAGCTGGCTAGGATTTAGGTGTTAGGATTTTTGGAGTTTTTCTGAGAGGATTGTTAGATTTGGGAGCTTCAAGAACCATCATTGGTCGCCCATGGTGGGATATTTTAAGTTCTTGGGGTATAGAGTTGTCTTCTTCAACTATTTCTAGGGTCGCGTTAGCGGATGGCGAGTTTGTTCCAGTGCGTGGAGTTATTACACTTCCGATCGAGGTCGAGGGCAAGTCGGTCCTTATAGAGTGCCTCGTTATACGAGGCTTACCGCAAAACCTGATTTTAGGCATTGACTTTTGGGTCAAGGTGGGCATTGTCCCGGATGTAGCCAGAAATCAGTGGAGGTTTAGCGATAGGGTAGAAGTGTCGGCAGTGGCAAGCATCGTGGAAAGGTCGGAGTTGACCACTAGCGAAGCCGCGTCGTTGGAACGATTAGTAGGAGAGATTTTTGAGGCGATGCCCGAGGGTCTTGGCTGCACACATTTGGTCGAACATCGGATCAGACCAAAGCCAAATGTGGAGCCCATCAAGCAGAGATACTACCCAGTGTCTCCAGCCATCCAGAAGCACATCGACAAGGAAATCGAGGAGATGTTGGAGAAGGACGTGATCGAGGTCTCTCACAGTCCGTGGGCCTCACCGGTGGTCATGATCAAGAAGAAGGACGGCTCTTATCGATTTTGTGTCGACTATAGAGCACTCAACAAGAACACCGAGCGTGATAGTTACCCGTTGCCGTATATCTCCGCAACGTTGGATAAGCTGAAAGACGCCAAGTATCTTTCAAGCTTGGATATAAAATCAGCGTATTGGCAGATTCCAGTCGCGGAAAAGTCAAGGGCTTTTACTGCTTTTACGGTCCCAGGTCGGGGACTTTACCAGTTCAAGCGAATGCCCTATGGCCTGCATAATGCGCCTGCCACGTGGCAGAGATTTATAGATACGGTGATCGGAGCTGATTTGGAGCCGCACGTATTCGTCTACCTGGATGACATCATCATCCTGGCGAATACGTTCGAAAAGCACGTAGAGGTTTTGAGGGAAGTTCTTCGTAGAATTGGCGACGCCGGGTTACGGCTGAATAGGGAAAAATGTAATTTTTGTTTGTCTTCACTTCGATATTTAGGTTATGTTGTTGATAGGCAAGGTCTACACGAAGACCCAGAAAAGGTGGAGGCGATGTTGAAGATATCCGCCCACAGGAATGTTAAAGAAGTTCGTTCTTTTGTAGGTACTATCTCTTGGTACAGGCGTTTTGTATCAAACTTCGCCGATCTAGTGAAACCACTTACGGATCTTCTAAAGAAAAACAAGAGATTTTACTGGTCGGCTGAGTGCGAAGATAGTTTTCTGAAGGCCAAAGAGCGCCTTGTCACTGCCCCTGTTTTGAGTTGCCCAGATTTTGATAGGCCCTTTTCTGTACAAACTGACGCCTCTGATTTTGGCATAGGCGCAGTCCTGACCCAGCAGTTTGATGAGGGCGAAAAGGTCATTTCTTACTTGAGTAGGTCGCTTAGTAAGTGTGAAAAAAATTATTACACAACGGAGAAGGAGTGTCTGGCAGTTTTGTGGGCAGTGGAGAAGCTGCGTCCATACATCGAGGGAGTTCATTTTACGGTGGTAACTGATCACTACTCGCTCGTGTGGCTGAACAACTTGAAGGACCCCTGCGGGAGACTGGCCAGGTGGGCCCTTAAACTACAGCAGTACGATTTTGAAATAGTACATCGCAAGGGTAAGGATCATGTTGTCCCGGATATGCTGTCACGGAGTGTTCCAGTAATCAGCGAAATCACCGATGGACCAACGGACCCTTGGGTATTGGAGATGAGCAAGAAGGTGGCACAGACGCCCCTTGATTTTCCCGCGTGGCGTTTCGAAAACGGTGTTTTATACAAACACGTTAAGGCAGGGCTTAGCAATGTTTACGATAGGGCTTATGAGTGGAAGCGAGTGTTAGGAAAAGGTGAGAGAAAGGAGGCTTTGCGCGAGTGCCATGATGATCCGTTAGCAGGACACATGGGCGTACGGAAGACGTTAGCTAGGGTGGCTGACAAATATTATTGGCCAAAGATGAATGCAGATATAGCTAGGTATATTAAAGGATGTCAGGTTTGCCAAAAGGTGAAACCAGACAATAGGAAGCCAGCTGGTGGAATGGTAGGTAGGATCAAGGATTTGGAGCCATGGGAGATGATCTCCGTGGATCTGGTAGGACCCCTTGTGAAGTCTAGTCAAGGTTACAGTTATATTTTAACTGTGGTTGACTACTTCACCAAATTCCCGCTTTTGTTTCCGTTACGTTCAGCAACGGCAAAAAGCATCTGCAAAGAGCTGCAGAACAACGTGTTCTTACTCTTTGGCGTCCCTAGGTCAATAGTGTGCGACAATGGCCCTCAATTTAAGAGCAGAGAACTGCAGTCTTTGTGTGACTCCTTTGGAGTCCGGCTCCGGTTCACTGCCAATTATCATCCGCAGGCGAACCCGGCCGAGCGGATTAATCAGATCATTAAGACAACACTTAGGGCTTATATTTCTGAAAATCACCGAACGTGGGATACTCACCTGGCTAAAGTAGCCTGCTGCATTCGCACGTCGCAGCACGAGGTGATAGGGCAATCTCCCTATTTTGTAAATTTTGGCAGGAACATGGCGGTCCGGGGAGATAGGGACTATCGACGAAAGGATGACTTAGACCAACCGACTTGTAATAATAGTGAGGAACGAGCGGAACTTATGGCCAAGTTGAGGCAAGACATACGGACGAAAATGGAAATAGCGAGCGCCAAGATGGCAAAGACCTATAATCTGAGACGTAGGGATGTACAATACTTACCGAACGAATTAGTCTGGAGACGGAATTTTGTGCTGTCCGATGCAGCCAACTACTTTGCAGCAAAATTAGCACCCAAGTTTATAGGACCATATAGGGTTAAAAAGAGGGTATCTCCCTGGACTTATGTCCTCGAAGATGAGGATGGGCGTGAGAAAGGGACGTGGCACGTACAGGATCTACGGCCACATGTAGGAGAAACTTAGTATCCCTTAGGTTAGTTTTCTGTAACGAAAGTTTCTCGGTTATCAGATACCGAGCAACTTTCGTGGAGGTGGGGGTGGGGTTGTCGCGGTCTAAAACTTTAGTTGCGCCAAAGGGACGTACGGACAAAACTACACGGCGACAATTTTATGTGTAGTCATAAAATGACGATTTTGTTTTGTCCGGACGTAATCACTGTGCGTTTGGAGTGGCGCCCAACACACACAGGCACTCCAGTGGTCATTAAACCAGTTTGTTTATTTATTACGTTCGTAACTCGGTCTGGCTAAGGTTTCTCCTTGTGCTCCATGCTCGACGAAACTGAAATCCCATGAGTGACTGAACGCACGGAATTGCGCGACAAATAAAACGAACAGGACTAGGACTGTTATTGTGAAAAAAAGTAAAAATCACTTGGCCAAGTCACAATGAGGGTAGCCATTGTGGGCTGTGGAAGGTTTGGAGTGTTGCCACACCAATACTAGCATAGATGCCGCCAAGATGTAGAAAAACACTTGGTGGGTAGAAGGTTTTATTTAAATTTGCTCAAGATGCACCTCAAAAAATCCGTAAAACGATTTTGAAAATAGGTGTGAGCAAAGGCTTCAGGTGTGAATACCGGTTTCTGCGAAAACCGCATCTATGCTAGAAAAAAGATGGCTGTGTTTAGGTTCCCATCTTGTGGAACCTAAGCATCGTCAGTCTGCACCGCTGGTTGGCAGTTCAGTTCGTTCTGAACAGTGGAAAGAGTAGGAAGTGTGCCAAGTGGTTTGACAAAAAAAAATAAATTGTGCCAAGTGATTTTTCGACTAGCGTCGAAAACCATAGAAAAAAACAAAAAAAAAGTGAAGTGGTTCGAGCTGCGAGCCATTTACGACCGACGAAGTACGTGGGATTTAGGACTTCGTCGCTGGACCAAGTAGAAGCCGGGAAGGCCAGGAACAGAGGACCCGGACATTTATCAGGGAGTACCCTTGTTGTTTTCTTCAATAAATTTTGATATGTGTTTGTGTGTGCTGGTGCGCTCACCACACCCAGTGTTTTACCCTTTTTTTTTCCTTATTGTCCGGTTTTTTTGGTGTTACCGCGATTCTTTTTTCTCTTTTCCGTTTTTTTTTCTGTCGCGTGTAGTCGTGCTCCGCGTTCGCTT
The DNA here is from genome assembly GCA_943735915.1 of Pherbina coryleti. Lineage (NCBI taxonomy): Eukaryota > Metazoa > Arthropoda > Insecta > Diptera > Sciomyzidae > Pherbina > Pherbina coryleti. The sequence continues at coordinate 97,872,177 of OX030951.1, read as the reverse complement.
TGGCGCGTTTTTTTGGGTGTTTGTTAGGCCCCTCGCACTCGAGCCTAGTTCCGTCCGGAACAGGTAAAATAAATTAATTCCACCGGTGGAATTGTGAGAGGGTCCAAGTCATCTCCTTGGACCCGCAACTAGAGTGCGACCCAAAAATTGGGTTATTTTTTTTCTCGTGGTAGTCCTTTTGTTTAACTCGAAAATTCGTAAAAATCGCGATATTTTAATAATAATAACATAATTTTTTTTTATCGTGATTAGGTTCTTTCGGTCCCACGGTGCGTAAATTCGATAAGACTTTGATTAAAAAGTCTTATCAAACGCACCTGCATCTTTGTTTTCGGTTTTTTTTTTATCGTAATATAAATACCCACACCCGTCTCCGCTGAGCAGGTGGCAACCCTAGTCGTCGGCACTATTGTGCACTTGGGTTCCACACAAAACAAGGGAATCAGCTGTTCGCGGCTTAAATTAAAAAAAAAACGTAAAGTGCAAAAGTGTCGCGATCGTGCCGGCGTTTTAAAAATTATAAAATTAATAGTAAAGTTCGTGTGCGCGACTTGTGAAATTTAAAGATAATAAGTGCCGATAGTGTCGCGACAAATTGGCGCCCAACGTGGGGCTCGAAAAACAAAAAAAAAACCATTCAAAAAGTGTTTAACTTTTGTGCAAAAAAAAACAACAAGTGGTTGATTGTGCGCCGCCATTTAGCACAATCTGCTGGTGTGTTAAATAGTGGAAAAAAAAACAAAAAAAATCTCAACAAGTGCGCGACGTGTTATTAAAAAAAAAACTAAGAAAAGTTAAACAATTCCGGCTTAAGTTCAAGTGGTGGAAATCGTCGGTGCCACCTAGTGTTGCGCAGGACGGACGGACACTTGTGTGTATTCGGACGGACGCTCGTGTGTATCTGGACGGACAGTCTTTTTCGGCACACCATCGGACGGACATTGTGTATTCTTTCGGACGGACATTTTGTAAATATTCGGACGGACATTTTGTGTACTCAGACATTTTTATATTAATTTTGGACGGACATTATTAAACAAAAAAAAACAATTCCTTTATAAATAAAATTAAATATAAATTATATATAAATTAAAATTAAATTAAAATTAAATTAAAATTAAATTAAAATTAAATTAAAATTAAATTAAAATTAAATTAAAATTAAATTAAAATTAAATTAAAATTAAATTAAAATTAAATTAAAATTAAATTAAAATTAAATTAAAATTAAATTAAAATTAAATTTAAATTAAATTTAAATTAAATTTAAATTAAATCTAAATTAAATTAAAACTAAATTAAAATTAAATTAAAATTAAATTAAAAATTCAATTAAAATTAAATCAAAATTAAATTAAAATTAAATAAAACTTAAATTAAAATTAAAGTAAGATTAAATTAAAATTTAATTGAAATTGCTTGAAATTGAAGTTGAAGTGAATTTGAATTGGAGTTAAATTAAAATTGAATTGAAGTTGATTTAAAATTAAATTGAAATTAAATTAGAATTACATTGGAATTTAAATTAAAATTAGAGTAATTAAATCAAAATTAAATTGTTACTGGATTAGAAATTAAAATAATATTAAAATTCAAATTAATTTAAAATCCGAAATAAATTAAAAATTAAATGCAAGTTAAAGGGAGATGAACTAAAAACTAAAACAACATTAAACTAAAATTTAATTAAAAATAGACTAAAATTTAAATCCAGGAAAATTATTGTTAACATAAATCGAAATAAAGCGAAACGAATTGGAAATAAATTGAATTAAAACAAATTAAACTACGTTAAATAAAAAAAAACACTGAAGTAAAAGTTAAAATAACTTAAACTAAATTAAATCAAACTATACTTAATTAATAAACTAATAACTATATTGGATTTTAATTGAAGGTGAATTGGGATAGTGGTCCTAGGTTGAATTAAATTGAAGCGATTTCGTGCTATTAATTTAATTATTTAAATTTAATTTAATTACATTTAAATAACATTGCTTTTTATTTTAACTACTTTTTTATATATATATATATATTATTATTTTTATATTACTATACTTTTTCCCATTATTTTGGTTGTTTTATTGTTTATTTTCGTCAATTATTTTTTTGTTGTTAGATAAAATAAAAATTAAAAACGTCTGAGTCTTTCGAAAAAATAGACCCGAGTTCAATCCGGAAATTACTCGCGAATATTTGATACGGTTCTTTCTTTGGTCGCTGGTCAGGCTTTTATTGTCGGTCCGTCTCTGAATATTTCAGAAAGTTTATTTATTTTACTTTCTTTCGCTAATATATAAATTCTTTTTCTCGGTTTTATTTATTTCGTTCTTGGGGTTTTATTTTATTTTAATATTCGTCTGGGTTTTGTTTTGTTTTATCTATCTTTTTTTATCAACTTTATTCTTGATTTTTTTTGTACTCTTTAATTCAAAAATACCATGGAGATCAACCGTTTGAACCAAGAAGAGTTGGTGTACGAGATGGAGTCTCGTGGGTTACCAACAGGTACGGTTGACTCTATGAGGAAAACCTTGAGAGCTCCAAAGCACCTGGAGCGCAGGGACTCGGTCGACATCTTCGCCGTGTACCCGTTTGAATTTTCTGAGGATAAGGCAGCGTTGGAGGCGAAGATCGTGGAGATCGAGGCGCTCATGGAGAACCCACCACAGGACCCGAAGTCTTCAGAGTTCCTGAAGATTATGACCAAACTCGAGTGGAGCGTTGGTCGGGTTAACCGGTTTAGGCCTACGTCTGCCAGTATGGTATCCGAGCAGATGGAGCTGAGGAACCGATTGATGCTGCTCCTGACGGATCTTCTGGAGCTAGCTGGAGTGCAGGACGATGAAGACGAGGTACCACCAAAACCCGTCAAAACTACGGAGGAGGTGCCCAAGCCAAGGGCCACGCTACAAAAAACTGCTGCGGTTGAGGGCGATGTTCCACCGGCGCCACCGGTACCCGAACCCGTGGCAGGTCGCTCGGTTAGTGAAGAGGAAGGTCGGCAGTATCAGGAAAAAATAGAAAATTTGGCCAAGTGGGAGTTGAAGTTTTCTGGAGAAAAGGTAGGCGTGTCCTTAAGTTCTTTTTTAGAGAGGGTAGAGGAACTTTGTGAAGCTCGAGGGGTCAGTGAGACCCAACTTTTTAGAGGGGCAGTAGATTTGTTTAGTGGGAAGGCGCTTTTATGGTTCCGTGCGGTACGTAGGACCGTGTCAGGTTGGCAGGAGTTGGTGAAGGAGTTGAAACTGCAGTTTCTCCCACCCAACTACGACGAATTATTAATGGATGAGATCAGGAGAAGGACTCAAGGGGGCAATGAGTCCATAGGGATTTTTGTAGAGGCAATGAGAGGCTTATTTGGTCGGCTGGCCGAACCTCTTTCTGAACGCCGAAAGTTAGGGTTAGTGATGTCGAATTTGACACCCTTTTTTCAAACTCAGCTAGGTTTAGCTGAGCCAACCACTCTTTCAGAATTAGTCTCGTTAGGTCGTAAGTTGGAAGCTGTTCGAACGAATGTGGAATCATTCGTCCCGCCGCCAAGCAGTCGTTCCAGAAATCTATTGGAGCCGGACTTAGCGTACGTGTCAGCAGAGCCCGCTGTAGCAGAAGTGAACGCCCCGCTCAGGGCGCAACGATTGGAACGCAGGATTTCTTCGCCACCACAACCGACGTTCCGGTGTTTTAATTGCAGACGTTTTGGACATGTTTCGGTCAACTGTCCAAAAGGAATTAAGTGCTACGGCTGCGGAATGGCCGGGTACATGAAGCGCGATTGTCCTCGGTGCTCGAATAGAGCAGGGCCGTCAGACAGACGCGTTTTCAGGGCTGAAGCAGATAGGGGCCGAGAGGGGCCAAGGGAGGGTCCTAACCCGAACATGTCGGGAAATGTGTTGCGAGCCCATGCAGACGCAGGGCAAGGCGCTCGCCGAGAATAAAGAGGTTGCCTGCGAGCAACCAGCTGGCTAGGATTTAGGTGTTAGGATTTTTGGAGTTTTTCTGAGAGGATTGTTAGATTTGGGAGCTTCAAGAACCATCATTGGTCGCCCATGGTGGGATATTTTAAGTTCTTGGGGTATAGAGTTGTCTTCTTCAACTATTTCTAGGGTCGCGTTAGCGGATGGCGAGTTTGTTCCAGTGCGTGGAGTTATTACACTTCCGATCGAGGTCGAGGGCAAGTCGGTCCTTATAGAGTGCCTCGTTATACGAGGCTTACCGCAAAACCTGATTTTAGGCATTGACTTTTGGGTCAAGGTGGGCATTGTCCCGGATGTAGCCAGAAATCAGTGGAGGTTTAGCGATAGGGTAGAAGTGTCGGCAGTGGCAAGCATCGTGGAAAGGTCGGAGTTGACCACTAGCGAAGCCGCGTCGTTGGAACGATTAGTAGGAGAGATTTTTGAGGCGATGCCCGAGGGTCTTGGCTGCACACATTTGGTCGAACATCGGATCAGACCAAAGCCAAATGTGGAGCCCATCAAGCAGAGATACTACCCAGTGTCTCCAGCCATCCAGAAGCACATCGACAAGGAAATCGAGGAGATGTTGGAGAAGGACGTGATCGAGGTCTCTCACAGTCCGTGGGCCTCACCGGTGGTCATGATCAAGAAGAAGGACGGCTCTTATCGATTTTGTGTCGACTATAGAGCACTCAACAAGAACACCGAGCGTGATAGTTACCCGTTGCCGTATATCTCCGCAACGTTGGATAAGCTGAAAGACGCCAAGTATCTTTCAAGCTTGGATATAAAATCAGCGTATTGGCAGATTCCAGTCGCGGAAAAGTCAAGGGCTTTTACTGCTTTTACGGTCCCAGGTCGGGGACTTTACCAGTTCAAGCGAATGCCCTATGGCCTGCATAATGCGCCTGCCACGTGGCAGAGATTTATAGATACGGTGATCGGAGCTGATTTGGAGCCGCACGTATTCGTCTACCTGGATGACATCATCATCCTGGCGAATACGTTCGAAAAGCACGTAGAGGTTTTGAGGGAAGTTCTTCGTAGAATTGGCGACGCCGGGTTACGGCTGAATAGGGAAAAATGTAATTTTTGTTTGTCTTCACTTCGATATTTAGGTTATGTTGTTGATAGGCAAGGTCTACACGAAGACCCAGAAAAGGTGGAGGCGATGTTGAAGATATCCGCCCACAGGAATGTTAAAGAAGTTCGTTCTTTTGTAGGTACTATCTCTTGGTACAGGCGTTTTGTATCAAACTTCGCCGATCTAGTGAAACCACTTACGGATCTTCTAAAGAAAAACAAGAGATTTTACTGGTCGGCTGAGTGCGAAGATAGTTTTCTGAAGGCCAAAGAGCGCCTTGTCACTGCCCCTGTTTTGAGTTGCCCAGATTTTGATAGGCCCTTTTCTGTACAAACTGACGCCTCTGATTTTGGCATAGGCGCAGTCCTGACCCAGCAGTTTGATGAGGGCGAAAAGGTCATTTCTTACTTGAGTAGGTCGCTTAGTAAGTGTGAAAAAAATTATTACACAACGGAGAAGGAGTGTCTGGCAGTTTTGTGGGCAGTGGAGAAGCTGCGTCCATACATCGAGGGAGTTCATTTTACGGTGGTAACTGATCACTACTCGCTCGTGTGGCTGAACAACTTGAAGGACCCCTGCGGGAGACTGGCCAGGTGGGCCCTTAAACTACAGCAGTACGATTTTGAAATAGTACATCGCAAGGGTAAGGATCATGTTGTCCCGGATATGCTGTCACGGAGTGTTCCAGTAATCAGCGAAATCACCGATGGACCAACGGACCCTTGGGTATTGGAGATGAGCAAGAAGGTGGCACAGACGCCCCTTGATTTTCCCGCGTGGCGTTTCGAAAACGGTGTTTTATACAAACACGTTAAGGCAGGGCTTAGCAATGTTTACGATAGGGCTTATGAGTGGAAGCGAGTGTTAGGAAAAGGTGAGAGAAAGGAGGCTTTGCGCGAGTGCCATGATGATCCGTTAGCAGGACACATGGGCGTACGGAAGACGTTAGCTAGGGTGGCTGACAAATATTATTGGCCAAAGATGAATGCAGATATAGCTAGGTATATTAAAGGATGTCAGGTTTGCCAAAAGGTGAAACCAGACAATAGGAAGCCAGCTGGTGGAATGGTAGGTAGGATCAAGGATTTGGAGCCATGGGAGATGATCTCCGTGGATCTGGTAGGACCCCTTGTGAAGTCTAGTCAAGGTTACAGTTATATTTTAACTGTGGTTGACTACTTCACCAAATTCCCGCTTTTGTTTCCGTTACGTTCAGCAACGGCAAAAAGCATCTGCAAAGAGCTGCAGAACAACGTGTTCTTACTCTTTGGCGTCCCTAGGTCAATAGTGTGCGACAATGGCCCTCAATTTAAGAGCAGAGAACTGCAGTCTTTGTGTGACTCCTTTGGAGTCCGGCTCCGGTTCACTGCCAATTATCATCCGCAGGCGAACCCGGCCGAGCGGATTAATCAGATCATTAAGACAACACTTAGGGCTTATATTTCTGAAAATCACCGAACGTGGGATACTCACCTGGCTAAAGTAGCCTGCTGCATTCGCACGTCGCAGCACGAGGTGATAGGGCAATCTCCCTATTTTGTAAATTTTGGCAGGAACATGGCGGTCCGGGGAGATAGGGACTATCGACGAAAGGATGACTTAGACCAACCGACTTGTAATAATAGTGAGGAACGAGCGGAACTTATGGCCAAGTTGAGGCAAGACATACGGACGAAAATGGAAATAGCGAGCGCCAAGATGGCAAAGACCTATAATCTGAGACGTAGGGATGTACAATACTTACCGAACGAATTAGTCTGGAGACGGAATTTTGTGCTGTCCGATGCAGCCAACTACTTTGCAGCAAAATTAGCACCCAAGTTTATAGGACCATATAGGGTTAAAAAGAGGGTATCTCCCTGGACTTATGTCCTCGAAGATGAGGATGGGCGTGAGAAAGGGACGTGGCACGTACAGGATCTACGGCCACATGTAGGAGAAACTTAGTATCCCTTAGGTTAGTTTTCTGTAACGAAAGTTTCTCGGTTATCAGATACCGAGCAACTTTCGTGGAGGTGGGGGTGGGGTTGTCGCGGTCTAAAACTTTAGTTGCGCCAAAGGGACGTACGGACAAAACTACACGGCGACCATTTTATGTGTAGTCATAAAATGACGATTTTGTTTTGTCCGGACGTAATCACTGTGCGTTTGGAGTGGCGCCCAACACACACAGGCACTCCAGTGGTCATTAAACCAGTTTGTTTATTTATTACGTTCGTAACTCGGTCTGGCTAAGGTTTCTCCTTGTGCTCCATGCTCGACGAAACTGAAATCCCATGAGTGACTGAACGCACGGAATTGCGCGACAAATAAAACGAACAGGACTAGGACTGTTATTGTGAAAAAAAGTAAAAATCACTTGGCCAAGTCACAATGAGGGTAGCCATTGTGGGCTGTGGAAGGTTTGGAGTGTTGCCACACCAATACTAGCATAGATGCCGCCAAGATGTAGAAAAACACTTGGTGGGTAGAAGGTTTTATTTAAATTTGCTCAAGATGCACCTCAAAAAATCCGTAAAACGATTTTGAAAATAGGTGTGAGCAAAGGCTTCAGGTGTGAATACCGGTTTCTGCGAAAACCGCATCTATGCTAGAAAAAAGATGGCTGTGTTTAGGTTCCCATCTTGTGGAACCTAAGCATCGTCAGTCTGCACCGCTGGTTGGCAGTTCAGTTCGTTCTGAACAGTGGAAAGAGTAGGAAGTGTGCCAAGTGGTTTGACAAAAAAAAATAAATTGTGCCAAGTGATTTTTCGACTAGCGTCGAAAACTATAGAAAAAAACAAAAAAAAAGTGAAGTGGTTCGAGCTGCGAGCCATTTACGACCGACGAAGTACGTGGGATTTAGGACTTCGTCGCTGGACCAAGTAGAAGCCGGGAAGGCCAGGAACAGAGGACCCGGACATTTATCAGGGAGTACCCTTGTTGTTTTCTTCAATAAATTTTGATATGTGTTTGTGTGTGCTGGTGCGCTCACCACACCCAGTGTTTTACCCTTTTTTTTTCCTTATTGTCCGGTTTTTTTGGTGTTACCGCGATTCTTTTTTCTCTTTTCCGTTTTTTTTTCTGTCGCGTGTAGTCGTGCTCCGCGTTCGCTTTGGCGCGTTTTTTTGGGTGTTTGTTGGGCCCCTCGCACTCGAGCCTAGTTCCGTCCGGAACAGGTAAAATAAATTAATTCCACCGGTGGAATTGTGAGAGGGTCCAAGTCATCTCCTTGGACCCGCAACTAGAGTGCGACCCAAAAATTGGGTTATTTTTTTTTCGTGGTAGTCCTTTTGTTTAACTCGAAAATTCGTAAAAATCGCGATATTTTAATAATAATAACATAATTTTTTTTTATCGTGATTAGGTTCTTTCGGTCCCACGGTGCGTAAATTCGATAAGACTTTGATTAAAAAGTCTTATCAAACGCACCTGCATCTTTGTTTTCGGTTTTTTTTTTATCGTAATATAAATACCCACACCCGTCTCCGCTGAGCAGGTGGCAACCCTAGTCGTCGGCACTATTGTGCACTTGGGTTCCACACAAAACAAGGGAATCAGCTGTTCGCGGCTTAAATTAAAAAAAAAACGTAAAGTGCAAAAGTGTCGCGATCGTGCCGGCGTTTTAAAAATTATAAAATTAATAGTAAAGTTCGTGTGCGCGACTTGTGAAATTTAAAGATAATAAGTGCCGATAGTGTCGCGACAAATTGGCGCCCAACGTGGGGCTCGAAAAACAAAAAAAAAACCATTCAAAAAGTGTTTAACTTTTGTGCAAAAAAAAACAACAAGTGGTTGATTGTGCGCCGCCATTTAGCACAATCTGCTGGTGTGTTAAATAGTGGAAAAAAAAACAAAAAAAATCTCAACAAGTGCGCGACGTGTTATTAAAAAAAAAAACTAAGAAAAGTTAAACAATTCCGGCTTAAGTTCAAGTGGTGGAAATCGTCGGTGCCACCTAGTGTTGCACAGGACGGACGGACACTTGTGTGTATTCGGACGGACGCTCGTGTGTATCTGGACGGACAGTCTTTTTCGGCACACCATCGGACGGACATTGTGTATTCTTTCGGACGGACATTTTGTAAATATTCGGACGGACATTTTGTGTACTCAGACATTTTTATATTAATTTTGGACGGACACTATTAAACAAAAAAAAACAATTCCTTTATAAATAAAATTAAATATAAATTATATATAAATTAAAATTAAATTAAAATTAAATTAAAATTAAATTAAAATTAAATTAAAATTAAATTAAAATTAAATTAAAATTAAATTAAAATTAAATTAAAATTAAATTAAAATTAAATTTAAATTAAATTTAAATTAAATTTAAATTAAATCTAAATTAAATTAAAACTAAATTAAAATTAAATTAAAATTAAATTAAAAATTCAATTAAAATTAAATCAAAATTAAATTAAAATTAAATAAAACTTAAATTAAAATTAAAGTAAGATTAAATTAAAATTTAATTGAAATTGCTTGAAATTGAAGTTGAAGTGAATTTGAATTGGAGTTAAATTAAAATTGAATTGAAGTTGATTTAAAATTAAATTGAAATTAAATTAGAATTACATTGGAATTTAAATTAAAATTAGAGTAATTAAATCAAAATTAAATTGTTACTGGATTAGAAATTAAAATAATATTAAAATTCAAATTAATTTAAAATCCGAAATAAATTAAAAATTAAATGCAAGTTAAAGGGAGATGAACTAAAAACTAAAACAACATTAAACTAAAATTTAATTAAAAATAGACTAAAATTTAAATCCAGGAAAATTATTGTTAACATAAATCGAAATAAAGCGAAACGAATTGGAAATAAATTGAATTAAAACAAATTAAACTACGTTAAATAAAAAAAAACACTGAAGTAAAAGTTAAAATAACTTAAACTAAATTAAATCAAACTATACTTAATTAATAAACTAATAACTATATTGGATTTTAATTGAAGGTGAATTGGGATAGTGGTCCTAGGTTGAATTAAATTGAAGCGATTTCGTGCTATTAATTTAATTATTTAAATTTAATTTAATTACATTTAAATAACATTGCTTTTTATTTTAACTACTTTTTTATATATATATATATATTATTATTTTTATATTACTATACTTTTTCCCATTATTTTGGTTGTTTTATTGTTTATTTTCGTCAATTATTTTTTTGTTGTTAGATAAAATAAAAATTAAAAACGTCTGAGTCTTTCGAAAAAATAGACCCGAGTTCAATCCGGAAATTACTCGCGAATATTTGATACGGTTCTTTCTTTGGTCGCTGGTCAGGCTTTTATTGTCGGTCCGTCTCTGAATATTTCAGAAAGTTTATTTATTTTACTTTCTTTCGCTAATATATAAATTCTTTTTCTCGGTTTTATTTATTTCGTTCTTGGGGTTTTATTTTATTTTAATATTCGTCTGGGTTTTGTTTTGTTTTATCTATCTTTTTTTATCAACTTTATTCTTGATTTTTTTTGTACTCTTTAATTCAAAAATACCATGGAGATCAACCGTTTGAACCAAGAAGAGTTGGTGTACGAGATGGAGTCTCGTGGGTTACCAACAGGTACGGTTGACTCTATGAGGAAAACCTTGAGAGCTCCAAAGCACCTGGAGCGCAGGGACTCGGTCGACATCTTCGCCGTGTACCCGTTTGAATTTTCTGAGGATAAGGCAGCGTTGGAGGCGAAGATCGTGGAGATCGAGGCGCTCATGGAGAACCCACCACAGGACCCGAAGTCTTCAGAGTTCCTGAAGATTATGACCAAACTCGAGTGGAGCGTTGGTCGGGTTAACCGGTCTAGGCCTACGTCTGCCAGTATGGTATCCGAGCAGATGGAGCTGAGGAACCGATTGATGCTGCTCCTGACGGATCTTCTGGAGCTAGCTGGAGTGCAGGACGATGAAGACGAGGTACCACCAAAACCCGTCAAAACTACGGAGGAGGTGCCCAAGCCAAGGGCCACGCTACAAAAAACTGCTGCGGTTGAGGGCGATGTTCCACCGGCGCCACCGGTACCCGAACCCGTGGCAGGTCGCTCGGTTAGTGAAGAGGAAGGTCGGCAGTATCAGGAAAAAATAGAAAATTTGGCCAAGTGGGAGTTGAAGTTTTCTGGAGAAAAGGTAGGCGTGTCCTTAAGTTCTTTTTTAGAGAGGGTAGAGGAACTTTGTGAAGCTCGAGGGGTCAGTGAGACCCAACTTTTTAGAGGGGCAGTAGATTTGTTTAGTGGGAAGGCGCTTTTATGGTTCCGTGCGGTACGTAGGACCGTGTCAGGTTGGCAGGAGTTGGTGAAGGAGTTGAAACTGCAGTTTCTCCCACCCAACTACGACGAATTATTAATGGATGAGATCAGGAGAAGGACTCAAGGGGGCAATGAGTCCATAGGGATTTTTGTAGAGGCAATGAGAGGCTTATTTGGTCGGCTGGCCGAACCTCTTTCTGAACGCCGAAAGTTAGGGTTAGTGATGTCGAATTTGACACCCTTTTTTCAAACTCAGCTAGGTTTAGCTGAGCCAACCACTCTTTCAGAATTAGTCTCGTTAGGTCGTAAGTTGGAAGCTGTTCGAACGAATGTGGAATCATTCGTCCCGCCGCCAAGCAGTCGTTCCAGAAATCTATTGGAGCCGGACTTAGCGTACGTGTCAGCAGAGCCCGCTGTAGCAGAAGTGAACGCCCCGCTCAGGGCGCAACGATTGGAACGCAGGATTTCTTCGCCACCACAACCGACGTTCCGGTGTTTTAATTGCAGACGTTTTGGACATGTTTCGGTCAACTGTCCAAAAGGAATTAAGTGCTACGGCTGCGGAATGGCCGGGTACATGAAGCGCGATTGTCCTCGGTGCTCGAATAGAGCAGGGCCGTCAGACAGACGCGTTTTCAGGGCTGAAGCAGATAGGGGCCGAGAGGGGCCAAGGGAGGGTCCTAACCCGAACATGTCGGGAAATGTGTTGCGAGCCCATGCAGACGCAGGGCAAGGCGCTCGCCGAGAATAAAGAGGTTGCCTGCGAGCAACCAGCTGGCTAGGATTTAGGTGTTAGGATTTTTGGAGTTTTTCTGAGAGGATTGTTAGATTTGGGAGCTTCAAGAACCATCATTGGTCGCCCATGGTGGGATATTTTAAGTTCTTGGGGTATAGAGTTGTCTTCTTCAACTATTTCTAGGGTCGCGTTAGCGGATGGCGAGTTTGTTCCAGTGCGTGGAGTTATTACACTTCCGATCGAGGTCGAGGGCAAGTCGGTCCTTATAGAGTGCCTCGTTATACGAGGCTTACCGCAAAACCTGATTTTAGGCATTGACTTTTGGGTCAAGGTGGGCATTGTCCCGGATGTAGCCAGAAATCAGTGGAGGTTTAGCGATAGGGTAGAAGTGTCGGCAGTGGCAAGCATCGTGGAAAGGTCGGAGTTGACCACTAGCGAAGCCGCGTCGTTGGAACGATTAGTAGGAGAGATTTTTGAGGCGATGCCCGAGGGTCTTGGCTGCACACATTTGGTCGAACATCGGATCAGACCAAAGCCAAATGTGGAGCCCATCAAGCAGAGATACTACCCAGTGTCTCCAGCCATCCAGAAGCACATCGACAAGGAAATCGAGGAGATGTTGGAGAAGGACGTGATCGAGGTCTCTCACAGTCCGTGGGCCTCACCGGTGGTCATGATCAAGAAGAAGGACGGCTCTTATCGATTTTGTGTCGACTATAGAGCACTCAACAAGAACACCGAGCGTGATAGTTACCCGTTGCCGTATATCTCCGCAACGTTGGATAAGCTGAAAGACGCCAAGTATCTTTCAAGCTTGGATATAAAATCAGCGTATTGGCAGATTCCAGTCGCGGAAAAGTCAAGGGCTTTTACTGCTTTTACGGTCCCAGGTCGGGGACTTTACCAGTTCAAGCGAATGCCCTATGGCCTGCATAATGCGCCTGCCACGTGGCAGAGATTTATAGATACGGTGATCGGAGCTGATTTGGAGCCGCACGTATTCGTCTACCTGGATGACATCATCATCCTGGCGAATACGTTCGAAAAGCACGTAGAGGTTTTGAGGGAAGTTCTTCGTAGAATTGGCGACGCCGGGTTACGGCTGAATAGGGAAAAATGTAATTTTTGTTTGTCTTCACTTCGATATTTAGGTTATGTTGTTGATAGGCAAGGTCTACACGAAGACCCAGAAAAGGTGGAGGCGATGTTGAAGATATCCGCCCACAGGAATGTTAAAGAAGTTCGTTCTTTTGTAGGTACTATCTCTTGGTACAGGCGTTTTGTATCAAACTTCGCCGATCTAGTGAAACCACTTACGGATCTTCTAAAGAAAAACAAGAGATTTTACTGGTCGGCTGAGTGCGAAGATAGTTTTCTGAAGGCCAAAGAGCGCCTTGTCACTGCCCCTGTTTTGAGTTGCCCAGATTTTGATAGGCCCTTTTCTGTACAAACTGACGCCTCTGATTTTGGCATAGGCGCAGTCCTGACCCAGCAGTTTGATGAGGGCGAAAAGGTCATTTCTTACTTGAGTAGGTCGCTTAGTAAGTGTGAAAAAAATTATTACACAACGGAGAAGGAGTGTCTGGCAGTTTTGTGGGCAGTGGAGAAGCTGCGTCCATACATCGAGGGAGTTCATTTTACGGTGGTAACTGATCACTACTCGCTCGTGTGGCTGAACAACTTGAAGGACCCCTGCGGGAGACTGGCCAGGTGGGCCCTTAAACTACAGCAGTACGATTTTGAAATAGTACATCGCAAGGGTAAGGATCATGTTGTCCCGGATATGCTGTCACGGAGTGTTCCAGTAATCAGCGAAATCACCGATGGACCAACGGACCCTTGGGTATTGGAGATGAGCAAGAAGGTGGCACAGACGCCCCTTGATTTTCCCGCGTGGCGTTTCGAAAACGGTGTTTTATACAAACACGTTAAGGCAGGGCTTAGCAATGTTTACGATAGGGCTTATGAGTGGAAGCGAGTGTTAGGAAAAGGTGAGAGAAAGGAGGCTTTGCGCGAGTGCCATGATGATCCGTTAGCAGGACACATGGGCGTACGGAAGACGTTAGCTAGGGTGGCTGACAAATATTATTGGCCAAAGATGAATGCAGATATAGCTAGGTATATTAAAGGATGTCAGGTTTGCCAAAAGGTGAAACCAGACAATAGGAAGCCAGCTGGTGGAATGGTAGGTAGGATCAAGGATTTGGAGCCATGGGAGATGATCTCCGTGGATCTGGTAGGACCCCTTGTGAAGTCTAGTCAAGGTTACAGTTATATTTTAACTGTGGTTGACTACTTCACCAAATTCCCGCTTTTGTTTCCGTTACGTTCAGCAACGGCAAAAAGCATCTGCAAAGAGCTGCAGAACAACGTGTTCTTACTCTTTGGCGTCCCTAGGTCAATAGTGTGCGACAATGGCCCTCAATTTAAGAGCAGAGAACTGCAGTCTTTGTGTGACTCCTTTGGAGTCCGGCTCCGGTTCACTGCCAATTATCATCCGCAGGCGAACCCGGCCGAGCGGATTAATCAGATCATTAAGACAACACTTAGGGCTTATATTTCTGAAAATCACCGAACGTGGGATACTCACCTGGCTAAAGTAGCCTGCTGCATTCGCACGTCGCAGCACGAGGTGATAGGGCAATCTCCCTATTTTGTAAATTTTGGCAGGAACATGGCGGTCCGGGGAGATAGGGACTATCGACGAAAGGATGACTTAGACCAACCGACTTGTAATAATAGTGAGGAACGAGCGGAACTTATGGCCAAGTTGAGGCAAGACATACGGACGAAAATGGAAATAGCGAGCGCCAAGATGGCAAAGACCTATAATCTGAGACGTAGGGATGTACAATACTTACCGAACGAATTAGTCTGGAGACGGAATTTTGTGCTGTCCGATGCAGCCAACTACTTTGCAGCAAAATTAGCACCCAAGTTTATAGGACCATATAGGGTTAAAAAGAGGGTATCTCCCTGGACTTATGTCCTCGAAGATGAGGATGGGCGTGAGAAAGGGACGTGGCACGTACAGGATCTACGGCCACATGTAGGAGAAACTTAGTATCCCTTAGGTTAGTTTTCTGTAACGAAAGTTTCTCGGTTATCAGATACCGAGCAACTTTCGTGGAGGTGGGGGTGGGGTTGTCGCGGTCTAAAACTTTAGTTGCGCCAAAGGGACGTACGGACAAAACTACACGGCGACCATTTTATGTGTAGTCATAAAATGACGATTTTGTTTTGTCCGGACGTAATCACTGTGCGTTTGGAGTGGCGCCCAACACACACAGGCACTCCAGTGGTCATTAAACCAGTTTGTTTATTTATTACGTTCGTAACTCAGTCTGGCTAAGGTTTCTCCTTGTGCTCCATGCTCGACGAAACTGAAATCCCATGAGTGACTGAACGCACGGAATTGCGCGACAAATAAAACGAACAGGACTAGGACTGTTATTGTGAAAAAAAGTAAAAATCACTTGGCCAAGTCACAATGAGGGTAGCCATTGTGGGCTGTGGAAGGTTTGGAGTGTTGCCACACCAATACTAGCATAGATGCCGCCAAGATGTAGAAAAACACTTGGTGGGTAGAAGGTTTTATTTAAATTTGCTCAAGATGCACCTCAAAAAATCCGTAAAACGATTTTGAAAATAGGTGTGAGCAAAGGCTTCAGGTGTGAATACCGGTTTCTGCGAAAACCGCATCTATGCTAGAAAAAAGATGGCTGTGTTTAGGTTCCCATCTTGTGGAACCTAAGCATCGTCAGTCTGCACCGCTGGTTGGCAGTTCAGTTCGTTCTGAACAGTGGAAAGAGTAGGAAGTGTGCCAAGTGGTTTGACAAAAAAAAATAAATTGTGCCAAGTGATTTTTCGACTAGCGTCGAAAACCATAGAAAAAAACAAAAAAAAAGTGAAGTGGTTCGAGCTGCGAGCCATTTACGACCGACGAAGTACGTGGGATTTAGGACTTCGTCGCTGGACCAAGTAGAAGCCGGGAAGGCCAGGAACAGATGTGTTTGTGTGTGCTGGTGCGCTCACCACACCCAGTGTTTTACCCTTTTTTTTTCCTTATTGTCCGGTTTTTTTGGTGTTACCGCGATTCTTTTTTCTCTTTTCCGTTTTTTTTTCTGTCGCGTGTAGTCGTGCTCCGCGTTCGCTTTGGCGCGTTTTTTTGGGTGTTTGTTAGGCCCCTCGCACTCGAGCCTAGTTCCGTCCGGAACAGGTAAAATAAATTAATTCCACCGGTGGAATTGTGAGAGGGTCCAAGTCATCTCCTTGGACCCGCAACTAGAGTGCGACCCAAAAATTGGGTTATTTTTTTTCTCGTGGTAGTCCTTTTGTTTAACTCGAAAATTCGTAAAAATCGCGATATTTTAATAATAATAACATAATTTTTTTTTATCGTGATTAGGTTCTTTCGGTCCCACGGTGCGTAAATTCGATAAGACTTTGATTAAAAAGTCTTATCAAACGCACCTGCATCTTTGTTTTCGGCTTTTTTTTTATCGTAATATAAATACCCACACCCGTCTCCGCTGAGCAGGTGGCAACCCTAGTCGTCGGCACTATTGTGCACTTGGGTTCCACACAAAACAAGGGAATCAGCTGTTCGCGGCTTAAATTAAAAAAAAACGTAAAGTGCAAAAGTGTCGCGATCGTGCCGGCGTTTTAAAAATTATAAAATTAATAGTAAAATTCGTGTGCGCGACTTGTGAAATTTAAAGATAATAAGTGCCGATAGTGTCGCGACAACGAGACGACTTGTTGGACTACGTGAAAGAGTTTAACTTTAGCGGCGAAGGTACCGTTGAAGAATTCCGAAAAGATTTGCTGCTTTTGCACAAGAACCAGATCAAAAAGCGGAATTGGAACAACGCCTCACCGAACTGGAATCAAAGCACGCAAGGGGTTCTTTCCCTGGTTAACTTCCTCAACAGATACCGGTGCCCACCGTGGCACCATCAGAATTTGTGTACACAAATATATCTACACAGACGTATAATGAAGTAATGCCTGAATTACAACCACCTGTGGCACAGTGCAACCACAGCCCGTACATTACTGTGATTGACCAAGTAAGGAAGTGGTTTATGAAGTACGACGGAAGTGTATGGCCTCGGAGAAGACCATCTTCCTCGAACGATGTTTCTTCCTCATCTTCTTCATCTTCCTCGAATTATTAAGAGACCGAGCTTTGACGTGGTTTCGGAATAATAACCGGATGTGGCGTTAGTGGAGAAGCTTCAATAATATTTTGAAATATTGGACGACAATATAAGGTAGAGGCATCAGCATATTGGCGAATCGTTAAGGATTACGTCCTTGTGCTATAGATCTCAATGCGGCATTCAAGTTATAGTGAAGACCAAAAATTTTAAAGAACGTTCCGGAATAGTCGGCACGAGTACCAGCTCTACATAAAATGAAAAGATTTTGAAGATCTGGAAGACCTCATGGATTTTGGCTGAAGTTTTTGAGTGCATACATGTAGACGCGGCACCCATACGATGACCAATCTTAGCGTGTCCGGACTTCAACGAAAAGTTCACGTTACAAACCAACGCTAGTGACTACGGCCTGGGATCTGTCTTAACACAAGGTCAGGGAGGCGAGGAGAGTTATTGCCCTCACCAGGCGACACCTTAATAAGGCAGAATGTTATTACGCCCCAACAGGGAAAGAGTACTTAGCGATAGTCAAGGGGTATACGTTTGCAGTGGTCACGGACCACTTGTCTCTAAAATGGCTGAACTCAATAGAAAGTTTATCTGGTTCGTGCGTTGCGAGGTGGGCATTGTAGCACACGTTCGATACACAATATCATAGGGGAAAACTTGATGTAGTAGCCGACGGATTGTCTTGACAGTCGGAAGAATACAGTCCAGTCGGAATTTGAGCCCCAAACTAATAAAATGTGTTTGGATAATGGTCATTACACATATTCCGTGATATTAGCCGTTATGTTCGTCATTGCGAATTATGCCAGCGCTACATGCCAAGCCAACCGAGTTCCGCTGGTAAGATGCTTACCCAAATTTCGGACGAGCCTTGGTCAATTGTGTGTGATTTCGTAGTACCTCTCCCTAGGTCCAAACATGGGAATACCATACTCCAGATATTGTTCGACAAGTCCTCGAAATGGATTGAAGTGATGCCGCTGCGCAAGGCGACCAGCGATCACCTCCAACGCACATTTGTTGAGCGCATCTTAGCGTGATTTGGCGTCCTCAAAGTCCTCATCACGGATAACGGCGCATAATTCACGAGTCGACATTTTGAAATATTCTTAAACAAACTAGGAGTGACACACCACTTCACTGTCCCATATCGATGATTCCATATCAATTCAACTATTTTTGAGCAAAATCTGACCTTTGGGATTCAGATTTTTTTTAAACTTTGTGCCCCAAATAACTTAAACTGTATTTTCTGTTTTTGCGAAAACCATTTCTTTTTAAGTTATACACTGTAAAAAATTTGAAAATAGCTTAATAAAATACTAAGTGCATGTATTCAAACAGCTGTAAACCGTAAGTCGTACAGAAAAAAAACCTGAAATATAACTTAAAGACCTTGAATGAGTCGTTCTTGCGGTGTACTTATTCTGGACTCTTTTTTATGAATTTTTTTTTAATTTTTTTAGCCGGAAGTTTTGTGTCACATTTTTCAGGCTGATTGCAGTAAATTTTTCACTTTTTCAACATAGTGCCGTTATAATAAATCAATTTTTAAGGCTTAAACAAAATTTTAGCTTTGGATTCCAACAATTGCTATTTTTAACGAATTTTTAAAAAAATGCTTAAAAAAGATTTCTTACCGAAAATTTCATATATCTTTATAAATAAAATTTTTCTGTACATGGCTATGTCACTGAACTCCTCCTAAACGGCTGGACCGATTTTGATGAAATTTGGTGTGTTTGTGTGCGTCTGGGTCTGCAGGTCTGTTTTTGCTTATTGACACAATACAATCTATGATTATTTCTTCTGTTAAAGTCAAAGAGTAAACGTTAATTTTGGAGTAATGTTAAATTATTTAAGTGCTATAATAAGAGTTTAAGAGAAATGGAAAGTAAGAACATTAAGGCATGTTGCTACTTGGCGCGCTCGTGAAGATTTACGGGAGAATTTTTTTACGGGAAAGTGGTTAGAGATATGGGAAAAATTTTTTAGGGTGAATAAATACACTTAAAAAATTTTTTATAAATTTTTTTTAGTAATATTTAACATTTGTTATGTCTGAAACTTTAATTTTAAGTTGACGTGTCGATATCGGAAAGAGCAGATGGTTACCATAATAACTAAAGCTTGACAGCACCTAGAAAAACAAGAAAACAAAATTCATAAATAATATGAGTATGGTTATCGTGTGAACTAAAATTTTCAATTTCTGAAAAAATCTTATAAAACGCAAGTTTTTTTCTGGATTTTGGGTAAAAAAATATAGAAAAAATAAAAATGTTTGCAATATTTTAGTTCACACGGAAACTACGCAAGTGGAAAGTATGCGGTTAAAATTTGGAGATAACCGGACAAGGAAATTTTATGTAACGATGGTAACCAGGCATAAAAATGCAAAAAGCCTTAAATTAAAGTTTCATAACATGCATAAAATTTAAAAATTGAATGTATGTTATTAATTCACCCCAAAAAAATGTTTCCATTATCTCTTACCGTTTTCCTGTTAAAATATTTTATTTATTTCGAATACCGAACGCGCTAAGTAGGAACATGCCTGAAAGCTTCATAAGAAATTGTTTAAATAAACATTAAATCAAAATCACTCCAAAAAGATTAAAAACTTTTTACTTTAAAATTATAATTTTCCTTAACAACAAGAATTTTCCTCCAGTTTCTGTTTTTAGAACCAAAATCGTTTAACTCATAAGACGGAGCTCAACATTGAAATTAACAATAATATATTATATGTAAAAATCTAAATTGGAGCTGGAATTGCTTATGTTTAAGTGAAGAATTAGAGTAAAGTAAGTAATAGTAACATATTTTTTAAAGAAAATTTCACGAGGAATCATAATTTTAAATAAAACATATAAGTTGACTAAGAAATTTAAAAAAAAATTGTGTATTTTTTCTAAAATTTTCTTGTTCGACCGCCAAGTTATCAGCATAAAAAAAACATGTGCACTACTATTCATAGATTTATTTATACTTGCTCTTCATTGTAATTTTTAATTGAAATATTTACAAACAAAACAAGAATGCCCAAAAAAATCCATTAAAAATAATAAATGCCAGAGGAAATATAAATCTTGCTTTTCGATCTATCCATAACGAAATATCATGTGGTGTCATTTTTGAAAATGACGAATGGTCGGATTGACTTGTTTTATCTATTGATAATTTTCTCGGAATGCAATTAAATTCGATATCGTTTTTGTTATTTACTTTTTCGGTCACATATATGACAGTAGGATCTTCGAGTTTTAACATGTTTTTATATCTTCGTTTATAAGCAATCGAGCTATACCGTTCGCACATTTTTTGAGAGTTTATATTTGGGTTCAATGTTGATTTAAATATGTATTTACTGTTTATTTTTTTTAGTTCCAAATGTTTGCTTCGCCTCCAAATATTATTTACTAAAGCAAATTCAACTAAACTCCCAAAAATGAAAAAAGTACATCCTAAAAACCAAATTTCTGAGATATTTATGGAATTTATCTTGGGTATGTTTTCACCTTGAGAAGAAGTCAAAGTTATGAAAGATAACATTGTGCTTGTACCAAGTGTTGTTCGGGCTGGAGTTTGGTCAGCTTGTAACCAAAAGGAGACCCACGAGATAGCAACGATCATCATTGAAGGAAAGAAATAGTCCATCATAAAAAAATCCACTTCCCGGGTAAACTGAATGGTGAAACTTAGAGAACTATAATTTCCAGGAGATAAACCGTATCCTACATTGTCCATATCAGCAAATATAATACTTTCATTACTCCAATATCTCGTTAAAACCTATTGAGGTAAAATTACTTTTGGATCGAACATGATTGGTGACTTATGCTCCCAGTAGAGAACTAATTGAGATGAGTTGTACATATAACTTTTTAAAATAGTAGAACATTTTTTTTCATCAAATGGAAATGCTTTTTGGTTAACCCAACAGTTATTAGTAGCTTCAATCCTGAACGAAATTATAACACTTCCATTTGACGATAAAGATATAAGTTTCTTTTTTTCATTCGGTGCTAATGCACTTGAGCCGTATTGATTGGCAACGTATATTTTAGGAAGCCAAATTTTGTTTTCAAGCTCAACTTCACTTATAATTGGTTGATTTTGATGAGTTAAGAAGTTTCCATAAGCTAATCGTGGGTCGTTGTATCGAAGCTGCATTAAGCCCCGCACTTGATAATGAATAGAGCTTGTGGGTATGTTTCTTATTTCATATATTAGTGTACGAACATATACGTTCATGGGATGTGGATTTCTTAAATTACTTACGGGTCTTTCCAAGCGATCGTATCGACATGGAGCCGTTAATCTATTTATAAGCTCTTCTTGTGTTAAACTGTCGGCTCCATTTAACGTGGGACAGTACAATTTTTTAACTGTGGTTATATTCAAATTAGATTTCAGCTGAAATGCTCCCTTATGCAATGAATTAATATCACCAGTTCCAAATAACTTAATATATTCCTTGACGTTCTCATCTTGGTTGGTAAAGTAACATTCATTTTCAAGAATTGTCTGCTCAGTAAATTGAATATTACTTTCTGATTCAGATTTCTGCTCGTAGAAAAAGTATTCAGAAGGTCTTGCATTTGCAATCGACAAAATAATAGATGTAATAAGACCTAGCCACAGTAAAAAAGAAAATTTTAAAACCATTTTTGTTATAATGTGACTGCTATGAGAGACTCTAAAATAATCTCCTTAAATTTTGCACGATGATATTTGTAAGAAAAAGTTTAAAGGAATGCGTAGAAATTTATTTTCTTATTAATTTGAAGTGAACCTTTAAAGCATACCCTACGTTAAAAAATGTGGTCACATTAATTAGCTCTATAAATGAGGAAAAAAATAGATAATTAATTTCATAAAGGCGTAAAATTTCGAGTCTTTGTTAAGGGAACACACCCTCAGTTATGCTGGTTACTTTTCATTGAATATCCTCTGTCCTTGGAAAAATAAAGTGATTTCAGGCGTTTTATCAATTTCTTTTCGTTCTATAAAATTAATTTTCATTCCAAGTCACTTATGTAGGGTAATTGATTTTCTATAATACCTAAACCTTTTTTGTTGAAGTGATCGTATGTATGCATTTCAATTTAAACAAACAATAAGCTTTTAGATGTTTTTAGTGTATTCGTTATCTGAGAGATAAAATACTTTAGACTAATGTCGCATCATTACATAAAACTACGTCACTAAGTTTTTTTTTTATTTGTATATAATATTTAGGCTTAAGAGAGTTTTTAGGCAAAAGCGGGTAAAATTAAGGCATATTTAAGAAGATGTTTACTAAAAAAGTTTATTATTTATGTGGCATTTCATGTGGAGCGGACAACGAAATAATTTTATATTCTGAAATACGTTCAAAATTGGCCTATGTATGCTTTTGGGAGGTGTGAACGTAATCACACACTTTTTTATGAGGCTTACTTGGCTTAATTACTCTAAGGAATTGGCAGATATGAAATTTTTTGAAGCATTTCTTCGAAAAAAAAGATTAAAAAAAATTTGAGCAGTGATTTAAATAGAAATTTGACTATTTAAATCTATTATGAAATCAGATTTGAAATTTGATTTGTTTTTAGAAAACCGAAAGTAAAAATTTCAAAATAAAATTTTATCAACTTTAGTGTTATTTTTCATTTCGATTTTAAAATATATGTACACAAAAAAGATGATATAAAAAAATGTCAAAGTGGGATCACAATCAGTCTAAGATCTCAGTGTCACACTGATCGTGGTATCAGGCGCTTGCTTAGGTCGGCTGATTTGCGCAAAAGTTCAAAAAACCCAGCGATATTAATATGTGCTTACCTCATCAGCGCAATAAGGCTATAATAACTTATCAAAAACGTGACTTTATCAAAACGGTAAAATCTCTTAGAATTCCACAAAAATTAATATGTGGACTTGAAATTTTGCAAATAAGCTTTAATATGCACTCTGAGTATATAATTCAACCAAATCGAGAGAAAACCTCGCCTATCTCCTATACAATGTGACTTTATCGTTAAACAAAAGCGAATATATTGTGCAAAAGCTTTGACAAAAATATTTTACGAATAAACATTTAATTGACTGCTTAAGAATTTGAATATACTTCGGTTCGGCCGTGGGAGTATTTTAATTTCGGCCCAGTCGAAGATAATTTCTTACTAGTTTTAATATGTTATACATTAGAAATATAAAAAAATTTGCATTTTTCTAAAATTATAAAGGTAATTAGAGAAAATTTAATTTCCCCCCCTTAAAGAAAATTAATTTTTTGTTTTGTACTCACATCACATTTTGATAGAATCTATTACATTTTACCTTATTCCGTACACAAACCAACTAAAAAATAAGAACTTGGCAACGCAACTTTACTCAACTCAACTGTTAATTGACCTACTCTATACTCAACTAGCTATAGACTTTGTTGTAGTTATCCCATACAAATTTTAAAATAAGCGACATGAATTGAGTATAGGCTGGCGAATCGAACGCAGCTAAATAGTAAACAATGTATAATAAATAATAATAATGAATAAAAATAAAAATTAAACAGATAGTTTACTATCTGAAATAAAAACATTGTTTGAAAAAATATGGGTTTAATGAAAAAAATGTTGGATTTTAGGATAGAATTTTCCCATTGCTAAGTGGGAGCTTAACAATAGGAACTAAGGAAGCTGAAAAAATATAAAAAGATATTCAACCCGATGAAAAATGTGGAAAACGACCTATTACCGAATGCCTGGTTAAAGCCGTGTAGGCACGTGGGTTTCCTTTAAGAATTCTTTTCGCTTACCACCAAGTAAGCTCATCAGAAGGATTTAAAAATAAAATTATTCTACCGACCCTCTATAGACTGAATGTTACACATTCGAGAAAAAGTAAGGTTTATCAATAGAAATTTTTAAAATTATATAAAACATTCATGTCTAATTAAAAAAACATTAAGCATGTTGCTCTGTTCATAAGTGAACGAGCATTCATACAAATATACACAACATACACACATTCATTCAAGAAAAACGAACATAAAAAACCACCAATAAGCAATGATGAAGATAATACAAATAAATCTAAATCACTGTGAGATAGCTCAGGATATCCTTACCCAAACAGTGAAAGTCGAGAAAGCGGATGTGGTTTTGATTAGCGAACCATACAAAGCTCTCGGCAGTAATATTTGGGCTAGCGATAAAACGAAATATGCCGCAATATGGGCATGTGGGAACCACGCGTTTCAAGATATGGACGGAGATGCAGAAGGATTCGTACGTGCAAGGATAAATGGCATCCATTTTTACAGTTGTTACGCGCGACCCAGCTGGACAATCAACCAATACGAAGCAATGTTGGACAAGATAGCGGACGACATAAGGCAGAGAATAAGAGTGATAATTGGTGGAGATTTTAATGCGTGGGCTACGGAGTGGGGTAGCAGGCTCACTAATGCCAGAGGGCGCATCCTCCTTGAAACATTTGCACCCCTAGAAATTGGCTTAGCAAATAATGGCAGGGTAAACACATATCGCAAAGCAGGAATGGGATCAACTATCGATCTAACCTTTGCGAGTTACCCTATCCTTCGTAACATAAAGTGGCGTGTAAGTGAGGATTATAGCCACAGTGATCACAAGGCGATCTTCTTTGAAACATCGGAAAGAAGAACTACGCAACGGCCTAGAATAACAGTGTGATAAATAAAAACAACTCTTCATTGCTGTGTCGATATTAAAGAACTGGCTTTATTATTTTAGCTGAACTTAAAAGTACTTAAGACTATGCTTGTGTTAGTTTACATATGTATATGTTTAGCTGAGCGCTAGCAGAGAGTTGTATGTATATTTGTGTTTCAGCTGCGGGATTATGCTGATCAGACATATCCCACGTCGCTGTGCAAAAAGGTATTATGTTACGAAGCGATTGGAATAGTGCTGTTGAAGCATATTCCACATCGTTGTGTTCTACTCAAAGTGAAAGAATAATAAAGAATATATACATAGAACACCTCCCTTTTTTTTAATGAATTTATTTTTATAAATTCATGTTTAAGTCTTACTAAATATGTGTTAAAAAAAAACTTAATGTTATATTTAAATTTATAGCATATAGTATTTAGTTCAAAGTTACATTGCTTTCTGTATTAATATATTTAGTATAATATTTTATTTTTATTTCATTTATTTTTGTTTTTATTTTAAAAACTAAATGCTAACTAATAAATGCTTAGATGAAACTATATAAAATCAATCTGTATATGTTTGAATAAAATATTTTTTTTTTTTAATAAAATGTTTTAACTAAATAGTTTTGTTTTTATTAAAGTAGCAAATATATTAAATTTGAAATTAAATATTGTTTTGCTTTATAAAGTTTTTGTTTTGTTTTTTTTTTTTTTTTTTTTACTTAGCCATTCTACTGAAATCTTAACCTAAACAAGTCTCAATCTATCTTTATGAATTTTCACTTCTTTATTTGGTCCAATTTTTACAGTACAATTATTGCTATTATCAATTTCTACAATTTTGTAAGGACCCTTAAACAAGTTTTCCAACTTGTGCCCTGCCGGGTTGTCTATGTAAACGGTATCGTTTATTTTAAAATCCCGTTTTAAACAATTTTTATCATACCGTTGCTTCTGTGTGTTTTTGTTAGAAACCAGCATTTCATGTGCACGTTTGTTTGCTACTTGAAGTCTATATTTGACTTCCTTTGCATATGCTTCTATGTTATAAAGGGGATCAATTTGACAATTGATTAAACATTGTGGGTTTAAGGGTAATTTGCCATAAACCAGTTCGTATGGGCAATATCCATGAACTGTACTAGGTGTAGTATTGTAGCAATATGCAAAATACTTAATCCATACATCCCAATCTGTTTTGTCTGAGCTAATGTAGGATCTTAAATATTCATTACAAGTCCTATGTGATCTTTCAACGGAGCCTAGAGACTGATGGTGGTATGGTGTTGAGGTTTCAAAATTTATGTCCATTAGGTTGCATAATTCTTTAAGGGTTTCATTTTTATATTCTGTCCCCATGTCGGTTAAAATGTTTTTCATGGGACCAAATGTTAATATAAAATTTTCAAAGATAGCTTTGGCTACTGTTTTTGCTGATTTGTTTGTGATGGGGGTAACGACAAGGAATTTTGTTAAATCACAAACTATTGTGACAGCGTATTCATTATTATTTATTGTTTTGGGCAGTGGCCTTATAGTATCAATTTGTACTCTGTCAAAGGCTTGTATTGGAGTTGGTGTGATTATTAGTGGCTCTCGTGGTCTTCGGAGAGATTTATTTTTATTGCAACTTTCACAATTTTTAACGTAATTTTTGATATCCTTTAATATGGATCTCCAATAAAAATATTTTTTCAATTTATTCAAAAAACGAGTGACACCTAAATGTCCTCCGATTAACTTATCTTCATGAAATTTTTGTAGCAATTGTTTCTTTTCATTTTCGTCGACGACGTATTTAATTTTTTGTGTTATCGAGATTTTAAGATTTCTATTATTATTATTATTATTAAGGCCTTTTTTATTTAATAATTCATTTGCGTACGCTTTAAATGTTGATATTTCAACTAATTGAAATATATCATCTCCAGCATTTATCTGGAGTTTATGAATGGAAAGTTCACTGGCCTCTTTTTCTAGCCTTAGGAAGAATCGTTTAAGATCAATTTTCCCATTAGTGAGATATTCATTCAAATCAATCGATTTTAAAATTTTCCTTCCGTTTTTGAAAATAAACCTTGGTTTACTTTGGAATGGGTAAAATTTTAAAAATATACTTTTTGCTACTTCTTCAGGATTGAATGTTTCAAAACAAGTTAATTCAATTTCATCTTGAATCTTTGCATTTTCATCACATGGTGTGGTTTTCTTTGTACTAGGTCTAGTTGTCATTTTGAAAACAGTTTTGTTATGTATTTTTTTTATTTCACTAAAATCAATACGTGATAACGCGTCTGCTCCACAATTTTTTGAGCCTTTTATATATTCGACTGTAAAATTATATTCTTCTAAATCCAATCTTAGACGAGTTAATCTCGATGATGCGGTTTTCAGTGAATATAAATACGTTAAAGGCTTATGGTCACTTTTAACAATGAATTTGTTACCGTATACATATGGTCGGAAATAATTAATAGCCCAGTGAATGGCTATTAATTCTTGTTCGATTGGAGCTTTATTAGACTCTCCTTTAGTCATTGCTCTGGAAGCATATGAAATAGGCAATTGGATACCATTGTGCTCCTGACTGAGGATAGCACTGCAAGCAATTTTGGATGCATCAGTTGTGATGAAAAATTGCTTGGATAAGTCTGGATATTGAAGGATTTTGGGGTTTAAAAGTGATTTTTTTAAATACTGAAAAGCTGTTTCACACTCTGTTGACCATTTAAAAGAATTGTTTTTGCGTGTTAAGCGTGAAAGGTGTACCGAATGGTGAGTGAATTTAGGGATGAACTTTCTGTAATAGTTACAGAAGGCAACAAACCTTCTTGTTTCGTCTGGGTTAGTCGGTTTTGGGTATTTTTCTATTATTTCAAATTTGGAGGGATCAGGTAGTATGCCATCTGCTGTGCATTTATGTCCTAAATAGGTAACTTCTGGTTTGAAAAAGGTGCACTTATCAGGGTGAAGTTTAAGATTTGTTTCTCTGCATGTATTAAAGACTTTAGTTAAATTGTTGAACATATGTTGTTCAGAACATCCTATAACAATCAATCCATATATATAAAAGCTTGTGAGGGTTCGAGGCCTGAGAAAGCTAAATTCATCATTCGCTGGAAACTATTAGGAGCAATTTTCAAACCATAAGGAAGTCTAGTGAATCGAAATGATCCTTTTTCCGTCGAGAAGGAAGTAATGTCCCTCGAATTATCTTCCAGCTCTATCTGATGGAAGCCTGACATTAGATCTAAACAGCAAAAGTATTTTGCTCGACCTAACTGGTCTAAAATATCTTCGATACGCGGCAGAGGAAATTTATCTGCCACAAGTTTTTTGTTTACCTGCCTATAGTCGACCACAAGACGCCATCGTTTTTCGCTATTGTTTGGCAGTGATTTTTTCGGTACTAACAAAATTGGGCTAACTAGAGCATGATTTTTCAATAATATTATCATCTTCTAATTTTTTGACTTATCTATTGATTTCATTTTTTTGAGAGTGAGGCGTTCTGTAATTTTTTACATATACGGGGTTTTTATCTGTTAGAGAAAGTTTTTGTTTATAGAAGTTGTTTGCTGATATTGTTTCAGTATCAAGTGCAAAAATGTCTAAGTAATCTTCACATAATTGCATAAATTTGGTTTTAACAAAGGATGGAAAGTTTTTAGATAATCTGTTTAAAATGTCTGTATCACGTTTTATAGGGTGGTTGCTAGTTTGCACTATATTGTAGTCGGATAATTTTTCCGTTTTAATTTCAACATTTGACAAAAATTTGTTGTTTATTGTAGTATTTATTACTCGAATAAAAGGGCTATTGTACGACACGATCGTGTTAGCAACAAATATTCCGTCTGCTATAAGTTGATTTGGAACAAAAAGATCTTCTCTATTTTTTATTATAATTTGTCTTATTACCTCGGAACGCGCGGGTATAGAAAATATATTTGTAGAAGCGTTATCTAATAAATTTATTGAGATTCCATGGGCAAAGTTATTGGGCCTGATAGTGAGTAAATCTTCGTTGCCCATATTTTGGTAACTGAGGATGCAATTGTATTTCTTTATAAAGTCAAGACCAATAATACCGTCACAGCTTATTGGGAAATCTTCGTTTACTATATGAAAGTCAATTGGTACAAAATAATTTTGAACTAGAAGGTCAGATTCTACCACTCCTAAAGATTGTATCACTCCAGTTCCTATTCCAGTTAAATTTGTTCTTATTGTTTTGCTTACAGGCAAATGAGCCTTTATGGTATTTTCCTTAATAAGTGAAACTTCCGCACCAGTATCTACAAGAAAAACACACACACCGTTACTAATTGATGTTTTAAGTTTTACGTAACTATTTAAATTGAGATTGAAATTAAAAATTGTATTATAAAGTTGATTCACACCGGTATTTTGTTCAGTCTGATTTTGACTAATCGATACATTATTAATATTTTTAGGACCACTATTATTGTTTTGGCTCCCAGTAGCCTCTTTTACTGGGAGTTTGTACCGTTTTCCTGATAATTTTCTACAATTCTAACGTTTCTGTTATTATTTAATTATTTCCCCGATATGTACGATAGCTATTGTTATAGCCTCGACCTCTATTATTATTATAATTTCCGTTGTAAAAATTCTGTCTTGCCCCTCTGAATGGGCCACGGCCACGACCGCGTCCATTGAAATTATTTTCATATCTTTGGAAATTATTCCGGTTCCTATTATAATATAGTACCGAATGTTCATTTGCAGTTGCTTCAGTGCAACTGTTGATGAATTTGGAAACGGCCTCGTTCATATCGGTGAACTGGCCCGATTCCATTATAAGTTTAACTTTTGGGCTTGTGGAGTTTTTGGTCATCGCTTTAACCGCAGCATTTGTTGCGTATTTAGCCGCTAGGGGATTTTGTAGACCATCTGCAATGTATGCGGATTGAAGAGTTTTAGTTAATTCTTCTATTTCTTTTACATATGTTGTGGCTGTTTTACCATTTTGTTTTGTATTATTTAATTTTGCCGTTATGAGCTCTACTGATTCCCCCTTTACTGATGTATATAGTTTATTAATAACTGCCTGAATATTTTCCTCAGTTCCGGCTATTAAATTCCTGGCGTTGCCTTTCAGCTTAGTTTTGACCAAGTTCACTGCAACAAGGTCATGGTCTTCTTTAATGCTATTAACGAGGTTAAGAGCATCGATAAAAGTTTGTAGATTTTCAGATCTACCATCAAATTCTGGTAGAATTTGTGACGCTATACGCAGAAATTCTACTGCTGTTTGAGTCATTTTTGTTGAATTTATTGTAGTGGTACTGTATGTTCGTTTTGTTCTTCATCTGTGTCAGAGCTATTTATTACAGTATAATCTGATTTAACCTCCTTATCTAGCGTAGTTGGTATTTTGAATTCTATTTGTCGTTTTGTGCTTATTTTTATTAGATTGTCCCTAAATTTCCAAAATATTTTATTAGTTGTTGCCTTATGATCTGGTGTAAGTTAATTGTAGTTAACATTGAGAATGCTCCTAATTCCGTTGAAATTATCTATTAAAATTTGTATATGTCTATCTAATGTTTCTTTTTGAATTTGCCTATTGTTATTTAGACATTTAAAAGACTTATCGAATTCTGTTTTATATGCGCTGATTTTATCTAGTATATCTTCCCACTTCATATTTCTTAATTATTATCGCCATTATATTGTTTTATTTTTGTTTTAGTTTTGCTTTTGTTTTTAAATTTTATCCATATTTGCTTGGGAGTATGTTCGAATATTTTTTTTCTTTAGGCACTTGTTGTGCATCATGTATAGCTTAATAATTAAATATGCAGCTAGAATAGTTGCTATGATCCATAGTGGGATCTGGAGCGATTCTGTTCCCTTATTTGTATTTATTACTTCATTTACAACATTTGCTCGTGGATGATCTACATATGTCTGATTTTGGTCCACACATTTTTATTTTTAATTTATGTTTTTAAAAGTAACTTCAATAGAAATGTATGAATATCAATATATTAGAATAAGGTGAATAATTTTGAAATACATAATTGAATATTGAGTGAGCAAAATATATTTTTATAATTAACTTATATACAATGTTATGCATTCATTAATAATATTAATTCACTTGCGACATTTTAAACTTCTTTGGTTGTAGTTGCTGGCAGCTAGAAGACAGCATTCCTGGTTGTAGTTGACACACTGGACAATGACGATGTAGGCGGTTGATGAATACTTTTCGGTTGATGAGGAAGTTGATGATGTACTTAATTCTTTTCACATTGAATTAATTAATTAAATTCAAATTGTTCACATTGCCACTGTTATTTTTTTTTTTTAAATCATTTTAAATATAAGTCGTTTAGTCAGTTTGCCTTTAGCATTTTTTTTTTTATTTTTTTTATTTATTTCATTGGTACTTGAATAGTTTCTTTTGTTTTTACTATTTTCTTTCAAACTGCCACACTTAAAGGATTAAAGCAGTATTTTTTTTTTTTAATGTATTCATGTTCTTTGTTGGATAAATTAACATTGAGAAAAAAACAGTTTCTTTTATTGGATTTTTCTTATAAATTGGAGCATTATAATATTTGCTTTGTTTTATAGCTCGATCGCGCACACTTGGCTATTTTTCGTAACCATTAGTTTTTATTATAACCATTCGTTTTTCGTCACGGTCGCCATGTGATAAATAAAAACAACTCTTCATTGGTGTGTCGATATTAAAGAACTGGCTTTATTATTTTAGCTGAACTTAAAAGTACTTAAGACTATGCTTGTGTTAGTTTACATATGTATATGTTTAGCTGAGCGCTAGCAGAGAGTTGTATGTATATATTTGTGTTTCAGCTGCGGGATTATGCTGATCAGACATATCCCACGTCGCTGTGCAAAAAGGTATTATGTTACGAAGCGATTGGAATATTGCTGTTGAAGCACATTTCACATCGTTGTGTTCTACTCAAAGTGAAAGAATAATAAAGAATATATACATACAACAACAGGTCCACTATGGAAGGACAGTCTGTTCGACAGGGACACATTCGAGGAAACGCTCAATACCCCTAATGCGCATACTGCTGGATCTGCCGAAGACCTATCGCGTCAACTCACACGTGTTATCGTTGAAGCATGTGATGCAGCAATGCCCAGGAAAAAAGCAACCGGAAGAAGAGCTCCATGTTACTGGTGGAACAATGAAATAGGAGCGCTCAGAGCAAAATGCCTCAAGGCTCGACGTAAAGTTCAACGGGCTAGAGGAAGAACCGATTTCCCACAACTTCTGGAGACATTCAGACAGATAAGATGGGAATTAGGAAGGGCAATCAAAGGGAGCAAAGCAAGATGCTTCAAAAGAATTTGTGACGAAGCTGACATCAATCCGTGGGGCACGGCCTACAGAATGGTTATGTCCAAACTCAAAGGCTGTAGATCCCCACAAATAACATGCCCGATAATGCTGAGAACCATTGTAGAGCATCTGTTTCCCCAAAGATCAAACAATATGAATACAATTGTTCGGGAAATAGACGCTGCAAGTATCCCAATGATCACAATGGATGAACTACAGAGAGCTGTTACGAGAATAGGAGACAAGAAGGCACCTGGACCCGACGGAATTCCAAACAAAACTCTGAAGGTCGCCGCACAAAAGAAACCAGACATGTTCATTGCAACCATGCAAAAATGTCTTGAGGAAGGAGTGTTCCCAGAACAGTGGAAGCTCCAGCACCTAGTTCTACTGCCAAAAGGAAGCAACGCACCCGGAGACCCATCGTCATATCGCCCGATATGCCTGCTAAACACAATGGGAAAGATCTTTGAGCGGATAATATACGATAGATTGCTCAAAGTAATGGAGGATAAAGGAGCCTTATCAAACCACCAGTATGGATTCAGAAAATCGCGATCTATTATCGACGCCATTAAAATGGTAGTAGATATTGCATCTGAAGCCATTAAAGGACATTCCTGGAGGTGGGGGACAAAAAAGTACTGCGCTGTAGTGACACTTGATATCAAAAATGCTTTCAACTCGGCGGACTGGTCCCTTATTAGGAGGTCACTTGCGAGAATAGAAGTGCCTCACTACCTGCAGCGTATAGTGGCGAATTACTTCACCAACAGGAAGCTAAAGTACGACACAGAAGAAGGACCCAAATATTTCACTGTGTCCGCAGGGGTACCCCAAGGATCCGTACTGGGTCCCCTGCTCTGGAATCTAATGTATGATGGTCTCTTAAGATTGAGGCTACCACAAGGAGTCCAAGTCATCGGTTTCGCGGATGACATAGCTATCGTGACCGTTGCGAAACACACTCGAGAAGTGGAGCTAGCCACAAACGCAGCAATTGTCCAGATTAAGGAGTGGCTCGATTCTGCAAGCCTCGAACTGGCGAACCACAAAACAGAAGCGGTTCTTATCACAAGTAGGAAAAATGTAGAATTCATCAATATTCAAGTTGACAACATGAATATCCAGTCAAAGGAAGCAGTTAAGTATCTTGGAGTGATGCTCGAAAACAGGCTGAAGTTCAAAACACATGCGGATTATGTGACCAAGAAAGCTGCAACATTACAAGCAGCACTTTCCAGGATACTACCAAACATTGGTGGACCCGGCTACAAAAAAAGGATTCTTCTATCTAGAGTGGTCAGCTCTGTCCTCTTATACGCTGCACCAGTCTGGGCAGAAACTCTTAAAAGGAAAGAGACTTGCCGGCAACTATCCTCAGTGTACCGGCTCAGTGCACTCAGAACAATAAGCGGTTACCGGACGATATCGGACGAAGCTGCGTACATAATAGCTGGAATGATCCCCATTGACATTCTAGCAGATGAGATGAGGAAAATTTACCAAAGGAGATCCACATTGCCAACGGAAGCTAACGCAACCAGGATGATCAAAGAAGAAGAAAGAACTCGATCTATGGACCTATGGCAATCTCGGTGGAATAATTCACCAAAGGGTAGATGGACTCACACCCTTATACCATCAATCGATGTATGGATAAGCCGTGCACA
This sequence comes from Pherbina coryleti, assembly GCA_943735915.1. Taxonomy (NCBI): domain Eukaryota; kingdom Metazoa; phylum Arthropoda; class Insecta; order Diptera; family Sciomyzidae; genus Pherbina; species Pherbina coryleti. The sequence goes on along the minus strand of OX030951.1, from coordinate 97,838,278 downwards.
AGGAAACTGCAATTACCACTTAACGCAGTTCCTCTCTGGCCACGGTGGATATCGTAGATACCTTTTCCGATTTGGACACGATACATCTCCTTATTGCCCGGAGTGTCCAAACCAGGAGGAAGACGTGAAGCATGCAATATTTGACTGCATTCGTTTCACGGAACTGCGAGGAACTCTACCAAGTCCAGAATTACTTATAGAGCGGATGGTGGATTCAGTAGAATATTGGATGCATATCTGTGCACTCGTCAAGAATGTACAAGGTGAATTGCGGAGAGCTGAAACTGAAAGAAGATTAGCAGGAACAACAGAAACACTGGAGTAGCATAAATTGCTTGCCAGCCACACGAGGTAATACCTAGCGGCAGTCCCGTGGGGAGAGTGGCAGAAGTGTGCAGGGTGTGGTTTAGTACGTAGGCGCATACCTGAAATTTTAGTAAGGAATGCGAATCGTGCATGCCAATGGCACGGGCCACTGGTATCTATGAAGATTACACATCCCTTGGGCGCATAAAAAAAAAAAAAAACACACACACACACACACACCGAAACCGAAAGAGAACGCACAGAGATTCGAGAAATCAGCTTAAGAGAGTGGCAGGAGCGATGGGAACAATCTACTAAAGGAAGATGGACCTACGAACTGATTCCCAACATTAAAACGTGGATTAGTAGGCGGCACGGTGAAGTAAACCACCATATGGCACAATGGCTCTCCGGTCATGGCTGCTTCCGACAGTATCTGTATAAGTACAAGTATGTTGATAGCGAACTATGCTTATACTGCAACAACAAAATAGAGAACGCAAGACACGTAGTGACAGAATGCACACGCTTCGAAGAAGACATCGCAGAGCTACATCGAAGCAGGCAAAATACAAACCCGTTGCAGATTGTACAACACATGATGACATCACAAGAAACATGGGACACAGTCAGCAGCATAATCACGCGTATTATACAAAAAGTACGCGCAGACGAGATCACACATAGAGTAGAAGACGAGAATAGGCCAGTGTAGTATAGATTAGTATGGGTCTTTGTACTAGAGTGCAACAAAATCCTACACGGAAAATAGAAGGGGCTTATAGAACTAGCGACAAACACTAACCACAGATGACTAGTGAGCGTAAGATGCTCTGTCCGCCTTCCGAAGTAATACCGAGAGGTGGTCCCGGGGGGATGTACGGACCTGGGGAGAGGTGTTTTTAGCGGGTTAAAGTTTCGCACTCAGGCTTTCGATGCTTTTCACCTTGGGGAAAAAAAAAAAAAAAAAACACACACACACACACACACACACCAAAAGCAAATGACGGAAGCAATTGAGAAAATTTCTACCCCACACGAGAGCACTGTCCCGAACCGTAAGTGGACAAAAGTTCGGAAAAAACGAAGAAAAGTGAGGAGGCCACCGCGAAAAGACGCCATCGTAATAAAAACGACAGGCGCAGCTTCCTATGCTGATATTCTCAGACAGGTTAAGGCTGAACCTCAACTAAAAGAGCTTTGCCAAAATGTATGTGGCGTGAGAAAAACGGCCAAGGGAGAGCTCCTACTTCTCCTGGAGAAAATCTCGGACCCTGCCTCCGGAAAGTTCCAAAACGCAGTACAAACGGTACTCGGAACTAATGCCGAAGTCAAAATCTTCACCGAAGTTATCCAAATAGAGATAAAAGATATCGATGAGGTCACAACGAAAGAGGAAGTGCTTGAGGCACTAAAACACCAATTTGCTGAATTGAAGGTGTCACCATCCAACATACTCAGCCTACGCAGAGCATATGGAGGCACCCAAACAGCAACAATCAGTTTGGCACCCGAAAGCGCCTCAAAGCTGACTAAAGCAGGCAAAATTAGAATTGGATGGGTTGTTTGCCGCATAAGGTCTAAAACAAACCCCATGAGATGCTTTAAATGTATGGACTTCGGCCATATTGCATTAAAGTGCAAGAGCGAAGAAGACTGCTCAAAGTCCTGTTTTAGGTGTGGCAGCCTGAGCCATCGTGCCAAAGCATGCGAAAACGCAGCAATATGCAGGCTATGCGTAAGACATAAGAAGTCTGACACAAAGCACGCGACAACGAGCATTAAATGTCCGTTTTACCAGAAGGCTTTGCGAGAGATTAAAGCACGATAAGGTTCTACCAGCTTAATCTCAACCATTGCGAAGTTGCACATGATCTCTTGAAGCAAAACGTGCGGGATGTAAACGCCGATGTTGCCATCCTCAGCGAGCCCTATCGTACTAGGAACTCCGGTGACCAGATCAGTGATAGATCTGGGAAAACATCCATATGGTACTGTGGCCACAGACAGCAGCAAATTAGAGACACAAAATCTATGAACTACTTCGTGAGGGCTAAACTAGGTGGACTCTATGCCTATAGCTGCTACCTATCCCCAAGCCTTACTCTACAAGAAGCCACGAATGTTCTAGAAGAAATAGCAGATGATGCTGTAGTAAGACACCCAATAGTTATCGCGGGTGACTTTAATGCATGGTCAACTGACTGGGGATGCCCAAGAACAAATTCGAGAGGTCAAGCACTTCTGGAGGTGTTTGCGAGCTTAGATATCGTTACGCTGAACTATGGACAGCAAAACACCTTTGAAAGAGCTGGGATGGGTTCCATAATTGACCTAACTTTTGTGAGTAGCAGCCTATGGCCAGAAACTGCATGGCAAGTAAGCGAACACTACACCGGAAGCGATCACCACGCAATCATATTCAGCACGGGAGACTCCGTCATAAGAAGGGTGTGCAAAAACCAGAGGAGATACAAAGAAAGCACTCTGGATACCAGCGTTCTAGAGGTCATGCTCGCAGGTATGTCTGCAACTGGCTATGCTAGAGACAAGGCCTCGCAAGTGATGAAGACTGTAATAAGAGCATGCGACGCCGCGATGGTTAGAAAAGGTAGAGGTAACAATCACCGGGCGCCAGTCTACTGGTGGACTGATGAAATTTCAAGCCTGCGAAGGTGCTGCATAAGAGCGAGACGTACATACTATCGCTCGAGAGGCACAGAGGAATTTCTACCAAACCAGTGGCGTTTCAAAGCCGCAAGAACTCAACTTAGAAAGGCCATAAAAATGAGTAAATCCCATTGTTTCAACCAAATCTGCGACGACGCTGAACAGCAGCCCTGGGGCTTTGCATATAAGCTCGTTATGAAGAAGCTCTCTTCGTTTAGGCAACCAAAACCTACGTGTCCCATACTGTTGAGGAACATAGTCCACACACTATTTCCACAACAACCCGACACGCCAGCACTAAACAGAGAAGTTGAAACAGAGTTACAAAATTTTCAAAATGTAACCAATGAGGAGCTCCTAAAAATAGCCAAAGAAGTTGAAGACAATAAAGCCCACGGACCTGACGGAGTCCCAAATAAGGTGCTCAAGATTGCGATAGAGCAGAAAATAGAGATTTTCGTTGACCTCTACAATACATGCCTAAAAGATGGCGTCTTCCCAACAATGTGGAAGCGACAAAGACTTGTGTTGATCCCGAAGAATACTAGTTCCATAGAGGATCCATCGGCCTATCGTCCACTTTGTATGCTCGATACTGCCGGCAAAATCCTAGAACGATTGATAAGCAATAGACTGGATGCGTCAATTAAAGATGCCGGAGATCTTTCCAACCAACAGTATGGTTTCCGCAAAGCTCGGTCAACAATAGATGCAATTGGAGCGGTGAAAAAAATTGCACTCCATGCAATCTCAGGAACTCGATGGTTGTACGGTGACAAAGAGTACTGTCTAGTTACAACACTCGACATAAAAAACGCATTCAATTCTGCGAATTGGACCAGAATACTGGAAGCTCTTGCACGCTTTAGCGTCCCCTCCTACCTTTGTAGAATCATTCGAGATTACCTCGAGGATAGAATTCTCTACTACGAAACAGAAGGGGGTACTGAAAAGTATAAAGTTACTGGCGGAGTCCCACAAGGATCAGTGTTGGGTCCAGTCCTATGGAACATAATGTATGACGGGGTACTACGTCTACAGCTGCCAGAGAGGGCCCATATTATCGGGTTCGCAGATGATATTGCCCTCATAGTAGTAGCAAAGCATTTGCACAAGGTTGAAGATAAGTGCAACCAAGCGATTATAGCAGTGCGGCAGTGGCTGAATACAGCGGGTCTCAGTTTGGCTGAGCACAAAACCGAGGCAGTGCTAATAAGCAGCCGAAAAGTCGTTGAGACCGCTAGAATATCGGTTGGTGAACATACAATTGTATCGAAACCATTCGTTAAATACCTTGGCGTTATGATAGATCATAGGCTTAACTTTAAGCAGCATCTTTTATACGCAAGAGGAAAAGCGGGAGGCGCAGCTGCAGCGCTAACAAGAATTTTGTCGAATACCAGAGGTCCTAGACAAACCCATAGAAAGATCATAGTTACTGTCGTCAGATCAATACTTTTGTACGCAGCCCCCATATGGGTCGAGGCAACCAGATTCAGCTCCTACTTACGAAGCATAGAATCGGTGTATCGTATCTGTGCACTTAGAGTATGCTGTGCGTTCCGAACTGTCTCCTCGGATGCAGCGATGGTTATTGCGGGTACTCCCCCTATAGATCTTCTTGCGAACGAGAACGTGACATACGATTCGCTTCCACTCGAACTGCCTAAGTCCTCCAAACGTAGGATAGCGCGAGACCGCAGTGTAGCAGTGTGGCAGATGCGCTGGGAGGCATCACAGAACGGACGATGGACGCACCGCCTAATTCCAAATTTGGAACCGTGGCTTAACAGGCGTCATGGTGAGGTAGATTACTACCTCACCCAAATACTAACTGGTCATGGGTGCTTTAAGTCGTACCTTCATAGATTCAAGCACGACGAAAATCCGTTTTGCAGTTTCTGTGCTGGTAGTGTTATTGAAGACGCCGAACATGTCTTTTTCGTCTGTCCGAAATTTAACGCCGAAAGACTAGAGCTAAGCAATAACCTAGGGAGGTCACCAACAGTGGAAACTCTCGTGGGCATTATGCTTAACTTTGAAGAAAACTGGATCTCAGTAGGCAATATGGCATGCGCCATAACCAAAGAACTGCGTCGTGTAGAAAGACTGCGCAGATCAACTGCAGACTCTATGCTATAGACAAAGTTGGTAGGCCGCACCGTGCAGATTTGCTGAAGATCAGAGGTTAGGGGGTGATGAAGCCCTGCGCTCATCTTGGAAGGTATTGCAGTCGATTGTACCTTGCGTCTTCGTCTAGGGATTCATATGCCCGAAGTGATGTCATTCCAAGAAAAGGCCGCTGTCGATAGCACCGTCAGCGTCTTCGTCAAGGGACCATTTCCCGAAGCGGCCTCCCCCCGAAATCCCCTCTCCAAGAAGAGACCGCAGTCGTTAGCACCGTCAGCGTCTTCAGCTAGGGACCATTTCCCGAGGCGGTCTCCACCTGATGCATCATCATCACGATGAGCCTCCAACGCGTCATTGCATATTAAGCACAGCACATCATCGCTTTGGAATCTAAACAAGCATGATCTGCAAAAGGTTTCTTTGTTAAGAAGAAGCGTAGAATCGTAGATGAGTAAACATACTCAATCCTGCCCTACGAAGTAATGCCTCGATTGGTGGTTCCGTAGGGTCTTGCAGGAGGAGAGAAAAGTAAGGAGTGGTTTAGTCAGTATACCATACCAGGGACTCTGACACTATTTGGAAGTACGGGCTTCCATTTGTCTATAAAAGATTCCCTCCTGTCGTCTTTAACAAAAAAAAAAAAAAAAAAAAAAAACAAAAAAAAAAAAACAAAAAAAACACATAGATGCCCCAACTTCCAAAACCGAGCGATAAGGATGGACAAAAATCATACCAAAACGGAAGAAAAGGTCCACAACGATAAAAACGCGACCAGACGCGATTATAATAAAAAAGAAAGACGAAACGTCATATGCAGCTATACTGAAAACGCTGGAAGACAGTGACAGCCTGCAAGAACTGGGCGCAGCTGTGCGCACAATGCGACGTACGCAAAAAGGTGAACTTCTCCTAGAGCTGCGGAAACGCGATGACATTCACGCATCCTCATACCAGGAGCAAGTAGTTAAGGTGCTCAGCAAGGCTGCTGAAGTAAACGTCCGGACACAGATGGCCACGATAAAGTGTCAAGGACTAGTACGAGAAGTGACAACAAAAACTGCTCTGTGCGATGCCATGGCCAAAACCTTCAGCATAAGCAGACCTGAAGAATCAGCAGTGCGTATAAGCAAGGCTGCACGCCGTGGCACAGAAACCGCATACATAACGCTAATGGCACAAGATGCAAAGAAGGCACTACGGGCAAAGTTCTTCCAGGTTGGCTGGACTAGGTGCCAAATATCGGAGGTAAGCATACCTCAAACATGCTACAGGTGCTGGGAGTTTGGCCACAAATCGGGTAACTGCAGCAAACCGGACCGAACAAAAATGTGCAGACGCTGTGGAGAGGATGGTCACATGGCAGCATCATGCCAAAATGCAGCAAAGTGTGCACTAAAGATGCTCAGAAAAAGCATCTATGAGATTCATTCAACTCAACCTGAATCACTGCACAGCGGCTCACGACCTACTTAAGCAGAGTGCATATGAGCTTAAAGCGGACGTCGCACTAATAGCGGAGCCATACAGACAAGAGGACGGCCACAGCTGGACAAGCGACGCCACAGGGAATACAGCAATCTGGGTGCTGGGAGCTTACCCCAAGAAGGCGACAATGACACCAGTGAAAATCGGCTTCACATGGATATTCATCAATGGAATCTACGTGTTCAGCTGCTATGCGCCACCTGGCATGTCCGTGAGTGACTTCAAGCAAATGCTAACTTTACTGGAGCTCGAAACAGCAGGGAAACGCCCTCTTATTATCGCTGGAGATTTCAACGCGTGGTCACTGGCCTGGGGCAGCAAAAAGACTGGCATAAGAGGGCGGCTATTGGAAGACGCGATGAGTGCTATGGGTCTCACATTACTCAACACGCCCGGTATTCACACGTTCGAGAGAGGAGAAAAGCGGTCGATAATTGACCTCGCGTTCGCAGACGTAAGCACTGTATCACGCGCAACATGGCGGGTCGCCGACATTCATACGCACAGCGATCACAGAGCGGTCATCATTGAAATCTGGACGAAAAACTCAAAAAATAAGCCGAAAAAGCTCCAAAACAAAAACTGGGCAGCTAAGAAGATGGACATAGAATCCTTTCATCAGGCGTGGAATAATACACTGATACCAGTTGGCACAGCTGCAACCATGGCAAAATCAGTTATGAGTAGGCTCGAGATGTTGCCATGCCACGAAAGGTTACTATACCAGACAGAAAGCCGGCATATTGGTGGAATGACCAAATTGGCAGAGCTCAGAGCCGCATGCAACATGTCACGCAGAAGAATGCAGCGAGCTCACGGCAGAGATATCTTCGCCGAAAGACACGCCACGTACTGCGCTAACAAAGCTGCTTTTAAGAATGAGGTAGCTTTAAGCAAACACCGGCTATACATCGAGCTTAGAGACAGTGCGAACGACGACCCCTGGGGGTCGGCTTACCGCATGGTAATGCGAAAAGTAAAGGGACCGAAGGCACCCCAGCCCACATGCCCCATTTTACTGAGAAAGATAGTGCTAGCAATCTCTCCCCCACAAGAAGAATCGAACCACATCGACACTGATAATTTCGTGGAAGCTGAATTTCCAGCAGTTACAACACAGGAAGTTCTCGCAGCTACCTCAAGAATAAGTGATGACAAAGCCCCTGGGTTAGATGGCATTCCGAATAAAGCACTAAAAGCCGCGGTACGTGCCAAGCCGGAAATCTTTGCACGCGTATATAATGAGTGCCTTAAGGAGGGTACCTTTCCGTCACCATGGAAGAAGCAGCGACTGGTATTATTACTTAAGCCTGGGAAACAGCCTGACCAACCCTCATCGTACAGACCACTCTGTATGTTAGATTCGGCGGGCAAACTCCTAGAAAGAATAGTCTGTGACAGACTTCAGGCAAACTTGGAAGGAGAAGCAGGTCTATCCCATAACCAGAACGGTTTCAGACGAGCACGCTCAACTGTCGATGCTATCAGCAGCGTGATCCAGATTGCACGTAATGCACTCACGGGGACGAGAGCCACTCGCAGATACTGCGCCATTGTCACACTTGACGTGTGAAATGCCTTTAATTCTGCAAACTGGGAGCGAATAATCCAAGCACTAGTTGGTTTCGATGTACCAAAATACCTGCTGCGCATCATCCGTGACTACTTCCGCGAAAGAGTGCTGTACTATGACACAGAGCAAGGACCAGCACAACATAAAGTTACAGGAGGCGTACCGCAAGGATCTGTTCTAGGGCCGACACTGTGGAACGCAATGTATGACGGCGTTCTAAGAATCAAAATGCCAACCGAAACGACGTTGATTGGATATGCTGACGACATTGCCTTAGTGGCGGTCGCCAAGCGCACCGACGAGCTCTCCATAACCTGCAACAACGCAATCGCGTGCGTGAGACGCTGGCTTTTAAATGCTGGCCTAGAGCTGGCAGCCCAGAAAACGGAACTAGTACTTGTTACCCCAAAAAAGAGGACGGGGTGAGATCAATGTCGGGGGCTATGACATAACATCAAAGCCTCACATCAAATATCTCGGGGTCCTTATAGACCAGCGCCTGAGCTTTAATGCGCATTTGCTGGCAGCGGCAGATAAGGCGAGAGCCATAAACGGTGCACTTACGCGCATATTACCAAATATTGGTGGTGCCCAAGGAGAAAGAAGACTCCTACTGTCAACTGTGGTAGATTCCGTGCTGCTATATGCGTCACCAATATGGGCAGATGCAAAAAACACAGCAATTGAACCACTGAGAAAGGTCAACAGATTAAGTGCGTTGAGAGTAGCATGTGCCTACAGGACAGTCTCAGACGTAGCCATTGGGGTCATTGCTGGTAAGATGCCAGTTGATATCCGGGCGTCGGAATTGAGACGGCTTTACCCCCAGCAAGGGATCAAACCTACGAGTGAAGATAGACGGCGGGAGCACGCTCGCGCTATTGAGGAATGGCAATCGCGTTGGGAGCGAGCTAATAATGGGAGATGGACGTACCAACTTATACCGTGTATCCACGATTAGCTGTTGCGTAAACATGGCTCACTGGACTACTATATAACACAAGTAGTCACCAACCACGGATGCTTTCGTCAGTACCTAAACAGGTTCCACATTGTAGGCGATCCTAACTGCCCAGAATGTCCTGACATACCCGAAGACGCAAAGCATGTAATTTTCGTCTGTCCCCGCTTTAGGGCAGAACGGGCAGAACTCGAAGAGATTACGGGGGTACAAATTGCTGTTGACAATCTGATACCGACGATGTGCCAATCCAAAAGTAATTGGATCGCAGTGTGCACTTTCGCAAAAAAAGTGATGCAGACTTTGAGAATGCTTGAACGGGCTGATCGTGACAACTTGTCAGCACAAGAAAGCCAACAGCCGACGAATCACACCATACAGATGCCTTCCCCTGATTCCACAGTTGAATACCCTCACAGAGGTGACAACCAAGACAGGACGGAGACAATCACAGACGATTAAGCTAAGTGCTCACGATGGCCTTCCTGACGTAGAACTACATCGGTGTCCCAGGAGGGTAAGCCGTCTTGACAGCGTGCAGGTTTAGTGGGTTAAAGTCTCACACTACCAGAGGCTTTCGATGCTTCCTGTACGAAAAATATTAAAAACAAAAACACACACACACATTCATACAAACAAAAGAAAAAAATCAAAAAAGCTATTTTAGATGATAGTAAAATAAAATAAATACCTTGAAAATATATTTTTCAGTCTGCACGGATCATTATATTCAAAAACGAACGACAATTATTTTAAATTACTTTTAAATACATTAAATAAATGTACATGTGATTTTGTAAACGAAAAGTTCATTATTCTGGAAGTTAAATTGAAAAATATAAATTTTCATATAATAACAGCGTTTACAAAGTTTGCACAGAAAATCTCAGGCAATAAAATTTCGTAGGTAACATTCCAGGCTCATTTTCATAAACGTGCACACCAATGCATACCTTTCCCCCCCCCTCGAAAAATTCCTGCGGACGCCCATGCGTAGCCATTTAACAAAAAGTGTGCTCATCACTGATCAAAATTTTCAAATTATATTATAGATCAGTGATGCACACGAGATGCTTACGGAGCCACTCGGCTTTCACATACGAGTCGTGTGTGCGAAGGTACCGAACTTATACGACGCTAGCAGAGAATCAGTTTGCGTTTGCACTTCATGGAGTGAGTGTCTCATGCGCAAGTTATTTTGTTAAATACTATACAGACGCAATATATGAATGAATTAAACATGTTTCGATCTGAATAGGAATTAATTAATTTTTTTATTTAAACCCTTATTATGAGCCTTATAGCATCATTTTATAAATCCCTGCACATCACTTCACGCCGTGTTGTTGAAATTAGCAATTTATAAAACGCAACGCTTCACGCCGTGATGTTTAGCGTTGAGTAACGTAATAACGTAGTGGTAACACTGCAATATGGCATTTTATAAAACGCAACGCTGTAATTTCGTTCACATGAACTGTCAAAATCATCACTTGTTCTTGACCTGCAAATATTGTATTTTTATCAATTTATTTTGTAATTGTTAAATAATTGTTTAATACAGATCAAAAAAAGCAACAACTAACCAACAGTTCGAAATGTTGCTTAAAGAAATCGAAAAGCTACCGGAGCTAGCTAGAGGAACGCCATTGTTTGGTGGAAACAGGGCCAAAGTAGAAAGTGCTTGGGAGTCAATGGCGTCCAAGCTGAACTCAATTGGACCACCTATTAGGAAAACGGCAGAGTGGAGAAAGGTTTGCTAATTAATTTTGAAATTTCGAGACGTGTTCTTATTTATGCATTTATTATGCAAAGTTTATTATTTTTGTCATGCGAATGAAATTATAATATATTTTTATATTTTAAGTTTGGTCGGACGAAGAAAAAATTGGCAGCAAACAAGGGTAACCTTATTCAAACTGGTGGAGGCCCATTTACGGCAAGTGGCCTCAATGATATTGAGCAGGCAGTAGACAGGCTGCTTAACCTAAGAGGAGCTGCTGTTCCACCAGGGGTTTGCATGGGAATGCAGACTCCATCCACTTCAATTACACCACAAACACCTCCACAGCCGTCGGAAAACTTGGTGATTGAAGTTAACGACTCACCTTTGCCAATAGAGGTCACTTCAGCCATATCAGCGCCATGTACTCCTATAAGCAGAGCTGCCACACCGCAACGTCGCAACACACCGCTAGATGTGTTGAAGAAAAGGCGATCAAATAAAAGAAAGAGAAGCAACCGGGAGCACTTGGATTTGTTTCGGCAGCAAATTGAGCAGCAAAAAGCGCAGGTTGAGGTCCTAGCAAGGCTAGTCGATGCAGTTGAAAAACAAGCTAGTGCGACAGCTGAAATACTCGGCATTTTAAAAGTAAGAAATTCTTAAGTTTCCTTTTTTTATATAATTTTTTTATTTTCCTATTATTAGTTGATTTCATTTTTTTTTTATGTAACATGAATTTTTTAGTTATGTTTATAATTTTTTTATTTTCTTATTATTAGTTCATTTCATTATTTTTTTTAACATGCATTTTTTACTTATGTATTTCTTTTTTATAACATTATTATTTTTATTTTTTATAACATGAATTTTTATGAAATTGAATTGTGATAACTTATTTTTCAACGTATGTATTTTTTCAAACTACATTTTTTATTAGTTCATAATTATTCCTATTTTTAAGAACACCTGAATTACCTGAATTAATTGTGATAAACTATTTTTTTTACTTATGTTTATATTATTATTATATTAGTTTTAGCTAATGGATTTAAGTTTACAATTTTATAATAACAGCTGGAAAAAATGAACTCATTAATAAATAATTGAACTTGAAGTATATATTACATTGTGTATTTCTTATCATTTAAAATAGGTCATATTTCAATTATTTCAATTTATAGCAGGATATTAACAACCATAATATTTTTAACATTTGAATAATCTAAAGTCGAACACATTTTTATTAATCCCTTTGTAAATTTTTGAATTGTCGTTCTGAAAAGAACGGATTGTAAATTTTTGAATTGTCGTTCTGAAAAGAACGGATTGTTTATTTTTAAATTGTCGTTCTGAAAAGAACGTTTTTTTTTATAATTTCAACAATTCAACATGTTAAACTTTCAGCAATTTGGCGCCGAATAATTGTTGCTGCCGAAGTAATGTCTCCACTGGAAGACTCTGCAGCTGCCAGGTCTTCACTACCACTTAAAGAGTGCTCTATTGGAGTACACTCATTTTTATAAAACACGCATGCATTATGTATAGCACAACACACATTTATTATTTTTGTGGTCTTTTTTGGTGAATATCTTAATCCCCTCTCTCCAATAATGCAACGGAATCTGTTTTTCAAAACACCAAAGCACCTTTCAACTGTATTTCGAGCCTTGCACAGTCGTTCGTTGTAAACAATTTCATTTTGGTTTATTGGATTGCGAAAGGGTGTCATCAAATATGGAAGACATTGGTAGCCGGCATCGCCTACAAATGAAATAAGATGTTGTAAGCAACAAATATATAATTTGCAATTTTACATACCTAGGATCCACGTGTTTCTCTTCCCAGCAGTATAATTACTATTGAAATAGGTTTCCGCCTCACTGCTTTTCCATACAAAAGCGTCATGATTTGCACCGGGATGCCTAGCATCTACATATTTAATGACCAGATTGTGATCACAAATCTGAAAAATAAATATATGAAGCTGTTAAATAGTTATTAATTTTATTTGTTAATAAACTTACTATCATCGCATTTATGCTATAAAATCCTTTTCGGTTGTAGTATAAATGCCTAACTTCTGCATTTGGTGCCTTAATTTTGACGTGGGTCCCATCTACACAACCGACTACACCAGGAAATTGAAATTTTAAATTAAATTGATGCTTAACATAATTTTCTTCATCTTCTGTTAATCTTAAATTTATCCACTTGGAGCAGAAATTATCTTCGAAAAGCCCCAAACACTCTGCAATAATTTCCGAGACCTTCGGCTGTGACATGCAAGAAAGGAATTCATTTCCAACTCCATTTTGGTAGCCACCCCCTGCAAGAAATCGCAAGAAAGCTGCCAATTTTAGTGAAGCAGGAATCGCTGTGTTTCGATAGGAGGCTTTCATATGCGGTACAATTTCATTAAAAATAATTGCAAACAATTCTTTGTTTACTCGAAAATTTTTCACAAACCTAAAACAATACTTTCAAAGTCTTTTACAATTTATGTATTATTTACTACTCACTCAATATCTGGCATATTCAATATGTTGCAATGGTCGCGTAAGATCCGTTTTGATGTGCGCATTGCTCCAACATCATCATCGTCAGATTCGGATGATGAAGAAAAATGAAATCCACCAATTGTTGCAAACATTTAAAAGCCTCAAATAAACTATTCAAAATCACTTAAATAAACACTTCAAATCACTTATTCAGTCAAATGTAGCAATACACAAAACTAACAGCTGATGCCAACATGTAAAACGTTGCCAGCATATAAAAATATGACAATAAATTAAATTTCTTCAAAAATTTAAGAAAATGGTGGTGTTTTTTTTTACATCTGACAATGCTTAGCTATTGCCCTCTGACAGTTCACCGTGATAACGTAACATAGCTAACGCAATAACGTAGTGATTAATAAAATGCAAATTTTAAATCAAAGTGATGCGCCGCGTTAGCGTTGCGTTTCATCACGGTGATTTATAAAATGATGCCATTAATCTATCTATCAAAGACTTTGTCCTCTCATTTTACTTAATGAGTGTAAAAGAATTTGCAAAAGTATTTTTTTTTCAGTATTCTGCTCGCACACACATACTAAAATAAAAATGTTGCGCTTGTATTGGAAGGTCTGCCAACGCTGTGCACCACTGTTACAGATCAATGGCATATTTCCTTCGGCACATTCAACAAACAATTGGCGCGAATTCATATGATGAATTGTCAAACCAAACTAACCCCAAAACAACAAAAAATGTCAAATCGGCTGTATAAGAAGGGAATAAAAAATGCAAGTACGAAAAATATGGAACTTTAAAAATACACCCTTCTTAAACAATAAAAACGAATTCAAAATGGTAGGAAAGTAGTGTTGTTATTATATGCATAATATCGTGCATAATATCATAGTTGCACCCATGGCGTTCTCAAGAATGATATATGAATAGATTACGCATTGCGCAGCACCGTTAAGTTGTTAGCTTTTCATTTTAACATTTCTAGCTACGAATAAAATATTTTTACGATCATGACGTCACGCTGAACCAAGTTTGTTTTTTGAATCTTTTGCCAGTGCAAGTTGGATTGGAAACTTGTACTGTTGGAAACTTGGATATTAATTTTCATATTACTCGTTCATATTAATTTTAATTTAATTTAATTTTATTTATTTAAATTTATTTATTTGTTTATCCATAGTACAATAACAACTCAGTTCTTTTAATGTACATTTTCACAATAGGTACAAAAATTTATAAAAAAATAAAAAAATTACAAAAATGTATGCTTAAGCGGGAAGTTCATTCATTGGATATGCATATGCGTCCGTCTACTCGCTGGCACAATTTACGCAAGAAAATTATGGCAGAGTTCAATAATTGCGTTTTTTGTTCAGACTAAGCAGGGCTACAAACTTGTACAATATTTGGTATGTTCTTAATGGGGAATTTTTTATCGTATTTACACAAAAATACTTAAAATGTCTTCAGTTATTATAAAAAAAAAATCTTAAAGCCTGAATATAAAAAAGCTCTTTTGAGAAATTAACCATGAAAAAATTATAGACATGTTGAATTTTTAAGATTTATTTAGAAGAGCCATCCCTAAAAGTAATGAGTTTCTGACTCGTTTCTTTTATTTTTTCTCTCTATGTGTGTTATAAGTAACAAGCTGTAAAAAAACGCAAATTCGACGCAAAACCCAAGTCGAAAAATTTCAGCTTTTCTTGCATAGCGAGTAAACGGACGCATATGCAAATGCAGTTAATGAACTTTTATCTGTAAGCTTTCACATATTTCTATTGTATTGCGTTCAGCGAGTAAACGGACTTCCTGCTTTAGTAATAATTGACAACAAGAAATAATTTTACGAAGGATACTGTTTATATTTCGGGAATAGCAAATAATAACAAACATTTTTAATTAAAATGACTTTATTGTTTTTCAAAATATTCCCCTTGATGATCAATACACTTTTGCATTCGTTCAAACCATTTGTCATAGCAGTTTTTCCATTCCTCTTGAGACAACTCCAAAACATGGTTTTTGAACGCTTCAACGCAGTTTACCTTTGATATTCGGGTACAAGATCAAGTCATTGGGTGCCAAACAGAAGCGCAACCAAAGGGGGGATTTTGGGGGTTTAAACCCGCCAAATTATTGTCACAAAAAGAAAAACATGATAAGTAATGACTTGTTTTTATCAAAAGCGCGAAAAATCCAAATTAAATCTCAAATCGATTACGGTTGAAGTATAACATTTCGCGACAGATATTTTGGTGCCGGAGGTTTTTCAGCTGATTATAGACAAATATGATTTCCTGATTTCAGATATAGACTCCGTTTTTCTCCATCAGCTCGAGTTTTTAAGTTGTAGGCAAAAACATGAAAATCAGTTCTTTTTCTGATAATTTTGCTATATCTATTACACTGATTTACCGATTTGTAATACGATGATGATTTTCAATGAAGAAATAGTAGACCTTTCAACTTTTCCAATACCTTTTACAATACCTATTACAGTTTTAAAGATATCGACGTACAAAGTGGGAAAAAAGTCACAATTTTACGTAGGCTGCTCTTTTGAAACCCTGTATATTTAACATTTTTTAATGGGCTTACAAAAACTTTTTCTATAATTGATAGGAAATCTCTTGAATTTTAATAAACATTTTAGTTTTTTATTTTATCTTGCATTTTTTTAAAGAAATTAAAAAGAAAACATTTTTTTAAATGAATTGTATTAAAATTCAAGTACTTTTAGAGTATGTTTTCTTATATAAGTAGCAAAATGCCGGGAATAAGTTCAGAAAAGCTTAAAGCTGGTTTTATGGCAGATAAGGCAGTTAATTAGAGACCCTTACTTTTAAACCTCGATGACTAACCTTGAGCGAAAGGCATGGGTGTCATTTAAATTACTTGTCAAAAACTTTTTAGGCAGTTGCAAATCAAGTCATTTTGAGGAACTAGTGACCAACATGCTTGATAGTTTTAGGGATCTTTGATGTGATATTAGCATCACTATCTGCACAGCCATTTATCCCACTTCACTGAGAATTTAGGAAACTATGTAGAATCATTAGAACAATGTTTCTATCAGGACATGAAAATAATGGAAAACCATTACAAAGAAAGATGAGACAAACATATGATATCAGACTATTGTTAGAGTCTTAAGCGAGATGGTCCTGATGTCTTTAATTCCAGAAAGTCACTGAAGAGAAGTTTTTCAAGTCGTAAATGATGCTTACATTAGAAAAATTATCTTATCAATTGAACTTGAATTTTAATACAATTTATTTAAAAAATTTTTTTTTAATTTCTTTAAAAAAAAAATAAAATGTTTATTAAAATTCCAGAGAAATTTATCAAGTAAAAAAAGTTTTTGCAAATCCGTTAAAAAATTTTAAATACACAGAGTTTCAAAAGAGCAGCCTACGTAAAATTGTGACTTTTTTCCATTTTGAACGTCGATATCTTATTATTCTTAATCGCCTTAATCCTATAACTAAAGTCTTTTTAATGGAAAAATTATAAAGAACATTTTTTCTATTCTAATAAATAACTGTGTATAATAATTTTATCATTATTTTTGCTGCCATTGAGGTAGAACTTACGTTTTGAGTGCAATATTTGGACTCATTACACCATAGCCACTATAGTTACGCACATTTTATTTTACTAGTGTCGACTGCGGTCGAAATTCGACCATTTAAAATTGATTTTTTTTTTTTTGTATTTTTACTGAAAACATTTTTTTTTTATTCTTCACTCACCATCAGCAGAAAATCACAAAATAGTAACTCCATTCTGAGTTTCCATGTTCTGTTACTTTTACTTTCTAAGCTATTCGATATCAAAAAGTTGGCTTATATATTCGACGCTGCATCCCTTTGTACAATGCCTGTGCCAGGAATCTACTTCCCATATTCTACTTTCTTCTAGAAGGATATCACCAAGTCGGAACACCATGCTGAGTTTCCTTGTTATTTGGCATTTACTTCCAAAGCTATTCGATATAAAAACTTTGAATTGTATGGGTGGTGCCACACCCCCTTGTCTAATGCTCATTCAACTTTTCCAGTCGTAGAACACGACTAAATAGGAAGTTCCTACCGAGTTTCATTGATTTATGACTTATAGCTCGAAAGTTATACCGAAAATTTGGGCTGCTGAAAAGTGCCACGCCCCTCTTTCAACGCCCATAAAATGTTGCTCATGGAATGGTACGTGTGGTTTGAGGTCGAATACCTATTTCCGGGGCTGTGTGACCCATAACTCAAAAGCTATTCGATATCGCAAATTCGGGTTGTAAAGGATGTGCCACGCCCACCATATATACTCAGTGCACTCTTTCTCCCTACTCTTATTGATTTAAAAAAATTATCAAAATCGGTTGAGAAACACGGGAGAAAATGGTTCTTAACTGTTTTGCCTACGCCTATTTATATATAGATATACATATAATTCTAAAATCCCCCCCCCCCCCCCCCCCAAAAAAAACAAATTCCTGGTTGCGCCTCTGGTGCCAAATCAGGACTGTATGGAGGATGAGTTATCAATTCGACGTTTTGACTGCTCAAAAATGCACATGTTCGACGAGATGTGTGAGAGCTCGCATTGTCATGATGGAGAATGATTCGTCTTTGTCGGTTGGTTTTTGCAAATTTCTCCGAACACTTCCGGCAAACAAATGGTCGTGTACTATTCAGAATTGACCGTCCAACGTAGCTCAAGCGGAACAGTGGCCACATAACCTATTCAGTGGAAGAAACAGGCGACCATTTGCTTCGAACAACTTTTGTTGGATTTGCCTCGTCTTGGAATACGCACACGGTCGATTGCTGTTTTGTTTCTGGCTCATACGCATATATCCATGATTCGTCACCCGTTACGATCTTATAAACGTGTTTTGAAGCACCACGATTGAACTTTTTAATCATTTCCTTATACCAATCGACGCGACACTTTTTTTGAGCGATTGATAAATTATGGGGTATCCAACGAGAGCAAATTTTTTTTACAGATAAGTGTTCATGCAAAATCGAATGTATTGAAGTGGAACTATTGGGAAAGGATGCCTCTATCTCACGATATGTCACATGACGATCTTGCATATTATGTTTTGTGGCACAACAACCGATTTTTAGTGACCTTCACGAAATTCCCCGGCGACTGAACTACGACTACGATTGAATTCACTATACCAGCGATATACTGTGGTTATTGATGGTGCTTTATCGTCATATAAAGAACTGAGTTCATCGACACATTCGTGTTGAGATAATCCAAGTCGAAAGTTGTGAAAAATAATTATATATTTTTGGCATATTGTCTATGTCAAGCAATATATTCCCAATCCCATGCGCTGCAAACAGTGCCAACTAATAGGCCACACACAAAATCGATGCTATCGCCCTCCAGCATGTGAAACTTGAAGCCTTACCCCACATTCCCCTGACAAATGCACTCGGACAGTTTGTGCTAATTGCTCAGCCCAACACTCTGCTGCTTCCATAGATTGTACCAAATTTTTGCCAGCAAAAGAAATTTTGAAAATAAAAACAATAAACAAGTGCATAATGACAGAAGCCGTAAAAAAATATAATCAACTACCCAGTAGCTATTCTCAAACGTACTCTACAATCACACAAAATTTAATCAACAACCACTCAACAACCATCTAATATCAACACCAAACTAACCTCAGACTACCTCTAATTGACCACTAAAAGTCACAAAGAGCAACCCACAAAACAGCTATCCAGCACGTGCTGATATTGACAATTCTTCTTCACATCTTCCATCTTTCTCATCTTCATCAACCTCATCAAACATAACCTAAAAGAATTCTTCACACTCTTCTCAGAAACCAATAACCTCAAATAATTCTTCACACACACCAACACACAATTTCTCTCACTCCTCTCAACAAATCTCAAACTCTAATATTGCCAAGACCGTCTCCTCCTCAATGGAGATCCCGTCTCCAAGTTATTCAACCAACTCTCTAAGTTTATAAAATCCATTTCATCTCAACAAACTAAATTACTCAGAAAATTATGAGTTCAACATGACAAACCTAAACAAACTATTGTCACCTTTTAACACTAACGAAGCCTTTCCCCAAGGTACAGTGTTGATATCAGACGACGAAATCTAATGTATTAATGATATCAGTTGTAAAGGACCTAACTGTATTTGTGTCAAAAAGTCTAAGCTATATGCCGAAGATAAGGCTGTATCGAGAATGGCCAAAAATGCCGTGCTTGGAATTAAAAAGATTTTTCTTGAGTTCTGACAGACTCTTGTTAGACTCTGCTTTATTTTTCAAATATTATTTCTATATGAACTAAAAATACCAGTATTAATTTGTCAAATAATTCTTACAACTAATTCTTAAACTCCTCCCCAATATTCTATTTTCATGTTCCGATTTGAAAATTCAATATGTTAATTTCTATTGGTTCGTTTTTCTTTCACTTCCTCATTGATTCAACATTGAGAAATATGCTTCACTTGCATTTGTGCAGCTGATTGGGTTATCGAACCAGTGATCGCATTGTCTACATTGGTTGATGACGCAATGTACTATAGTAACCTAGTAGCTAATTCACAATACTGCGTTAGGTCGGTCGGCTTTTGACAGCTAGAGTAGAAACTCACGTGTTCTTATACAGCAAGTCGCAATTCGACTTCAAACTGTGATCGTACTTTGATGGTAAATATCATACGAAGGGGTAAAGTACGATCAAATTACGAGATGAGTAGAGAAAATTTCTACTCGGTCGTGCGTTTGACATTTTGTGTTATGAAGGGTTGCATTTTCTTTGAGATTTGACATTTCCTGCTATGGAAGGGTTGCATTTACTGTGAGATAGCTTAATATGTGGGTGTTTTTGAGTTTAATGGGATTTGTTATATTAGCCTTTGACACCGTTTATTAATTATTTGATTTATGGTATAGAGTAAAAGAATACTTTTGATGAATGTCATGTTATATAATATTGATAAATTAATTTTCACTGCTAAATCAAATAAAATTTTTTATTTTATCTCATGTTACAGTTGAAAATTATGTGATTTACGGTATTAAAGTTTAGCTATGTTAAAAATGAATCTTATATTATTTAACATAGCTAAATTATTTTTCTATAACTATTTATAATAAGTAAACAAATGAAAAAACTGGAAGAACTTTATTTATGTATTTTATTTTTTACACGGTGTGACTTAGAGACACTAATACAAAAACATAATTATTTTATTGAAAAAAAGAAAGTTTAATACAAAATATCGTTCATGGAGAATTCATTTTTTTTTAAATGTGTTCTTTATAGTTTTAAGAATATACATACACATTTTTAAGTCGATATTTAAAAAAAAACAGAAGTTATAACGGTTTTCGTTAACCTATGTCTAAGCTCCATAAAATAATAAATAAATAAATAACTGGCCATTTCAGCCCTTGAAATTACTTTAACCTAGCTTCTTATGATCAATTGTGTTGTGCGTGTTATTAAGTTTGTAACGGACCTACATGTTTAACACCGACTCCGAACGGCGATGAACGAAATGTTCTTATTCTCAAGAAGCTTTACATGGCATTTTGATTACTCTCTGAGGTACAGAAAAATAATTTTATTTCTAATAATTTTCTGTCGCTGCTGGGATTCGAACCCGGGTCTCCAGGTTCGTTGACATAGCGGCCACGCACTTTAACCAACTACGCCACGGACGCCAGAAATACGAAACGGACGTCTAAGCTCCATACAACAAATAAAAAACATTAAGCGCGATTTTCCGAAACTAGTTTTTTTAAAACGGTTCGATAGATAACTCGAAATCTGTTGGTTCAATTTCAATGATTTTTTTGCATTTTGTTCGTTATTTTGTCCTTTAAGCATCGCTCCTAAATTCAAGTATCTATTTTTTTTTTGTTTTTTTTATATAAACAAAAAAAGCGCGCGAAAATGTATCTATTTTTCGAACTTTTTACTTCAACTTCCGCCATAACTAACAAAAAAACCCCGGGGGTCTTGCGTAGGGGGAATGCTTAATATAAGGTCTATGCTTTAAAATGTCATTTGATTTTTTTGTTTCCGATACATGGGAAAGGCCATATCCATCGAACCGTTTTGGATGTCTTTTTTTCAATGCCATTTTCAGCGCCCTCTATATAAAAGCCAGAACTGTATTTAAAAAAAAAAGAAATATTTTCATAAAGTATTTTTTATGTACAATAACCTGTATGAACTTAAAAAAAATAATAACTTCTTATATCTAAAAAAATTTTTTGAAAACAGCTCCTGTTTTTGGTTGCTACGCGTATATTATACCTTAAACTATTAATTTGTACATTTAAGGCAAACTACACTTTTCTGTGAATGCTCGTTACTCATGGGTTTCTGACTATTACAATCTTAATAGAAACTTAAAGTAAATAGAAGTTTGACTTTGTTTGCAATTGTAACTTACAACAAAACCAGGAAAAGCCTACAAGATGGTGAAATTGGCGGTTCTAAATGCGGTTCAATAAGAGCACGTAGAAGCTCAAACGTGTTCGGAGTCATCCTTGTTATTTTGAAAAATTGCGCCGAGTCCTTGCATTTTTTCAAAATTCAGAGCATAAAACCCTTCCACGTCCCTTACGAAATTCAGCTCCCGAATTCACTGATTTCAAACTAACTATACTTTCTGTTTCTTATGGGCTTCATAGGCAGCATAAACAATCATTCCAAGCAATGCAAAGTCCAAAAAGTCTTCCATATCTTCAAAATCCATTTTAAATGTTTTTAAGCGCGTTTCTTACACAAAAAATTAATAACTTTAATCTCAAAATTATATGCTGCCACCCCTTTTAAAAAATTATATACATCTATTTTGTGTACAAATAACATTAAAAAAGAGCACAAGTTATCTTTCAGATTTTTGTTTTGTAATGCGTGTTTTTTATTAAAACTGCTTTTAGGGACATAGATTTTACTGCAACTGATTTTTTTACACTATTTTTAAGTTTTCATTGATTAAATGAAATAAAATCTACTTCCATTCTTAATTCCTTGATTTAGGGAAAAGAGACCTTTTGTGAAATTTCTTATGTGACTGCTTGCATTGGCATCACCTATGTGGATCTTATTGACAGACGCACGACTTGCCAAAGCAACATTGAAGAAGTAAAATTAGAAGGTCGTGCGTTCTGACAGCTCATATCGTAAAGTTTTTACAACGTCGATATAAAGTACGATCAAAGGCCAACCGACCTAACACAGTATTGTGATTTAGCTATAATGCAATTCAGTAAGCTAGTTGAAAGAATGAAGAAAAAACAAAACAAAATATGTATCTTTTGTTACCAAATATGAAACGTACCGTAAGCTGGTTGTGCGATGACACAACACCCTTACCCTTAAGCGAAAAATTATTTCTCGAAATGATTTTTAAAGAGTGGAGGATTTTAAAAATATTTTACATATTTATAAAGCTGAAATTATTTTTCTATGTTTATATATAATTTATTTTTAATGGTAAAATTATATATTTAACTTGTGTAATCTATACTATTATATAAAAGGCTTAGCACGTATCTTCGTGTACGCTAAACTAAAGGATTACTGAACCGATTTTAATAATTCTTTTATTAATTCAAAGCGTCATTCTTTACTTAAGCTATTGCATACTTTATTTTTAAAAGCCTACCCTAAAAAGTTATGAAAATTTGAGATTAAATACCATATAAAAAACTTCATAGAAAATTATTCATAAACACTGCATTTAGCAGTACAAAGCTTTTCCATCTTTTCAATTGTGTATTTAAAAGCTCTTTTTGATTATGCCTTGCTTTTAAGCATAATCGAAAAAATGAGCTAATGAAGCAACAACAATGTTAATTATAATATAGACAGAATCTATTTCTTTTTTAATGAAATTCCCTACAGTAAAATGCTAAAAATAATTAAATATGTAAACATAAGCATATGTCAATAAATATAATTCAGTGTCTATGACGTAGTACTTTCGCAAAATAAGCGATACTTCGTCTATGAAAACACGAACGAGGAAATGAGACCAATGCGGTTGCTGTTTTCGACTCAGACTCAGTGCTGCCAAACAGAAGCAGCGGTGCTGCCATCTCTTATCAAGTAGCTGATAAAACTAGAGCCCAGCATGAGTATAATCGCAAAGCGAATACACTCTGCTTCACTGATAATGAGTACACTGTAACTGAAAAAAAGTTAAACAACAGGTCGTGTAGTGAAGAGCACATCTGCGCACGAGCTTCACTGCTTATACCTTATCTGTTTTCTCACAAACGTTGCGTTATTTTTGTTTCTATTCGGTGTACTCACATAACATACTCTCTCATACACTGCAGGCACTGATCTGAACTATGAAAGCTTTGCGTTATTTTCCTTTCTGTTTTGTAGTTCATTGATGCTTAGCGTTTAACCAAACCGGGTTTGTTAAACAAAGGAGGTAGGACAGGCGACTTACTTATTTGTGTTTTTTTTTTTAATTTTGAACTTATAATATTTATTGTTGAGGACGTAATATTAATATTAATTGTAATATTAATTGGGAGGACGATCCTCACAAGGCAACGCGTGAGGGTCAAGGGGGCGATCTTCACATGGCAACGTGTCTGACTGCCTCAACCTGGTGAGGCCAGCATTATCCATGTCGAACTCGTCTCAAGTCGACTCAAACCTCTGCGTGGTGTCCTCTAGAAACGGCAAACTGGCAACCGTTAGTTTGACGGCTAATCTGAGCGGCGGGCTCCCCCTGCCTTTAAAGGGCTGTGCGTTGGGTTTGAAGCCCACCACGTAAAAACAAATTTCAATGAAAACGACAAGAAAAAAGATAAGAATGATCCCAAAATCTGATGACGACTACCGCAAACGAAAAACTGACAATGATTTACGGATATGCACCTGGAACGTCCGAACCCTTAATTGGGATGGTGCCTCTATCCAACTGATTGATATCTTAGAAAGATACAAAGCTGATATCACTGCAATCCAAGAAATGCGATGGAAGGGACAGAGTTGCTCACGGCAAGCATCCTGTGATATCTACTACAGCGGCCATGCGGAGAAGCACGAATTTGGATGCGGATTCGTGGTTGGCAAGCGACTACGACATCATGTTCTGCGATTCACACCTGTGAACGAACGATTGCCATAATCCGTATCAAGGCAAGATTTTTCAACATAAGCCTGATTTGTGCGCACGCTCCGACAGAAGATAAGTACGATGAGACCAAAGACAGCTTCTACGAGCGCCTTGAAGATGCCTATGAGCGCAGCCCCCGCCATGACATAAAAATCGTGCTTGGTGACTTCAACGGCAAGGTGGGAAAAGAAAATATCTTTGGTCCAACAGTCGGAAAGTTCAGCCTCCACGACAATACCTCCGATAACGGAATGAGGCTGATTGACTTTGCCGCAGCGCGAAACATGGTCGTTAGTAGCACTAGATTCAAGCATCTCAATATTCATAAAGCAACTTGGCTGTCTCCTGATCAAAAGACGCGCAACCAAATTGATCACGTTTTGATTGACGGAAGGCACTCTTCTAGTGTCTTAGATGTACGCACGATCCGTGGTGCCAATATAGACTCGGATCATTATCTTGTCGCAGCCAAGATCCGTACACGCCTGTGCGCAACCAAGAATGCGCGCAACCCAGCACAGAGAAAGCTAGACGTCGAAAAGCTGCAATCAAAGCAAACAGCCGAAGACTTCGCTACTCGACTCTCACTCCTGCTTCAAGAAAGCACTCCTCCGATCGACGATATATGCGCGCAGTGGAATCATATTTCCCACTCTATGCGTACGGCTGCCGAAGAGGTCATTGGCTATCACCGCCCTCGTCGAAACCAGTGGCACGACCAAGAGTGTCGCGACGCCACTGCAGAAAAAGATGCCGCCTACAAAGCCACCCTGCAGTCGGTTGTAACGCGTGCTGCTAAGGAGCGATACAAAGAGAAGAGGAGGGAATAGAGACGCATTTTCAGGCGAAAGAAAAGGGAAGCGGAAATGCGTGAGTGCGAGAAAATTGAGATGCATGGTGACAGGAATGAGGTCCGAAAATTTTTCGAAAAAATAAGACGCCTGGCCGATGGTTTCAAGACCGGGGCCTCTTCCTGCAAGGATGAAAATGGGAATCTAGTGACAGATATCCAGAGTACACTGATGATGTGGAGGAAACACTTCTTTAGGCTTCTGAATGGCGACGACGACAACAATCCCGCCAATAGAGATGATATCCCGGAATCCCCAGTTTTGGACGACAGCGTTGAAGTTCCGCTGCCCGACCATAGTGAAGTCTTGAAAGCTATAGCTCGGCTTAAAAACAACAAAGCCGCAGGAGCCGATGGCTTACCTGCTGAGCTCTTCAAGAATGGAGGCGAAGCTCTATTTAAATGCATTCATGAGCTTCTATGCAGAATATGGTCGGAAAAATGCATTCCAAACGATTGGAACCTCAGTGTGCTCTGCCCAATCCACAAGAAAGGCGATCCCACAATTTGCGCCAACTACCGTGGGATAAGCCTTCTGAATATCGCATATAAGGTCCTGTCGAGCGTACTATGTGAAAGACTGAAGCCCATCGTAAACCAGCTGATTGGACCTTATCAGTGTGGCTTCAGACCTGGCAAATCCACCATAGATCAGATATTTACGCTGCGACAAATCTTGGAGAAGACCCTAGAAAAACAAATCGA
This sequence comes from Pherbina coryleti, assembly GCA_943735915.1. Taxonomy (NCBI): domain Eukaryota; kingdom Metazoa; phylum Arthropoda; class Insecta; order Diptera; family Sciomyzidae; genus Pherbina; species Pherbina coryleti. The sequence continues at coordinate 97,812,208 of OX030951.1, read as the reverse complement.
CACACACCATCTTTTTGTCGATTACAAAGCCGCCTTCGACAGTCCAATAAGGAATCATCTATATTCCACCATGTCTGAATTTGGTATTCCTGCAAAGCTCATCCGCCTTTGCAGAATGACACTGAGCAACACCAGCAGCACAGTTAAAATCGGGAAGGACCTCACTCCTCCATTCGATACCAAACGAGGTTTCAGACAAGGTGATTCCTTATCGTGCGACTTTTTCAACCTAATGATGGAGAAGATCACCCGAGCTACTGATTTGAGACGCAGCGGCACGATATTCTACAAAAGTATTATGCTGCTGGCGTATGCTGATGATATCGATATCATTGGCCATAATACGCGCGAAGTCAGCGCAGCATTCTCCAGGTTAGCGAAAGAGTCGAGCCGAATGGGTCTTGTAGTGAACGCAGATAAGACGAAATACCTAGTGTCAACAAATAAACAGTCCCAGCGTCTTGGAAACCACGTCACTGTTGACAACATCTCCTTCGAGGTTGTTAAGGACTTCGTCTACCTGGGATCCAGCGTAAACTCTTTCAACGATGTCAGTATTGAGATAAAGCGAAGGATAACTCTTGCCAACAGGTGTTACTTTGGGCTGAGTAGGCAATTGAGAAGCAGAGCCCTCTCTCGACGAACAAAACTCACGCTCTATAAGTCACTAATCATGCCCGTCCTATTATACGCAGCACAAACTTGGACGTTGAGCAGTTCTGATGAAAAGACTTTGGGAGCCTTCGAGAGAAAGATCCTTCGTAAGATCTTCGGTCCAATCTGCGTCAATGGCGAGTACCGAATTCGATGGAACCACGAGCTGTATGAGCTGAACGCTGACATCGACATAGCTAAGCGTATTAAAATCGAGCGGCTCCGCTGGCTAGGTCATGTTGAGCGAATGGAAAACGACGCTCCAGCGAAAAAAATATTCGATTCGGTGCCCGGTGGTGGTCAACGCAGAAGAGGACGCCCACATCTTCGTTGGAAGGATCAGGTGTTGGATAACCTGACTACACTTGGTGTTTCCAACTGGCGCCAGCAAGCGCAGAACAGAAATGGCTGGCGCAATTTCTTATACGAGGCCAAAACCGACTTACGGTTGTAAGCGCCAGATAAGTAAGAAGGTAATATTTATTGTAGTTACACTGTATATCGTAGTTATATATTTTTGATATGGCAACGACATTTATATTGTAGATTGCATTTGGTAGATTTAGGAGTTGTAAAGAAGTTAGTAAGGCTCTATATGAAAGTGGGAAATAAATCAGAAATTAACAATAGAATAAAGTATATTGGCAATTTCATTCCTCCAGAATTTGGTCGGGTTTGTAGGAATTTAGATGAATTTTGCAATTGGAAAGCGACAGAGTTAAGACAGTTTTTGTTATACTCAGGAATTTATATTTTAAAAGATAACATTGCTAGTAATATTTATTATAATTTTTTATTATTGCATGTAGGTATTCGACTTCTTTCTTGCGAAGGTACATATAGGTCAGAAAGTGATGTAGCGCAAGAAATCTTAAGTGAGTTGGTAGAAAAATTTGGAGATATTTTTGGCGATCATTTGATTAGCTTTAATATGCATGGTTTGTTGCACTTAGTAGATTGTTGCAGACAATATGGACCATTAGATAATTTTTCAGCATATAAGTTTGAAAATCATATGCAACATTTAAAAAAAATTATAAAAAGTTCAACCAAAATTTTGCAACAGCTTTACTTTTGGTTAGATGAAGAAAATAGGCAAGTAACAAGTTTTCTTACTATTCCGAAAATTGGTAATTTTTTCATAATCCCAAAAAACAAAATGACTCTTATTGTTTTAGTCATACGACAGGACCTTTTAAAGTTATAGAAATTAATAAAGAAGATGGCCAGGATGTTTTTTTAGGTTATAACTTTCAAAAGATTGAAAATTATTTCCAAGAACCTCTGCAATCATACTCAGGATTAGGTATTTTATTAGGTTGTGACCTTAACAGTGAATTAATTAAAGTACATAGAACAGAAGTCAGGTATAAATACTTTTGCATTCCTGTTTCAGACAAATTTCTTTTTATACCCATTTTGCATCACATTTTTCATGATTTCTCAAATTAATAAATTCATATTCACATCAACTTTTCTTTCTCTAATCATTTTTTATGATTTGCAATCTTATTTCATTATTTCTTATTATTTTATTTTATTTAATTTGTTTGTAGATAGTTGCATGCGTATTTTATTAAGATATGTTAAATTTAATTATTATTCCACTTCTTATTTGATTTTGTTTGTAAATTTAACCTTTTGTTTCAATATAATTTAAATTCCACAAAATTTTAATTTTGCTTCCATTATATTTTATTCCACGTTTATATAATTCTATTTTGGCAATGCATTTTAATTTTTTTTACAGTGGACTCTATTAATTTTGAGGACCCGGACACTCTAGTTGAAGGTAAGAACAACATCAATGAAATGCTAGCACCTTATTGATAATATTTTAAAAAGTCCAAAAACAATTAATACATATTTTCTTCAAATTCTAGAAGTCTTCTTTAGACTTCTGAAAGTTTAAAGAAATCAGATAAAATAATCAATTTAATGAAATTTCAATGAGTTTCTAGCATCCCATTTCTTTGAATTAAAATACCAAAAATTAATTTTTAATTTCTTCAGAAATAATAAGTCCAAAGCGAAGAAAATTCACCACTTCACGTCACTTTAATGATGAAAACCGGGCTGAAACTGCAAATAAGGGTAATTCGATGCTACATTTATTTTCAATAAGTAACTTAAAATTATTTCAGATGTGACTAGCATGTTGAAGGCTATTCTGAGCAATCAGAAATCTATTATGGACACTCTGAACAATTTGAACACGCGGATATCCACTTTGGAAAGGGCTCATAATGACTATGTAAGTATAAATTACACTGAACAACAAAATCAATTTTTTCCCCAAATAACAAGGTTCCGACAATGGATTCTGGTAGAGGGGACAAAAACAATACAAGTGTATCGACGTTTTGAAAGTTTACGTCTGAGTCTTATTTTAGAGGGAAAGATAAGATCCATTAGGTTTAAACAAAAAATATGAAAAGCAAAATTAAAGCAAAAGTAAATTTTAATCCCCTCCTCCGGTTCCCATTATTTTATTGTACTAAAAATTGTTATCACATACGACATAACTTGTTGTTGTGTTCACAATTTTTGGCGTTTTTAAAAAGAATCACATCTTTTAAAAATATTGAAAATCAGCCAAGTGTTCATTGCTATTGCTAAGTATGATGTGCCAAATGAGTAAAACACTTTGTTTATAGAAAGTAACCCCCTAAAACCAAGTTTTGTGTGACATTTTATCATCAATTCTGAATAAGTACGAAATTAACCCTTAAACACATTTTAAGTTTTGACTTATTTCTGGCATTTGAGTTGAATTTTTAGCTTTGATGTATTCAGAGGCTTGTAGGAGAATATTATAGTAAATTTTTTGTGGAACATTTTAACCCATTATATCCTTGTTTTATGGGTCTTTTTTGACCTTTTTGTGATAAATTGAGAAGTTGGGGAGTTAAAATGTTGCCCAAAAATATTCCTCGTAGTATTTTACATAAATCCTCAGAACACATCTTATACCCAGAATGTAAGGATAACATAATTTATTTCCTATGCTGATTCATTATAAGAATGTTCAAAAAGGGGGAAAATTAAATCCCCCCTAAAATAGGACTCAGACGTTAACTTTCAAAACGCCGATACACGTCTATTGTTTTTTTGTTCCCTCTATCAGAATCCGTTGCCAGAACCTTGTTATTTTTTCGTGTTGAACAGTGTTTTTTAAAACAAAAAAGTTTGCATCACAATTTACTTTTACAGGTAATTGAACGAAGTGAAGCTCTGGCGCAAAACAACATGGTAAGAGAATGCAAAGTTCTCATCAAACGGGTCCATAAATCACTGTGCCGCTTGACCGGAGAGACGGATGATGGCATCTCAATAGAAGTCGCATCGGCTTTACCCATCTCAACCATCGACGCATGTGTGGAAGTAGAGGAGAAGCTCAAGAACACTGAGTACGAGATGGCAATGGTAAAATATATACCTTTTTTACTTCCATTTAATACATATTACTTTTCTACATGCACTTAGAAAACGCCAATTTTCAAGCTGAAGGGTTCCTCGGGTACACTCGATGACGTACTAAGAAATTTGTTTTCCGACGAGTTTTCTTCCAAATACAGCATCGATGGAAAGTACGGGAAGAAGCCATTTTTGGAAATAAAATTAATAAATAAAACGCTATATGGTGCGATTTATATAATTTTATATGTTTCTTTTACTTATCATTTAATTTTATCTTGCAAATGTATTTCAAAATGATGGACAGCATGCATACCATAAAGGATTAGAAAATATTTGGAGCTGAGCCATAACCGGTATAGGCAGAGGCAGCACCAGGACGCGAAAAACAACACAGTAAATAAATAGTTGAAACCATGATACAATTACAACGTAGGCTCGTATTGGAGAGCAGGGTGCGCTAGTTGTCAAAAGCAGTTGGTAGTTTTTAATTTTTATAATTGTATTTGTTGTTTAATTTTTGTAGCTCCTAAAAGCTACATCTACTCTTTGTTGTTGCAAAATTTCTCAGTTTAGCAGCCATCTTAAAATGTGCTTACCTTGTAATTGTATCATGCTTAAAACTATGTTATTTTAAAATTACTAATTTCTTTTACTCCTAATTCTAGTTAATTTTGTAAATTTAATTTATCTGATGTATGGACCCTATTAATGAGAAATTTGCATTCACTTACGATGTTGTTTTGCACCAGAGCTTCACTTCGTTCAATTACCTGTGTGATGTACAGTCATTTTAGTTTTTCCACAAAAACGTCACACAATATTTTTGTAAGAAAATAAAACCAAAAAATACAAATTGTTAAACAACCAAGAAAACAAATTCTTAAAATATTGTTTTCTATACTTATGACACACATAAATATTATGACTCATATGGTAACATTTCATACGTATGCCCAAATACCTACAGCGAAGTGAAACATGAGTATTTTTACTTGCTGCACATGCAGTTCATTGCTTGGGTACTTGACCGTACTTAAGGGGTAAACAATAGCAAGTCAAATTACTTTTATTTCTTTCTATATGTCAAATATCATAAATAGGGGAAATGCAATTTGTATAAAATTGATGACTATGCTGATCAGTCAATCGATCAGTGAATGCATTTGTAACATGAACAAAAAAGTTGAACACCATGTTACATAGGGCATTTTGGACATATGTTTGGTGCTGTTGGGTGCGCCTATATTTTTATTTTAGAGTTTCAAACAACAATTTTCATTGAACACAAACAACATATATTTTTATTTACAAATGTATTTTTTTACAATCTTTACGTTTTGATATATTTTAATTAATTTTTATTTTGATATATAAAAATTGACATCAACAAAAAAACAACATTTTTTTTAAAATTCAAATTTATAAAAGTTAAGTATTTAATTTTGTGACTTATGTATGTACAAAAATACAAAATGTTATTCGTGTCGTCGTGGGGTCAACACGGTCTTTGCACGCTAAAAATAAATCACATTTAAATCACACTTAAATCAAATACTTCATTTAACTTCTTTATAATTCCCATCATGCCGTGTGTTTGTGGTAATAAAGTTGATCGAAATCATCGCAGTGACGATAAAATACAATGCCTGAGTTGCAAAGAGTTTTTTCATAGTAGTTGTGTCGGTCTGAGGTCGGACGATGTTGAATTCTTTAAAAAATCTAATAATGCATTTCGTTGTTCCGCCTGCTCTTCAGTGAGACGTGCGTCTTTTCGTTCTCCACCTACGACTTCGCGAACTGAGGGTCTAAGTCAAGAGAACACAGCTTGCTCTCTTACGGCTGATGAAAAAATACTTCGGATGACACCATGCAGAAAGTACTAAAACAAAAAACAGAAAAACAAAACTCAGCCGAAAAGCAAAGCCTAGTTCGTATGCAGCAAAAACAACAACAACAGCAGCAGGTTACTCATCAAAAAACAGCTGAACAACAAAACACAGATGAAGAGCTTAAACATGTACAACCTGTACAACAACAACAACAGCAGCTAAGTCATTATCGAAACCTCGGTCAAAATCAACCTGCAAGTGACACTTTTGGGTCAGCTCAACAACAATTATCGCAGTGTTCTGTTGTACAACAACAACAACAACAACAACAACAACAACAACAACAACAACAACAATCACAGCAGGCATGTATTGGTTCACCTCAGCAACAACAATTACCGTGGAGTTCTGTTGTACAACAACAACAAACACATCAAGCATATAACCAACAGCAACAAGCAAGCCACACTGAAATCACACTAGAAAAAGTTTTCCATGAAATCATAGGGCTCAGGTCCGACAATGCAAAATTGTTTTCTCTTATTCATTCCTTGCAATTAGATAAAAAAGAGTTAGTCGAACAGGTTAATGCTCTTCAAAGTGAAGTGAATTTTTTGCGCCAAAAGAAAAACGAAACGTGCGTTGAAATTGTCGGCGTACCGAACATAGATAATAAAAATGCAATTGACTGTGCTCTTAATGTTCTCTCCACCAGAACAGGGACAAATATTTCGGTAGAACAAATCGATGCTATGCTATGTAAAAAAAATTAAAAGTACAAATAATCAATCTACTAGTATCTTGGTCGTTAAATTCACTTCGCTAATCAAAAAGAAAGAGGTGTTAAGGAATAAATTTAAAAATAGAAATAGTCTAACTTCAAAAATTTTTAATTGTGAAAAAAACACGAAGATTTTTGTTAATGATAGTTTGGATAATGTCACAAGAAACTTACTAAATGCAGCACTTAAAGTAAAAAAGCAGAAAGATTTCAAATATGTTTGGGTTAGGAATGGTAAAGTTTTTATGCGAAAAAGGGATGGCGATAATTATATTGTTATTAGTAAATTTGATGACTTAGAGTCATTTAATTCAGTAACTTAACTAAATGTCTTTTATTGCTAATAATCTGAATGTTAATTTGTTAAGCCTTCCTTTTTCGAATTTTTCATTTCTTAACAATCAAGACCTGTGTTATAACCAAAGATATTCCGATAATTACCTTTGTGTTCATCAAAATATTAGAAGTATTCGAAGAAATCTTGACAATTTATTAGTGCAAATAGAATTATTTGTGAATAAGCCATTTTTAATTTTTTTGTCTGAAATATGGATTTTTACCGAGGAAACAACCCTTTACGATATTCCTGGCTATAACTTCATAGCCGCTTGCAATAATGAGTATGCGTCTGGTGGTGTCGCTGCGTTTATCAAGAGTGGGATAAGTTTTGAACATGTCTGCTTTAACCTTAGTAGTTGTGACGTATTGAAGCTGATCACTTGTTTTAACGATATTAAAGTTACGTTTTTATGCTTATACAGATTTAATAATAGTTCGTATGGTACATTTTTTAATGAACTAAATTTTCTTCTTTCCACTGAAAATAATGGTAACCTGGTACTTCTCGGCGATATCAACATAAATATTCTGGTGAACTCTGCCAACACTGATAGTTACCTTTCTTTGCTTTCATCTTACGGTTTAGAATCCTGCATTAATCACCCAACTCGTAGTACAGCGGTCTCTGAAACCTGTATCGACCACATGTTTGTACGTTTGCAAAGCTGCAGTACTCAGTATCTATACACCTCAGCCATTAACTTTCAGATCACTGACCATAGCATGACTTGCTTGAGCTTTAAGAATATTCATCCAAATAGAGACCGAGTGAATCTTCTGCCTGATTCAGACAAAAAAACTGATTTCATGGCCCTGAATAATTCATTGCTATTTGAGGGTTGGGAGCATATTTATAATGAAAGTGATCCTTCCAAAGGTTATAGCATATTTATAAAAACACTACTTGAGCACGTCGAAGTTTGCTCGAGTGTAGTGCAGAGAAAACATGGTAATGTAAGGAAATTAAAGCCCTGGATTACCAATGCACTTCTGAAAAAAATTACATCCAAAAATAAACTTTTTAAAAGAATGAAGGAACATCCTAGTAATCTGGAAACTCGTACTGCATATAAATCACTTTGTAAAGAGATTTCTAAAGAAGTTTTATTGTGTAAAAATAGCTTTTATACAAACCAATTTTTCAATATAAGGGGAGATATTAAAAAAGAATGGAAACTGGTTAACGATATTTTAAACAAAAACAGAAAAAAAGAAACCATTCATAGTCTATCATTTGGATATACTTCAATTACTGATCCTATTGAATTAGCTGAACACTTTACCAATTTTTTGTTTCTATTGGCCCAGAAGTTGTGGCTAATAATGCAACGGGTAGAACACAATGTAGTTGTTTGTCTTACGAATCTTGTCTTTCGCAGAGCTTTTTCTTTGAACCTATCTCTTCTTTTGAAGTATACAAGATCATAATGTCCCTGAAAAACTCTAATTCGGTAACTTTGAACAGTTTTTCTAATAATTTTGTAAAGCGAATTGCTTTTAACATTTCTGACATATTAAGTCATCTGTTCAATAAAAGTGTCGAAACGGGTATATTTCCAGATGATATGAAACTGGCTGAGGTTATACCTCTACATAAAAAAGGTGATCGGTCACTGATAAATAACTTCAGGCCTATCTCAATTCTTCCCATCTTCGCTAAAATTTTTGAGAAAGCTGTAAAGACTCGAATAGTGAATTTTCTTGAAAAGAACAAACTTTTTAGTAAATGGCAATTTGGATTCAGGGCAGGGTTATCTACTGAAGATGCCCTTCTTAATTTTTGTACAAATGTTTATTCTGGCCTTAATAATAAGCACATAACAGCTGCACTGTTTATAGATATAACGAAGGCATTTGATACCGTCGACCACTCTATTTTATTGGCTAAATTAAATAACTTTGGATTTAGAGGCTCTTTTTTCAATTGGCTAAGCTCTTATCTGTCTAATAGACAACAAAAAGTGAAGATCAATAACTTCTTAAGCACTTCATTGTCAACAGCTCTAGGTGTACCCCAAGGTTCGGTGCTTGGTCCAATTCTTTTCCTTATTTTCATAAACTCACTATTCTCTCAAAACTTTATAAGCAGTATTAATGCATTCGCTGACGATATGGCCTGCACTTTTACTAGTAATTCTCCATTAAACTTGATTGCGGACATTAATCATGATTTGGAAATATTAAGTCACTGGTTCAAAGTGCATAAGTTAGTTCTTAGTGACAAAACGAGGATTATGTATTTCAATGTTATTGGCAAAGACTTAGACTTTGGCACCTTTTTCTTTCACTGTGGAAAATGTCAAAAATTTTCTTATTCGAACGCTACTTGCTTTTCTAGTAATTACCCTAAATCTTATTATGATGATCGTTCATGTTCATCTCAATGTTTTAGGATTGAAAGTGTGAAATCTTTTAAATATCTCGGAGTAGTGCTTGACTGCAAGATGGATTGGTCTGACCATAGACGTGCATTGAAAAAGTATCTTATGGCAGCGACAAGGCATTTATACTTGTTGAAACCATATTGTTCCTCCAGTCTTTTAAAGTGCATGTATTTTGGTATCTTCCAGTCAAAGTTAGAGTATGGATTGATATGTTAGGGTGGTACGCATAGCAATAAAGTTCTTCCGCTCTTAGTGTCGCAAAAGCATTCTATTCGTCTAATACTTAAGAAAGGTCCCCGTGTAAGTAGTCTGCCTCTATTTTATGACCTGAATATTCTGCCTCTTAAACATCTTTATTACTTTAAAGTCCTAAAAACGTTTTTCAATAAATCTGGTTATTCGTTGAGCAGAAGTTCCAATAACTACAACTTAAGAGTTAACACTCGGGACTTAGTATCTATCCCACATCACAACTATCAATTTGTATTGAGGTTTTATACAGCAGTTGCTCCAAGGCTCTTTAATAGACTGCCTTTTGACATAAGATCTACTCGCAGTAAACCTATGTTTCTCAAAAAAGTAAAATCATGGCTTTCCACTTTGTCTTATTACGCTGTTGATGAACTCCTCCGTATAGTCATCTAATTTGTAGACTGTTTATCCAGACCATTATAGCATAAATAATCTGTTTTTTCTTTTATTTTTTTTTTGCAATTTTATTTATATGTTTTTGTTTTTTTTTCTTTTTCATGAATTTAATAATATTGGTTTCTTATTTATGTTCTTTTTTATGAATTTCTGTTATTAATAATTATGACCCCACACTATTATAGTTGAATTTTTTATTTTTTTTTTATTTTATCATTTAAATACTCACTACTTTCGCCTCTAGTTCCCTGTGAGCTATAGATTGTAGTTATTTTATTTGTTATTTATTTTATTTTTTTTTTTTACAATATTCGGTTTATATATTTGTTTTTAGGCTAAGGCTAATAATATTGTAATGTAATGAATATCAGACATATGAATTCATAAAGATAATTTATACCCAGCATATTGTAAAAAAAAATTTGATTGAATTAAATTGAATTGAAATTGAATTGAAAAAAAAAAAAAAAGTGTATCGTGTGTATGTGATATGCAGACACCACATTATTCCCCTCCACAGGTTTTTGTTGTGTTCGCTAGTAAATTAAAGTGTACTTTCTTTTTTGGCTTGTGTGTGGAAGAGAGTGTCTGTGTAGTTTCTGAATCTAAGAATGCTGGTTTAAGTCTGTCTATGTTAATTGTTATAGTAGTGTTTCCTTTTAAAATTGTGAAATATTTTGGTGTTCTGTCTACCACTTCGAAAGGGCCATCGTACGGATTTTGAAGCGTGTGTCTGATGGAATCGTTACGAATGAATACGAATTTACAACTCTTCAACGCCTGGGGTATGTACTCTTGATTTGATCTTATATGAAACTTGCTATCTGACTGAATGTTTTTAGTCTTCTCTTTAAGCGCTGACAAAATTTCTGATGAGCTGCCCGTTGGATCACTATGTATTTCGGCAGGAGATGTTTTGATATCTTCCTTAACCGTGGATCTTAGACCTAACAAAACTAGGGGAATTTCTGAATACCAGTTCTTCTGGTTGTTATTTGTCATAAGTGAGGCTTTTAATTGCCTGTGAAAGCGTTCCAAAATTCCATTGGCTTGTGGATGGTATGGGGAGGTCATTATATGATGGCTACCTATGCTCTTAATAAATTGCTTAAACGTATTGGAAGTGAATTTCGCGCGGAACACCGAAGCGTGAAATGAATTCTCTATTGAAGGTCTCTATAATTGTTTTAATCTCTGTGTTTTTTAGTGGGTAAACCTCAGGCCAATGTGTATTTCTATCGATGGTCGTTAATAGGTATCTGTATCCATTCGATTTTGGTAGTGGACCAACTAAATCGATGTGTATATGTTCAAAACGACCGTGTGGAATGTGTATTTTCTGAGGTTGTGTTTTGGTGTGTCGTTGTACCTTTGCTTTCTGACAGTTCATGCATTCTTGTGACCATTTATTAATGTGTGTGTTCGTACTGGGCCAGAAGTAACGTTGTGTGATGAGACGTCTGGAAGCTCTTGTTCCGGGATGTGAGATGTTGTGTAGCTGTTCGAATATCTTTTTACGTAAGGTCTGTGGAATGTATGGCCGTATATTGTCTGTGGAATTTTCGCACCAAATACTAATGTTTAAAAATGGAATGTCAATGAGTTCAAATTTGTATATTTTGTTGTCTGTGATATTATTTAATTCTGTATCATTTTTTTGTTCTTTGTGTAAATGTTTCTGGTCGATATCGGGTGTTTTTAATTCTTCGACTTCGCATCTCGATAGTGCATCGGCTACTATGTTGTCTGTACCTTTGATGTGTATTATCGTGTTAGTAAATTGTGCAATGTATTCAAGGTGTCGTGTTTGTCTAGGACTGCGTTCTGTTTTTGAGTGGAGTGCATTTGTTAATGGTTTGTGATCCGTGTAAACTGTAAATGTATTGCCTTCTAAATGATGTCTGAAATGTTTGATTGTTAGATAGATTGCTAGTAATTCGCGGTCGAATGTACTGTATTTTGTTTCTGTTTGTGTTAATTTCTTAGAAAAGAATGCTAAAGGTTGAAGTATTCCATTGTATTCTTGTTGTAAGACTCCGCCAACTGCGGTGTTAGATATATCTACAGCAACTGATAGTTTTGGTTTACTATTAATGTGATTAATTAGTGTTTGCTTAGCAAAACTATCTTTTATTGTTGTAAATGCATGTAATGTTGTGTCTGTCCATTGTAAGTGTTTATCTTTGGTTTTTGATGTGCTTGTCACCATGTCATAAATGGGACCTAACATGTGTGCGAGTTTTGGAATGCACCGGTGGTAATAATTTGTCATACCTATAAATTTTTGCATCTGTTTAACAGTTCTTGGTTGTGGGTAGTCTTGTATACATCGCGTTCGTTCTTCGGATGGTCTGATACCATGTTTAGAGATGTTGTAACTGAGGAAATCTATGTCGTCTACTCCAAATATGCATTTATTTGGTTTGATATTTAAACCGTATTTGTCGAGTCGTTGGAAAATTTGTGTTAAGTGTTCAAAGTGTTGTTCTTCATTGTTACTGGCCACAAGAATGTCGTCTAAATAAACGAAAATGAAGTCTAGTCCATGAAGTACTTCATGTATGAACCTTTGGAATGTTTGAGCTGAGTTTCTCAAACCGAAAGGCATTCGGAGAAACTCAAACATTCCAAAAGGTGTAGTGATTGCTGTTTTGTGTATATCCTCAGGGGCCATGGGGAATTTGGTGATAGGCCCTGACTAAATCAAGTTTTGAGTAGATATATGTGTGGTGGACACAAAAAAATATACTTTTATTTTGTTTAAAAAATTTTTTATGAATTTTATTTTTTTTAACAATTTATTTTTAAACTTGTACACTCATCGAACATAATTTTATAACTAATTTAAAATACAAAATTTTTGATAAATAAAAATTGACAATTTTGAAATCTTAAATAATAATTTTTAAAATAAATGTGTAAGTGAATATTATTAAAGTTGTATGTTGTTTTGTATGTTGTGATGTCGGTGTTGAGTGGTATTGATGGTATATGTGGTGGTATTGAGTCACCACATATGTATTGTGTAAGTTGATCGAGAAATCGTGTATATGTGGTAACGGGTAGCGGTCTGGTACTGTTATTGTGTTCAGTCTTCTGTAGTCTCCGCATGGTCTCCAGTCGTTCGGTTCGCGTTTAGGTACTAGGTGAAGTGGAGAAGATGTTTTTGAGTTCGATGGTCTACAAATGCCAGATTTAACTAAAAAGTTGAATTCATGTTTAGCTATTTTCAATTTTGGCAAGTCTAGACGTCGCGGTTTTGTAAATGGTAACTGTCCTTCAGTGAAAATGTGATGTACTGTTTGGTGTTTGACAGGTGCAGTGTAGTCGGGTTCTGTTATTAGTGATGGAAATTTTTTTAGTAATTCTGTGTATTTGTTGTCGACTGAAAATAATTTTGTTAATGTGGTTTCAGTAAATGCTGAGATAGTGTTGACTGATAAGTTTGTTAATGGGTCGATGAGTCGTTTACGTTTTAGATCTATTTGTAGTCCGTATTTTGTTAAAAAGTCTGCACCTAAAATTGGCCTGGAAATGTCAGCAATGATGAAAGTAAAAGGTAATTCACGTCGTAATTTTAAGTCAAGTGTAAGCAGTTTTTTTCCGAAAGTCGAAATAGAAGTGCCATTGGCCGCTGTTAAAGTGAGATCAGATTTCTGTTTTGAAATTTTGAATTTGGAGGAAGGAAGTACTGAAACTTCTGCTCCACTGTCTACTAAAAAGTTCAATTTATTTGTCGGGTCGTAAATAAAGAGACGACGTGTCAGTATGACAGGTCCATTGTCAGTCGTCGCGACAATGGAGTCATTTAGTTTGTTGTGTTATATTGTGTTGAGTTGTGTTGTGTTGTGTTGTCGTTTTGCCCATATGCACACGGTTGTTCGCATCTACGTGCTTCTCTACCGAATTTGTAGTGGTATCGGCATAACCAGTTTGGTCAACGTGTGCGTGATGTCTGTCTTGAGTTTGACCTATGTCTCGCTGGTGACCGTGATCTGAAATTATTTTGTGATTTTAGGGCCTCAACTTCTAGTGACAATTTGTTAAAAGCGGTTAATATGTTCGTCGTAGATACCGCTAGCTTTTGTACCATACTCGCTAGTTCGTTAGTATTGGAACCATGGCTTGTTTGTAAAACTGAAACTTCATTCTCACTTATGACTTCCCATAGCTTGTCGGCCATTTTCAAAAGCTCCTCTAGCTCTGTATGGCCTGACCCGGTTAAAGCTATGTTCAGTGCTTTAGGAAGTTTCCTGAGCCAAAGCTTTTGGAGAAAGTCTTGGTCTACCGCGGAACCAGCCAATAGCAATAGTGACCTATAGTATTGGGAAGGTTTCCTATCTCCCATCTCTGTGTCAGCTAGTATTTTGTTAATACGTTTATTTTCGCTGAGAGAGTGACGTGCAATCAGTATTTTCTTCAAGTTTTCGTAAAGATTGCTTGAAGAAGGTTTCTGAATAAAATCGAGTACCATCATGATTACTTCTTGCGGGAGAGCTGTAATCAGGTATTCATATTTTGTTTTATCCATCGTAATGGATCTAGACTGAAATTGGATTTCAGCATGTATAAACCACGCCTCTGGACAACTAGTCTAAAACTGGGGTAGTTTTACCGATGTCGCGTAAATTTCCGTACGTTCGGACCTCTCGAATGGGTTGATCTGATCGGACTCTAAATCTATTACCCTATTTATGTGCCCATCTGCGTGTTGAGAGGGTTGAGGTGAGAGTGAGAGGGGGTGAGCGGAGTGAGGTGGGAGTGAGAGGGGGTGAGTGGGGCTAGGTGGGAGTGAGAGAGGGTGAGTGGGGTGAGGGGGTGTGTGCCTAATACTCATTGTTGTTTAAATGTCAAGATAGTAGTAAAATAATTATATAATTTAAGTGTTCCTATAAGTGTACCTAGGTGTGGTGTAGTGCCTACGGAGTAAAACGATCGGTTTCTTCCGACCCGATCGTTTGCCAACCGTGTAAGAAGCTAAGTGTGTAGTGTGGTGTATATTACCGTTTGTTCCTGTTGTTGTTGTTGCTCTTGTTGTTATTCTTGATGTTGTTGCTGTGGTTTTTGTTGTTATTGTTGTTAATTCTGCTGCTGCTGTTGTTATTTCTCCTTTGTTGTTGTTAATTCTGCTGTTGTTGTCGTTCTTAATGTTGCTGCTGCTGTTGTTACCTTTCAGTTGTTGTTGTTACTAAGGTTGCTATTGCCTGCGTCACCTTACCGGCAGGTGTAGGGTTTTGATCGTTGTTGTTACGGCACTGAACTGTGCACTGTACGTGGAGCTACGGGAGCACTTGAAGTAGGTGTATTGTTAACTGGAAATGTTGCGCTTGTCGATGATGTTATTACAATGGTAGGTAGAGATGACTATGAGTGTGAAGCAACGATATTGACGATGTTTATGACGAAAAGGTGCGTGAGGCAGTATAGCTGTTGGCGATGCTTGAGCACTGATTATGACTGGTTGCAGAATTTGTCCGTTTGTTTATTAGTTTTGTTTGCCTGCTGCATTAAGTATTCATTGTCCGGTGGTAGGCAGGATCGCCAGTTTGGTGCTGTTGTGTGCGCCTATATTTTTATTTTAGAGTTTCAAACAACAATTTTCATTGAACACAAACAACATATATTTTTATTTACAAATGTATTTTTTACAATCTTTACGTTTTGATATATTTTAATTAATTTTTATTTTGATATATAAAAATTGACATCAACAAAAAAACAACATTTTTTTAAAATTCAAATTTATAAAAGTAAAGTATTTTATTTTGTGACTTATGTATGTGTATCGTGTGTATGTGATATGCAGACACCACATATGAATGAAATGCAAGATGTGTCAGATAATTTCTAGATAATTTGTAAGTTAGTATATAAGTTTGAAAATTTAAAATAAAAATCAGTTACAATTTGATACTTGAACTCTCTTGTCATTTCACTGAACTCAATAAGGGCATCAATTGCTCGTCTGCCGAGTTTTAAAGCCTCGCTCTACAAACCAAGGCTTCTATTGCATTAGTCGCGTTTTAATACTAATGCAATAGTTATAAAATTTTTATAATCCATTTTAAACTTATTATAAAGTAAAATAATTGTAATGCAAACTTTTTTGTTTTAAATAATTTATACTTACAGAGTCATTATGAGCACTTTCCAAAGTGGACATCCGCGTGTTGAAACTGTTAGAGTGTTGGTTTTCTGATTGCTCAGAATAGCCTTCAGCATGTAGCATCAAATTACCTTTATTTGGAGTTTCAGCCTAGTTCACATCATTGAAGTGGTGGTGGCAGCTCTTATTTTATTCTTTATTGTTATTTAGTATATTATATTAAAATCAAATAAGTGAATTATTTTTGGTTTTTGTTTGTGAATGTATTTATTGCTTAGAGGATAGAAAGATATATGTAGATATAGAAAAATATTAAAAAAATTAAAAAAAATATAATAAAACATTATTTATTATTATATTTATTATAAAATAAAAAAAAAATAATTAAAATTCAAAATATTGTTTTTGTTGCCGTTGGGTTTGAACCCGGACATTTTTCGTAAGAGGTGAGAGTTTAACCACCAGGCTATATTGGGAAAACAGCGAGCGAACGCTAACAACGTTTTTCAATAAAAAAGACTTCATTTGTTATTATTTCTTTATGAAATTTCCTATTGGTGTGTGGAGTGCAGCTTTAGTTTTTTTAAATGAACAAAACATGGGTGCCAGAACGAAATGCAAGGTCACACGTATAGGACAATACTTGTTCGATTTTTCCCACCGCCTGAACAAATATAACGTGTTTTGTATGGAGAATTTTATATGGGCCTTACAGATTTTCTGTTACGACTCGCGTTAAATAACAAGTTAGCTAACAGTTACTGTTCTAGCTGGGCTTGTTATTTAACGCGAGTCGTAACAGAAAAATTTGACTAACATTTTTATAGTTTTTGTTTGTGGGCTACCAAGTTTTGACAGTTCAAATAAAAAAAGAATCAAACAAATTCTATTTGTCAATACGCAAGGAAGAATAAAATGGGTATACCTCTTATGTTTTTAGATATGACCGCTAATGGTTAGCCGTGGGACGCATGTGGACAAATTTCCGCGTCTTGTGTACTCGCGAAAAAGGCTTTGGCTTCAACGGCTCTGTTCTTTCGCGTGATCCCCAGCTTCATGTGCCAGGGTGGTGATTTCACAAACAACCACGGTATTGATGGAAAATCTATACATGGCAACAAATTCCAGGATGATAACTCTATCTTGTAGCACACAGATCCAGGTATATTGATCATACCAAGGGATGGCAGTTCTTCTTTTGTACCGTGATGACTTCATGGTAATATGGAAAGAATGTTGTGTTTGGACAAGCTGATGAGTCATGAATGTTATCAAATTCATAGAAAATTACAGCTAGCACTTAGACAAGACCAGCAAAAAGACTATCGTTGACGCCAAGTTTTGGAATGTGAACATGTTGAAGCTCGTAAAAGCACAATAAATTATCAGCGCAATAAAAGCAAAGATGCTGATGAGCCACTACTCCGGTTAAGTTCCCAGAACTAGAAAAGTATCCACGTGCTTAAAAACTATAGCTTTTACGGACGAATAATTTATATTTGGTGGATGTATGGATGATGGCTTACGCCATAATAAATAAATAAATAACTGGCCATTTCAGCCTTTGAAAGGACTTTGACCTAGCTTCTTATGATCAATTGTGTTGTGCGTGTTATTAAGTTTGTACACAATTGACCGAGAAACGGACCTACAGGTTTAACGCCGACTCCGAACGGCGATGAACGGAATGTTTTTGTTCTCAAGAAGCTTTACATGGCATTTTGATTACTCTCTGAGTTTTGCCATTATCTGCAGAAGGGTGGCGGCCGTACAGAAAAATTATTTTAATTCAAATAATTTTCTGTCGCTGCTGGGGTTCGAACCTGGGTCTCCAGTAGCTCGTTCTTGTAAAAAAATCGGCAAGTTACTGATTTGTGTGACGTCACGCTGTATCGATTCTAAGTTACCGATTTCTTGAGAACTAGTATTTGTGTACGTTCAAATCGTTAAAAATTTGGTCCATGATGAAAAAGAACACAAATCGAGAAGAAACGTTGAGAAATTGAATCAAATGATAAACAGCAGTTTATTTTTTTTTTATTTTATGTGCGCAAATATTTTATCTGAAAAAAGGTAATAAAAAGTGATTGATAGAAGTTAAAATAAATAAATTCTCATATGAATTATTGTTTCAGACAATATGAGTGACATTTTTCTTGCTATGTACGCAATAAGACTTGACCGCAGAAACATGTTGCGGATTCAAAGACGTCGCTTGAGAGACACCTTGGATCCATTTCATATTCCCGAGGCGCGATTTGTAGAACTATTCAGATTCTCCAAGGATTCAGCGATTGAACTACTCGGTGAGTTACGCCATTATATAGGACTGGGCAGAGAAGAACATTTATTCCGAATCCACTTCGACTCTGTGCAGCTTTGCATTTTTACGCAACCGGATCCTTTTTGCGTGATATAGGGCAAGACTTTGTGTGCCCAATCAGCAAGACTATGGTCAGCACTATAGTTCATCAAATTACAAGGATTATTGAAAATAATTTGATGAAGAAATATATTGTATTTCCAACCACATCCGAAGATCAGCGTTTGGTGAAACAAAGGTACTTTATTAATAATGAACCAAAGCGTTTTTAATATATTTTTTATACATGTAAGATTTTTTGAAGCTACTGGATTTCCCGGGGTTTTAGGTGCAATTGATTGTACACATGTCAAAATAAAGAAACCCCCAACAGACATCGAATATTGCTACATCAATCGCAAAGGGTATTTTTCTAAAAATGTGGAAATCCTCTCACAAACTAGGATTTTGATTTAAAAATTTTGGGCGCCTATGCACGGTTTGGAGGAAGTACTCATGATGCTTTTATTTGGGAAAGCAGCAGATTGAAGGGTTTTCTTCACAGCAAATACATCGAAAATGGTATGTCCGAAGGTTGGCTGATTGGTGACTCGGGATACCCTCTACAACTATGGCTCATGACACCGTATAGGAACATTGAGAGTGCAAGCCAAGAAAAAATCAATAATACACACATTCAAGCCAGAAACTGTGTTGAAAGACTTAATGGCGTTCTTAAAAAAGTTTTTGGATGTCTGTCGGGAGATCGCGGTCTAATGGTTTCACCAGTTTTCGCTGGTTCCATTATTAATGCATGTTGCACTTTGCATAATATTCGGAGAATGAATAATTTGGCAATCCCAGAAATAAACATTGCACAAAATGTTCACTCTGTAAACTACAGGACGCAAATACCTCCAACTCTATTTTGATTGAAGGAAGATCTCTTAGAGAATCAATTACCCGCAATCATTTTCAAAATGCAGCTAATTTATAATTGCTCACACAAACAAACATAAAACAACAAACACAGAAAACATACATACACGATACAATATTAAGTCATAAAGAAATATAAATATATAAACAAAAATACACTTAGCAATCAAAACAATTTTCACATAAGAACACAGTTTGTTGACACCAACATAATTCTAGGCCAACGACATGCAATCTGTTATTGCGTTAATGTTTTACGAAATCAGCTGAAATGCAACCAAAACAATATTGGAAAATTGGGTCACAAAATAAGTGCAATAACCTGCGTTCACGAACTTCGTTCTTATAGTGCAATGCAGCAATTTCATATTTGTTAATTTCATATTTATTCATATTTAAGTCTAAGTATTTTCCTTTAAATACCTATTACTTTTTGTTAATTGTTATTCAGTTTTTAGAAATAAATGTAACTATACACATTGTTTAAAACTCAGGATTGATTCATCAAGCAAAATATTGGTTTAAGGGCCTGTATTTTGCCCATCAAACCATCAGTTGAGTATTGGTTCAAGTACCTATGCTCAACACTCGTCTAAATAGCTTTGCACCTAGTTAGACACAAACATTCATTGGTGACCCCGCCGTGATCGGAAGGATAACTGTTTCAAGTGCCAAGTATTCATCAATCTATTGATCACTAATCACACAGACGGCCATTCATAAGACGACACCAATCAAGTCCTCCACCTGCATACAGCAGACAGCAATCAATTAAGGGATAGAGGAGTTCTACATTAGAGTGGGTCGAAAAAAGAAGTGCACCCCTTATTTTAAAGATGAACTCGAGACAACTCCAAAAACAAAACAATTTTTTTTGGACCCCCTCAAAAACCGCCAAAATGGTCTTTCTTCCATAACTTTTGCATTTTGTGTCCGATTTCAAAAAATTAAATACCGTTAAAAAGGGCTTAACTAACTTTTTTTCTCAGAGCTTTTGAACTTCTGAAGTCATATTTATCTGGTAAACCCTGTTACTTCAATTTAACCCCCCTTAAAATCATTTTTTTTATCATAAAATTAAACTTTTTAAAAATTTGTTCACATCTCGCCCAAAAAGTACTTTATTTGGCCTTGAAACAAAAATGTTATAGCAGTTCCAAATTGCAGTATAGAACTTTCATTATTAAATTTCTTAAAACTAACAGTATTTTTATTATTGTTTCCTTTAATTATACATAATAAAGCGAGAAAACGAACGGAATGAGTTATGTTCTCATTTTAGTTGCAAAACACTTCCAACAATAACACTTAAACTAACAAGTTTGCCTAGTATAACCTGCAATCAGAACTTGCATTATATATATATTTTTTTTTAAATTTATACAGGTTATTGTACATAAAAAATACTTTACGAAAATATTTTTTGTTTTTTAAAATACAGTTCTGGCTTTTATATAGCGGGCGCTGAAAATGGCATTGAAACAAAGACATCCAAAACGGTTCGATGGATATGGCCTTTCCCATGTATCGGAAATAAAAAAAGCAAATGACATTTTAAAGCACTGACCTTATATTATTCCGAACATTTTTCGGAATTCAGAACAGTTTGTTTGTATAAAAAAAAACAAAAAAATATAGATACTTGAATTTAGGGAGGACAAAATAACGAACAAAATGCAAAAAAAATCATTGAGATTGAACCAATAGATTTGGAGTTATCTATCGAACCGTTTTAAAAAAACTAGTTTCGAGGAAATCGCGTTTAACTTGTTTATTTCAAATATCGATTTAAAAATGTGTATGTATATTCTTAAAACTATAAAGAATACATTAAACAAAAAAAAAAAAAATATTTTGCTTTTCGTAAGAAAATGATGTGGGTTTTTCATGTATAAATTCTTATTGAACATGGAGCTTAAGTACAAAAATGAATAATTTTACCATATATAAGGATATTATTATTATTTATATTTTATTATTATTTATATTATTATTATATTTTATATTATTATTATATTTTACCATATATAAGGATTTATAGTACTCTACATATTTTTTTTCGTTATAAAGCCAATCAACAACAAACGTGTTGGAAGGGTTAAGTAGCATAACCCAAAACTGGCATATTCACCTCACTATTCATGGTGAACAGATTTCTCTCGTCTGTGTGTTTACTTTTTTGAATTTCAGATTCCCCACAGAAGTTTCTTATCTTGTTATCTTTGGTACTGATGAATTTTAAAGGCTAAGTCGATAAGGCGCGTTAGGTCGGTCGCGCTTTGACCGTACTTTGATCGTACTTTGGTCAACTTTACGGGATGAACTGTCAAAACGCCCGACCTTATAATTTTGAAATCATAATGTCGCGTTAGCAGGTCGTGCGTCTGTTACTTAGAAGATGCCACTGTACGCGGTCAAACCAAAAAACTCCCACAAAGTCTGAAATCCCCAAATCACAATGTATATGGTGGAAGTACATGATGGCTGTATTTCTTTATTCATTTTAGCTATTCATATTTTAATAGCCGTCGCTATTAATAAATAAATGTTATGCTATTATATGCTTTATTATTTATATAATAAAGAAAATATTTACAATTTATTATGTTTAATAAATAAATGTTTCTGCATATCCAACCAGCGTAGAAGTTATATTATTTATATAATAAATAAACATCTGTGTTATATGTTGTATTACTTTGCTGAAGATTAACAAAAACAATAACAAACGAAAAACTAAAGCAACTGATATCTATTTATATACATACAAATTTACATTCATATGAACAACAGCAGCATCAACAAAACACGTACAAATTTACATACATATAAACAGCAACAACAGCATCAACAACAACACAAGCAGGTACTGAAAAATATTCGCTTCAAACAAAGCAACAACCGTAACATAAGCAGCCACTGATGTTATGAATGATTTATCTTGTAAAAAAGTCAAAATTAAATTACATTCAATACAAAATATTTCTATGAAACAACAAATCCCATGCAAACATGTCTTTACAACTGCAACTCAACAATGCTCATATATTTAGCTAACTCAATAAAAATACAACCCTGCGCTATCGGCAAATGTCAAACGCGCGACCAAGTTGAACACTTCTCAACTTTTTTCAGCAGCTCGCGCTTTGATCGTACTTTACCCCTTCTTACGAGATTCGACGATATTTACGATACAAAGCACGATCAAAGCTTGAGGTCGAATTATGGATTGCTTCATAACAACTCGTTGTTTCTACTGTCAAAGCGCGACCGACCTAACGCGCCTTTGCGATTTGGGTATAAATCAAACTGCACCATATATTTCTATCAATCTCAGCTCAACTTATGTTACTAATGGTTAATATGCAACGATTTCAAGGGGCATTACTCGATGTGTTAGCCGATACACATCATGGAAGAATAAACTCTTTGCTATTGTCTACAAATCAATTAAAACAATAAGAGCTCATTTACCACCTCTTTTAGAGTTACCTGTAGACAGCGACGATTTTCTGCAACTCTACAAGCTAATGACACTCAAGGGAGGTCTAGGTCCTCATACCGCTGTGTTTCAGATAACGATTCGTCTCATCAATTCAGAACAGTAGAGGTCTTCAAAATGATTCCTGTTCCAACAAATATAAATGACACCATTACTATTAAACCATGCACCTCAGCATAGGCAGTAGGGCCTTACAGGGATCAGTACATACCGTTGAATATAGCTGATTTACAGCACAGTTGTATTCAACTAATGCACAGTTATATCTCCTAATCGGCGACTTTGCTTCAACCTCCAAGCCAAAACAAAAAAAAAACGCTGAATCATGCGCCTGCGAATTAGGTCTGTTGGTGAATGAACCTCGACCCACCTGTTTCTTGGAAAGAGCATGAACAAATTCCACATGGATTCAATTGAGAAAAAGAACCAACGAATATTTGCACTACGAACACCAACTCGAATTTTTTTTATTTTTATTTATTTATTTATTTGTTTGGTCTACAGAATAAATCTTACAGACTATGCATAACAATATCAATAAATTACAACAATTAGTTTATAAAAGTACAAGTTAATTTTCTTAATTAATTAAAAATCGTAAATAAATTTAAACGGAATTTGGCCTGTGAACAGTTAAAATTTAGTAATGAACAATAAGTGTTACACAGCTTAATGCAGCGAGTTATAGGTTCGTTATTAGCGTAATTAGTTCTATGAAATATTTCTTCCAACATACGATTGTTGCGCAAATTCCTTGGTGCATTATAAATTATGAAAAACGCGGACAATTCAACACATTTTATGTTGTTATGTAAAATGTTATAAGCGAACATCAGATCAGAGTAGATTCTTCGATCTTTCAACGACTGAAGACCAAGCAACTTACGCCTTGCTTCGTATGGTGGAAGTCCATCATGCCAATGTAGTTTATTAAGTGCATATTTTGTACAATTTCTCTGTATTCTTTCAATACGGACAGAATGTACATTATAGAAAGGGTTCCAAATGACCGAACAATATTCCAATATACAACGTACAAGAGAGACAAAAAGTGATTTAATAGTTAAAGGATCCTTGAAGTTCTTAGTGTTTCTTTTAATAAAACCTAGCATAGAATTTGCTTTTGAAATTATGTAGTCGAAGTGGCTTTTAAAATTTAAATTTGAATCAAAGAATACTCCTAAATCTTTTACTTCAGTTTTGCGATTTAAAAAGTTATTATTTAAAGAGTAATTTTCTAATATTGGAACTGAACGTTTTGTGTATGATACGACACAACATTTTTTAATATTTAAATGCAAGTTATTCAAAAGACACCATTTGTGAAAAGTGGTTAAGTCACTTTGCAGATTAGAACAATCAGATGGATGTGAAATTCTTGAGAATATCTTCACGTCGTCCGCAAATAATAAGCATTTAGAGTACTTAAACCTTTGCGGCAAATCATTGATAAAAATTAGAAAAAGCAGTGGTCCGCAATGAGTTCCCTGCGGAATACCAGAAGTTGCGTTAATAACAAATTCAGAGTTCGTTGACCCTATTTTAACAAGAAGTTTTCTATTCTCTAAATAACTTTTGAAAAATTTTACAAGAGACTCCGACAGACCAAAGCTTTTGAGCTTGTGCAGCAAAATATTGTGGTCAACTTTATCGAATGCTTTCGAAAAGTCAGTGTAAATAACGTCTAGTTGATCCCCATTTTCCATAGCGTTCGCTATATTATTAGTAATCAAGGCCAAGTTTGTGCTTGAAGATTTGCCCGGAAGGAATCCATGTTGGCAGTCGACTAAAAGATTACCAATTTTGGCAAAAAGCTTATTTTTAATTATATGATCAAATAATTTGGCAAATGTGCACTGTTTCACAATCGCTCTATAATTATTTATATCATTTCTGTTACCAGATTTATATATAGGATCTACCGAACAAACCTTCCAAGGCTCCAAAAAAACACCATTGTTCAAGCAGCAATTGTATAGAATTGATAATTGCTTACTTATATTTGCCACGCAGCGCTTGAAAAATATTGGCGCGATTTCTTCTTTTTCGCATTTTGAGCTTGAACTAAGATTCGAAATAGCTATGGTTACGTCCTCTTCTGAAATCATAAAGTTATCAATGAATATACGATTTGGTAACTGAAAATTCGAAAAGCTAGCAGAGTTTGTAGAGTTTGTATAGATTTCGAAGACTTCTTGAAAAAATTTTGCAAACAGATTGCAAGTTTCTGTGGTATTGTTTGATTTTATTCCATTATATACCATGCTGGTTGGAAAACCATTCGTTTTGCGGTTAGAATTTAAATATTGCCAAAAGCATTTTGGGTTCGAGAACAACTTTCTTTCTATATTAAATATGTATTGATGATATAAAAATGTATGAAGCACATCGAAATCTTTTCTTAGCTGTGTAAATCGCAGACGATCTGACTCGCAGTTTGTTTTACGGAATTTCTTAAACGCTTTATTTTTTGAATTTTTTAAACTTGCAAGTCTTGCCGTAAACCAAGGAGGTTTATTTCTTAAAACTTTTGGCTTCTTAGGAACAAATTGCATAATTCCCTGCGAAAATTTGGAACAAATGAATTCGTAAGCATTTACTGGACTCGCAATAAGTTCCAGGGCAGACCAATCAGAAGTTACCAAAAACTCATTTAATGCTTCAAAGTTGGCTTTGGAATAATCTAAGTGAATGGAATCATTATTGATATTTTATCGTACTCATAGAACTCAAAATTAATCGTCACTGCTTTATGATGCAAACTATTATTCAAAATTGGTGATAAATTTTCTGTACAAACAGCTTTCAGATCATTTGAAATAAAAATTAAATCTAATATTCTATTTAAATTGTTCTTTACAAAGTTTAGTTGACGAAAATCATTAGAAAGAAAGAAGCTTGTAACAAACGATTCTGTATCTGAACTTATATTGAACGGTAATATAATTTCATCTTCAAAGATCCATTGAATGTTACCTAAGTTAAAGTCACCCATAACGACCATACCATGACTGGAACTGAGAACTTCAGTTAAAGAAGTAATATTGTTCAAATGTTTTTCATAAATATCAATACAACTATTAGGTGGGATATATGAAACTATAATAGAAAATACATTATTATTTGGGAAATTAATTTGTACACAAATCTGTTCAATGGTATTGTCCGTTGACGGCAGCTGAAATAATTTGCTTGACAAGTCCGCTCTTACAGCAATCAATACTCCTCCTCCTCTCTCGTAACTTGAAGAAATTGGACAGCGATCAAGACGATAAACAAAATAGAAATCGTCGAATATCTCAGCAGAAGAGATATCTTTATGAAGCTAGGTCTCGGTCAATGCAAAAATATCGTATTCATGTAATGAAGCGGCAAGTTGAAGCTGAGATGTTTTGGTACGAATACCCCCTGCATTTTGGTAGTAGATAGAGTAAGATGAAAAACTTTGGTTTAACGGCGGTAGTTCTGAAGAAGAGAGCACATTTGGAGTTTCCAATGAGGGCGGCAATTCGAATGTGCGTATACTGAATGAAGACATGTGAAGTGAGGTAGATGCTATATAATTACATGAGTGTGTAATTGTTACATTATTTGGCTTGTTATTGTCGGCTTTTAAAAAAAAACAAATGGACGAACTTTTATATTCGCTGGCCATAATGTAGGGTCAAAGAGCTTATCATAAAGGCTGCTAGTTATCCCCAGTTTAAAGTTGATGCGTTTTAGATTTTCTATAACAGCATCTCTTTTAATAAGGCTGTAACATGCCAGATGATGGCTATCGATGTTAGCATGTTTTTGAACATATGTTATAATCTGGTCGCTTGTGACATTTGGCATAAATGACGAGAGATGCATCCACTTTTTGTTCACTACCACATCAAGCTCAGTGCTCTCATTATTACCAATAACAACATTGGTGCTTATCGTCTTCGATTTCTTTTTGATCTTTTTATTCACGCTGCTCCATGGCGAGGGGTAAGACGTTGTGTTGTTTTCCAAAAAACATCATGTTCTTCATTAGTGGAAGAAAGAGAGTGGGAATTTGCGGCGACACCGAGCACAACAACTTCAGAAAAAGTAGGAGCGCAAGTTACTGGAGTGGTACATTTAGAAGAGCTTGGCATATCAGCAGTTTTAGCGTTAAGAGAGCGCTTAGCAGCAGAATTTTTCGACTTGGCAACTTGTAGTTGGATGCCACTGTTAAGAGAGAGCTTAGTTTGTTTTTTGCTAGGTATATCAAAACTAACATTCAAAGCATCATTAACATTTACCCGCAGCTCTTTAATCTCAGTTGTAAGAGAAGAAATTGCGGTGGCAGCGTTGGTTTCAACTAATTGTTGCTTCACCAAATTTAGTTCAAGCTGCAGGTTATCTACTTTCTGCATAAGAAACATTTTGTCCTCTTGCAATGAGTTAATTAGAACTAGCGCGCGGGAACTCATTGATTTTATAGTATTGAGCTCATATAGCACTGATTGCTAATTAATTTCTTGCACATCATCATATTCAATTATTTTTTCACTTTCTTTTTGTTGTTTAGTTAGATCAATTGTTTGCTCTTGTTGTGACAAATTAATCGCATTTTGCTGTTGTTGATTTTGTTGGCTGTAGCACTGCACTTGTTGTTGCTGCATTAGAGAGATTGCTGTTGTTGTTGTTGCTGTTTCTATTGGCTGTTCCTCTTGTTGATTATGATATAGAACTTGCTGTTGATGTTGCTTTAGAGATTACCACCGTATGTGATCAATTACCACCGTATGTGATCAAGATTCATCACAGCGGACGCTAGAAGGAACTGGCTTCCTAACTCTGGAAACAGAATGTACCATAAAGGGAGAATCAATTAGTATCACGGGATACCAAACATTCTCAACCACATTAAGAACAGCATTTGGAAGCTTTGGTAATGCTTCACAGCTGGCTAGGCTGACACAAATAAAACAGCTTCTCTCTAACTTCAGTACAGCAGACTACGCAGAACAAACCCAGAACCTAACAACACTTCAAACAATGCTTGATAAACTTGACATAAGGTTTCTACCTCATCATTTTCAAATGCAATATCATGTCCCCACTTCGTTGTCGAGCATAGCGCTCATATGCTGCGTACTGTTTGTAATCATTGGAATATGGCGCTGGAGATCCAAGACAAAAAGATCTTCAGATATGAAACCCGACCCTGCACCCAGGAGAAGAACAGCAGCAGACTTTTTTGTACACATATAGCACCGTTGATGGGCAACATCATTTTTTAACTACGTTCAACCCGGGCAGAATGTACAATTGTACATAAATACATAAATAATACTACACAAATTATACCATCAACAAACAAACATTTATTTAAAGTTCAGCTAGCTGCAAAAGTGCTAGATTACTTATTTGTTTTTAATGCAAA
The DNA here is from genome assembly GCA_943735915.1 of Pherbina coryleti. Classification (NCBI taxonomy): domain Eukaryota; kingdom Metazoa; phylum Arthropoda; class Insecta; order Diptera; family Sciomyzidae; genus Pherbina; species Pherbina coryleti. The sequence continues at coordinate 97,783,906 of OX030951.1, read as the reverse complement.
AAATGATTAATTCGCAAGTTTTGATTTTAAGTTCAATCACCGTTTATGGTCGTTTTAGCTTATTTAGCTGTTTGTATGTTGCACTTTTTCGTACTTTAAATTTCTTTTGTTTACGATTGTTGTAAAATTGCTCAATAACTTAATGTTTTATGCTTGTAATTTCTTTTTTGTTAACGTTGTTATTCTATTAGTATTTAATTACCGATTTTTAAATTACAAAATTGATAATTATTTTGATATCCAAACCAAGTGGTTGTCAACTTATTTTTCTCATCAATCTTTGAGTTCAAGTGCTCAAAGGACCAAAAATAATTCATCAACCTTTGAGTTGAAGTGCTCACAGGTCCAACCAATATTCAACAACCTTTGAGTTACTTAAAGTGCTCAAAGGCCCATTCGCTTCTCAAGGCATAGAGCCTTTAACAATATCAAAAAATGTTTTCGGTTTTCAACACAAATTTGTATTTTATTTTTAATTTTACAATTTTTTATTTATCAAAGCAAATGCAAAAAATGCCGCGCCAAAAGTCACAAATACCATCTGCATCTGCACCAGGAGTCGCAGAGATAAAGCTGCAACGTCTTAATTTAGAGCCAGAAGAATCAGTACCAACGTTAACTCTTCAAAAACATGAAAAAACATCATCACAAACAATACAGAGCTACTGCGATAAGTCCAGACAGCTCTTCTGAAGTGCAAGGTATAGCGGAACAATCGCTAAGAGCTCCACGTTTAAACTAAACCTCTGCACAAATGCACTCGTTTTTTCCACAACAGTAGATCCAACAGTGCAGAGTTCAGAGCTTGACAGAACTCTGTTAGCCAAGCAGAGCGTGTCCAAGTCATTTAATGATAACAAACGAACACTGCAGAGCACTCGTCAGCTTCAAATCAAACCATGCTCGCCGTTTGCTTTAACAGAACAATTACTAACAGCGAAAAATGCATCAATCACATCTAACACAACAGAACCTTGGCGAAGTAATTATTTCTACCATTGCCAAATAGAAATTTTGTTTTTACGATTTCGGTGCTTGGGCGAACACTAGGTAAAACTGGGTCGCTGAATCCGAAATCGTTGTCAGTATTTTGAAATCATAAAATTTTTAACAAAAGGGTTGCCACCTTATAATGTATTTTTTACGAGTTTTAAACATTATCTAACAGTTTTAGGGGGTCGCTGATTTCGTACCTGATCTCAGAATTTTAAAATTTAAGATAGCTGATAGTGTTGCCACCTATTTTTTTATTTTTACGAATTCGATGCTGGGGCGAAAACTAGGTAAAAATGGGTCGCTGAATCCGAATCCGTTGTCAGAATTTCAAAATTGGGAAATTTTCAGCAATAGAGTTGCCACCTAATAATAATTTGCTGTACCATTTCTGGTTTTTATTTGTTTTTCTTTTCTCTCTTAGATTCTTTTTTATGCAGTGACTCGAAGCATTTACAATTCCGCAATTATATTGTGTTGTTATATTATATCGCTAGTATAGTAAACTATACCAAATTTTTTTCTAATACTAACATTTATTGCATTTTTATTGATTTATAGGCGGTAAATCTCGAACTCGAAAAAAATCGATTGCCAAAATTTCAGCTCAATTCGGCCCATCAGTTTTGGAGTCTATAGCCATCAGACAGATTTTGCTTTGGGTTTATTATATAAAGGGTTTTCCATTAATGACTTGACACCTTTTTTTTAAATAAAACGCAAACCATTTGAGATATTTCAAAAAATTTACTATCGGCTTGAAGTACAATAAAAAATTCATGAATTCAACTCCGTTCATATGGCCACCGCGGGCACGTATGCAGCGGTCGATTCGTTGGACCCAATTTTCGATGACCCGAAACGGCCACTATTTCGCATCCAATGTTGGCTCTGAGCTCTTCCAACGTCATCAGCTTGTTGCTATAGACCAGTGGTGCACAGCATTGGCAGACCTTCGAATACAAGCGCAACATTTTTGTTTTAGTATGTGTGTGCGAGCAGAATACTGCAAAAAAATACTTTTGTAAATACTTTTACACTCATTGAGTAAAATGATAGCATAAAGTGTTATTTGATAGTTAGATTGAGGCTCGTAATAAGGGTTTAAATAAAAAAATAAATAAATTCCTAAAAAGGTCGAAACATGTTTAATTCATTCATATATTGCGTCGGTACAGCATTTCACAAAATAATTTGTGCTTGAGACCCTCACTCCATGAAGTGCAAACGCAAACTGATTCTCTGCTAGCGTCGTATAAGTTCAGTACCTTCGCACACACGACTTGTATGTGAAAGCTGAGCGGCTCCGTAAGCATCTTGTGTGCATCACTGGTATAGACCAATGACTTGACATAGCCCCAAAGAGAATAGTCTAGAGGCGTTAAATGGCACTAACGAGGCGGCCAATCGACTGGCCCATTTCTTGAGATAACGAGCTCATCAAACTTACTCTTCAATAAATCGATTGTAACGTGTGCTGTGTGGTTTGTGGCACCGTCCTATTGGAACCACATGTCGTTCAGGTCCATGTCTTCCAATTCGGGCCAAAAATAATCGGTAATCATGGCGCGATAACGATGGCCACTCACAGTAACGTTACGATCGTTATCGTCGACGAAAAAAATCATGCTAACCGCACCAAACAGTTATTTTTTGTGAATGAAGTGGTGATTCATGAAGCACATGTGGATTTTCACCCGACCAATAACGTATATTTTGCTTATTGACGAACCCATTGAGCCAAAAATGAGCTTCGTTACTGAAGATGATTTTGCGATGAAATTCATACATTCGTAAATTTTTATAACTTCCAGACGTTGTTTGTTCGTGTACTTTACCATGATGAAAATGTTGAGTTTACTGAATAAATTGACAGTGACAGTTCGATGATTAGTGAAAGGGTGCGTTCAGAAATTTAATTCAAAGTTGTCAAGTACCTATTGGAGAACCCTGTATACAGAAGTACTCGTAAGTATATCCATCAATAGCGTGGCTTACTTGTTAAAACCGTGAACCGTAAGCCGAGAGAATCTTGGTTCAAACCCATTTTACACAGGATGTATGGACAAGTATTTCATCTGTCACATATCTACAGACAATGTCAAACTTTATTTTTAGACAAATTTGTTGAAGTGTGCTAAATACTTCAAACTTTTGAAGCCCTGGGGCAGTACTTAAAGTCTATTTATTTAAAAGAGATTTTGCAATAAAAGCACGAGTTTTTTTTTATAAAAGGAAATCATAGCAAATGACAAATTTTTATTTAATACATTGAAAGCTGGTAATGGAAAAAATTGGCTTTTTCGTGAATACGTGGCGTCCGTGGCGTAGTTGGTTTAAGTGCGTGGCCGCTATGTCAAAGAACTTTGGAAACCCAGGTTCGAACCCCAGCAGCGACAGAAAATTATTTGAATTAAAATAATTTTTCTGTACGGCCGCCACCTCTCTGCAGACAATGGCAAAACTCAGAGAGTAATCAAAATGCCATGTAAAGCTTCTTAAGAACGAGAACTTTCCGTTCATCGCCGTTCGGAGTCGGCGTTAACCATGTAGGTCCGGTTCTCGGTCAATTGTGTACAAACTTAATAACACGCACAACACAATTGATCATAAGAAGCTAGGTCAAAGTCCTTTCAAGGGCTGAAATGGCCAGTTATTTTTTTTTTTTTTTTGTCTTGAATACATCCGTAGGTTTTAAAGTGACAGTCCATCTTTATAATTGGCCCTATTTTTTCCCCTATTATTTCATTTGTTACCAACCTTGTTCTCATCCTTACACTTATTCTTATATTTGTCCTTATAATAGCCTAACTTCTTGTCCAAACACTTCCTTGTTCGAATCCCTTTTCTTAATTTTGTCTCACTTCTTTGTATCTTTGTACGATCTTTGTCCTTATTCTTGTTCTTAGTGTCACTAAATACTTGATTGTTGTCTGTCTGACGCCAGACGTGCGATAAATAACAAGCATAAATAATCCTAACATTCAATCAACAACCCTGCTAATGCAGATATCGCTTTTCTTACCATCCACCGTTCTTCTTGTATGAAAATATCGCTGAGTATCATTTCGTTCTTTTTTCTTATTGCTTTCGCTTTACTTTTTCTTCAACTTTAATTAAAAGCATTGTTCATTCCTGTTAAAGCAATCATCAAAGCAAGATCATATTGAAAGAAACTTGCAAAATTCAATAAAATTAACTTTTGTATCATAAAATAAAGGCATTATCTTTTTACTTAAATAAGTTGGAATACATTCCTCTTAATATTTGGCAAAAAGGCTTGTTAAGTCAAAACATTTGGTGACCCCGACGTGATACAAAAAGTTAAAGTTATTGAAAATACTTGCATTGAATATTAAAAATTAGCTCAAAATCTCAACTTGCAACAAATCATATTTTTCAATCGCCACGCGGTTTTGCATCTTCTTATTGCGAACGTTTGCTGCATTGCTTGCTGTTGTTCCTTCTACTCCTGCGCTTATGCTGCGCTGCTAACCTGACGACTTCATTAAGCGGCTGCGATTCAACCTAACCTACGGTGCGCCGCTCTGCTAGCGCTCCGTTGTGAATTCTTGAACAATACCTGCAATTATTCTACCTTTGCTGTGCTGCATTATTTGCTGTTGTTCCTGCTACTCCTGCGCGTCGAAACCTACCATGCTCTAACTTATAATGCGCTGCTGCCAATGTGCCGACATCAATAAGCTACCAATTCAATCTAACCCACGCTATACCGCTTTACTAGCGCTGCGTTGTGGATTCTTGGTCAATACCTGGATTTATTCTAACTTTGCTGCACATCATTTGCTCCCGCTAGATTTAGTGACTTCTGTTTGCTGTAGCTCCTTCTGCTGCTGCGCTCAAAGCTCCATGCTCTAATTCCCTACGCTGCTAGCGCTTCAATAACGCTATACTTTAAGCCTCGAATTACGACACTCTGCAACGTTCCAATCTACGTAACGTTCCAACGCTCTTATAGCGCTACGCTATTGATTCATCCAAAAACGCCAATAATGGTTAAACCTAAACGCAGTCTCAAGGTTTAGCATGATGCTAATGAAATAACGATCTTTCAGTTTCAAGGTTAAGGGTCACTGCGGTTTTGAAGCAGTTAGGGAATTTGAAATGCACTTTATGAGCGAACGCACTTCAAACATTTGATATAAGCGATATTTCAGTTCGCCTCGATCTTATTGAGAATTTAGAATGAAATTTCGATAAATTCCAATCTGTTATCGAAGATGAGAATCCTCACGAAATCGAAGGTGATGCTCGCAGTAATTTCATGTCAATTTACATGACAGTGAAGGCAGCCTTTACAAAAGAACTCAATTCTAGATGTGATAGTAACAGTCCACATTCTTCTGCAGCACCTGCGCTCAAGCCTGAAGGGTGCCGCGTTAGACACCATCAAATCATTAGACATTTCCGAAGACAGTTACTCCAAGGCTTTAAATTCATTAAAAAGGAGATTCGATAACAAACGTCTTAATTTTCAGGGTCACATCAAAGAACTCTTCGCATTGCAGGCTGTTGGAAATGATTCATCCCTTCGGCAGCTGAGTGACAAGGCCAAATCTCATCTTCGGGCTTTAGAATCAATGGCTACCGGAGAGCAGTTGGCAAACGGTTTACTTGTACATCTCATTAGTAAAAAATGGACTGCACAGACCAAGTGGGAAGAAGAGACTCCTATTGATATGGTCCGACCGTGGAATGCAATGGAAGATTTTTTGGAACGACGATGTCAAATGCTGGAAAACATGGAAAATGCTATGGCAAATCAGATGCCTAGTAAACAGGTGGGCAAATCAAATCAAAACTCAAATAATCGTAAGAAAGCGTTCGTCGCCTCTGCTCCAGTGGCAAGGCTTTGCAGATTTTGTGAGTCGAGTGATCATCTGATCTATCACTGCTCACAATTCAACAAATTTACTCCCGAAATTCGATTCAAGGAAGCAAAAAGGTTACATCCCTGTATAAATTGCCTTAAGCCTGGACACGGTCCAAAAACATGCAGGTCAATTCATTGTCGCACCTGTTCAGCGAAACATCACATCATGCTACAAATGGCTTCTGTTACTAATTATAGAGCATCTCAATCGTTCACATCTAATTCTACAGCTATGTCTTCAAACATAGAAGATACAGCAACTCCAAGCTCATCCTACATACACTCGCTAGTGAACAAAAGTCATCTCAAATACGCTCTTAGCAGCCATTCAGCTTTATGTTCAATATATCCATCAGATTTTCAACCATGTGTATCTACTCCTTTAAACGCCAATGTTTTACTAGCTTCTGCCATTGTTTACGTTAAAAGCTGGTGTGGCTCTCTCGTACCTTGCAGAGCAATTCTAGATTCAGCCTCACAGCTAAAGTTTATTTCTGTAAAGCTGGCCAACCAACTTCAACTCAAAAAAAGGAAATCGACAAAACTTGTTTCTGGAATTGGAGAGTGAGATTTTGTAGCTGACGCTTCTGTAAATTCATTGATGCTATCTCTAACTGGTATTTTTTTCTATACAATTTCAGCCATTTTCAGTCCAACTATCACTGATCAACAGCCGAATTTCCAACTAAACACTAAAGAATGGAACATCCCTAAAAATGTCAAACTTGCTGATCCTAATTTCTTCAAGTCACAGCGCATAGACCTCTTAATGGGTGCTGAGCTGTTTTTTGATTTAATGTGTGTTGGTCAGATTCGACTTGGTCCCAACTTGCCGCTTTTGCAGAAAACAAAACTTGGTTGGATTGTTTGTGGAAGTGTACGCGCTATAACCAGCTCATCCACTTGCCTATCCACATCATTAAAGATTCAATTTCATGGTCCTGACTATGAGCTTGAAAATTTGGTAAGAAAGTTTTGGGAGGTTGATACTCGCTCTGAGCAAACTAATAGTTTCACAAAAGAGGAGCAACTTTGAGAAAATCATTTTGTTGAGCATCATACTCGTTTGGCTAACGGGGCATACTCAGTACGCCTTCCTACAAAATTCCACTCAACTTGGAGCTTCATACAAATCAGCGCTTAATCGTTTTATGACACTTGAGAGACAATTTCATGTCAATGTTAAACTCAAGACACAGTATTCTGCATTCATGAATGAATATCTTTAGCTCGGACATATGTCTTTGGTGTAGGAACTGTTGCCTAAAGTTCCAATCAACTTTTTGCCGCATCACTGTGTATACAAGGCGGATAGTACCACAACGATTTGCTTGTGGTATTCGATGGGTCCGCAGCTTCTTCAAATGGAATATTGCTAAACGACGTGCTCATGGCCGGGACACCGATTCAGCCGATGCTTTGCGACATTCTTCTTCGTTTTGTAATTCAAAATTACACTAACAGCGAACATATGCAAAATGTATCGCTGTGTCAAGGTCTCTTCACCAGATAACCTTCTTCAGTGCATATTATGGCGTGAGAACTCTCATGATTCCATTAAAATCTTCAAGCTCGACACTGTAACTTATGGGGCTTAGTCTGCTGCATTTCTTGCGGTTCGAGCCATGCATGTTCGAACTTGCCCTTGACGAGGAACACACCTTCCCAATGGGGAACAAAATCACTCGAAGAGACTTCTACGTCGACGATATGATCTCAGGAGGCAATTCGGTCAATGAAGTACTACGGATTATGCATGAAACCAAGGAACTTCTTAATAAGGGCTGAGAAAATGGTGTTCGAATAATCAAGACATACTGGACGAAATCGATGACGCTCACAAGGAGGAATATTTAGTATGTCACGATGGAACAAATGTTAAAAAACACTTAGTTTGGCTTGGAGTACGAAGACCGACGTATTTTGATTCGCATTTTCTGAGTTTCAGAATCAAACAAAGGTAACTTAACGTAGCATTCTATCAATAATAGCAAGATTCTATGATACACTAGGTCTGATCGGTCCGATTATAACAAGGGCAAAAATATTTCATCAATTGTTATGGAAAATGAAGTATGATTGGGATGAAAGCTTGCCTCAATCATTGCATTCAGAATGGGCTGATTTCTGCAAGGAGTTTAAATTTGTCGACATAATAAAATTTGCTAGAGTTGTTTTGGTTCCACATGCTAAGCTACAAATACATGCATTTTGTGATGCAAGTTTATGCGCATACGGCGCAGGCATATATGTGCGTTCTAACGTTCAAGGCAACATCACCACATCTTTGCTTTGCTCAAAATCACGCGTTTCTCCTCTTCAAACTCTTACAATTCCAAGATTGGCGCTTCAAGCTGCTCATTTGCTTGCGACATTTTTAACTTCAGTCGTTAATTTAAAATTATTCGAAGCTGAACTTCATTGCTGGTGGGATTCTACTATTGTGCTCTCTTGGTTGCGTCATGAACCATCTCGATACAATATTTTTGTCTCAAATCTCATAAGTAATATTCACACGCTAACTAAAGACAATGGCATTATGTGCCATAAAAAATGAATCCAGCCGACATACTTTCCAAGGGGGCTGTTCATACAAACAAACATAAAACAACAAACACAAAAAACATACATACACGATACAATATTAAGTTATAAATAAATATAAATATATAAACAAAAATACACTAAGCAATCAAAACAATTTGCACATAAGAACGCTGTTTGTTGACACCAACATAATTTTAGGCCAGCGACATGCAATTCGTTATTGCGTTAATGTTTTACGAAATCAGCTGAAATGCAACCAAAACAATATTGGAAAATTGGGTCACAAAATAAGTGCAATAACCTGCGTTCATGAACTTCGTTCTTATAGTGCAATGCAGCAATTTCATATTTGTTAATTTCATATTTATTCATATTTTAGTCTAAGTATTTTCCTTTAAATACCTCTTACTTTTGCTAATTGTTATTCAGTCTTTTGAAATAAATGAAACTATACACATTGCTCACATTGTTTACTCAGGACTCACTTAAAACTCAGGATTGATTCACCAAGCAAAGTATTGGCTAAAGTACCTGTATTTTGCCCATCAAACCATCAGTTAAGTATTGGTCCAAGTACCTATGCTCAACACTCGTCTAAATAGGTTTGCACCTAGTTAGACACAAAACATTCAATAATCATACAAATTAAGATAGTGAAGAACATTACATTCATTACACATTTTATATTAATAAAAAAACATTAAATATTATTTAAACAAAGAAAAAATGCATCTAAAGGGTGTTTTTTTTAGAGGTATAGAACTTCGAATTGAAATAAAACACAAGAAAATCGTTTTAATGTCCATCAATTTGGCTTTATTGGAAGGATAATTTTATGCCATTAATGTTTAAATATGATTTCGGGCATGTGGCCGCCGCGGCTGGATCGAATAAAGCCAATTCTACAGGTCCAACTTTCAATCACTTTTTCGAGCATATGGGGCCGTATGTCGGCAATAACGCCACGAATGTTGGCCTCCAAGTCCCCTTACGTTTCTGGTTTGTTGGCGTAGACGAGCGACTTCACATATCCCCAAAGAAAATAATCCAATGGTGTCAAATCACACGATCTTGGTGGCCAATTGACAGGTCCATTCCGCGAAATTATGCGCTCATCGAATGTTTCCTTCAATAAATCGATTGTGACGTGCGCTGTGTGGCATGTAGCGCCATCTTGTTGGAACCACAACTCATCCACATTCATGCCATCCAATTCGGGTCGGCAAAATAGTCGATTATCATGGCTCTATACCGGTCTCCATTAACGGTAACTGACTCTCCTGCATTATTTCGGAAGAAGTATGGCCCAATGACTCCACCAGCCCATAGAGCACACCAAACAGTTGGTTTTTGTGGATGTAATGGCGTCTCAAGGATCTCATGTGGATTCTCTTCACTCCAAATGCGGCAATTTTGCTTGTTGACGTAGCCATTCAACCAAAAATGAGCCTCATCACTGAACAAAATTATGCGATGAAAATCAGCATAGAGATCAATCTCATTTTCGGCCCATACACCAAAATCACGACGCATTGCATGGTCTCGCGGCTTTAATTCTTGCATAAGCTGGATCTTGTAAGGTCGCAAGCCAAGATCTTTGCGCAAAATCTTCCATAAAGTTGATGGACAAAGCTCCAATTGCTGTGCACGGTGGTGAATCGATTCATTCGGGTCCTCTTCAACATTTTGCTCTATAGCGAAAATTGTTTCTTCGGTGCGCACTGTTCGACGTCTCTGCGGATGCGTATTATCACATAGAGTAAACGTAGTGCGAAAACGACCCATGGTTAACCGAATTAATTGCTCTGATGGACGATTATGTAAACCATAAAATGGACGGAGCTTGCGGTAAACTTCGCGAACTGAACCATTATTTTCGAAATAAATTTGCACGATTTGCAAGCGTTATTCTTTTGTCAACCTGTTTATGATGAAATGGCAAACCAAACTGAACATAAATGACATTAGAGTTGCCAGATTTGACCACAAAATGCCAGTTTTATCTCTATTCGAAAAACAAACCCCTAAAAAAAACACCCGTTATATCTATATCTACATATATTCTATATTCTATATATCTATCTATATCTATCTATATCTATCTATATCTATATCTATACTATTATATAAAAGAGGTCTCACGAATTTTCATCGTTCAATCAAGGGGGTAAATGCCGAACCGATTTTAATAACTCTTTCACTATTCAATTGGTAAATCTATGTTTTTGGTAAATCTTTTTATTTAATTATTTAATAATTAATGCATTTTAATCTATGCTGCCATTGTATAAGCAGCACGAAATAACAGCAAACAATAGCTTAAGTTCATTGTTGAGAGAGAGAGGTGAGATTCTACAACTCACCGCGCTGGTCTCTTGAGTGGATAGTTGCACTCAGTTAATTTCTGCTGCAGTGTTGCCATAAGACCAATATCACAATAATAGATAAATTTAAATTGAGACATTAAAATAAATATCAAAGTTTAAAAAACTCAATAATGATGTGAATTCGAAAGTACAAAACCCGAGTTCTGTGTTAATAAAATGTAACAATTTAACAGTTATATAAACATTAACTGACCATAAAAATAAAGTTACGATCTCTTAATAGCAATCTGAGTGAAACACCATATCGGAAACAGCCAAAGTTGATTGCATGAGCAAAATATGAAGAGAACTGAACTGAAGAGATCACTTTCGGTGCCTGAAACAACACCCTAGGAGCTACCAATACTTGTGCGTATTAGTATAAATGTGGGATCACTCTGCAAGAAAAAAGAAATTGGTATAATTCATGAAGATGGTTCAATAAAACAGACTAGTTGGTTTTACCAGTGATCCTTGGTGTGAGTAATAGTTTTCATCATCTGCGGACTGATCCATCATCTGAAAAGCATTTATTTAAAAATATACTATATACAAAATCAAATCAATAAGGGTTGAATAAACTCACGGAATAGTTTTCATTCTGCTTATCGCACGACTCCTTCCATGGAGTAATTAAACCGATAATGATTAAATATATGGTAAACATGGAGGTCTTGAAGTATGTGCAAAAGAAGGGTTTGCCAAAGTTTTCATCTTCGTATAGAAACTGCAAATCAAGTTAAAAAAATAAAAATTTTATGGGTAATTCATACAATAATAGAATTTTAGAAGAGGACTAACCTTTATCAGTTGATGATACTCTTGATGATACTCAGATGACAACGACGAATATTAATATGGTGATGCCTAGTATTAATTTTTGCGTTTTGCTCAGCATGTTTGTAATGATTAAAAAACACATTCATATGACTAGTTTGATCATATTGCAGGAACTCATTAGGAATAGGTAAGGCACTGTGAAAGTCATTTTCAGGAAAACATAAAAAAGCATATTTGTACTAAAGTTAAATCTATGAAAAAAAGGAAAATGTACTAAGAAACATATGAGTTGGAGTTTAATGACGTAAATGCTACCTTTAATTTTTATTTTGCAAGCAATGCAGCATCTGAGCGAGTGTTTTATTTTAGGTCTCCATTAATTGAATGATTCTATTCAAACCATTCATGATTTGGGCTTGGTTTTCGCCACACAGTTTTTGAACTTCCTCTAAGCAGCTTTGAGAGGAAGGCTCGCGGGTTTTAGTCTTTTTCTCTGGAATTACTGTGACCTCAGAATTATCTTCAAAGTCTTCCAGTGTACTTTCGTCCAAGTAAACTACATCGTCAGCGTCAACCTCTGGCTCAACCACAGTCACAATCTAAAGTTTATGTTAAATTTATGTTAAAACACTAGAATAAAAAATAAATAAATAACTGGCCATTTCAGCCCTTGAAAGGACTTTGACCTAGCTTCTTCAATTGTGTTGTGCGTGTTATTAAGTTTGTACACAATTGACCGAGAACCGGACCTACATGCTTAACGCCGACTCCAAACTGCGATGAACAGAATGTTCTCGTTCTCAGGAAGCTTTACATGGCATTCTCATTACTCTCTGAGTTTTGCCATTGTCTGCAGAAAGGTGGCGGCTGTACAGAAAAATTATTTTAATTCAAATAACTTTCTGTCGCTGCTGGGGTTCGAAGATGGGTCTCCAAAGTTCGTTGACATAGCGGCCAAGCACTTTAACCAACTGCGCCACGGACGCCACACTAGAATACAGTTTTAAATAAATGTTACCTCAAGTCCGGCTTCGACCGTATGACCATCTCCATCAGTGACATCTTTTGAGAAAAAGTCGAGTTCTTTGTCAATACCTTCGATTGGTTTGGGCCCTTGTGACGCTGGCAAATTGCCTGTTCTATTTTGAAATGCCCGATGGCGACCGTAAAGCTGCTTGACGGAAGATTTCCAATCAATCCAACTCTGCAAACATACAAACATTTTTATTTGCTACCTAATTTTAGATTGTATACTAGACATGTGCATGGGTGTATAACAAACCCGTTTCAAGACACTCACTCTTCTTTAGAATACTTACTGTTGCATGCTCCCAGCTTTAATAACAAATACGTGTTGTGAAATAGAAAAGAGAGTACAAGAGAATGTAAGCTAATATTAAAACAAAACGTTGTTGCAGTGTACCTATGAAAAAAGTGTGCAAAATAGTTCAAGCATATAAAATATAGTGTTCAATACACTAGGTGTACACGAAACTCGTCCCAGTTTTGTTGTAGAAGGATATCACCAAGTGGAACTACATTGTGAGTTTCAATGTTATGCAACTTTAATTTCCATAGATATTCGATATCAAAACATTGGCATGTATGGGCGGAGTCACACCCCCTTAACGAATGCTTGTCCAAGTTTTTCAGTAGAAATGCATTCTAAGTTTCAACGTTTTGTGACTTACTTTTATAGGCTATTCGAAAAATCAAAACAATCAATCCAAACAATCAAAAATTGTAATTGTTTGGGCGGAGCCACACCCCCTAGTACAATGCCGGTCTAGGTTTTCTAGTATATGGACATTACCAAGTGAAAACTCCATGCCGAGTTTCATTATTATGCGGCATTTAGTTCCAAAGTTATTTGATACCATAAGTTTGACTTATATGGGCGGTGCCATGCCCTCTTGTCCAATGCTCACTCAGTTTTTCCAGTAAAAGGACAGGACTATATAGTACATTCTTACCGAGTTTCATTGATGTGTGACTAATAGTTTGAAAGTTATACCAATAATTTGGGTAGCCGATAAAGTTCCATGCCCTTTATCCAACTCCCATAAAATTTTAGCAGTGGAACGGCACATATAAATCGAGGCCGAACATCTAATTCCAATGTTGTGCGACCTATAATTCCAAAGTTATTCGATATTGCACAATGCTCGCTGTATCACTTGTAATTAGTAAGAACTTGTAATTAGTAAGAAACAAAATGTACGGCATTTGCCAATCTACCTTACTACCCAAGTCCGTGTGAATATCCCTATTGACTTCATTAATTTTATTCGTGCACTCACTGTATTTTGTGTCTTTAATTGGTGTGCTCGTTTTGATTAGTTTGAGAATGCCTTGTCTTTTTTATACTAACCTTCTTCCATTGTTCAGCTTTTTTAAAAGATCCACCCATAGCATTGAGTTCATTTGCCACAGCTTCCCAGATGGTCTTGTGATTTTCTTTTGCGTCCTTTGTGATAAACTGGCCCTTTCCTACGTGCCAGTGCTGTTTCATCAGCTCCAAAAGCCGACGTCGCTGCATCTTCGAAACGATATCTTATATAGTTATATAGTATAGATATAAAATATCTTTTTCCACATATCTTTTACTTACTCTACTATTGCTATCTATTTTTCCAAAATAAATTTAAAAATCTAACCAAAAATTATGAAAGCTGAAAGTTATCACTTGCTTCTGACTCAATGAGAAAAGCATTCATTTTTATCGATTCACTTTTTTTACACAAACACTTTTTCTAAAGATTCTATTGAAGTGAAATCGGAACATGTGACAACTTATCGATTTGGAACGAACGAATTGAACTGAAACCGATTCAGATAATTACACAAATAGTGTAGGTGAGAATTACGTCAGAGTGACGTCAAATCGATAACATGGATCGGTAACTACGATCATTAAGAGTTAGAAGAACGAGCTACAGGTTCGTTGACATAGCGACCACGCACTTAATAGAAGCGCCAATAATAGTAGTTCTATTAATGCAAAGTTACCTTCTTCAAGCCTTCAGGATCTTTTTGGGGAAGACCTTGGCTGTTCATTGCTCCCGTCAATACCCTCCACCATTAACAAACAGCTGGTTTCGACAAACAAGGCATACTTCAATAAATTTCTCAATCAAAAAAGTGGTGTATTCACGAAAACCTTAATGCACAATTGCACAAGTCCTTAAGTTCACAACTGCACTGGCAAGTGTACTGAATCGTGAATAGCCCTTATATTGCATTAACTATTGGAGTCCCGTCACCGAGCGTTTCCAATGCCTGAACGAACGAAGAATTCATCGCGAACAAATCTTAGCGATGAATTTTCGTTCGGTCCAACCGTTTCCACCTCACGAACACAAGTTGCGAACATTAGTAAGTCGCCATCTTGTTCGTTCGTGCAGTGAAAATACTTATGATGTTTTCGTTTCTACCAAAAAATGTTGCCTTTCCATTGCCCTCTTCTGTTTTCGTGTTCGATTGTAAAATAAGTGCAAACGGGCGAAAAAAGTCTGTGTTCGTTTCTTAAAATGTTACATTTATATAGGCCAAAAAAGGCACATTTTTTTCCCCTGTGAAACTTTATGAGAGGAAAATGTTGCCCTGAAAATCAGCTGATTGCTTTAAATGAAAATATTATGAAATGCGTGTGATAGACAAGGATATATTTATCCTTCATAATTGTTGCATTCATAATTTGACACTTTATAACATTTTTAATAAAGCAAATTTTTTATTTCTGGCGCTCACAAATATATCAGCTGATTGAGTAATCAGGGCAGTGTTTTGTTTTTAAAACCTGCACTTTTTCAGGGTTGAGTGCAACACTTGAAAAAGTTGCTCTGTTTAGCATGATTACGGCTACAACGTTGTATTATGCAATAGTGCGTCCTCACTTGCAGTACGCAAGTCAAGTTTGGTCTCCAAGTTACAATGTGCATGTTGATCGAATAGAGAGAATCCAAAAATGCTTTGTTCGGTTTGCCCTAAGGGGCTGAAGTGGATTTGACATTTTAAACCTTGCTCCTTATGAGGATCGCTTAAAACTTTTAAAAATGCAATCATTGAGTGAGGGAAGGAAGTATATATCGTCAGTCAGATATCGTATATTTGCGCCAACTCATAACTGATGTATTTGATTCTCCAGAACTTCATTCTCTTATAAATTTTAACTCTTATCGTAGAAGCAGTAGAAATGCTTACAATTTAATTTATTTACCATTTAGTAGAACAAATTATATGTTAACTGCTCCTTTAAACTTAAAGAGATAAAGCGAAGGTTAACTCTTGCCAACAGGTGTTACTTTGGGCTGAGTAGCCAATTGAGAAGCAGAGCCCTCTTTCGACGAACAAAACTCACGCTCTATAAGTCACTAACCATGCCCGTAATATTATATGCAGCACAAACCTGGACGTTGAGCAGTTCTGATGAAAAGACTTTAGGAGCCTTCGAGAGAAAGATCCTTCGTAAGATCTTCGGTCCAATCTGCGTCAATGGCGAGTACCGAATTAAATGGAACCACGAGCTGTATGAGCTGTACGCTGACATCGACATAGTTAAGCGTATTAAAATCGAGCGGCTCCGCTGGCTAGGTCATGTTGAGCGAATAGAAAACGACGCTCCAGAGAAAAAAATATTCCATTCGGTGCCCGGTGGTGGTCATCGCAGAAGAGTACTCCCACATCTTCGTTGGAAGGATCAGGTGTTGGATAACCTGACTACACTTGGTGTTTCCAACTGGCGCCAGCAAGCGCAAAACAGAAATGGCTGGCGCAATTTCTTATACGAGGCCAAAACCGACCTTCGGTTGTAAGCGCCAGATAAGTAAGTAAGTAAGTAATGTCTTTATTTTATGTATAATAATAATTTATAGTTATATGTTTATATTAAAAAATGCATTAATAAAAATTGCTTATTTTATTTAAAAATAAAAACGACTCTTCAAAATTATTCATATATGAAGGTAAAACTTCAAGGATTTTACTGGTATTTGAATGGATTGTATGCTGGTAGTATTTAGGTATATTAAAAACAAAGGAAAGGTTAAAGAGTGAGTTAAAATACTTTACAAATAATAAGTAAGAAACTAGTTCAACACATTTTAAAAAAGGATAACGCTATACGTAATCACCGTCATAAGAACGAGCTAGCAATAGTATAATAAAGTTATAATAAAACAAACGTTCAAGAGTAGGCGAGAAAACTATGTTATTGTGAGGCACAAATAGGTGTCCGTCTGTTCCTCCATCCTCTCCGATTAGATGCAACTGTGAGTGAGGTTGCACTGTGAGCAGAATTGTGCTAAGGCAAAGGCATAACACTTGCCTCTGTAGTTTTCGTTTATGCTCTCGGTGTTATTCTCTTTGCAGTTGTAGCTAATTACCCACATACCTTTTTTAGTTTTAAAATTTACACTGTAAGAAAATGTAGGGTCATTTTCGTATAGATTTTTGCAATGTGCGTGGACTGAGGAGGAATTTTTTCTCGGTTTATGCATATTGTACTCTTAATAGGCCTCAAATAATGGCACTGAGTGAGACCCAGGTGAGCGAGGATGCAGATCCACTGGATTTTCATATACCTGGGAATCACTTACTGCCATTGTTTTCTTTGCATAGGGGGATCGCCCTTTTTATAAGAACAGATGTAGCAAATCAGTGCGAGTGGAGTCTGAGCGTTACCTATCCAGAGTTTTGTTCCATGTAGGTGAAGTTCAGGGTTCGATCGCACTTGATGCACTTTTGCTACGTGTATAGAAGTCCGAATTTAGGGAGGGAGTCCACTTTTAACAAATTGGACTCTCTCTCTGATTCAATAACGCACATTTTGGGGTTGTTCCCTGACAGCGAGATCGTTGTTGCCGGCGATTTCAATGTCCACAACCCGGCCTGGTTATGCCATTCGGGGGCAACAACACCTGAGGGACAATATGTTGAGCTCTTTGCTGAATCGAACCAACTGATTCAACTAGTGAAGGAACCAACTTTCATCCCTAGAGTTGGTCTGCAAAGCCACAAAGTCCTAGACCTTTTTTGACTTCACATCATGAGAAATATGATGTGAGTGTCCATGCACCTCTTGGTAACTTGGATCACTGTACCATATCCGCTGCTTTTCCATATTCTAGCCTATGCACTTCTACGCCTAAAGCCCCGAAGAGGATCGCTTGGTTTTATGGAAGAGCAAATTGGATTGCGTTAAATAATATTTACCGCAATTTCAATTGGAAATTATGTTTCGCTGATAGAAATGCAAATGCCGCAGCTCTTATGGTACAAAAAATAATTTTATTGGGCATGAGGTCTTTCATCCCCAGTAAAATGAGAAGTATTAAACCAAAAGACCACTCCTGGTTTAATGAGACTTGCAGGATTGCAGTCAGGTCTAAAGAGGAAGCCTTTCAGAATTGGCATTCCAACAAGAATGCTGATATCAGAAGACTTCGCATTGAGGCTAGGAATCGCTGTAATGCAGCTTTAAAACGCGAAAAGTTTCTTCACGAAACTCGCATTCGAGAACAGGTTCTTCTCTGCCCCAAAGGGAGCAAAAACTTTTGGTCATTCGTTAAAAGAGTTAAAAATCAGACATCCTCGTCGATTCCTGCTCTTTTTAAGGGTGACCAAATCTTCACTGACTCGGCTGATAAAGCGAACCTATTGGCTGGAATGTTTGCACAAAATTCCACAATTTCGGCTAGCAATCAGCCACTGCCTTCTATAGAGAAAAGATCGTCTTCGATGCAGGAGATTTATTTTCGAACGAAAGCAGTTAAAAGAGTCCTTGCAAACCTCAATATAAACAAATCCTCTGGCCCCGACGGTATACCACCAATTGTGCTTAAAATGTGTGCTTCTACACTGGCTCGACCTTTGCGTAACCTTTTCAACATCTCATACAGGACAGGAGTATTTCCATCTTGTTGGAAGGTTGCGAATGTTCAGCCGGTACCTAAGAAGGGCGATGCCACGAACCCTGAGAACTACCGACCCATAGCGATATGCTCTACGCTCTTCAAAGTCATGGAGAGTGTAATAAACTTCCACCTTATGAACTATCTGGAGCGCAACGAATTGCTGAGCGACCGTCAATATGGCTTCCGAAGGGCTCGCTCTACTGGTGACCTAATGGCGTTCCTCACAGAGAAATGGAACCAATGTGTTCACTTCTTTGGTGAAAGCAGGGTTGTTGCTCTGGATATTTCTAAGGCATTTGACCGAGTGTGGCATAAAGCGCACGTGTCAAAACTAATTGCATATGGTGTTGGTAGTAACTTTGCTCGATGGATCACATGTTTTCTTAAGGACAGGTCGATTCGTGTCGTGGTCGACGGTATTTCATCCAGTGATCATGCTATCGTAGCTGGAGTGCCACAGGGTTCAGTCCTATCGCCAACTTTGTTTCTGGTTTTTATCAACGACCTTCTGTCGTTGACTCATAACCCAATTCATTCGTTTGCGGATGACAGCAGCATTTGTCATTCATATTCTTTCAAAAAACGCCCGAGCTCTTTGGAGATTGAGAGAAAGAGGCAACATATGAATGACACACTGCTTAATGACTTGCAAAAAATCTCCGAGTGGGGGCTTGCTAATAGAGTCGAGTTTAATACTAGCAAGACTCAGTGCTGTCTGTTAACTCACAAACGAGTGTATTGCCCCTTTGCACCCCTTAATATGAACGGTATGGATCTCGCGGAGTCAGGTGCTCTTGACGTTCTGGGCATATCAATCAGATCTGATCTTCGCTGGAACGATCACATTTTCGATGTGTCGAAAGAAGCGGCCAAGTGCTTAGGTTTTTTAAAACGGTGTAAGAAATACTTCACTCCTACTGACCTACGCGTGATCTATACCTCCTATATAAGGCCGAAAATGGAGTACAATTCGCACATTTGGGCAGGAGCTTCAAGATCTAATTTGGAGCTTCTGGACCGAATTCAACGACGTGCGATATATCTGATAGGAGATGAAAACATTTCATCTTCTCTCAATTCTCTTGGGCATCGACGCAATGTTGGTTGCCTTAGCCTTTTGTATAGGTACTACCATGGGAAGTGTTCAAGGGAGATACATGACCTGATGCCACCAGCTCGTGTGTTTCCCAGGTCCACTCTGGCAGCGCACCAAGCCCATCCCTATACCATTACCTTGATGCGCAATAGAACCTCGCATTACCGAGATAATTCGTTCTTCGGTCGTACAATAAAATTGTGGAACAATCTCCCTGCGAGCGTGTTCCCCGGCAGTTTTGAACTATGTAAATTTAAAACTAATCTTCACCGACACTACTCCATCTTTCCACCCTCCACCTAACTATCACCCTTCTTCCGAATCAACACAATGCTTTCGCATTTATAGGGGGCATCCCCTGAGCGTTGGTTTAGTCTAAAAAAAAAAAAAAAGCTAAGATGCAATTTCAACATCAACTTCGTCTAAGTCATCTCCAAGCAATCGCTTTCAGGTTCTGCTTTCAGGATCTGCTTGCTAATTACGAGATTTTCTCTTATAAATTTGTTCTGCGCGAGGACTTCAGTTGAGTAATTGTCTAGGAAATATAATCTTAATTAAGCATAATTTCAATACACTAAATAACTTACATTTTCGTCAATATTCCTCTCTAGATCATTTAATTCAATACGCTTCAGAAATGGCGGACAATGACAATCATGAAATAAAAGATAAACTACAAACAGTTGCTATCTCTTTCGCACTTATTTATGCTGTCTTCTGTCACTCTACATGTGTTAGTGATGATAAAATATGTTTTCAATGTATGTATGTGTACTTTCGGTAGTCGATGTTTGTAGGGCAACGTGAGAGAGGGTCCCTCTCACGAGTGCAAACGAGTGTGTTTGCAGGGGTAAGTTTAAAAAGGAATAGTAAAGAATTGAATTCAAGTCTTGATCAATGTAAAAGGGGTACAAGCGTCGGCCGATCAGAGCGAACGAAGAAATCTTCGTTCGTTCGTGCTAGAAAAGTGTTTACACTGCACTAATAGCGTTAGTGAACATTATGTAAAAAACCAATTTCCGAACCTTGGTTCGGTCCAAACTGTTTACACTGCCTGAACGCTCGGTCATATAACTATAAACATATCATGGTTGATTAATTAGAAGGAGTTCTCATACCATGACATTTTTCAATATATTTTTTGACAAGCTGGTTTATTTTGACAATCTGAAGTTTTCTATGCAAACGTATTTGTATGAAAATGTCAAAATAAGGCATTTCTGTCTGATATTCCGGATGAGCACACCTTACATTTATTCCACCATGAAACATAGTAATTCTAATCCCATGTCTATAAAGAGAGTTTAATTAAAGTTTCGAGTACAAAGTTGAGTTTTACTATTGAACGCAAAATAAACTTTTGAGTTCTCCAGTACAATTCTTCAGGATGAAGCTCAACTAAACTAAACTTTGTGTCTGTGTTTATCAAAACTCAATTTGAGAAATACCTAAGAGTATGCAAATGTTCTTACAAAAAGGTACATTCAGATGCAACTGTTTATTTTTGTGGTGAGAAATGTTAAAAACAGCTGTTTTAAAATTGTGTTATTTGATTTGCAAAAAAATCAACAAAAAAGCGAAGAGAAGAACTATGCAAGCGTAGAAGATAAGGTCTTCATATCAGTATGTGCCGATAAAAATTCCGATTTGAGCAGCTCAAGGAAGAAATCACATGTGTGCGCAGAGATAGCTACAGCCTTGTCCTCAATTGGAATTGATGTCACAATGGTGGATGTGTCGAAAAAGTATGAGAACAAAAAGTAAACAAAAAATGTTACGCTTAACCCAATTCTACAGACGAGGTTGTGTGAATAGATATGGTTGAACTCAAACTAAACACTCTGTATAGGCATGGCATAAAGGCGTTTGGCAACACCAAGAACAAAATTTATAAAAAAATTAAAAATAAAAAAAAAAATAAATAACTGGTCATTTCGGCCCTTGAAAGGACTTTCACCTAGCTTCTTACCGAGCGTTTTCACTGCCCGAACGAACGATGAAATCGTAGCGATGAATTGGAAACGGTTCAACCGTTTCCACCGCACGAACACAAGTTGCAAACATTGGTAAGTCACCATCTTGTTCGTTCGTGCAGTGGAATTTTGTATTGTATTGTACTTTATTGAGACTTTTATCATAGATTTTACAAGAATATACAAACTGTTTCTTATAAGTTAACAAACGAGCGGCTGTAATAGTATGGCCTGCTTTAACTGTTACAATATTAAGTATTAATAAGTCGACTGCCACATTGCTAGTATATTTTTACAGAATAACTTGCTCTCGCTCTAGGAGCATTTTAACTTTTGTTTTTGACGTTATGTCGTGAATGTACAATTTAACACTTAAATATATATACAAAAGGAAAGAAAAGACAACAGCGCAAACATGAATACACATAAACGCTAAACTAAAGATATATTTACAGAGTCACTGGTCTTTCTCAGGTACCTTGCCTTGTGAAAGAATGAGATAACATAAACTTGTTAATGAGAATCGAGTACACATGATGTGTCAGAGTTTTACAAATTGTTCTTAATATCGTATGTATAGGATACATAGTCGGACATATACACTTAAACATTGAATTAAATGGATATTTTACATATTATGCCATTATCTGAGTTATGATTATAAAATTTATCTCACTTAACTTTATGAGTATTTATTTATTATTATATTTAACATCCGTCTTTCAATTTCCGTTTAATAAAAAGAAATATCATTAGGCTGAATAATAAACACGGAAAAGTAATAATAATAATAATTTTAGCATTGTTTCAAATAAAGAATCGAATACGATCAATAACTATGACATTTAATACGTTTAAGATTTTAACATTGACCTTAGATTGCCATATGTTACAGTGTCAATATAAAATTGAGTTTGCTTATAAAAAAAGAAAAATATCTTGCTATGTTTTAAAATTATACGTTTTCTGACATATTTTTAAGTCTTCATATGCACATGACTATTAAGAATAAAATATAGTAATATACTTAGATAGGTTTTGCTCTCCACAATTTGTCGATAAAAAGAATACTTAAGGAAGTAACAAAACTTATTACTGGCACTGAGAGTTCAGCCTCTGTTATGGCCTGGTATTGCTTTCGTGTAGTATAGAATGGGTGATCCATAGGAAGTCCCTTCCAGAATCCCAGAGAGAACCCCAACAAGCGAGTGGTAAGAAGAATTCAACCAAGATGTATCCGATTGCGAGGAAAAGATTTCCCTGATTAAATAGTTTTCTGATTGATTCAGTTTGAAAATAGATTTTTTCATTAAATGCATAGAATAGCTCATGATAGGTATGATATTCGCTTCGCAGTACACAAATTCGTTTGCATATCTTTTGGTACTTGATTCAAAGTTTTTGCTTATGTACAATCTAAGGACCTTTCTTTCGAGCCTCTCAATCTCAGTTGCCACCGTAGGCGAAATCGAGAACCAACAAGGGAATGCATACAGAAGAACCGGTCGTATAATTGTTTTATAAAGAAGTAGCTTAGTTATTTTGTTCATATCTCGACTACAAAAAAGCGATGTGAAGGTGTTAATGACTTTTCTTACCTTATCAATGTTTCCTCTAGCGTGCTGATTAAATTTAAACAGGTTATTAAAGGTCACGCCAAGATATTTAATGGAATTCTTAAATGGGATCAAATTGTTATCCATCCTCAACATTAAATTGCGGCTCTCCTTAACCGCCCCTTCCTTACCTTTCCCACTGGCATTCCTAAAGCAGATGCAGTCTGTTTTCAAATTATTTATTTTTATCCTCCATTTCTTGTGAAACAGACTAATTTTGCTTATATGATTCTCCAATTTTCTAAGAGCATTATTTGGATAATCGTCACTCGCATAGACAAAGGTGTCATCCGCGAAGAGTATTCCGGTGGATATAGCATTATTAATATTGCTGGCAATGTTCACGTGAGGGAAATCATACATAAATATATTGAATAGTTTAGGGCCCATTGTAGAGCCTTGTGAGCCACAAAGATTAGAAGATGTTTCTTGCAATTGAATAAAAAATTTCCTCTCGTCTAGAAAACTCTCCAGAAGATGAAAGATTTGATGTGGAAAGTTAAGTTTGATAACCTTAAACAGTAGCCCTTCTCTACAGACGTTGCCGAATGCCTTCTCAACGTCCAAAGAACAAGCCACGGTACATTTCTTATTTCTAAGACCATTTATTATTTCATTATGGACTTTCAACAAGGCATGCACCGTGGAGTGTCCTTTTTTGAGTCCGAATTGGAAGTCTGGTATATACTCAATTGGGACAACTTCTGGAGATTCCAGCTTTGTCAAAATCACTCTCTCGAAGATTTTCCCTACATTTGAGAGTAGCGAGATCGGTCTAAAGTTACTAATAAAAAAGCTGTTACTTCTGAGGGAAATATCCATTATTAATACAGTTATTGAATAATATTGTTAAATATTTAATTGCAAGGCATGAAATTTTTTTAGATGGAAATTGGAAATTAGGTCAGGTCCACATGATTTCTTGGCCTTTAAACTATGAATAATCTTGGATAATTCCTCTTGGGAAGTAAAAAATCTCGAGTCGGGAGGAGCCAACGCAGTATTATTATTATCAAAAATAAAAATGTGCTGTGGTTTAAGTGTTCGTGTTGACCGAACTGTTTCCTTTACTTCCTCTATTAGGTCCGGCTCGAAGACCGGCGGTCTTCCAGAGAAAACTTCCTTAAAATATTTTTCAAATTTAGAGACTATTTCTTGTTCACCGCAAATAAGGCTACCATCCACTTCTGCCTTCTCACAGGATAACTTTTTCTTTTTTCCAATGATCCTAAAAACTTCCTTGAATGCCCAAGGCCAAGGCCCTGGAGCTATTTCTGCCAGTCTTTCTTTAAATAGCTTGTTATTCCACAGCCTCACTCTATCTTTAATAATCTTTTTCAAAAGGGAAATCCTGCCTGACAATTCTCTATATTCTCTGTTAGCTCTATTAAAAGCCGTGTGGAAGATCCTTTTAAATTGTTTTTGCCATCTGTGCTTGGTTTTAAACAAGTCTTCAATGTCACTAGGATGGTTCTTATATTTTTTGAAAGACACCGGGACCCTCACTGCGTGATTGTTCAGTGTTTCCAACAGCATGGAACTAAATGATTCTATACCATTGTCCACCTCGCCGTTCGTAAGGTTATTAGAATGAATGGGGATACAACTGCTTAGTTTATCGTCTAAGTCGTCCCTGAAGATGTCCCAGTCAGTATTTTTAAAGGATATACAACTGTTCTTTTCCAAAAACAGTATCTCAAATTCATCAATAGTTATGCTGATGGAGACTGGATAGTGATTCGAGAAGGTCGGCAGGGTTCGTACTATGTAGTTGTTTTCAAACCTGTTTAACAGATGTGAAGAGACCAAGAAATGATCTAAATAAGGTGAGCTCCTTGGAAATGAAGGAGTGCCCGGAGTTATATTGATTAAGGATGGTAATTGTTCTCTTTGCCATTTTTCAAACACTTTACCATTTGTGTTGTAGGCAGTGTCGCCCCAATTGGGACTTCTGCAATTCAGATCACCCCCCAAGATTGCTCCATCAAATAGTAAGGCTGTGTGTTGCTGCACGTCATTTTTTTTTATTTTGGTAACCAGCAATGTTTTTAACGCATTCATTAATAACGCTAGCATAGCAATTTTTATTCATTCATTTGTCTTTATTTTATTCTGTATTTTATTTATTCGGCAGTAATTAGAACATAGGTTCACTGCACTTTGTGCGACACAAGTTTAAAATGTTGTACATGTTAAGCGAACAGAAATTCGACACCTGTGTTGTTGCGAATTTCCGTCCGCGGCTTTAATATTGAAATATACATATGTAGCTTCACAAAATATGCTATGCCAACGTTCTTACATTAATTGAAGTTTTGTTTTTTACTATTGATATTTTTTGATATTTATATTATGACGAGTTATGTATTAAGATCACTTATATGCAATTTTGTTATAAATAATCAATAATAAATGTTAATAAATTAATTGAAATCAGAAAGCAAAAGAGTCAACTTGGTTTTCATTTCATTCATTGGGAATTTCTAGTTCAAGTACTAGAAATTCAAATCAGAAATTCCTTTCGAACTTAACTTCCAGTTCAAGTACTGGCAAGTTAATCCATACATTAACATTTTGGAGGCCCCGGCGAGATATCCTAGTTTATGTGCTAGAATATCTTCACGAATAAAAATTAACCTTCAAGTTTTAACTCAACAATTCAATTCAACATAATTTTTCAGTTCAAGTACTGAAAAATTCAATTCAAGTCAACGTAATTTTCCTGTTCAAGTACAAGAAAATTAATATACAAAGATGACATCGACATCGGAGCTAGTGAATCATCAAAAGGAGCTCGGTGAAGAAATCTCCCGAATTAATGGCAACAGATGGAAAGTTAAGGATGGTTACAGAACAACTATTGCAACAAAACTACTTTGTATCTGGATACTACGATAAAATCAGCAGCAAAGTTACCAACTATCGAGAAATCTTCCAAGCAGAAGCCACTCGGTTCAAGGCAAATGAAGAGATGGAAAACATGCCAAGCATATCTCCTCGACAGATAGCACCAGGAACATCGACCGTGAAGACAACAACATCTCAACATGTAGCAGAAAATACACCAAGTTTGAGGGAATCATCTGGAGTTTCCACCCAACACGGACTGGTTCGAAAGATGACTTCTCGAATGGGCACATTGAAGCGAATACTCGAAAACCTCGAAGCAGTCCAAGAAAACCAGCCAGTGCAGTTTTATCAATTTAAGTTAAATAACATAAGCCATCTTTGGACCCAAATTGAACTGGTGTACGACGAACTTTGGGAACACTTTGAAAATCCTTCAGTGGCAGGCTTCGACCAAGCGGAGTACGAACAACTAGAATAAATGGTACAATATCAGCTAGTAGAGCTCGCTATAATAGCAGATCAATGTCAAGGTAACTGATTCGTTGATCCAACAATGACACAAGAACAAACCATGCGAAGTGCAGTTCATCTCCCAAAGGTAACTCTCC
The DNA here is from genome assembly GCA_943735915.1 of Pherbina coryleti. NCBI lineage: Eukaryota > Metazoa > Arthropoda > Insecta > Diptera > Sciomyzidae > Pherbina > Pherbina coryleti. The sequence goes on along the minus strand of OX030951.1, from coordinate 97,757,269 downwards.
CATAGTTTAATGGCGATTACCTGAAGTGGCAACAATTCTCGGATCTGTTTTCCTGAATGATCGACAAACAACCAATAGCAGCAGTGCAAAAAATGTGATACATAAAGGCCAACGTTACAGGAGAAGCGGCAAAACTAATCAGTCATTTTTCGTCAACAGAAAACAATTATGTAGCCACTTGGACGTTATTACAAGAACGGTACAACAACAAAAGGGTAATTGTGGCTACGCTAATCGAAAAGTTAGTGAATCAGCCATCAGGAACCTCAACTGCTGCAACAATGAAGAATTTACACGACACAACACGTGAATGCATCATGGCCTTAGACAACTTAGAGGTTGATACAAAAGCATGGGATCCGATCCTTTTTGATTTGCTTCTAAAGAAACTTGATCGAGCAACACACATGAGATTTGAACAATCATTGACAAATCCAAAGGAATTACAAAAGGTGGATGACTTCTTGCTGTTTCTTGAAGGACAATTTCGTACACTGGAAGCAATCGGCTTTAAGGAGAAGGCTGCATTGCCACAACTGCCTACTAGAGTTGTGTCTTCCATAACAACATCGAGCAAAAGCTGCAAAATATGTGAAAATGGTAACCATCCATTGTACTACTGCAAGAAATTTGTACAGCTGTCATCTACAGAACGTCAATCATGGGTCAAAAAACAACGATTGTGTGTCAATTGTTTCAAAACCGATCACACGTCAAATAATTGCAAATCGAGATGTTGCTGCAAGTGTGATAAGAAACATAATACATTACTACATGTGGAAACAGGAAATCAAAGGCAACAAACCACAAAAATACCACCAGCCGATGTAGCTATTAGTAACATTCCAAATGCAACCGTTTCATCAGCAGCAGTAAGTAACATGTCAACTCAAGGATACGTACTACTTGCAACAGCAAAGATAAAAATCACTGCGACCAATGGCAATTCAGGGGAATTTAGATGCTCAAAAGAAGGTCACTCAGAGAATTAATGTCAAAATGCAATCCACTAATGGCAGTTTTACCACAAATTTAGAAGCGTTTGTACTCCCAAACATTATTACCGATCAACCGAATCTTCAACTTGATACTTCAAAGTGGAAGATCCCAGCCAACTTACAACTGGCAGATCCAGACTTTTGTAAGCAAGGTAAGATTGACATATTGCTTGGTGCCGAGTTTCACCTCAGTCTCCTGGTACCTGGTCATATAAAGTTAATGACTACCGGCCCAATTCTACAAAACACTTCACTTGGTTGGATTGTGAACGGAAAATGTAGATCATCTGAACCCTCGGCAGAATCACAGACATTTGCAGTTTTCGGTATAAAAACAGATACCGATAGCAGAGATGGTCCAATAATCGAAACAATTGAAAAGTTATGGAAAATGGATGAATTTAAAACAACTGAAAGGTGTACATATGTCACCAGCAGAACAACAATGTGAAGCACACTTTCTTCAAAACATGCGCAAAAATTCCCAGGGGTGCTTCATAGTAAAATTTCCATTTCTCGAAAATCCAGCAGCATTGGGAGAATCAAGGATGATGGCCCACAATCGATTTCTTGGTCTCGAACGTCGACTTCAAAGGAACCCAGAAGTACGGAAACAATATGTGGAGTTTATGAAAGAGTAAGAAAGATTAGGACACATGAAGAAGTTGAATCTTGACTCAATTCCATCTTCTAAATATTTCAATCCTCATCACTGTATCCTGAAACCCGCGAGCACCACAACCAAATTGCGAGTGGTGTTCGACGCCTCCGCCAAAACCACGACAGGGTATGCATTAAATGATTTAATGCATACGGGGCCCACAGTTCAAAGCAAACTATTTTCAATATTGGTCGGTTGCCACGTTTTGTCTTCACAACTGATATCGAGAAGATGTATCGGCAGATCCTTATACATCCAGATGATCAACGGTATCAAATCATCATTTGGAGAGAAGATCCAACAGCAGAAATCAAGTACTATCAATATAATATTGATGCACTTTGGTTTCAGGGACCAACGTTTCTGCATGGCAAACAAGAACTATGGCAACTATGGAACTATGGAACTATGGAACCCAATGTGGTCCAACTGTAAATTCCTTCTGACATCGAAAAGAAAAAGGATACAGCCATATCATTGCTCACTGAGCAAGCAAATGGAGAATGGATTTATCAAATCAATCATCACAATTCATTTGGCACACTTCAAAGAATCATTGCATACTTTTTAAGATTTATAAACAATACAAGGTTCAAACAGAAGTCTAGATCAGAACACGTTGTTCTATCGACAATCGAACAAGAACATGCATTGGCGATCATCGTCAAATTCATTCAGGCCTATGACTTCAAAGAAGAAATCCAAAACTTGAAGCAGCATAATGAGATCAAAATTAACAGTTCACTGTGCAGTTTATCACCATTTCTAGATGACATGAATATTCTCCGAGTGGGGGGACGTTTAGAAGCGGCTGCACTTTCATTCGACGCTAAACACCAAATGGTGCTTCCGTACAACGACCCGCTGGTCAAGTTACTCTTCATTAAAGTGCATGAAAAGAACAAGCACTGTGGACCTCAAGCGTTGTTGGGAACCTTGACGCAACGTTTTTGGCCTATAAAGGGAAAAACAACAGCTCGATCAATTGTCCAGCATTATATTCGATGTCACAGGGCTCGCCCTCAATTACTACAACAAATGATGGGAAACCTGCCAGCTACAAGAGTGACACCAGCTCGACCATTTATTAACACTGGTGTGGACTTCGCGGGACCTTTATGGGTGCATTATAAAGTCCGAGGAAAAAAGTCAACTAAGGCTTACTTAGCTGTACTCTGTTGCTTTGCCTCCAAGGCAGTTCATCTGGAGTTGGTAACCGATCTGTCAACAGATGCTTTTCTTGGAGCTCTCAAAAGGTTCACAAGTCGAAGAGGTCGCTGCCTAAACTTATATAGTGACAACGCAACAAACTTTATCGGAACAAGAAATCAATTAACGGAATTATCATCAGCAATTTACTCATTAAACGCTCAAGACCAAATTAAGAAATCATGCAATGAGAAGGGAATACAGTTCCATTTTATTCCTCCCAGATCTCCCCATTTCGGTGGACTGTGGGAAGCTGCAGTTAAATCTGCAAAACATCTTCTACTAAGAAGTGTCGCGTCAGCTTCATTGACTTATGAAGAATTGGAAACTGTTATTGTAGAAATCGAGGCTATATTGAATTCGCGGCCACTAACGCCACTTTCATCAGATCCTTCTGATTTGACTGCATTGACGCCAGGGCATCTTCTCATAGGAGAAGCACTCACCGCCCAAGTAGATAGTAGGGCAAACTCAACAAAACTATCCCTGTTGTCACCATGGAAGTTGGTGTCGCAAGTAAAACACGATTTCTGGAAGAGATGGTCCAATGAGTATCTTAATGAACTCCAACAACGCCAAAAATGGACAAAGCAAACAGATAATCTTTAACTCGGGGAACTGGTAATTATCAAGGAGGACAATGTTCCTGTCATGGGTTGGCCACTTGGCCGAATTGTAGAGGTATATAATGGACCTGACGGAGTGTACGTGTTGCTGATGTAAAGACGGCAACGGGAGCATATAAACGTGCAATTCACCGCCTCGCTCGACTATCCATAGAAACAGACACTGGCACAGAATCAATGGAAGATGTGACCACAAGAAAACGAAAGGACGAAACAAATGAAGAACCACCAAGGAGAACAAAAACGGCACGGAATTACAATTTAATTACAGTATTGGCAATACTGTTAATACATGCAATAACAATCGAGTTTAGCTCGAAATTATCAACGATATCAATACAAGTGGCTCAAAATAAGCTTATGTGAGAAAAAATTTACCCACCAAAATATGGTTGGGCTCAAGGACAACACAAGACATCACGACTAACCATGCAAAAACATAACCATGCAATTACACAATAGTTTTTAATCTACTCTTGAGTTGACCTTTAGACAAGTTAACATCAAAAAAGCTACAATTGTTAACTAATTTACTCATACGGTTTAAAGGAGCAGTTAACATATAATTTGTTCTACTATATGGTAAGTAAATGAAATTATTAGCATTTCTACTGCTTCTACGATTAGAGTTAAAATTTATAAGAGAAAGAAGTTCTGGAGAATCAAATACACCAGTGATGAGTTGGTGCAAATAGACGATATCTGCAGACTTCCTTCGCTCACTCAATGATTGCATTTTTAAAAGTTTCAAGCGATCCTCATAAGGAGGAAGGTTTAAAATGTCAAATCCACGTAAGCCCCTTAGGGCAAACCGAACAAAGCATTTTTGGATTCTCTCTATTCGATCAACATGAACATTGTAACTTGGAGACCAAACTTGACTTGCGTACTCCAAGTGGGGACGCACTATTGCATAATACAACGTTGTAGTCGTAATCATGCTATTAAATTCTTTGGCCCAGCGTTTAATAAATCCAAGCATAGAAGATGCTTTTTTACAAATGTTATCAATATGAATGCTAAAGGAAAGCTTAGAATCCATACATATTCCCAGATCTTTAACGACATCCACACGACATAAAGCAGTATCTTTTATTTTATAATCAAAAACTAAATTATTCCTTTTTCGCGAAAAGGTCATAGTTTGGCATTTATCTGGATTAAGAAACATATTATTTTTAGAACACCAAACTTCAAAAGATTTCAGATCGGACTGGAGTAGGGCTGAATTGTCTTGAGAATTTATTTTTCTGTATATTTTCATATCATCCGCATAAATAAGCAGATGAGAGTTTTTAATGATATGGGTCACATCATTAATGGCTAAAATAAACAGAAGTGGACCTAGGTGACTTCCTTGAGGAACACCAGATAACGCAATAAACTCAGCAGACAAAACCCCTCGCAATCGTATTTGATAAGATCGGTCTGTCAAATACAATTTAATCCAGTTTACAAAATATTGTGGAAATCCAATGGACTTAAGTTTAAATAGAATTAAATTGTGTGGTAACTTATCAAATGCCTTGCTAAAATCAGTGTAGATACAGTCGACCTGGCAACCAGATTCAATGGTGTTTAAGCAAAACGTTGTAAAATCGAGCAGATTAGATACCGTAGATCTGCCATTAACAAAACCATGCTGACGAGTTGTTATGACTTCACGACAGCGAATTTTTACCCGATCATACACGATTCGCTCAAAAAGTTTTGGAATCGATGACAGTTTAGCAATGGGCCTGTAGTTAATAACATCATTCCTGCAACCTTTTTTATAGATAGGACTAATAAATGATTTTTTCCAAAACAGTGGAAAATAACTTTCGTTTATAGATTTATTAAATAACAAAGAAAGTGGTTGACACAAAATTGAACCGCATTGAGTTAACACTGCGGCAGGAATTCCATCAGGTCCAGCGCTAAAATCTTCATCGATCGAACCAATATAATTTAAAATATCCTCTGAGGTAAAGGATAAAGAGTCCAAAGAAACTCTGGGTGTAGAATTCATATATTCAAAATACCCCTCATCAGGATCAAAAGAATCCGAACAAAATGATTCTTTAAAAAGATTTGCAAATAAACCACAAATAATGACGGGAACGTCAGTAATTCCATCAACAGTTTTGAATGATGAAGGGAATCCATCGGATTTTTTCTTTGTATTTATCAATCCCCAAAACTTCTTTGGATCAGACAGTATTCTCAGCTTTATATCGTCTAAATATTCATTATATAATGCAGCTGAGCTATTTTCAAATTCCAGAAACAAACGTTTGTAGGTTTCCAGGTCATTTGAGTCTAAACTGCAGACATATTTCTTCCATGCCCTATTCCTGTTGTTGCGAAGAGTTTTTAAATCCTTTGTGTACCAAGGGTACGCACAGTTTTTCGCAAATTTGAGGCTATATGGTATGGACTGAGAAAACACAATAAAGAGCTCCATATAAAAAAAATGTATGGAATCATCAAGGTTATTTCCATTGAAGTACTCTAAAATAACATTTAGTTTGTTATGAAGTAAATGATTCAACTTCAAAAAGTCAGCTTTTTTAAAATTGAATTCATAAACCTTATCGATTGAACTCGAATTTACTATGCTCTCCCTGTCCGATTTATACCAAATGCTCAATGGTGGATGGTATTCATCTGCAATAGTCAGAGCATGGAAGGCCCTCTTAACAATCACATTGTTACTGTCTGTAGTTAAGACCAGGTCAAGAAGTCTTTCAAGACTTATAAATACAACTAACTTGTTGTAAGTCAGAACATATATTGTCAACAAATATATGCTCTTGGCGAGTCTTCGAATTTGATGCACAAAAATATGTATCATCGTCGGAAGAATGCTATTTTAAGTCAGGCAGATTGAAATCGCCCAACAGTAAAATGTCGTCATTAACGTCAAGTAGATTTATTATATATTCTATGCAATCCGCACGGCTTGCATAGACTTCTGCACTGCTCTTTGGGGGAACATATGCATTAATAACATATACATTGGAATTACAATGTAACACCTTAACGCATATTAGTTCGATATTAGAAGAGCAGGGAATATCAATTAAGGAACTGACAAAGGAATTCCTTACAGCTAAAAGGACACCACCACCAACAGCAGAAATATTGTCAGTGTGTCTGTCCTTTCTAAAAACTTGAAAACTATTGTCAAACAATTCCAAGTCAATAATGCTTCCGTTCAACCATGTTTCTGTTAACGCGATAATATCCTCAGAGAAATTCTGGGACGCCAAAAATATGTCACGTGTTTTAGAACGTAATCCCCTTACATTTTGATAGTAAAGGGATAATCTACTTAGTTTCTTTGGGTCTGATGGGCGATTTTATTCGTCCTTCTAGACTTATTCTTAGGCATAAACTCAGAAACGAGAATATTATCGGACCACATTTTAGAGTTAAGAACTCTTCAGCTGCAACCATTAGAATAAAGGAGGCGTGGGAAGGCTTGTTACCAATTTTTTTGCATGAATGCATTTTGCCTAAATAATATATTTCGTTTGACAAACGTCAATACATTTTCAGTTGTTGTGTCGGGCTGAAGACGTGAAATGAATAAGAGTTTTCGCCTCGACACTGCCCTTAAATTAATTATTGGGTTATTGGGCTCGGTTGAAATCACATTAGGACTATTAGCCAGTGGTGGAGTATAAGAAGGAGGTGAAGAAATAATTGTATTATTGCTTATTGAAGGCATAGCTGAGGGCTGCCTAGCCTGAGGAGGGTTTGAAGACGTCATACGACGCTTATTTTTATTTTTATTTTTATTCTTCCTCTTCTTTTTAGAAATATTCTGGTCTTTTTCAGACTGAATGTTAGTTTGCGTCCCGGAAGAGATTGTCTGAGACAAAGAAGGCGAAATTTTTTCCGGTGAAGAACATTCATCGTAGACGCTGATACTGGGTGCGGCACTAACTTCGCTAAAAAATGTCCCTAAAATTGTTATTAAGCAAGTTGAGACTTTCACCAAAAAGCTTAATTTTAGAATAAAGCTCATCTGGCGAAAGGGCCCTGCACGAAGCACAGTACCAGCGAAGACCAGACCGGACAGACATTAAATCGTCTAAACACGATTTGGATATACCCGCACATCTCGAATGAAACATTCGCTCACATGGGCCAGAACAACTGAACATTGGGTTCAAAATATTCTGGCTTTTGCATAGCTCGTTTAGGGAACAAGCAGCAATATTTTCAATAGAAAAATAATCCATGTTGTAAATTGAGCAGAACGTTCCTAATGGGTTAAAATTCTGTAGCTATGTATATATGAAGTGCACAGTTAAAAAACAAATACAACACTCAATACGCTTGATAATTGCAAAACACAGCACAAAGAAGAATAAAATTAAAATAAAAAAAAACGCAGTAAGCAAGCAAGCTAGCAAGCAAGCATGCAGACGAAACAAACAAAACAAGAATATAACTAGCACAAACCAAATTTCAATTATAATATTAATTAAATATATAAAAGGAACTTTTCAAATTTACCACAATTACAATGTTTTAAATTTTAGTTTATAAAAACACTCACAAATTACTGAAATTAGATTAAATATAACATTGAATATTTATTTTTTTTTATTTACAAACAAAAACAAACGCAATCGTTATACTTCACAAAACACTTCTAACACCGACTAATAGACGAAGTCAACTGATGTTGACAAACGCAATCGTTACACTTCACAAAACACTTCTAACACCGACTAATAGACGAAGTCAATTGATGTTGCCAATAGCATGATGCGATCCAGTTAAGATTACAAAGTTTGATCCAAATGCAGGCATTCACTTTGAACACATCGGATTAAGCAAAATCATTAACAGTGAATGGAAACTGGTTGTGTACTATGATCTGAAACCATTGCGTACTGAAATCCAACTACTAAAAAATGGCACCACAACTAAAAATCACATGTGCGAAAAAATACAGCCAAAAACAATATGCTATGAACTAGTCACACAGTTTTAACGCACAAATACAGAGCTAGACCTTGATAAAGGTTTGTTAGGAAGCCATCGTCAAAAAAGAGGTGCACTTAATTTTGTAGGAAGTATGGCCAACTCGTTGTTTTGGGGCTTAGACTAAGAATATGCCCATCAGATGTCACAAACGATAACTGCCATCAATGACAATGAACAACATTTGACAAGCATGTTGAAAAAACAGATCTCGGTAGTTGATTCAACCATTAACATCATCAAACATGATCAAACCACAACTCAAATGGCCTTCAAAAGGCTTGAAGGAAGATTGATAGACATCAAAAATCAATTACGGCATAATGAACAGGAGGAGCAGAGAGAGCAGACATTTAAGATGTTCTTATCATTAGCCTTTCAATTATGTAGTATGACATCAAACGTTCAACGTGTGCAAGCAGCACACATAAATGTCCTTACAAATGTTCATAACGGACAGATCAGTCCTCAGTTGCTCTCACCACAGCAACTTAACGATGAAATTTTAAAAATTACAGCACATTTAGCCCCAACCATGCAGATCCCAGGCTATCAAGGTGATCTCTTATCGATATACAAGCTTATGAAAGTTAAGGCGGCGATAACAGAGAACCATGCAATTTTCCAGATAACTGTTCCTTTAACCAACCTCAATCAATTTAATTTGTACCGGCTGATACCAATTCCCACAAAAATTAACAACACTATGGTGGCAAAAAAATTGCGTACAACAATTCTGGCAATCAACGTACTTCGACATCAATACTTTCCAACCACAGGTGAAATGTTACAATCTTGTTTTAGAATTGTATCTATGTGCCAATAACCAACCCACATACAATAACGGATCAGAAGTTTGTGCTTGCGAAGTAAGTTTGTTCAACAATGAAACCCGATCACATTGTAATCTTGAGAATAGGGATGATCATGTGTGCATACAAGTCAATGACAGAAATCGATGGTTGTTTGCTGTATCAACCCCAATTCAAATGACTGCAGTATGTGACAACCAAGTCTCACGAATCTCATTGGAGGGGTAAATTTTTATCGAGTTAACAGCAGGATGTGTGTTAAAATATCAACTCTTAACCATAAAAAGCAACCCGATGCTATCATCATCTACAAGGACTTTCTACACTGCATTTGGACACATTGCCAACGTAAATGTAACGAAACCAGCATCACTTCCAGTCTTGGATACCACAGAGATTGAATATGAACCCACATTAACAGAATTGTCAAAGCTGCAAGAAATTTTGGATGCACACGAAATCAACGATTCCTCCAATAAACTGCAAACTCATCATTATCATAGCTTCGCAGTAGGTTACTCGGCCTTGTTCCTAAGTGGTGTCATCATCTTGACCATCGTAATCATGCACAAGCGGCACAAAAGGCAGCACGGACGAGCTCCATCAACGTCTACCCAAGCAGCACCTACAAACTCACCAATGGAAGAACTTCCACCGTCAGATGTAGTTCCTAACGCCCAGCCACTAGTAGCTCCTCGGCATTCTTACAGCTTCTGTGTGGACATATAAAACCACGGGTATTGTTGAACATTCATTCAACGCGGGGGAGGATGTTGCTGCACGTCATTTTTTTTATTTTGGTAACCAGCAATGTTTTTAACGCATTCATTAATAACGCAAGCATAGCAATTTTTATTCATTCATTTGTCTTTATTTTATTCTGTATTTTATTTATTCGGCAGTAATTAGAACAAAGGTTCACTGCACTTTGTTCGACACAAATTTGAAATGTTGTACATATTAAGCGAACAGAAATTCGACACCTGTGTTGTTGCGAATTTCCGTCCGCGGCTTTAATATTGAAATATACATATGTAGCTTCACAAAATATGCTATGCCAGCGTTCTTACATTAATTGAAGTTTTGTTTTTTACTATTGATATTTTTTGATATTTATATTATGACGAGTTATGTATTAAGATCACTTATATGCAATTTTGTTATAAATAATCAATAATAAATGTTAATAAATTAATTGAAATCAGAAAGCAAAAGAGTCAACTTGGTTTTCATTTCATTCATCGGAAATTTCTAGTTCAAGTACTAGAAATTCAAATCAGAAATTCCTTTAGAACTTAACTTCCAGTTCAAGTACTGGCAAGTTAATCCATACATTAACACTGTGTCCTCAATCTTTTTTAGATCTTCCGCTAGAGTTCCAGTATTACAATTAGTGGGGACATAAATAGAACCAATAAGCAATTTTTTAAAAAGACCTCTTACTTTAACTTTAATTGAGATAAAAATGCCAGAAAACCCAATCAAGGAGACACTTACCGTTTCGTAGCCAATGTTTTTAAGAAAGTTGTAATTATCAAGGAAGACTTTGTGTCTACTTTTCAGATGCGTTTTCTGTATGAAGGCAATTAAACGGTTGCTTAAATGAAGAATTTTTTGCAATTCAATTCTCCTGCTGTGATCAATCATAGAAGCAATGTTATATGTTCATAAATTTAATTTCATCATTAAAAAAAAAATAAAAAATAAATAACTGGCCATTTCAGCCCTTGAAAGGACTTTGACCTAGCTTCTTAGGATCAATTGTGTTGTGCGTGTTATTAAGTTTGTACACAATTGACCGAGAACCGGTCAATTTCATCATTGATTACCCAAAATAGTTTCATTTAGAAGCTCTAAGTATTGCATTCTCTTGTCTTGGATTGAGGTTGAGTTACTAATATTTTTTTAAAAAAACTCGATTTTTCCCAGGAGGCCCTGTACATTTACTCCAAAAAGGTCCTTATAAAGTTCAAAAAACTGGCCTAGGACGTTGGTTTTTATGTTATTCGCGCTTTAGGTCCCCGCAGAGGGACCATTCTGCCGTCTAAAGAGGCTGGCATATGTCACCGTAAGAGGAGGAGGAGCCATTTTTGGAGCCACAAATAGGTTACTCGTCCATGCTTTAATATTTTTTCTTACTTTTTGTATATTCTTTTTTCTTTGTAATGCATAAGCTTTATATATTTCACAGCCTCGATAGCTGGCAGGGTGGTCCCCCTTACAGTTCGCACAATAAGGTTTCAAACCTGATTCCTTAGTAACGGTACATTCACCTTCTAGATGATCACCGTTGCACTTAATGCAGTTATACTTGCATGCGCAATTTTTGGCCATATGTCCAAATTGTTGGCATCTTCTGCACTGAATAGGACCAGAGTTTTCTTTTGGTTTTTCCCAAACAATTTGCGTACTGAAGAGATATCTGATTTTCAATATTTCCGTCGCTGTTTTACCAGGTGGTAGTCGTTCTCCAAATAAGCTATATCTAACATTGTCCCTACGCGACCGCGCAGTGGTAAGGTTTGTCACCTTATCAACTCTACCTGGAATTAGAGCCAGTAGCTCTTCAAGGATTTCCTCCTCACTGTACTCGGAAGTAAGCCCTCTTAGTACTAAGTTAACAGTTTTTTCCTCCTTGGGGGTAAAGGAGTACGCTTGTATGTTAGGGCTGTCTTTCAGCTTCCCGAGAAGCTCCCTATGAATCACCCTATCTTCAAGTTAACAATTTTAAATACAATAGATTTACTACTAAGTCTTTTGATAACTTACGTATATCAATATTTTTAATAAAAATTGGAGGGCAAAACCTACCTTTTTTGCTTTGTTGAATCTTGATGTTCGGATTGTTCTCCTTTTCGTTAGTATGATCCATCTCTCTGTTGACTGCTCCTTTACTGGCAACGCCATCTTTTCCGAGTTTCTGCTTATTATTATTTTCATGATGCTGCTGACTGAGTAGGGCCTCGCTGAAGTCTAAGTCGTTTAAAATGGCAAAACGATTGTCTTATCTTTTCGGCACCTGTAGATCCTCTACTGACCCAGATCTTGATGCAGTGCGCCTCTTTCCTCTTGAGACTGTGTTCCAGTCTTCGTTGATTGCTTCAACCATTTCCATGTTATTGTCTACGTCAGCATTTGCTGCGTTGATAGTAGTAGCGCCAGTTGCTAACGCTACCAGTTGCTGCGCTGCTTCACTTTTCCTCGGACTGATTAAGATTTTCGTGTTGTTGGGCATCATTGTAGAATAGAGCTTCCTTGCTGCATCTTTTTTTTCGGATCATTGACCCAGAACGAGCAACTAGGGCCACACAGCTAGAAGCACACTCCCACGCTTTTTCTGAGGTTCCCGCCTTTATTTTAGCGTCACTGATGTACACCAATACATGCGCAATTTACCGCAGCAAACAGCACTTCAAAACTCCACATTCAAGACCGCAAACCCGAGTCAAAATAAAAACAAACGTAAAAAAATACGTGCGTTTTGCAAAACGTCCAATGGCCGATCTCGTGCAGTGGAAACACTTAAATTCAAAGCTTGCGAGCATCAGCGTTGATCAATTTTTGATTAAGCAAACTTACTAAGGGCCGTTTTCTCATCTTAGCTTTAAAGTTTACTTTAGTTACCGACCAGATAAATTTATCTTCTCGGTAAAGCAAATTTGGTTTTCTCATGTTACCTTTAAATTATTATTTTATATGTATGAAAATACGGCATGGCCGTACAAAAAATGGCAACATTGAAAAGTTTTTGGTAGCACTGACACAAAACAGCTGGTTATATGTTTTGTTTACGTTTGAAATAAAATAAACATAAAAAAAGAAAACTGCAAGCGGATGAAACAAAGAGAAGAAGAGGTAACAATTTTACGGTAGAAGAAGATGTGGCGCTAGTGGAATTATTGGAGGAATGCAGAGATGTAATAGAAAACAAGAAATCTGATACTGTTACCTGGAAGCAGAAGGAGCAGACATGGAACAAGATTGCCGAGCTCTTTGCAGCCACAGCAGGATCCTCACGAGAAAGCAAGACAAATACGAGCAAGCCTTGCGAGACAAATACGACTTCCTTAACAGGATAGCGAAAGTGGAGTTGGCCGCTGAAAAGAGCCAAACTTATCGTACGAATCGTATCGTGGTGGACCTGCAAAAAGTGTGATTAGCAACATTTCGCAACGAATTGCATCCTTAATCGGCAATTCGACCACCGGTATGAGAAATATGTTCGACAGCGACGACGGTATAAATAGATTTTCAACGGTTTTGTTCAAAACTCAATAATTCATTACGAATATGTATTTTGTTTTTTTATTGGAATATTATTAAATTTATTTTGAAGTTGACAAACAGCTGTTTTGTGTTTACAAAATGGGCTGCACTTAAAATTTTATCTGTGTTATAAAATTTACAACCAGCTTGAACTTCCCGTTAAATTTATCATATCGGTAACACTAAAGCAGAGAAGGGCACGAACCTCAAATTTGAGGAATGACGTCACATTTCTGTATACACATATAGCAGTCAGCGTTGATCAGCAGAGCTCAGTATGCTACGAAACTTCAAGCAGGCAAGTTCGCGTTCGTCTGTTTCGCTTTTTTATAGGATTTTTTATGCTCTTCTCTGCTTTAGGTACACTGTAAAACAATCGACATGGTTTGAAATTTGAAATGGAATGCTTTTTTTCGTTAAATGCTAAAAATGAGTTGGAATGCTTGCTGTGTGACAAAATAACTCCTGGTAATCGAATAGACAATGCAAGAAGGCATTATAAAACATTTCATTCAAAATTTGGAAAAATTAGCAATGATGATCGCAGGCAGTTATTTATCATATTGAAGCAAAGTTTCGCTGATTCTGTGGTTGATAATAATGTACAACCTGACCTTAATTTGATAAATTTTGAAACTTATAAACTTAAAGCGTCATATGTTGTGGCTTCAGCTTTAGCAACACAATGCAAACCCCTTGATTATGGGCTATATATAAAAAAAGTTATGAAGTCTGTGCTTCATTAAATTAAATTATTTGAAAGTCCCTTAACTTGCACTATTGAACACTTTTCAAAGGATATACAAGCGGAGTTAATGGGTTTGCGAAATAATTTTTTTTTACCAACTGTGTCTGGCATTGACTTTTGGAGACATATTGATGAGTCGATTTATCCGAATGTTATGGAAAGTATATAAAGGGTGATTTTTTTGAGGTTATGATTTTCATGCATTAGTATTTGACAGATCACGTGGGATTTCAGACATGGTGTCAAAGAGAAAGATGCTCAGTATGCTTTGACATTTCATCATGAATAGACTTACTAACGAGCAACGCTTGCAAATCATTGAATTTTATTACCAAAATCAGTGTTCGGTTCGAAATGTGTTTTATCGACAAATTTTGTTCAGCGATGAGGCTCATTTCTGGTTGAATGGCTACGTAAATAAGCAAAATTGCCGCATTTGGAGTGAAGAGCAACCAGAAGCCGTTCAAGAACTGGCCATGCATCCCGAAAAATGCACTGTTTGGTGTGGTTTGTACGCTGGTGGAATCATTGGACCGTATTTTTTCAAAGATGCTGTTGGACGCAACGTTACGGTGAATGGTGATCGCTATCGTTCGATGCTAACAAACTTTTTGTTGCCAAAAATGGAAGAACTGAACTTGGTTGACATGTGGTTTCAACAAGATGGCGCTACATGCCACACATCTCGCGATTCTATGGCCATTTTGAGGGAAAACTTCGGAGAACAATTAATCTCAAGAAATGGACCGGTAAGTTGGCCACCAAGATCATGCGATTTGACGCCTTTAGACTATTTTTTGTGGGGCTACGTCAAGTCTAAAGTCTACAGAAATAAGCCAGCAACTATTCCAGCTTTGGAAGACAACATTTCCGAAGAAATTCGGGCTATTCCGGCCGAAATGCTCGAAAAAGTTGCCCAAAATTGGACTTTCCGAATGGACCACCTAAGACGCAGCCGCGGTCAACATTTAAATGAAATTATCTTCAAAAAGTAAATGTCATGGACCAATCTAACGTTTCAAATAAAGAACCGATGAGATTTTGCAAATTTTATGCGTTTTTTTTAAAAAAAAAGTTATCAGGCACTTAAAAAATCACTCTTTACAAGCTTTGCTCAATGTTTGGAAGTACGTACATTTGTGAAAGTTCGTTTTCTTATTTAAAAATTATCAAGAGCAAGATTCGTAACAAATTATCAGACGAACATCTCTCAAACTTGATGTTAATCAAATGCTGCGAAGAAGAATTAAATTTAGACGAGCTGATCGAATGGGATCATAAACACAACAATGTGTAAAGTTTGCATGACTAATGTAAATTTTAGTTTTATTTATTTTTTGCCTTTTCTGCACAACCGCAGCTTTCAGTGTATCAAGCTGAGTGCGACACATATACATTGACATAATGTCGGTGTGTGGTGTGCCCATCTCTGCACTAAAGGCAACATGAGAAAACGAATAACAGCTAAAGGTAACTTTAAAGTGAACTTTAACTAAAGTGAACTTTATAGGCAAGATGAGAAAACGGCCCTAAATCGGATTAATTTTGACTACTTTTATGCCTTTTAATTAAAGATTTATATAAGTATTTATATAAAGAATTTATTATATAAAGAATATTATATAAATAATTTGATTGTATAAAGTGCTATAAAATAACAAAAGGGGTTTTCACAATTCAGTGCATTTGGCTGTGCATTTGAGCATGAGCAAAAAATCCATTCTTTTATTCTCTTTACACTAACAAAATGTACATACAATGAGAAAAAAATCATGGATTTTTTGCTCATGCTCAAATGCACAGCCAAATGCACTAAATTGTGAAAACCCCTAAAGTAAAACAAAATTCTTTTGCGTTAAGTTTTCAATATATTTTCTTTCTTTTTTATTTTTCCTACGTTATTAGCTACCAACAAATCTTTCAACAAATCTACTACTCTATGCACAAATAAACACTGGATTCGCCCAAATAGATCGAGCGCTGGCCGATCAGAGCGAACGAAGATTTCTTCGTTCGTTCGTGCTAGAAAAGTGTTTACAGTGCGCGAATAGCGCTCGCGAGCATTTTGTAAAAATCCAATGTTCCGAACCTTGGTTCGGACCAAACCAAAGTGGAAACGCTCGGTTGTGATCAATTGTCTTGTGCGTGTTATTAAGTTTGCACACAATTGACCGAGAACCGGACCTACAGGTTTAACGCCGACTCCGAACGGCGATGAACGGAATGTTCTTGTTCTCAAGAAGCTTTACATGGCATTTTGATTACTCTCTGAATTTTGCCATTGTCTACAGAGAGGTGGCTGCCGTACAATTTTCTGTCGCTGCTGGGGTTCGAACCCGGGTCTCCAGGTTCGTTGACATAGCGGCCACGCACTTTAATCAACTATGCCACGGAAGAAATATAATGAAAATAAAATTTTAGTAGTATGAAAAGTTTAGTACTTCGTATTTATATAATAAACACGTATGCAAAATGATGCAAGAGTATGTACGTGTGCAACCTTGTTGAAAATTCAATTGTATTTACATTTGCTATTACGTTCATCTTCATTCCTTGTTAAAGGAAATAATGCGAAATCATTTATTAGTTTTATTACAAAGTATTGGCTAATACGTTCAATTATTGAATATAATATTTTGTGAAGTGAATTATAAATACAGAATCATTTATGATGAATGAAATTGTGACTGTTCATAAAAGTTTTACAATGCGTAAATAAGCGGATCATAATATAAGTAACGAATGTATGATATGATCCAATACGTATGATTTGACATGAACATAATGTAAATATTACTTTTTCATCCTGTATTTACAGTAATTAAGT
Source organism: Pherbina coryleti (assembly GCA_943735915.1). Classification (NCBI taxonomy): domain Eukaryota; kingdom Metazoa; phylum Arthropoda; class Insecta; order Diptera; family Sciomyzidae; genus Pherbina; species Pherbina coryleti. The sequence goes on along the minus strand of OX030951.1, from coordinate 97,740,139 downwards.
ATATTTTATAATCAATGATTGGTAACTCACTGTGACAATTTTTTTTTACACTTGCTCAAATGAGTACATTTGCTCTTAAGGCCGTGTGCTATTCGGAAACTTTTCACTCGTGGTAGGAGAGAATTTACTGAGTTGAATACAATTTCTGTCTGTTGAAATAAAATTGTAATTTTTGCTGTGCCAAAAGGACGATGAAATTTTGACAACTAGAAATGTTGACGTTTTAGATTTTGGTAGTGCATTAGCACAAGAATTTAATTTAATTTGCGAAATTGTTGATATATATTGAAAATTAGGGATTCTGGTTGCTATGCTGTCGGAAACACAAAATTTTTAACTTCTTTACGACTCACAAGTGTTTTTTTTTTTCATTTTTGCTTGTGTCAAAAATTCTCTTTCCGATTGTCAAAAATTATACTAGCCCCTGGGGCTACATGATTTTTTGACAATCATATTCACCGCACAAGTGCCAAATATTCTCTTTCAGACTGTCAAAATTTCATCATCCGAGTGAAAAGTTCCCGAATAGCACACGGCCTAAGATAACAACTTTTTGTTTTGACGTCTTGCAACTTCAACGTCTTCACTTCAAAGATTACTACAGAAAATTAAATTTATTTGCTGTAGTTATTGAACGCTGGGCATAATTAAATATAAACGTGAACTCCAAATTTGCATTTTTTTTTTTTTTTGTAGTTCAGCTATTGTAAGGATAAGATTTTCAATTGGCAAAATGGTCCTGAAGAACTTTATTTTTATTCCTTTTTTAATTTCCTACAAAACCTAGAATTATGTGTATCAAAAGAAATGCTATGCTGTTACCTATTCAACAAGCTCTTAACCATAAAAAATCCATGCATTACTTTGGGAGATATAGTGTTTTACATATTATGCACACTTGACGGTTTAGCCTTTTACGAATTTTGTTAAATTGATGATTTTGTCAAAAATACTGAATAATAAAATCTAAATAATAAATAAAATAAGTGAAAATTTTTAATAATTTTCCAAGGAATATATAAGCGTTTAAGGCATAATTCTACTTTAGAGCCCAAGCCCAAATATTTTATTTCTTATTTTTATTACATGTATATGGGTCTCCTAAGCCTAATGGTGCAATAAAATTTTGTCGGTCTCAAATGGCTTAGGAGATAAAAATCGGGAAAGTTTCAAAATTCAGTGCAAATTTCCAAGTGCGTGGAAGAGGGCCCAAGACCAAATATTTTTTTCTTAATTTTATTATATGTATATGGTGCTCCTAAGCCTAATGCTGCAATAAAATTTTGTCGGTCTCTAATGGTTTCGGAGATAAAAATCGGGAAAATTTAAAAATTCACCGCAAATTTCTAAGTGCGTGGAAGCTAATTTGCCCTTTTACATAATAATACATTATTATTTTTATCTCCGAAACCATTCGAAACCGACAAAATTTTATTGCACCATTAGGCTTAGGAAGACCAGATACATATAATAAAAATAAGAAAAAAAATATTTGGTCTTGGGCCCTCTTCCACGCACTTAGAAATTTGCACTGAATTTTGAAACTTTCCCGCTTTTTATCTCCTAAGCCATTTGAGACCGACAAAATTTTATTGCACCATTAGGCTTAGGAGACCCATATACATGTAATAAAAATAAGAAATAAAATATTTGGGTTTGGGCTCTAAAGTAGAATTATTCCGCGTTTAAATGTATGCAATATTTTAAAATATAAGTTTATATTAGGCATAATTGAACTCAGGAGACTACGATTTCCGGTGCGCCGGGATTTGATGATGGATGCGTAAAGTACTTTCAATAAAAATAAGAATAGCCCCAGGAAAAATCGATTCATCGGTTTGTTTTCAAGTTATCGATTTTTTAAGAAAGAATTTTTTCTAATAAATTTTTTTTGAAGTGAAACTTCTTAGGCGGCGCTTCGAAATTTGAACAAGAATATTGTGGAGTGAAATTTCAAGGTCAATTTACTTCATTTCGTTACACGATAGAGAAGAAAGATATGTTTTATAGTATAGAGAATGAGAGAGATATACATTTTATAAAAGACTGAACAAATATCTTTGTCAGGCTGAGTATCGAACCTGCTACCTCGAGATTATAAAGACGACGCCCTATTCATTGTACCAAACTCTCTATATATATATATGCTCTACGTACCAATGAATCAAACTACTTTTGCTGTAGATGCCCAGCGCGAAAATAAAAAGCGTTCCTAGAAATAGCGCTTTTTATACGTATTTTTGGTATGCTTTGAAGATGTGCTTTTCAGAGTTGTGGAACTCATATCTTTATTTACATTTTGTTCATAGTTTCTACAACTGACTAATAGCACAGTGGAAAGGCGTTTGATTGCAATGCCAGCGTTCCAAGTTCAATCCTCGCATCTTAAAAGATATAAAATTTTCTCGCTTTGTTTTTTGTTTTTTTTAAAGAGCTTTTTTAACTATTTGTTTGTTAAGAAGCGCTTTCATCCTAGGACATCCAATATAAATTTCAATATAAATTTGAATATGAATTTCGTTTACTCAAAAAGCGCTCCAGATGTGTGAAGCGCTTGGGTAATGCTTTTGAAGCGCTACGATTACCGCTGGGGGGCAAAAGCCGCAGATTGTGTGCTGATTGCGTTCTATGTGTGGTAGATAGGGGGGGTTGCCATGACTCGGGTAGAAGAGAGAAAGATTCAGCGAAGCAGAAGTGAATAAGAGAGTGGCCGTGAGCGCATTCTGATTTTCGCAAAGTAGACTCTCATGCAAATATTTTTTTAGAATACCAACGTTGGTATATCTTTAATTCAATATATTAATATAACCTCTATGAATTTTGCTCATATTACACATATTATATTATTATATTCATAATATTGCGATATAAAATTATACAGAAACCCAAATTCATGAAGCATATGCTGTCGCCCATGACGCCAACTTGAGACTGTGCGTAAGAAAAGTTGGAATAAGTTCTTTCAATAGATAACTATTTTATACATATTGTAGTTATATAATTTTATATCGAAATATTATAAATAATAGAAAGTATAATTTGATATAAGTAATATTAATACGTACATATGTTGAATCAAAAATATATCAAGTTGTATTCTGTATTCACATCTATATGTAAATACGACGCAAATTGGTTATCGAATTAATTGCTTTTCGGCCATAGGTCCATACCAATGAATATTAAATAAATAGAAATTTTTTTATAAAAACTTTTTATTGTATTTCTTTTGCTTAAAAAGCTCTCTCTTTGCCTTTAAGGTTCGATTATGCAATCGTAAAGCAACGCAACGTAACGTGACGTAGAGTTCTATCTTATGAAAAATACGTGTAAGTGGTTAGTGAAATTGTAACGTAACCTAGCGCAGCGAAGGGTTCTATTCCAGACAGAACTCTACGCCACGTTACGTTGCGTAGCTTTACGATTGTATAAGCGAGCCTTTACACTGAAATGGTTCTTATTCTAGAAGAGAAATAGTGTATACAAAGAAGACAAAGAAGAATAATTATAGTGGTTGAAAAATGATTCAGCCAATTTAATTTCTTATTTAAGTTTTTTAAAAAGTTACTAGATCCTCAGACGGTTTTATGATCCGTGTATAAGAGGATATATAAAAGAAAATAGAGGAAAAGAGAAATAAATAAACAATTAAAAAGAAAATGAAATAAATTTTTTTTTATATCCTAAGCTTATTAAATATGTACCACAAAATTGTGACTAAAGCTGGATTCACTGATCACCTTCAGCATGTTTTTTGCGCAAGCTCTATTGCTCTCAACAAGAGAATGTGGCAATTTTGATTCACTGACATGTAAAACATTCTGCAAGTTTGTGGTTTTTTTTTGCCAGATGCAATGTTCCTTTATTATAAAGACATGAAAAATAAAATATGCCTATTTCAACTTGACAAACTTCATTCTGGCAGTTCCGCTCAAAAACATTCAGCAAGAAAATTAAAATAAAGTTAATCAAGTGGCGTCCGTGGCGTAGTCGGTTAAAGTGCGTGGCCGCTACGTCAAAGAACTTTGGAAACCCAGGTTCGAACCCCAGCAGCGACAGAAAATTATTTGGATTAAAATTATTTTTCTGTACGGCCGCCACCTCTCTGCAGACAATGGCAAACCTCAGAGAGTAATCAAAATGCCATGTAAAGCTTCTTGAGAACGAGAACTTTCCGTTCATCGCCGTTCGGAGTCGGCGTTAAGCATGTAGGTCCGGTTCTTGGTCAATTGTGTACAAACTTAACATGCACAATACAATTGATCATAAGAAGCTAGGTCAAAGTCCTTTCAAGGGCTGAAATGGCCAGTTATTTATTATTTTATAATCAAGTTCAAGAGATGCAGCAAGTTTTTGTTACTCTCATTGAGTGTGGAAAAAAATAGAGCGCATAAACTCCATATAAAAAAAATTGAAAAACATGCTGAAGGTGACCAGTGAATCCAGCTTAAGTGTTTAGATTTAACTATCTTAAATTCTGTACATATAGTTTTAATTTATTTTTGAAAATATTGAAAACAAATTTTTTTTTTTGAGCTCTAGGCCAATCATGTTGAGAACAAGACAACATGAAGAACAAAGAAGGCAACAACCAACAACAACAACAACGGGTCTGTATAGAGCAAATCATACAGCTTGACTATACAAACTGTTTTATTGGCCGCTACACCAACTCATCAGTAGCCTTTGTATGACTAAACTGTGATCCACTCAAGCTACTTAGGTTCTACTTATACTGCCAATTATGCCGAGAAAGTTACCCGGAATTTATTTTTGGCAGAGAACGCTTGCATTTATGTAGTGAGTACATGAATTAAGGCTATGTCTAAAAGTATGATATGATCTAACCTTGGTACAGTTTGCATCAAAAGTAGATAAGAACTCAGTTACAAAAATGCAAGCGTTCTCTGCCAAAAATAAATTCCGGGTAACTTTCTCGGCATAATTGGCAGTATAAGTAGAACCTAAAGTAGTACTAAAAAGCTAAAAGTGCATATGTTGTACCGAATTTTGGAAAGAATGTATCCCGTGTATATAAGTATAGCTTTTTTTTTCAAGTACGCCAAGTCTTTTTACCGCTCGTATTATAGGTAGAATAGAATTTTTTATTTCTTGTATATGATGCTCATATTTTAGGTTTTCATCGATAACCATACCAAGATATTTTGTATGCTGAACTCTCTCGATTTCAATATCGTTGATTTTTTACTTTTATATTTATTTCGTTGTTGTGATTTGTTCTTAAGATGATGTAATTGGTTTTTGTTTTTTTGTTAATGATAAGTCCATTTCCGCATGCCCATTCATAATATATCTTCATGTCATGGTTCATGCTGTCTTCTAATTCTTTTTCTGTTCTTGCTGTTATCAAATTTGTATCATCGGCATAAATGTTGTAGACTGAATTAAATTTGCAATATTTTATGTTATTTATATATAACAAATAAAGTCTTGGGCCTAGAATCGATCCTTGTAGTACTCGAATTATACTTGTGAGCTCTTCACTACTTTCGCCATCCATTCTTACAATATGAGGCCTGTTGTTGAGATAACTTTGTATCAACTTGTTAGGTACTCCTCGTATACCAATATCGCTTAGAGTAGGGACGGGCATATCTGGCGCGCATTCTGCGGCAGTGGGCGCCAGTGTGCGCCAAGGCGAACAGACTCGGCTGCTGGATGGATTCGGGTGTGAATCGGAGAGGGGAACGGAAAACTGTGAGAGAACTAAGAGCGTAGATGTATAGAAAAAATGAGAACGAGAGAATCTTAAGAAAAGCAAGTGTTGCATATTCTGCATATTAAGATGATGATTTCTTAAAAAGGGATTATTTTTATTTGACGTATCTACAAAAATCGATGTTTGTTTACCATTCAGGTCAGGGTCTTCAGGTGCATTTATAAAATTGTTTTTCAAAAGAACTCTTATTTTTATTTTTGCCTTAAAAAATAAAAGCCCAAAATATAGTTGTTTGTTAAAAATTTTAAAAGTAAAAAGATAACTAAAACTTTCTGGCTTTAAGTAAAAAAAGCACACTCAAACCCGGCCTCTGCATTATATGCCGAATATTAACGAGTAGTTATAAAATGCCCTTTATTTAAATCACTGAGCAAGCAACATTGCTTTTTGTCGGTACTGAGAGCAATTAAGATTTTCGCAATGCAGACCAGCGTTGCCACTTAAAACATTTTATTTTACCAAATTTTTACTGAAATTGTTACTGCCCCAAATTTGTTTACAACCTATGTACCAAGAAAGTTTACCATAAAAAAAACAATACATGCATTGTTACTTTCAGTTTTCACTTTATAAATTTACAAAAAAAAAAAAAAAATGTATACAAGTTTGTTTACAAAATGTAAAATCCAAGAATTTGTTTTTACATCAATTATTTCATTATGACTTAAATTATTTTTAGAAATATATCGGCTTTAGTCCTTATGAAAATAATAGATACATCTGAAATACTTTTTGGCATTTGTGATATATAACAGGGTTGTTTTGAAGTGAATTAATTTTATGTTAGAGTTCCTAAAATTGTAGCAAGTGAGCAAATAATTTGTTGCGTACAATTATTTTTGTTTGAGTTAATTCATAATTGTTTGGAATTCTGAAATTTGTCAAGCCTTCCTTCATTTCATAATTATAATTGCAATAAACCAACCAAACTACCAAGTAATATTAATACATATATTGAATGAAAAATATATCAAGTTTGTATTCTGAAAAAAATAGTGGCAAGGCTTGTATGAGAATCTGCTTTGTAAAAATCATAATGCGCTCAGTGGTACTCTCTTATTCGCAAAATTTTTCTCTCTTTCACCCGAGTCATGGCAACCCCCTCATCTAGCAAACTTAGCACGCAGTCAGCACGCTCTGTCGCATATTGTGCGCCTGTGTCGCACAGTTGGCGCACATTGTGCGTAATGTGCGCTATTTGCCCAACTCTAACTTAGAGTATTAAGTAATTTTGCATAATCAAAAAGGTCAAATCTTTTGAGAGATCTATAAATGTTGCTGCAACTAATTTCTTTTCATCCAGTGCGTCGTATATTTTTTCCATTGATGATGTTATCGCCGACTCAGTACCGCTACTCGCCAGGAAACCGAACTGATTTTCGTCGAATCCTATTGTTGTGTTGATGAAGCTTTCGATTCTACTATCAATCGCCTTTTCGAACACTTTGCTAAATGCATTTAATACTGAGATTGGTCTGTAGTTTTTGCAGTATTCTTTTTTACCCTTCTTATAAATTGGTGATATAATGGCTTTTTTTAGACAGTTTGGGAAAATTCCAGTTGTGAAACATTTGTTCACCATATTGACAAGAATAGTTTGATATCCTTAAAAGATATTCCAACCACTCCTTTTGCTGCATGGCTATTTACTATATTAGCATGAAACTAAAGTAGTGAATAAAAGTCATGGAATCCAATATAAAATTCTTTTATTTGCGGCTCAAAAATGAATGAAAAATTTTATGATCAATGAGTAAAAAAAAACGACTGAAAATTTATTATTCATCGCTAATATCGAGCTCAGAGTCGCAGTTTCGATAGATGTAGTAGCCACGGTTGCCCATGTCGACGTATTTTAAGTGATATGGCCGGTCGCATTTGTTGCTATGAATTGAATTGTTCAATCAATTCCGAACCAGGCATGCACAACGAAATCACAAAATTATTTTGTTTCGTTGAAAACGAAAATAAATTATCAGAATCTATTCGTTTTTCTAAAAACGATAAAAAAATATCAAAACGAATTTCGTTTCGTTGAAAAACGAAATTATCAAAAAATAAAAATTTCGTTTCAAGCTTATTAAAAAAAAATTTAATCGTTTCGATGATGAAGTCGAAGTGTATTTTTGTCAATATTATAATACACATAGTTTGACCTTATATTGAACAATTAAACGCAATTAATAAAAATTAATGTTTATTAAGAAATGTAAGAAATTGAAAACTGCAACTAGTTTCGCGAATTCAACCTAAGTGTTAAAATTTTTTCAGTGAGATCATCACCAAGATTTGAACGGTAATCGCTTATAATATATTTGAGTGTTGAGGATGCGCGCTCAACACTAACTTGAGTGGCAGGAGTTCCATGAACAACTTGCGGCAAGTTGTACAACACATTATGCGAATACTTTCTGGTCTCCCAAAACTCCGACAGATTTATTTTGGTATCGGTGTTTTCACAAAAAGTTTCAATTGCTGTAAACGCTTCAGATAGATTTGTGGAATGTATTCTTTCCGTCGCACATATCTCATTCAAATATGCATCCAGCAAGCCCTCGCTGTCAGTTGTATTGACGTTGGAATCAAGAATTTGATCATTTTGAGAATGATCCTGGGAGTCCTAAGGAAAAGACAAATCCACTTATTATTCTAATAAATAAGAGATTTTATAGTCACATAATTTTACACATTTTGACGAAAATGAAAAATCATATTTTATTTACCTTTTACCTTTTGTGAGAGGCTTTCAATTTTTTTATGAAGAGTTTTTAAATGCGTTATGGCAACTGGTATCAAATTGACAAACTCAGGACTTTTTAACAGTCTATGTAAGCGAGGGTCCAAAAAATTGTTAAAATTGTTTCAAAGTAAATTTTCAAAAAGTCGCCAAAGAGTAAATTTTCTGATTGAAGTTTTAAGGTAATCGTTTTCACGGCTTTAAAGCTTTTCAAAAACTCTTCTACAAAATTCCAATCGATATCTTCCTGGTGAAAGTTTTGATTGATAAAAAGGCGGATGTTCAATAAACTTTCAATTAAATCATAGGCATAAGGCCAGCGAGTGGAGCAATCTGCATTTGGAGGATGTAAGTTTTGCATTACTAAATTTTTATGCATTGTCGGACTGCGAAGTTTTTTGGCTACACTACGACATTTTTCGAAGTTTTCCTTTACGTATTCTTCTTTTATCACGTCATGGAAACTTAATTGTAAAGTATGTGCTGCACAGCGTATTACAATCAGCGAATCTGTAATTTTTTAAATAATAAAAAATATGTTTTTCATACATGAATTGAATGATTTTATTTGTCTTACTAAAGTTTTGAACAACGAACTCTTCTAGATCGTATTGATCGAAAATCGAGTTGTGAGGATGCAATGTTGAACATTCCTCTACAACGGGCTCTAGTTGAATATCCGCTGTGTCGTTCCCAGTTATCTCACTGTTAAGGAGATTGCCACAGCTTATCATATTGCGGCCATTGTCGCTAGTTATGCTATAAAGTTGGTCGACGGACAAATCATACCTGTTAAAACAAGTAAGAAATTATACATATTTTTTTTGTGGATGTAATATGTACTTATGCGCTAAAGTTTTAATAATAATATTACTATCACTTATAATTTGGACATTAACACATAATACTGCGGTACAAGCGCTGAGCACTGTCAATTTTAATCGAAAATATTTTATTTTTTAGCAAGTATTTAATAGCCTCCATTTCGTCTTCATACTTTTTGCTTATTATTACATTTATGTTATTGCGATTTATAGTATTCATATCCAGTGCGCTGAATATTGGGCTCATGAACTGCTTAAACGGATTTGAACTAAAAAATTTAGCGGTAATCCACATTCTGTTACGAAGCCCGCGCAAATATTTTCTATGTCCACAACGGACGTTTCCAATGAAATTTTTCTTTTTTTTTTGTTATATCAGCGATAGGGTCCTGTTGATCATTTTTATTTTTTCCGTTTCATAATCAGTTTTATGTTTACGCGAGATGTGACTGCGCAAATTACCGAGGTGGTCATTTTTCATATTACAATGACAAATTTTGCACACGAATGTCATTTTGTCGTTTTCTCACACAAAAGAATAAAACCCTTGCACAAAATCGCACTCTTTTTTTCTGCCCATATTGAAAAAGTAAAAATTTTAACAACTAATATTGTATTTTTAAATTTCAATATAAAAAAAACGAAATTTTTTTGTTGAAAATTAACGTTATTTTCAACGATAAATTGGGAAAAATCGAAAAAACTCATTTTGTTAACTCTGAAACGAAATAAATATTTTTCGTTTATTAAAATAACGTTATTTTTGTAATATTTTTGATTTCGTTTCAACGAAACAAAAAAAAAATTTTGGTTATCGTTAAAATTAACGTTAACGTGCATGTCTGTTCCGAACACAACAATTAGAAGTCTCGGTCTTCTTCTTCGGAAGAGGGTTCCTGACGATGCACGGTGGACTGTTTGGCCTATTTAGACGGAATTAAATCTGTAACTCGAGTTTGAGGGCACGGAATGATTTGGATTTAGTCTATTGAGTGGCATATCTTCCTTACATGTAAATTTCATACAGATATTCCGTGTGAAACTGAAGTTACGAAAATTTTTATGGCAAAGTTAGCATTTTCGCTTCCCTACATCACGATTTTATACTTTTCTAAAATGGCGTAACTTTTAAACTTATAAACAATTTCACAGAAACGGTAGACCACCTTTAGTGTGTAAACACTAACGTATGCTTATCAAATTTTTAGTACAACAAAAATTCGTCTTACACATATACTAGACCGTACCTAAAAAAAAGTGCGTCGTATATCAGCGAATATGACGCATTTTTGCAAGACAATTACGAAAAACAATTTTTTTTGACCAAACGTAGGGGTCGCGCATTGACCTATTTCTTCATATCTCTGGTCTTTACAGTCAGATTTGGTATATATTGGTTTACAGTCAAGTTTAGTATACCAATGTTTTTGTCTCAAGAAGACTAATATAACCTCTATAGAGGTCATTGACCTCAGGTGTACCGTTCTAGTACTTACCCTCCAGATCTCAGTTCCTACCATCCTAATGTACCACCCTAATATCAAAAAATGAAGCTCTTAAAATATCTTTTAAAATATATTTATTTCCAGCAAAACTATTTTTAAAAAATTTTTGAAAATTTTTTGCCGAACGTAGGGCTCCCTTTTTTCATTTTCATATATCATCGGTATTAAAAGTCTGATCATATTGAAAGACCTATCCATGTTTTTGTCTGAAAGAGACCAATTATTTTTTATCCAAAATAAAAAAAAAATATTCCTACAAGTTCTTGGAAGGCTTTAAATTGACTTTGAGGAATTTTAAAGCTCGTAAAAGAATAAAAAATCTGTAGCGCCAATGCTAAAAGAGGTATCGACACTGTTTTTTTTCCGCCGAAAAAAAAAAATGGCGACCATTTGAAAAAAAAGTCGATTTTCGAGGTTACAAAATCAGTCGCCATTTTGTTTCTTATCGGCGGAAAAAAATTATCCTAGTTCAGGCGATAGCCACTTAAACAAGGGTTAATTTGTTTTTTTTTATTTGTTCCTTTAGATGTTCCAGACTTTAGATGTGATATCCTGCACATCGACAACTTTTTGGCATTTGTTAAAAAATCAAATAACGTCAAAAACAGCTTCAAATTCTGAAAATTATTTTTTGTATTTTTTAAATGTTAATTAATATATATGCAGAATTTGAAAACGTTATCTTTTTTCCTTCTATGAAAAAAAAATTACCGAAAAAAACATTTTTTTAAAATTTGTAACCTATGTATATGCCCCCTTAAAAAAACTAATTTGAAGAGACTTTAAAAACGGTTTATCCCAAAAAGATATTTCTAAGAAATATTCTATGCCGAAATCTACGGTCAGTTTTATAATACAAAAATTGAATGCTTCGGGAAGTGTTGAAACGGTTCACAGTGGAGGGCGTCCAAGATGCACAACACACAAGGAAGATGCTAGAATAGTCAGAGAATTCAAAAAGTATCCTGATAAATCTGCCCCAAGTGTTTTGGAAACCCCAAATTTCCACATAAGCACCAGAACAGTGCAAAAAAGAGCTTGCGCAGTTGGACTTAAAAGTTATCGCACGACGATAAAGTCTTATATATCCAAAAAAAACCGAAAGTGCAGAATAAAGTTCGCACAAGATCATTTGAATTGGACAGTTTAGAAGTGGAATACTGTTTTATTCTCGGACGAATCCAAATTTAATTTGAAAGATTCAGATGGAATGCAGACAGTTCGCAGACCAAAAAACAAACGTTTAGACCCACGATATTGTAAAGGCACTGTTAAGCACGGAAGTGGTTGTGTGATTGTGTAGGGTTGCTTTTCTGGTAAAAGCTTAGGACCCTTACACAAAATTGACGAAATAATGGATACGTTAATGTATTTATAAAGATAAAATCCAAAACATGATGCTGCCCTATGCAGAATGGAATATGCCACTCTCTTGGCAGTTCCAACAAGACAACGACCCAAAACACTCGTCGAAGTATGTTTGTGGGGAAAGGTGTCGACATCATGAAGTGGCCAGAACAATCCCCAAATCTCAACCCGATTGAGAACTTGTGGGAAATTGTAAACAGGAAAATCAAAATAGACACATGGAGACAAAAATAAATTATTTCAAGCAATAAAAGACGCTTTGTCAACTGTTCCTCAAAACATTGTGAACAACCTTATTTCGTCCATACCTTATTTTGTCGCGTGAATTTTTGACACATTGTGTTTAGGGGATGATAATGGTTTTTATCACCCGCGATAAACCATAACTTTAAAAAAATAAGAAACCGTCCGAATTGTTTGACTGTTTTAACAAGAGTGATTTATTGAGTTCAATTAGTTTTAAACAGTATGAGACAAATGAGAGATGTATTCAAATCAAACTGAGCAAATGTTAGAGATGAGTAAGAACATGAGTAAATGAAAATTCAAGAAAATTGAGTATTAAAGACGATTTTGTTTAAAAAGAATATTTGTAGCATAATAGCGTGAGAGGATCATGCTCCAAACATAATCCCCCCGTTGAAAGATTATGAACTTTCAACTCCCTATTAGGGAGTAGGCATTAATCATAGATAGGCATTAAACATAGTTTGGTGATCGCACGACGAGTAACTCCAGAACTGCTTCAGATTATTGCAACCCGCACTACACCATCCTTTCCTTATACTGTTTCTAGCACACGCCCTATTGGTCATTTCTTTATCAATAGAATAGATTTTCATTCTTTATCAAGATCAAGGCGCTCTTTGTAATATTTGGTGATTGTTGGCACCACTTGCTGCGCTCCTGAAGCAATGTAAGATAGGCAGTACTCCACGACTTCCAAAAGTTTTGCTGCATGAGTACAATACGCTGTCATTGACTAAGGCGGTTATGGTCGACGTTTGACAAATCCGGTTCAGCCATAGCCGTAAGTAGGCCGCCAGTGAGGAAATAAGCGGGAGTCAATACTTCAAGATCGTCAGGGCTTTCTGAAAGTGAACAAATAGGTCGGGAATTTATTATAGCTGCAACCTGACAAATAATAGTTTGAAGTGCTTCAAAATTTAACTCAGATAAACCAATGGTGCGCTTGATATGGTATTTTGCAATTTTTATCGACGCCTCCCAGATGCCGTCAAAATGCGAAGATCGCCGAGGAATAAAACACCCATCAATGCCATCGTCAAGACACTGATTGTGAACTGCTCGAATGTGGCTTTCGCTTAGAATCATTGCCCGAAATACCTTTAACTCGTTTCGGACCACCAAATTACCCTAGGCTTCCCGCGAAGAGAAATAAAACGCTTGAGAAATGCTAGAAATGGAAACGTTGATAAATCCATTGTCAGCTCTAAGTGAACAGCCTGTGTGGTGAAGCATATAAACAAACAGATGTAGCATTTTATAGGTGCTTTATTTCGAACTTCAGACTTATAGTAAAAGGGTCCGCAGAGATCTACACCTGTTGTAAAGAATGATCGTTGAGCTTGAACGCGCTCTAAAGGTAAATTACCCATGATGTGTTTTAATAACTTCGGCTTTGCACGATAGCATATGATGCATTTATTAAGTACGTGAGCTATCGTTTTTCTGCCACCAATAGTTACTTTTTGGCTAATGTTGATTTCGCTGATCTGTACCTAACAAACGACGTTGATCACCAATTGTGTGTCTTGAATAATGCTTTGTCCACTGCTTTTTCCCTTGTTCCAATTACCAGATTTAAAATAAAATCCATAAATGATATAGAAATGACTTCGAGAGAGGTAGTATATGCCAAATCACTCCGAGACTTGACTTTTAAGGCATATTTAGAAAATAAATCTGTAGGTAACTGGAAAATATTCTGTAAGCTCCGTAACCGCGCTAAAACAATTATACGTAGGAAAAGAAGAAGTAGGATGCCGTACCTTTGAGGGTCTGGGCTCGAAACAAATATGGAAAACATTGAGAAATACAGGATACTCTAGCTCTGATTCATCTGGTGGCAAGTTTGATGTAAGCGAGGTCAATGAATAAATAACTTTATAAATAACTAAATAGCTAGACCTGCTAATCCAGTGTCAGTCGATGCTCAGCATGAAAGGCGGGATAGTTTTTACTTCAGAAATGTCTTATTAGATGTCTTATTAATGTCTTATAGAATGAGCTCATTGAAGCTATCTACAATATAAAATCAAATGCTGTTGGCAATGACAACCTACCCATTAAATTCATAAAAATTATCCTACCTTATGCACTAAGACACCTGCTATTTGTCGTTAATATCTTAACTACCTCAACATTCCCGTTAGCCTAGAAAGTAGCTAGAGTCGTACCTGTGCCTTAAAAGGGCTCGTTTCCTTCATTAGATAATCTCCGACCGATTAGTATATTGCCATCACTATCCAAAGTCGTAGAAAATCTTATAAAAATTCAAATCATGGAATATACGAATCGTATGGGCCTTGTCGCTGACTGCCAGTCTGGGTTCAGGAACAGCCACTCCGCTACGCTGGTACTAGGTCTTACTGATACTATTCGCGAAAATATTAATTCAAATAAAATAAGCGTGCTCGTCTCATTGGACCTTTCAAAAGCGTTTGACAGAATTGATCATGACAATCTTATTAAAAAACTGAAAAAATTAAATTTTTCCGGTCCCTCGTGCATGCTTATGTTATCCTACTTGAGTAGACGTCAACAATTTGTCTCTTCTAATGGATTTGAGTCCAGTCTGCTAAATATTGTTTCTGGTGTCCCACAGGGCTCTGTGCTCGGCCCACTCTTGTTTATGCTATACATTAATGATTGAGTCGGAGTCCTCGATGCTGGTACATGTAAACCATTCATCTACGCTGATGATATTCAACTATTGTTCTCGAATCATGCTCAGTATCTAGATGTCCTTGAATCCTCTGCAAACTATTATCTTTCACTCGTATCCTCTTGGATGTCCGAAAACTTCTTGAGTATCAATCCCTCTAAAACCAAATGTGTCGAGTTCAATCCATCAAGGTCTGGTACAAGTGAGTTAAACATTACACTGAATGGTGTACCAATTTATTTTGTTGAAAAAATGAAATGTCTTGGTGTAATACTTGATAGTCAATTAACTTTCGAGTCGCACATAAATGCACTAAGCTCTAAAGTTGGCTTTACCTTAAGAAAACTCTATTGCACTAATTTATACTTGCCGTGAAAAGTGAAATACACTCTAGGCCATGCACTACTCATGTCTTGTGTAACGTACTGCCTTGATGTCTACTCTGGCACGCTGGCATATAACATTAAACGTCTTGAACTTATTGTTAATAATATTGTCCGCTTTGTGTATGGACTAAAAAAACGGGATCATGTATCTATGTATGTTCAAAAATTTTTGAAAAGCTCTTTTCGTAGTTTTATAAACATCAGGCTCGTGTATTCGTTCTACAAACTTATGAAAGCTAGCGCTCCACGCTACATGGTGAGCAAATTTAGTTTCAGTCGTTCTACTCGTAATAAACAGATTCTCATATCAAAAATATCATCAGCAACATATGAACGATCATTTCTAGTACGAACGGCACGCTGCTGGAATAAGTTACCTGCTAACTTGCGTACTTTCTCAGTAACACCAAAGACATTCAAGAGCAAACTTATTAATAACTATAATTGACATGTCATCTATTTTTGTTTTATTTTCTCAAAAAAAAAAAATAAAAAAAAAAATTGTCACTGTTCATTTTGGGACTTCTAGACTATGAGAAGATCTTCTTTGTTATTAGGGAAACCATTTTGTGTTATTAGGTACATTAAAACTTTTTTTCTTTTAGCTTTTAAGTTTACTCGAATTCAATACGCTTTGTAATATGTTCATTGGCCAATAGGGCTTATTTATTACAAAAGAACCGATAAATAAATATTACACTGTGGAACAAATTCAGGTTAGCAAAAGTTAGGTCTATTCTGAGAGTGAGGGATCAAAATAGAGGGTAAATTAGAAGACCCGTATCGCGGCGTTTGTTTATGTTAGTTCGAATTTTTTTTTTAATCGACCTTCGAACTTTGCAGTCAAATGCCGATTTCCAGCATATTGTTCATACGGTTTTTTGGCTATAACTCGTCGACTAATTGATATTTTTTCAATCTGTAAAATCCAAATTATTGCTAGAGACCTGTACAACAATTAAAATTTTTTAAAAAATTTATTTAGATGCAAAATGTTGGAAAAATTATTTTTTTTCATGCTTTTTGAAAATATTTTCCACAAAACTAAGTCTTTTTTGTTTTCTGTTTGATCTATAACATGCTTCTCAGTTTCTTCAATAAATTTCATTTGAAAAGAAAACAATCATAATACAGTCACTACCAACGAATGTAGGCAGTTATATTGAAAGTTTTAAGTTAATAGTATATCTCTGCTGCTGTTGCCCTACCGTCTGCTCTTACCAAGTAACAACTTTAATTCTTAGCTTGGCCAAGTTGGCATTTCACTTACAAACAAGTGCTTACTTTGTACCTTACCAAACTAACTTTCAGCTACTCAAGCTGAACTTTAATCTATATTTAAATGCTTTGTCTTAATATGGAAAAAAATGCTCATTTAAAAAATAGGCTGGGTCAAAGTTCAACGCACATTAAATTTCCTAACCTATAAAAAGGATGCCGATTGGTTGCCAAACAACAATAAAAAAATAATTTCGGCACAACTAATTTGCATATTTGAGTTTTTCTTCAACATCATCAACCAACAACAAAATACCTCAAAATATGAAAGGAGTAAAAGTAGAAAAAAAAAAAAAAAAAACAACAAATTCTAATTGCCTCAGCCAACCAAAGAACGAACGAAAAAAAATGCGTGTCAAAACGCAAAATTAAAATAATCAAAACGCAACAAGAACAAAAAAACAAAACAAACCGGATTAACATAAAAAAAACTACAAGAGGCACGCAAGTGAGAGCAGCGCCAGCAACAGCCACACCAAATGAAACGAAAAGAAAAAAAAAGCGATAACAAGTCAAACAACAAGAGAACCACCAACAAGCAAATGTGAAAAAACGAAAAAGTAATCGAACGACAGCCAACTATAAAAAAATGTATACTACATAAAAAATGTTTGCCGGTGCGCGACGGCAATGTCGGTGACGCAAACGTCGACAGCACAGCCTCCAAGTGAGACAGCGCTCAAAAAAATAAATCAAAGAAAAAACAACAAAAACGACGCTGTAAAAAACTGTTTTACATACAGGGGTTGAGCATGAGCCAAAAAAAAATATAAACACTCATTTATTTGGGGGAAAAAACAAGACTACAGTGAGTGCAGAGAGAGCGACATGCAAGCGAGTGTGCAAAATGAGCTCATGTAAATTATAGCAGCAATATAACCATCTCGCTTTGCCTCATAAGAAGCTTCTGACAAACACTATTGTTGCTTTTTGCTGACACAGTATTTTGCTCAGTCTCGCAAGCAAAATGCTCAACACTCAAGTGAGGGGCAGTGCTGTGCGGCACACTCTCGCACAACGTGCAAGCAGAATTGTGAAGGAAAAACATTTAATGTAGTTTGTTTTACTTGCATTTCTCAGCAGTCGAGTTTTTGCTTTGATGTCGCGAACATTATAGCGCGGACAGTGGCAAAAAAAGCAACAAATTCTCTGGAGTTGGGAAAAGAAAAACTAAATTGAGCAGCAGCAGCAGCAGTAGCAGCAGTGGAAGTCACAAAAAAAATGTCAACAATTTTTTGCTGCACACATGCAATAAAATAGAACAAAATAAGTACAAAAAACAAAAAATTAAACAGATTTAAAATTTTAAGGCAAAAACTTGGTGTTTTTATTGTTTTGAAACGCACTAAAAATAAACATTGCTTATTTCTTTTTATTGCGTGGAACATTAATAAAAGTGAATTAAAGGGAATTTTTAAAATTGGTGTGCGGCCATTTTTTATGTGTTGTTGCGACCTTTGCTCCAATAAAAAAAAGGAACCCAATGAAGAATATTTGCAAAGTGCTTTAATGTAGTTGGAAAGAGAAAGAAAAAAAAATGTAATAAAAAGCCAGCGAGCAGTAAGAAATAAAAATTACAAAATTAGTGCCGCCATTAAATAAAGTGAAGAATTTATTGCAAGTTGCAAAAAAAAAAACGAAAAATTCATTAATTGCAGCGCCTACAACAAAACGCAGTTGACGCTGTCAAAATAAACAAGAATTAACAAAATATCAACTCTCTTAGCGTGCAATTAAAAAGTAACAAAATTACAAAGAACAGAAAATTGTAAAAAATAAAATAATTTTTCACTTTTCCATAAACTCGAAACCGCTGCAAAAGGAACACGTGTTCTTCAATTGGTTAGTATTTGAAATTCGAAATTTACTCTTACATTAAATTACTTTTGTTTTTTGCAAATAATTTAAGGCCTTAACTAAACAACCATCAACAAAATAAACTTAAGCTGCAATTTCCAGCTTTTTCTTTTTTTTTCCTATACGTATTGCTACTTTTTTTACCCAATTACTTGTTTCTACGTCTACTTGTTCTCCCACATAACATGCACTCAGCGGCAAGTAGCAACTCCTTTGTTTTTTATTCCTCTTCATTCTATAAAGTTTGGTCAGTCAGTCAGCTCGTCGTTTGTCTTTGAGTTTAATTCTTTTTTTTATGCTTACGTCCATTTTCATTTCATTCTTTTTTCATAGCTTAGCGCCGCCGTTTTGCATCGACAGCTTTTTTGCTTCAGCGCCCCACAGCATGGGCTCCCTTTGTAGCCTCTGTCCCCCCTTTCACTTCCTGCCAACGACACATGTGAATTTGAATCAGACGCAAGTGATATGCCTTTATCTCTGTCAATTCAAGTTATAAGGCAATCTCATCCACAAACTTCTCTACCATTATAACTTCAAGTCGTAAATATTGATGCATTTTTAATATCAGTTGAATAGAAATGAGGATAGAAAATTGCAAATGCGAAAGGTTTAAATCGAAGGACCATGGCTTGGCCGGGAATCAAACCCGGGACCTGTGGGGTAGCATTCGAGCACGCTACCAACTCGACTACCGAGGCCGCTAAATGTTTGTTATATTCATGCAATTCACCGACACAACAGGATCAATAAGTATAACTGATCATAAGTTTCTGGTTCCTGGAAATGCGGTAGTGATCATGCTTTGATCGAAAGAAAGAAAAAAAGCGCATGAATGGCGGCCTCGGTAATCGAGCAAGTAGCGTGCTCGACTGCTATCCCAGAGGTCCCGGGTTCGATTCCCGGCCAGGCCATGGTCCTTCGCTTTAAACCTTTCTAAATTTTCTTTCCTCATTCCTAAATCAACTGAAACAAAAATTCATTAATATTTACCACTTGAAATGAAATTATTGAAATGTATTTTCATAAATGAAAAATTCACCAATGTTTACGACTTGAAATGAAATTATTGAAATGTATCTATGAAAAATTTAATAAGTAGTCTGTAAGAGTTGATCTGTGGCGACCGTGGCGTAGTTGGTTAAAGTGCGTGGCCGCTATGTCAACGAACTTTGGAGACCCAGGTTCGAACCCCAGCAGCGACAGAAAATTATTTGAATTAAAATAATTTTTCTGTACGGCCGCCACCTCTCTGCAGACAATGGCAAACCTCAGAGAGTAATCAAAATGCCATGTAAAGCTTCTTGAGAACGAGAACATTCCGTTCATCGCCGTTCGGAGTCGGCGTTAAGCATGTAGGTCCGGTTCTCGGTCAATTGTGTACAAACTTAATAACACGCACAACACAATTGATCATAAGAAGCTAGGTCAAAGTCCTTTCAAGGGCTGAAATGGCCAGTTATTTATTTATTTTTATTTATTAAGAGTTGATCTGTGTTAGATGAAATAAGTAAATACACAACAATAAACAACAACAACAACAACAACAACAAAAATTCACCACAATTGATTTAAGGTGGCCAATTAGAAAGGAAAGTTCTTGCGTTGTAGATAATTTTTTAGGTAGAAATAATTAATTTTAGTTGTTCGAAATTTGTAGTTTATTAAAATATTAGTTAATATACATGAAATACATGAATTTTTATAAAATGGTGCCGAGTACAGCTCCTTCAAGTTAGTACATGCTAATTTTTGATTGCGTAAAAGATAGCAGCCACCGCGTTCACCTGAAACAGGCAAAATGAAAAGAATTATATTTTATATGTTTTATTTTTCATAATGATTTCTTCGAATTACGAAAAAATTAAAATTAAGAAAATTATTGCATTTTTCAAAAAAAAAAAAAAAATGCTCACGGTTTTTTGCAATAAATTAAATTTGGCACATTGTTTTAAAAATCAATTACATCAGTATGCAAGAGAATTATATTATAAAAGTGCACCGAAAATTTTAGGCAGCTATCTTAATTTTTATTTGAGTTGGAAACTACGCAAAATGAAAAAAAGTAGTTTCTAGAAAAATTAAGTTTTTTAAAGTTATAAGGAATGAAAACTTGAAGAAAATCCATGCCAGGAGCATAAAATATCCTTAATTTTGTATGTTATGGAATTATATATTATGGAATGTCCCCCACTCTAAAATACCAGTTTTAGCAGCTGGAATTAACGTATAGTAGCAAAAGGAGCGGACCGCATACAATGCTCCATTACACGTCTCAAGCGGTATCTCGCTTACTCTACGAAAACGGGCTATAACTTTCTTATTATTAAAGATATCTATATAAAATTTCCACATTCCTGAGATGCTTTTGAAGCGAAAAAAACTAAATAAAAAAAATCGAGTTTTTAAAGATTGTAATTGGATTTGCTACTTAAAGAAAAAAAGACATAAACTCTATTAATAAACATAATTTAAAACAATGCAATTTTTCACAAATTGAAATTAATCAAAAAAATTAAAAAAGATTCTATTGACGATTTAATTATAAATTATTGACGATGTTTGTAAAGATTTTTGGACTTCCACTCGGAATGAATATAAAAATTTAAATTAAACAATTAATAATTTTAGACTTTAATTTTTCCATAAAAGGAAAAAAATTATTGTCTTGTAAGCAATAACCTTACCTACTTCATTATCTTAATATAAGTTTGAATAAAACGCCTTATGTTTACTTAAAACTACGCAATACATAGTTTATATTTTAATACAGGGTGGGCTATCTAGAGGTTTCTTTTAAAATCATTCGTTATTTTAACACCGACAGCTGTTTCCCGCTCGAAATCTTGACATAAAGTCAGTATCATACCTCCGCGGAAAGAACTATTGGAAGGAAATATTGGAAACTTATTTCCTAAGTAAGTGCTGTGTAGCCCAAACAATGCGTTATTTGAAAAGGAGATTTGAAATCATCTTTTCTGACGAGGTGCATTATTATCTCGGCGGCTACGTTACCCGCACGTTTTCGTTGAGAAGCCGATGCATCCACAGAGAGTGACAGTTTGGTGCGGATTGTGGAGTGGTGGCATCATTGGACCATTTCCTTCGAAAACGAGGCTGGGAACAACGTTTCGGTCAACGGTGGGCGTAACAAAGTCATGTTAACTGACTTTTTACTGAAATAGGAGATATGCATTTGGATGACCTCTGATTCATCCAGGACGGCGCACCATGCCACACAGCTAGTGCCACAATCGATCTTTTGCGCACCAAATCGTGTTATCAGCCGTCTTGACGATGTCAATTGGCCGCCTCGGAGCTGCGATTTTACCCCTTTGTACTTTTTTTGGCGGAAACGTGAAGGACCGATGTTATGCCAACAATCTGGAAACGATTCAATCACTTAAGGCCAATATCATCCAACCAATCCGTGAGCTACAGCCCGAAATCATCAACAAGTTTTTGGAAAATTGGAGTGACAGAATGCGCTACTGAGAAGCCAGTCGAGGCAGTCACTTCGTTCCGTCGTTCACATTTAAGGGGGCATATGGGTTACAAATTTAAAAAAAAATTTTTTTCGGGAATTTTTTTTCATAGAAGAAAAAAATATATCGTGTTCAAATTTTATATTTATTAACATTTGAAGAATACAAAATTTTTTTTTCAGAATTTTTGAAGCGGTTTTTGACGTTATTTGAGTTTTTTTAAAAAAATACCAAAAAATTGACGGTGTGCAGGATATCTGAGGAAAAAAAAGCCAAATTAATCCTTGTTTTAGTGGCTATCACCTGAACTAGGATAATTTTTTTTCGCCAGAAGAAAACAAAATGGCGACTGATTTTGTAACCTCGAAAATCGACTTTTTTTTCAAATCGCTCTCTCTCAAAAAATTTAAAAATAAATTTTCAAAAATGCGAAAAATTTTAAACAAATATAAATTATAACAAAAACATACAAATCCATTTATAACTGCATCATTGCTGATATTTAAAATATGGATACTATTGTTCCTTATCACTTGGACCGAATCCGTGAACGCATGTATTAGCAACATCGTAATACCGGATGCGCCGGATCAGCGCTGGAGATTGATTTATTAAAAAAACATATAACGATGACTAGAATGCATCTCTAAATGAATCCAACCTTTATATTGAAGATAAATATACATATCAAATACCTCAACCCCAACCTCAACCTCTACAGTGCACAGACATGGATACAGAAATATCCACAGAATTATTGGATAAAGATTTGCCAGATTCCACGAGAGAAACGCAATACAACAAGACCGGATTCCAATATGTGTCTACACGCAACAAGCGTACGAAAAGATCTCAAGACGGAGAATTAATTCAAATCGACGTTTCATATTGCATACCAACCAGGAAAATATGAGGAGTTCAAAACGCTATTCTAGGCGAAATAAATATTGAAACAACTCAATCAGAGTGTACAAATATGGTAAGTATTATATAATGTCAATATAAAAAATTTGATTGACATATTAAAATTAAAAATACCGAAAATTGACTTTAAAATTATAAACAAAACAATATATAAAAGGTGAACTTTATTTAAGAGATCATACTGCTCATTCTGAGATGATGTCGCTGTTGAAAGAAAGGAAAATAGAGTCGTATTCTTTTACTCCTAAACACCTTAGACAAGTTAATCTTATCATACGTGGGTTACATTTTTTGTCAGACGTCACTGAAATAAAACAAGAACTTGACATGAAATTTCCAAACACAGTTCAACAAGTATCAAAATTCACAACTCCAAACTCACAAAAAAGTAACCTCGAAACATGTCTATTTTAGGTCACTCTTTTTCCCGGTAAAAAACTCAATGACGTTGCAAAACTACGTGCTTTATTGCATCAAACAATAATATGGGAAGCTCCAAAATCTCGAAATAAAGAAACTCAGTGCAAGCGATGTCAACAGAGGGGTCACATTACAAAAAACTGCAATAGACATTACCGTTCTGTAAAGTGCGAAGAAGATCATGATCCTGGAGCTTGCATGCTGAATAATACTCCAAATTCAAAACCTTACTGTATAAACTGCGGAGAAGTAGGTCACCCAGCTAATTGGAAGGGCTGTTCTTTTTACAAAGAATCATCAAAAGGAAAAAAATATTGATAAGTGATGCGAAGGTTAAAAATTCTGTGGCATTATTAAACAAATATTCGTTAGTAACAAAAGCCAAAACATATGCAAGTAACTTCTATAAACCATCTCTTTATAACCCATCTAACTCTAGTACTTCGAAACCCACTATTATAGATGAATTTTTAAAAATTGCAAATAATATTTGTTACCCAGATCTGGAGCAAACCACGCTCGAGCAAAGGATTGAAAATTTTTTGAAAAATTTTAAAACAATGTCAAAAGACGAAGCTAAAAGCAATTGCATAAAAATTTCAAAAGAAGTTAAAAATAAGTATGGTCCATAGACAACATAATTTTTTATCTTTTAATGTTAGATCTCTAGTCTAGGCTTGTGCTAAACAGTTCCGGGGCCGGAACGAACATGGAACGATTCTTTTGTGCAGCGGAACTAGTTCGCGGAAACATGTCCTTTGAGCTGTAGAAGCAATTTTTCGTGCTTATTCAATATGTTGCTCTACGTTATAAGCAACAATGTTGCCTCGAGCTCGTTGAATGTTTGGCTTACAACTTCACAGCAGCTACGTAATGGCTGTAACCAAATGTTATGGTTTTTTTATGTGTATTCTCTACACCTGAACAGAAGGGGTTTAAGAAAAGGACGGAGAGGATTAATATGTATTACCGACTCCCATTACTTTTGCAAAAAGAACATTTTTCCTTTAGACATCTATTCCCTCCGACCACTCCTTAGGGGGGCTCCCATACAAATTTTATGGTTTTTGTATATTTATTCCATACAAAAGTGAGCATATGACCTTTAAGAGAGTGCCGGAGAGGGTTAATATGTATGACCGACCCCCATTACTTCTGCAAAAGGCATATTTTTTCCTAAGACACCTATTCCCTCCGACAACTCCTTAGAGGGGCTCCCATACAAATTTTATAGTTTGTGTATATTTATTCCATACACCTGAGCATATTGCACACCCTCTTCAAAAGTGACACAACTCAAAATTTAGAAATTTTCAGGAGAGTCAAAAAACTATTTCGTTTTCAAGCAACTTCATACAAAATGAGGACATAAAATGATTTTTAAAAAATTATCGAGCAATCAGATTAAAACAAAATTGTGACAATTGATGGAGATGTGCATTACGAATTGATTTATATTTAAAAGTCAAAATTGATAAATTTTGAGTTGTGTCACTTTTGAAGAGGGTGTGCGATATGACCTATAAGAGAGTGCCGGAGAGGGTTAATATGTATGTATAATATCACAGTGCAACATGAAAAAAAATAACCATATACGGACACCACTACGTGATAAAAGACTAAAAATAAAGACCCGTTTCTGCCAATTTTTCCCAAAGTCATGCACTTTTTTGTTTATGGGCCGCCAAAGGTTTGGGGCCTCGGTATCATTTTCGCAAAAAAGTGATCGTTTTCTCGGGCTCATATCTTGCAAACCGTTCAGAATTTCGATTTACTCTCTGAGGCAAAGTTGTAGCTCTTGTCATAAAGAACAAAAATTGCGAACATATAAAATCAAAAAAACTTCACCTTCCAGATCAAAATCGCAAAAAACTTAAAAAAATTCGATTTTTTTTTACCTTTTTTCCCGTTTCAGGTCCATAGGTAGCAAACCGTACAAAATTCAAGGAAACAATCAACTACAAAAATTTACCTAAGATCTCAATAAACAAATTTCTAGAACATATAAACTTCCTAGAGATGATTCTTAACACTGTTTAGGTAGCACGCAAAAGTGAAAAAAGTGACGCGGTGAAAGTTATATAAAGTGCTACAACATAATTCGTACACAACAGTGGCAACTGACAGTTTCAGTATGCAGTGTGAAAAAATTGATTTATTTTGCTACGTTTGCGGTCATCAAACCAGAAAAAAACATCTACAAGATTTCAGAAGGAAAAGAATCTTTTAACTAGTGAATTCAAAAGAGCATATACATTGTTTTTCGACGAAGTGGACTTGACCGGTGAAAATTACACACCTAATACAGTGTGTCGCCAATGTTATAACAATCTCATGGCATGGTTGAGTGGAGGCAGAGGTACTATGAAGTATTGTAAGCCAGTAAACTGGATTAATCGCCCAGGTGATCTTGATGCAACCAGTTGCTATGCATGCGTAAATTACACATGTCGTCTAAATCGGCATGCTGAGAAGAACAAAATTTATAAAGCAACTGCAATAGCCACACTACCAGTGCTTGCACCTGAAAATTTTGTATCACCAAGGCCGCCAACTCCACAACATTATAAACATAATACGAATACTTTTTTTTAATATCTTTGTAATAGATAGCATAGTATCTCAATGTTGAAGTAAATAAAAAACAAATGAAATTAAAAAACGGTGTTAAGAATAATTCCCAGGAAGTTTATATGTTCTAGAAATTTGTTTATTGAGATCTTAGGTAAATTTTTGTAGTTGATTGTTTCCTTGAATTTTGAACGGTTTGCTACCTATGGACCTGAAACGGGAAAAAAGGTAAAAAAAAATCGAATTTTTTTTAAGTTTTTTGCGATTTTGATCTGGAAGGTGAAGTTTTTTTGATTTTATATGTTCGCAATTTTTGTTCTTTATGACAAGAGCTACAACTTTGCCTCAGAGAGTAAATCGAAATTCTGAACGGTTTGCAAGATATGAGCCCGAGAAAACGATCACTTTTTTGCGAAAATGATACCGAGGCCCCAAATCTTTGGCGGCCCATAAACAAAAAAGTGCATGACTTTGGTAAAAATTGGGAGACACGGGTCTTTTTTTTTTAGTCTTTTATCACGTAGTGGTGTCCGTATATGGTTATTTTGCCATGACTTAAAAAATTACACACAGTGTATACCGACCCCCTTTACTTTTGTAAAAGAAAATTTTTCCCTTGGGGACCTATATCCTCTGACCACTTTTTACATGAGCTCCAATACAAAAACGCAATAGGGGCATATTAATTTTGTCACTCTGTTTGTAAGGCCCATAAAGAGGCGTAGGTATAGCAAAGTATATATATTCTTGATCAGCATCACCACCCAAGTCGATTTAGCCATGTCCGTCTGTCTGTTCGTCCGTTCGTATGTAATTTATAAGTGCTTAAAAAGAACAAATTGAGTACTCTCGAGTTGCAAAACATGTCCCAGAACTATATAGTTCCGCAGTTCCATTTGATTGAATGAAACTCATGGAACTCATATGCAGCAGATTGTAACATGTCCGCGGAACTATCTAGCTCCGCAGTTCCATTTGATTGAATGAAACTCATGGAACTCGTATACAGCAGATTGTAACATGTCCGCGGAACTATTTAGCTCCGTAGTTCCATTTGAATGAATGAAACTCATGGAACTCATATGCAGCAGATTGTAACATGTCCGCGGAACTATCTAGCTCCGCAGTTCCATTTGATTGAATGAAACTCATGGAACTCGTATACAGCAGATTGTAACATGTCCGCGGAACTAACTAGCTCCGCAGTTTCATTTGATTGAATGAAACTTATGCAACTCATATGTAGCAGATTGTAACATGTCCGCGGAACTATCTAGCTCCGTAGTTTCATTTGATTGAATCAAACTCATGTAACTCATATGTAGCAGATTATAACATGTCCGCGGAACTGTCTAGCTCCGCAGTTCCATTTCATTGAATGAAACTCATGCTACTCATATGCAGCAGATTGTTCCATTCGATTGAATGAAAGCATAGTTGCCAACTAATATTCCCATACAAAATCTCTTTTTCCCACAGCAATTAAAAAAAATTCCCACGTGGGATATTTTTACAAAAAATTCCCACAGCAATTAAATATCCCACAAAAAATCCCACAGCCATTAAAAAATCCCACAAATGGGAAATTTTACAAAAATATATATCAGTGATTAAAGTTATGAAACATATGTTGAGAACTTCTCTAAAGATGTTTTTAAGGGAGATTAATTGTTTAAAAATTAAAGTAAATAAAAAACAAAATAAAATATACAAAATTTTATTTACAAGTAATTAACTGTTAACATTGAGATTAAACGTTTAAATTTTAAATGAACATAAAAAAATTTCAGCGATTATTAAACAAACAAAAATTCACATACATATATAACTAAAATTATTATTATTATTATATAATATAATAATTAAAATTATTTATATTAAAATGTGAAATAAATAAGTAAATTCAAGGAAAAAAACATTAATTTTGTTATTTAATTTAAATTAAAAAATGTATCGGAAAAAAATTCCACAAGACTTAAAAAATCCCTCATTGAATTAAAAAATCTCATGGGAATTCCCACATCCCACAGCAATTAAAATATCCCACAAATGAGAAATTTCCCACAAAACTGGCAACTATGAATGAAAGCATGTTCAAAACGAAATAAACAGAGCATTGCGCGCAATAAGAACGTCGAAATGTCATCTTGCCATTTTACACATCAGTCGCTTCGTTCCTTTGCACTTGTAGTCGATCATAAAATTCGTGTAAGCCATAATATGTGTGAAAGAGATGTCGGTTCACATTGCTTAGTAAAAAAAAAATCTTGCAAACCGGAACTGTTTGAACATGCTGAAAATTAATGGAAGGAATGATTGGAACTAAATAGTTCCGCGAACTAAACAGGTTCGAAACGACCCATCTCTACTCTAGTCGATAGCAGTAGAAAAATTTTAATAATATTGATATATGCTTTTTACAAGAAGTACACATTTCTGGTCAACACAATATACGCTTTATTTACTAAAATTTTTTTAAAGATAATAGTTCGCAAGGAGTTGCAATTGCTATCAAAAAACAATTTTTATATTCAGTAGTAGAGATTCCTGACATTAAATTTCCTCATATTCTCCTTGAAATCTGTGTTTCAATGAGTAATATTCAAAAAAAGATATTAGCGGGATCAATTTGCATTCCGTGTTATTACTCATCAGAAGATTTAACTGGTGGTTTGGTTCAAATAACAAATCGTGCAGCAATGTATGATGGCCTTATTGTTGGTGGTGATTTCAATTCAAAGCACATTTCTTGGAATGATTTAACCCATTTCTGCCCAGTGGTCGAGTATTCGACCAGTCACTTTCGAATTTTTTCTAGGTTAACCAAAAAATTATATCAACTTGCAAGCTAGCACACGTGTTAGTTTGAACTTTTTTCAACATACATTATTTTTTATTTTGCGGGATTCGGTCATTTACCTGTCCTGTCGATTCTTGCCGCGATGAAATTTTTGGATTTTTTTGAGTTTTTTGTTTTGTAAATTCGGTAAAAATATTTACAATCCGCTAAAAATTAATTCCTATCAATTCTAACTAGTATATTACGTATATTTGATGGCAAATATAGTATGGTCTCGATCCGCCATTTTTCCCGTGATCCGTGTGCCCGCAAACATTACTGGTCGAATACTCGACCACTGGGCTGAACCGGTATCTCAAAATTGGAAACATCATATCAAAATAAAACCAAACACAAAAAATCTAAACAAAAAAAAAACACAACAAATTCAAACAAATCCTTTACAAACAAAACTTTACCGTTGCAAGTGAGCAGCGCAAGAAAAGTTATGAGTAAATTTAAAAAAAAAAAACCCCGAATGGCTTTAGTGTGATTTAAGTTTAGTCTTGCGGTAGCGAGTAGATGTTTTACTTAAGTTGACTTCAGTGTGTTTTTGACTTTGCCACGTTTGACGTCTCTCTTTCTTTGGACGCTATTTTTGTCGTATTTTGTGAGTTTTTTCCGACAGTTTTGTAAAAATGTTCCGCAGAAAGTACATTACTCAAGCTGAAATTGAGAATTTGATGAATGAGAGTACTGATGAAGAAGAAATTGCCATTGTAATTCGTAATGCGGATAAAGTTGATTTTGTACTGTTGCCTCCATCACAAGTCGACAACTTAAGTGACGAGGAAGACATCGATGAAGATGTCCAATTTTTGAACAATCCGAGTATATGTATGCCCGGAGAAGTGGCCGGGGAAATCGAAGTGGCGTGCGAATACGACGACGAGAATGAACGTATGCCTGATTTTTTGAAAGACGATTACAATGCCAATCCCGAGGTGCTGTGGAATGATGCTGCCAAAGTAGGTATAGCTGGACCTAGTCAATCCGATAAAAAGACAAAGTCGAAGTCGAAAATATATACCCCAAAGTGGTTTAAATCAAAAAGGATATCGTTTTCTCGGGAACCAGTGAACGTGGAAGAGGAGAAAATATCCACGTTGTTTGAGAAATATGGTTGGTTATTTTTACTGCAAAACCATAAACATTGCCTTTTATTTGTTATTGCATTGCAGGCACCCTTTCGCCAATCGAATTATTCGATTTATTCATGGGTGACGATGTTATTGACTGGATCGTGGGCTGTGCCAACAATTACGCAACAAGAGATTGCAACGACGAGAGGTTCACCACTGACCCTGGCGAAATTCGTAGATTCATCGGTATTCTATACTTGACTGGGTACAACACACGTCCTCAAATAAAGAACTACTGGAGTATGAATCCGACAATGAAATGCGATTTGATTCGCACTACGATGACTCGAGAACGCTTTAAGCTAATTAAACGCTTCTTTCACGTATGCGACAACCGTCAGTTGGATACCAATGACAAGTTCGCGAAGGTGACGCCACTCAACGATTTAATGAACGAGAAGTTTATGCAATTCGGCGTGTTCTCACACAATATTTCAATTGATGAGCAGATGATTGCTTACTACGGACGACATTCGTGCAAGAAGTTCATTCGAGGAAAGCCAATTCGATTTGGGTTTAAGTATTGGGATTTGTGCTCATCGGATGGATACTGTTACTCATTCATTCCGTATGGCAGTGCCAGTGCGATGCAGGATCCAGAGTACGAAAATTATGGATTGGGTGAAACAGTGGTATTGAAGCTGATGAAAAACGTACAAAATCCATTGCAACACTGCGCCGCCTTCGATAACTTTTTCACGTCCCACACATTAATGTGTCGTCTGTCTGCTTTCGGCTATTTTGCTACCGGAACCATTCGAGAAAATCGAACAAACAAAGCCACTCTTATAGAGCCACGAACGATGCGCAAAAAACCGCGTGGCTCAATGGATCACTCGTTCGATAAAAACAACGAAATATTAATGGCTCGATGGAACGATAATGCAGTTGTCACCGTTGCATCCAATCATGAGCCGCTCGAGCCCATGCATCGTGTCAAACGTTGGGATAGAAAAAATGGTCGAATGGCAACGTTGGAAATGCCGCATATTATCTCGCCGTATAACACACGAATGGGTGGCGTGGATCTTTTCGATAACGCAATGAACAACTATCAAATTCGCCTTCGCGGAAAGAAATGGTACTGGCCATTGTTGACGAACGCACTTGATGCAGCAATCGTCAATGCGTGGAAATTTCATTGCGTTCTGCGTAAACATGAGGCCAATGTACATCCGATGAAAAATACGGAACGATTTCGATCTAAAATGATTAACCAACTCGATTTCCGAGTATATGTCGCTGAAAGTTTGCTGCGCCAAGAGATAGAAACAGCTCTGAAGCTCCGAAATCCTACTAATATAACGGGAACAAACGCATTGAATAGTATTCGGACAGATAAAACGGGACACGCATACGAGCATATTCCAAAGCCTCGTCGTTGTCGCCAATACCATAAGCATGCTTCATTTAGGTGCAAGAAATGCGACGTGGTTTTGCACCGAGAATGCTTTAATATATTCCACAATTTGTAGTTTGTACATTCCTAAGAATTTATTTCAATAAATAAAATATCCTGCACTAGCAACAACAAACTTTCTGTTTTTTCCTTTTAATTTGCATTTTCAGATACCGGTACCGCCCGGTGGTCGATTAATCGACCACATCACCTGGACCAAACCTGAGTAGATAAAAATCTGAAACTCCCTGTCCCGCCTAGTTAGCCTATATGTAGTCTCTAGTAGAAGTTTCGTCAATTTTGATCCGGTAGTTTAGGTTCGGGTTGAAATGGGTTAAGTAACAACTTGAATGGCAACACATTGTTTTATTGGCTAGATAATAATTCTCAATATATTACTAAAATCTGTGATAGAAACCCATCTTATCCAAATGGTTCTTCTTATCTTCATCATTATCTAATTTCAAATAATTTAATTGACAGTATTGGCTCAAATTATACCATAAAAACTTTATCATCATTTTCGGATACTTTCCACTCCTTTTGCAAATTGAGCTTAAAATATAAAATTTACCGTAAATCAACCAAGGCTTTATACATCGTTTAGAAATACAAACTGGACTAATTTTAAAAGAGATTTTAATGCTAGTATTGAAAACAACTTTCCACCTAAAAATTATAACTTACAAAATTCTGAAATTGACTCATAGAGCTCAAAAGAATATTTAACAGAAATTTTAACAAAGTTACTTTAGAATACAAGTTGCTTGCAAAACAACTCTCCCTTTTGAAGATAATTATTTAAGAAGAAGTGGAAATCCAGCAAACTCTAAATTTTGGTGAAAAGTTAAAAGTTATAAAACCTGGCCCTAAAGCATATCAGCAAATTTTTAGTTTGATTCGGAAAAGAAGAGGAAAATTTTTGCGCAAAAATTTTACAAGACAATAATATATTCACAAATGATATAGGCAAAGTCAACATTCTAAAAAATTATTTTGAAAAAATATATGAGAAAACTGTTCCAGAAAGACTTGATTTAAATGATATAGAATTTTATGTTCGGATACTCTTCTATCATATCCTTTAACCAATACCAATTTCAGTACTGATTTTAACTCTCTTTCTAATACAGATGATACGCACTTCATTAACTCCGTCTATTTACAAAGTTATCTAACCGAAATTAATGCAAAAAAAAAACACAGGTGCGTCACTGGACACACGAGAGAAGCGAAGCATTTTCGCAATTTCACAGATTTGATAATTTAATGGCTTTTTTCGATTAAAATAATTTTTAAATTTAAAACTTTAAAATAACAAAGTTTTTGTATGGGAGCACCCGTAAGGAGTGGTCGGAGGGGATAGGTCCTCAAGGGAAAAATGTTCCTTTTGCAAAAATCATGGGGGTTGATCATACATACATACTCTCCGGCCCTCCTGTTCAGTTGTAGGGAATAAATCTACAAAAATCATTAAATTTGTTTGTAGCATAACGACATCTAGTAGTAAGTAGAAGCAATATTTGTGTTTTTTAGTACTCTTGTTTGTATAGCCAATACACAATCTATAGTGGTGATTGTGTATTGGCTAATGGTTATTGTAGGAGATGAAGGATATGTAGCCAATACAATTCCTACACTCAGGGAAAAAATCGTAAAACCAAAGAAAATACACTTTGCCACAAAGACTTTTATTGGTTAGATTGTGCCCAAAGATAAAACATCCTTACGGCAAAGGCACAAAGATTGTTAAATTCCCATGAAAAATATACTTTACTAGCCTTTTCCCGGCGCGCGTTGCTGCACCCTGCAACTATATGGGACCATAATAGGTGTATTCAAAACTTTTCTTAGACTCATAGTTTGAAACCACTGTTATTTTCCACTGACCGTTACAGTTTCCCAGAAGCAGGAGATCACCAAATGGTAACTCCATTTTGAGTTTGTATGTAAGTACTGCTACTTTTACTTCCAAAGCTATTCGATAATACAAATTTTAATTGTATGAGCGGAGCCACACCCACTTATATAATGCCCATCCCAGTTTTCTAGTAGATGGTCATTACCCAGTTTTAGTACAGTTGCAGACAGTGAGCATACAAACTAAATTATCAAAATGTAGCCAAATCGACGAAAACCGTAGGAAATATAGCATTTTTATTGATTTGTGGGCGGTTAAAGGGGGTGTGACAGAAATTTAAACCATCTCGTACTTGAAAAAAATGTGCTGCCAAAATTTCAGCTCTATCGGCTCAGTAATTTTGAAGTTTCCTGCCATCACACAGACAGCGTTTAGCTTTTTGTATATATATTTTGGATAAAGATTATTGGCTATAACTTTTGATTGGTAAGAGATACTAAGATAATTTTGACGTGACGAAGTTACGTTGTACTGCTCTAGTTTCCAAAAAAGTTGAAAAATGCATTTTTTAAAAATTCATCTGCGTTTCATTGAATTGTTACTCGCTGGGTATAAAAGCTATGATTAAAAAAATAGTATGACCATAAAGGTTAATTCTTTGACTATATTAAAAAAATTTAATACAGCATAGGGACGTGGTGGGAGCTGCGTAAGCAACGCAACTGAAAATTTGTTACATGGAATTATTACTCGCTGAGTATTAGTGCTAGGATTAAAAATACGATACGCCAATAAAGGCCTACTAGAAGCCCTCACAACAAAATTAGACAAAAAATTTCTGACATCATGGGGACGCTGAGAGAGCCGCTCAAAGATCGATAACGCAACATTCATGCAGCGGCGTTGCATTGAATTTTTACTCAATGAGTATATAACCTACGATAAAAGTTGAAAAAGGAAAATAAAGTTTTTATACATGGCTTTACGACAAAAATAAAAAAAAAATTCCGGCGTCGTCAGGTCGTGAATATAACAGCTTATGTAACAGAAATGTAATATCGTTGCATGGAATTATTACTCACTCAGGAGGAGTGCTACAGTAAATTTTGTTTTACGACAGCAGGGATGTGTTATTACGCTTCACAACTAAATTACAAAAAAAATTTTGTTGTCATGATTTCAGGGATGCAATCACATAATGCAGAAAAAATTCTACAGCCATGAAAAAACGTTGCATGGATTTTTAACTCTGTGACTACTGGTGCAACGGTAAATTTTAAGGAACGAAAAGAAAGGTGAGGTCTTCGGGCATATGACAAAAATAAAAAAAAAATTTGACGGCGTGTCAAAAACCCTCAGGGAACCGCCTAATGTGACGCATATGCATAACTTTTGCTGAATTAATTGAAATTAGAGCACAACCAATGGGGAAGCAAAAAAAAAGCTAAAAGAAAGCACCAACTACAAATCCAACAACAACTCCAACACCAACACCAACACCAACACCAACACCAACACCAACACCAACACCAACACCAACACCAACACCAACACCAACACCAACACCAACACCAACACCAACACCAACACCAACACCAACACCAACACCAACACCAACACCAACACCAACATCAACATCAACATTAACATCAACATCGACATCAACACCAACACCAACACCAACACCAACACCAATACCACTACCAACACCAACACCAACACCAATACCAACATCAACATCAACAGCGAAATCAACATCAACATCAACATCAACATCAACATCAACATCAACATCAACATCAATATCAACATCAACATCAACATTAACAACAACAGCAAGAAACTTCGTCACGTCAAAACCTACGGGTGTGTCCACGGCACAGCCACATCTTTTTTTTCCTAAAAAATCAATTTTTTAGCTTGTTTATTTTTTCAAAAATATAAAAACACAATATTGGAAAAAAAATTTTGTTTGAAAAAATCAAGACGTAGCCTTGCTTTTTGAATCACAAAAATGGTTTTTAATTTTTGCGTAAAATTGAAATAACTTTTGCTTATAAATGTTATAGCTTTTAAATAGAGTTGAAAATTTGCGAATTTGAATTTAAATTATTTTTACAACAGAAACAAATTTTGAGCCTTTTTTTGAGGAAAACTCCAAAATTTCAGACCTTTTTTGAAAACAATATTTAAAATATATATACTCAACTAACGGTATTTTTGCAATAAGGTTTTTATAGTACTTTGATGAAGCTTAAAGAAAAAAAAAAAATTTAAAAAGTGTATAAAAAAGCAGTGGAGATATTTGAATCGAAAGTCACAAAATTCAATTTCTGATTGTGTTTTTCTCATTTTTGAGCACGATGTTGCATAAAATATATCGTTGTAGTAAAATTTTTCATAGTTTTCAAGATATCTTCATGTTTTTGATGTCAAAATAACGGACATTTTTTAATTTTACTAAATTTAAGAAATATTTTATATTTTGTAAATATTTGCGTATGTAACATCTACAAATATGCGATTTTGTAAAAAATTTGTACTACAGCACCATCTGGTGTCCAAGGTGGTTCAAAGAAGATACTGTCAAAAAACTCATCGTACCCAAGAAATACTACACACTAAAAAATTTCAAAGATAAATTCACACCGGTGAGCGGATATTTACATTTTCTACACCGAACGGTGTTAATTTACACCGCTTATCCGGTGTGAAATGCTGAACTTATCCGATCAGTGTGAAATAGGAAAAGCGAAGGAGAAGAGCAACATTGAAATCACATTATCATTGACAAATAAATTAAAACTTGAAGTTTCTATGACAAAGTGAAAATTTTAATAAAAAAAAAAAATTAAACTAAAAGTTCAACTTCAGTGCGTTAGATAAGTGCATTATGTATTTATTTAGTAATTTGTGCAGTTTTTGTGAAAACCCCGTTGCAGTTTTTGTGAAAATTTGAGCGGAATTCGAAAGCAAGTCCAAACAAAATTTTAAATGTCTCTTTTTGTACCAAATAATTAAAAAAATAATTAATTGAATACCAATGTATGTGATACAAATGTACAACTTTAAAAATCTGTTAAGTATATATACTCGAAAATATTGTTCTCAGAGAAAAATTAAATAATAAACTTATTGAATTAAAACCTTTTGTCTTTTTTATTGTAAAAAGCTTTTATTACACGGAAATTACACCGTTCGGTGTAAAAAAATCATGATTTTGCTCTTTCTAAATAAACACCTAACAGGGGTACAAAATAAACATCCTATCTGATATTTACTTTTTTACACCGATTGGTGTGAAAAAAAAATACCCTTTCGGATATAAGATTATAACACTTTGACACGATGTTTTTTAACACCGAACGGTGTAGGACTCCCTGGAACACCGATCGGTGTAAAATTCTATAGAAATTTTTTGGTGTGTATGTACCAATTTTTTATTTTAATCGCATGAGCGCTTTGGGAGTTTTAGGTGGTTTTGTAAAAAATTTGTACTACAGCGATCTCTGGTGTTCAAGATAGGTCAAAAAAAGATTACAGCAAAACACTCAACCTACATGAAAACCAAATCTATATATATAAAAAGAAGTGTACGTTTGGTTGAAATCGCATCACTTCAGAACGGCTGGACCGATTTGGATAATTTTTTTTTTAAATGTTCGTTTTAGTCCAAGTTATGGTTTTAAGGAAAGAAAAAATGACCACGCCCACTTTTACCCACTTTTTTTGATTTATCTAAAATCGGAAAACGGCTGGACCGATTTGGATAATTTTTTTTCAAATGTTCGTAGTAATCCAATTTAGGTTTTGTCGGAAAGAAAAATTGACCACTCCCACTTTTGCGCCCACTTTTTTCGATTTATCTAAAATCGGAAAACGGCTGGACCGATTTGGATAATTTTTTTTTCAAATGTTCGTAGTAATCCAATTTAAGTGTTTACTGAAAGAAAAATTGACCACGCCCACTTTTGCGCCCACTGTTTTGATATCTATATCTATATATATAAAAATAAGTTGCATTGTGTATGAAATTGATGTTCTCTGTAATGCGTTTCAGAGATTCTCTGTAATTTCCCATGAAAGGTGACGTCAATACGAAGGTTTTTTTCGTACAAACGGTCTTTGTATGTGTATTGGTTCATGAATTATAGGCATTTTAGTGAACCTTTACAAAATGCAGGTTTGAAAAAATACAGATGCGCACATATGGTGTATATGGGGAAATATTTGCAAGGGAAATCGGAAATAAATGGAATATTGGAATAATTTGGCAAGTCTCACTTAAGTTTGCATTTGCGCGAAAAATAAATGCATTGTAAATATTTTCCATACCCCTTTTTTTCCATACCCCCTTTTACCGCCTACAAATCAATAAAAATGCTATATTTAAGACTTTTTTGGTCGTATTAGACTAAAATTTGGTAAATAAGTTCGTATGGTTATTGTCGGCAACTATACTAAAACTGGGCGTGGTCTAACTATATATACGCCCACTTTTTAGAAATCATTATTATTCCTGAGTTGTCCATTTTTGACAGTGGAACTTGATATGTACACTAAAGGTGTCCTTATTTATATGAAAAAATTTTAAAATCAACATAACACTGCGGTCATAATTAAATTCTACTCTCCGTTTGATAGAGCTCGCGTACTCAAGGGATTTGCTGAGTACAGAAGGAGAACTAAAGCAGCAATTACTCTGAGGGGCGCTGGCTTTGATTCTGATAACAAAGTCTTCATATTTGAGAGTTTATCACTTGAAACCCGAAAAATACTGCAGGCTGGAATAAAGCTTAAGCGTCTTAATAAGTTGTTTAATGTATTCTCTATTCGTGGAGTAATACATGTAAGAGTTACGAGAGATGATGCTGCGATTCCTGTTCATAGCGAAACTGAGCTCTCTACACTGGCGTCTGATTTTACTGCCCTGCCGGACTATAATTAAATTAAGTTCTTATTTTTTACATAATTATATTTTTATCTTCTTCTCCCTTACTGCTTTCTATTTTTCAACTTATAAGATGTTTATGTTAAATAATTGTGTTTCTTATCTGTCGAGTATAATTGAAGCTTATGTTTATTTGTCTGACCCCCTTTTCTATTTTATTTATGAATTCTAGCCCATTTAGTGGTGTTGATGTTAACCGCAAACTCTTGATTGATATCCTGTGTAAGCAACGTGATGGTCTGTCTATTGTTCATTTTAACGCGCGAAGTCTTAACCAATCTAAGCTAGATTATATTAAATTTGTATTTGAAAATTCTAATGTTGACGTAATATGTGTATCTGAGACCTGGTTTACTTCTGAAATTCCTAATAGTTACTTTAATATTAGAAACTATTCATTGTATAGAAATGATAGGATTAATAAGAAGGGTGGTGGTGTTGCCGTCTATTGTAAATCTTGTCTCAATTCGAAACTCGTTAGTAAATCCTGTGGGACAGATGTTGAATTTATTAATATTGAAATCTCAAATAACAGCTCTAAGCTTCTAGTGTCTTGTGTATATAATCCTAGCAGGTGTTTCAGTGTCGAACCATTTTTCTGTGAATTGTACAAACATGTTGCTGACTTCGACTTTTACACCATCTGCGGTGACTTTAATATAAACTTGCTTTCTAAAGACAGTGTCTCGTACAGTTTTCATGATAAGGTTAATGCTGCCGGGATGACAGTTATAAATTCATCGCATCCGACCCGTTTTGCTCCCAATGCATCTCCTAGTCTACTTGATGTTTTAGTATTATCTGATGTCTCTTTACTTTTACTATTTGACCAAATCTCATTTATTTCTGACCACGATCTCCTCTTTTGTACTATTAATTTTCGCGCGTCATTTGACTCTAATCCAATATCTGTGTCGTATCGTGATTACAAATCCGTTGATTATTCGTCGTTGTTTCACTATATGTCTCAGCTTTCTTGGGATGATTGTTGGTTTTGTCCGTCTGTTAATGATAAATTAAATATGCTCGTCTCTCGTGTTTCTATTGCTTTTGAGAATTTTGTTCCTCTGCGTACTGTGACTATTGGTAGTAAATCTTGTCCCTGGTATACGTCATATGTTAAGTCATTTATTAAGAAAAGAAATGCACTCTATACTATATGGAAAAGGCATCGTACTTGTGAAAATTGGGACCAATACAAGCGTGCACGTAATGAGACTGTCGCTGTTATCAGACAGTCAAAGAAAAAATTTTACCACCGTAAGCTTAACTGTTCGCTTCCCTCAAAAGTACTCTGGAAAAATATTCGTAGTTTAAGTGTTCGTAATCAAGAAGACCTGAAGTGTGTAATAGACCCTAATACTCTTAACAACTTCTTTCTTTCTAACTCATCTGTTGGTAGTAATAATTGGCAATGTCGTGCTCGTCAGTTTCTTGATGTTGACAAATTCTCTTTTCATAATGTTGATGAGAACGATGTTATAATGACAATTATGAAAATTAAATCATATGCTATTGGTGACGATGGAATTTGCCTAAGATTTATTAAAGTTATTTTACCTTATATAATAAGACCTTTGACGCACATAATAAATCATTGCTTTACAACTTCCTGCTTTCCTTACTCGTGGAAGCTAGCTACTGTGATACCTATCGCTAAAGTTACTAATGCAACATCCATGAAGGATTATAGTCCAATTAGTATTTTGTCGTCGTTTTCTAAAATATGTGAGTCCCTTATGGCTAAACAAATCAGTGATCACTTAAATAGACATAATCTCTTATCACAATACCAATCTGGTTTTAGATTTGGACATAGCTGCTCGACCGCTATGCTTAAAGTTGTTGATGATATTCGGTTATCTTATGATGTAGGTCATATTACTCTCCTTTGTCTTTTAGATTTTTCAAAGGCCTTTGATTCCGTCAATCACCTTATCCTCGTTCAGAAGCTTAAAAACCTTTTTGGATTTAACAATAGTGCTCTTTCCTTATTAGCTAACTATTTAGAAGGCAGGATGCAAAGAGTTAAGATTGGTACTACATTTTCTGACTATAAAGAAATCAAATCTGGTGTCCCACAAGGTTCCATCCTTGGACCCTTGCTGTTTAGCATATTTATTAATGACATCTTTACGGTGTGCAGTAATGTGACGATGCATGCATATGCTGATGACATTCAACTATATTTTTCTAATCGTGTAGGACTAGTTGATGATTTATGCTGTCGATTGAATGAGGATCTTAGTGCTATCGCTAAGTGGGCGTCGACTAATGACCTGTGTCTTAATGCCAATAAGTCGTATATACTTCCAGTTCATAAAGACAAATTAGACCACCTTCAAATTCCACCAATTTTTTTAAATGACAATCAATTGCTAATGTTTGACAAAGTTAAAAGTCTGGGGTTTATTATAAATTCTAAACTATCTTGTTCTGACCATATTAATAATACAATTAAAAGGATTTATTTCACTTTGCGATGTCTACGGTTATCTGCCAAATTTACCCCAACAGCTGTTAAGAAGAGACTTGTGCTTCAACTAATTGTACCGTTTATTACCTATTCGGAACTAGTTTACAGCAATCTTGATTCTCATTCTTCACACAAGATACTTGTTGCATTTAATGACGCAACTAGATATATATTCGGCATGAGGCGCTGCGAACATATATCTGCAAAGAGTAAGGAAATACTAGGATGTAGTATACTGGACTACTTGAACGCCAGAAACTGCATGTTCTTGCATAAGTTGATAAATAATAGAACCCCAACATACCTGTATGAAAAGCTGCGTTTTAGTGTTTCAAACCGGACGTGCAACTTAATATTACCAACATTTAACTGCCTACACTCAAAACGTTTGTTTTTCATCAACGCCGTTAAACTCTGGAATTCACTTCCGTATAATATCAAATCCATTGTCAGTTCAAATAAATTTAAGCTTAAAATTATGTTCTACTATGCAAACATCTAAACTCAATTCTACCGTCTATATCTCTTTATCTTCTTCTTTCTTTCTTTCTTGTCCTCTTTATATGTTAAAGTGTTATGTTTTCTCTTATCCTTTAATATCAATATTTAATTGTAATCTTAAATTCGTATTCTGGTTACTTTCTATTTTTAAGTATATATTCAATATTAACTTCATATTTAATGTTTTTTGCTGATGATATACTGTATTTTGTTGTACTCCAAAAGATCTTAATTGTATCTTACTGTACTAATTATAATTTAAATAAATATCAAAATATCAAAATATCAAATATCAATAAATGCAAAAGCGCTGGCCTGATTCTTATTCCTTTAGATCTAAAACAAAAAAATATTTAATTTGGTACTGATCCCATTATGTTTTATGGACCCGGAAATGGTCAATAGTAGCCGTATTTGTGGTTTTTTATGGAAAAAACGTGAGTTTTACGGTTTTTCACTTTTATTTTCAACTAAACGGACTTTATTTATAGCAGATCTGTAATTCATGGATATATATTCTCCAAACAATAATACTTTTTACCAAAATTAATGAAAAACGACTTGTTTTTATGATTTTTTAAAAATTTCTGAGGTTTATCAAATTTTAAATTTTATTTTATTGCAACCGATTTTTTGACAGAAGGCTGTTTTTTCTTATAAGCTTCAACCAACTGAAGAACAAATTGCATTACATCTTCATCATTAAAATCAAAAAATTCTAGTCAAAATTCTATTAAAATCTTGATCGAATTTCTTACCCCTTTCTGCAGTATCGTTTACGACAAACAGATCACGACAGAAGCTCCAGCCGTCTTCAAAATCAAATTCCATTTCCCACGGATCATTTTAATATAAATTCTGCAGACAATTGGAACCGACTGAAAAAGTGTTTTTGTTTTCTCTGAAACGAAGTCCCTCAGAGTGTATTTATGGAAATCTGAAGAAATATATATGTAGTTTCTTCCATTTTTCAGCTGTACAGCAGGTTCTTTGGATTGTAGTTTTTTAATCATTGCTCGTTTTTCTTCCAAAGATATCGTTGAGTCCAAAAATGCCAACGCTACTGCTTCATCAGCTATATGTTATACCATAAGTGATTACTTATTTTTTGAATAACACAAGCTGAAATTGCGGAATCTGTTTTTGCATACTCTATCGTACTTTTAATAAAATTCAGGTCTTGATAGGGAGCTGAAATGGCATATCTACATCCAAACCAAGCTTTTATGTAGATTTTAACCAAAAAAATGTAAATGTCTCTTGAGCCACTTTTTTCAGTTTTTGTGAGTGAAAACTCGTCTCGAAACAAAAATATTTTTAGACAGTATATCGCTTTGGAGATCCATCGCGCGTGACTTTTTGCACTTGGTGTTTTAAATTTAAAATGCCATCTCCAAGAAAGTTATTTTTAATAAAACAATTTCATTCTTAGCTCCACTTGTACATGATTGTTGGTTTCAACCAAGCCAAGATTTTGAAAATCGTTGACAAAAGCTTAATTTCAAAAACAGCACGCAGCATAGTCTCATATACTATATGATGCCTTCAAGGTAGGGTGATGAGGTTGTGAGTCATCTTATTTTCTAAAAGGACTGCAGCTCCCGAATTAATACCGGTATTTGAGGAAGTTGTGTCAAAACGATAATCCGTTTACATTATCTACAATATTCCATCGAATTAGTTGATGAACCACATCTGCTATTTAGCACTGGATCAGTTACATATTTTTGGAGCACCAAGAAATGGCTGTGTTAACTTAATATAAATTCACTATTATTACAGTCGAATTTCCTTATAAGGAACTTCTATACGAAATCGATAAAACTTGAGAAAAAGTTAAAACATATTTAGGGGATTCCCCAAACGTTGAAAATTACAATTGTAAAAAAACAAAGTCTCATTGCTAAAAATTTTGACAGCAGTTGCTTGTGTTTAGTGATCAAATTAAAATTGTCACAATGAAGCAGCTTTTCCCTTGAAATAAGTTATTAATATATGTAAGTGAAGAAGTGAAGGCGTAACAAAAACGATAGTTCTGTGTTCAACATTAAAAAGTTATTATTAAAGAGTTATCAAAATTATAAACAGAGCATAATAATGAGAAAAATGTAAATATTTAAAAACTATCAAAACAACATTTATTTTTAAAAGAATGTTTAATAAATATTCGCTAATCAACTTTTATTACAATTCTTTCAACATTAAAGAAGACTTACAAGTTACAATACTGATTTACAAGAATTTACTATCGGTTTTAACCATAAAAAATATTCAAATTTGCATTTTGTACAAAAAACCCTTGAAAATTCTAGTTTTTCTTCAATATAGCCCTAAATTAGAACTTGCGATCGTTTCCGGGTCCATCAAACGTTGTCGGATTTGCATCAAATTTTATATATTTTAGTTGTTGACCTAAAGGAAAAAGAATCAGACCAGCGCTCAACGAAATTTTGATTTGTAAAAATAAGGACACCTCTAATGTACACGTTATGGGCCCAAGAGGTAGTTACTGTATATTTAAACGAACATTAGACAAGGCGGAATTTGGTCACACAG
This sequence comes from Pherbina coryleti, assembly GCA_943735915.1. NCBI lineage: Eukaryota > Metazoa > Arthropoda > Insecta > Diptera > Sciomyzidae > Pherbina > Pherbina coryleti. The sequence continues at coordinate 97,696,414 of OX030951.1, read as the reverse complement.
GCCAAATTTATGATATCGAATTGCTTTGGAACTAAATGTCGTAAGTAACTATGCAATAGACTCCTAAACTACTCATCCGATTAGCATGAAAATTTGTGTATTAAATTTTTGGTACGATACGTGTTTGTAGGCTATCAATTTTTATCCACCTTGAACACCAGAGCGCGCTGTAGTAAAGATTTTTTGCAAAACCACCTAAAACTCTCAAACCACTCATGCGATTAGAATAAAAATTAGTATATAGTAGTTCTCAGGTGCGATGAGTTTTTCGACAGTATCTTCTTTGAACCATCTTGGACACCAGATAGTGCTGTAGTACAAATTTTTTATAAAATCGCATATTTTTAGTTGTTACATATGCAAATAAAAAATATTTCTTAAATTTAGTAAAATTATAAAATTTCCGTTATTTTGACATCAAAAACATGAATATATCTTGAAAATTATGAAAAATTTTACTACAACGATATATTTAATGCAACATCGTGCTCAAAAATGAGAAAACCAGAATCAGAAATTTAATTTTGTGACTTTCGATTCAAATATCTCCACTGCTTTTTTATACATTTTGCCAAATTTTTTTTTGTCTTAAAGCTTCATCAAAGTACTATAAAAATCTTATTGCAAAAATACCGTTAGTTGAGTATATATATTTTAAATATTTTTTTCGAACAAGGTCTGAAATTTTGGAGTTTTCCTCAAATTGCGAATTCAAATTCGCAAATTTTCAACTCTATTTAAAAGCTATAACATTTATAAGCAAAAGTTATTTCAATTTTGCACAAAAATTAAAAACCATTTTTGTGATTAAAAAACAAGGCCCTGGATTTTTTCGAACAAAATTTTTTTTTCCAATATTATGTTTTTATATGTTTGAAAAAATATACAAGCTAAAAAATTAATTTTTTAAAAAAAATTATATCAGTATCTCTTACCAATCAAAAGTTATAGCCTATAACTAACCTAATAATCTTTATCCAAAATATAAATACAAAAAGCAAAACGCTGTCTGTGTGATGGCTGGAAACTTCAAATTTACTGAGCCGATAGAGCTGAAATTTTGGCAGTACATGTTTTTCAAGTACGAGATGGTTTAAATTTCTGTCACAACCCCTTTTACCGCCCACAAATCAATGGGCATTATATAAGTGGGTGTGGCTCCGCCCATACAATTAAAATTTTTATTATTGAATAGCTTTGAAAGTAAAAGTAGCAGTATTTACATACAAACTCAAAATGGAGTTACTATTTGGTGATCTCCTGCTACTGGGAAACTGTAACGGGCAGTGGAAAATGACAGTGGTGTCAAACTATGAGTCTAAGAAAAGTTTTGAATACACCTATTATGTTCCCATATAGTTGCAGGGTGCAGCAACGCGCGCCTGGAAAAGGCTAGTTCTATAGAAATTTTTTGGTGTGTATGTACCAATTTTTTATTTTAATCGCATGAGCGATTTGTAAGTTTTAGGCAGGTTTGTAAAAAATTTGTACTACAGCGCCCTCTGGTGTTCAAGGTGGATAAAAATTGATAGCCCACAAACACGCACCATACCAAAATACTTCTATACACAAATTTTCATGCTAATCGGATAAGTAGTTTAGGAGTCTATTGCATAGTTACATACGACATTTAGTTCCAAAGCAATTCGATATCATAAATTTGGACTGTGTGGAAAAATTCCCCCTTGTCTAATGTTCGCTCAAATATATAATATTTGGGCCCATAACGTCTACACATCAAGTTCCACTATCAAAACATGTACAACTCAGGAATAATAATGATTTTTAAAAAGTGGGCGTATATATAGTTAGACCACGCCCAGTTTAAGTATAGTTGCCGACAGTAACCATACGAACTTATTTACCAAATTTTAGTCTAATACGACCAAAAAAGTCTTAAATATAGCATTTTTATTGATTTGTAGGCGGTAAAGGGGGTATGGAAAATTTTTACTATGCCTATATTTTTCGCGCAAATGCAAACTAAAGTGAGACTTGCCAAATTATTCTAATATTTCATTTATTTCTAATTACCCTTGCAAATATTTCCTCATATACATCATAGGTGCGCACCTGTATTTTTTCACAGCTGTATTGTTGATAAGTTCACTAAAATGCCTATAATTACATGCCTATACAACCTTTGTATTGACGTCACCTTTCATGGGAAATTTCCAGAAACAAAATCGGTTCACGTATTACAGAGAACATCAATTTCATACACAATGCAACTTATTTTTATATATATAGATTACAAACATTTAAAAAAAAAATCAGCGCAGGCGTTCTGCGATTTTAGATATATATATCAAAACAGTGGGCGAAAAAGTGGACGTGGTCAATTTTTCTTTCAGTAAACACTTAAATTGGATTACTACGAACATTTGAAAAAAAAATTATCCAAATCGGTCCAGCCGTTTTCCGATTTTAGATAAATCGAAAAAAGTGGGCGCAAAAGTGGGCGTGGTCAATTTTTCTTTCCGACAAAACTTAAATTGGATTACTACGAACATTTAAAAAAAAATTATCCAAATCGGTCCAGCCGTTTTCCGATTTTAGATAAATCAAAAAAAGTGGGCGCAAAAGTGGGCGTGGTCAACTTTTCTTTCCTTAAAAACCTAACTTGGATACATATCAATACATCAATTGCCTTATATAGTACATATTGCCCACAAAATAACTGCGAACTATAAGCGTGTGTATTTTTAAGAAAAATATGATTTTGTGGAAAAGATTCTTTAAAGTTAAAGACTTTTTCTTTGAAACAACGATGCTTAGCTTCAAGAAAACAAAGAAAATTTGTTGATTTTGCGTACTTTTTTCTTTCTTGTTAACAAAGAATTAGATCGTTATAGTAAATAATTTATCTTTACGGAAAATATTTTTTGAATGATTTAGCTTCAAAGAACTTCAGTCTTTTGTTTCAAAGATGCAGCAGTTGCTTAGTTAAAGAATAAATCATTAGTGCAACGATCTTTTCCTTGTAGCAAAGATATTTTTGTTACAGTCTTTTAACAACTTTTTTTCTTTGATTTTAAGGCGCTCAATTTTCTCCGTGTATAAATAGATTATTTCGATCTACTGCAACATAGCTTTAGCTAATTCTTGATATTGAATCAGCGATATTTACCAACAAAGTGTTTTGGTTCGATGGTTAAAGAGTTAAACCCTCAGTCAACGGGCATGAGTTCAATTCCTGCAGCGAACTAGAAATTATTTTTAATTTAACATTTTCTTGTTGCAATAGATGCAAGCAAAAAACAATATCAATTCTAAGAAAAACGGTGTTGGAAAAAAGTGTCGTTTTTTTTAAATTTCACTCCAGCAAATCGCAGAACGAGGCGTAAAAAGCTTCGCTTCAAAATCCTCTGAACCCGATAACATTTCAAATTATCTGTTGACAAAGCTACCAGAACTTGCAATTGATTTTTTAACAATAATTTTTAATAACTGTGTTAACAATGGATATTTTCCTAGGTCCTGGAAAATTGCAAAAATTATTCCTATTCAAAAAAAGCCTCATTGCTATGGACTTAATAATTTCAGACCTATTTCTCTATTATGAAATCTTGGTAAGTTTTTTGAAAAAATTAGTCAGGCTCAAATTGAAAAAAAAAAAATAAATATTCAATATATTCCCGATTTTCAGTTTGGATTCAAGAAGCGACACTACTGTACAAATTTGAAAATGATATTATCTTAAATCTTCGTCAAAAAAAGTGTACAGCAGCTGTATTATTAGATATTGAAAAAGCATTTGATAAAGCTTATCATATTGGTATTTTATATAAACTTATAAGCATCGGTTTTAGTCCATGCTTAACCCTAGGGAGGTAATCTTCGTCGTTTCGACGTAGAGTTGATCAAAATTCTGAATAGTTTCTTGAGCAACCGTAAATTTTTTATTAACATCAATGAAGCCAAATCAGAATATGGTTTTATCAAGAATGGAGTCCCACAAGGAGCAATTATGGCACCACATTTATATAGTATATTTATTCATGACTCCCCATATACATATATAGAAGATCAACAGGAATACTATATGCTGACGACTCTCTAGTTTATGCACATGGTACAACTCCAAATGATGCACTTGCATTAGTTGAATCACATTTAGTACAAATAAATTCTTTCTATAAAAAATTGGGTATTAAAATAAATGCCACAAAATCGGAGGCCATATGTATTAGAAATCCTTCTGGAAAATGTCATAGAAGTACTGTAGCCCAAAGTAAATCTTTGCAACTTATGCTCAATTACGTGGCAATTCCATTTAAAAATGACATACATTATTTGGGTATAACTTTTGACAAACTTTTCAAATTTAATAAGCACGCAAATTTAGTCCTAAAAACAGCTAAAAAAATTATGGGACAGTTCTTACATTTATTTAGAAACAAATATTTACCGAGTAAAAACTAAACTTCTTATTTATAAAGTAAGTATTCGTTTATTATTAAACTATGGATTTCCAATTTGGTTTACTATCTCCCCAACAGTAGCGAAAAACTTAGAAATATTTGAACGAAAAATTTTGCGATTATGTATTGATCGACATTACGAGTCATTCACGAAAAGATTTTCAAATTATTACATCTATAGAAATGCACGTATCGTGCCCTTATGTAAATATATGTTGTTTCTTTTGAAAAATTATGTTGTTAAGGGGGCATTTGGTTACAAATTTTAAAAAAAAATTTTTTTCGGGAATTTTTTTAATAGAAGGAAAAAAGATATCGTTTTCAAATTTTGCACATACATTTATTAACATTTAAAGAATACAAAACATTTTTTTCAGAATTTTTGAAGCGGTTTTTGACGTTATTTGATTTTAAAAAAAAATGTCAAAAAATTGACGGTGTGCAGGATATCACCAGTCTGGAACATCTGCGGAAAAATTAAAAAAACCAAAATAATCCTTGCTTAAGTGGCTATCGCCTGAACTAGGATAATAAGACTCAATAAATTTACTTACTTCCTATGAAAAAAGGACCAGTAAAACGCAAATTTCAGTATCGAAAAAACGCTTAACTAGAAAATGTGTAAAATATTCCCTATTTACCATTTTTTTAATTTGTTCCTTTCTTCTCTAATAAACTTATTATCAATATGTCAAGTAACAGATTTTTCCCAAGAATCAAGTTGAATAAAAATTACACAAAATTGGGAATATCTCAAAACTACGATTTTTGACTTAAGCTACTCTCCATATAACCGCACATATAAAAGGCTTATCACGTATATTCATGCAATTTAGAAGGTCAGGGATGCGTTAGTGTGTCGTTAGCATTCGTTTAAAATCGACTAGTGCCCTCATATGCCACACGTGTGGCTGAGAGTATATTTTAAGAGATAACTGAAATATTTAATTTTATTTAATTTAATTATTTTTTATTGTTTTAAGTATGTATGAATATGAATTTATAAATTAAAATAAAAAATTTATTCTTGTGTAAAAATTTATAAGTTTAGTGTCTGAACTATTGAATTTCAATTTGACTGAATTTGACTAAATAACTTAAAAAAAAATATTTTCAGGTCTTAAAATCAACACTGAACGAGTTTATTTGAATGTTATTAGTAAACATTTTTTTTTTGTTTTTTTGAAAAAGTGGGTGCAGTTTTTTGGCAGTATAAATATGCTTTTTGTAACTAACGCTATGACTAATATTTTGTCTTTGTAGCAACGAATTTGATGCCTTCAAACATAAATTTTTAGGTCTTAAATTAAAAAACTGTAAAAGTTATGAATTTTTTAGTAAAAGAGCTAATTTTTCACGTTTTTCTAACTTGGCCGCGCTCCTAAAGTTAGCCATTTTTAAAATATTAGAAAATAACTGTACAAAATGTTGAGCAAGACTAAAAATAGTAACCATGTAAAGTTTTAAGCTTAAAATAAATAAAATTCGGGATTTTACAACGTATTTTTGACGTAGGGTGATGACATACCCCCATGTGGCTCTATGTTACTGGAGTGAGGGTGTGGCTCGAAGGGTTAAATTATTGTACGCTAAAAGACCTTTTCTGATCTTAAAAAAAAAAAAAAAAAACAAATAACTGGTCATTTCAGCCCTTGAAAGGACTTTGACCTAGCTTCTTATGATCAATTGTTTTGTGCGTGTTATTAATTTTGTACACAATTGACCGAGAACCGAACCTACAGGTTTAACGCCGATTCCGAACGGAATGTTCTTGTTCTCAAGAAGCTTTACATGGCATTTTGATTACTCTCTGAGGTTTGCCATTGTCTGCAGAGAGGTGGCGGCCGTACAGAAAAAATTATTTTAATTCAAATAATTTTCTGTCGCTGCTGGGGTTCGAACCCGGGTCTCCATGTTCGTTGACATAGAGGCCACGCACTTTAACCAACTACGCCACGGACGGCACAATTATTGTTCTTACTGTACTAATTTTTAAGTCAAAAATATATAAAATTTTTGAGCCTGAAAAAATGTCGAAAAAAATGCGATTTTTGAAAACATTTTCAAATGTCCGCCATTTTTGTATTTTTAATGATTTTTAAAGTTTTCTGGCTAACTATCACTTAAGAGCACTTCCTTTTTGTAACTCTTTGAATTTTATGTTTCAGACTTACCGTTCCAGAGATTAACTGTCCGCCATGCAGCAGTGTTTTTTTGAGAAGAAAATTTGAACGTCCTCTATTTAATGTACAATTAATAGAAAATAAAAACAAAAATTTTTTCGTAATCTTCAAGAATTGTTTAATACTGTAAAAAATGTTTGATAACCATATATAATAAAGAAAGTGAAAAAAAAACATTGTTGAACATATGTAATTTTTTAGCATTCTAGGCGGTAACAGTACCTTAAATAGACAATTTCCTTTTAGAAGAAATTCCCTATAGTAGTTAATGTTTAAAATAAATATGTAAACGTAAGCAAATGTAAATATAAACGCATTAAATTGCACGAAAGAAATCGTAAGCTGACCGGTACTGCCACATCAGTAGCAGATGTACTGTCATCTCTGTCAGAGACAATAAGATAGGAAACTTCGTTTCTATTGTTAATTCTGTTGATTTTACATAAAACAAGGCTTAATATTACTTTTTTTTTGCACTCACGTATTGTGTATGCAGTGTTGCCAGAGTTTTATTTTAAAACTACTAAATCTGAAAAAACTGCGTTTTGGACACAAAAACTGCCATTCTAAAAAACTATTTGCTAAGCCTTTTTTTATAATTTTTTATTAAATACAGAAATAATTAAGTCATTTGTATATAACATTATAAAATGGGTTTTACGCCCATTACACATTGAAGTGTAATATCAGTTGCACTGACCATCTCCGATTTGGCTCAAATTTTTTTTTCTTGGATTGGTTTATTGATTTGAAATCCAAATCCGAAATTATAAATTTTTCGAATCATTTTTCGCTGCCAAAATGGGGTCTATTTTAAGACAACATAGCTCAGTCAATTTAAATCCGATTTTCGTAAATAGGATATCACTGAAAAGGTTATTACTTTAACCCTAGAATACTAAACATATTTTTTAGTCCTCTAATGCTAAACTTCGCCTGGGAGGCGATTTTTATATAAAATCCATATTTTACTTTAAAAAAAATAAAAATATATTAAAACAAAGACAAAAACATGTTTATTACATATTAAGTAAAAAAAATTAACAAAAACAATTCATTTTTTAAAATACATTACATATACTAAAGGCTTTTTTGCAGGCCACATATTTGGATCTGAGGTAAACAGAAGTAAATTGCTTCGCCTCACAGGCTATGTTTAGTATTCTAGGGTTAATATATATATAATAAACTGGCCATATCAACCCATGAAAGAACTTTGACCGAACTTATAAAATATAAAACTATTTAAAATGCCAGCGACAAGTGCCTTAATTTTTTTTCATTTTCATTTTTTTTTTTTACGTTCCATGACCTTTCCAACGATATAAAATGAAGATGTGTTCTTGAATGGTTCAGAAGTTATGGCATAAAACGTGAAGTTTTAATGAATTTTCAATACAAATTCAACTACACGTTAAATTTTCATCCAATTTTTTTTCCTGATTTTTACAAAACGAAAATATAAAAATTCGATAGCTGGTTGAATTTATATTGAAAATTCATTAAAACTTCACGTTTTATGATTTAAAGCAGTGCTGCTTTTAAAGCTGCTGCCGAAGTTGAGTGCAGGGCTGCTTTAAACAACTAATTTAACCATAATGAATGTTTTGGTACAGAGAATTTATGAAAACAACATATGATTTTATATACTCATAAAAACTGCATTTTACCTTAAAAAACTGCATAAATGATGGAAAAACAGAATTTTTGTTTTTTTAACTGCTCAGAGTTAAAAAACTGTCATTTGCAGGCAAAACTGCCATTCTGACAACACTGTGCGTATGTGAATTCACCTCATAGCTGTTTATTCCGACACTACACCTGTTACCGCCACTGCCGAAACTATTATTTGCATTTCATCGCTTTGTTTAATTTAAGAACTGGTCCAAGTCTGTTCTTCTGAATTCCAAACATTGACTTATATTAAACAAACCCTTTTTAAATTGCCCAATGTCATTTAAAGAAAGTTGCGTAACATGAACACGAGGGAATCCTCCATTTTCTAATTCAATATCCATTTTATAAATTAATCACGAAAGTTTTCAGAAGTACAGATTTGGAACCAACAAACTCTTATTTCTTGGTGTCAGAACCATAAGTATGTATTGAACTAATTTGTATTAATTTAAACAACTAACCATATTGTACAATACCAGAATTTTAATATTGAAGTATGGAATTATAGTACTGGAATAAATAATGAATTATATGGAATAAGCGCCAAACAAATCGCCTTTCAATTCATCTTCCGCCGCTTCCATCAGTCTTCGTATTCAGAATTTAGACGCCAGAAATCAACTTGCAGAGTTCTGAAAATTATCGACCCTGCTTTTGTTGCTGAGGCAAATTCCTCAACATTTTAAAATTTTATGATCGCGACATCTGAAGACTGAAGTCTGTTTTCAAGAATTGGACTCCACATCGGTGCGCAACGAGGCCAAACATCATTCGAACACCCAGTACGCCACTTCAAAGTAAGTACTCAGAATGAATAATACTTCCTTACAGGGTCACCCCCCAAATCCCCCACCAAATGCACCATCACAGCAACCAAACGCAGCCTCGGAGCTTCCAAATGCACGCTCAGAGCAACCTCGCTTGGAACCTGAAAACTCTGCTCATTCTAGAGGGAGCCGTTCGAGCCACGGGTCGAGCGTCTCTATGGTTTCTCAATCACGACGAATCGCTCTTGAGCTACAAAGGTTGGAAGACGAAAAAGCCCTAGAGCATCAGCGACTTGCAGCTGAAAAGGAGTTTCTAGCTAAAAAGTACCAACTTCTCGAGCAGCAACTAAATAACGAGGAAAACTGCAGTCGCACTAGCCAATGCAGTTCCATTCGCGAATGGCTAGACAAACAGCCGGATGAAAAAAGCGAGCACACTATTAAAAATACAATCGCCAGCGAAAATACTGCTTGTCATAATAATGCGCCTTTTGCACAGAGCAACTCTACAATGGTTGCAAATAAAAATGCTGGTACCGCAGCTACCGTAAATGCGGCTCAAACTCCATCTCTGCAGCAGCCACCTACCCGTAAGATCCAGCAGCAGGTAATTACAAGTGATCAACAGGAACAAAACCATTGTTACCCAGCCGCACCGGCACAAGTTTATCAAGAGCCTCACCAGCACCTGCAAAATCAAAATTTAAATGCACATCATTTAGGGTCTATGAATTCATTTGGAAATACTTTGGACTCAACACAACAAAGAACTCGGAATCTAACCAGCACAGAATTGAACGCTCGTCAGTCCGTTCCAAAAGATTTGCCTATATTTTCCGGCCATTTCGAGGAGTGGCCCTTATTTAGCTCTACATTCGAATGGTCCACCAACGTGTGCGGCCTTACCGATGCTGAAAACCTTGTGCGCCTTCAAAGATCTTTGCGCGACGAAGCTCTGCGATCTGTGCAACATATTCTCATCCACCCATCCTGTGTACAAGCGGCAATGTCCACACTGAAACTACTTTACGGCCAACCAGAAAAAATTCTATTTTCCATCAGAAAAAGGATAAAATCCACTCCTCCAGTTAACGCAAATAAATTGCAAACATTCACAGAATTCGCCGTCAACGTAAGAAGTCTTCAAGCCACTATAGAAGCATGTGGTCTACTCGATGAGCTTAATAATTCATGTATACTTCAGGAGCTGATAGAAAAATTACCACCTTACCTGCAATTGAATTGGGGCACACACAAAATAAATTTGTTAAAGACGAACTGCAAACCTAACCTTGTACATTTTTCCAGCTGGATAATGGAAGCAGGCCTCGCGGCGAGCAGCATTGTGATTTCAAACGATTCAGATTTGTTAAACAATCAGCGAAATAAATCGATGAAAAACATTTTTATCCATGCTCACAGCGAAGATTCAAAAACAAATTGTTTGTTATGCAAAAACAGGTGCCAAAATATTGCTGACTGTCAAAGTTTCAAAGCTGCTAATCGCAATGAAAAATGGGAAATTGTGAGAAAATATCGGTTATGCAGGCAGTGTTTGTGTCCACACTACGGGCAATGCAAAATAAAAAAGGTGTGTGGCGTGGATAGTTGCGAATACAAACATCACCCTTTGCTGCACTCTTATGTCAAAACAGAGCAAGAAACAAAAACAGCTGATCAAAAACGAAATTCGCCAGAAGACTTCTGCAACACGCACAACTTGAAAAAGGCAAATATCATTTTTAAAATTGTACCTGTAAAATTATTTGGCAAAAATAATAAAGAAATAGACGCATACGCTTTCATTGACGAGGGTTCGTCCGTTTCACTCATGGATGAAACCATGGCGCAGGAATTGGAAGTTGAGGGGCCAAGGCAAGCTTTATGCCTCAAGTGGACGGGTGGCCAGCAAAGGGTGGAAGAGTTGTCGCAGCACATAGCTATACAACTCGCTGGCCAAAGCAAGCAAAAATTTTCATTGGATGTGCACACGGTGAGTGATTTGCTGCTTCCAAAACAAAGTTTAAATTACTTGGAATTATCGCAGCAGTTCCAGCATCTTAGGAATCTGCCAATCAAATCCTACACAGATGCAGCACCGCGTTTATTGATTGGTATCAATAACTGGATGTTAAGTATTCCAAGCAAAGTCCGCGAAGGCGGCCCCAATGAGCCGGTTGCAGTTCGCACACGCCTTGGCTGGCATGTATATGGGTCAGTGAAAAGTTCTACAACAGCAAGTGAGTCCTACAGCTTCCATTCATGCGAATGCAACGAAGATAGTGATATAAAGCTTAGCGACTTGGTAAAACAATTTTATGCTTTAGATCAGATAGGCATTAGCACCAAGCTAACTGCAAGCAAGGATGATGAACTCGCTCTTCAGATTCTGAACCGACATACAAAGCAGTTGCCGAATTTGCATTATGAAACATCTCTTTTGTGGCGCTACCCTGCATTTAAAATGCCAGAAAGTCTTGAGATGGCTAGGCGCAGGCTTGTCTGCCTAGAAAAGAAGCTAGCTAGGGAACCAATTCTTTTTGAAAAATTTGAGCAAACCATAAGCGATTATCTATCGAAGGGATACATTCGTAAAGTGGCTAAAGAAGATGTTCTGAAAGGCAACCATGATCGCGTGTGGTATTTGCCCACATTTGCTGTGTTCAACAGAAACAAACCGGGAAAAACTAGACTCGTTTGGGACGAAGCCGCAAAGTCGCAAGGTGTGTCGCTTAACTCAATGCTTCTAAAAGGGCCCGACCTGCTTTCATCGCTGCCAGCTATTTTGTTTCGATACCGTCAAAGAGCGGTCGCTGTCTGCGCCGACATCCAAGAGATGTTTCACCAAATTTATATTAGAGCTGAGGATCAAGATGCTCAGCGATTTCTGTGGCGCGATTGTGACGACAAAAGGGAGCCCGAAATTTATACAATGAATGTAATGATATTTGGCGCTTCCTGCTCGCCTTGTACATCACAATTTGTCAAAAATTTGAATGCGTGTTTATACGAAACGAGACTTCCTGTAGCAGCAAGGGCTATTAAAGAAAACCACTACGTAGATGACTATTTAGATTCCATAGATACGGTTGAGCAGGCTTCAAAATTAGTATCTGAAGTAAAATACATACACGAACAAGGTGGATTTAATATCAGAAATTGGGTCTCAAACAAAAAAGAAGTTTTTTCGTCTCTGGTTAGTGAACAGCTCTCATCTGTAAAAGATGTCAATTTGAGCGGCGAGGATTCTTTGGAAAAGGTGCTTGGCGTTTTTTGGATTCCGGAAAGGGATGTGATTATCTTCAAAATATCCACTTTTATTTCCCAAAGCGATTTAATTACCGGTAAGCGACCACCAACTAAAAGAGAGATGTTACGTCTTCTCATGTCTATTTATGATCCCCTAGGGCTTATCGCAACATTTCTTATGTACATTAAAATTCTAATGCAGGAAGTTTGGAGAAGTGCTATTGAATGGGATGATGTGATCCGGCCTGCTCAGATGGAAAAATGGTTGACATGGCTCAAAATGCTACCCAGCGTAAGAAAAATTGAAATACCTCGATGTTATTTGCAGCATTTCGCTAATTATGACAACGTCAATGTACAGCTACATACATTCGTTGATGCTAGCGCAGATGGCTATGCTGCAGTCTGTTTTTTCAGAATATCGAGTGGTGAGAGTGTTGTATGCTCCTTAATTGGATCAAAAACACGAGTAGCGCCTTTGAAAATCACTTCAATTCCGCGCCTCGAGCTTATGGGCGCTTTGATCGGAGCGCGCTTCTCAAAGTACGTGTGCGAAAGCCACACTATTCAAATAAAAAATAAATTTTACTGGACCGATTCTAAAACGGTACTCAGCTGGCTGCGCGCTGATCACCGCCGTTACCAACAATTTGTCGCATTTCGTATAAGCGAAATTCAAGACACTACCGACCTTAATGCGTGGAGATTTGTGCCAAGTAAGCTAAACGTTGCTGACGATGCCACCAAATGGACAAAAACGCCAATTCTTACTACAGAAAGTCGTTGGTTTAGAGGTCCAAGTTTTCTGTATCTTGATGAAAAGGAATGGCCTCAAGATCCAGAGATTCTACCGCCAACTCAAGAGCTGAGGCATACTGTTCTCCAGATTTTAGTTACAGAACCGCTAATAGATATGCACCGATTTTCTAAGTGGAATAGAGCAGTTAGATCCATAGCATACGTTTTCCGTTTTATCAGCAAGATCCGAAAAGAAAGGACATACGGCGAACTGAGTCAAGCAGAAATTCGAAAATCTGAGAATGTTTTATATCGTCAAGCACAGCAAGAGTTGTTTGGTAATGAAATTCGATACTTACAAAATAAATGTAGGCTTCCAAAATCAAGCCCCTTGTATAGGTTATCTGCATATTTAGACGATGAAAATTTACTGCGCGTAGACGGAAGAATAGATGCAGCTACTGTGGTGGAGGAGCTGAAGCGCCCCATAATTCTTCCGCGCAACAGCTACACAACGTCTTTGATTATAATGCAGTACCATTCAATGTTTCACCACCAAAACCACGAAACGGCTGTAAACGAGCTTCGTCAAAAATATTATATATCACGTTTACGCAGTACCTTTAAAACGCGCGTTCGGAATTGCCAAATGTGTAAAATTCAAAATGCAAAACCCGAGCCACCTCAAATGGCAAAATTGCCCCGTGCGCGTCTCTCAACGTACGTCGCTCCATTCACCTATACAGGCCTAGATTTTTTCGGACCAATTTTAGTATGCGTTAATCGCCATAAAGAGAAAAGGTATGGAGCGCTCTTCACGTGTTTAACAATAAGAGCTGTTCATGTTGAAGTTGTACACACTCTCAACACTAGTTCATGCATTTTAGCGATTAGAAAATTTATCGCTAGACGTGGAACTCCGCGCGAATTTTACAGCGATAATGCCACTAACTTCGTCGGCGCAGAGCGCGAACTTCGAGAAGCTATACAAAACGTTGATGCCAACCATTTCGTCCGCACCTTTACATCGGCTACCAGTAAATGGAATTTCATCCCTCCTGCATCGCCACACATGGGAGGGGCGTGGGAACGTCTTGTGCGTTCCATCAAGACGGTGCTGTACAAAATTTCTCCTGTTCGATCGCCCAACGATGAGCTTCTACAAAGTATGTTGGCTGAAGCCGAAAATATCATTAATTCGCGCCCATTGACATATGTACCCATCGACGATGAAAGTTCTGAGGCGTTGACTCCAAATCACTTCTTACTGGGTTGCTCTAATGGTATGAAACCAGTAGCGAGTTTCGATGACAGCGAGATGGTTCTCAAGCAAAGTTGGCTTTGCTCTCAGCAGTATGCAGACCACTTTTGGAGACGTTGGGTGGCAGAGTATTTACCCACTCTAACTTGCAGGACGAAACATTTCGAAAAGGTGAAACCATTGGAAGTGGGGGATTTGGTTGTGGTGGTTGACCCTGCATCTTCAAGGAACGTTTGGCCTCGAGGAAAGGTGATTGAGACGAGGCTTGCCAAGGATGGACAGGTACGCAGCGCTAAAATTTTAACCTCGCATGGCACTTTGGAGAGACCTGCTACGAAGATAGCTATTTTGTCTGTTGAACGAGAGTAAGGCAGCGAAATATTTCTAGCCATACTATGGGGGAGAATGTTACCGCCACTGCCGAAACTATTATTTACATTTTATCGCTTTGTTTAATTTAAGAACTGGTCCAAGTCTGTTCTTCTGAATTCCAAACATTGACTTATATTAAACAAACCCTTTTTAAATTGCCCAATGTCATTTAAAGAAAGTTGCGTAACATGAACACGAGGGAATCCTCCATTTTCTAATTCAATATCCATTTTATAAATTAATCACGAAAGTTTTCAGAAGTACAGATTTGGAACCAACAAACTCTTATTTCTTGGTGTCAGAACCATAAGTATGTATTGAACTAATTTGTATTAATTTAAACAACTAACCATATTGTACAATACCAGAATTTTAATATTGAAGTATGGAATTATAGTACTGGAATAAATAATGAATTATATGGAATAAGCGCCAAACAAATCGCCTTTCAATTCATCTTCCGCCGCTTCCATCAGTCTTCGTATTCAGAATTTAGACGCCAGAAATCAACTTGCAGAGTTCTGAAAATTATCGACCCTGCTTTTGTTGCTGAGGCAAATTCCTCAACAACACCCAAAAAAAAAGTTTTGTATATTTAAAAAAAAAAAATAGTTTTCTGCTGAACAAGAATCTTGTTAATAGAAGTCCATTAAGAAATTTTGACAAAACAGAGATGTAAGTAATGTCAATCTATTCTATGGAATTGCTCTGATAATAGACAAAACATTTTTTTGATATAAAGAAATTAAATTAAAAATAAAAACACTTTTGACAAGTGCTGTTGTACACAGAAAAACATAATTCAAATTCATTCATCAACAACTATACGTAGGCTGACTTTTAAGTCTGGAGAGATGGCAACACTAATGTGAATATGTCAGATTTGACATTGTCATCGTAAAGTTTATAACTTTTAATGGCGAATGTACTCAGAACGTTTTATCATACGAGTGCTATTTGTGTTGTTTACATATACTTGGAACATTCATCTTGATAAAAAAGTTATTTTTTACGGCTTCGATGTGGATTAAACCAACAGCAGGGTGTTGATAAACTCGCTTCAAGTTTTGATGATGAAGCACCATCTCGAGCCACCGTATTTCGCTTGTTTTCCGAATACAATTGTGGTCGCACTTTGCTACAGGACGAATTTCGTGTAGTTCGTCCAAAATCGGCTGTTGTGCCACAAAACATAGATGCTGTGCGTGAACTGATATTTAAATATCAGTGATCTACCGTGAGATAGAGGAATCTTTGGGGATTAGTGGGACCAGCATACATTCAATTCTGCATAAATATTAAGCCGTCAAAAAGATTTGTTCGTGTTGGATTCCGTATAATTTGACAATCGCTAAAAAAAAAGGCTCGCGTTGATTGGTCTAAAGAAATGATTAAAAAATGCAATCGCGGTTCTTCACAATCTAATTCTAAAGAGTTTTGGCAGTACATTCAGTCCTATCATTCTATCATTCAGTCCTAATTCTAAAGAGTTTTGTCAGTGCAAATTTTCTCCCGGGAATTGCAAAGGATAGTTTCTGTTTTTAAGATAAACCCAGTAGAAATAGGAAGAAGTTAGAAGCAATTGTGGAAGTACTTCTTAGGGAGGTGGAGGGCCTTACCAACTCGATTCTTTTCTTAGTTATTTTTTTATATGAAACGAGCCAAAATGCAAGGCATTGCACTTTCGCTTCTACGCAGAAAGCTTACAGAAGTGGTTATGAACCAGAGTTTCAAAAATATCCGCATAAGAAATGATTAAAAAAGACCTCTTAACACGTTAATCGCCACGATAATATCAGAAAAATTTTCACATGGGCCATGGTAACTTTATTAGATAATAATGTCAGACTCTGCCATATGTCTGACATGGCTCATGTAGAACTTCTTAGCGTCAGACACATATGACTGACATGGCGATTAACGTGTTAAAGAACAACAATCAGAAGGCATTGCACTTTTAATTCTACAGAGAGAGAGCTTATTGAAGTGCTGGAATGCAAGAGCTTCAGGAATGCCCCTATAAGAAATGATTACAGAAGGCCTCTTAAAGAGCAACACTCAGAAAGCATTGCACTTTCACTTCTGCAGAGAGAGCTTATAGAAGTCGTGACATGCGAGAGCTTCAGGAATGCCTCATAAAAAAATGATTATAGCCTCTCAACGAATAACACTCAGAAATGATCGTATAATAAGCACTTCTATAACAACTATTTTTCTTATTCCTTGCGTATGTGGCTAGAAGTAATTAATTTTGAAACAGCTGGTACCACCAAAATGAATTGATACTGCTTCAATTGTTGTTTTTTTTTTAATTAATTACACGGTGACACCGCCAAAAAGTTTCAGCCTAAATTCTTAAAAATTCCGAGAGAGGGACATCTTGTGATTATATCGCGACTAGTCCGACTTCTCAGTTCCATCACAATTTTTTTTTAAAAATTCTCAAAGTTAAAAAGTAGGAATTCTAGTATGCAATGCACTTTTCACTATTCAAATTACACAATTCCAAATGAAGTAGCACAACTAAGAAGTTTTTCAATCGTAAAGACACTCAGATCATCTCACAACAATCTTGTGACGTCTTGTTTAATATCGCCTTTTTTTATTTTCTACAAAAACTAGAATCGCAAAATGTGGCATTTAGCTTGTGCATTCTAACAAGCCATATATGAGCCAAATCCGTTATCATTTGGTTAAATGGCAGCAGTTTGAACGCTGTGAACGTATATCAGAAAAATCGATGATTGTCGATTTAAAAAACACCTTTAAACTTCTGCCATTTTTCCAATTTTCAACTGATTTCAGTTATCTTAGACTTTTTTGAAAGGTACTTAGTAGTTTTAATAATTCCTGTAAAAGAACTAAGTATTTTTGTTTGTTACCAGTTTTAAAAAAAATAAAGAAGAACTAACATTTGTACAAAATTTTTGAAAAATTGACTTCTCCTTTGCGATAAACCCACTTTATATATTTTTTTCAAAAATCTTTTGGCACTGTTAAATTTAACGTTTAATTCTATTGAACAAAAGTGCATTTTGTTTTTAAATTCTCACAACCTAAGCATATGTAAAAAATTGTTAAAAGTCGGAATACTAGAATTCCTACTTTTTAACTTTGAGAATTTTTAAAAAAAAATTGTGATGGAACTGAGAGGTCGGACTAGTCGCGATATAATCACAAGATGTCCCTCTCTCGGAATTTTTAAGAATTTAGGCTGAAACTTTTTTAAAGGTCGAATCGGTCACACAGTGTTATTTTTAGATATAACAGAAATTATTTGATTCGAAGTGAATGTAATGAATTCAACACTAAAAAAAATGGTACTTTAATTATTACATTTCTTTAACACTCAATTATATGAAGTTATTATAATTAATAATTAATTAAAATAAATCAAGAAATTAAGTGAAGCTAAGTGAGAGCTTAACCACTTTTTTGGCCAAGCACGTTGTTTTGTACACCGTATTTTTTGCAGTTTTAAAGCCTTTTTTGATTTCAATAACGTAATTATCTTTCGTTATATACTTTTATTGACAAGCTTCTGAAATTAGAAGAAAACATTCAGAAATGATATGTTAATATTACTGTATAAAACTTACTATAAAAAACATTGTTAATGCCATGGAATGATTTAAACGCCTCTTTTTGTTTTGGATGCCATCGTAATTGTAATTTAAGAAAATACCAGGGCCAATCAAGTTGTGAATGTTTTTTGATATACCACCTCTCCCACATGTTTTGTTTACTACGCTCAACTAAAATTACATATATATATATAGTCACTATATGGTGTTGAAAATTATTTGGTTTATTATATACCAAATCTTGTTCATTGTATTTGGATATTTCTTGTTCCAAACGCGGCAACTGTTCTGAATTTTCGAGAAGGAAAATCTGGGATATTTTTGAACAATGCTTTTTTTCTTTTATTATTTCACGCATCATAACTTTAACCAACTCGCTAACTATAAACTCATTTTGTTTTTTTATAATTTCTTTCATATCATCTATGCTTGAATTTTGTTAAGCCATAACCAGTGTTTAAAAAACTTAAAAACGTTTAATTGCTTTTGCTTTTACTTTGCTGTGCTTATTGAAAATCAAACAGCAACAGCCAAAGCAGAAAGCACTATCACAAAAAAAGTTGTACTCATTTTGCTTTGCTTTCTGAATCTTCGAAAGGCTAAGCAAAAGCAGCAGCACTAAAAAGAATTTGTTTTGCTGCGTAGTGCTACGAAAGCATAAGAAATTATTGTAGTGCTTTGATTTTCATTTTGCTTTTCTAATTTGTCGCAGCACTACGAAAGCAACAATTATGCGCTTTGCTTCGTTTTGCTTTCGGAAGCCTTTTATTTTCATTCGATTGGCTTTCGGGATTTACTTGTCATCGTTTATATGCTGTATTTCAGAGACGCATGTCTTTTTGTACGTTGTTGTTTGTATAATATGCGCACTTGTACGCAGTCGCGAATGCTTGGTGTTGTTTTTGTTGTGTGTAACGGTTTTGTTATTGCATGAGTTTTAAAGAGATCGCAGAAATAAATTTAGTAGCGCCTATTTGGAATTTAAAGAAATATTTAAAAATAATAGCTAAGGTGTGCATAATAAGAATTCCATGAAAGTTTTATGAGTTATTGGCTCGGGAGTTATTGGCTACGCTGATTTAAGATCTCATTTATAAAAAAAATCAAAATAATCACGAAGAAAAGAATTTTAATAGAAAAATATGTAACTTAAAATAAGACTCGTATTTCACAGTCATAAAAGTTTCTATAATCACATTAAAGAAAAAAAAAAATATTAACTTAACATAAAATAAAAAATAAATAATGCTGCCTTATGCATATTACTTCACAGCCAAAAAAATACTAAATAAAAACAAAATTATATTAAAAAGACAGTCTTAATATTTCTATATTAAACATTATCGTCATCTTCGAACAACGGCAAATTGTCGATGGCTTCATTCAAAAAAGTTGGGTTTAATTTTACAAGCAAAATATTTTCCAAAGTTTCTTCATGGAGCCTGTTCCGATTGTCAGATTGATACAAACAACAATGTACAAAAAACATGCGTCTCTGAAATGCAGCATATAAACGATGACAAGTAAATCCCGAAAGCCAAACGAATGAAAATAAAAGGCTTCCGAAAGCAAAACGAAGCAAAGCGCATAATTGTTGCTTTCGTAGTGCTGCGACAAATTAGAAAAGCAAAATGAAAATTAAAGCACTACAATAATTTCTTATGCTTTCGTAGCACTACGCAGCAAAACAAATTCTTTTTAGTGCTGCTGCTTTTGCTTAGCCTTTCGAAGATTCAGAAAGCAAAGCAAACTGAGCAGCATACGCTTGTCTTGAAAAACTTTAGGTAGCGCTACGCAGCAAAATTTTCGTTGCTTTTGCTGTTTTGCTGAAAGCAATTTAAACCCTGGCCATAACAGCTTTTAGTTGGTTGAGTTCAAATTCAGTATCTTCAAAAAAAAACAAAAATTTGTTACCAATAATAAAATTTTGTAATTTAGAATATTTCTTACTGCTTATGTGATCATATGATTTTGATGATCCTTTTGAGGCGTTTACTCTTCGCAAAACTCCCTGATTTTCCGACATATTTTGACTTAAGGGAGACTATATACCCATAGGCCGAAAAAAGGTCATGTTTGTGAATTTTTTTAAGGAAACCTAAGGGTAATTTTTAAATTAGGGTTTTTATGCCTTTAAATGTACACATTCAAGAGTATGTTTAGATTTTTTTAAATAAAAAAATTTAATATTAAGGTAGATAGAGCATTTTTTGTAGAGCGCTCTGAAAAGAGGTGAAATACGGTGACCAAGATTGCTCCTCCTAAATTCAATTGAAACAAAAAAAAAAAATATTATTAAACTAGATACTTAAAACTCGTACTTGTCATAGCCGATTTTGAAAATATTGATTTTTGGCGGACTTCCGAACGTAAATTAACGATTTTCGACCAAAAATTCGTCATTACTTTACCCATAAAAAATGAAAGAAGCTACGAAAAAAAATCCTATGACAAGTACGAGATTATTATGAGTAAAATAAGCCTGCAAAAAAATCAAAATGATCGGTTCACTGAGTTTCGAGAAATCTTGGTCACCGACTTTGAAAACATGGTTTCGAGAAAAACGCGTTTGAAAATAAGGGCCAGCACTGCGCGCTCTAGAAGGCGGTTCACCTACTAGGCTATAACTTTGTTATTTTTTGAGATATCGACTTGAAATTTTCACCACATATTTCTGAGACTTAAAGCTTTAGGAAAATGAAAATTTTTGAAAAAAAAGTTCTGGGTATATAACCACCCTAAAAAAAAATTTTTATATAGGGATCTGTTAAAATTAACAGCTGTGTAGAAGAGGAATAAGTACACGAGTGCTTTCATATGGTAAAGACATAATTTTGTAACTGATTTCATTGATATTAAACATTTCTTCGCTGTGTTCTGATGTTTCTCCTGTACAGATTTCTAAGTCTGACGTTGATTTTAATGGTGTTTCAAAAAAGTTATTTAAATTTTGGAGTCTGATACCTTTAATGAGCCCATTATTTTCATCTGCAAACCCAGTTACTTTGATAGGAACAAAAGGGCTTATACAGCAGAAATTATCTGGCATAGTTGTGATCAAGAAATAGTTTTCAGTTTGGAAGCTTACAATTTTTCCTTTTCTATTTCTTCTGAATCCTGCTTGTTTTCTTTTTAGTTCAATATCTTCATCGGAGAATTTGTTGTGGATTTGTTGTAGAATTAGTGAAGGTTTCCGAATCTTCCTTTTCACATTTTGCATAAAATTCTCAAAATCATATGCTGAGAAGCTTGTTGCGACACCCATTTCTTCCACACTCTTACTTAAATGAAGTAAGCAGTGAACATTAAAAGTGATACTAGTTTCACCAAACGAAACTGGGAAATTTTTAACAACCAATTCGAGCATTTCGTTGGCGATTTGAACGTTTGATTCGAACTTAAGTGGAGTCGAAAGCAATCGTTATGCTGAATGAAGCAACAAAAATTCGTTGTAAAAATCGTCGTTTACGATATTTTTTAAAATCACCGGCCCAGTATACAGAATCAACTGCCGAAACTCTGTAGATTTCCATCTTCAGTGCGCGAAATTTGCTTAGCCGCACACGATTTTACATCAATATGAATTAAAAAACACGTGTGTGGTTAATTGAATAATAAACGAATTCATTTTTTGTTTTACTTTGTACAAAATTATTAAGAATTTGAGAGATTTTATGTTCATATTTTAAAAAAATTTAAAAAATAGTTATAACGCAAGATAAATTCGAGCGAAATTTGCTTAGCCGCACCAAGTCGAATGTTTAAAAATAAAATGTTTTATAAAAAAAAAATCAGTGTTTTGACCTATTAATATTTAGTTGGACCTCTATTTGTATTAATTACTGCAAACATTTTTTCAGGAAGTAAGTCAATTAATTTTTTGAGTACTTTTATTTCTAAATCTAGCCACGCCTGCAAAATTGCAATTTTTAATTCCGATATCGTTAAATATTAGCGGCAATTTCCTTAAATAGCTAGTGAAATCATGCCTCAAACATTTTCAATCGGGTTCAAGTCCAGACTTCTAGCTGGCCAATCAAGCAATGGTATTGAGAGTGATGAAAAAATCCTTCGACTCGTGTGAAACGTGAATACTGGCATTATCCTGTTGAAATATTAAGTCAACTTCAGCATTTTCTTCCAAATAAGTAACAAGAACGTCGTCCAACATATATACATACATATATACTATAGAAGTATATTCATATACTTTTTAGAATTAATTTTTGTAGAAATAAAACATAATTTAAGTTTGCCATAATAAAAGAAACCACTCCATTTCATAATGGATCCACCGCCAAAATTCCAACTCATTATTGGTGGGTTATTTACACGTAAATCATGCCAATAACAGCTAAATCCATCGGGTCCGTCAAGATAAAATTTTTCTCGTCCAAAAAAAATAAATAACTGGCCATTTCAGCCCTGGAAAGGACTTTGACCTAGCTTCTTATGATCAATTGTGTTGTGCGTGTTATTAAGTTTGTACACAATTGACCGAGAACCGGACCTACATGCTTAACGCCGACTCCGAACGGCGATGAACGGAATGTTCTTATTCTCAAGAAGCTTTACATGGAATTTTGTTTACTCTCTGAGGTTTGCCATTGTCTGCAGAGAGGTGGCGGCCGTACAGAAAAATTATTTTAATTCAAATAATTTTCTGTCGCTGCTGGGGTTCGAACCTGGGTCTCCACAGGTTCTTTGACATAGCGGCCACGCACTTTAACCAACTACGCCACGGACGCCACAAAAAAAATAACATTGCGCCAATATTCAGTCCAGTTCATGTGCCTTTTTCAAATTCTAATCTGACTGCTTTCTGTAAAGATTTAAGTTGTGCGTGTTTTGACATTTTTTTCCATTTAATGTTTCGGTCCGTGCTTAAAATTTGTTGAACTCTTTGTTTTCCAATGGGAAAATTTAGTTTTGACATTATTCGAGATGCGCTTAGTTGGTGTTTAGTGGCTTCTGCTTCTATAACATTGCTTTGGTGACGAGTTATCTTCGTCTTTCTCTTCGATTTTGAAGAAGAAATACCGTATTTATCACTTAATCGGAAAAAATTTCTTGTTACTTTCTCCGATCTTTTTATTTGTCGGCTAATTGCTCTATTAGAGCAAACCCGTTTTCTTTTAGAATCTTAATTTTGCATTTTTTAACATCACTCAAAAAACTTTTCTCTGTCATTTTAATATTTAGTCAATCCAAAATAAGATTTATCGTCTAAAATATTAAAAAAAGTTTAAATTAAATAAAAAATTCACAAACAAGACTGCGGCTTAGCAAATTTCGCTCGAATTTATGTTACGTTGTAATTATTTTTTAAATTTCTTTAAATATGAACATAAAACCTCTCAAATTCTTAATAATTTTCTACAAAATAAATCAAAAAATAAAGTCTTTCATTATTCAGTTAACCCCACACTTGTTTTTTAATTCATATTGATGTAAAATCGTGTGCGGCTAAACAAATTTCGCGCACTGTATGTCATCAAGAGACCGAGGTTTCCTTTGGAATTCTTTAGGAATATATCCCGACAGTGAAATTCATTTTGTTGATATTAAATCCTCTTGATATATGTTGATTTTGGAAGAGCATTTACCATTTAAAAGCATGCACAGCATTTTTTTGTAACTCCCAACTCCACCAAGTGCATTAACTCCAATGGAAACTGGGTTATCATATTTGTTCCAATTACTTCTAATGAAGAAGGAGAATTTTTGAACATATCTTGATGAAATGTCACTTGCTTTCGGCATACAAAATCTTTGTCTGATCTCAATTGCGAAGATACAGTGTTGAATGTATCTTCGCAAAAACGGGACAAAATGATAATGTTGACTTGCAGGTTGTGGATAGAATGAGATGGGTACATATATCTTCTTTTAAGCCTACAGTTTCTGAAGAAAACATAATCGAATATGTCATGAAATATGCTAAAGTGGACAGACAGCATCTCTCATGTACGAAGTTAGTCAAAAGAGATGCTGATTTGGATGCTCTTAAAAGTGTTACTTTTAAGCTTGGCATTTCGTCTTCTCTTTACTCTAAAGTAATTGCACCGGCTATTTGGCCAGTAGATGTGGTGGTTCGAGAATTCAAGTTTTTTCGAAAAGAGTTAAACCCTCTGTTAGGCCAATAACAGAGGTGAGACAAATTGATGCTCTTGATAATATACTCAAAATTTATTACCAAAATGTATCCGGCTTAAGAACCAAATCTAATAATATTTATGCTGCTACCTCTCAAAATGTTTTTGATGTAATCATTCTTACTGAGACCTGGCTAAATCGAAATTTCTATGATCAAGAGTTTTTTGATCCACTACTCTATAACGTATATCGTAAAGATCGCGATTTTCATGCTACGGGATGTCAACGAGGAGGAGGAGTTTTAATCGCTGTAAATAAAAATCTATGTTCTTCATCTGTTATCCTATCTAATACTGATGTGCTGCTTGATCAGTTATGTGTGGTTGTTAAAGGCCTACCTGAATCGATGTTTTTTTGCGTATCCTATGTGCCGCCTAATAGTTCACTGGAGTTATATCAGGCACACGTAGACAACATTTCGTCTTTAACGACCAGTATGCTGAAAGATGGAGACCAATTGATGCTGCTGGGTGATTTTAATCTCTGCAATATTTCTTGGACTAAGTATTTTGATTATTTTTATCTCGTACCTTGCAATGTTTCTAGTAGTATAGAGTTGTATGTTATTGATAACTTGTTAGCTCTTGGTTTTCAACAAATAAACAACTGTTTTAATTTACTTAATAGGTTATTAGATCTTGTTTTTATAAATGATAATTTTCAATTTAAACTTCTAGTTTCTCAATCACCTATATCTCCGCCTACTGCTCATCACTTACCTTTAGAGATTGAAATTTCTTTTTATAAATATCTTAATGTACCAATCAGTCCACATCTTTTGAAATTTAACTTTAAAAAATGTAATTTTTCTGTGCTGAATAATGCGTTTAATGCTATTGACTGGGTTAATGAACTAAAACATGCTGACACTTCATCAAGTTTTGATATTTTTGTCTGTCGGCTGTCTTCAATTTGTAATGAAATTATTCCAAAGTATAGGCCAAAAGCTTATAAGCTACCTTGGTATACAAACGGTCTTACTAAAATTAAGAATTTGCGAAGTAAGTTTTATAAAAAATTCTGTAAAACTAATCACTTTTTTCATTTCTACAAATATCGACACTATATGAGGGAATTCAACTTCCTCAATAAGTACCTCTATAGAAAGTATATCTCCAACTTTGAGTCCAACATTAAATCAAACCCAAAAGCCTTTTGGGATTATGTCAAATCCAAGAAAGGTTGCTCGGACATTCCCTCTACAATGATTCTTAATGAAAAAATATCGAATGACGGTATATCTACTGCAAACTTATTTGCAGAATTTTTTCAATCAAATTTTGAACCGTATCATAATCATAACTTTGAATTAAGTAGTGGTACTGATACTGGAATTAACTTTGGCTCTCTTTCTGTCACTGAAGATGATGTTTTAAGAGGTATTCATACACTTAAAGTTTCTTATACGGTTGACAACGATGGTTTGTCAGCCTGTATCCTAAAAAGGTGTGCTTTAAACCTAATTGGTCCACTTGCAATTATCTTTAATAAATCTTTGAATTCTGGTATTTTTTTGGATATTTGGAAAATGTCTTTTATAACACCAGTGCATAAATCTGGATCATAAAATAACGTTGCTAATTATAGACCCATTTCCAAACTATCTGCAATTTCAAAACTTTTCGAAATTATAGTAAAAGAAAAAATAATATTTGCGACCAAGGGTATCATTTCTCCCTGCCAACATGGATTTGTCCCAGGACGCTCGACTATATCAAACTTAGTTTTGTTCTCTGAGTATTGCATATCTGCGTTTTCTAATGGCTTTCAGGTTGACGTAATATATACAGACTTTTATAAAGCTTTTGATAAAGTTTCTCATGTTTTACTTATTAAAAAACTAAACAAATTAGGCTTTCACTCAACATTTTTAAGTTGGATCGAGTCTTATCTCTCTAATAGACAGTGTTACGTGTCTTTTGATAATTTCAAGTCCTTTTCCTTTAGTGCAACGTCTGGTGTTCCCCAAGGGAGTATTCTGGGTCCATTGTTATTTATTTTATTTATTAATGATATTCCATCTTTATTTGTACATTCTCAATGTCTTCTATATGCCGACGACCTGAAAATTTTTCTTCAAATTAGAAACCAATCTGATGTCTTCCGACTTCAAGATGAAGTTAACAAACTCTACACTTGGTCCTTGAGAAATAATCTTTTCTTAAATATAAAGAAATGCGCTTTTATGTCTTTTTCGAAAACCCAAATTATTAGTCCGTCCGAATATCATATTAATTACACGGTGTTATCTCATGTCCAACAATTTAAAGATCTTGGCGTTGTTTTTGATGCCAAGTTTACATTTAATTCACATCTAGATTTTATCATCCCGAAAGCCTATGCTTTGTTAGCATTTATTAGGCGTCAAACTTCTTCTTTCTCAGACTCGTACACATTTAAAACGCTGTATTTTAATCTTGTTCGTTCTCGGTTAGAATATGCATCAGTAATTTGGCATCCGTATTATGCTGCTCATAGCTTGCGCATTGAGCGTGTGCAGAAATCTTTTACTCGTTTTGTTTTTCGTACGCTTAGTCTGGAAGTTTCACTTCCCACATATAGTGAACGATGTCTTTTATTAAACATAAAGTCTTTAGAGAGTAGAAGAAACTTACTTTCACTACTTTTTGCTTATGATATAATTTCTGGATCAGTTGATTGTCCTGTACTTTTGGAAAAAATTGATTTTAATGTACCTGCTAGGGTGCTAAGAAATATTGATATTTTTTACCTACCAACTAGTCGCACTAATTATGTTGCTAATGCACCTATTTATAGGTCATTATCTCTTTATAATAATATTAATGTTGACCATTGTATAGATTTTTCAATCTCGAAGGAAGTTATGAGGCACTTATTAACCCCCCTGCGCATGAATTATCCCGGAGTAAACGCTTCCAAATGCATGAATTTTTTTAGACAATGATTTCCGAAAAGTCATGATTGGTATAGGGTTTTTTGGGGCGCTGAGTCCATTCCCGATATCTGTTGGGGCGAAAAAATCCCCCCAAGGGGTGAAAATGGGGGTTTAGGTGGTGGAAATTTGTGAGCAAGACAAAAACGAAAAAAAAAATAGAAAAAATTAAAAAAAAACAAAAATAAAAAAAAATTAAACAAGGGATGTATTAGAGACTTGGAGCCTCCACGCGGCACATCCTGGGTATATTTTTCCTTCTTGAAAATTATAGCTTATCCAAGTCTTACCAAAGATCTTGAATTTTTCGTTTCGTCAAATTTTTCAACCCCCGACCCCTATTTTCAACCCTTAAGAATTTATTTTCCTACCCAATAATGGCGGATTCAAATCCAGCGACCTCGAAAACCCCCAAGTACCAGATTCCAGCCCCGGGCTACGATTTTTCACGTCAGAAATGTTGCTTATTTTATTTCCGGACTCTCCCCTACCCCTGTTTTCAACCCCCCGAAATTTATTGACCATATCAGCAGGGTGTTATCTTGTAGAGGACATTTCACCCTTTAATTTGAGCCCTCGCGGGGGTCTCAAAGTTGTATAGATTCAGAGATATGCCCGTTTACTTTTGGACGAGTATACTCGTCATTCTGAATACGGAAGCGACTTCGTTTGGACGAGTATACTCGTCATTCTGAATACGGAAGCGACTTCGTTTGGACGAGTATACTCGGGACAGCGCGCAGGGGGGTTAAATCGAATTATTTAATTATAGTTATCTTTACATATAAGAGAAAATAAGTTTTTTATAATATTTATGTTAATATTTATTGTATTCTTTTAATCTATAAGGAAGTTGTATCCAAAGATTAAAATAAAAAATGAATAAATGAAAATGAAATGAATGTTGTGACATGATTTATTCTCTGGCCTTCTTGGTAGCATTTGCTGCAACCTACCAAAGTATTGTGACCGACAACACCGCATATGAAAGATCGTGCCGGGGTGTCACATATAAAAGCTCTCAATTGTATTGTCATTTCCCGGTTATGGATTTTGATTTCATTTTCTTTGAGGTTTTTCAGCTCATTTACTAAATCGTGTAAATACGTGTCCACGTTGTTTGGTTTTTTTTTTCCCGAGATAAGTCCCAATTAAAAAAACACTATCATTTCTTAGATTAGCAGCTCTTCCAATTATAGGCCATAGGCTTTCTGAGCTGCTTTTAAAAATTGGCAGTCCATCGGTACCAATATCCAAAATAATTTTGTTGTGCTCATATAATACACTTTTTAGTATTTTTTGTAATTGTTTTTCTAGTCCCACATGTGAGTATGAACCAGGTGATACAGTTCTTATCACTGCTTTTATGTTTTTTTTTTTTAAGTTCACCATTAAGACTGCTCGGTACAGTCAACCCTTCTGATTGCAGTACCTTTAACAGTGCATGAAATGATACCCTAGATGTGTTGTATTCACAGTACCATTTTTTTTGCGCTCACTTTGAAATTTGAACAATGAATGATGCACAAACTACTTTGTTCAAAAAACGCCTTTTCTTATTTTGCACACATTGTTTTAATTTATTTTAAGTATGTTTTTTTCTTTTATTATTTTTTATTTATAGCACTCTTACTTATTCCTTTTTAAGTCATGTTTTTTATTAATTTAATTTCTTAATCCTTAACTTTTTTAAAAAAAAAATTAATGTTGCGCCTACTTTGAAATTTGGACAGTGAATGATGACCAAACTTCTTTGTTCAAAAAACGCTTTTTCTATTAAAAACGTGTTCAATCATTATCCCGTTATGCTAAAAGTAACGGGAAATAATTCATATACAAAGCGACAAATTCGATCGACTCCTTCTCTTCTCACTTCCTTTTTTTCATTTTAGAAAGCGTTTCAAAATCAATCTCCTCAACGCGACAAATGCGTTCGACTCCTTCTCATCCCCTTCTTTTTTAATTTAAGAAGGAGTTTCAGAATTCATGCTAATGCAGCGATTAAAAAACGGGTAGAGTGCTTGGTTGGAAGCAATTCTGTCATTGCTTCTGATAAGAGGCCTTGAAAATTATTCTATTGGGAAACTCGATCAATCAATCTTTAATATTCCTGAGTGTAAAATAAAACTAGTAAGAAATAATCGTCGAATGGGCCAAAGTTAAAATTTTTACACAAAATATTCGCTTTTGTTTTTTGATAAAGTCACTCTGTATGGGGGGTAGGTGTGCTTTTCACTTGATTTCATTGAATTATATACTCAGAGTGTTAACGCCACTGGCGGTTTCCCGATGCTTGCACGCACGGTAGTATGCGTCTCATATGCGTCTACAATGCTGCTATGTATTTCTATTTTTCTTTTCGGCAGCGCTTCTCGCTGCTCTTATAAAAACTTTGTTAGTTTTGAGTTTTTAATAATAAAGTGACATCGGTCATAGAAGGTTTGAAAAACGCCGCGTTTTTATTTCGCTTTCTTTTAAAAAGTTGTTTTTTCCCCCCCACCTTCCAAAAAAAAAACTTGTAAAAAACATGATGTGCCTTTGCAGCAGCATCAACAAAATCAACACCAGCGTCATCACCAGCAGCAGCATCAACAACTGCAGCAACAACAACAACAACAAATCCACCAAATTTTTTTAAAGAAAAGGAAAAATTCAGGTAAGTTTTTTATTCTGAACATATTTTTGATTATATTTATATATATATTGTTTAAATTTATTGCACTAATAAAAGAAAAATAGTGACTTTTTTCTTTTTATAAATTTTACAAATTCGGTTCGTTTAATTCTTAAAGTGCAAGTTTTAGTTTGGCAAATTGTATATAAGCATATATATATATATCCAAATAAAATTGGCTGTAAAACGAATTGTATATATATTATATTATATACAAAGTTTCTTGAACTTGATACTTGCGGAGAATTATTATTTCCCGTTCGGAATTATTTTCTTAAAAAAAAAAGGTTTTTTTTGTGCTCTCGCTTTACGTTATAAAAAAGCCTAATTTGCATTTTTTTGTAAAAGTTACAAAAACAAAAATATCAATACACCGAGTTATATAAAATTTTTGGAGACGAAAGTAACCAAAAATTGCACTGAGCAGCCTTTCCGTACTCTGTCTCATTCATTTTTGCATTCCTCTTTGTGCGGTGTCCGCAGCGATCGACGCCAAGACCGCGTTTTGTGCTTGCTAATAGTAACCCCAAATTGTGTTTAAGAAATATTTACTCTCACGCGCTCAATTTAATTGTTTGCGTTCAAAGCTTAGACTGCATCAGTGTTGCCAGAGAGACGAACTAAAATTTACCACTATTTGGGGAAAAATTTACCACTTTCGAAGAAAATATACCTTTCTGAAATATAAAAATTAAAAAATTTTTAAATTATTAACAACCGTTATAATATTTTTGTTAGTAGTGGTCCTCATCAAAGCTCGCAATCTTGCATATTTGCTCAAATTTGCGTTCTCCATGTCATAAACACACCACGCATGTAACGAGTGTGTAAATCAGCTGTCATACGAGTCAATTCATACGAGGTTTACGAACTGAAAATGCATGGGAAATTTGCGAGCACCGCATAAACACTTTTTGTATGAAAAAAGAAAACAGATGATATACGCACTGGAAACTTGCGAGGTTTACGTGGTATGCGAGGCATTTGCGAGCTTTCATGAGGACCACTAGTATACATATTTTTATAAAGAAACAACAAAAACATGAAAAAAATAATATTTGTATCATTCACACACCGAAAAGCAACGCTGATCCGACAACCAACAACCGCTTCTATTCTGGACGTGTTCTCAGCGGATTTCTCCGAGAGAGGATTGCCAACCGGCAGCCGCTTTGGTTCTACTCGGGCTTTTAAACTGCTTGTGAATATGTTTAGGTAGGTAACAGTGCCGCCAATAACTCAAAAAATTAACAAGTTTGAAAGAATTATTATTTTCGCAAAATTTACCACTTTTGGTAAAAAATTACATTTTTTTACCTCTGCCCAAAAAATGAGTCAAAAATTACCTCAATTTGGGAAATGTACCTCAATTTGGCAACACTGGACTGCATTTCGTGCCTGCTGCGCTTGATGAACAGCTCTTTAGCTGGCAGCATATACTTGTAGTTAAGAGAGTAAATAAGACGCACAGTGGGACCAAGGGATAAATTTACAAGCAAAATTGACTTGGTCTATTTTCGTAGGAAAATTGCACTGTGGGCAAAATACAATATTTAGCAATCACAATTTATTGGAATTAAAAGAAAAAATATAAATAATTAATATAATATATATTAAAAAAAAATTTTATTTTCTTCTCCAAAAGAGGGGAAAATAAAAATCAAATAAATGTAAATAAATAAAAATAAATCAAATATTATCGAAATATAAAATATTTTACAAAATAATTTTCTGTGATAAGAACAGAGTTCCATTAAAAATATATTGTAACGTATACAATATATTATTTTGTATTTTCTTTTTTTTTTGGATTCGCACTGGAGGTAAGGAAACTTCTAAAGATACATATGCCCGTGCTATATGCATGCATTCTAGATCCCGCCCGGATCAGCCGGGACATACAGAATGCGCCTATGTACTAAAACTTACCCCCTGTTGGCGATTACAAGTTTCCGCTAAGCACATTATTGACTTTTCAGCAGAAATTATGACAAAATAAAAATTAACGCGGGTTTATTAATTAAAAAAATGTAAGTAAACAAAACCGAACGACCATTTTGTCTAAAAAAATGAAACAGTAATAAAAAGTAATCAATAATTGTCCAAAATTTACACCCTGAGGTCAAGACAAAATATGACCAAAAAACTGTATTCTTATTTCTATAAGTTGGTTTGCTGCATCTGTCCAACCCAAGAACCTGCGTGGAAAAAAAATCCAGTTCTTATTCACCAAAACAAATCCAAACATAACGCAGATATATACGTATTTATATGAACAAACAAAAATATAACATATATTCGGGCCGCTGAACAATTTAGGAGCACCGTGCTAATGTTATTATTTGGACAAGCATTTTGGCCAACGCAGGCAAAAACTTGTGTGGAAAAGAGAACTACTCTGGCCCACAAACCATGAGACAAAAAATATTTGGTCTAGTTTTAAACACAGGGAGTAACCTGAGCACACAAAACCCAACTCATTATAAAATTAAGAAAAATTATGTCAACAACATGGCATGCTACTCTTATTCGGTGATGTTTACTTCACAAAATATAATATGTAAAAGAAAAACCGACAACTCTGAATTTTTAAAGCCAACATTATTACCGATATCACGATATAATCAGCCGCGTATATTTTTGAGATAAAAATAAATAAAATGAAATTAAGTGTTTAAATGTAAAGTTATTTTACGTTTTAATACATCCACCGAATCACACAAATTTTTAAATTATAGTTACTTTTGAAATCACTACACATACAACGAAAAGGGTCGTGAAAAGCGTAATTTGAACTGCACTGACCAAACTTAAAAAAAAGAAAATTTCTAGATCCTCTGCTCGGAATGTTGAAGTTTAGAGATGAGAGGAGATATTCGGATTCGATCTCACCACAAAATAATTTGAATACGAAGGTAACATTTAGCATTATTCTCCTGCTTCTTAGGGAAGGCAGTTAAATAAGTCCAAGACGGGTCTCATACGAAGGAAGAACAATATTAGGGTTCCAACGTTGATGACGTAGAGCGAAAAGTAAAAACTGTTCTTGAACCGATTCTATTGCATCGATGTGGACAGTGTATTGTGGATTCCAAATTACACACGCATATTCGAGAATGGGCCTAACGAGAGATATATATAGCAACTTAGTAGTAAAGGGATCATTGAATTCTTTAGCCCATCTTTTAATGAAGCCAAGGACACCTCTAGCCTTATTTACCACCATATTAATGTGGAGATTGAAGCTTAGTTTTGGATCCATAATTACATCGAGTTCGACAAAAGTATTAACAATTTCTAAGTTAATGTTATTGATAGCGTAATCTATGCAATGAGGAGTTCGAATGCGTGCGAATGTCATTTGGTTACATTTAACTTAAGTTAAGATTTAAAATGTTAAATTTACACCAGTCCACTAGTCTATTTAGATCAGATTGCAAACGTTGTTGTTCGTTAGGTGCTTTGTAGATAAAAAAAAGTTTCACGTCGCCAGCGAACATTAAGATGTCATTGTGTTTAATTACTGAAGGAAGGTCATTGATAAATAGTAAGAATAAAACCGGTCCGAGATGACTACCCTGCGGAACACCTGATTTGACCAAAATATGTTTTGAAAGAGAATTTTTATATGTAGCCCTTTGTGTACGTTGCGATAAATATGATTTAATCCAGTTTAACAATATTATAACAGTATTATAAGTTTATTGTATATATATAATTTCAATTATAAGTCCACACTTCTGTTGCTTATTTTTTATAGCAATTTTCTTTGTTGTTGTTCACATTTTTGAATAAAAATTTGTGCATTTTTTTTATACATTGTTTTTAAATATTAAATATTTTAACAAGACAGTGATACAAAATGTCAACTTTAAAAACATTTATTCGTCTGTCCGATGCGCTGGTTGAGTTTGAAACGGAGTTGAATGCCGTGGAAACGCATGATGTTTTCTCCCTGAAGGCTCAAAATGAAGAGCTAAAAGCCCAGTGGAAAAAAGTCAAAGCTGCTTATGATGCTTGCTTGGAGAAAACAATTAATGACGACGATTCAGAAGTTGAATCAATTAAAAAGAAGGATCGCGCTTTTGTGATTAAGAGATTGTGAGAAAATCTCCTCTAACCAATGATGGTTTGGTTATAGCTTGGCAAAATTTTTCTGACCGATACGAAAGTAAGCGTATACAGCCAATTAAAAATTTTATTCAATTTATCCCATGTGCCAAAAGAATCTGGCACAGAACTCAAAAAACTTCAGAGAGATATCAATTGTATTTTTGCTCTAAAAATGCACAACATTGATATCAGCAACTGGTACGCAATCTTTGTCTACCAATACTCGACAAGATTGCCTGAGATTACGCTCTCGTTATTGGAGCAATCCATTTCGATTAAAAATGATATTCCGAAATGGACAGATCTCGACGCTTTCCTCACAACTAGGTTTTAAACTCTTGAAACCGTGTCTGATATTCGCAGCTCTAGCGGCGCAATACCCAGACAGAACCTCAATTCGTCCTCCTCCAAGTCAAAACCAAGCCAGAGTAATTCATCTGGTAAAAAATTAAATACTTATCAAATTAAAATTACTTCTCCGAATTGTAAGCTGTGCTCTACAGAACAGCATGCACTCCGCTTTTGTCCTCGTGTTCTGAGAATGGACCAAATAGTCGGCTTGCAATGGTTCGCAAAAATAAACTTTGCCTCAATTACTTAGCACATTCTCATGAAGTGAAAGAGTGCAAGAGTCAGTATTCTTGTGTGAGGTGCAAACAACGTCATAACACTCTCTTGCATCGAGACTCGACTACATCCCTATCCCCAGCTTCGAGTGTTGACTCAAGTAGGTTAAGCTCTCGACCCAATCCCCCGCACTCTAACACACTAACTCATTCTACACAAATACAGTCCACTAGCAATGACGTTCAATCATGCTTCGCTACCACTACCAGGCACGTATTGCTTGGTACAGCAATGGTGACCGTATGTCACCTAGGATCAGCTTACACAACTAGAGCTCTTATCGACTCTGGCTCTGAAGGTTCGTTTATATCTGAAAGATTGCAGAAGCTATTGAAGTTATAAGCTTCTAAGAAGTTAGAAGCCACAAGAGCAGTACGAGCTCAAGTTAATAACGCAGTTTCAGAGCAAGTGACAAAAGCTTGCGAAATCATTCTCAGTTCGCCTAAAAATAGGCAATTTCAAATAGAAGCCACAGCTTTTGTGCTGTCACGCTTAACTAGGAACCTGTCGTCATGCTCTATTGATCCCTCTTTGTGCAAGTGTTTGCCAGATTTACAATTGGCAGACCCACATTTCTTTAAAAGCGATCAAATTGATGTATTATTCGGTGGCGATTTGTACCCTGCGATAATTCTAGATAGAATTCTAAGAAATGTTCTTGGTTCACAGATCGCACGTTTTTGGGAGTTGGAACTACCTAAAAAACAATTTCTATCCCAGTCTGATAAGTTTTGTGAGGAAACTATCAAAAAACACGATAACAAAGGTCGATACATAGTTACCTTACCTTTAAAAGTACCTTTTAAAAAAAATAAATTATTTTATTTGAATTAAAATAATTTTTCTGTACAGCCGCTATCTCTCTGCAGACAATGGCAAACCTCAGAGAGTAATAAAAATGCCATGTAAAGCTTCTTGAGAACAAGAACATTCCCTTCATCGCCGTTCGGAGTCGGCGTTAAACCTGTAGGTCCTGTTCTCGGTCAATTGTGTACAAACTTAATAACACGCACAACACAATTGATCATAAGAAGCTAGGTCAAATTCCTTTCAAGGGCTGAAATGGCAAGTTATTTTTTTTTTTTTTACCTTTTAAAAGTGGATTTCCAGATGATATTAATCTTACATTTTCTCGAGGCATAGCCTTCAAGCAATGGGCTAGAAGTGAGACTCGATTGAATAAAAATGCAAACTTAAAGAAACAGTATGAAGAAGTGGTAAATGAGTACCTTCAATTGGGTCACATGAGAAAAGTTCCTTCACGAACATTTGAAAGGTCGCCATCTCATTATTTTTTACCTCATAATGTGGAAATAAAGCCAGAGAGTACTACAACGAAAGTTCGGGTAGTATTCAACGCATCAAGTCCCACTTCAAATGGAGTCAGTTTGAAAGATATGCTGCACGCAGGCCCAGTTCTTCAAGCGGATTTAACGCTTCTGGTGTTGAAATGGCGGTTTTTCAAATACGTATTTAATGGCGACATCCAGCAGATGTACCGCCAGATTCTGGTTGACCCAAAACATTCTGTTTTCCAATAAATTCTATGTAGAAGTTCGCCTGATGAGTTGATTCTGAACTTAAACAGTCACCTTTGGCCTAAAATGTGCTCCATATCTAGCAATTAGAACCATGCTGCAATTAGCACATGATGTTCAACAGCAGTATCCTCTCGCTGCAAAAATTTTGCGACATTTCACATATGTCGATGATGCCTTAGCTAGAGCTCATGATGTTGAAAGCGCAATTAAAGCTAGAAATGAGCTTATCTCGGCTTTAGACTCTGCAGGTTTTACGATGCGAAAGTGGATTGCGAATGCTTCCATCATTTTAGCAGACTTGCCTACAGAGCATCTTTTGCATAAAGACTTCTTAAATTTAGAAGATACAAGCTGTGCCAAGGCATTAGGAATTCGTTGGAATGCCACTTCGGATTTATTCTATTTTACTTTCAAGCGTCTCGAAATTAAATCATCTTATACAAAACGTATAAGATCTGATCCTGCAGATTGGTTGGCACATATAGTGGTGACAGCGAAAATTATAATGCAGCGTATTTGGTTGGATGAGATAGATTGGGATGAAGATCTCCCTGCGCATAGTTTTCAGTCTTGGCAAACATTTTTGCTAGATTATGAAAACATTAACGATATTCGCATACCACGTTTGTTGGGTTTTCACCTGAATCCGACGTAGAGTTTCACGCGTTTTGTGATGCTTCTGAAAAGGCATATGCTGCGTCGATTTATATTCGTGGGAAGCAAAATGATGGCATAGTCAGTCATCTGCTGTATGCAAAAAGTAAAGTTACTCCAGTCAAGGCGATCTCACTACCTCGTCTTGAATTATGTGGTGCAGGCCTCCTCGCAGATATGGTATGGATTCATTACTATCGCACCTTGATATAGAACGGCATCGTTTATATTGTTGGACTGATTCAACAATAGTGCTTGCCTGGCTTTGTAAGCCTCTATGTTCCTGGACAACCTTCGTAGCCAATAGAGTATCAAAAGTGGCAGAGAAGGTAGGAATCCACAATTGGTTTCATGTAGATACACATGAAAACCCTGCAGATTTGGCAACGCGTGGAGCTACGCCACAAGAGTTAGTTGAGAACACTCTTTGGCAGCATGGACCTTCTCGCTCGAACGATCGGCTTGGCCAAGAATGACTCCATCCCTAGCTCTGGAAACTTAGCTTGAGCGCAAAGCTGTAAAGTTCACTTTGCATATTTTTCGGAATATGAAGATATTCTAGAGTGTTTCTCTTCGCTATCGCGCGGATTTAGAGTGTTAGCTTACGTGTTTCGCTTTCTGCATCGCACGCATCCAAAGTGTCGTGCGTCTTTTTCAAAAAAATCAGTGTGCCTTGAAGCTGCTAAAATTAAATTCGTGAAAACACGATCGGCACTTCTATGTCAAAAAATAGCTTTTCCAAACGAATATCACTTTTTGGAAACTAAACATATAATTAGAGCTAAGAGTCCTATTCTCGCTCTAAATCCTCTGTTGAACAACCATGGCAATTTAATCCGTGTTGGTGGAAGGCACGCCTCATCACCAGTGTTATCATATGATGAAAGGCACCCAATCATATTACCATATAATTGCCACTTTTCACGCCTTTTAGTACGTTTCGTCCATGAAATTTCGCTTCATGGATGGAATCAATTAGTGCTTCGACTTATTCGAATGCAATATTGGATCCCACGTGCTAAAAATCTCATTCGATTAACTCTACATAATTGTAAAACCTGTGTTGTACACATGAAACGCCAAAGAACACAAATAATGGCTGCGCTGCCAGCTGAGCGAACGGTTATTTCACGGCCTTTTGCTGCGACTGGTATTGACTTCGCTGGTCCATTCGACATAAAAAGCTACATAGGTAGATCTTGTCAAACCAGCAAGGGCTTTGTTTGTTTATTTGTGTGCTTTTCTACGAAGGCCATTCATCTTGAGGCCACTAGCTA
Source organism: Pherbina coryleti (assembly GCA_943735915.1). Lineage (NCBI taxonomy): Eukaryota > Metazoa > Arthropoda > Insecta > Diptera > Sciomyzidae > Pherbina > Pherbina coryleti. The sequence goes on along the minus strand of OX030951.1, from coordinate 97,658,203 downwards.
TTTATCAACCACCACTTTCCTGGCAGGTGTTTCGGATTGCAGCGAGACGTGGCTAGCCCGAAAACGTGTACTCCGACAATGGTACAAACTTTGTGGGGGCCTGAAACTCTCTTAAAAAAGATTTCAAAGCCTTCTTAACAGCGTCGTATGATGCAATACTATCTCAGTATTCACATCAAGAAATTGCATGGCATTTTATTCTCGCTGGTGTTCCCCATATGGGAGGCTTATGGGAAGCTGGAGTAAAAAGCCTTAAAACGCATTTCAAGAAGATGGCCGGAAGTATGAAATGAAGTATGACCTAGCTCCGTCACCTTTAATTTTTCTCTTAATTGTTTCTTTTCTCTTATTTTCTTTTCTATTCTTTTCATTTCTTTTTTGTTTTTGTTCCGTCTCGTTTCAGGATGTCTACTACCAACACTGTACGCGACTTGATCGAAGAGATGCTCCTGCAGATGGACTCTGAGGTGGCTATGAGTGAGCCCGATACGGTGCGCGAGGATGCACCAGTTCCGGCAGCCAGCGTACTCCAGCCACAATCCTCGGTGCGGACCGTGCTGTCCCGCATGGTCCCCGTCGTGATGCGCAGCGTCATCGTCGAGGGACAAATTCCCGAAGCGGTCTCCCCCCACAAGACCAGAAACGACGAGCCTCCAGAGAGTGGTCTCTCTCCTCCCCACAGTGTTGGTAAGTACTTGGGCCAACGGAAGAACGGTCCAAGAGCGAGCTCTGCTTGTTTCCTACTTCCGCAAACGCGAGTGGCCAGAGAACTTCTATAATCGATGGAAGGGAAGTCTGCACGCTCTCGCTTCGTGGCAGATATGGCTCGTCGGTCAACATAGAGACGACAGCGGTGATCGATAGGCGCTTAGAAGTTATGACGCCGTCCAAGGACATCGATGAGAGGATCAGTCAGAGCTATCCTAACATTAATCTGGCTAATCCTCATTTCTACAAAAGGTCGCCGGTCCCGATCCTGCTGCGTATAGACGTGTACTCCCAGGTCATACAGCCTGGCATTCTACCAGCTGGTTTTATCATGCCGTTGGCCCAAATTTCGATCTTCGGTTGGGTCTTATCAGGACAGGGTGCCTGGTAACGTCATGCATTTTTGCAAGGCGGGCGGCATGTTAACGCCACTGGCGGTTTCCCGATGCTGGCACGGTAGTATGCGTCTCATATGCGTCTACAATGCTGCTATGTATTTCTATTTTTCTTTTGGGCAGCGCTTCTCGCTGCTCTTATAAAAACTTTGTTAGTTTTAAGTTTTTAATAATAAAGTGACAGCGGTCATAGAAGGTTTGAAAAACGCCGCGTTTTTATTTCGCTTTCTTTTAAAAAGTTGTTTTTTCCCCCCCACCGATATCTACAGAAAACTACACAGAGTTCATATTAAAGCTTATTTGTAAAATAGTCCATATATTAATTTTTGTGGAATTAAAATAGATTTTGTCTTTTTGGTAAAGTCACTTTGTATGCGAGGTAGGCGTGGTTTTTATTCGATTTGGTTGAATTTCATACACAGAGTACATTAGGGTGATTAACCATGCAGTAGTCGCGCGGATTACATATCGTTAGCTGAAATGCAAACGGCCCTAACTAACAAAAAAATCAAAATTAGTTTTTTGATTGATTATGATGTATTTATTCAAACTACATGTTCATACCGAATTACAGAGTCCTACGATTAAAAATAGTTGTTTTATTAACGAAATACAAAACGCCCTTACAACAAAGTGTTAGTTTTGATAAATGCTAAAAGCCCTAACTACACACAAAAACAAACACCAGACAATACAAACACGTGCTTTGAACCGTTACACCGTTTTGCATTGTAGTAGGCAACACATCCCAATAAACATCGCCTCAAGCAGTGAAAATGTTTATTGGGAGTAAACACAATTATAGTTTGTATTGAATACTGCACGTGTTTTGGAAATTGATGATCTATTTATATGGAAATAGTCATAAATCTCAGCATTGAACTATAATTTAATTGTTCAAACTTTAAACAATATAATACATACGTATTGTAAATGCGTAAGAGTTTTTACGAATTCTAATTCGTTTGAATTAGATTAATGTTTGATATGTTTAGGTTACTGTTTTTCCTTTTGTTTTAAAGTGTGTTATAATTTGTATTTTTAATGTTTAAGTTAAGTGAACTTGTTATGTTGTATGTTTTATGTGTTAACTGTCGCGAACGCTTAGAACTCAAACTATCGTATATCAAGTATAAATTTCAAGTGTCTGTTCCAATTTATTTTATATTCATCTTAAGCCTAATACATGGTAATTCAGCATTATTTATTATTCAGCAAATTTATGTATGTACACCAAGTGTTGCTGTGCACAAATAATAGTAGTAAATAAAGAAGTAGTAAATATAAGTAATTAAAAAAATGAAATTTGAGTTGAAGGGTCTTGGTAGCTTCAAGAGTGTTGTCCTGGCAATACAGCTAGCTTGTGTATTGGACGTTTATAGCTTCCGGCACTGGTTCTTATGTCCGCAACAGGAACCTTGCCGTCTTGTCCTGTGGTTACGGCTTCTACTCTGCCGAGAAGCCATGGCTGTGGAGGGACGTGCTCCTCGTGCACCACGACCAATTGTCCAATTGCGAGGTTGGGCTGCTCGACCATCCATTTGTTGCGGGACTGCAGGCTGAGCACGTACTCTCTCGACCAACATCGCCAAAACCTGCGTTTGAGCTCGCATAATATCCGCCATCTCTGCAAATATGCCAGCTTGTTGTCGGGTACGGCGAGCGCGGATTCGGGCGGCAGCGTGCGCAGAGAACCCCCTATTAGCAGATAAGCTGGAGTTAGGGCTTCGATGTTGTTCGGGTCATTGGCGCGATTGGTCGAGAGTTGAGTACTGCCTCGACTTCGGATAGCACTGTCTGCAGCTCTTCGTTGGTGAGCAGAGCGCTGCCCATTGTCCTCAGTAGCAGGTGCTTGGCAGACTTGACAGCTGCTTCCCATACACCTCCGAAGTGTGGCGCTCTGGGAGCTATGAAGACAAAGTCGGTTCCCTGTCCTGCGGCGTATGAGACGAGCCTGGCTTTCTCCTTCTCGAACGCCTCTTGGAGCTCTCGCAGCTTCCGACTGGCTCCCACCAAGCTCGTCGCATTGTCGCAATACAGCTTCTGGGAAAGACCGCGCCGTCCGATGAACCTTTTAAAAGAAAGAATAAAGCAATCAGAAGACAAATCTGTAACTAGTTCTAAATGGACAGCTTTCGACGTGAAACAAACAAACACTGCAATGTAAGTCTTTACTGGTGGTCTGCCGCAAATTTTAAGCGTGGTGTATATCGGACCGCAGTAATCTACACCGCTTATTAAAAAGGGGCGCAGTGCGCTCACGCGATCAGACGGCAAATTTCCCATTATTTGAGTAAGCAACTTTGGCTTATATCGAAAACAATGGATGCAGGTTCTTACGGTTTTACTGCAAGCTTCTTGTGCATTAATAAGCCAAATTTTTTGGCGGAGAAGTGCTACTAAAGCCTTTGGACCAGAATGACAATTGCTTATGTGCAGATACCGTAGGTATATTTCAACAAAATGCGATTTTTTCGGCATAAGCAGTGGAAATTTCGAGTCGTATTGAATTGGTGCGTTTAGAAGACGACCGCCAACACGAAGTAGATAAAATGACTGACTTTCGTGTTCCATCTCGTGAATGAATGGAGTTAATTTTTGATAACTGGGCGGCAGCAACTGTGACTTTTTCAGCTTATGGAGTATGTCTGAAAATTCATGCCTTTGAATAATTTCGATGACTTTCAGAAAAGCCCAATTTAATTCCTTTGCAGTTGGAGTAAGTGATATATTCTCGTTTCTTTTTGACCTGTTACAAAAACGGAATATGTAAGTGAATATCCTCAGTAATCTGGTATAGCACGACTGGCTAGAAATTAGTTTTAAGATTCTATCTTCAGTTTCTTCAACTGCAAGTAGCACCGATTTGATCTTTTTCTTTTCTAAGTTGTTTTTGTCTGGCGACAAATCAAAATGATGATTTGCACGCCAAGTGCCTTCATTTTGAAGCAGATATAATGGACCATTAAACCATATAGAGTCGTTTAACTCGTCAACATTACATCCTCTGGAGACTATGTCTGCAGGATTTTGCTTTGATGGCACATGTCGCCAAGAAACTTCATTTGACCACTCTTGTATTTCGGATACTCGATTTGCAACAAATATTGTCAGAGAGCTTGGATGAGTTTTTATCCAATGTAATGTAATTTCTGAATCTGTCCAGAAATATACCTTCTCGACTCCACAATTAAGTAATGACTTTACTCGCATCCAGAGTTTAGCCAACAAATGCGCTGCACAGAGCTCAAGCCTTGGTAAAGATTTCGTTTTGAGCGGAGCAACCTTTGACTTTGCAGTCAAAAGTTCAGAATGAATGCCAGTTGAATCATGGCTTCGAACATAGATACAACATCCGTAAGCTCTGACTGAAGCATCAGCGAAGCCATGAATTTGACACTTTGAGTTGGGATGCGTATATACGTAGCGCGGAATTGTTATTGAATGTAATGGAGTCAAATTGCATTTGAAGCTTTCCCAACTGGTATCGAGGCGCATAGGGATTGACTCGTCCCAATCGAGTTTTTGAAGCCAAAGTTCTTGCAATAAGATTTTTGCTTTGGTTACAATTGGACATAGAAGTCCGAGAGGATCGAAAAGACGAGCTGAAACTGACAATGTGTTTCTTTTTGTTGCCCGCAAATCGTGAAAGTTTTCTTCCAAATGAAACTTAAAGGTATCATTCTTCGGAACCCAATGTATCCCTAGCGCCTTTGTGGAGTCGGAGTCGTTGAACTGCAATGATTTTTCTAATTTTTCAGCACTCTCATAGGACGCGTGGTTTGAAAACCACTTCGCGAGCTGATCCTGCTGAATCAAGAATTTGAGTGACTTGCCTTAGAATTGTATCGAGATCTTCAAAGCTGTCAGCTGCAGTGAGCAAGTCATCTACATAAAAATCGTTGCGAATAGTCTTTGATCCAACTGGATGTGAATCTCTGAATTGATCACTTAAGAAATTCAAGCAGCGTGTAGCCAGAAATGGTGCAGATGAGGTACCATACGTTACGGTATTGAGTTGGTATATTTGCAACTCATTTGCTGAATTTTCCCTCCAGAGAATTAGTTGATATTTCCTATCTGCCTCGTCAATTTGGACTTGACGGTACATTTTCGTGATGTCAGCAGTAATTGCGTATTTGTGCATCCGAAAGCGGATCAAAGTTGAAAACAATTCTTCTTGAATCGTCGGTCCAACCATTAGAGCGTCATTTAATGACAACTGGGTTGATGTTCGACAAGAAGCGTCAAACACTACTCGCAGTTTTGTAGACGTACTCTGTGGTCTTAAGACGCATTGGTGCGGTATAAAATAGTGTGGACTACTAGAAAACGTATTTTTAGTTAGAGACATATGACCGAAGTCAAGGTACTCTTTCCTTAAGTCCATATACAGATCTCGCAGCTTAGTATCCTTTGACAGCTTTCGTTCTAATGACAAGAAACGTCTTTTCGCTGTATCAAATGATATACCAAGTGAGCTGGGATCAGACTTGAAAGGCAATTGTTAAGAACCAACAGGGTCTCAACGATTAATGTAGCGCAAGTCTTTAGTAGAACGCGCATTAATTGTTTAACCTACATATTGATGAAGTTTATGCAGTGTAAGCTAAAAAACATTTAAACCATTCATAGTCGCTAACAATGCTTAGCATGCATTAATTTATTATGTTATTATTTTTCTTGCTTTGTATTTTATTTGTAAATATCTTTTTGCTTAATTGTAATATTTGGTGTTATTATTGCTTAACATGTAATATTAAACTTTCACATTAATTCTTATGTTAATTTGATTTTGTATTATAAGCATTCTGTACCTATAAAAGGTTCAATTAATAAACATATTATTCATTACGTAAAACCTAGTCAAAGTGTTTTAAGTATTCAAGCCCTGCTTAATCGGTTTCAAGTGCCAATTAAGTGTTTTATCCAAAGCCCTGCTTAATTGGTTCCAAGTGCCAATTAAGTGCCCGTCTTTATCAATTCAAGTGTTGATAAAGGTTCTGTTGGAATCATCTAGGATTCCAACATTTTGGTGACCCCGACGTGATCGCGACACAGCCTTCAATCAAGTCAGCAGAAATATCGCTAGTGGACATCTATAGTCGTCATCAACATCAACATTATCAACATCGGTCTATTCAATCATGGCCAAGCTGCAAGAAGTCATTGAGAATCAACAGGCCACTGGCCAAGAAATTCAGCGAATCATCATAAATTTCAAAAAGGATTCATCCAGCCGCAAGTCTTCGAAAACATATTTTGAGGATAAGCTTTCTCGACTTCAAGAACTCTTCGATAAATTTGAAGATCAGGACACAATTATAAGAGAACACTCCAAGGAACCACTAGATCTCGAGTATTTTTCTGAAGACTTTTATGGTAAAATAGCAACCATAGCTAAAAAATATATCAGTGAGTTTTCGATGATAATCGAGACTTGGCGTTCTGAGCACAACTTATCTCAAAACAATCAACCATCAGCATTGTCGGAACCGCAACAGAGCTATGACAATCAAAAGATACAAGCAACAGGTGCACCAGAAAACATTTCTACAAATGCAACAAGCATTATAAGAAAACAAGATGCCATTATTGAATCATTACAACGTCAACTGGCATCAATACCAACACAAATTGAACTTACTCACTCTCAATTTTGGGAGGTTAAGATTAAAATTATAACAAAACTCTGGGAGCAAGTCGAACAGCTACACTATTCGATTCACGAAATATGCCAAAATCCCACTGAATTTGGGTACAATTTAGAAGCATACATTGAGCTTGAGAACTGCACACAAACCAAGCTCATTGCTAGTGGAACAACCACAGTGCGATACAGCATGTGCCAATAACATTAAGCAGTTGCATGACGTCACCAGAGAATGCTTATTTGCTTTGCAGAATTTGGAAATAGAAACTGATTCATGGGATCCTTTGCTCATTCATCTGTTGCTAAAGAAGTTGGATAAGCAAAGTCTGATGCTGTTTGAACAATCACTGAGCAATCCTACCCAAACTCCGTCAATGAATTCGTTTTTGAAGTTTTTGGAAGGAAGATTCCGTTATTTCGAAGCAGTTAGCCGCAAAAATGTTCCATCACAAGGAAGACCAAATCAGGCAAATACATTTGTAACAACTTCAACCAGTAAGACTGTCGAAGTATCTTGCAAATGCTGCAAAAATGGGTCACATCCTCTCTTCGCATGCAGGCAATTCCTACAACTATCAGCAACTGATCGCATCAAGTTTGTTCAATCGCAACGACTTTGTACAAACTGCTTGAGAGCTGGGCATAAACAACAAGCATGCACAAGCAGAACCTGCAGCAAGTGCAACATAAAGCACAACACACTCCTACATGTCGATAGGGCAACACAACCGCCACCATCACCATCAGCCGATTGTAACAATGCATCATCGTCGGTATCATTAAGCACATCGAGTAAACCAACGCAAAGGGGTTACGTTTTACTCAGCACCGCACGAGTGATTCTGGAATCTACATCTGGTAGAACAATTGAATGCAGAGCTATCCTAGATTCCGGGTCACAAATAAATATCATCTCCGAGCGAATCATCAAGATATTAGGAATAAATTGCAAACAAACGTCTTTTCAAATTGAAGGAATAGGAGAGGGAACAAAAATTGCTCACAAAAGAGTGTTCCTTACACTTAGTGTTCTTAGTTACACTAAGATCCAGGTTAAATAAATTTTCTGCACCCCTTGAGGCTTTTGCGTTACCCAACATTGTGTCCGACCAACCAACACACAAGTTAGATTCATCAAATTGGAAAATTCCAGCAAACATAGAACTCGCCGATGCAAGGTTTCATCAGCCAGGTAAGATTGATGTCCTTTTGGGAGCAGAATTCTTTTTTCAAATACTGACAAGCGGAAAATTGAAAATTCATAATAATGGTCCAACTCTTCAGAACACAGTCTTTGGATGGATTGCCTTCGGAAAGATTGACAGCTCTTCACAACAACTGGCCACCTGCGGCATCGCTACTGAGAACGACGTAAACCTCAACAATCAGCTGAAGAAATTCTGGGAATTAGAAGAAATCGTCTCACCCCACGATAAATTCACAGAATCTCAACGTAAATGTGAAGATCTCTTCAATTTACAAACAAAAAGAAATACAGAAGGACGCTTTATTGTAAAGTTTCCATTCATGGAAGATCCTGCATTATTAGGAGACTCCATGCACATAGCCACTAATCGTTTTTATGCATTAGAAAAACGACTAGCACAAAAACCTCAAGTTAAGGCAGCGTACATACAGTTCATGCGGGATTATGAAACACTTGGTCATATGCAAAGGTTAGACAGAAATCTGCTCTTGTCACCACATTTTTGTATACCACATCATTATGTCCTTAAACCAGAAAGTTCCACAACTAAGTTGAGAGTTGTATTCGACGCTTCCGCCAAAACCTCATCAGGCTACTCATTAAATGACATAATGTACAACGGACCTGTGGTACAAAGCGAGCTGTCTTCAGTATTGCTTCGGTTTAGAACTCCAGGTTTTGTATTTAACACTGACATTGAAAAAATGTACCGTCAAATACTTATCAACGATGAAGATCAACAGTTTCAAACAATAGTCTGGAGAGAGGATTCCAAGAAACAACTGAACTACTATCAACTTAAAACGGTGACTTACGGAACCAGGTCAGCCCCCTATCTTGCAACAAAGTACTTACAACAATTGGCGACTCATTTCTCCCACAATTTACCACTCGGATCAAGGGCATTATCTCACGATTTCTATGTCGATGATGGTTTGATCGGTTCAAACAGTCTAAATGAATTAATTGAAACCCAGAAACAACTCATCAAGATTTTATCAACAGCAGGTTTCAAATTGCAAAAATGGTGTGCCAATCATCCAAGTTTACTGCAAGGCCTTTCAATCAAGGATCAAGAAGTAGATTTAAATTTTGAGGATGAAGATAATGCAACAATCAAAACGCTTGGTCTTATCTGGCATCCAAAGGCTGACACGCTTCACATAAAGGTTATTCCGAAGGAAATCACTACTGTAACAATGAGAACTGTATCATCAGAACTGGCACGTCTTTATGATCCAATGGGCCTGGTTGCACCAGTAGTTGTAACAGCCAAAATATACATTCAAGAATTATGGCAATTAAAATTGACATGGGATGAGCCTGTTTCTACAGAATTTCGTGATAAATGGTTATCATTTTATCATAAGTTGCCAATGCTTAATGAAGTTCATTTTCCTCGACACATATTCAAAGGGCAGACGCTTCTGAAAAGGCCTACGGTGCTGTTATCTACATACGCTCGAAATTTCCCAACGGATCAATAACAGTCAACCTATTGTGCTCTTAGTCTCGAGTAGCTCCGATAAAAACACAGACTATACCCAGACTCGAACTGTGTGCAGCATTACTTTGCGCCGAACTCATGGCAAAAATAAAAAATGATCTAGAATACAATAATCATCCAACCTACTATTGGACAGACTCACAAATTGTCTTGTCCTGGCTTCACTCTTCTCCTGCAAGCTTTCACACATTTGTTGCAAACAGAATTGCAAAGATTCACGAGTTGACTAACAAACAGCAATGGTATCATGTACCATCAAAACAAAATCCTGCTGACGTGTTATCCAGAGGGATAATGCCAAATCAGCTGAAGACCTGCTTATTGTGGTTTCACGGACCTATTTTTCTGCATGGAGAAGAAACTGTCTGGCCATCACCATTTCGAGCAGATCTGAAAATAGACACAGACGAAGAAAGGAAATTCAAGAGTCACACATTAGTTGTCACCAACGCACCATTAGGACAAACTATCTATAACATCAATCACCATAACTCGTTCCGAACGCTTCAAAGGATTGTAGCCTTTATAATTCGTTTTCTCAAACACTTACAAGGAATACCACCTGGAAACGAACTTCAATTATCACCACAAGAACTCGATGATTCCCTGACTCTCATCATAAAGACAGTACAACAGTCGGAATTTAGTGAAGAAATCAAGTCATTATCAAAACACGAGCAAGTGCACAAATCAAGCTCATTAGCAACCTTGGACCCGTTTTTGGATGCCAAGGGAGTGATAAGAGTAGGAGGTCGCTTGGCATCATCGTCATTAAGTTACAATGCAAAACACCCAATGCTTGTTCCATACAACGACAAGATAATAAAATTACTGTTAAAAATGATACACGACAATCATCTACATTGCGTACCACAAGCCTTGTTAGCTCACACAAGACAACAATTCTGGCCTATAAAGGGAAAAATAATGGCACGATCTATTGTTCAACATTGTGTACGGTGCAGTAAAGTCAAACCAACTCTACTCAACCAAGTCATGGGAGACCTACCCAAAGAAAGAATCCAACCTTCTCGACCGTTCCTCAACAGTGGTGTGGATTATTGTGGACCATTCGAAGTTCACTACAAAATTCGAGGAAAAAGACCCCACAAGGCGTACATAGCTATATTTTTTTGCTTCTCTACAAAGGCAGTCCATTTAGAACTAGTATCAGATCTAACAACCGCAGCTTTCATCGGAGCCTTAAAACGTTTTATGAGCAGAAGAGGCCACTGTATAAATATATACAGTGACAATGCATCGAACTTTGTGGGGGCAAGCAACGAACTGCGAAAACTAATAAATTCGGTTCACTCAGCAGAAGGTCAGGAAGCCATTATCAGAGAATGCAGCAACAAGGGCACAAAGTTCAACTTTATTCCTCCCCGAGCTCCTCATTTTGGAGGTCTTTGGGAGGCCGCGGTAAAATCGGCAAAGTATCTTTTATCAAGAAGTGTATCATCGGCATCTCTGACATACGAAGAACTTGAGACCGTGGTAGTTGAAGTTGAAGCCATCCTTAACTCAAGACCAATAATGCAAATGTCATCCAATCCAAATGACCTAACGGCACTTACTCCAGGACATTTTCTCATCGGAGAAGCACTTACCACACCGATAGACGTTACAGCTAAAACTAGGGACACCAGTTTGCCAGCAAGGTGGAAAATGGTGACTCATCTCAAACAAGAATTCTGGAAACGATGGTCTACTGAATACCTCAATCAGTTACAGCAACGATCAAAATGGAGAAGTCGATCCCCAAACATTGAACTTGACACGTTGGTTATAATTAAAGAAGACAACGTTCCACCATTGAAATGGCCATTAGGCAGAATAATGAAGACGTACAAGGGGGACGATGGTTTTGTAAGGGTAGCAAAGGTAAAAACTTCATCAGGAATCTGGAAGCGTCCTATTCACCGGTTGGCTCCACTACCCACACAAGAAGAACCGACAAAAAGCGTGAAGAGGGACGAGGCAGAGAGTACTGTTGAAGATATTCCATCTAAAAGAAGAAAATTCTCTATTGGAACTACGTTACTATGTTGTCTATTACTGTTACCAATTGTTCTAGCTGACCCAATCACAGTTACAAGATTTAATTCAACCCCAAGCATTCACTTTGAAGGCATTGGCACAGCAAAGTTAGTAACAGCTGAATAGAATCTCATCGCCTTCTTCAATTTGCACCCAATAAAAACTAATCTTGCTATCTTTGCAAATGGTACAACCTCCTTGAAACGACTTTGTAAGCAGTTAAACAAACTCACACAATGTGATCTGCTGGTTAAACAATATGAACAAGACATAGATCATCTTCAACGAAACAACCTATTATTTGCGAAGGGACGACAGAAGCGAGGAGCAATAAACGCAATTGAAAACATAGCAAATGCCTTATTTGGGGTACTAGATTTGACCTACGCTGAGGAAATGTCATCTACAATCAACAGTATTAGCGAAAATGAAGGTCATTTACTAACCTTATTAAAAAACCAAACTTCAATCATTGACTCAACAATTAACATAATGAAAGAGGATCACAAAACAATATCAACAAAACAAGATTTCAACAGCTCCATGAACAACTAGATGCACTCCGAAACACCATAAACAATGAACAGGAAGACAAGATACAACAGAATCGCTTTCAACTCTTTACTACTCTAGCAATTCAACTTACTATGTTAAGGGCTGACATCGAACAAATACAGGCAGCCATACTTGATATATTAACAGACATTCATCACGGTAAAATTCACCCATTATTATTATCACCATACCAACTTAAAGAGGAAATCATCAAAATCAAAAATCATTTGCCGTCAACACTTCAACTACCAACTGATCAAGATAATTTATTAACCCTTTACAAACTCATGAAAGTTGTTCCAGGATTAACCGAAAATCACATTTTGTTTAACATTCAAATTCCACTGAGTGATCAAAGAGAATTCGAATTACTCAACCTAATACCCATTCCACATGTGGTCAACAACACAATAACAACAGTAAAAATCTCAACGCAGTACTTAGCCATCTCTCGACACCGGGACAATTATTTTCCAATGAACTCTACCTTGTTACAGCTATGTTTACCAATAACTATCAATAAATATTTATGTCCACATATCCAGACGGTATATAATTATGGCTCTGGGATCAATTCCTGCGAAGTCGAACTGTTCAACAATGCAACTAAGGTCAACTGTGAAATAACAGAAATTCATGACAGCTTGATATGGAAGCAAATGAAAGGGTCCAATCAATGGATATTCGGTGCTACTGTTCCAACTCGGATGAACGCCGTTTGCGGATCTGAATCTTCACAAGTCACACTTGTTGGTTCTGGAATTCTCTCACTAAAATCAAACTGCATGCTTAAAAACAATCAGTTAACGGTCCACGGTCTTCAAATAGTCAACACTACTCAACAAATTTCATACACTAGTTCGAACAACATAATTCCTATAAATACCGAACACCAGCCAATGCACTTCATAAAAAATATGAGCCAATACATATTTAAGGTCGATCAGCTAGCAGCTCTTGAAGAGCTCTTCACGAACAATTGGTTAAACAAAGTATTTTCGAGTTGCCTCATCGAATTCAAAGGAATGACAAACATCACTTTGCAGTTGGATATTCATCACTCGTCATCGGCATTGCACTTCTAGCTGGAGTAATATGGAGATAGAAATCAAAGTCAAAGGCTACAACAATAAGTGTATCTGAACCACTTCCCCGTCATAAGAGGGCCTTCGATGTCGTTGTCAGTTAAACTTCGTTCAACGGGGCGGAGAATGTTAAGAACCAACAGGGTCTCAACGATTAATGTAGCGCAAGTCTTTAGTAGAACGCGCATTAATTGTTTAACCTACATATTGATGAAGTTTATGCAGTGTAAGCTAAAAAACATTTAAACCATTCATAGTCGCTAACAATGCTTAGCATGCATTAATTTATTATGTTATTATTTTTCTTGCTTTGTATTTTATTTGTAAATATCTTTTTGCTTAATTGTAATATTTGGTGTTATTATTGCTTAACATGTAATATTAAACTTTCACATTAATTCTTATGTTAATTTGATTTTGTATTATAAGCATTCTGTACCTATAAAAGGTTCAATTAATAAACATATTATTCATTACGTAAAACCTAGTCAAAGTGTTTTAAGTATTCAAGCCCTGCTTAATCGGTTTCAAGTGCCAATTAAGTGTTTTATCCAAAGCCCTGCTTAATTGGTTCCAAGTGCCAATTAAGTGCCCGTCTTTATCAATTCAAGTGTTGATAAAGGTTCTGTTGGAATCATCTAGGATTCCAACATTTTGGTGACCCCGACGTGATCGCGACACAGCCTTCAATCAAGTCAGCAGAAATATCGCTAGTGGACATCTATAGTCGTCATCAACATCAACATTATCAACATCGGTCTATTCAATCATGGCCAAGCTGCAAGAAGTCATTGAGAATCAACAGGCCACTGGCCAAGAAATTCAGCGAATCATCATAAATTTCAAAAAGGATTCATCCAGCCGCAAGTCTTCGAAAACATATTTTGAGGATAAGCTTTCTCGACTTCAAGAACTCTTCGATAAATTTGAAGATCAGGACACAATTATAAGAGAACACTCCAAGGAACCACTAGATCTCGAGTATTTTTCTGAAGACTTTTATGGTAAAATAGCAACCATAGCTAAAAAATATATCAGTGAGTTTTCGATGATAATCGAGACTTGGCGTTCTGAGCACAACTTATCTCAAAACAATCAACCATCAGCATTGTCGGAACCGCAACAGAGCTATGACAATCAAAAGATACAAGCAACAGGTGCACCAGAAAACATTTCTACAAATGCAACAAGCATTATAAGAAAACAAGATGCCATTATTGAATCATTACAACGTCAACTGGCATCAATACCAACACAAATTGAACTTACTCACTCTCAATTTTGGGAGGTTAAGATTAAAATTATAACAAAACTCTGGGAGCAAGTCGAACAGCTACACTATTCGATTCACGAAATATGCCAAAATCCCACTGAATTTGGGTACAATTTAGAAGCATACATTGAGCTTGAGAACTGCACACAAACCAAGCTCATTGCTAGTGGAACAACCACAGTGCGATACAGCATGTGCCAATAACATTAAGCAGTTGCATGACGTCACCAGAGAATGCTTATTTGCTTTGCAGAATTTGGAAATAGAAACTGATTCATGGGATCCTTTGCTCATTCATCTGTTGCTAAAGAAGTTGGATAAGCAAAGTCTGATGCTGTTTGAACAATCACTGAGCAATCCTACCCAAACTCCGTCAATGAATTCGTTTTTGAAGTTTTTGGAAGGAAGATTCCGTTATTTCGAAGCAGTTAGCCGCAAAAATGTTCCATCACAAGGAAGACCAAATCAGGCAAATACATTTGTAACAACTTCAACCAGTAAGACTGTCGAAGTATCTTGCAAATGCTGCAAAAATGGGTCACATCCTCTCTTCGCATGCAGGCAATTCCTACAACTATCAGCAACTGATCGCATCAAGTTTGTTCAATCGCAACGACTTTGTACAAACTGCTTGAGAGCTGGGCATAAACAACAAGCATGCACAAGCAGAACCTGCAGCAAGTGCAACATAAAGCACAACACACTCCTACATGTCGATAGGGCAACACAACCGCCACCATCACCATCAGCCGATTGTAACAATGCATCATCGTCGGTATCATTAAGCACATCGAGTAAACCAACGCAAAGGGGTTACGTTTTACTCAGCACCGCACGAGTGATTCTGGAATCTACATCTGGTAGAACAATTGAATGCAGAGCTATCCTAGATTCCGGGTCACAAATAAATATCATCTCCGAGCGAATCATCAAGATATTAGGAATAAATTGCAAACAAACGTCTTTTCAAATTGAAGGAATAGGAGAGGGAACAAAAATTGCTCACAAAAGAGTGTTCCTTACACTTAGTGTTCTTAGTTACACTAAGATCCAGGTTAAATAAATTTTCTGCACCCCTTGAGGCTTTTGCGTTACCCAACATTGTGTCCGACCAACCAACACACAAGTTAGATTCATCAAATTGGAAAATTCCAGCAAACATAGAACTTGCCGATGCAAGGTTTCATCAGCCAGGTAAGATTGATGTCCTTTTGGGAGCAGAATTCTTTTTTCAAATACTGACAAGCGGAAAATTGAAAATTCATAATAATGGTCCAACTCTTCAGAACACAGTCTTTGGATGGATTGCCTTCGGAAAGATTGACAGCTCTTCACAACAACTGGCCACCTGCGGCATCGCTACTGAGAACGACGTAAACCTCAACAATCAGCTGAAGAAATTCTGGGAATTAGAAGAAATCGTCTCACCCCACGATAAATTCACAGAATCTCAACGTAAATGTGAAGATCTCTTCAATTTACAAACAAAAAGAAATACAGAAGGACGCTTTATTGTAAAGTTTCCATTCATGGAAGATCCTGCATTATTAGGAGACTCCATGCACATAGCCACTAATCGTTTTTATGCATTAGAAAAACGACTAGCACAAAAACCTCAAGTTAAGGCAGCGTACATACAGTTCATGCGGGATTATGAAACACTTGGTCATATGCAAAGGTTAGACAGAAATCTGCTCTTGTCACCACATTTTTGTATACCACATCATTATGTCCTTAAACCAGAAAGTTCCACAACTAAGTTGAGAGTTGTATTCGACGCTTCCGCCAAAACCTCATCAGGCTACTCATTAAATGACATAATGTACAACGGACCTGTGGTACAAAGCGAGCTGTCTTCAGTATTGCTTCGGTTTAGAACTCCAGGTTTTGTATTTAACACTGACATTGAAAAAATGTACCGTCAAATACTTATCAACGATGAAGATCAACAGTTTCAAACAATAGTCTGGAGAGAGGATTCCAAGAAACAACTGAACTACTATCAACTTAAAACGGTGACTTACGGAACCAGGTCAGCCCCCTATCTTGCAACAAAGTACTTACAACAATTGGCGACTCATTTCTCCCACAATTTACCACTCGGATCAAGGGCATTATCTCACGATTTCTATGTCGATGATGGTTTGATCGGTTCAAACAGTCTAAATGAATTAATTGAAACCCAGAAACAACTCATCAAGATTTTATCAACAGCAGGTTTCAAATTGCAAAAATGGTGTGCCAATCATCCAAGTTTACTGCAAGGCCTTTCAATCAAGGATCAAGAAGTAGATTTAAATTTTGAGGATGAAGATAATGCAACAATCAAAACGCTTGGTCTTATCTGGCATCCAAAGGCTGACACGCTTCACATAAAGGTTATTCCGAAGGAAATCACTACTGTAACAATGAGAACTGTATCATCAGAACTGGCACGTCTTTATGATCCAATGGGCCTGGTTGCACCAGTAGTTGTAACAGCCAAAATATACATTCAAGAATTATGGCAATTAAAATTGACATGGGATGAGCCTGTTTCTACAGAATTTCGTGATAAATGGTTATCATTTTATCATAAGTTGCCAATGCTTAATGAAGTTCATTTTCCTCGACACATATTCAAAGGGCAGACGCTTCTGAAAAGGCCTACGGTGCTGTTATCTACATACGCTCGAAATTTCCCAACGGATCAATAACAGTCAACCTATTGTGCTCTTAGTCTCGAGTAGCTCCGATAAAAACACAGACTATACCCAGACTCGAACTGTGTGCAGCATTACTTTGCGCCGAACTCATGGCAAAAATAAAAAATGATCTAGAATACAATAATCATCCAACCTACTATTGGACAGACTCACAAATTGTCTTGTCCTGGCTTCACTCTTCTCCTGCAAGCTTTCACACATTTGTTGCAAACAGAATTGCAAAGATTCACGAGTTGACTAACAAACAGCAATGGTATCATGTACCATCAAAACAAAATCCTGCTGACGTGTTATCCAGAGGGATAATGCCAAATCAGCTGAAGACCTGCTTATTGTGGTTTCACGGACCTATTTTTCTGCATGGAGAAGAAACTGTCTGGCCATCACCATTTCGAGCAGATCTGAAAATAGACACAGACGAAGAAAGGAAATTCAAGAGTCACACATTAGTTGTCACCAACGCACCATTAGGACAAACTATCTATAACATCAATCACCATAACTCGTTCCGAACGCTTCAAAGGATTGTAGCCTTTATAATTCGTTTTCTCAAACACTTACAAGGAATACCACCTGGAAACGAACTTCAATTATCACCACAAGAACTCGATGATTCCCTGACTCTCATCATAAAGACAGTACAACAGTCGGAATTTAGTGAAGAAATCAAGTCATTATCAAAACACGAGCAAGTGCACAAATCAAGCTCATTAGCAACCTTGGACCCGTTTTTGGATGCCAAGGGAGTGATAAGAGTAGGAGGTCGCTTGGCATCATCGTCATTAAGTTACAATGCAAAACACCCAATGCTTGTTCCATACAACGACAAGATAATAAAATTACTGTTAAAAATGATACACGACAATCATCTACATTGCGTACCACAAGCCTTGTTAGCTCACACAAGACAACAATTCTGGCCTATAAAGGGAAAAATAATGGCACGATCTATTGTTCAACATTGTGTACGGTGCAGTAAAGTCAAACCAACTCTACTCAACCAAGTCATGGGAGACCTACCCAAAGAAAGAATCCAACCTTCTCGACCGTTCCTCAACAGTGGTGTGGATTATTGTGGACCATTCGAAGTTCACTACAAAATTCGAGGAAAAAGACCCCACAAGGCGTACATAGCTATATTTTTTTGCTTCTCTACAAAGGCAGTCCATTTAGAACTAGTATCAGATCTAACAACCGCAGCTTTCATCGGAGCCTTAAAACGTTTTATGAGCAGAAGAGGCCACTGTATAAATATATACAGTGACAATGCATCGAACTTTGTGGGGGCAAGCAACGAACTGCGAAAACTAATAAATTCGGTTCACTCAGCAGAAGAACAGCATTATCAGAGAATGCAGCAACAAGGGCACAAAGTTCAACTTTATTCCTCCCCGAGCTCCTCATTTTGGAGGTCTTTGGGAGGCCGCGGTAAAATCGGCAAAGTATCTTTTATCAAGAAGTGTATCATCGGCATCTCTGACATACGAAGAACTTGAGACCGTGGTAGTTGAAGTTGAAGCCATCCTTAACTCAAGACCAATAATGCAAATGTCATCCAATCCAAATGACCTAACGGCACTTACTCCAGGACATTTTCTCATCGGAGAAGCACTTACCACACCGATAGACGTTACAGCTAAAACTAGGGACACCAGTTTGCCAGCAAGGTGGAAAATGGTGACTCATCTCAAACAAGAATTCTGGAAACGATGGTCTACTGAATACCTCAATCAGTTACAGCAACGATCAAAATGGAGAAGTCGATCCCCAAACATTGAACTTGACACGTTGGTTATAATTAAAGAAGACAACGTTCCACCATTGAAATGGCCATTAGGCAGAATAATGAAGACGTACAAGGGGGACGATGGTTTTGTAAGGGTAGCAAAGGTAAAAACTTCATCAGGAATCTGGAAGCGTCCTATTCACCGGTTGGCTCCACTACCCACACAAGAAGAACCGACAAAAAGCGTGAAGAGGGACGAGGCAGAGAGTACTGTTGAAGATATTCCATCTAAAAGAAGAAAATTCTCTATTGGAACTACGTTACTATGTTGTCTATTACTGTTACCAATTGTTCTAGCTGACCCAATCACAGTTACAAGATTTAATTCAACCCCAAGCATTCACTTTGAAGGCATTGGCACAGCAAAGTTAGTAACAGCTGAATAGAATCTCATCGCCTTCTTCAATTTGCACCCAATAAAAACTAATCTTGCTATCTTTGCAAATGGTACAACCTCCTTGAAACGACTTTGTAAGCAGTTAAACAAACTCACACAATGTGATCTGCTGGTTAAACAATATGAACAAGACATAGATCATCTTCAACGAAACAACCTATTATTTGCGAAGGGACGACAGAAGCGAGGAGCAATAAACGCAATTGAAAACATAGCAAATGCCTTATTTGGGGTACTAGATTTGACCTACGCTGAGGAAATGTCATCTACAATCAACAGTATTAGCGAAAATGAAGGTCATTTACTAACCTTATTAAAAAACCAAACTTCAATCATTGACTCAACAATTAACATAATGAAAGAGGATCACAAAACAATATCAACAAAACAAGATTTCAACAGCTCCATGAACAACTAGATGCACTCCGAAACACCATAAACAATGAACAGGAAGACAAGATACAACAGAATCGCTTTCAACTCTTTACTACTCTAGCAATTCAACTTACTATGTTAAGGGCTGACATCGAACAAATACAGGCAGCCATACTTGATATATTAACAGACATTCATCACGGTAAAATTCACCCATTATTATTATCACCATACCAACTTAAAGAGGAAATCATCAAAATCAAAAATCATTTGCCGTCAACACTTCAACTACCAACTGATCAAGATAATTTATTAACCCTTTACAAACTCATGAAAGTTGTTCCAGGATTAACCGAAAATCACATTTTGTTTAACATTCAAATTCCACTGAGTGATCAAAGAGAATTCGAATTACTCAACCTAATACCCATTCCACATGTGGTCAACAACACAATAACAACAGTAAAAATCTCAACGCAGTACTTAGCCATCTCTCGACACCGGGACAATTATTTTCCAATGAACTCTACCTTGTTACAGCTATGTTTACCAATAACTATCAATAAATATTTATGTCCACATATCCAGACGGTATATAATTATGGCTCTGGGATCAATTCCTGCGAAGTCGAACTGTTCAACAATGCAACTAAGGTCAACTGTGAAATAACAGAAATTCATGACAGCTTGATATGGAAGCAAATGAAAGGGTCCAATCAATGGATATTCGGTGCTACTGTTCCAACTCGGATGAACGCCGTTTGCGGATCTGAATCTTCACAAGTCACACTTGTTGGTTCTGGAATTCTCTCACTAAAATCAAACTGCATGCTTAAAAACAATCAGTTAACGGTCCACGGTCTTCAAATAGTCAACACTACTCAACAAATTTCATACACTAGTTCGAACAACATAATTCCTATAAATACCGAACACCAGCCAATGCACTTCATAAAAAATATGAGCCAATACATATTTAAGGTCGATCAGCTAGCAGCTCTTGAAGAGCTCTTCACGAACAATTGGTTAAACAAAGTATTTTCGAGTTGCCTCATCGAATTCAAAGGAATGACAAACATCACTTTGCAGTTGGATATTCATCACTCGTCATCGGCATTGCACTTCTAGCTGGAGTAATATGGAGATAGAAATCAAAGTCAAAGGCTACAACAATAAGTGTATCTGAACCACTTCCCCGTCATAAGAGGGCCTTCGATGTCGTTGTCAGTTAAACTTCGTTCAACGGGGCGGAGAATGTTAAGAACCAACAGGGTCTCAACGATTAATGTAGCGCAAGTCTTTAGTAGAACGCGCATTAATTGTTTAACCTACATATTAATGAAGTTTATGCAGTGTAAGCTAAAAAACATTTAAACCATTCATAGTCGCTAACAATGCTTAGCATGCATTAATTTATTATGTTATTATTTTTCTTGCTTTGTATTTTATTTGTAAATATCTTTTTGCTTAATTGTAATATTTGGTGTTATTATTGCTTAACATGTAATATTAAACTTTCACATTAATTCTTATGTAAATTTGATTTTGTATTATAAGCATTCTGTACCTATAAAAGGTTCAATTAATAAACATATTATTCATTACGTAAAACCTAGTCAAAGTGTTTTAAGTATTCAAGCCCTGCTTAATCGGTTTCAAGTGCCAATTAAGTGTTTTATCCAAAGCCCTGCTTAATTGGTTCCAAGTGCCAATTAAGTGCCCGTCTTTATCAATTCAAGTGTTGATAAAGGTTCTGTTGGAATCATCTAGGATTCCAACAGCAATGATACCTTGAAACGACCAGACTTCGTACGTTTTACAGTCTCGAGAAATTTATTTTCGCAAAGCTTTTGCTCAGTTGTATACTTAATACTGTCGACTCCTTGGGAATTTCTTCTAATTCCCAGAATTTTTTGACTAAAGAGTCAAGTGAGCAGCTTTCTTCTTCTTGAAGACTAGTTAAATTGCAAACTTGAGGCTTACAGCTTTCTTTATTTTTGTATCTGCCTGACACTATCCAACCAAGTAAGGTTTTTTGCAGTGTTGGAAGATCTGGACTTTGCTTTATTTGTCCGACTGAAAGAAGCTCAAAGAAAGTTTCAGCACCCAGCAGGAGGTCTATTTTTTGTGGCTTGAAAAAATATGGATCCGCAAGTTCAATATTAGAAGGAATATTCCAGTTGCGTGTAGAGACCTTATGATCTGGTTGGTAGGTAGATATCGATCGCATTACCCAAAAATCAGTGGAAAACTCGTGAGAGTTTACGCGTGATCTCACAGTAGCATTCAGTTTTTGGTTTACTGTGGAATTTGTCTTACCAATTCCGATCAAATTCAGAGTCCTTTCTTCCTTTCGTAATTGCAACCTTTGCGCAAGTTCCTCGGTCATAAAATTAATTTGAGAACCGGAATCAAGCAACGTTCTGGCTAATTGATACTCGCCAGTTTTGCTTTTTATACTAACCACTGCTGTGGCTAGGATAACTTGATCGTCGCTTGCCGAGCTATGATTAACAAAAGCTCGAGAAGTAGATGGTTGATCAGAATTAGAACTTGGAGTTGGAAGGCCAGTAGTATACTGATGCAATAACGAGTTATGTGATCTATTGCACACTCGACAACGCATTGCTTTGCATCTGGATACTGGGTGCCCCTTTTTTAGGCAATTTATGCATGCTGGCACCGATTTGATGAAATCAAATCGCTGCGACACAGGAAGCGCAGAAAACGGAGGACAAGAACTTATGGCGTGATCTTTCGACTTGCAAAACAAGCACTTTCCATCATGCTCAGTAGTTGACTTATTGCAAGCAAACGAAGATTTAAAATTCCTTTTTGAGCTATTGTCCTGCTTTGGTTTGCTAACTCTAGATTTGGATGTGGAAGCCTCATCAGCAGAAATATGCTGGTATCGCTTATTGAGAGCATTTTCACAATCACTCCATAAGGGAACCTTGTCATAATTAAGCTGTTCTTCACATTTGGATTTCGTGATTGGATCGACCTTCGACATTACTAAATGTCTTATTCATTCATAGCATTTGTGATATTCTTATCATCTCCTATTGAATATAGGGAGTCGTAAATTGCCGATACAGTGTCAATAATGGTACGTAAGCCAGAAGCAGATGGCTTATTGATCTCTGGAAGATCAAAGAGCTTCGAAATGCTGTCGAAAAATATAAGACAATTGTTGTCATAAACTTTTTTCAGACTAGCAAGAGCCTTCGGATAATTTCTCTCCGTAACTTGAAAGGCCTTTACTGTACCCAAAGCTTCATCAGATAAGCATGAGAGCAGATGATTGAATTTCTCAATGTCTGTCAATGTGTGATCATTATCCACAAGATTTTCGAAAAGGCTTATGAAATTCTTGTAATCTGAATATTTTCCGCTAAATTTGGGAAGCCGCATGTTAGGAAGTCTAGATTGATGTTGACCACATCCAAACGAGGTTTCTGGAACACTAGACTTCCTATGTTTGCTTAGTATTTGCAAAAATAAGGATTTTGTGGAAACACATGCGTCTTCAAGACTTGAGCGAAAGTCATCGCTTGCTCAATGTATGAATTAAGAATGTCCAAGCGACATTCTAATTCGAGAGGATTGAAAGAAATAGTTTTATCTTGTAAGGCCTGTTTCATTCTAAGAATGTTTGCCATTACAGTGTCTCTCTGTTTGAGTAACTGTTCCGACCCATCATTGTGTGGAGAATTTTGACGCTTTGGAGCCATATCTGCGAATTTTCCGAAAAATTAATTTACACAAACGCAATTTGCAATAAATTTGCGACCAAAATTAAATTATTTGTTGTTAGTTAACTATTCTAAACTTAATGGTTAGAATATGTTTAAATCTTCGGTAAGTAAAGTTTACCGAAATTATTCGCACTGATAACTTTTAATATTGGTATTAAAAGCCTCACACAGTTATTTGTTTAAATTACAATGGGGGATGCCAGAACAAATTCGAAAAATCCACAAAAAAATTTTTTTTTTTAAAAAACTGAGTATAATTTTCTCAGTGTAGCTAATAATCTTGCTACTATTAATTTATGTGTATGTACGTATGTAAATATATATAATGTACGCTAAAATTTCAGTACGTTATTATGCCGAAAAGAAATAACCTTTAGAAATTATTTATTTTGATATAAGAAAATTTTCTAAGTGTAGCTATTATTATATAATTGCTGTAATTAAAAAAAATTCGCTTAAAATTCCAATATATTATTATGCCGGAGAAAACGGAAAGAAAATCCCACGAACTTTTTTTTTATTGAACTAGGTGGCAACTCTCTTCGCTTTGAGTGAAAAGTACAATTCCAAAGAAGAGAGTCAATGCATGTATGTGTACAGAACGCAATGTGTATACTTGACCAAAAAAAATTCACTCACTTCGTTGGCTTATAATTGCGATTATTTATGTTGCACTTTATTTTCACTCAATTTTTTATTAAAATTGGTTTCAATTGCCGACGGAACGCGTATTAAATTCGATTTTACACTAAAACACGAATTCTCAATTTTTTATCAAAATTTGCTTCATTACCGACGGAACTTTTATAAATAAAACCGATGGCAAACGTTCGGGATTTCTAGCGCTAATAATGGCGATTTTAACAAACTGACTTGAATTTATTTCAATAACTTTATGCGTTTGGTACTTTTCTTTTTTTTTTTTGTTATGGCTATTAAAATCTGCGCCACGCACTTTGTTGTTTCACGTCTTATTTATAATAAATTTATATACATATGTATGTGTTAATTTTAAAAGGAAATGCAATTAATTGTGCTCAAAACGATTTTTAATATTAAATTTCGTTTTGTATATCTGCTATTAAAGTCTCGGTACTTGATAATATACCGGCTATAAATTAAAGCGATTTCGCCTTGCTAGTTTTAGCAGTTAAACTTTTGCACTTTTTTAAATTAATTGCATTTATGTACCTGTTTCACTTCCCTTTTGCACTTGCAGCAACTGCAGACCATTAGGGCAGCGATAATTTGGCAGCAACGATGAAGCAACAGCTGACGGCAGCAGCAGAATATGAGCAGCAGAGCAGCAAACAGCAGCAACGGTAGCAGAGCAGCAACGACAGCAGCAACAGTAGCAGAGCAGCAAACGGCAGCGTAGGCCAGCAGCACAGTATGACAACGGTTATGGCAATGTTTGATATGTTTAGGTTACTGTTTTTCCTTTTGTTTTAAAGTGTGTTATAATTTGTATTTTTAATGTTTAAGTTAAGTGAACTTGTTATGTTGTATGTTTTATGTGTTAACTGTCGCGAACGCTTAGAACTCAAACTATCGTATATCAAGTATAAATTTCAAGTGTCTGTTCCAATTTATTTCATATTCATCTTAAGCCTAATACATGGTAATTCAGCATTATTTATTATTCAGCAAATTTATGTATGTACACCAAGTGTTGCTGTGCACAAATAATAGTAGTAAATAAAGAAGTAGTAAATATAAGTAATTAAAAAAATGAAATGACGAAACACGTATCATTAATATGAATTCAGTTAGTGAAAATATGTCCGAAAATAATTTAGAAAGCGGTCCAACCAAAAATGAGAGTAAAACTATAAAAAATAAGAGAGTTAATAACCAGCAAAAACGTATGGCAGGACAGAAATATCAAGGTTTATCCAAAGGAAATATAAACGATAGAAAGCCCAGAGAAGTGAAAGATACGTGTAAGTTAAAGTTCTGTGAGAAAAGTTCCGTTCGATTTTGCTCCCATTTTACGGAAGATATTCTAAAGAAATTTTTTACTTGTTCTGGATAATGTCGTGGGATAAAAAAAAAATACACGTAACAAACCTCATTGAATGTACCAACAGACAACGTATAACTGTTGAAAATTCCAAACGCTCCAACACTAAATATTATTTTCTAAAGCACAATACAAATCGAATACAAGTGTGTCGACAAATGTTTCTATCAACTTTGGGCTTATCAGAAAAAATGGTACGTTCTTGGACCCAATCCAGTGGCTTACATTGTACCCAAAAGAGTCAAAATACGCAAAATTCTTTAAGAACTGATCAAAATAAAGAAAGATTACACTATAAGAAAAGATATAGCTACTTACAAAAATTGTTGGAAGATATACCAAAGTTGGAGTCGCACTATCGTCGGAAATATACGTCAAAAATATATTTCGAAGCAGATTTCAAAACATACAGACAGATTTATGAACTTTATTCTCAATCATGTGAACAACATTAAAATAAGTATATTGCTTGAGTATCATTTCCAATTTTTATGAATGTTTTTAAATCTTGCAATTACTCGTTATTTAAACCACGAAATGACCAGTGTGACTTATGTTTATCTTTTAAATCAAAGAACTTGTCACAGGATAAATTTGATAGTCACCGAAATGAAATTGAAAAGATGCGAAATGAGAAGCAAAATGAAATCGAAAATTCCAAATTAGATTTTTGTCTACTATTTTGCATAGATATGCAAGCAGTTAAACTTATACCACAATCCAACGCCAGCTCCTCTTATTATAAAATGAAACTACAAGTTCACAATTTCACTATATACAATGTTATTAGTCACGAGTCTGATAATTATGTTTGGGATGAAACCCAAGGAAGTCTTGTCTCATCAACGTTTACAACAATTGTTTTAAAACATTTAAAATACGAGCTTTTGAAACATCCATTCACCACATCATTATCTACTCTGATGGTTGTTGTTACCAAAACAGAAATGTTGTCCTTTCTAATGCGTTAGTCTCTTTATGTGTGGAAAAAAACATTACCATAGAAATACTTAATAGTAGGTCACACGCAAATGGAATGCGATTCCACTCATTCTCTTATTGAGAGAAGAATCAAAAATAAACAAATACATTTGCCATTTCAACTAGTAGAATTAATAAGAGTTGCCCGGAAAAGTCCTATGCATCTACAAGTTCACCACTTAAATAACAAGTATTTCCTCGATTACGAGTCTGTTCCAATGAGATATTCAACTATTAGACCAGGTAAGGCATACTTATAATTTCTAACAAATGTTCCAAAACTTTATTGTTTGTTATATTTTTAGGAAGAAAAACAGGAGACTCAACTGTCAATATGATGCGTGCATTGGCATACGACCCAACCGGAATTATTTAGATTATGCCCAGATACCTCAAAGAACTGGAAAACAATTCACAGTTGTTGAACCTTCCCAATTGCATCTGAACAGACTAGCAATTTCTAATAAGAAATGACATCATCTACAGGAGCTGAAAAAAGTACTACCAGCAGACTGTCATTATTTTTATGATAATATTCCCTATGAAAATTAATTATTATACGAGTGTTGTTATTACACAAACAGATAAAGGATAATTTACCGTTACCTCTGAAGTGAACTACATATGTATGTATTTAACGAATTTTTGTCTTGAATTAATTTTATTTTTATTTATTTATTAATTTCATATATCATTCATTCAAATAAATGCAGGCAAAAAGCTGAAAATGTAAAATATTTCTTTTCAAACAGATATTTGACAACCATGCTTAAATAATTTTTCCTATATTTTGTTTTAAAAATAAATTTAAGCATGTGCCCATTCTTATTGCGTGTTTAAGTTACAGTAATATTTACTTCAGTAAAAATATATTAACATTTATAGTTACTGACAAATAACTAAAAAATTGTAATTGTAGTTAGGGCTTTTTGTTTCAGAAAAGCAGAAATCAAAAGGCCGTAACTAACGTTACTTTTTAAATATATAAAAAAATATATATTTTTCTTTCAAAATTAAATTTGTCGGTGTTTTACAAGTAACATTGAAAAAAATTGCTCTAAAAACAGTAATATATATCATTTTATACAGTTTTTTTGTTTCTCCTCTAAAATAATGAAAATGTTAGATAGGGCCGTTTGCATTTCAGCTAACGATATGTAATCCAGTCATGCAAAATTATGAATTTCACAATTGTCTGCAATCGATATTCATTGATTTTACGTACTAAAGGAAGTATGTTTATGTTGTTTTTTAAATAAATATAATATAAAATAAAGTAATAATAAAAATTAAAACAAATAATTAAGCATTTTCGAATTGCCATATCTTATTTTAAACTTTAAAAAACGGATTACATATGTAATCCGCGCGACCACTCTCGTCACATTTAGGTACGCGACTACTGCAGGGTTAAAAAAATTTTTTTCGAAAATCAACCGAGGTCGTTGGGAACGTTACATCAAAATATGAAAACCAAAATTTAAAAATATTTTTTTTATATTGAAAACAAATTTTTTGAGCTTAATGCCAAGCATGTTGACAACAAGACAACATGAAGAACAAAGAAGGCAAAAACCAACAACAACAACATCGGCTCTGTATAGAGCAAATCACACAGCTTACAGATAGAGACTTTACAGACTGTTTCGCTACACCAACTCATCAGTAGCCTCTGTATGACTTTACACTGTGATCCACTCAAGCTACTTAGGTTCTACATATACTGCCAAGATGCCGAGAAAGTTACCCGGAATTTATTTTTGGCGGAGAACGCTTGAATTTTGTAACTGAGTTCTTATCTACTTTTTGATGCAAACTGTACCAAGGTTAACCTAGATCGTATCATACTTTTAGGCATAGCCTTAATTCATGTGTATCTTCGAAATTCGATCACAGCGGTTTACTGCTGTCAGAGCATATTGAAGGTGTTGTTATGTTTACTGTTTAACTCCTCCCTTTTTTTCACACTCTCATTTTAGGGTTCAGTTAGTTTAACTGATGGTACACCTGAGATGGCATTTTTTGTTATGAAAGACTTTGTTGTTTTTTTTTTTATGTGATAAACACACAACCAATCATTTTTCTTAACATTTTTAACTAAAGCTCACAAAAAATCATTAAGACCATGGAAACAAATGATATCCATAAAATTTATTTTTGGTACAGTTCGGGCCGCTTTTATCCCAAAAATAACACTTTCCGGTGCAGTGCTCTATTTATTTAATGACTCACAACACCAATAAACCCCATGAGTTCAGTGCAATGACTTAATATCTTAGAATCATTTTTAGTTCAGCTTTCTTGTTATTTGAATTTTTTTGAAACAAACTTCATATAATTGTTTTGCAAAAAGCATACTGGACAATACAAAATAATACTCAACTCATTAATTTTCTCATACGAAAAAGGTAACAAATCAGTAAAAAGAATAAGCAAAGGCAAAACACAAAATAATACTCAACTCACTCAGACTTATTTTCCTCTCACATGAACAAGTGAGTCACATAAGATGATTAACTCAGAACCAATAGAGTAATAATTTGTCGACACACATGTGTGTAGAACAGTGATGCACACGAGATGCTTACGGAGCCACTCGGCTTTCACATACAAGTCGTGTGTGCGAAGGTACCAAACTTCTGCAACGCTAGCAGAGAATCAGTTTGCGCTTGCACTTCGTGGTGCAAGCATCTCATGCGCAAATAATTTTGTTAAATGCTGTACAGACGCAATATATAAATGAATTCAACATGTTTCGATCTGAATAGGAATTTATTTATTTTTTTTATTTAAACCCTTATTATGAGCCTTAATCTATCTATCAAAAACACTTTATCCTCTCATTTTACTTAATGAGTGTAAAAGAATTTGCAAAAGTATTTTTTCAGTATTCTGCTCGCACACACATACTTAAACAAAAATTTTGCGCTTGTATTGGAAGGTCTGCCAACGTTGTGCACCACTGGTGTAGAAGCACTATGATTATTTTTTGTATTTGGTAGGAATGAGTCAAAGTATTTTGTTAAGTTGGTATAAGTACACACTTGCACCAATAGTCATGGCTCATGACCAGCTATGGGCAGAGAGCGATCTTCGAGCGTTGAGAGCAAAGGCTTATGTAGCAACACAAAACGCAACAACAAATCAAAGACAAAAGGCAAACACAGAAACAACGCAGAAGCTTTGTATTGCCCATGTAGTATTGCCCATACCCGCTCATGACTTAAGTATAATAATTTCATTAGAACTCATTGCAGATCTCTGGTGCGTAAGTCGAAAAAGCTTAAGAAGTGTACCGAAAAGTGGTGTGATGTATTTTGTTGGTAGAAAGTGTGTGCGAAATTAAAGGCCACGATGAAATGTTAGAAAAGCACTTGCAGCTGCAGCTGGGTGCGAAAACAGAAATATATAAGCCGACAACAACAACTACTGCTGGGCAGAGTTTGTAACAGAGCATGATTTTATTAGTTAAACTTACTCTCAAGGAAAAATAATCGTCAACTTTAATAAACAATTAGAGATTTTATTACAATTCTTGTAAATATCAAATTTCAAATATAAAATGTTTTTGCAATCTTCAACACTCGAATTGTCTCTTAATAATTGTCTTATGAGAACAGTTGTGACTGAAAAAGCTAAGTTATTTGTTTAATATAAAGTCGAGTATGAGTAACGAACATTTTGAAAGTGTTATTTTTGGGATAAAATCGGTCAGAACTGCACCAAAAATAAATTTTATGGATATCATTTGTTTCCATGGTCTTAATGATTTTCTGTGGGCTTTAGTTATTTGCCCTTTTTAGATTTTGTTAATATAGTAGCAACTGAGATAAGGTGGGTGATAATTTTAAAAAAAACAAGATTCGTGAAAAAACCAGTGTAATGTTATGTTATGTGTTTTGAAATTCTTTTGGCCTGGCAGGATCGCCATGTTATGTGTTTAGAAAGGTTTTGGATTTATAAAAAGAAGAAACAAAGACAACTACTTGTAATGCCTAAATCGGCTGTTTTGGGCCATGGCAAAAATGCCGCTCTGTATGCCACTAGAAATAATAATGTAAGGTTCGTAAAATTTGGAGGAAAGAAAAAAAGTTAGTATAATTTTAAAAGCTTACTAAGCTTTGTTGTGTTGGCTAAAAAGCCGCTCTTACATTGTTTTTTTTTTTTGGTTTAGTTCTTTTGCAGCTAACCAAGCTACTTTATTTGGTTTAGTTGTTTATGCAGCTAACCAAGCTACTTTTTGCAAGAAACAGACTTTTGAGTTTCTCTGATCTAGTCTTCTAGAATCAGAATTATAATTGTTTTATTTTGGGATCGACTCTGCCTTTTATTGGCAAATCGATCACATTCCAATACATATTTCTGGAATTCTCTTTCCAAAAACTCTCTTACAAATATTTCTTACATTCTAATTGTAACATGTAAATATCTTAATTCTAAGTTCTCACCAATACATGAATCCCCATTCCTATTGGAATATTGAAAGAATTATGCAAACGCAGCATAATTCCTTTGTCACAAGCTTCTGTTTGGACTTTGAGTTTGCGAGCACTTACCATGTGTCAATGCTTCGCTTACTCATGACTTTGTTTACAAAAGTCTAAAGTTTCTGGCTGAGCGTGACTAAACGCTGCAGTGGGTCATTGGGTATTTTACAAACGTATACAAATGTATACAATGTTTGTTAATGACTAAACTACATTGTGGTAGGTTAGTGTGTAAATTAAAGTGTGTGCAATAAGTACACTACACCCTTGCCCTTAAGAAAAAATTTATATTCGAATGAGTGTTCATGTATGAGGAGATAAATTTTTAAAATAATTGTGATGATCTAGTGGAAAATTAAATTTCACTATGTTAGTGTTTATTATTATGTTTGGTAGACTATTTTAGATGTAAAATGTAGGATTAAAATATTACTTAATTCTTATAATTATTATATAATTTTAATTTTTTTTTGTTTTTTTTTTTTTTTTTTTTTGTAATAGTTCTTGTACATGAATAAAATGTATGTTTTTAACTGTTAAATTTGAATGAATATTTTTATTTTTGTTTTCATAATAAGTAATCGTTAACTTATGTGTCTATTGTATATTTAATCAAATTATTATTATGCATTTTCTTAATTTGTCCCTTAATTTCTATATAAGTATTTACTTCTTCTGTTTCAACTACTTTATATGGTCCATGATAAGGACTTTGATTTTTCTTTCTATTACCTAATTTTACTAAAACTAAGTCTCCTATTTCTACCTTTAACTTATTTGTTTTTATGTTGCTATCTTTTTTTCTTTTATCTTTTACGTTATTTATGAGTTGTTTTGCTTTATCAATTGACGTTTTTAATCTTATTTTGAGTTCATTGGCATATGAGTTAATGTCATATACCGGTATATTATTATTTTTTGTATCAGTTGGCATATATGGTAATTTGCCAAAAACTAATTCATAAGGCGAGTAGCCTGTGTCTATATTTGGAGAAGTGTTGAAAGCAAAAGTGTTAAATGATATCCACTTATCCCATTCATTATCTGTTGCAAAATTAAGCATGTACTCGTTGAGTACTCACAAATTCAGTTCCTCTGTCCGAATTAATAACTTTGAAAATACCATATTTTAGAATAAACTGATTTACGAGGGTTGATGCAACTGTTGTCGCATCTTTGCTTTCCATTGGATAAGCCATGACAAATTTTGTCAGTTCGCATTGTGCTGTCAGTATGTATCTGTATCCGTTTGAAATTTTTAATGGTCCTACAGTATCAATTGCGATTACCTCAAAACTAGTGTTTGGTGTATCTGTAATAACTAATTGTTCTTTTGTATGTCGTATCTGTTTATTTGTTAGACATTGCTTACAGTTTGAGACGAATTTCTTTACCATTTTAGACATATTTTTCCAAATATATCGCTGTTTTAATTTTTAAAATTGTCTTCCTAACTCCTAAATGCCCTCCGCAAGGCGAGTTGTAATATTCTTCAATTAGCTTGTACTTTATTATATCTTCTTCTATTCTTTGGGGACTTTTATATATTAGTATATTTACTCCTGAGCGATTTTTCTTTATTTCATTATGTTGCAACATATTATACTTTTTTTTAAATTCATTCTTCTGCACGTGCTTAAATATTTCATCTTCTTCATTTAGCGCGAATTCTTTGATGTTAAGTTTGTGCATTTTTGATGATAGTTTCTCCAAAGACAAATCGAGTTTGTTTAGATTATCACTACATCTCACAAGTACTACATCTTTTAATTTAATTTCTATTTGGGTACCCTTAATATCGCTCTTTATTTCAAATTTTAATTTCTTTATATTTCTGACGTCAGCTAAAGATGTGCAATCCCATATGTGAAGGTGGCCAGTCTTCTGTGGAAAGCTACAATTATCTTCTATTTCCTCTTTGTCTGCCATATTTCTTGCAGACATGCCCCTTGTTATTACTAAAGTCTTCTTCGCGGATTCATCGTTTGTTTTTGGTATCATTGTTTTCAGTAAGTCGGAGTCTATCTTTATCCTAGATAATGCATCAGCATTTGTGTTTATCTTGCCTTGCTTATAAACAATTTCATAATCGTAATCTGAAAGTTCTAAACGTATTCTCGTCAATTTAGAAGATGGATTTTTGTGAGAAAATAATGAAACTAAAGGTCTGTGATCAGTTACCACTATAAATTTGCGTCCAAATAAATATGGTCTGAAAAAAACTAATTCCCCAATGGATGGCTAGTAATTCCTTTTCTATCACTGGTTTATTTAGTTCATGTTTGTTTAGTGTTTTGCTGGCATATGAAATTGGTAAATCGTTTCCTATTTCTCCTTGTGAAAGTACTGCGCCTAATGCATAATCAGATGCGTTTGTCGTTAAAATGAAAGGTTTCTCAAAATCTGGATATTGTAAGACTGGTGGATTAATAAGTTTCCTTTTTAATGTCTCGAATGCATTTTGACATTCTTCTGTCCATATGAAAGGTTGTTTCTTTTTGAGCAAATTGTTTAAACTTTTGGCTAAATTTGCAAAATTTTTTATAAATTTTCTGTAATAATTACAAAATGCTACGAATCTTCGAACTTCGTCTGCATTTTTCGGTGTTGGATATAGTTCAATGGTTGATTTATATTTTTCATTTAAGCCATTTTTAAATATAGTCAATGCGTATTTGTCATTCATTTTTGTAATTTTGATTTGTTTTTCTGTCTCGGTCGCTGTTGTTGGTAAATCTTTGATTTGCATAGTGCTTAACTCGCTTATTAGTGTTAAAATACTTTCATTAAAGTTCGAAATTGAACCTTTTTGCGTTAAATTAGATAATGTTGTATGGATAATTGGAATAGTTTTGGTACTCTTATACCTTGCTTCCAACTTTTCTTTAAGTTCACCAAAAGTTTTTGGTTCGCTTACTGCACAAATTGGTGTTTTTACGTTATTTGACAATTTAACATTGCAAATGAACTCAATTAAAGATTTTTTTCCCTCTGTGTTTAACACATTATGAATAAGTTCTGTAATTTTTAAAAATGAAGATAGTTCTTTGTATTGTCCATTAAACAACGGTATCGCCTTAATGGCTAATTCTAAATTAAAAGAAGACATTTTTACTTCTTCCTTGTTTTGTTCAACTTCTGTCGTTTTATTTTGTAACTGTTCTAATAGCAGTTGTTTGATTATTGTATAAGTTTTATTAAACTCAATTTTTAATGCATTAACCTTTGTTTCATCTGTATCAATAATAACGAGTGCTTCTAATTTTTCTTTATACTCTTCTATTGATTGTAACTTTTGTAAAATTGTCTCGTAAGAGTATCCTCTTGCTGCACTTTTCTTTAGGTTTGTTAAAATAACTGTCAAACTTTCAATTATGTCCTCCATTTATTTGTTCCTCTCCTAAATTGGTGCAAAATTTTTTTTTATCATTCTACTTGTTTCTTCCGTAGTGTCAGGGTTAATAACGTCCTCTATTGTTGGTTTTCTGGTCATGCCTATCGTTTCCCAAAATTTAGTTAACCATTCTAATTCTTTTTGTACGTCGCGGGGTTTGGGAATTGTTATCATACTATCCGCGTTAAATGGTGGTAGTGGATTCTTACCTAGCTGTTTCGGTTTCTTACCTAAAGTATGCATTATAGATCAAAATTTTGTTGATTTTATCTGAACATTTATAATTCCATTTTTTTTTATTTTTTTTTTTTTTTTCAAACTTGAGTTGATACATTAACTTTACTCAACTGTTTTTGGACATATTTTTTATAATAGCTATTTATTTTTAAAATCATCAGCACAGCTAAATTGAATACTAACACATATAAAAGATTATGGTCAGTGACCACAATGCTGCTACTAGTGTTGTTATTCAGGGCATTTGTGTTTTCCTTTTTACTTTCTGTATTGCCCATATTGATTTAGTTAAATTAAGTTAAAATTAATTTTTATTATTTTTCTCTTTTTTTAAAATTGCGTTCCTTAATCTTTTCTAAATTAATTTGTTGTTTAAAAAAAATTTTTTGCTCTTTGTTTAGCGCCAAATTTGCCAATCGGTGCAAGTCTGCTATTTTTTGTCTGATCTTCACACGCCGTCCGGCCCGTTTCCTGTTTGGCTTCTGTTGTTCATTTTCAATTTTGTTTTTATTGTTGTCTACTGCTGGCAAACGTTTGCTTCGTGCCCTATACTCCTCGATGGTCAATGGTTGGGGTCCAGCGTTTTTAGGAGTTGCTTTATATGAAGGTGCATCTAATGGTGGAGGTTCTGGTACATATTCTGGTACTGATGGTTGTTGTTCCTGGGTATATGTTTGTCTGCTGGTAGTTGCAAACTTCTCCCACCTATCGAAAATTGCGTCCACCTCCTCTCCGTTGATTATGTCGTCATCATTCATCTATTATTGTGTTCAAATAATAGTTTGCAGGGTCGTGTCCGCAGGATCGCCATGTAAGGTTCGTAAAATTTGGAGGAAAGAAAAAAAGTTAGTATAATTTTAAAAGCTTACTAAGCTTTGTTGTGTTGGCTAAAAAGCCGCTCTTACATTGTTTTTTTTTTTTGGTTTAGTTCTTTTGCAGCTAACCAAGCTACTTTATTTGGTTTAGTTGTTTATGCAGCTAACCAAGCTACTTTTTGCAAGAAACAGACTTTTGAGTTTCTCTGATCTAGTCTTCTAGAATCAGAATTATAATTGTTTTATTTTGGGATCGACTCTGCCTTTTATTGGCAAATCGATCACATTCCAATACATATTACAAATCTCTTACAAATATTTCTTACATTCTAATTGTAACATGTAAATATCTTAATTCTAAGTTCTTACCAATACATGAATCCCCATTCCTATTGGAATATTGAAAGAATTATGCAAACGCAGCATAATTCCTTTGTCACAAGCTTCTGTTTGGACTTTGAGTTTGCGAGCACTTACAATGTGTCAATGCTTCGCTTACTCATGACTTTGTTTACAAAAGTCTAAAGTTTCTGGCTGAGCGTGACTAAACGCTGCAGTGGGTCATTGGGTATTTTACAAACGTATACAAATGTATACAATGTTTGTTAATGACTAAACTACATTGTGGTAGGTTAGTGTGTAAATTAAAGTGTGTGCAATAAGTACACTACAATAACAACTTTCAAGTCCCGTTTAAAATCTTCCTTTTATTTGAAATTTTTTGGGTTTTTATATTAAAAAAAACCAATATTACAATTTGTCTTACAATTTGGTAACTCCTCCCCATTATTTTTTTTCACTCAATTTCACAACATTTAATTGGGTGATCTTTTTGTATTGTTTTCGTTACACAAACAATCAAAAATAGTGCAGCGCTTGCACATGCTGCCGTCACTAGGTCAGCGTGCAAGCAAATTTCAAATTTCCGTGGTTGTGACATCTACTCAAAGCACTTGACTTGCTTTCGATCAACATGCATTGGTAGACGAGACGTAGAGAAAGAAAGAAAGAAATAAATACGAATAAGTTATGTTGTGGTGGCATGTGATGGCTATGATGGTACCACTACACCAGAAAAAAATTTGCAAAAAATGAATAAACACATATATGAAATATGTTTGGGATCGGACAAGAATAACAGAAGATATAACGGAAACAAGAAAAAAGCACCGTAGGGACCACTTAAAAAAAAAAACAAATTTATTTTTGAAAATGTCTTAAATGTCTACTGATTGAGGCGGGGTCAAAATGGGTTTACTTTATTGCCATACAAGGTGATACGGTCTAATGCACACCCAAGCGTATGGGTATGAGCGTTTAACGTTTAAAAAAGGCAAAAAGACTTGAGACACAAACTCACTCTAATGCGAATTGTAGGAACCTGTACCCGATTTTCGGGGGTTTATTACCAGGATTCGCCCGAGGGGGAGGGGGTTTGAAACTACAGTTTTGAAGCCCGAGGGGGAGCTGAAACGGCTTTTAGGGCGTTTTTTCCTCATTTTAAAAAATTCTACAAGGGGGGAGATGGGGGGCTATATCCCTTTTAGCCCGTATGTATATCCGCCACTGGTTATCACCAGTAATTTTGTTAAAAGAGGCAGAATAAAATTTATTTTAGTTGTTTTAAAGTGTTTTTTGTTAAAAGTTCCCCACAGTATTAGTTCCCCATAGCTGTATTATCCAAGTTAATTCGACGTCGAGGAATGGATTTTCATTAAAAAAATATTGTTTTCCCAT
This sequence comes from Pherbina coryleti, assembly GCA_943735915.1. NCBI lineage: Eukaryota > Metazoa > Arthropoda > Insecta > Diptera > Sciomyzidae > Pherbina > Pherbina coryleti. The sequence continues at coordinate 97,621,085 of OX030951.1, read as the reverse complement.
GTAAAACATAGTTACAAGCGATTCTTTTTTTAACCCTCAAGGACCTAAAAAAAAATCTTGATCTATAATCCAAAATTTTAACATGTTTTTATTAATGCTGGTCTATTGTACGTATGCCATGAAAGTTTCATAGTTATATGTTTAAAAATGAGAGAAATATAAATATTTCAACTTTAAGGCTTTTTCCAGGATTTTCTTCAACTAAAACAGAAAACCGCTGTTTTTTTTTTAAATTTTGGTTTTCATATTTTGATGTAACCATCCCATTTTCCAACGAGCTCGGTTGATTTTCGAAAAAATGTTTTTTTTTAACACCCTAGAGTACATATTATGTATATATATATATATATACTAGCAACCCTCCGCAGCTTTGCCCGCGATGTATCTTGAAATAAATTAACGCATTTTTTGTAAAATATTGTTTTATTATCGTTTTAATAGGTTTATTTTTTCATGACATATTAGTTGCAATCATGTAAGAATTTCTGTATAAACAATGTTTTTTGATGTGTTTGTGTTATTCGTAAGAATAAATTAGTTTGATGGATTTCCTATCTTAGAAAGACCAACATATAACTGCCCATGGGAAAAGCAGCTTTCTCGCAAAAAAATAAAATTCATTCATAGACACACATTTGTGTCGATCGCACATCAAGTTTTTTGATTTCCAACTGATTTTCTGGGGTGGCTCATAACCGGGTTTTAAGCAAAAAAATAAAGTTTGAGGCAATCGTTCATAATTTGTTTGCTTGTAACTAAATCGATAAGGTTTTTTTTTGGGAAAATTAAGCTTAAATAATTAAATTTCGTTTGACATAAAAACCATGGAAAAATATTAAGCACAGCCAATTTTATGTCGATTTAAGGAAACATGGCTTTTACCCGAGACATTCTCCTACTTATTCAACCATATTATTAAATGGTATGAAAATACATTTATGCAATGTACTTCGGCTAATTAACACAATTTGTAGCTCAATTATATAAGACTCGTATTCGATAACGTGAATTGTTTTGGAAAGGTATTGGTTTTAATAAGTCCTTACCTTTTCAAATATAAATTTATGTTTATGGAATAAATTAAAAATACTTTCTTATCGCTTTTAATAAATAAAATCAAATTAAGTTCAAATATTTTCATAGGTCTTATTTCAGTAACGAAATTATACACTTACGCTATGTAATGCCGTAAAAACATGCTAAAAAACCAATTCAACACATACCAATGCGCAGCTTCAAAGCGATGTAATTTGCATCGCACGGCGTTTCAATTTAAGCTTTAATTGTTACCATAAATTTCATGCACTTCTATTTTGCAGCTTAAGAATTCCGCACGCAGCTATTCAACATTTTGAATAGAAAAACTCTCTCTGAATAATGAAACATTGAAGCAGCAGCAACAAACGACGCGCTTGGAGAAAATGCTTTAAATTTTGCATTCTGCTGTTCGCGAACAAAGAGCTATCTCTCTCTGCTTCAATGCAGAGAATCTCTTTTCTGAGCATTGAGCAGCATTTTATTGCGAAACCAAAGCAACATTCTGCTAGCTGCAAGCAATGACAGCGTCGAAGCCAATGAACAAATCAATGCTTGCAAGAAAATGATTTAATTTTTCAATAAAATATGAATTTTACGACCAAACTATTGATCTTAGATGCACGTAACCATGGACTTTTTTGCTGGAATCGGCAAGATCATTCATTTGTCCATATATCATATTCACTTATCTTGTACGGTTTAAGCAGAAAATGGAAAAAAGCGCCAAATTTTTGCAAAAATACCGAATTTTGCCAGTTTCTTAGCCAATAACTTCTAAGCTTTGAAATATTTCAAAACTTTAAGTATACATTGTTAATCTACAATTAATTACGATTTGAATAGTGAACATTTCATTTAAATCCGTTTAGCCGTTCTTGAGTTTACTTTCATCAACGCAACGAAAAGGCAATAATCAAGTTTCATTTTTATATAATAGTAAGATTAGAGCACCCATATGTGCAAAGGCATTTTTTTTTTCGCTCTACCAGCATTTTCTAATAGAATGAGGATAAAAAATAAGATCTGCATCAAAAGACGGATATCGTTAGTGGAAAATAGCCAGCCGGTTTTCATTTAAAGCACCAAAAACGGGCTTAAAATTGCTTGAAAAAAACTCAAACAATTTTTGCTCTGTAACTTTCTTAAAAAAAGTTAACGGTTTTATTTTTTTTCCTTTCGGCATACAATTAAACAGGTAAGACTGTCCGTGCAACTTTTTTTATGTAGGTGCGTTATTTAATGGTGTTTTTGAAGATCAAACTCAATTTTTTACTTAATTTTTATGTTTTATTTTTCTTAAAAAAATTCCCAAAAATCATAAAAAAATCTGGGAACTGAAGGAACTATATCATAATGAAGGGAATTTATTGAGGCTTAAAAAATGTATTACTTTTCATTATTTTTTTGCGTTCCACCCATGAACGGACGTCTTAAAGGCAAACAAATGATTTTTATTTTTGCTTTATTCAATGGAAATCTTTCAAATTTAAACAAAGTACTTATTTTACTCACCTGAATCAATGATCCCTAAATCATTGACACCTAAGTTATGATCCATTTATTTGTTGTAAGAGTCGTTGAGCTTTGTTTCAATTCAATTTAACTCATACACCTCGTTGATAAAAAAGTGAAATATTATGTTTTTTTATTTTGGATTTTAATTGGGTGGGTTTGTGGGCCTCAATTCTTTGCCAAAATACCAAACAAAATGAAGTTGATAATACACCGCGTATAAATTACGTGTAAATTCTATAATTCTAAAGAAGGATACAACAATTCGTTTTAATATAATTTAACTCATTCGTTGTGTACTGTGAAACTAGGCGATAGTGTAAAAACACGTGCTTTTTGAGGCTGTTGTTAAAGCTTCAAAAAATTCATACAATTTTGAAATTTTCGTATACGAAATTCAAAACTTAAAGCAACGACACAAAACAAAAGTGCACACAGCAAAAACATACGTTTTAAAATAAATTTTTAAATTCCTTTAAAATATTAAACAAAAATCGCGAGTTTTAAAAAAATAATCTTATAATAAGTTTCTTAAAAGCCAAACAGCGTTTGTACTGCAGCAACAAAAATTATAATTTTTTTAAGCATATAGTCACATATTGACTTCTACTCAACCTTTACGTATCCATACATACTTATATATTTACTTTCTCTTAATAGTAATCTCTTTCTTTCTTGAACTACTCTTTAATTGTTTAGTTTTAAGTATTATTAATTGTTTATTACTATTGCTCATCTATTGCTTATCCATTCTTATTCCTAGTCTTAAGCTCTTTTTAACCGTTATTAACTTCCAATCTTGTGTTATTTATGATGTGACCTAGTATGTTAGTTTCAAGTTTGTAAGCTGATGTCAAACAATAAATAGATAATATTTCAACCCATAACTATATCAAGATAGAAAATTTATTTTAAACATTTTAGAGATATCCCAACCAAAAACTTTTCGAAAACAAAATTTTTAGAATATTTAACTTCTTCAAATAAATAGATAATAATATTTCTTTTCGTTTAAAATGGTATTTGTAAAGTTTATTGTACTCTTTATTGTTACATGAATTTGAAGATAAACTTTAAACAGTTTTGCGTATCCTGAAATTAATTGTATTAAAGAGACCACAAACAATTAACAATTTAACAACAAATGTGACGCACCGCACCTCCAATTGTGGAGGACGATCCTCACAAGACAACGCGTGAGGGTCAAGGGGGCGATATTCACATGGCAACGTGTCTGACTGCCTCAACCTGGTGAGGCCAGCATTATACATGTCGAACTCGTCTCAAGTCGACTCAAACCTCTGCTTGGTGTCCTCTAGAAACGGCAAACTGGCAACCGTTAGTTTGACGGGTAATCTGAGCGGCGGGCTCCCCCTGCCTTTAAAGGGTTGTGCGTTGGGTTTGATGCCCACCACGTAAAAAACAAAATTTAATGAAACGAAAAAGAAATAAGATAAAAATGATCGCCAAATCTGATGACGACAACCGCAAACGAAAAACTGACAATGATTTACGGATATGCACCTGGAACGTCCGAACCCTTAATTGGGATGGTGCCTCTATCCAACTGATAGATATATTAGAAAGATACAAGGCTGATATCACTGCAATCTGAGAAATGCGATGGAAGGGACAGGGTTGCTCACGGCAAGCATCCTGTGATATCTACTACAGCGGCCATGCGGAGAAGCACGAATTTGGATGCGGATTCGTGGTTGGCAAGCGACTACGACATCATGTTCTGCGATTCACACCTGTGAACGAACGACTTGCCATAATCCGTGTCAAGGCAAGATTTTTCAACATAAGCCTGATTTGTGCACGATTTTTCAACATAAGCACGCTCCGACAGAAGACAAAGACGATGAGACCAAAGACAGCTTCTACGAGCGCCTTGAAGAGGCCTATGAGCGCAGCCCCCGCCACGACATAAAAATCGTGCTTGGTGACTTCAACGCCAAGGTGGGAAAAGAAAATATCTTTGGTCCAACAGTCGGAAAGTTCAGCCTCCACGACAATACCTCCGATAACGGAATGAGGCTGATTGACTTTGCCGCAGCGCGAAACATGGTCGTTAGTAGCACTAGATTCAAGCATCTCAATATTCATAAAGCAACTTGGCTGTCTCCTGATCAAAAGACGCGCAACCAAATTGATCACGTTTTGATTGACGGAAGGCACTCTTCCAATGTTTTAGATGTACGCACGATCCGTGGTGCCAATATAGACCCGGATCATTATCTTGTCGCAGCCAAGATCCGTACACGCCTGTGCGCAACCAAGAATGCGCGCAATCCAGCACAGAGAAAGCTAGACGTCGAAAAGCTGCAATCAAAGCAAACAGCCGAAGACTTCGCTACTCGACTCTCACTCCTGCTTCAAGAAAGCACTCCTCCGATCGACGATATATGCGCGCAGTGGAATCACATTTCCCACTCTGCGTACGGCTGCCGAAGAGGTGATTGGCTATCACCGCCCTCGCCGAAACCAGTGGCACGACCAAGAGTGTCGCGACGCCACTGCAGAAAAAGACGCCGCCTACAAAGCCACCCTGCAGTCGGTTGTAACGCGTGCTGCTAAGGAGCGATACAAAGAGAAGAGGAGGGAAGAGAGACGCATTTTCAGGCGAAAGAAAAGGGAAGCGGAAATGCGTGATGGCGAGAAAATTGAGATGCATGGTGACAGGAATGAGGTCCGAAAATTTTTCGAAAAAATAAGACGCCTGGCCGATGGTTTCAAGACCGGGGCCTCTTCCTGCAAGGATGAAAATGGGAATCTATTGACAGATATCCAGAGTACACTGATGATGTGGAGGGAACACTTCTCTAGGCTTCTGAATGGCGACGACGACAACAATCCCGCCAATAGAGATGATATTCCGGAATCCCCAATTTTGGACGATGGCGTTGAAGTTCCGCTGCCCGACCATAGTGAAGTCTTGAAAGCTATAGCTCGGCTTAAAAACAACAAAGCCGCAGGAGCCGATGGCTTACCTGCTGAGCTCTTCAAGAATGGAGGCGAAGCTCTATTTAACTGCATTCATGAGCTTCTATGCAGAACATGGTCGGAAGAATGCATTCCAAACGATTGGAACATCAGTGTGCTCTGCCCAATCCACAAGAAAGGCGATCCCACAATTTGCGCCAACTACCGTGGGATAAGCCTTCTGAATATCGCATATAAGGTTCTGTCGAGCGTACTATGTGAAAGACTGAAGCCCATCGTAAACCAGCTGATTGGACCTTATCAGTGTGGCTTCAGACCTGGCAAATCCACCATAGACCAGATATTTACGCTACGACAAATCTTGGAGAAGACCCTAGAAAAAGAAATCGACACACACCATCTTTTTGTCGATTACAAAGCCGCCTTCGACAGTCCAATAAGGAATCATCTATATTCCACCATGTCTGAATTTGGTATTCCTGCAAAGCTCATCCGCCTTTGCAGAATGACACTGAGCAACACCAGCAGCACAGTTAAAATCGGGAAGGACCTCACTCCTCCATTCGATACCAAACGAGGTTTCAGACAAGGTGATTCCTTATCGTGCGACTTTTTCAACCTAATGATGGAGAAGATCATCCGAGCTGCTGATTTGAGACGCAGTGGCACGATATTCTACAAAAGTATTATGCTGCTGGCGTATGCTGATGATATCGATATCATTGGCCATAATACGCGCGAAGTCAGTGCAGCATTCTCCAGGTTAGCGAAAGAGTCGAGTCGAATGGGTCTTGTAGTGAACGCAGATAAGACGAAATACCTAGTGTCAACAAATAAACAGTCCCAGCGTCTTGGAAACCACGTCACTGTTGACAAAATCTCCTTCGAGGTTGTTAAGGACTTCGTCTACCTGGGATCCAGCGTAAACTCTTTCAACGATGTCAGTATTGAGATAAAGCGAAGGATAACTCTTGCCAACAGGTGTTACTTTGGGCTGAGTAGGCAATTGAGAAGCAGAGCCCTCTCTCGACGAACAAAACTGACGCTCTATAAGTCACTAATCATGCCCGTCCTATTATACGCAGCACAAACTTGGACGTTGAGCAGTTCTGATGAAAAGACTTTGGGAGCCTTCGAGAGAAAGATTCTTCGTAAGATCTTCGGTCCAATCTGCGTCAATGGCGAGTACCGAATTCGATGGAACCACGAGCTGTATGAGCTGTACGCTGACATAGACATAGTTAAGCGCATTAAAATCGAGCGGCTCCGCTGGCTAGGTCATGTTGAGCGAATGGAAAACGACGCTCCAGCGAAAAAAATATTCGATTCGGTGCCCGGTGGTGGTCAACGCAGAAGAGGACGCCCACATCTTCGTTGGAAGGATCAGGTGTTGGATAACCTGACTACACTTGGTGTTTCCAACTGGCGCCAGCAAGCGCAAAATAGAAATGGCTGGCGCAATTTCTTATACGAGGCCAAAACCGACCTTCGGTTGTAAGCGCCAGATAAGTAAGTAAGTAAGTGACGCACCGCATGTGACCGGCCATCGCTGTTCAGCAAGCAGTGTCGCACAATTGAAGCAAGGCATTACAAACATTTCTAACACTGTACTTCATGCGACCAACGAATCGTTGTTCAACAGAAAGCACAGCGTCCATTCTACACACACGATACACACAAACATAGTCAAGCCACGAGGGGTACAGAGTAAGCAGAGCAGCGTTCATGCTCAAACAACAACAACAACAACAACTGCACTGTGAGCGGCCGACTATCGTCGTCCAACAAACAGTACAGCAGTATGCATGTATGTATGTATGCATGAACGTACGTATGTTTAAACAAACAGCGACTGCACTGTGAGTGGCCGACCATCGTCGTCCAACAAACAGTGCAGCAGTCTGTATGTTTGTATGTTCAAACAGCAGCTGCACTGTGAGCGGCCGACCATCGTCGTCCAACAAGCAATGCAGCATCATGATTTTCTATTTATTTTTAAGAACTTACCCAGTCGCCTGCTTATTCCAAATGATGCAAATTATTGTTTGTGCTCCCTTTTTATACACGTAAATGTGTTATAATAAGATGAAGAAGAAAGTGTTATATGTCAAAGTGAAGTTAGGTACAAAACATTAGAACAAATTAGAATCTTAAGATGGCGTAAACTAATGATACCTAGATGGCGTATAAATAATACAGTGATGGTATACTACAGTGATGGCGTCTTGTTACATATTTTATTTTTTCTTTAAAGTTTTTTTCAAATTCCTTAATTTTTGGTATACTTACATAATTGTCAAAAATAATTATCCATTCCAGCTCAATTCTGCAGACTTAAATTAGGTGTTCTAAGCACATGTCTTTAACGAAGGTGGATTTATCAGGTGAGCTAGTTAGGTACGGATTTGACTTCAATGGGGGTCACGCAATTGTTGTATCCTTCCTTAGAGTTTTAGAATTTGCACGTAATTTATACGAGGTGTATTATCAACTTCATTTTGTTTAGTATTTTGGCAAAGAATTGAGGCCCAACGAACCCACCCGATTAAAATCCAAAATAAAAAAGCATAATATTTAACTTTTTTATCAACGAGGTGTATGAGTTAAATTGAATTGAAACAAAGCTCAACGACTCTTACAACAAATAAATGGATCATTACTTAGGTGCCAATGACTTAGGGATCAATGATTTAGGTGAGTAAAATAAGTACTTTGTTTAAATTTGAAAGATTTCCATTGAATGAAGCAAAAATAAAAATCATTTGTTTGCCTTTAAGACGTCCGTTCATGGGTGGAACACAAAAAAAATATGGAAAAGTAATAAATTTCTTAAACCTCAATAAATTCCCTTCATTATGATATGGTTCCCAGATTTTTTTATGATTTTTGAGAATTTTTTTAAGAAAAATAGAACATAAAAATAAAGTAAAAAATTGAGTTTGATCTTCAAAAACACCATTAAATGTCGCACCTTCATAAAAAAGTTGCACGGACAGTCTTACCTATTTAATTGTATGTCGAAAGGAAAAAAAATAGAACCGTTAACTTTTTAAGAAAGTTACAGAGCAAAAATTGTTTGAGCTTTTTTCACGCAATTTTAAGCCCGTTTTTGGTGCTTAAATGAAAACCGGCTGGCTATTTTCCACTAACGATACCCGTCTTTTGATGCATATCTTATTTTTTATCCTCATTCTATTAGAAAATGCTGGTGGAGCGAAAAAAAAAAACACCTTTGCATTTTCCATATATATTGTGGGTGCTCTAATATACATATATATATATATATAATATATCCATATACAGTGAAAGCTCCAGTAAGCGGACACCGACGGTCACCTACTTTTTGTTCGCATATGAGAGATGTCCGCTTATGGGAATGTCGAAAAAACTAATATTAAATTTCAAATTAAAAAGAATTGGCATTGGGATATTCTAATTTGAAATAATTATTATACTTTAATAGACAAACAACGAAACGAGTACAAAATAAACTCATATTAAATCTTCTTCTAATAAAAAGAAGTGTACGTTTGGTTGAAATCGCATCACTTCAGAACGGCTGGACCGATTTGGATAATTTTTTTTTTAAATGTTCGTTTTAGTCCAAGTTATGGTTTTAAGGAAAGAAAAAATGACCACGCCCACTTTTACCCACTTTTTTTGATTTATCTAAAATCGGAAAACGGCTGGACCGATTTGGATAATTTTTTTTCAAATGTTCGTAGTAATCCAATTTAGGTTTTGTCGGAAAGAAAAATTGACCACTCCCACTTTTGCGCCCACTTTTTTCGATTTATCTAAAATCGGAAAACGGCTGGACCGATTTGGATAATTTTTTTTTCAAATGTTCGTAGTAATCCAATTTAAGTGTTTACTGAAAGAAAAATTGACCACGCCCACTTTTTCGCCCACTGTTTTGATATATATATCTAAAATCGCAGAACGCCTGCGCTGATTTTTTTTAAATGTTTGTAATCTATATATATAAAAATAAGTTGCATTGTGTATGAAATTGATGTTCTCTGTAATACGTGAACCGATTTTGTTTCTGGAATTTCCCATGAAAGGTGACGTCAATACAAAGGTTGTTTTGTATAAATGGTCCTTATATGTGTATTGGTTCATGAATTATAGGCATTTTAGTGAACTTATTAACAATACAGCTGTGAAAAAATACAGGTGCGCACCTATGATGTATATGAGGAAATATTTGCAAGGGTAATTAGAAATAAATGAAATATTGGAATAATTTGGCAAATCTCACTTTAGTTTGCATTTGCCCGAAAAATATAGGCATAGTAAAAATTTTCCATACCCCCTTTACCGCCTACAAATATATAAAAATGCTATATTTAAGACTTTTTTGGTCGTATTAGACTAAAATTTGGTAAATAAGTTCGTATGGTTACTGTCGGCAACTATACTAAAACTGGGCGTGGTCTACCCCACCACTTTTTAGAAATCATTATTATTCCTGAGTTGTACATGTTTTGATAGTGGAACTTGATGTGTAGACGTTATGGGCCCAAGAGGTAGTTATTATATATTTGAACGAACATTAGACAAGGGGGAATTTTTCCACACAGTCCAAATTTATGATATCGAATTGCTTTGGAACTAAATGTCGTATGTAACTATGCAGTAGACTCCTAAACTACTTATCCGATTAGCATGAAAATTTGTGTATAGAAGTTTTTTGGTACGGTGCGTGTTTGTGGGCTATCAATTTTTATCCACCTTGAACACCAGAGGGCGCTGTAGTACAAATTTTTTACAAACCTGCCTAAAACTTACAAATCACTCATGCGATTAAAATAAAAAATTGGTACATACACACCAAAAAATTTCTATAGAATTTGGTTTTCATGTAGGTTGAGTGTTTTGCTGTAATCTTTTTTTGACCTATCTTGAACACCAGAGATCGCTGTAGTACAAATTTTTTACAAAACCACCTAAAACTCCCAAACCGCTCATGCGATTAAAATAAAAAATTGGTGCATACACACCAAAAAATTTCTATAGAATTTTACACCGATCGGTGTTCCAGGGAGTCCTACACCGTTCGGTGTTAAAAAACATCGTGTCAAAGTGTTATAATCTTATATCCGAAAGGGTATTTTTTTTTCACACCAATCGGTGTAAAAAAGTAAATATCAGATAGGATGTTTATTTTGTACCCCTGTTAGGTGTTTATTTAGAAAGAGCAAAATAATGATTTTTTTTTTACACCGAACGGTGTAATTTCCGTGTAATAAAAGCTTTTTACAATAAAAAAGACAAAAGGTTTTAATTCAATAAGTTTATTATTTAATTTTTCTCTGAGAACAATATTTTCGAGTATATATACTTAACAGATTTTTAAATTTGTACATTTGTATCACATACATAGGTATTCAATTAATTATTTGTTTAATTATTTGGTACAAAAAGAGACATTTAAAATTTTGTTTGGACTTGCTTTCGAATTCCGCTCAAATTTTCACAAAAACTGCAACGGGGTTTTCACAAAAACTGCACAAATAACTAAATAAATACATAATGCACTTATCTAACGCACTGAAGTTAAACTTTTAGTTTAATTTTTTTTTTTTTTTATTAAAATTTTCACTTTGTCATAGAAACTTCAAGTTTTAATTTATTTGTCAATGATAATGTGATTTCAATGTTGCTCTTCTCCTTCACTTTTCCTATTTCACACTGATCGGATAAGTTCAGCATTTCACACCGGATAAGCGGTGTAAATTAACACCGTTCGGTGTAGAAAATGTAAATATCCGCTCACCGGTGTGAATTTATCTTGGAAATTTTTTAGTGTGTAGTATTTCTTGGGTACGATGAGTTTTTTGACACTATCTTCTTTGAACCACCTTGGACACCAGATGGTGCTGTAGTACAAATTTTTTACAAAATCGCATATTTGTAGATGTTACATACGCAAATATTTACAAAATATAAAATATTTCTTAAATTTAGTAAAATTAAAAAATTTCCGTTATTTTGACATCAAAAACATGAAGATATCTTGAAAACTATGAAAAATTTTACTACAACGATATATTTTATGCAACATCGTGCTCAAAAATGAGAAAAACACAATCAGAAATTGAATTTTGTGACTTTCGATTCAAATATCTCCACTGCTTTTTTATACCCTTTTTAAAATTTTTTTTTTTTCTTTAAGCTTCATCAAAGTACTATAAAAACCTTATTGCAAAAATACCGTTAGTTGAGTATATATACTTTAAATATTGTTTTCAAAAAAGGTCTGAAATTTTGGAGTTTTCCTCAAAAAAAGGCTCAAAATTTGTTTCTGTTGTAAAAATAATTTAAATTCAAATTCGCAAACTCTATTTAAAAGCTATAACATTTATAGGCAAAAGTTATTTCAATTTTACGCAAAAATTAAAAACCATTTTTGTGATTCAAAAAGCAAGGCCTACGTCTTGATTTTTTCAAACAAAATTTTTTTTCCAATATTGTGTTTTTATATTTTTGAAAAAATAAACAAGCTAAAAAATTGATTTTTTAGGAAAAATTATCTTAGTATCTCTTACCAATCAAAAGTTATAGCCAATAATCTTTATCCAAAATATATATACAAAAAGCTAAACGCTGTCTGTGTGATGGCAGGAAACTTCAAAATTACTGAGCCGATAGAGCTGAAATTTTGGCAGCACATTTTTTTCAAGTACGAGATGGTTTAAATTTCTGTCACACCCCCTTTAACCGCCCACAAATCAATAAAAATGCTATATTTCCTACGGTTTTCGTCGATTTGGCTACATTTTGATAATTTAGTTTGTATGCTCACTGTCTGCAACTGTACTAAAACTGGGTAATGACCATCTACTAGAAAACTGGGATGGGCATTATATAAGTGGATGTGGCTCCGCTCATACAATTAAAATTTGTATTATCGAATAGCTTTGGAAGTAAAAGTAGCAGTACTTACATACAAACTCAAAATGGAGTTACCATTTGGTGATCTCCTGCTTCTGGGAAACTGTAACGGTCAGTGGAAAATAACAGTGGTTTCAAACTATGAGTCTAAGAAAAGTTTTGAATACACCTATTATGGTCCCATATAGTTGCAGGGTGCAGCAACGCGCGCCGGGAAAAGGCTAGTATGTATATAATTTTTGTAATTGTGCAAGAGTCATCGTAAAACTGGATTGTTCTTGCAAAGCATTTCAATGATTTACTCCATGATACAACTATACAAGGTAGGAGTGACAGTTCTTTCGTCTTGCACCAACTGTCAAAAATAGTATAAATTAAAAGAAAATAGCAATATATACCGGCAAATGACAGTCGATGCAAGAAACTCGTGAAAAAAATAGCCGCTTGTCACTCCTACCTCGGTCAATTGTGTACAAACTTAATAACACGCACAACACAATTGATCATAAGAAGCTAGGTCAAAGTCCTTTCAAGGGCTGAAATGGCCAGTTATTTATTTTTTTTTATTTATTTGTCACTCCTACCTTGTATTTATAATTGTATCATGGATTAACCCATAAACTAGAGCAAACGCTAAAACTAATTGTTTTACTTTACCTTTACAAGTGAGCAGCGCAAAAAGATTATAAGTAAATAAGAGTAAAAAAGAGTAGAGAAAAGAAAAAAGAAGAGAAAAAAAGAGAAAAGAAAAAACCCCTTAACTGTCAAAAACACCAAAACAAAAAAAAAACATATAAAAGCAGTAATGTTTGTGATAAAAAAAAGACAAGCTTATAGCTTACAGGATATGTCCGCTTATTAGAGCGTCCGTTTATGAGAGCTTTCACTGTATTAATTTTTGTGGAATTCTTAGAGATTTTACCGTTTTGATAAGGGCACTTTGTATGGGAGGTAGGTGTGGTTTTCATCCGATTTGGCTCATTCTCGAAGTTGATCTATATTTCTTAGATACAACCTGAAATATCGACTTTCGTGATGATAGCTTGAAAATTAAGGCTATAATCGTAATCACAGACGGACATGGCTTAATCGACTCGAGTGGTGATTCTGATCAAGAATATACATTAGAGTGGAACGAAATGTATGGAAGCAAAAAATCTTCATGGGCTTCATATATTTTTGAAAACTACGCTCAAAAAAATTAATTTCTACATCTTTAGTTTTTTTCTGCGACATAACTTTTGACTGCGCCCGAGGGTTTATATGTATATTTCATGCCAGACTTATTTTTTTTTTTTAAATCCAAAGCTTAGTTTGAAAATTAGTTCCTAATTTTTTGATGCTAACTTCTTCATTAACGCATAAATGATAACTTCTCAAGACATCCCTATGATACCATGTATATGTTTGAAGATATTAAGGATCAAAGATCACCGAAATCGGTCATTCGCTTATATCTCCGATCCTCTTTGTATGACAGAAAATATGCTCAGTACAAAATTGTAAATCAGATAATTCTCTACGAAAATGCCCTTTACAGTTTTAACATAAAACAAACAGTTTCCACGCTATGCGACTAGATATGTTTGAATAACGAAACCTAGAAATTTCATACTAACTTTGAGCAGAGCGGAGATATAAGCAAATGACCGATTTTGGTGATCTTTGAACCTGAAAATCTTTTAGCGCATACATGACAAGTTGTTATTAATGAGTAAATGAAGAGGTTTGCATCAAAACAATTAGCTCTTGATTTTTTTGGATTTCAGAAAAAAAAGTCTGACAATGAAATATATAAACCCTTGGGCGCAGTCAAAAGTTATGTCGCAGAAAAAAACTAAAGATGTAGAAATTAATTTTTTTAAGCGTAGTTTTCAAAAATATTTTAAGCCCATGAAGATTTTTTGCTTCCATACATTTCGTTCCACTCTAATGTATATTCTTGATCAGAATCACCACTCGAGTCCATACAAAGAGCCAAAATTATAAAGATATCTTAACGGAATCGGGTAGCGCTACAAAATGGGTTAAAGTAAAGTTTATAGAAGAGACTAAAAATTGTTAACCCTATTTTCAGAAGACCCGATTAAAATAGAATATAAAAGGTATTTAAATAAAAACAGTAAGAAAAAATTAAAAGAAAAATAATTCAATTTTATTTAATTTTTAACAAAACATCAAACCAAAAAAAAAAATGGACAAAACAACAAAAAATATATATAATTATAAAAAACTAAAACAATAGTCAGGTAAAACAAACATAAACTCTTTTCAAGTATAGGCAAAACTAACGATAACTTATTTGGATTTTTGCATAAACCATCAAAATTTTATTTGGGTCGAAGAATACGAACCATAGCTTTATAATTATAAAAATGTGTATATATATAATTTTTTTTTAATCTAACAATAAATTGCAGACTTAAACAGCTTAAATTCATTAAAAACAAATGCACTTAAAAATAATATTATTTCGTCAAAATCGGCCTGCGTATTTTTGAAAAGAAGAAGCTCGAATAATGGTTGGTATAAAAATAAAAGCAAATGAAACGAAGAAAATAAACGACAGATTTTAAGAAGCGTTCGAAAATGCGTTTTTTTGTTAAGGCCGTGTTCACACTCTTCTTATTTACTTTGAGCTGTTTACACACAAAAATGATTCGATACCAGTACTTATTTTTTGATACCAAGTAAAAAAAAAAAAAAAATATTTGATCCAAAAAAACTGGGTATCGAAACAAAAGTATCGATACTTACTTGTATTTACTTGTATCGTTACGTCCCTAGTTGTGATTAGATTTTTCAAACTGGGAGATTATGTACTAAGTCATTTAATCCAAAAATGTAAGCCAAAAATTTTGTATTTCCCTTTTAATTTTTATATAAGTTATGTAAAATATTTTTTTTAATTCATGTACACATAAAGTCACTGAAAACTGGTTTTTAAAATATCGCCATGTTCGGGTTATTCCACAAAAAAAGGATTTTTACGTTTTATAGAATATTTTGTTGCTTTTGATTTGACAAACTACGATCGCCCCCCTCCCCCCCAAATGAAGCTTCTGGATCCGCCACTGCAAGGAAGAGGAGATTTTGTGCAAAACTCCAAAACCGGACAATTTTTTTATCAAAAAGACAAAGGCAAAAAGCATATTAATGATGAAAATTGCCTCGTCTCAGAGCAATCTCATCAATCCCATCATTAATATGGGAATTGCTCTGAGAAATCAACAGTAAAAGCGGCATTTTCTACAGTGCCCAGGGCGGCATTTTACAGAAATCCGGCCCTGGACGCGACTGACGTTGGACTTGGAGCCGTGTATCACAAGGAACAATTGGAAAAGATAAGCCAATCTGTTTTGCAAGCAGGACTCTTAATGATGCGGAAACACGCTACAGCACGACAGAAAAAGAACGACAGGAAAAGATTCATCATCTACACGGACCACAAACCTCTGGAGTGGCTAATGAAGCTAAAAGACCTAATGTCAAGATTAGCCAGATGGCGAATTCTTCTATCAGAAAACGAATACTCGATTAAATACAAGGCAGGGAAATGTAATACAAATGTAGACGCAAACAATGAGTATATTCAAACAAAAGTAAAACATCCAGGAAATACACGGAGCGACAAGATGCTTAAAATAATAGAAAACAGAGAAACAATTTATGCTAATAAAGAAGCCAAGCTAAAATTATTAATATTACTTGTAATAGAATCAATTGAAGAAAAAGTTATAATAAAGAAAATACCACAATTCATAAAACCTCTCATAAGAGAAATAGAAACACATGTCCATAATAATGAAAATTTATACATAAATACATTACTATTACCTTACAGAACTACAAGAACTTGCCAAGAAATGGCAAAAGAAATACTACAAAAAATTAAAAACGAGAACTGTACACAGGATCAAAAATCCATCGCAATAGCAATTCCCAGATTTAACTCCCAATTTAAAGAAGAATTCAAAAGAATGCTTACGGAAATATTTTTTAACATGAAAATTTATTTATATATAAACAATAGAACAATTTGGAAAGCACAGAACAAATAGAGAGAAGTTTAACAGAGTATCACAAATCACCATTCGGAGGACACCAAACCTTGAAGAGACTAAAAACAAATTACTACTGGTCTACAATGCAAAAAGATATACAAAAGTTCATTAAAAAATGTGAATCATGTCAGAAAAATAAGTTAAATAAATCCCCAAAAGGGCTAATGAAAGTTACTAAAACTAGCTCTGCACCTTTTGAACGAGTAGCACTGTCGGACCACTTCCGGGTAACTACAAAAATAACAAATACATTTTAACTAAAGTTACTGAAGCTATACCTTTGAGAATGCAGAAGCAACCACAGTCGCAAGAGCTTTCGTGGAACAAATACTTTGTCGTTTTGGATTTCTAGATTCACTATTAACTGACCAAGAAACAAATTTTCTAAGTGATTTATTTAAAGAAATATGCAAATTGTTAAATATTAGAAAACTACAAATTACTCCATACCATCCACAAACAAATGGAGCACTTGAGCGAAGCCATCGCACTTCAGCAGAATATCTTCGACATTATGTAAATAATGACCCTTTAACTTGGGACGACTGGATACCGTATGCGATATTTGTTTTTAATAATACACCTCATAGCAGCACTAACTATAGCCCCACGAATTACTTTATGGATACCCAGCTAAAATTCCTTCCAGCTTACAAAAAGATCCATCAATAAATTACAACTATGAAAATTACTCTAACGAATTAAAAGCTCGATTGCAACATGGATTTAAAATTGCTGGACAAACTTTAAAAGAAAAAAATAAAAAGTCAAAGGAATACTATGACAAAAGTGCGAAACCGAAAACAATTAACGTAGGTGAAAAAGTATTAATTGAAAATCAAACAAGGAAAAAACAAATGCTCAATATTATGGGAAGGTCCTTTCAAAGTAATAAATATAATATCTTCGGAAAACACGGCCATAAAAATTCGCAATAAAATTAAAGTTTTACACAATAATTTTACAAAAAAAATAACACACACATAAAACAATTTAGCATAACTTAAAACACTTCATACACTTAAACACATTACCACGTTCACAATATTACCACAAAACAATAAAGAAAAAAAAAGAAAATAAACGTACTTTTGGCAATAAAACCTAAGGAAGAATATGTATTTTTCAGATGATTATGCTGTTTATTTTAATAACCTTGGCGTCATATGCGTACGCTTCCGTAAAAATAACGCCTATACAAAACAATCCAGGAATATATTATGAGGAGATAGGAGACCTACAACTGTGTACAAACGAATGGACCATAATAGCATACTACAATATGACAGAATTAACCTAAGAAATATATGCTCTCTCGTCTACAATTTAAAATAACATTGTTTTTTTTCCCAAGGCTTCTCTAAATTTCAGCTAGGCTTCACCATTCCACTCATATCTTGTCTGTCCATGCATCGAAAAATAAACTATTCCACAAGTCATAAAAATCGCTTCATTTGGCAAAAAAAAAAAAAAATAATAAAAATCTTTCTATATCGCAAAAGCTTTCAAATATGAATTAACCCCCCTGCGCGCTGTCCCGAGTATACTCGTCCAAACGAAGTCGCTTCCGTATTCAGAATGACGAGTATACTCGTCCAAAAGTAAACGGGCATATCTCTGAATCTATACAACTTTGAGACCCCCGCGAGTGCTCAAATTAAAGGGTGAAATGTCCTCTACAAGATGACACCCTGCTGATATGGTCAATAAATTTCGGGGGGTTGAAAACAGGGGTAGGGGAGAGTCCGGAAATAAAATAAGCAACATTTCTGACGTGAAAAATCGTAGCCCGGGGCTGGAATCTGGTACTTGGGGGTTTTCGAGGTCGCTGGATTTGAATCCGCCATTATTGGGTAGGAAAATAAATTCTTAAGGGTTGAAAATAGGGGTCGGGGGTTGAAAAATTTGACGAAACGAAAAATTCAAGATCTTTGGTAAGACTTGGATAAGCTATAATTTTCAAGAAGGAAAAATATACCCAGGATGTGCCGCGTGGAGGCTCCAAGTCTCTAATACATCCCTTGTTTAATTTTTTTTTATTTTTGTTTTTTTTTAATTTTTTCTATTTTTTTTTTCGTTTTTGTCTTGCTCACAAATTTCCACCACCCAAACCCCCATTTTCACCCCTTGGGGGGATTTTTTCGCACCAACAGATATCGGGAATGGACTCAGCGCCCCAAAAAACCCTATACCAATCATGACTTTTCGGAAATCATTGTCTAAAAAAATTCATACATTTGGAAGCGTTTACTCCGGGATAATTCATGCGCAGGGGGGTTAAACACACAAAAGACAAAAAAATTAAATTCGTTTAAATATTTTTATACACAAACGAAAAAAAAGGTCAACAAAAAGAAAAATATATATATATTAGAGCAGAGTTGTAAATCCCATAGCTCAATTAGCTCTTTTAGCTCACTTACAACAACTTCAATATTTCAGTGTTTGTTGTAATTCGAAGAAATTACTGTCGACGCATTGCGCTGTGACAGCAAGAAAAAAAGTGTGCATAGCATTGTTGTTGTTTGCTCGCGTCGAAAGATATCAAGGTTATTGATGCTGTGTATATTTTGTTGGTATTTTCTAATAGCGCACACTCAAGTAGTGGCTAGTTTTTTTGTTGTAACATTTTCAATTTTACTTGTTTTTTATTTTTTAGGGACTATATTAGCTCAGTGTACAGATTTTGTTTTTGTTTTTTATTTTTTTCGTCGTCATCGAAGTTCTAATTTTTTTTTTTTTTTTTTTTTAAATTTTTAATCCAGCTCACTGCCACGACACCACTGTATTAGAGCACCCACAATATATATGAAAAATGCAAAGGTGTTTTTTTTTTCGCTCCACCAGCATTTTCTAATAGAATGAGGATAAAAAATAAGATCTGCATCAAAAGACGGGTATCGTTAGTGGAAAATAGCCAGCCGGTTTTCATTTAAAGCACCAAAAACGGGCTAAAAATTGCTTGAAAAAAGCTCAAACAATTTTTGCTCTGTAACTTTCTTAAAAAAAGTTAACGGTTTTAATTTTTTTTTCTTTCGACATACAATTGAACAGGTAAGACTGTCCGTGCAACTTTTTTTATGTAGGTGCGATATTTAATGGTGTTTTTGAAGATCAAACTCAATTTTTTACTTAATTTTTATGTTCTATTTTTCTTAAAAAAATTCTCAAAAATCATAAAAAAATCTGCGAACTGATAGAACTATATCATCATGAAGGGAATTTATTGAGGTTTAAGAAATTTATTACTTTGCATTATTTTTTTGCGTTCCACCCATGAACTGACGTCTTAAAGGCAAACAAATGATTTTTATTTTTGCTTTATTCAATGGAAATCTTTCAAATTTAAACAAAATACTTATTTTACTCACCTAAATCAATGATCCCTAAATCATTGACACCTAAGTTATGATCCATTTATTTGTTGTAAGAGTCGTTGAGCTTTGTTTCAATTCAATTTGACTCATACACCTCGTTGATAAAAAAGTTAAATATATTGTGTTTTTTTATTTTGGATTTAAATTGGGTGGGTTCGTTGGGCCTCAATTCTTTGCCAAAATACCAAACAAAATGAAATTGCTAATACACCTCGTATAAATTACGTGTAAATTCTAAAACTCTAGGAAAGGTTACAACAATTCGTTTTAATACAATTTAACTCATTCGTTATGTACTGTGAAACTAGGCGATAGCTTCAAAAAATTCATACAATTTTGAAATTTTCATATACGAAATTCAAAACTTAAAGTAACGACACAAAACAAAAGTGCACACAGCAAACAACATACGTTTTAAAATAAAGTTTTGAATTCCTTTAAAATATTAAACAAAAATCTCGAGTTTTAAAACAATATCTTATAAAAAGTTTCTTAAAAGCCAAATTTTTAACACATTTTTTGAACACATTGTGTTCAATTTTAACCTAATCTTTTTTTTCAGTGTACTTATATATTTACTTTCTCTTAATATTAATCTCTTTCTTTATTGAACTACTCTTTAATTGTTTAGTTTTAAGTATTATTAATTGTTTATTATTATTGCTCATCTATTGCTTATCCATTCTTATTCCTAGCCTTAAGCTCTTTTTAAGCGTTATTTACTTCTAATCTTGCGTTATTTATGATGTGACCTAGTATGTTAGTTTCCAGTTTGTAAGCTGATGTCAAACAATAAAGAGATAATATTTCAACTCATAACTATATCAAGATAGAAAATTTATTTTAAACATGGAAAGCATCAGCAGTTCATCATGGAGTCTCTACTTAATTGGTAGGCATTGAGAATTTTATCCGTGGCGTAGTTGATTAAAGTGAGTGTCATCTGTGTCTACGAACCTGGAGACCCGGGTTCGAACCCCAGCAGCGACAGAAAATTATTTGAATTAAAATAATTTTTCTGTACGGCCGCCACCTCTCTGCAGACAATGGCAAACCTCAGAGAGTAATCAAAATGCCATGTGAAGCTTCTTGAGAACAAGAACATTCCGTTCATCGCCGTTCGGAGTCGGCGTTAAGCATGTAGGTCCGGTTCTTGGTCAATTGTGTACAAACTTTAATAAAACGCACAACACAATTGATCATAAGAAGCTAGGTCAAAGTCCTTTCAAGGGCTGAAATGGCCAGTTATTTATTTTTTTTTTTAATTTTACTAAATACCAGTGTTAAATGTTTTTCAAAATTGAAATCACTTTTTGTGGTTGATGGTCATTTTGCTCTAATTTATTGATTACAGGTAAAAAAGAAAATATTTTAATTCCAAAATGCTTCCAAGTAAAAAAGACGTTTTGTCTACACTATTTTTCTCAATACAAGAAGAAAAAAAATCTGTAAAAGAAAGCGCTAATATTATCACAGATGAGCTAATGCAAATTTATGAGATTTTTGATATACCAACTAAAAGAAAAGACAGTGTTATCAGAGCAATTTTGAAAACTTACAACCTTTATAATAATTTACGAAGAAGTAAAAATAACGATCGTATTGGTGTTAAAATTTCTGGAAAAAAATTTGTTGATTCCTTAGATGTGCTGTTTGACATCTCTCACATTGATACTATTGCAAAATTGGAAAGGAAAGGCAAAATACGAGCAATTATGGTTCTTAACGAGCATCGTCAATCACTTGCTGCAGTACGTGCTAAAATAGCTTTAAAAGTATCCATAAGTGAAGACCATGAAACAAGCACTGATGACTCCGAAGATGAACCTTTACAAATCGAGGATGAATCAGACTCGAATGGATCCGAGTGGTGTTATGAACCGCCAAAAAAAAAATAGAAAAGTAAAATGTGAAGAACCTGTTAAAAATTTAGTTGATGAAAGAATGACTCAAGCACTTGATAGATTTAAATTAAGTAACGCAGGTGCGGCTTTTGTTATTGGACAAACAGCGTTTAATTTAGGCCACGAAAAATTCTTCAAGACTGTGAAAATGCGAATCTGCCATGCAACAGGCTGGTGATCATTATATCAGCATGTGGGAACTCGAAAGTTCTTGGCATACCGAAGGTAGCTCAGCAAACTGGAGTCATAGAAGGAGGTACTGTGCATTCGGCTTTACAGGACTGGCACGTTCAAGCAAATGTCATGGCAATGTGTTTCGACACTACTGCTAGCAACACCAGCACCTCAATTGGAGCGTGCGCTGTTTTAGAGCAGCTTTTGAATAGACAGCTACTGCACTTTGCATGCAGACATCACATTTTGGAGCTACTAGCAGGTGCTGCCTTCAAAGTAACAGTACAACCTATTACTTCAGGTCCGAGAATACTACTTTTCGAAAAATTTAAAATTAGTTGGCCTACACTTCAACATGAGGATTTTGAAGCAGGAATCGATGATCCAGAGGTGGCTTGTCATTTTCCTTATGACACTCGTCGTTCTTTGCTCAGCTTTATACAGGATCAATTGTCGAATGAAGTAGATGCCACAAGGCATGATTACGTTGAAATGCTCAAGTTAAGTGCAGTTTTTTTGGGAGAAAAACCAGCTAATTATAAAATTTCACAGCCTGGTGCGATTAGCCAAGCTAGGTGGATGGCGAAGATAATATATTGCTTGAAAATTTTTCTTTTTAGAAAGCAATATGCAATGCCCTGTAAGTGAAAGCCATTTGTTAAATTTTAATTTTTATTTACATTTTATTTTCTCAACTGTGAACTGATTCCCCTCATATATTTTAGCTCAATTATTGAAAAATATCCGGAGATTCAATATTTTCACTTTGCGAATATATTTGAAATTCTGGTTTACTTGTCAAGTGGCACCAAAAGCACCTTACAATGACATATTGATGCTAAAAGAACTTGAAATGTTCAAATCAATTGACGCCGAAATCGGAGAAAGAGTGCAAAAAAAAAATGCTCAATCATTTATGGTATTTAAACGAATCTAATATTGCGTTAGCATTTTTTGACGATCAAGTTTCTACATCAACAAAACGAAAAATGTTGACACATTTAAAAAGGAATGGTCATCCTGACAATCCTAAAAGAATAATTTTACAAGCTGATGATGTCATGACGACGGAATTGTATGACCTTGTGACTAAAAACACTTACAACTTTTTCCATACAATTTTAAATGAAAAAATTACAAGTATAAGCCCAAGGTTCTTGGAATCAGATCCATCAACATGGGAAGAAAATCATGACTACATGGCGGCAAAATCATTAGTAAAGAAATTACTGGTTGTAAATGATACAGCAGAACGTGGTGTTGCTTTAATTTCAAGGTTTAATGCCGTATTAACACACCAGGAGGAGCAAAAGCAGTTCATTTTGCATGCAATGGAAAAACATTTTAGAGATATTCCAACCAAAAACTTTTCAAAAATAAAATTTTTAGAATATTTAACTTCAAATAAATAAATAATTTTATTTCTTCTCGTTCAAAATGGTATTTTATTTTTTCTTTAAAGTTTTTTTCAAATTCCTTAATTTTTGGTATACTTACATAATTGTCAAAAATAATTATCCATTCCAGCTCAATTCTGCAGACTAATTCTAAATTAGGTTTTCTAAGCACATGTCTTTAACGAAGGTGGATTTATCAGGTGAGCTAGTTAGGTACGGATTTGACTTCATTGGGGGTCACACAATTGTTGTAACCTTTCCTAGAGTTTTAGAATTTACACGTAATTTATACGAGGTGTATTAGTAATTTCATTTTGTTTGGTATTTTGGCAAAGAATTGAGGCCCAACGAACCCACCCAATTTAAATCCAAAATAAAAAAACACAATATATTTAACTTTTTTATCAACGAGGTGTATGAGTCAAATTGAATTGAAACAAAGCTCAACGACTCTTACAACAAATAAATGGATCATAACTTAGGTGTCAATGATTTAGGGATCATTGATTTAGGTGAGTAAAATAAGTATTTTGTTTAAATTTGAAAGATTTCCATCGAATAAAGCAAAACTAAAAATCATTTGTTTGCTTTTAAGACGTCAGTTCATGGGTGGAACGCAAAAAAATAATGCAAAGTAATAAATTTCTTAAACCTCAATAAATTCCCTTCATGATGATATAGTTCCATCAGTTCGCAGATTTTTTTATGATTTTTGAGAATTTTTTTAAAAAAAATAGAACATAAAAATTAAGTAAAAAATTGAGTTTGATCTTCAAAAACACCATTAAATATCGCACCTACATAAAAAAAGTTGCACGGACAGTCTTACCTGTTCAATTGTATGTCGAAAGAAAAAAAAATTAAAACCATGAACTTTTTTTAAGAAAGTTACAGAGCAAAAATTGTTTGAGCTTTTTTCAAGCAATTTTTAGCCCGTTTTTGGTGCTTTAAATGAAAACCGGCTGGCTATTTTCCACTA
Organism: Pherbina coryleti; assembly: GCA_943735915.1. NCBI lineage: Eukaryota > Metazoa > Arthropoda > Insecta > Diptera > Sciomyzidae > Pherbina > Pherbina coryleti. The sequence goes on along the minus strand of OX030951.1, from coordinate 97,596,794 downwards.
ACGATACCCGTCTTTTGATGCAGATCTTATTTTTTATCCTCATTCTATTAGAAAATGCTGGTGGAGCGAAAAAAAAAACACCTTTGCACATATGGGTGCTCTAATATATATACATATATAATAGAGTGGAACGAAATGTATGGAAGCAAAAAATCTTCATGGGCTTGATATATTTTTGAAAACAACGATTAAAAAAATTAATTTCTACATCTTTAGTTTTTTTCTGCGACATAACTTTTGACTGCGCCCAAGGGTTTATATATTTCATTGTCAGACTTTTTTTTCTGAAATCCAAAAAATATAGAGCTAATTTTTTTTGATGCAAACCTCTTCATTTACTCAATAACAGCTTGCATGGGCGTCCGCAGGAATTTTTCGAGGGGGGGAAAAGATATGCATTGGTGTGCACGTTTATGGAAATGAGCCTGGAATGTTACCTATGAAATTTTATTGCCTGAGATTTTCTGTGCAAACTTTGTAAACACTGTTATTATATGAAAATTTATATTTTTCAATTTAACTTCTAGTATAACGAACTTTTGGTTTACAAAATCATATTAACATATATTAAATGTATTTAAAAATATTTAAAATAAATGACGTTCGTTTTCAAATATAGTTTAAGACCCGTGCAGACTGAAAAAGATATGTTCAAGGTATTTATTTTATTTTATTGTCATTTAAAATAGCTTTTTTGATTTTTTCTTTTCTTTGTATGAATGTGTGTGTGTGTTTGTATATTATCCCAATAAACCAAACGGATTCGTTTCTAAATCGAGGTGAAACCGAGATATCGTGTATTTAGTTCGACACTGAAATTTGTTCTACTTTCGTTTTGGAATCCACGAGCGGAAGAAATTCACATTTCGTTTTCGAAACGAGATTTTTAGAATAATCGAATAATTTTCGAAACGAGATTTTTAAAATAATAGCATCGTTATCGAAACAACATTTTTGGAACAATCGGATCGATTTCGAAACGAAATTTTTTAAATTTACTTGTATTCTCAAATCTTATGATTTCAATAGTCTTCTTATGAAATCAGTGGTTTTTTAATAATATATAGATGTATTAAATTTAATTTTTATTTATTTTTAAAAATTTTGAATTATAACTTCATTGCAGCTTAAAAAATTCTTTTTGTACTCTAAAATTTTTGTAAGAGAAGCCGTTCGGTAAAAGGAAAATTCCCAACTGCAGTTCACGGGCGTGACGTAAGGTACTAGACGAAAAGTTTATCTAATTGCAAAAAAACATGAAGATATGTCTTATCTCGTTAACAACTTGTGCAACCCTTTTTTTTAGATATTAATTTTCTTTTTGCTTCTGCAGAGAACTTTTTGTGTCCAGTAGCTTCACTCACGGTCTGGAACTTCAGTAAGAAATTTACCCCTCTACCTTTTTTAATATTCTCGGATTCATCTCGAATTCTTTTACATTTTTAGATTCTTTATACCTTCAATAATAACTGTCTAAAATATTAAAACGAAATTCGAAGCCAGTGCCGAGATATAACGACTCAATTGAAGCGCGCTCTCGGCTCGGAGGTGTAAAAATAACTTAGGTTTTTTCTCGAGTTTAGGTTTTTTTAACTGGCGGACAGTTAATCTCCGGATCTAATAGCCCGTTTTTACTAAACTTTGAAGCATTTTGTTCGTTTTTATATCCTGTGTGGTAGTTTACCACAATATGACCAAAAAAAAAAAATTTATATAAAATTTTTGAGTCTGAAAAGAGGTCGTAAAAAAGGCGATTTTTGAAAAAAATTTTCAAATGTCCGCCATTTTTTTATTTTTAATGCTTTTTCAATTTTTCTGGTAAGCTATGACGTAAGAGCACTTCCTTTTTGTAACTCTATTTGAATTATATGTTTCAGACTTACCGTTCCAGAGATTAACTGTCCGCCATGCAGCTGTGTTTTTTTGAGAAGAAAATTTGAGCGCCCTATATTAAATGTACAATTAATAGAAAATAAAAATAAAAAAATTTTTCGTAATCTTCAAGAACTGCTAATACAGTAAAAAAAGTTTGATAACCATATATAATAAAAAAAGTGAAAAGCAAATTGTTGAATATATGTTATTTTTTAGCATTCTAGACGGTTATGTACCTTTATTAGACATGAATGTTTTATATAATTTTAAAAATTTCTTTTGATTAGTCTTTGTTCTTTTCGAATTTGTAACATTCAGTCTATAGAGGGTCGGTAGAATAATTTTTATTTTTAAATCCTTCTGATAAGCTTACTTGGTGGTAAGCGAAAAGAATTCTTAAAGGAAACCCACGCGCCTACACTGCTTTAACCAGGCATTAGGTCGTTTTTCACTTTTTTCATCGGGTTGAATATCTTTTTATATTTTTTTGGCTTCCTTAGTTCCAATTGTTAAGCTCCCACTTAGCAAAGGGAAAATCCTATCCTTATATCCAACATTTTTTTCATTAAACCCACCATTCTCATTTTTAGGTGAGCTAGGTTTATATTAATATTTATACAAATCTATTTTTGGTATTTTTTATTTTATTACATATTTTTATTTATTGTATATTTTATTACAATTATATATAAGAACAGATTAGATTTTGATTAGTAAAAATAATTGAAAGTAGCTAGACTTGGGATGAGAATGATTTAATTCTCATTTCAAGTAAACTAATACTCGGTGAGAGTATCGTCAGACATCGTTAGACTCAGACGACTAGACAACGGACTCAGACAGGACTTAGTTGCTTTTTTGAAACCGACCCGTCTCTAGCTCCCTTTGGCAAAGTGCGTTGACACTTTGTTTAAAATTATCAATATTGTTTTTAACAAAGGTTGCGGGCCGCCTCGCAACTTTTGGGAGGAACAAACTGTTGACACATTTTTCCATTCACACATCAAAGAACTTCGTGTTGATTTCTCAAATAATATTTAGACTCCACATATACAACACAATTAATAAAAACAATGGTTGCACAACAGACGATAATTAGAGAACAAAATCGGTTGTTGATCGCTACTCAGGGCTGGTTATGCAAACGTAACGGAGCGTGTCGTAGCGCAACTCAAATTTGCTATATGAACAATGCACATAAGTAGTTAAAGAAATCTTAACAAAAAGTGACAAAACTCAGATAAAACTAAGTTTCGTACCACCTAAGAAATCAGAACTTAAAAGCTTAAAGCCTTGTAGCATATAAACAAAAATGTAACATATACACATAGGAAATAAAAATATATAAAATTTTTCAGTTGAGGGGGGGGGGAAGGGCCCCCCTGCATCCCCCTGTGGACGCCCTTGACAACTTGTCATGTATGCGCTAGGAAGATATTCAGGTTCAAAGATCACCAAAATCGGTCATTTGCTTATATCTCCGCTCTGCTCAAAATTATTATAAAATTTCTACTTTGCGTTATTCAAACATATTTAGTCGCATAGCGTGGAAACTGTTTGTTTTATGTTAAGACTGTTAAGTGCATTTTTGTAGAGAATTATCTGATCTACAATTTTGTTCTGAGCATATTTTCTGTCATACAAAGAGGATCGGAGATATAAGCGAATGACCGATTTCGGTGATCTTTGATTCTAAATATCTTCAAACGCATACACGGTATCATAGGGATCTCTTGGCAAGTTATCATTTATGCATTGATGAAGAGGTTTGCATCAAAAAATTAGGAACTAATTTTCAAACTCAACTTTGGATTTAAAAAAAAAATAAGTCTGGCATGAAATATACATATAAACCCTCGGGCGCAGTCAAAAGTTATGTCGCAGAAAAAAACTAAAGTTGCAGAAATTTATTTTTTTACTCGTAGTTTTCAAAAATATATGAAGCCCAGAGGTTTAAAATTCGTTCCACTCTAATATATATATACTTTTCTATACCTACCACGCCTCCTATTGGGCGTTACAGACGGAGTGACAAAATGAATATGCCCCTTTACGTTTTTTAAACGTGATATAAAAATGTAATGCCTTTATCTGCTATCTTAAAAGCGGAAACTGCCTTTTACAATTTCCGGGAGAAAATTTTTTATGACAAGGCTGATTAAATCTAGAAAATGTTTTTCTATTAATTTTCTATTAATAAAAAATGTTTTTTTAATGATAATATTTCTAATAATGCATTAGAAACTGCTAATCCTTTTATAAATTTTTTCAAATCTAATTTTAAACTAGGTTCAGTTTTTCAATATGACGACGATAACACTTATCAAGACTCTGGCTTTAGCACACTTATCATTACTGAAAGTGATTTAATTGATGCAATAAAATCATTTAACATGAGTGCTAAATGTGATTTTGATGGTCTATCTGCTAAGTTGTTAAAAAATGGTGTTCTATATTTGACCTCTCCTCTTCCATTGATATTTAATAAACTTCCTTATTGTTTAATTAAAATTAAAATCTGGTTTTTTCATTCATAACTGGAAAGTAAATTTTGTTTCGCCAAATCAGTATGGCTTTGTTAGAGGACGCTCTACATTTACTTAGCTTGGTTTAGCTTGGTTTAGGGGGAGTATTGTAATTCATCTTGAAAGGAGGGATTCATGGTAGATGTCATCTATACCGATTTCTCTGATGCTTTTGGCAAATTGAAAAATTTAATTTTAATTAAGAAACTAGCTAATTTTGGTAGTGGCGTCCGTGGCGTAGTTGGTTAAAGTGCGTGGCCGCTATGTCAGCGAACCTGGAGACCCAGGTTCGAAACCCAGCAGCGACAGAAAATTATTTGAATTAAAATAATTTTTCTGTACGGCCGCCACCTCTCTGCAGACAATGGCAAACCTCAGAGAGTAATCAAAATGCCATGTAAAGCTTCTTGAGAGCGAGAACATTCTGTTCATCGCCGTTCGGAGTCGGCGTTAAGCATGTAAGTCCGGTTCTCGGTCAATTGTGTACAAACTTAATAACACGCACAACACAATTGATCATAAGAAACTAGGTCAAAGTCCTTTCAAGGGCTGAAATGGCCAGTTATTTATTTATTTTTATTTTTAGCTAATTTTGGTTTATATTTAGCTATGCTGAAATGGTTTGACTCTTATCTTGAATAGAATAAACCATGTTACAATTTATATTATCAGTTCAAACTCGTTTGTTGTCACTTCTGGTGTTCCAAGCAATGTTGCCAGAAAAGCACGATAAATAGTATCATACTTATGGTATTTTTCAACGATTGTGGTATGTTGTATTTCCCATGGTATTTTGTGGTAAAAATCTCTCTTGTGGGAAAAAAATTTACCACGTGTGCGATTTTTACCACGCGTGGGAAAAAAATACCTCAAAATACCACAAAATACCTCAAATTACCACAAAATACCACAATATCTCAAAAGAAAATTTAAGGGATTTTGTGGTATTTTGTGGTAATTTGCGGTATTGTCGTGTATTGTGGTAATTGGAGGTATTTTGAGGTATTTTACGAGTGCGGTAATTTGTGAGAAAAAAAGAATTTTGGTGGTAATTTCATCTGGCGACACCGGCTCCAAGGTACCATTCTTGGTTCATTATTATTTTTAGTGTTCATTAATGACTTACCGTCTTCCGTTAAGCAATCTCATTGTTTCTTTTTGTGGATGACCTCAAAATTAATTTTAAAATAAAAAGTTTGTAGATGTGTCAAAACTACAATCTGATTTAAATTAAAACTTCGGCGTAATTTTTGATTCTAAATTTACTTATATTAGTCACTTAAATTATATTGTTCCTAAAGCCAATCAAATGTTGGCTTTTATTCGGCGAAATAGTCTTAGTTTTACGGAAGTCTCTATTTGTTTCGTTAGTCTGTTTAAAATTGGAATATGCGTCATTTATATAGAATCCGTATTATGCCTATCATGTTTTGCGTCTTGAGCGTGTACAAAAATATTTTTTAAGGTTTGCTTTGCGTTTTATAACTTTTGAATTGCCAATTCAATCCTATGATGGCAGATCTGGGCCCTATTGCACCAACCACTTATCAGTTATCAAAAATATGGGCAAATTAATTAGTTTATGTTGCATTCAATCTTATTTTGATAACTTATTCAAATCCAAATAGTTTGATTAGTACTCAATTTTTAGACAAGTGTTGCACAAAACATAATTTGATTGAGAGCTTAAACTCTTTTTGATGAGCGATAATTTTAGCAATTTCAGTAATTTTTATCACTTTTTGTTGCACTCATTTATTGATTTTTCACTTATCGGCAAAAAAATTGATAATCTTAGATAAATTTCGCTAGGAAAACATCATCTAATCAAGTTGAGTTTTGAAGTGTCGGACGTGTTTTATCTTCAGCTAAAGTCTTTTTAATTACGGTATTATAAACGTAGCACTAATTCCACTATGTATGATAATTTAAATGTTGTCGGATGTTTTCGATTATCAAAACCACAAATTCAATTTGTTTTGCTAAAAATTTTGAGATTTGGAGCATGGAAGTAGCGGAAATAATGCTATCACACCTATTCAACAACATTACATTGGTTAGGAAATAGAGGACAGCACCGTATTAAAGCTATGACTCATGGAGTTACAAATCCACTGTATGCAGGGTGGTTCGTAGAGTAATGACGTGCCCTTGATGATAGCAATATTGAGATTAACTGACCTATTCCGGTAAGTTGACAAAGTTCAACATATTCACAATAGTAAATATATTGACAATTGTCAATATTTCCTATTCTCGTTCAATTCTATAAGCTCTTTTTTGACACAGTTGTCAATAGCAAAAAAGGTGTTGACAGCGAATTTTGTATGTAGATATCCAGCTGCTGCTGGTTTGTTTGCTCATAAAACATTGTCAAAACAAAGTGTTGCCTCCTATAAACTGTATTGATCAAATATGTTGTGGGCGATAATTGAAGTGCAAAATGAAATTTTTATATATTTGTTTCTTTAAATATTTTCAAGTGATTTAAAAACATTGAAGCGTTTAAAAGGATTGTGAAAAGAAAAACTCTTTTGATTTAGAAAATATAGTGGTTCAAAGTTCCATCTTAAAAGTGTGCTATCTCTGAAAGTTTTGAACATATTTCATCGCAGCTGATATCATTGAAAAGGTAGTTTGATTACCTTTATTATACTTGGTAAAATTTTTACTAAATTTCTTGAAAATTCTTTCATGTTCATGTTAAACTCTCAGAGTTATCACATTTTTAAGAAATAACTTCAAACCAATGTAAGTTCTAAAAGAAAAGTGAAAAACATTTTTTTGTACCATTGTTTTAAAGGCTTCAATATTTAAATATCTACTATCAAAAGAACTAACAAATTCTCAACGATAAATTCATATTTTCATTTTAAAAGAAGGAACTTAACAAAATTAGGGTATTTTTTCAATAAGATGCAACACTCAACAGCTGCTTTCTGGCAACATGATTTTCACCTTCCTGTGGTGAATAAATAAAGCGTTTCATTTGTCAAGTGTTCGCCTGAATAGGTTTTACAAGTCGGGTTGACAAAATTTTGACAAATTATTTCTTGTAAATTGACAGCCAGAATAGGTCTGTAAATAAGAGATTACAAAATTGTTTTTTTTTTGTTTTTTTTTTTTTTTTGGATTCGCCCGGAAGTAGGAAATCTTCATAGATACGTATGACCCGCGCCATACGCATGCACGATTTACATTCTAAGAAGTTCCCGGATCAGCCGGACTGAATAGAATGCACCTACGTGCTAAAACCTACCACCTGTTGGCAAATAAAAGCCTCCACTAAGCACAATTGCTTGGCCTTTCAGCGGAAATTAAAATTAGATAAAGAAACATTTGAAATTTGCGAATTTTTGTGCTTATGTAAACATAATAAGCATCATCGAATAAAAGCACATTCTTCATAACACGAAGGAATACAAGACAACATCCAAAGTAATTTATTAGACTATATATAACCGCATTTATAATTGTTGTCATTCGGCTTGGGGCCACTGTCCAACCCAAGATCCTACGTGGAAAAGAGATGCAACTCTCAAACACCAAACCAATACCAAGCATAGCACAGATATACAAGTATATATTATGCAGGCACAATATATTTATATATTCGGGTCACTAAAATAAGGGAACACCGAGCTAAAGTTATTATTTGGACATGCATTTGGGCCAACGCAGGTAAAAACTTGTATGGAAAAGAGATACACTCTGACACACCAAGCCGAGGGATACGGTACACATGGTCCCATTTTAAACAAGCTATAGAACTAAAGATCTAAAATAATTTCATGAAAAAATTAAGCAACGAAACTAAATAAAACGAAAACTTAAAGTAATTATCAAATTCGATAATGCTTATATGTTATATCGTAAAATCTACACAATTATCGCGAGTTATATTTGTTATCGCAATGTATGCGTTAAGTATTCAAATGTAATATCATTTTACGTTTTAAGACATCCACCGAGTCAGAAAAATTTATCAAGTTCAAGTTGCCATTGAAATGTTGCGTTTAACGTCCGTGGCCTCCGTGCTTTCCGCAAGGAGAAGAGAGACCAGAGACGGGAGAGCGAGTAAAAGATATTTAGTTTAAGTTTGTTAATTTTATTTATTTTACAACATAGGCCCGCTGTCTAGGCGAGGCTGCGACCAATGTTGTGTTTTACTTAAGTATTTATTAATATTAATATTTTATTTTAACTAAAAGGCCCGCTGTCTAGGCGAGGCTGCGACCTTATTAGTTGTTTATTCTTATAACTCTAAAAACGCTCTCTGTCCATTTCTGCGCCGGCGACGGGTTTATAAAGGAAAATCCTCACTTTCCAAAGAGGTTCCTTTCTTCCAGAAACTCCCACAATTCCCATAATTTCCAATAAGTGGAAATTATGTATCGACTCTACCCAATCAAAACATTACATGTCATACATAAAATCTTTGCATTTATTTACATATTACTTCCCCTTTCGCGATACGTGATCACGTACGTCTTACATGTTGCGTAGCTGCAGGCATTGCACTTTGCGAGCAGCGCAGCAACTAGGGTAGGTAAATGATCGCTATTATGCTGACCGTGCAAGCTAATGCCGATGCACCCAAACAGTTCATTGCTTTGTTTTTTGTTGTCGCCGACGTTGTAGTCGGAAACACTTGACAACTAAAAACAAGCAATGGTTTTGTTTATTTTGGTAATTTTAAGCGTGCGCTAAAATTAGGTCAGTTTTTCATTAACGCCAGCAATTCGAGTCACTGCACTTGAATTGGGTCTTGGTCGTTCATGGAAATAATAGTCATAAATTTTGCCAGCAAATGCCGAGGCAATATTTATTGATATTTATGTATGAGTTTTAAAGAGAATCGATTGAAGATTCTGGCTTTGTGTGAGGTCGGGCTGTACAAAGTGTACAGGGTAATGTTGTGCGGGTCACAACATCCCTCCCCCCTTATAAAAGAAAATTTTTCTCCTTGAAGAGGTTGAAAAATTTTCTGTCGCGTTACTGACCGGTTGAGCAGAAATGAGCATAGGGTATTTACATTGTTTGTAAAACTTAAATATATGTACATTATTAATTTTCCAATATGATATGTATATAGTTTATGCATTGTAAATGAATATTTTACTATTTTACAGCGTTAAAAATTATTAAAAGGAAATTGAATTAAAATTTATTATATGAATTTAATAAAAATTTTTTATAGAACTTATTATTTTTTTTTTTTTTTTTTTTTTTTTTTTTAATTACATAGTTTATATATATATTTTTCTTTTTGTTGAACTCTTTTTTTTTTTTTCGTTTGTTATTAAAATGTTTAAAAAATTTTTTTTTTTTTTTTTTTTTTTTTTTTTTTTATTCATATTTGAAAGCTTTTGCGATAGAAAGATTTTTATATATTTTTTTTTTCATACATAAAAATAGCTGAAAGTTCTTTTGAGAGAAGAGAAAAAATTGTCGTAGTTTTATTGCTTGAAATCGTTTGGCAATATTTTTATTTTCATCTACCAAAATTGGATGGAGAACAATTAAGTCTGCGTTACGGCGCGGAAATTATGGCTATATTTTTTTTTCTCTACAAAAAATTTTCTTTTTCCTGTTCGAAAGAAGTGAAAAAAAAGATAAAATTTCATTTAATTTATTTTTTTTTTTTTATTATAAAAAATTTTTTTTCCAATGTTTAGTTGAATCTTTTAAGTCTCCTCTGCCTCGCTTGCAGTACTCTTTGGTACTCCCTGGTGAAGTCTGCCGTGTCCTCGTCGTCGCCGAGAACAGGATTTCTTTCCATTTCTGCAAATTTTTCTATTGTGTGGAGTTCCTTAGTTGCCTGGATCATCGCTAGAGTTTCTTCCTCTAACGTGTCCAGGTTATAGTAGTCCTCCACCGTAGGCGTTCTGCTGGTTTTCCCTATGTAGGTCCAGACCATTTTCATGGCCCGGACTTTGGCTTCGTCGGATGAGGTGGCGTTGTCCATGTTTTGCATTGTAACGTTCGTGTTGTGTACTGAATAATTTTGGTTGTGTTCCTCAGGTTTTTATATAAAGGCGAGGAAGAAAATTTAGCTGAGTGTTTTTTTTTTTTTTTTTTTTTTTTAATTTGTGCTGAGCGAGTTAGAATATGTTCATAATTTTCTTTATTTTTATTGCCCTCTTTTTTTTTTTTTTTTTTTTTTTTTTTTCGCGTGCTATATGTGAAGTGTTTATGTCGGCAAGACAAATCTTGGCTTGGCGTAGTTGCCTTCTGTGAGTTCTGTTGTAATGGTTTTTTTGTTTTTTTCATGTGTGCTACGTATGTATATTTTATAACTGGCAAAAAGGGTTAATAAGAACAAGATCCCATATATCAGGCTGTAGTGATGCACATCATGCATGCTTACTCGGTTAAGGTCAAGATTTTCTGCAGATTTCTCATCGGCTATCAGAGTGGAGAGTTTCTTTAATTCCTCCTGCTGAGTTGCAGTGTCAAGGAAAACTGTTTGTTTTGAAATATTTTTTAACGGAATGGTTTCTTGTTGTTGCTGAGGAATGAATTTAGTTATGTTTAACGGCGGGAGGTAGTGATTATTAACCTTGGATATTTTAGTGGTTGAACTTCTTAGCGTTAAGTCTTTTGACTTTATGTAGCAATTTTCGTCAAGGTCTATTATAGCTGAGTTCGTCAGGGTTACTGGTGTGACTTTGTCTTCACATATGACATTTATTTGATATTCATCAATTGTCGAGTAGATCCATCGGTTTGCCTGAGCTAGCTGTATCCAGACTATACCTGCGTCTGTCTTTCTGATATCGCAATTTTTTGGCAGGGTTTGCTCATTAGTAAGTAGATTGACTACGCAGTTCGTTTTTTGATTGTTAATGGTGTAGACTGGGTGTTCTGTGTGACAAAGATATTGTTTATTTTCTGTTTTTATGCAGTTTCGTAGTTCTTCCGCGGCAACCTCGTAATAGTGTTCTCTCTCGTAATCAATGGCAATTTGTTTGATATCGGAATTTATAAAAATGAGTTTATTAGAGTGTGCTGTCGGAAAAGGTATAATGTTGTATATTTGGTATGTTGTACTAAATGGCAGAGGTATGGTGATTTTGTAAATTATCTTGTTGCCTATTATTTTTGAATGCATTGTTGATATTTGGTAAAGTGTTACTATGTTATTGTTAAGTGTGGAAGGCAGCTTTAGGTTGGATGGTAAGGACTTTCTTATGGTGGTAAGTATTATTGATAATTGTTCAGGCGATATTATTGATGGGTGTGGCTTGCCGTGTTTTGCTCTTGACATTAGGTCAAGCAGGTTGTCCACAACGTTTTGATATCGCATTAACATTAGGGTTGTTAGTGAAGTGAGAGCCTCCATTTGGAGTGGTGCTCTGGCATCATGTCTCGATTTCAAAATATACTTCATTTGTTGTTGTATATTGTCTATTCTATTGTTCATCGCTATTACTTGATGATCTAAATTTGTTTTTGACTTATTAAATATGTTGTTTGTTGTGTCAATAATCAGAGTTTGTTTTTTGATTAGATCGAGCAAGTGGTGTTCATTTTGTTTCAGTTTATCGATTTGAGTATTGTAATGTTCTGCATCTTCCTCGCTTAGTGTTCCAAATAAAGTTTTTTCTATCGTCCCAATTGCACTAAATAGAGCTCTTCTGGATCTGTAGTTTGGTTGTATTACATCCATTTTTTGACGAAGCTCTGTAGTTATGTGGTTAATTTCGAAGACAGTGCTATTGCATATAGTTGAAAGTTCATTGTCCGCACTTATTTGGTTACAAATTTGGTTTATGCTTTCAATAGTCGTGGCCATATTATTTATTCCTTGTGTTAAATCCGTTATGTTATAGTACGCCACTATTGTCCATTCATTTGTATATAGTTGAAGGTTTCCGATTTCTTCGAAGTAAATGCCTGGGTTGTGTTCGATTGGTGTTATCTTTATAGACCCGTATGCAAATGGTGCCAGGATTATGAGAATGACCAGCATCATTGTCTGGAAAATAAGAGTAGTTGCGTTTCCAAAATTGTCGTAGAAAATTATGCTAGGTGTAAAGTGTTTGCCATGTTTTCAGTTATATAAAAGTGTTTTGTGTATGTGTGTTATTTGTGTTTTTAATTACTTTGACTTTGTTGTAAATGTTGTGTTTAAATGGACCGTCAAATGTTGTTTTTTAATCAAAAAAAAAGTTTTAAATTATTATTATGTATGACTTTAATTTTGTTACGCATTTTTATGGCAGTGTTTTCGGGTGATACTATTTTAATTACTTCGTATGGACCTTCCCATAGAGATGAAAATTTATTCTTCCTGGTTTGGTTTCTAATCAAAACTTTTTCACCTACGTTAAATGTTTTCGGTTTCGCACCTTTGTCATAATATTCCTTAGACTTTTCCTTTTTCTCTTTTAAAGTTTGTCCAGCAATTTTAAATCCATGTTGTAGTCTTGCCTTAAGTTCGTTGGCGTAATTTTCATAGTTATAATTTATGGATGGATCTTTTTGTAAGTTGGAAGGAATCTTGGCCGGAAATCCGTAAAGTAATTCATGAGGGCTGTAGTTTGTACTGCTGTGTGGTGTGTTATTGAAAACAAATATCGCATAGGGAATCCAGTCGTCCCAAGTGAGTGGATCATTATTTACATAATGTCGAAGGTATTCCGCTAGCGTGCGGTGGCTTCGCTCAAGTGCTCCATTTGTTTGTGGGTGGTATGGTGTAGTTTGTAGTTTTTTGATCTTCAATAACTTACATACTTCTTTAAACAATTCACTGAGAAAATTAGTGCCTTGATCGGTTAATAGTGAGTCTGGAAATCCGAATCGACAGAGTATTTGTTCTACAAAAGCTCTTGCAATTGTGATTGCTTCTGCATTTTCCAAAGGTATAGCTTCAGTGAATTTCGTAAGATCATCTTGAAAAGTTAAAATATATTTGTTATTTTTGTACGTTACTGGAAGAGGACCGACTATGTCTAATGCTACTCGTTCGAAAGGTGAAGAGCTCGTTGTTGTAATTTTCATTGGTACTTTTGGTGATTTGTTGAGTTTATTCTTTTGACATGATTCGCACTTTTGAATAAAATTTTGTACATCTTTTTTCATTGTAGACCAGTAATAATTTGTTTTTAATCTTTTCAAGGTTCGATTTATACCCTGGTGTCCTCCGAATGGTGACTTATGGTATTGTGCTAGAACTGTTTCGATTTCGTTCGTGTTTTCCAAGATTGTTCTATTGTTTATATGTAAATTAATTTCCATGTTAAAAAATATTTCCGTAAGCATTGTCTTGAATTCTTCTTTAAATTGGGAGTTAAATTTGGGAATTGCTATTGCGATGGATTTTTGATCCTGTGTACAATTCTCGTTTTTGATTTTTTGTAGTACTTCTTTTGCCATTTCGCGGTCTTTAGTAGTTCTGAAGGGTAAAGGTAAAGTTGTTACGTATAATTTACAATAATTTTCTAGCGTATATATTTCATTTTCTCCCATGAGAGGTTTGATAAATATTGGGATCTTTTTTTTTATAAGATTTTCTTCTGGTGATTCTGTTAGGGGTAGCAATAATAATTTTATTTTTATTCCTTTATTGGCGTAAATTTGTTCTGTGCTTTCTATTATTTTTAATATTTTTTCATTCCTTATATTTTTGGGCTGTTTTGCTTCTGTTTGAAAACTCTCATTGTTTATTTGCTCGCTTGCCTTTTGTCGTGTCATGACTAAAACCTTGTTTTTTATTTCTGTAATATTTTTGTCTTTAGTGATGCGACTAAGTGCGTCAGCATTTGTATTGTTTTTCCCTGCTTTATACTTGATCGTGTATTCATATTCTGATAGAAGGATTCGCCATCTAGCCAATCTTGACATTGGGTCTTTTAGCTTCATTAGCCATTCGAGCGGCTTGTGATCAGTGTAGATCGTGAACTTTTTACCATAAATATACGGTCGAAATTGTTTTACGGCGAAGACAATAGCTAGCAATTCTTTTTCCGTGGTGCTATAGCGTGTCTCTGCATCGTTCAATGTTCTGCTTGCGAAGCATATTGGCTTGTCTTTTCCAATTATACCTTGGGATAAGACTGCGCCAAGTCCTGCATCACTCGCATCTGTTGTGATTATAAATTCTTCACTGAAATTTGGATAGGCTAAAATGGGGGGACTTATTAGTTTATCTTTCAATTTCGTAAATGCTTCATCGCAGAATGCATCCCAACTGAATTTTACATCTTTTTTCAGCAATTTTGTGAGTGGTTTGGCTATACTGGAAAAGTTTTCTATAAATCTTCTATAATATCCCGTGAATCCAAGGAATGATTTAATTCCTTTCGTATTTTTTGGAGTTGGATATGTTTTTACTACTTTAATTTTCTCCGGGTCAGGTTTTATACCGTTTTCAGAAATGATGTGTCCTAAATAATTGAGCTCTTGTTTAAGAAAATTACATTTATCGGGTTGGAGTTTGAGATTATGATGACGCAATCGGTCGAATATTTTAATTAATTTTTGGTTGTGGTCTTTTAAGTCGTAGCCGTACACAACAATGTCATCTACATAAACAAAGCATTCAAAGCCTTGTAAGCCCATGAGTACGTTATTCATTAGTCTTTGAAAAGTAGCGGGGGCGTTTTTCAACCCAAATGGCATTCTATTATATTCGTAGTGTCCAAAAGGTGTGCTAAAAGCTGTTTTACATTTGTCAGATTCTTTAACGGGAATCTGGTGAAATCCTTTGGCTAAATCTAATGTGCTAAAATATTTTGCTCTTCCCAACTGGTCAAGTATGTCAGTTATGTTGGGCAAAGGGTATGCGTCCCCAACGGTTAGGTCGTTTAATTTTCTAAAGTCTACTACGACTCTCCAGCGTTTGTGACCTTCAGGGTCTGCCTTCTTTGGAACAAGTAATAGTGGCGAGTTCCATGGGCTTGAGCTTGGTCGAATGACGTCGTCTTCTAGCATTTCATTAACCTGTTTATGAATTTCATTTCTTTGGCTTTCAGGAAGTCTGTATGGCCTAACAAATAAAGGAGGTTTGTTTGCTTCTGTAATAATTTCATGGTCTGCTGTCTCAGTACAAGTAAGGTGGTCTCCCTGAAAATAAAATAAATCGTTGTAGTTTCTACAAATCTCTAAAATTGATTTCTTTTCTTCTTTATTACAATGCGTTAGGTCTATATTTGTTTCTACTTTGTTTAATCTACCCTTCACTAAATCTTTTGTTTTATCTAGTTTGATTTCGTTGAAGTTTTCTATTTTTTCCCACTCATATTGAATTTTATTTAAATTGATTTTTTTGATTTCTTCTGTTGTGTTCATAAAAAGAACTTTTACTTTATTTTTGATTGGGCGTACCAGGGTTTCCGCCAAATATACTCCTGGGTTTATTTGTTTCTTGTGGATCACTGCGTCTTTTGTACAAGCAAAAGGGATCTCGACAAGTTGTTTGCATCGAGGTTGCAAGGTTATGGATTGTAGCCCGTAGACATCAGGTTGAGTTGACTCAATCCTGTTTTTACAAATCCTTTCATTATCCAAAAATAATGCCTTGGTTTCCTCTTTATTTGCCTTCACTTTATTTGTAATGATTTTATTATCACTTTGAGGTGACAATGTGATGGATTGCGGCCCGTAGACATTAGGTTGAGGATTCTCAATATGACTTATGCCATTCGGCGCATACTCCTGATCCTGTTTCCTATTTTCACAATTCCCTTTGTTACCCGTAGGCAACACATTGTTTTCCTTTTCAGTGTTTTTATAATCATTTCGAATATGTGGTTTTATAATTTTATTTTTACTTACTGCCGCGTTTGAGCAGTCTACTGGTATTTCCAGTTGTTTATTCTTGAAATCAATTTTACAGTTAAAAGTGGTAAGAAAGTCGCTTCCTAAGATTCCGTCGTAGGTTAAGTTAATATTTTTATTTAAAATATGAAAGTTGTGACTCAGTGTTATTATTTGGTCATAAAAAGGGACATTAATCGTTTTTATTTGCTCCCCTAGCGTTTGCATTGCATTGCCTGAAATGGTTGAGACCGTATGTTTACTTTTTTTATAAATTGTGCGCTGTGGTTCAGTGTCTTTTAATAGGCTAATTTGTGCGCCCGTGTCTACTAATAATGAAGTTATATTTTTATCTGAAGGTTCTAGTTTAATGCAAAGCACTGGCTCTTCGTATTCTTTGCAAAAAGGTATTTTTATAGAGTAATTTAATTTCGTGCTTGGTGCACATCGGCTTTTACTTGCATCCGGGGAGAAGTGCCGTTGGTTTCTTCCCGAGCTATTCCGTTTCCCGATGAGTTGTTAGTATGATGCGTTTGATTGGGATGGCTGTATTCGCCTCTGAAAGGGTTGTAATATGCATTTGGGTCATCATTAACTCTTCGGTTCTGAAACTTTTCGGCGCTTCGCAGTCGAGATCTACACTCTTGGTACGTGTGATTCGGCCGTTTGCAGTATGTACAGAATATCGATTGTACTTCTTTTTTTATATTTGGCTGTCTGTTTAAATTGTTATTAAAGCGGGTGGAAAAATTACTATTGTTTTTCTGATAGCACGTCTCTTGAGTATGCCCTAATTTCTTACAGAATTGGCATGTAGGTTTAAACGTTGAGGTTTGGTATTGTGACGTTTTTTCAAGCCGTATTGAATGTTCTTCAGCATATGCAATGGCATTCTTCAAGTCTCGCTCATTGTGAGCTTTAAGAATTAATCTTAAATTATGATTCCGCAAACCATCCTCGAATACCTGTAGTGCCAATCGATCATTTTCTTGTTTTAAATAAGCCCTAACTGATTCGTCGCTAGTGCTTGAAAATGTAGCAGAATTTAACGAATGTAATAATTTTCCTACTCGTTCACCAAATTCTTTTATTTTTTCTTGTGATTGTTGCTTCGCAGTTAAAAGTTCATTCTGGGCGGAAGTTCTCGACTTTTCCTCCTTGAACTCCGTCTCCAAATCTCGTACCAAATCATTCCATTTAGTAAAAGATTTGAATTGGATGAGTTCAAAGGCCGAACCCTCCAATCGAGTCTTCACTACCTCTAGAATAAAAGTGTGTTCCGCTTCAGTTTTAGCAGACGAAAACAGAATATTGCCGCAAGCTATAAATTTATTGAGTTCGGCTGGATTGCCGTTAAATACCGGTACGATATTATAAATATCGTTTAAAGTAAATTTCAGATCCATTTCAAGATCGTTATCTTCAATGGTTTCAAGACAAAACGAGTTTTCGAAAAATGGTAGATTAGCAAAGAGCTGAACTACCTCAGCTGCGCGCTGACGAGTACGAATTTTGTATGCAAAAACTTTCAAGTATTACAAAAAAATATTATGTTTTTTTTTATAAATAAATTTCTCTTATAAATTTTCTTCTCTTTTGAAAGCTTAATAAGTTGTAAAATTTGTGTGTTGCTAACTCTCTTTTTTTTTTTTTTTTTTTAAATTTGGTGGTAAAAATAGTGTATAAGAATAATATAATGTTTTGCTTACTGACAAAAAAAATGTGTGTTTTCTTTCTGCTCACTGCTGGATGTTGAAGCCGATGTTGTTGATATAGTTGCCGATATTCAGTCGATGATACTGTTGATCAATTGTTTCGTCTTTCTTGTTGAATTTAGTTGGATGTGGTTGTTGTCGTCTTTCTTGTTGAATTTAGTTTGCTGTTGAAGTATTTTGTTGTTGAAGGTGCGGTTGAAGCTGTTCTTGATGTTGTCGATGTTGTTGTTGTTGTTGTTGTTGTTCTTGTTGTTGTTGCCAGGAGGCTCTAGGCCCTAAAGCTGGTTATCCTGGGCTTCTTGATGGGCCAGGAGACTTCACGTCTTAAAGCTGGTTAACCTGGGCTTATTATTATTATTTTTTTTTTGCACTGTTCCGATGTTATAGCCTCGGGACGCTTTTTTTTTTTTCGCTAACTTTTTTTTTTTTTTTCACTTGTCACTATTAAATTTTCACTGCCGCTGTTTAGCCTTGGCACGCTTTTTCACTTTTAAGCTGTTATATTTTTTTTTTTTTTTTTTTTTTAACCCGATGTCGAAGCCTCGGTACGCTTAAAAAAATTTTTGTTTTTAAAATTTCATTTGTTAAAGATTTTTTTTTTTTTTGTTATTAAAGGATGGTTTTTCCTTTTTGTTGGTTTAAGGGATGTAGCGTAATCCCTCCGCTGCCACCAAATGTTGCGTTTAACGTCCGTGGCCTCCGTGCTTTCCGCAAGGAGAAGAGAGACCAGAGACGGGAGAGCGAGTAAAAGATATTTAGTTTAAGTTTGTTAATTTTATTTATTTTACAACATAGGCCCGCTGTCTAGGCGAGGCTGCGACCAATGTTGTGTTTTACTTAAGTATTTATTAATATTAATATTTTATTTTAACTAAAAGGCCCGCTGTCTAGGCGAGGCTGCGACCTTATTAGTTGTTTATTCTTATAACTCTAAAAACGCTCTCTGTCCATTTCTGCGCCGGCGACGGGTTTATAAAGGAAAATCCTCACTTTCCAAAGAGGTTCCTTTCTTCCAGAAACTCCCACAATTCCCATAATTTCCAATAAGTGGAAATTATGTATCGACTCTACCCAATCAAAACATTACATGTCATACATAAAATCTTTGCATTTATTTACATATTACTTCCCCTTTCGCGATACGTGATCACGTACGTCTTACATGTTGCGTAGCTGCAGGCATTGCACTTTGCGAGCAGCGCAGCAACTAGGGTAGGTAAATGATCGCTATTATGCTGACCGTGCAAGCTAATGCCGATGCACCCAAACAGTTCATTGCTTTGTTTTTTGTTGTCGCCGACGTTGTAGTCGGAAACACTTGACAACTAAAAACAAGCAATGGTTTTGTTTATTTTGGTAATTTTAAGCGTGCGCTAAAATTAGGTCAGTTTTTCATTAACGCCAGCAATTCGAGTCACTGCACTTGAATTGGGTCTTGGTCGTTCATGGAAATAATAGTCATAAATTTTGCCAGCAAATGCCGAGGCAATATTTATTGATATTTATGTATGAGTTTTAAAGAGAATCGATTGAAGATTCTGGCTTTGTGTGAGGTCGGGCTGTACAAAGTGTACAGGGTAATGTTGTGCGGGTCACAACAGAAATCACTACACATACATCGCAAAGGGTCGTGAAGGGCATAACTAGAAGTGCACTGACTCAACTTAAAAAGCTGGAAATGTCTGGCTCCGCTCCTAGGGATGTTGAAGTTTAATGAAGAAAGGAGGTAATGTGAGTCTATATCACCACTGAGTAATTTGTATAAAAAGGAGACATTTAGCATAATTCTTCTGCTTCTTAAGGAAGGCAGGGAAATAATTTTAAGGCGGGTTTCATAAGGGGGTAGAATAATGTTGGGGTTCCAACGATAATGAAAAGCAAAAAGTAAGAATTGTTTTTGGACCGATTCTAATGCATCGATGTGGACATTGTATTGAGGGTTCCATATTACGGATGCATATTCAAGAATTGGTCTAACAAGAGAGGTATAAAGTATCTTAGTAGTGAAAGGATCGTTGAATTCTTTAGCCCATCTTTTAATGAAACCAAGGAGACCTCTAGCCTTATTTACCACCAAATTAACTTTAAGATTGAATCGAAGTTTAGGATCGATAATTACACCTAAATCAAGAAAACTGTGTTCAATTTCTAAGTTAGTATTATTTATAGTGTAATTTATACTATTAGCAATTCGACGTGAGAATGTCATTTGCTTACATTTTTTTAAGTTCAATTTTAAAAGGTTTAAATTACACCACTCCACTAGACTATTTAAATCGGATTGTAAGAGTTGTTGTTCTTCAGGCGATTTGTAAGTTAGAAAAAGTTTTAGGTCATCGGCGTACATTAAGACGTTACAGTGTTTTATTACAGAAGGAAGGTCATTTATAAACAGTAAAAATAAAAACGGACCAAGATGACTTCCCTGAGGAACACCTGATGTGACCAAAATATTTTTTGACATAGAGTTCTTATATAAAACTTTTTGCGAACGATTCGACAAGTACGATTTAATCCAGTGTAATAGTTTGACGGGAAACCCAATTAGATGAAGCTTTTTCAGAAGAAGATAATGATTAACACTATCGAAAGCTTTGCTAAAGTCTGTATAAATAACGTCTGTCTGTCGTCCTAAAGTAAAACCTTTAATGACACGCGTAGTAAACTCCAAGAGGTTAGTTATCGTAGATTTTCCCTTTAAGAAACCATGTTGAGAGGTGGAAATGGAGGAAGATACGACGTGGGTTATTTGATCAGTTTTAATAGGTATTATATAAGATTTTCTCCATATATTGGGAAAATGACCGCTGTGCAAGGATGAGTTAAAAATTTTTGATAGCGGAGAACACAAACTATTAGAACAATGTTTTAAAATGCAGCTCGGGATTTCGTCAGGACCAGTAGTAAAAGAAGATTTAACTTGTTGAAGGTAATGCATAACTATATTAGAATCTATTACGGGGGTTTCAAAAGAGTTAACTGGTGGTAGGTAAGGATATTCAAGACTCATGCTCAATGGTATATCGGAGTAGGTTGTTTTAAAGAAGTTTGCAAACATGTTGGAAACATCGATGTCGCAAGATGCTTCGTCATGATTAAATTTCATAAGAGGTGGGAAGCTGGAGGTTTTTCGTTTTGAATTGACAAACGTGTAGAAAAGTTTCGGATTATCTTTGAATTGAGTTTTTATATTGGCTATATATGCAGAGTAGCATTGTTTATTTAATAGTTGATATCTGTAACGACAAGAGGAATAGCAAGCGAAGTCTAAATTAGAGCCTGACTTTTTATATTTCTTAAATAAGCGATTTTTGGAATTTTTTAAAGACTTAAGCTCATTAGTTAACCAAGGAGGGCTTAAAGGCTTGAAATTTCTATTTTGTTTTGGCACAGATAATGAGAAGCATTTTTGCATAGTATCATTGAGAAACTGCACTGAAGATTCGACATCATAAAAAGAGTACGAAGACCTATTATTTAAAATTGGGGACCAGTCAATCCGCGCGAGAAGAGCATTAAGTTTAATATAGTCTGTTTTTTTAAAGTTACAAATTTTATTATTTTTTTTAAGTTATACACTTACACCCCTATTCTGGCGTTGAAGTGACAATAGACTGCCATTGAAATTTTGTCACCGACAAAACCGCACCGTGTTATGCACTTGTTATGCATTCCTGTTATTTTATTCTACATCAAAGGTGACACGGAGAAAGCTTATGAAATTCCCCACACGATGGTGAAAAGCTTTTCTACTTTATTAATGTGTACCAAAATATTTATTGTGAAAAATTTAAATTGTAGACAAACAGAATATTTAAAAGAAAAAATGTAAGTTAATAATTTTTTTAATTTTTGCATATTTTAGACATTTTCTTATAATTCAGGAGCAAAATGTTCGAACGTACAAGTGCAGAGCAACTGCAGTTTTATGTTCAATTCTGCAAGGACCATCCCGAACTGCAAGCTGGTGAAAATTCAGCGGACAGGCTACGATTGTTTTTTAATTTTCAACAAAGTCTTCTTAGCATCCGAAATGTTTCCGTAAACACCGATTCCTGCATAGAAAAGGGATTGGTTGTATCTCTCAAATGTTTCAGCCTTCGCCTTTTTATTTTATTATTTCTTTCGGCAAGAATATTATTATAAATTCTTTTGTCATTGTTAATTTATTTATTTTTTGATTTTTTCACACAATTTAACATATTATAGTTTTTAAGATTTTACAAAACACCGAATACTAAAGAAAAAGCGTTTCAAAAATTAGCTTGTCACCTGCTCTGTAGGTGATGACAGCTAGCAACGACAAATTGAATTTTTTGATCTGTCACTTATTTGCTAGAATAGAAGAACATGACAATAGTTATTCCCCACACTTTGTCACGATTTTGTCACTGTCACTTCTACGCCAGAATAGGGGTGTTAGTAACACAATAATTATTGATAATTTGCTAAGTGATAAATGATAAGTGGTTGGTGCAATAGGGCCCTGGGCCAAAATTAGAATTTTGCTGAGAAGTGTAAGTGATAATAGTTGCAATAAGCCAAAAAAGTTTCACTCACTTATTAATAATCAATTTATCAGTTATTTGCTAAATGATAATGCTAAGTGTTTCTCAATCCAAGGAAAGAACTTAGCAAGGAATTATTCATTAAGCAACAAAATGATAAGTTAACATTGATACAGTAGAATTGTTTTAACATTAAACATTAAATCCATAAATTACAAAAGAAATTTTTAAGTAGCTAATACTTTCTTAAGTTAAATTCAACTTTTAAATCAACGTCTACTCAGAATACATGGAACAAAATTTCGCCACTAATTTCAGTTTCATAAGTTGCTACCTTAACTTGCTACTGAGATCGAATCTCAAAAAAACACAGATTTTTACATTCTGAGCTGTGTAAAAAGCGCGCGCCACCAACTTTCGGTGCAATTTAAATGGTGTTTGTACGAAAATACTTGAATACAAAATATATATTTTTATTATTGATGTGCTATGAAGCTTTTTGTGGCATTTGTTAATTTTTCGTCGTTTTTGAGATATAGAAAACGTGCGCCATAAGAAAGGTACTATTTTAATCTCATTTTAATAAATTCTATGAGATTTAAAAAATTTTGAGTTGGGTGGCATTAGTGTGCCATTAATATTACCCACACAGTAAATCCTCAAAAATGGTAATTTAAAACAAATACGATCAAAAAATATAGCTTTTTTCGCTGGTACATCGAAGATCCTGATAGGATGAGAACGCCCCTCCTTGCTCATGCATGCTTTCGTCATTTTTGAATGTTTTTCAAAAGGCGCGCATAAAAATTTTGAATATTTTAGATGTGCCAATATGATGAATTTCCGTTTTTTTGATAACGCGATAACACAAATTAATTTATTTTGTAACTTTTATATTTTGAGCAAAAATAACGGTTACTTTTACGTAACGGTTACGGCGACACCTTCAACCATCAACTTGATTAGAAAATGTTTTCTTAGCGAACAGAAAGTGATGAAAATGACTGAAATTGGTAAAATTATCGCTTATCAAAAACAGTGTAAGCTATCGTTCAAATTATGTTTTGTGCGACATTTATAAAAAAATTTAGCACTAATCAAACTTATCCAAATCAATTGAATATGTTCAAAATAAGGCTTAGTGCAACATAAACTAATCAATTTGTCCATATTTTTGATAACTGATAAGTGATAAGTGGTTGGTGCAATAAGGCCCTGGTCTATTACATTTAAAAACTTTACATGAAATGAGAATGTTATCATCACTTGATTGTCCTAATATGTTAAGCTTAATTACTTAAATGTAGCAATGAGATCTCTAAGATTGATATATATGTATGTTGGCATTGAACTCTTAAAACTACGAACTCTCCCACTTATGTTAAAATCACTCAATCTCTTTAATAGTTAACTTGTTTTACTATGTATTCAACTACTACTTAATTATTATTATGTTGTAAATAAAGGAAGTCTGAAATCAACCGTCTCCGTGTACGCTTCTCGTGTTAGACACTTCAAGTCGCGACGAGGATAAAAATCTGTAATTTGTTAGTAGCGAAATTTCGACGTTATTTGGAAGAATTATGGAATATTTGGAAAAATTATTTAACTGTTGAATCATGGCTTCTGAATCGGAAATTTTCATGAAAGATTTGCTGGATCAACAGCGAAAATTTACAGAAAAATTTTTGGTGGATCAACAGCAGTTTTTTGAGAAGGTTTTAACGACATGATTCGAGTTCAAATTATTCTCCATACCCAGCATGATATGGTGCGTACAGCCTCTTTACAGAAATTACAGCCGGCTCTTGTAGATGTTCTCTTATTCGCCGAATCGTTCGAGTCGACAACAAAGACCGTAGCAGCCTTTTTATTTAAGATTTATTTCTTGTGTTTTATATAAGTACAGTAAGAACCAGGTTCTTTTATAGTACAAAGCTCAGATACATAATTTGAGTACAATATAATATATCAACTTAAGCTTAGATAAATTAAGTTAATGGAATAACATAAATATTATAAAATATAAAAATAATATATAAAAGTTAAATAAAGATAAGATAAGGCTGAGGAGAAACATTTAGAGAGAGACAGATAGAGAAAAAAGAAAGAGAAATAGAGAACTGAAATTTTATTAAATACTAGCTGGTACCCGACGCGTTGCTGTCGTAGCGGAAATGATATCTATCTCTATCTGAATCTCAAACTCAGTCTCAATCTCAATCTGAATCTCAATCTCAACCTCAACCTCAGCCTCAATTTCAATCTCTATCTCTATCTCTATCTCGATCTCTATCTCTACCTCTTTCTCTATCTCTATCTATATCTCTATCTCTATCTCTATTTTTATCTCTATCTCTATTTTTATCTCTATCTCTAAGTGGAACGACTCGTGTAAATTGATAACCAAATTTCGAGGCTATGCTACTTATAATTCCAAAGTTATTCGATATCGTAAATTTGGCTGGTATGGGCGGAGCCACACCCCTTTGTTCAATGACGAAGTTTTCTAGTAGAAGAATATCACCCAATAGTAATTCCATACTGAATTTTGTTGTTAAACGACATTTAGTTCCAAAGCTATCTGATATCAAAAATTTAAAGTGTATGGGCGGAGCCACACGCCCTTTTCCAAAGCCCATTCCAGTTTTATAGTAGAAATATATCACCAAGTGGCAACTCCATACTGAATTTCATTATTATACGGCATTTAGTTCCAAAGCTATTCGATATCATAAATTTTAATTGTATGGGCGGTGCCACACCCCTTTGGCCTATACTTGCTCAATTTTGCCAGTTGAAAGACACGACTAAATAGAACGTTCTAACCGAGTTGCATTAATGTGTGACTTATAGCTCGAAATTTATACCGAAAATCTGGTCTGCTGATAAAGTGCCACGCCCCACGTCCAACGCCCACAAAATTCTACCTTCCGATTTCCGAAATCCGATGCTATGCGATCTATAAATTCAAAGCTATTCGCTATCGTAGATTTGGGTTGTATGGGAGGTGCCACGCCCCCTTGTCCAATGTTCCGTGAATTTTTTCCAAAACCTTCACGTGACAATTACAAACAAACCCACAGAAGAAAGTATCCAATTTGGTCCAGTCGTTTTCAAGTTTAAAGTGGTCGAACAAACCAAGATTCATTTTTATATTAAATATGAGGCGATGAGAAATGCTTCAAGATAGCATGTTTGAAGAGTGTTTCTGATGCTATCGACTTTAAGTGACTAGGCAATACATTCCATAACCTAACAGCATTAATAAAAAATAGTCTTGTAGAGTTAAGAAAATTAAAACTAGGTATAATTAGATTTTGGCTTCTACTAGAGCGACTAAAATGGAGCTTTTCAAATAAGTAAAACGGGGTTTTGGAGTGTATGAGCTTTTGTAGAAATATGCAATTCCTGGCATTAGAGTAGCTTATTATATCCCACCCAAGTATATAGTTTTTTAATTGACCTAGATGTTCAAATTTACGTAAGCCATATACATAGCGAGTAGCGTGATTAAATGCAATTTAAGTTGAGACCGCGAGTCTAACTTACTGTATACAAGTTCTGAACATGATATGACAGGGACAACAAGCTGGATTACAAGTTTACGCCTAATATCAGTTGGCGTATAAGCCATATACATAGCGAGTAGCGTGATTAAATGCAATTTAAGTTGAGACCGCGAGTCTAACTTACTGTATACAAGTTCTGAACATGATATGACAGGGACAACAAGCTGGATTACAAGTTTACGCCTAATATCAGTTGGCGTATATTCAGACGCAAGATTACGCAAGATGTAATATATTTTTCGGACTACATTGTTGATATGGTCAGTGCACGTAAGAGAAGCATTAATATTAAATCCAAGACTAGAAACACTATTCACAATTTTTACAATCATATTACCCAATAAGACGTCAGGAATGGATTCGATGCTTATTTTAGGTAACACTAAAGATGTAGAGAGATAGGTAACACATACGACTTAAGTACATTAAGGTGAAGACTATTTTTTATAGCCCATTGGTTTACACTTTGAAGATCTTCATTAAGTTTGCATACTAAGTCTTCCATCAGGTTTGTTTTACCAGACAAGTAAATCTGGACATCATCAGCATAAGCATGCATTGACGAATATGAACAGCAACGAAAAATATCATTTCGTTCGAAAAGCAGCGGGCCGAGAACAGATCCCTGGGGCACACAAACAGCTTTAGGATGAGAAAACTTTGTACCGACCTTGACTCTTTGTACCCTATTCGTCAAATAGTTACTTAGAAGATGAGTGGCACAATTACAAAAGCCAAAAAAAATGCTTTAATTTTAGACATAGAAGTAGCAGTCGAGCAACTGTGACCAGCGAGGACAATAGATTGAAATGGAGACAAAAGGTTATTTTCACTTAAGTATGACGATATTTGGCTAGCCATGATTGATTCGCATATTTTTGATAATGAGGACAGGATGCTAATAGGTCTGAAAAAAATAGATTTGATCAAAAAGGACAACAGTTGAAACATCAGATACAATAAAATAATCAAGAAGACTCGGACTATCACTAGACGAGTAACGCGTAGGAATGGTATCATTTACAACGGACAGACCAACAGATGAAATATTATCAAATATAGATTGTGTTATTTTGTCATTACATAAAATATTAACATTAAAATCACCACACATAACAAAATAATTAAAATTTATTGAGGGATCTGACAATTCAGAGAAATAGGAGTCAAGATTATTGCATTTGTTTGGGTTGTAAACACAGGACTTAACACAGGAGAATATTTTCATATTATTGACAGCTAAGCAGACACTCAGGTACTCAATAGGACTAGATATATTTGATTTATTGACAACTTCGGCATTAAAACTATTTCGGCAGTAAATTGCAACCCCGCCGCCTCTTCTTTCATGTCTGTCATTTCTGAAAAGTGTATAATTTTTTATATTATAACCCAACAAACAAAATGATTCACTAATGTTATCGTTTACGAATCGCATTCTCGTACATTTCATTCATTAGCAATTATTAGAAGCGATTCACTTATAATACCGCGAGCGGGAGAAATTCCTCCTTCGTTAACGAATCGTCAAATCCGAAAAAAGGAATTCATTAACGATTCGCCAAAACTATAAGAAGCAATTCGTTAACGAGTTTTCAAAACTACAGAAAGCAATTCGATAACGATTCACCGAGACGAATCTTATCTTATCTTAATGACAGAAATTTTTAAAAAAAAAAAAAAAATAAATAACTGGCCATTTCAGCCCTTGAAAGGACTTTGACCTAGCTTCTTATGATCAATTGTGTTGTGCGTGTTATTAAGTTTGTACACAATTGACCGAGAACCGGACCTACATGCTTAACGCCGACTCCGAACGGCGATGAACGGAATGTTCTCGTTCTCAAGAAGCTTTACATGGCATTTTGATTACTCTCTGAGGTTTGCCATTGTCTGCAGAGAGGTGGCGGCCGTACAGAAAAATTATTTTAATTCAAATAATTTTCTGTCGCTGCTGGGGTTCGAACCTGGGTCTCCAGAAATTTTTAATAAAAATTATATTGTGCACTTGGTATGAACCAGAACTTTCAAATGATATAAGTTTCATTCGAAAAGGGGTAAAAAGGAAAGTAAAATTTTGTGTTTACGTATTAATATATAAGATAGCAATAACTAATTTTTTGTTTATTGAATAAGAAACATAAACTAAATATCGGTAATAATTGGGGACATAAGAATTAGTTCACGAATCGTTAAATATAACTGAAGTCACTCGGTAACGCTAAAACTGAAAATAGTCGCTAAAAATAAAAGTAATGGTTAGCAAATTGCTAACGAATCGCTTAAATTTAAAGAATTGATTCACTAACGAGTTATAAAATTGTTGAAAGGCGATTCGATAGCGAATCGTTGAGACTAAAAAAAAATATTTAATTAGAAAAAAATTGTTTCTTTGATTCGATTGGGCTAAAAACATCTTCAATGGAATTTAACAAAGTCATCATTTCAATCGGTGCTTTCTTTAAGCATCAAGCCAACCTATGATGCAGTCGTAACGAAACTATTCGAAAACTATTAAAAAAAAGTTTCATAAGCGATTCGTTAACGAACCACCCCTCGCCAAAACGTTTATTGGGAAGCATAATCTAACACATCACAAGAGAACCACTTTTCAGATACACATATGACATCCACAGACGAGTCTTCAAAAACATATTTTACATAGTCCATCTTAGCCGAATTTAGGCTTCTAGCATTAAAATGAACAACCTTTAGACCAGATTGTCTTTTGCACAACACTTCCACAAGAACTTTATTATTAACGCCACTACAAAAATTATTCGAACGTGACATATAAAAACAGATATAAAGAACAAACACTATACATTAGACCGTACCACCTCCTATGCAAAAAATACTCTTGCTGGAAATATCGATATACTTCCTGAGCATTATGATATTTTAAGAGCTTTATTTTTTAATTATAATGTTGTTGTGGTACATTAGGATGTTAGAAACTAAGATCTGGAAGGTAAGTACTCATATAGGAGACCATAAGGTCATATTGGTCTCCTTGAGACAAAAAAAAAAATGATATACCAAACTTTAAAATCCGACTGTAAACACCAGATATATGAAGTTATATGTCAATGCGCGACCCCTACATTCGGTAAAAAAAACTTTTTTTTTGAGGTACGGTCTACTATACATATCAAACACCCTTGAAATATTGAATCACAAAATTATTAACAAAATACCAGTTATATTTATATAAATTTGATAAGTTAATAAAAGAAAGATTGAAGAAAAGTAAATTAAATAAGAGGAGTAGAGATAGTAACTACAGTAGAAAAAATACAAAAATATTAATAAATAATACAAAATCAAGCTGCTGGCAACTCTGGAATATCACGAAAACACTCCACATCTTCTTCCTGCTCACTCAGAAAAATGTTATTTAGTTCATCAACATCTTCTTTCACTATACTTTCACCACGCTCATACCTTTTCACATAAATAAGACGTCTCCTAACGTAGACCGAGCATAGTTTCTTGCTTCGCTTCATTTTAACAGCAGTTTGTAGCATGGTAGAATTACAAGGTAGGGCCGAGTCGCTCAGTGCCCTCACGCGTCGACGAAGAGTGGATAATAAAAAGGTCGGCTAATTGTCAAAATGGCGAAGTTCATAGAAACCTCAAATGAAATAGAAATATTATGTTTTCAACTTGTAAATAGTGCGGGCACTGGTGTTAAGTTTGTATTAATTTGAGAGAAAAAATTGTAAAAACGTTGTAAATAAATCTATAAAGTGCCGAGGAAGTGTTCCATTTGCTGAAAAGCTTGTAAAAAATTTAACCTAAAATCAACTGCGAAAAATTAACACAAAGAAACTCAAGATGAACAGCTGATTTTGACAATTAATCCGTTTTTTTCTGCTTTCTACTCTATTCTTCTCCAAGTCGGCCTACCTTATAATTCTACCATGGTTTGTAGTAAGTTACGGCTGCGTTTTGTTATGCTCTAATTTAGAAAGCAGCTAGAGGTTGAATCAATGACGACATCGCTCAGTAGCAGCGATACTGATGCAGAACAGAACTGATGCGCAGAACAGTGTCTCTCTCATATGCAGCCGAAAACTTCAGAATGATGGGAGCGCTAGTTGTAGCATTTTTATTTGCATTTCTTTTCACTCGAAATATACTCTTGAGCAGGGACCGAAAATAACTGTTATTTTCGAAATTTCAATTCAAAAAGTCAGGCGGATAAAATGTGTCTTTTCGATATTTGAATAAAGTAGTGCGATGCTTGTTAGCTAAGAAATAATAATCTTAAAAGCTTTGTATATAAGCTTTGTATAAAAAAAAGCTTTGTATTATAAATATTTGACTTTTTTAAAAATAGTCAAAAAATAATAGTTCTTTTTGACCGATTTTTTTTTGGTCAAAAATAAAAGTTGAAATTTGACTTTTATTTTTTTCGGTTAAAAATAACAGTTAAAATATGACTTTTATTTTTTCGGTCAAAAACTTTTCGGACTTTTATTTTTTCAGTCAAAAATAAAAGTCAAATTATGACTTACTTTTTCTGTCAAAAATAACAGTTAAAATTTGACTTTTATTTTTCTGTTAAGAGTGAAAATCATAACAAAAGTATAAATTCTATTAATTCTACTCTGCCTTACCTTCGTTTTGCTTATCACTACACATTGCGTTCCCTGTCACTGTTGTTTGTCGAATCGCTACACATCAGAGAATTTGACTCAAAAATAAAAAAATAAATAAACTGTTATTTTTGACCGAAAAAGTAAAAGTCATAATTCAACTTTCATTTTTGACTGAAAAAATAAAAGTCAAATTTTAACTTTTATTTTTGACCGAAAAAAGAAAAGTCAAATTTTAACTGTTATTTTTTACCGAAAAAATAAAAGTCAAATTTTATCTTATAAATTTGACCGGAAAAATAAAAGTAATTTTTAAACTTTTATTTTTGACCAAAAAAAAAAAAATCGGTCAAAAAGTAACTATTATTAATTGACTTTTTTGAAAAAAGTCATAACAGTTACGGTCCCTGCTCTTGAGTGATGTAGGTCTGCAGCCGATCGAGAAGCAGAGTTTGTTAAAAACCACCGTTAAATTCTCGTTCTCACACTCGGGAACACTGAGTAGCACAGCATCTGCAGCAACTTCACGCCGCTCTAGAGCAAATATTTGTTTGTTTGCATCACACACTGCTTCTTTCAACTCAGACACCTCAGTTGCATCCGACCCAGCTTCAATAGTGTTGATGCGATCCATAACAGAGGCAAGAGCGGCGTTGGTTTTTTGTAGTTTGGCAGCCCAGTTCACTGATGTTAACGGCACAGTAATTACTGTTTTCTACAGTAATTTGACTGCTCATACAGTAGGACAGTAATTTTTTGAAATATCAAGCAATTTCAATGGCCGGACAAAAATATAAAGTTTTTTTTTAAAAAATTTTCTAAAATCACATTTGTAACATCTCTGTTCTACTCATAATTTTACCATCCCTGGAATTTAGTGCAAAATGGAACGATGCCTTGATAACTTTTTCAAATTATAGTATACACATGGCTAGTACTAACAACCGTACAATTCCAAAGAAACCATTTTGCACTTTTAGGAAGATCTATGTACAGTCATTTAGATGAATAATATCTAAAATTCTTTATTTTTTTAAATGTATTAATTATCCAAATATATTTGTTACGTTTGTATATTATAAGCCGTATTCATAAAAATATTTGAAAATAGCTTTCAAACGCTCAATAGCTAAAAAGCTTTTTAAAATGTTCTTATTCATAAACATGTTGTAGCGGCTTTTGTAGTTAAAATAGAAACATTTTCGATTTGAAGTGGGATGAGTGTAAGTAATGGTTAGTGTATTAGACAAATTCATTGACTTTATATTTATTTGTCAAAATGTCGTCAACATTTTGATATTTTAACATCAAAAGCTTTTCGAAGCTACCCTCTGCATAAAAAAATTGTAATTTTCTTGTGTTTTTCGTAAATATTTTTAAATGTTTTGACAAATTTTTTTGCCATATATTTTTAATTTTTTTTACATATTTTGCAAATGTTATATTTTGAATTGTTTTCATAATTTTTGACAATTTTTGTGTTCAAATGAGAACAAATAATTTTAGAAATACTTTGTGAGGAGTTTATAGCATGTTTCAGCCATTTTTAAAAATAAACAAACATTTTTTGACTTTTTGTTTGTTTTTGATATATTTTGAAATAATTTTATATATTTTTAATAAAATTTATGCTTAGATGAGAACAAAAATACAATTCAAAGGGGTTTTTTTAAGTTTTCAACAATTTTTAAAAGTATCTCATTTATGAAGCATTTTAAAAATATTCTTAACGCTATTGAACGTTTATGAATAATTTTATTTCTTTTATAATTCTTAAAAACCATATTTTTTAAGAATTATATTGTGAGCTTAATGTCAAATAATTCATGAAGCAACAGGTTGCTACAACAACAAAGTTCTTTGCAGAACTTAAACCAAGCTGACTAGACCATGGTTTCGTCGGACGCTACTCCGACTCATCAGTAGTCTCAGTGGTTCTAGCAGTCCACTAACTTTGACAAGCTAATAGGCGCAAGATCAATAAAACCAAAGAGGAATTATAGAAGCGCTATACTTTGTCAAAGCAATGTTTTTCTACTCTTTTGCTAGTCGTAAAATTTCAAAAAGTTGACTGCATTGATTCTGCAAAAATTTTGTTGTTGTGCTTTTTTGTTTACTTCTTTATCACGTATCAATCTAGGTTCCAACATTTTGTTGGTATTAAACCATAGAAGGCGTGAAGAAGGTTTTTTTTTAAAGCAGATGTTTATTATATGCGCAGACATATAATATTACATCATGTTTTCGTAAGTCGTGCTCGCACCAGTTTACATGAGTTATAAAATTGTGGCATATTTTAATAAGTTTATTTCTTTTATAATTCTTAAAAAACATATTTTTTAAGAATTATATTGTGAGCTTAATGCCAAATAATTCATGAAGCAACAGGTTGCTACAACAACAAAGTTCTTTGCAGAACTTAAACCAAGCTGACTAGACCATGGTTTCGTCGGACGCTACTCCGACTCATCAGTAGTCTCAGTGGTTCTAGCAGTCCACTAACTTTGACAAGCTAATAGGCGCAAGATCAATAAAACCAAAGAGGAATTATAGAAGCGCTATACTTTGTCAAAGCAATGTTTTTCTACTCTTTTGCTAGTCGCAAAATTTCAAAAAGTTGACTGCATTGATTCTGCAAAGATTTTGTTGTTGTGCTTTTTTGTTTACTTCTTTATCACGTATAAATCTAGGTTCCAACATTTATTTATTATTAATTATTAATTAAAGTCTTTGGATTACACATCCTTAACAGACTACTTCAAATTAAATTAACTTACATACTAATATTAACATAAATTTACAAGGAAGAAATAAGAAAAAAAATAACAGTACTCATAAATGAAGACTATGAAATAAAGCTAAACATAAAGAGAATAAATATTAGATCCGAAAAATAGTTTTAAGTTTATTCTTCAAAGATAATTTCGAGACAGAGAGATCTAAATTATTTTCAATAGACAATTCATTATACAAAGATAAGGCACGAATAATAGGCTCATTTAGAGCATAAAGAGTTCTATGAATTTCGGAGTGAAATAGCGAATAATTACGTAATGTTCTAGCCGGGATATTAAAATTTAAAAATTGCAATAGCTGTTCACAGTCAATATGCCCCGAGAAAAGATCATGAATAAATGTCAATGACTGAATTTTTCTTCTAGTTTCCAGTGTTTTTAATCCCAAAAGCAAATTACGAGCATCATATGATGGCAAAGGTTCTGCAAAATTTATGGAACGAAGCGCAAATCTAGTGAATGATTTCTGGATTTTCTCTACGCGAGCACAATGAATAATGTAGAAGGGACTCCATATGAAGGAAGCATACTCTAGCCTTGATCTTACGAAAGAGTTATAGAGATTAATTAGGGTATGAGGGTCAGAAAATTCTGAGCAATTTCTACGCACAAAAGCAAGTAAAGAATATGATTTTGGAACAATATAATTAATGTGATTAACAAAAGTAAACTTAGTGTCAAAAATTATTCCTAAGTCCTTAATGGTAATGACTCTCTCTAGGGGAGTACCATGGATGGAGTACGAACATTTTAAAAAGTTATTACACTTAGAGTACGTCATAGAAAAGCATTTATTAGAATTTAATGGTAAGCAATTTAATAAGCTCCAAGATAGTAGATTACTGAGATCACTCTGTAACAGAGCAGCATCATTTAAATCAAAAATATGAGTGAATAGCTTTAAGTCATCAGCATATAGTAGAAATTTTACCGATTGAAAACATTTACTAACATCATTAATAAACAATGAAAAGAGCAAGGGTCCAAGAATACTTCCTTGAGGCACTCTAGATGAAGCTATAAATTTATAGGATTTAACTCCCTCTATCTCCACAAAAAACACTCTATTCTTAAGGTAAAACTGAAGCCAATTCAAAAAATTTGAATGGAAACCCATTTTAGCAAGTTTGGCTAGTAAAAGATTATGTGGAACCTTATCAAATGCCTTAGAAAAATCAGTATAAACAACGTCAACTTGATATCCAAGTTCAAATGATGAAATGCAAAATTTGGAGAAAAGAGCTAAATTAGTGACAGTTGATCTCCCAGCAATTTTGTTGGTATTAAACCATAGAAGGCGTGAAGAAGGTTTTTTTTGAAAGCAGATGTTTATTATATGCGCAGACATATAATATTACATCATGTTTTCGTAAGTCGTGCTCGCACCAGTTTACATGAGTTATAAAATTGTGGCATATTTTAATAAGTTTATTTCTTTTATAATTCTTAAAAAACATATTTTTTAAGAATTATATTGTGAGCTTAATGCCAAATAATTCATGAAGCAACAGGTTGCTACAACAACAAAGTTCTTTGCAGAACTTAAACCAAGCTGACTAGACCATGGTTTCGTCGGACGCTACTCCGACTCATCAGTAGTCTCAGTGGTTCTAGCAGTCCACTAACTTTGACAAGCTAATAGGCGCAAGATCAATAAAACCAAAGAGGAATTATAGAAGCGCTATACTTTGTCAAAGCAATGTTTTTCTACTCTTTTGCTAGTCGCAAAATTTCAAAAAGTTGACTGCATTGATTAGCTTGTCAAAGTTAGTGGACTGCTAGAACCACTGAGACTACTGATGAGTCGGAGTAGCGTCCGACGAAACCATGGTCTAGTCAGCTTGGTTTAAGTTCTGCAAAGAACTTTGTTGTTGAAGCAACCTGTTGCTTCATGAATTATTTGGCATTAAGCTCACAATATAATTCTTAAAAATATGTTTTTTAAGAATTATAAAAGAAATAAACTTATTAAAATATGCCACAATTTTATAACTCATAGTTTATGAATAATGTTTTTCAATTTTTTTCTTATGAAGACTTTAAAGGAGGTTTGTTTTTTTTTATGAATACAGCCGATATAATAAAACAATTATGTAAAAATTTGCGTTTTTATTGATTTATTATTCGTTTTAGTTATACGGTAATTTCACAGTAATTTTTGTTCCAATTCACAGTATTTTTGCCCCAAAAACAGTAATTTTTCGTGCCCAACACAGTAATTTCAACAAATTATGTTAACATCACTGGCCCAGTTTTTCTCCACATCTTCAATTGTTCTCTTGAATTCTTCCCTTATGTTGGCAAGCTCACGGTTCATGTTGTGGATTAACAGCTCACTTTGCTTAGCTAGTCGGTCATCAAGAATTTGCAGTGTTATGACAGAACTCGAGTTGGTAGCAATTGTAGTATTACTCAAAGTTGGTGACATGAGTAATGTTTTAGCACTGGCAGTTTTAGCTCTAGTCGCCATTGTTTACAATTTATATATTCTTATTAGACAAAAAGTGTAATTATAAATGCAAAAAAGCGAACACTTATTTTAACTACGCTCGCGTTCCGTAAAAAAGAAACCAAATGTTATTTTTGTTTTTAAACAAGGTCTTTTCTTTTTTTGTTTTAATAAACCGAGGATTTTTTAAGGTTTAGTTTGGAACTCGAGAGCGATTAAAAAAACACATCCGTTCGCGACAAGTTGATATTCTGATTCCATTAAAGGCAACGACAGCCATTAAAGACAACGAGAGCTTTCCTTCTGTGAACGCAGGTTATCATAATAAGCAAACGTTGCGCGGTACTGCCGGCACTCAGCAGAAGAGCCCAACTTCAAACAAATTCAAGTCATGCTCAGGATGTTTTTTTTTACACTCACAAGAGCAATGCAAGTTTAAGAGTGCGATTTGCAATATGTGTGGTAAGAAAGGCCACATTGCGGTAGTATGTTTATCGTCGAATTTAGAAGAAAGGCCTCGTGGAAAGGAAAAGAAGAAAAGATATAAAAATAAATTCAATAAAAATGTGTATACTAGTAATAATATAGAAGTGCTAGAAAATATTTTTAACGTTACAGGTACTATAAAAAATGAAAATAATTAAATCTTTGTTGATTTTATTATATTTAACAAAAAAATAAGCTTTCAAATAGACAGTGGTGCATCGGTCTCGCTTATTACCGTGAGCACATATGAGCAACTAGGTTCACCACCACTCGCTCATAGTAATAGAAAGCTAGCTTGGCAATAAAACAATTGATATACTTGTCGAGTTCACGTCAGATGTAACGTGTGGCAAATTAACGAAAAATGTAATGTGGATAGTGGCAAACGTGCGGGAAGGCAATAATTTATTTGGTGCAGATTTATTCAATCTGTTCAGTTTCAAAATTCAGCAAATCAGTAGCGTCACTACTCCTACGCAAGTGTCCGAAAATCTGTGCAAGAAGTATGCAGTTGTGTTTGAACCAGCCTTAGGCACAGTGAAAAATTTCAAAGCAAGCCTTCTATTAAAAGATGAAGCGAAGCCGAGGTTTCTTAACAGTCGCCCAATTCCATATGCATTTTTACCAAAATTTAAACAAGAAGCTGAACGTCTCGTGCAGGCTGACATATGGAAACCAATCAAATTTAGCGATTGGGCATCGCCGATAGTTTTAGCTATGAAATTTGATGGCTCTATTAGAATATGTGGCGATTTTAAGGTTACCGTCAACTAACAAATCGATATCGAAAAGCATCCACTTCCTAGACGAGAGGATTTATTTCACATTGTACGCTACGGGCAGCTGTTCTCTAAAATAGATTTGAAAGACGCCTACCTACAAATGGAGCTAAACGACGATGCTAAATAAATTTTAGTTGTCAACACTCCTATTGGAATGTTTCAGTACCAGCGATTACCTTACGGCGTGGCAAGCGCGCCTGCCATCTTCCAAAGGTTTTTATAGCAACTATTTCCCGGTATCGAGGGGTGTGGAAATTATTTAGACGACATTGTAGTTACTGCTCCTTCCACCGAAATTCATGTAAGCCGATTTGAAAAGGTTCTTTCCATTCTACAAAAAAGTGGTATTAAATGGAAGAGGGAAAAGTGTATGTTGCTTAGGGAGAAAATACAATATTTGGGCAATTAAATAACTACCGCCTCCTAGAAGTATAAAAGAAGTCGAAACCTTCATGGATAAAATAAACTATTACCACAATTTCATTCCAAATTATTCACAGCTAGCCGCTCCAATAAATAAACTCAAAAGAAAAAATGTTGTATTTGGATGGAGTCAGGAGCAACATAACGCTTTTTAAAGTTAAAAAAACACATTGTTAATGCCACTCAACTCGCTCACTACCAAGAGCACCATCCATTGGTTCTTGCCGCTGACACTTCGTCATTTGGGATCGGAGCTGTGCTGTCCCATGTGTATCCGGACGGGACGGAACGGCCGATCGCCTTCGCATCTAAAACGTTAGATGTGCACCAATTTTTGCGTGTGCACTAGACCGTATCACCTTGTATGGAAAAAAAGTAAACCCATTTTGACCCCAAGACATTTTCAAAAAAAAATTTTTTTTTTTTTTTGAAATGGTCCCTATGGTGCTTTTTTCTTGTTTTAGTTATATCTTCTGTGTTTCTTGTTCGATCCCAAAGATTTTTCATACATGTGTTTATTGTTTTTTTGCAATTTTTTTCTGATTTTATTTTTTCGCGAATCTTGTTTTTTTTTAAGTTATCACCCACCTTATCTCAGTTGCTACTATGTTAACAAAATCTAAAAAGAGCAAATAATTAAAGCTCACAAAAAATCATTAAGACCATGGAAACAAATGATATCCATTAAATTCATTTTTGGTGCAGTTCCAAACGATTTTATCCCAAAAATAATACTTCCGAAATGTTCGTCACTCATACTCGAATTTTTATTAATTTTCTAAATCTTTACGGGATTCAAGGTGGCTGTAGCACTCGAAGCTGTCAAGCTTCACGAAAATGTGCCCCAAAAGATTTTCGTCAGCGACTGCTGTGGCCAACTTTTGCACAATTTGGACGTAACGCTCGATGTTTTGCGAGTGACAAGGATAATCTGTGAAAAACATATAACATGATAAATACGATTTAATATATGACGTCAAATTTAATTATTTATTTCATAAAAAAAATATCTGCTGTAATGCTCACCAGGAATTTTAATAATGACGTCCAAGTACTGTAGATCAGTCAATTGCTCTTGAGTAAAAAACTGAAGACTTGGTGGATCAGTGATCTGAAATTTGGTCCAATCGATCATTTCAGTGTATGTGGTGCTGCCATATTGGATAAAGAGCTGGTGGTTGGGTCCACGAAATTGCCGAATACGATCTGTTAGGTTTGAACGGGCTTCAAATCGAAGACGAAGAATTGATGTATGTTGCTATTGTTGTTGTAACAATGATGCAGGCAAAGCGAAGACGTTTGTTGTTTTTGTTGACTGCATAGCGAAAACGAAGAGTAGGTGGTGGTGATGGCCTTTTTTGTTGTTGGTACAAAGTGTTTAAATATTGTTTGTTCATGAATGGAAGCGATGATGAGCTGGGGGGGGGTGGTGTCATTTAAAGCCGACAACAACTACTGTTGGGCAGAGTTTGTAACAGAGCATGATTTTATTAGTTAAACTTACTCTCAACGAAAAATAATCGTCAACTTTAATAAACAATTAGAGATTTTATTACAATTCTAGTAAACATCAAATTTCAAATATAAAAGGTTTTTGCAATCTTCAACACTCGATATAATTGACTTTTATTAATTGTCTTATGAGAACAGTTGTGATTGAAAAAGCCAAGTTATTTGTTTAATAAAAAGTCGAGTATGACTGACGAAAATTTCGAAAGTGTTATTTTTGGGATAAAATCGGTCGGAACTGCACCAAAAATAAATTTTATGGATATCATTTGTTTGCATGGTCTTAATGATTTTTTGTGAGCTTTAATTATTTGCTCTTTTTAGATTTTGTTAACATAGTAGCAACTGAGATAAGGTGGGTGATAATTAAAAAAAAACAAGATTCGCGAAAAAATAAAATCAGGAAAAAATTGCAAAAAAACAATTAATACATATATGAAAAATCTTTGGGATTAGACAAGAAACACAGAAGATATAACGAAAACAAGAAAAAAGCACCATAGGGACCATTTAAAAAAAAAAAAAAAATTTTTTTTTGAAAATGTCTTTTAAATGTCTAACGATTGAGGTGGGGTCAAATATAGGTTAGTTTTGGTGATACGGTCTAGTGTGCACATTTAGTTGCCCTAATAAGCAACTTCCGGTAATGACTGCAAACCGCCTACAGCGCTGGGTTTTAATTTTATGATAATTTAATGTCTTATCAATTTGAAATTAAATATCGCAAAATAGCTGTGCATGATAACGCTGATGCTTTTCGCGCCTGTCAATAGGCCCAGACCTAGATTTTGATAAGCAAGAGTCATTCTATAATGTGAGTAACCTCAACACACCAATCAACCCTGACTTGATTAGTAAATAAGCTACGCTCGATTCTACACATCGAAAGGTGCGTTATTTTGTTGAAAATGGTTGGCCTAAACATTAAGATGATAATGACCGCGACATTCTTCCTAATTTTCACCGTAAGCTTCAACTTTCGTGTCAGGATAATTTGCTGTGCCTGTGGACTAATTCCTGTCGTGTGATTATACCTACAAGCCAAGGTACTGCAAGTCCTTCATGATGAACACTGGGGAGTTGTTAAAATGAAACAACTATGGCGACAATATTGCTGGTGGCCCAATATTGACAAAGATATTGAGCAGCTCGTAGCCATATATTTAATTTGTCAGGTATTCTCTTCTGACCTCGCTAGTGAATATAGTGCCTGGCCGACGCCATCTTTTTCCTGGGAAAGAGTCTATATTGACTTCGCGGGTCGAATTTTTGGCTCAATGTGGCTAGTATGTGTAGACGCTTTTTCCCGTTTGCCATTCATTAGTCGGCTTTCCAAAACTACAACAGCTGATACCATCGCAGCATTGTCAGTAATCTTTGCGCTTGAGGGATTGCCAAAATGCTTAGTAAGCGATAATGGACCGCAGCTAAAAGCTAAAATTTTCGAATAATTCTGCTCTTCAAATGGAATAAATCACATCGCCAGTTCTCCATTCCACCCAGTTTCTAACGGACTTGCTGAGCGCTTTGTAAGGACTTTTAAGACAACGGTGAAAGAGAATGTAGAAGATGGTATGTCAATCGACGCAGCAGTGGTAAAATATCTTGCTACCTTTCGCTCCTTGTCTAACAGCGACGGAAAATCGTCTGCTAAAATGCTGCATGGTCGTACTATTCGCACCTTATTGACGCAAATTTTGCCACAAAAACCACACGCGATCAGCTACAAAAATAATTCTAAATTTGTATCTTTACAGCATGTCTATGCTAAGAATTACGCTACAGGACCTAAATGGCTACCTGGAAAGATAATAAAGCAGCAAGAAAAATGGTTTATATCGTACAAACTGCGAACGGGGTTGCAAAGTGCCATCAAAACCAACTTAAGCCACGTCTTGTACAAGATACGCAACTTACTGCATCAACATCAGGTTGCGCGCTTTTACCGCCGCTTGAAGCATTTTCATAAGCAACGTTACCGTCTGCACTGTCATCAATTGCAAAACATACAGCTCAGTTAACCAATGGAACCACGCAGCAGAACAGTGAAGAACACAATCAAGAAGTGAACGTCAGCGTCTCCAATTATAGCGATATCAAGCAGAAGATTTTCGCAAATAGTTTGAACTTATAAATATTATCTGAATGAATTCTATCATGGTTAAGTTTTCATAGTCAAAATTTAATTATTTAAGAGGGAGTAAATGATATATATGTACGTTGGTATTGAACTCTTAAAACTACGAACTCTCCCACTTATGTTAAAATCACTCAATATCTTTATTAGTTAACTTGTTTTAATATGTATTCAACTACTACTTAATTATTATTATGTTGTAAATTAAGGAAGTCTGAAATCAACCGTCTCCGTGTACGCTTCTCGTGTTAGACACTTCAAAGATACTCTGATATATTTTATTTAGATACATGCAGAATTAATTATGCCTTTATTTCACCTGTAAACAAAGCTTTAAATTAATTTTATAACATGTCTAATAAATGTAATATAGACTTTTCTTCTTTTAAGGCATCATTGAAATTTATGTTAAATAATCTTATTTCAGTTATATTTATTTTAAATATTCAGGTTCAGTATATTTATTAATTTAAGTAAACATTTAAGTATGGTGTGTAACCGGTGTTGAAACTACTTAACAGGGCAAGTGACGGTCAGAAGATGGTTGGATGGACTTTAGTGTATTGGTACTGACATGATACTAACGTCCTGAAGATTTATTTGTTGGACGTCAATTTCATGAACCTCGGCTCTATTGCCATGGGGCAACGTAGAATTAATCCTTTAGAATTAAAAAAGGAATCGTCCCCTTGTGGACATCCTCTTGTTGTAGCTTGTTGTTGTGCTGGTACTAGTTTGTATTGTCCTAGTACTGAGCATTAGGGTGATTAAAAAAAAATATTTTTTCAAAAATCAACCGAGCTCGTTCAAAATGGGATGGTTATATCAAAATATGAAAACCAAAAATTAAAAAAATTTTTTTTTTAATTTTTAGATAGTGCTACCAGCGGTTTTCTGTTTTAGTTGAAGAAAATCGTGGAAAAAAGCCTGAAAATAAATTGAACTATTTATATCTCTCTCATTTTTAAACATATAATTATGAAACTTTCATGGCATACGTACTAGAGAAGTTGCTCCTTTTCAGTAAATTTCCCATCACTTTTTTCAGACTGGCAGAGGATATGCTGCTACCACTGGCCATCACCTTATACAACCTTGATGTCTCAGTGATATTTTCCATTCGCAGAAATTCCTAAAGCTGGCCTGCTTTGTTGCCCTTATCTCCATTCTTTGAGCACTCCCCACAATTCACATTTGTTCTTAGCTTAGAGAGGTTTTTGTTCCACCAAGAAACTTCTTTGGGGAAACAGATTACTCATTTGACAATTGTTTTCGTATGCATCTATAATAGTTTTATAAAGTTGTTCTACCATCGTTTCTAATTCTAGTTCTTCCTGATATTACCCCTCATTCTAGGATGAGTTTCATTTAGTCTCCGATTTTCTAGATATTTATCGCAGTTCGTTTCCCTTTGAAAAATTACCTAAATATACCCAAGACACCAAGCAATTAAATCTTTATTTGAACGAAATAAGCTTTATAACAGTTTTAGAGTTGATTCAGCCAAGTATCTTTTGCGACAAAAAAATATTTTTGAGCAGTTTTTCGAGTCAAATACCCCTACAAGGGTAACTATTTATATTTCGGGAATAGCAAATAATATTAACATTTTTAAATGAAAATTACTTTATTGTTTTTCAAAATATTCCCCTTGATGATAAATACACTTTTGCATTCGTTCAAACCATATGTCATAGCAGTTTTTCCATTCCTCTTGAGACAACTCCAAAACATGGTTTTTGAACGCTTCAACTGCTTCTGCGGCAACAAGATGAAGTCATTGGGTGCCAAATCAGAACTGTTTGGGGGATGAGTTATCAATTCGATGTTTTAACTGTTTTATTTAAAAAATACACATGTTTGACGAGATGTGTAAGAGCTCGCATTTTCATGATGGAGAATGATTCGTCTTTGGCGGTTGGTTTTGCAAATTTCTCCGAAGACTTCCGGCAAACAAATGGTCGTGTACCATTCAGAATTGACCGTCCAACGTTGCTCAAGCGGAACAGTGGCCACATAACCTAATCGGTGGAAGAAACAGGCGACCATTTGCTTCGCAGTGCTTCGTGCGCGAACAAATTTTGTTGGATTTGCCTCGTCTTGGAATACCAACAGTCGATTGCTGTCTTGTTTCCAGCTCATACGCATATATCCATGATTCGTCACCTGTCACGATTTTATACACGTCTTTTGAAGCACCACGATTGATCATTTTCTTGCACCAATCGACGCGAGACTTTTTTGAGCGATTGGTAAATTATGGGGTATCCAACTAGAGCAATTTTTTTTTACAGATAAGTGTTCATGCAAAATCGAATGTATTGAAATGGAACTAATGTTCAAGGATGCCTCTTTCTCACGATATGTCACATGAAGATCTTGCATTATTAGTTTACGTACTGCATCGATGTTTTGTGGCACAACAACCGATTTTGGATGACCTACACGGAATTAACCGACGACCGAACTACGACCACGATTAAATTCACTATACCAGCAATATACTGTGGTTATTGATGGTGCCTTATCA
This sequence comes from Pherbina coryleti, assembly GCA_943735915.1. Lineage (NCBI taxonomy): Eukaryota > Metazoa > Arthropoda > Insecta > Diptera > Sciomyzidae > Pherbina > Pherbina coryleti. The sequence continues at coordinate 97,553,124 of OX030951.1, read as the reverse complement.
TCATACAAAGAACTGAGTTCATCGACACATTCTTGCTGATGTAATCTAAGTCGAAAGTTGTGAAAAATAATCCAACGAAAACCTTCTCTTGAAATTTCCATTTTTTTAACAAATTGATTTTCTTAACTCACTGTTAACAAAACAAATAGCACTTTTACATCAAAACGTTGTGAGTACATTTATGCTAACATATGTAACCATTTCTTTACCTATTTTCTAATTGATCATGCCATGCTTCACACTGTCCACATTATTTTCTTCCTATCCTATATCTTCCTTCTCTTAATTTTTTTTTCTCTTGCCCTTTCTACCAATTTTATATTTATTTGAAATTAAGTTGCTTTAAGTGTCTTTAGTTTAATTTTTTATTTCATAAGCATTTCATTATTTTAGACTTAAGTATGTACGCTTGTTATTGCAATTATTCCAATTGTGTTGTATTATAAAAGAACCTGTTTCTTATTATACAAATGATGTTTTTTATAACCAATAAACCAATATGTCAAACTTTATTAGGGTGATTATGGTTGCCGGTTCCTGAAATATAAATAGTACCCTTCGTATGTGCATCGCTGAATTTGTCGGCATTCTAAATCAAGTAATCAGTGATCGTGGCACTGTTTTCACATCGAAGGCATATAATGTGTTTTGCGTTTCAAATGGCATTCGTCATATTCTTGGTGCAGTTAAAACTCCTCGTACTAACGGACAAATAGAGCACTATTTCCGAACAGTAAAAACGGGGTTGAGCAGTATGCCAAACGTCATCAATGGACGTCATTGGGTCAATATTTTTCCAAATTGCTATTTAGGAACTTAATACTCGCATGACGAAATATTGACCGTCTGGTCGTGTGCTATTCGGAAAATTTTGACTCGGATGATGAAATGTTGACTTTCTGATTGAGAATATTTGGCACTTGTGAGGTGAATATGACTGTCAAAAATTCATGTAGCCCCAAGGGCTTGCATAAATTTTGACAATCGTCAAGAGAATTTTTGACTCAAGCAAAAATAGAAAACACTAGTAAGAAATTATCTTCGACTGGGCCGAAGTTAAAATACTCCCACGGCCGAACAAAAGTATATTCAAAGCCTTAAGCAATCAATAAAGTGTTTATTAGTAAAAAAGTGTTTATTAGTAAAAAAGTGTTTGTTATAGTTTTAACAGAAAATATTCGCTTTTGTTTTTTGATAAAGTCACTTTGTATGGGAGGTAGGCGTGGTTTTCACTCGATATCGTTAAATTTCATACACAGAGAACATGTTATATATCAAAGTTCATATGCAAAATTTCAAGTCCATATATTAATTTTTGTGGAATTTATAGAGATTTTAGTTTTTTGATGAAGTCACTTTGTATGGGAGGTAGGCGTGGTTTTCATTTGATTTGGTTAAATTTCATACACAGAGTGTATATTCAATATCAAAACTTAAATTCAAAATTTCAAGTCCATACATTAATGTTTGTGGAATTCTAAGAGATTTTACCGTTTTGATAAAGTCACTTTGTATGGGAGGTAGGCGTGGTTTTCATCTGATTTGGCTCATTTTCAAACTTGACCTTAGTTTTTTAGATAAAAGCTTAAATATAGAATTTCGTGAAGATAGCTTGAACATTACGGCTTTAATTGTGATCACAGACAGACGGACATGGCTAAATTGACTCGGGTGGTTATGCTGATCAAGAATATATATATTTTTCCATACCTACCACGCCTCCTTATGGGCGTTACAAACGGAGTGACAAAATTAATACACCCCCATTTACGTTTTTTAAACGTGGGGGTATAAAAATACACTTGTGAGCTCGCGAGTCGTAAAGAAGTTTAAAATTTTATCCTTCCGACAGCATGGCAACTACAAGTGGGAAATATTAGCGTAAAATACTGTTAATTCTCAGTATATATTTGCAAATTATTAATATTTGCAATTTTGCAAATTAAATTAAATTCTTGCGCTAATACACTACCGAACAGGTAATGTAATGGTATTACCTGTTCGGTAGTGTATACGCTAATACACAGAATCTAAAACGTCAAAGTTTCTACTTGACGACCAGACAATTCATCTATGAGTGAAAAGTATCCGAATAGCACACGACCTCATTAATTGTTTCATTGGAGTATTGCATCGCTTTTCCAATTAATTTTTAGCATGATTTAACCAAAATACTAAAAGACCTGTATAACAAAGAGAACACTGCACATGCGCAACAGATCCACACAAAAAGCATATTTTAGTACGTGTATGTGTACATGAGTATGAAAGGGACATACAACAACGACATAATAATGTTGCCTCTTACTTCCAATATACTCACAGTTGCAAAAATTTTAGAAAGTATTGCACAATTGCAAAAAGTAGTGAAAAAAGTACTACAAAAACTTCATGCCAATCGTATGGTAGAAAATTTCGGGTATTTTTGACACAGATAAACGTATAGTGCACATGTCAGTTTTTTGTCTCTGCAATGCACATATGTCACATACAGTGATGGAAAAATAATAGGAACGACTTGTATATTTTTTTGTTTGATTATTCTCTTTTGTAATGAATTTTGCTTTCAAATTTAACATATGACTTAAAGATTAAGAGAATATCTATCAGAATATAAAAAAAAATCAGCTTCACGCAATTCATAAACCAAAAAAAAAAAAAAAAAAAAAAACAATTTCATTTATAGTCCTTAAAAAAAATAATAGAAACAAAAGATTTATAACTCGCATACTAATACTTTTTTCTTAAAATCTACCAATTTTATACTGAAAACTAGTTGAACTTTAATATTTTGCTGTGGCACCAGGCTTTTTAGAACTTCAATGCACCGACGGGCCCTGGAATCCACCAATTTGTCACAAATTGAGGGATCAATCAAATAGCATACTGCAGTTTTTTTCCAAAATTCTTTTTTGTTTTTGGATTTATTTTTTAATAATTAATAATTATTTTATTATAAGGCAGTGCGATGCTTGTTAGCTAAGGAATAATAATCTTAAAAGCTTTTTTTTATTTGACTTTTGTAAAAAATTCAAAAAATAATAGTTATTTTTTACCGATTTTTTTCAGTCAAAAATAAAAGTTGAAATTTGACTTTAATATTTACGGTCAAAAATAACAGTTATAATTTGACTTTTATTTTTTCAGTAAAATTAGACTTTAATTTATTCGGTCAAAAATATAAGTTAAAATTTGACTTTTATTTTTGAGTCGAAAATAACAGTTAAAAATTTGCGTTTTATTTTTTCTATTAATAAGAAAGGTTGAAAATTTAACAGTGATATCCTATATTAATTACTAGCTTACCCGGCACACGTTGATTTGCACCCGAATATATGCTAATGAGCCGAATGAGTACAAATATTTTACATATTTCATTGAGTATGGATAGGATAGAAACAACAACAACTCGGGTATGAATTGAGTATCCGATTTCTGTCGAACATACAATAACAGTGACAGAGGGAACGCAATGTGTAGTGATAAGTAAAACACAGAATTTATACTTTTTTTATAATTTACACTTTTAACCAAAAAAAATAAAAGTCAAATTTTAACTGTTATTTTTGACCGAAAAAGTAAATTTTTGACTGAAAAAATAAAAGTCATATTTTAACTGTTATTTTTGACTCAAGTCAAATTTCAACTTTTATTTCTGACCGAAAAAATAAGTCATTTTACTTATATTTTCGACCGAAAAAATAAAATCAAATTTCAACTATTATTTTTGACCAAAAAAAAAAAATCGGTCAAAAAATAAACATTATTTATTGACTTTTTTGAAAAAAGTCATAACAGTTACGGTCACTGCTTTCTAAACGGCATTTGAATAAAATTGTTTAATACTTGTATATTCAATATTATTAACAAAAGTAGAATGCGTTTCTATTTTTTTTCCAATACAAAATCGAGTTCACTGATTTAAGAGTTTGCACCACTGATATTTTTACCGAATTATACGCAAAAGCTTAAACAAAATATAGTACCGATTTCCAACTTTTGTGTAAAGTGGGTTACATTCATATAGTTTGCTTTAAAACTTCGAAATGTTATAGTGCTTGTCGTTTCCAATATTTTTTATTATCTCTGTATGTACAATTTTTTCTTTCTGGTTGCAAAGATAAAAGTTTAACAAATAAAAGGTTTAATTCTTTTTTTTTCAATTTTTGATTTTTAATATGTTTTTTTGCAAATGAAATTATAATAATTTTATTAATTACTTAAATTTATTAATATAAAACTATGCCAATTTTAATTATTTAAACAGTTCTGTAATGTAAGTGATTTAGTGAACTATCATAATATAAGAATGAAATTTTTAATACGAAAATCAGACTTTTTTTTGTGTTCGAAATGCCAGATTAAATACTGTGAAAAACTCTTCTGTACTAAACTCTTAAGTTCTAAAAGTTCATCAACGGGAACGAAACTTAATAGATTTTTGTTTTATATCAAATCGATTATTTTTACCCTATGCCGTCAACAATTCGAGCTAACATTTTTTTCATATATATTCTTTTTTCATTAAGGTGGCCCCTTAATAAATACATATATTTGTACTTTTTATATAAAATATGACATTTAATCATGCGAAGACAAGAAGTCTGTTGCCGTAAAATATTCAAGTGAAGTTCGAATAAAGTTCAAATTATGAGAGCTTTTATTTTTTAGTTTAAAGTACCTACATTTATTTACACAATTTTCCAATACAAACAATTAGATTATTTCCATGAAATTAATGAGTTATTCATATAAAAAATACTGTGCATTATGTTTGAAACATTTTCATCTCTCAATTAGATGAAGCTCTTCGATCAGTTGTTCTTTCTTGAGCTCGAAAAAAAGTAAAGAAAGGCTTCAAGGAATTTCAAGTCACTTGAAGTGCGTCTGTTCCCGTACATTTTTTACGAAAAATTGTAATACTTTCAAAAGTGAGAGAATACTAAAAAATTACGTGCTGCTTCCTTGTGATGTTAGCTTAATAAAGCATGTAACAAATTTTCATGTGTTAAATTTCTTATTTGTTTGCATGGAAACAGCTAATTTCAAGTATTTTAGCACTTTTACTAGTTTGCCAGTAGAAATTACGTGCCAGCGGAAATTGTAATTCTAGCACGGATGGGACATTTTTTTAATCCCCCGCTCATACTTGTTTTCCAATATTTAACTATTTTTTCGAGTATGGAAACGCTTTTTGGATTAAAACTTGCAAAATGCACTAAATATTACTGGTACGGGAATAGACCTATTGTAACTTCTATTATCAATAAAGCTTTAAAAAGAATTAAAACGTGAGATGGCAATTAAAAAATTTTGCTATTATTTAAATGAGTAATTATTATATTTGTTTCAAGGAGCGAATTATGGGGTGAAAAATTTTAATATGTTTAAATGAAATTTTGAAGTTTACTTTTTTATGTCAATTTAAGTTACTACAAGGTGATGCAAAAATAACCTTCCGATGTTTTTTGGCTGTAATTTAAAAAAAAAAAATGAAAAACTTTGATTCTTCTTGTGGATTATTTGACACTTCGGCCAAAACTTCCGGCGATAGGTCCTCACATTCTTGACGGATATTGCCTTTAAGAGCTGCAAGAGTCTGAGGCTTGTTGACATAAACCCGCGACTTCAAAAAGCCCCACAAAAAGAAGTCTGGAGCGGTCAAATCAGGCGATCTTGCTGGCCAGTGCAAATCGCCAAATCGGGAGATTAGGCGCCCGCGAAATGCATCCCTCAGCATATCGGTTGTGGCACGTGCAGTGTGTGCCGTTGCACCGACCTCTTGGAACCATATGTTTTCCAATCCCAATTCATAAAGTTGCGGCAAAAAGAACTCGTTGATCATTGCTCTGTAGCGCTTACCATTCACAGTAACCGTTTGGCCCGCGACGTCTTCGAAGAAAAAAGGTCCGATGACTCCTCCAGCGAAAACAACACACCATACAGTGACTTTGAGCGGATTTCTTCGTGGATTACACGCGGATTTTCAGTGCCCCAGAAACGTAAATTTTGCTTATTTACGTACCCGCTAAGATGGAAATGGGCCTCATCACTCATGATTATTTTTGATGAAAATATTGGTCAAATAAATAGTCAGCAATATTCCGCGTTCTGGAGCAGTGTAGCGTAACATTGTTTATTAAAGTGTATTTCGCATGTGTTTACTACACAAATGTCAAAACAGAACTACATTAGGGGCCAATCGCAAAATTTATAGCATTTTCTGATAGGAGGATTACTTTTGCGCCACCTTGTATTTATTTAAAAAATAAAAATACCTTGAAAACACAGGAAAAAACGCGGGCATATCTTTATTAATTTTTTTGCTCTTAATTTTAAGGCAATGACAGAACAACAGCCAAGAAACTAGTTAGTACCTAATTGACCTTGTTACATATCGGGTGATCCCTCACTGTTTGGTCAAGCCAAACTTGTTACATGGTTATTTTAGATGCCACACTTGTTAGTGCTACGACCCATCAGGATTAAAAACAGGATCAGGTTGTTGATATTTTTCTAATTGGTACACGCATAGAAACAGTCGGTACTACACGTTCGGAGTCGGCGTTAAACCTGTAGGTCCGGTTCTCGGTCAATTGTGTACAAACTTAATAACACGCACAACATAATTGATCATAAGAAGTTAGGCCAAAGTCCTTTAAGGGCTGAAATGGCCAGTTATTTATTTTTGTTTTTTTTTTACACGCATAGAAAAAATGCATTTATCCCAAACGAAAAATTAGCCAACTAAACTTCGTTTGTGCCATATATTTGTGGCAATGCAATAAACGATAAAAGTTTGCAAGAAAATGCGACTTTTGTTGTTATAAGCAATAAAAACTTTTTAACAAAACAAAAAAAAAAAAAAACCGACTTCAAAATCACTACAAATTAAAAAATAATTTTAAATAACTTTTCCCATTAATCTCTTGGTCAAATTTTAAAAGTTATTTATATGTATTATAATATTGGAAATCTTATCATTTTCATTTTTTCTATTTTAATTTATTATCATCAATATATTAATTGCTTTATGTACATAAAAGCTTTGAAGTCGGCGCTTATCTGATTAAGTCGAAATCTTATTATTTTAATTTTTTTCTAATTTGAGTTTATTACCATAAAAACATTAATAACTTTACGAATATAAAAGCTTTTAAGGGATTTTGTTTTCAGTGGGAATTAAATTAATATTTAAAATTACTACAGTGTCACCAAGGCAGCATAGCATTAAGTAAAATAGTTAAAAATAGTGCAGGGATGGTAAAAGATCATGATTGTGTGTCAAAGATTTTTGTGACTTTTGCATGCATATTCAGATAAATTACTCTCTTTTAATCCTTCATATTTAAACATTTTTACCCACTCCCTTTCGAACTTTCTAGACGGACGATAATTTTTCACAACACCCTTTAGTTTTTCATTTAAACTTTTTTTTCCGGTTGTCTCAAAACCCGTAACCAATTCGTCCACTAAGTCCAGTTTTCGCATTGCATCATTTGGTTCGACGATATCCCCAACATCATTTGCTTGCACAATAGCCTGGTCACCTCCGTAATCATAATCGTTTTTAATTTTTTCACTTGCACATTTTTCCACTTCACATTCTCTCAATTTCAATTAATTTATTTAAGTGTTTTTCCCTTTCTATTTTAATTTCTCTCCTTAGTTGCCTTTTTCCACTGTTCCTCATTTTAATTACCTTAAATTTGGTTAAAAAGTTGTATTTATTATTATTAATTAAAATTAAATTTACTTATTGATATCTGCACTGCACGCACGCGGTTAGAACTTGCATACTGAGCTATAAAAGCAAACAAAAAAATCTATAACGGGGCATTTTCTTTTTCTCTGCTATGCACGTGTTCAACGTAAAAAGCGCAACAAATCAAAGCAGCGCTCTGAAAAGTTTTTTAACTTGTTTTTTTCCTTATTCAACCGTCGCCTGCTTCCTTGCTAGCTTCGCATAAGAATATCGATAGAAAAAAATTTTTAACGCAGCCAAACGTTTATTTTTTCGCGGTTCATATGCACTTTCTTTTTATATTTTTCTCTTGCTTTTTTCTAAATACACGTTAAATTCTGCTACTGAATACTCGTCAACACACACACTCATACACTTGCAATACCAACTGGTCCCCTTACATTCTCTTAAAGGTCAAAAATGGAACTAGATCTTTTGAAGCTAAAACCAGAAGTAGTGCAATGAGTGTCAATTGTCTCTTTGGTCGCTGCTGGGTTTCTTTCAAGTACGAGATGGTTTAGGGAAAAAATGTTCCCCCCAAATATACATTAATTTATTCCTTCATTCATACGTTCATTTCGTAAGTATTTTTTCTTTTTTTCTTTTTTCGTTGTCCGAGCCACAACAACGCGTGACCGGGTACAGGTAGTTTATATAAAAATGTATGAAAATTCTTTTTGCTGACTTATTTACACATCCTTAAAAAACTTTCATTCGTATAGTCGAACAGAAAAATAATCTGCTGTTCGTATTATAAAACACATGTATACGTATATATAAGTTTTGATTTTTAAACAATTGTAATACTGAATGTCGACTGTCACTACACTGTTGTAAAAAAATTTTTTTCTTAAGTTTTAGTAGTTGACCATGGACTCTTCACCATTGACGATTGATCCTTTATATAATGGGCCGATAATTTCAACAAACTCATCAACATCCTATAGCATTATCGGTCTTTGTAATAGCAACCGTCTTAGTATAATGCATCCCGGTCATACTCTCTTCAGTGTTATTGGTAGTGAATTGAATGCTGGAGCTTCACTCAGTGACGACTCTGGAGTGACCTTAACCACCAATAGTTCAATATCAAGCGGAGACTCTTTTCAACTAGATATGTGTAAATATGAAATCGATGTAAGTTTATACTACAATTTTTTGAAAATGTAATTTCGTTTGCATTCGCTGTAAATATTTTTCCTTTGTTTATGGAGCTTTTACAGAATTATACAAAGTCATTCCCGTACTTATTGACCTAAAAATAGTCAAATTATCAGAGAGTATTGGTAAAATCGCTTAAGCATAGAAAATAGTTATAAAGTACGAGACGGGACTAGAAATTCTAAACGTCGAATTTGTTTGAGCCTAAAAAAACAAAAGTTTTCAATTCAATTGAAAAAAAAACGTCGTTGGACAAACGAGAGAAGTGAAGCTTTTTCGCAGTTTCGTAGATTTGATAATTTCACTTGAAACTTGATTTTTGTAATAAAATAATTTTTAAATTAAAAAATTTTAAATAACAACAATATGTGAACATTACACAACAGTTAATTTTATTACATTTGATTATCATTTTTATTTGTTTTTTTTTTTTTTTTTTGTTTATTAAGTAGAAAATTTACAGATATATGGTTACAGATACCTTAATTTTTTAGCATTATCTTACATATTTAATACTGTAGGCAAAAAATACCGGGAAATTTTAATTTACATTTTTTGGGAATTCCGATAGGGACAAATGTTTTTATTTTTAAGTTGGCACTAATGTCACTGACATCAGTGTCAGTATGCAAACAGATAGTATTGCTAAAAGTTCGTGATCGAACGTACTGTATTTTGTCTCTGATGGAGATAATTTCTTTGAAAATAAAGGTAGTGGTTCTGTTTCCTGATTGTGTTCTTGTTGCAAAACTGCAAATAGACCAGATATTTACGCTACGACAAATCTTGGAGAAGACTCTAGAAAAACAAATCGACACACACCATCTTTTTGTCGATTACAAAGCCGCCTTCGACAGTCCAATAATGAATTATCTATACTCCACCATGTCTGAATTTGGTATTCCTGCAAAGCTCATCCGTCTTTGCAGAATGACAGTGAGCAACACCAGCAGCACAGTTAAGATCGGGAAGGATTCGATACCATTCGATACCAAACGAGGTTTCAGACAAGGTGCGACTTTTTCAACCTAATGATGGAGAAGATCATCAGAGCTGCTGATTTGAGACGCAGTGGCACGATATTCTACAAAAGTATTATGCTGCTAGCGTATGCTGATGATATCGATATCATTGGCCATAATACGCGCGAAGTCAGCGCAGCATTCTCCAGACTAGCGAAAGAGTCGAGTCGAATGGGTCTTGTAGTGAACGCAGATAAGACGAAATACCTAGTGTAAAAAAATAAACAGTCCCAGCGTCTTGGAAACCACGTCACTGTTGACAACATCTCCTTCGAGGTCGTTAAGGACTTCGTCTACCTGGGATCCAGCGTAAACTCTTTCAACGATGTCAGTATTGAGATAAAGCGAAGGATAGCTATTGCCAACAGGGCAAAGTAGGCAATTGAGAAGCAGAGCCCTCTCTCGACGAACAAAACTCACGCTCTATAAGTCACTAATCATGCCCGTCCTATTATATGCAGCACAAACCTGGACGTTGAGCAGTTCTGATGAAAAGACTTTGGGAGCCTTCGAGAGAAAGATCCTTCGTAAGATCTTCGGTCCAATCTGCGTCAATGGCGAGTACCGAATTCGTTGGAGCCACGAGCTGTATGAGCTGTACGCTGACATCGACATAGTTAAGCGCATTACAATCGAGCGGCTTCGGTGGCTCCAGCGAAAAAAATATTCGATTCAGTGCCCGGTGGTGGTCAACGCAGAAGAGGACGCCCACATCTTCGTTGGAAGGATCAGGTGTTGGATGACCTGACCACGCTTGGTGTTTCCAACTGGCGCCAGCAAGCGCAAAACAGAAATGGCTGGCGCAATTTCTTATACGAGGCTAAAACCGACTTACGGTTGTAAGCGCCAGATAAGTAAGTAAGTAAGACCAACCTAACAGACACACTCCATAATGGCCGAAAATGTATACCTTATCTCTCTTGGTGGCCACTTACGTGATGGCGTTGCGTATACGCAACATTGGCCGTCAACTGACATATAGTTTTTTTTTCTCCAAATTTTTAATTTATTTGTGTTTGCGAGTTAGATTGTTCTTATTATGATACAATTATGACTTCCGGAATAAAGTTACATGATGGGATCTGTATTGGCCTGTTCAACCGGAATTTGGTGTGAAAATAGTTAGGATGTCGTTAGCTCGCAACAGATTCCGTGACATAAAAAAATATTTTCATTTGACAGAAAACGACAACATTGATACGGCTGATCGATTTGCAAAAGTTATGCTCCTATTGACAATGCCAAATGAGAGATATATGCAATGGGGTTTTTTTGCAACTTATTCAAGTATCGACAATTTTGGAAGGCATTCATGTAAAATGTTAATCCGCGGAAAGCCTATCAGACTCTGGTTCAAATATTGGTGCTTGTGTTCTTAGGATGGCTATCTGTTTTGTTTGATGCAATATGGAAGTGCTTCTGTAACGCATAACAAGGATATTGGTCTTGGAGCATCGGTTATATTGAATTCGCTGTGTAATGTTGAGAGTCCTGAGCACTATTCAGTTCATTTTGATAAGTTCTTTGCATCTTACTATCTGATGTGCTTACTAACTGAGCAACGTTTTCGTGAGACGGGGACAATCCGAAAAAATCACATGTGTGCTGCGGATTTCAATTTGAAAGGTGGAAACAGTTTGAAAAACTACATGTTCGACTACATGTTCGATGAAACGAATAAAATATTAGTTGCTCGTTGGCAGGACAATGTGGAGGATACCATTGCTGCCAATCACGTTCCTCTCGAGCCAGTAGCAATGGCTCAACGATATGATAGAAATAAGAAGACAAAAATGTCCATAATGCCTAACGTTATGGCTGAATATAATAAATATATGGACGGCGTCGATCTCCACGATAATGGAGTTGCTAGCTATAGAGTTGTGGTTCGAGAGAAGATGTGGTGGTGGCCACTTTGGACGAATACTATTAACAGCACGGTTGTGAATACCTGGAAAATACACGTCATGGTGTGCAAAATAAAAATTAATAACATTTATCACAATTGAATTTTAAAGCGGAAATTGTCCACCATCTAATGTTCACTCAACAGCCTGATAACAAATCTGATTCCGATTAAGTTTCTGACAACGAAGACCTAGATCCCAACCTACCTTATTTCAATCAGCCGCATCATATTGTCAATGAAGACAAAAACAAAAAGAGAATGCATTGCAAGGTGTACACAAGTAATTCCATTTTTCGATGCTTAAAATGTACTTTATCCCTCCAGTGTTCTGAAAAATTTCACAAAAATATGGATAAATAAATAAAAAAATGTTGATACATATGGATAAAAATAATAAATATGGATGAAATTTATTCTACAATTTTCAAAGTAAGATAAGCAAAAAAAAAAAACACGTAAGAAATGATCTTCGACTGGTCCCAAATTAAAATACCCCATGGCCAAACCAAAGTATATTCAAAGTCATAGTTAGTTAGTTAGTTTCGTTATAGTTTTAACAGAAAATATTGGCTATCGTTTTTTGATAAAGTCCCTTTGTATGGGAGGTAGGCTTGGTTTTCATCCGATTTGGTTGAATTTCATATTCAGAGTGTATATTAAATAGCAAAGCTCATATGCAAATTTCAAGTTCATATATTAATTTTTGTGGAATTTTAAGAGATTTTACCGTTTTGATAAAGTCACTTTGTATGGGAGCTAGGCGCGGTTTTCATCCGATTTGGCTATTTTTTGAACTTGACCTTTATTTTTTAAATAAACGCTTAATATCGAATTTCGTGATGATAGCTTGAAAATTACGGCTGTAATCGTGATCACAGACGGACAGACAGACGGACATGGCTAAATCGACTCGGGCGGTGTTGCTGATCAAGAATATATATATTTTTCTATACCTTCCACGCCTCCTTATGGGCGTTACAAAGGGAGTGACAAATTAATATATCCCTTTTACGTTTTTTAAATGTGGGGGTATAAAAATAAAAATGTTGTTTAATTCATGCTGCTTAAGAGCCAATGTTGCGTATACGCAACAAATTTTTCCGACTAAACGGGAAAACCAATTTTAATTTTTTCACTTGAAAACCTTTATTCGACCTCCCAATGTAACATCTTTAAAAGCAGCCATTCCAAATTAAACGCATCAAGCCATTCCAAATTAAACGCATCAAAAAAACGTAAATTACGGGTTGATCACCCTCAATTTTGCGCAAACTTTTAGAATTGAATCTTCTCATGAAATAAAAACACTTATTTGAGTAAAAAAATTTTTAAATTTTTTTTCAAGTTTTAAGTAACATAAAAATTTCGTCAAAATGGGAGAAAAAGTGAAATTGCCTTACTCTTGAAAAATCATGTATTCAACAAAACTAACTCGATTTTCACGTTTGAGGTATTTTCGAAAAGACAATAAATAGTTGTTTTTTATAAAAATATAAAAAAATAAAATTATTTTTTTTAAGTTTCTTAACTTCAAGGTCAAATTTTGGAAGTCATAAAAATAGGATTTTTCCCCACTTTAAAAATTGAAAAAAAATATTTTCAGAAAGTTTGTTATTACCTTTCCATCTGCCAAAAATCATGAGGGTGTTATTTTTCTTTCTACACAGAAAGAAAAGAGTAGAACTTTTACCTAAAAATGTTGTGAATTCAGCTAAAGTAATCCGGTGATTTTCAGTCAACGAATTTGATTAGGTGCGTTACCAATTTCTTAATGTTAATTATTACAATTATATTGGGTAGTTTAACTACTAGAGTAAATAAAGAACCTAAATATTTTGGTGTACCTTCAGCCATAAAATAGATAAGACACATAATTTATTAGAAGAATAAGCTAATTTTTTTTAAACTATGTCCACTTCAGATTAGGTAAGCCACCTACTAGTGTAGAAAAATTATCTAATTATTTAGATTGCATTCCCACTTAAGAGTGGGAATGCCGTGCAAAAAATATGCAGTTAACTGTTTTTTGTTTTGCAATTTCTATTTTGAAGTGAAACTTCCTTAGGTCACTTTACTTCATTTCGTCACACGATAGAGAAGAAGGATATGTTTTATAATAGAGAGAATGAGAGAGATATATACATTGTATTAATGACTGAAAAAATTTCTTTGTCGCCGCTGAGCGTCGAACCTGCGAACTCAAGATTTCAAAACCAACGCCTTATCTATAGAGCTAAATTCTCCATACAGGAATCTAGTCTACATACACAGAACCAAAAACGTACTTAATAACAAAGAAAAAGTTCTTTGTCCCAATGTATTATACATTAAAATTTGTCCAAAGTACGAGTACCTTGATTCAATGAATCTTTGTTCTTACGTTATTTCTTTGATATGTTATGAAGAAAAATGATTAATTAATGACACATACAACTGTTACAATAAGTTAGTCTGTCCTTAGAAATTTTAAAACAATATCAAGATATATTTTAAAAAATCATTTTCTTATTGATATAGAATTCTCTAATGGTTTTTTAGATATTACAACACAAGAACTGGAACAAAATTTTAATGAACACGAACAATGAACTGTTCCTTAAAATTAAGAATAACGATTCATTGAACCAAAGAATTCGTTCTTTGGGGCAATGAATAGTTCTTAAAAATCAATGAATTTCGCTTTATGAACGAGATTCTTTGATTTTAAGAACAATATTTGGTTCAGTGTACCCATTAATCAAACAGAGTTGAGGACCTCATATTTTTATGAATATTTTGTTCACGAGTTAAAAAACGGGGTAATAGCAGAGCGGTAAAACGTTTCACTATAACGCCAGCGGTCCGAGTTCAATTCTCGCTTGTGACAAAAAATAAAATTTTCTCGCTTTGTTTTTATTTATGTTTTTTATAGGAGAGCGCTGTGCTCTCCTTGGGCTAACACTTTATGATATGTTTTGCGTTGCACAGAAACAAAAAATTTTTGAGCCCCATCCATAGGAAGGGCTTCTAGAAGTGCTCAATGGTACAGCGATATTAGGAGGTATAAAGATGCCAATAGTAGTAGTCTTAGCATAACTTCTTTTGTTAAGGCCTAGTATAATTGCCCACTGTGTTGCTTGTAATGAATATGTGTGTACGTGTGTGGTATAAATAAAAGTCAAATATGGGAAAAAAACAAGTTGTAAGGAAAACATTTGATTTATCCACGTAAATATTTAAATAAAATTTATACTGAGGCGTGGATAATGCTAATATGCGTTATTTCCCTTAGTGTACGAACAAATCGACAACTTGCATTAGGTAAAATAACTAGAAGAATTAGATGATTTAATAAGCAAAATTTTAGTAGAATTTACAAATTTTAATTAGGTGAATTACCTAATGCATGATTGTTTAATTAACTGTGTAAGTTGAAAAGTTGTTGAAAAGATTAGGTGAAATAGAAAATTTCACATTAGCTAAACTAGTTTAGGTAATAAATCAATTCTTTTATTTTCTGTGTATTTTAATAATTTATTCAATATTTTTTAAACGACCACCTACCATACTACTTCCATACAACCATACTATGTATGTACATTAGACTGTACAAAAAAAAAAAAGTGCACCGTATACCAGCGAATATGACGCGTTTTTGCAAGACAATTACGAAAAAAAAATTTTTTTTTGACCGAACGTAGGGGTCGCGCATTGATATATATCTTCATATTTCTGGTGTTTACAGTCGGATTTCTGGTGTTTACAGTCGGATTTTAAAGTTTGGTACATCAATGTTTTTGTCTCAAGAAGACCAATATGACCTCTAGGTGCACCGTTCTATTCTTACTCTCCAGATATGTTTTTTTTTTATTTTAGAGCAAAAATAATTGGTCTCTTTCAGATAAAAACATCGATATGTCATTTAATATGATCAGACTTTTAATACCGATGATATGATGAAAATTAAAAAAGGGAGCCCTTCGTTCGGCAAAAACTTTTCAAAATTTTTTAAAAATAGTTCTGTTGGAAATATCGATATACTTCCTGACCAAAAGATTAATGATAATTACGATAGTATGACATTAGGATAGTAGGAACTGAGATCTGGAAGGTAAGTACTAGAACCGTGAGCTTGAGGTAAATGACCTCTATAGAGGTAATATTGGTCTTTTTGAGACAAAAACATTGATGTATCAAACTTTAAAATCCGACTGTAAACACCAGAGATATGAAGAAATATGTCAACGAGCGACCCTACGTTCGGTCAAAAAAATTTTTTTTTCGTAATTGTCTTGCAAAAATGCGTCATATTCGCTGGTATATTGCGCACTTTTTTTTTGAGGTACAGTCTAATGTACAAAGTATGGTTGTATGGAAGTAGTATGGTAGGTGGTCGTTTAAAAAATATTAAATAAATTATTAAAATAGAAAGAAAAATAACACCCTCCAGATTTTTGGCAGATGGAAAGGTAATAAAATAAACTTTCTGAAAATATTTTGTTTCAATTTTTAAAGTCAGTTCTTGTCGAACCGTGACTGTAAACAGACGTGCTAAGAAAGTGCAGCTTAAATCTGAGTAATAAAAAAAAAAAAAAAAAAAAACAAAAAAAAAACAACTTAAAAGCAAAACATAAAAAAAAAACAAAACAAAAAAAAAAACAACTTAAAAGCAAAACATAAAAAAAAAAAAACAAAAACTTTAAAACAAGCAAGTGTTTTTGCTAGGCAATAAAAAGTTTAGCAAACCTAACGGAGCTTGTAACAACAAAACAATATGAATTCTGACGATGAAAGCAGCGAAGACAGCGAGAACACCTGGCAGCATACCAGTTCACTGAAAAAACGCAGGCTATTTGATTCTCCTGATGTGCAGTAGAAAAAACGTCAAGCAATTGATAAAAATGTATCAACTTCAACCAACAATAAATTTTCGTCGCTTGGTATGGAAAACGATAATAATGATGATAATAACTTAGATAATTCGATTCCAAAACCGCCACCTATATTTATACCTGATGTTAGTAATATCAGTAGAATGGTTAGAAATTTAAGTAGTGTTATTTGTAATAACGAGTTTAATTTTAAGTCATTAAGAAATAATCAAGTTAGGCTTATGATCAAAACAACTTACTTATACAGAAAAATTGTAAAATATCTTGAAGCTAATAAAATCGCTTTTCATACGTATCAGCTAAAACAAGAACGCGCTTATAGAGTTGTCTTAAAAGGATTACATTTTTCTACACCACCTGAAGTTATCAAAGCGGAGCTCGTTTCTGCCGGACACGATGTTCGGAGTATAGTTAATATAAAAAGCCGTGTGACTAAGCAACCCTTACCAATATTTTTTGTTGATCTGGAACCTAAGGAAAGCAACAAAACAGTATATGAATTGAAACACGTTGGCAATGCGATTATGACTGTCGAACCACCCCGTAAATCGAATGATCTTGTTCAATGTTATCGTTGCCAAGAATTTGGCCATACTAAATCATATTGTCAGCAACCTCACCGATGTGTCAAATGTGGCGAAGATCATCCAACTGCCGAATGCCCAAAAGATAAAAGTTTTCCTGCCCGATGCGCTCATTATTCACAACATCATACTGCAAACTATAAAGGCTGTCAGGTATACCAGCAACTCATTCACAAAAAGTCAGCATTCAACAAGCAACAACAACAACAACAACAGCAACAACAACAAACGTCCGCTAATTACTTAATCGTAATGACTATCCACAAATAAGTCCAAATAATAATTGCATGCCCAATGGAAATCCGTTTCTTACAAATACGTCATACTCAGATGTTCTTAAAGGAAATACGCCAAATAATAGTGAAAACAATATAATGAAAAATATAGAAGCCATGTTAAACAAGCAAATTGAATTCACTAATACGCTATTAAATATGATTTCAATGCTCATCAACAAATTATGCAATTAAACTTAAGAATTGCAATATGGAATGCCAATGGACTTTCTAGTAAAATCAATGAAGTAGAAGTTTTTCTTCATTCAAAACATATAGATATTTTATTAGTATCTGAAACTCATTTTACTAAAAAATCATATTTTAAGATTAGAGGCTATGACTTAATAGTCGCAAACCATCCTGATGAAAGAGCTCACGCTGGTTCAGCAATATTAATTAAATCCACTATTAGTTATGATACCCAAGAAGAATTTAGACAACCTCATTTGCAAGCAGCTGGCGTCAAAGTTAGGTCAAATAATAACTTTATTTCAATTTTCTCGATATATCTTCCACCAAGGCATTCTGTTTCATGCCAAGATTATGAAAATTTTTTCGAAAAACTAGGACCCCGTTTTATAGTAGGAGGAGACTTTAACGCTAAACATCCATGGTGGGGTTCAAGACTTACCAATCCCAAAGGAAGAGAACTTTACAAATGTATCTGTAAGTATAATTACCATACTTTTTCTACTGGACAACCTACATATTGGCCCAGTGATCCAAATAAAATTCCAGACCTACTAGATTTTATTGTATATAGAGGTATACCAAATAATTTATTGGATATAATAGGTAATAATGATCTAAGCTCAGACCACACGCCAATTATTTTAAATTATAGCTGTATATTAAATAAACCACCTAAGACCGTAAAGTTGCTCACATCAAAAACAGATCTGTACTCGTTTGGATATTGGATAGATAAAAATCTCGCATTAAATATACCTATTAAGAGTGGTGATGAACTAGATGCTGCAGTTGAAACATTTACCAACTTAATTCATGAAGCCGCTTTTCTGTCAACTCCAAATACTCCACTGAATCACGAAAATGGCAATAAAGTTTATTTATCAGCAGAAATAAGAGACCTTTTAAGAGAAAAACGGAGATTACGAAGAGTTTGGCATCTGAGTAGAAATTCAATTGATAATAGATTAATTAATCAAGCAACTCAATTACTAAAATCGCGTTTGGCAGACCTTAAAAATGAAGCAACTAGGAACTATTTGCGCAATTTCAGTGTCAATCAGCGTAAAAATTAACAAAGCTTATGGAAAGCCACTAAATACCTTAAAAGACCTGTGCAGAGAAATGCTCCCATAAAAAATTCCAACGATCAATGGTGTAGGTCAGACTTAAGTAAGGCTACTGCATTTGCTACTCACCTAGAACAGACATTTCAACCACACACTCTAAATGATAACGACACTCAAATTCAACAGTTCTTGGATTCAGCTTGTCAAATGGATTTGCCCATCAAGCATATAACACCAAACGAAGTTCGCACCGAAATAGCAATGCTTAACAATAACAAATCTCCTGGATACGACAAAATTGATGCCAAAGTATTGAAGTATTTACCAAAAAAAGCCGTTATTTTCTTGACTCTCATCTTCAATTCCATCCTTCGACTCAGTCATTTTCCATCCCAATGGAAATGTGCGGAAATAGTTATGATACTTAAACCTAACAAGCCTGAAAGCAACGTGACCTCATATAGACCCATAAGTTTACTAGTAACATTCTCGAAAATATTCGAAAGAATATTTTATCGTAGAGTTCTTCCAATACTAGAAAAGAACAGTATAATTCCTGAATACCAATTTGGATTCCGCCATAAACATGGAACTCCAGAGCAATGTCATCGTATCATTAATAAAATAAATGATGCCTTAGAACGCAAACATTACTGCTCAGCCGTATTCTTGGATATACAGCAGGCATTTGACAGAGTTTGGCACAGTGGTTTACTTTTCAAGCTGAAAAAAATTTTCCCGACTCCGTACTATCTTGTGCTAAAATCATTTTTGCACCAACGATATTTCTATGTGAAAGTTAATAATGAGCAATCGAATATATGTCAAATAAACGCAGGTGTGCCACAAGGAAGTGTTTTAGGTCCATTATTATATACCCTGTTTACAGCAGACATGCCTACCCTAAATACGGTCACTATTGCAACATATGCAGATGATACAGCTATAATAGCTTCAAGTGAATCTTCTGCTGATGCGTCTAATGCAGTACAGCAAGAGCTAAATAGCTTGCAACAGTGGCTTAATAAATGGAATATTAAAGTAAACTGCCAAAAATCTATTTACGTCACATTTACGTTAAGACGAGGTGATTGTCCAACACTCTATTTTAATGGTTGTCCAATTCCTACAAGCTTTAAGACTAAATATCTAGGAATGCACCTAGATAGAAGATTGAATTGGAAAAACCACATCAAAGCAAAGCGAGAACAACTCAATATTAAGACGAAGCGAATGTTTTGGCTACTGGGACCAAAATCACAGCTATCCTTGGAAAATAAAATAATTCTCTATAAAACTATATTGAAACCAGTTTGGATGTATGGTATACAACTGTGGGGAACTGCCAGTAACTCAAATATCGAGATTATTCAACGGTTCCAATCTAAAACCATTAGAACGATAGCAAATGCTCCGTGGTTTGTAACGAATAAGGCACTACACAAGGATTTAGGTCTTCAAAGTGTAAGAGACGAAATAAATAATATGAGTTCTAGATATTTGCAACGACTTAGTGATCATGTCAATCCGTTAGCTATTAGCCTTCTAGATGAAAGTGAAGAAATAAGAAGATTGAAAAGATACCATATTTTAGATCTTCCATTTAGAAAATAATTCAAACTTTAATTATAAGTTAAACTAGTTCAATATGTATAAATGTACATACTAAGCAAGATGTGCTTAATGTAGCACATGAATAATTGTATTATTTGTTAAGTTTTATAATTTGAAAAGATTTGCTTGTTATTGTAAAATAGATTGCAAATAAATGTATGTGGGATCACCTTGTGTGGTGAATTGCACCCTCTGTAGCTGCCCTCAACCACAGCAAAACATAAACGTCAGAAGCAAGAAGAAAAATCGAAAGAATAAAGACTAAGCACTTCCCTTTTTTTGGATATCGTCAAAACGACCGCATGGCGAAACTCTTCTATTAACTTTAACATTTTTCCAACTTTTTTTTAAAATGAATTAACCTCGTTTACGCTAATTAAAATCACTCACTTATTGGATTCCGTCTAAGTTATTCATTAAATATAATTAAAACTAAAACCAGTTGCCTTCTTATTGCATATCCCACAAATTTTTGGGGGCTCAACCGGGATATGTGGAGCAGAGAAGTAGCAGCGCGGATCAGTATATAGCGAATAATTCCGAGAATTCATACAAAAACAAGTATTCGGAACAAAAATAAGTATTCGGACTAACAGCGCCTCACAGTTAATCGAATGATATTGAAAACTGGATTTATAAGTCAAGCTGACTGAGGTAACTGATATTATTTACTTATAATCGAAAAGCTAAGTACATAATACAATAATTTTGTTGTGACTGAGTTAAAGTGCGGCACCGAAAAGAAAGGAACATAGAATTTATTGCGTTTTATCTAAGAATTCTAATAAAAATGGGAAGAAAAAACAGGAATAGCACACGTGCTGACGGCGCAATGTCGCCAGATTTTTCAGAAGTCTTTCGTGGCTTAGATAAAAGGCAGGAGGAAGCTGAGGCTAGGGAAAAATTACTTTTACAAAAGCAAAAGGAGTTGGAGTTAAGTCTTAGAGAGAGTGCGATTCGTGAAAAGGAGAAAGAGATTAATATGAGATTAGAAATGTCCGTTTTAAAGACGACGATGGAGGATGAAATGTTGAGACTACGAGGCAGAGCAAATAATGTTACATTTCAAGATGTGGCTGCGATTGTACCTGAGTTTACGGGGAATGATGAATACGATGTCAATAGTTGGATACAGGATGTTGAAAGCGCAGCAGAAAGTATGAAATGGTCAGAAGTAGAAAAAGTTCTTTTTGGAAAGAGGTTGTTAAACGGCTCTGCAAAATTAGCTATTAGGTCACAGCCTACGCTTGCAAAATGGACAGATCTAAAGCAGTTCTTAGTAGAAGAGTTTTCGGAAAAGGTGTTCGCAGTAGATGTGTATAAAAAATTAAGTCAGAGGCGGCAAAAAAAAGGGGAGAATATTCATGATTATTTACTGCACATGAGGGAGATAGGGACAAAAGGTCGAGTTGAGGAGGCTTCTCTGATTAGTTTTATAATCGATGGTATCGATGATGCTCCGAGTAACAAAGTTATGCTTTATGGTGCGTCAACTATTCGGGAACTCAAGGAAAAAATTACATCCTATCTAAAATACAAGGATAGCTTACCAAGCTCAAGTAAGCCTAAAGAGAGTCGATCTACTTCTGAAGCTCGTAGTAATGGGCGATGTTTCAACTGTGGGCGTCGGGGGCATAATAGAAATTCTTGTAATGAAAAACAGCCAAAATGTTTCACATGTAACGAGTTTGGGCACAAAGCGGTGGATTGCCCAAAAAAACGCCAGCCAGAGAAAAGGACACATATGTTGAGAACCCGTGCTGCTGACACAACAAAGTTAATAAGAGTAAACGGATTGGAGGTTATGGGATTGATAGATACTGGCAGTGACATAACATTAGTCAGAAGTGATGTCTATATTAAAATGGGTGCTCCTCCCGTTACACAACATTCACTCACAGTAAGAGGACTGTCAGCTTATCTGGTAGAAACGCTAGGTTACTTTGATGCTCACATTGAGATCGATGACTGCACATGCGATACAAAAGTTTTTATTATGTCGGAATCGATAATGCAAACACCTTTTATAATTGGAAAAGATGTTCTCTCCGGTAAAAATATAAAATTGTCTTCAGGTGGTGTTTTTGTTTCAAATATTGAAGAAGCTTTTCATCAAGTGTGTCAAATTTCGACCGATTGCAATGAGAAGGTTGCTCTTAACATAGGAAATTCTGACTATAACGAAACAGTTAAGCACCTAGTTTCAAATTATTGTCCAAGAGAAGAACTTAATTCACCTGTTGAGATGGTTCTAACTTTAAAAACCGATGTTCCTATATGCCAACGGCCCAGAAGACTGGCTCCACTTGAAAAAAAAATCGTTGACGAACAAATCGATCAGTGGTTGTCAGAAGGAATTATTCGACCGAGTTCATCCGAGTATGCCAGCCCAGTAGTATTGGCAAATAAAAAGGATGGTTCCAAGCGATTATGTGTGGATTACAGGCGCTTGAATAAGGAAATCATTAGATCGCACCACCCTCTTCCACTCATTGAAGACCAGATCGATGCGCTAAGTGATTCAGAAGTTTTCTGTACGTTGGATCTGAAAAATGGGTTTTTCCACGTACGAGTAGCAGCAGAAAGCATAAAGTATACGTCATTCGTTACGCCATCAGGTCAATGGGAGTTCCTGCGTGTTCCATTTGGCTTATGTGTTTCTCCAATAGTTTTCCAAAAATTTATTGACAACATTTTCAAACCATTAGTTTTGAAAAAAATCGTATTAATCTATTTTGATGATTTAGTGGTCTTGGGTAAGAGTTGTGAAGAGTGTCTTAAGCGATTGAAAGAGGTTTTGGCATTGTCAGAAAGATATGGGTTACAAATTAATTGGAAAAAATGTCAGTTTATGTGTCGAGCAATAGATTACCTTGGTTTTGAGATTTCTCAAGGGTCAATTAAACCATCAATTCAAAAGACATGGGCAGTTGAGTGTTTTCCTGAACCAACTTCAGTAAAGAAAGTGCAAAGTTTCTTAGGTCTTACGGG
Organism: Pherbina coryleti; assembly: GCA_943735915.1. Classification (NCBI taxonomy): domain Eukaryota; kingdom Metazoa; phylum Arthropoda; class Insecta; order Diptera; family Sciomyzidae; genus Pherbina; species Pherbina coryleti. The sequence goes on along the minus strand of OX030951.1, from coordinate 97,529,691 downwards.
CTATTTTCGCAAATTTGTTAAGGACTATTCAATAATAGCCAGACCACTAACACAGCTTCTGAAGAAGGATCAGCCATTTAGATTTGAAGTGCCTCAAAAAATTGCTTTTGAAGGACTGAAAAAATGCATAACAGCCAAGCCTGTTCTCAAACTTTACAATCAAAAAGCGGAAACTGAACTCCACACCGATGCGTCGAAATGGGGGTATGGCGCTGTGCTTATGCAAAAATCGGACGATGGAAAGTTTCACCCAACATATTTTTACAGCAAGAAGTCAAGTCCAACAGAAGAGCGCTATTGCAGCTATGAGCTTGAAGTGCTTGCAATTGTTTACGCGCTGAAGAAGTTAAGAGTATATTTGTTAGGTATACTATTCACGATCGTCACAGATTGCGCTGCATTTAAGGCAACAATGGAGAAGAAAGAAATTCTTCCAAGGATTGCTGGTTGGGCTCTTCTCTTACAAGATTATGACTACCAACTAGAGCACAGAGCTGGTAGTCGCATGCAACATGTGGATGCCCTCAGCCGCAATCCTATTTCTATGATTATCTCGACAGAGCTATTATCTAGGATTAAGTTGGCACAATCCAGGGATGATCACTTAAAGGCTATAAAACACATATTAGAAAAAGGTTCTTATGATAACTACTTCACAGAGCATGACATTATTTATAGAGACGACGGTAAAGGAAATAAGCTTTTATGTATCCCGAAAAGCATGGCAATCGAACTTATAAAGACAATTCACGACGATGGTCACTTTGCTACAAAGAAGCTCGAAGAAGTTCTGTGTAAGGAGTATTTTATACCCAAACTTAGAAGCAAAATCGAAAAGGTGAGGAACAATTGCATCCGATGTATTTTGGGCGATAAAAAGGTTGGAAAGCAGGAGGGCTATCTACACCCAATACCAAAAAATGAACTTCCACTCGATACCTACCATGTTGACCATCTTGGTCCCCTATCTCCTTCTAGTAAGCAATATTCTTACATCTTCTGTGTAATCGATGCTTTTTCAAAATTCGTCTGGATATACCCATGTAAATCAACATCAGCTGCAGAAGTATTATCAAAGCTAGAGCAACAAAAATCTCTATTTGGTAACCCTTCCCGAATCATTTCCGATCGGGGTACAGCATTCACATCCACCGTCTTTAAGGACTATTGCGAGAAGGAACATATCCAACACTTGTTAATAACCACGGGTGTTCCACGCGCCAACGGACAGGTTGAGCGAATCAACAGAATCATTATATCGGTGCTCACAAAATTATCGATCGACGATCCTTCCAAGTGGTATCGATTTACACCAAGACTTCAGATGGTTTTAAATTCAACTTACCAGCGTGGTATTAAACGTTCTCCTTTTGAAATCCTGACAGGTGTTAAAATGAAGACTAACTCAGATGTCCACATAGCGGAAGTGATTAACGAAGAAATAAGAGAGGCATTTGAGAAGGAACGAGACCACGTGAGGGAAGAAGCTCGCATTTGCATTGACCAGATCCAAAAAGAAAACTCGATGAATTATAATAAGAAACGAAAAGTCCCTACTAAATACAATTTAAATGATTCCGTTGCGATTAAGCGAACTCAATTTGGTCCTAATCTAAAACTTTCTTCCAAATATTTAGGTCCGTATAGTGTCACCAAAATATCGCCAAATGACAGATACGAGGTAAGAAAAATTGGTGCCCAGGAAGGCCCACGAAAGACAACAACATGTGCAGAATATATGAAGATGTGGAAGACCGGCGAATATTCTAGCTCCGACACCGACGAAGAGGACAACTACATCACTCTTGACGACGAAAACATAGCTTCTGGGTCAAAATTCATTCAATAATGCCAGCCGAGTCTTTTACCAAACCTAATCCTAAGATGATTACCAGCTATAGCAACTATTCTCGTATTACTACTGAATATAACTAATAATTATAATGAAATTGCGAAGACGAACCATTCAACGATGTTTAATTACCCACTAAAAATGCTGCTGAAGATGATGTACTGTAACCATGAACTCAAACACCACTACAATACTTCTGAAGATGCCCTCCAAGATGCTACTCTAATGTTTAACGATGTTCTTAAGATGAAGACGTTTCTGAATATACTTTCCAAGATGCTGCTCTGATGTTTAACGATGTTCCCAAGATGAAGACGTTTCTGAAGATACTTTCCAAGATGCTACTCTGATGTTTAACGATGTTCTCAAGATGAAGACGTTTCTGAAGATACTTTCCAAGATGCTACTCTGATGTTTAACGATGTTCTTAAGATGAAGACGTTTCTGAAGATACTTTCCAAGATGCTGCTCTGATGTTTAACGATGTTGTCAAGATGAAGACGTTTCTGAAGATACTTTCCAAGATGCTACTCTGATGTTTAACGATGTTCTAAAGAAAAAGACGTTTCTTAAGATACCTTCCAAGATGCTAAACTGATGTTTACGATCTTCTAAAGATGAAGATGCTTCTAAAGATGGGGTTTTTTCTTTTGCTTTTATGCTGATGTCTTAATGTCGTCTCTAAGATGAGGATGATTGTAAGCTCAATGATGTTTAAAGAGGACGAAGTATCGATGTGCTTATAAGACAGAAACCATTTCTTGTGGACACGAAATGTTACAGGATGGCCGAATTTGTGGGATCACCTTGTGTGGTGAATTGCACCCTCTGTAGCTGCCCTCAACCACAGCAAAACATAAACGTCAGAAGCAAGAAGAAAAATCGAAAGAATAAAGACTAAGCACTTCCCTTTTTTTGGATATCGTCAAAACGACCGCATGGCGAAACTCTTCTATTAACTTTAACATTTTTCCAACTTTTTTTTAAAATGAATTAACCTCGTTTACGCTAATTAAAATCACTCACTTATTGGATTCCGTCTAAGTTATTCATTAAATATAATTAAAACTAAAACCAGTTGCCTTCTTATTGCATATCCCACATGTATTACAAAAAAAAAAAAAAAAAAAAAAAAAATTTAAACTGGGGAAAAATCCTATTTTTATGACTTGTAAAATTTGACCTTGAAGTTAAGAAACTTAAATAACATAATTTTGTTTTTTTATATTTTTATAAAAAACAACTATTTATTGTCTTTTCGAAAATACCTCAAACGTGAAAATCGAGTTAGTTTTGTTGAATATATGATTTTTCAAGAGTAAGGCAATTTCACTTTTTCTCCCATTTTGACGAAATTTTAATGTTACGTAAAAACTTGAAAAAAATGTAAACATTTTTTTACTCAAATTAGTGTTTTTATTTCATGAGAAGATTCAATTCTGAAAATTTGAGCAACATCGGAGATGGTCAACCCGTATGAGTGATACGTTCAAAATGGAATGGCTGAAAAGGTTTAAAAAAATTTTCAGTATTTCGGGTACCGGCCAGAAATGGGTTAATAATCATCAATGTAAAATTTTATTTGAAATAAAAACCAAATTTTCTTTTTTCTCCGCTATTTCATTCTAGGTTAAACCCAGACTATACCAAAACTTTTATATATCAATAAAATAGAAATCAATAATTCATACATTAGTTTAATGTTCTGTTTTCCTCTATAACCAAATCAATTACAACAAAGTACCTTCAAGTAAAAACCAAGAATAAAACTCGAATTTGATATATATCTACTTTTAAATCGAGTCTTCCATTTCACCGAATATACCGTCATGATCTCCATGATATTTTCTCAATACTTCTAACCGATATTATAACGGATCTGACGAAATCGTCAAATTTCCTGCAAACTTTTGCACGCATATCTTCCAGTATAGCTCATTCATTTTAATTTAAATTTCTTTCACTTGTTTTACTTTCTATGCAAATAAATGATATATCTTCAATAGAAATTGTTAAATTATTAATTTTTAATAAAAATTTGCCACAAACTAGCTTTTTTTAACTTTCAATTTTAAAGTTAACAAACCAACTTTTTTCAGCTAAAAATCATATTAACCTATTAACAGCTGATTCTTCAGTATTAGATGTTTACCTTTTTTTTAGCAGAAATCTATTGTATTTAATTAAAATTGACTGATAAAAAAATAGTACCTCTGCTATTTGGAAGAATATTTTTGATTTTTTTTTTTAAATGCAATGGTTATTAAGAATCTTAAAAAATTGTTTTGACTTAAGTCAACAACTGTCGTTAAGAAAAAATAATTACACGCTTATAATCAAAAGTTAATTTGACGCAATATCCATAGAAAATTGAAGATATTTGCAAAAAGTGGTGACAAAAATATTTTTTTTTATATACCATAATGTCATATTGTCATATTTAGAATGTAAAAAAAAAAAAAAAATAGTGTATAAAACTCTAAGTTATACTATTTTGTTTAGTGCATAGGTAAATTATGAAAACACAATACATTTCAGGAAACGTCATCATTTTTTCATCAAATGACAAATTTGTTCAACGTCCGGCAGAGCCCGGCAGAATATCATATATGGATGTAAAGAGGATACTCCAAGGATTCATTTTATGCATGTCATTCACGAATCTTTTGGAATCTTTACTTTTTATCCTTACCTAAACCTCAAAAATCGTGTAAAATAAGGGTTAAGTGACCATAGATACTGTGGTCAAACAGTAAACGATTTGAAAATGTTTGTGATTTTTATCATTAAAGATTACAATAACCATGTTCAAGAAAAAAACAGCAATCAAATATCTTTAACTGGTTATTTACAGGACCATTTACATTTACCATTTACAGGAAATTTGCACAAAGAACAAAAAAGTTCAAACTTTCGACCCATATATCTAAGTGTTAAAGATACAAAAAAACGACCACAAATTTGAAAAGTTCATTCAATTTTGACTTAGAATAAAAAAAAAGTTGAAATTTTTCAATTTTGTATTTTATAGTTTCGAGCGCTCAAACGGAAAATGGCGACACTGTTCGCCGTTCTTATAAATTGGCGTAAGATGAGAAGATTTCCATAAAGAAGAAAAAATACCTGTTTGCAGGAATTTGTTAAAAATTAAGTGTAAGAGCATAACTAACTGTTCTGAGCATTGCATGAGTAAACTTGGTGGTAACAGGTCCGGACCAGGAGACTTATTCGGATCTAATTCCTTAAGGGGGTAAGGTTTGACAACTTTTTTTTATTTTTTTTTTTATTTTTGTTTATTTTTGTTTCTGAAAGTAAAACATCTGAAGAATATTGTATTTAATTTTTAGGTCATTCGGAGCAAAACTAACGAAGTTACAGTAGGTGGAATGATCGTACCTCCAACAAAGTGTTGCTTAGGCCCAGTTTTTCAGTGCGGGTTTAAACTCTAGTCAAATTAAACCGAAGTTAACTCACCAAAATTGGACGTTTAAACTCGGTTTAAGCAAAAAAAAAAGCACATCATATGATAATTTAAGTCAATTCAACTAAAACGAATGCTACAATATTTAGTTAAACCGACTTTTAACGTACCTTTTTGGTGAGTTAAGCTCAGTTTGATTTGACTAGAGTTTAAACCCGCACTGAACAACTGGCCCTTAGTTTACAAAACTTTTTAAATCGATTTTCCCAAACATGTAATTTTTAAAGTCGGTGACCAGCCTACAGAAAGAACTACTGAACCGATCGTTTTGAAATTTTGTACACATATTCTACATATAAGTAGCTCTCGAGATTTTTAAAATTTTTTAATTACTAACAATTCTACAATAACAAATAGGTAAATTTTTTCGTCAGAAATCGTCATTTTGGCTTCAAAATGGTGCCAAAAATTGAAAAATTTAAAAATCAAGAAAATATCGACGTCACTGGAGAGATAAAGTAATAAACTAAAGAAAGCATTTTGATGTTTTGGTTTCAGATGATCCAGTGGTGCTGTAGGCTGGTCACCGCACAAAAACTTTTTTCGAGGCGTCTGCGGAGATCTACAATAAATCCGTTATTTCTCTCTATTTTTTAACAAACATTTTTTTAAATATTCTTCAAGTGTTATACTTTAATATAATAATATGTAAAATAAACCTACTGCAATAATTTTTTCTAAAAAAATTCATGAAAAAAAGTATTTTTTAGACGAAACAAACCCTACCCCGCCCTTAATAGAATTGATTATGTCACCATGTGTTAGATTGATTGTGCTAACCAATGGTGGTATGTAGGGACTCGATGATGGAGTTGATTTTGAGTTGAAGGTGTACAGAAGACCTCTTTAAAGTGATCAGCAAAAAGATTACAGATGTCCTGAGGGGTGGAAGAAGTGGCATTGCCGTTAAACATGGATGTCGGGTAGTTTACAAAGGCGAAGCATTTTTTAGGGTCTTTAATAATTCTTTCACCAATCACATTGGTGTAAAGTTTATAAGCTTCTTCGGACTTAATAGAGAACTCTTTGGACAGCTCTTCATATCTTGTCCTTACCTCGTCACTTACAATGACGGCGTTTTTAATGGATCTGTAAAGTTTATTTCTTTGATTTCTCAATTGTCTAAGATCTGCATCAAGCCACGGATCCGACAGTTTTTTTTTTTCTTAATTTTTGGAACATGAGTATCAACAATAGCAAAGAGGCTCTGATAAAAAAACGAAACCGCCTCTTCCAGTTCTAAGGCTGATAGGTGGGTCCAATTCAAACAGTTAAGTCATTTATTATATTATCATGATTGGCATTAAGGAAATATGGGTAGTGCTCAACTCTATAGTAACGGCAGTGTGGTGGAGGCTATTAGAAAATATGTGCTCGGCTTCACATGTTGGACCCACCTGTACTTCGTCATAGGAGTTAGTAAGAATTAAATCTAACCACCGCCCATTCTGGTTTGGAATTGGAGTTACTTGCTGACAATCGTTACTATAAAAGGTACCAAGTAAGTTAAAGCCTACTGCATTTGAGAGGTTCATGAAGATGATTGTCATTTTCGTAGGTGAAAAATGAAATATTGGTCTCCTAAAAAAATAGCCTTATCTTCCTCGTTTTAAGCGGCTATTATTGGTGTGACAGTTTCGCATAATTCATTGTACGAACTTTCAGCTGAATTAGGAGGAATATAAATGACACCAATGTATATGTAAAGATTTTGGCCTAAACTTATTTTTATTATTCGGTGCTAAACGCGCCAAAGCGAACGCGGTACCACAAAAGGGTCAACCGGACAATCAAAAAAGTAAAACACGGTGTGTGGTGGGCGCGCCAACACGCACAGACACATACAAAAATATTCAAAAGAACAAAAGAGTACTCCCTGATTTTTCCGGGTCCTCGCCGTTTGGTCCTCCTCGCTCCAGCGGCTCCAGATCCAAAAATCCCACAAATATATCAGTCTGTCCCGGTGGCTCGACAGCGTCTCTGGAACCACTTCACCCTTTTTTTTTCTTTTTTTTTTGACAATTTTTTTCCACTTTTCGACGATAAGTCGAAAAAAACCACTTGGCACACTTTTTTTTGTTGGCACACTGCCACTTCTTTTCGCTGTTCAGAATGTACTGAACTGCCAACCAGCGGTGCAGATTGACGATACTTAGGTTCCACAAGATGGGAACCTAAACACAGCCATCTTTTTTCTAACACAGATGCGGTTTTCGCAGAAACCGGTATTCAAACCTGAAGGCTTTACTCACACCTATTTTTAAAATCTTTTTAAGGATTTTTCAGGTGCATCTTTGAGCAAATTTAAATAAAACTTTCTACCCACCAAGTGTTTTTTCCATCTTGGCGGCATCTGTGTTAGTATTGCTGTGGCAACACTCCACACCTTCCACAACCCACAATGGCTACCCTCATCGTGAATTGGCCAAGTGATTTTTTCTTTTTTTCATAATGACAGTCCTAGTCCTGTTCGTTTTATTTGTCGCGCAATTCCGTGCGTTCAGTCACTTGTGGGATTTCAGTTTCATCGAGCATAGAGCACAAGGAGAAACTTAAGTCAAACCGAGTTTCAGGAGTAATAAATAAAGTGGTTTAATGACCACTGGAGTGCATGTGTGTGTTGGGCGCTACTCCAAACGCACAGTGATTACGTCCGGACAAAACAAAATCGTCATTTTATGACTACGCATAAAATGGTCGCCGTGTAGTTTTGTCCGTACGTCACTTTGGCGCAACTAAAGTTTTAGACCGCGACAACCCCACCCCCACCTCCACGAAAGTTGCTCGGAGAAACTTTCGTTACAGAAAACTAACCTAGGGATACTAAGTTTCTCCTACATGTGGCCGTAGATCCTGTACGTGCCACGTCCCTTTCTCACGCCCATCCTCATCTTCGAGGACATAAGTCCAGGGATATACCCTCTTTTTAACCCTATATGGTCCTATAAACTTGGGTGCTAACTTTGCTGCAAAGTAATTGGCTGCATTGGACAGCACGAAAATCCGTCTCCAGACTAACTTGTTAGGTAAGTATAGTACGTCCCTACGTCGTAGATTATAGGTCTTTGCCATCTTGGCGCTCGCTATTTCCATTTCCGTCCGTATGTCTTGCCTCAACTTGGCCATAAGCTCCGCTCGTTCCTCACTATTATTACAAGTCGGTTCGTCTAAGTCATCCTTTCGTCGATAGTCTCCCCGGACCGCCATGTTTCTTCCAAAATTTACAAAATAAGGGGAGTGCCCTATCACTTCGTGCTGCGACGTGCGAATGCAGCAGGCTACTTTAGCCGGGTGAGTATCCCACGTTCGGTGATTTTCAGAAATATAAGCCCTAAGGGTTGTCTTAATGATCTGATTAATCCGCTCGGCCGGGTTCGCCTGCGGATCATAATTGGCAGTGAACCGGAGCCGGACTCCAAAGGAGTCACACAAAGACTGCAGTTCTCTGCTCTTAAATTGAGGGCCATTGTCGCACACTATTGACCTAGGGACGCCAAAAAGTAAGAACACGTTGTTCTCCAGCTCTTTGCAGATGCTTTTTGCCGTTGCTGACCGTAACGGAAACAAAAGCGGGAATTTGGTGAAGTAGTCAACCACAGTTAAAATATAACTGTAACCTTAACTAGACTTCACAAGGGGTCCTACCAGATCCACGGAGATCATCTCCCATGGCTCCAAATCCTTGATCCTACCTACCATTCCACCAGCTGGCTTTCTATTGTCCGGTTTCACCTTTTGGCAAACCTGACATCCTTTAATATACCTAGCTATATCTGCCTTCATCTTTGGCCAATAATATTTTTCGGCCACCCTAGCTGACGTCTTTCGTAAGCCCATGTGTCCTGATAACGGATTATCATGACACTCGCGCAGAGCCTCCTTTCTCTCATTTTTCCCTAACACTCGTTTCCACTCATAAGTCCTATCCTAAACGTTGCTACACCCTGCCTTAACGTGTTTGTACAAAACACCGTTTTCGAAGCGCCACGTGGGAAAATCGAGGGGCGTCTGTGCCACCTTCTTACTCATTTCCAATACCCAAGGATCCGTTGGTCCATCGGTGATTTCACTAACTACGGGAACACTCCGTGACAGCATATCCGGGACAACATGGTCCTTGCACTTGCGATGTCAAAATCGTACTGCTGTAGTTTAAGAACCCACCTGGCCAGTCTTCCGCAGGGGTACTTCAAATTGTTAAGCCACACGAGCAAGTAGTGATCAGTTACCACCGTAAAATGAACTCCCTCGATGTATGGACACTCCTTCTCCGTAGTGGAGTAATTCTTTTCACAGTTACTAAGCGACCTACTCAAGTATGAAATGACCTTTTCGCCCTCATCAAACTTCTGGGTCAGGACTGCGCCTATGCCAAAATCAGAGGCGTCAGTTTGTACAGAAAAGGGCCTATGAAAATCTGGGCAACTCAAAACAGGGGCAGTGACAAGGCGCTCTTTGGCCTTCAGAAAACTATCTTCGCACTCAGCCGACCAGTGAAACCTCTTGTTTTTCTGTAGAAGATCCGTAAGTGGTTTCACTAGATTGGCGAAGTTTGGTACGAATCGCCTGTACCAAGAGACAGTGCCTACAAACGACCGAACTTCTTTCACATTCCTGGGGGCGGGTATCTTCAGCATCGCCTCCACTTTTTCTGGATCTACGTGTAGACCTTGCCTATCAACAACATAACCTAAATATCGAAGTGAAGATAAACAAAAGTTACACTTTTCCCTATTCAGCCGTAAGCCGGCGTCACCGATTCTACGAAGAACTTCCCTTAAAACCTCTACGTGTTTTTCGAACGTATAAGCCAGGATGATGATGTCATCCAGGTAGACGAATACGTGCGGCTCCAAATCAGCTCCGATCACCGTATCTATAAATCTCTGCCACGTGGCAGGCGCATTATGCAGGCCATAGGGCATTCGCTTAAACTGGTAAAGTCCCCGACCTGGAACCGTAAAAGCGGTGAACGCCCTTGACTCTTCCGCGACTGGAATCTGCCAATATGCTGATTTAATATCCAAGCTGGAAAGATATTTGGCATCTTTCAGCTTATCCAACGTTGCGGAGATATACGGCAACTTTTAACTATCACGCTCGGTGTGCTTGTTGAGTGCTCTATAAAAAATAAAAATAGTCGACACAAAATCGATAAGATCCGTCCTTCTTCTTGATCATGACCACCGGTGAGGCCCACGGACTGTGAGAGACCTCGATCACGTCCTTCTCCAACATCTGCTCGATTTCCGTGTCGATGTGTTTCTGGATGGCTGGAGACACTGGGTAGTATCTCTGCTTGATGGGCTCCACATTTGGCTTTGGTCTGATCCAATGTTCGACCAAATGTGTGCAGCTAAGACCCTCGGGCATTGCCTCAAAAATCTCTCCAACTTGTCGTTCCAACGACGCGGCTTCGCTAGAGGTCAACTCCGACCTTTCCACGATGCTTGCCACTGCCGACACTTCTACCCTATCGCTAAACCTCCACTGATTTCTGGCTACATCCGGGACAATGCCCGCCTTGACCCAAAAGTCAATGCCTAAAATCAGGTTTTGCGGTAAGCCTGGTATAACGAGGCACTCTATAAGGACCGACTTACCCTCGACCTCGGTTGGAAGTGTGATAACTCCGCGTACTGGAACAGACTCGCCATCCGCTAACGCGACCCTAGAAATGGTTGAAGAAGACAACTCTATACCCCAAGAACTTGAAATATCCCACCCTGGGCGGCCAATGATGGTCCTTGAAGCTCCTGAATCTAACAACCCTCTCAGAAAAACTCCAAAAATCCTAACACCAAAATACGGCCTATTGTCTAATTCTTTTTCTAAGAGTGTGAACCCTAATCTAACCTCATGACAGCAATTTTCTATGTCCCTATCTACCCTAGCCAGCTGGTTGCTCGCAGGCAACCTGTTCACTCTCTGCGAGCTCCTTGCCCTGCGTCTGCATGGGCTCGCGACACATTTCCCAACATGTTCGGGTTAGGTGCCTCCCTTGGCCCCTTTCTGCTTCGGTCCTGAACCCGCGTCTGTCTGACGGCCCTGCTCTATTCGAGCACCGAGGACAGTCGCGCTTCATATACCCGGCTATCCCGCAGCCGTAGCACTTAATTCCCTTTGGACAGTTGACCGAAACTGCAATTAAAGCATAGGAACGTCGGTTGTGGTGGCGAAGAGATCCTGCGTTTCAATCGTTGCGCCCTGAGCGGGGCGTTCACTTCTGCTACAGCGGGCTCTGCTGACACGTACGCTTAGTCCGGCTCCAATAAATTTCTGGAACGACTGCTTGGCGGCGGGACGAATGATTCCACATTTGTTTGTACGACTTCCAACTTACGACCTAAACAGAACAATTCGGACACGGTGGTTGGCTCAGCTAAGCCTAGCTGAGTCTGGAAAAAGGGGTAAAATTCGACATTACCAACCCTAACTTGCGACGCTCTGATAGAGGTTCGGCCAGCCGACAAAATAAGGCTCTCATCGCCGCTACAAAAATTCCTATGGACTCATTTCCCCCTTGAGTCCTTCTCCTAATCTCATCCATTAGCAACTCATCGTAATTGGGTGGGAGAAACTCAAGTTTCAACTCCCTAACCAACTCCTGCCAACCTGACACGGTCTTACGTACCGCACGGAACCACAAAAGCGCCTTACCGCTAAACAAATTACCGCCCCTCTAAAAAGTTGGGTCTCACTGACCCGTCGAGCTTCACAAAGCTCCTCTACCCTCTCCAAAAACGAACTCAAAGACATCCCTACCTTTTCACCAGAAAACTTTAACTCCCACTTGGCCAAATTTTCTATTTTTTCCGGATAATGCGGACTTCCCTCTACACTAACCGAGCGACCTGCCACGGGTTCGGGTACCAGTGGCTCCGGTGGAACATCGTCCTCAACCGCAGCTGTTTTTTATAGCGTGGCCCTTGGCTTGGCCATCTCCTCCGTAGTTTTGACGGGTTTTGGTGGTACCTCGTCTTCCTCGTCCTGCACACCAGCTAGCTCCAGAAGATCCGTCAGGAGCAACATCAGGCGGTTCCTCAGCTCCATCTGCTCGGATACCATACTGCGGTCGTAGGCCTGGACCGGTTAACTCGACCAACGCTCCACTCGAGCTTGGTCATAATCTTCAGGTACTCTGAAGACTTCGGGTCCTGTGGTGGGTTCTCCATGAGCGCCTCGATCTCCACGATCTTCACCTCCAACGCTGCCTTATCCTCAGAGAAATCGAATGGGTACACGGCGAAGATGTCGACCGAGTCCCTGCGCTCTAGATGCCTTGACGCCCTCAAGGTTTACCTCATTAGTAGAGTCAACCGTGCCTGTTGGTAACCCACGAGACTCCATCTCGTACACCAACTCTTCTTGGTTTAGACGGTTAATCTCCATGGTAATAATAAAAAAAAAAATCAAAAATTAAAATGAACAAGAAAATTGAGATAGGACAAAACAAAATGAGACAAATAGCTAAATAAACCAAAACTCAAGACGAAATGAATAAAACAAAAAAATCATTTACTAGCGGACCAACAACACGTCGTACCAGTATTAAGAAAAAAAACCCCAAAAATGCAAAAGAAAAGAAAAACTCCGAAATATGCGAAAACGGACCGACAACAAAAAGTCGGACCAGCAACCAATAACACGCGCGCGGATAAATAATGGTACTTCGACTTTTAAATTTTATATTTTTTTTTTTTTATAAAAAAAAAACGAAATAAAAAGAATAAAACAACAGAAAAACAATATAAAAAAAATGATATATAATAAAAATATAAAGTATAGAATAAAAAGTAGTAAAAACAAAAGTAATAAAAAAAATGCTATCCAAATTAAATTAAACTCCCTTCGCGTACCTTGCTTTTCCTAGTGTGACGACACCTAATTCCCTCTATTGAAATTCACCGATAATTTAATTTTATGTTTAATTAATATTAAGGTAGTTTTGATTTAACTTATAATTTAATTTGTTATTTAAGTTTTTTTTTTTTTAATTTGATTTTATTTTAAGTTCATTCTTTTTCCACTTTAATGTAACTTTATTTAATTTTAATTTATTTTCAGTTCAATCTCAATTTAATTTCAATTTATTTTTTTGTTAATTTTCACTTAACTTTTAAGTTACTTTTAATTTAATTTTTGATTTTAATCCAATTTTAATTTAATTCCAATATAATTTCAATTTAATTCCAATTGAATTTTAATTCACTCCCAATTCAATTCCAATCCAATATTAATTTAATTTTAATTTCATTTTACTTTAATTTTAATTTGATTTTAATTTAATTTTAATTTAATTTTAATTTTAATTTAATGTTAATTTAATTTTAATTTAATTTTGATTTAATTTTAATTGAATTTTTTAATTTAATTTTAATTTAATTTAAATTTCATTTTAATTTCATTTTAATTTAATTTTAATTTAATTTAAATTTAATTTAAGTTTCATTTAAATTAAATTTTAATTTTATTTTACTTTAATTTTAATTTAATCTTAATTTAGTTTTACTTTAATTTTAATTTAATTTTAATTTCATTTTAGTTTAATTTTAATTTAATTTTAATTTAATTTTAATTTAATTTTAATTTAATTTTAATTTAATTTTAATTTAATTTTAATTTAATTTTAATTTAATTTTAATTTAATTTTAATTTTAATTTAATTTTAATTTAATTTTAATTTAATTTTAATTTAATTTTAATTTAATTTTAATTTAATTTTAATTTAATTTTAATTTAATTTTAATTTAATTTTAATTTAATTTTAATTTAATTTTAATTTAATTTTAATTTAATTTTAATTTAATTTTAATTTAATTTTAATTTAATTTTAATTTAATTTTAATTTAATTTTAATTTAATTTTAATTTAATTTTAATTTAATTTTAATTTAATTTTAATTTAATTTTAATTTAATTTTAATTTAATTTTAATTTAATTTTAATTTAATTTTAATTTAATTTTAATTTAATTTTAATTTAATTTTAATTTAATTTTAATTTAATTTTAATTTAATTTTAATTTAATTTTAATTTAATTTTAATTTAATTTTAATTTAATTTTAATTTAATTTTAATTTAATTTTAATTTAATTTTAATTTAATTTTAATTTAATTTTAATTTAATTTTAATTTAATTTTAATTTAATTTTAATTTAATTTTAATTTAATTTAATTTAATTTTAATTTAATTTTAATTTAATTTTAATTTAATTTTAATTTTAATTTAATTTTAATTTAATTTTAATTTAATTTTAATTTAATTTTAATTTAATTTTAATTTAATTTTAATTTAATTTTAATTTAATTTAAATTTAATTTTAATTTAATTTTAATTTAATTTTAATTTAATTTTAATTTAATTTTAATTTAATTTTAATTTAATTTTAATTTAATTTTAATTTAATTTTAATTTAATTTTAATTTAATTTTAATTTAATTTTAATTTAATTTTAATTTAATTTTAATTTAATTTTAATTTAATTTTAATTTAATTTTAATTTAATTTTAATTTAATTTTAATTTAATTTCAATTTAATTTTAATTTAATTTTAATTTAATTTTAATTTAATTTTAATTTAATTTTAATTTAATTTTAATTTAATTTTAATTTAATTTTAATTTAATTTTAATTTAATTTTAATTTAATTTTAATTTAATTTTAATTTAATTTTAATTTAATTTTAATTTAATTTTAATTTAATTTTAATTTAATTTTAATTTAATTTTAATTTAATTTTAATTTAATTTTAATTTAATTTTAATTTAATTTTAATTTAATTTTAATTAAATTTTAATTTAATTTTAATTTAATTTTAGTTTCATTTTAATTTAATTTTAATTTTCATTTAATTTTTGATTTAATTCTAATTTAATTCTGATTTTAATTTAATTTTAATGGCACCTCGCCCAATGCGCACAAGAAAGAGAAACAACAACCACTAGTAAACAAAAAAATATAAACGTGCCTTGCCTACGCGATTGCGCTCACTGTAACTTCGCTAACTCTATAGGAAATTATACTGGATCCCTAACACAATAAATGGAACAGACTCACCGGGAAGTCGTGTGGTCTGCACTGGAGTCTCCAAACCTGCGAACAAACGATTCCCTATCCTGGGCTACCTGCTGACGCAACCTCTGCTCTGATGCCAATTTCAACGCCCCAAGGAGTTGTCGACGCACTGCTGTAATTTTCCGCTGCCTCTCACACTTGACCCAATCGCTTCTCACAATGCTGATTATTTTATGAAATAAAAACTTAAATTAATTTGTTTAAACCTTTCTTAAAGTGTCCGTCCAAAGTTAACATAAAAAAAAATGACCGAATGTACACAAAATGTCTGTCCGCATATTTTCAAAATGTCCGTCCGAAAGTATACCAAATGTCCGTCCGAAGTTTTACTTAAAAGAAAATGTCCGTCCAAACGCACACAATATATTTTGTTAAAATGTCCGTCCGAAACGAAATGTCCGTCCGTCCTGCGCAAAACTAGGTGGAACCGACGATTTCCACCACTCGAACTTAAGCCGGAACAGCTTTTCTTTTGATTGTTAATCAACAAAACTTCGCGCACTTGTTGCGTTTTGTTTTTTTTTTCTTGTTTTTTTTTCCACTAGCTTGGTACGATCCGACGGCGTACAATCAACCACTTCTTTTTTTCACTTTTAAACATTTACACTTTTCGACCGTCGATTTTTTTTTTGTTTCTTTTTTTTTCGAGCCCCACGTTGGGCGCCATTTTGTCGCGGCACTATTCGACACTCGCGTCTTTAGTTTTATATTTCTTCTATCTTTTTATTATTTGGACCACGCACACTTTTCTACTTGTTTTTATTTTGCCGGCACGATCGCGAATCTAAATAAATAAATAACTGGCCATTTCAGCCCTTGAAAGGACTTTGACCTAGCTTCTTATGATCAATTGTGTTGTGCGTGTTATTAAGTGTGTACACAATTGACCGAGAACCGGACCTACATGCTTAACGCCGACTCCGAACGGCTTTGAACGGAAAGTTCTCGTTCTCAAGAAGCTTTACATGGCATTTTGATTACTCTCTGAGGTTTGCCATTGTCTGCAGAGAGGCGGCGGCCGTACAGAACAATTATTTTAATTCAAATAATTTTCTGTCGCTGCTGGGGTTCGAACCTGGGTTTCCAAAGTTCTTTGACATAGCGGCCACGCACTTTAACCAACTACGCCACGGACGCCACACATCGCGAATCTAACTTTTAATTAATTTATGCGCGAACAGCTGATTCAATTTTTTTGTGTGGAACCCAAGTGCACAATAGTGCCGACGACAAGGGTTGCCACCTGCTCAGCGGAGACGGGTGTGGGTATTTATAATACAACGACAAAAAAAAATCGAAGACAATAGTGCAGGTGTGCTTGATAAGACTTTTTAATTAAAGTCTTCTCAAACTTATGCACAGTGCGACCGAAGAAAATAAAACCCGAAAAAAAATTATTATTATTAAAATATCGCGATTTTTTTTTTTTTAATTATTGATTTAAAAAAGGAATACCACAAAAAAATAACCCAATTTTTGGGTCGCACTCTAATTGCGGGTTCAAGGGGACCACTTGAACCCTCACACGATTCCACCGGTGGAATCAATTTATTTCACCTGTTCCGGACGAAACTAGGCTCGAGTGCGAGGGGCCTAACACAAAAACAAAATGCGCCAAAGCGAACGCGGAGCAATAAATATGCACGCGACAAAAAAAACCCCACGAAAAAACGCGGTACCACAAAAGGGTCAACCGGACAATCAAAAAAGTAAAACACGGTGTGTGGTGGGCGCGCCAACACACACAGACACATACAAAAATATTCAAAAGAACAAAAGGGTACTCCCTGATTTTTCCGGGTCCTGGCCGTTAGGTCCTCCTCGCGCCAGCGGCTCCAGATCCAAAAATCCCACAAATATATCAGTCTGTCCCGGTGGCTCTTCACCCTTTTTTTTTCTTTTTTTTTTGACAATTTTTTTTCCACTTTTCGACGATAAGTCGAAAAAAACCACTTGGCACACTTTTTTTTGTTGGCACACTTCCACTTCTTTTCGCTGTTCAGAATGAACTGAACTGCCAACCAGCGGTGCAGATTGACGATACTTAGGTTCCACAAGATGGGAACCTAAACACAGCCATCTTTTTTCTAACACAGATGCGGTTTTCGCAAAAACCGGTATTCAAACCTGAAGGCTTTACTCACACCTATTTTTAAAATCTTTTTAAGGATTTTTCAGGTGCATCTTTGAGCAAATTTAAATAAAAACTGCTACCCACCAAGTGTTTTTTCCATCTTGGCGGCATCTGTGTTAGTATTGGTGTGGTAACACTCCACACCTTCCACAACCCACAATGGCTACCCTCATCGTGAATTGGCCAAGTGATTTTTTCTTTTTTTCACAATGACAGTCCAAGTCCTGTTCGTTTTATTTGTCGCGCAATTCCGTGCGTTCAGTCACTTGTGGGATTTCAGTTTCATCGAGCATAGAGCACAAGGAGAAACTTAACATAAGTCAAACCGAGTTTCAGGAGTAATAAATAAAGTGGATTAATGACCACTGGAGTGCATGTGTGTATTGAGCGCCACTCCAAATGCACAGTAAGTACGTCCGGACAAAACAAAACCGTCATTTTATGACTACGCATAAAATGGTCGCCGTGTAGTTTTGTCCGTACGTCACTTTGGCGCAACTAAAGTTTTAGACCGCGACAGGGTGAAGTGGAGTGAGTATGAGAGGCATTTAGTTCACTGTTTCGAAAACTGGTTCAGTTATGTTAAGAAGGTGATGATGGATTTAAGGTATGGGAGTGAATGAAATTAGGATACTTATCAGTGTTGGTTTGATTGTCGCGAATATTAAATGAGACCCGGTTCCGCTTTTAAGAATTCGAAGATTTTTTCATTAACTTGCTAGGAATATTTACCTTATTGTTGGTTGAAGTAGTATTCTGGTTGACTATGGGAGAAAATATGGGCAAAATGTTGGTTTTTAAATTCCAATTAGGATTTGGTTTCTGATGGAACTTAGGTTGTAAATACTTGTTTGATGAATTAGGTTTAGGTTAAGGAACACGTAGGTTATTTCATTCTTTATATAGAGGATTCTTAGAATAGGACTTAAAATTTAGACTAGATTTAGAATTAAAATTGGATTTAAAATTGAAGTTAAACTTAGAGTTAGAGTTTGAGTGTGAATTAGATTTAAAGTTAGAGTTGAAAGGAGAAACATGATTGGGAATAGAATTAGAGTTAGCATTATTCCTAGGCTTATTGGTAGTTTTACTTGTATACTGTTCATAAAATATATTATTTCCGCTGCTAGATCTACGTTTCTTCGGCTTCTTTCCAGGCTTATCCATCCATTCAGCGATTAGGTTGCACTGGCCATGCAACACACTGTCGCCAGAGGCGTTCAGGAACATCCACGCATATTCAGTAGGAATATTAAGCTTAAAACTGCAAAATTTTCTGGCTTTGGAAGACATTTTCCGGCAGTTACCCAGCAAACCAAAAGTTCCGAAATCGTGACGAATTCGTTTCAAATATTTCGGTATCTTTCAGATTTCGGAATCCGATTTCGTTGCGAAATAGTAAAGAAAATCGTATGAAGGGGTTGACACGAATTCGTGAAGAGGTGTCGTAACTATTTTGTAACTATATTTCGTTACGAAATCGGAACGAAATATCGTTTCGAAATCGTAACTAAATATAGTTATGAGATCGGAACGATATATCTTTTCGAAATCGTAACGAAATAAAATTATGAAATCGTAACGAAATGTAGTTACGGAATCGGAACGAAATTTATTTACGAAATCGAAATGAAGGTATGCCTTTAAATTAAGAACGGTTTAATTTAGAGATACGAAAATGAAAAATTTTATTTCATTTGAATTTCATATTATTGAACAATTTCAAGCGATATAATGAGGCTGTGTTATAAATAAAATGTTAAAAGGAATGTTGAAATTAATGTCGAATGTTAGTTGAATACAGAGATGGGGGTAGTGCACTAAAGTTTCAGCTTCAGCTGACATATACTGATATTGAAAAATTATTTATTACTTTCAAGTGGTGTTGACTGATGAATTCAAAAATATAAGCCCCACTATACATTAGTGATAGTGATAGTGAAAAATTTTTCACTAAAATTCATTTAGTGCAAGTTTGTTTTTTTGCACTAAAATTAATAGTGCACAAAAAATTCCCGCACTAATGGTAATGGAACACAGAAAGCTTTCACTCAATGGAAAGAAAAGTTCAACAGTTTATTTTGAATAATTGCACTTATATAAATTTGAAATTTCAAAACTGTTAGCCCATTTAGAAAAGTATATTTTATTATTATAGAATTTTCTTTTATTCGAGTCTGGCTTAAACAATTTCAAAACCAGTAATGTTTGAAAATTGAGTGGAAACATTTTTAATTGCAGCTTTCATGTAGTGACTGCTCAAATTTTACACTATTTGAGTGTAGTGCAGATTTAGTCACTAACACTAAATTTAGTTGTAGTGCAACAAAATAACACCATCACTAAAATCTCAAGTGATAGTGAAGAGATGTTTCACTATCACTAAGCTGGTAAAAAAATAGTGAAAAATATAATTTCTTTCAATATATTTAGTGCTAGTGAAATGCTTAGTGCACTCACCATTTAGTGCAAAACGCCCAACTCTGGTTGAATATTTCAGAGTTGATTATTTCAGAACTTTTCCAAACTCTCCGCCGATCCATTATTTCTTGTGGTGCTCGCATGCAGGAGTTCCATTGAAATGCTTTCTTCGCCTTGAGAGGCGTCAATATTTAATTGTTCAATACTTACTTCCTCATTTCGAATTTCATCCAAATTTGCCACGAGTCCTCGATTTTTGATTGAACAAACTCCTCGCTGTCACTCATTAAAACACTTACTGTTGTTGTTGTTGTTGTTGTTGTTGTTGTTGATGTTGTTGTTGTTGGTGGTGTTGTTATTGATGTGAGTATTTGCGAAAAAATGGAGTCCATAAGCCTTCCAACTTCTTTTTTTACACTTTTACTAAAACCTTGACGCGACATTTCACATTTGTTGAAGAACAACCACGGAAAGCAATTTATTTTATATTAAAACAAATTTTACCTCAATCACCGCAATGCGCACTTGTTTAGTTTGCACCTTTACACGTTTATTTAAAAAAAGGAACGTTGTTTGCCTGGCCAACTTTGTATGATAAAGAATATTTTTTTTTATTTTTTTTTTTAATAAATCTTTATTTGCAATCTATCTTGCGACAATACGCAAATGCGTTCACAATGAAATAATTAACAGAGATTGTTGAGCCCCAGTGGGAACAACAATATAAAGAAAACTTTTAGGTTATTGAGCAATTATAAAATATATAAGTACATTTCAAAATAACTAAAAATATTTACAACATGAACTTAAATATATAAAACAATAACAAACCAAATTTATAACAAATCAAAATAGTTACTGCTGCACCTTACTTTACCAAGATCTGAACGGTAAATCTAGGATGTGAAATCGCTTCAGTCTTTTAGTTTCAAACGTGTCGTCCAACAGAGAGATTGCCAGTGGATTGGTATGGTAGGTTAGTCGTTGAAGATATTTTTTGCTGTATGATTTAATTTCTTCTTTAATAGTGGGAATACGAAGGTCCTTATGAATATCGTCGTTTGATATGAACCAAGGAGCTCCAGCGATCAGCCGCAAAGTTTTCGATTGGTAACGCTGTAAGATTTCGATGTTAGAGTTACTTGCAGTACCCCAAAGTTGAATGGCATAAGTCCAAACTGGTTTTAAAATCGCTTTATATAGTAACACCTTGTTTTCTAAGCTTAGTTCAGATTTTGAACCAATCAGCCAGTACATTCTTCTAGTCTTTAAGTTAAGATGCTCTCGTCTCGCCTTGATGTGCTGTTTCCAAGTTAGTCTTCTATCTATATGTACTCCAAGATACTTTACGACATTACTCTGTGTTATTACTGAACTATCGATATAGACGCTTGGACAGTCTCCTTTTCTCATAGAAAATGTAACATGTACAGATTTGGTAGTATTAACTTTTATGTTCCATTTCTTGAGCCATTTTTCGGTTTCATTTAACTGGATCTGCACTAAGCGGGACGCTTCTACAGCAGACTCTTTCGATGCAATAATTGCGGTGTCATCTGCATATGTTGCAAAGGTTACATCCGCAGAATTTGGCATATCAGAAGTAAAGAGTGTATAAAGAACTGGACCCAAAACACTTCCTTGTGGGATGCCAGCATAAATTTTGTATATTTTTGAAGACTCGTGTTGAATTTGAACATAAAAACGACGGTCGTTCAAATACGACTTTATTAGCAAATAATAAGGTGCTGGTAGAATTTTTTAACTTTATACAGTATCCAGACTCGATCAAATGCCTGTTTAATATCTAAGAACACAGCGGATGCGTATTTTTTACTTTCAAGAGTGTCACTAATGACATTCACTACGCGGTGGCATTGTTCAAGAGTGCCGTGATTTGGACGAAAACCAAACTGATGCTCTGGAATAATATTATTTTCCGCCAATACTGGCAACACTCTACGAAGAAATATTCTTTCAAATATTTTTGAGAAAGTAGACAGCAAACTTATCGGGCGGTATGATAGGATATCATTTTCGGGCTTGTTTGGTTTTGGCACCATAATTATTTGTGCACATTTCCACTGTGTAGGGAAATGGTTAAGTCGAAGAACTGAGTTATACAAAGTTGTCAAGAAAATAACTCTTTTCCGCGTTAAAGCTTTTATAGCTTGGCCGTCGATCAAATCAAAACCTGGAGAGTTTTTAGCATTTAACCTGCTTATTTCAACATGTACTTCTGAAGGAGTAATATGTTTAATTGGCCAGTCCATTTGACACGGTACATCAAGAAACTTCAAGACTTCTTCAACGTCACTACTGCTATTTAGAGCAAAAGGCTGAAATGTTTGGTTCAGATGCTGCCCAAATGCTCCCGCCCTATGATGATCACTTCTACACCAAACACCACTGCAGTCATTGACGGAAACATTTCTTTTAGTTGGACGTTTTAAATATTTTGTTGCTCTCCAAAGGTTATACTCATCTTTGTTAGAAGCATGTAATTTTTTGAGGAATGGAGCTAGATCTTCATTCCTTAGTTCAGATAAACGTAACTTTAGTTCCTTTGCTGCCTTGTTGCACATTCGCTTATCTCTCGGACTGCGA
Source organism: Pherbina coryleti (assembly GCA_943735915.1). Classification (NCBI taxonomy): domain Eukaryota; kingdom Metazoa; phylum Arthropoda; class Insecta; order Diptera; family Sciomyzidae; genus Pherbina; species Pherbina coryleti. Next base: position 97,507,119 of record OX030951.1, on the reverse strand, counting down.
CTGTTTTGCCATTGTTTTCGTAGTTCCCTTTTCTTTTTTAACATTTCCCTTAATTCCAACGATAATACCATCTGGCTGTTGTGGTGCTGTTCGCTCGGTGTGGAAAAAAGAGCAGCTTCATGAATTAGGTTGGTGAAGTGTTCAACAGCATCGTCAATATCTGTCGCTGTTTTCAGAGGTAAGTTTAGTTGAATATTTTTATCTAACCAGTAACCAAATGAGTCGAGATCGGTTTTTGACGTTACTATTTTACATTTGTACGAATCATTCTGAAGTAGAGTACTATATGTCAATATAATCGGGGAGTGATCAGAGCTAAGATCGAAACTATCACCGATATTTAAATGTTGTCTTGAAATACCAGCATATAAAGGGTGTTTTTTTAGGGGTTTGTTTTTCGAATAGAGATAAAACTGGCATTTTGTGGTCAAATCTGGCAACTCTAATGTCATTTATGTTCAGTTTGGTATGCCATTTCATCATGAACAGGTTGACAAAAGAACAACGCTTGCAAATCGTGCAAATTTATTTCGAAAATAATGGTTCAGTTCGCGAAGTTTACCGCAAGCTCCGTCCATTTTATGGTCGACATAATCGTCCATCAGAGCAATTAATTCGGTTAACCATGGGTCGTTTTCGCACTACGTTTACTCTATGTGATAATACACATTCGCAGAGACGTCGAACAGTGCGCACCGAAGAAACAATTGCCGCTGTAGAGCAAAATGTTGAAGAGGACCCGAATGAATCGATTCGCCACCGTGCACAGCAATTGGAGCTTTGTCCATCAACTTTATGGAAGATTTTGCGCAAAGATCTTGGCTTGCGACCTTACAAGATCCAGCTTGTGCAAGAATTAAAGCCGCGAGACCATGCAATGCGTCGTGATTTTGGTGTATGGGCCGAAAATGAGATTGATCTCGATGCTGATTTTCATCGCAAAATTTTGTTCAGTGATGAGGCTCATTTTTGGTTGAATGGCTACGTCAACAAGCAAAATTGCCGCATTTGGAGTGAAGAGAATCCACATGAGATCCTTGAGACGCCATTACATCCACAAAAACTGACTGTTTGGTGTGCTCTATGGGCTGGTGGAGTCATTGGGCCATACTTCTTCCGAAATAATGCTGGAGAGTCAGTTACCGTTAATGGAGACCGTATTTGTTCCCGAATTGGATGGCATGAATGTGGATGAGTTGTGGTTCCAACAAGACGGCGCTACATGCCACACAGCGCACGTCACAATCGATTTATTGAAGGAAACATTCGATGAGCGCATAATTTCGCGGAATGGACCTGTCAATTGGCCACCAAGATCGTGTGATTTGACACCATTGGATTATTTTCTTTGGGGATATGTGAAGTCGCTCGTCTACGCCAACAAACCAGAAACGTTAGGGGACTTGGAGGCCAACATTCGTGGCGTTATTGCCGACATACGGCCCCATATGCTCGAAAAAGTGGTTGAAAATTGGACCTGTAGAATTGGCTTTATTCGAGCCAGCCGCGGCGGCCACATGCCCGAAATCATATTTAAACATTAATGGCATAAAATTATCCTTCCAATAAAGCCAAATTGATGGACATTAAAACGATTTTCTTGTGTTTTATTTCAATTCGAAGTTCTATACCTCTAAAAAAAAACACCCTTTACAACAAAATCCATTAAATCTGGTATTTTATTCGGATCCGTTGGCCAATATGTTGGCTTTCCCGTTGACAAACATGAGTATTTTTGTTGCATAATGCATTTGTAAAGCTCTCTTCCTTTCGGGTTAATAAGTCGGGATCCCCACCATGGATGTTTTGCATTAAAATCACCACCAACTATAAATTTTTGGCTAAAGCTATTGAAAAACGTAACGTAGTCTTGGCAACTTATGGTGTGACGTGGTCGAAAGTAAATTGCAGACACGCAGATGTGATCGCTGTTGTTGCACATAACTTTAACATTAGCTGCTTGAATTTCGCAAGTTTTAATGTCTTCTAACGTTTTATATTTTATAGAAGATTTGATCAAAATTGCAGCGCCACCATGAGCTCTGTTATTTGGATGATTCGCGCATATTATATCGTAACCTCTAATTTTAAAATAAGTTCTACTTGTGAAGTGAGTTTCCGACACAAGAAGTATATCTATATGATTGTTATTAAGAAAAAGACCCACCTCTTCAATATGATTAGTTAGGCCATTAGCATTCCAGATTGCTATTCGCAGATCTATTTGCATAATTTGCTGATTAAAAGCGTCATCATGGATAGCAAACTACTAGTTAACTCTATTTGTTTATTTAGTAAAGCTTCAAGGTTTTGTAGACAATTTGCACACCGCGCTGGAGAATCTGCGTTTTTCGGGCATTCTACAGTAGGGTGATCTAAGCCACATTTGACGCATCTGTACGGCTTTGAACAATATGATTTGGTGTGTCCAAATTGTTGACATCTGTGACATTGAATAATGTCTTTAATTATTTGTGGTGGATCTACTCTTATAACTGCATTGCCTAAATACCTTAGATCGTAGAGTTCTTTGTTATTGTTTGCTGGTTCAACGTCAACGAAGAACATTGACAACGGTTCTTTTGTTATTCTACTACGTACATTGCTAATCATTCTTACTTTATGGCCTGAAGCTTCAATTTCGCTTTTGATGCTTTCGATTGGAGTTGAATAATGTAAATTTTTTACAACCACTCTGTAAGCTTTTTCTTGCTTGAGTTGATACGTGTGATAATTTATTTTCTTTCTTTTAAAAAAGGAAATAGTACCTCTGTACGAATCTACATCGTGGACTATTAATCTAATCTGACCATCCTTACCTGACTTATAAGAAAAGTTTTTTGGCGAAATAATAGCTGATAGGTTTTTAACCATTTTATTAATATCAGAAACATCGGGTATAACAATAGGTGGCGGTTTTGGTATATTTGGCTCATCATTGTTTGGTATATTTGGTTGTTGTTATTGTTATTTTTGTTGTTGGTGACTTCTTCATCATGCATTTCAACTTCACTATCAGGCGTTTCTAAGTCAGAAAACCTGTTTTGGTTAGAAGTGCTCGGCTTCTCACTACATAGTAATAACCGTTTTTGTTGATGCACTTTAGGAGAAGTTTGATACCGTCGTTTGTTGTTATTTTCAACGATTTGCCAAACATCATCAGATTCGTCTTCACTATCATCGTCAGTACCCATTACTAGTCGTTTATTTATTTATTTTTTTTTTTGTTTTTTTTTTTTTTTTTTCTCAGTTTTTGCAAGCACAATAACACGTTTGAACGCTTTCACGGCCTACTTGAGACTATAAAGAATATGATAAAGAATAAATCTTACAAACCGGCACATATCGAAACTCGATATAAATTCGCATCAAAATCGAAACTGTTTCGAAATTTGATGTAAGGATATAGTAACGAATTCTTTACGACAGTTCGAAATAGTAACGAATTAGTCGGAATTTCGATAATGTCGTCAAGTTTGGTTTGCTGGGTAGAAATTGCGATACCAAATTTATTTTCAAAGTAATTTCGCATTCATTATATGCTTGTTTTAACTGATACGCCCTTTATAAACAGAGTAGTTTTAAAACTTTCGTTCACGCTTTCTAATTTTTTGATATTGTTATCCCATTCGGATGAAGTCCATGAGGTTCCGAACTGATGGATCAGTTTGCAAGGTGCAGCGACAGGATTAGCAGATGGTGGCACGTTTGGATTTATGGAGAGAGAGTCCGGAGGTGGTGAAAAAGAAAGATCCGAGCGGGTATGTGTAGCTGCTTCCAAGATTCCTTGAAGAATAGAAGATGCGTTATGCTGGGGAAAATCTGGCAAGTTTTCAGTTGGGTTGGGTGCAGCACTGATGACAGATGTGTTTTGATGCGAAGTGAACTCTGGCATTATGTCAATTCCATTGGGTAGAGACCTGACTGTATCTGATATTTCGGCAAGCGTTGCAGGAAATGTGTACATATCGTCACTTATATCATTCACTTTGTTATATAAAATTTGTATTAGTTTATCAGGCTGATAGGGTGTAGATAAATGTTTACTAGAAGCTGATTGAGATGAAATGTCCAGATCGTTACGAATCGATTTTATACTTTCACGTATTTCTTGCAATGATTCTGATTTTTTCGCTATGTTAAAGTTTTTATTCATTTCATTTTTTAGGTCACTTAGCGCGGGTTCAATGTAAGAGATTTTATTACTGTCACTTGCTAATTCTGTTAATAGTTTTATGTTTCTGGATATTGTTTTTATACGTGCTTTAATAGTGTTTGTCGAAGCCTCCAAATAATTACTAATATCTTCGGATATCTGAGTGGCGTTATCTTATTTGGCCAATTGTTTTGTTGCTGTATTAAAAAATTGTTTATTTTCAGATGTCAAGGTACCGAAGGAGTCATTAAGGCACTTTATTGCGAGCATTATGTAAGAGGGTGAGATTTCTCTGCACTCATCACAGAAAAACAAAAAGTTTGCTGCATATTCTTGTAGACTCCTTTTCGACAAACCAATACAACTAAAATTAAATAATTGAGCACAAAGCCCATTGCAATGAATTTTGGGCGCATTTTTGTCATCAATTGTGCAATTATTTTTTCCACAAGGCATTTTAAATTATTGGTTGGTTAAATATCACAAAGAACTTTTGACACACTAAGGGAAAAAAATATTAAATTTACCCAAAAACTTTTTTAATTTATCCAAAAAGCGAGTCAATTTTGTACCAATAACGCATTTGCATAAATCGACTACGTAAATATTTAAAATTTATTTTAATACTTTTTTAATAAAATAAAATATTTAAATATTTAAACAGAATTAATAAAAATTATATTAAAATTATGCACGAATTTTTTTAAAATATCTTTCAAATATTTACTATTTGAAAATAAAACTATCGCAATTAAAGGAAATTTTTATAAAATATTGAATTTAAAAATCAAAATATTTAAATTGAAGAGGAGGAAGAAAACAATTAATTGTTTTACCAAATTTATTCCCAAAGTAACACTTGATAGTAATGTGAATTAGTCATAAGAGCGACGATTTATGAGATATCCGCACAAATTTGCTAAATATACCAAAGAAACTGCGGAGCTATACGTGAAAAAATACGGATGGTGGTCCATGTCCCCCACAGTGCACAAGGTTCTAGTTCATGGTGCTCAATGTTATCAGAGGAAGCTATGGAACACTCCAATAAAGATTTCAAAAGCTATAGAAGCCTTAATGCAAGGCGCAGCTCCAGGAGAACGACTTTAACAGATGTGTTCAACAAATTTTTGGTAATGTCAGACTTGAAGATATCGCATTTGCGGAAAAATAATAAATAATAAAAACCAAAAACTTACAGATGCAGATTTTAAAAAATTGTGAAAGAAAATTTATAAAAATAAAAGCATAAATTATCTTCATCTTAAAACATAAAATACTTTGTCCTGGCTCATTCACTCACTCATCAATAGATTCCCAGCCTAAACCACTTGACCTAGATCTATAAAATTAGGTAAGTGGTGTAGACGCGTAGATACTAAAAAAGGTATTAGAAAAATGTGGTGTCTAAATTGTTAGAGTTGGGTAAAAAGTGTTAAAAGCAGGTAATTGGAAAGTTGAAAGAAATTTTAAATATCAAAATTTCTATAATTGTTTCTGAATACCTTTATAAATTACCTGAAATGGTATTCAGGTAATTAAAAGGCTGAAATTAATTTTCAGGATTAATTAGGAAGATAAGGGTAAAAACATAATTTTTTCCAACTGGGTACAATTTTATTACCAAATTTATTAGCTTATGGCTGTGAATTACTTTTCAAACTAATACCTAGAATATACATTCTGAAATTCTGTTAGTTGGCCGTTAAAGGGTTAAACAAATTTTCTTTCGGTGAGAACAATTTTTACACATTTGAGCTTGAGTCGAAATTGAACAGAAGTAATCTCATGGTTCTTTCAAGTCATCTTTTCTTTCTTTTTGCTAAAGAAGAAAATTGCATAAGAATTAAAAACATGTTAAAGGGTTAATTATGAATTTTTATCAAGTTGAAAATAATTCCTTAAAACATATTTTAAGGATTCAAAATTAGTTTCTTAAAAAAAAAGGCTATAAGGCTTGTAAAAGTCTAAACTTCCAAGTGTAGGGTACTTAAATTTAAAAGCGAAAAAAGTGAAAAGGTACTGCCAACTATTCTTTAATGCTTTCTAAATAAAATATCAAAAATTGGTGCTTCTACGTCTAACCGTTTAGACGTTAGAGCTTTTTTTATGCGATGCGAGCGTTTTTATCATATTTTTCCCAACGTGCGCCAGCCGTCAGAAAAAATAGAATTGATTCTGTTCTGGCGGTTTTCCGTCGCGGATTTATACGGCCATTCAATTTTTGGCGGCTGCATAGGTTTTCATATATTTTGTTGCATAACGCACACGACAACCGACAGCCGCTTTGGTTCTGTTCGGGCTCTAAGTCTGCGATGTATCGTTGCGGAAAACGAACTGCGGTTTTTTCTACATTTTGCATGTATTTTCCAACAACAAAGATCTTCGGCCGCAACGATTTTTGATTCTGTTCAAACTCTAATAGAATTGATTCTGTTCTGGCGTTTTTGCGTCTAAAGCAGCTGCATAGATTTTTATGTATTTTGTTGTACAGCGCACCCGACAACCGACAGCTGCTTTGGTTCTGTTCTCTTTCTCAATTAAGTGCATTACGTCACGCAGCGCTTCTGCTCAGCAAAAACGAATGGAAATGTGCGATCACTTAGGCAAATTGACGAAATTGAAAATAAATTCTTGCGGAAAAGTAATGTAAAAATAACTACTCTTCGGTATAAAAATATGGGTATTTTCGTATACGAAAAAATATAAATTGTGTAAACTTTCACAATTTTTGTCTCCTAAACCACTCCAGACCGACAAAATTTAATTGCACCAATAGGTTTACAAGGTCCATATACATATTATAAAAATAAGAAAATATATTTAGGCGTGGTCCCCAAAGTAAAATTATTCCAAAGTCTGACAATAGCGCTGAATGACTTCATCCGCTCTCTATCTCATTTACGGAACGCTTAAGTTTGTTTCTATCATTCTTGAGTTTCGCTCAATTTTTCTCTCTTTTACCCGAGTCATGGCAACCTCCCTCTTCCCCCATCTAGCTCACTTAACACGCAGTCAGCACACTGCCCAAGTCTAGTTTAAATCGTTAAATTGTTAATTATGTTGTTTAATGAGGTAATTTTTATTATTGGGCACGAAAATTAGGTTCAGGCTAAGTTTTTGAAATAATTGTTTTATTAAATGTTTAAAAAAAAAAGAAGACATGTGCTCGAAAATTTTGTTCCTAACAAACAAAATGCTCCCGAAAATTGAGCCATGTGTCTAAAAATGGAAGATATCATCCTCTCTTCGTACTGGAGTAAGTTGCATTTTTTTTGCACATTTATCTCTGGGATTCCGTAGCAAAAATTACAAAATTATGACATTTCATTAATTTTGCGAATGCGCAGAATAAATTAGTTTTTTTGCTCTCCTGTAAAGTTGTCGAAAACAAACATAGCTGATTTTTTTGGCGCAGCGACGTTATGTTTTTATTACTTGTTTTTTATTTTATGTATTAGACTTGAATAAAATATTGTGTTATTTTTGCTTAAAAGTGTAGAATGCAATCATCAATTTCATTTTCGACAGATGCTAGTAATAATGTCATCATCGGTAAGGGACCCGGTAGAAGTAATGTTGTCATCGAAATTCACAAAATCATCAAATCGTTCTGTTAAATTAAAATGTTTTTCGCAATAAGCCATTCTTTGCTGTCTTGGAGGCAAACATTTTCTTTAACCAAAATATTTGGGCACTCGGCAAAGCCACAAGTTGCAAAACAGTTTACAATTGTTAATTTTTCGACAATTTCCCACGCCTTATATGCCATTCTTATTACTTACAAAACGTTTATAGAGCTTTTGCGTCCCTCTTCAAGATCGTTCATTAAAATTTTGACTACATCGTTGTGATAAAAGTGTTTGAAATTTTTGATTATTCCCAGATATAGAGGTTGTAGTTTCGACTATGCGTTTGTTGCGTAGTTTCGATGTTGCAATTACAAAAATTGTAATTTGATTGATTTAAGTGATGGAGCATTTTTATGTGCTGTGTAGTTAACGACAACAATAAAACCTTACGATTGGGTTTAGTCATCTCGTTTTCATAATTTTCTAAGTAATTAAATATAATATCGCTGGTCACCCAAGCTTTTTTGTTCGCAGTGTAGTCCACTGTTAAGCTTTTTATGTTTTCAAAACATCTTGGATTAGTCGATTTCTACTCTGTATAAGTCGAACCTGTACTGACAGTAAATAAAAAAGAGTATCTTTCTTTACTATGTTTTTCACCGTGGCATTTTTGGAATTGAAACGCGATTGTTTGGTCTGGTGCGCATTTAAAAAATAATCCAGTTTCGTCTGCATTAAAAATATTGTGCGGCTCATTACCAATAAACTTGGTAACAATGTTTTCCATTCAAAACAAATTTGATCACTTACACTGACACTTTCTCAACTCACTTTTTTAAATCCGATATCATGGGGCTTTTTAAAATTATCAAGCCAACTGTTACTAGCTTTATGTTAAAATCTTTGTCCCAGACGTGCTGCAAACTGTTCAGCTTTGGTTTTTACCATGGGTCCTGCTAAAGGAATATTTTGAATTCGACATTGTGTAAACCATATAAAAAACATTGCGCACCGTCTTTATATTCTGCAAAGCGCACTCTTCTTCACTTTAAAGAGTTAGTGTTGCAAATAATCTCCCGATTTTTTAAATTGTAGAAAGAGTATTGAAGTCGATGGTATATTAAATTGTTTAGCAATTTTTTGCTTAGATTTGTCACCATGATCAACGGCATCAATTATAGAAATTGTAATTCATTTTGGCAAAGAATCAAAACAGAATTAACTTCATTTGTGGCATTTATGGACTTACAAAGACATTTAGATTTCGTTATTTTTAAACGGGACTTCCCTGAGTTGCTTAAGATTTTAATCTGCTTTATCCTGACTTCGCTGTATAGAGGCTATAGAATCAGCACTTCGTTATGTTATATTTCTCAACTATGATTTCGTTGTATAGAGACTTTTGAAAGAATACTTCGCTTTATAGAGGCTTTACAGCTCAGAATTTCTTCGTTATAGCTATAGAGCATTTATATATAAAAAACTTTGCAATAAAGAGGTTTTTTTCAAGGGACTCAGCAAAAAATTCATCATATTGAGTTTTTCGTTATAATCAAGTTCGTTATATAAATTATTAATGTAAACGTTAATAAAGAAATTATTAATGTTAATGATAATCGGGGCTGTCATAGAAACCAAGACGGTTTTGCTTTTTGTCGGAATTGAAAACCAATTCTGATTTCATTTGGTGTCACAAAATCGTCTTGGTTTAGATCTTTTCGAACACAGACAAAACCGATGTTCGAATCAGCTGTTTCCCACATTTTGTCTGTGTATGTGGAAATTTTATTAATTTCATTAGTTCACAATTTTATTAAATTAATTGTTTTACCTGTTAATGTTATATAAGAAGCAATAAATAAGCATAAAATGGCTTCAGCTGTTGTAGCCTCTTTATTAATAGAAGAAAGGAGCTCAGAAAAGGTGAAAAGAAGAGTTTTGATAGATTGCAGCAATCCACTTGAGCTGCCTGCGTCGGCGTAAGCATAGTTTTCTTTTACTGTGCAGTTATCTAGATCTATAAATATAGCCATAAATATATTTTTTTTTTGTAGATTTATTTATTTATTTTTATAAAAGAATAAGAATTTACTTACATTTCAACGAAATATCAAATAGCAAGAGAAAAAAAAAACTCGCGCAAATTAAATCTGTCAACGATTAGATGCTTGGTTTGATTCCGATAAGAAAATCGATAATATTGGTTTCTGTGACACCTAAAACCGATATTAATTCCGATTCGAACATAAAACCAATAATGTCGGAATTCATGACACCAAAGTAAATTTTTTGTCGTTTTTAAAACCAATTCCGATAGCTATTAGATTCTATGACAGCCCCGAATATGCTAGAAATTTAAAAATAAAGAAAAGTAATTTGTTATCGTTAAAAAAAATAAACTTATATTAACTTTAATAATTTTTGTTGTTTCTTGAAAGAATTTAAGCACTAAATAATATTCAATTTTTTTGCGAAAGCTAAGCATATTTGTTTTTTTTTTTTTTTTTTTTTTTTTTTGAAAATAAAAAGTGTTTATAATAAAAACGGACAAGAAATTCCATAGATTTTGACATCTGGGATGGAAACATAATATTAAAAACATAAAAGTAACTATGTATTTATATTAATATGTCCAAAATCTCGATGTTTTTATCTGATTAATCGGCGACTAGTATTTTTTCGATAAAAATATATGCAATTTCTTTTCCGTCAAGCTCTGGTTCTGCAAATAAAAATTAATGTAGTTAACCCTTTGATCCCCAAATTATTTCTAGTAGTGGCAAAAATATAAATTAGGTGTTTTTAACTAATTTGGCTCTTAAATAATATAGTTTTAAAGTTTTATTAAAATCAGTTTACTGAAACGGAGTGTAGAGCATGTTGCGTATATGCACCAACGGTAATATTTGCTGAAATAAGTGTTGTTTGTTTTAATGATTTTTATTCATGTTTATATTAATAAAACAGAATGGTTAGGATATATTTATGCATGGTAATTAAGAAAGCAGTTTTTTTCGGATTGCAACATAAGTAAACACCACATTTGACGCACTTAAAACTAGGAAAAGCATTCTTACAGCCACGGCAACGTCCACGCCCTTCCCATTTTACCCAATGGTGGAAACCATCGAGTCGAGTGTTATTTTCCGGTGCTGGTGTTATTTTATATCGAGATGACGATGGTGTAGGAGTATTTGACGGACGACCTCTTTTTTTAGCAACTTGCACTGATTTACTTTTATTTATCAAACCGTTTGTAACACTTGCTTGGAACTCTATAAGCGGCATTGACTTTATTCCAGGGCTTTTTTAATTCATGTACCTTCTATACAGAAGCCAACTGTTCACAACAAACGTGCCTAGACACCAATACACAATACGCGTATAGTACTTTGTGGATTTGTGATTGATTCTGTATAACTCTAGCAACATATCCGCCAAGTCCACTCCTCCCATAAACTTGTTGTAGTCAACAATAATTGCAGGACGAAGAACCTCTTCACATTGCTTAGTTTTTCCGTTCCACGGGTAAACTTATCTTCCGGTTGGGTGCAAAGGTAATTTGAAATTAATTGAACTGCGCGAGTATCGTACCAACGTACAGTTGGTATATTATGAGTGGTCTCAACTCTATAGTCATATGTGACTTCTCCTTTTGCTTTTAGCTGTGCTTTTGTCATTATTTCACATCTTCCACATCTATTGCTACGGATCGTACCAACACACAGTATCCCCCAATCTTTTAGAGCAATTACCAGATTCATTGAAAAAAACCAATTGTCAAAAAAATTTTAAAATTCTGATGACGTGGTAAGTTTTTTGCTAAATTCAAGACTATATTAGAAGAAAATCCTAAACCAAAGTCTTCACATGTGTCATTGCCGACATAAATTTCAAAGTCCGGATGACCCTGCTCTAGTCATGACTTTAAATCCCCATTTGTGAGGTTTCTTTCGTATATATTGTTTCAATTGAGATCGTCCTTGATGTGATTGTGGTTCTTCAAGAGCATCTTGCTGAATATCCTGAACTCTTTCAGCTGCATCTACCGCACCTATGAACATATTAATTTCATCAGATCCATCTCTCTCTGCATCCTCTGTAGCTACATTCTTTCCTTGCTCAAACAATTTTTCAATAACATTGTCTTCATCGTCTTCCAAATCACCATCTTGATCAGAATCGTCCCAATCATAATTTAAACACTTAATCATCTCTGCCTCAGTTAGTTTTTTACGAGAACTAGCCATATTGACCTACAAATGTTAAAAAAAAAAGAACACAAAGCACTCACATCAATACCCAATGTTGCACATACGCAACATCAACAAATAAAAAATTCAGAAGATCACATTTCACTTTACATTTTAGCGAATTCAACTAAAATATATTATTTAAAATCTTTTTCATCAAAAAATATCTTCCATTTGCACTAGAAAGTTATAAAACTAATAAATAAACACATTCGAAAAACTCACCTTTGAGCAAAAATTGCAAAATTTTTTTAGAGTCTTACTAATTGTCACATATTTCTTCGCGTCGAATGAAAAATATGCACTCAAGTATACGAATAAAAAGAAAAACAAATAAACAAACAAAAAATGCTAAATACCGTTATATTGAGTACATAACAAAAAAGTTATAATGGGCCAAAATCAGAAAACATATACCCAACATTGGGGATGAAAGGGTTAATATCTGATATTTAAATTTTAAGCACATATTTATTTTTAAGTAGAAATTTTAAATCATTAAAATCTTATTTTTATTTATTTATTTGAAATAAAAAAATGTCAATGCAATTATAAATTTATTTTTGAAAGAGTGCTGAGTCCATGCCTTGATTCGTAAAAATCTTAATATATGTGAGCAGATGAAAAGAAAATTGCTCCAATAAACATTGAACAAGTTTATATAAAAATCCAAATTTTCTGGTGTGTGGTTGGATTTGTTATTTGTTTCACCTTCTTATATGTGATGTAATAAATATGTATGTAAAGGGTTTTCCAATAGGGCCTTGACAACTTTGAACTAAATTTCTGAACGCACCCTTTCACTAATCATCGTCACTGTCAATTTATTCAGTACATTTTTATCATGGTAAAGAACACGAACGAACAACGTCTGCGTTTTATTTAAAAAAAAAGTTGTGAAGTCCTGGAAAACCCTTTATATAATTGGTTGCATATAGTATGATTTATTTATTTATTTAATATCTAGCGACACAAAGTCTTATAGATAATTTGTATTAATAAAATAGTGTATTAAATAAAATACAAATTAGTTATTTTATATATACTACTTAAGTATAAGCAGCAGATTAATTTTGAAAGTTTCTCTGTCTTGACTGAAGTCAATTAGATCACAAACAGAGTTAAATGCAACGCTCGAATTATTGACTACGTCATTACTCCCATAGTTTGTTCTATGATAAGAAATATAAAATAAGCCTCTTTGTCTTATATTCCTCTCAGGCGCATAGAATTTAAAAAGACTGAGAATTGGAGCACAATCGATATGGGACATCATGACATCTCTAGCCAACATAATGAGATAGTATTTTCTTCTAATTTGAAGTGTTTTCAACCCAAAAAGTGAGCACCGATCGATATAAGTGGGAGCAAAATGCCAATTTAATTTATAAGCACAGATTCTTGTAAACCTTTTTTGTACATTTTCAATCCTTTTAATATGAGAGTTATAGTAGGGATCCCAAACTATGCAACAATATTCAAGAGTAGACCTAACTAATGAAATGAAAATAGATTTTAAAGTGTATGGATCTTTAAAATCTTGAGTATTACGTTTAATAAATCCCAACATAGCATTCGATTTGGATATAATCATATCAAAATGTTTACAAAAGCTAATCTTTTCGTCAAATAAGACACCAAGGTCCAATTTAGTAGATTCTCTAGACAAGCAATTGTTCAAAATGGAGTAATCAAACAAAATTTTGTTACGGAGCATACTGAAAGACATAATGCTACATTTGTTTATATTGAGATTAAGTTTATTAAAATAGCACCACGCTTGCAACCGGTCAATGTCCTGCTGCAAAAGCAGGCAGTCAGCCACAGAGTCAACTGATTTAAGAATTTTCACATCGTCTCAAAGAACTAAGAGATAAGGAAGCGGTGAAGTTGAACAGAAATGAAGTATTTTACAAATACAATGAAGTTAATGCAAATACATAAACATTAAAACAGGGCCGCATTAGGTTATATCGTAAATAAAGGCGAAAACTTTTTGGTGTTCAGACGTATTTTTATTATTTAATTTTTATTGTATTTGAAATCATAGGTATTTTACAAAAAAGGCATAATTGAAGATGAATGAAAACTCAAAATTTATAATTTTTTTTGTGGAATATATGTATTAAGACCTTCTAATCTCAAATCCGGAAAAATTTCACGCCGCTCTCAATTGGTTTAGGAGTTATAGGGCTTGAAAGTTGGGGAAATGGACCTCAAAAACTTGTGATTATTTAAAAATTTTCCTACAAAACCTAGCATTATGGGTATCAAAAGAAAGGTTATGCTGTTACCTATTCAACGAGCTATCAATCATTAAAATCCACGCATTACTTTTGAAGATACAGCATTTTCCATATGCACACTTGGCGGTTCACCCTTTTACGAAATAACCTAAACGTAAGTATAAACATCAAATTAAAAAATTTATTTAAGAAAAATGCGAATAAAGTAGACAATGCAGGAAATCAAATCTGTATATAAAAAATATGAAAAATTGTTATAAAAAATTGTTATAAAAAATCGCGCGATTTTTTTATATACAACGTGTATATCAGAACATGCGACTGCGCTTCTTTTTTTTATTCGCAATATATGAAAACTTTTTCTAAAATGTCTGAAGATCAATATTAACAGGTAGGATTTAAATACTTTCATTGCCTACTTTATTTGCATTTCGCTTATATTACTTTTCTAATTTGATCTTTATACTTACGTTTTGGTTATTTTGTAAAAGTGTGAACAATCAAGTGTGCATAATATGTAAAAAGCTATATCTTCAAAAGTAATGCGTGGATTTTAATGATTGATAGCTCGTTGAATAGGTAACAGCATAACCTTTCTTTTATTATTTTTTATTATACATTATGATACCCATAATGCTAGGTTTTGTAGGTAAATGAAAAAATCTCACAAGTTTTTGAGGTCCATTTTCTCAACTTTCGAGCCCTGTAACTTCTGAACCACTTGAGAGCGGCGAGAAATTTTTTCACCATTAGCTTTTTTAGCTCCAAATACACATTTTCAAAAAAAAAAGAAGTGAAAAAAATCCATTTTCACTCATCTTCAATTGTTCCACAAAAAATGCCAAAAATACGGGAAAAATTTTTTCCCGGCAGGACACTTAAAAAAATCTTGCAAAATACGGCACGTCCCGTGAAATACGGCACATATGGTACGACTAGTCGTTCGGCTCATTAGCATATTTTCGGGTGCAAAAATTGTGTACCGGGTAACCTAGTATTTAATATAGGATATCACTGTCGTATATAAATTTTTGACCGAAAAAATAAGTCATATATTAACTTCTATTTTTAACCGAAAAATAAACATATTTTAACTGGTATTTTTGACCGAATACATAAAAGTAAATAATAAAGAAAAAAAAACAAAACAAAAAAAATCGGTAAAAGTAGCCATTATTTATTGACTTTTTTGAAGAAATTTATAACAGTTACGGTCCCTGATTAAAACTTATCTTCAATCAAAAAAAAAATTAGGGCCCTAATGTTTGCCACCCTAAGGAATAAATGCGCTCACGAAGCTGAACTTTTGTTTTGACAGAAGCTCTTGCACATGACTCATGCACACAAATGGCGGGAAACCAACAAGCTATAAAGCAAGATTACCTGTGAAACTAAACCTCCTTAATATGTGTTTTTTGTGAACTTTCACAACTTTTCACGGCACAACGCATGCTTATTTAATTTTTTATTTTATTTATGTTCGTTTTAAAACAATTTATAGCGATGACAATCGCTAATTATTTAATATTTTAATGTTTTTTCACCGCTCATTTTCTTTGTTTTGATGTGCAAGAGCTTATGTCAAAAAATCATGCTCTATCTCGCTTGAAAAATTCTTCAACACACGCATAGAATGTGTGAGTAGAACACCACTTCCTTATATTTTATTTCTATGCATCGTCTGCATACATCAAACAATGGGAATGAATAACACAATTTGGCAGATCGTTAATAAAAAGAAGAAACAGTAAAGGTCCAAGATGACTACCTTGAGGAACCCCTGAATAGTTATATACAGTTTTTGAAATTCTACTACGAATTTTCACAAATTGTTGACGGTCAATCAAATAGTTAGACAACCAATTAAAAAAATAAGAATGAAAGCCCATAGCAGCTAACTTGTTTAGTAATACGGAGTGTTGTACTCTGTCAAACGCCTTAGCAAAATCAGTAAAAACCACGTCCACCTGTTTACCTTCCTCGAGGCGGTTTCTTAGGAAGCAAGAAAAAAGTGTTAAGTTACTTGCTGTGGATCTACCACTAACGAAGCCATGTTGGTGTTCGGCTAACGAGTTTTTTATAATATAATAAACACGTTTTTTAACAATTGCTTCAAAGATTTTAGGAACGGTCGGTAGTTTAGCGATAGGTCGATAATTACAAACATCTTGCCTACTTCCAGATTTATGAATAGGTATAATAAACGATTCTTTCCACACATCCAAGAACTCACCACTTTTTAAAGACAAATTGAAGATTCGCGTTAAAGGTTCAACCAGATTAACAGCACACGTCTTAAGAAATATTGGCGGAATGTTGTCTGGGCCACAAGATTTGTTTATACCCAGCTGGGAAAGCTCACACAAAACTTCTTGCTGCGAAAGGACAAGAGACCCAATTCCTATTTGAGGAGCATTATAAACAAGCGTATTAGAGCAGTATGGCTCAGTAACAAAGTTAGTCTGAAAATATGAAGCAAACATGTCACAAATTCTAGATTCACAATTAGAAGTTTCACCATTGAAAGCCATGTTTTTAGGGAAACCCTTAGTCTTTCTTTTAGTATTAAGGAAGGACCAAAAAGCCTTAGAATTGGATTTTATATTAGACTCAATTTCAAATATATGCTGTTTATACAGAAATTTCTTAAGAAACTCATATTCTCTTCTAAACGGAACAATTTCTTCACGAAAACTTGGATTTTTTAAACTTAATTTATGCTTTTTGTTCAAAATATTTTTTAAATTGATCAAACGCTTCGAAAACCAAACTGGCTTATTGCTCCTCTTAATGCATTTGATCGGAACAAACCGTGAAAACACTTCGTTAACAACATTAATGAAAGAATTAAAATCATTAGTTAAGTTATTGGTGAAAATAGATCTCCAATTTACACCTGCAAGGAAATCGTTAATTGCACTATAATTTGCTTTATAAAAATTAAACTCAAATGAATCACTTAAAAATTCGCTTAGATTCACTGAAAGAACATCAAAAGTGATGTTAAGTGCCTTATGATGGATGGAATTATTTAACAAAGGGCTGTCAGATTCGGACAATTTTGCATCTAACTCTGCATTGACAAAAACCAAATCTTAGATTCTATTAATTGAATTACGAATAAAATTTAATTGAATAAGTCCTAAAGATAATATGGAATCAATAAAGTCAGCATCTGAGCTATTAAGAAAATCCATTGGAAGTAAACATTTATCAATAGTGGAATAAGTCCAATTAACATTACCAATATTAAAGTCACCTAGTATTAGAGGATAATCATTATCACATAACTTATTGACAATATTATGAATATTAATAAAATGCAAATAATACAAATCCTTAGAAGAATTAGGAGGAATGTATGATAAAAATATATACAGATTTAGGCAGGCACCTGTAGCGCTGGAGAAACTCAATCCATGTAATTGCACACGTACACAAATTTGCTCAATGTTTTGAGCAGTATGTTTAAGATTAACTTGTTCGCTTCTAAATGTAGAGCTGATGGCAATTAACACACCACCGCCACGAGTTAACCCAAGTGTCGAATAGCGACGGTCTCTACGGTACACATCATATTGATCTGAAACTAATTCCGAATTTCGGATGTCATCGTGCAACCACGTCTCAGTGAGCGCAATAACATCAAATGTACAATCCACGGCAGCTAAAGCAAATTCCTGCGTCCTTGTGCGCAAGCCACCAATATTTTGATAGTACACCGAGAAGAAGTTGTATGGTATTAATGTAGCCTCCGTTGAGTTCGAGTTTTCTGAAAAAACGTGAACTCCTTGATCTTCACATCAACAGGAAATGATGATATTCCAAGTTTAAAAGATAAACTATTTAGAGAAGTAAGAGGCGTATTCTTTTTGACCAATTTCGAGCAACAAAGATGATGTCTCTCAATATTCAAATGGTTAGCAACATAATCAATAATATTGTTTTCAGAAACACTCGTCATGAAGGACGACAAGTGGAACCACTTCATCCGATGAGCAACAGCTAGTTCAGAATTAACATTTCGTCCAACAATGGTATGCTTCATAGCACTATTCTCATTGGCAGAAGTAGATCTATTAGTCATCATCACTGCAGGACAAATACTTGAGTCGCCAGGTAAATCCACAACAATAGAAGGAACCGCCGCAGCAGCAACAGGTCTGACAGCATCAACAGCAACATTCGGACCAAGAGCAGGAACAGCAGCAGCAACAGCACCGAGATCAGGCTCAGAGGCAGAAGTCGCAGCAATAGAAGCGTATGAAGATTGTAATGCAGTGGAGCTATTTAACACAAAATTACTAGAATGAGCACGGTTTATCGCAGGTGTGCAAATATTATTGTTGTTAACTGTAGGCGATGAGCCGTACCGACCAGTTTTTATATTAACATTACTCTTGGCTTTAGAACGAGTATGAATGCCATTATCAATGCCATTACCAACACACACATGCTCCACATCGAGAATGGATTTACCAGCATTAAGTAGATCACTGATGAGTTTAGGCACTGAATAATGCAAGCAGGAATCACATAAGAAACACAAATTCTTATTAGCTTTAATTAGATTAAAATATTGCTGACCACGTTCCGTACACTTAATATGCGTTTTTCTCGAACAAAGACTGCAAGCAATGTATTCACCGGCAATGGCCGACACGCACACAAAACAAAACATGATGATGTAAGGTTGTATTCAATGTTCGAATGAGATAGAGCAAAAAGTCTATATAAATATGCAAAAGTATGTATGTATAGCAAAATGTCTATACGCAAATTATACAAATGTATGTATGCCTTTAAACTAATAAGTAAAAAGCGATAAGCAAACGAAAGAAATCTTCAACAATAGAACACGACTTAACAATTCGAACGATGGATGGTGACTGAAAGTATGATGTTATACTTACTAACAAATACTGCAAACGGTGTATTTGTTGCGTAATATCTGTAAACAGTGTGCACTAGGGAGTATCGAAAAATTTAGATCTCAAACGTTGCATGGGCTATCAAGTTCACCAAAATAAAATTTTAAGGAGAAAAAGGATTGTCCCGCAAGGACAAATTTGTTTTTAGAAGAAAACAGTAAAAAATAACGATCTTAAAATGCTTTGACTTTTATAAAAAAAAGTACGAATGTCTTAAAGCCAAAGTAAATATAGGCTTAAACCAACAATATATTGCTTAACACGATGCCATTAACGATTTTTATCCACAGTGTCCTGTGTGAGGACGATGCCCACAAGGCAACGCGTGAGGATCAAGGGGGCGATCTTCACATGGAAACGTGTCTGACTGCCTCAACCCGGTGAGGCCAGCATTATCCACGTCGAACTCGTCTCAAGTTGACTCAAACCTCTGCGTGGTGTCCTCTAGAAACGGCTCTAGAAAACGATAAGAAAAAAGATGCAAATTTTCCCCAAATCTGATGACGACTACCGCAAAAGAAAAACTTACAATGATTTACGGATATGCACTTGGAACAGATATCCTAGAAAGATACAAAGCTGATGTCACTGCAATCCAAGAAATGCGATGGAAGGGACAGGGTTGCTCACGGGAAGCATCCTGTGATATCTACTACAGCGGCCATGCGGAGAAGCACGAATTTGGATGTGGATTTGTGGTTGGCAAGAGACTGCATCATGTCCTGCGATTTACACCTGTGAACGAACGACTTGCCATAATCCGTGTCAAGGCAAGATTCTTTAACATAAGCCTGATTTGTGCGCACGCACCGATAGAAGATAAGGACGATGAGACCAAAGACAGCTTCTACGAGCGCCTTGAAGAGGCCTATGAGCGCAGCCCCCGCCACAACATAAAAATCGTGCTTGGTGACTTCAACGCCGAGGTGGGAAAAAAAAAATCTTTGGTCAAACAGTCGGAAAGTTCAGCCTCCACGACAATACCTCCGATAACGGAATGAGGCTGATTGACTTTGCCGCAGCGCGAAACTTGGTCGTTTGTAGCACTAGATTCAAGCATCTCAATATTCATAAAGCAACTTGGCTGTCTCCTGGTAAAAAGACGTGCAGCCAAACTGATCACGTTTTGATTGACGGAAGGCACTTTTCCAGTGTTTTAGATGTACGCACGATCCGTGGTGCCAATATAGACTCGGATCACTATCTTGTCGCAGCCAAGATCCGTACACGTCTGTGCGCAACCAAGAATGCGCGCAATCCAGCACAGAGAAAGCTAGACGTCGAAAAGCTATAATCAAAACGAACAGCCGAAGACTTCGCTACTCGACTCTCACTCCTGCTTTAAAAAAGCACTCCTCTGATCGACGATATATGCGCGCAGTGGAATCACATTTCCCACTCTATGCGTACGGCTGCCGAAGAAGTGATTGGCTATCAGCGGCCACGCCGAAACCAGTGGTACGACCAGGAGTGTTGCGACGCCACTTCAGAAAAAGACGCCGCCTACAAAGCCACCCTGCAATCGGTTGTAACGCGTGATGCTAAAGAGCGATACAAAGAGAAGAGGAGGGAAGGGAGACGCATTTTCAGGTGAAAGAAAAGGGAAGCGGAAATGCGTGAGTACGAGAAAATTGAGATGCATGGTGACAGGAATGAGGTCAGAAAATTATTCGAAAAAATAAGATGCCTGGCCGATGGTTTCAAGACCGGGGCCTCTTCCTGCAAGGATGAAAATGGGAATCTAGTGACAGATATCCAGAGTACACTGATGATGTGGAAGAAACACTTCTCTAGGCTTCTGAATGGCGATGAGGACAACAATCCCGCCAATAGAGATGATATCCCGGAAACCCCAATTGTGGACGACAGCGTTGAAGTTCCGCTGCCCGACCATAGTGAAGTCTTGAAAGCTATAGCTCGGCTTAAAAACAACAAAGCCGCAGGAGCCGATGGCTTACCTGCTGAGTTCTTCAAGAATGTAGGCGAAGCTCTATTTAAATGCATTCATGAGCTTCTATGCAGAATATGGTCAGAAGAATGTATTCCAAACGATTGGAACCTCAGTGAGCTCTGCCCAATCCACAAGAAAGGCGATCCCACAATTTGCGCCAACTACCGTGGGATAAGCCTTCTTAATATCGCATTTAAGGTCCTGTCGAGCGTATTATGTCAAAGACTGAAGCCCATCGTAAACCAGCTACTTGGACCTTATCAGTGTGGCTTCAGACCTGGTAAATCCACCATAGACCAGATATTTACGCTACGACAAGTCTTGGAGAAGACCCTAAAAAAAACAAATCGAGACACACCATCTTTTTATCGATTATAAAGCCGCCTTCGACAGTCCAATAAGGAATCATCTACACTTCGTGTAGAACTTCGTGTAGAAGTTCATCCGTCTTTGCAGAATGACACTGAGGAACACCAGCAGCACAGTTAAGATCGGGAAGGATCTCACTCCTCCATTCGATACCAAACGAGGTTTCAGACAAGGTGATTCCTTATGATGCGACTTTTTCAACCTAGTGATGGAGAAGATCATCCGAGCTGCTGATTTGAGACGCAGTGGCACTGTAGTGATATCCGCATACGTTCCCACACTTTCTGTTAATAATCCACTTGCAGTTTTCCCACATTATCTATTCCCACAGTTTATGCTTACAGAGCATTATTATGAATGCGCGTGTGGCTCTCAGCGTATGCGGTACTCACTACTTTCTCTCTCTCTCTCTATAAGTTTGTAAGTTTAATTTTAATAATAAAGTCAGTCGGAGTTTGAGCTCCACAAAAATACATCGTGTTTTAATTCATGACATGGCGACCGTGACTACAAGTTTAAGAAAAAACTATAATGTAAATAATTGCAATGGTAAAACAATGAACCCCAATTATAATTGTATAGTGAAGATGTGTTTGGAATGGATAAAAACAGGATCAATATTTATGCCCTAAGGTGCCGATCTATATGGCAAAATCTAAAAATGGCTTTACGCCGTACTTTGAAAAATAAAAAGGGAGTTTCTTTTTGTTTAACCAAAAATTAACTAACTTTATTTAAATTATTCTCTGCTATATAAATCAAAAATACCAGTATTTTATTTTGCTGCTGCTTCCAAAACTCCTCCCATGTTTTCCAATGTAAGTAATAAAACTTTAGTTAACCAATAGATTGATCTATTGTGCAACATCTTTTTGTTAAAGAGTTCTTTTCATTTCTTTCATTCACACTAGTTCTAATAATAATTATGCTGAGCTTGCAAAGTCAATGCAGCAACATTTTTTGCGTCAGTCGCTATGTAATACAAATCGTTTGACCCAGTGCCGTTATGAATGAAAGAAAATAAACAAAACGAAAATTAGTTTATCAATTGCAATTCTTTAAATTGTGCCGAATTTCAATTATACCGTAAGCTTGTTGTGCTGTGCCACTACACCCTTACCCTTAAGCGAAAAATTATTACTTGAAATAATTTTTAAAGATTGGAGAAGTTTAGGAGCAGCTTACATATTAGAGTTTTCATAAAAAAAAATTTTTTTTTTTTGTTACTTGTTTAATTTAGCAATATGTATATAAGAGTTATTTACTTATATAATATAATATACCATAGTTAAAATATTTTTTTTTTTGTTTTAAATTTTTTTTTTTTTTTTTTTTTTTTGTTTGTCTTACAAAAGTATTTTTAAATTCTTAATGTTTAACTATTATAGTCTTTGCTTATAATTATGTTTTTCAGATGATAAATAATATATAAATATTTTTTTTTGTTTGTGCCCGTTTTTGATATATACACCATGTATGTAGGGGCGTATTGTCTTGCAACAATTTATATATGCTGTTAATTTCTACTAGTGAACATTAGATTTATTGTAATTTATAAAGTGCTATTTATGTATTTCTTTAAAATATTGTTGTGCAATAATTTATGTTTACCATTTATATCTACTAGTGAATTTACACCTAATCTATCAATTATCTTATATGGTCCGTGATAGGGACTCTGTAATTTCCTTTTATTTTCTAAACCTACGAAAACTAAATCACCTATTTCTAATGTTGCTTCATTCTTATTTCTGTCATACTCTATTTTTCTTTTATGTTTAACTGTTTTAATCATATCTCTAGCCCTATTGATAGATGTTTTTAACCTAAGTTTTAATTCATTAGTGTAATCTTCTAAATTATAAATTTTGTCATGTTCATTTGTAATATCACTCGGAAGTGATGGTAGTTTACCAAATATTAGTTCATACGGTGAATATGATGTATCTACGTGAGGAGTAGTATTATACGCAAATGTGTAATAAGGGACCCATTTATCCCATTCTAGGTCATCTGCAAAAGATAATAAATATTCGTTCAGAACCCTATGATTTCTTTCTAGAGCTCCAATAGTCTGATGGTGGTATGGAGTCGAAAAAATTTGTCGCGTGTCTAGCAATTTACATATGTTTGCCATCAATTCATTTTTAAATTCTGTACCGCAATCAGATTTAAGGGTCTTAAAACATCCGTATTTAAGTATGAACTGTTCAACAAGCGTGGTTGCAATTGTCTTAGCTTCTTTTGTTGCGATAGGATGTGCTATGGTGAATTTGGTAAGTTCGCATTGGATAGTTAAAATATATCGATTTCCATTCGACATTTTTAATGGACCTACTGTGTCTATAGATACAGTTTCGAAACTTGTTGTTGGTGTATTCGTTATTGTTAAACTCTCTTTGATATGTCTATGTATTTTATTTCTGTGACACTTTTCGCAGTTATTTATATATTCTTTCACCATTTTTCTCATGTTCTTCCATATGTAGCGTTGTTTTAATTTCAAAATAGTTTTCCTGATTCCTAAATGTCCTCCTGTTCGAGTATTATGATATTCATCTATCAATTTGTATTGTTGCAGTGTACTTTCTATATGTCGTGGAGCTTTGTAAATTAATATCTTTATAGGCGAGGATTTATTCATTTTCAACTTGTTGTACTTTTCTTTGAATGCATTCATTTTAATATTCTCAAATATATAATCTTTGTCACAAAGGGCTAGCTCCTTTATCTGTGATCTATTTAATAAACAATGTAGTTTCTCCAACATCGAATCTAGTTTCGAAGGGTCATCGCTACAGTGCGCGAAATTTGCTTAGCCGCACACGATTTTACACCAATATGAATTAAAAAACAAGCGTGGGGTTAACAGAATAATTAACGACTTCAATTTTTGTTTTATTTTGTACAAAATAATTAAGAATTTGAGAAATTTTGTGTTCATATTTTAAGAAAATTTAAAAAATAGTTATAACGCAAGATAAATTCCAGCGAAATTTGCTTAGCCGCACCAAGTCGAATGTTTAAAAATAAAATGTTTTATAAAAAAAGATCAGTGTTTTGAACAATTAATATTTAGTTGGACCTCTATTTGTATTAATTACTGCAAAAATTCTTTCAGGAAATGAGTCAATTAATTTTTTGAGTACTTTTATTTCTAAATCTAGCCACGCCTGCAAAATTGCAATTTTTAATTCCGATATCGTTAAATATTGGCGGCAGTTCCCTTAAATAGCTAGTGAAATCATGCCCCAAACATTTTCAATCGGGTTCAAGTCCAGACTTCTAGCTGGCCAATCAAGGAATGGTATTGAGAGTGATGAAAAAATCCTTCGACTCGTGTGAAACGTGAATACTGGCATTATCCTGTTGAAATATTAAGTCAACGTCAGCATTTTTTTCCAAATAAGTAATAGGAACGTCGTCCAACATTTCATTATACTTTTTAGAATTCATTATTGTAGAAATAAAGCATAATTTAAGTTTGCCATAATAAAAGAAACCACTCCATATTATAATGGATCCACCGCCAAAATTCCAACTCATTATTAGTGGGTTATTTACACGTAAATCATGCCAATAACAGCAAAATCAATCAGGTCCGTCAAGATGAAATTTTTTCTCATCCAAAAAAAAAATAACATTGCGCTAATTTTCAGTCCAGTTCATGTGCCTTTTTCAAATTCTAATCTAGCTGCTTTTTGTAAAGATTTAAGTTGTGGGTGTTTTGACATTTTTTTCCATTTACTGTTTCCGTCCGTGCTTAAAATTTGTTGAACTCTTTGTTTTCCAATGGGAAGATTTAGTTTTGACATTATTCGAGATGTGCTTAGTCGGTGTTTAGTGGCTTCTGCTTTTATAACATTGCTTTGGTGACGAGTTACCTTCGTCTTTCTATTAGATTTTGAAGGAGAAATGCCGTATTTATCACTTAATCGGAAAAAATTTCTTATTACTTTCTCCGATCTTTTTATTTATCGGCTAATTGCTCTATTAGAAACCCGTTTTCTTTTAGAATCTTAATTTTGCATTTTTTAACATCACTCAATACACTTTTTTCTGCCATTTTAATATTAAATCAATCCAAAATAAGATTTATCGCCTAAAATATTGAAAAAAGTTTAAATTAAAAAAAAAAATCACTAAAACCTTCTAGCATTAAAAAGAACTTAAATTACACCACGTAAAACAAGACTGCGGCTAAGCAAATTTCGCTCGAATTTATCTTACGTTGTAATTATTTTTTAAATTCTTTTAAATATGAACATAAAACCTCTCAAATTCTTAATAATTTTCTACAAAATAAAACAAAAAATAAAGTCTTTCATTATTCAGTTAACCCCACACTTGTTTTTTAATTCATATTGATGTAAAATCGTGTGCGGCTAAGCAAATTTCGCGCACTGTACATGTTATGTGCACTTCATTATTATTTATATTCATAGTAACGTTACTCTTTTCTTTAATAAAAAATTTTAATTTCATTGCTCTTCTTACGTCATTAAAGGATGTGCATTCCCAAATATAGAGGTGATCAGTCTTTTTATGAGATGTGCTGTTCCTGTTAACACGTTCTTTGGTACCCA
This sequence comes from Pherbina coryleti, assembly GCA_943735915.1. Lineage (NCBI taxonomy): Eukaryota > Metazoa > Arthropoda > Insecta > Diptera > Sciomyzidae > Pherbina > Pherbina coryleti. The sequence goes on along the minus strand of OX030951.1, from coordinate 97,481,055 downwards.
TAATCATTTCACTCGCTTGATTGTCATTTCTTTCCTCATTTTCGTTATTGCTCCTTTTACTTACTTGTTTTGTTTTGCTCCTTGTTATTGCTAATACTTCTTTTTCACTGCTCATAGGAATCATATTTTTTAAAATTTCGCTGTCATATTTTATTCTGGATAATGCATCTGCGTTAGTGTTCATTTTGCCTTGTTTGTATGTAATTTCAAAGTCATAATCAGACAAATCTAATCTGATTCTGGTCATTTTGGACGATGGGTTCTTATGTGAAAATAGAGAGACTAGTGGTCTGTGGTCAGTCACTACTATAAATTTTCTTCCATATAGGTAGGGTTTGAAAAAGTTTATGCTCCAGTGTATTGCTAGGAGTTCTTTCTCTATGACCGGCTTGTTTATATCATGCTTTTGTAATGACTTACTAGCGTATGATATTGGCAGATCATGTCCAATCTCTCCTTGCGAGAGAACAGCTCCTAATGCAAAATCGGATGCATCAGTAGTTACGATAAATGGCTTCTCAAAATTTGGGTACTGTAGGACTGGTGAATCAACAAGTTTATGTTTTAAGCTACAGAATGCTTTTTCGCACTCCTCTGACCAGATGAAGGGTGTCCCTTTTTTGAGTAGGGAATTTAAACATTTAGCTACGGCCGCAAAGTCCGGTATGAAACGTCTGTAATAGTTACAAAAAGCCACGAACCTTCGTACGTCGTCTGCATTTTTTGGTGTTGGGTATTTTAAAACAGCATCACATTTAGCTGGATCTGTTTTAATACCTTTGTCTGTTATTAAATGGCCGAGGTATGTTACTTCCGGTCGGAGGAATTGGCATTTGCCCGCGTTTAGCTTTAAATTGTATTTTTGCAGGCGCTCAAAAACTTTTACTAGATTTTGGTTATGATGCTTAAGTGAACATCCAAATACTATTATGTCATCGACATAGAGGAAAGCTTCTGAATTCAAACCGCTCAAAGCTATTGTAAGCATTCTTTGGAAGCTGTTTGAAGAGATCTTTAAACCAAATGGTAGACGTTTAAAATGGTAATGTCCGTCTTGTGTAGAAAATGCAGTTAATGGTCGTGAATTTTTGTCTAGTGGTATTTGATGAAAAGAGCTTGTCATGTCTAATGTTGAGAAGTACTTGGCTCTTCCTAACATGTCTAGGACGTCCTCTAACCTTGTCAGTGGAAATTTGTCGTTAACTAATTTTTCGTTCAATTTCCTGAAATCTACTACCAAGCGCCATTTTTTTTTGTCATCATTGCTTTTCTTTGGAACTAGTAGCAATGGTGCATTGTATGGGCTTACCGAGGGCTCAATTATGTCATTGTTTATTAAATTTTCTACTTGTTTGTTTATTTCCTCATATTGTGAATGAGGAAGTCGATAATTTTTTATATAGACTGGTGTTGTGTCTGACAAGTTTAATTTTTGTGTATAAAAATTATTAGTCGTTAAATTTTCTCCTTCAAGATGGAAAATAGATTGATGTCTTCTAAATATGTCTTTTAATTCGGTCTCGGTACTGTTGTCTAATTTCAATTCTATCATTAACTTCTTAAAACGTTGTTCGTTTATTTCTTCATTGTGTTCATTTTTTGTTGTCAAGATTGTGTATTCTGTTAGTTTTTCTGTTTTTGGCTTAACTTCATTCAAAATTACTTCTTTATCGTTTACGTTGATAACCTTGATGTGGCAGATACCTTTGGTAGGTGCTAAGGAGTTAGATAAAAATACGCCTTCTACGAGTTCTTGATTCAAAATGACACAGTCTTCCGTTATTTCAAGGTTTATTGGAAAGATCATTTCCGTTCTGGGTGGTATTGTGTAATATTCTTGCTTTGGTAGTCTTGTTGAGATAGGTACTACGTAATCCGTTTCGGCTATAGGAATCGTAATAGTGAATGTTTCATAGTCTATCTTACATGTGTATTTTACAAAGAAATCTCTACCTAGAATTCCGTCTGTAGTGATGGGAAAATCGTTATCCACTACGTGAAAATCATTGTCAGCACGGTTATCTCCTAGGCATAATGTTAATTTTGTAACGCCTAAAGAGTATATTTCATCTTTAGTTATGCCTGTTAGTTTGCATTTGTTATCAAAATTTATTTCAAAATTTGCGTTTATTTCTTTGCATATCGAAATGTCTGCTCCCGTGTCTAATAGAAATGTTAAAGCACGATTTGTTTGTGCGCATCTTAGTGTTACGTAATTGGTGAGATTCTCTGATATTAGGCAAATTTTCTTTTTATTTATTGTTGGCCTTCCGGAGGTGCTTGGAAATCTTCCTCCGGGCCATCCATGTTTCCCTGGTGGCTTATTACACGCATATAGTGTCGGTTACTTCCTTGATTGGAGTTCCTCTGATTGTTATTTCTATTGTTGTTATTAGCATATCTTCTTCTATTGCTGTTGTTATATGACGAATGCCTTTTGTTGTAATTATTGTTGTCATGTACAACATTTCTGTTATTGCTGTAGTCAGTGTGGTTATTTCGTTGATATGTATTGTATTTGAAAGTGTTATTGCCTCTAGTGTTATTATATCTATTTATATTCTGAGGGTTGTTTCTGTTATTATAGTTGTTGAACTGTCGATGTTGTTGTTTGTTGTGGTGTACACGGTAGCTAAAAATGTGCGAGCTACTGTTTTGAGTGTCTCGTTCGATTTCCTGTGCAATATCCACGGCTGTGTTGAAATCCTTAGGCTGAGCTGCAAATAATGTGGTTTTCAAATGATTCTCTAAACCGTTTTTGAAAATTGTCAGAGCATATTTTTCATTCATTTTTCCTACTACTGCCTTTTGCTCGCTCGTTGCAGTGTTGCCTAGTTCATTTATTTGTAACCTATTAAGTTCTGATACTAAATTTAAAATCTTGTCTTTAAAATTTATTACTGTGTTATTCTTTTGAGTTGTTAATGCTAATTGTGTGTGTACCTGAGCGATTGTAAAATTGCTCTTGTATCTTTCTTGTAACCGTTTCTTTAGTTCTTCGAGTGTTGTTACATCAGGACCTAAAGCTGTTCGAACTGCCGCATTAAGCTTTACACTAGTCACAAATTCTATTAGGCTTATTCTTGCGTCAGCTGTGTAAGATCTGTGTAATAATTCTATGATTTTCAAAAATGGTTCCAGTTCTTTATGTTGTCCGTTGAATATTGGTATGGCCTTAAGGGCTGTTTCTAGATTGAAAACTGACATGTTGTTTGAGTAACTATTTTCCTCTTCTATTTCTGTTCCTGAACTTTCACTTCCTTGTCTAGGCTTCAAAAACTGGTCTATTGTCCTCACTATCTTATCAAATGTTTCTGTCTCACTTTTGCTAGTCGTATTTTTTACTAGTGTTTCTCTAAGTACTGCTAAATGCTTTTTAGTTTTCTCTATAAATGTCAATGAATATTTTCTATTTGGAGCCTTACGCAAGTTTGCTAAAAGTTTTTGAACTGTATCTAATTCCATTCAAGTTTGATATTATTTCACAAACATTTGTTGCAGATATATTTAGAGTTACGTTTTTCAAACATATTTTTCCCAATTTTTTTCTTACAAATTTCACATCTGAAACATCTATAATGAAAACTTTCCTTTTCATATGCTAAATACCTTACCTTACCTATATCTATAATCTTTTCTTTGCAATTGGCACAATATTTTTCAAATAGAATGCCGAAACACCCTTGGTAAAAACAATTTGTTGCTGATTTTGGCATAGTAATATTTTATCAAAATTTTACAATTACTATACTCAATATCTTAATGTTTTCTATCAAATTTTTAATCATTATTTTGATTTTGCATCCGGCTTAAAAATTTTATAAATTTTTCATTAAATTGTTTTTTTTTTTTTTTTTTAGACTGAATTGTTTATATTGCGCAACATCTGTTTGCGTACATAGTTCTTATAATATCTATTTATTATATACAATATAGTAATAATCATGAAAATAACACTAATGATTCCTACTATGTTTAAAAATCCACTTTCACCGCTGTTGCTGCTGCTGCTGTTATTATTGTTGTTGTTGATTACCTCTTTGGTGCCGAACCAACCCATTTTGGTGTCTGTTGCTCGGACCGTAGTTGAGTTTTTCCAACCTTATTTGTTGTAGTAAACGCTGCTTTTGGGCCAGATCGTTAACCAGTGGTAGGATGTTGTAAATTTCTGCTACCCGTTGTCGTGCGATTACTCGCTTACCACCTCTAACTCTTTTTCGTGTTTTGTCGATTGTTTCTTGTGTGGTGTTACTTCCCTTCCGCCGTTGTTGTCGTTCTTTGTATTTTTCAATGCTTATAGGTTGTGGTCCCGCTGTCTTAGGTGTTGGAATATACACAGCTGTTTCATGTTGTTCTGCCAATGCTTGTGGCACGTATTCTTCTTCGAATTTCCTTGCGTTTGCTGCTGCTCTCTCAAATAGCGCGTTGAAATCGTCCTCTGACATTGATGTTGTAGGCTTGAGAAAAAAAAATCACAGGATCACAGGATCAAAAAGCTGAATCGCTAGGGCTGTGTTGAGCAGGTTGAAATTTTGGCTCGATCAGATGTTGCAGGATCAAAAAATGTGCAGGATCGGTTTGCAGGATCGGTTTGCAGGATCAAAACAATGTGCAGGATCGGTTTGCAGGATCGGTTTGCAGGATCGCCATGAAGATGTGTTTGGAATGGATAAAAACAGGATCAATATTTATGCCCTAAGGTGCCGATCTATATGGCAAAATCTAAAAATGGCTTTACGCCGTACTTTGAAAAATAAAAAGGGAGTTTCTTTTTGTTTAACCAAAAATTAACTAACTTTATTTAAATTATTCTCTGCTATATAAATCAAAAATACCAGTATTTTATTTTGCTGCTGCTTCCAAAACTCCTCCCATGTTTTCCAATGTAAGTAATAAAACTTTAGTTAACCAATAGATTGATCTATTGTGCAACATCTTTTTGTTAAAGAGTTCTTTTCATTTCTTTCATTCACACTAGTTCTAATAATAATTATGCTGAGCTTGCAAAGTCAATGCAGCAACATTTTTTGCGTCAGTCGCTATGTAATACAAATCGTTTGACCCAGTGCCGTTATGAATGAAAGAAAATAAACAAAACGAAAATTAGTTTATCAATTGCAATTCTTTAAATTGTGCCGAATTTCAATTATACCGTAAGCTTGTTGTGCTGTGCCACTACACCCTTACCCTTAAGCGAAAAATTATTACTTGAAATAATTTTTAAAGATTGGAGAAGTTTAGGAGCAGCTTACATATTAGAGTTTTCATAAAAAAAAATTTTTTTTTTTTGTTACTTGTTTAATTTAGCAATATGTATATAAGAGTTATTTACTTATATAATATAATATACCATAGTTAAAATATTTTTTTTTTGTTTTAAATTTTTTTTTTTTTTTTTTTTTTTTTGTTTGTCTTACAAAAGTATTTTTAAATTCTTAATGTTTAACTATTATAGTCTTTGCTTATAATTATGTTTTTCAGATGATAAATAATATATAAATATTTTTTTTTGTTTGTGCCCGTTTTTGATATATACACCATGTATGTAGGGGCGTATTGTCTTGCAACAATTTATATATGCTGTTAATTTCTACTAGTGAACATTAGATTTATTGTAATTTATAAAGTGCTATTTATGTATTTCTTTAAAATATTGTTGTGCAATAATTTATGTTTACCATTTATATCTACTAGTGAATTTACACCTAATCTATCAATTATCTTATATGGTCCGTGATAGGGACTCTGTAATTTCCTTTTATTTTCTAAACCTACGAAAACTAAATCACCTATTTCTAATGTTGCTTCATTCTTATTTCTGTCATACTCTATTTTTCTTTTATGTTTAACTGTTTTAATCATATCTCTAGCCCTATTGATAGATGTTTTTAACCTAAGTTTTAATTCATTAGTGTAATCTTCTAAATTATAAATTTTGTCATGTTCATTTGTAATATCACTCGGAAGTGATGGTAGTTTACCAAATATTAGTTCATACGGTGAATATGATGTATCTACGTGAGGAGTAGTATTATACGCAAATGTGTAATAAGGGACCCATTTATCCCATTCTAGGTCATCTGCAAAAGATAATAAATATTCGTTCAGAACCCTATGATTTCTTTCTAGAGCTCCAATAGTCTGATGGTGGTATGGAGTCGAAAAAATTTGTCGCGTGTCTAGCAATTTACATATGTTTGCCATCAATTCATTTTTAAATTCTGTACCGCAATCAGATTTAAGGGTCTTAAAACATCCGTATTTAAGTATGAACTGTTCAACAAGCGTGGTTGCAATTGTCTTAGCTTCTTTTGTTGCGATAGGATGTGCTATGGTGAATTTGGTAAGTTCGCATTGGATAGTTAAAATATATCGATTTCCATTCGACATTTTTAATGGACCTACTGTGTCTATAGATACAGTTTCGAAACTTGTTGTTGGTGTATTCGTTATTGTTAAACTCTCTTTGATATGTCTATGTATTTTATTTCTGTGACACTTTTCGCAGTTATTTATATATTCTTTCACCATTTTTCTCATGTTCTTCCATATGTAGCGTTGTTTTAATTTCAAAATAGTTTTCCTGATTCCTAAATGTCCTCCTGTTCGAGTATTATGATATTCATCTATCAATTTGTATTGTTGCAGTGTACTTTCTATATGTCGTGGAGCTTTGTAAATTAATATCTTTATAGGCGAGGATTTATTCATTTTCAACTTGTTGTACTTTTCTTTGAATGCATTCATTTTAATATTCTCAAATATATAATCTTTGTCACAAAGGGCTAGCTCCTTTATCTGTGATCTATTTAATAAACAATGTAGTTTCTCCAACATCGAATCTAGTTTCGAAGGGTCATCGCTACATGTTATGTGCACTTCATTATTATTTATATTCATAGTAACGTTACTCTTTTCTTTAATAAAAAATTTTAATTTCATTGCTCTTCTTACGTCATTAAAGGATGTGCATTCCCAAATATAGAGGTGATCAGTCTTTTTATGAGATGTGCTGTTCCTGTTAACACGTTCTTTGGTACCCATAATCATTTCACTCGCTTGATTGTCATTTCTTTCCTCATTTTCGTTATTGCTCCTTTTACTTACTTGTTTTGTTTTGCTCCTTGTTATTGCTAATACTTCTTTTTCACTGCTCATAGGAATCATATTTTTTAAAATTTCGCTGTCATATTTTATTCTGGATAATGCATCTGCGTTAGTGTTCATTTTGCCTTGTTTGTATGTAATTTCAAAGTCATAATCAGACAAATCTAATCTGATTCTGGTCATTTTGGACGATGGGTTCTTATGTGAAAATAGAGAGACTAGTGGTCTGTGGTCAGTCACTACTATAAATTTTCTTCCATATAGGTAGGGTTTGAAAAAGTTTATGCTCCAGTGTATTGCTAGGAGTTCTTTCTCTATGACCGGCTTGTTTATATCATGCTTTTGTAATGACTTACTAGCGTATGATATTGGCAGATCATGTCCAATCTCTCCTTGCGAGAGAACAGCTCCTAATGCAAAATCGGATGCATCAGTAGTTACGATAAATGGCTTCTCAAAATTTGGGTACTGTAGGACTGGTGAATCAACAAGTTTATGTTTTAAGCTACAGAATGCTTTTTCGCACTCCTCTGACCAGATGAAGGGTGTCCCTTTTTTGAGTAGGGAATTTAAACATTTAGCTACGGCCGCAAAGTCCGGTATGAAACGTCTGTAATAGTTACAAAAAGCCACGAACCTTCGTACGTCGTCTGCATTTTTTGGTGTTGGGTATTTTAAAACAGCATCACATTTAGCTGGATCTGTTTTAATACCTTTGTCTGTTATTAAATGGCCGAGGTATGTTACTTCCGGTCGGAGGAATTGGCATTTGCCCGCGTTTAGCTTTAAATTGTATTTTTGCAGGCGCTCAAAAACTTTTACTAGATTTTGGTTATGATGCTTAAGTGAACATCCAAATACTATTATGTCATCGACATAGAGGAAAGCTTCTGAATTCAAACCGCTCAAAGCTATTGTAAGCATTCTTTGGAAGCTGTTTGAAGAGATCTTTAAACCAAATGGTAGACGTTTAAAATGGTAATGTCCGTCTTGTGTAGAAAATGCAGTTAATGGTCGTGAATTTTTGTCTAGTGGTATTTGATGAAAAGAGCTTGTCATGTCTAATGTTGAGAAGTACTTGGCTCTTCCTAACATGTCTAGGACGTCCTCTAACCTTGTCAGTGGAAATTTGTCGTTAACTAATTTTTCGTTCAATTTCCTGAAATCTACTACCAAGCGCCATTTTTTTTTGTCATCATTGCTTTTCTTTGGAACTAGTAGCAATGGTGCATTGTATGGGCTTACCGAGGGCTCAATTATGTCATTGTTTATTAAATTTTCTACTTGTTTGTTTATTTCCTCATATTGTGAATGAGGAAGTCGATAATTTTTTATATAGACTGGTGTTGTGTCTGACAAGTTTAATTTTTGTGTATAAAAATTATTAGTCGTTAAATTTTCTCCTTCAAGATGGAAAATAGATTGATGTCTTCTAAATATGTCTTTTAATTCGGTCTCGGTACTGTTGTCTAATTTCAATTCTATCATTAACTTCTTAAAACGTTGTTCGTTTATTTCTTCATTGTGTTCATTTTTTGTTGTCAAGATTGTGTATTCTGTTAGTTTTTCTGTTTTTGGCTTAACTTCATTCAAAATTACTTCTTTATCGTTTACGTTGATAACCTTGATGTGGCAGATACCTTTGGTAGGTGCTAAGGAGTTAGATAAAAATACGCCTTCTACGAGTTCTTGATTCAAAATGACACAGTCTTCCGTTATTTCAAGGTTTATTGGAAAGATCATTTCCGTTCTGGGTGGTATTGTGTAATATTCTTGCTTTGGTAGTCTTGTTGAGATAGGTACTACGTAATCCGTTTCGGCTATAGGAATCGTAATAGTGAATGTTTCATAGTCTATCTTACATGTGTATTTTACAAAGAAATCTCTACCTAGAATTCCGTCTGTAGTGATGGGAAAATCGTTATCCACTACGTGAAAATCATTGTCAGCACGGTTATCTCCTAGGCATAATGTTAATTTTGTAACGCCTAAAGAGTATATTTCATCTTTAGTTATGCCTGTTAGTTTGCATTTGTTATCAAAATTTATTTCAAAATTTGCGTTTATTTCTTTGCATATCGAAATGTCTGCTCCCGTGTCTAATAGAAATGTTAAAGCACGATTTGTTTGTGCGCATCTTAGTGTTACGTAATTGGTGAGATTCTCTGATATTAGGCAAATTTTCTTTTTATTTATTGTTGGCCTTCCGGAGGTGCTTGGAAATCTTCCTCCGGGCCATCCATGTTTCCCTGGTGGCTTATTACACGCATATAGTGTCGGTTACTTCCTTGATTGGAGTTCCTCTGATTGTTATTTCTATTGTTGTTATTAGCATATCTTCTTCTATTGCTGTTGTTATATGACGAATGCCTTTTGTTGTAATTATTGTTGTCATGTACAACATTTCTGTTATTGCTGTAGTCAGTGTGGTTATTTCGTTGATATGTATTGTATTTGAAAGTGTTATTGCCTCTAGTGTTATTATATCTATTTATATTCTGAGGGTTGTTTCTGTTATTATAGTTGTTGAACTGTCGATGTTGTTGTTTGTTGTGGTGTACACGGTAGCTAAAAATGTGCGAGCTACTGTTTTGAGTGTCTCGTTCGATTTCCTGTGCAATATCCACGGCTGTGTTGAAATCCTTAGGCTGAGCTGCAAATAATGTGGTTTTCAAATGATTCTCTAAACCGTTTTTGAAAATTGTCAGAGCATATTTTTCATTCATTTTTCCTACTACTGCCTTTTGCTCGCTCGTTGCAGTGTTGCCTAGTTCATTTATTTGTAACCTATTAAGTTCTGATACTAAATTTAAAATCTTGTCTTTAAAATTTATTACTGTGTTATTCTTTTGAGTTGTTAATGCTAATTGTGTGTGTACCTGAGCGATTGTAAAATTGCTCTTGTATCTTTCTTGTAACCGTTTCTTTAGTTCTTCGAGTGTTGTTACATCAGGACCTAAAGCTGTTCGAACTGCCGCATTAAGCTTTACACTAGTCACAAATTCTATTAGGCTTATTCTTGCGTCAGCTGTGTAAGATCTGTGTAATAATTTTCAATGTAATGATTTTCAAAAATGGTTCCAGTTCTTTATGTTGTCCGTTGAATATTGGTATGGCCTTAAGGGCTGTTTCTAGATTGAAAACTGACATGTTGTTTGAGTAACTATTTTCCTCTTCTATTTCTGTTCCTGAACTTTCACTTCCTTGTCTAGGCTTCAAAAACTGGTCTATTGTCCTCACTATCTTATCAAATGTTTCTGTCTCACTTTTGCTAGTCGTATTTTTTACTAGTGTTTCTCTAAGTACTGCTAAATGCTTTTTAGTTTTCTCTATAAATGTCAATGAATATTTTCTATTTGGAGCCTTACGCAAGTTTGCTAAAAGTTTTTGAACTGTATCTAATTCCATTCAAGTTTGATATTATTTCACAAACATTTGTTGCAGATATATTTAGAGTTACGTTTTTCAAACATATTTTTCCCAATTTTTTTCTTACAAATTTCACATCTGAAACATCTATAATGAAAACTTTCCTTTTCATATGCTAAATACCTTACCTTACCTATATCTATAATCTTTTCTTTGCAATTGGCACAATATTTTTCAAATAGAATGCCGAAACACCCTTGGTAAAAACAATTTGTTGCTGATTTTGGCATAGTAATATTTTATCAAAATTTTACAATTACTATACTCAATATCTTAATGTTTTCTATCAAATTTTTAATCATTATTTTGATTTTGCATCCGGCTTAAAAATTTTATAAATTTTTCATTAAATTGTTTTTTTTTTTTTTTTTTAGACTGAATTGTTTATATTGCGCAACATCTGTTTGCGTACATAGTTCTTATAATATCTATTTATTATATACAATATAGTAATAATCATGAAAATAACACTAATGATTCCTACTATGTTTAAAAATCCACTTTCACCGCTGTTGCTGCTGCTGCTGTTATTATTGTTGTTGTTGATTACCTCTTTGGTGCCGAACCAACCCATTTTGGTGTCTGTTGCTCGGACCGTAGTTGAGTTTTTCCAACCTTATTTGTTGTAGTAAACGCTGCTTTTGGGCCAGATCGTTAACCAGTGGTAGGATGTTGTAAATTTCTGCTACCCGTTGTCGTGCGATTACTCGCTTACCACCTCTAACTCTTTTTCGTGTTTTGTCGATTGTTTCTTGTGTGGTGTTACTTCCCTTCCGCCGTTGTTGTCGTTCTTTGTATTTTTCAATGCTTATAGGTTGTGGTCCCGCTGTCTTAGGTGTTGGAATATACACAGCTGTTTCATGTTGTTCTGCCAATGCTTGTGGCACGTATTCTTCTTCGAATTTCCTTGCGTTTGCTGCTGCTCTCTCAAATAGCGCGTTGAAATCGTCCTCTGACATTGATGTTGTAGGCTTGAGAAAAAAAAATCACAGGATCACAGGATCAAAAAGCTGAATCGCTAGGGCTGTGTTGAGCAGGTTGAAATTTTGGCTCGATCAGATGTTGCAGGATCAAAAAATGTGCAGGATCGGTTTGCAGGATCGGTTTGCAGGATCAAAACAATGTGCAGGATCGGTTTGCAGGATCGGTTTGCAGGATCGCCATGAAGATGTGTTTGGAATGGATAAAAACAGGATCAATATTTATGCCCTAAGGTGCCGATCTATATGGCAAAATCTAAAAATGGCTTTACGCCGTACTTTGAAAAATAAAAAGGGAGTTTCTTTTTGTTTAACCAAAAATTAACTAACTTTATTTAAATTATTCTCTGCTATATAAATCAAAAATACCAGTATTTTATTTTGCTGCTGCTTCCAAAACTCCTCCCATGTTTTCCAATGTAAGTAATAAAACTTTAGTTAACCAATAGATTGATCTATTGTGCAACATCTTTTTGTTAAAGAGTTCTTTTCATTTCTTTCATTCACACTAGTTCTAATAATAATTATGCTGAGCTTGCAAAGTCAATGCAGCAACATTTTTTGCGTCAGTCGCTATGTAATACAAATCGTTTGACCCAGTGCCGTTATGAATGAAAGAAAATAAACAAAACGAAAATTAGTTTATCAATTGCAATTCTTTAAATTGTGCCGAATTTCAATTATACCGTAAGCTTGTTGTGCTGTGCCACTACACCCTTACCCTTAAGCGAAAAATTATTACTTGAAATAATTTTTAAAGATTGGAGAAGTTTAGGAGCAGCTTACATATTAGAGTTTTCATAAAAAAAAATTTTTTTTTTTTGTTACTTGTTTAATTTAGCAATATGTATATAAGAGTTATTTACTTATATAATATAATATACCATAGTTAAAATATTTTTTTTTTGTTTTAAATTTTTTTTTTTTTTTTTTTTTTTTTGTTTGTCTTACAAAAGTATTTTTAAATTCTTAATGTTTAACTATTATAGTCTTTGCTTATAATTATGTTTTTCAGATGATAAATAATATATAAATATTTTTTTTTGTTTGTGCCCGTTTTTGATATATACACCATGTATGTAGGGGCGTATTGTCTTGCAACAATTTATATATGCTGTTAATTTCTACTAGTGAACATTAGATTTATTGTAATTTATAAAGTGCTATTTATGTATTTCTTTAAAATATTGTTGTGCAATAATTTATGTTTACCATTTATATCTACTAGTGAATTTACACCTAATCTATCAATTATCTTATATGGTCCGTGATAGGGACTCTGTAATTTCCTTTTATTTTCTAAACCTACGAAAACTAAATCACCTATTTCTAATGTTGCTTCATTCTTATTTCTGTCATACTCTATTTTTCTTTTATGTTTAACTGTTTTAATCATATCTCTAGCCCTATTGATAGATGTTTTTAACCTAAGTTTTAATTCATTAGTGTAATCTTCTAAATTATAAATTTTGTCATGTTCATTTGTAATATCACTCGGAAGTGATGGTAGTTTACCAAATATTAGTTCATACGGTGAATATGATGTATCTACGTGAGGAGTAGTATTATACGCAAATGTGTAATAAGGGACCCATTTATCCCATTCTAGGTCATCTGCAAAAGATAATAAATATTCGTTCAGAACCCTATGATTTCTTTCTAGAGCTCCAATAGTCTGATGGTGGTATGGAGTCGAAAAAATTTGTCGCGTGTCTAGCAATTTACATATGTTTGCCATCAATTCATTTTTAAATTCTGTACCGCAATCAGATTTAAGGGTCTTAAAACATCCGTATTTAAGTATGAACTGTTCAACAAGCGTGGTTGCAATTGTCTTAGCTTCTTTTGTTGCGATAGGATGTGCTATGGTGAATTTGGTAAGTTCGCATTGGATAGTTAAAATATATCGATTTCCATTCGACATTTTTAATGGACCTACTGTGTCTATAGATACAGTTTCGAAACTTGTTGTTGGTGTATTCGTTATTGTTAAACTCTCTTTGATATGTCTATGTATTTTATTTCTGTGACACTTTTCGCAGTTATTTATATATTCTTTCACCATTTTTCTCATGTTCTTCCATATGTAGCGTTGTTTTAATTTCAAAATAGTTTTCCTGATTCCTAAATGTCCTCCTGTTCGAGTATTATGATATTCATCTATCAATTTGTATTGTTGCAGTGTACTTTCTATATGTCGTGGAGCTTTGTAAATTAATATCTTTATAGGCGAGGATTTATTCATTTTCAACTTGTTGTACTTTTCTTTGAATGCATTCATTTTAATATTCTCAAATATATAATCTTTGTCACAAAGGGCTAGCTCCTTTATCTGTGATCTATTTAATAAACAATGTAGTTTCTCCAACATCGAATCTAGTTTCGAAGGGTCATCGCTACATGTTATGTGCACTTCATTATTATTTATATTCATAGTAACGTTACTCTTTTCTTTAATAAAAAATTTTAATTTCATTGCTCTTCTTACGTCATTAAAGGATGTGCATTCCCAAATATAGAGGTGATCAGTCTTTTTATGAGATGTGCTGTTCCTGTTAACACGTTCTTTGGTACCCATAATCATTTCACTCGCTTGATTGTCATTTCTTTCCTCATTTTCGTTATTGCTCCTTTTACTTACTTGTTTTGTTTTGCTCCTTGTTATTGCTAATACTTCTTTTTCACTGCTCATAGGAATCATATTTTTTAAAATTTCGCTGTCATATTTTATTCTGGATAATGCATCTGCGTTAGTGTTCATTTTGCCTTGTTTGTATGTAATTTCAAAGTCATAATCAGACAAATCTAATCTGATTCTGGTCATTTTGGACGATGGGTTCTTATGTGAAAATAGAGAGACTAGTGGTCTGTGGTCAGTCACTACTATAAATTTTCTTCCATATAGGTAGGGTTTGAAAAAGTTTATGCTCCAGTGTATTGCTAGGAGTTCTTTCTCTATGACCGGCTTGTTTATATCATGCTTTTGTAATGACTTACTAGCGTATGATATTGGCAGATCATGTCCAATCTCTCCTTGCGAGAGAACAGCTCCTAATGCAAAATCGGATGCATCAGTAGTTACGATAAATGGCTTCTCAAAATTTGGGTACTGTAGGACTGGTGAATCAACAAGTTTATGTTTTAAGCTACAGAATGCTTTTTCGCACTCCTCTGACCAGATGAAGGGTGTCCCTTTTTTGAGTAGGGAATTTAAACATTTAGCTACGGCCGCAAAGTCCGGTATGAAACGTCTGTAATAGTTACAAAAAGCCACGAACCTTCGTACGTCGTCTGCATTTTTTGGTGTTGGGTATTTTAAAACAGCATCACATTTAGCTGGATCTGTTTTAATACCTTTGTCTGTTATTAAATGGCCGAGGTATGTTACTTCCGGTCGGAGGAATTGGCATTTGCCCGCGTTTAGCTTTAAATTGTATTTTTGCAGGCGCTCAAAAACTTTTACTAGATTTTGGTTATGATGCTTAAGTGAACATCCAAATACTATTATGTCATCGACATAGAGGAAAGCTTCTGAATTCAAACCGCTCAAAGCTATTGTAAGCATTCTTTGGAAGCTGTTTGAAGAGATCTTTAAACCAAATGGTAGACGTTTAAAATGGTAATGTCCGTCTTGTGTAGAAAATGCAGTTAATGGTCGTGAATTTTTGTCTAGTGGTATTTGATGAAAAGAGCTTGTCATGTCTAATGTTGAGAAGTACTTGGCTCTTCCTAACATGTCTAGGACGTCCTCTAACCTTGTCAGTGGAAATTTGTCGTTAACTAATTTTTCGTTCAATTTCCTGAAATCTACTACCAAGCGCCATTTTTTTTTGTCATCATTGCTTTTCTTTGGAACTAGTAGCAATGGTGCATTGTATGGGCTTACCGAGGGCTCAATTATGTCATTGTTTATTAAATTTTCTACTTGTTTGTTTATTTCCTCATATTGTGAATGAGGAAGTCGATAATTTTTTATATAGACTGGTGTTGTGTCTGACAAGTTTAATTTTTGTGTATAAAAATTATTAGTCGTTAAATTTTCTCCTTCAAGATGGAAAATAGATTGATGTCTTCTAAATATGTCTTTTAATTCGGTCTCGGTACTGTTGTCTAATTTCAATTCTATCATTAACTTCTTAAAACGTTGTTCGTTTATTTCTTCATTGTGTTCATTTTTTGTTGTCAAGATTGTGTATTCTGTTAGTTTTTCTGTTTTTGGCTTAACTTCATTCAAAATTACTTCTTTATCGTTTACGTTGATAACCTTGATGTGGCAGATACCTTTGGTAGGTGCTAAGGAGTTAGATAAAAATACGCCTTCTACGAGTTCTTGATTCAAAATGACACAGTCTTCCGTTATTTCAAGGTTTATTGGAAAGATCATTTCCGTTCTGGGTGGTATTGTGTAATATTCTTGCTTTGGTAGTCTTGTTGAGATAGGTACTACGTAATCCGTTTCGGCTATAGGAATCGTAATAGTGAATGTTTCATAGTCTATCTTACATGTGTATTTTACAAAGAAATCTCTACCTAGAATTCCGTCTGTAGTGATGGGAAAATCGTTATCCACTACGTGAAAATCATTGTCAGCACGGTTATCTCCTAGGCATAATGTTAATTTTGTAACGCCTAAAGAGTATATTTCATCTTTAGTTATGCCTGTTAGTTTGCATTTGTTATCAAAATTTATTTCAAAATTTGCGTTTATTTCTTTGCATATCGAAATGTCTGCTCCCGTGTCTAATAGAAATGTTAAAGCACGATTTGTTTGTGCGCATCTTAGTGTTACGTAATTGGTGAGATTCTCTGATATTAGGCAAATTTTCTTTTTATTTATTGTTGGCCTTCCGGAGGTGCTTGGAAATCTTCCTCCGGGCCATCCATGTTTCCCTGGTGGCTTATTACACGCATATAGTGTCGGTTACTTCCTTGATTGGAGTTCCTCTGATTGTTATTTCTATTGTTGTTATTAGCATATCTTCTTCTATTGCTGTTGTTATATGACGAATGCCTTTTGTTGTAATTATTGTTGTCATGTACAACATTTCTGTTATTGCTGTAGTCAGTGTGGTTATTTCGTTGATATGTATTGTATTTGAAAGTGTTATTGCCTCTAGTGTTATTATATCTATTTATATTCTGAGGGTTGTTTCTGTTATTATAGTTGTTGAACTGTCGATGTTGTTGTTTGTTGTGGTGTACACGGTAGCTAAAAATGTGCGAGCTACTGTTTTGAGTGTCTCGTTCGATTTCCTGTGCAATATCCACGGCTGTGTTGAAATCCTTAGGCTGAGCTGCAAATAATGTGGTTTTCAAATGATTCTCTAAACCGTTTTTGAAAATTGTCAGAGCATATTTTTCATTCATTTTTCCTACTACTGCCTTTTGCTCGCTCGTTGCAGTGTTGCCTAGTTCATTTATTTGTAACCTATTAAGTTCTGATACTAAATTTAAAATCTTGTCTTTAAAATTTATTACTGTGTTATTCTTTTGAGTTGTTAATGCTAATTGTGTGTGTACCTGAGCGATTGTAAAATTGCTCTTGTATCTTTCTTGTAACCGTTTCTTTAGTTCTTCGAGTGTTGTTACATCAGGACCTAAAGCTGTTCGAACTGCCGCATTAAGCTTTACACTAGTCACAAATTCTATTAGGCTTATTCTTGCGTCAGCTGTGTAAGATCTGTGTAATAATTCTATGATTTTCAAAAATGGTTCCAGTTCTTTATGTTGTCCGTTGAATATTGGTATGGCCTTAAGGGCTGTTTCTAGATTGAAAACTGACATGTTGTTTGAGTAACTATTTTCCTCTTCTATTTCTGTTCCTGAACTTTCACTTCCTTGTCTAGGCTTCAAAAACTGGTCTATTGTCCTCACTATCTTATCAAATGTTTCTGTCTCACTTTTGCTAGTCGTATTTTTTACTAGTGTTTCTCTAAGTACTGCTAAATGCTTTTTAGTTTTCTCTATAAATGTCAATGAATATTTTCTATTTGGAGCCTTACGCAAGTTTGCTAAAAGTTTTTGAACTGTATCTAATTCCATTCAAGTTTGATATTATTTCACAAACATTTGTTGCAGATATATTTAGAGTTACGTTTTTCAAACATATTTTTCCCAATTTTTTTCTTACAAATTTCACATCTGAAACATCTATAATGAAAACTTTCCTTTTCATATGCTAAATACCTTACCTTACCTATATCTATAATCTTTTCTTTGCAATTGGCACAATATTTTTCAAATAGAATGCCGAAACACCCTTGGTAAAAACAATTTGTTGCTGATTTTGGCATAGTAATATTTTATCAAAATTTTACAATTACTATACTCAATATCTTAATGTTTTCTATCAAATTTTTAATCATTATTTTGATTTTGCATCCGGCTTAAAAATTTTATAAATTTTTCATTAAATTGTTTTTTTTTTTTTTTTTTAGACTGAATTGTTTATATTGCGCAACATCTGTTTGCGTACATAGTTCTTATAATATCTATTTATTATATACAATATAGTAATAATCATGAAAATAACACTAATGATTCCTACTATGTTTAAAAATCCACTTTCACCGCTGTTGCTGCTGCTGCTGTTATTATTGTTGTTGTTGATTACCTCTTTGGTGCCGAACCAACCCATTTTGGTGTCTGTTGCTCGGACCGTAGTTGAGTTTTTCCAACCTTATTTGTTGTAGTAAACGCTGCTTTTGGGCCAGATCGTTAACCAGTGGTAGGATGTTGTAAATTTCTGCTACCCGTTGTCGTGCGATTACTCGCTTACCACCTCTAACTCTTTTTCGTGTTTTGTCGATTGTTTCTTGTGTGGTGTTACTTCCCTTCCGCCGTTGTTGTCGTTCTTTGTATTTTTCAATGCTTATAGGTTGTGGTCCCGCTGTCTTAGGTGTTGGAATATACACAGCTGTTTCATGTTGTTCTGCCAATGCTTGTGGCACGTATTCTTCTTCGAATTTCCTTGCGTTTGCTGCTGCTCTCTCAAATAGCGCGTTGAAATCGTCCTCTGACATTGATGTTGTAGGCTTGAGAAAAAAAAATCACAGGATCACAGGATCAAAAAGCTGAATCGCTAGGGCTGTGTTGAGCAGGTTGAAATTTTGGCTCGATCAGATGTTGCAGGATCAAAAAATGTGCAGGATCGGTTTGCAGGATCGGTTTGCAGGATCAAAACAATGTGCAGGATCGGTTTGCAGGATCGGTTTGCAGGATCGCCATGAAGATGTGTTTGGAATGGATAAAAACAGGATCAATATTTATGCCCTAAGGTGCCGATCTATATGGCAAAATCTAAAAATGGCTTTACGCCGTACTTTGAAAAATAAAAAGGGAGTTTCTTTTTGTTTAACCAAAAATTAACTAACTTTATTTAAATTATTCTCTGCTATATAAATCAAAAATACCAGTATTTTATTTTGCTGCTGCTTCCAAAACTCCTCCCATGTTTTCCAATGTAAGTAATAAAACTTTAGTTAACCAATAGATTGATCTATTGTGCAACATCTTTTTGTTAAAGAGTTCTTTTCATTTCTTTCATTCACACTAGTTCTAATAATAATTATGCTGAGCTTGCAAAGTCAATGCAGCAACATTTTTTGCGTCAGTCGCTATGTAATACAAATCGTTTGACCCAGTGCCGTTATGAATGAAAGAAAATAAACAAAACGAAAATTAGTTTATCAATTGCAATTCTTTAAATTGTGCCGAATTTCAATTATACCGTAAGCTTGTTGTGCTGTGCCACTACAATAGAATAAACATAAAGTGTTGAGCGAAAAAACAAAAAAAAAAAAACATCAAACGCAGCATGGCTCGTTCATCTAACAACATTGACAACAAAAATTGCCGAATAGTGTGTATGGTGTTCTTCAGCATAGCATGACATGGTAAAATTGCATTGCATTTTCCTGAAAAAATTGCCGAATAGTGTGTCCGGTGTTCTTCAGCACAGCATGACATGGTGGCGATCAGCATAGCACAGGCAGCAACAGAAGAAACAAACTGTTCACAGCTATAGTTTAGCTTTTAAAGCCAATTTATTCTAACAAAATAAATTCGATGAAAAGAAAACTACACTAAACATATAGGTTAAAAATTAGAGAATAAAATATAGGGTGTTTTTTTTAGGGGTTTGTTTTTCGAATAGAGATAAAACACAAGAAAATCGTTTTAATGTCCATCAATTTGGCTTTATTGGAAGGATAATTTTATGCCATTAATGTTTAAATATGATTTCGGGCATGTGGCCGCCGCGGCTGACTCGAATAAAGCCAATTCTACAGGTCCAATTTTCAACCACTTTTTCGAGCATATGGGGCCGTATAACATTCGGCAATAACGCCACGAATGTTGGCCTCCAAGTCCCCTAACGTTTCTGGTTTGTTGGCGTAGACGAGCGACTTCACATATCCCCAAAGAAAATAATCCAATGGTGTCAAATCACACGATCTTGGTGGCCAATTGACAGGTCCATTCCGCGAAATTATGCGCTCATCGAATGTTTCCTTCAATAAATCGATTGTGACGTGCGCTGTGTGGCATGTAGCGCCGTCTTGTTGGAACCACAACTCATCCACATTCATGCCATCCAATTCGGAAACAAAATAGTCGGTTATCATGGCTCTATACCGGTCTCCATTAACGGTAACTGACTCTTCAGCATTATTTCGGAAGAAGTATGGCCCAATGACTCCACCAGCCCATAGAGCACACCAAACAGTCAGTTTTTGTGGATGTAATGGCGTCTCAAGGATCTCATGTGGATTCTCTTCACTCCAAATGCGGCAATTTTGCTTGTTGACGTAGCCATTCAACCAAAAATGAGCCTCATCACTGAACAAAATTTTGCGATGAAAATCAGCATCGAGATCAATCTCATTTTCGGCCATTTGCAAGCGTTGTTCTTTTGTCAACCTGTTCATGATGAAATGGCAAACCAAACTGAACATAAATGACATTAGAGTTGCCAGATTTGACCACAAAATGCCAGTTTTATCTCTATTCGAAAAACAAACCCCTAAAAAAAAACACCCTTTATATACCAAATATGCATACTTACAAATAAATTTATATGAAAATGCAAATTTATTTTCTTGAAGCGTGAAGAGAAATGTCCAAATAAATTTCACATTCGTAAAAAAAAACAAAAAAAAAATTAAGTTAGTTAATTGCCCCTTATAATCATGTGTGGACCTAAATCCGACATTGACCACCCCAGGGTTACTGTTGTAAATGAGCTAGACATAAATACAGACAAGGGATCAAATTCATATGCTGCACAACAAATGCCTTAAAAAAAAAGTAATCAGAGCATATTCGCAAGCGAATAGGTTTGACAGAATATAAAAAAAAATAGATATAGATGCATATACAGTATGGAAGCAATGCGCGTTGCCAGTAGCTCAAAATTCAAATTTTAAATGAAATAAATTCAATAAATGTTCGACCTGAGGCATGAAGTGGGACGAAATATTAGAAAAAATAAACATTTATAAGATCGAATTTGACAAATCAGTTAAATGTCTTAACACAAATAGACAAATTTAACAGGAAACTCTCGATAAACATATAAAAATAATAATTGAAAATTTTAATGGCATTAGAAGCTTACTTAATATATATTCCACAAAGTTCACACCTGAACACAAAATAAGCGCTAATAAGATATTTTGGAAATTGAGGGACAATTTTATTTAAATATGTACAAAACGGAATATAGAATTAAACATTCCAGTAACTTTAGACATAGAAGTTAAATCCGACTACACATTCATAAATAGCTCACACAGTGACGAATACCAATCGGAAAATTTAGACACTTTTATACCAAAAACAACAAAAAATACCATTAAACTAACTTCAACTAAAATGTCACAAACTGTTGTAGACTTTTTGAGTAATGCTGCCAGACTCATACCAGAGTTCGATGGCAAATCGGAAAATTTGCAAAGTTTCCTCGATGCGTTGGAAATGGTAGAACTTATTAAAGATAGCCATGAGGTAGTAGCGGTAACATTAGTTAAAACAAAATTAAAAGGTACTGCTAGGAATTTAATATCTAATGAAAACTCTTTAGGAGAAATAATCACCAAATTAAAAACTTCAGTAAAAGGTGATTCAGTAGGATACTGTCTGCAAATCTGTTAAATGTAAAGCAGCAAGGCAAGACTGCTACAATCTATGCCAAAGAGGTCGAAGACCTAACGAAGGCTTTAGAAAATTCTTATCTAAGCGATGGCCTTAAGAATTTATTGGCTACCAAATACACAACACAAACTGCCGTTAAAACAATGGCTAAAAACTGCAATAATGAGTGCGTTAAGCTTATAATGGAAGCAGGATCATTCACAAACATGAATGAAGCGGTATCCAAATTCGTAAATTCTTGTATCACAGATACCAAATCAAACGTAGCTTATTACAATTCATTTGTGCGCAGAGCGCACATCAGCAACCAAAGAGGTTGTAGTCGTAACCAAGGTAGTGGGCGCGGAAGTTATCATCAGTATAATATAAGGAACAATTACAATAATAATAATTTTAGAAGTCAACAATTTAATGGCTCTAAACAACGGTACAATTTTAATAGGTACAATAATACGAGGATACGCTACGCCACAAGCATACAGAAAAATCCACCGAGCCCCTAAGGGGAACCACCGGGGGGCGAATAATTAATAAACCCCAAAAACTTCCCAGTTTAAAAATTTATCACCTAAATTTTAATTTAAACAGTTTCATAATAATACAAAATACCTTAACTAATCGCAGTAACACATTCATTTTAGACACAGGAGCAGATATCTCAATTTTTAAAGAAAATTTGCTACAGGCTTGCATTATAATAGATTACAATTTCAAATCGAAAATAAGTGGTATCGGCAATGGAATAATACATTCGATAGGAAAAGTAGATGCAGAACTAATAACAAACGGAATCATAAGAGGACATTCCTTTCAAATAGTTGACCAAAATTTCCCCATTCCATGCGATGGAATCTTAGGTATGGATTTTTTTAAAAATTATAACTGCATTTTGCGTCCGTGGCGTAGTTGGTTAAAGTGCGTGGCAGCTATGTCAGCGAACCTGGAGAACCGGGTTCGAATCTCAGCAGCGACAGAAAATTATTTGAATTAAAATGATTTTTCTGTACGGCCGCCACATCTCTGCAGACAATGGCAAACCTCAGAGAATAATCAAAAAATGCCGTGTAAAGCTCCTTGAGAACAAGAACATTCCGTTCATCGCCGTTCGGAGTCGGCGTTAAACCTGTAGGCCCGGTTCTCGGTCAATTGTGTACAAACTTAATAACACGCACAACACAATTGATCATAAGAATCTAGGTCAAAGTCCTTTCAAGGGCTGAAATGACCAGTTATTTATATTTTTTATTTTATAACTGCATTTTAGATTTTCAAAAACAACAAGGCTGGTTAATATTCAGGAAACCAGACCACTTTCCTCAGACTATTGCAATACAAGTTTACGATAACCCAACTCAAAATTCTATTTCTTTACCAGCAAGAGCAGAGGTAATTAGAAAAATATACATTGACACAAAAGATAAAGAAGTTTTAGTGCCAAACCAAGAATTAGACAGCGGCATCTTTATAGCATGCACGATAGTAAAAAGCAAAAATCCATACGTAAGAATAATAAATACCACTTCACATAATGTTTTTTTACAAAACATAAATATTAAAACTAAAAACCTTTCCGATTATGGCATTGCTGGAGCATACCCACCAAATCCTGAACGGACTTATTTGATTATAATAATTAATAAACTATCGAAAAATTTCCCCAGTTTTGCAACCGAGTCACTAACAAAATTATGTTCCGAATTCACAGACATTTTTGCTTTAGAAACTGATTAAATATCCACCAATAACTTTTATAAACAAAAAATAAGAATTAAAGATGATAACCCATGTAGTGTATACATATATATACATAACAAAACTGTAATTTATCTTGCTTTATATTTAAGTTCTTGAATTTTAAAAATATTATAAAAAAAATATTGTACTTCAAAAATTTTCATTTTGAAAATTAGAATACAAAATTTGTTGAACAAAAAGGATGAAGAATAAAAAATATATATGTATATCAAATATAAAAGCTTAAAAAATTAAATATATATTACAAATATAAATTACATAAAATAAAAATAATATAATTGAAAATTATACTGGCAGGATCAAAAAAATAAAAATTGGCGATCCTGCCAGGAGAGCCGAATTACATATTCTAATCAATTAAATACCAGCCCGGACCAAGACGCTATGAAAGAAGCTACCCTATCTTCTACCCCTGCACATGGCGACTTCTTATTGTACCAAACTTACAACCCATCATTGGTCGCGAGAAACGCTTAAAATTCCGCCACTTTGAAAATCAGGGAGCGTCATTATTGTAGCCCAGACTGGCGTCACTTTAAAGATCACAGGCACCGTTACCTTTTCAAACCACCACACAGCAGCAACGACAACAACAACTACAATAATAACAACAGCAGCAACAACAACAACTACAATAATAGCAGCAGCATAATAACAACAACAGCATCAGCAGTATTAACAACAACAACAACAGCAATATTAACAACAAGAACTACAATAACAATAACAATAACAATAACAATAACAACAACAAAACAAGATAAGTTTACATTTTCATTATTATTTTTCATTATTAAGTTTTACTATTTTGATTATTACTATTTTTAATAATTATTATTCATTCTTATTATCTAATAAATATTTAATTCAAATTCAATTTATATAAAATATAAGTTGTAAACTTCTCTCCAATTAAACAATTTATTTAAAAGTTTTATTAACTAATAATGGTATTAACTAGATCTTTTTCTAGAAATAATCCATTAGAAAAAAACACACTACCAATTAACACTAATCATCACACTACTGAAGATAACATTAACATTTCTCCATCTAACACATCAACACCACTACAAATCTCGCCAAATCAAAACACTTTTCAAAATCCACCACCTAATACATCAAATCAAAACATAACAATGGAAAACAATCACACAACTACTCAAAACCAAAACACACATACCTCTCACAACCCAATCACACAAAATTCTATAAAATTACCATCATTTTGGCTTGAATGTCTTGATGCTTGGTTTTTACAAGCAGAAGTACAATTCGCCTTACATAATATAACGGATGATAATTTAAAGTTTCAATTAATTCTTATTTCACTTCCACAACACGTAATCACAAAAATTTTAGACATTATTCATCCACCTCCAACTATTCACAAGTACCAATGCATAAAAAACGCATTGTGTTAAAGATTTTCTCTTAGCGAAGAGAAGAGATTGGAAGAACTTTTTTCCAATACTCAATTGGGTGACCGTAAGCCCTCTGAATTTTTTCGAGACATTAAGTCCTTGGCCGGTTCTAATTCAATCGTCGGTCGCGAATTGTTGTATAAGTTGTGGCAACGAAAATTACCACAACATTTACAGATACATTTGACGTCTCGTAGTGATAAAAGTGTTTATGAAAGAATCAGAAACCTCGCTGATAAAATATATGAAGTTACTAACAAACCACAAAATTCAACAATTTCAAGCATCAATCAAAATTCAATTGAACAATGTATGCAGAACTTAATCCAAATTACTGCAACACTTTGTCAAAATTTAAATCAAATTACAATGGACTTGGCAGAACTCAAGATAAGATCCAGATCACATGATCGAAACAATTCAAGATTTAGAAACAATTCCAGACGGCGATATTCAAATTCTCGTTATAATATTTGTTGGTATCATAGAAAATATAATAAAAACGCAATTAAATGTATAAAACCATGTGCTTTTATTAATAAAAACAATGATAATTTCAACCAAAATTTAAACTAAATCATTCCATTATGACGGTGGCAGATAATGGAATTCAAATAAAACCCACTCGCCGCTTTTTCGTTTTAGATAAAATAATAATTTAAACTTTTTAATTGATACTGGTGCAGTAGTTTTAGTTGTACCATTTTCAAAATTCAAATCATTCAAAAGAAATTCTGACATCAATTTAATAGCTGCAAATGGAACATCAATAAAAACTTTCGGATCAAAAATCTTTAAAATTGACTTACGTTTTCGTCGTGTTTTCGAATTTCCATTTTTATTGGCTAATATTTCCACCACTATTATTGGAGCTAATTTTTTAGAAAAATTTGGAATAATAGTTGATATGAAAAATAAACAATTAATTGATCTAACTACCAAATTAAAAGTAAATGGAACTTCTGGTTTTTGTGATATTTATTCTCTTAAACTACCTCTCAATGAAAATAAATTTTCTAATTTACTCAAGGAATTCCCTTCACTTACCTCTGAACCAGACTACACTAAACCAGTGAAGCACAATACGGTTCATAGGATAGAAACAAAAGGAACTATTCCATTTACAAGACCACGTCGTTTAGATCCAATCAAAATGAAAATTGCTAAAGCTGAATTCGAATATCTTGTCAAAGTTGGTATATGTAAACTTTCCAACTCTCCTTTTGCGTCTGCCCTTCATTTAGTCCCTAAAAAGGAACAAAATGATTGGCGACCATGTGGAGATTACGGAATGCTCAACTGTATAACCATACCCGATCGTTATCCACTTCCACATATACATGATTTAAGTATCGAACTTAAAAACAAAACCATATTTTCAAAAATTGATCTCGTTCGTGCGTACCACCAGATTCCAATGGCTGAAGAAGATGTTCATAAAACTCCAATAACTACACCATTTGGAATGTTCGAATTTCTACGCATGCCATTCGGTCTACGAAATAGTGATCAAACCTTCCAACGCTTCATCAATGAAGTATTTTTTGGCTTGGAGCTCGTTTTTACATACGTGGATGACATTTTAATTGCAAGTGAAAATGAGCGTCAACATTTGGAACATTTAAAAATCATTTTTACTCGACTACAACAATATGGACTTAATTTTAAACCTTCGAAATGTATATTTATGGCTTCATTTTGTATTTCTATCCGATCAATCGTTTCGTTCACAACAGTGTTCGTTCATGTTTTGGAATTTGTAAATCGAACATAAGCAAACAACGAAAACAGCTGATCAGCTAGCGAACGATGCCGTAGTACAGTTACATATTTGCAATATGTATTTCTAACGATCACTGAAACACCGAATTCAAACGTCAAAATCAAACGAATGCTTTCATGTTATCGTTGTGATGTATTCGTTGAAAAAATTTTATTTTAAAATCGATATTTTAACAAAAAAATACGTATATATGATAAAACTTATTTATATATTAACATATAAGTGCAATTTAAGTACTAAACATTAATTAATTCAAATTTAATACAATAGTTATTACTTAAATTGCAATTTTAAAAATCAAGCAATATTTTTCAGCGCTTGTGAGGCAGCTAGAGGCCAATTCAAACTTTTTTTTATTTTTCTTCCAATTAAATTTTGGGCAGATCTAAACAGAAAAAAAAAATTTCAGAAAAGAATAGCAACATCCAAGCAAAAGGCGGTGATTTTTTTCGGTTAACTACAAGTAATAAATAGAAGCTGGCCATGATTCATTCTGCTTATGTCGAAGGCAGCACAATTGTAGCCAATAGAACAACCTGCAAACACAGTTTACACCACAACCTACAATTTACCTACAACACAGACAAGAACCAAAGCATTGCCAACAACACGAAAAGTACAAAAAATGCATGAAATCTTAAAAGAAAATACAGAAAACTTCCCTAATGTTTGATATGGCAGTGCCACGTTTGATACTGCTTGTGTATAACAGTTTGAGTGTAAGTAGCAAACATAACTTGTCAAATGAGCTAACGATAAGCTGCGTTCGAAATACATATCTCAACTTCAATCCAACTTCGTTCGCATAGTCATCGTTCGTTGAAGTCTTCGTTAGAAATACATAATGAAGCAATTAGTCTAAAATGCAATTTTGAATATTTACTAATGACTTATGTGTAAAATTTCAAATGCTTAGAATCATTTTTGTGGACTATATAGAGATTTTACAATTTTGATGACGTCACCCATTATGTGAGATTGACATGGTTTTCATTCGATTTTGATACATTTCACACTTGGAGTACACAATTGAAACTAATGATTATGTCCAAAATTTTAAGTATTTAGATTGAGTTTCGTAGAATTTGTAGAGATTTTAACATTTTGACATAGTCACTTTGAACTTTGAAGGTAGGCGTGGTTTTCATCCGATTTTTTTTTTCTTAGCTTGAACCAAGGATTTTAGGTGGAATAGCTATTTAGTCAAGTCTACCTTGGTTCGAAATGGGGTGATAAATTAGTGGGAAGGAAAGAGCAATCAAGTGAAACATGTGTAGGATGATCTTAAAATGGTGGAAAGCCAAAGAAACATGTGAATTTGAATCAGAGGCAAGTGTTATGCCTTTACCTCAGTCAATTCAAGTTATAAGGCAACTCATCCACAAACTTCTCTACTATCAACTACAACTTCAAGTCGTAAATATTGATGAATTTTCAGTTTCAGTTGGTTAGAAATTAGGATAGGAAATTCAAAAAGGTTTAAAGCGTAGGACCATGGCCTAGCCGGGAATTGAACCCGGGACCTCTAGGGTAGCAGTCGATCACGCTACCTACTCGACTACCAAGGCCGCCTAGAATAACTAAGAGGAATAAATATTTATGATCGAAATTGTTTATATTTATGGCTTCATTTTGTATTTCTATCCGATCAATCGTTTCGTTCACAACAGTGTTCGTTCATGTTTTGGAATTTGTAAATCGAACATAAGCAAACAACGAAAACAGCTGATCAGCTAGCGAATGATGCCGTAGTACAGTTACATATTTGCAATATGTATTTCTAACGATCACTGAAACACCGAACTCAAACGTC
This sequence comes from Pherbina coryleti, assembly GCA_943735915.1. Taxonomy (NCBI): domain Eukaryota; kingdom Metazoa; phylum Arthropoda; class Insecta; order Diptera; family Sciomyzidae; genus Pherbina; species Pherbina coryleti. The sequence continues at coordinate 97,452,609 of OX030951.1, read as the reverse complement.
AAAATCAAACGAATGCTTTCATGTTATCGTTGTGATGTATTCGTTGAGAAAATTTTATTTTAAAATCGATATTTTAACAAAAAAATACGTCTATATGATAAAACTTATTTATATATTAACATATAAGTGCAATTTAAGTACTAAACATTAATTAATTCAAAATTGAATACAATAGTTATTACTTAAATTGCAATATTAAAAAAACAAGCAATATTTTTCAGCGCTTGTGAGGCAGCTGGAGGCCAATTCAAACTTTTTTTTATTTTTCTTCCAATTAAATTTTGGGCAGATCTAAACAGAAAAAAAAATTGCAGAAAAGAATAGCAACATCCAAGCAAAAGGCGGTGATTTTTTTCGGTTAACTACAAGTAATAAATAGAAGCAGGCCATGATTCATTCTGCTTATGTCGAAGGCAGCACAATTGTAGCCAATAGAACAACCTGCAAACACAGTTTACACCACAACCTACAATTTACCTACAACACAGACAAGAACCAAAGCATTGCCAACAACACGAAAAGTACAAAAAATGCATGAAATCTTAAAAGAAAATACAGAAAACTTCCTAATGTTTGATATGGCAGTGCCACGTTTGATACTGCTTGTGTATAACAGTTTGAGTGTAAGTAGCAAACATAACTTGTCAAATGAGCTAACGATAAGCTGTGTTCGAAATACATATCTCAACTTCAATCGAACATCGTTCGCATAGTCATCGTTCGTTGAAGTCTTCGTTAGAAATACATAATGAAGCAATTAGTGTACCTTCACTAGGTTTTCTTAGCTATAAAATTTCTTCCAATTGAATACAGCCCTCTAAAGATAGAGTTAATTTAATTACAAATTTTGAAAGACCAACTTCCATAAATAAGTTACAAAAATTTATTGGAATGGTTAATTACTACCATCGTTACATTCCGATGTTAGCTGCAGAACTAAGTTATCTGCACGATATGTTAACATCTGCATCTAAATGTAAATCCAAACAGTTAAATTGGACTGAGAAATCAATCACTGCATTTGAGAAAGTTCGATCACTTTTTGCTAAAAATACTCTTCTCACACATTTTAATAAACATGCACAGATATTTCTAGCAACAACAACAATCCATAATGCCGTGGTTATGCTTACCAAACATGATTGCCGAACATTTTTTGTTGTTATTGTTTCACGTATAAACTGAGAAATTAACTTTTTCTCAAATTCATTCTCTCGCTCTCAGACCGAACATTATTGATTGCTGATCGAAACACCAAACATGCCGAACTACCGGTGTTGCCTGCAGTCATTTTGTATAATAGCATCAAAAAAGTAGTAAAAAGTATTAAAAAGTATAATTAATCGTGTGCTTAAGCAACCCTTACCACAAAGTGCAAGCAAGACGGAAAAATGTGTGTGCAATAAATTTAAATTTTATTTCTTTCTAATTTTTAACACTTTCTGATCTCATTTTCCTCCATTCCTTCACAATACATGTGCTCGTCTAACATTTTTTCGACTGACACATGCTTCAGCAACTTCGATTGTATGTTGCAAAATGATTCGACGTTGGTTTATTTCAAAATATAATGCCCCTTGCATAAACAATTCCATTATGAATTAATTCTTAATTTCGTTTTTCATTTTATAATAAATAGGTAGTATGTATAAAACTACAAAACTTTGTGTTTTGACACATTATTACATGTAATGCAACTGTTCAACAAACATAGCATAACCACCCAACAAACATTTCAGAGAAGAGAAGAAATTGACGAAAATGAACACCAAACATGTTTGGTAAGCATAACCACGGCATAGAAGATAGTTGGGAACCTTTAGCATATTTTTCTCAAAAACTTAGTCCAACAGAAATAAAATATCCTACTTTCGACAGAGAACTTTTAGGAGTATATCGCTCTGTCAAACATTTTAGACACTTCTTAGAAGGAAAACAATTTGTTATCTATACAGACCACAAACCTTTAACATTTATCATAAATTCAAAAACAGACAGATCAACCCGTCAAACACGACACTTAGAATATATAGCACAATTTACAAACAACATACAATACATTGTCGGAAAACAAAATATAGTTGCAGACACCAGGCCCGTAGACAAGGGGGGGGTTTTTAGGGTTAAACCCCCCCTTATGGTCCAAAAAGTATAAAAAAATAATATAGCGAAATATAGCGAAAACATCAACAAGCTTAAGTATCGAAAAAAGTTCGATACATTCAATTGAACTTTGTCTACGACCAGCAATTTAAGAATTTATTGCGTTAACAGGTGTAACGTGAAATTGGTGAAATTTTGATTGCGTTTCGTTAGATAAGTTTAAGAGTTTCTATTGTTAATTTTACTGTGCCAAAACTACAAAAATTAGTCTACTTAATTGGCTGCAGAAACCAGAAGTAAAAAAAGGCTAGAACGGTGGAAAGTAAGTGCTTGATTCAAATGGTTTTTCTTCCTTTATCAATGCGTAAATGTGTTAAAAAGTTGCCGAATATTTCTGAATGTTTAAAAGCTGTGTTTTTTTTTTGGTAGCGTGTTTGCATTGATTGAATATTAATGGATTAACTTTTTGCTTGATGCGGAACCGACAAAATCCGAATAATATTATATTTCATATGTATTGTACAGGGTTTTCCAATAAGAGGTGTTATTGTGAATCGCCCGCTATTGTGAAGCGCTCACTTTTAAAGCTTTTATTCTTTGACAAGTAGAAACTATGCCATTACTAAAAATGGAACGATACAACAACGTCGTGTCTTTGCTGATTGGGTCCTTGAAATGCATGAAAATGATCCGGAATTCCATCGGAAAATCATCTTGACTAATAAGGCCCATTTCCACCTCGGTGGCTACGTCAACAAGCAAAATTGTCGCATCTGGGGCTCGGAAAATCCAAGAGTTATTGTTGAGAAGCCTCTTCATCCTCAACGTGTGACTGTTTGGTGCGGTTTATGGTCCGGCGGGGTCATTGGACCTTACTTTTTCGAAAATGAGGACGTAGGGCAGCCACTTTGCGATTTGGTTATGGAAAATTTCATGGAAAGGATATTGTGCTGTAAGCGTGGTCGTGGTGGCTATTTGGCTGATGTTGCTTTTCATTATTAACGGCATACCTTCCTTTTTATTATGAAATAAACATCCGATCATTTATCTCAAAAAATGGCATTTTTCTTTGAATACCAAAATAACAACTCTTATTGGAAAACCCGATAGAAAACGTTCAAGAAACTTTGGAATCTGAAAAGTCTTCAGAACTTCCTTTGTAACCTGCAGTTGTAGAAAGCTTTAATGTTGACAGCTATGTGGAAAGCGGTACAAGTACAAGTACAAGTTGCGGTATTAATATTTTACTTTTAATGCTTATAACTCTAAGTTCGTTTGTATGATTGTAGAAATTTTTCCAGAAATATCATTTGATTCATCGGAACTGCATTCGACTTCGAGAGTATATCAATGTCCAAATAACGATATTTTCAAGTTGATGAGCAATATTTCCGATTCGAACCGCCTTGAAAGTTTTCAAAGCATTTATGTGCCTCCACCAAATTTTAATTTTCCTGCCAGCGGTTCTCGCAAACTCCGATTTAACACGTTAACTGCCATGAGGCACATACGGTGTGCCTCAGTAAAATGTCCACGTAGGCTCTGAGGCACAGCGTATGTGCCTTAGTATTTGATTACACATTATAGTTCATGGTTTAAAATTAGTACCTCGAAATGCAAATCTGTAAACGTAGTTCAATTCCGCATGGCCTGGCATACCTAAAACTATCTTTAGCGCATCATTTTTATACCCCCACGATTAAAAAAAAACCCCCTTTACTGGGATTTTAATTTTAAAAACTTTAATTTTGTCATTCCGTTTGTAACGCCCACAAGGAAGCGTGGTAGGTACAGAAAAGTGTATATATTCTTGATCAGCATCATCACCCAAGTCGATTTAGCCATGTCCATCTGTCCGTCATCCACACTAAATATACAGTAAACGTATACATCAGGCCGTGAGGTACATATGTTGTGCCTCAATATTATATTTCAAAATTTCACCGAAATATAAAAAAAAACTTTTTCTGATTTGTTCGAAAAAATGGCCTGGAGGACCCGATATTTTTTTTTTGTATGGTGGCAGTTAAAGTGTTAAGCATTCTTGGTCGAACCGTTGGCATTGGTTGGTTTACTCCAAATTGGAAAATGCAGCTTATTGCAAGTTTTGCGTATTTTTTAACACTGGTTTTGGAGGCGCAGGATCACAACCTCTTGTTAATTTTACCGAATGATAATAAAAACTTTTTAAATAAAATTTTTTAACCTTTCATTGTGGCCTTTACAAAAGTCAGGAAATACAAGAAAATGTCGTTATTCTAATCGTGGTTATTTTTATATAGAATTATAAACCGATATAAGTTTGCAAGTAAATTATTAAAATAATAAGATAAGATGCTTAATTATCGTCATTTTAGAAGTTTATCTTGAAAATTTTATTTTTTTAGCGTCTTTCTGTATTCCAAAATGACAGTGCAACGATAAGCAAAATATATAGCCGAAACACATTGAACTCAACAAACGACAGTTTTGAAATTATAGAACACACGTTTTTTATGTTAAATGGGTGTGCATCCTTAAGCATAAGTGCATAGGGATTGCAGTGTCACAGCGGACGCTGTTTTATTAGAATAAACAAAAAAAAAAAAAATTAGAAGACTTACCGCCCTCTTCTGCGTTTTCTTGATAAGTAATTTATAAATAAAATTTGTAAAGAATTTTATCAAGCGAAAGCTTTTTTAGTATTCTACAGCAACCTTGATAAATAAAAAGTTTTCGTAATTCACCAGAGTAGGTGAATTCCTGTTAACAGCTAATTGTTCTCATTAATAGCATAACACAGAGAACAGATTTCTGCTTTCATTTTCCTTATGTTCCACAAAAGTGTATTAATTTGTAGAAAATAATTATTATTGTTAACATTATTATGTTAATATTAACCTTGATATTGCCTGCTACGAGCAACCACAACTCTCTTGATAAATTTATCAATAGCAAATGAGATATTGACAAATTTATCAATTAAAGAGCTTTTTTTCTATCACAGAATACCAACTCTTGATAAATAGTCAATACTTGATAAATATTCAATAAGGTGAATTTATCAAGTACGCAGAATCGGGCTATGTATTTGGTGTACAAAAAAGTTTTAAAGTGTTTTTTTTTCAAGTTTGTCGCTTTATTGTGAAAAATTTGTTACAAATTCATTTCTCAAAGTATTGTCTATTTCTAGCCACTGATTTTTCACATCTTTCTGGTAATTATATAAAAAATACCTTTTCATTTATCGATATCAAAAACTATCGATATTTTTTTTAATCCAAACCCCCCCCTTAGGTAAATCCTGGCTACGGGCCTGGCAGACACTCTTTCACGCATACCAGAAATCGTTGCTATATCTACACAAGACATTAATTTTCAAACACTATACAAAGAACAACAAGATTACAAAACGCTAAAATCTCTCATTGAGTCTTCAAATTCCAAATACAATCTAAAGGAAATTCTAATCCATATCTTAAATATTAAAATTTGGCGCGACATTTCTAATAAAAATTTTCGACCTTTTGTTCCAATTTCAATGCGAAGAAGCATATTTGACAAAATTCATTCATTATCTCATCCTGGCGTACGAGCCACTAGACGATTGATACAATCAAAATACTGTTGGCCAAATATGTTAAAAGAAATAAATAATTGGTCATCAAGTTGTATCAATTGTCAAAAATCTAAAATTAATGTGTATACGAAAACACTCACATTAATCGGTCAATTGTGTACAAACTTAATAACACGCACAACACACTTGATCATAAGAAGCTAGGTCAAAGTCCTTTCAAGGGCTGAAATGGCCAGTTATTTATTTATTTATTACGAAAACACTCATCCAAAAAAATCAAAATTCCACCAGACAGGTTCGAACATATTCACCTGGATCTGGTGGGACCACTACCTGTATCAAATGATTTTCGATATATGCTTACGATCATCGATAGACATACACGTTGGCCAGAAGTATACCCTCTAAAAAATACTTCGGCTGACACAGTAGCAAACACTTTCGTAAAAAATTATGTTCCACGTTTTGGCGTTCCTCTCAAAATTACAATGGATCAAGGCACACAATTCACAACAAAATTATTTAAAGAACTAACAAATTTATTAGGTGCTCATAAAATTCACACTTCACCTTATCATCCACAATCAAACGGGATGGTTGAACGTTTTCATCGACAACTCAAGACGTCAATTATATCTTCAGATGATTCAACACATTGGTCAGAACTTTTACCTTGGATACTTCTCGGTCTACGAACCGCAATCAAAGAAGATTTGAATTGTCAGACTTTAAAGTTACCGGGAGAATTAGTTGTTCCAAATAATGATACCATAAATATGGATCTTACCCTTCGAAAGTTAAGAGAACATTTTTCGCACATCCGTTCGAAAATTGTGCATCATAATAAAGATCATAGTTATGTTCCAAAATCGCTTAGTACTTGTGAATATGTTTTTGTAAAAATCAATCGTTCATCGGGACTTCAACAGCCATTTAAAGGTTCTTTTAAAGTTTTTTCCAGACACGAGAAAACTTTTCAAGTTCAATATGGTAACACAATAAAATCTATTTCACTATTTTGTTTAAATTTGGGCTGTTTTGGTCGTGATGTTTTTTTAAATGCAAATAAATAATCTCTATTTCATTTTTTTCCTCCGACGTTTCGCTGGGTATTTTTCAGCATCTTCAGGATACATTTTTATTGAATCTTCAAAAAAATACAAATTAGTTTGACAATTTAACATAAAATTTTTCTTTTTCTTACTATTTTAGTTTCACATTTAAAAATTTATGACGGTACTTTTTTACAGCACATACACAAACTTATTAATTAAATACAAAAATATCACAGAAAAGAATTATTTAAATTTGTCAAAATCGTTAAAAATATTGCACATTTGAATTTCAGATTGCTACTGTGTAGATTCGATTTATGTTATCTTTGTCTTCTTTTGTGTTCATTGTTGTCTTAAGCTTTTGTTGTATTCGCAAGCTCTCTAATGTGCACCTTTTGTTTGTTCTCTTCTCTTTATCCAGAATTTTTATGTTGTCTAAATCAGCTGTGTGGCCCGTTTCCAGTATATGTTGAGCCAGTCCCGTCGATGCTTTTTCTCTTCTGATGTCCGCTTTGTGTTCTCCCATTCTAATTCCAAGTGTTCGCTTTGTTGTTCCTATGTAGACCAGATTGCAGTTATCATCTACTCTCCCTTTGCAGCTGATCTCATATACAATGTTGTTTTTTTCTAATTTGTTTATTTTGTCTTTGGTGTTAGTGAATAACTTTTCAAGTGTTTCGTTTGATTTGTGTGCGAATGTTGTATTTTCTCTTTTTATTGTTGTGTGTTGGTGTTTGCTTTCTGTTAGTTTGGGAATGTAGTTTATGCTAAAGAATTGTTTAGGGTGGCCAGATTGCTCTTCTGTGGATTGTATGTTTTTTTTATTTCTTAAACTGTGTATTTTATTGTTTATTAGGTTGTTAATTAGGTAATTTGGGTAGTTATTCATTTTTAATGTGGATCTCACTTTCAACATGTTTTCTGCCTTAAATTTATTGTGACTTATTTCTAACACCTTATTAATGAGATTGTTAGCTGCATTGATTTTTTGTTTTAGTGGTTGTGTGGAGTTGAAATTTATCATTCGTCCCGATGATAATGGTTTTGTGTACCAATTTAAGATGATTTTGTCTTCAATTCTATGTAATTCTGTGTCTATGTATGGTAGTTTCTTTTTGGTCTCTAATTCTATCGTAAGTTTTAATTTGTCGTGAAACTTATTTAATTTTTCTAATATAATGTCTTTATCAACTTCTTTTATTACTGCGAAAATGTCGTCTACATATTTGACTAAGCATTTAATTTCGATATTTAGTTTTTTTAACTCGTCTAGTGTGTTGTCTAAAAGTTTGTCAAGTATAATGTCTGCTATGGTCGGTGATAGTGGGTTGCCCATTGGCATTCCAAAAATTTGTTTATATATTTTGTCGTTAAACATAAAATAGTTATTTTCTGTTAGACAGAAATTCAGTATTCTTGTGAATTGTTGCTTGGGAATTTTTGTGTGTTGTTCTATCTTTGTCCATGAGTTTAATATTTGTTTGATTGCGTGATAAATTGGTATATTCGTAAATAAAGACACTACGTCAAAAGACACTAATATGTCTCTTTTCACCAATTTTATGTCTTTTATTCTTTCTTTTAGTTCAAATGCGTTCTTAATGTTGTATTTGTCTGATATAATGTTTTTTAAAATTCCACCTATGTGTTTGGACAGTTCGTAGCATGGAACGTTAATCGATGATGAGATTGGTCTTAGTGGTGTATTGACTTTGTGTATTTTTGGGAGTCCGTAAAGTCTTGGTGCTGTTGCTGCAGAGCACATAAGTTTTCTTTTTTGTCCTATTTCTATTGTAATATTATTTGTTTGGAGAAAAAAAAATAATTAGTATAGTTTTAAAAGCTTACTAAGCTCTGTAGTGTTGGCTAAAAAGCCGCTCTTACATTGGTTTTGGTTTAGTTTATTTTGCAGCTAACCAAGCTACTTTTTAAGAAAAAAAGGAAAGACTTTTAAGTTTTTCTGTTTGTCTCTTTAAGAATCAGAATTATCGAATGCCTTTATTTTGGGATCGACTCTGCCTTTTATTGGCAAATCGATCACATTCCAATACATATTTCTGGAATTCTCTTTCCAGAAACTCTCTTACAAATATTTCTTACATTCTAATTGTAACATGTAAATATCTTAATTCTAAGTTCTCACCAATACATGAATCCCCATTCCTATTGGAATAATGAAAGAATTATGCAAACGCAGCATAATTCCTTTGTTACAAGCTTCTGCTTGGACTTTGAGTTTGCGAGCATTTACAATGTGTCAATGCTTCGCTTACTCATGACTTTGTTTACAAAAGTCTAAAGTTTCTGGCTGAGCGTGACTAAACGCTGCAGTGGGTCATTGGGTATTTTACAAACGTATACAAATGTATACAATGTTTATTAATGACTAAACTACATTGTGGTAGGTTAGTGTGTAAATTAAAGTGTGTGCAATAAGTACACTACACCCTTGCCCTTAAGAAAAAATTTATATTCGAATGAGTGTTCATGTATGAGGAGATAAATTTTTAAAATAATTGTGATGATCTAGTGGAAAATTAAATTCACTATTTTAGTTCTTATTATTATTTTTGGTAGACTATTTTAGATGTAAAGTGTAGGATTAAAATATTACTTAATTCTTATAATTATTATATAATTTTAATTTTTTTTTGTTTTTTTTTTTTTTTTTTTTTTTTTAATAGTTCTTGTACATGAATAAAATATATGTTTTTAACTGTTAAATTTGAATGAATATTTTTATTTTTGTTCCCATAATAATAGTTAACTTATGTGTCTCTTGTATATTTAATCAAGTTATTATTATGCATTTTCTTTATTTGTCCCTTAATTTCTATATAAGTATTTACTTCTTCTGTTTCAACTACTTTATATGGTCCATGGTAAGGACTTTGGTTTTTCTTTCTATTACCTAATTTTACTAAAACTAAGTCTCCTATTTCTACCTTTAACTTATTTGTTTTTATATTGCTATCTTTTTTTCTTTTGTCTTTTACATTGTTTATGAATTGTTTTGCTTTATCAATTGATTTTTTTAATCTTATTTTGAGTTCATTGGCATATGAGTCAATGTCATATACCGGTGTATTATTAATTTTTGTATCAGTTGGCATATATGGTAATTTGCCAAAAACTAATTCATAAGGCGAGTAGCCTGTGTCTATATTTGGAGAAGTATTGAAAGCAAAAGTGTAAAAAGATATCCACTTATCCCACTCATTATCTGTTGCAAAGTTAAGCATGTATTCATTGAGTACTCTATGGTTACGTTCTATGGTTCCTAATGTCTCGTGGTGGTAAGGTGCTGAAAATGTTTGTTTTATATCTAAATATTTGCAAATGTTTTTCATTAGTTCGTTTACAAATTCAGTTCCTCTGTCCGATTTTATAACTTTAAAAATGCCATATTTAAGAATGAAATGATTTACTAGTGTTGATGCAACTGTTGCTGCATCTTTGCTTTCCATTGGATAAGCCATGACAAATTTTGTCAGTTCACATTGTGCTGTCAGTATATATCTGTAACCGTTTGAAATTTTTAAAGGACCTACAGTATCAATTGCTATAACTTCAAAACTAGTGTTTGGTGTATCTGTAATGACTAACTGTTCCTTTGTATGTCTTATCTGTTTATTTATTAGACATTGCTTACAGTTTGAGATGAATTTCTTTACCATTTTAGACATATTTTTCCAAATATATCGCTGTTTTAATTTTAAAATTGTCTTCCTAACTCCTAAATGCCCTCCGCAAGGCGAGTTGTGATATTCTTCAATTAGCTTGTATTTTATTATATCTTCTTCTATTCTTTGGGGACTTTTATATATTAGTATATTTACTCCTGAGCGATTTTTCTTTATTTCATTATGTTGCAACATATTATACTTTTTCTTAAATTCATTCTTCTGCACGTGCTTAAATATTTCATCTTCTTCATTTAGCGCTAATTCTTTGATGTTTAGTTTGTGCATTTTTGATGATAGTTTCTCCAAAGACAAATCGAGTTTGTTTAGATTATCACTACATCTCACAAGTACTACATCTTTTAATTTAATTTCTATTTGGGTACCCTTATATTCGCTCTTTATTTCAAATTTTAATTTCTTTATATTTCTGACGTCAGCTAAAGATGTGCAATCCCATATGTGAAGGTGGCCAGTCTTCTGTGGAAAGCTACAATTATCTTCTATTTCCTCTTTGTCTGCCATATTTCTTGCAGACATGCCCCTTGTTATTACTAAAGTCTTCTTCGCGGATTCATCGTTTGTTTTTGGTATCATTGTTTTCAGTAAGTCCGAGTCTATCTTTATCCTAGATAATGCATCAGCATTTGTGTTTATCTTGCCTTGCTTATAAACAATTTCATAATCGTAATCTGAAAGTTCTAAACGTATTCTCGTCAATTTAGAAGATGGATTTTTGTGAGAAAATAATGAAACTAAAGGTCGGTGATCAGTAACCACTATAAATTTGCGTCCAAATAAATATGGTCTGAAAAAACTAATTCTCCAATGGATGGCTAGTAATTCCTTTTCTATCACTGGTTTATTTAGTTCATGTTTGTTTAGTGTTTTGCTGGCATATGAAATTGGTAGATCGTTCCCTATATCTCCTTGTGACAGTACTGCACCTAATGCATAGTCGGATGCGTCTGTCGTTAAAATGAAAGGTTTTTCAAAATCGGGATATTGTAATACTGGTGGATTGATAAGTTTTTGTTTTAATGTTTCGAATGCATTTTGACATTCTTCTGTCCATATGAAGGGTTGTTTCTTTTTAAGCAAATTATTTAAACTTTTAGCTAAATTAGCAAAATTTCTTATAAATTTTCTATAATAATTACAAAATGCTACGAATCTTCGAACTTCATCAGAATTTTTTGGTATTGGATACAATTCAATTGTTTTATGCTTTGCTGGGTCTGTTTTAATACCATTTCTTGTAATTAGGTGACCTAGATATACTACTTCTGGTTTCAAAAAATGACATTTATTAGGATTCAGTTTAAGATTATATTTATTAAGTCGTTCAAATACATTTATGAGATTATCGTTGTGGTGTTTTAAACTACATCCAAAAACTATTATGTCATCGACATAAAGAAATGCTCTTGATTCTAAACCTGATAATGCTATGGTTAACATTCTTTGAAAACTATTGGATGAAATTTTTAGTCCGAATGGTAACCGTTTGAAATGATAATGTCCTTTTGCTGTTGAAAAGGCTGTCATATGTCTTGAGTTTTCATCTAGAGAAATTTGGTGAAATGAGCTTGTCATATCTAAAGTTGAGAAGTATCTAGCTCGTCCTAGTTGGTCTAATACGTCTTCTAATCTAGTTAATGGAAATTTGTCATTTACGATCTTTTTATTTAATTGTCTGAAATCAACTACTAATCGCCATTTTTTCGAATTATTGTCACTCTTTTTTGGTACTAATAATAAAGGTGAGTTGTATGCACTTGTTGAAGGTTCAATCAAGTCGTCATCTAATAATTTTTCAACTTGTCTATTTATTTCTTCATGTTGAGAGTGTGGTAGTCTGTAGTTCTTTATGTATACTGGTGTGTTGTCTGTTGATTGTAAATCTTGTGAGTAAAAATTGTTTACTGATAGTTGTTCATTGTCCAAATGAAAAATATTCTGATATTTTTCAAAAATTTTGAAAAGTGAAGTCTTTGCTTCATTGTCCATACCGTCAATATTGAGTATTTTTGTTAGTTCTTTCAGTCGTTGGTTGTCATTTGTATTTTGTTTTGATTGGATTCGTCTTACTATTGAATAATTTTTTAAAGGTTCCGTTCGAATGTCTACATTATCTATTATTGCTTCTTTATCGGTTGTGTTTAAAATTTTAATGTGACAGTGACCTATTGCAGGTGCAATTGAATTTCCTATAAAAATGCCTTCCTGTATTTCTTCACTTAAAATTACACTATCTTGGTTTAGCTTTAGATCTATAGCACATATTAACTCTGATCTTGGTGGTATATAAAATGTTCCTAGTTTTGATTGTTGGATGTTTATTGGTATAATTACTTCTTCTTCATCTATTGTCATTTTAATTGTGTGAGTTTCGTAATCGATAACGCACATATGTTGTTTAAGAAAATCTGTTCCAATTATTCCATCTGTGGCAATTGGAAAATCTGTGTCTACAACTTGAAAATAATGTTTCGTTATATTGTTTTCTATTTTTAATACTATTTCTGTTCCTCCTAATGATTTAACTTCTTCTTTTGTAATCTCTATTAATTTGCATGTGTCGTATGTTAAAATTTTCTGTTGTTCAGGTAAAACTTGTATTTTGCATATTGAAATATCTGCTCCTGTATCTATGAGAAATGTTAATTTGTTTTTTGAATTATTACATTCTACCGTTATATAATTAGTTAGTTTGTTTGTAATATTGAATATTTTTAATGGTTTCCCGGAGGTGCATTCCGTGTGTCCTCCGGGGCTTGTGCGTTTTCCGAAGCATTTACTATATTAACTCGTCTGTAACTTCCTTGAGTGTTCCTGTTGTTGTTATTATTTCTTGTATTTCTATTGAAATTTTGATAGTTTGAACCTCCTCTTTGATTGTTGTATGATGTTCTATTGTAATTGTTTTCGAAAGATCGATTGTTGTTAGTTTGGTTGTAATTTTGCCTAAAATTTCGATTATTTTGGTACCTATTTGAATTGAAATTAGTGTTTCTATTGTTAAATCTATTATAATTAAATTGTCTGTTGGAATTTCCTCTAAAATTATTATTCCTTGGAAAAACTCTGTTTATGTTTAAAAGTTGTGAAGCGTTGTTTTGATTTGAGTCGTTTTCTAGTTCTGATGCTATATTTACTGCATCTGTAAGTGTCTGTGGTTGTGCTGCATATACAGTCGATTTATACTTTTCATTCAAACCATTCTTAAAGACTGTGAGTGCATATTTGTCATTCATTTTCATTATAACTTGTTTTTCTGTCTCAGTCGCTGTTGTAGATAACTCTTTGATTTGCATATTGCTTAAATCGCTAATGAGTGTTAATATAATTTCATTAAAATTTTGTATTGAACCTTTTTGTGTCAAATTTGACAATGTTGTGTGGATAGTAGGAATACTTTTGTGACTTTTATACCTTCCTTCCAATTTTTCTGTTAGTTCAATGAAAGTTTTTGGTTCAGATACCGCGCAAATCGATGTTTTTACACTATTTGACAGTTTGACATTGCAAATGAACTCGATTAATGACTTTTTACCTTCTGTATTTAATCCATTATGGATTAATTCCGATATTTTTAAAAATGAAGATAGTTCTCTATATTGCCCATTAAATAAAGGTATTGCCTTAAGGGCCAATTCTAAATTAAAAGTAGTCATATTTACTTCTTGTTTGTTTTCTTTTGGATTTTCTGCTTTATTTTGCAACTGTTCTAGCAGTTGTTGTTTAATTTCTGTATATGTTTTATTGAATTCTATTTTCAATGCATTAGTATGTGATTCGTCGGTAGTGACAATAGCAAGTGATGCAAATTCTTCTTTATATTTTTCTATTGACTGTAATTTTTGTAGGATGGTCTCATAAGAGTATCCCCGTACCGAACTTTTCTTTAGATTTGTAAGTATAGCTAATAACTTTTCTATTACCGTCTCCATTTAATTATCTGTTTATTAATTTGCAAATTTGTCTATCATTCTTAATGTTTCTTCTGTAGTGTCAGGGTTAGTTAAATCGTTAATAGTTGGTGCCCTAGTCATACCTATATATTCCCAAAATCTAGTAAGAAATTGTAGTTCCTTAATTAGGTCGCGTGGTTTTGGTATTTGTAATACTTCATTAGTTTTTAAAGAATCTAGCGGATTTTTTTTTTCTATTTGTTCTTGCTTTCTTTTTTGAAAATTCATTGTGTTCATAGAATTTAAAAATGGCTTATTTACATTTATGATTTTATTCTTAATATTCGTAATTTTTATTTATACATTTATACTGTTTTTAAACTTGAGTTGATACATTTTTATGCAACTGCTTCTGTACATATTTCTTATAATAGCTATTTATTTTAAAAATCATTAATATTGTTAAAATTATTACTACTACATATAAAAGATTGTGGTCGGTCACCACGATGCTGCTGCTAGTAACATTATTTAATAAATTTGAATTTTCGGATTTCTTGCTTTCCGTATTTCCCATTATAAATTTAACTTATGAAATTTTTATCATTAATATTTTTCTTGCCTAAATTGTCGTTCTTTTAATTTCTCTAATTTTATTTGATTTTTAAAATATTGTTTCTTTTCTTTATCGTATGTGATGTTTGCTATGCGATGTAGCTCGGCTATCTTCTGTCTACTTCGCACTCGTCGTCCAGCTCGCTTCCTTTTTGCTGGTTTTGGTTCTTCTGAAATTTTACCTATTGTGTTCTGGTGTCTTCTCCGGTATTCTTCGATATTTATAGGTTTCGGACCAGCATCCTTAGGAGTTGGCTTGTATTGAGCTGCATTTACTGCTGTTGGCTCTGGTACGTACTCCTCTTGCTGTTGTTCCTTTACCAGATCCTCCCACTTTTTGAATATTTTGTTTATATTTTCTTGACTGTCAGTATTCATCTATATTTATTTTTTTTTTTTTTTTGTGGGGTCGTCCGCAGGATCGCCATGTAATGTTATTTGTTTTGAGAAAAAAATAATTAGTATAGTTTTAAAAGCTTACTAAGCTCTGTAGTGTTGGCTAAAAAGCCGCTCTTACATTGGTTTTGGTTTAGTTTATTTTGCAGCTAACCAAGCTACTTTTTAAGAAAAAAAGGAAAGACTTTTAAGTTTTTCTGTTTGTCTCTTTAAGAATCAGAATTATCGAATGCCTTTATTTTGGGATCGACTCTGCCTTTTATTGGCAAATCGATCACATTCCAATACATATTTCTGGAATTCTCTTTCCAGAAACTCTCTTACAAATATTTCTTACATTCTAATTGTAACATGTAAATATCTTAATTCTAAGTTCTCACCAATACATGAATCCCCATTCCTATTGGAATAATGAAAGAATTATGCAAACGCAGCATAATTCCTTTGTTACAAGCTTCTGCTTGGACTTTGAGTTTGCGAGCATTTACAATGTGTCAATGCTTCGCTTACTCATGACTTTGTTTACAAAAGTCTAAAGTTTCTGGCTGAGCGTGACTAAACGCTGCAGTGGGTCATTGGGTATTTTACAAACGTATACAAATGTATACAATGTTTATTAATGACTAAACTACATTGTGGTAGGTTAGTGTGTAAATTAAAGTGTGTGCAATAAGTACACTACACTATATATGCGTTTTTTGTAGTTGGTTAATGATCGTGTTGTTAGTTTTTTGTAATTTTGCTGTTGGATCCATCCTTATTGTTTTATATGTATTCTTATCTTCTAATAGTTGTTGCATTTTTTCTTTATATTCTTCTCTGTACATTATAACAGTTTTGTTACCCTTGTCTGCATTTGTAATTATGATCTCTTCTTTGTGTTGTCTTATAAACTTTTGGGTATTTTTGTATATTTTAAGTATGAATTTTTCTTTTGTTGTGTTTTTAATTTTCCTTTTATATGTTGCTATTTGGTTTGTAATTTTTTATCTGGTCACCTCTTTTTCCCTGTCTTCTTCAATTGTTTGAATGCATTGTTCTATGTCTGCAATTATGTATATTGGGGAGAAATTATCTTTGTTGATTGGGAGAGCAAACTTTTTTCCCAGAGAGAACAGCCATTTGCTCTCCTCAGGGAACTGTATATTAGTCTTGTTGATAAACCATCTCATGGTATAATAACCCAGGTAGACTTATTAGAGTTGAGTTCCTAGAATTCGAACTGCCTTTGCTGTCAAACTCTGCGCTGATATTGCCACATCTTGAATTTTGTGGGAAAAAGTAATTGGGTTGGGATTTTATAATGGGCCAAAGGGATAAAAATAATATGATAACAGAGCAACCTTACATAGTTTTTGTTTATTTTCGATAATTAACTACACTAAATTTTTAGATTCCAATAATATATTATATAACAAAGCATTATTGCAATATTTTGATACAAACACAAACTATGGTTTTATTAGCACGCTTTGATATTCATACATACCGCACTTGTATGCAACGTAATAATAAAGAAATTTAATGAACAGAAGAAAGTAAACTATAAAATTAAAAAGAGGAAGCTTTTGACTACAATGATAACACGTAAAAGTGAACTTTCTTTAATCTTTCTTGTGCTTTCTATAAATTCTCAGAAACTTTGCTTATCTTTATTAATTTTGGGACTCCCCTTATTAAGAGAACAACTAGCCTTGCCCTCCTTTCTCTCGCTTTAAGAAATTGACGAAAACTTTTTTGTTCTTAAAATCACTCATCTCTGATTGAGTGCTAAATTATTCGCTTAACTGTACTACAGTACTAAATTAAACGCTTAATTCATATAAATTTATTGTACTATTTTTTGTTCTTAATTTATATATCTATTATAATTCCATATATTATTAAAACATTTTCTTCTGAAAACTCGGATTTTTGCTTAAAGATATGGCAGCACCGTATTTTGACAGCAAAGTTATGCCAACTTTTGCTGTCATTCTTATAAGTCTACCTGGGTTATTATACCATGAACCAGCTGTCGTTGAATGTGAATCCTAAGTTGTGTAGGTATTCTTCTCTTAGATTTTGCATCTTAGTAGAATGTGTCTGTTGTGTTTGTGATAATATGTGTTTGTATGACATCGTTTGTTTTTTTGTAAAGGTTGTATATTCTTCGTCGTTGAGTGTAGCTTTCATGTTTAGTTCACACGATAAATATTTTATCTTAAACATTTTAATTGGTGGATTAATTAAACTGTGGACACTATTAAACACGATTTTGAAAAAACACAACATAAATTTCTGTCGAAAATTCTAAACTTGGAAATAACACAAACAAATATCCAATTAAAATGTTTAAGAAAAAATATTTATCATGCTGAACTAAACATGAAAGCTACACTCAACGACGAAGAATATACAACCTTTACAAAAAAACAAACGATGTCATACAAACACATATTATCACAAACACAACAGACACATTCTACTAAGATGCAAAATCTAAGAGAAGAATACCTACACAACTTAGGATTCACATTCAACGACAGCTGGTTTATCAACAAGACTAATATACAGTTCCCTGAGGAGAGCAAATGGCTGTTCTCTCTGGGAAAAAAGTTTGCTCTCCCAATCAACAAAGATAATTTCTCCCCAATATACATAATTGCAGACATAGAACAATGCATTCAAACAATTGAAGAAGACAGGGAAAAAGAGGTTACCAGATAAAAAATTACAAACCAAATAGCAACATATAAAAGGAAAATTAAAAACACAACAAAAGAAAAATTCATACTTAAAATATACAAAAATACCCAAAAGTTTATAAGACAACACAAAGAAGAGATCATAATTACAAATGCAGACAAGGGTAACAAAACTGTTATAATGTACAGAGAAGAATATAAAGAAAAAATGCAACAACTATTAGAAGATAAGAATACATATAAAACAATAAGGATGGATCCAACAGCAAAATTACAAAAAACTAACAACACGATCATTAACCAACTACAAAAAACGCATATATAGAAATAGGACAAAAAAGAAAACTTATGTGCTCTGCAGCAACAGCACCAAGACTTTACGGACTCCCAAAAATACACAAAGTCAATACACCACTAAGACCAATCTCATCATCGATTAACGTTCCATGCTACGAACTGTCCAAACACATAGGTGGAATTTTAAAAAATTTTATATCAGACAAATACAACATTAAGAACGCATTTGAACTAAAAGAAAGAATAAAAGACATAAAATTGGTGAAAAGAGACATATTAGTGTCTTTTGACGTAGTGTCTTTATTTACGAATATACCAATTTATCACGCAATCAAACAAATATTAAACTCATGGACAAAGATAGAACAACACACAAAAATTCCCAAACAACAATTCACAAGAATACTGAATTTCTGTCTAACAGAAAATAACTATTTTATGTTTAACGACAAAATATATAAACAAATTTTTGGAATGCCAATGGGCAACCCACTATCACCGACCATAGCAGACATTATACTTGACAAACTTTTAGACAACACACTAGACGAGTTAAAAAAACTAAATATCGAAATTAAATGCTTAGTCAAATATGTAGACGACATTTTCGCAGTAATAAAAGAAGTTGATAAAGACATTATATTAGAAAAATTAAATAAGTTTCACGACAAATTAAAACTTACGATAGAATTAGAGACCAAAAAGAAACTACTATACATAGACACAGAATTACATAGAATTGAAGACAAAATCATCTTAAATTGGTACACAAAACCATTATCATCGGGACGAATGATAAATTTCAACTCCACACAACCACTAAAACAAAAAATCAATGCAGCTAACAATCTCATTAATAAGGTGTTAGAAATAAGTCACAATAAATTTAAGGCAGAAAACATGTTGAAAGTGAGATCCACATTAAAAATGAATAACTACCCAAATTACCTAATTAACAACCTAATAAACAATAAAATACACAGTGTGGTGTACACTCATTGTACAATCATTTTACTTTTCCACAAAAACATCACACAATACTTTTGTAAGAAAAATAACCGAAAATATGTATGACCAAGAAAAGAAATTCTTCCAATATTGTTTTTCATGTCAATGACACACATGAACATTATGACACACACGTATGGTAAAGAAATGCTAACATTTCATACGTATACCCAAATACCTACAGCGAAGTGAAACATGAGTATTTCACTTGCTGCACATGCAGTTCATTGCTCAGGTGCTTGACCGTACTTATTGGTGACAATGGCAAATCAAATTTCTTTTATTTCTTTCTATTTTTGATATGTCAAATATCATAAATGGGGAAATGCAATTTGTTTAAAATTGATGACTAAATGCATTTGTAACATGAACAAAAGGTTGAACACCATGTTACATTGGGCATTTTGGATATACGAATGAAATGCAAGATGTGTCAGATAATTTGTAAATTAGTATATAAGTTGGAAAATTTGAAATAAAAAATCAGTCTCAGTTTGATACTAGAACTTTCCTGTCTTGTCATTTTACTGAACTCAAAAAGGGCATTAATTGCTCGTCTGCCGAGTTTTAAAGCCTCGCTCTACAAACCAAGGCTTTCTATTGCATTAGTCGCGGTATAATACTAATGCAATAGTAATAGAATTTAAAACACCTATGAAAATATATCATATGGCGATCCTGCCCCATAACTTAACTGAAATCTTCCTGTTTTTAAAGAAAAATAAAATTTTTATTTTTAACAAACCTTTTTAATGGACAAGGAATTCCACAAGATTTTTAACAGCTTGGTAGACAAGATAGCAGAAGAGGAATATAACCCCGCTGAAGGTATAGAAATTCAAGCACCACCGTACGTTCCTACACCAAACCATTGCGTACCCAAGCCGATAACAATAGAGCAATACTTGGAGAGGAATAAAAGAAAACTACAACGTCCTGTGGAACCAAAACCGGCAATCATCAAGAAGAAATCAAAAGGCGGAAAAAAGAAACGCCTGAACAGAGAAAAGGCCGAATTAAGACGACTAATAGGACTCAGCAGCGGACCGCAAAAGAAGCTATTTTTCGAAAAACTAAAAGAATTAGAAAAACCTACACAAAAATAATATTATAATGGGATGGTGGAGCAAAGTCAGCAACGCAATTCTGATAGCGATTGCAGGATACGAAGTGGGCGCCAACACCAATAAACCAAAAGAAATTAGAGGAGAATATTGGACTACACTAATAATAATCATCTTCCTACTAATCCTAATTATAGGTATTAAAAAATTAAACGCATATTACAAAAATTATGTCAATAAAAAAGTGAATAACACTATTGCTTGAATAATGAAAAAAAAAATCAATATGAATTGTAAATGGACCAACTAATAGATAGTTTAGCCAAAATTATAACGAATCTTAGAAAATCGGGTAGTAAAGGATACACTAGCAGAACACTAATTTTAAAATTAGAAGAAGTAGAACTCATCAACAAACAATTCATAGAATTTAGCATAACCAGGGAAATAAAAGAAGGACATACAAAAACATTTTATAAGTATTTTGAAAAAGCGAAAACACTATTACAGCAAAAACTAGACACATTAGAAACGATCCCAACTCACAGCATGTCAGAGACGGAAAATTCTAACGCAAACCCAACTCCCCAAGTTTCAAGATCAACTCCTAATTCTGTCACAATGGCATCATTTAACTTAGAGCTATCGTTAAAAAGTATACCAGAATTTTCTGGAAATTTCAAAGATCTCACTTCATTTTTAAAGATAGTCGAAATAGTATATAACTCATTAACATCTGATGCAAAAACTCAGCTAATAGATTTTGTTGTTCACGTAAAATTATCACCAAGTGTAAGAACAGCAATAAGTGCTAGTGAAACAAATGATTTCAACGCTCTTAAAAATTCCCTACAGTCAAGATACAAGCCCACAAAAACAATAGCTCAAGTACAGCTAACATTGAGCAAATTCATACAAAAGAATATGAAGGTACAAACGTACAATGAAAAACTCTTAGAATTAATCGCGGAACTAAATGAGTTGCAAATAAATGAAATTCCTCAATGCAACGCGATACAGAAAAACACCATAATTTCGCTCAATAACACCTATGCATTAAACATATTTAAAAATGGTCTTAATGCAGACATTAAACCCACAATATTTGCGTCTAAGCCTAAAGATTTGAATGAAGCCGTACAACTTGCAATAGAACTAGAAAAAGACTTTGCTAGTAATGAAAATCAAGTATTATATTTTCGTAATGGAAACAATTCAAATAAGCGGAATAATAATAACAATAATAAAAACAATAACTATAGAAATAATAATTATAACAGAAACAGCATTTCGAATCGCAATAATAGAAATTCGAATTATATCAATAACAATAACAGAAATAATCATAGAAATAATAATAATAGAAATAATAATAACTGGAATGATAATTACCAGAATAATAACCGTTACAACAATGGACAAAACAACAATAATAATGGTAGACGAAACCGAAATGGTAATAACAACAATAATAATTATAATAGAAATAGCGTACATATAGTTCAGGAAAACTCCGAAGGCCCGGAGATGAAAAATCAAATTTAAAACTTTCATCCTCCGGAGCAGAATTGAGTAAAATTTTTTCTATTTCTAAAAACACTACTAATTATATACAATTAGACATAGGCACAAAAACTAGCTTAACATTTTTAATAGATACAGGGGCTGATATTTCATTATGTAAATTAGGTGAATTAAATGAAGACCTTTTTATTGAAAAAGAACAATCGTGTTCATTTTCTGGTATAACAAATGAAAGTGTAAAATCTATTGGAATCGCAGAATTAAATTTTAATTTATATGAATTCGAATCAAAACACAATTTTCACATAGTCAATGATAATTTTCCAATACCAACGGACGGAATCTTAGGGAGAGATTTTTTCACAAGATTTTTATGCAAAATTGATTACGAAACATTCACGATCTCATTAACTTTACAAGAAACAGAGATTACAATTCCCATGAAATCTAAAATACATAGAGACTACTACATTAAAATAGAAAAACGATCCGAGCTAATATATCCGATACAATTAAATATAACAGAAGATAGCATTATTCTAAGTAAAGAATTGGAGCCAGGAATTTTTGTAGGAAATACAATAGTTCCAGGAAAAGGCATTAGTCATGTTAAATTTCTAAACACAACAGATAAAGATGTAATATTAAAAAATATTAATTTTGAAATAGAACCATTAAGGAACTACGTTTTTCTCACTAAATCGGAAAATCACAATAAACAAAACAATAAAGACCGATTTAGCAAACTATTACAATTGTTCAAAATTGACAATAATGACACTAGAGCAACAGATGAGTTGATAAAAATTTTTAAAGACTATCAAGACATATTTCACCTAGAAGACGAAGTTTTAACAGCAAACAACTTTTATACACAACATCTTAATTTAACCGATAAAACACCAGTTTACATTAAAAACTATAGACTTCCTCAAACTCAAATAGAGGAAATCAATCAACAAGTTCAAAAACTACTTGATGACGATATAATTGAACATTCAACCAGTCCATACAACTCACCATTACTTGTTGTACCTAAGAAAAACGATGGAGACAAAGATAAATGGCGACTTGTAGTAGATTTTAGACAATTAAATAAGAAAATAGTCAATGACAAATTTCCTCTAACGAGAATTGAAGATGTATTAGATAAATTAGGAAGAGCAAAATATTTTTCAACTCTAGACATGACAAGCTCATTTCATCAAATTAACTTAGATAAAGAATCAAGAAAACCAACAGCATTTTCTACATCTAACGGTCACTATCAGTTTAAACGACTACCTTTTGGTCTAAAAATTTCATCAAATAGTTTCCAACGTATGCTAACAATAGCACTTTCAGATCTCGATAGTAAAGCATTTTTATATGTAGATGACATCATAATTTTTGGATGTAGTTTGAAACATCACAATGACAATCTGAGACAAGTCTTTGAACGTTTATCAAAATTCAATTTAAAATTAAACGCAAAAAAATGTGTATTTCTAAGGTCAGAAGTTGTTTATTTAGGTCATCTAATAACAAAAGAGGGTATTAAAACGGACCCAGCAAAACACAAAGCAATTCAAAATTATCCGATACCTAAAGATTCGGACGAAGTAAAACGATTTGTAGCTTTCTGTAATTACTATAGACGTTTCATAAAAGATTTCGCTAAAATTACAAAATGTCTTAATGATCAAACAAAAAAAGGGAAAATATTTGAATGGACAGACGAATGTCAGCAAACTTTTGACATATTAAGACAAAAATTAATTAGTTCTCCAATATTGCAATATCCAGATTTTCAAAAACCATTCATTTTAACGACAGATGCTTCAAATTATGCTTTAGGTGCAATCTTATCACAGGGGGAAATGGGAACAGATTTGCCAATAACCTATGCAAGCAGAACTTTGAATAAACACGAAATTAATAAACCCGTAATAGAAAAAGAATTACTTGCTATACATTGGGGCATTGAATTCTTTAGACCATATTTATATGGTAGAAGATTTATAGTAGTAACTGACCACAGACCTCTCGTTTCACTCTTCACACATAAAAACCCCTCTTCCAAACTAACTAGAGTACGGATTGATTTATCAGACTACGACTTTGAAATTGTATATAAAAAAGGAAAAATTAATACAAATGCTGATGCATTGTCTAGAATTAAGATAGATTCCGATATGCTGAAAAACATGATTCCAGTAGAAGACTATTATACCAAACCAACAAAAATCTTAGCAATTACACGTGGAATGAATGCAAAGGGTAAAACAACTGAAAACAACTCAGATAAGAAAGACATATCTCAAAACGAAAAATATACGAATATATGGGAATGTACTTCATTACAAGATATTAAAAATGTGCACAAATTGAAATTTATAATTAATACCAGTATAAATACGAAAAGCAATGGTACCATTGAATGTATAAATAATAGCTATCATATGAATATTAGTGATGATCTTGCAAAATACGTTTTGTTTCTAGAGAAGCTGATAATCTATATGCATAAGCAGAATATTAAAGATCTCGCATTAGCTAGCGACGATGAAATTTTCAAACTGATATCAATAGAATATATGAAAAGAATTTATGATGAGGTATACCAAAGATTGATAAAATCTAAAAAATATAAGAACCTTAACTTGAATATCATCTTGTATAAACCTTTGCAGTACATTAAAAGTAAGAAATTACAAAATAAATTGATCGAAGAATTCCATAGCTCACCATTGTCAGGACACTTAGGCATTCGAAAAACTGTACTAAGACTCAAACAAAGATATGTTTGGAAAAATATGAGAAAAATGGTTAGAGATTACGTTGTGAATTGCGATAAATGCTTAAGAAATAAGCAAACGAAACATATTAAGGAAGAAATGAATATCACTGAAACCCCAAGTACTAGTTTTGAAATAATAGAAATAGATACAGTAGGACCATTAAGAATTTCAAACAATTATAGGTATATATTAACAATGCAGTGCGAACTAACAAAATATGTTGTAGCATACCCTATAGAAACAAAGGAAGCAAAGAATATAGCTAAAACTCTAGTAGAACAGTTTATTTTGAAATATGGTTGTTTTAAAGTATTAAAATCGGATAGAGGCACTGAATTCAAAAACGATTTAATGAATGAAGTATGCAAATTATTAAATATAGATCAAAAATTCTCAGCACCATATCACCATCAATCTATAGGAACGCTAGAAAGAAATCACAGGGTACTAAATGAATACATGTTAAATTTTGCAGAAGATTTAGAATGGGACAAGTGGATACCTTATTATACATTTGCGTATAATACCACACCTCATGTTAACAACAATTATTCTCCATACCAGTTGATTTTTGGCAAATTACCAACTCTGCCATCGGACGCACTTTGCACTAATACTAAAGTTTATAATTTAGAAAATTATGCTAACGAACTTAGGACTAGGATTAAGAGAGCATTAGATAACGCTAAAAATTTAATAAATATAGCAAAAGAAAAATCGAAATTAGAATATGATAAAAATATTATAAAAAGTTCTTTTGATATAGGAGACTTAGTACTAGTAAAACTAGAAAGTAGAAAGAAAAATCAGAGTCCCTACATTGGTCCATATAGAATACTGGAAAGACAAAATTGTAATTCAATATTAGAAATAAATAATAAAGAAAGAGTATTCCATAATAACTCATTAAAATTGTATAAAAAAAAAAAAAAAAATTGTAAAATAAAATAGATATATATATTCTTAATATAAATAAAATAAGAACGTATCAGACACATTCTCATTTACAATACATATTATATGCATTAACTATATACATAAAAAAAAAAAAAAAAAAAAAAAAAAAAAAAAAAAAAAAAAAAAAAAAAAAAATTCAATACTCTTAATTTGTATTCAGATTTAAATTTATTCAAAATCTCATAAATTTTATCTTAAGGGTAAGGGTGTGGTGTACACTCATTGTACAATCATTTTACTTTTCCACAAAAACATCACACAATACTTTTGTAAGAAAAATAACCGAAAATATGTATGACCAAGAAAAGAAATTCTTCCAATATTGTTTTTCATGTCAATGACACACATGAACATTATGACACACACGTATGGTAAAGAAATGCTAACATTTCATACGTATACCCAAATACCTACAGCGAAGTGAAACATGAGTATTTCACTTGCTGCACATGCAGTTCATTGCTCAGGTGCTTGACCGTACTTATTGGTGACAATGGCAAATCAAATTTCTTTTATTTCTTTCTATTTTTGATATGTCAAATATCATAAATGGGGAAATGCAATTTGTTTAAAATTGATGACTAAATGCATTTGTAACATGAACAAAAGGTTGAACACCATGTTACATTGGGCATTTTGGATATACGAATGAAATGCAAGATGTGTCAGATAATTTGTAAATTAGTATATAAGTTGGAAAATTTGAAATAAAAAATCAGTCTCAGTTTGATACTAGAACTTTCCTGTCTTGTCATTTTACTGAACTCAAAAAGGGCATTAATTGCTCGTCTGCCGAGTTTTAAAGCCTCGCTCTACAAACCAAGGCTTTCTATTGCATTAGTCGCGGTATAATACTAATGCAATAGTAATAGAATTTAAAACACCTATGAACATATATTATAACAGTTTAAGAAATAAAAAAAACATACAATCCACAGAAGAGCAATCTGGCCACCCTAAACAATTCTTTAGCATAAACTACATTCCCAAACTAACAGAAAGCAAACAACTACACACAACAATAAAAAGAGAAAATACAACATTCGCACACAAATCAAACGAAACACTTGAAAAGTTATTCACTAACACCAAAGACAAAATAAACAAATTAGAAAAAAACAACATTGTAACATATATGAGATCAGCTGCAAAGGGAGAGTAGAGATTATTTATTTGCATTTAAAAAAATATCACTACCAAAACAGCCCAAATTTAAACAAAATAGTAAAAAACTGAATTGGTCAAATTACATATTGTCAAATCTATTTCCATTGACCATCTCAAACCAGCATACACTAATAACAAATTACAGATACCTGACATAACTCATTCAAATACACCCATTCAAAAAAAAGTAACCTTTAACATAGTATAAATGTTTAATTGGAGGGGGAGTATTTGTAGTGCATATATATATAAAAAAAAAACTGTAATTTATCTTACTTTATATTAAAGTTCTTGATTTTGATACGAAAAAAATTTTGTACTTCAAAAATTTTCATTTTGAAAATTAGAATAAAAAATTGCGTTTGCAATTATTATAGGAGATTTATCCCAAATTTTTCATACCATTCCTTACATTTATCCCAATTAACACGCAAAAACGCTTAATTTTTTTGGTCCGATTCATGCGAAAAGGCATTTACTTATTTAAAAAATTATCTTTTAAAGCCTCCTATTCGTCAATACCCGAATTTCAATAAACTATTCTGCATAACTACTGATGCTAGTAAGAATGCATGTGGAGCGATACTGTCTCAAGAATATGATGGTGTTCAACTTCCAGTAGCATATGCGTCAAGAGCATTCACGAAAGGCGAATGTAATAAAGCAGTAATAGAACAAGAGCTAATAGCCATCCACTGGTTAATCAATTATTTTAACCATATGTATATGGAAGAAAGTTCATGATAAAAAGTGACCACAGACCACTGACATATTTATTTTCGATGAAAAACCCTTCACCAAAATTAACACGAATACGTCTAGACCTAGAAGAATATGACTTTGAAATTGAATATATAAAAGGCAAAGATAATTGCGGAGCAGACGTATTATCACGAATAGGTTTTGAACAACCCAGTTGGCTGTTTCCTTAAGGATTCATGGAGGATTAATGCACGAAAATTGCCCATCGCCGACGAAACTTACGGAGTCGCCCATACAATTCATGCAGGAAAATTTCATATAAGTGTCCAAAATTTCGTGGACGAAACTTTAAAAGAAAAATGTAGAAAATTTCGTCAACGAAAGCAAGAGGAAAATATGCAGCAAATATCGCCAAGGAAATTTAAAGGAGATTTCGGCAACGAAATAAAATAGGAAATATAAAAGAAATTTCTGCAACGAAAAGATAAAGAAAAATTCGTCAACGACAGCAAGATGAATTTTATTTTTTATTTTTAACCTAAAAACATGTATAAGAAAATTAAAATATAAATAACTTATGCATTTATAAGATTAAATCCACTGTTTGTTAGTAAACGTAACATAAAAGTCTGAGCAGGATTTTTTTTTACTTCAAATTTTATTTTGTTACACTTAAGCACAACTTTTATTATGAACATTTGTTTGATAATGAATCAGCGTTTCTAGCTTGGTGCTGTTTCTACCTGTTTCAGCAACCAGCGTTGCAAGCCGTAAGGCCACAAGTCGGTAAAAGAAAATTGTAAGAAAGTTCGTTAGTAAATCATTGAAAGGTGTGAAAATTCTTCTCGGATTCATAGACGATTATTCGTTAAGGGATTTCAGGCCTACGGGGAAATTAAAAAAATTAGAAATAACATCAACCAAATATTAAAAGTCACAACTAGATCAAAAACGAAAGAAAAGATAACTGTCTCAGATAAACAATTAACTCTACAAGATAAAAGAAAATTAGAACAACCAAGAGCTTATGAAATACTTAATTTTGACGAAGTAAAAAAAGTAGTTCGCCTAAAATTCAATCTAACAAAAAAAAAAAACACCAAGGTGTTACTTAAAACATGGAAACAGAATTTTAGAAAATTTTAAATTAAATGAATTTATTATTAATGGAAAAATCGATTTAGGTCAATTTTTTCCAAGGTTAGAAAGAATAGCCAATAATAAAAAAATTAAAAAGTTGCAATTTTCATTAAATGATGATATATTTAATAAGATTTGAATCGAAGATTTCAAAAAAATTGCGAACGGTATAATAAAACATATACAAATTGCGTCAACGCCAAAAATAAAATATACAGTGACTCAAAAAATTGATCGCATGTTCAGGAATTTCTTACAAAACAAATATTACAGGAAAACGAAAAAATGGATTATGAAAAGATTATATATTTTTACAAACTTAATTTTTCTTAAATAAAAAAACACATTATTTTTTTAATTTTTCAGAATTTGTAGTAAAATAAATTAGAAAAATTAATTAAACATATTCGATCAATTATTTGAGTTTAAAAGTTAATATTTTGTGTAGCCTCCGCGTGCTTTCAAAACAGCATTTATTCTTCGTGGCATGGTTTCCACCAAATTTTTGCATAAATCCTGTGACAGTACATTCCATTTTATCTGGACTTTTTGCCAGATATCATCGAGTGTTCGTGGCGCACATTCACCATCCCTCAATCCGCGTTTAAGCTCCACCACAAGTGCTCAATCGGATTTAAATCAGGTGATTGCAGTGGCCAGTCCAAGACGTTTATAGAATTTTCCTGGAACCACATTTTTGTTATTCTAGCCGTATGTTTTGGATCGTTGTCTTGCTGGAAAATCGATTCCTCCAAAACAACTCCGAACATATCCAAATTTTGGAAAAGGTTTGCTTTCAAAATATTAATATAGTCCTGTGCTGTACTTTTTCCTGCAATTTTATGACACTTTACAACTTCAATCCAAGTCATACACCCCCACAGCATTATTGAGCCTCCTCCAAATTTCACTGTTGGCTGAACATGTCTACTGGATAATTTTCCACCTTTTTTTGTCTAAGTCCACTGCCTCCCATCAGACCCATATTTGTTAATTTTAGTTTCATCGGACCATATAACCTTGTTCCAATCGTCAATGCTGTAACTTTTGTACTTACGGGCAAATTTGAGCCGCAATTTCTTATAGCGATTAGACAATAAGGGTTTCTTTACCTTAAAGCGACCTTTAAAATCATTTTTTCCTAGAAGATTTTTAATTGTTTCGTGCAAAACATGAATGACGTCATTTATTTTCAAGCATTTATTTATTTCAACAGCATTATCGTGTACCCCATGTGTAATTTGATGTATTATTCGACGCCTTAATAAATTTGATATAATGGGTTTTCGTCCAGCGCAGTTCTTAATCGTCAAATTTTCACATTGAGCGCGAACTTTGCTAACTGTTGAAATGGAGCACTTTACAGATAGAGAAATTTGCCTATGAGAAACACCCTCACGCAAGAAATGTTCAATTTGCTTAAACTTTTCAGGTGATATTGCTTAAATCTGAAAGATTTTTCAAATAATTACATTTTGTAGTTACAAACTTAAAAACTAGTTTAGTTTTACCTTAAATAAACAAGTCTCACTAAAATCAAAGTTAATGACCACATTCAATAAAATAGTTTCGAAGTTTGGTTATTCTTTTATTATTTTTTAGCAAACTCAAAAAATTGATCGAATGAACTTTTAGTGTTTCCAGTCCAACACTTAAATAAGCACTGAAATTTTTTAAATATATTACTGCCAAATGAGAATAATAATATAACAAAATTAATAACCGTTACTTTTACAGTAGTGGCTTTAATAATTTGTACACAATCTACTGCTACACGCACTGCTTACACACATGCGATCAATTTTTTGAGTCACTGTATATCCACAAACGAAGAAAAATATGAATTAATGAAAAAAATCCATGACGATCCCGTATTTGGTGGCCACCCGGGTATCACAAGACTACTAAAAATATGGAGAAAGTCATACTATTGGAAAGATATGACAAAAGACATTACTAAATATGTTAACAGTTTTAAACCATGTCAACTTAATAAATCACTGTCTAAAACGAAGAAAAAGTTATCAATCATTCCGACACCTTCAAAAGCTTTTGATACAGTACTAATTGACACTATAGGCCCATTTATAAAATCTGATAGGAAAAAATGAATACGCAGTCACTGCAGCATGTGATTTAACTAAATATTTAATAACAATACCAGTTACAGATAAATCAGCAAAAACAATAGCTAAAGCAATAGTCGACAACCTTATTTTGATTTACGGCCTTATGAAACAAATTATTACAGATATGGGTATGGAATATAAAAATGGAACTTTACAAGAGGTCTGTCAACTTTTAAGTATAAAAAAAAATAACATCAACAGCATACCATTACGAGACATTAGGTACCATTGTTCCTTCCCATCGAACATTCAATCAATACGTTAGATCATACATTTCACTAAATAAAACAAACTGGGAAGTGTGGCTTAAATAGTTTACTTATTGCTACAACACCACACCTTCAACTACACATGGTTACTGCCCATATGATCTAGTATTCGGAAAAATTCCAACGTCTTTCGATTTTCTTACTCAAAACAAAGAAGACTCAATATATGATATAGCTTTCTATAACAAAGAAGTGAAATATAGACTACAGATAGCACAACAAAGAGCCTTACAGTTAATTAAAAAAGCTAAGTTAACCCAAAAACAAAACTATCCAAACCACCAATCCACTAAAACTGACAATAAATGACTTAGTATTATTAGAAAATAATGCAGGTCACAAATTAGAAAACATGTTTAAAGGTCCGTATAAAGCTAAGCAAATAGACGACTTTAACAACTGTACGTTAATAGATGAAAATAACAAATTAATAGTAGTACTCAAAAGTAGACTACGACGATATAAATCATAGCTATTAGATTATATATAGTTAATATTATTTTCAATACTTACTTAACTTTAATTACGTTCGAACGTTAATTTTAAGACATAATTCTTATTATTAAAACGATAACATAATTAATAACTAAAATTGTGAATACGTTTATACTATATTTTCAAATATTTTAATAATTAATGTATACAGAATGATCCTTAACGTTGTAAGATCATTCTTTTTCAGAAAGAGAAATGTAGTGATATCCGCAAACGTTCCCACACTTTCTGTTAACAATGCACTTGCAGTTTTCGCACATTATCTATTCCCACAGTTTATGCTTACAGAGCACTATTATGAATGCGCGTGTGGCTCTCAGCGTATGCGGTACTCACTACTTTCTCTCTCTATCTCTCTCTCTATAAGTTTGTAAGTTTAACATAAGTTTAATTTTAATAATAAAGTCAGTCGGAGTTTGAGCTCCACAAAAATACACCGTGTTTTAATGCATGACAGCACTATATTCTACAAAAGTATTATGCCGCTGGCGTATGCTGATGATATCGATATTATTGGCCATAATACGCGCGTAGTCAGTGCAGCATTCTCCCGATTAGCGAAAGAGTCGAGTTGAATGGGTCTCGCAGTGAACGCAGATAAGACGAAATACCTAGTGTCAACAAATAAACAGTCCCAGCGTCTTGGAAACCACGTCACTGTTGACAACCTCTCCTTCAAGGTTGTTAAGGACTTCGTCTACCTGGGATCCAGCATTAACTCTTTCAACGATGTCAGTATTGAGATATAACGAAGGATAACTCTTGCCAACAGGTGTTACTTTGGGCTAAGTAGGCAATTGAGAAGCAGAGCCCTCTCTATAAGTCACTAATCATGCCCGTCCTATTGTATGCAGCACAAAGCTGGACGTTGAGCAGTTCTGATGAAAAGACTCTGGGAGCCTTCGAGAGAAAGATCCTTCGTAAAATCTTCGGTCCAATCTTCGTCAATGGCGAGTACGGAATTCGTTGGAACCACGAGCTGTATGGGCTGTACGCTGACATCGACATAGTTAATCGAATTAAAATCGAGTGGGTCCGCTGGCTAGGTCATGTTGAGCGAATGGAAAACGACGCTCCAGCGAAAAAAAAATTCGATTCGGTACCCGGTAGTGGTCAACGCAGAAGAGGACGCCCACATCTTCGTTGGAAGGATCAGGTGTTGGATAACCTGACCACGCTTGGTGTTTCCAACTGGTGCCAGCAAGCGAAGAACAAAAATGGCTGCCGCAATTTCTTATACGAGGTCAAAACCGACCTACGGTTGTAAGCGCCAGATAAGTAAGAAAGTAAGTAATGTCCTGTGTGAAGGATATTCGATGCTAAAGTTGTAATCGAGATGGCACAGTACTTTTGATTGGTACCCAATAGTTTTAATTTTGGTGATATTAATTATAGTGTTAACGCATTCCGTATATTTGGCGAAATAATAATTATCATAATTTTTGCATATGCATTTTCTTCTTTTTGAAAAATGTATTCTTGAATGCAATTTTTTAACTTTTTCGAAAACATTAATATAAGATATTATATCTCGGGTATCAGAAATTAGAAACAAAACTTTTCTCAATTTGGATTCTTCAAACATTTCTGAAAAAAACTCTGTCTAAAAGTTTTAATTTAAAATACCACCTTAAGGCCACGATTTTATTTTCTACTTTGATATTTTTTAATGAAATTGTTAAATTTCATGTTAGGAAGTATTTTTTTTTAAGTATCAAAATTGAAAATAAAATCGTGGCCTTAAGCTGGTATTTTAAATTAAAACTTTTGGATAAGGTGTTGTTTAGAAATATTTGAAGAATCCAAATCGAGAAAATTACCGTGGGTAACATTTCTGGTACCCAAGATAGAAAATCTTATATTCATTTTTTGGAAAAAATTAAAAAATTGCATTCAAGTATACATTTCTCAAAAATAAGAAAATGCATATCACGAATTCCAGGAAAAAGTCAACCTCATAGGTCAAAAATCAAATTGTAAAGAGAGAAGAGAAACTATATAGAATATATTCTATCGAATTCAGACAACACGTTTTAAGTTGAATTTTGCAAGATAACGGTAGTTTTTCTGTGTTTTTTTTACTTTCGCGTGGTGAATAAGCTGAGCGGAAATTTTGCAGTTTTATTTTGATATTTGCCGTGAGGGCGTGCGCTGTTTATTACAACAATTAAAAAAAAAATATTTGCTTCAAATTTTTTAATATTTTCCTAATAATCATACATATATATGTATAAATAATTATCAACGACATACCGTGGTAAGAGCAGTTAAATAAATTAAGAAAATATGTAGCATGTGCGTGACAATATTGATATATGTTTCAATGCAGACTCTAATATAAGAAATTTTTTGCGGAAAATGCTGTTATGTGTGGATATTGAGATGGCAAACCAGATTGAAAAACTTTTTTTTTACTATTTCCATTGAAAAAAATTCCACGCGTTTCGCACATGCTACACTTTTTTCTATACAACAACACTACGGGGTCGTTCATAAATTACCAATTTAGAGGGGAGGAGGGGCTTGAAAATGTATTACGATTAGTAATGATATGGGGGTGTCTCATACATATATAGCAAAGTGACCAAAAATAAAACAACTCGAAAAAATTGAAATTAATACACCCTTCATTTAAAAAATCCATCCTTACATCTGCATTAGACGGTCGAACGTCTAAATTGACGATTAACTATTGACAAGTGTCAATATGAATTCTCATAAGTGAGTTTTATTTAATTTAACCCTTAAATGCCCAGTGTATCTTTTTGGATACAACCGAGAAAATAAGCTATTTATTTTAAAATATTGCAAAAATTAAAATGCTGGATATGTAGTTTCACTCAGAAAATTTCAAATATAAAACAAAAATTTAATTATTGGCATAACTTTGTTGGTTTGGGAAATATTGACCGTCAAATTAAAAAGTTTTTTCATTTTACGGAAAGTTCGGTTTTTGACATGAAATACCTTTTAAACTATTAACAATTTTAGAGTATCATTTAACAAACAAATTTAGAGTTATCATAAAAAGAATCGTTTTCCACGTTTTGCCTTGAACTCCTACAACCAAGCTGATTGATGGTATACGTCAGAATGCCCACTGTATCTTTTTGGATACAACCATGTTTTCTTTAAACAAAAATTTTTTCTAAAAAAAATAAAAACGGGGTCGTGTTCAGGGGATCATTTAGCACAACATAATTTTAATGATATCGGTGTTGTTGGGCATTTAAGGGTAAAAATAAATCGGAATATAAATTGTTATTCAAATAAATCTATTTTAAGGAATCATATTCACAAAAACACTGAACTTGGTGATGTACGGGAGCAGCCTTTACGGGTACTCTCTCAAAGGCCAGGCGAATTTCTTTGCATAAGAAATGAGAATACACCTGAATAGGTCCACATGAAATCTGTTGAAGAATTTGAAGAGTCCCCAAAGTTCCAGCTCCTTCAATTCCAGTGCTTGAGAGCATCGACTTTTGGATCGAATAGAATAGAATAGTTTTTATCGATGAAAATAATTGATTTTCAAATTTTTTTCTTAAATGTATCTAGTCATGACATAAAAGAGATTAAAAAAAAGAAAATAAGACATTTTTAATCCTTTTTTTTTTGTATTTCAGTTTTTAGTAAATATGGTCGAATGTAAAAATATGGTAAATATGAACGCACGGTGTAATTGTGCGTGACGAATGTAACATGTGCGTGACGGTGTTTAAAGTTGAAAAAATTGTCTTATAATTTTTTTTTCTCAAATAACTTAACTACTAATATAATCTAGGATAACCTCTTATTGCTGTAAAAAAATATGAAAATTCTATATAAAGTCAATTTGCAAAAAAGCTGACATCAAATTTTAAAAGGGAAAATTTTGTAGCACGTGCGTACGCTACATTTTGCTTAATATCACCGAAATTCATAAGTGGATTCATAAAACCTTTGCACATTTTAAAAAGACCGTAAAATTTATTAATAAAAATTGCAAACCAGTTTTCGCAAAAATTTCTTCTTAAGTAAATCAGTTGCAATTATTCGCAAGCTGTAACAGTGCGTGACATGGAATTCATGATATGCAAACATTATGATAATTATTATTTCGCCAAATTTACGGAGTACGTTTACACTATAATTAATACCACCAAATTAAAACTATTGGGTATCAATCAAAAGTACTGTGCCATCTCGATTACAACGTTAGCATCGAATATCCTTCACACAGGACACTTACTGTGAAACCTAAACAAGAGCGTCAGCGTTGTTTATCTGTCAAAAAATCGTCATGCTAATATGAATTGTATGAAGCAAACCATAATAACGCGATGGCAACGCTGAGCGGTTGAAAATCCAATTTTGACAGTGCGTTAGGAAGTAAAGTTGGCTGCAGACTTCGAAAATATTGCTATTTCTGTGAAAAATTTGTTGGCTGCCTGCGCATCTGACATAAAGCCGCCGCTTTTATTTGGGAATGAGAATTCAGCGTTAACGCAAAGCGGCTAGAAACTCGCCGCTCAACGCTCTTATTTAGGTTTCACAGTTACTTACTTACTTATCTGGCGCTTACAACCATAGGTCAGTTTTGGCCTCGTATAAGAAATTGCGACAGCCATTTCTGTTCTTCGCTTGCTGGCGCCAGTTGGAAACACCAAGCGTGGTCAGGTTATCCATCACCTGATCCTTCCAACGAAGATGTGAGCGTCCTCTTCTGCGTTCTTCATTTACTCTATGTTCATGAGTTGCGAAAAATTCTGGTATAGGCATTCTCTTTTCAATATGTAGGTCGACTTTTCTTTTATATCCTAAATTGTTGGTACTGGATCAAAATTATTAAAAAATTTTCTTTGTTATCCAAAGCAATCCTTCATGTAATTTCTGATCAGAGCTTGTCCCTCTACATTAACAACAATACGTGATGCATACATATTAATAAGATATTTCTGCTTATACTCTGCAGTTGAAATTGTTTCCGGAGGAAGTAACTCAGTTGGTTGCAGGTTACAACAGGTTTTTCTTAATATTTCAGATCACCGTCTCTCTCGTATAGGGATTTTTGGGTCTAATGAAGAAGTTTTGCAGTTTGGTGACCGATTCATAAATTGTTTCGGTTTCTCATAATTGTCAATAGAGGTACTGTTGTAGCTGAAATAATCAGCCCTATCATTATAGGCGTCGTCGACACCAAACAGCGTCGACTAGCGTCGACAGTGTAAAATTGGTATCAGCGTTGTTGTTTTCGATAACTATTGACACTCGTCGACATGTGTTTGGTATCAGCTAAGTAAAACCGAAGTCGACATCGTTTTAAATTGTAAAAATTTTTGTCGTCGCCATTTTTATCAACGACTAGAAGAAAATTTAAAAAATATAAGAAAGTGAATAAAACATGAATAAACAAATTAAAATAACAAACGCGTTGCAGTTTGAAACTTTGGTGAAATTGCTAGAAAAAAATCTTTCCTTAGCAAAAGGCTTTAACAGAGGCACTGTTCTAGCTAATCATAAATCATTGGTAAAGAATTGAATGCTGCTGGCCCACCGATTAGAGATAGTGAAGGATGGCAAAAGGTAAGAAGCAACAGAAATTGTAATGCTTAAAATTTGAGAAAAAAAAATAAAATTTTAATTAAATTTTTTAGGTCTGGAGGGATTTAAAATTCAAAACCAAAAAGAAATTGACCTACAATAAGGCAGAATGCAACGCAACCGGCAGCGGAAGTTTCAAACAGATGACCCTCGCTCCATTGGAGGAAGTCGTTGCAAATCTAATGCAACTTGAGAAAAATTTGAATCCTAAAGGTTTAGTTTGTGGAACAGAGCCTGAGATGCAGGAACCAGAGGTGCAGCAACCAGAGGTACAGGAGCAAGACCTTTATGATTCTGAATTGGTTGAAGAAATATTTGGCGAGGAAACTACAGAAAATGTTTCTCGTTCGGAAATACCATGTTCTGATGACGTTGCAACCAGAATCATGTCACAAAGAGCTGAAATTCCTGCCAAAAAGAGGAGCAATCGTTCAGCGAACAAAAATAAGAATAGTTTGCTTGAAAATCATACCAGTATGCAAAAAAGAGTTTTAAATGACATGTCGAGCACATTGAAATCTATTAAAAGCAATTTAAAAGAGGCTAATCGGTTGCAACGAAAGTTGTATGAAAACCAAGAAAAACATTTAAAATTATTGGAAAAACAGAACAAAAGAGATGAAGAGTGGTTTTAAAGTGAAATGGAATTGAAAAAAGTCAAGTTAG
Organism: Pherbina coryleti; assembly: GCA_943735915.1. Lineage (NCBI taxonomy): Eukaryota > Metazoa > Arthropoda > Insecta > Diptera > Sciomyzidae > Pherbina > Pherbina coryleti. The sequence continues at coordinate 97,414,816 of OX030951.1, read as the reverse complement.
AAATAAAAAGAAAAGAACTACAAGCATTACGAATGAAGGACACCATAGCGAAGAAAATTTAAGATGTCTTGATGGTAATAGTTTTTTTTTACATTTTATTTTTTCATTTTATGTTTTTATTAACCTTATAAGTGCTTACCTATTGAATTGGTAGCACTGTTTTAGTAAACAAACGCTTACATTTTTTTTAACTGTTAACCCTAAAATGTTAATCACAAAATATTTTGACTTTGTTTTGAGAATAAAATAAAAAAAAACAATGTACTTTGAATTAAATAAAGCTGGCTTTTATTTCTTCTCCTTTAACCGAGGCTTCTATGTTTTGAGTATATTGTATATCAGAGCTGGCTTCAACATTTTCTACATTCTGGTGTGTACTATCAAAGTCTCCGCTGTCAATATTTGAGCCGTACTGAATACAAATATTATGCAAAGCAGCACAAACACTGACAATTTTGATAACTTTGGCAGGCTTGTAATGAAGCTGACGAGCACCGAGCAAACAACGAAATCGATTTTTGAAAACCCCAATGGTTCTTTCTATAATATTCCTGGTCTTACCATGTTTGCTGTTATACAATGCCTCGGCACTTCCCTCTTCTGCAGCGCGATATGGTGTCATTAAATACGATTCAAGGGGATAACCCGCGTCACCTAAAAAAAAAATGCTTGTCCTTATTTTTTATTTAAATAAATTTATATCTTTTTACCTAAAAGCCAACTATTGCGTTCACCAGTATCGTAAAGTTCGCGTAAAACTCGCCTGGCTGTACTTATATTCCAAATAAGTGAGTCGTGCGCAGAGCCTGCATGTCGGCTATCTAAATAGCGGATACGCATTTTATGATCGCAAATCTGAAAGCATATATTCCGTATATATATTTGAAGAAAAGAAGAATTAAATACTCACAATCATCGCATTTAAACTAAAATAGCCTTTGCGGTTATAATACACGCTTTGATCATTTTTTTCTGGAGCTAAAATCTTGATATGTGTCCCATCTACACATCCCAGCACACCCGGAAATCCAGTTTTTTCAAAAAACGTCAGTTTTTTCTGAACCACTCATTTGAAACTTGATCCACTTTGGACACAGCACGGCCACGAAAACGTCAAGTGTCTCCGTCAAAATTGTGGACACAGTAGATTGCGCCAGTCCAACTTTACAATCGTTTCCAACACTTAGCTGGTACGACCCCGCGCCAAAAACCTCAATGTTGCAGCCAACTTTGCTGTGTTTGAAACACGTGTCGAACAACTACCTGGTTTCATTTTAGGCTCAATCGATTGAAGCACGCATTTGAAAGCTGTTTTATTTAGTCGGAAATTATTTTCAAATCTGTATTAAGAGATCGTTTTAATAACAAAAAAAATACCACTAAAAAATCATGACTATAAAGCTTACTTTTTATCTGGAAAATCAAAGATGTTTGCCCTTTTTCTAAGAAGTTTCCTTTGTACTTTAAGACGTTTTTTATCTTCTTCATCGCTTGAACTTGAGTCCGAAAAAAAGAACATTTTGCGAAAATAGCTTAAAAATATTTGAAGCAACTGACAAATGAATTGAATCCAAAAACTAATTTTTTTTACATTTATCGATAAATTGGCGTCGTCGTCACGTCAGTGTTACCTGATACAAATTTAACAATGTATTGATGTCGACGTCGACTCAAAGTGACATCGATTTAAACTAGACGACGACGTCGACGACGCCTACCATGATAGGGCTGAATGTTTCCTTTAGGAAATTTAGAAACAGCTTGCTGCACCACCATACTAAGAACAAATACCAATTAATGCAACTAATAATACATTAGAAATACCAACCAATACCAATTGTCCATTAGGTTTGGAGTGCTAATGGACAAGTTAAAAATCTATACATGTCTGCTGCATCAATAGAGTCCGTAATAGAAAAAGGTACCCTTATAGTTATGTACAATGCAAAATATTTTTATTATAAAATCATCTCCTTCTTCGGGCTTTTTTCATGATAATTTTGTGTATTTCAGCGCACTCATAGGGACATAACGATACCACTAAAGTATCGATACTTCCTCATATGAGTAGTACTTGGAAAATTTTCCGATACTACTCATATAAGAAGGAACAAAGTATCGATACCTACTCATATCGATATTTTTCGGTTAAAAATAATTATCACTCATACGTCCCGGTATGAAACAATTTAATGTAAACTTTGTATGAGTGTTTTGCAGCACAGTGACGCCAAATCATAATTTTTTAAAATTAAGCTTTATTAAGAACTATTTTAACCCATTTTCTACCGCTGTTGCGTTTTCGCAACACCAACTTTTGTGAATATCTATATTATTATTACGCAAGCGCTTTTTTTGTGATGACCATCAAATCTATACCGTAAATGCGATTTTTATAAAGAGGGTATCAATAGAAAGGTCTTGCTCTGTAGATGTGCAATAAGGTCTTACTTTTTCTTAAAAATTGTATATTTAAACAAGAAAAACCAAAATAATCTTCTACGAAGAAAGTCAGCTTTCTCTTTTATGCTTAAAAGTATGTGATAAATTTTTTCTCAAATTTTCCAATTTCATACTATTGTATTGAGCGAAGCGAAAAACGTACAAATATATTTCATATTGATACACTAGCCACAAAATAGCAAGTTCATGCAAAATCGCTTTTCCAGGAGCCTTTACTGGCATCGCCGCCAGCTCATTTGAAGGAGAGCATACTTTGCCCAGCTAATTCAACCATCCTATACCTCTTCTTAAGACACCTGTATTAGGTGATAAGCCCAATTCTACGCACGGAAGGTCAGGTCGTGAAGATAGCAGCTTATCCAACAGAAATGTAGTATCGTTGAAGTATAACTCGCTCAGGAGACGTGCTACGGTAAATTTTAGTTAACGACAGAATAGATGTGCTATTAAGCCCCACAACGAAGATATTGTGAGTGCATTTTGGCGTTTTAACGCCATACGGGTTTACTAGTTATAAAAATTACTAAAATGTTCCTTATATAAAATACATCCAAAAAATAGAATAATGGAATATTGCATTGCGTTCAAAGTGAATTTTTCATCGTAATGTGATCGCAAAGAGCTCAAGAGCAACCATACCATAAAACAACTTGATTGCATTCAAATGGCGTTTCGATTGTATCCTCAATATACGAGCACCGAATGTGCCTTCTGCATTAAAATTAATGCGCGAATACATGCACCAATCGCCGCGGATACGAATACCATAGAGTACGAGTGGTCGCGATTACGAATGCCTACGAATCAAGAATACCCAACGAAGCGAGACATGAGCAACATTCGCCAAAAGCAACGAAAATTCATGCTTTTATGTCCATTCGCACCAAGGAAAATATGTTAACCGCAGTCTGCAGTGTTGATTTTTTTTGTATACGAAAAAATCTCATGAGAAATAAAAACGATTTGTGACGTACACACATGGCTATGGAACGACAAACACTGTTATAAACAATATAAAAAAATATATTTTGGAGTTGCCACAAGCCTTTTGCAATGTTTTTAAGATTACGCAGTACAACAGCGAACAAACCCTCTTCTAACACTCATTTTCAAAGTAATGGGAGAATGCGTATTTGTTGGAAAGAACGAAAGCAAAACAAAAAAATTCATGCACCAACAGACACTCGAGTGTTTAGCGAAGCATCCGAATGTCTGCATTGTCTGGATGGTGCCTTTGTATGCATTCGCAATCGTTACAAACTGCGCTTAGCACCAATCGTTGTTTACAAACTCGAGCTGTATGCGTGCATTAATTTTTGTGTACGATTGTGGCTGACTACGATTGTTATTCGAGTGGCAAAAAATGACGATTGGGCTTGTGCAAATCTCTGAACCATGCAAATAGCCAAAATTATAAAGATATCTTAACGGAATCGGGTAGCGCTACAAAATGGGTTTAAGTAAAGTTTATAGAAGAGACAAAAAATTGTTAACCCTATTTTCAGAAGAACCGATTAAAATAGAATATAAAGGGTATTTAAATGAAAACAGTAAGAAAAAAATAAAAAAAATGATTAAATTTTATTTAATTTTTAACAAAACAAAAGTATCGATACTTACTTGTATTTACTTGTATCGTTATGTCCCTACGCACTCATTGATGCATAACCTGACCACGCTTGGTGTTTCCTACTGGTGCCAGCAAGCGAAGAACAAAAATGGCTGCCGCAATTTCTTATACGAGGTCAAAACCGACCTACGGTTGTAAGCGCCAGATAAGTAAGTAAGTAAGTAATGTCCTGTGTGAAGGATATTCGATGCTAAAGTTGTAATCGAGATGGCACAGTACTTTTGATTGGTACCCAATAGTTTTAATTTTGGTGATATTAATTATAGTGTTAACGCATTCCGTATATTTGGCGAAATAATAATTATCATAATTTTTGCATATGCATTTTCTTCTTTTTGAAAAATGTATTCTTGAATGCAATTTTTTAACTTTTTCGAAAACATTAATATAAGATATTATATCTCGGGTATCAGAAATGATAAACAAAACTTTTCTCAATTTGGATTCTTTAAACATTTCTGAAAAAAACTCTGTCTAAAAGTTTTAATTTAAAATACCAGCTTAAGGCCACGATTTTATTTTCTACTTTGATATTTTTTAATGAAATTGTTAAATTTCATATTAGAAAGTATTTGTTTTTTTAAGTATCAAAATTGAAAATAAAATCGTGGCCTTAAGCTGGTATTTTAAATTAAAACTTTCGGATAAGGTGTTGTTTAGAAATATTTGAAGAATCCAAATCGAGAAAATGTTCCTTCAGAATCCTTTTCCAGCAGAGACTCCAGAAATTTAGAATCAGCTTGCTGCACCACCATTCTAAGAACAAATACCAATTAATACAACCAATAATACATTAGAAATACCAACCAACACCGACCTAAAAATGTCACCTTTGGTATATCTATACAATGAAACATTCTCATTTCGTCTACCAAAACATTTGCCAAAACATTCAATCTTTTTCCCAATTTTTGTTTTTTGTTTAGCGTATCCAGAATGTCCGAAGAATTTTTCTGCCAAGGAATTTTGAAGTCTGTAAATAATTTCTTTGCAGAGTCATTAGTGTCTGAACTAGATGTTGAGGCACTGGTTGACATTGTCAATGTAGTCGCATCTGATTCAACGTCAGTGGAATCTTATTGAACTGCCATTGTATAATACTGGCAAGTTGATGGAATGTTGTCGTCTCCAATCGTGTTTGCTGGTGGTAAATGAATTGGTTCGGAATTTACGAAAGAGCGTCTTCTTGTGTGTCATAAATAGTGCTACTAAAAGTTGTATCCTTCTCTGGAGAACATATGGCATTGGATGCAACAACGTTTCTTTCAGTCCATGATTGCTTTCAAGTAACATAAGAACAGCCTTTGACTTTAGGTAATATTGTAAAATATCATCGCTGCAGATCTCGGAATCATTGCATTCAAGAACTAATGTGGATCCTTCAAGACCCAATGAGTGCGCTGAAATACACAAAATTATCATGAAAAAAGCCCGAAGAAGGAAATGATTTCATAATAAAAATATTTTGCATTGTACATTAGGGCGTATCGAAAAATTTAGATCGTATTCTAAGAGGTCTCAAAAGTTGCATGGGGTTGTCAAGATCACCCAAAAAAAAACTTTTAGGAAAAAAAAAGGATGTCTTCCTGCCCCGCAAGGACACAGTTGTTTTTTGAGGAAAACAGTAAAAAATAACGACATTATAATGCTTTGACTTTTATAAAAAAAAAAACCTACGTGTGTCTTAAAGCAAAAGTAAGTATAGGCTTAAACTAACAATATATTGGCAAACACGATGCCACTCACGATTCTTATCCACAGTGTCCTGTGTGAAGGATATTCGAAGCAAAAGTTTAAATCGAGATAGCACAGAAATTTTGATTGTTACCCAATAGTCTAAATTTTGGTGGTATTGATTATACTGCTAACGTATTCTTTAAAGTTGCCGAATTAATAAGTAGCATAATTTTTGCATATGCATTTTCCTATTTTTGAGAAATGTTTACTTGAATGCAATTTTTTAACTCTTTCAAAAAAATGAATATAAGATTTTATATCTCGGGTACCAGAAATGGTACCGAAGAAACTTTGCCCAATTTGGATTCTTCATATATTTCTTAACAACACCCTGTCTAAAAGTATTATTTTAAAATACCAGCTTAAGGCCACAATTTTATTTTCTACTTTGATATTTTTTGATGAAATTGTTAAATTTCATGTTAGGAAGTATTTTTTTTTAAGTATCAAAATAGAAAATAAAATCGTGGCCTTAAGCTGGTATTTTAAATTAAAACTTTTAGACAGGGTGTTGTTAAGAAATATTTGAAGAATCCAAATTGGGCAAAGTTTCTTCGGTACCATTTCTGGTACACGAGATATAAATTCTTATATTCATTTTTTTGAAAAAGTAAAAAAATTGCATTCAAGTAAACATTTCTCAAAAATAGGAAAATGCATATGCAAAAATTATGCTACTTATTAATTCGGCAACTTTAAAGAATACGTTAGCAGTATAATCAATACCACCAAAATTTAGACTATTGGGTAACAATCAAAAGTTCTGTGCTATCTCGATTTCAACTTTTGCTTCGTATATCCTTTACACAGGACACTGTGGATAAAAATCGTGAGTGGCATCGTGTTTGCCAATATATTGTTAGTTTAAGCCTATACTTACTTTTGCTTTAAGACACACGTAGTTTTTTTTATAAAAATCAAAGCATTATAATGTAGTTATTTTTTACTGTTTTCCTCAAAAAACAACTTTGTCCTTGCGGGGCAGGAAGACATCCTTTTTTTTCTTAAAAATTTTTTATGGGTGATCTTGACAACCCCATGCAACTTTTGAGACCTCTTAGAATGTGAAATTCGAAAAAAATTGTAATTCGATACGCTCTAATCTACATTACTATAAGGGTACCTTCTTCTATTACGGACTCTATTGATGCAGCAGACATGTATACATTTTTAACTTGTCCATTAGCACTCCAAACCTTGCACGGGTATTCTTCCATTGTGTATACTATATTTATTAATTATACCTTTACTTAACAATAAACTATTTAAATAAGACATTGAATTACTTGCAACATTTAAAATTATTCGGTTTATACGAGTAGATTAAATAGTAAAACCTTAATTAAAACTAACTGTATTCAAGATTGTTTAGCAATGAAGACAGACAACAAAGAAAGATATTTTATTGTTTTCAAGCAATATAAATTTACTAGACGTCTTATTAAAATGTCTTCAAGGTTTGTCAAAGTGTATGATTTATCTGTATCGTAACTTTCGTACAAAACTGTTTTCTAATTATACCACATTTTTTTGACAACACCATAAAAAATTGCTTTTTGATAACTCTGATTTACAAATATGAACTTGATTTGTATTACTGTTATATTTCCTTGTTCATCGGAATTGGTGACAACGTAGTCGTTTTCTTTGAAAACCGTATTATAAAGTGTAATTTTTCTTGATATTAGTGAAAAATTTTCTGCCAATTTAAAACTAAACATTTCATCTGAAAGATGGTCTGTGTCATCGCATAAAATATCAAAACAAAACCTGTCCTCGAAAAGAATTCCTTGTAGTTGTTGGTGATTTTCGGAGAGATTAGAAGTTATATTTTTGAAATTTCTTTATAGTTTAGCATCCTTTTAAAATACTGGTGCTTTTACTCGAACCTCATGGTCCACAAATGCTTTAAGGGACCAAACTTTCTTATAATATTAATAGTAGCATGAAAAATAAGGTATTCAAATAAAATCACAATAGTGCTACTTTCAGCAACTCGGTGTGAGTTCAAATGTTTTCGTCTGAAGTATTTTTGAGGGAATTGCAGTAGCGGTGTGTAACACAGTGCTGTGCTTTGGCACAGTGTTGACAATTAGTAGTGTGCTAGCTCACTATGTTAACACACACAGCATAACATTGCATATTGTTGTGCTATTACGACTCAAGGAATTAAAATTATCGCTTAACTTTCTGCATATTGATATATATAAGATTGCATGCATATTAATTAATATCAATTAAATAATATCTTTAAATATAATAACTTTTAATCTATTTTTTACTCTTGTATTACTAACAAGTCAATCAAAGAAATCAATAGCGATGGTTGTTAGCACTTTATCAATGATCGATATTTTCAACTGCTCTATTGAAGCGATTTTTACAATAAGATTACGATTTTTGCGATTACAAGGTTGCACATGTGCTAGTGTGCCTACTCTCTAAAAATTGTGCTATCCCTATAAACCTTATCAAGTTATCAGTTATCAAGTAGTCATCAACTTGAGGTGCATTTGATATCAAATAGCTTTCTCAAATCTCCAACGTTAATTCTTAACAGCATCCCAAAAGGCACTTTTTTATATGGTAATTTTCTTTGTTCTCAAGTTGAGAAATTTGGAATTCTCAACTTGGTATCAAAGGCATTTCTCCAATTGGCCTCAAATGGAATATGTATAAGGAAGTGCTATATGCCAAGAAATTGTAATTTATATTAAATCAGGAAATAACAAGCAATGTACTTTTTTGGGTTTTTTATTTTAAATTAATAAATTCAATCAATAAGCTAATAAGTCCAAATAAGTGATGCCACAAATTTACAAATATTTTCTCCCTCAACTTCAAATCTCCCTCAACTCCACCTCAATTTGAAAAATATCGTTTGAGAAAATGCTTAATCTCAAATGATAAGGAATGTTGAAACTCCCCAGCAGAAAAGTGGACCAAATTTGAAATAGTTCTGAACTTTACCCTTTAACATTGAACGAACTGACGCTTTTTGCGGGTTGATGTCATAGGAAAAGACAATTGTCCCCAGAAACACTCCTTTTTCCCTATATTTTAACTAGTTGCATTAGGAACATTTTTAAACTGGTTGCTTTCGCAGTAGCCTGACAGCGGTTTTTTTTTAACTAGTTTTAAAGTGAACATATCAAAAGTGTAAGAATTTTGTGCAATGCAAAGGTCCCAAAAATCTCATTTGTACCATCTTTTCCATCCACAATCCAGAAAACATTTTGTCTATAAACATTTTTTTTTATTATTCTTTCTTGTGCGCAGCAAATTTTAAAAAGTAGCCAGAACGCGTTTATTTTTGTCAGCAATACTTTTGAAAACAAAAGCTAAGATGACTGTTCTACACTGAACGCCTTTTGTACTTTTTCAGAGCTACTACGAACTGCGCTAGAAATGAACTAGTTCACTTTTTCAATTGACTCCAAAATAACTGCTGGGTCAACTTGGGAATCATAAATTTCTCAATCGTTAGAGATTTTTTTCCCTTGTGTTTGCTGGGATTACCCACCTCTATTTTGTAGGTATTGTCAAAAGTGCACAAAAGAAAATACAAAAAATAAGGGGAACTTTTTAAAGTCTCTCTCTATCAGACCTACCTTGTTATTGTATAATGACGTGATTGATGTGCTATGCACTTATGCTTGTGAGAGTGGATAGGATATGAGTAGCATGTGTTCAGGGTTGAATATATGCTTATACTTATTTTTGTGAATGCTAAAAAAGCGATTCATTGCAGTTTTCTGGTTCGAATCCGGATTAGAATTGGCATCAAATGCTCCAAGCACTTCTTAACGCACTCGGCCACGGCCGGCATGTACCTGAGTAGCCAATGGGTTAAAAAGTGGTTGACAGTTGGTTAAATTATCATAAATGCACTTACGAGGCATATGTCCAACGAGGGTGGCTGATATGAACTGTATTCAGAATTTTGAGCTCTGGCTTATGTGGAATAGGTCCAATATGCGATGTGTTGTATTTGAGATAAATCTGAGTTTAATATACAATATACAATTTTGTTATAAATTTTTGACATTCACAAAATCAAAGTGCATTATATTTTTCATCTATATATTCTATGATAATAATGCTTATGTCTTCATAATAAATTTTGTTGTATTTGAAAACATAATTAGGCAATTCACAAGGTGTTGTATCGTGGCGTATCGTTCTATTGTTGTATGTTTTTACAACTGTCGTATCAACACTGTTGTCGTTTCCCATGCAAAATTGCGATAAGACACATACAACATTGCGATGTATGTTTAAAGAGTGTGCTATTCTATCAGCTGATTTTGTTTATATTTTTATTCCTCCTCTTTATATATTCGTGCGGCTAAAATCGAGCATTACATTTAAAAATGCAGGAAGGTGGCAAAAAAATGGTAGATTTTGAATAATTATAAATAATATGACATACAACTCCAAGATTGTGTTCACAAGGGTTGTATTTTTATACAACTTTTGCTTACAACATACAACTTTAGAACATCTTGTGAATTGCCTAAATGTTTTTCAAAATAAAATTTTTTTCGTCAGTAATACTATTTCTGGAAAATTAATAAACCATTATCAAAAATATAATAATTTACAACGGATATGTTCACAGTAGGGTATGCAAAACCAGTTCGAATTATTCGGTGTCTCGGTTTCTTTTTTATTATACGAACCGGTTTTTTTAAAAATCGCAATTTTCAAATAATTCGAAAACCGGTTTTTTTGGCTCGAATTATTCGACTGCTCAAATAGTTAAGAAATATATAAATCTCCAATTTAAAACTGTAAAATTCTTTAAACCACTTTTGTATTGCATCTGAGCGACCCTGTTTTGTTCTACTTTCTTTTTACATTTCACTAACTTTTCCAACATTTCTTATCTCTAGCTTCTATTTCATTTTGCTTTATTTGAGGTCGTTTAAACATATGTTTTGGTCATTTATTTTTCCTTTCTATTGTTAACACACTTACAGCACTTACAAGCGGCTGGCGTATTTAATGTAAGTTTTTCTATTTTTTTTTTTGGATTCGCCCGGAGGTATGAGATCTTCATAGATACGTATGACCGTGCCATACACATGCACGATTTACATTCTTAAAAGTTCTCGGATCACCCGGACTGATAGTTGACGTTTGCTCTTCCAACCATTCGGAACATTCGTCGCTAGCGCTTCTGATAATCGATTGATCAGCCGAAATTTTGTACACGTGTTTATATTAAGAATTTAGTGTTCTTCGAATAATTTTAAATTCGATAAAATTTATATTGATTTGATCAAAGTCTGAAATAAGATAAGTTCTGTTTTATCTAAAGATGAACGATCCACCCGACCGTCATAAAACAATGGACCAACTACTTTTTCAAGCAGACAGAAACAAACAATTAACAATAATCTCTACCGGGCCGAAATTTTGAGTTATGTCTAGAATTGACAGCAAAGACAATTTAAGCAATGTTTCTCCTTTTCTTATTAAAAAAGTCATAGACGCCACGTGCGGTGGTGAAGTAGATCTATGTAAAAAATTAACAGACGGTAATATCTTAATCAAAACCAAAACTAACATACAAGCGGCAAAGCTAATAACTCTCGTTTCTCTCACCCCAACAATCCGTGTTGAAATTTCTGAACACACCACTCTGGATATCTCAAGAGGAGTAATTTACTCAAATGACTTAAAAGGCATTCCCGAATACGAAATTCTAAAAGAGTTGAAACCGCAAAACGCTACCGAAATAAAAAAAAAAATGAAAAAAACTGAGAGCGGCCTCGTTGAAACCGGTTTAGTTATTATCACATTTTCCTCCTCCACATTGCCAACCGAAGTACGAATTGGGTACGAAAAGTTAGAGTTCGCCCCTATATCCCTATATATAAGTAAATACAAGTAAGTATCGATACTTTTGTTTCGATACCCAGTATTTTTGGATCCGATATTTTTTTCCGATACTTACTTGGTATCGAAAAATAAGTACTGGTATCGATTCATTTTTGTGTGTAAACAGCTCAAAGAAAATGAGAAAAAGTGTGAACACGGCCTTAACAAAAAAACGCAATTTCGAAAGGTTCCTAAAATTTGACGTTTATTTTCTTTGCTTCATTTGCTTTTTATTTTCATATCAACCATTATTCGTGCTTCTTCTTTTCAAAAATACGCAGGCCGATTTTGACGAAATAATATTGTTTTTAATGAATTTAAGCTGTTTAAGTCTGCTTATTGTTAGATTAAAAAAAAAATTATATTTACACATATATACAAAAATATGCACATTTTTATAATTATAAAGTTATGGTACGTATTCTTCGACCCAAATGCAATTTTGATGGTTAATGCAAAAATTTTGATCGTTAGTTTTGCCTATTGTTTATGTCAAGATGCTTCTTAGCTGCATTCTTTTTGAAATGTAAGAGGGCGCTTTCGTTTCTCACCACACTTTGTATATTCGTATGCTTCCTTAATTTGTGTGTACTATATAGTAGAAACTAAAAAAGTTACAGCCTGTCTGCAGCTGTATGATTTCTCGTCCACTTTATTTCCAACCACCTTGTTAAGAACTTCTAAATAAATCGTTGCTTTTTTATTGAAAGCCTGATTTCTCTTTCTCTTGGCTAACAAATTAAAAAATTTTATTGACACAGATTCGACTGCTTCAACAATTTCAACTGGCAACTTCCTAGTAGCAACCTATCCTCACATTTTCACCTATTCTTGAAAAAAGTTTATGTTTGTTTTACCTAACTATTGTTTTAGTTTTTTATAATAATATATATTTTTTGTTGTTTTGTTCATTTTTTTTTTATGTTTTGTTAAAAATTAAATAAAATTTAATCATTTTTTTTTATTTTTTTCTTACTGTTTTCATTTAAATACCCTTTATATTCTATTTTAATCGGTTCTTCTGAAAATAGGGTTAACAATTTTTTGTCTCTTCTATAAACTTTACTTAAACCCATTTTGTAGCGCTACCCGATTCCGTTAAGATATCTTTATAATTTTGGCTATTTGCATGGTTCAGAGATTTGCACAAGCCCAATCGTCATTTTTTGCCACTCGAATAACAATCGTAGTCAGCCACAATCGTACACAAAAATTAATGCACGCATACAGCTCGAGTTTGTAAACAACGATTGGTGCTAAGCGCAGTTTGTAACGATTGCGAATGCATACAAAGGCACCATCCAGACAATGCAGACATTCGGATGCTTCGCTAAACACTCGAGTGTCTGTTGGTGCATGAATTTTTTTGTTTTGCTTTCGTTCTTTCCAACAAATACGCATTCTCCCGTTACTTTGAAAATGAGTGTTAGAAGAGGGTTTGTTCGCTGTTGTACTGCGTAATCTTAAAAACATTGCAAAAGGCTTGTGGCAACTCCAAAATATATTTTTTTATATTGTTTATAACAGTGTTTGTCATTCCATAGCCATGTGTGTACGTCACAAATCGTTTTTATTTCTCATGAGATTTTTTCGTATACAAAAAAAATCAACACTGCAGACTGCGGTTAACATATTTTCCTTGGTGCGAATGGACATAAGAGCATGAATTTTCGTTGCTTTTGGCGAATGTTGCTCATGTCTCGCTTCGTTGGGTATTCTTGATTCGTATGGTATTCGTATCCGCGGCGATTGGTGCATGTATTCGCGCATTAATTTTAATGCAGAAGGCACATTCGGTGCTCGTATATTGAGGATACAATCGCAACGCAATTTGAATGCAATCAAGTTGTTTTTTTGGTATGGTTGCTCTTGAGCTCTTTGCGATCACATTACGATGAAAAATTCACTTCGAACGCAATGCAATATTCCGTTATTCTATTTTTTATATGTATTTTATATATAATGAACATTTTAGTAATTTTTATAACTAGTAAACCCGTATGGCGTTAAAACGCCAAAATGCACTCACAATATCTTCGTTGTGAGGCTTAATAGCACATCTATTCTGTCGTTAACTAAAATTTACCGTAGCACGTCTCCTGAGCGAGTTATAATTTAACGATACTAAATTTCTGTTGGATAAGCTGCTATCTTCACGACCTGACCTTCCGTGCGTAGAATTGGGCTTATCACCTAATACAGATGTCTTAAGAAGAGGTATATGATGTTTGAATTATCTGTGCAAAGTATGCTCTCCTTCAAATGAGCTGGCGGCGATGCCAGTAAAGGCTCCTGGAATAGCGATTTTGCATGAACTTGCTATTTTGTGGCTAGTGTATCAATATGAAATATATTTGTACGTTTTTCGCTTCGCTCAATACAATAGTATGAAATTGGAAAATTTGAGAAAAAATTTATCACATACTTTTAAGCATTAAATAGAAAGCTGACTTTCTTCGTAGAAGATTATTTTGGTTTTTCTTGTTTAAATGCACAATTTTAAAGAAAAAGTAAGACCTTATTGCACATCTACAGAGCAAGACCTTTCTATTGATACCCTCTTTATAAAAATCGCATTTACGGTATAGATTTGATGGTCATCACAAAAAAGCGCTTGCGTAATAATAATATAGATATTCATAAAAGTTGGTGTTGCGAAAACGCAACAGCGGTAGAAAATGGGTTAAAATAGTTCTTAATAAAGCTTAATTTTAAAAAATTATGATTTGGCGTCACTGTGCTGCAAAACACTCATACAAAGTTTACATAAAATTGTTTCATACCGGGACGTATGAGTGATAATTATTTTTATTCGAAAAATATCGATATGAGTAGGTATCGATACTTTGTTCCTACTTATATGAGTAGTATCGGAAAATTTTCCAAGTACTACTCATATGAGGAAGTATCCATACTTTAGTGGTATCGTTACGTCCCTATGTATCACTAGTACTCAAAGTACTTCTCCGCTCTTCTTTGTTTTGCTCCAGTCACCCACGCAACTGATCTCCTCTTTAACCTAATGCAACGGTAACGAAGAAGTTATATTTGTTATTATGTTTTTGTTATTGTTATTATAACATTAAAATTGTATGCTTTTGTTCATGGCTTTGTTTTCCCTAATGTTAAGCATAAAATAAGTTAAGAGTCTTGTTTTAAAGTTTAGTCTGGAACATAAATTGAAACCTCCTGGTAGATTACTACCTTACCCAAATATTTACTAATAAGTATTTAATAAATACTAATAAGTATTTTTTAAGTGATTTTGATGCATTTAAAACAGTGTCGGCCGACGCCTATGAAACTTCGTATTTTCACATCGACATAAAACTGGCTGTCGTGCTTGCACACCGACGCTGCCGATTATTCATAGCAAGAGCGGTCAGTCGATGTTTTGCCTTTGACTAGTTAGCACCACACTTCTATGCAACGCATGCGCGTAATTTTAAATACTTACACATAAAAAAAATGTTCTACCAAATGTGGAAACTAGCATATTTTTTCATTGAAAATTGTTTTGGGGAAGCGCAATGTTTAATTTGTCAGAATAAAGTAGGGCGCGCTACCAGTTTTTTTATTTTGAAGTAATATGCAATATAAAGAATATTATTTCAATTACGAGCCGGTAAAATGTTATAAGTAAAAGATAACTTTCCAAATAAATATGTAATATTGATAAAAAAAGAAAAAAAAATTAAGTGAAAATCGTCATTTCCGACATTGAATTAGAAATTTTAAATCACGGGAATCCCCTGTCAGTCAAAAACATAAAGCCAGGAGTCATTCTAGAGCCAACGATTTCTACAGTGGAGGTCCAACCAGTGATGTGATTTGGTGGGATTTCGGTCTCATTTCGGGATATTTGGCCTATTTGAGAACGTGTGGGATTTCAGATGCTTAGGTGGGATTGTCTACTGAATCATAATTTTTTAAAGTGCAAATTAGCAAAACTGGTTGGTATCATTTTTTTGTAATCTTTCAAAATTGTTCGTTTAATTGCTGTTTCATTGATTCTAACTATGTAAGAAAGATATATGTATATTCAAGAGGCTTAAAATTAATGAAAATAAGATCCTCGTTTAAAAACAAAAATATAAGCTCAGTTTCATTTTGATGCAACGAAAGAAATTTACGATTACTTCATACACTTAAGAGAGTTTTTATAAAAAACGCAGAGTTTAACTTTAGGTATTTTTTTTCTGCGGAAAATTTGTTTTTTTTATAAAATTTGTTATATTTATTTTAAAACTTTATTATCTACATTATTAAACTATAAAATTATTATAATGTTTAAAAAATATAGGGGAGGATGCCCGCCTACTAAACACGTTTTGTTTTGAGGCTATACCTTTGGTTTAAAACATAATTTTTCAGAGCTCTTGGTTTAATTTGGAATCTAAGTTCAATAACTACAAGAATTTTAATCAGAATTTAAAATTTCCAAAAATTATAATTTTGGAAGTCGATCTAGCAAAAGTCTCGAAATCGGCCGCTTAAAAAATCGGCCCAGCTACTGAACACCTAAAACAAATCGTTGAAAAAAATTTGAAAATGAAGTAAAAACACTAGTTGTTGAGAGTTTATAAAAAGTTTATTCAATAGTTCACAATGACTCACTGAACTTTAAACAAAATAGATTTGAATTTCTTTGATGGCTGCAGAATTTATATTCGTTCCTTATTTCTTTTAAAAAATTGCATATATAATCGTTATTGGTATAAATATTTGGGTGGGATTTTTTGTGGGTTTTTCGTGTCATTTTGGTGGGATAAACAGGTCTAAATAGGGATGTGATCGGGATTTTTTACTAAATCAGAATCACATCACTGGGTCCAACATACCTCACTTTCTACCTCCGATATCTTGAAATCTGTCCTTTATTCGATTTTGTGCCCATTGAAACTTTTGATCAGGAGCTGAAATAGAATAACATATATCAATTTCAGAAAATTTCACCAAGGGCCACTTCCCATACAAAACGTGCGGGGTCGTTTTTATTTTTATCAAAAAAGACTTAAGTAAATACAAAAGTTATGGATATAATAATACTAAATCGCAGTTTTTAATTTCATATGAATAATGTATGATTAAAATTCAATTTTATCAATGTACTTTTGTATTTCCCTTTAGTTTTTTTTAATAATAATAAAAATTTGTGCCTCAAGTAAAATTTTTTAATATTTCAAAAAGGTATATGTTTAAAAAATTGTAACTTTATGAAAAGTGAAAATAACAGAACCAAACTAAAAAGCATGTAAGATAAAAGTGGGGACTTTATTTTCTCAAAGTTTCAGATTTTTATGAGATCCTCCACATGTCCGTTTTATAGGTTAAATTAGGACCGTTTTTGAAATTTTCAATTTTCAAAGCTGTTTTTCTTTAAGAATATCATAGTCCAGAAACTTAAAACCATAAACTCGTAATAGCGAGTATAAGTAATACATGGATAAAAAAAATCAACGGTCTCGGACTAATAGTGTCGGCACAGGATCTAATGCAATATCTCAAAAATCAACAATTTTTATCAAATTTTCCATAGTTAACCATTCAATGGTTCATTGTAAAGATGAGATAATTGCATTTTTATATAAGACTCACATCTTCTAAGATACAAATAAAATTACAATGGCATTTATATGTGTGGTAAAAAAAAAAATGTTTAGCCTACTTAATAAGACTATGAAAATCACTCAATTTTGGATTTCGAATAGGTGCTGATCCGAACTTAGGTAACTAAAAAAATAAATGAATACGATTTTAAGCATTAGATACCCATAAGATCATCCTTGAATTTTTTTATCAAAATCGGAAACTATGCCGCTCACCCATTAGACGTTTTCATATGGAATGACCCCTATCTAAAAATAATGTTGAAGAATGGAATGAATGGTTGTCGAAGAATGGGTTTTCATTAAAAAAATATTGTTTTCCCATGCGAAACATAGTTATTCTTCTTTTAACTCTCCAGGACCTAAAAAAAATTTTTTTGATCTAGAATCCAAAATTTTAACATGTTTTTATTAATGATGGTCTATTGTACGTATGCCATGAAAGTTTCAAAACTATATGTTAAAAATGAGAGCGATAAATATTTAAACTTTAAGGCTTTTTCCACTATTTTCTTCAACTAAAACAGAAAACCGCTGGTAACACTATCTAAAAATTAAAAAAAAAATGTTTTTTAAATTTTGGTTTTCATATTTTGATGTAACCATCCCATTTTCCGACGAGCTAGGTTGATTTTCGAAAAAATGTTTTTTTTTAATCACCCTAATATCTATATATATAAAAAGAAGTGTACGTTTGGTTGAAATCGCATCACTTCAGAACGGATGGACCGATTTGGATAATTTTTGTTTTAAAATGTTCGTTTTAGTCCAAGTTCGGTTTTTAAGGAAAGAAAAATTGACCACGCCCACTTTTGCGCCCACTTTTTTTGATTTATCTCAAATCGGAAAATGGCTGGACCGATTTGGATAATTTTTTTTTTCAAATGTTCGTAGTAATCCAATTTAAGTTTTGTCGGAAAGAAAAATTGACCACGCCCACTTTTGCGCCCACTTTTTTCGATTTATCTAAAATCGGAAAACGGCTGGACCGATTTGGATAATTTTTTTTTCAAATGTTCGTAGTAATCCAATTTAAGTTTTGTCGGAAAGAAAAATTGACCACGCCCACTTTTTCGCCCAATGTTTTGATATATATATCTAAAATCGCAGAACGCCTGCGCTGATTTTTTTTTTAAATGTTTGTAATCTATATATATCAAAATAAGTTGCATTGTGTATGAAATTGATGTTCTCTGTAATACGTGAACCGATTTTGTTTCTGGAAATTTCCCATGAAAGGTGACGTCAATACAAAGGTTGTTTTGTATAAATGGTCCTTATATGTGTATTGGTTCATGAATTATAGGCATTTTAGTGAACTTATCAACAATACAGCTGTGAAAAAATACAGGTGCGCACCTATGATGTATATGAGGAAATATTTGCAAGGGTAATTAGAAATAAATGAAATATTGGAATAATTTGGCAAGTCTCACTTTAGTTTGCATTTGCCCGAAAAATATAGGCATAGTAAAAATTTTCCATACCCCCTTTACCGCCTACAAATCAATAAAAATGCTATATTTAAGACTTTTTTGGTCGTATTAGACTAAAATTTGGTAAATAAGTTCGTATGGTTACTGTCGGCAACTATACTAAAACTGAGCGTGGTCTAACTATATATACGCCCACTTTTTAGAAATCATTATTATTCCTGAGTTGTACATGTTTTGATAGTGGAACTTGATGTGTAGACGTTATGGGCCCAAGAGGTAGTTATTATATATTTGAGCGAACATTAGACAAGGGGGAATTTGGCCACACAGTCCAAATTTATGATATCGAATTGATTTGGAACTAAATGTCGTATGTAACTATGCAATAGACTCCTAAACTACTTATCCGATTAGCATGAAAATTTGTGTATAGAAGTTTTTTGGTACGGTGCGTGTTTGTGGGCTATCAATTTTTATCCACCTTGAACACCAGAGGGCGCTGTAGTACAAATTTTTTACAGACCTGCCTAAAACTCACAAATCGCTCATGCGATTAAAATAAAAAATTGGTACATACACACCAAAAAATTTCTATAGAATTTGGTTTTCATGTAGGTTGAGTGTTTTGCTGTAATCTTTTTTTGACCTATCTTGAACACCAGAGATCGCTGTAGTACAAATTTTTTACAAAACCACCTAAAACTCCCAAACCGCTCATGCGATTAAAATAAAAAATTGGTACATACACACCAAAAAATTTCTATAGAATTTTACACCGATCGGTGTTCCAGGGAGTCCTACACCGTTCGGTGTTAAAAAACATCGTGTCAAAGTGTTATAATCTTATATCCGAAAGGGTATTTTTTTTTCACACCAATCGGTGTAAAAAAGTAAATATCAGATAGGATGTTTATTTTGTTTTGATAAGATGTATAGATTTTTAAATTTGTACATTTGTATCACATACATAGGTATTCAATTAATTATTTTTTTTATTATTTGGTACAAAAAGAGACATTTAAAATTTTGTTTGGACTTGCTTTCAAATTCCGCTCAAATTTTCACAAAAACTGCAACGGGGTTTTCACAAAAACTGCACAAATTACTAAATAAATACATAATGCACTTATCTAACGCACTGAAGTTAAACTTTTAGTTTAATTTTTTTTTTTTTTATTAAAATTTTCACTTTGTCATAGAAACTTCAAGTTTTAATTTATTTGTCAATGATAATGTGATTTCAATGTTGCTCTTCTCCTTCGCTTTTCCTATTTCACACTGATCGGATAAGTTCAGCATTTCACACCGGATAAGCGGTGTAAATTAAGACCGTTCGGTGTAGAAAATGTAAATATCCGCTCACCGGTGTGAATTTATCTTTGAAATTTTTTAGTGTGTAGTATTTCTTGGGTACGATGAGTTTTTTGACAGTATCTTCTTTGAACCACCTTGGACACCAGATGGTGCTGTAGTACAAATTTTTTACAAAATCGCATATTTGTAGATGTTACATACGCAAATATTTACAAAATATAAAATATTTCTTAAATTTAGTAAAATTAAAAAATTTCCGTTATTTTGACATCAAAAACATGAATATATCTTGAAAACTATGAAAAATTTTACTACAACGATATATTTTATGCAACATCGTGCTCAAAAATGAGAAAAACACAATCAGAAATTGAATTTTTGACTTTCGATTCAAATATCTCCGCTGCTTTTTTATACACTTTTTAAAATTTTTTTTTTTCTTTAAGCTTCATCAAAGTACTATAAAAACCTTATTGCAAAAATACCGTTAGTTGAGTATATATATTTTAAATATTGTTTTCAAAAAAGGTCTGAAATTTTGGAGTTTTCCTCAAAAAAAGGCTCAAAATTTGTTTCTGTTGTAAAAATAATTTAAATTCAAATTCGCAAATTTTCAACTCTATTTAAAAGCTATAACATTTATAGGCAAAAGTTATTTCAATTTTACGCAAAAATTAAAAACCATTTTTGTGATTCAAAAAGCAAGGCCTACGTCTTGATTTTTTCAAACAAAATTTTTTTTCCAATATTGTGTTTTTATATTTCTGAAAAAATAAACAAGCTAAAAATTGATTTTTTAGGAAAAATTATCTTAGTATCTCTTACCAATCAAAAGTTATAGCCAATAATCTTTATCCAAAATATATACACAAAAAGCTAAACGCTGTCTGTGTGATGGCAGGAAACTTCAAAATTACTGAGCCGCACTAATTTTGGCAGCACATTTTTTTCAAGTACGAGATGGTTTAAATTTCTGTCACACCCCTTTAACCGCCCACAAATCAATAAAAATGCTATATTTCCTACGGTTTTCGTCGATTTGGCTACATTTTGATAATTTAGTTTGTATGCTCACTGTCTGCAACTGTACTAAAACTGGGTAATGACCATCAACTAGAAAACTGGGATGGGCATTATATAAGTGGGTGTGGCTCCGCCCATACAATTAAAATTTGTATTATCGAATAGCTTTGGAAGTAAAAGTAGCAGTCCTTACATACAAACTCAAAATGGAGTTACCATTTGGTGATCTCCTGCTTCTGGGAAACTGTAACGGTAAGTGGAAAATAACAGTGGTTTCAAACAATGAGTCTAAGAAAAGTTTTGAATACACCTATTATGGTCCCATATAGTTGCAGGGTGCAGCAACGCGCGCCGGGAAAAGGCTAGTATATATATAGATATTTAAATATTTTAATATACATACATTAAATATTAAATTTTAATGTCCTTGCTAATTATGAAATTAATCTGATTCTGATTGCCTTCTGAACTGATTTTATTAGAGTAAAATCTTTCAAAATTCAACAAAAATAAGTTGAAAATTCAACATTCAATAAGTTCAAAATTCAACAATAATAATAATTTTACACAGAACCTTTCACCTCAAATTTTCACTGTACCTTTAAATTTGGCAAAATCGAATGAAAACCAAGCTTATCTCCCATACAAAGTGACGTCATATAGACAGTATAATCTCTTAAAATTATAGAGAAGTAATTGTAATAACCTCAAGTTGTGCAAAGAAACTATAATTTTTGCTTATTACTGAGTTTGAGGTTTCAAAAAATCAAGTGAAAACTCCGCCTACATCCCAAAAATGTGACATTATCGAAATAGCAAAACCTTCACAAACTCCACAAAAATTAATGTATTGACATGAGTATTTCACAATTTTAGTTGAGTTTTCAAACTCCTGTTTGAATGTCCAAAAGTCTCCAAAAGACCGACGTCATTGAAATAATAATAAAATTTTATTAATATTATACCAACAGACATATTACTTAAAATTTAGAACTTATTATTTTATTTATTTTATTTAAAAATTGTATATTCAGTACCTATAATAATAAAAATCCAAAATGCCAGAATTGATTGAAACCTGTACTTATAGTTGGATAATTATTTTATGACATTGTGTGTACATTTCTTGCCCTTTTTTATTTATTTACTACCTGAAATTAAATACTTACTATTAAAAAAGGATGATTGGTGAACCTACCGACTTTTGTTTTTTGCTAGCTGCTACCTGTTTTTGTTAACAAATTTAACAACATTCATTATTAAGGGAGATTTTTCGAAATCAAAACAAACATATACCTGCAACTAAAAAGTTTGAAATCAGTCGTAATTAATATTACACAGTGAACGCAACAAATCAAGCGAGAAAATTAAATTAAAAGTTTTTTAAAAATAAATAATTTAAAATTATGCCACTCCTAAAGAAGCAATCCACCAATCAGCGCCGTACACGTCAAACTACACAACAAGAAGAACGACGACATGATCTCGCCTTCCGCAGCCAAGAGCGAATCAGGAATGCAGAAGCACGTTCAACATGTCGGCATGACGATCATACCTTTCAAGGCCAAGAACGAATCAGAGATGCAGGAATGCATTCAGTACGTCGGCACCAGTACGAAGTCTTCCACAACTTAGAACGAGCCAGAGATGCAGAAATGCATTCAGTACGGCAGCATCAGGATGAAGTCTTCCGCAGCCAAGAGCGAGCCAGAGATGCAGAAGCGCATGCAACTCATCGTCAGGATGAGCATTATCGTGTCGAGGAACAGGCTTCAAACACTTGGGTCATTTACTTCATCGCCATGAGGATGAAGTCTTCCGCAGCCAAGAGCGAACAAGAGATGCAGAAGCGCATTCAGTTCGTCGGCACCAGGATGAAGCCTTTCGCAGCCTAAAACGAGCCAGAGATGCAGAAATGCATTCAGTACGTCGGCATCAGGATGAAGTCTTCCGCAGCCAAGAGCGAACCAGAGATGAGCATTGTCGTATCGAGGAGCAGGCTTCAAACACATTGGCTCATTTACTTCATCGCCATGAGGATGAAGTCTTCCGCAGCTAAGAGCGAACCAGAGATGCAGAAGCGCATTCAGTACGTCGGCACCAGAATGAAGCCTTCCGCAGCCTAGAACTGGCCAGAGATGCAGAAAAGCATTTAGTACGTAGGCATCAGGATGAAGTCTTCTGCAGCGAAGAGCGAGCCAGAGATGCAAAAGTGCGTTCAGTTCGTCGTCAAAACATAGATGTTCACAGGACAGAGCAATTACGTAATTCATCACAAAGAAGGTTAACACGTCAACAAGCTCGATTACTTAAACACGATCAACGCAGAATGGCAAACTGTCGCTTCATGTTGCATAGATATGATGCAACCAATAGGGCAAACGAAAGCCAGCGTCAATCCCAAAGGAATAAAAATCAGCGTCAAACTTCTACAAAATACCGCGAAGAGTTTTTGCTGAGAGATCGTCCGCGATGGAGACAAAATATTGTGTGCAACTTCAAAAATGTTACTAAGCAAGGTCCAACCGAAGTCTACGTTTGTTGTGGTGATACATAGTTTTCATCTCAAGTAAAGCTTCTAAAGATGAAAACTATTCAACAAAAGTATCGCCGCATTAATATAACTAAAATTTTTTATTTATCAGACATTTTCCCTAATTCTGCTAATCAATATAAATTTTGTTCCACGTGTTATCGTTTAGTTTCAGCAGAAAAAAAACAAAAATTTGTCTTTCGGAGGGTTTAGATTTTCCGGAAATTACAGAATGTCTCTAAGGACTTACATGTCTAGAAGAACGTCTCATCGCGCCAAGGATTCCATTCATGCGTATATCCTGTGGACAACATACCCATATCTGTCAATCAAGTTGATATCAGCTCTTGAACCAAGGACCTTCGACAACACTCATGTCATACAACTACATCTTAAACGAAAATTAGAGTACAACCGTAGTTTAATGACGGAAACTATTCGTCCCGCTGTAGTTTTACAAGCCTTGCAGTATTTGATAAATACTGATATTTACCGTACGCACAATATTTCGATAGCAGAGGAGTGGCTATGTGCTGTTGGTAATGCTGAAGAAGTTCCTTTTATAGCCAATCAATTAGATACGGAAATAGTACAGAGACTATTGAATACTCAAGGAATTCTCAACGATGAGCAAGAAGATGGAAATGATGATCTAAACCCAGGAGGGCAAGAAACCTTACTGGAAAATGAACCAGTTGAAAATTTACCTATGAACCAAATTGCTATTGCGCCAGGAGAAGGACGTCATCCGAGAAATATAACTGCCGACGCAGATGCCGACGAACTTTCGTTCCCTTCCATATACTGCGGCGTTAAAAGAAGGAGTACAGCTACATTTGCAAAAATAGCAACATCGAAAATTCGTCGGCATGACCGTCGATGTGCTCGGATCGATAAACTTCTTTGAATATACAAATACTACGAACTGCAACGCATAAAAAATTCAATTTCAATTTGTCTGAGGAAACGATTTACAAAGAGTGCAATCACGGCAGCAAATATCAACGACGAGAACTTTGTTGATAACTAATTTCAACATGACGATGGATATCGTATCTTGAAGGGTTTTAGGACTTCGCCAGCTCATTTGGAATCCGAAAATAAGAAGGTCGTTGCAATGATATGCCAATTTAGACTTCCTACATTTTTCATCACTTTATCAGCTGCAGAATCGAAATGGGTGGAACTTTTAGTAGTTCTTTCAGAACTGATTGACAAAAAAACTGTCACCGAAGAGGAGGCAGCTGTTCTACCCAGTACAGATAACTTTTGGCTTATAAGGTCACATGTTCTCGCTACTTCGATTATCGCTTCCGTCAGTTGTTCAAAGTAATGAAATTTGATATTTTTTCGGAATATCCAATTTCATTCTTTTACTGGCGAATTGAGTTTTAGCATAGAGGATCACCGCATTGCCATGGAATGTTTTGGCTTTAAAATGCTCCTCAATTAAACCCAGATAACAGTGCTACAACGGTTCAAGAAGTGGATTTCATAGATCAATTTATATCTACTGATGGCCAAAACTCTGAATTGGTGGAATCACTTGCATATCAAAAACATCGCCATGGACAATCCTGCAGAAGGGAAATAAGAGGACACACAATTTGCCGCTTCAATATGCCATATCCTCTAATGCCAAAGACTGAAATTGTTTCCTCTTCCTAATGACTATGCTGGTTCTGATATTCTCAAAGCAAAGTACACAGAAATAAGGGAGATTCTTAACAGTGATATGACGGAAGCACGAGTTACACATTTAAATGTTTTTGAAAATTTCCTGGCTCATGAAGATATCAACATTTCTTATGATAAATACATCAGGGTTCTTAGGTCAACACTTAAGAAGCCGTAGGTCTTTCTCAAACGAAAGTTTCAGGATAAGGTTCTCAACGCATACAATCCAAAAGTATTGGGTTTGTATAAAGCGAATATGGACATCCAGTTTATTTAAGATGCCTACGCTTGCTGTAGTTACATAATTAATTATATAAATAAATCAAATCGTGGGGTATCTTTTCTCCTTCGTGTAGACAAAATCAGCGAAGGTAACTCCTCCGTCAGGCAAAAACTTCAACACATCGGTAACAAGCTCATTAATGGAACAGAAATTTCAGCTCAGGAAGCAGCATACAACATCTTGGGACTATTTGTATCAGAAACCAGTAACGCAGAGGTTTATGCAAATACGTCGGGTCTTGAACAACGAGTAAGAATGGTGAAATCAAAAAGAGACTTACAATATCTTCTTTCCGAGTCTACCGGGATTTACCTGCCTAACTTAATCGACCACTATGAACAACGGCCAGATGAACTCGAAGACACTTGCTTGGCTGACTTTGCTGCTCTTTATCGCTATTTCAAGTCTAATCGTGGACGAATGAGGACGAAGACGAAAATAATTCAAAACGTCGTTTACGGTTGAAAAATAACAGTGGGTTCATCCAGAAACGAACAAAACCATGTGTTCTACGCTGGAGAAGATTTAGTGTCGAAACTGCAAGGGACGACTACTTCAGAGAGATGGTGATGCTTTTTTATCATTGGCGAAATGAGCAACGTGAACTCCTCGAAAATGACAATGAGTAGATATGTTTCAACAACACCAGCATCATCGAAAAAAACCGGCGCAGATACAACAGATTTGAGCAAAATGAGTTAGAAGAGGTTCTTCTGCGCATACATCAAGAGCAACAAGATCAACAGCTCAATGTAGGACAACTTGAAAATGATGAAGCAGTTACGCAGATCTACGATGACGAATTTAGAGCTTTAGCTCTTCCTGAAGTCAGCCCTAACGTCAATGTTTTGCATGGTGGCGAGAACTCTGATGGTACAGATAGAGAAATCAATCCTGATGACGAAGAACTTCGGCTCTTAAGGCTTCCTCCACTTATATCTGAAGATTACCTTGCATCAATGATAAGATCTCTAAACATCAAACAGTGACAATATTTGGCACATGTCCTACATAACAACAAAGAGAAAACGGTTTACAATGAATATGTTGGTGGTGGCGCAGGCGTTGGAAAGTCTCGACTGATAAATGTCATTTATCAATCTTTACTAAAAAGAGCCAATTCTATTCCAGGTACTGACCATAAAAAAAAAAAAAAAATAAATAACTGGCCATTTCAGCCCTTGAAAGGACTTTGACCTAGCTTCTTATGATCATCAATTGTGTTGTGCGTGTTATTAAGTTTGTACACAATTGACCGAGAACCGGACCTACATGCTTAACGCCTACTCCGAACGGCGGTGAACTGAATGTTCTCGTTCCCAAGAAGCTTTACATGGCATTTTGATTACTCTCTGAGGTTTGCCATTGTCTGCAGAGAGGTGGCGGCCGTACAGAAAAATTATTTTAATTTTAATTCAAATAATTTTCTGTCGCTGCTGGGTTTCGAACCTGAGTATCCAAGTTCGTTGACATAGCGGCCACGCACTTTAACCAACTACGCCACGGACGCCACTGACCACGGAGGTACTGACCATACGACAGCTAAAATCCTGCTTTGTGCACCTACGGAAAAGCCGCATTTGGGATTGGTGGACTTACACTTCATTCCACATTTTCTTTGCCAGTCAATCAATTTTCAGCAGAGTTGAGGTCTTTAAGCAGTGGATGCAGGATGTACCCTAAACTGTTCGATCTAAAAGTAATCATTATTGACGAAATTTCCATGGTTGGATCAAAAATGTTTTCACAATTTGACTCTCGCCTTTAGCAGATTCCTTAAAGCAACCAGGCTTTTTGAGAAATTTCTGTCATTTTTGGTGATCTTAAGCAGCTTCCACCAGTTGGTGATAAGTGGATCTTTTGACAAAATCAAAATGATACATATGGTGCATATGGTGATCACTGGAGCATCGCTTTGGAATAATTTTAAATTCTTTGAGTTGACTGAAATCATGCGCCAACAGGAGGACCGAGGTTTTGCTTTAGCACTGAACAACATGTCAGACGGTTAAATGACTGATACTGATGTACAACTTATAAGTCCACGTGTTGTAACATCAGATGTTCCTAGTGAAGCAATTCTCCTTTTCTGGACAAACAAAGAAACGAATGCATATAACATAGAAAAACTGGGCTTAATTAACACCAATATACCTCCTTATACCTCCCATACCAGTATACCTCCATTGCTAAATATGTTATTAAAGCAGCAGCTGTAACCATAAGAAGCCGAAATCAGATTTGCGAATAAGTTAAACTCTTCAAGACACCAGAAACGCAGGGGCTAAAATATGAAGTTCAAGACTTCAGCAAAGTATATGGTTACCGTCAACATGGATGGTATCGTCATTGGAGCTACAGGAATTCTTATGCAGGTTGATTTAGCACAAACTGACGCTAGAAGTAAAAACCCTCATCCATCTGGCAACGATTGGACGCCAATAGAAAAAGTTGTAAGATCATTTCAGTTCAAAAAGTATGAACAAGTGTCAGCGTGCAGCTTTATATGTCGCATGCAGTAGAGCTACCAGTGCAGAAGGTCTATTTCTAATCGGTAATTTTGTACCAAAGCCTTTTGGAAGAACTGATGCTGTTAAAATTGAGCTGTGCAGATTGCGAACAGACAAGTCACTTTCTACACACTTTGATTTCATGCTGAACCGATCTACAATGTCGCTTCAGGTACTATATGAGAATGTTCAAAGCCTTCATGCTCATATCGAGGACATTCGAGGACTTCTTCTTTCGTCAGACATTTTATGTGTTGTTGAAACTTGGACTGTTTCTACCGAGAACTTGGGTTTGGGATATTCTTGGGTTTGAAATTTTTCACCGAATTGACAGCGATAAAGACGATAACGGACGCCATAAAAACGGCCTCATAATTTTTGTTAAATGCAGTCTTGCTAAAAATGTGCATTTCCACTTCGAAATAAACTTTAACTGGCATGGAAGTACTTTTCAACTTATTGCTTTCATACACAAAAATATAAATTTTTATATACTTTATAAAAATCCTTCGTTTTCCGTAAACATGTTTAGAAATATATTGCTTACCGATGTGGATGGGTTGCTCGGCGATCAAAACGAAAATGTTTGTATGTTAGGGGACTTCAATATTTGTCGCGCAACAAATCAAAACATTTTAGAAACAAAATTAAGGGAAAAAGGGTTGTTATTACTTTTACCAACCACCACTTACATGACTAGTGGTAATACTCAA
Source organism: Pherbina coryleti (assembly GCA_943735915.1). Taxonomy (NCBI): domain Eukaryota; kingdom Metazoa; phylum Arthropoda; class Insecta; order Diptera; family Sciomyzidae; genus Pherbina; species Pherbina coryleti. The sequence continues at coordinate 97,386,002 of OX030951.1, read as the reverse complement.
ATCGATTGGGTATTTTCTAATATTGACCAAAATCGTATTCAAGTCACAACTTATGAAACTTTATATAGTTATCATGATGCTAATTTCTTATTGGTGCATAATTAGTTTTATTAAACTTGGAAATTTTTATACCTCCACGTTAAAAATCACCACCCGAGTCGATTCAACCATATCCATCGGTCTGCCTGTCTTCTGTGATCACGATTACAACCATAATTTTCAAAATATCATCACGAAATTCGATGTTTAGACTTGTATCTAAAAAAAAAGATCAAGTTCGAAAATGAGCCAAATCAAACTATGACGACAATGTTTTTACAGATAAACATATTATTGGCTGCTTCAGACTTTAAATATACTTTGGTTAGGCGGTATTTAGGGGGTATTTTAACTTCGGCCCAGTCGAAGATCATTTCTTACTAGTTTTTTTATTCAAAATGGTTGCATCTTGCTTCTTAAATGTTGCTCATATTTTTATTTATTTCGTTTTAGGTAACCGAAAGCGATGGAGAGGCCTCATTTCATTCTGTTGACCATTGTTCTGTTGATGGTGGTATGAGTACCGAAAACTTCAATACATTAAAACGAGGCCCCCTTGCGCCAATTGATCCACCGTTGGAATTTCAAGACTCTCCAAAAACAACTCTTGTACGTTCGGCGCGAAATAATTCTTGCAAGGCCGTAAAAAGTGGGTCTTTATCAAGGTCTTCTTTGGAACATCCTGAAAGAACAACTGAGAAACTTAGCGCCAAAGATACATATATATATGATAACATACCTTTTAAAGGAACTTTTTCAACAAACAAATATTTGCATGCAAGTGATTCTATTTTGAATACATATACCGACAATATATATGATGAGCCTAACAACATTATAAGCACTTCATTGGGAAATTGCATTGATGTATGTGAATCAAAATCCACGTCTTCATTTACAGCTTATGTTCCCAATATAGGGAACATAACACATTCGACTTGTTCCTTTCATAATGAAAACAATAAATGTCTGCAAGCAGTTTTAACGAATCAGGGCCACATATCAACCACTACACAGAAGTTTAAATTTGGCGGACGTTTAGAGAAATATAATTATGAATTAAACTGCGGAACAAAAAAAAAAAGTACTTTTCAATACGGCTGCAGTTCACAAAGAAAAGTTTTAAAAAGCCCGCCATATAATTCCTATCAATATAACGGGCATCATTATACTCCAGGTATTTATAGATTGAATATATAAGATATCTGCATTATTTGTTAATAGTATACATGTACAAAATAAGCAAATATCTAGTATTATTTGTTTTTTTATTATTAGTTATTTTATAACTTATGTTTTTAATTTTTCTACCATATAAAATATATTTGAAATAGAAAAACCTTCGTTGTTGATGTCTTTGTTGAGTCGCGGTTTAACCCTGGAAGGACATGCTTATTTTTTATACATTAAGGTCATGCTTCGTCGAATCGACGACATGTTTTAAAATGGCCCTATTGATTTCCTATCTGACAAAATCTTTAAAAATCACTTGTTCTTGATTATTAAGTTTATTAAGAGTAAAGGAAAAATGCAATGCATTTTATTAATAAAAGTTTTTAATACAAAAATTCATTTTCACAGATTGAGTTTTTTGGCTTGTTTTACAAAAGGTAAAAAATGCGACGAAGCATGTCCTTCCAGGGTTTAGGGCCTACTAAAGTTTTTCGGCGACCAAAATTCAATTTTTTCTATAAAAAATGTATAACATCTTAAAAATATTCTCAGAAAGTTTTAATTCAATTGAATAAAAATAGTTGCAGTTATAAGCACAACCGTCCGAAGTGAAGACAATCAAAAATATATGAGTTGCCTTACTCATACGAGCTGCTACAAAATCTCTTCTCTGTAATATGTCTTTATTTTTTCAATGCACTCTTTGAAGTGTCTATTATTTTTGTCATTCACTCTTTACATAAGTATGCATAAGCATAGGTATTCACATGGGGAGAAAGAGGAAAAAGGCCCCCTGGTCTTCTGATAAAGGAAAAACCTTATATTATTATAAAAAAAATAATAAAATAACAGCAATAATGACAACTTCTCCCCCTGGCATAACATTCTGTGGACGCAATGGGGAAACTGGCATCAGTTGTAGCAAAAACTGTCATACATTTATAAAAAAGTTGATTCTACGCGTAGTATTCTCGCAAACAAAAATGCACAGGAAGCCAGGCGCGAGGGAAGAATCCTGAGAATACAGGCAAATTAAAATTTTAGGCTCGACAACTGATGATGAGGATATCTTATATGATCCTGGATTATATGATGCTATGTAAGTTGGAAACAAAATTAATGTATACCTAAATAAACTACTTCTAACACTTTAAACGCGTTTTTCTCGAATAGGCTGTTTAAAACCGTTGGACAGCATTACTCAAAAACTATGCTAAGGCTCGCTTCCAAATTTATTTCTCTTGTTAACACTTTAACTGCCACTATGCAAAAAAAATATCGGGTCCTCCGGGCCATTTTTTTTTTACAGATCTAGTGTATTTTGGTATCAGAAAATCCGAACGAAATATCAGAAAATGTTTTTTTTTTATATTTCTGTGAAATTTTGAAATATTTTAGAGGCATAACATATGTACCTCACGGCCTAATGTATACGTTTACTGTGGATGACGGACAGATGGACATGGCATATTCGACTCGGGTGATGATGCTGATCAAGAATATATAAACTTTTCTATACCTACCACGCTTCCTTATGGGCGTTACAAACGGAGTGACAAAATTAAAGTTTTTAAAATTAAAAACCCAGTAAAAGGGTTTTTTTTAATCGTGGGGGTATAAAAATGATGCGCTAGAGATAGGTTTAGGTATGCCAGGCCATGCGGAATTGAACTACGTTTACAGATTTGCATTTCGAGGTACTAATTTTAAAGCATAACCTATAATGTGTAATCAAATACTGAGGCACATACGCTGTGCCTCAGAGCCTACGTGGACATTTTATTGAGGCACACCGTATGTGCTTAAAAAACTCGCTTAAAAAACTTTAGTAGGCCCTTAATACGAAGTATTGTATAATACCCGTGCGTGAAAACAGAAGTTAGCAGATACTCATACATGACGCGTTCAAAGCAAAAACGAGCAATATTTTGTTACGGACGCACAAATCGAAAAGAAAAAGGTTCAGCGCAAAAGTAAACACAACTTGGTTGCACGGCGCATCAAACAGAAGTTGCACGTGGATGGTGGTTGCAAGCGAACATTGAAAGTTTGCATTAGGATTGGAAAAGAGGTTGCGGGGTACATGCTGAAGAGAATAAATGAATTTACTTCTTATAATCGATAAGTAGTTTGGCTTCCAGATAAAAAAAGGCACCCCGCCTGGCAGACCAACCGGTTTAGGTGTAAATTAGTAAAAAACGTAAGCATATTTTTGATTATATTTTGATATTTTTATTGATTTCTATGCCGGCCACGCCTTTTGGGCGTAACAAACGCATCTCATTTGCTCCAATGTGTTTTTATGTTTCACTTCGGCTCGATTCGACAATTCCTTCTATTTTGTTTTCATCCCTCGTTACACAGTGCGTCGAAATACCGAATTTTTGCATGGAATAAAATAATATTTTTATACCCCTATACGTACCAATGCAAGGCGGTATATTAAGTTTGCGCAGTGGTTTGTAAAGGCCCAATGTAGGCGTGTCAGGTATAGCAATAAGTATACATAAATGTCAGAGCCCATATGTCCATCTGTCTGTCCGACTGTCGCCACGATTACGGGCGTATTTTTCAAGCTATCGACTTGAAATTGGTGTATAAGCTTTTCTCTTTAGAATAAAGGTCGATAATGATTCAATAATGAGTAGAATCGGATAAGAACCACGCCTACTTCCAATATAAAGTAATGTCATGAATGTAATAAAATCTTCATTAGTTTCCTAGTTTTCGATAAATCGTCTTGGATCTTAGCATATAAAGAAGTAAAGAAAAGATTTATTAAAGAGATATATATAAGAGCAAGTAAACTGATAACTTACATCATGTTTTGCGAGAAATACTCAATTATGGCATTCTTAAAACGTTAATTTCAAACAATTGATTTTAAGTTAGTTGGTAACGTATTTCATAACCTAATAGCATTAATAAAAAATAATCTTGTAGAATTTAAGAAGCTGAAATTCGGTAAAGTAAGCGACTTCTGCGTGACTGACTAAACTGTAATTTTTCATACAAGTATGAGGGTGTTTTTAATTTTACATGCTTATAAAGAAAAATGCAATTTCTGGCATTAAGGTAACTAATAATAACACTTTCACAACCAAGCAAACAATTCCTGAATTGAGCCAGGTGATCGGAGTTTCGCAATCCATAAATGTAACGGGTAGCATGATTAAATGTAATTTCTTATTTAAGCTGAGAACGTGAGTCCAGCTTGCTATCAGAGTACGTGATCACGGGAAAGACTAGTTGAGTTATCAGTTTCTCTTTGTATAAATAGGAGTATACTCTGCCGACATCCTTAGATTAAGCAAAACAATAAATTTTACGAACGACGCTGTTTATATGCTCAGTACATGTGAGAGCACAATTAATGTTGAAACCTTAATAGGTTTTACACACTTTTAACTAGTTTAATATTCTTGTCACCTATAATATATTCAGGGATATCCTCAATGTGAATGTCACTTTTGCAAATGGGTAACATATAAGACTTTAGTACATTTAACAGGACCCCATTACTCTGAGCTCATTGGTTTATACTAAGCAAGTCTTCATTTATGCTGCACACCAAATCTTCTAAGAGGTTAGTACTATTGGATAGGTAAAGTTGCACATCATCAGCATATGCATGCATGATGGAGTAAGAAAAATGTAATTTATGATAAAAAAAAAGAAGAGGGACAAGAACTGATCCCTGGAGGACCCCACTGCCAATCAACTTATCCTGTGAGAATCTATTGTTAACTTTAACTCTTTAAACTCTATTGGTTAGGTAGCTTTTTAACAAATAAACGGCACTTTCATAAAATCCATAAAAATGTTTTATGTTTACGACAAAGAAGTGCGTGGTTCACAAAATCAAAGGTTTTGGAGAAATCAAGCAAACATACACTAAGGGAAATAACGCATATTAACATTATCCACGCCTGAGTATAAATTTTATTTTGGATAAATAAAATATTTTCCTTACAACTCGCTTCTGTCCCGTATTTAAATTTTATTTATAGCATACACCTACATACCTATAACATTAGCGCCATTCTTTTGCTACCGACTTACAAAAGAACACTAGGTAGGATAACTAAATACATGCAAAACAACAACACAAACTCGGTTTTTATACGAGTTCAGCCAACTCGGTAAACTAATATCCGACTTGATATACAGTGTTGAAAACTAAAAAAACTGCTCTATTGTGAATGAGCTCTGAAAAATCCTTAGGAAATTTCATGCAAACGTCAAACTCATTTTTTTATGTAAATACATATAAACCAAATGGAGCGTAGCTTCCACCACTTCATTCACTGCTTCCATGTCAACATTGCGAAGCTATTCGCGCTGCTCACCCTTGTATTCAGATGCCATCTATAAACGCAAAATATTTTTAAGTAAATAAATGTATTTAGCAAAGAATCCACCAAATTAATCATTTTGTTTTGCTTTTTGTTTATTTCAACAAACTAATCATGTTTTTTGACAGTTGTTGCCAGCGTTGTTAAGCAACTACAAGCAAATTTTAACCGAGTTGCAGCGTTCCTTTGTCACTCGCTTACAAAAGAATGCGGCTATTATCAGCTGAAATAGCCGACAAGCAGTAACAACATCGCACTCTGTTCCTGCCGTTATAAATGAAGTTTTTAGAATTAAGATTCTTGCTTTCGGTTTCTTATAGTTCTCATTTGCTTTTTGTTATGAATATTATATAGCCTGGATGTTTGGCCAAGATTCTTTGTGAGTGCGATTGGTGATCGCATGATCAAACTATGTAAGTAATGTTAGAGTGACGATCGGACATTTTTTCAAGAATGTCTTGCACCGATTGTCATTTGCCTGCATATTTTGCTTTTTATTTTCCGTTCTACTTTTACCTTCTCTAATTTATATTATTTTTGACATTTTTGCTTAATATTGCACCTGTCAAAAATAGTATAAATTAGAGGACAAAATAAGTAAAAAGAAAATAAAAAATACAAGCAAATGGTATTTAATGGACGCAGCTCGTGAAAAATATTTAAATACCTGCTTTTTTCAGTGTGCGGCATTAATATTGCAAGGAAACGTACATTGATAAGCTTTGTCTATTGTAATTCCTTGAGTGTTTTTTTTTTTATCAAAGGTGTCAGTTTTATAAAATTATCAATAGTGTGAAAATGTCATCGGAACGATGAGAAAAGTTTTATAATTATATTTTGTTGTTGTTGCGTTTCTGTGTTTTTGTATTGTAAACAGTTCTAATAACTAATAAGTAGCAAAAGTACTTGTGGAAAAAGAAATTATATGTGAATTTAGTTGACGATTTGCTAGCGTACTACATGTAGTACGTCTTTAAAATCCAAGAAAAAAAGATTTTTTTTTGTAAATTTTCTTCATTTTTGCAATACATTGGTGTCAGAATAAAGGAATTTAAGAAAAGTGCAAAGATTATAGCACCAGCAAGCCCGTCAGCATATCTGGGTTAGGCTCAGAGGCAGTGCTTGTTTTGCCACAGGCGTTACAGTTGCAACTTTCCAGGAGTCAGGATATGAGGAAGTTGTGTGGCAGTGGTGGACAATATGTATAAGACAGCTAAGAATTTGACCAAGAATAATTTTTACTAGCGGGGGTGCGCATTGCTGCACCCATCAACCATAAAAATAATAATATGTAATAATAACTGGCGCTGACCGCTGATGCCGTTTATTGTGTAGAGCGTATGTTCTAGGAGTTTTATCGTTCTCTGCAAGCGCTCTATCAAGAAGAGACAATAAAGTGAAATGTGAACGGAAAATTGCAATAAAAAAAATTGTACGGCGGGAACTGGACTTTCATTTTTTTGTTAACAGACGCTCTATTAAGAAGAGACAGAAGAGAGCGAAATGTGAGCAGCGGTTTGCTCTGAGTTTGATAACGTTGTTTTCAGGTGATCTGTAAAGAATAAAAAAATCAACATAACAACAACAATTATAAGCAAACTATCCGCTATAACTTAAAAAAATATAAATTTTTTTTTCCAGTCTGAAATTTGATTTCATAAAACCGGTCGAGTTTCCTTTGAAAAAATTTTCATTGACAAAAATAAAATTGTGAAAAAATTACAAAAAAGAAAATTAAATTATTTTTCTACTGGATCATATTGTTAATACAAACTTTCAACTTAAAGAAAATAACATAAAGCAAAAACAATTGAATCATAAAATAAATATATATTCACAACCAATTCACTGCAGTTTATTGCAGCTGTAGCTGGGTACAGCAAAAAAAAAAAAAACGCAAACAAAAAATAACCAAACATATTACACTAACAAAAACATCAGCAAGCAATTGCAGTCCAACTGTATTAAGTGCAATCTAAAAACAAAAATACAAACAATACTAACAGCTTAGTGGGAAACCAAATAAAATAAAATATCGCGTTAACAAACAACAACCATGAAAGAACCTCCTAATATAGGGTGTTTTTTTTAGGGGTTTGTTTTTCGAATAGAGATAAAACTGGCATTTGTGGTCAAATCTGGCAACTAATGTCATTTATGTTCAGTTTGGTTTGCCATTTCATCATGAACAGGTTGACAAAAGAACAACGCTTGCAAATGGGTCGAAAATGAGATTGATCTCGATGCTGATTTTCATCGCAAAATTTTGTTCAGTGATCAGGCTCATTTTTGGTTGAATGGCTACGTCAACAAGCAAAATTGCCGCATTTGGAGTGAAGAGAATCCATTACGCCATTACATCCACAAAAACTGACTGTTTGGTGTGCTTTATGGGCTGGTGGAGTCATTGGGCCATACTTCTTCCGAAATAATGCTGGAGAGTCAGTTACCGTTAATGAAAACCGGTATAGAGCCATGATAACCGACTATTTTGTTCCCGAATTGGATGGCATGAATGTGGATGAGTTGTGGTTCCAACAAGACGGCGCTACATGCCACACAGCGCACGTCACAATCGATTTATTGAAGGAAACATTCGATGAGCGCATAATTTCGCGGAATGGACCTGTCAATTGGCAACCAAGATCGTGTGATTTGACATCATTGGATTATTTTCTTTGAGGATATGTGAAGTTGCTCGTCTACGCCCACAAACCAGAATCGTTAGGGGACTTGGAGGCCAACATTCGTGGCGTTATTGCCGAATGTTATACGGCCCCATATGCTCGAAAAAGTGGTTGAAAATTGGACCTGTAGAATTGGCTTTATTCGAGCCAGCCGCGGCGGCCACATGCCCGAAATCATATTTAAACATTAATGGCATAAAATTATCCTTCCAATAAAGCCAAATTGATGGACATTAAAACGATTTTCTTGTGTTTTATCTCTATTCGAAAAACAAACCCCTAAAAAAAACACCCTATATAACTGATAATACAAATCATCCAGTATTAACATGGAACAAATCAGTGACACCAATTTTTTCAACACCTGGTCCAAAATATCTTGTTTTGGCCAGAACCAACAGCACAAATTCACTTTCTAACGTTTCACCTTTCCTTTTAAAAAAAGTAATCGATTACACTTGCGACGGCGAAGTCGAAGAATGTAAAAAAACCCGAAACGGTAACGTTTTAATCAAGACAAAGAATAACATACAAGCCAATAAACTAATAACACTAACAGCTCTTTCAAGCACAATAACAATCGAAATTACCGAACATAAATCTTTAAACTACTCCAAAGGTGTAATTTACTGCAACGACATCCGTGGCTTACCGGAAAATGAAATTCTTGAAGAATTAAGTTCTTACATTACAACCAAAATGTATCAGAAGTAACAAAAATTCTAAAAAAAGTTGACGATAAATTCATTTAAACTGGTTTGGTAATCCTCACATTCGCGTCAACGATATTACCTCTTGAGATCAAAATTGGTTACCAAAAAGTTAACATTCGACCCCATATACCTCAACCTCTTCGCTGCAACAACTGCCTTCGTTATGGGCACATGTCTAAATTCTGCCAAAAAACTAAAATATGTGCGTTTTGTGCCAATGAATATCACTTAAACCCAGAAGCTAAAGAGGAATGCGAAAATCAAAAGCAGTGCATAAACTGCGTAGAAGCAAACATTACCCCCAATAATCATGCTGTTATTGAAAAAAAATGTCCCATATTTATTAAACAACAAGAACTACAAGCGATTAAAACTTCCCACAAAGTCGACAACTTTGGCCTTTGCCGTCTACAAGGAAAGACACCAACACGGCGTCCAAACCTATTCTTCAATAACTGTCAACCAATCAGCCACGCAGAATCCCAATTCAACAACAAACCAATTACTTAATTAACATCAATCCAGCGATAAGCCCCCAAATCAAGCCAACTCTGCAACACCCAGCCGCTCTCTGACTAGCTACAATGACATGATGATCGACTCCGATAATGATATTCAACCACTTCCACCTACTTCAAAAAAGGCAACAATTTCACTAAATGAAACAAAAGTAAGGATACTTCCTAAAAGAACATCTAAACGATTTTTGCAACAGATAAAAAAGAAAAAATAAACTTTATACCCCACTAGTTGGTCATTAACCTACGTTTATATTTAACCTTTTCCATATTTATTTAATTTTCTTTTATTTATAATATGAATTATAAACTAAAAATTTTGCAATGGAACATAAGAGGATATAAAAATAATTATAACGAGCTGGAAATTCTTATAAAAAACCACAACCCCAACGTTATTCTTTCAAGAAACTCATATTAACCCTAAATCCCCTGTTCCCACTCCAATTAATTTTTCCATCTACACACATAATACCTCAAACGCATATGTGGTGTTGCTCTACTTGTTCACAACTCCATTCAACACAAACAAATCCCAATTAACAACGATTTTGAAGCTATCGGCCTCGAATTACACTCAAAAAAAAAATAACAATAATCTCAGCATATATATCACCGCACAAAAACTTTAACACTTCCAATTTATTAAACGTCTTTGGTAGCTTCAACAACTCAACCTTAATCACAGGAGATTTCAACAGTAGGCATTCCTACTGGGGAATCAATTGTACCAACCACAGGGGTAGAATTCTTGCTAACTACATCACACAATCAAATTTTATTATCTTAAATGATGATTCCCCAACACATTTCAGTACACACAACACCTTAACTCATATAGACCTATATTTCTGCTCTACAAATATACCCACCGATTCTGAATGGAATATTCATAACGACTTATGTTCAAGCGACCATTTTCCGATATTCATATCATTATTTTCCAACCACACTTTAAACAACCAAACAACCAAATCTCGCTTTAACGTTAAAAACGCAAACTGGCCACTTTACATGATAAAAACCGACGAAAACAATATTAACATACCCGCATCGTTGAACATTAATAAAGAAGCAGCCAATATAAACAAAATTATACTTCAAAGTGCACATGCATCTATCCCTCAATCCAATCCTAACAGATTTATACATAATGTACCGTGGTGGAATACAAGACTACAATAACTGCGTAGGGATAAAAACCGAACCTGGAACCTTCTCAAAAGAAATATCAGTCAAATAAATATTATCCAATACAAAAAAGCCAACGCCTTATTTAAACGCGAACTAAAACAAGCAAAAAGGGACTCAATTAATAAGTACACGGCTGAAATTAATGCAAATACTCCAACTAATAAAATCTGGTCGAATATCCGTCGTTTTTGCGGCCATAAAACTAAACACGGCATACACTTCCTTAAGAACTTGACCTCCTCGCTACCATTACTAACAGATAATAGAAAAATAGCGGACGAGTTTGCCAACCACTGGTCACAAGAGTCCAACGATTCTAACTTTCCATTACTATTCAGAAACTAAAAACTAGCGACCTTAAACCAGGAATTTCCATCTACGTCTAACCATAAAGCACAATCTATTGAAAGCGATATAAATATCTTAGAACTAAAGTCCACCCTTAAAGAACTTAAGGGTAGCACTCCTGGTCATGACCGTATATTATATCTTATGATAAGAAACGTATCTCCTTCAGTAGAGAAAAGGCTCTTGAACTTCTATTATAATAAACTCAACTAATATCTTCCCCAAACATATAAAATCGCAATAATCACCCCAATTTTAAAACCAAAAGCAGACAAAACTCTTATTACCTCCTACAGACCAATATCTTTTAACCCATGCTGTGCGAAGGTCCTCGACAAAATCATTGCTAACAGGTTATGGTGGTTTGTTACAAATAACAAGCTTATCAATGACAACCAAATTGGATTTAAAAAAGCGAAATCTGTAACAGATGCTCTACTGTATGTAGATCACCTATTGCGGAATCCTTGTCAGTTAAAAAACACATTTCCATTATTTCGTTGGATTTTTCCAAGGCTTTCGACAAAATTGGAATCCATTCCGTAATAGACCAATTACAAAAATGGAAAATAGGTCCCAGAATATCCAACTAAATACATCAACAATTTCATGACTAATAGAGAAATAAAAGTTAGAATTGGCAATTTATTTTCCAACACCAATCCTATCAACAATGGAATTCCTCAGGGCTCGCCACTGTCGGTAATTCTATTTATTATAGCATATAACAAATTATGCGACACAATCAACATTCACAAGAAAATTTCCTACTGCGCATACGCAGATGATTTTACCTTCTTTTAAAACTAAAGAGAGATAAAACTAGTAAGAAATGATCTTCGACTGGGCCGAAGTTAAAATACCCCCACGTCCGAACCGAAGTATATTCAAAGTCTTAAGCCGTCAATAAAATGTTTATTTGTATAAAACATTTTTGTTGTACCTACATAGTTTTAACAGAAAATATTCGCTTTCATTTTTTATAAAATCACTTTGTATGGGGGGTGGGTGTGGTTTTCACTCGATTTGGTTGAATTTTATACACAAAGTGCATGTTATATATCAAAGTTAATAAGCAAAAATTCAAGTCCATATATTAATTTTTGTGGAATTCTAAGAGATTTTACCGTTTTGATAAAGGCACTTTGTATGGGAGGTAAGCGTGGTTTTCATCCGATTTGGCTCATTTTCGAACTTGACCTTAGTTTTTTAGATAAAAGCTTAAATATTGAATTTCGTGATGATAGCTTGAAAATTACGGCTGTAATCGTGACGACAGACGGACAGACGGACAGACGGACAGACGGACAGACAGACGGACATGGCTAAATCAACTCGGGTGGTGATGCTGATCAATAATATATATACTTTTCTATACCTACCACGCCTCCTTATGGGCGTTACAAACGGAGTGACAAAATTAATATACCCCCATTTACGTTTTTTAAACGTGGGGGTATAAATATAACCATCAATCTCGACCTCATATTTCAAGACATTGAAGCTTGGTGTAGTTATTCTGGAGCTTCCTTATCTATTCAAAAATGTAAACATCTACATGTTTGTCGGAAAATTGACTGTATATGTATTATACAAAGCAATAACGTTTCAAAATTGCAAAGCGACCTATCAAAAAGGCTTAACATTATTAAATGTCTTTCAAGCTTTAAATATAATTGCAATACTTTTACCTTATTACAAGTTATAAAAGTTATTTTAATTTCAAAAATTGATTATGGCCTTTACGGTTCTGCTCCAAAAAGCATTATTAACAAACTTAAGACTATTATCAATGCAGCAATTCGAACTGAAACTGGTATCCCCAATATAGAAATAAAAACTGATTTTCTTATAAAAAAACTCTTTAAAAACCTCTTATACAGTTCGAACACTCCTCTTAACAAAATAGTATACAAATTAAAAAAACATAAAATCTCAAAAAAATTTCAGTCCACCCTATGCAGAACAATTTCCAATTGCAAACAAGAACAATTACATTTTCTACCTATCAAAACAATAATCAATCACCAACCACCATGTTCCTATAATAAAAACTTAACTAACACATCATTAAAAAAATTCAACAAATCCTCAACCCCACCAATTGTATTCCAACAAGCTTTCCTCGAAATGAAATCCAAATTGGAGAACTATAATTTTATTTTCACAGACGGATCTCAAACTCATAATGCCACAGCATTAAGTGCCACATTGTGCAATTATCACATCCAACCTTGTCCATTTTAGCAGCATATATTCAGCTGAAATAATAGCAATTATGTCGGCAGTAAACCATTTCAAGAATAAAAGAGGTAAATTTGCAATTTGTTCCGCTGTCGCCAATATAGAAAATCAAGATTACTACTCTGCAAATATTAGGAACATTATTACTCATATATACCCCAAAATAATTCTGATTTGGATTCCTGGACATGTGTTAATAAAAGGCAATGAGCTCGCGGATCATTTCGCAAAATTTGCCACAAACGCTCCATTAATTTCGACAGAGAATCTTTATATTAGGGACATTTATAAATATATCAAAAACAAATTCATTCAAAAACAACAAGAACTCTCATGGCAAAAAGCTTCCCCTTGGTACAAAACCATATCCGCTCAGAAACTTACATTGAACAGCTTTCTTAAATTTGATCACAGTCTGAATTTCTCTAGACTTGATCTTGTAAAACTTGAACGTCTACGCCTCGGACATACTAAACTTACCCATAGCCACCTAATCGACAGTAGAATATCAAACATTTGTTCCTTTTGCAATACTACAACTATTTCAATACCACACATACTCTCCAGCTGCAACTTTTTTAACAGCCACATAAGTCAAATTTTCCAAAACAATGATCCGATCCAATACCTCACCAATCCAAGTATTTCCAATATTAATAAAATAATCAAATTCCTTAAATTAAAAAAACTATACCATCAAATATAATAATCCTATTTCATACTTCTTAAATAGTTAAAATTGTTAAACTAAATTCAATTAAATCTATATATATAAAAAGAAGTGTACGTTTGGTTGAAATCGCATCACTTCAGAACGGCTGGACCGATTTGGATAGTTTTTTTTTTAAAATGTTCGTTTTAGTCCAAGTTAGGTTTTTAAGGAAAGAAAAATTGACCACGCCCACTTTTGCGCCCACTTTTTTGATTTATCTAAAATCGGAAAACGGCTGGACCGATTTGGATAATTTTTTTTTCAAATGTTCGTAGTAATCCAATTTAAGTTTTGTCGGAAAGAAAAATTGACCACGCCCACTTTTTCGCCCACTGTTTTGATATATATATCTAAAATCGCAGAACGCCTGCGCTGATTTTTTTTTAAATGTTTGTAATCTATATATATAAAAATAAGTTGCATTGTGTATGAAATTGATGTTCTCTGTAATACGTGAACCGATTTTGTTTCTGGAAATTTCCCATGAAAGGTGACGTCAATACAAAGGTTGTTTTTTATAAATGGTCCTTATATGTGTATTGGTTCATGAATTATAGGCATTTTAGTGAACTTATCAACAATACAGCTGTGAAAAAATACAGGTGCGCACCTATGATGTATATGAGGAAATATTTGCAAGGGTAATTAGAAATAAATGAAATATTGCAATAATTTGGCAAGTCTCACTTTAGTTTGCATTTGCCCGAAAAATATAGGCATAGTAAAAATTTTCCATACCCCCTTTACCGCCTACAAATCAATAAAAATGCTATATTTAAGACTTTTTTGGTCATATTACACTAAAATTTGGTAAATAAGTTCGTATGGTTACTGTCGGCAACTATACTAAAACTGGGCGTGGTCTAATTATATATACGCCCACTTTTTAGAAATCATTATTATTCCTGAGTTGTACATGTTTTGATAGTAGAACTTGATGTGTAGACGTTATGGGCCCAAGAGGTAGTTATTATATATTTGAGCGAACATTAGACAAGGGGGAATTTGGCCACACAGTCCAAATTTATGATATCGAATTGTACGAGTACGAGCTGTACGAGCATGCGATTTTTCCGATTGTACGCACATATGGACGATTGAATTCACCGAAAAAATCACGAAGTGCTCGATATGCATTTTGATTTGAAAGCCCATTTTCATAATAAGCCTGAATAACTTTAACGGTTCAAATTGAGTTAGTCTGAAATTGAGAAATGTCAAATGAAATGCAGAAAAAAACTTGACATTTAGGTGTGGTTTATATTCAACATCGGCCCTTAAAATTTAACCACCCTTTATATACATTAGAGCGGGTTAATTTTTTTTTTCAAAAAATCGTAGGCGTGGATAATGTTCTACGGAGCAAATTCAACTTTGCTCAAGAAACCGTTAGTCTAAAATCTATTTCGAGCCTCTGGTTTTTCAAAAGAAGGTTATAATTTGTGTTTTGCTGCAATATGTGGAAAAATTATTCCACTTATTGGAAAAAACTTTGCTACGAAAAAAATAGCCATCCACCTTTCACTCCATATTCACTCCATATGATTGTGTGGTGCTCAGGATTATTTTTTTGTGTTAAATACCACAAGCTGACGCTGGGGTGAAGATAATTATAATAATAAAAGTTATTCCTCTGTTTATTTGACCCGAATACAAATCTAAAAGGCCAACATAAAACCAACATCAAAATAAATAAAAACTACAAAAACCGGAATTTTTCTCCATTGCTGTATAAAAAGGAATTTTACGTCTACACTTCCGATACCATCGAAACTGCGGGTTTTTAAATGAAAACTGTGCGGTGTTTGGATATATTTTATCCAAAAAATGCGTTTTTTTTTTGTGATTTCAGGTTGAGATTGTATGTGTGACTGTTTACAGCTACAGGCGCGATATCGCAAAAACAAACAAAAACTGGAACAGAATTCAGTATTTTAGCAATACGTGAAGAAACAACTACAAACGTTTACAGCATAGGGGTGTGAATATTTAAAGTAAATTATAAAAAACCATTTTTTTTCTTTTTGGTACTCTTAGCCCACATAATAAACATCAGTACATCACATTTAAATACAGGTTCTTTTAGAATTTCGGGGGGGGGGGGGGGGGGGATTGAACCCCCAAACTCCTCCCCCCCATAGATCCGCGCCTGATCCTCATCATTAACACATTTATAGTCACAATCCAAATATCTTTGAAATTTTCAACGATATTAATACAAGTGGCTCAAAATAAGCTTATGTGAGAAAAATTTACTCACAAAACCCATGGTTGGGCTCAAGGACAACACAAGACGACACGACTAACCATGCAATAAAACAATAGTTTTTAATCTACTCTTGAGTTGACCTTTAGAAAAGTTAACATCAAAAAAGCTACAATCGTTAACTAATTTACTCATACGGTTTATAGGAGCAGTTAACATATAATTTGTTCTACTAAATGGTAAGTAAATTAAATTGTTAAATTTCTACTGCTTCTACGATTAGAGTTAAAATTTATAAGAGAAAGAAGTTCTGGAGAATCGAATACACCAGTGATGAGTTGGTGCAAATAGATGATATCTGTAGACTTCCTTCGCTCACTCAATGATTGCATTTTTAAAAGTTTTAAGCGATCCTCATAAGGAGGAAGGTTTAAAATGTCAAATCCACTTAAGCCTCTTAGGGCAAACCGAACAAAACATTTTTGGATTCTCTCTATTCGATCAACATTCACATTGTAACTTGGAGATCAAACTTGACTTGGGTACTCCAAGTGAGGACGCACTACTGCATAATACAACGTTGTAGTCGTAATCATGCTATTGATTTCTTTGGCCCAGCGTTTAATAAATCCAAGCATAGAAGATGCTTTTTTACAAATGTTATCAATATGAATGTTAAAGGAAAGCTTAGAATCCATACATATTCCCAGATCTTTAATGACATCCACACGACATAAAGCAGTACCTTTTATTTTATAATCAAAAACTAAATTATTCCTTTTTTCGCGAAAAGGTCATACTTTGGCATTTATCTGGATTAAGAAATAAATTATTTTTAGAACACCAAACTTCAAAATATTTCAGATCGGACTGGAGTAGGGCTGAATTGTCTTGAGAATTTATTTTTCTCTATATTTTCATATCATCCGCATAAATAAGCAGATGAGAGTTTTCAATGATATGGGTCACATCATTAATGACTAAAATAAACAGAAGTGGACCTAGTGGACTTAAATGGACCTAATGGATATAAATAAGCAGATGAGAGTTTTCAATGATATGGGTCACATCATTAATGACTAAAATAAACAGAAGTGGACCTAGGTGACTTCCGTGAGGAACACCTGACAACGCAATAAACTCAGCAGACAAAATCCCTCGGAATCGTATTTGATAAGAACGGTCTGTCAAATTCGATTTAATCCAGTTTACAAAATATTGCGTAAATCCAATGGACTTAAGTTTAAATAGAATTAAATTGTGTGGTAACTTATCAAATGCCTTGCTAAAATCAGTGTAGATGCAGTCGACCTGGCAACCAGATTCAATGGTGTTTAAGCAAAACGTTGTAAAATCGAGCAGATTAGATCTGCCATTAACAAAACCATGCTGGCGAGTTGTTATGACTTCACGACAGTGAACTTTTACCCGATCATACACGATTCGCTCAAAAAGTTTTGGAATCGATGACAGTTTAGCAATGGGGCTGTAATTAATAACATCATTCCTGCAACCTTTTTTAAAAATAGGACTAATAAATGATTTTTTCATTAAATGAATGAATAAAATAACTTTCGTTTGTAGACTTTTTAAATAACAGAGAAAGTGGTTGACACAAAATTGAACCGCATTGAGTTAACACTGCGGCAGGAATTCCATCAGGTCCAGCGCTAAAATCTTCATCGATCGAACCAATATAATTTAAAATATCCTCTGAGGTAAAGGATAAAGAGTCCAAAGAAACTCTGGGTGTAGAATTCATATATTCAAAATACCCCTCATCAGGATCAAAAGAATCCGAACAAAATGAATCTTTAAAAAGATTTGCAAACAAGCCACAAATAATGACGGGATCGTCAGTAATTCCATCAACAGTTTTGAATGATGAAGGGAATCCATCGGATTTCTTCTTTGTATTTATGAATCCCCAAACTTCTTTGGACCAGACAGTATTCTCAACTTTATATTGTCTAAGTATTCATTATATAATGCAGCTGAGCTATTTTCAAATTCCAGAAACAAACGTTTATAGGTTTCCAGGTCATTTGAGTCTAAACTACAGACATATTTCTTCCATGCCCTATTCCTGTTGTTGCGAAGAGTTTTTAAATCCTTAGTGTACCAAGGGTACGCACAGTTTTTCGCAAATTTGAGGCTATATGATACGGACTGAGAGAACACAATAAAGAGCTCCGTATAAAAAAATGTATGGAATTATCAAGGTTATTTCCATTTAAGTACTCTAAAATAACATTTAGTTTGTTATGAAGTAAATGATTCAACTTCAAAAAGTCAGCTTTTTTAAAATTGAATTCATAAACCTTATCGATTGAACTCGAATTTACTATGCTCTCTCTGTCCGATTTATACTAAATGCTCAATGGTGGATGGTATTCATCTACAATTGTCAAAGCATGGAAGGCCCTCTTAATAATCACATTGTTACTGTCTGTAGTTAAGACCAGGTCAAGAAGTCTTTCAAGACTATTATAAATACAACTAACTTGTTGTAAGTCAGAACATATATTGTCAACAAATATATGTTCTTGGCGGGTCTTCGAATTTGATGCACAAAAATATGTATCATCGTCGGAAGAATGTCATTTTAAGTCAGGCAGATTGAAGTCGCCCAACAGCAAAATGTCGTCATTAACGTCAAGTAGATTTATTATATATTCTTCTGCACTGCTCTTTGGGGGAACATACGCATTAATAACATATACATTGGAATTACAATGTATAACCTTAACGCATATAAGTTCGATATTAGAAGAGCAGGAAATATCAATTAAGGAACTGATAAAGGAATTCCTTACAGCTAAAAGGACACCACCACCAACAGCAGAAATATTGTTAGTGTGTCTGTCTCTTGTAAAAACTTGAAAACTAGTGTCAAACAATTCCAAGTCAATAATGCTTCCGTTCAGCCATGTTTCTGTTAACGCGATAATATCCTCAGAGAAATTCTGAGACGCCAAAAATATCTCGCGCGTTTTAGAACGTAATCCCCTTACATTTTGATAGTAAAGGGATAATCTATTTAGTTTTTTGGGTCTGATGGGCGATTTTATTCGTCCTTCTAGCCTTATTTTTTAGGCGTAAACTCAGATACGAGGATAGTATCGGCCCACATTTTAGAGTTAAGAACAGATGCAAACTCTTCAGCTGCAACCGTTAGAATAAATGAGGCGTGGGAAGGCTTGTTACCAATTTTTTTGCATGAACAGAATGAGTAGATACTCATCAACGCTCATGACCTCAAAGTCGCTCATTACGGAATTTTTCATTTAAAATTCAACACCACATTTCAGATTAATATTTCAAATCATTATTTTTCACTGAAAAATAAAGAAAATATTGAAAACGTAAGTTAAACGGTCGTTGAAGACTAGTTAAATTGAACGAAGTTTAAACTTCGGATCAAAGTTAAGCTTACAGTGAGAAACGATTTTTTAAGTTGAACCTTGGTTTAAACTAGGTTTGCCTTAAACTTAAGGTTAAACTGACACTGAGAAACCGGGCCTAAGTGATAGTTTCCATCTGTCTAGGAATACTCCAGATGCCCAAGGTTTTTTTAAAAATTAGGGATAAGGGTAGTGAGATTGCTGAAGCACACTTTTTTAGTACGATCGGAGCAATCTCGTCAGGACCTTCCTTTGCATTATTTTTAAGGCTAACGAGAGTAGTAACGACATCCGATTCATTAAGGTAAACAGAGCCTAAGTCCAAAGTAGGGCTGAGAGCATGGGAGTATCTTTCTTGGAAACCCGATATATAAACAGATTTGAAGTAATCCGCAAATAGATTACATATAGTCCGGTAATCATTGGATGATTTATAAAGGTACGACATTCGAACTGCAAGGCCGTTTGATTTTCTTTAACTATTTATGTGGGAACCGACCAAATCAACAACAAACCACATGCAACACGGAAAACCCGATGCAGACAGACTCACTAGAGACAACACTGACTGGACGAATTCGACGACGCGCTGGTGCGAACGGACATGTTTTTAGCTCGAGAAAAAGTAAAATCTAACATTGAATAAAATTGTGCTAAATATAAAAGAAATGAACTAAAATTGCAATTGAAAACAAAACCTTACTAAAAGATAAATAAGTGAACTAAAAATGCAATGTTATTTTAAACTTGCAACTTAAATGTACTACAATAAATTATTCAATTGAACTAAATGTAATGTGCTAAACCAATTGTGCTAAATATTAAAGATATGAACTAAACTGCAAATTGTGAACTGAAATGTAATGCTAAATATACAACGCAAAGTTACGGTGTTAAATTATCTAACTCAACTTAAAATGTAATATCAAACAAAAGATTCTAATGTTAAAATAAAGAAACTCAATAGGAAAAACTATTTTAATTAATGAAATAAATCCACTTTAAAAAAAAAATAAAAACTATTTTATTTAAAATTAAATAAATCTACAATTGGGGGCTCGTCCAGAATTTTCCATGCAAACAACAACAAAAGCCACAAATCTGTAGCGACAAAACAACATTTAGACAGAACATCGTTTCGTTATTGCAAAGCAGTGTTGCCAGATGCCTTTCACCATTTACCCCTAGATTGGATTTTAAATCCCCCTAAAATTTCCCTACAGTTTTTTTTCGAAAAACATACAAAAATACAGTTGTAAATAACTTAAAATTTATTGGGTTAAAACTTTAACTTCAACGCTACTCAAGGGGCAGCTGAAGAGTAGCGCAACTGCAATGCAAATTGTATTTAAAGGGCTGAGCTGTTGGACGTCTTCAACAAACTCTGGAAGTTGCTTTGTAGCTTTCAATTGTCCAAGCTGAAATTGGCCTTAAAATTTAGTTTTACCTTTAGGCAGGCTCCGTCTCCCATTTTTTACTTCTGTGAAGATAGCCCAAAATCTTCAGCCCAACTTTTTGCTCAATTCGCCGCAAAAACTTTTGAATGCTGAATTTGCCGCAATGAAAAAAATTGATGTTAAACCAAAAGTATGGAATTTAAAATACAAATTATTCTCATCATCAACAAATTGCTTTCAATCGTCCTTCATACCGTAAAATGGCCTAGAAGTGTAAAAAGCCAGGTCATGAAAATGTTATGAGGATGAGAACTTTTGTTTTGGGACATGTTTCGGGGTGTGGAAATCGGACTTTTATACAAAAATCACATTTTTTCGCATTTCAGCTCAAATTTCGGTATCAAGGACGATAGACCGGAACTTGAACATAGTTTCATTCGATTGTCCGTCAAAAACTACAATTTTGAGCAAAAATCCAGGATGAGAACTTTTCATCTTCTATCCTTTTTGTCGATTTGCCAAAAAAAAAAAACTACAAAATTGCTAGCAACTCATTTCATGCAACTTAGTCCTAGGAAGGACAACTTTTACGATCAAAAGGATAACTGAAATGTTTTTCTGACAGTCTGAAGTTGTAATCTGTCGATTTTCAAGGAAATCGCTTCACAACTTTGACTTTTACACCTTTCTCTTCTCAGAACATTTTCATGACCTGACTTATAAATTTTATAATAAAACTTACAATTTGAGTGAATATTAACATCTTCGATGCTGGTTTAGCATGAATATACAGTATTTTTAAGTTTTTTCTTTCTTATTTATATTTTTTAATTGTTTTGTAACTTTTTTTTTATTTACGGCAAATTAAAATTTTTTTATGTTGAGTTTACGGCGAATTCAAAAGTTGGGCTGAGTTGAAAATTTGGGATAAAGAGTTTGGGCTAACTTCACACCGGTCATTTTGTTTGTATATTTTTGGGCATACCTTTTCTTTTCGTCAGTTTTCCCTATACTTGCTTTGTTTTAAATATTTACCCAGAGTTGCAAGTTAAGCGCGAAGCGAGTTTGAAGTAAAGTGGGAAATGATTGGTAATTTATTTTAAGTGTTGCCAATTCAGCTGTTTTTATAAAGTGTTTCTGAAATCGCTTTTAACACAATATGGAGGAAAAAGTATTTTTCCTAAATTTTTTTCATAGTTTTAAGGCAAAGTAATAAATCTTTATTTCCAAAAGTAAACTTTCCAAATAACCCTTAAAAACCCCTAGAAAATTTGAAGTCACCCTAAAAAAACCCCTAAAGATTTATTACCCCTAAAATTCCTCAAGCCAGTTAAAATACCCCTAAATCTAGGGGGAATTCCCCTAATCTGGCAACACTGTTGCAAAGCAACATCGTTTGAAAATAACGAACAATTGACCACGTCCGGTAGCGATTGCATCATGCAGCAGTGACTTTAAAAGAGAGTTATACGAGAGACAGAGAGAGAGAGAGAGTGATACGAGAGAGAGAGAGAGTGATACGAGAGAGAGAGAGAGAGCTACGAGAGCGATTGTGCGACGATTGTGCTTCGAGAGCGAACAGAGAAAATGCAGAGGCAAACATAAGTTGACAAAAACAAAAGAAGAAAGCAGAGGGACAAGCGAATACTAAACCCAACCTTATTTCGACAGCAATTTGGTATGCTAACAGAGAGCGGAAGGAGTTGTTCAAAGAAGTGTTGCCAGAGAGACGAACTGAAATTTACCACTATTTGGGAAAAAATTTACCACTTTCGGAGAAAATGTACCTTTTTCCAAAATAAAAAATATTATAAAAAATTTTTAAATGATTAAAAACCGTTATAATTTTTTTGTTAGTATACATATATTTATCTCTCATCAACAAGCTAACCGTCAACTCTTGACGTGTATAAACTATTTTGTTTTGCTATTTTTGAATTTAATTCACTTGTTGCTTTTACCCCTTTTACATTGGTTCCCTTTTGAACCCAAAAAGTTGACGATACAACACAAGCGTACCGTCAATTTTTTCCCCCTTCTCAGCCAATACGCCGCAATTAGCCTACAAACTCGAAAAATTGCTTTCAAATATTGACCAATGTAAAAGGGAACGCCGTGGCGTCCGTGGCGTAGTTGGTTAAAGTGCGTGGCCGCTATGTCAACGAACCTGGAAGCCCAGGTTCGAACCCCAGCAGCGACAGAAAATTATTTGAATTAAAATAATTTTTCTGTACGGCCGCCACCTCTCTGCAGGCAATGGCAAACCTCAGAGAGTAATCAAAATGCCATGTAAAGCTTCTTGAGAATAAGAACATTCCGTTCATCGCCGTTCGGAGTCGGCGTTAAACCTGTAGGTCCGGTTCTCGGTCAATTGTGTACAAACTTAATAACACGCACAACACAATTGATCATAAGAATCTAGGTCAAAGTCCTTTCAAGGGCTGAAATGGCCAGTTATTTATTTTATTTTTTTTAAAAGGGGTCTTTGTTCAATGTGGTAACAGTAATGCCAATAACTCGAAAAATGAACAAGTAAAAAAATTATTATTTCTGCAAAATTTACCACTTTTGGTCAAAAATTACCTTTTTTACCTCTGCCCAAAAAATGAGTCCAAAATTACCTCAATCTGGCAACACTGGTTCAAAGACAAAGGCAGCCGTAGTGGAGAGAGAATGAGCAGAGAATCGGAGTAAGCTGTGTATTGTATGTTTTTATATTATATAAGCGGAGTATTGTATTTTATGGTATGAATAAAAAACATAAAATTGAATTTAATAGAAATCATCTTTAATGTAACCGAACTGATCCAGTTTAAGTGATCAAAGTTAAGAATAATTAATGAATCAGTTCAAAACATTAATGATCCAGTTGAAAGTCAGTTACTAGATATATTTGGTTGAATAATTCAATAATAATATTAAAATTTTGTTAAATACCGATCTTAACAGTTGCGCTTGACTAGTAATATGTAAAAAAAGAGTATATAAGATTAAAGAAAGATAATGAGCATTTTGTGAAATGTTTGTATTTAGGGAATTTGCGAATAAAGTCAAAGAGTATAAAAAAAGTTATTGAAAAACAGATTGAAGGAAATTTTAATAAGAAAATTTGCAGAAATATTTTTATATTTTTTCTATATTTTCTAAAATACGTACGTTTTAGTTGATTTCTTTTTGATAGCACAAGATTTTTTAAATTGCAAAGATTAAATAAATTACTTTTAACCAAAACAAATATTTAATTATGGAAGCATCGACAATCCGTAAAATGACCGTAGACGGGCTGCGGACAGAACTGGAAAAACTAGGACTGGAGACAACGGGACTGAAAGGGGTGTTGCAAAATAGACTTTTGGAGCATTTGAATTTAGTTAACACTAAAAATGAGGATGACATCTCAGAGTATGACGACGTAACTTCATAATATGCACAAAGAAGCATGCCAGAACGCTCGACGTTCACCTTACCTGATATTGAGGACTCGCTTTCATCATTTTCAGGATCTGATTGTTCAGATGTTGAGAAATGGATCGAAGAATTCAAGGAGAATGCAACAACGGTAAGATGGAATGAGCTGCAAAAATTTATTTACGGCAAACAACTGCTCAAGGGCACAGCAAAAATTTTCGTGAGAAGTCAGCACTGCATAGTAGACTGGAGATCTTTGAAAACAGCACTAATAAATTAATTTAGTGAAAAATTGTCATCATTGGAAGTTCACCGGTTGTTAAAAAATCGACGTAAAAAGCAACAAGAAAATTTTCGCGAATATCTTTATAGCCTGATGGAAATAGGTATCCAAATCAACTTGGACGATACTAGTTTGATAGAGTGTTTTATAGAAGGGATCCCAGATTCCAAGTTCAACAAGAGTGTTTTATACCAGGCAAGGACAGTTACAGAATTAAAAGAACAAATAAAGGTCTATGAAAAAATTAGGGGCGGCACACAGCAGTTTTTCAACTAAAGTTCTGTTTCAAACGCTAGTCAGAACAAACCAAAGCGAAGTCAGAAATAATCTTGAAATGATAGAAAATGTTTTAAATGCGGTGATAAAGGTCATATGGAAAGGGATTGTAGAGTGGCAACCAGAAGCGCAACCAAAGGGGGGGTTTTGGGGTTTACACCCCCCCCAAATTATTGTCACAAAAATAAAAACATGATAAGTAATAACATGTTTTTACCAAAAGCGCGAAAAACCCAAATTTAAATTTCAAATCGATTGCGGTTGAAGCATAACACTTCGCGACAGACATTTTGGTGCCGGAGATTTTTCAGCTGATTATAGACAAATTGGGTTTCCTGATTTGAGATATAGACTCCGTTTTTCTCCATCAGCTCGAGTTTTCAAGCTGTAGGCGAAAACATGAAAATTAGTTATTTTTCTAATAATTTTGCTATATCTATTACACTGATTTACCGATTTGTATTACGATGATGAATTTCAATAAAGAAATACTAGACCTTTCACATTTTTGCACATGAAATTACAATACCTATGACAGTTTTAAAGATATCGACGTTCAAAGTGGGAAAAATGTCACAATTTTACGTAGGCTGCTCTTTTGAAACCCTGTATATTTAACATTTATTAATGGGCTTACAAAAACTTTTTCTTTACTTGATAGAAAATCTTTGGAATTTTAATAAACATTTTAGTTTTTTATTTTATCTTGCATTTTTTTAAATAAATTAAAAATAAAACATTTTTTTTAAAGTAATTGTATTAAAATTCAAGTACAGTTGATAAGATTTTAACAGCTTATTTTAGAGTATGTTTTCTTACATAAGTCGCAAAATGCCGGGAATAAGTTCAGAAAAGCTTAAAGCTGGTTTTATGGCAGATAAGGCAGTTAATGAGAGACCCTTACTTTAAAAACTCGATGACTAACCTTCAGCGAAAGGCTGTCGTTTGAATTACTTGTCAAAAACTTTTTAGGCAGTTGCAAAGCAAGTAATTTTGATGAACTAGTGACCAACATGCTTGATAGTTTTAGGGATCTTGGATGTGATATTAGCATCACGGTTCACTATCTGCACAGCCATTTATCCCACTTCACTGAGAATTTAGGAAACAACAAGGTTTCCATCAGGACATGAAAATAATGGAAAACCATTACCAAGAAAGATGGGACAAACATTTTAATCGCAGACTATTGTTGGAGTCTTAAGCGAGATGGTCCTGATGTCTTTCCTCCGCTCTTTTAACTCTGTTTTTACGTAAAAGCAAAAAGAAAAAACAAATAAAATATGAGAAAGTGATCACTGAAGAATATTTATTGACAAAACATATTTTTCGGAATCCTAAAATTGTTTGCATATTTGTTTTGAAGAATATTTAATTGGTCTCTCGTACTCGCTTAATACAAAAACATATGTCGCAAGTTACACTTTTTGATGAAAAACGGGAAAAAAGTCGAAAACAATGCAAAAATATAAGAAATAATAACTGTTTTAGCAATGATAGCATTTATTTCTTATGTTTTATTTTGTTTTTATTCTCAAAACATTGTCATCGCGAATTTGGCTTTCGATTTACATTTAGTCCCCGCGCATTGTATTGAACGTCACTTTTTTTTACGCTTCGTTAGTTTTAATTTAGGTGTGGTATAGATGACAAGAAAGTTATATTAAGAAAGTGCAAAATAAGTACGTGTAAAAATGTATTAAACGTCAAGCGGAGTTTTATTAAAGCAAAAATAGTAAATAAAAAGAATCTAAGTTTATAATCATTGTTTCATTGGCTTTGATAAATTTCTTTTGTTTTCGTATTTTTGCAAACTAAAATTCCCAAGGAAGAAACTAAAAAGTGGCAAATGTATTGAACGTTACTTTTAAGATATGTCACACCATCGGCTGAAGTATTCATTTTATATTTCGTTTTTGTATATTTAAGAGTAAAATAGCAAAGTTAACGCCTGCTGAAAGAGAACGAAGATATCGGGAAAAAATAAAGCTAGACAAGGAACGACTAGATAAGGAACAACTTTGACCTGATTTTTGCTTTTTGTTTTTACTAACTGATATCGCCCATTTCACATTGAAGTGATCAGTTGCGCTGATCATCTCCGATTTGGCTCAAATATTTTTCTTGTATTGATTTATTGATTTGAAAACCAAATTTGAAGTTATAAATTTTTAGAATAATTTTTCGCGGCCAAAATAGGGTTTATTTTGAACAACGTAGCTCAATCAACTTAGGACCGATTACCGGTAATATAGTATCATTGGAAAAGTTATTTCATCTATTTTGAGGAAAAGTACAAAATTTTTGAAAATATTGCAATAAGTTGACTCATTCTTAATTTGTTTAAGTTTAACACCATGCCAGCAACACGTGCTATATTTTTTTTCTTTTTTATAATTTTCATTTTTTTAAGTTTTTACCTTAGGTTATACCTTTCCAATGATATAAAATGAAGATGTGATTTTAAAGGGTTCAGAAGTTATATTATAAAACGTGAAGTCTTAATAATTTTTCAATACAAATTCAGCTAGTTATTGACTTTTTTAATTTTTTGTGAAAAAATAAAGGAAAAAAAAAATTGGATGAAAATTTTATGTATAGCTGAATTATATACTTTATATATACTTTTAAGTTTTTTTTGTTTTGTAAAAGAATAAACCTGTTTTTTGTTAAACTCCCAATTTGATTAACATTATTTGGTTAAGCGCAAAAAATGTATTGAACGTCACCCTGTTGTTTTTTCTGAAATTGCTTATTATATAACACTTTTCTATTATTCATTGCTGCAAGTCTACTACTTTGAAAATAAACTCTACGTTGATGTTTTTTTGGTGAAAAATTTTAAGTTTTTCCCGTTACAATTGTAAAATAAGTAGGTATTTTTGGTAGAAAATTAATATTTCTGTAATTGAAATGGCGATTTTTACAAAAGCCGATTTAACTGATAAAATAACGTTACAAACATCACAGTAAGCTTTAATTTGCAACATTTTTAAATTTTTAGTGATTTTTCTCGTATATCTGCTAACCAAAAACCAATGATTTGGTCTGAAACCAGACCAAAAAGAATGATTTTTTGCAAGTTGCTAAAAACAACTTCGAATTCTCCATTAATTTTCACTTAATTTGACTACTCTAACGGGAGAATTTAAAAAACTTTAAAAACAAAACATGAAAACCTCTTAGTGTACGTTTTTTATGCAATTGACCCATTTATAAAAATTTTATCATTATGTTTGCTGCCATTATGGTAGAATTAACGTTTTGAGTGCAATATTTAAACTCATTACACCATAGCCGCTATAGTTATGTACATTTTCTTTTATAAACATATAGTTATAAAACCCCCCCCCCCCCCCAAAACAAATTCCTGGTTGCGCCTCTGGTGGAAACTATTACTTGTTTTAAATGTAAACAGCAAGGACATCGTTCATTTGAGTGCAAGTCAAGCACTAGGCAAGAGCCTGTCAAACTCGAACCTAGAAATGTTCATACGTTATCAAAAAATAAGCAAGAGAATGCAAAGCTTATGTTTACGTGCAATCGGGTTTTTAAAAATTTTATCTTAATGGAGTGGTTGTCTCAGCATTAATAAATACCGGCAGCGATATGTATAAGCGCAATTCGTCACGATACCTTTATGAAGATGGGTGGCATCGAGTTGTGCCCAAATACAAAGAGTTTAATAGGAATTGGTGGCAAAGAAATACAAACGATTGGGCACTTTAATAAACAAATTGAAATTGATGGCATTACATTAAAAATTACTTTTCACGTCACGAACAATCGAGATATCTTATTTTCAGCAGTGCTTGGGAATGATATCTTAGACCTGGTCGATATCACCCTAAACTCAAATAGAGCTATTTTTAAAGAAAAGAAACAAATAGAACATAACTATATAATAAAAAATGGAAGCAAGAATAAAGAAGTATTTAATACAAATACTCGGGAAACCCAGTCAACTATTACTGAGCTCATAGGCGAGTTTGAACAAATTTGTCTATCAACGTCACTCGATGACTTTACTTGCTATGAAATTTACGAGCTGTATCATTTGAGTGAAGATATTAAAAGCGAAGTCATTCAAGCAATAAGAGAGTATAAGCCAAGAAAGTAACATTCATCGCCAGTCGAGATGAAAATAATATTAAAAGATGAAATTTCTGTTTTTCACCGACCCAGAAGATCGTCACAAGCAGATCAGTCCATAGTTCAGCAGCAAGTTGACTCATGGTAAGAAGAGGGTATAGTTAAACCCAGTTTTTGTGAGTACGCATCTCCAATCGTACTCGTGTCTAAAAAAGATGGTTAAAAGAGATTCTGTTGTGACTACCGTAAGCTAAATGAGAAAATTATACGAGATAATTTCCCAACGGCTGGGATTGATGATGTGATTCAAAAGATGCAGAATGCATTAGTTTTTACGACGCTGGATTTAAGAAACAGGTTTTTCCATGTTCCAGTTGAACAATCTTCGCAAAAATACACATCGTTTGTAACAAACAATGGCCAGTACGAATTCTCGTACGTATCCTTTGGAATTTCAAATTCGCGGGCAGTTTTTTGTCGATACATTCACGCAATTTTTAGAGAATTAGCCCAAGACAATGTAGTAGTCATTTACATGGATGATATTATCATTCCGTCTAGAGATGAAGAGGAAGGAATTTTTAAATTGAAGAAAGTTTTATCGGTCGCAGAGTCGCATTGACTTCAAATTAAGTAGAAGAAATGCCAATTTTTAATGATGAGAGTTACATTTTTAGGATACATTGTTGAACACTCCTCTGTTAAACCGTCATATGAAAAAAAGAGAGCAGTACAGAATTTTCCTCTAACAGCGGATAGAAAATCACTCCAACGATTTTTAGGCTTAACCTCCTACTTTAGGAAATTTATACCAGGATTCTCTATAATTGCAAAACCACTCTCTGATTTATTAAAAGAAGATGCATGATTTCAAATTAAAGAGGAAGCTCTGATTGCATTTAACCAATTAAAGGCTTCGTTGGCTAATGCTCCTGTACTGAAATTGTTCGATCCTTTAGCATGAACTGAATTCCACACAGACGCCAGCACGCATGGGTATGGAGCAGTGCTACTGCAAGTCGATAGCGCAGACCAAAGCTTACATTCAATAGAGTATATGAGTAAGAAAACCGCAGCGCACGAACAGAAGTATCACTCTTATGAATTGGAAGTTCTTGCAATCATTGAGGCGTTAAAAAAGTGGAGGGTATACGTGTTTGGAATGAAAATAAAGATAGTGACTGACTGCAATGCATTTTCTATGACGATGAAAAAAGATGATGTACCACTGCGAGTATCAAGGTGGTCAATGTTTATGCAAGATTTCGATTACATGATAGAGCATCGATCAGGTTCAAAGATGCAGCACGTCTATGCACTCAGCAGAGTATTTTGTCTTATGACCGAAGAGTCAGTACAACATCGTATCAAGGAAGCACAACTACAGGACCCATGGAAGAAAGCGTTGAGAAAGGTTCTCGAAAAGGAAAACTACGAAGATTAAAAAAATAAAAAAATAAATAACTGGCCACTTCAGCCCTTGAAAGGACTTTGACCTAGCTTCTTATGATCAATTGTGTTGTGCGTGTTATTAAGTTTGTACACAATTGACCGAGAAATGGACCTACAGGCTTAACGCCGACTCCGAACGGCGATGAACGGAATGTTCTTATTCTCAAAAAGCTTAACATGGCATTTTTATTACGCTCTGAGGTTTGCCATTGTCTGCAGAGAGGTGGTGGCCGTACAGAAAAATAATTTGAATTCAAAATAATTTTCTGTCGCTGGCTGGGGTTCGAACCTGGGTCTGCAAGGCTCTTTGACATAGCGGCCACGCACTTTAACCAACTACGCCACGGACGCCACAAACTACGAAGATTACTTTTTAAAATATGACGTCCTACACAAAGACCCTATAAAGGAACTGCTAGTTATTACATCATCCATGGAGCAAGAAATAATAAAACTTGCTAATTCGCAGGGTCATTTTGCTGCTAAAAAGACACAAGATTTACTTGAAAAGACATATTACATTCCAAACATATCTACAAAAGTGACAGCTGTATTTAAAAGTTGTATCGAGTGCATTATAGCAGAGGCCAAAATGGACAAAAAGAGGGATTGCTGAATCCAATAAACAAGGCTGATAAGCTGTTGGGAACGTACCATATAGACCACATTGGACCGGAATGTACTCACAAGCAATATAATCATATTTTGGTCATAGTGGACGCCTTCTCAAAATGTGTATAGCTCTACCCAACTAATAGCACGGGAATCAGTGAGGTGATTGATCGTTAGCAAAAACAGGCTGTTGTGTTTGGATATCCGGAGAGAGATAGAGGTGCTTCTTTCACTTCGAACGCTTTTGAGGACTATTGCTAATCGCCAGTGGCGTACCACGTGGAAATGGACAAGTGTAAATTATGTATTCAAAATCCCCAGAACTGGTACAAACACGTAAATCGGGTGCAACAAACAATTAACAATACGCCACCTCGTAGCACCAAGTGTACCCCTTTCAAGATTCTCACTGGCCTAGAGATGCGTATACCCGAAAATGAAGATATCCGAAGTTTGATGAGAGATGCTGTTTGATGAAGCTGAGTTGGATCAAAGCCGCGATCAAGTCAGGGAAGAAGCGCGATACAATATTAGCAAGATTCAAGAAGAAAATAGGAAAAAATACAACAAAAAGACAGTCCCTGAAACGCAATATGCCATTAACGAGCTAGTCGCCATTAAGCGCACTCAATATGGTTCAGGACTTAAATTGAAACCAAAATACTCCGGGCCATACAAAGTCGTTGCAAAATATGATCATGGAAGATATCTTGTTGAAAAGGTTGGAAAATCTGAAGGGTCTAGAAAAACTAGCACAGTCGCCGAATTTATGAAAAAATGGAACCCTTCATTCGGGTTGAGTCATGACGATGACAAGTCAGGAGGGCCGAAAATGGGAACCGGCCAAATCAGCAACAAACCACATGCAACACGGAAAACCCGAAGCGGACAGGCTTACTAGAGACAACACTGACTGGACGAATTCGACAAATTACTTTAAAACTGGACGAATTCGACGAAGCGAGGGATGAGAAAAAGTGAGCGCTGGTGCGAACGGACGTGTTTCTTAGCTCGAGAAAAATTAAAATCTAACATTGAATAAAATTGTGCTAAATATAAAAGAAATTAACTAAATTTGCAATTGAGAACAAAACCTAACTAAAAGATAAATAAGTGAACTAAAAATGCAATGTTAATCTAAGCTTGCAACTTAAATGTACTACAATAAATTATTCAATTGAACTAAATGCAGACCCGCTGAGAGCCAAGTTCGGGCCCGGGGGGTTACAACATACGGCCCCCCCTAAGCTATTGCCCCCCCTAAGCCCCCAAACTAATGCAAGCTATTGCAAGATCCATGCGAAAATTATTATTTAGTCCTTAGTTATTGTTTATAGCGCGTTCTGATATTCAAGTCACACACCATGACAAATTAAGTACATTTTATTGTTTGTTATCTCTATTAATTGTCAATACCTAACGACAACTTTTTTGTATAAAATTTAAAATAAATAAAAACTGCTGATGATTTGCATTAACCCAATCTTTTTATCCTTTTATATATTAGATCTTCTTATTCGTGTAAATTTATTTTCCTTGCTTTGGAAGAGGCAAAACTATTAATAATTACATCAAAGTTCATTTTTTTTCCCAACTCAGATTCTATACATAAAACCGCGAGCCCAGATACACGTTGTGTAGAACATGATCTGTTGAAGTTTTTGATTCGCGATAGAACACTGAAGGAGCGTTCGGCACTAGCGACGCTGACAGGTAAAGTGCAAAATATTCTCAAGGCAATACAAACGTTTGGAAAGAGAGTGTGAAGGTTTTTTGTGTAAATAGCATTCAGGAAGTCCAATGGAGAAAGATTTGAATTATGAAATATTTAAAGAGGTGAAATATTTCACTCTTCAATTCTTTGGAAACATCAGCTTCGTCCTTCCTTAAACATATTTCTGCAGATTTCTTGAGAGTATCTTCATCCAGTGTACTAAATTCCCAGAGAAAAGAAAACATCTCGTACAAATTTCTTGCTGCTTCAAATCTGTTTGTTATTCCTGCGATTACCGAATCAACGATAACAAGGAAAGTATTTCTTTTGAATTCGTCTTCTTCAAAACAACTAGAAGTTTCCGAATTCTCTTTTGCACGTTGGTTTTTGCGACTCGGTTGCAAAGTTGACGGAATATTCCATTCGGTTGCAATGATTTTACTTTCTCTTAAAATAGCATCCCATCTATTTCGAATGAACTGCAAATCCGAAAGAAGGCTATCGAGATTGTCAACTTCGAAGTTTATGGTAGCTTTTCTGGCCTGAAGTACACCGTTCCTCTCGTTGATCGAACTCAAGATTTTCAGCCAAATTGATGATATTAAAATACATTCAAATTTACTCATGTATTTCTGCATGCCATTAATGTCTCGAAGAGTTTCCGCTATCAAATTGAGTTTCTTCAATTCTTCCAATGCTTCTACTAAGCTCGATAGATGTTTCGCGAAAGGTTTCGCACAAGCTGTGATGCGAGGAAGGAATTTTCTTTTTCAGAATTTCCCCTCTTTGAGGACTGCAACTGAATATATTAAAACATTTTTGAACAACTCCGAAAACTGTTAAAGCATTTGTACAACATTCAGCCGAATCGACGCCACAAAGATTTAGACTGTGAGCAGCACACGGTGAATATATAGCATACGGGTTTTCCTCACTAATGTAACGTTGTGCACCTTTGTACTTGCCACTCATATTTCTTCCGTTGTCATATCCTTGTCCTCGGCAGTCCATCCCGGATTAGGTTCGTTTCCCGGATTAGGTTCGCGATATCTTCTCTAGTTTTCTTTTTACAATCAGCAAAAGTAAGAAATCTTTCTCTGATTGTAAAAGCCTTAGCTTCTTTATCATTGTCGCGTTGCGTCGACAATCAGGGTATAATATTTTGCATTTTCTCGTTCGCTCAAAATTTCTGTTTGTACATGTCGCGCACAAAGTTCAATAAATTCATTTTGGATTACATAAGACAGATAGTGGACTTGTAAACGATGATGATTTTGTTGGGATTGCTTGATAGTCTGTAAATGATTACGTAACACGGGATCGTTGTGAGCAATCAACTCCAAAACTCCTAAAAAATTCCCACTGTTAGGAACTCCAACAAGATTACTATCGCCTCTTATAGCTAAGCCTCTTTCTCCCAAACAATCCAAGATTCTTGTCGTACTCGTATACTGTGTTGTCACGACTTACATACATATGTTAAAAAGGAATTAATGCAAGTCAAAAATATATCCAGAAGTGTCCACCATAGAAAAAATTACCATCGGATTAAATTCAAAAGCTCCCTCGCACCGAGTATAAGAAAGTTTCATTATAATTTTTGACATCGTAAATACAAAACAAAGAAGAAATATTAACTTTTCTCTCTCTACAACAAATCAGCTTTTTGTTACTTTTTTACCCGCCGCTCCGGGCCCCCTTCAAACTCCGGACCCGGGGGGAAACATCCCGTCCCCCCCTCTCGGCGGACCTGACTAAATATAATGTGCTAAATCAATTGTGCTAAATATTAAAGATATGAACTTAACTGCAAATTGTGAACTGAAATGTAATGCTAAATTAATATGCAACGCAAAGTTACTGTGTTAAATTATCTAACTAAACTTAAAATGTAATATCAAACAAAAGATTCTAATGTTAAAATAAAGAAACTCAATAGGAAAATACAATTGAGTGCCTAGAAATCGACCTTCCATTGGTGTCGACCTGGCAACCGATATTGTTACTTTTCGAATTTTATAAAATCGTGAGGACTATTTTTTACTTGACAAATGGAGTGGAAAATAGAATATATAAAAATAAAAACAAAGTTTTCTGAATTTTTAATTCATATTCAAGTAATTGCCATAGCCAATCATGTAACAAAATTAACATAATTAACCCAGGTAATTAACTTTATAATAAATTATTTTATAAATGATTATTAAAGCACTGGTGACTGCAATTAGGAAACTGTTTCTTGACCATTCTCAAACATTTCTTGTGCTATTGAAGTGTTAACGTTTTAGAAACTCAACTCAACTTTTAAAAAGAAAAAAAAAAACCCCTTATTAAGAAAACCGATAAGCCTTGAAAAAAGAAAATTGGTGAGCACTTCGTTTAAAAAAAGGTTTTTAAAAATCGCCAGATCTAATTTGGTATCCAAGTCGTATCCAACAACTTCATTTATAATATTTAAATCAAAAGCTATATATATGGGGCGTTCTTTATCAAATTGGCCAACCCCCCCTCTAAACGTCTGAATTTTTGAGACAAAAAGTTTCACGGCGGCTTAAAATTTTCCTTGAAATCTCTATTTTTTTTTATCCCAAAAATTCAGATGTCTAGAAGGGCTGGCCGATTTGATAAAGAAAGCCCCATATATATTTTCAATCGGAAATGCGAAATTTCATTTAAGAATATGTCAGCATTGTATGTTTAGTGTAGATAGGGCAATTTATTCATTCGAAAAAATTATAAAGTCTGTGGCGGCCTTAGTTGAACGCGTTAACGTGCGTCGACCGTTCGATGCAAATGTTACGAAACGCAAGTTTCGTGATTCGAATTTTACCTGATACAGAAAATTTTTTTAATTGAAATAAATTTTTCTAATCGACTATCGCTCTGCAGACAAAGCCCAGAGAGTAAATAATGCCATGTAGAGCTTTTTAAGAACATGCACTTTAGCCAGTTCTTGATCATTTGTATTAAAATATTAAGTAACACCCACATCACTCATTTCATTTTGTTGTTTATTTAATTTTTAAACTGGAAATGTGCCACATAAATATTGATAAAATATTAAACTATTAATATTTTCCACAAACTAAAATGAAACGTACCGAAAAAGTACAATTTATTTTAATTAAAATAGCTCTGCAGACAAAGCTCAGAGAGTAAATAATGCCATGTAGAGCTTTTTAAGAACATGCACTTTAGCCAGTTCTTGATCATTTGTATTAAAATACTAGCAACTCTCCGCAGCTTTGCCCGCGATGTATCTTGAAATAAATTGTAAAAAATTTGTCTTATCGTTTTAATAGGTTTATTTTTTTCATGACATATTAATTGCAATCATGTAATAATTTCGTGGCGTCCGTGGCGTAGTTGGTTAAAGTGCGTGGCCTCTATGTCAAAGAACTTTGGAAACCCAGGTTCGAACCCCAGCAGCGACAGAAAATTATTTAAATTAAAATAATTTTTCTGTACGGCCGCCACCTCTCTGCAGACAATGGCAAACCTCAGAGAGTAATCAAAATGCCATGTAAAGCTTCTTGAGAACGAGAACTTTCCGTTCATCGCCGTTCGGAGTCGGCGTTAAGCATGTAGGTCCGGTTCTCGGTCAATTGTGTACAAACTTAATTACACGCACAACACAATTGATCATAAGAAGCTAGGTCAAAGTCCTTTCAAGGGCTGAAATGGCCAGTTATGTATTTATTTATTTTATTTATTATGTAATAATTTCTGTATAAACAATGTTTTTTTATGTGTTTGTGTTATTCGTAAGAATAAATTGATTTGAGGGATTTCCTAACCTAGAAATAACAACATATAACTGCCCGTGGGAAAAGCAGCTTTCTCGTAGTAAAATAAAATTCATTCATAATCTTTACATTTGTGTCGATCTCACATCAAGTTATTTGATTTCCAACTGATTTTCTGTGGTGGGGTTTTTTAAGTAAAAAAATAAGGTTTTAGGCAATAGTTCATAATTTGTTTGCATGTAACTAAATCGATAGGGTCTCTTTGAGGAAAAGTAACCTTAAATAATTTACTTTCTTTTGGCATAACAACCATGGAAAAATATTAAGCACAGACAATTTTATGCCGATTTAAGGAAACATGGCTCTTAACCAAAGACATTCTCCTAACTTATTTTAATGGTATGAAAATAAATTGTATGCAATGCACTTCGGCTAATTAACACAATTTGTAGCTCAATTACATAAAACTCGTATTCGATAACGTGAATTGTTTTGGAAAGATATTGGGTTTAATAAGTCCTTACCTTTTCAAATGTAAATTTATGTTTATGGAATGATTTAAAAATACTTTTTTTCACTTTCAATAAATAAAATCATATTAAGTTAAAATATTTTCATAGGTCTTATTTCAGTGAAGAAATTATACACTAACGCTATGTAATGCCGTAAAAACATGTTAAAAAAAGCCATCCAACCCATACCAATACGCAGCTTCAAAGCGATGTAATTTGCATCGCACGGCGTTTCAATTTAAGCTTAAATTGTTACCATAAATTTCATGCACTTCTATTTTGCAGCTTAAGAATTCTGCACGCAGCTATTCAACGTTTTGAATAGAAACACTCTCTCTGAATAATGAAACATTGAAGCAGCAGCAAAAAAACGACGCGCTTGGAGAAAATTATTTAAATTTTGCATTCTGCTGTTCGCGAACAAAGAGCTATCTCTCTCTGCTTCAATACAGAGAATCTCTTTTCTGAGCATTGAGCAGCATTTTGTAGCGAAACCAAAGCAACATTCTGCTAGCTGCAAGCAATAACAGCGTCGAAGCCAATGAACAAATCAATGCTTGTAAGAAAATGATTTAATTTTTCAATAATATATGAATTTTACGACCAAACTATTGATCTTAGATGCACGTCACCATCGACTTTTTTGTTAAAATCGGCAAGATCATTCATTTGTCCATATATCATATTCACTTATCTTTTACGGTTTAATCAGAAAATAGAAAAAAGGGCCAAATTTTTCCAAAAATACCGAATTTTGCCAGTTTCTTAGCCAATAACTTCTAAACTTTGAAATATTTCAAAATTTTAAGTATACGGTGTTAATCTACAATTAATTACGAATTGAATAGTGAAAATTTCATTTAAATCCGTTCAGCCGTTCTTGAGTTTACTTTCATCAACGCCAAAAAGGCAACATTTCAAGTTTCATTTTTATATAATAGTAAGATTAAGTAACACCCACATCACTCATTTCATTTTGTTGTTTATTTAATTTTTAAACTAGAAATGTGCCACATAAATATTGATAAAATATTAAACTATTAATATTTTCCACAAACTAAAATGAAACCTACCGAAAAAGTACAATTGCATTGGAAATATCGTACCTACACTAATAGAAAAACTATTAAATTTATCCAAAAACCTTTTTTAATTTATCCAAAAAGCGAGTAATTTTTGCACTAATAACGCATTTTTATATATCGACTTTGAAATATTTAAAATTTATTTAAATCCTTTTTTGATTAAATAAAATATTAAAATATTTAAACAGAATTAATAAAAAATATGTTAAAATTATGTACGAATTTTGTTAAATATCTTTCAAAAATTTACTATTTGAAAATAAAACTTAAATCGCATTCAAAGAAAATTTATATGAAAATATTGAAATTAAAAAACAATATATTTGAATATTTCCCACGAGCTGCGTCCATCAAATGCCATTTGGTTGTATATTTTATTTTCTTTTTTACTTTTTTCGTTCTCAAATTTATATTATTTTTTGACAGTTGGTGCAATATTATGGCAACAAATGTCAAAAATAGTATAAATTAGAGAAGGAAAAAGTAGAAACGAAAATAAAAAGCAAAATATGCAGGCAAATGACAATCTGTGCAAGAAATTCGAGAGAAAATATTGAGTTGTCACCTCATCCTACATAATTGCATCATGCGATCACCCATCGCACTCACAAAGCATATTGGCCAAACATCCAAGCCATATAACCCTCGCAACAAAAAGCAAACGAGAACTATAAGAAACCGAAAGCAAGAATCTCAACTCTTAAAACTTAATTGATAACTGCAAGAACAGAGTGCGATGTTGTTGCTGCTTGTCGGCTATTTCAGCTGTATGGAATATGTGTGCAGATAAACAAAATTTAAATACGGGAAAAAATAGAGTTGTAAGGAAAATATTTGATTTATTCACGTAAATATTTAAATAAAATTTATACTCAGGCGTGGATAATGTTAATATGCGTTATTTCCCTTAGTGTATTTGAAGTTAGTTTGGAGGGACGAGCAACTTGTGATTGCAGTCACGAAGACCTTTGAATAGATTTTTTTTCAAAGCTTGCAGGTGTATAAAACCCCATAAAACCTTAAATTACACTTTAATTTAAAGTTTTAATGAATAACATTAAATGAATTATGATACTATATTATAACATTTCATTCATAGGATCATGTTCTTGCGGAAATCGGGCCCATTCACGAAATTCATTGAATAGCCGTTTATCGAGTTCTCATAATTCCTTGTGTGTTCCAACAAATAATAAAGCTGATGATTCTATTTTCATTACACAAGCTATGTCCCACGACGCTCTATTAACTAGTGAAATTTCTGATTTTTACAACGTACCAATTGATTCAGATATTTATGCATTACCTTTTGATATGGTTGCATCAAAACAAGAATATGTTCATAAAGTCAAGGATTTTTCATCAAGTGCCAAAGAAATTAATATTATTGTTCAAACAAATGACAATTTAGTCCATCGTTTTATGAAAAATAACGATAAAAAACCTTTAATTAAAAACAACCGTATCAAAGATGGAAAGCAGTCACACACTGGCATAAATAAAATCAATGTAAGAACTAAAAAATCGAAATATCATCAGAATCAAATAAAACAAGAGAACACATTAAAAGCAAATAAAAATTTGCAACATGTTTCCAATGAACCCTTGCATATGAGCTTGGAGGAAGTTAAACAGTTTTACCAAACTCTTTATTCTGACACAACAGAAAAAACAGATCGTTTAAGAAATATAAAAAATAGTACAGTTTCATCTTCGAAGGATTCAAATTGGAGCTTCAAATCAAATTCGGATAGTTTCAACGCTCATTCTTTAAAAGATGGAAATATAGCAAATAATTTAAGTGCTTACAAAAAATTTAATTGCGATACTAATAGCATTTACGATAACCACGTGACAATTTCAAGTCATAACAATGTCCAATATCAGATTTCAAAAGTAAAAAATAGCGAGCTTATACGTAAAGATTTGCAAAGTCAGCAAACAACTCGAGTTTTAAAGTCTCAAATACAACTTCCTGCAACAAATAGTAAACAATCTTTACAAGCAGAAAAAAAATCACAATTTCATCTAAATATTAAACAGAAACTCTGCAGTATATTTCGATTTCGAAAGAGCGGTAATCGGTGTGTAAATTCAAGTGCTTCCGATGAATACATTTCTAATACCGGTCACACCTCACACCAAATGCATACTGAAGATAAGAAAAATAAATTTCAGTCGAGAGCATTGCCACCTTTACCAAAACTAGGTAAGCTTTTTTTGATTTTATTAAATTTCTCTATCATACTCGTATGTAATACAAAATAATTTCTTTTTGTCTAAGTAAAACTCATACGTTAAACGCATTTGGTAATTCGTAGACGACTTTATGTAATCTTAGTAAACGAATGTAAATACACAGCTGTGCCTTGCCGAATATGCTTTCTGTTTTTTTATAAAGTGATGAATGGCTTAGAACAGTATTGCGATGTTATTAATTTATTTATTTATTTATCGCAGACACTCATCACAGAAAAACATAAAGTTATTGTAATATTCCTGCAGGTAGATAAGGCTTCTTTTTGATAAGCCAATACAGCTACCATGAAAGGATTAACCACAAATTCCTCTGCAAGTAATCTTGGGTGCACTTCTGTCCTCGATTTGGCATTTTGATTTGGCAAAAAACATTTCCATTATTAAAGTTCAGCGAACTTTTGACACAGATTCAGTGTGCAAATATTTATACACAAATGAATTTTTTTTTTATTTTTTTTTTTTTTTTAATATTTCACTTGTAATATTAATTATTTAGTTGTTATTTTTCACTTTGTTCTTTTTATTTGAGTGTGCTGTTTAACGTTTGTTTTTTTTTATTTTTTTTTATTTGTATTTTTGCTAACTTGCAATGTTCGCACTTTTCGCGGCACACTTATACTGCAGTCACCCTTAAGTATTGTTAAGGGGGACTGAGGTGATAAGGGAGCGAGCGAATGGCCAGGTGTAATAATTTAAAGAGAAAAAGACTCGCGGAGCTTATTAAAATACGTCCGAACGGTTTGACTGTTGATTTAAAACATGTTTATTATATATTAATATATTTTAAGCAAAGCAACATTGCAGCTCTCTTTTAAAAGAAAATGTTTTTTCTTTTTTTCGTTTATTGTTCAACATATGAGTTGCCTCGGATGCAACACATGTCATGGAACTATCCGTATAGTCCCGCTCATTCCATTTGGTTGAATGAAACTCATGCATCCCATATGTAGCAGATATTAGAGCCCTGCATGAGTATACTTTTTGTCTACTCAAATACAATCGGTTTCTGTCGGATAAAAAGCTTACTTTCACCTTTTTTCCAAAGCTCTCGTATGTAAACATACTTTCACTCTATTTTATGCGAAAGTAAGAAACGACGATAACAGCAAGACCAGATTGTTGCAATAAAAAGTAACGCAAATACTAGGTACACTGAATATGAATACACATTAGACTGGCCATAGTCAGCTTTATTTCGAAATATCAACAAAGTCGGCTTTTAAAACTTGACATTTTGTGTAAAACTAAATGTGTATTTTGTATGTATTTTTCAGAGGAAAACATGGAAGTAGGAAAAACTACTTAAAACACTTTATTTTTTTAAATTTGTCGGTCCACTATGTGCATGCGAGTTTTACAGAAATCGGTGAAATCGGCAGCGAACGCAAAAGGAACCATATAAGTTTAGAGAAAAGACATTGCGCTTGTCTGATCTGCTTTATTCTGTCTTTGAAAGTTGCAATGAGGCGATATGTAAATGAATCTAGCGGTAGATAACGAAAGCTAAACAGAATGACAAATTAACGCAAAGAAAATATAGAGAGGAAAGTGGACGAAATAAACAAGAAAAAGTCGTTAAAATTCAAAGTAGAATCACTTTAAAATTTAACGGCAGCAGAAAAACACACCAAAAGTACAAGATTGAAACAATTCGCAATTAGTTTCATATTAGTCCTTGCACTGTGTTATTTTCTCT
Organism: Pherbina coryleti; assembly: GCA_943735915.1. Lineage (NCBI taxonomy): Eukaryota > Metazoa > Arthropoda > Insecta > Diptera > Sciomyzidae > Pherbina > Pherbina coryleti. The sequence goes on along the minus strand of OX030951.1, from coordinate 97,343,877 downwards.
GTTATATTCTGTGTGTAAAAGTTATAAAAAAGGAAAATTATTTGATTTTGTGTCGTTTTCAATTATAATTAAAATCCAAATGGCTTCGACATCTAGACAATCTTTATCACAAAAAAAAAACTTCGTTCTGATCATGTAAAGATATTTTTGGTTGGAAAATGTGAAAGTGAAATTTTGGGTGCGAAATTGCGAAGTTGAAACAAGTGCCTCAATTGTTTTTTTTTTATAAAAAGCGTATGGAAAGCATGTCTGTAAAAAACAGTATAAATTATGTGGTTGATGTTATACTTAAGTTTAAGAAAAAAATTGCAAGAATAAATTAGAAAAACTATATTGTAAGTGGAAAAACTTGCAAAACTCCATATGAAAAGCATCGTAAAAAGGAAAATGCGTTTCGTAAAAATATCGAAAACTATATATTCGACATAGCTGCAATGGATGCTATAAAAACGACAAAGATCCAGCAGGATATAGATTTTCTTTTGCTTCAGAGACAAAGAGGCCGTCCAGGAAGTTAATTAACGGGCATCGATACATCGGGAAAAAAGCATCGAGAAGAAGTTGCTGCATCAGGTATTTTTTTAATTGATTTCACCGTGTGACACGATACAATACATTTTCAAAGAACTACTTAACTAGTTTGTGGCGTCAGTGGCGTAGTTGGTTAAAGTGCGTGGCCGCTATGTCAACGAACCTGGAGACCCGGGTTCGAACCCCAGCAGTGACAGAAAATTATTTGAAGTAAAATAATTTTTCTGTACGGCCGCCACCTCTCTGCAGACAATGGCAAATCTCAAAGAGTAATCAAAATGCCATGTAAAGCTTTTTGAGAATAAGAACATAACGTTCATCGCCGTTCGGAGTCGGCGTTAAACCTGTAGGTCCATATCTCGGTCAATTGTGTACAAACTTAATAACACGCACAACACAATTGATCATAAGAAGCTAGGTACTTATGTTAAGTAGTTTGCGTTTATAGTTTTACCAAGTTGTGCAGTTAAGAGAGTATTTTATTCTTAAAATTTCAGCATTTAGAAGGTTTAAAACTTATTTGAAGAAAACAAAATCTTTAAGATAAAAAAAAATACTAAGTTTGAAAACTGCAAATGGCTGCAATTATATTTTCCTGAATTTTAAATTGGTTTTAAACCTTACCTTAAATGCATAATTGTCAGCAACTCTGAGGAATGCAATGTCACAGTTGGTGTTATTTTTAATAATTTTTTATCAGCTGTATCGAAAATGAATGTATCAAGAGACAGCAAAATCAGTAATGAAGAAAGGGCTCATTCGGTTGTCGATGCCGAAATTTCTGCCGACGCACAGTGCGCTTTTTTCGATTTTAGGATGACATTTCGACTTTTTTCAAAAACTTTAAAAGCTAGAGTAAATTTTGCATCAATGCTTATTGTGTTAAAATACACTTCTTGACAAAAAATAAGAATTTTAGGCCAACTGCAACGTCTACCTCCCATACGAAGTGACTTTTTCAACAGCAAAAATCCACTTCTGTGAAGATAGCCCAAAATCTTCAGCCCAACTTTTTGCTCAATTCGCCGCAAAAAGTTTTGAATGCTGAATTCGCCGCAATGAAAAAAATTGATGTTAAACCAAAAGTATGGAATTTAAAATACAAATTATTCTCATCATCAACAAATTGCTTTCAATCGTCCTTCATACCGTAAAATGGCCTAGAAGTGAAAAAGTCAGTTCATGAAAATGTTATGAGAGGAGAAAGCTGTGAAAGTCAAAATTGCAAGCGATTTGCTTGAAAATCGACAGACTACACCTTCAGACTATCAGAAAAACATTTCAATTATCCTTTTGATCGTAAAAATTGTCCTTCCTAGGACTAAATTGCATGAAATGAGTTGCTAGCAATTTTGTAGTTTTTTTTTTTTGGCAAATCGACAAAAAGGATAGAAGATGAAAAGTTCTCATCCTGGATTTTTGCTCAAAATTGTAGTCTTATACGGACAATCGAATAAAACTATGTTCAAGTACCGGTCTATCGTCCTTGATACCGAAATTTGAGCTGAAATGCGAAAAAATGTGATTTTTGTATAAAAGTCCGATTTCCACACCCCGAAACATGTCCCAAAACAAAAGTTCTCATCCTGGATTTTTGATATGTGATAACTGATGGTATAAAGATGATTTTGTCCCTGTTTCCCCAAATTGCTATCAATCGTCCTTCATACCGTAAAATGGCCTAGAAGAGAAAAAGTCAGTTCATGAAAATGTTATGAGAGGAGAAAGCTGTAAAAGTCAAAATTGTCAAGCGATTTGCTTGAAAATCGACAGATTACACCTTCAGACTATCAGAAAAACATTTCAATTATCCTTTTGATCGTAAAAATTGTCCTTCCTAGGACTAACTTGCATGAAATGAGTTGCTAGCAATTTTGTAGTTTTTTTTTTGGCAAATCGACAAAAAGGATAGAAGATGAAAAGTTCTCATCCTGGATTTTTGCTCAAAATTGTAGTTTTATACGGACAATCCAGGATGAGAACTTTGCATCTTCTATCCTTTTTGTCGATTTGCCAAAAAAAAACTACAAAATTGCTTAGCTACTTAGTCCTAGGAAGGACAATTTTTACGATCAAAAGGATAACTGAAATGTTTTTCTGACAGTCTGAAGTTGTAATCTGTCGATTTTCAAGCAAATCGCTTTACAACTTTGACTTTTACACCTTTCTCTTCTCAGAGCATTTTCATGACCTAACTTATAAATTTTATAATAAAACTTACAATTTGAGTGAATATTAACATCTTCGATGTTGGTTTAGCATGAATATACAGTATTTTTAAGTTTTTTCTTTCTTATTTATATTTTTTAGTTGTTTTGTAACATTTTTTTTATTTACGGCAAATTAAAATTATTTTATGTTGAGTTTACGGCGAATTCAAAAGTTGGGCTGAGTTGAAAATTTGGGATAAAGAGTTTGGGCTAACTTCACACCGGTCAAAAATCCCACTAATTTTGCTCATATGTGAACTTAAAAAATAAAATAAATTTTTTTTAACTACAAAATTCCAAAAATAATTAAGATCGGACAACTTTTAGATTTTCCTCCCACACAACAAGACAGGCACTATTTTGATGATATTTCACATGTATGCTTAAAGAAAAGATTAAAAAGGTTTTAATATTGTGTTTTTTTTTCCTGTTTATTCTGAATCAGAACTAGCACTCAGACATGGAGATTTAAAAAGACCTAGAACACTTAGAGTTGTATTTGATTTTTTATATTTAGGTGGTTGCCTTATCGGATGTAAACAGCAATCTGTGAATAAGGTCAACATTTGTATCTGTTCTTGATGTCTTGTAAAAAATTCTCTGAAGAATGTCTTTATTTCTGGCTTCTTGAGCCTCTTCGGAGAGCTGACCAATAGGCAATATACATGAACTATGACTGGCACGTGTAGTGAGCTAAGTAGACATTTCTAGTTTCAGTGGCATAAATTCCAAACGCCCTGGAAAATTATCTAAAAAATATTTTTGTTTGCCTGCAGCTGGATTCGAACTCAAGTCAAAAAATAAGTCAAACTAGTGACCACTGGTGCGCGTTGCTGCACTCATCAACTATAAAAATAATAATAATTGGCGAGAAGAGACAGAAGAGAGCTAAATGTGAGCAGAGAATAGTTTTGCTCTGAGTTTTATAACATTGTTCTCAGCTGCTGTTAAGAAAAGAAAAAACAACATAACAACAACAATTATATGCAATTATATGCAAACTTTAATAAGCTATAACTTAAAATATAAAAATTTTTAAGAAATAAAAAGTCCAGTTTGCACATCTACAGGTCTGAACCTACCAAAAAATACCAAATTTATTAAGATTGGACTTGTACTTAAAAAGCCTTACGCCGGACAAAATTTGGGTTTGCGTAATATATATAAGATTGTGCAATTTAATGCGGTTCAACCATTTGTATGTGGTCACTTTGTATGGGAGATAGGCGTGGTTTTCATCCGAATAGGCTGACTTAACGACCTCGACCTTTATTTTTTTGATAAAATCTTATATTTTTAATTTCATTCAGATCGCTTCAATATAAGAGCCATAATCGCCATAACAGACGGACAGACAGACAATCGAACAGACGGAAACATGGCAATACGCGGGGGAAAACAAAAATATATTTTACTAATTTTAAATACCTTTTTTAATTAACACAAAGACGACATCTTTCACAAACATCTTTTAGTTCGATAACAGAAGTCGTCTTGAAAACATGGTTTTTTAACGTTTTTAAAAATGAAGTGTTTTTTCTTATGCGCAACTTTGCGCAGTCACTTTTTTAAGACACAAAGCAGATATACTATATTTTATGAAAGTATAATTATTTGATTGTAATTAGGTTGAACTTTTTAGATTCTTTCCACTAAATTTTAGTAAAATAAAAACTGCTTAATAAATTTAGAGACATGCTTCCACGTTTTTTCTAATTTATTATTTTTTTTTTTTTTTTTTATTTATTCATTTATAATGGTGTACATTAAGACTTAGTCTTTTATAGTACTGCAATAGACATGAACACTTGAACACTGGTTGAATTTTTTTAAAAAGAAAATTAACTTAAAACTAACATTGATTAACTTAAAACTAACCTAACATTGATTGAATAAATAAAAATCTTATTAACTATTAAGTAATACAAGACCTATCTGATAAAAGTACAAATTAAAGAGAGAGAACAGAGCAAAGAGAGAGAAAGATTTGAGCACAGATAAAATCAGAGAATAGCACAGAAATAAAAGAATAGATTTATTGATTTAAAGATTTATAATAGCTGAAGATAGCATGTTTGAAGCTGGTCCGAGAAGTTATTTGTCTTAGAGAGTTAGGTAGTGAATTCCAAAGTCTAATGGTGCTGATGAAGAAGAATCTGCTACTGTTTAGATAGTTATGCCTAGGAACAATAAGGTTTGTCGCACGTTCTGACTGGAAGAACTGCAGTTTAGCAAAAAGATATTCTGGGCTTTGGGTATGTATAAGTTTGTGTAGAAATGTTGCGTTGCGGACATTTAGGTATTCAAGCAAACCACAGCCTAGAATATTTTTACTTCTTAAAGAGATGTGATCGTAGCGGTTGACTCCATACACATATCTAGCAGAGCTATTAAATGCCACAAGGAGTTTGTGTTGGGATTGTGAGTCCAACTGACTATATACAACGTCAAAAAATGTGATATGAGGCATTATTAATTGTACAACTAGTCTGCGACGAGTTTCAAGAGGGGTGAAGTTAGAAGAAGTGCGTAAATAACGTAAAGTTCCGTAAATTTTCCTAATTGTATCATTAATATGATCAATACAAGTCAAGTTAGAAGTAAATATAAATCCTAGGTTTTTAGCTTTGAACACAAGTTCAAGTTGCTGTGCTCCAATAAAGAGGGGAGGGATATCAATAAAGCAAGAGTCGCTCCTGGCAATGGGTAGAACTTTTGATTTTATGGGATTGATAAGAAGTAAGTTAGTATTAGCCCAACTATTTAACAGAGTCAAGTCATAGTTTAGTCTATAGGTCAAGTCTTCAAGGAGTCCGGTAGGTCGAGAGAGATAGAGTTGAATGTCGTCGGCGTAAGCATGTACAGAAGCATATTTACAAACCGAAAAAATGTCATTAATAAAGATAGAGAAGAGGAGTGGACCCAGAATGGACCCTTGAGGAATCCCAGTCTCAACAGCTCTAAGAGACGAGTATACGTTGCCTACTTTAACTCGTTGGACTCTACCTTCCAAGTAGCTTGATATTAACTTAACGGAACTTGAACTAAACTTAAAGTAATTTTTAAGTTTCTTGCAAAGGAGTGAATGATTGACTGAATCGAAAGACTTAGAGAAGTCGACAAGACATAGCAGAGTAAGACTATTCTTATCATATTGAATTCTGATGTCATCAAGGATTTTAACCGCTGCAGTAGCACAACTGTGTCCATTTCTGAAACCAGACTGAAAAGGTGATAAAAGCTTATTTGATTTTAGGTATTCCGATACTTGGTTCGCTATGACAGTCTCAAAAACTTTTCCCAGAGCAGGCAATATACTGATAGGCCTGTAGTCATTTGGTACAGAGGCAGATGAAGTTTTAGCCACAGGTAGCACTGTGGCTGCCTTCCACAAATCAGGGAATTGTGAACATGTTAAGCAGTGGTTTATGATGTGAGTAAGAGGCGAAATTATGAATGGTAATACTAATTTTATGAACTTAATTGGCATACCATCGATACCAAGAGCATTAGATTTGATATTCATTAAGCATTTAGTAACGTATTCCTCACTTACAGAAGTGAATTCAAGGGCAGGAAACATAAAATTACTAGTAAATTCTGGCAACTCACCACTGTTTATACTAATTGCTGAGGTATGGCTTCCACTTGCTAAGAAGAAATTATTTAGCTCATCCGGATTTAAGTTACACTCACTGGTATTTTTATTAAACACTCTATACCTTTTGATATTCTGCCATAATACTTTGGAATTTAAGTTAGGATTTAGCTTGGAATTAAAGAAATTGATCTTTGCTTGTCGGATCGTGGCAGTGGCAGTGTTACGAGCCCTTCTGAATTCTTCCCAATTAGCGCTTGATGGATTAATTTTCCATTTAGAGTGAAGTTTGTTTCTTAGTCTAACAGAAGCTAACACACGACGCGTAAACCACGGACAACAATTATTTGAGACTTGAACATTACGTAATGGATCATGATGTGAAAATATAACATTTAATTTCTCCATGAATACATTTAGTTTGTCATCTACCGAGTCATAAAACCAGCAATCATTCCATTGGAAGCCTGCTAAGTTTTGAAATAAGGCAGTCAAGTCTATTGATTTAAAGTCATAATAAGAGAAACTAACAGGAGAGATTCTACCTATATTAATGTTAAGACAACAGAAAAGTAAATCATGATCTGACAGGAAGGTAATTTGGTCAAATTTACGAAGTACAGAGATATCAGAGACTAAACAAACATCAAGAAGACTAGGTGCACATCCATGCATATATCGCGTAGGAATATGATTATTCACAATTATCAATCCACACAAGGAAGATTGGTAGTCAAAGATTCCTCTAACAGAGTCATTATGCAACAAATTAACATTGAAGTCACCACAGACAAAAAAGAAATCATAATCAATAATTTTACTTGTTATATCAGAAAAAAATGGTTCTATGCTATGACAACGATGAGGATTATAAACACATGATATTAATATTTTAGAGCTATTATCAAAAATTTCAACATTAAGGAACTCACAGGCATCAACAGACATATTTTTACTAACAAATTTAACATTAAGATTGGACTTACAAAAAACAGCCACACCACCACCTCTTCTACCACACCTATCATTGCGAAACATTTTAAATCCATTCAAATTATAGTGACAGTCAGGAAATTCGCTTTTGAACCAAGTTTCTGAGACACAGATTACGTCCACAGACGTATTATCGAAAATATATCTAAAGCTGTCAAGCTTTAGCCCATTTAAGCTCCTAGCATTAAAATAGACAACATTTAGGCCAATGAACTGCCTACACAAAACATTGATGAGAGCCTTATGATTATCTACAGCACCATTAGATATTGCATCAGAATGTATCAAAACAAACATACAGCGAACCAACTACAAACATGAGATCACTAAGTAGAGAAAAATAGATTAAATAAAAGACATATAGGTTTAAACAGCGAGAGTTAAACAATACAGCGAGATATTTAAATAGAGAAGTATAGTAAAGAGAGAGAAAATAATGTGGAGTAATACAACAGGAGATACAAATTAACGCAAGTATTTTTAGAAAAACACTAATCATAACTTTATTATATCTTAGCTTAGGGTTCCAGCGACGCGGTCCACGCTTTCTTTGTTGTTTACTAATTTAGCCTCACCATCACGAGATGCTCTTACAAACACTCGCCCACGCATAGAGAAAACAGAAACAAGTTTCTTCTCCCTCTTTAACTGACTAGCATAGAGCATTATTTCGCGGTTTGTTTTGGTTAAACTTTCGTTTATGTAACAACGTTCACCTCCACCACACCCGATGTCGCTGAGTGTGAGGTGGCGCTTATTAGTCTTGCGAAATGCTGCGAGAGCTTTAAACATGCAGTTGCGCTCATAAGTAGAGCCAAGCTTAGCAATAATCACTGCATTTCTGTTGTTGTTTTTGCTACGCACTCTAAAAATGTCACGTAGTCTCAGAGAGTCACATTTAATTAGTGAGCAGACTCTACTAAAAATGCTGCTAAGGTTCTCATCAGAAGCAGGGGGAATTCCGTTGATGACGACATCCATGGAAATGGCATCACTCTCAAAAGTTTCAAGTTGAGACTTCAGCGCTCTCACTTCACCATCAAGAACAGCAGATTGCGGAGTTTTAGTCGCAGTATTTACTTTGTAATTTTCCAGTTCCTTATTTATGTCTACTATGCTCTCTTTCAACATACCGATTTCAGCACATGCAGTTTCAACAAAAGAAACTCTTTCTCCCAAATTGCGCATGATGGTCCTCATGTTGGAAAGCTCAGCTGACACTTCCCCAATCCTCTGCATCACCCTCTCCTCAGACGCCGCTATCGCTTCAGAAAGCTGATCAACAATGCTCTCACGTATATTGATCAGCTGCATATTCCAGTTTGTTTCCGAAGTTGTGGTAGATGAGTCATGCGGTCTGCCAACGGGTGTCACCGGCGCAGCAATTTTGCGGCTGCTTGTAGCACTTCGTGTATTTTTCATTGTAGACATATTAATTTTTAATAATAAATCGAATTTAAGAATAAATATAACGATTTTCGAGAAGATAATGAAACCAAACAAAAGATAATTAATTCTTGGGCAGTTATGACCATGTTATGTTAATTTATGTTTCAGTGGTAATTAAGTCAGTAAAAAATACATAAAAACCAAATTTAAATATATGCTGTTTCTTCTAAGTAATTAATGTTTCAAATTGCCTTACTTTTTAAGCTTGGAATGCGCTTCTTTTTGTTCGAAAAAAGTTTCAACTTTCAAAAATTCCATAAAAATATCAGAAGAGGGCATCAATTTCATAAAATCATTTCCATAATATTGCTTCAATTATTTGTCGAAAAAAAATATATTTTTTGTAAATTTAAAAAAAAAAAAAACTTTTGTCATCCTTAAATTGAAAAAAGCGCACTGTGCGACGCAATTGTAGCCACTGTAATGGATTGGAATGACAAGAGAAAAGACTGTTTTGCTCGTTTTCAAGCTCAGATCAATTCTGTTTTCTTTATTGAAAATTCGGTTCTTTTATAATAAAAAATGTTCTAGTTCTAACATTCCAAATTATATTTCATATTTTACTTATTCCTATAGTATTACACAGTTTCTTAACTTTATTCTTAGTTTTACTCAAAATATTGTCATAACCATCGATGTCCCAAATTCTTTTGGTTCATCGAATTTCTTGCTGGTCAATATGTTAATATGTCAGTAAAGCATAATTGCGTCACAATATATGTGAGTGCATTGTAGAGCAAGTGCACTGCTTTGCATGCTATTGGATTTGTAAGATGAGATCGCTGCTTTGTAAGTGCAAGTGAAGCAAATGCAGCAACAACGAATGTAAACAAAATTGATTAATGTGGCGCAAGCAAAACGCGCAATAACTTAAATGAGCAGCGTTGCCATTGTTACGTTAAATACGTCATTTTGACGTATTTTAAGCTCAAATGACGATTGACGTATTTTGAGGCATATTTGACGTATTTAATAGACACAGGCCCGTGCGCAGGATTTGGTCCTGGGGGGAGGGGGATTTGACTGAAGAATACTACAAAAAAAATGGATGTATAGAAAGTATTATAAAGTGGATATAAAACTATAAGATTTCAGTTATACATTTTCAGATAAGTTTTTAGTATTCCGAGTAAATACAAATACTCTATACAAAACTAGTCCCTCAATAAATTAATGCATCGGGGTACAGAAAAAAACCGTCCAATACTGCATCTACACGAACTTCAACATCCCGATGAATATCAAGTGCAGTCAATCCGTTCAGCCGATTTTCGCTCATAGTAGAACGCAAGTAATTCTTTAACCGGCGTAATGTTGAAAAAGAGCGTTCGTTCGATGATGTCGTTACTGGTAACGCAGCCATTACCAGTAAGATTTGGTGAACATTTGGAAAAGCAGTTGTATTGCAGATGTCAAGAACTTCGATAGGGCTGTTCATATTTTTACCAAAAATCCATCTTCGCCAAAGCTTAATTTCATTGATTTATACTTCGAAAGAATCGTCAAGCAAAATCGTGGCGTATTTCTCAAATAATTGGTTGCAGGCTTCTTCATCTAGGGTTGAAATTTGTGATGGAAAAAGACATCTAAAATTCGATTATATTCCACGGTGCTTGAGAAAACGATCTTCAAGGTGAGTGACGAATAAGTCTAGGTATTGTAGATAGGTTGAAATCCGATAAAAATCTTCAAATGAATTAGTCTCGATATTACAACGATGAGTTTGACGTGAAGCTTGCTTGCATTTCCTTACTTCAATATCGTGTTCTTCACAGATCTTGCTAACTAACAGATCTATTAAACGAACACTATAAATGGGAGAGTAATTTCATCAACGCAGAGCAAAGCAGTTGACGTTAAGCATTCATTAAGCAAGAAAGCGTAGGCACACACTCCCAGCTAGCATTTGGAAGATTGTATGACGAGCGCGATCATTCCGCGATTCTTTTTTTAACCGTCCAGACGATTGTTAAAGTAGAATTTTATTTTGCTCTTCCAAATGATGCTATTACGAATCGTTGCGACGATTTTTTGACGAGTGAATCGTCGTTCACGCATCTTGGCGAGCATTTAAAGAGTGCTAGTTGACAAAAATCGTGGCGTCCGTGGCGTAGTTGGTTAAAGTGCGTGGCCGCTATGTCAAAGAACCTGGAGACCCATGTTCGAAACCCAGCAGCGACAGAAAATTATTTTGAATTAAAATAATTTTGTGTACGGCCGCCACCTCTCTGCAGACAATGGCAAACCGCATAGAGTAATAAAAATGCCATGTAAAGCTTCTTGAGAATAAGAACATTCCGTTTATCGCCGTTCGTAGTCGGCGTTAAGCCTGTAGATCCATTTCTCGGTCAATTATGTACAAACTTAATAACACGCGCAACACAATTGATCATAAGAAGCTTGGTCAGAGTCCTTTCAAGGGCTCAAATGGCCAGTTATTTATTTTTTTTTTTTTTAAGTGTAACTTCTTAGGCGGCGCACAGTGTTGCGTCTAGTGGACAAAAATCAAAAATTTTTTTTCATCAAATCATACAAAATGGATATCGTTGTAAAGGAAATACTCCAATTAAGAAGAATTTAAATTTTTAGTTCCATTAAATAATTTTTGGAGACGCTACACCTGTTTAAAGTCAATACAATTTCTTAGTTTTTTTATGGTACAATTTTCGTTTCCGAGCACTTAGGCAAATTTTTTTTTGTTAACTCATTTTTCAAGATATTTTAATAGTTTTAATTTTCATTTAAAGTTAATTTATAGTAAAAAATAAGGTTTTTGTTATTGGGAAGAAAAAAGTTAAATTGAATTTTTTCAAAAATTTCAAAAATTGATAAAACTATGGAAAAATAAAAAATTTTGTTAAATTTATTAGTCAGCTTCTTCCAAGTTCCGCTGAGATCACCTTTGAAACCAACAAACATTGTAAGTATGGTTTATTATCTTTTAGAATCTATAAAAAACTTTTCCGAATACGTCCGATTCTTTGAGTAATCGTATTTTTAAAAATGGTCCAAAATGCAATTTTTCATAATTTTTCGAAAAATTGTTATTGTTTTAACAGCGTGTTAGTCGGTCGATTTGGTTATTTTTCACACCAGCTATTTATAGCTACAAAATAACTATGTGTAGTAATTTTAAATGATCTGGGGTAATTTTTTGTGTAAATATACCTGATTACCGATTTGAGTTATAAGGGAGGTGGTCATATTAGTGAACCGATTTAGTTAATTTTCACACCAGCTGTTTATAACTCTAAACGAATTATGTGTACCAAATTTCATTTACCTAGGATAATAGTTTGGGGAACTATTTCATGTTACCGATTTCGGTTATATGGGAGGTAGGCGTGCCATTTATTCAATTTGAACGAAATTTTGCGAAAATAATTCTTTCATCGTAAAACTCTTTTTTACAAAATTTCATGATTCTCGGATAACTCCTTCTATTTTTGTCCACTCGCTATATGGACTCGTCACACTGTGCGGCGCTTCGAAATTTGAACGACAATATTGAGGAGTGAAATTTCAAGGTCAATTTACTTCATTTCGTTACACGATAGAGAAGAAAGATATGTTTTACAGTAGAGAGAATGAGAGAGATAAACATTGTATAAAAGACTTAAAAAATTTGCTTGTTACCACTGAGGATCGAACCTACGAACTCAAGATCACAAAGACGACGCTCTATCCGACGAGTTAAACTCTTTATAGAAAAGTTCACTCTATACACCAATTAATCAAACTATTTTTGCTGTAGATGCCCTGCGGGAAAATAAAATGCGTTCTAAGAAATAGCGCATTTTTGGTATGCTTTGAGGATGTGCTTTTCAGAGTTCAGAGTTGTAGAGCTCATCTTTTTATACACATTTTGTTCATAGCGAAAACAGCGGGAAAATAGCACAGCAGTAAGGCATTTGATTGTAATGCTAGCGGTCCGAGTTCAATCCTCGCATCTTACAAATTATAAAATCTTTTTTTGTTTTTTTTTAATTAGCTTTTTTAACTATTTTTTTGTTAAGAAGCGCTTTCATCCTAGGACATTCAATATAAATTTTAATATGAATTTGGTTTACTTAAAAAGCGCTCCAGATGTGTGAAGCGCTATGGCAGAAGCGCTTCGATTACCGCTGGGTGGCAAAAGCCGCAGATTGTGTGCTGATTGCGTTCTATGTGTGGAAGATAGGGGGGTTGCCATGACTCGGGTAGAAGAGAGAAAGATTCAGCGAAGCAGAAGTGAATAAGGGCCAGTTTTTCAGTGCGGGTTTAAACTCTAGTCAAGTTAAACCGAGGTTAACTCACCAAAATTGGACGTTTAAACTCGGTTTAGGCAAAAAAGAAACACATAATATGATCATTTAAGTCAATTTAACTTCAATGAATGCTAAAATATCTAGTTCAACCGAGTTTAAACGTCCAATTTTGGTGAGTTAACCTCGGTTTAACTTGACTACAGCTTAAACTCGCACTGAAAAACTGGTCATAAGAGAGTTGCCCTGAGCGCATTATGGTTTTCGCAAAGTAGACTCTCATACTAGGGCTACCATGCTAATATTTTTTTATAATACCAAAGTTAATATATCTTTAATTCAATATATTAATATAACCTCTATGAATTTTGCTCATATTACACATATTATATTATTATTCATAATATTGCGATATAAAATTATATAGAAACCCAAATTCATGAAGCATATACTGTCGCCCATGACGCCAACTTGAGACTGTGCGCAAGAAAAGTTGGAATAAGTTCTTTCAATAGATAACTATTTTATACATATTGTAGTTATATAATTTTATATCGAAATATTATTAATAATAGTAAGTATAATATATTTGATATAAGTAATATTAATACGTACATATGTTGAATTAAAAATATATCAAGTTGTATTCTGTATTCACATCTATATGTAAATGCGTCGCAAATTGGTCATAGCTAAATAAACAGAATATTTTTTATAAAAACTTTTTATTGTATTTCTTTTGCTTAAAAAGCTCTCTTTGCCTTTAAGGTTCAATTATGCAATCGTAAAGCAACGCAACGTGACGTGACGTAGAGTTCTATCTTATGAAAAATAAGTGGAAGTGTTTAGTGAAATCGTGACGTAACCTAGCGCAGCGATGGGTTCTATTCCAGATAGAACTCTACGCCACGTTACGTTGCGTAGCTTTACGATTGCATAAGCGAGCCTTTACACTGAAATGGTTCTTATTCTAGAAGAGAAAGAGTGTACACAAAGAAGAAGTTTCACTTCTTTACTGTATACACGGTATACTGTATCTTTTTTTTTTATATATTTTATTTTCATTATTCTTCGCCTCATAAAATTTTAAATTCTTCATATTCCTGACATCAGTAATGGATGTACAGTCCCATATCGGAAGTTGATCAGACTTCTGGGTGTTGTCACCATCTACAAAAATTTCTTCATTACTATCCTCATTTTTTTTAATGGCTTTTTTATTTGCCATGCCTCTTGTAATAACTAACATTCTTTTTACCTTTTCACCGGTTTCTTTTGGTATCATTTCTTTTAAAGTCTCAGAGTCTAGTTGGATTCTTGAGAGTGCGTCTGCGTTAGTGCTCATACTACCCTTTTTGTATATTATGTCATATTCATAGTCACATAGATCTAGTCGAATCCTAGTCATTTTTGAGGAAGGATTTTTGTGCGAAAATAAAGAGATCAGTGGTCTGTGGTCAGTTACTACTGTAAATTTTCTTCCGTAAAGGTATGGTTTGAAAAAGTTTATTCCCCAATGAATAGCTAATAATTCTTTTTCAATGACTGGTTTATTCATGTCGTGCTTTTGCAAAGATTTGCTGGCATAAGATATTGGTAAATCTTTACCTATTTCGCCTTGCGATAATACCGCGCCTAAAGCATAATTTGAGGTATCAGTCGTTAAAATGAAAGGTTTGCTAAAATCTGGGTAGTGTAGTAAAGGTGGAGTTATTAATTTGTTCTTCAGTGTATCGAAAGCTATTTGATGTTCTTCTGACCATGTAAATTTTGTGGCTTTCTTTAAGAGTGTATTTAGGCTTTTTGCAATTTCTGTGAAATTTGGAATGAATCTTCTATAATAGTTGCAGAATGCGACGAATCGCCTTACTTCGTCTGCATTCTTTGGAACTGGATAATTTTTTACAGTGTTGTATTTGGCTGGGTCAGTCTTGAATCCTTCACTCGTGATAAGATGTCCTAAATATACTACTTCTGGTCGCAAAAAACAACATTTGGCTGCATTCAATTTTAAATTGTGTCTTTGAAGTCTTTCTAAAACTTTTACTAAATTTTGGTTGTGGTGATTTATGCTACATCCGTATAGAAAGGATATTTATGCTACATCCTTATACATCCACGTATAGAAAAGCATTTGATTCTAAGTCTGAAAGGAAGTCTTTGAATTGAAAATGTCCGTTTGTTGTAGAGAAAGCTGTCAAAGGTCGTGATTTGTTTTCTAGTTCAATTTGATGGAATGAATTGGTCATATCAAGGGTTGAGAACCATTTTGCTCTACCTAACTTGTCTAGAACATCTTCTAGTCTCGTTAAAGGGAATTTGTCATTGACGATTTTGTCATTTAACTTTCTTAAGTCGACCACAAGTCTCCATTTCTTTTTGTCCTCCCTATTCTTTTTTGGTACCAAAAGAAGTGGAGTATTGTATGGACTGAGTGATGGTTCGATAATATTGTCCCTTAGCATTTTCTGAACTTGTTCATTTATCACGTCTGTTTGGGCGTGCGGTAGTCTGTTATTTTTGATGTATACTGGGTTGTTGTCTGTCGTTGTTATGTTTTGTTTATAAAAGTTATTGGTTGTTAAAGGTTCGTTATCTAAGTGAAATACATCTTGAAATTTTTTAAAAATGTCTTTTAATTCGTCTTTAATTTTTGTGTCATTACATTGTATATTTAGTATTTCCAAAATTTTAATGAAACGATTTTGTGGGTGTATAGGTCGTTTGCTGTCGTAATTTAAAATATCGTATTTATTTAAAGAATCGGTTTCCAACTGAATGCCATTAAAAATCACTTCTTTATTTGTTGTATTTAAAATTTTTATGTGTCATGCCGTTTTTTGGAGCTATTGAGTTACTAAGAAAAATACCTTCTTGTACTTCTTTATTTATAATTACTTTGTCTTCCGTTAGTTGCAGTCTAATTGGTTGAATAATTTCTGTTCTTGGTGGTACTTTTATTATTAATGTGTTATGCGGTTTTGAGTGCATAGGCAATGTAATGTGTGAATCTTTTTTTTTTTTTTTTTTTTGGAATCGCCCGGAAGTAGGAAATCTTCATAGATACGTATGACCCGCGCCATACGCATGCACGATTTACATTCTAAGAAGTTCCCGGATCAGCCGGACTGAATGGAATGCACCTACGTGCTAAAAACTACCACCTGTTGGCAAATAAAAGCCTCCACTAAGCACAATTGCTTGGCCTTTCAGCGGAAATTAAAATTAGATAAAGAAACATTTGAAATTTGAAAATTTTTGTGCTTATGTAAACATAATAAGCATCAGCGAATAATCAGCGAAAATAAATAACGCGAAGAAATAGAAGACAACATCCAAAGTAATTTATTAGACCATATATAATCGCATTTATAATTGTTGTCATTCGGCTTGGGGCCACTGTCCAACCCAAGATCCTACGTGGAAAAGAGATGCAACTCTCAAACACCAAACCAATACCAAACATAGCACAGATATACAAGTATATATTATGCAGGCACAATATATTTATATATTCGGGTCACTAAAATAAGGGAACACCGAGCTAAAGTTATTATTTGGACATGCATTTGGGCCAACGCAGGTAAAAACTTGTATGGAAAAGAGATACACTCTGACACACCAAGCCGAGGGATACGGTATACATTAGCGTGGCCGTTAGTTGTATGGAGAATATTTTTTTTTTTGATTTCTAATATTCTCTCCCCCCAAATCGGTTCAGTTTTATGTAAAAAAAAAATACAAAAAGTTTCAACGCGATAAGTTGTGTTTAAGAGGTGTCGCCCGCCCCTCAAAGTTGGCCTTCAAGCCCATTTATTAAAATGTAATTTGTTTGTATATGAGTATATTTTTAAAAAAACATTATACAAGAATATGATGTATGGCAATATTTTAGCTCTTTTAATCAACAACATTAGCCTCAAAGAAAGTTTTTTGATAAAATCAATATTTGAGAAAATAATGAAGAAAATAACCAACAAAATACCAAAAATTATATGTACCAAAATTATATTTATATGGAAATTATTTGTTCTAAGCATGTGCGGTAAAAGCTTATGTCTATTAAATTATTTCATACATAGCTATACTACGTATAGTCAAAAGAAAACCATACAAAAACAAAATTATTGAGTTATATTAAAATATTTATAACTCTTAACTTACAGTAGATTTCTTAGAGGTCGAAAATTTCTTGTTTGAGAAGAAAAAAACTGCTCAAGCCCACCACTAATGAATTTTGAAACTGTGGCGCGGTTAAAGTTAATTTGTTTTTCTTTTTCAATATTCAAAGCAGCGACCATATTTTCTGTTATGAAGTTTTATGAAGCGACCACATTTATGAAGTTGTACTGAGAAGTGTGTTTGAGGAAAAATTTATAAATCATTCAAGCCCTAACGTAACAATATTTGAAAAATTTAAAAATGCATGGCCAAAATTAAACGTTAAGAACTGGCAGCAAGGAATGCAAGATGAAGTGGTAAATAATTATTTGAAAAACAAAAAATCTCGGGTTGTAAGTTTTGTTAACAACCTAGAGAGGATTATAAGGAGTTACTAGAACTTACCTTGCTATTCCTGGGTGAGAACCTAAAAAAAACGCCAAACAGTGTAATAAGTAATAATTCGTTCACCGGGTGCTTATCATCATGCGCGTTGGATGAGAAAAGCTATTTACAGCTTGAAAATATATTTGTTCCGTGAAGAGTTTAACTTGACAGAATCTGAAAGCATTGGACTACGTCAAATTTGCATTTTTATTGTCGCCGTATATGTTGAAGCCTGGTTTTCTGCTCCCTTAGCAATACAAGCACCACACACTTAAATGTTTTGTCAAAATTAAAAGATTTTGAAAATATTGATTTGGGAATCTCGCAGGTTGTCGTCAAAAAATTCAAAAACCAGTTATGGTATTTAAATGGGGAGGCTATTGCATTTGCTTTTTTTGACAACAATGTCGTAGATGCAACAAAAGAAAATATGGCCGCTGCTTTGAATATTGAAAAAGAAAAACAAATTAACTTTAACCACGCCACAATGGGAAAACAAACAGTCTCAAAATTCATTAGTGGTGGGCTTGAGCAGTTTGTTTCTTCTCAAACAAGAAATTTTTTTGAGAGATTTCAAATTGATACGTCTTTCATGACATTAACTCCGTCCGAATGGCCTGCGCAGGATTGCTATATGACAGCGGTAAAAACATTAAAAAAATCAAGAGTCATCAATGATACCGCCGAAAGAGGAGTGAAGTTGATGGATGAGTATAATAAGCTCTTTACAAGAAATGAAGATCAAAAACAATTTGTACTGCAGGTTGTTAGCGACTATCGTCGCCGGTTTTCGAACTCTAAGAAATCTATCTATAGATAAAAAAATAAATAACTGGCCATTTCAGCCCTTGAAAGGACTTTGACCTAGCTTCTTATGATCAATTGTGTTGTGCGTGTTATTAAGTTTGTACACAATTGACCGAGAAATGGCTTAACGCCGACTCCGAACGCCGATGAACGAAATGTTCTTATTCTCAAGAAGCTTTACATGGCATTTTGCTTACTCTCTGAGGTTTGCCATTGTCTGCAGAGAGGTGGCGTCCGTACAGAAAAATTATTTTAATTCAAATAATGTTCTGTCGCTGCTGGGGTTCGAACCTGGGTCTCCAGGTTCGTTGACATAGCGGCCACGCACGTTAACCAACTATGCCACGGACGCCACTACTGTAAGTCAAGAGTTATAAATTTTTTAATATAACTCAATAATTTTGTTTTTGTTTAGTTTTCTTTTGACTATACGTAGTATAGCTATGTATGAAATAATTTAATAGACATAAGCTTTTACCGCATAGCTTAGAACAAATAATTTCCATATAAATATAATTTTGGTACACATAATTTTTGGTATTTTGTTGGTTATTTTCTTCATTATTTTCTCAAATATTGATTTTATCAAAAAACTTTCTTTGAGGCTAATGTTGTTGATTAAAAGAGCTAAAATATTGCCATACATCATATTCTTGTAAAATGTTTTTTTAAAAAGATACTCGTATACAAACAAACTACATTTGAATAAATGGGCTTGAAGGCCAACTTTGAGGGGCGGGCGACACCCCTTAAACACAACTTATCGCTTTGAAACTTTTTTGTATTTTTTTTTACATAAAACTGAACCGATTTGGGGGAGAGAGTACAAGAAATAAAAAAAAAAAAAATAACGGCCACGCTAGTATACATGGTCCCATTTTAAACAAGCTATAAAACTAAAGATCTAAAATAATTTCATGAAAAAATTAAGCAACGAAACTAAATAAAACGAAAACTTAAAGTATTTATCAAATTCGATAATGCTTATACGTTAAATCGTAAAATCTACACAATTATACGAGTTATATTTGTTATCGCAATGAATGCGTTAAATATTCAAATGTAATATCATTTTACGTTTTAAGACATCCACCGAGTCAGAAAAATTTATCAAGTTCAAGTAGCCATTGAAATCACTACACATACATCGCAAAGGGTCGTGAAGGGCATAATTAGAAGTGCACTGACTCAACTTAAAAAGCTGGAAATGTCTGGCTCCGCTCCTAGGGATGTTGAAGTTTAATGAAGAAAGGAGATAATCGGCAATTAAAATCGAAATGGTGAATGTTTCGTAGTCAATTTTGGAAAGGAATTTATTCAAAAAGTCTCTACCTAATATAACATCGGTTTCAATTGGAAATTCGAATTTTACTAGTTGAAATTCATGTTTTCAGTGTTTCTCTCCAAAATTAAGGTTTAGATTAATGCTACCTAGTGAACAAGTTTCTTGGGTTGTAATGCCTGTTAACTTGCATTTTTGGTCTGGGTTATAAAAATCATCATATACCTCCTTTTTACTGATTTTGCATAAAGAAATATCAGCACCTGTATCAATCAGAAAAGTCATAAAGTTATTCTTGTATTTTATTTTTATAAAGTTAGAATTTGTATCCGAGATTTTAAAAATCTTTAATTTTGGCTGACCGGAAAGACTATGTCTTCCGAGCCCTGCTCGTTTCCCTCATTGTTTACGATTTGTATGTTTCGGTTTGTGTGGTTATTTGTGTATCTGTTGTTTTGGTTCTTATTTCGGTTGCTGTTTCTGCCTTGGTTAGACCCCTTTTACATTGGTCAAGACTTGAAATCAATTCCTTGCTATTCCCTTTTAAACTTACCCTCTCTCACGTTGATGCCCGCGGCTTTCATCAACAAACTCACAGACTTGATTTCAAGTCTTGACCAATGTAAAAGGGGTCTAAGCGTAATTATTGTTGTTTCTGTTTTGGTTGAAGTTGTTGTTGTGGTTCAGATTTCTGTTATTGTAAGTATTTTGATTTTGGTTCCTATTGAAATTATTGTTGTATGTTCTTGGTTTATTGTACCTATAGTTTGTGCTTACGTTTTGTCTTAAAATATAGCGGATATTATTATTGTTTTGATGCTGGTTGAACGACCGTTGAAAGTGCATTATTGTATTTGGTGAACTCAACGACTCATTTTCGAGTTCGAGTGCTAATTCTGTTGCTTCCAATAAGTCTTTTGGTCGCGCAGCGAAAAAAGTTGATTTCAAGTTTTCATTTAGACCTTTCTTAAATGCGTCGAGTGCAATTTTGTTATTGCATTTTATTATGACGTTTTTCTCGAGTTCTGTGGCTTGAGTTCCTAAACTTTCGATACCTAGTCTATTTAACCCTTCTATTATATTAAGTAATTGTTCTTTGTAAGTATGTATTTTCAAGTTCCGTTATTGCAAATTGTTAAGTTTCGTCTGTAATTGTGCTATGGTTGTGTTATCTTTGTATCTGGTTTGTAATTGTTGTTTTAGAATCTCGAAGTTTGATGGTTATGGTTAGCTACCTAATGCGGTGCGAAAATTCGCCGTTAATTTTGCGTGGTATATGTATTGTAAGAAATCGATCTTACCTTCATCGTTTAACGTTTTGTTAATCAATTCGGCTGTAATAAGAAAACTTTCTAAGTCTCTGAAATTGCCTGAAAAAGTGGGTAATGCCTTTGAGGCGGTTTCTAGACTAAAGGCTGCCATTATTTTTATTGGTTCTCCTTGTTCTTGTTCTTCTTCTTCTATTCTTATGTCACCTTCAGTTGTTTTAAGCTGTTCTGAGATTAATTTTACTGAGTTTGAATGAATGCTGCTGAATTCTAATTTCAAAGCTACTAACTCTTTGCTGTCTTTGTATTGATTTGCTAAAAAATCAAATTGATCTTTTAAATCATCTAACTGCTGTTGCTTTGCAATTAGTGTGGCTCTTGTGTAGCTTCTAGTATAACTTTTTCTTATGTTTTTAAATATTTTATCTACATCTTGAATAATATTTTCCATCTGTTTAATTTTTTTTTTTTTTTATGTATCAGTTTTTTTTTTGTTTTTGCTTAAACCATTTTTATATAGAATACATAATATATTTTTTTTTTTGTTAATAATCTAAGGTACAACAGTGTTTACAAAATAATTGTTTTTCGCGTTCTACGAACTGAAATCTACTTAACCTAATTTTACATGTAGCGCATTTAAAGAATTCTTTGTGCCAATTGCTGTTATTATATTGAAAATATATTACTTTCCGTATATCTATTATTTTTTTACTACAGCCTGCGCAATGCTTATTAAACAATATACAGTATACCATTTTTTTCTTTTTTTTTTGTAATTAACCTTTTTTTTCAAATTAAATTTATTTTTTGTTTTTTTTTTTGTTGAGTTGCTTGCGGATAGTGTCAATTTCTAACCATATCACATTAGCAACGTCCCAGCTTGGCTGCTTTTCTTCTCTCGTGATGCTTAAAAGGTGTGCCAAACGCTTGCTTAGCTTGAACTTCGTGCCACCGCGTTTCTTCTGAATCGGGATGTCTATTGTGGGAATCGCTGTCAGCTTTTCTTCATCTCGTCGCATCAGACGTTTCCTGTAGTCCTCAATTGTTATTGGTTTTGGACCGATGGGTAGTGTAGTGTAGACAGGAATCGAGGTTTCCGCTGCTGATGTCGTCGTTTTCTGTCGTACGTCTTCGTCCATTAATTCAACAATAATTGTGTCCCACAATAATCTTAGGCTCCAAGTCGGAGTGGCAGGATCGCTATGTAAGGTGTACAGGGAAATTTAAGTTAGATTTTGGTTTATAGCGGCAGAGTTTGCCTTCGCTATAGCT
This sequence comes from Pherbina coryleti, assembly GCA_943735915.1. Classification (NCBI taxonomy): domain Eukaryota; kingdom Metazoa; phylum Arthropoda; class Insecta; order Diptera; family Sciomyzidae; genus Pherbina; species Pherbina coryleti. The sequence continues at coordinate 97,321,672 of OX030951.1, read as the reverse complement.
ATATTCTTGCCGACTTGAACAAAGTTCAAGGCAAGAAGAGAATATTAATATTAAAACAAGGCAGAGATCTGCCGACTTGAATTAGTAGTTAAATTCTGATTTATTGTTTGCCAAGACCGGCTTTTTATATCTTTACAAAAACTGTTATTCTTAACATCTAGATCTATAGTTAATCTATATTTACATATTAAAATACTTATTATTAATTTTGCGTTTCATTCTCGCACTTAAATTAGTATCTCCAAATTTCATATTTTGGGTTGACGAATGAAAGTTAGGCACAGTCATAAAAATTGAGTGAGTATTGAAAACGCACTCAATTCCGATGCGGAGTGTCTACAACATTCGCATGCATTGAGTGCAGCGCACGTCGATAGTGCAGTGTAAGCATATTTGTCACTCAATGCATTGCCGCTTGTTTACGAAAAGAATTGATGAAACGAAGGGTCGGCAATGTGTACATGTATGGGCACACTACAGACTACACAAGTGATAATGTATCGACTTTATTTTCATCGCAACTGTTTGTTAGCGGCGTGATATTTTTTAATGTATTCATGTATTAATGTATTTGTAATGCAGCCAAATACACAAATGGAGCGCTATTTTCAGCTGCAATACTTAACTGACGTTTTTTTTATTGAAATGACGTATTTTAAATCTAAAAATTACGATTTTGAATCACAGTTTTCTGGCAACACTGTAAATGAGTGCAACTAAGAAGGAGTGCAACTTACCCTTTACAGAAAAAATTTTATAAATGATTATGGAGAAACGTTTATAAATTTTTTGCTACATTAATGTTAAAAAAAATTTTTTTTTGTTTTTATATTTTCTTATAGAATATCATAATTCAAATGCTATTTAAATTTTTGTTTTGTTTTTTTTTATTTTTTTTTTTGCTTTGTTTTCGTATATAACAATTGTTTAAAATATATCTATATCGGGTCGATTTGTGGGGAGGCAAAAAAATCGCCCATTGCTCTGTGAAAATCGTATTCTAGGGATCAAAATAAGAAATTTTGCCGAAGGAACCATACCTCTAAAACGAATTCTGATGTCCCCCAATTTGGGTCGAACTTTTGGGTAGGGGCAAATTTTGAAAAATCTCACTTTGACCCATTTAGAGTGCTCCAATCGAGTCCAAATGTATGACCGACCCCCACTTACTTTGGAGGCCCGATCCACCCATGCCAGTGGCACACCCCCTGGAACCCCCCTGTGGGGTTCCCCATACAAACATTTCAAAAAATCGCCAGTTTTGGCACTTTACATGAAAAAATCAGCGAAATGCCTATGTTTTCTTCTTTTTGGAGTTTTTTTCTCTTTAGAAATTTATTCAATCCTTTTAAAAAATGAAGGTATCACTGTGACACAATTGCAAATCGGAAAATTGCTTGTGTGCGTTTTTTAGGGCACCACAAGACACAGCTGCATGTCGTAAACTTACTTGTGTAGTTTTTTATAGCAACTACTTAAGAAATGAAGGTTGTTTTTACAACCCTTTTTGTGGGTATTTTATGGCACCTTCTTAAGAAATGCGCGTTTTATGCAACCATTTTAACAATTAAGGTATCACTGGAATGCACCGCAACCCTTTTAAAAAATTAAGGTATCACTGTGACACAATTGCAGATCCTAAAATTGCTTGTGTGCGTTTTTAAGCCACCACAAGACACAGCAGGTAGAATTGAAATTACCATTTCATTCTTATTACCTCGTCTCGTAGACCATATATAACGCAATAGTTTTTGTGAATGCAAAAAAATATTTAAAAAAAAAATAATAAGTGAAGTTGACCATTCCAAATCAAAAAGTTTACAATGAATCCACCATCCTCTACACCGCAAGATGAAACAACAACAACATCAACAACTATCGAAAACCCAATAAGTCACATACCCAAGCACGATGTTACTGTTTTTGGTGTGTCTACTGATTTGACTGATCTTAATTTACCAACCCATCTGGATATCTTGAGATATTATTTTTACTTAAGCGAACGTGCTAAAACAGAACAAAAAAAGTTTTCCCATAAATCATTCACTATTCAAGTACAAGATAAGTTGAATGGAATTTAGGAAAAACTTGGTATGGAAATAATGCTGAAAAAAGTGTATTTAATAAATTGAATAAATTGCTTGACAAGTATCAAGAGCAAATCAAGAGAAGAAACAAAACCCAACAATTTACAGAGTATGTAAAATCTCTGGAAACAATTTTTTACATTGGAACATGTAAATGCGATTTGAAGGCAGCTCCATGTGCATGCGGCTGGGTTCCCGAACGCCTCAAAGAGTTCATGCACGATCAACATAATCAGAGAAGACTAACAATGGATGCAGTTGTGATAGAAACTGAAGAGCAAGGAGAAACGTCTATGTCATCAATGCCAACATACCAAGATCCCGATGATTCAACATACGCACCGCCACCGGTTCAAGAAGATATGGATAGAAGCACAAGTTCACAATACGCAGAGAGATACGATTGTTTTAACTTTGCCTTGATATGTGACAGATTTGGTGTGCCTGATAGAGTAGCATCGGCATTGGGAACCGCTCTTTTCCAAGATTTTAAAATGAAAGATAAGCATGGCAAACTCTCATCATGTATAAATCGAAAGTTCGCAGAGAAAAAGAGAAATGCAGACAAGAAGTGGTTCGCAAACGGTTAGATCATACCAATTTGTTAGCGTTTTCATTCGATGGCAGAAAAGATGATACTTTAACGATGGCTAAAGTTGATGAGAAGTATCATACTAGGATGGTAAAAGAGCCTCATCTTGTTATTTTGAGATAACCCAATTCTGAATTGATTGGTTACGTAAGACTGGAACATGAAACCGCTGAATACAAAACAACCAAATTAAATCATTTTTTCAACGATAAGAATATATCACTGGATGCATTAATTGGAATATGCACTGACGGTGAGCCAACAAACACTGGCCCACACGGTGGAATTATACGACGATTCGAATTGCTGTTAAAAAGACCATTGCATTGGTTCGTTTGCCTTCTACACTTCAACGAACTTCCGTTTCGGCATTTGTTTGAAGCTTTGGATAAATCAACCAGCACTGGACCAAGATCGGCAACCGGAAAACTGAGCGGTCAAATCGAAACTTGTGAAACTCTTCCGGTAAGTTATTGCTATCACTCATTTATTATAATTGTCAACCATTTTAATTATTTTATTATTATATATTTTCAGGTGGTGGACGGCTTCCAGAAAATTGAGTTGCAAAATATGCCCCCGCTCCAGAAAAAAATTGAATTTTCCACCGATTCGAAGTACTTATACGACATGGCCCATGCAATTTCTAGCGGCGTAGTTTCGGTGGATCTGGCTAACATCAAACCAGGGAAAATTGTACATTCTCGGTGGCTCACCAAGGCCGCTGGATTATTACGATTATATGTGACAACGGAAAATCCAGATGCAAATTTAAGAATTCTGGTTGAATTTATAATTAAATGTTATGTGCCAATGAACTTCAATATCAAGTATTACAGCTCTGCCGTGTACGGCAGTGCATTATTTTTCAAATTCATTAGTTGGTCACGATTTCTAGAACCTCGTTTACGCAAAATTGTCAATCAAGTAATTACAGATAATTCATATTATGCGCATTCGGAAAATATCTTGTTATCAATGTTGTTTGATGATAGCAAAGAAAAGCGCGACTGTGCTATCAACATAATTCTACGCTATCGAACAGATGTTGACGACCCAACGCAACTTAGAGCTTATAAAAAACCAGATATAAAGTTTAATTGCACAAGTTATACGGAAATGATCAATATGAATGACATAAATAACGTATTTGAACCACCATTCACGCGAAGCATTCCGTACGATACATTGAAAGAATATTTAAGTCGAAATTTTATAGAATATATTTTACCTCAGCACTCTGCATTTCGCTTTGTGTGAGTTCACCTAGCTCAATTGCTTCTTGCTGAACTTTATTTTTAAGGTTTGCAATAAAGCCCACGATATATCCTGCTGTGCGTAGAAGTCTCTTCGATTTAGAAAAACGGCGCATTTCGAAAATGGCTCCTCCGAAATTGTCACGCATACATTCAGCTTCAGCTCTTCTGTAACATTATTGGTATTCTTTTCCATTTGAGGCCACTCACTTTTATGACGTAACAATATTTCAGGCCCATTTAACCATCGACTTTGCGGACTGAGATCAGGCTGATTATTCCATTTAGTTGCTTCGTCGGCAACGTTAAGCTTTCTTGGAATCCAATGCCAATCAGCTAAATCGGATATATCGAAAATTTCACTCACACGGAAGGCGACGAACTGATGATATTTTCGATGGTCCGAATGCAGCCAGCCAAGAACAGTCTTCGAATCTGACCAAAAAAACGTGTTATTTATTTGAATCGTATGATTTTTTCTTATATTGTTGGCAAACCTTGCTCCTATCAGCGCTGCCATAAGTTCGAGCCGATTGAGAACAATTTAAGTGGAGCGACCCTAACTTTAGATCCGATCAAAGAGCACGGGATATCGTCATCTCTCGCAATTCTAAAATAGCTTTCAGCAGCGTAACCATTCTCGCTCGCGTCGACGAAGGTGTGTAATGGTACGTCTACGTCCTTGTAATTATTTAAATGCCGAATATAGCAACGTGGAATATTGATGTGTTCGAGCGTGGACAAAGTGTTAAACCATCTTTTTCACTTGTCAGTTAAAGTGGCAGGAATATGTTCATCCCAACCAACTTTACTACGCCTGATTTCTTGTAGCAATATTTTTAGGTTCATCAAGAAGTTACTATTCAATCCGAGAAGATCATAAATTGACAGCAAAATTCTTAGAAGTTCTCTTTTCATAGGTGTCTTGGTGCCGAAGAAAATTGCATTGTCCTTGGTGGCTGCTGATAATTTAAAGGTTATAAAATCGTTGGAAGGATTCCAAAATACGCCAAGTACCTTTTCTAGCTCTGCCTCTCCGCTAATGTTCAAGCTTTTGACATTTGAGTTTTCGATCTCTTTGAGGTACTTTAGAACGTCTGGATTATTGGAAGACCAATTTCTAATATTAAAACCACCTTTAAAATTAATATATCTCACCTCTGAAACCAGCCACATTTTTTTGTCGAAACCTGACCAAGACTGCTGGCAGCGATACCAGGAGATCTGGTCCTTTTATCAGCAAGGAGTTTAAAGATGTGCCATGCGATTTTGCTGCTGCGTCCCAAACGATGCGCGCCTTTCCAGGCTTATTTGTGTTATAAACAGCGAAAATTGGTGAGTACCAAATGTTTCGGCCAGACGTTTGATGGAACTCTTCCGTGCTGAGTTTACGCACATAACCTTTTTTTAAATAATAATAAATAGTTGATTTTAAAATTTCACGTTGCTGCGTTTAACTTTCTTTTTAAACAAACTAGAGGATTTTTTGCCAGCTGATAACTAAATAATAAGGTAAATAAGGTAACCTTAAATAAGGTTAAATAAGGTAAATTGAAATTATCGAATCGCCATAAGAGCCCAGTCCCAAAGTGACGATCCGACCGCTGTTTTGAATAGCGATATAGTATTTTTAATGCTCGTTCATCCTCTGCTCCGATCAGATTGTCCTTCGATGGAATAAGACATATATTTTTTATAGAGTTATGCAATTTAATTATTTCATGTATTTTGTTGCAAGTTTCTATACTGCACTCACAGATGTGATAATTACCATAGCCAAATGTATTTGTATATATCTTCATTTTGCCATACGCAAGCCAACCCTAGACGAGTGCGAATAGCTACTGGTCCATTTGGACCTCCTTCTTTAATGGCAATAGGTATACCAAGCTTCCAATTTTTGACGCCTAGAAGTATTTGTGGCAACGCATTTCTATAACTTGCAATTGGTAAATTTTTCAAGTAGCTAAACTCTTGACTTAACTTCTCGTAATCCAATTATTGTGTTGGTAAGGACAACTGGCGCACTGTATGCACGCAAATGGTCAATTGCTTCTCGCTTGCACCGGAAATCTTTACATTTAGTTGCTGCGAGGAGTTTTCCATTCTTTCAATTTTGTTTCTCCACTTGAGACACAGCGGATGTGGATGGCCGTGCAAATGAAGTTCTTCAGGAATATTTTCATCTATAAGGCTGACAGACGATCCCTCGTCGATAAAGGTAAAGGTGTTGACGCTCTGACCGTAATTTCCATGCACCACTATTGGAATTATTTTAAAAAGAATATTTTCGCTTTGTGCATTGTGTGCATTGCAATTTTGAGCTGGCGATTTTAAGTCAGCTGTTTTTGACAGTTTGTTGTCTTGAGAGGAGCGATGAAGGAGAGCGTGATGTTTATACAGACAGTTATCCACTCCACAAACCTTATTTGTCCTGCATAAGCCGCTGTGTTGTAAACATTGTTTACATAGTGTGTGTTTTCTTATGATGTTCCATTTATCATCACGACTCGCAGCTTGAAATTGCTTGCAGTTTGCAACATTGTTGCAGACTCCACTCCAAACGCAACATTTGTTTTTGTTGCTCTCTGTATGTGTATGGAGAAATGCTTTTTTGTGTCTGAGATTAACAGAGTCTCTCTCATCGTTTCTGGTAACATTATTTGACACATTGACACTGCTCGCAGATAATCCGACTTCATAAAACCAATTTACAAATTCCTGGAGGTTAGGTTTCATCTTAATTTTCGTCAGATTCAGTTTATGTGTGCCCCAAATAATTTGATAGTAGGCTGGGAGTTTGTCAATAAGGTCCTGCAGCAATGAGGAATTGTTTAACTCATCGTGTAGACCACACTCTTTGATTGTTGCTTGCAGGCCTTGAATGTGGACAGCAAACGCAGTAAATGTTTCCAGCTTATTGGCGTTTATTGGAGGAGCTAGCTTTATTCTATTTTTAATATATTGTAAAATTTTTTCTGGTTGACCGAAAAGCATTTTTAGCGTCATCATAACAGCAGTTGTGCATGATGGATGAATTAAAATATGTTGTACTGCACTTAGCGCTTCTCCTCGCAGTGATCGCTGTATTCTAATAAGATTTTCTGCGTCGGTAAGACCACAAACTTGGGTCGACCACTCGAACGTTGAGCTAAACAAGGGCCATTCTTCTGGGATTCCAGAGAAAATCGGCAATTCCTTTGGCACTGATTGACGAGCGTGTACTTGCTCACTTGACAAATTTGGACACTTGAGTGACTGCTCCCTAGAGGTGGTGAACAATGAAGATTTTAGGATTTGACGAGGTGTTAAATTATCTTGCAGATTTTGTGTATACAACGGCGCTGCTTTTTTTTGAAAGGTGGTGGTTTCCAAAATTGGTGCATTTATAGAAAAATTAGGATGCACGGACGATTTTTGGGGCGCAGCGTTCATTGTTTAATTTATTGGCTGCATATGTTGCACTGTGACATCAGTGCATGTGACGTCATGTGATATTTGACACAGCTTGGAGCACTGGAATTTCTTCCCGCGGTGCAGCTAATGAATTAAGTAGGCTTTTCGTGCAGGTTAGTGGAGTCACTTCATCTTCAAATCGAATATGCGAAAGGCTTGATCTTGAAGGATTCGGCTGCGAATTTAACCACTCGCGGACGGTTTCATTATGAATACTGCTATCATCAGTTAATTCATTGTCGTCTTCCAGAAGTTTATATTTTTCCCTAACATAGTTCATTTGGATGACAGAACTTCCTAATCACTTCCTAATCCAACACTTATGACAGAACTTCCTAACGGACCATCTTGTCTCCCCACTTGTAAAAACTCCTTAGACGACTTAGTAGACAAACTCACTGCGTCTATGAATAAAGCTCTTGACACTGCGTGCCCGCTCAAAACACCAAAAGGAAGGAAAAAGCCACCTTGGTGGGGCACTAAACTAGAAGAGCTCCGAATGAAGAGCAGAAAACTCTTCAATAAGGCAAAAGCCACTAGATCCACAGATGCGTGGACAATCTACAAAATGGCTCTAAACGAGTATAAAAAAGAATTACGCAAAGCTCAACGACAATCGTGGAGAAATTTCTGTGAAGAAATATCACAAACCTCCGAGGCGTCGAGACTTAGGAAAATTGTAGCATCTAGTCCACCTAACCCGAGCTTCATGAAAAAAGAAGACGGAACCTGGACCACCAACAGTGAAGAATCTCTTAATATCTTGGTAGAAACTCACTTCCCGGGCTGTTCAAAGATAGGAAATGCTCCAACACAAGAGGTGCATTTTCCATCCATTGACAACTCTCTACAAATAATTACACAATCGAAGCTAAAATGGGCCATAGGAAGCTTCAAACCGTTTAAGTCTCCAGGACTGGACGGCATAGCCCCAATTGAAATTCAAAAAACTTACGACATCATAAGCCAGTGGCTTATGATAATCTATCAAAGCTGTCTTAACCTAAATCACATCCCAAAACAATGGCGACACGTGAAGGTAGTCTTTATACCTAAGGCAGGAAGAAGCTCGCACGTAAAACCAAAAGACCTTCGACCAATCAGTCTCTCATCTTTTCTTCTTAAAACTCTCGAGAGACTAATAGACATCTACTTGAGACAAAAAATAGAAGTAAATCCTATCTCACCAGCACAACACGCCTATACCAAAGGCAAATCTGTGGAAACGGCTCTCCACTCCATAGTATCTATCATTGAAAAGTCCCTTCATCAGAAGGAATATACAATGATAGCCTTCATTGACATAGAGGGTGCCTTTAACAACATCAAGGCGGGGGCTATCACTAATGCGCTGACGGAGCTTGGGGTGGATTCTGCGCTGATAACACTTATAAATCAAATGCTAGTAGGCAGGATTATAAGCGCGAGTCTCGGAGCAGCATCCACGCTAAGATCTGTACCAAGGGGAACACCTCAGGGAGGAGTTCTCTCGCCTCTACTCTGGAACCTAGCGGTGAATGAACTACTGGGTAAACTAGAACAAGAGGGGTGCAGGGTGATAGCCTACGCCGACGATGTTGCTATCGTCACCTCAGGTAAATATGTGTCCACCCTCCGAGATATTATGCAAAACTGTCTTAACACTCTCGTAAACTGGGTTACCGGCTGTGGACTTAGCGTTAACCCCGATAAAACCGAGTTAGTGATCTTTACCAGACAACACAACTTGCCCACTATTAGTCCTCCAAAACTGGGAAATACAAGACTAAACTTCTCAGAACAAGCAAAATACCTGGGTCTCATTTTAGATAGGAAACTAAATTGGAAACCCAACCTGCTCGAGAGAGCCAAAAAAGCCAATATAGCCCTATACACATGTAAAAAAGCAGTGGGTAGCAAATGGGGATTACAACCTAGGGTAACTCACTGGCTTTATACAGCTGTTATAAGGCCAATATTGTTATACGGTGCTATAGTCTGGTGGCCAGCACTAAGCAAACAAACACACCTCAATATACTTCGCAAAGTTCAACGGTCAGCAGAGCTGTGCATCAGTGGAGCGCTGAGAACCACTCCTACTGACGCACTCGATACTTTGCTCCATCTAACTCCACTAGATATCCTAACAAAACGGATAGCTGCAAACTCAGCAATCCGCTTAGAAGCCACTTCCCAATGGAAAGAGGGCACAATAGGACACTCTGACACCAGGAAACTCACTCCTCAAATAACCAAGAATATAGACTACATCACTCAAAAACTTTTATTCCACAAAAAGTTCGATGCATCAATCCCCTCCAGATACGAATGGGATATTGGAAGCCCTCCACCAAACAATGCCACTAGAATCTACACCGATGGATCAAAACTAGATGGCAAAGTAGGGGGAGGAGTCTACTCTGAATCCCTAAACATTAACCATGCCTTTAGGCTCCCCGACCACTGCAGTGTCTTCCAAGCGGAAGTCACTGCCATACATGAAGCCGTCACTTGGCTACAGATGAACGAAATATTAGCAAAAGATATTTGTATTCTATCTGATAGTCAAGCCGCTTTGAAAGCCCTGGAATCTGTTGAAATAACATCAAAAACAGTCCTAGGCTGCCGCAGATCTCTAAATGAGATGGCAGAGCAGCTCAATATATTCCTATGCTGGATCCCCGGACATAGAGACTTCCAGGGTAACTGCAAAGCAGACGAACTCGCTAGAAACGGTACCATCAAACCCTTATCGACAGATAAGGAACAAATTGGAATACCTCTCGCAACATGTAAACTACTGATAAATGAACTATCCCTTGAAAACACCAACATCAGGTGGTCAACGGGTAGTACATGCAGCATATCGCGTCAAGTTTGGCCAACACTGAACTTAAGACGCTCAAAAGAACTTATATCCCTTAGAAGGGACCAAATAAGTATTACAATAGGCGTCCTAACAGGACACTGCCTGATTGGAAACCACGCCCAAAGACTGAATACTCCCCATAACGACTTCTGCAGAAGCTGCAGAGATGAAGAGGAAGTTGAATCCACAACACACCTTCTCTGCACATGCCCAGCGCTGGCCAGAAAGCGCCATCTCTTCCTAGGTAACTGGTTCTACAGTGACCTAGACGAACTCTCAAAAACTTCGGTCTACCGAATACAAAGCTTCATAAATAGCTCCAACTGGTTCAAATAGGATGGAAATAATTAACCCCTGGTATCACAACGGGCCAAACTGGCCTAAGTGTGTCTCATAGGAGACAGCCACGTCAACCTAACCTAACCTAGTTCATTTGGATAGTTCTTTCTTGCTAAAGGAAGCTCAAGCTGTAGCTCAAGAACTATTCTACGTGATCGCGATGCATTCAACGCAATAGATGGTGGTGTAGAAGCAACATTATGTTGACGACATGAACAGTGCGAAAGTTCTTCGCTAATTGCCTTTTGACAACGGTGGCAAATCCAGCAAGTGTGTCGATACAATTGCTGGGTTTGTACAAAGCAAATGATATTGCGAAAGGCATTTGGTACACTTTATCGTATCTGTATCTAATGGGTTTGTACATGCATGGCAGTTAGGTGGTGGATTTTGCGGTAGGGGTTCACTAGGTGTGCTGTCTGCAGGTTGGCCCTGTTTTGAAGAAAAACTCATTTTGTACTCACCGCGTGCGACAAGACTGGATATTTTGCAGGTTATGGCCGGTGATGTTTTAATGTTTGTGATTAATGTTTGCTAACTTATTTAAAAACAAATATATAAGTCAAGAAACTAAACTCTTAATATATAAAGTTTGCATTCGATCAGTTATTGTGTATGGCTTTCCTATTTGGTTTTCCTTCTTCCCCACGGTTGCTAAGCAATCGGAAATTTTTGAAAGGAAAATCATAAGACTATGCGTAGACCGTAATTTTGAATCCTCCACCAAAAAATATTCTAATAAATTCATTTATAATAAATCCTACATTTTTCGTCTTTGCACTTAAGCATTACTTCTGTTAAAAAGATTTGTCCATAAATTGGAGTATCACGAAAATTATCTTATTACTGAATTTATAACATTCAAAAATTTTTCAGTTGGTCTGACTGCCGCTATTTATCTCCGATTGGCATATTAAATGGCGACCGTGGCGTAGTTGGTTAAAATTGCGTGGCCGCTATGTCAAAGAACTTTGGAGACCCAGGTTCGAACCCCAGCAGCGACAGAAAATTATTTGAATTAAAATAATTTTTCTGTACGGCCGCCACCTCTCTGCAGACAATGGCAAACCTCAGAGAGTAATACAAATGCCATGTAAAGCTTCTTGAGAATAAGAACATTCCGTTCATCGCCGTTCGGAGTCGGCGTTAAGCCTGTAGGTCCATTTCTCGGTCAATTGTGTACAAACTTAATAACACGCACAACACAATTGATCATAAGAAGCTAGGTCAAAGTCCTTTCAAGGGCTGAAATGGCCAGTTATTTTATTTTTTTTTTTTTTGGCATATTAAATGCTGAAAATAATGCGGAAATTGATTTTTTGGCACCCCTTTTGCCTGAGTTCTATTTAAAAATCTCTCCTGACACCCAGAGAGGCTAGCCTTTAAGTTTTGTATTATTGCCGATTTATATACAAACTCTAAAATTATTTTTACCTGTAAAAATTGTATTTTATTGTTGTGCACCCAGAGAAAAACTCCTGTTAATTTAACACTTTTTTAACACTTTCTCCGGTTAAAATTTTTCAACACTACATATCCTGTTAAGTTTTAACAGTTTACATGATATTTATACCGTGTTAAATTTACATGATGAGGTGTCCAGTCAACATGACTCTAATGTTGAAAAAACACTATAGAATACATTATTCAACAGTTGAACCTGTTAAAGTTACACTTTGTGTCACATTAAATTAACAGGATTGCATGTTAATTAAACAGACCTACAATGTAAAATCTACACTTTGTATCACATTAAATTAACAGGATTGCATGTGGATTAAACAGGCCCACAATGTTAAATCTACACTCTGTGTCAAATTAAATCAACAGGATTGCATGTTAATTAAACAGGCCTACAATGCAAAATTTACACTTTGTATCACATTAAATTAACAGGATTGTTTGTTAACTAAATAGGTTTATAATGTGAAATGTAATTTAGAAATGCACCGTTTTTAATATACCTCGCATATGAAAAATTGTTAACTTACCGTGTACTAAACAGTCAAAATAAATGTATGTAAGTTTAGTTTTTTAAGTTGCTATTTATTTCTTATACATATAAATACTTATATATTTTAAAAAGTTACATACAAACATAAATATTGGTAATTTCTCTTCTTGTGAAAAAGTTTTAAGGTTTCAATAACCATTTCAACTAAAACAAAAAATTTTCTGATTGCTTATTCAAATTGCTTTCAAACGTAAGGCCTTTCGGCCATCAGGTAAAATATGAATATGCAACGGAAGTGAACTGTCGTTAATATTTACTAAATTAAAATTATTGCTTTTTTGACCAACAATGTACGCCTGTAAATGTATGTCAATGTATATAATTTAATTTATGTTCAAAACATATAAAAAATATACAATAGTACAATATCTTCTATCTCGAATAAAAATAAATGTTCCTTCCTTAAAATAATAAAATATCCTCTAAAATATTCCACACCTTTGAAAATTACTTTCGAATAAAAAACCAACTCTTCTAATTTGTGGTCTTTTACGAAACGCAAATCATATTTATTGATATTGTTTTTGTTAATTATATTCCTTGAATTCCCACTCACATCTTCATTGAAAAAGTTTTGTGATATTAATTTATAAGAAAATTTTAAGGTGGCCTTCATTGCTAAACTCCAGCAAATATTGATGCGAGAATTGTTAGAACGTGAGTATCCCTTGAAAATTTTGTGAAATGCTTCAAATCGCATGCACCATAATAGTTTAAGTGGTCCACATTTTCTTATGGCCGATGGGTAGTGTACTAAGAAGTGGTATTTGGGCTTAAGCTGCTTGTTAAATAAAGAAATATACAATTGATTATGGTCTTTGATTAATGATTATAATCTATTGAGTGAAATATATTGAAATATATTTAGACGATATATATATAGACGATATATATATAGACGATATATATCGTCTATCTCCACTAGCATTAAAATGTCAACGATTTGCAATAATTTTTTGAAAAACCCCATACAGCGTTACCTTCAGGAATTAAATCACCAACCATTAGAGGAAGATGATGAACAAACGTTATCATCTCGCTTGCAGTCATACGCAAATTAAAATTGTTTAAGTTATCTAAGCTTATTATAGGCGATACGTTTCCTATTTCTGTTTTGCCAAAATTAAACATTTGCTTGCGATAGTTAAGTGTTTCGATCGAAAAAAATTTGTTTTTTATAAAATTCAACAATATTTCTGGTATATCGTACCTGCACACACCTTCAAAAAGATCTTTTTTTTTTTTTGGATTCGCCCGGAAGTAAGAAATCTTCATAGATACGTATGACCCGCGCCATACGCATGCACGATTTACATTCTAAGAAGTTCCCGGATCAGCCGGACTGAATAGAATGCACCTACGTGCTAAAACCTACCACCTGTTGGCAAATAAAAGCCTCCACTAAGCACAATTGCTTGGCCTTTCAGCGGAAATTAAAATTAGATAAAGAAACATTTGAAATTTGCGAATTTTTGTGCTTATGTAAACATAATAAGCATCATCGAATAAAAACACAATCTTCATAACGCGAAGCAATACAAAACAACATCCAAAGTAATTTATTAGACCATATATACCCGCATTTATAGTTGATGTCATTCGGCTTGGGCATTAAATCGAAATAAAAATTGTTAGCTACATGAAAACTTTCAATGTCGTTAAAAACACAATATTCCCTCACGCCAGTTATTTTTTCATCATTTATAGTGCAATCTAAATTATAATTTTCTTCTGTTCTTAAAAACTGTTGGTACTCTATTACATCGTTTTGCATATCTTTCTTATACCTCTGCAATTTCGGCAATAAAAATTCGCATTAAAGCTAGGCAAAAACAGAGAATGGAATTTAGGCCCAAGTTGTCACCAACAATAAAGGCCAAAACAAAACGGACATGAAATATACCATCGGAGGTCGTCAAAACCATTTCTTCTAACTCCAACTTTCGAAGTGCTTGTATTAAAGGTTCAAATGCGTATTTATTACCGCACTCTTTCCTATCTTTTGACTTAAAAAAGCCGGCCAAAAAAATGTTTTCTAATTTTGAGAGATAGTGTTGCGGAATTGTAGGGAATGTGTAATATATTCCACAAATTATATGCTCCGTTGCATGCCATCCTAATGGATTATCAATTCAAAATTCATCAAAATACAAAATGAAAGGGATGGTAACACTTTCCGCAAATTTGGAAGACTTTCCTTTCCACACATCTCCAAGAATTAAATTTTTATATTTATCGGCATTGATTTGTTAATTTTGCATATTATCTAAAGTTAGACGTTAATTATGTTTTGTTTCAAAGAACTTTCGAAATTGAAATGGTGACGACATCAACACTCCGGTAACGTTGTTTAAATCCAAGATTGGTGTGCTATTAACAATAATTTCGGAAATTTCACTATTGATTACATATGCAATTGGCGGTTTGAAAATGTCAGCATTTTTAATGGATTTGTGGAATAGATATTCAGACTGGTTTATTTTTAAAAGAGATAAATTGTCTGTAAACTGTTTTTTAATAATATTTGTTTGGTTTGAATCACCTAAAAGTGGTGTTAGTAATTTAATAAAATTGTCTGAAAGGGGTTGCAAAATTAATGCATAAATTAGTTGAACAATGTGGAAAACATCTTTCCTATTAAAATTGTTTTTGTTATGTAATGTTAATATAAACTCATGAATATTTTTTTCTGAAAGCAAAGGCTGATATACACTGGTCAAATTTTGTTCAGTGTTGATATTTCATTAGAAGAACTTTGTTCTATTGAAGCAGCTGGTTCAGGTTCAACTACGTTTACATGTTCATATATTAAATAGTTCTCACTTTTATGAGCTCTACTTAAATGGTTTTTGAAAGCAAATATATTTGAGAAAGACCCAAGACAAGAAAAAAAAGAACAATTAAATTTTGATTGATCAACATGATACGATTTGATATGTTGAATCAAACCCTGAATTAAACATGAATTGAAATTGCAGAGAAAACAAGTATACATAATTGTTAGACTTAGGGCCAGTTTTTCAGTGCGAATTTAAACACTAGTCAAACTAAACCGGGCTTTACTCACCAAAATTGGACGTTTAAGCTCGGTTTAGGCAAAACAGAAACACATAATATGATAATTTAAGTCAATTTAACTTTAACGAATGCTAAAATATGTATTTAGTTTAAACGCCCAATTTTGGTGAGTTAACCTCGGTTTAACTTGACTAGAGTCTAAACTCGCACTGAAAAACTACAGTGACTTACGACTTAAGAAATTGAATTAACTGAACTGCATTTGGCTTTTCTGCACAATTTATATCAAAAAAGAAACTTTCGACAAATTCAAATAAAGTTGCTGCTTCAGGAGCGTATATAAAATTCATTACCTGATGTAGCTTTAGCAAAATGTCTAACGCTTTTATAAAAGTAGGCAACTTGTACAAAATGTTATCGTTCAATGTGTAATAATGCTCTTATTGGTTTATTGCATTTCCAATTACCAGAACGAGTGGTTGCACTGTCTTCTTTAGTTGTAGTGCTTTCTTCTTAAGCTGATCGTATCGCCGTTGGTAGTCGTTAACGCATGGGCAGAAAAGAATTGTTGCATCTTGTGCGTCCAAGATCGAAGGCTTCCACTTTTTGTTGTTTTGTTTGCTCGAAATCAGACTTGGTTTTAATACGGCGTGAAGAAACAAAACAATAATACAATCTAAAGAATCTATGGACAAAAAAAAAATGTTTATATCATAACATTATGTTGCTGTTTGTTAACAAGAATGATAGAAAAATAGATTACGCATTGCGCAGCTACGTTATGTTGTTTACTTTTCATTTTGACATTTCTAACTACGAACAAAGTATTTTTTACGATCATGACGTCACGCTAGACCAAGTTTGTTTCTTGAATCTTTTGCCATTGTTTCATATTTGTTCACGTTCTGAACAAGACTTGACAGAAAGCCGTATCGTAAGCTCATATCGTAAGTCTATCGTGACTTTACGTAAAAATTATTTTTACGATCTGCGCAATATATTTTTCTATCATTCTTGGTTTGTTAAATTATTACCAGTTGATGGTTTATCTTTAATCTTTGGCAAAAGATTGATAGAAGCTAGATCTTTAATATTTTTTTTTAAATATGGAATTATAGCAGTTCTAAAATTTGGCCAATCAGTTAGCAATCCGTTTGCTTTGCCGGGAAAAAGTTTGTCGAAATCTATTTCTACCTGAAAAGAATGGTATAAGTTAGATTATAAATTAGGGACAGCAATTGTAAGCGAAATCGAAAAAGTGAAATCTTAATAAGAAGTATTTTGAAATCTGAACCGGTTCAATGCATACTTACCAGTATGTAGCCAAGGGAATTTTTGTATAAAGGCCAGTTAACCAAAATATTTTCCGAGCTTATTAATATATCTTTCCTACATTCACCGAAAGTATCTACCCACTTCTCTGTTACCTCTTCCCATGGTTCATTATTATGAAGAAGCCATAGTTTACTAGCTGCAAAATATACAGATTAGCAACATCATCAATCATTAAAATGAGAAAATACTAGTACCTAAGCAATTCGAAGAAACAGCTGAGTCGTCTGAACAATGAATGTTTAAAGGAGAAGTATTATCTGAAGCAACTAGAGTTTCTGATGTTTTTCGTTTTCGTCGTACATTTGTGGCCCTATCGTACAGCTTACCGCTAGGATTTTGCCTTTTCCTTCTCACGTGATAGTAAAATCGCTGTAAATAAGCCAAAACAAAAAACACAAAATTTTTGATTTTGAGGAAAAATAAAACTCGAAAAATAATAGTTAATTTTTAACTTTTCCGATTTCTGTTATAACAGTCCCTGATTTATTAGTATATTTTAATTTACCTTATCTTCAGTAGGAAAGCAAAGCACTATTTGCTCACTGAAATGTGCAATGTTTTTAATTTTCATGCAAGCCGAGCTATCTGAAAAATGGTTAACTATAATGCTTATTATAGTTTTTCGGTTCACATCATCCAAGGAGCATTTGATTTTATAGTTGGTGAGTTTACTCTGCCCTTTAGGTGTTTTTTCTAGTAACTCGGCTAGACTCGTACAAATTCCTTCCGTTGAAGGTAAGCTAACTGAGCTCGTTAGTGAAGACAGTGCTGGTGAAGCAGAATTTTTCACCTTAAATCGAAGTAATTAACATATAAAACTAAAGTTGTATCAGAAATCTACATTATTCCTCACCTATAGGTTTCGCCAAAAGGCAAGTCATGGTCTTGAAGCAAGAGTAAAGCATCTAAATCAATACTACAATCTGTACGCAAGCAATTATTTTTTAGTTTAAAAATAAAAACTCGGAAGCACAAACATTTTTATAGCAAAGTAGGTTTTTGCAAAATGTCAATTATAACCAAATTCACAAGAATAGCGCATTTATAAAATAACGGCATAAAAACGGTACCAAACACAATCTATTTGATTTGGCTTATGCCTTTACATGCGGCGAATGAGACAGCAAAGCAAAGTAGGCAAAATAAAAAGCCTACTTTGCCTTTACTTCCAGCGAATGAGTCAGCAAAGCAACGGGAATATTTTAACTTCTATTCTTACTACAGCTATTTCCAACAAAATAAAAAGCCTACTTCGCTTTATAGTACAGTTACCTTTTAATCTTTTAAAAGTGTCTTCTTCCATTTCGAACTTATTTAATACGAGATTCTTTAATTCGTCCATAGCTTAATGATACTCACACTTATGGTTTCATGATGCACTACCGACACTGAATTGATCTTCACGCACTTCTGCGAGCACGATGCCGCACTTATATATATTTTTTTTTTGCTTTGCTACTTTTGTCGGCTTTTTGCCGAATGTTTTTGAATTTATGTGCGGACACATTCAAACACACAAAGGTTGCAAACATATATGTTGAAAAGCAAGGAGCATTCGTTTGTTGACATGAGGAGTGAGGTAGTGGCTGCTTGCGGGGAGGTACTCGTTTTCATTTTATGTCAGCTTACGTTGCGAATATACGCATATTGCTGAGCCGAGTTGACTGAAATTCAAAAACGCACTGGTGCAAAAGAAATGCACGACTTGAGTTCTTATTGCTCTTCTATGTTTTTCGGCTCGGCTCAGCAACATGCGTTCACTATATCCGCAACGTTAGCTGACATAAAATGAAAACGAGTACCTCCCCGCAAACCAATGCTCCTTGCTTTTCAACATCAAGAGTTATTTTAACACTGTCTAATGTCATGTAAAATTTTCGAAAGTGTTGTTGTAAAGCATATATTTATTAAAATGTTAAATCAACAGGAGCCGTGTTGGCATATTGTTCGTCACTTTTCTCTGGGTGTGTATCTAAAAATTTAATTTAATTTGACGATTTAAATATGAACTATAATCTGTTTATATGTTGATATAAATGTCTCCTTTATTGTTTCATGTATAAATATTGTTCTTGCAATGTATAAAACTGTGAGATACTAAATTCATTTTTGTTTAAAACTAAAATTTACGATACATGTAACATGTTTTATATAATTGTAAATATTATATTTTAGTGTTGTGATAGTATAATTGTTTAAGTTTTATTTATTTTAAGAACAAGATTCTCTGACAACGCCTATGTGTCGGGAGCAAACACACACACACACACCTTTTATTATGAAGAATGTATATTAAGGTGGGTCACCAAAAAAAATATCAAAAGACCGCCCCTCATTTGAAAGCTTATATTAAGAGGATTTTAGTAGCATACAAATTTTTTTTTTAGGTGGACCCGAAATCTGCCCCAAATGGTCTTTTTTGTATAACTTCATCAGTTCTTATCCGATCGTATGATATTGTTGGATAGATCTCAACAAGGACTATAATTCGTTTTAACAACATTTTTACCTCCGATTCCATCTTTGACCAGATATTTCAACTTTTCGTCTTATTTCCTCAGTTACCCCAAAACTTCCATTTTTGTTTTTAAGAAAATAAAAGTTCGTAAAAAATCATTAAACTTTTGTGAAGAAACTTTTTGATTTCATTGGTAGGAAAAAAAGTTACAGCGAATTTAATTTTCGGTACAAGTTTGGCTTCGTTTTTAGGATTTACCTTTCGGTTCACCTTCGTTTACCTTCGTTCATCTCCGTGTTTGTTCGTTAATCTTCGGTTCAGCTTCATTTGGTTTCGTTTTTAATACAAAATTTCTATAAAATCGGTCCAGTCGATCAGGCACTGGATATATTTCATATATTCAACTTCTCATAGCCTATCTTTTAATCTTGAGTCAGGAGAATCTTTATACTAAATGCCAACGCAATTGCTCCAGCCGTTTCGTCTGCAATTTATTATTGCATATAAAAACAAATCAACAAGCAAAACAGCAACTAAAGGAAAACCACACAACCTCACACACAAGTAAACAAAATACTTTCAATTCTAAAAACAAACTATCTGCTATACCTTGGTCAGGAGAATTGTCATTCTTTATTTCATCAAAATTGTTCAAGCCATTATATTTCAAATTAAGATTTTTATTAAATACGTATACTTTGATTATTTTTTTTTTAGGAAAATGAAACTTTATAAGAAAAATCCCTAAACTTTTTTCAAGAAAGTATTTTACTTCATTCATTAAGAAAAAAGTTACAACGAATCAAAGTTTCAGTGCAAATTTTGTTTTTCATTTATATTTCGATTTTTTTTTCTCTTATCACTCTGCACTGAGTTTTTTATATAAAAAATCATGATAAAACAGCTGGTTTGCTTTTCATAAGATGAACTTTGTACATAAGCCTGTATCCAGCATTCAATGACTTATTCTAATGTAATCGATAGCTGTTTCCCGCTGTCTTTTTCAAGCAATCGGCATTGCATTCGCTGCTGCAGTCTGTTCAATAAGTAAAGTGAATATAAAAAATATATATAAAATTAATTTACTTTGCAAATTTTTTGAATCTTGGGTTCGATTCTTGATTCGCGCCAAGATTTGAATTAAGGCCCAGTTTAAATTTTTTTTGATAAATTTTCGAATTTTTTTTTTATTATTTTCAAAAACATCCTAAGAATGTGTAAAAAAATTTCAGAATAAAATTCAAAGCCGTTTAAAACATACACTTTGCTGCAGTTCTATAAGACAGCTTGATTATTGGCTCTCATTACTATTTGATTTTGTTTTTCTCGAAATGACATTTTTTGAAACGGCTTGCACTCTAACTCGAAAAGTAAATTTCCGATTAACTTAAATCTTTTTTCAATTTGTAAAATAATTGAAGTGCGTGAACCAACAAAATCAAATAAAAAAATATTTTTTCTGCTTTTTATTTCATTTATAAGGTCCAATTTCGTGTATGAAAAATAGGTTTTTTTGTCTTATGCGGAATTTTTTTATTTTTTATTTTATTTTACACTTTTTGTTGGTTCACGCACAAGACAAAACTGTTATAAAATTTTGGTTTTTTGTTTTTTTTTTATCAAATCACCTGAAGAGGTGATATCGTGCAAGCCGCAACAGGCCTCATGTTCGCGACCTCAACTTTTACGCGCTGTATAACCGTAAATATGGCTGCAAAAAAAAATTGTTAATCTAAGACTGAAATAAAAAAAAAATTGTATTGATGTTTAATAAAATAAAAAAAATACAGGCATTAAAACAAGCCCGTTTTTTTACTCAAAAATTGAAACAGGGTCTTAATTTATTTTATTATATTGAGCGGCAGTAAAAAACAGTTAAATTTAAAATATAATCGTTAGAACGATTTTGATGAAATAAAGAATGACAATACTCCTGACCAAGCAACAGCAGGAATATTTTGTTTGCTTGTGTGGTTTTCCTCTCGTTGCTGTTTTGCTTGTTTTTTGTTTTTATATGCAATAATAAATTGCAGACTAAACGGCTGGAGCAATTTTGTTGGCATTTAGTATAAAGATTCTCCTGACTCAAGATTAAAAGAGAAGTTTCAAAAACTTTCGATAGAGGGCGCTTCAAGTAATAAAATATATATGACTCCATAGTGCCTGATCGACTGGACCGATTTTAAAGAAACTTTGTATTAAAAACGAAACCAAATGAAGCTGAACCGAAGACTAACGAACAAACACGGAGATGAACGAAGGCAAACGAAGATGAACCGAAAGCTAAATCCTAAAAACGAAGCCAAACTTGACCGAAAATTTAATTCGCTGTAACTTTTTTTCCTACCAATGAAATCAAAAAATTTCTTCACAAAAGTTTAATGATTTTTTACGAACTTTTATTTTCTTAAAAACAAAAATGGAAGTTTTGGGGTAACTGAGAAAATAAGACGAAAAGTTGAAATATCTGGTCAAAGATGGAATCGGAGGTAAAAATGTTGTTAAAACGAATTATAGTCCTTGTTGAGATCTATCCAACAACATCATACGATCGGATAAGAACTGATGAAGTTATACAAAAAAGACCATTTGGGGCAGATTTCGGGTTCACCTAAAAAAAAAAATTTGTATGCTACTAAAATCCCCTTAACATAAGCTTTCAAATGAGGGGCGGTCTTTGGAAATATTTTTTTTCCATATGGGGTGACCCACCTTAATGTATATTCAGTCTCTTCTCACTCATATTTCAGCAGGTAGCGTTCTCTATTGTTAAATAATTGGAATAATATTGATAGTTCTAATGGCTTCATTTTGTATTTCTATCCGATCAATCGTTTCGTTCACAACAGTGTTCGTTCATGTTTTGGAATTTGTAAATCGAACATAAGCAAACAACGAAAACAGCTGATCAGCTAGCGAATGATGCCGTAGTACAGTTACATATTTGCAATATGTATTTCTAACGATCACTGAAACACCGAACTCAAACGTCAAAATCAAACGAATGCTTTCATGCTATCGTTGTGATGTATTCGTTGAGAAAATTTTATTTTAAAATCGATATTTTAACAAAAAAATACGTCTATATGATAAAACTTATTTATATATTAACATATAAGTGCAATTTAAGTACTAAACATTAATTAATTCAAAATTGAATACAATAGTTATTACTTAAATTGCAATATTAAAAAACAAGCAATATTTTTCAGCGCTTGTGAGGCAGCTAGAGGCCAATTCAAACTTTTTTTTATTTTTCTTCCAATTAAATTTTGAGCAGATCTAAACAGAAAAAAAAATTTCAGAAAAGAATAGCAACATCCAAGCAAAAGGCGGTAATTTTTTTCGGTTAACTACAAGTAATAAATAGAAGCAGGCCATGATTCATTCTGCTTATGTCGAAGGCAGCACAATTGTAGCCAATAGAACAACCTGCAAACACAGTTTACACCACAACCTACAATTTACCTACAACACGGACAAGAACCAAAGCATTGCCAACAACACGAAAAGTACAAAAAATGCATGAAATCTTAAAAGAAAATACAGAAAACTTCCCTAATGTTTGATATGGCAGTGCCACGTTTGATACTGCTTGTGTATAACAGTTTGAGTGTAAGTAGCAAACATAACTTGTCAAATGAGCTAACGATAAGCTGTGTTCGAAATACATATCTCAACTTCAATCCAACTTCGTTCGCATAGTCATCGTTCGTTGAAGTCTTCGTTAGAAATACATAATGAAGCAATAAGTCTACATGTAAAAGAAAAAGACACCCTATGTACAATTGTTATATTTTATTTTGAAGTCTCAATAAAGTACTTGCTTACTTACTTGTGTTAATTAGTAAAGGTACTTAAAATTAGTAAGATATATTTTTGTTTTCCCCCGCGTATTGCCATGTTTCCGTCTGTCCGATTGTCTGTCTGTCCGTCGGCTATGGCGATTATAGCTCTAATATTGAAGCGATCTTAATGAAATTCAAAATATAAGATTTTATCAAAAAAATAAAGGTTAAAGTCGCAAGTCATCCTATTCGGATGGAAAACACACCTATCTCCTATAGAAAGTGACCATATAAAATCGATAAAATCGCATTATACAAAAAGTTATTTTTTAACTTGAAAGCGAAAAGTAGAATATAAAATCGTGGCCTTAAGCTGGTTTTTTAGATTAATACTCTTAGACAGGGTGCTGTTTAGAAATATTTGACGAATCCAAATTGAAAAAAGTTTCTTCGGTACCATTTCTGATACCCGAGATGTAAAATCTTATATTAATTTTTGAAAAAGTTAAAAAATTGCATTCAAGTATACATTTCTCAAAAATGGGAAAATGCATATGCAAAAATTATGATAATTATGAATTCACCAAATTTAAGGAAAACGTTAGTACTCTAGTTAATACCCCCAAAATTTAGACTATTGGGTAACAATGAAAAGTTCTGTGCTATTTCAATTACAACTTTAGTGTCGAATATCCTTCACACAGGACACTGTGGATAAAAATCGTGAGAAGCATCGTGTTGACCAATATATTGTTAGTTTAAGCCTATACTAACTTTTGCTTTAAGACATACATAGTTTTTTTATTAAAGTCAAAGCAAAAATGCTTAAACTTAAAAAAGTTCGTTATTTTTTACTGTTTTCCCCAAAAAACAACTTTGTCCTTGCGGGACAGGAAGACATCCTTTTTTTTCTTAAATTTTTTTGGGTGATCTTGACAACCCCATGCAACTTTTGAGATCTCTTAGAATTAATTCGATACGCCCTATTGTACAACTACTGTGTGCCGACAACACACACAAGCTTGACGGTACTGATGGCGTAGCTGTGATTCGTCATAAGTATGAATCCTCAGTAACTATGACGCAACCGCCATGCCTGAGATTACGTCACCCAAACAAAGTGACGAACCGCTTAGAGCGTCGAAACATTTGAGTCGCATAAATTTTTTTGTATATACAAATGTTTATGCTGCCGGCTCAAATGTCCGCTATAGTTTTAATTAATAATTTATAATATAGATAAAAATAAAAAAGAATATGTTGATATTGAGGAAAAAACGCGCGCTTTATTTCTTAATTTCAACAAATTTTTTTTAATATATTTTTGTGAAAGGGAATTTTGTAAAGGAGAATTTTGTTAAGACGAATTTTATAAAGAATAATTCTGTAAAGGAAGATTTTTGTGAAGGAGGAATTTTAAAGAAGGAGTTTCAAAAAAAGGCGAATTTTGGGTAATTTTAAAAAGAAAAATTTTAAATAGGAATTTTGTATAGGGGAAATCTTAACTCCATTCCAATAAATTACTGTAAATTTCCTTCATACTAATTAAGCTTATTTTTTTCATATTACATTTCAGCAGAAACTAGGCATATGCTTTCCTGCGGATACATAGAACAAAGGCCTGTATTACAGGCATATCATTTCACAACCAGCATAGAAAAAGTTAAAGACGTATGTTATTTTTATATATTTATTTTTTCTATATATATTTAAGTATTTATTTAATTTTAGTACGGTTGGTACTGGGGTCCTCTGTCCAGTGAAGCTGCTGAAAATATTCTCTCAAATGAATCCGACGGAAGTTTTATTGTCCGGGATAGCTCGGATGATCATTATATATTTTCCTTAAGCTTCAAACTCAATAGTTGCGTTCGCCATGTAAGGATTGAACAGGATCAAGGTTTGAGAAGAAAATTAAGAATATTTTTTGTGAAATAACACACATTTATTACTAGGAACTTTTTCATTTGGTTCTTATGCCAAGTTCAAATCTCAAACCATAACGGAATTCATCGAAAAGGCTGTAGACCATTCGAGAAGTGGAAGGTAAGTCCCTTAGAAGATTTATGTTATGCTATCATTTAAAATTTAAAATAAGATGAAATTACAATCATAAATTTCCCATCTGACCACACAAACATTAAGCCAGAAAAACATCGTACTATTTCTCAACGTCTAAGAGAAAATAATAAAAATTTTTACTTTGTTTGACAAATTTATTTTTTTTATTTTTATGAGCGAAGTTATGGAATTATAGTGAAGGTAGTCCAAGGATCGAATGCGCCTTTTGCGGAATAAAGACGATTAAACAATTGGATTTTGATTAAGTATTGTTTTGTATAAATTCAATTTAGCTTTTGTAACCTGTCCCCAGTTTTACAACCAAAGAAGAGCGCACTGGCTTATACCATTGGTTTATATACGGTCGGTATAATTAAACAAGGGAAAACTATGCCTGGTTTTACTTTCTAATTTATAGCTTGATCGGTTTTGGCTCCGTGTAAGAACTTGCGCCAGCCATTTCTGTTTTGCGTTTGCTATGGCCAGACGCAAGCGTCGTCAGGTTGTCCAACACTTGATATTTCCAACGAAGATGGGAGTGCCCTCTTCTGCGTTGACCGCTAACGGGTACCAAAGCATTTTCCATTCTCTCAACATGGCCTAGCCGGTGGAGCCGGTCGATTTTATTGTGGTTAACTATGTTGATGTCGGCGTACAGCTCATACAGCTCGTGGTTCCATCGAATTCCGTACTCAGCATTGACGCAGATTGGACCGAAGATCTCACGAAGGATCTTTCTTTGGAAGACTCCCAAAGTTTTTTCATCAAAACTGCTCAACGTCTGTTCTTCATATAATAGGACGGGCACAACTCGTGTCTTATAGAGGATTAGTTTTGGTTGTCGAGAGAGGGCTCTGCTTTTTAATAGTCTACTCAGCACAAATTAACACCTATTTACAAGATTTATCCTTCGTTTTATCTTAATACTGACATCGTTTTAAGATTTAACGCTAGATTCCCGGTAGATAAAGTTCTTAACAACATCTAACGAGGTGATGTCAATGATGTAGTTTCTAAGACGCTGGTACTGTTTGTTTGTTGACACTAGTTATTTCATCTTATCTGCGTTCACTGCAAGATCCATTCGACCCGACTTTTTCGCTAATGTGCAGAATGCTGTACTAACTTCGCGTATAATATGATCAGTAATATCGGTCATCATCATCGATATCACTGACTTCGTCTCGAATCAGCAGATGGAATGATCTTCTCCATCATAAGATTGATAAAGTCGAAAAAATAGGGAATCAACTTGTCTGAAACCTGGCTGCTGGTTTTGCTCAGTATCATTCTGAAAAGACGGATGAGCTTTGCAGGAATACAAAATTGAGACATGGTGGAGAATAGGTGATTCCATATTGGACTGTAGAAGGCGGCTCTGTAATAAAAAAAAGATTGTGCGTGTCGATTTGGTGGCGGAGTACACCGAGTTTTCAATGAGTTGGAATGCATTTTTTCGACCATATTTTGCATAGAAGCTTATGAATGCATTGAAATAGAGCTTCGCCTCCATTCTTGAAAACCTCAGCAGGTAGGCTATTGGCTCCTGCGGCTTTGTTGTTTTTAAGTCGAGTTAAAGCTTTTAAAACGCAATTGAGGTTTTCCGGGATATCATCTCTATTGGCGGGTTTGTTGTCAGCGTCACCAATCAGAACCCTAGAGAAGTGTTCCCTTCACGTGGTCAGATACTCTGCATATATGTCTCTAGATTCCCATTTTGGCCTTCCAGGCGTTTTACTTTTCGAAAAATTTTCGGACCTCATTCTGTTATTAGCATCTCAAATTCTCGCACTCACACTTTTCTGACTTTCTTATCCTTCGCCTGGAAATGCTTTTCTCTTCCCTCCTCTTCTCAATATATTTCTCCTTAGCAGCATGCCTTACAATCGTGGGCGTGCTGGTTTCGGCGTTATTAGTCAATCGCCTCTTCGGCAGCCGTACGCATAGAGCGGGAAATGTAAGTCAAATCTGCGCATATATCGTCGGTCGGAGGAGTTTTTTTGGCTGCACACTGAATTGTACGGATCTTAGTTGCAACAAAATAATGATTCGAGTTTATGTTGGCACCAAGGATCGTACGAACATCTAAAACACTGAGTTAATTTTATCAATCAAAACTTCGGCAAACATTCTCATATTCTCTCTCAAGCAAGCTATTAGATATGCAAACCCATACACTCTTCGATCACCAAATAATAAGAGTTTGTTCAGGAAATTTGTATGTTT
Organism: Pherbina coryleti; assembly: GCA_943735915.1. Classification (NCBI taxonomy): domain Eukaryota; kingdom Metazoa; phylum Arthropoda; class Insecta; order Diptera; family Sciomyzidae; genus Pherbina; species Pherbina coryleti. Next base: position 97,294,194 of record OX030951.1, on the reverse strand, counting down.
GTACAAATACGACATCTTTGTATGTACACAAGTGTCGTTTACATTCCTCCCGGCTCAAGAGAAATAACACACACAAAGTTATGCGAAACATTTTCATTCTTTACGTTAACTCTAAAAGAGGAAGATAAGGTTGCTATTCTTGATGATTTCAACCGTCCTAATATATCTTTTGTCATTAACGAAAATGAAAACTTTTTACTTCCTGTAAACCTTTCTAGTACCATAAACTTCACATTACTTTGTACCTGTTTAAGCAGAACATATTTCGGCCGCTGCTGGTTAACCAGCTAAAAGCAGAACGCCGACATCAACACGCTCAAGCTCAAATTTCGCCTGCACTCAAATCAATATTCGCGTTTTCAGTGCAAGGCCAAGCAATGCACTGGAATGCAGGTGCAATCGCTGAGAAAATAATTTCACAAAATATGCTGGATAATAACTTCATTAATAATAAGTTCAAATAAACTTATTGTGAGAAATATTTTTGTATATACTCACACATGTATTTTAGCTCCACCTTATGTATAGAAATATTTTTAAGGTGCTCATACATATCCCTTAAGTTCGATTTATGTAAATATATTTAATATAAATAGGAGCAATTAGCTCATTAGCTTCTATGATTTTGTCAAATAAAGACTTTAACTTCCCCCACCAGTGGTAAGAAGTTAAAAGAAAAATCTTTGTAAAGGGTGATTTTTTGAGGTTATGATTTTCATGCATTAGTATTTGACAGATCACGTGGGATTTCAGACATGGTGTCAAAGAGAAAGATGCTCAGTATGCTTTGACATTTCATCATGAATAGACTTACTAACGAGCAACGCTTGCAAATCATTGAATTTTATTACCAAAATCAGTGTTCGGTTCGAAATGTGTTTTATCGACAAATTTTGTTCAGCGATGAGGCTCATTTCTGGTTGAATGGCTACGTAAATAAGCAAAATTGCCGCATTTGGAGTGAAGAGCAACCAGAAGCCGTTCAAGAACTGGCCATGCATCCCGAAAAATGCACTGTTTGGTGTGGTTTGTACGCTGGTGGAATCATTGGACCGTATTTTTTCAAAGATGCTGTTGGACGCAACGTTACGGTGAATGGTGATCGCTATCGTTCGATGCTAACAAAATTTTTGTTGCCAAAAATGGAAGAACTGAACTTGGTTGACATGTGGTTTCAACAAGATGGCGCTACATGCCACACATCTCGCGATTCTATGGCCATTTTGAGGGAAAACTTCGGAGAACAATTAATCTCAAGAAATGGACCGGTAAGTTGGCCACCAAGATCATGCGATTTGACGCCTTTAGACTATTTTTTGTGGGGCTACGTCAAGTCTAAAGTCTACAGAAATAAGCCAGCAACTATTCCAGCTTTGGAAGACAACATTTCCGAAGAAATTCGGGCTATTCCGGCCGAAATGCTCGAAAAAGTTGCCCAAAATTGGACTTTCCGAATGGACCACCTAAGACGCAGCCGCGGTCAACATTTAAATGAAATTATCTTCAAAAAGTAAATGTCATGGACCAATCTAACGTTTCAAATAAAGAACCGATGAGATTTTGCAAATTTTATGCGTTTTTTTTAAAAAAAAAGTTATCAGGCACTTAAAAAATCACTCTTTATTATTAAAAGAAGTAATACAAGATTGGTGACCCAAACAAAAGTCAAATCCTTTTTTACAATCAGTAAAAACATAAGGCGTTGATTAGGCCATAACATAATCACAAATCCTTTTTTATAATCAGTAAAAACATAAGGACGATCCTCACAAGGCAACGCGTGAGGGTCAAGAGGGCGATCTTCACATGGCAACGTGTCTGACTGCCTCAACCTGGTGAGGCCAGCATTATCCATGTCGAACTCGTCTCAAGTCGACTCAAAACTCTGGGTGGTGTCCTCTAGAAACGTCAAACTGGCAACCGTTAGTTTGACGGCTAATCTGAGCGGCGGGCTACCTGCCTTTAAAGGGTTGTGCTTTGGGTTTGAAGCCCACCACGTAGAAACACATTTCAATGAAAACGATAAGAAAAAAGATAAACATTGATGACGACTACTGCAAACGTAAAACTGACAATGATTTACGGATATGCATTTGGAACAGCTATCCTAGAAAGATACAAGGCTGATATCACTGCAATCCAAGAAATGCGATGGAAGGGACAGGGTTGCTTACGGCAAGCATCCTGTGATATCTACTACAGCGGCCATGCGGAGAAGCATGAATTTGGATGCGGATTTGTGGTTGGCAAGAGACTACGGCATCATATCCTGCGATTTACACCTGTGAACGGACGACTTGCCATAATCCGTGTCAAGGCAAGATTTTTTAATATAAGCCTGATTTGTGCGCACGCACCGACAGAAGATAAGGACGATGAGACCAAAGACAGCTGCTACGAGCGCCTTGAAGAGGCCTATGAGCGCAGCCCCCGCCACAACATAAAAATCGTGCTTGGTGACTTCAACGCCAAGGTGGGAAAAGAAAATATCTTTGGTCCAACAGTCGGAAAGTTCAGCCTCCACGACAATACCTCCGATAACGGAATGAGGCTGATTGACTTTGCCGCAGCGCGAAATTTGGTCGTTTGTAGCACTAGATTCAAGCATCTCAATATTCATAAAGCCACTTGGCTGTCTCCTGATCAAAAGACGCGCAACCAAATTGATCAGGTTCTGATAGACGGAAGGCACTCTTCCAGTGTTTTAGATGCACGCACGATCCGTGGTGCCAATATAGACTCGGATCATTATCTTGTCGCAGCCAAGATCCGTACACGTCTGTGCAGAATCAAGAATGCGTGCAATCCAGCACAGAGAAAGCTAGACGTCGAAAAGCTGTAATCAAAACGAACAGCCGAAGCCTTCGCTACTCGACTCTCACTCCTGCTTCAAGAAAACACTCCTCCGATCGACGATATATGCGCGCAGTGGAATCACATTTCCTACTCTATGCGTACGGCTGCCGAAGAGGTGATTGGCTATCATCGCCCTCGCTGAAACCAGTGGCACGACCAGGAGTGTCGCGACGCCACTGCAGAAAAAGACGCCGCCTACAAAGCCACTCTGAAGTCGGTTGTTACGCGTGCTGCTAAAGAGCGATACAAAGAGAAGAGGAGGGAAGAGAGACGCATTTTCAGGCGAAAGAAAAGGGAAGCGGAAAGGCGTGAGTGCGAGAAAATTGAGATGCATGGTGACAGGAATGAGGTTCGAAAAAATAAGATGCCTGGCCGATGGTTTCAAGACCGGGGCCTCTTCCTGCAGGGATGAAAATGGGAATCTAGTGACAGATATCCAGAGTACACTGATGATGTGGAGGGAACACTTCTCTAGGCTTCCGAATGGCGACGACAACAATCCCACCAATAGAGATGATATACCGGAATCCCCACTTTTGGACGACAACGTTGAAGTTCCGCTGCCCGACCATAGTGAAGTCTTGATAGCTATAGCTCGGCTTAAAAACAACAAAGCCGCAGGAGCCGATGGCTTACCTGCTGAGCTCTTCAAGAATGTAGGCGAAGCTCTATTTAAATGCATTCATGAGCTTCTATGCAGAACATGGTCGGAAGAATGCATTCCAAACGATTGGAACCTCAGTGTGCTCTGCCCAATCCACAAGAAAGGCGATCCCACAAGGGATAAGCCTTCTTAATATCGCAGATAAGGTCCTGTCGAGCGTATTATTTGAAAGACTGAAGCCCATCGTAAACCAGCTGATTGGACCTTTTCAGTGTGGCTTCAGATCAGGAAAATCCACCAAAGACCAGATATTTATGCTACGACAAATCTTGGAGAAGACCCTAGAAAAACAAATTGACACACACCATCTTCTTGTCGATTACAAAGCCGCCTTCGACAGTCCAATAAGAAAGCATCTATATTCCACCATGTCTGAATTTGGTATTCCTGCAAAGCTCATCCGTCTTTGCAGAATGACACTGAGCAACACCAGCAGCACAGTTAAAATCGGGAAGGACCTCAATTCTCCATTCGATACCAAACGTGGTTTCAGACAAGGTGATTCCTTATCGTGCGACTTTTTCAACCTGATGATGGAGAAAATCATCAAAAAAGTGAGGAAAAAATACAAGGAGTGGTTCGATTGTTATGAAATTTTGCATGTTTATAAATTTTTGGTAGCTTATTTCAAATATTGAATCAGATTTTACTATATCAAGTATTTGCGCCAAAAATTAGGGCTTAATAAAAAAAAAAAAACGAAATTTTCCTATATTAAATTTAATATGAAAGTTATTAGAACTGGTAAAAAAAAAACAAAAAAAAAATTAATTTTAAACGATTAAGGCTTTAACTTTTTAATACTGAAAACCATTTGGCAATATCTTTTTTTTTAAAGATAGGCATATAGTTTCCTATGCACTTTTACGACAAAAATGCTACTATACATGTAAAATAATGTTCTGCAAAACAAAAAAAAAAAAAATATTCGTATTGGTATTTTTTTTTTAATCTAGTTAATATGAGTAAATAAAACTAAATAAAAAAATATTTTAAGGTGACATATAGGTTACAAATTTTAAAAAATAAATTTTTCGGGAATTTTGTTTTCATATCGTTTTAAAATTTTGCACATATATTTATTAACATTTAAAAAATACAAAAAAATTTTTTCAGAATTTTTGAAGCGGTTTTTAACGTTATTTGATTTAAAAAAAAAATGCCAAGAAATTGACGGTGTGCAGGATATCACCAGTCTGAACCATCTGAGGAAAAAATAAAAAAAAACGAATTAATCCTTGTTTAAGTGGCCACCGCCTGAACTAAGATAATTTTTATCCGACAAAAAAAGCAAAATGGCGGCCATTTGAAAAAAATCGATTTTCGGTGTTAAAAAATCGGCCCATTTCATTTGGTGTTAATTTTTCCCTTATCATGTGCTAAAAAGAGTATTTTAAGAAAAAAATACCTTTATTTTCATTTTTTTTTTTTTCCTAAAATAACATCAGAATATTATTTTGTTTGTTAGGTTAGGTTGACGTGGCTGTCTCCTATGAGACACACTTAGGCCAGTTTGGCCCGTTGTGATACCAGGGGTTAATTATTTCCACTCTATCTGAACCAGTTGGAGCTATTTATGAAGCTTTGTATTCGGTAGACCGAAGTTTTTGAGAGTTCGTCTAGGTCACTGTAGAAACAGTTACCTAGGAAGAGATGGCGCTTTCTGGCCAGCGATGGGCATGTGCAGAGAAGGTGTGTTGTGGATTCAACCTCCTCCTCATCTCTGCAGCTTCTGCAGAAGTCGTTATGGGGAATATTCAGTCTTCGGGCATGGTTTCCAATCAGGCAGCGTCCTGTTAGAACGCCTATTGCTATATTTATTTGGTCCCTTCTAAGGGATATTAGTTCTTTTGAGCGTCTTAAGTTCAGTGTTGGCCAAACTTGACGCGTTATACTGCATGTTCTACCCGTTGACCACCTGATGTTGGTGTTTTGTTTGTTAAGAAACATTTTTTTTTAAAAAAATTCTTTAAAAATTATAAACAAACTCCGGTATAGTGTAAGAAGTATGGTGACAAAATAAAGAATAATTTTTGAGAAAACATCAATTTTAGACCATTTTTCAAAAAACGATTCTCAAAGAATCGGAAAAAGTCGGATAAAGTGAAAACAGTTTCTGAAAGAATACAAAAAAAAAAAAAACAAAAAAAAAAAAAACAAAAAAAAATTAAAATATAAAAATGAAACTGGAGGTATGTGGAGCTTTTTCTTTCTTGTCTGCTAAAAATAGAACATTTTTCAAAATATTTTTTAAATTTTTATATAAATTTAAGTAATTTTTTCAAAATAATTTCGAATTTTTTTAAAAAAATATAAAAACCAAAATTCGTTCATAGATTTTTTAAAAATTAAAAAAAAAACACTCGAATTGTTTAAAAAATGTGCTCACAACATTTTTTTCTTTGAATGATGCGCAAAATAGAAATTTCCATTAATTAGAGGAAAATATGATTTTTAGACCATTTTTCAAAATGCGATAACACCGAGAAACGGTTGAAAACGGTTATCAAATTTTGGAATCTGAAAGATAAATATGTGTATAACAATATGTTTGAAAATGGAAGAGATGTTTTTTGATGGTTTTTTTGTAATTTGCTCTCAAAAATTGCAAATTTTTTGAAAATATTTAAAAAATTTTTATTTTTTTTGGAAATTTTTCATTTTATTTTCTTAAGCTAAATTGAAAACATATTAAAAGTCATTTATTTATACAATATTTTTCTTGAAATAAAATAAAAAATCAAATGAATTCGATTAAAATTGCGCTTACAGCAATTTTTTCTTTGCAAGATGTGCAAAATCAAATATCCACAACAATAAAAATACATAAAAATGGTTGACTTTAAAGAGGTATAGTGTCTAGTGTTCAATTGCAATAAAATTTTGGATTCTTCTTAGTGAAAGTATTACCTAAAAAACGGTACCAATTTTGTTAGGTTCTGTTACAACAAAAATCTTGATTTATTCCTATGGGACAAAGTATTGTGCGCCGTAGCACTATATTCTACAAAAGTATAATGCTGCTGGCGTATGCTGATGATATCGATATCATTGGCCATAATACGCGCGAAGTCAGCGCAGCATTCTCCAGGTTAGCGAAAGAGTCGAGTCGAATGGGTCTTGTGGTGAACGCAGATAAGACGAAATACCTAGTGTCAACAAATAAACAGTCCCAGCGTCTTGGAAACCACGTCACTGTTGACAACATATCCTTGAGGTTGTTAAGGACTTCGTCTACCTGGGATCCAGCATTAACTCTTTCAACGATGTCAGTATTGAGATAAAGCGAAAGATAACTCTTGCCAACAGGTGTTACTTTGGGCTAAGTAGGCAATTGAGAAGCAGAGCCCCCTCTTGACGAACAAAACTGACGCTCTATAAGTCACTAATCATGTCCGTCCTATTATATGCAGCACAAACCTTGACGTTGAGCAGTTCGGATGAAAAGAGTTTGGGAGCGTTCGAGAGAAAGATCCTTTGTAAGATCTTCGGTCCAATCTGCGTCAATGGCGAGTACCGAATTCGATGGAAGCACGAGCTGTATGAGCTGTACGCTGACATCGACATAGTTAAGCGTATTGAAATCGATCGGCTCCGCTCTAGCAAAAAAAAATATTCGATTCGGTGCCCGGTGGTGGTCAACGCAGAAGAGGACGCCCGCATCTTCGTTGGAAGGATCAGGTGTTGGATAACCTGACTACGCTTCGTGTTTTCAACTGGCGCCAGCAAATGCAAAACAGAAATGGCTGGCGCAATTTCTTATACGAGGCCAAAACCGACCTTTGGTTGTAAGCGCCAGATAAGTAAGTAAGTAAAAACATAAGGCGTTGACTAGACCACAACATAGTCTAAAATTGTTTTCGATACAATCAGTTTCAAATAAGTTGTTGACTGGGCCATAACAAGGTAAAAGTGTAAGAATAAGTAGACAAATAAATAAAAATTGTTCCTCAACTTGAACTTCAAACATGAGCATAACAGACCAACCAATCTGATATTGGCAAGGAGATTGAGTGGCAAAACGACAACTTCAAAAAAGCAAACAAGCTAAGGAAGAAGCAACCCTCTTATGGCAAGGGGTGTTACAATACCCTTTGAGAACTATGGGATGAACTCGAAGAATACCACAAGACATTGGAAAAAATCATCCCAGAAGAGAAACGCAGGGACCACACCTATTTCTCTAACAATTTTTTTACATAAGTCAAAATGTAAAAGACAAATACCTCACAAAAATGCTAAAGACAATAATAGTTGTTAAAGACAATTACCTCACAAAAATGTAAGAAGTTTATAAAGTGCCGGCAGAAAAATTAGAGGTTATTGATGATAAACCGGAACTAACAAGAGTTACCGGTTTAATTCGCCTTCAAAAAATTGCAGTAAAGCAATTAAAGTTAACACTGGAAAAAATTAACTCCGCATTGTTAGAAGCACCAACAGAAGATTTTGCCAGAGTAATGCTGGAAGTTATAGCCACACAAGGGGCAGCTTTTTCCAAAAGCCTTGGAAGCCGATGACAACCAGTTAAAAGCCTAAAATTTGGACACATTTATCGATTTAGAAGACTCCATTCAGAAGGCAACAATCGACTTACATCATGTAATTAGAGAAAACACCCAAAACTACAAAAACATAAATGCAGGGACCCAAGGCGTAAATCTCCCAAAAAAAAAGATACCCAAATTCGGTGGCTCATATATTAAATGGAAGTCCTGGAAGTCCATGGAAGTCCATGAGCTATTTTGTAAAATGATTTATGAAACAAGTCTTGGGAATGTTCAAAAATTATGGTACTTAAAACGCGCACTAACAGGCGAAGCAAAAAAATTATTTCACACATATTCTTGTCTAGTGATAACTATATTATGGCCTGGAACACCATAAAGGCTAGATTTTCAAACCATCGCTTGATCATGACTGGATTCCTAGATAAGCTGTTCAACCTGCCAACCATTTTTCGGCTGACCTTAGATCTCTTTATGACAACACTAATAAATATCTTCTGAGCAATGAAGCTATGAAAATAGATATTAATGGCATGGATCGTCTTCTAGTTTACATGATTATCAAAAAAATAGAAAAAATAACTCATTCATTGTTCGAGTAGCCTCTTGCAAATCCATAAGAGTTTCCTAATCTAAAAAATCTTCTCAAATTTATTGAAAAAAGTTCTGAGGCGTTATAACTCTTAACCAATAAACCGACTTCAGAAAGCAGGAAGAGAGTAACATCATTAATGACGAATGGTTCTTGTCTCTTGTGCAACAAAACCCATGCCTTATATGCACGTGAAAAGCTATTAAAGATGTCATCAAAAACTAGATTCATCGAGACAAAAAATTAAGACTATGTATAAATTGTCTTAAATCAGATCACACGTCCGTGGCTGAATGCAGATCGAGTGGGTGCACTCAATGTGGCAAAAAACACAACACGTTGTTGCATTTTGAGCAACATAGCATGAACGAAGCAGCAACAACCAATTCGAGGCTTCCAAAATCAATGCTGGCATCAACATCGGAGCTACAAGAACACCAAGTTGCATCTGCTATTGCACATTCAAACAATGCGTCGTAAGCAGCATCATCAAGAGGCTCGTACGTCTTCCTGGCAACAACATTAGTCAAGGTCAAAAAAAGCAGTGGCAACTTCATCAACTGTAAGGCAATCCTGTGTTCCGGAAGCCAGTTAAAACTTATACAACAAGTTTAGCCAACAAGCTCGCGCTTGAAACAACAAAACACTCCTTCAATATAACTGGCATTGGAAAAAACACATCAAGCGCACCAACTTAGTCATCGCATTAACTAATACTGGTTTCATTGCAAATATTGAAGGTTAAGTTATTGACCAAATAACGAACAATCCGCCAACAATCGACATTAGCAAATGGAACATTCCGAAAAATATCAAATTAGCAGATGCGATGTTCCATCAATCTTCTAAAATAGATCTTCTTATCGGAGATGAACTTTATTCGTCGTCAATGTCCATTGGTCAAATAAAAATAAAACCAAAATGTGCCTTACAAAATACTGTATTTGGTTGGGTAATAATTGACAAAACTACTGCAAGGGGTCCTGATCAAGCATTCTGCGGCATTGGACGAGAGGACAACGAAATAATTCAACAAGTTTTCCGTTTTTGGGAAATGGAAGAAGCCCAAACTGAAACTAAACTTCTAACGGAAGAGAATGAAACTTGTGAACATATTTTCAAAAACACTACAACTCGTGATTACGAAGGGCGCTACGTGGTTCAGTTGCCATTAAAATTGGATCCAATAACACTTGGAAACTCAGGCAGCATGACCATTCAGCGCTTTAGGTCATTGGAAGCTCGATTCAGAAAAAGTCCAGAGTTAAAGGAAGCATATGCAGCGTTCATCAACGAGTATCAAAATCTGATTGAATACAATGGAAGAGATTGATCAATGGAAAAGATTGAATACAAAGACATAAAAAAGGCAATAATCCCATCACTGTGTGCTCAAGCCTGACAGTTCAACTACAAAATTGAGGGTTGTATTTGATGCATCAGCAAAAACATCAAATAACATCTCACTCAACGATATTCTACTTGGCGGACCTGCTGTTCAAGGTAAACTGTTCTCAATTTTACTACGATTCAGGCAACATCCATATGCCATGACCGCGGACATTGCAAAAATGTACAGGCAATTTCTGGTTACTGAAAATGACTCTCATCTTTAAATAATTATTTGCAGAGAGTCCGAAGGTCGTCCATTTAAGTTTTATCGGCTCAAAACTATCACATATGGCACCAAGAGCGCCGCATATTTAGCAACCAGATGCCTCAAGCAATTAGCAGATGACGATTTTTACGTTGATGACTTCATGAGCTCCTTTAAAACCTTAAATGAAGCACTGAATACACAAACCGAATTAACCCAAATGATGCAACGAGAAGGATTTCAGCTTTGGAAGTGGTGCTCGAATCACAAGGCGCTCCTACAAAATATAAAACCAGACGAGCGCGGAATTAATCTAAATATTCCAACAGACAAAGGGCAGTTCACCATAACTCTTGGATTAATTTGGCATCCACAATCCGACATATTTTTCATTAAATCAACATGGCCTCCACCAAAAAGGTTCACAAAACGTTCCATTTTAGCAGACATCTAACAGCTCTTCGACCCGCATGGTTTTGTAAATCCAGTGATTGTGGTGGGAAAAATATTCCTAAAAGAACTTTGGGACATGAAACTTGATTGGGACGAGGTCTACCCCAAGAAGCTTATTCAAGATGGGTCGAATTCAGGAACCAACTTCCCAAGCTGGCCAAATTAAGTTTAGCAAGACAAATGCTCATGTTTGATGCCGTTTCAATACAATTGCACGGATTCTCGGACGCTAGTGAAAAAGCTTATGGAGCCTGCATCTACTTGAGGTCTGAGGATTGTGGGAGAAAAATTGTATCACACTTACTGTGCGCAAAGTCTAGTAGCCCCAAGGAAAAATCTTTCTACAGCAAGATTATAACTTTGTGCAGCAAAGCTTTTTGTACAACTTACTAAAAAGGTTCAAAGGGCATTAACAACCACAATCGATGAAATTTTTTGTAGCACAGATTCAACCATAGTCTTGTCTTGGATTGCATCGCCATCCTCTAACATGAATACCTTCGTGGCAAATAGAGTACTTAGCAAGCATTCAATGCTCTATAACAGCAAATCAATGGAAACACATATCTATATACAACAATCCAGCTGACGTACTGTCCAGAGAACTTCTTGCAGAACAAATTTTGAAGTCCCATTTATGGTTGTATGGACCCACATTCTTCCAGTCTAATGAAAGAGATTTGCCCATTCAACCAACTATCGTCCAAAACTGGTCTGAAGAATGAAGAAGGTAGAAAACAATTCTGACAACCACAGAAAGTCCTGCAATCATCAAACAAATTAAGTCTCACATCAAATTTAGACGTTTGCAACGAATTGTCGCTTTCATGCAGAGATTCTTAAGCAACTGCCGGAATGAAAACCTAAAAAGGATCACATCCAAACACCCAACTACCGAAGGCCTTGAAGATGCATTAGCAATAATTGTCAGACATATTCAACGACAAGCTTTTCCATCAGATTTGAATAATCTCAGCAAAGGCAAATAAGTTACAAATACTAGTGCATTAGCATCATTCACCCCGTACATCAAATATTGAGTAATAAGAGTAGGAGGAAGATTGAAAATTATTGAAAATTCTTACTTCCTCACTCAAATGCCATAGTAGCCTTACTCGCCAAACAATATCGTGAGGACAGGCTACACATAGGACAAATGGCCTTATTAGCAGCAATAAGGGAACAATTTTGTATATTGAGAGCAATCTCTCTGCTCATGGGAAATTTACCTGCAGAACTGGTGCAGCCATCAAAACTATTTGCAAATGTAGGAATTGACTACTGCGGACCCTTCCAAATACATTACAGTATTCGGGGAAAGCATCCCATAAAGGCCTACATTGCGGTGTTCATTTGCCTATCTACAAAATGCATTCACTTGGAAATAGTCTCCGATATTACTACAGCTGCCTTCATCAACGCTCTTAAAAGGTTTTCTTCTCGCAGAGGCCTTCCAGTAAAAATATTTAGCGACAATGCCACAAATTTCAAAGGAGCTCAATCGTGTTTGCAAGAATTGCATATTCTACTTAAGGACGATAATAACGAAATTGAGAAGTACGCGACGGAAAGGTCTATTAAATGGATCAACATCCCAGCACGCTCACCTCACGTTGGAGGACTGTGGGAAGCAGCGGTAAAGTCACTCAAATACCACCTGAAGAGAGCAGTCGATGACAACAGTTTAACATACGAGCAATTGCTAACAGTAGTATTGGAAATTGAAGGCATTTTAAATTCGAGGCCTTTAACAACAATGTAATACAGGCCGGATGATCTAAGAGCGCTTTTTCCAAACAGCTTCCTCGCATTTGAACCAGCAACTGGATACACGTCTCGACCTCCTGGCGAACGTTTGCTCTCACAATGAAAAAAATCTAAATACTATAATACAAGAGTTTTGGGAGCGATGGTCCAAGAACTACCTTCAAACTTTACAAGCAAGGACTAAATGGACGAACAAATCAGGCAATATCTCTGAGGGAACATTGGTACTGCTAAAGGATAACTTGCCTCCTCGGCAATGGCAAATGGGGAGAGTCGTCAAAACCAAACCAAAAATCCGGTACCACCAGCAGATCAATTCATCAAATCTATCCACTGCTGGAAGATTGCCAACCAATTACTCTACCTGATTTACCAATCTCATCATCCAACGAAAAGAAACTATCGCAGACACCACAACAACCAGTTGCACTATGCACAGCGCATCAGCCGAAGTCACCCAAACAGCCAAAAATACGCAAACGCTCATCAAACAGGGCTGAGAATTCCCAAGGTGGGATGAAGGCCGTGACAGGCATCATTAGACTTCTGGCCTTAAAATTAATTTCCACAAGTTTAGCCGTAATTTCCAGTAGCAACCTTGTTCAAATTACACCATTCCAACACAATCCCGGAATATACTTTGAAGAGACAGGCGCAATTAATCTGGCACAGGGTCAATGGAGCATACTTGTTTACTTAAACCTTAGTTCATACTTCGCTGAACTTGCAGGCTTCAAATCAATTCATAACGACATGACAAACATTTGTAAAAGGTCAAACGATTTTGTCATATACTGTCAATTAACTATAGTAGAGATCAAGCATAAAATCGAAGAAATAGAGAGAATTAACGATCTAATTCATCACCATCATCCACGAACAAAAAGAGCTCCAGCACACAGTTGTTGTCACCGAACCAACTAAGGCAACTGATTTATTTTATACGAGAACAACTCCCATCTTCTCTCACTCTTCCAGTTCAAGGAGAAGACTTACTAGCCATATACAAATTAATGACTGCGAAAGGATAAGTGTTTCAGGACAAAATTGTTTTTAAACTGCAAATTCCGCTTATCAATGTAGAAACATTTACGCTTATGCATTTGTACCCTCTACCAACTCAGGTAGGAAGCAAATTTTTATTCATTCAGCCGTCCTCAGAATACTTAGCCATCAACCTTCACCAAGACGCATTTTTTCCAATAACGGCAGCGACTCTAAACAAATGCCACAAACTTACAAGTTACAATTTCATATGCGCTCAGACTCATCCTGTTTATTCTAAAGAGTCCTCCATAGCACAATGTGAAATAAGCTTGCTAAATGATAAAGATCCAGATTTATGCAAGGTAATGGCAACCAGTCCCTCTCAATACTGGATTCAGTTGAGAACTCCTGGACAATGGATTTTCTCCGTTAAAACGACGTCAATAATCAACGTCGTGTGCAAAACACAACGAGAAAGACGAGAACTATCAGGCAGCGGGATCATCAACCTTGCTCCAGGGTGTATTATCCGCCACCGGACAATGACGATCAAGTCACCAAGCAACTTTGAAACTTCTTCAAACACGACCATCACCACAAGCAACCACAAATACAGTCTCACAACATTTCACCTCACTCTTTATCAGAACTCGGGACACAAAGCACCAGGGGAAAAAACAGCAGCTGCTGTTCAGCCAGCTAAAAACAGAATGCCGACATCAACACGTGCAAGATGTTCAATTATTTCGGCCGCTGCTGTATAGCCAGCTAAAAACAGAATAACGACATCAACACGCGTAAGCTCAAATTTCGCTTGCACTCAAATCAATTTGTTTGTTTGGCCTTGCGTTTTCAGTGCAAGGCCAAGTAATGCACTAGAATGTACATATGTGCAATCGCTGGGAAAATGATTTCACAAAATATACTGGAAAATTTATTAATAATAATCTCAATAATAAATTCAAACAAAGGTGTCCACAGGGGGGTACAGGGGGGCACTTGCCCCCCCCCCCCTCAACCGAAAAATTTTATGTATTTTTATTTCCTATGCGTATATGTTACATTTTTGTTTATATGTTACAAAGTTTTAAACTCTTAAATTCTGATTTCTTATACTATGCTTACATTACCTCGAAACTATACAGTTAACTTTGAAACTGGATACTTAACTGCATAGTTTCCCATACAAAATCTCAACTATCTCGCAAAGCAGTTAAGTTGAAACTGCGACCTAAACCATCTCATTTTGCTATGCAACACTGTGTTTTCATCAATAACAAAAGGAAATTAACACAAGAAATGTCACAAATAAAAATATTACAATATGTGTGATAAAAGCCTTGTAGGAGTTTTTGTTTTTTTGTTTCCCTTTTTTTGGAAACAAAAGGAAATTAACACAAGGAAATGTCACAAATAAAAAAATCAAAAAAATATTTGAAAACAATTCCTTTTCTTTTGATGATTCGGTCAAAGACCACCAGTTTAGAAAACACTTCCTGCTGATGATGAAGTGTTTTTATATTTTTGTATATTTTTATTTTTTTTTTTTGCATGAAAATTAATTTTTCAATATGTCTCAAAATTATGTGAATCAACGAAAAATTAACTGGCAGTGTGGCAGTGTTAACATCAGAAACAGTTTCCAAACTATTGTAGCCAAACTGCATAGTTAAATGTGTAATGTAAACATGATATTAGGTGGTACGAAACTTTGTTTTATCTGAGTTTTGTCACTTTTTGTTAAGATTTCATTAACTACTTCTGTGTATTGTTCATATAGCAAATTTGAGTAGCGCTACGATACGATCCGTTACGTTTGCATAACCAGCCCTGAGTAACGATCAACAACCGATTTTGTTCTCTAATTATCGTCCGTTGCGCAACTTTTGTTTTTATTAATTGTGTTGTATATGTGGAATCTAAATATTATTTGAAAAGTTCTTTGATGTGTGAATGGCAAAGTGTATCAATGTATGTTCATGTGCATCAAGGAGGCGGCTCGCAACCTTTGTTAAAAACAATATTGATAATTTTAAACAAAGTGTCAACGCACTTTGCCAAAGCGAGCTAGAGACGTGTCGGTTTCAAAAAAGCCACTCAGTCCTGTCTGAGTCCGTTGTCTAGTCGTCTGAGTCTAACGATGTCTGAGTCCTTATCTAACTACACTCAAAGCGAGAGCAAAAATAACTTACTCTCACCGAGTATTAGTTTACTTGAAATGATAATTAAGATCCCAAGTCTAGCTACTGTCAATTATTTTTACTAATCAAAATCTAATCTGTTCTTATATATAATTGTGTATATAATTTAATATATAATTCTGTTCTTATATATAATTGTAATAAAATATATAATAAATAAAAAATATATAATAAAATAAAAAATACCAAAAATAGACATAAGTAATACACAAAATAGTTTTTAATAAATAACTGTATGATAAAAAATAAGTAGCGATTAAAAATAAATAAAGAAGAAACTTACGAGAAATAATAAATAATATACTATAAATAGTAAACAATGTTTAATAAATAATAATAAAAAATAAAAAATAAATAACTGGCCATTTCAGCCCTTGAAAGGACTTTGACCTAGCTTCTTATGATCAATTGTGTTGTGCGTGTTATTAAGTTTGTACACAATTGACCGAGAACCGGACCTACATGCTTAACGCCGACTCCGAACGGCGATGAACGGAATGTTCTCGTTCTCAAGAAGCTTTACATGGCAATTTGGTTACTCTCTGAGGCTTGCCATTGTCTGCAGAGAGGTGGCGGCCGTACAGAAAAATTATTTTAATTCAAATAATTTGCTGTCGCTGCTGGGGTTCGAACCTGGGTCTCCAAAGTTCTTTGACATAGCGGCCACGCACTTTAACCAACTACGCCACGGACGCCACATAAATAAATAATAATAATGAATAAAAATAAAAATTAAACAGATAATTTACTATCTGAAATAACAAAATTGATTAAATATTAACAAAAACCTAGCTCATCTAAAAAAGAGAATGAGGTTTAATGAATAAAAAGTTGGATACTAGGATAGGATTTTCCCATTGCTAAGTGGGAGCTAAACAATAGGAACGAAGGAAGCCGAAAAAATATAAAAAGATATTCAACCCGATGAAAAAAGTGGAAAACGACCTATTACCTAATGCCTGGTTAAAGCCGTGTAGGCGCATGTGTTTCCTCTAAGAAGTCTTTTCGCTTACCACCAAGTAAGCTCATCAGAAGGATTTAAAAATTAAAAATTATCCTACCGACCCTCTATAGACTGAATATTACACATTCGAAAAAAACTAAGGCTAATCAAAAGAAATTTTTAAAATTATATAAAACATTCATGTCTCATTAAGATACTATTACCGTCTAGAGTGCTAAAAAATAACATATATTCATCAATTTTTTTTTACTTTCTTTATTAGTATTAAACAGTTCTTGAAGATTACGAAAAAATTTTTTTATTTTTATTTTCTATTAATTATACATTTAATATAGGGCGCTCAAATTTCTTCTCAAAAAAATACTGCTGCATGGCGGACAGTTAATCTCTGGAACGGTAAGTCCGAAAAATAAAATTCAAAAAGAGTTACAAAAAGGAAGTGCTCTTACGTAATAGTTTACCAAAAAAATTGAAAACTTTTTTTCAAACTAAAAAATTTTATATATTTTTTTTGTGGTCAAATCGTGGTAAACTATCACACAGGATATAAAAACAAACAAAATGCTGCAAAAATTATTAGTAACGGCATAGTAGATCCGGAGATTAACTGTCCTCCAGTTAAAAAAACCTAAACTCGAGAAAAATGCGTGTAAAGTTTTTTTTACACCTGCGAGCCGAGAGCGCGCTCGGCACTGGCTTCGGATTTTGATTTAATATTTTGGATAGTTATTATTGAAAGTATAAAGAATCTAAAAATGTAAAAAAACAAAAATTCATTTTTTGAAATTTCTAGACGGTAATAGTACCTTAAAAAAACATTAAGCATGTTGCTCTGTTCATAACTGAACGAGCATTTAAAAAAACGAATATAAAAAAATTTTTAAAAAACAAACACAAGATAATCATGCACTATTTTTATAAATTATACACACACACACACATTCATACGAACAAAAGAAAAAAATCAAAAAGCTATTTTAAATGATAATAAAATAAAATAAATTGAAAATATCTTTTTCAGTCTGCACGGATCTTTAACTATATTTAAAAACGAACGACAATTATTTTAAATATTTTTAAATACATTTAATAAATGTGAATATGATATTGTAAACTAAAAGTTCGTTATTCTGGAAGTTAAATTGAAAAATATGAATTTTCATATAATAACAACGTTTACAAAGTTTGTACAGAAAATCTCAGGCAATAAAATTTCATAGGTAACATTCCAGGCTCATTTTCATAAACGTGCACACCAATGCATACCTTTGCCCCCCCCCCCGCCCCCCTAGACAAATTCCTGCGGACGCCCATGAATTCAAATAAACTTATTGTGAGAAATATTTTTGTATATACTCACACATGTATTTTAGCTCCACCTTACGTATAGAAATATTTTTTAGTTACTCATACATATCCCTTAAGTTCGATTTATGTAAATATATTTAATATAAATAGGAGCAATTAGCTCATTAGCTTCTAAGATTTTGTCAAATAAAGACTTTAACTTCCCCCCCAGTGGTAAGAAGTTAAAAGAAAAACCTTCGTATTATTAAAAGAAGTAATACAACAGTGCCTTTTATGGCAGTGACCTGCAACAAAATTTTTCTGTACAAAATCAAAATGACAGATGGTTGGACCAAATCTTTACTAACTCGTACGATGAAGTGAAGGTTAGTCCATAAATTGAATTAGAAAACTTATTTACTAACACTGTTCACCATACAGCCTTAACAGTTTTTTTTTGTGCTAACAACATTGCTTTTATTAAGTCTTATAATAACTCCATTGCGTACGAATACTTCGACGTGGATTACGTAACTAAGTATACAATGTTATGTAAATGCCCTAAACTGGAGTAATGTTCTATCCAACATAGTCTTAGATAGCGCAATCTCAAGATTTTATCAGCACATTTTTACAGCCATTGAAAGTTATGTGCCAAAAATAAAGAAAAATAATAAGCTTTCAGAGCCATGGCTAGACAAAAACCACAACATAAAATCAATAAGACCACCAAATTGAGATATTTTAATTGGTTTTCTTATTAATACTACCAAATAATAAGAATTTTCCATAAAGAAATCTTTTCCATTCCATACACTAAGGGAAATAACCCATATTAGCATTATCCACGCCTCAGTATAAATTTTACTTAAATATTTACGTGGATAAATCAAATGTTTTCCTTACAACTCGTTTTTTCTCGTATTGAATTTTATTTATACCACACACGTACATACACACATATTGCATACAAGCAAGCAGGAACAGCATCGCACACGTACACACATACTCCTACAAGCAACAACAGAATCGCACTCTGTTCCTGCAGTTTATTTCTTGCAGTTGCAGGTTTCTTATAGTTCTTCTTATAGAACGAAAAGAGTGAAACAGAGAATTGATAGACGCACTATTCAATTTAAATATGTTGTTTTTTAAATTCAATATTTTTACATATATAAATTTTCTTTAAATGCGATAGTTTTATTTTCAAATAGTAAATATTTGAAAGATATTTTAAAAAATTCGTGCATAATTTTAATATATTTTTTATTAATTCTGTTTAAGTATTTAAATATTTTATTTAATTAAAACAGTATTCAAATAAATTTTAAATATTTACGTAGTCGATTTATGCAAATGCGTCGTTATAGGTGCAAAAATGACTCGCTTTTTGGATAGATTAAAAAATTTTTTGGATAAATTTAATATTTTTTTCTCTTAGTGTAGAGATAATCTTATTAAAAATTAACAACTACTATCAAACATTTTTTAATAAGATTTCTTATTGAATGAATAAAATAATGTGGAAATCTTATTTACACTTAACTTTAATAATAAAATCTTTTTTTTTTTCACTCTCCAAAGTTTAAGAAGAGACCAGTTCAAATTAATAAGAAAATCTTATTGATCTGCTTTTATAAAATTTTCTTATTAGACACCCTTTTAAGAAGATAATAATGGTGAAAATGCTACTTATTTTTGCTTTCTTTGCTTTAGCTTTCAGTCGTAGTTGTAAAGTGAATTCGAAAAGTTATCCGTCGATTTAAATAAAGTAAAATAAGAAAAATGTTATAATCGAGAATGATATTTTTGTTCCAGAACTTGTTTTCGACGAGGCTAAAATTCTCGAAACTCAAGCCATATATCAGTCGTGGGGCTTGAGTGACTCAATTTCGACTTTATTAAAAATGTACTGTTTGGACTCGAAAGAGGTTCTTGACAAAAGTTGGATATTGAGGATGCCGCCAATTTCTTTGAAGGCCTCGACAGCTCCGGGTATTTTGGTTAAAGAGTCAAAGTTAATTTAATTTTAACATATGTATTTAATATTCATAAATAACAACTTTATTTAGTAATGCATAAATTTTAATAAAATCTTAACAATGTGTAGATTTTTATTTAATATTATAGGCAGTTAAAAGTATATTTCTGGGTTAAAGATTAGCAAGATTCCGTATTGATTAAAAAGATTTCTTTAATAAAATTTTGAAAGAAATCTTATTGAATCAATAGGATTTCCTTCTTAAATTTAAAAAATAAATCTTATTAAATCTATAAGATTTCTTCCTAAAAAATCAAAAAGGTAACTTTTAAAATCAATATGTAAATCACATATTTTTAAAAAGATTTCCTTACAGTTTTTAAATGTTTTCTCATAAAAAATAATAGGATTCTTCTTAAAATTATATGGATTGCCCAATAAAAAATTCTCAGTGTTAATAAGATTTTCTCAATGGTTTTAATAAGACAATCTTCTTGAATGAAAACGATAGAGAAATTTTTTTGATGTTTTTCTATTTTATTAGGTTGTTTTGGCTCTGCGTGGCTACATTTAAATAAAAAAGAACATTGCTTTCGTAAGAGAAGTTTGACTGATTAAGAGAAGTTTTTTTGTTTTATTTTTTTTTTTTACTAAATAACGATTACTAATTAAACTGCATCTTAATTTTTCGTTAAGATTCTTCGAGAGTTCTAGTTTTAACTTCATATCACATTGATAGCGGAACTCGACTTTACAGAAAACAACAGCGTGGTAGAACATGTATGCGTATTAGAGCCCTGCATGAATATATTCGTTAAACGAATATACTCTGCTTAGCTGTTGTACACTGAAAAAAAATGTTTGAAAATTGCCGACAACTGTTATTAATTTGACGAATTTTATGTATAAAAAATAGCTTGCAAATTTCGTCAAAGTAAGAGCAAATGTGTTTTAAACTTTTAAAAAACATGAGAAAAAGCAAATTATGAACACATTGTGTTTCATTTTAAGTTAATGTTTTTTTTTAGTGTAGGAGTACACTGCAAGCGAATAAATGTAAACAACAGATCGTGTAGTAAAGAGAAAATCAGCACATGAGAATAACTGCTAATTCGTTCTCTGTTCTCACACAACACACTTCTTACGCTGATCTGAATTTGTGAGTTGTGTTGTTTTTGTTTCTTGATCGAATTCTTGATAAAGTATGCTAATATTCAACAATGTACTATGGTGCACTGATTAACTGTTAGCGAAATGTGTTTAAATTAAGTTGGTGATTGATGAGTTGATTGAAAAGCAAAATTATTGCGATTTTAAATTAAATTTAAATAAAAAAAATATTTTTAAATCAAATTGGATATTGATGAAATAAGTAACATAAAAAATAGCACAATCATTTTTTGTTTTACCTTTTAATGAAATGTAAATTTAATTTTATTTTTAATAAATAGTTATTAAATTTTAATTTGAAGTTTTTCAATCTTATCTTTTCCCAATTAAAAATGCATAATTGTCTACATTATTTAAACATTGCCAAAACATACATGTATATGATGATATTTCAGGCGAAAAAGCATACTCTGGCAGGGCTCTTTTGCGTATACAGAGCATAATTTCATAAAAACAATAAATAGCACCATGAAAGTAGCTTTAAACATTTCAACTTAAATAAGTAATGCTTTATAATTGTTTTACTTTATACATTTAATATTATTTTTATTCGTTCATTTGGGGGGGTTTTAACCCCCAAAACCCCTACTTCGCCCCTGCTCTGTCCAATCACATCCCCCATTGTCTCTAACATCAGTCTAGCTTAGGATATATGCAGCCATTAAGAGTCTTGATCCAAAAAATGCTCTTGGTCCGAACCTTTTACCTTCAATCTTTTTAGTTCAACACCCGGCAAACTTCGTTTTGCTTAAACTGAATATTCGATGTATTTTTTTTTTTCAATAGATGGCGGTGTGATATATGTGTGTTAACCGAGTTAACTGAAAAGTATTAAAAGTGTCGAAAAGTTTATTTTTGCCCAAAATGACGTAAGACTTAATTATTGATGTAGAAAGTTAAAAATTTTTAGATTTTTAGATTTTTTTTTAACTTTTTTAACTTGTTTTATTTTTTACACAAGTTATGTATTAACGCTCCTCATGGTGCATATAATATGTATATCATTTTTTAATCTTGATGGGTGAGGTAGTTCTTGAATATCTACCTTTCGTACAAACTGAAGTTATCCATTAAAGCTCTGTATTGTGTGTTCTCTAATGCAGCTTTGTTGTGGCCACGCCCATTTCTACAGTTGCCAACAGAAATCAAGCGAATAAAATTGACAAATTTTTGTCTAATATGATCAAAACCGTCTTAAATATAGCATTTTTATTAGATTAGGGGCGATAAATCTCGTACATGAAAAAATCTACTGCCAAAATATCAGCTCAACCAGCCCAGCAGTTTTGGCGTCTTAAGCCATCAGACAGATTTTACTTTGATTTTATTATATATAGTTGTTAGTGCATCAATAACGTCCGTAGGCTAAGAATTTGGTTTAAGTCCCATTTGATACAGAATATTTGGACAAATATTCCACTTCTCCACCAAAAATATTCTTTTTTCAGACAGTGTCAAAATTCAGAGTAAAAACTGTCATGTAAAGCTTCTTGATGACACGAGTCGTTCGAAGCCGTCAAAAACTCATAGGTCCAGTTCTCGATCATTTATATTCAAACATTTAATAACACGTTTAACAAAATTAATCCTAAGACGCTCACTTCAAGTACTTTGGAAAAAGTTAAATTGCTTTTGCTTTTACTTTGCTGTGCTTATTGAAAATCAAACAGCAACAGCCAAAGCAAAATCCAATATTTCAAAATAATGCT
Organism: Pherbina coryleti; assembly: GCA_943735915.1. Taxonomy (NCBI): domain Eukaryota; kingdom Metazoa; phylum Arthropoda; class Insecta; order Diptera; family Sciomyzidae; genus Pherbina; species Pherbina coryleti. The sequence goes on along the minus strand of OX030951.1, from coordinate 97,271,458 downwards.
GCTCATTTTGCTTTGCTTTGTGAATCTTGCAAAGGCAAAGCTAAAGAGCAGCACTAAAAAAAATTTGTTTTACTGTGTAGTGCAACGAAAGAATAAGGAATAATTTAGTGCTTTGCTTTTAATTTTGCTTTTACAATTTGTTGCAGCACTACGCACTACGACAGCAGCAATATGAGCTTTGCTTTCGGAAGCTTTGTTTGCTTTGTTTTGCTTTCGGAAGCTTTTCATTGCCATTCGTTTGGCGTTCGTGATTTATTTTTCATCGTCTATGCTGCATTTTAAAGGCGCATGTCTATGTGCGCGTTAATAATATGACGTTGCACCTATAGATTTAGGCATGACAGCCCCTATCATTTCATTTGTTTCCAACCTTGTCTTCATCCTTACCCTTATTCTTATATTTGTCGTAATATAATTTGTCTATAATATAATAGCCCAAATTTTTGTCCAAACACTTGTTCCTTGTCCAAATACCTGACCTTAACGTTGTTCGAATCCCTTTCCTTGTCCTTGTACTGCTTCTTAAAATCTTTGTGCTATCTTTATCCTTATTCTTTTATCCTTATACTTTTCCGTGTTCCATTTCTTGTTCTTATCCTATTTCCAATCTTAACCTAAATATGGTTTTAGGTGTATCTAAATGTTTGTCATAGTCTTTATCCTTGTACTTATCAAAGTTCTTTCTTAATCCTTGTCTGAATTCTTGTGTTAAATCTTTGTTGAAATACTTGTGAATAAATTCGCTTTTGTGGAATTAGGAGATGCTGGTGCAAATAAGTTGCTGGAGCGCTGGACGGACTCAAAGGTTAAGCCTAAGTGTATAAAATTCTGGTGCAATACGTGCTCACAGAATTTTATACACAGGAAATAAAAACAAAGAAGGTAATTAAGTATAAGTCCAATATGTTGGATGTTTTTAATAACTTTATTGATGATTTATGATTAATTATTCCTTACTTTTTACAAGGGTTGATAATATTCCGGAGGAAAATTTGTAGAAAAGCTGCCAATGATGATGCGAAAAACTTAAGATATCTCTTCGTTCGGATAAACGAAGAACCAGCAATTCGATCGCTGTAAGCGACATTACATCGGTCGGTAAGGCAGTTAACAAAAAGGTAGTTACATATAATTTAGCTTAAGTAAGTATAATAATATTATTACTAAGGGTTTAGGTATAAACATACCGGCCCCCTTGCAGTATTACTGTAAAGTTAAAACAATCTCATATGTGTTGTATTAATAAAATAAAAATTAATCTTAAAAATACAATAAAGATAAAAAAAGTGTGTTGATTTTTCTTTTTCGTCTCAGTGCAATTCAATTTATTTAAATTCATGTGTATTTATGTATGCAAATGAAAAAAGAAATATATATAATGTATGGAAATGAGAAAATTTATGTATGTGTTTTATCGGCTACAGGTGCCAGACAGAATCCATCCGAATATGGTGTTTTGAGTGACAACTCCCCCCAAAACGCTGGATATAATACCCGGTTGTATTATACGCGGGTACACGTCTACCCCTAATACTATTCTCACTGGGGCCACTTAAAAGAAATTAGGGTCAGCTAGCACCAAGTCAGAAAATTTGGCCCTGATAGACGCGTCCAGTGTCGAACTAGGAGTTGTCCGTGATAAGTGGCGTGTAACCTTTGCCTGTGTCGTAATCGACAAGGCGCTTTCATGTAAGGCCCGCAGAGCTATGGAGCACAACTCCGACGATCCACACCTTATCTTGGGCAACCCCAACTGGCGCACTAACTGGTCGGACACTTCAGACATGCCCGCACTCTGGTCTATCAGGGCTCTAACCGGGTTTAACCACCCTTTACGACCGCCGTAGGTAGTAGCGGTATTACCTCTTGGAGGCAGGGTATAGAGGGCGAAGACTGGCTTCTAAAACCGCTATATGAGCGATTCTGATGGGCGGGTTTTTTTGGTTTGACGTCGGTGGTGGTGTTGCTTGGCTCGTCGTTGACGTTTGGAAGCGCGCCGGGTTGATGCTTGTACTCCTAGGGGGGGCGGAAAGATTGTGACTCTTCCGCACGCTGAGCTGCTGAAGCCATGTTGGTGTCCATCCTTTCTTCGCCATCAGGTGCCAATCTCCTCTCATCGCTTGCTGGTTGAGACAAACGAGGTCTAACAGCGACCTCTCGTTCGGCGGACGTAAAATCGCAACGGGGAGACCGAGGCAAACGAGGCCTGGCTACGTCGCGAGAGGAGTCGCGTCTCGATACTTTAAATTTATCACGACGGGAAGACAGAGACAAACGAGGCCTGGCTACGTCGTGAGAGGAAGAGCGTCTCGAATTTAAGGAGGCGTCACGACAGGAAGTTCGAGACAAACTAGGTCTGACTGTGGCGGAGCTTTCTGTGCGCGATTCGGACAAACGAGGTCCTTCGCGTAATCGCGACCCCAGATGGAGCAAAGTATTATGCGCTCCTTGGCAGGAGCGGCAGGAGCCGTCGCTAGCGCATTCGTTGGTCCGGTGGTTTGGGGAGAGGCACTTCGAGCAGTATCGGAAAAGCAACACCATTCGCAGGCGCCCAGTGATATTTTCGCGCAAAAATTTTTGATGGTTTGGTTGAAATTAGGGACATTTCTGAAAGATGTAAATTTTTTAGTTCCCTAATTTTGGAAAAGGACGTAAAGGACATCACAAAGCGTTGTGGTAAGAGAATTAACTTAACTACCGGCCTGCTAATGACCCCACGTTCCGTTCATAAATCGGCAACGCGTACGCGACCGTCGGTTCCTAGATAGGTTTTTATAACTCTGCCTAATCGCCATTCGTTCGCCGCAAGATTGTCTGCTTTGATTGCAACTAAGTCATCAATTTGTACATTTTCGCGTGGATTTTTCCACTTATATCTCTTTTGCAGTTCCTTTAGATAATCTGATTTCCAGACCCGGCAGAACTTCTGGTTCAATGCCTTTAACTTTTGCCAACGATTGATAATCGACATAGGACTCTCAGATATGTTTGGTTCAATAGGTGAAAGCAACGGTCCACCAACCAAAAAATGCGCTGGAGTTAAGGGTGCAAGATCATAAGGGACGGTTGACATCGGACTTATAGGGCGCGAATTTAAACATGCTTCGATACGCGAAAGCAATGTCGACAGTTCTTCAAACGTGTACTTCATGTCTGACGTGATTTTGCAAAAATGTAACTTGAAACTTTTTACACCCGCTTCTCACAGGCCCCCATATGGGGAGCACCAGCTGGGATAAAATGCCAAGACAAGTTTTGGTGTGCAAACTTTGACACCACGTTTTCTTTTGTTTCATTAAGAAAGGCTTTAAAATCTTCTTTGAAGGCTCGTGAGGCACCAACAAAGTTAGTTCCGTTGTTAGAGTACATTTTCTCTGGACATCCTCTTCGCGATACAAAGCGAGAAAATGCCGCTAAGAAAGTGACCGTACTCAAGTCTTCCTGGGTCGACCTTTGTGTATTCTTACTATAGGAACATTTCTTCTCTTTCTGACCAAGTTTACAGTACTTTTGCTTATTTTAAGTTTTTCTGAGATATCACGGCTTGAGTTACCTTTTTGAAGCAAACTTACAACATTGTTTTCTAAATTTAATGTAATTTTTTTCATTTTTGTAACACACTTCAATGACCTTTGAGTTTTGCAACTAACTCCTATCTGGAAGACGTCAATAATACAAATAAAGAAGTTAACAATGAACGCATGATCGTACCAATGCAAGCAGCACAAAACGAACCGATAACGGGACCTTAAACGGCATCGTTAAAGCATTGTAAATTGAATTAAAGAGAACGAGCAAAAGTGGCCACATAGCACATTTTTAGATTATTAATTTTTGCATCAGTTAAATTGATAATATTGTTTTTGTTTTAATTTTTTAATTTTGCTAAAGACGTTGAAGTGTAAAATAAAAAAGAAATTAACTCAAAAATAGAATTGGTTTTGTTTTTATAGCATTATTTATATAGAAGTCAAAAACATTCGGCCATTTATGCTCGCCACTGTACATGTGGTTACGCAGTATGCTTGACGCCAGCGGAAGGGTAGTCTCCACATCATCTGCTAACTGGAGAAGTGTCCGAATCGCTAAGAATGGAGCACAATTGACTCCAAAGGTCACAGTCTTTAACTGGAATCCTTGAAGCGGATTCTGCGCCGACTCTCTATAGATTATGCGTTCATAAGCCTGCTGGGTATTGTCCACGACAATCTGGCGATACATCTCCTCGATGTCTCCATTAAAGACAAACCTAAAAAAGCGCCACTTAAGGATGAGTACCGTTAAGTCGCTTTGCAGCACTGGTCCCGCGTAGAGAACATCGTTCAGGCTGACTCCATTCGATGACGGACTTGATCCGTTGAAGACCACTCGTACCTTCGTAGTGGTGCTATCGGGCTTCATAACGGCATGATGAGGTAGAAAATAACTGTCGGCTTGTTCCTTTTCAAAATTGTCAGGAACTTTTTGCATATGGCCGAGGTCCAAGTATTCCCTAAGAACCGTGTCATATTCCATTTTTGCGGACGGATTTTTCATAAGTCTGGCCTCATTTCGAAGAAATTGGCGTACTGCGATATAGCGCGAGTCGCCTAAGCACATTTTTGCTGGATAACTTTGCTTAAATGGCAAAGTCACCATATATCGGCCCTCTGAATTTCGTCGCGTAGTTTTGACGAAGTTTTCTCCGCAAAATCTGTCTGCGTCTGTAAAAAAAATCTTTTGTGGCAACTCCTCGAGTTCCCAAAATGATGCTAACTGGCGATCAAGAGAAACTTCACAAAAGTAGGATACCATAGACGAGGACGCGGACTGACCATCACATGGAACGGATCCGGTTAGGATCCATCCAAAGATGGTCTCTTGGGCAATAAGTGAACCCAAAACATTACGGCGGATACCGTCAAGTAAAATTTGCGAATACAAATCTCCGCCTAGTAGTATATCTACCTGTTCGCTGCAGAAAAATCTTTTATCTGCTAAAACGAGCTCCGGAAAAGCTTGTTGAAGCAATGGATCCACGGAACAGGTAGGAAGATTTCCGGTGATCTTGAATAAGTTTCTGCAACCTTTCAGATATAAAGGACCCTTCTGAGCCAGAGTCAATAAGTGCTCTGGCTGTGAAGTGTGAACCCTTATGGCAGATGTTAACCATCGCTGTGCCCAGTAAAATACGTTTACTGCTGGAAGCAAAGCACGATTGAATATTTCCTTGAGCGCTTGCTGATGTTTGCGGTTGCTCTGGACATTGGTGAGTGGACTGTACTGTTTTGCTTGTACTTTGACCTCCCCCTCCAGGCTGATTATTTAAGCTTGAATGGGTTCTATGCAACAGCGTATGGTGTCGTTGCGAACATATGGAGCAGCTGTAAGTGCTCCTACAATCTTTAGAGACATGGCTACTTGAAAGGCAGTTAATGCAGTAGTGTAAGCACCTCACTGTTGATGATCGTTCATTAACATTCATCGACAATAATTTTTGGCAAAGTCTTAATGAATGCTGCTGGCCTTTGCACAGCTTGCATTTAGTATTTGTTACCTTTGCCTGGTAGGTGCTGACCTTTTTTCGTTGTTGAGGTGGCGCACTTGCTTTAGAGATTTTTGGCATAGCACCTCTGAAATCAGACACTGTCTCTAGCGTTTGAAAACGACTAGTAAGGAATTTGTCAAGGTCAGTCCACTTAGGAATTTCTGCCTTGTCCTGAATTGATTGTTGCCATAAGGAGAGCGTATTCTCAGGCAATTTTGTTGAGCACAAATAGGTGAATATTGCATCCCAGTTGCTTATATCAACTTTATGCATTGTAAGTGCCGAAATGCAATTATTAATGTCTCTTTGAAGCTTTTTTATATCGCTTCCGGACTCACTGACCACCGCAGGTAGATTAAATAAAACCTTCAACTGACTATTAACAAGAATCCGATTATTCTCGTAACGGTCTTTCAAATTCTCCCACGCTGTTGCAAAACCTTCATGAGTCAAGGGAGATTTCTGGTCAATCTCCTTGGCTTCACCACGAGTTTTCTGGTTTAAATGGAACAGTTTCTCAACGGGCGTCAGTCGATTATTAGAAATATAAATCGCTGAAAACATGTCACGAAATATGACATATGGCATGATATGACCGAAAAAAAATTTGTCTGAATTGCTATACGATTCTTTTCAAATGGAAGTCTGGTAAAAATTCATCAATGCCTTTCGGTGTTCCAATGATTTGGACAAATCTCGTTGAGCACAAGAAAGAATATTGCTACGGAAAATTGCTTGCATCTTTTCGTAGGCTTTTCGGAAACTTTTTACTCGGATGATGAAATTTTGACAGTCTGAATGAGAATATTTGGCACTTGACAATATGATTGTCAAAAATTCATGTAGCCCCAGCGGCTTGTATACATTTTTCCATTTGGCAAGAGAATTTTTGACACAAGCAAAAATAAAAAAAACACTTGTGAGTTCGTGAGTCGTAAAGAAACAGAAATTGTGTGCTTTCGGCAACATAGCAACCAGAAGTGAAAAATATTTGCACAAAGCTCTGTTCATTTTCAGTATATATCAAATTAAGTATTATATTTTCAGTTTGCAAATTAAAATTAATTCTTGCGCTAATACCGAAATCTAAAACGTCAACATTTCTAAAAAAAAAAATAAATAAATAACTGGCCATTTCAGCCCTTGAAAGGACTTTGACCTAGCTTCTTATGATTAACTGTGTTGTGCGTGTTATTAAGTTTGTACACAATTGACCGAGAACCGGACCTACATGCTTAACGCCGACTCCGATTGGCGATGAACGGAAAGTTCTCGTTCTCAAGAAGCTTTACATGGCATTTTGATTACTCTCTGAGGTTTGCCATTGTCTGCAGAGAGGTGGCGTCCGTACAGAAAAATTATTTTAATTCAAATAATTTTCTGTCGCTGCTGGGGTTCGACCCTGGGTTTCCAAAGTTCTTTGACATAGCGGCCACGCACTTTAACCAACTACGCCACGGACGCATTTCTAGCTGTCAAAATTTCATCGTCCTTTTGGCACAGCAAAAATTACAGTTATATTTCAACAGACAGAAATTGTATTCAACTCAGTAAATTCTTTCCTACCACGATTGAAAAGTTTCCGAATAGCAAACGGCCTTATGGTTTAAATAAATCGAATAAACAATTGTTTTATTTTGTGTTTAACAAACAGACTTGAAGCGGGTGTAAACCACGTCAAGTCACTTGATGTTTATTAATGTCATCGATAAATTACAATTCTAGTTTAAATAATAACAATTAACTTAACTCAGCAGTTTGGATAAGTGTGTAAGTCACCCAAACTGTGGTTGACCTATATTTTAGTTTTTGATTATTAAATATATTTCTTGCATATTCAATTATTGCACAATTAAACTGCAAGAGCTTAACAGGTAAAAGTTGACCTAGTTTAAGTGCGCGTGTTGCTTTTCGTCCTTGTTGCTTTGAGTCCTTTGGAACATTTTGAAGCAGCTCTGTGTCGATTGATGACCACTTTCTAAGTTTGAAACCTCCTTTTCTTAGCATCTGTATCAGCTTCTGTTGTATTGTCTTAGTTTCTTCTGTTGAATTCGAGCCAGCTAAGCAATCATCCACATAGAATCCATAAATGATGGTTTCATATGCTAATGGGTAATTTACTTTCTCGTCTTCGGCTAATGTGATCAAAGTCTTAATGGCGAGATACGGAGCAGATGCTGTACCATAAGTGACTGTGTTTAATTTGTATTCCTTAATCGGTTTCTTGTTATTCTCTCTCCATAAAATGTGCTGAAGATCTTTATCGTCTTCATGAATTTTAATTTGCCGATACATTTTCTCTATGCCGGCAATGAAAGCCACTGGAAATGTCCTCCACTGAAGTAATAACAGTAATAAGTCTTTTTGAAGAGAAGGACCTATCACCATTATGCTATTTAATGATTTTCCTGAGGTAGCTTTTGCAAACGCATCAAAAACTACTCTGAGTCTTGTCGTTGTGCTGTCTTCTTTTACGACAGCATAATGAGGCAAATAATACGTTTTCACTTGTGTTACTGCAGAAACTTCTTCCATGTGACCAAGTTTAATATATTCTTGAATGAACTCGGTGTATTCTTGACGCAACGTAGGGTTTTTTGCCAATCTTTGTTCTAGTCCAAAATATCGTTTTAATGCCATCTTTTTTGATTCACCAAGATTAGATCGATTGTGGAGTAATGGCAATCTCACGACATATCGACCGTTTTCATCTCGAGAGTGAGTTGAATTGTAATGCTGCTCACACTGTTTCTCATCGTTTGTTCTTAAATCGGCATTAGGTATCTCTTCTAACTCCCAGAATTTTTTCAGCATTTCACCATTGTTGCAAATGCTGACACATGATGTTGCTTCGTTTAATGGACGTTTGCATGTTTTCTATTGTGACAATGTTGTTAAAGGTCCTGATGGATCCATCCAAAAATCGTGTTTTGAGCCATTGGCGTATTTTTTGGACCCTTGAGCAGTCCTTGGCCGAGGATTTCCGGGAACACATTCGACCCAATCAGTAATTGAATTTCTTTTGGTTCAGAATACCAAGAATCTGCTAGTTGTAAGCCATCTATGTGAGACCATTGCTCTGACTTGAACTCTTTGCCTGACATTTTTGATGTAATGCTTGGCATTATGATTGCTTCGATTTGGCGACCCTTTTTGTCATCGTTAATTGACTGTATTCGCAACGAGCACTTGGCAATAACTTGTGTTAACTGACCATTGATGCCATTCACCTGAGTTTTGTAATTTATTGTTGGAACTTTGAGACTTCTTGCAAGTTTTTCAGTTATAACACATGATTGTGATCCTTGGTCAAGAAGTGCCCGTACTGGCATTACCTGACCTTTGGTGCAGATATTTATCGCTGTCGCTAATTAAACTGTTTTTTCCTTGTTGTTGTTGTTGTATGATGCTGCTACCTCCGTTGATCTAGCACTACCTGGTGATGAATTATCCAGTAAAGGAAAATGGAGTCGTTGGGTAGAACGCTTGGAGAGAGCGTTTGATATATTTAAAGTGGAAGCTGCACAGAAGAGGAATTTTATATTGCATTTCATGGGTCAAGAATCGTACGATATCCTGTGTGATAAGCTCCACTAAAACCAAAAGACAAGGATTGCACTGAAATCGTAGAGTTGTTGTAAAAACACTTTAACCCGGAGCCATTAGAGATAGGGGAAAACTTTAAATTCCATCACAGAAAGCAGCAGGAAGCCGAATGCGTTTCAGAGTTCCTGGCTAACCTTAGGCGATTGGCAGCAACTTGCAATTTCGGTACATACTTGGAAACAGCGTTGCGTAATCAGTTTGTTTTTGGATTACGTAACAAGCACGTACAAAATCGATGTTTGGAAAAAAAAACGTTAACCTTGGATTTGGCTATGGATATTGCAAAGGGGATTGAGCTTTCAGAAGCTGGTGGTGCAGTTATGGGAAAAAGTGTAAGAGAGACGGCTGCAGTGTACAAGATGGCGACGTCATCATCTCTTAATAAAAACGCAAATTCTTCATCAAAAGGTAACAGCAGCAGTTATCGTAATAGGTTCCACAATCAGAAAAATATACAGTGCGGTAAATGCGGTGGAACCCATGCTGAATTAGACTGTGTGCATATAAATACTATTTGCTCATTTTGCAAAAGAAGAGGACATTTGAGAAAATTTTAAAACTTAAAAACTTAAATAAAAACAAAACCAATTTTGTAGAAGAAATCGATTCAAATAATAATGAAAATATTTTTAAATTAGATCTAGAGAATGATGAATTTATTGCAGAAATTTCAACTGGTAATAATAGCATTGACTTTGTTGTTGGCTTCGGAAGTCGGTTTACATTATTAAGTAAGGTAGATTTTTGCAACTATTTTCCATCAACAGCACTTGATAGAGCTGGAAAAATTAAATTAAGAAGATACAGTGGTAAAACAGTACCAATTATGGGTTAAGCGTATGTGAAGATAAGATATAAAAATATTGTTAAGACCTTAAAGTTATATGTAACAAACATGAATAGAATTCCACTGTTAGGTAGACAGTGGATTAGAGAATTAAATATCAATCTTAACGAGTTGGCCGGAATACACTTAAACAATTTGTATCAAGTAAATTCTATTAATTCAAATATTGATGAGGTTAATTTAATGTGCAATTTAAAATCTAAATACGCGAAAGTTTTTTCAAATAATATCGGTGAAATTCCAAATTTTGTTGTAACTCTTAAAAGCAAAGAAACATCACAACCTGTATTCATTAAGCACCGGTCTGTTCCATTTGCTACACGTGAGGCGGTCGAAAAAGAAATAGCTAAAATGGTCAAGGAGGGAATATTACAAAAAGTTAATTATAGTAACTGGGCCACTCCTATAGTACCAATAAGAAAGGGAAATCATAAAATTCGTTTGTGTGGAGATTATAAAGTGACATTGAACCGTCATTTAGTCATTGATGAACACCCACTTCCGACTATAAAAGAACTTTTTGCATCAATGAGTGGTGGAATCAAGTTTAGTAAACTTGACTTAACACGTGCTTATTTACAATTAAAAGTAGATCCAGGGTGTGCTGAATGCTTGACATTAAGCACTCACAAAGGTCTCTACAGACCTACACGTCTTATGTATAGGGTTGCATCTGCGCCCGCTATTTTTCAGCGCTTTATGGAGGAATTATTGCATGATATAGATGGTGTTTCGGTTTTTATCGATGACATCAAAATAACAGGTCCTGACGACTCCACTCACCTCAAGCGGTTAAATGAAGTGATGTACCGTTTAAGTCAAAATAATATGCGCGTTAATGTGAATAAGTGCGAATTATTTCAAAATCGTATCGAATATTGTGGTTTTTGTATAGACAAAAATGGTATACACAAAACTAAATCTAAAATTGATGCTCTACACAACATGGCACAACCTGCAAATAAAGACCAAGTAAGGGCTTACGTAAGGCTGGTAAATTACTATGGTAGATTTTTTAAAAACTTAAGTACAACACTGTATCCTATTAATAACTTGTTAAAAGACAAGGTTAAGTTTAGCTGGGGTGATAAATGTAAATCTGCATTTTATAAAATCCAACGCGAGACGCATTCAGATAATTTCCTCGTTCATTACGATCTCAAGTTGAAACTTTTATTGGCAACTGATGCATCTCCTTATGGTGTTGGAGCGGTTTTAAGCCACGAGCTCGCAGATGGAACAGAAAGGCCAATATCGTATGCTTCACAAACGTTGAGTGCAACAACAACGTTATAGTCAAATAGATCAAGAGGCATATGCGATTATATTTGGGATAAAAAATTTTATCAATATGTCTACGGCCGAAAGTTTGTTTTAATAACAGACAATAAGCCTGTCTCACAAATTTTTTCACCACAAAAGAGCAATTCCATATGAAAACGATCAAAATTGGCAAACTTTTGGACGACCCCTCTCCGATTTTAAAATAAATAGTCTCAATCGATTGCCCAGCAAAAAATAATGTACCTACATATTTTTTTTTTTTTATAGTGACTGGTTTAGTGGTGGTGTACACCACTGTCATGTGACAAAATTCAAGAATTCTTCATAAGGGACCTCATTGAAAGTTGTTTTAAAAAAAAAAACTACAGCGATCGCAACGAGTGATAGCTCGTTGGAAAGGTATTGAATCAGGCTTTAATTGAAAAATAAAATTTTCCTAATTTTTCTCAGAAATTTACCTTTTTTTCCCATGAAAATTACATTTTCCCATGAAAATTAAATTTTCCGATTTTCCACAGAAGCTCCTAAATTTTCCGGCTAATTTTATTTTTTTTGGATTCCTCATAGTTTTTGCTTTAAGAATCAGCAATAAAAAAATGGGCCACGACTCCTTGTTTGGACAGGAGAAGAGCATTTAAGAGACCACCTTGTTCTCATTGTTTTTATATTTTTTATAATTGAATTATTTTTAATTATTTAACATTATTTTATTTTATTATTAAAAATACATTTTAAAAATTATTTTACAGTTAAAAATACATTTATGAAGAAAAAATCTTTCTTATTTTGCATCATTGCAGTAAAAATCTTGAATCAATTTCACCGTTGCTTCGCTGAGGGTCCTTGAGCCAAATTTCTTGGTGGGAGTCGCCAATATGCCCTTCTGTCGAACTAATTCTTTGCTTCTTCTCGCGATGTAAAAAGATGTTTGAAACTGTTCAGAAATCTTGCGTATAGACCATGATTGAGGCTGCACAGGTAAAATGAGATATTTCTCCGGAAAAGTGGTCGCTAAATTGAATTTTCTTTTCAACTGCTCAATCATTTGTTTGCCGTCATCAACGTCATCTGCTTGACTGCATTCGTTATCAGAGCCTTCATCAAATATTGTCGCGATTGCACTCATAACCTTGCCTTTTTTCTCTTTCCTGTATTTTTCACTTCGCAACTTTCTTTTTCTAATAGGCGTTTCACCGAAAGTGGTAATAACCTCATTCAAAGGACTCAAAGACATATTGACCATCGGAATGTCTGCCTCACTATCAGATGAAACATTTTGTTCAATTGTCATTTCACTCTCGGATTGTGGTTGCATTTGTTTCAATGCATTTGCTTGTTGAGACAAATCGATTTTACACTTGGGGCAAATCAATTCTGCTTCTTCACCGTATTGTATATTTAATTCATTCATGTATCGCTTCGAAACACCAGTTAATTATAATACTTTTATCTTTTTCGAACGATGTCCACTCTTGTTAAACGGATTGCAGCAAAATTTATTCATTTTACTTTAAATTGTCTTTACAGCTTCACTCTTTACTTTACAAAAAAAAAACACTTTAACACTTTCACGTTTAGTATTCAACTGAAATTTGACTCAGAGTGTGTGAAGTATTTATATTTATTTTTTGGTACTCTTTACTTTACTCTCTTACTTTGGTCTCTTAAATGCTCTTCTCCTGTCCAAACAAGGAGTCGGGGCCCATTTTTTTATTGCTGATTCTTAAAGCAAAAATTATGAGGAATCCAAAAAAAATAAAATTAGCCGGAAAATTTAGGAGCTTCTGTGGAAAATCGGAAAATTTAATTTTCATGGGAAAATGTAATTTTCATGGAAAACAGGTAAATTTCTGAGAAAAATTAGGAAAATTTTATTTTTCAATTAAAGCCTGATTCAATACCTTTCCAACGAGCTATCACTCGTTGCGATCGCTTTAGTAGTTTTTTTTTTAAAACAACTTTCAATGAGGTCCCTTATGAAGAATTCTTGAATTTTGTCACATGACAGTGGTGTACACCACCACTAAACCAGTCACTATAAAAAAAAAAAAGTATGTAGGTACATTATTTTTTGCTGGGCAATCGATTGAGACTATTTATTTTAAAATCGGAGAGGGGTCGTCCAAAAGGTGATCGCTTTCATATGGAATTGCTCAAAAAGGTATTCCTGTTCTTTCTGCTACAAGAATGCAGCATTATGCTACGTTTTTGCAAGCATTCGATCACGACATTGTTTTCCGTAAGACAACAGAACATAGCAACGCTGATGCAATGTCGAGATTGCCAGTAAAAGAGTCGTCTTCTTTTGTGTTGGATGAGGCGGATGTACTGGAAATCGAACAAATAAGCACCCTGCCCCTGACAGTGCAAGAGTTGGGAATGGAGACAATGATAGATAAAAATGTCAAAACTTTATTGCAAGGTCATAGAACAGGGTGAATAGTGGACCCGAAATTTAGATTTGGAATTAATCAAGATGAATTTAACATTCAACAAAATTGTATTATGAGGGGTATTCGAGCTTACATACCACCCAAATTAAAAAGACGGGTTCTAGATGAGTTACATTCAACTCATTTTGGAGCCACACGTACCAAATCATTAGCTCGTAGTTATTGTTGGTGGGAGAAAATTGATAATGACATAGAAGAGATGATAAAAAATTGTATGGATTGTCAGTCAATCCGGTTAAACCCCAAAAAAATGTCCACTCATTGCTGGGAAACCCCACATTTCCTTTTCAGCGTGTTCATGTTGATTTTGCGGGTCCATTTTTAGGTAAACTTTTTTTTATACTAGTAGATGCATATACTAAATGCCCTGAGATATACATCGTACCTAATATGACAACCGAATGCACAATCAAAGTATTTAGGGATATCTTTAGCCGTTTTCGAATACCTTTAGTGCTAGTAAATGACCATGGCCCACTACTCACCAATTATCAGTTTAGGAATTTTTTGAAATATAATGAAATCATCCACAAAATGGGTGCGGCATATCACCCAGCCACTAATGACCAGGCCGAGAGATACGTCCAAACGATAAAACAAAAGCTTAAAAGTCTCAAGGGGAAGGACACGGATGTAAATAAAGATATTTGTAAAATACTCTTAGATTATAGGAAAATGGATCATCCTTCTACCGGCAAGTCGTCATCTATGATGATGTTCGGTCGTAATAGCATGTCACGCCTCGATTTGATGATACCCGAGACATTAAAAAGAAGAGAAGGTTCTGGTAGTGAATCAGTCGGTCGGGTCTTACAAATTGGTGACAGGGTTGCAGTGCGAGAGTATCTCAACCGACGAATTAAATGGCTTTTTGGAACAATAAAAGAACAAAAAGGGTCTCTTCACTACATCATATTATTAGATGATAATCGCGAATGGAAACGACATATTGACCAAATTAGAAAAGTGGGATCCCTCCTTGATAAATGAAAAGTTCATATACATAAATATGAAAATCCTCATTTTGATTTTGATAAAGAAAAAAAATGGCTGTGTAGAAAAACCGGCATTAATGAATACTGGTTCAGAATCAAATTTTGAAAAAGATAATAAAAAAAGAAAATAATAATGCTAGTAATCAAAATAATGAAACAGTAAATATATCCAGAATTGCAGTGAAAATGAAGTAGTCTTAAGAAGATTAACTCGGCAGACAAATAAACCAGATAGATTAAAATATGAATAAAATAACTGTTAAAAGTTATAACTTTATTATAAATAAATTTAAAATAATTGTCATTTTATCTATACTATTATATAAAAGGCGTCTCTCGAATTTTCATCGTTCAATCAAGGGGGTATATGCTGAGCCGATTTTAATAATTCTTTCACTATTCAATTGCTATAATAAGCGACCTTGCTACTGGGTACTACGTTTTAGGTAAATCTTTTTATTTAATTATTTAAGAATTAATGCATTTTAATACATGCTGCCATTGTATAAGCAGCACGAAATAACAGCAAACAATAGCTTAAGCTCTTTGCTGAGAGAGAGAGGTGAGATTCTACAACTCACCTCGCTGGTCTCTTGAGTGGATAGTTGCACTCAGTTAATTCCTGCTACAGTGTAGCCATAAGCCCAATATATCGTATTTATTTGCGTGCCACTCTTTTTATTTCAATATCTACTGAGTTAAATAATCCAATAAATAGATTGAGATAAATTTCACAGCATCTTAATATATAAAAATGAATAGTGGTTTGTTCGGATGCTTAAAACTTGAAAACGACTGAACCAAATTAGATACTTCCTTCTGTGACTGTGTTCATATTTGTTACGCGAAGGTTTTGGAAAAAATTCACAGAACATTGGACAAGGAGGCGGGCACCTCCCATACAACCCAAATCTACGATATCGTATAGCTTCGAAATTATAGGTCGCATAGCATTGGTGCTCTACCTCAATTTACAAGTGCCGTTCGACAGGTAAAATTTCAAGAGTGTTGGATGTGGGGCGTGGGTTTTTTTCAGCAGACCAAATTTAACTTTCAAGCAATAAGTCACACATCAATGAAACTTGGTAAGAGCGTACTATTTAGTCGCGTCCTTCGACTAGCAAAATTGAGCAAGCATTGGACAAGGGGGTGTGACACCGCCCATATAATTAAAAAATATGATATCGAATAGCTTTGGAAATAAATGCCGCATAACAATAAAACTCAGCATGGAATTACTATTAGGTGATGTCCTTCTATGTACTAGAAAACTGAGACGGACTTTGGAAAAGAGGGTGTGGTTCCGCCCATACAAGCTAAATTTGAGATATAGAATATCTTTGGATATAAATATTGCACAACAATGTTACTCAGTATGGAGTTGCAACTTGGTGATATCCTTCTACTGGAAAACTGGGACAGACAGGTCTTTTCATGAATAGTGGTTTGCATGTACGTTGAGTGTTTTAACATTATCTTTTTTGGTCCATCTTGATCACCAGAGGGCGCTGTAGTACAAATTGTTGGCAAGACCACCTTAAACTCCCAAAACGTTCATACCATTAGAATGAAAATTGGTATATAGTGGTTTTTGTGCACGATGAGTGTTTTTCTACTATCTTTTTTGACCCATCTTGAACACCAGAGGGCGCTGTAGTATAACTGTTTTTACAAAACCACCTCAAACTCCCGAACCGCTCATGCGATTAGAATGAAAATTGGTATATAGTGGTTTCAGGTGAGTTTTTTTTATTTTCTTTGATCCACCTTGGACACCAAATGGCGCTGTAGTATTACCGCATGTTTAGCCGCAAAACTGGCTAAATATAATTTTTTATTTTTGTAGGGTATATTTTTTTATTTTTGTATATTATTTAAACTTGAATTTATACGTGGCGTTTCTTATATAGAAAAATGGCTTTGCAACAGTCAAATATCCATAAAAGTGGAAAACATTTAGCCAGTTTTGCTCGCCACTGTAGTTCCTGGGTGCAGCAACGCGCGCCGGGAAAAAGCTAGTATTAAAATAAGTAACTAACATTTTACATTATGAGGCGAAGAAGTGTTATGATGTCTAGAATTAACTTAACACACAGTATAACTCCCTCTGTTATTATCTTATGTATATAAACCAGAAACTGTTACTTTTATAACTATGTTACATTCTCTCTATTGAATCATGAATAAAGTTAGTCTATAAGTTGAACTCAAAAGACTCGGTACTCTTATTTATCGGTCACAACAGTTAGCATTGAAATTTATTATCACCTCAGGTACAGCGGAAAGAAATCTCCAGATGCTATACTCGCTGAAATTTCTTGGTGGTATAAACAGTATTTCGAAGACTAAGAAAAAGAGGAAGCGGAATACAGCAGTGAAGATTCAGAATATCTTTTGGACGATCTTTCCAATGTTGACATAAAAGATCTTTCCAATGTTGACATTGAAAAATAAAAGAGACTTGAAACAGTAAATGAATCCATTCATGCAGAGCTCTGATACATATATTAAAATGTTTACTCGAATCTCGGACATTTGACTTTATACGTAACAAGTCAAAAACTGTACATAAATCCACCACTCGAGTTTGAGCCGAAATCTATTGAACCGAATGTCATAAGAGTAGAAAAATGTCAATTTTTTTTGGGAATTTTGTGCTCTTACTAGCCGAAAATGCATCCAAAAGGACCTATTTGTTGGTGAAAGGTGTATATATTGACGATACGAACAAAACTCCACCACCAGATGCAATAAAACTCAGTTTGCCAACGAGATATATCGAGCCAGATGGTTTCTTGTTCTGGCCTACATTTTCACCCCACAGAGTTAGATCCGAGTAGACTTTTGAAAAAAAAATTTTGCTCCAGATCCCCTTGAATTTATTTTTATCAAAATACTGATTGACTTTGACTTTATGAACCAAGCAGAACCTTTATTCAAACTCGACGCATATGACAAATAAATAAAATTCAAGTTAAACTAGTAAAAAATTATCTTCGACTGGGCCGAAGTTAAAATACCCCCACGATCGAACCAAAATATATTCAAAGTCTTAAGCAGTCAATAAAATGATTATTTGTAAAAACATTTTCGTCATAGTTTTAACAGAAAATATTCGCTTTTGTTTTTTAATAAGTCGCTTTGTATGAGAGGTGGGTGTGGTTTTCGCTTGATTTGGTTTAATTTCTTAACAGAGTACATGTAATAACTTATATCAAAATTCATATGCAAAATTGTAAGTCTGTATATAAATTTTTGTGAAATTCTAAGAGATTTTACCGTTTTGATAAAGTCACTTTATATGGAAGGTAGGCGTGGTATTAATCCGATTTGGCTCATTTTCGAACTTGACCTTTATTTTTTAGATAAATGCTTAAGTATCGAATTTCGGGATGATAGCTTGAAAATTACGGCTGTAATCGTGATCACAGACAGACAGACAGACGGACAAATAAACGGACAGACAGACGGATATGGCTGAATCGACTCTGGTGGTGATGCTGATCAAGAATATATATACTTTTCTAAACCTGCCACGCCTCCTTATAGACGTTGTTAACGGAGTGACAAAATTAATATACCCCTTTTAGGTTTTTTAAACGTGGAGGTTGCATCAGCACGAGCTTGATCAATGTTGGAAAGAGCCAAATACAAAAAAAATATACTGCGAAACAAATGTAGGTCCACAAATAAAAACGCGTTGTTTAAATCATTTATTTAATATAATGTAATAGTGTACATAAAATAGTTAAACTTATGTGAACAATTTTAAATTTGGGCTTCAACAATTTCAAACTTGCATTTAACTTAACTTTAGATCAGTTCCATATTGAGTGCGCTTAATGGCGACTAACTCATTTATGTTATACTGCATATCAGCCACTTTGTTCTTATTGCTTTCTTCTTGAATCTTGCTTATGTTGTCCCGAGCGTCTATTCTGACTTGTTCACAGTTTTCAGCTAGCTCTACTATTCCGGCTTCTGTAATCTAATGGCGAATATCCTCATTCTCTGGGATAAGCATCTCAAGACACGTAAGTATCTTTAAATGGCAAAAATTTAGTGCTCTTTCGTGGCGTTTGTTGCACATTAATGGTTCTTCGGCTTTTCGATTCCAAGTTTTCTCAAAATTGGTACGACGCACAGTGTGTAATTTGAATAATCTAGCGGAACCTAATTAAGAAATAAAAACCTCTACAAATGAAATTTTTTGCCTTGAAAACTATGTCAATACTCTACGCGTTTTTGCCGCATTAAAAATTTGTTTCGTTACATCACCAGTGGCGAGAAATTAGCGTTCAAAGTGATACAAAAAAGAAATTTAAAAAAATTTTATTTTGTTAATACGCTATTTTTATCAGTAATAAACATATTATTTACAACTGTTACATTAAAAAAAAAATTGTGCCTATAATATTTCTTAGATATTGAATCGCTGAAGGTAAGAATAAAGATAATGTAAATTTGATAAATATTAAAAAAATTCAGAAAATATGTAGAAAAGTTGAATTTTGTTTGTTAATATTCTAAGTTTAAAGTAACTTCTCTAAGATGTACCCTCTTTAGAGCGGGTTAATTTTTTTTTTCAAAAAATCGTAGGCGCGGATACTGTTCTACGGATAATTCTAATCAACTTTGCTCAAGAAACCCTTAGTCTAAAATCTATTTCGAGCCTCCGGTTTTTCAAAAGAAGATTTTAATTTGTATTTTGGTGCAATATGTGAAAAAATTATTCCACTTGTTGGAAAGAACTTTGCTACTAACAAAATAAGTAATCTTCGTTTTATGTTTTTTTAAAGCCCATATTTTATTTCATTTATTTTTTATTTATTTTTGTTAAAAGTGAAGTAGAGAACGCGTCAATTTAGTCGCCGTTATCAGAGATGGACGTAAAGTCATAATCTTAATTCAGTTCCAATATGTCACACATGCCATCTCAATATATTAGTTCTCTTGGACCCGCCACAAAATTTCAGTGGTTTCAATTTACCAAACATTCGTGACATATTAAGATGTTACTCTTTACTCTTTGAACGCTCAAAAAAAAGGAAACGAAAGATTTGCCTACAAAACTTTTACTTCTGAAGTGTCAACAAAGTTAACTGAAATTTAGAATCGTTTAAACAATGAAATAATAAATATAAAGAGTGTTTTATTGAAACTTAATTGATAGATATCAAAAAGAATCGAAAAATAAAAGTATGTCAGAACTATTCGGGAATCCCTTCAAAGGCTTATTTTTTATTAGCAGAGTATGTTTTAAACATTTATGTGCCTATGTAGTTCAACATAAAATACTACAGTTCTGTTGTATATGGCAGAACAATTATTCTACCACCGTTCACAAGTAGCATTCCGTCCACTACTTCCTGATCCACAAATTCCATGCTCTATTCAAGGAACTGAAAGATTTGTTCAATTTTTGTTTGTTCAAGATTTGTTCAAGTGCATCTCGAAAAGTTGTTGGAAAAAATCGCGAGGCAGTTATGGCTGTGATCGCAGAATGTCGAAGAAAAATACCACGTCTTAAAAGCAAACAGGACCACATATAATAAACTCTTCACCTATTTTGATCTTATTTTATTTAAACTTAAGTTTAATTTAATTTTAAGTACAAATATTTTATTGCTTCTTTTCACTTTTTTTAATAATGTTTTATGTACCAAAACCCAGATATATTAAGAAGAAATATATTTATTTATTATGCATTTTTTAGGTTTTTGATTTTATTTATTGCTTTCGAGTAGGGCTAAACACGTTGAATGCCACGGCACTTTTCGGATTCTGGTCCGAAAAGCGAAATCGATTTAATCATATTTTTTCTGTTAACTAATGAATAAACATTGAATGCATATTTTTGGTTCATTTTAAATAAAATTTCTTTTCGTATAGTTAAGCCAAACTTGATTGTTTATTTTCTTCCAGGAGGCCATCTATTTATATTTTTACTGATAAACTACGAACTCACTCGTAGCAGCGCAAAAGTCAAGAAACTACGGGATTACTCGTATTGGAAGTCCTGAGGAAAAGCGCTAATACGAGTTATGTCGTGTTAGGCAGTCAACGTGTTAAAAATAAAAACTATTGTTAAAACTGTTGACAATTTTTTTATTTGGTGAAAACGTTTGCTATAGTTTCTTATTGAGTAGTTTTATAATATAACCTATTTCAAATTTTGATCAAATATTAAAATATTTCGAAATTTTTGTTATGTAAGAAAATTCGATGAAGATTTCCTTCCGATAAAAACCCAAAATTTGTACCCTAGTACAGGTTTTATGGCTCTGTCTACCAATTTTTTCTCATATTGTCTCGAAAAACCGGAGGCTCGAAATGGATTTTAGACTAAGGGTTTCTTAGGCAAAGTGACTCAGAATTTTCCGTAGAACATTTTCAGCGCCTACGATTTTTATTTCTTTTTCATTCATATAAATTGACCCGCCCTAACCCTCTTGTACCCCTTTTAAAATTTAGCTTAATGGCTTCTTCAGCTTTTTAACTTATATAATCAGTTAATTTTAGCTCCTCGTTTTTCCAGCGCACAAGCAACTTTTTTCCAAAAATCAAAGGGTTATTATTATCTTTTTTTTTATTTAGGGAAAATTAAAAGGCAAGAAGTTTTTGATGTATGTTATATATAGTGGCGTCCGTGGCGTAGTTGGTTAAAGTGCGTGGCCTCTATGTCAACGAACTGGGAGACCCGGGTTCAAATCAGAGCAGCGACAGAGAATTATTTGAATTAAAATGATTTTTCTGTACGGCCGCCACCTCTCTGCAGACAATGGCAAACCTCAGAGAGTAATCAAAATGCCATGTAAAGCTTCTTGAGAACAAGAACATTCCGTTCATCGCCGGCGTTGAACCTGTAGGTCCGGTTCTCGGTCAATTAAGTACAAACTTAATAACACGCACAACACAATTGATCATAAGAAGCTAGGTCCCTAAGTCCCTAGCTTTTCAAGGGTTGAAAAGACCAGTTATTTATTTTTTTTATTTTTATGGTATAGATGCAAGAAGGAAAACCGCATAAAAAAAATATCTGTACGCATATTAGCAAGCTTTAATATAGTTAACATTGAGTACATACCTAGGGAGTTACAACTATTTGTAAGCAAATATTATGTTAAAGTTAACACTAAATGGGAAAAAAGTCATTATATTTTGGCGAGGTTCTTAGAAACTAATAAGATCTTGTCGATATGCCAAAACAAATAAGCAGTAGCACAAACGACGAAAATATCGCAGGCAGATTTTTTTAAAAATACTGCATTGTCTGCAAACATTACTGGACTCAACGAAGATCTTATACATCGTTTTCGAATATTACTCGAAGGACTTTCCAGTGTGTCTGAGATAGATGCAATAAAGTTTTCCACCTAGGCACGCGAAACAAAAGAAATGTACAGTGTTGCGCAAAACAATAGCAACAAAATCAGTGCGCTGCTACAAAATCTTGTATCTTTTTTAATATTGGGGATACACAAAAATTATATACCAAGGCATATATTCATACATCATATAAAAAAAAATCATATTTAAATTTGGTTTTGTTTTTTTATTAAATTTATAATTAATGTGACTACATTCAATTTGTCTGAGTGCAAAACAAAAGCAACATAATTAATATTTGGTGTAAGACCCATTATCTGCTCATCTGCGCGGCATCGACTCTATTAAATTAGATATAGTGGTATTAGGTATTTGTTCCTACTTAAGTTTCAAGGCTTCATACAGAGCAGTTTTATAGGAAAACCTTCGACCAGAAACGTTTTTGTTCAAAATCCCAAAAAGATTTTATATGGGATTCAAATCTAGTGATTGTGCCGGCTAATCAAGGACTTGGATCCCATTGTCTCTAATGTAATGTTTGATGAGCTTTAAAGTGTGCTTCTGGTCGTTGATTCCACTTTGCATGTGGTAGCATCTTGCTTTCTAAAATGTCTTTATATACAAATTGATCCATAATACCATCGATTTTATGAAATGGTCCGACTCCATCATGGTAAAAACAAGTCCAGACCATAATACCATCGCCTCCGTGCTTAAAATTTATTTTGCAGTTTCGGGGTTCAAGTCGTGTACCTGGGCGGTGCAGTACCGTAGACATCTCATATGAATTAATCAAGTTGAACTTTGATTCATCGCTAAACAAAACGGTTTTCCAGTTTTGAACGGTCCAATTTAGGTTCTCTTTTGCAAAACTGAGTCTAAAAAACAATAAATTGCAACTCGTTGTCAAAATTTCAGACAAAATTGTTTAAATTATAACACCTCAACTTTTTTGTTTAAGTTTAGCTGTAGGCTAATGTTTCTTTGCCGGTCTGTAACTCCTTAAATCGTCCTCAACGGCTCTTCTGCGAATAGTGCTGTGATGGATATCTAAATCAAGTGTCCGAACAACCGCTTTGGAGGTGGCAAATGGATTTTACTTGAACACGCCACAAATGTTTCTGTCATCACGCAGCGATGTCTTCCTCGGGCGCCCTCCTGAACGTACAGTTGTTACGTCTTTTCTGATGTTATACTTTTTTATTAATCTACAAACTATTGACCGATTAATATCAAACTGTTTCGCGATATATATTTGCGATTTTCCCTTCTTATATTCGGAAATAATTTTATAAAAATTATTACAGTCAATTAATTATAAATGGAACAGTCAATGTCACAATTAGCGCAAAAACAAAACTAAACTTTAATGTTTATGACTCACAAACAACATGTGCTTTACAATAAAAGAACTTTTACCAATAATTTTTGGAACTTCTGTTCTCTTTTTACATTTTTTAAGTATTGTTGCTTTTGTTTTGCACTCAAACAAATTGAATGCTGACACATTAATTTTAAATTTAAAAAAAAAACAAAACCAAATTTGAATATGATTTGTTTTTTATATGATGTATGAATATATGCTTTGGTTCCTATAATAATTTTTGTGTATCCCCAATATTAAAAAATATACACGATTTTGTAGCAACGGACTGATTTTGTTGCTATTGTTTTGCGCAACACTGTATCTTCAACATTACTCCTGGTACTATGCTTGCAAGCATTCACAAAATACTTTGCCATTCTGAAGCGATAATAAATGCTTGCATTTTGCCTCTGGGACAGTTATAAAAAGAAGTTCAGGAAGCAAGCAACAAAAAGTACAGGCGAATTCGTGAAAATTTCATCTGAAAAATTTGCCGAAAAGATTGCAATAGAAACATTCTTAACCGGTTTTTACTATCATCAGATCCACTTCTATCTAGTCGCAATATATCTATGCGAATAAATAGAAGAAGATATCCACTCACGAATGAGACTTTATTATTACTGAAGACTCCTGAACTGCCCCAATCTAGTTCCAACGATGACGATGATGACGATTACGAAGACTATGATGAAAAATTATTATGAAAATGTGAAATAAAAACAAAAAATTTAATATCAAATTTACATTTTCTATTTCATTCCCAAATAAATAAAATTGTTGTAGGTAGGCATTGCAAGTATGGCAATGGCTGTAAAGATAACTTTAATTGGGCTATTTCTACTAATAATTTAACTTATTAGTAATTCATTTGAAAATATAACAAGAGGTTTAGTTTATTCTTCATTATATGGTAGGTGGGCGTGATAATGCTCCTACCACGCCCATTTTTTTTAAGAATATTATTGCAGCTTAGAAAATTACCAAAACAAATTTTAAGTCACTAACGTAACATTTAGAACTAAGATCCGCTAGATCATTCAAATTACACACCGTGCGACGATCTTATGGATCCTCTTTACTTATCCGTTACCGTCAGGTATACCTGTCGCGATCAGTAAGTGCTAAATGTTTTGACAGTACTTCGAAAAGCAGTTGAGGTGAACGCTGCGCCTCTTTGGGTGGTAATCCTCTCAGGATTGAAGCCTGTAGTAGTCGATCAAGCACCTCACCACTTCCCGTGCTCTTCGTCGGGCAAAGCCACACGAACTTTTAAAACGCATCCAATATAACCAATATATAATTATATTGCTTCTGCGTACTCTCCATAGGTTAAACGTTGTCGACGCAGTACGTTCCTAATGGCTAATCTGGTTTACTAATTAGATTCAGAAATCCTTCCTTCGTACCCTGTTTAGACTCTGCTATGATGCATTCGATACAACTCTTTACAATGGCTTTTACTTTAACTGTCAAATTCGGGATATAATTGGTCTTTTCTTGTAAGTTTTGGGTCTTTTTTGCTCCAAAATGACCCTGATGATATGCAATTTTTATCATTTCTTGCTCCATTACTAAAAGTTTCCTAAGTAATTCCTTAATAACTAAAAGGAATTGCTAAAAGTTCTTTATTAGTAAGTCGTACTTTCAAAGTAGTCTTCATAACTTTTGGTCTCGAGAATCTTCATTAACGCCTTCGTCCAAGCGGCCTGTAGCTGTGCAGCCTAAATGCGATATTGTAAAGTTTCTTCAGTCATTCAGCCATCAGCTTTAAAAAAGCTAAATTTGTAAAAAAGCATCTTCTATGCTTGGATTTATTAAACGCTGGGCCAAGGAATTCAATAGCATGATTACGACTACAACGTTGTATTATGCAATAGTGCGTCCTCACTTGGAGTACGCAAGTCAAGTTTGGTCTCCAAGTTACAATGTGCATGTTGATCGAATAGAGAGAATCCAGAAATGCTTTGTTCGGTTTGCGCTAAGGGGCTTAAGTGGAGTTGACATCATTCCTGCAACCTTTTTTATAAATAGGACTAATAAATGATTTTTTCCAAAACAGTGGAAAATAACTTTCGTTTATAGATTTATCAAATAACAAAGAAAGTGGCTGACACAAAGTTGAACCGCATTGAGTTAACACTGCGGCAGGAATCCCATCGGGTCCAGCGCCAAAATCTTCATCGATCGAATCAATATATTTTAAAATATCCTCTGAGGTAAAGGATAAAGAGTCCAAAGATACTCTGGGTGTAGAAGTCATATATTCAAAATACTTTATATTATATTATCTAAATACTCTAAATACTCGTGATATAATGTTGCTGACTGATTTTCAAATTCCAGAAACAAACGTTTGTAGGTTTCCAGGTCATTTGAGTCCAAGCTACAGACATATTTCTTCCAGGCTCTGTTCCTATAGTTGCGAAGCGTTTTTAATTCCCTAGAGTACCAGGGATATGCTGAGTTTTTTGCAAATTTGAGGCTAAACGGCACAGACTGAGAAACACTGTGTGTAATTTTTTAAGTAATGGCAAAATAACCATATACGGACACCACTACGTGATAAAAGACTAAAAAAAAAAGACCCGTGTCTCCCAATTTTTCCCAAAGTCATGCACTTTTTTGTTTATGGGCCGCCAAAGATTTGGGGCCTCGGTATCATTTTCGCAAAAAAGTGATCATTTTCTCGGGCTCATATCTTGCAAACCGTTCAGAATTTCGATTTACTCTCTGAGGCAAAGTTGTAGCTCTTGTCATAAAGAACAAAAATTGCGAACATATAAAATAAAAAAAACTTCACCTTCCAGATCAAAATCGCAAAAAACTTAAAAAAATGCGATTTTTTTTTTAACCTTTTTTCCCGTGTTCGGGTCCATAGGTAGCAAACCGTTCAAAATTCAAGGAAACTGTATAATACTTTCTTTTGAAATAAATATTACACACTCTTTGAATGCTTGTAAGACACTCTCGTCTTTTTAAAGCTAGGTCTACACGATACAACGGCTTTGTTCTTTATGACAAGAGCTACAACTTTGCCTCAGAGAGTAAATCGAAATTCTGAACGGTTTGCAAGATATGAGCCCGAGAAAATGATCACTTTTTTGCGAAAATGATACCGAGGCCTCAAGTCTTTGGCGGCCCATAAACAAAAAAGTGCATGACTTTGGGAAAAATTGGGAGACACGGGTCTTTTTTTTTAGTCTTTAATCACGTAGTGGTGTCCGTATATGGTTATTTTTTTTCGTGTTGCACTGTGAAATCATAGCAAAGAGTTCACAATAAAAAAAATTAATAGATTCATCAAGGTTGTGTCCATTAATGTATTCTAAAATATAATTCAGATTACAATCAAGTATATGATTCAGCTTCAAAAAGTCAGCTTTTTTAAAATTGAATTCATAAACCTTGTCCATTGAACTCGAATTTACTATGCTCGCTCTGTCCGATTTATACCAAATGCTCAATGGTGGATGGTATTCATCAATAGGAGTCAGAGCATGGAAAGCCCTCTTAACAATGACATTGTTACTGTCTGTAGTTAAGACCAGGTCAAGAAGTCTTTCAAGACTATTATAAATACAACTAACTTGTTGTAAGTCAGAACATATATTGTCAACAAATATATGTTCTTGGCCGGTCTTCGAATTTAATGCACAATAATATGTATCATCGTCAGAAGAATGCCATTTTAAGTTAGGGAGATTAAAATCGGCCAATAATAAAATGTCGTCATTAACGTCAAGTTTGTTTATAACGTAGTCTAAGCAATCTGCAAGGCTTGCATAGACCTCTGCACTACTCGTTGGAGGATGTAACAGTCCAATGCTACCAAATTCATTTTAATAAACTATTCTTTTTCGAAACAAAAAAAAAAAAAAAACTAAACACAGCTTTTCGAACAATTGTCAAACTCGCCAACTTCGTAAGGTTTAACTTCTCCCATCTTAATTTATGAACTTCCTTTTTTATCTAAACTTTGACGAGAACAGACTTCAGCCTAATAAATACCATACAAATCTGGGAATAGTTAATTAAACAGCTGAAACTCAACTTTCTCGACGTATAATCTTTTACCAGAATTCTACTCAAGAAATTTAAGAAGAGTATCCAAAAGTTGGAGCCACAAATGTGCTTTCGAGACACACACTTTCTTATTACGCTTTGCCAAGCGAAACAAAGAAATGGAGCTCTAATGTCAGCACTACCACAATTACAACATTAAATTCGCCCATCCATCAAGATCGAGCTAGGCAGCGTCAAGCAACGAGTTCCTAATCTAGTTGATCTTCAACCTCGTGCTTGGCGACCGCGATCGTGTAACAAAATCGAAAATTAAAAAAAAAAAAAAAAAAAAAAAAACAAACAAAAAAAAATAATTCCTTTAATATAATATTAAAAATTACAAACAAAAACAAATTTGCCTTTAAACTTAAAAAACTATGTCTTAATACTAACAACCACAAAGTGTGTTTAAATGTGAAAACAACACAAAAGACAACACTACCTTAAACTACCTTATTATTAATCAAAGCTTATTCTTATTGTAATTCTAAAACTTATTCTTAAAAAATTTGAAAAAATGAAGAAAAAGAAAGTATATCTCAAGTAAATCATTAGCTTAAAAGATCAATACTAACAACAATTCATTAAAATACCTAAACATAAAGTTAAAATGCCTTAAATAAAACGCGTAAGTTTTACATTAAAAACAACAAAAATAAAAAAAAAAATCAAAACAATAAAAAAATCAAGACAAGCAAGAACATAACAGATACATAATACATATAATATGAGCACTTATATATAAAATTTCTACAGCCCTAGCAACACTGCAGCAGCAACATACTGTGAGGCCTTGCACCATGTTCCTGTATAAAATGTAAGTGTTAATGATCTTTATATTTTTATATCCATAACAACATTTATCAATTAATGCTCGTTTAATTGCTCGTAATATATATATTTTAAATCATAAATTAGTAAAGTAAAGTACATTAATCACTAAGTCGCTTAAGAGTTAACCTTGAACATTCGCGGATCCAAGGGTTAAGCTTACTATAGTTTTACGCACATATTGCGTCTCGCCGCGCTCTCCCTCGCTCAGAAGTTTTTTTTTATGTTTATTAATGATTTGCCTTAAGAGTCGAGTTATTGTGGAGACTTTTATTTGTCAATGAAAGGGTTTTAAACCACGCTAAAATTACTCTTTGAATGAATTGTTTTTAGTTTTTTTCTTGCATTCTTTGCTTCTTTTTATTCTAATAACAATTTTGTTGTGCTTTTGTTTTGTTTCTAATTCAGATAGTTCAGATATACAGTGAACGAAATATGAAATAAAAATTAATTCAAATTCTGCACTACAATTTCTTAATGATGAATGATAATAATTAAATTTATGTTTTTTTTTTTTTTTTTTTAACTTCTAATTATTTACATTTGCCTTTATGTAAGATTTGTTAATTCTTTATAAACTGAATTAAACATAAAACATTTTTTTTCATTATCATAAGAATGTGATAAGTTTGGAAACAACATGGAGATAACAATAAAATTATTTACAAATGTAACTATAAATTAAAAAAATGAGTTAAGTTAATAAATTTTGGTATGGTAGGGTAAAAGGTAATTGGTTATTTTGGGATTCGTTATAAAAGTCTAAACGAATCATGGAGGGTGGGTATCAGATGACGTATCGATTAACACCTAATGATACCGTCGCATATTTTGTATTTTCATGAGAAGATCATTCACCTTTGAGTTTTTTTTTTTGAGTGAGTTTGTAATAGTTTCCTTTTTTTTTCCATTTTTTGTAGTTTTATTTTTAAAATTTAGGCCACTCGAGGACTCTTTAAAAGTGTACCCAGCGGGATTCTGGTTGGAAAGAGGTCAAGAACCTCCCCACGGGCTGATTGCTAGCTGTTTTTTAAAAGGGTCCACCCGACCTCCTTCCCCAGTTCAATCCAACTTATGTTGGCCAGTTGGTTGGTTACAATTTTTGGCGCCCAACGTGGGGCTGGCAAGAAAAAGCAAGAAAAGAAACAGTTAAGAACACCTAGTAAACCGTAACAGAAAAGTTGAATATTCAGTTTTTCTGCCTTCAATTTCTAAAGCTTTTGATTGTTTGTCCTTTTCCGTTTCATAAAGTTCAATTTGCATAATATTGTTTCTTTTAAACAATTTATATATATTATATATTTTTGGTTGAAAATAAATGTTTTAACCTTGAAGGATGTTCGATACTTTGGCTTCAGTTTGGTTCGAAGTTTATCGCCCGCAAGGAAATACTTCATTCCTTTTTCATTCGAATTATAATAATATTTCTTACTTTGTTTTGATGATTGAAATTGTGAAGTTAGTAGATTTTAATATTGAGTTAATTTTGGAAAACAACAGTAATGCGCTGTGCGTTTTTTTGTCCATTTTAATGATGATATGTTTTAATTTTTATGATTACTTTTCTTTCTTCAATTATTGTTAGTTTCAATAGCCCATTTTTGTTATTTATCTTCTCTTGATAAACAAAGTATTTATAAAATATTATAACTTTTACCTCAAAACCTACCTACCACCTAGAAATTTTGTTTTTTTTTTATATTGAAAACACTACAATGGCTGTTGTTCGAAGTACGGAAAATATTCCTGCATTGGCAGCAGTATCCTTAGAAGGTCAATGTTCTATTTGCCTTCAAATGATGTTAGAAGAAGAAGAATGCAATATTACTCGTTGTAATCATGTATTTCATAAGCAATGTATTTTAAATTGGCTCCAAGAGCATAAAGAATGCCCCTGTTGTAGACGTTTAAGTCACCCCAAAGAGCTTCAACCCATTAAAATTACCCTTCGAAAAGTAATTAAACCTGTTCCATCTGAGTTAGGTCGCGGTCGTGGTCGTACAACCCCTCGTAGATATAATACTCGAAATCCTAATCGTCGTCGCGAGTATGAGGAATCCTCTCAAGCTTCGTTACCCGATCTTCATACTGATAGAGACCAATCAAATGTAGGTACCGAGAACCGTTCGTTACCACTGATTGAAGTCAATGATTATGCACAATCCAAGCAAAATTGTTCTATTCCGAATAATCATAACAGTACTTTGCCTCGTGTTAGTACCAATACTAATGTTAATTCTAATCCAATCATTGATTATAACAGAATATCCAACATGATTGAGCAGTCAATTCAACGTCAGTTTGCTGCTATGAATATTAGAAGTCAATCTCACAATAATTTTCGAAGAAGGTCAATTAGTCCTCAAAATAATAACAATATTAATCAAAATTTGCCTCAGTCTAATACTTTTCATAATTTAAATCCTGATAAAATTACTAATATGATCCAAAATTGGAATTTACGTTTTGATGGATCGTCAGAAGGCTTAAATGTTGAGGAATTTATTTATAGAGTTCGTTCTTTAACCGCTGATTCCCTAAACAATGATTTTACATCCGTTTGTAAAAACTTACATATTCTTTTAACCGGTAAGGCTAGAGATTGGTACTGGAGGTACCACAAACAGGTTCCAAGAATTGAATGGCCAGATTTCTGTGCATCAATTCGATATCAATATAAAGAGTATCGCTCAAATTATGATATTCGTGAGCAAATTAGGAATCGAAAACAAAAAGCCCATGAAAATTTTGAAACATTTTATGATGCTATTTCTACAATGGTTGATAAGTTATCAGAACCAATAGAGGAGACGGAGTTAATCGAAATGGTTACTCGTAATCTTATTCCAGAAGTACGACATGAGTTATTATATATCCCAATTCATTCAATTGCCCATCTACGTAAGCTCTGTCAAATGAGAGAAAATCTGGTTGACGATCACTCGTTTCGTCGAATGCAAACTACACGAAATGCTACCAATTTGCCAGTTCGTAGAAATATTTCAGCGATTGAACAATTAGGGCTCGAAGATGACAATATAGATACTGAAGTAGAATTGTCCATTGCAGCTGTTCAGCATAATTCTATCAAAGTTTTTAAGTGTTGGAACTGTGGTGATGAAGATCATCACTGGGAAGATTGCCTCGAAGAAAGAAAAATATTTTGCTACGGCTGTGGCACCCCTAATATTTATAAGCCACAATGTTCTAAATGCGCTTCACGTCGTTCGGAAAACTTATCCAAGGGTGCATTCAATTCCAACCGAATGCCCCCAAAAATTTAGTAGAACCATTTATTAAAAATACGTCACCTTTCTGTACGCATAACTATTTGCCGGCTAGCTCAGTGAATAATAGTATGAAGGATGTGAATTCAAAGGAAGAAAGTAATTCTAGGAAAAATATTTCTATATTAAAAAGACAAGAAAGTCCTTAAAAAAGAACTGATTTTGAAATTATACCTTATCACATTCGCTTGAAAAATTATAATGACGCAAGAAAAAGAATTTTTAATAACAATTTTGAAATTAATAGAAAACCAAAAAGGTCAACGTTGCGTATACGTAATTTTTATAAGAAAATTAAAAATAAAAGAAAATTATTAGTTTCGTCAATTTTTGCAAATAATGAGGATATGAGATTTTATGCGAAAGTTAAATTTTTAGAATATGTTGAATTAGGTCTCTTAGATACAGGAGCTAACGTTAGTTGCGTGGGTTCGACATTAGCCCTAGATAATTTAGAGGAAAATCCAAATTTTAAAAAAATTACATCTAAAGTTAAAACTGCAGATGGAGGTGTTCATAATGTCATAGGTTCAATTAAGGTAGATATCAAATATAAAAATGAAATAAAAGAAATAAATTTTTATGTCATTCCATCCATAAATCAAAGAGTAATTTTAGGAATTGATTTCTGGAAGTTGTTTAATTTAGCACCTGGAGTGATATCTTCTGTTGAGATGGAAGAAAGTTCAAAACACTTAGACGAAATCGTGGAAACGATGGAAAAATATCCATTAACAAGCAAACAAAAACAACAACTAGAAGTAGTTAAACAAATGTTTCCAAATTTTGAAGTTCAGGGTCTTGGAAGAACTACGTTAATAAAACACGAAATTGATATTGGAGAAGCGAAGCCAATAAAACAGAGGTTTTATCCAGTTAGTCCTGCTGTAGAAAATCTTATGTTTACAGAAATCGACAGAATGTTAAGTTTAGGTGTAATAGAAACCAGTCAGAGTGCTTGGAGTTCACCGATGAGGTTAGTTATGAAGCCAGGAAAAGTAAGGTTATGCCTTGATGCAAGAAAACTAAATTCAGTGACTAAAAAAGATGCATATCCTTTGACCAGTCTTGAAGGTATATTTGCACGATTACCCAAAGCTAATTTAATTACAAAACTTGATTTAAAAGATGCATATTGGCAGATTGCATTATCTGAAGAATCTAAACAGTATACAGCTTTTACGGTGCCGGGAAGGCCTTTGTATCAGTTTGTGACAATGCCATTCGGATTATGTAACGCGCCATCTACTATGTGCAGATTGATGGATGAAATTATACCAGCTGATCTTCGATATTGTGTTTTCGGGTATCTTGATGATTTATGTATAGTTTCCGAAAATTTTGATAATCACTTAGAGGTATTAATCAGAATTGCCCAGCAATTTAAAAAAGCTAATTTGACATTAAACATTTTGAAAAGTAAATTTTGCGTTACCAAAGTTAAGTATCTTGGATACATAATAGGCAATGAAGGGATAGCAACGGATCAAGAAAAAATAGATTCGATAATAAATTGGCCAGTTCCTAATAATTTAAGACAGGTTCGAGGTTTTTTAGGTCTATGTGGTTGGTATCGTCGATTTATTGCAAATTTTGCTGATGTATCCTTTCCCATTACCGAAGTGTTATCCACGAAAAAGAAATTTCAGTGGACAGCAGAAGCTCAGTCAGCTTTTGATACTCTAAAAACCCGTCTTACTTCAGCTCCAGTTTTAATAAATCCAAATTTTTCAAAAAAATTTTTTCTTCATTGTGATGCCAGTGACTATGGGATTGGTGCAGTTCTTGTTCAATTGACCGATGATGGTTCAGAAAAACCCATTGCTTATATGTCAAAAAAGTTAAATACAGCTCAAAGAAACTACAGCGTAACCGAACGAGAATGTTTAGCTGCTATAGAAGCTATTGAAAGGTTTAGGTGCTATATTGAATTGCAAGAATTCGAAGTGATAACAGATCACGCCAGTTTAGTTTGGTTAATGCGTCAACAAAATCTGAGTGGAAGACTTGCGAGGTGGGCATTAAAACTCCAAGGCTACACCTTTTCGATTAGCCATCGTAAGGGAAAAGATAATGTTGTACCCGATGCCTTAACGAGAATTCCTGAAAATGAAATCATGAGTATCGAACAGGTAGGTCCCGAAATTGATTTAGATTCGAAACACTTTTTTGATGAAGATTATTTAAATTTGATTAAAAGAATTAAACACGATCAGTCAAAATTTCCTGATGTTAAAGTTGTAGAACAATATGTTTATATAAGAACAGAACATGCAAGTGGGAATTTACCACAAGAAATAGCTTCGTTATGGATTCCACAAACGCTTAGAGTAGATGTGATTCAAAGAGCACATGATAGTGTTATTGCGTCTCATGGAGGAATGGTGAAGACTATAGATCTGATCCGAAGAAGTTTTTATTGGCCAGGCTTAGTCAAAGATGTACGAGAGTACATTAGAAAGTGCGACATCTGTAAAGCAACCAAAGCGCCAAACTTTTCTTTAAAACCACCAATGGGTAATCAAGCTTTGACTTTGCGACCCTTTCAACGAATATACGTAGACATCTTAGGTCCGTATCCCAGAAGTAAAAAAGGCAATATTGGTTTGTTGATTGTGGTTGACCATTTTAGTAAATTTCACTGGCTTTGTCCTCTAAAAAAATTCACCGCTTTGAAAATTCAAGAATTCCTTTTAAACAATATATTTCACTCATATGGTGTTCCAGAACTGTTAATAAGTGACAATGGTAGTCAATTTAAAGCAAATGAATTCAATGCATTTTTAACTGAACTGGGAATAAAACACGTTTACACCGCTTTTTATTCACCACAAAGTAATGCTTCAGAACGCGTGAATCGTTCGATCATGGCTGCTATTCGAGCATATATGAAACAAGATCATCGTCAATGGGATGAACATGTCAGTAGTATCTCCTGTGCACTAAGAAATTCAATACACCAGAGTATAAACTGCTCCCCCTATCAAGCTCTATACGGATTTAACATGATTACTCATGGTTCACATTATAAGTTACTTAATAATTTAAAATTGTTAGAGGAACCAAATGTTTATTTAAAATCAGAAGATAACTTAGCTCTGCTAAGAGAAGATATACGTAAAAAT
Organism: Pherbina coryleti; assembly: GCA_943735915.1. Lineage (NCBI taxonomy): Eukaryota > Metazoa > Arthropoda > Insecta > Diptera > Sciomyzidae > Pherbina > Pherbina coryleti. The sequence continues at coordinate 97,236,743 of OX030951.1, read as the reverse complement.
ATTAAAAAAGCGTATGAGAAAAATGTCAAGCAATATAATCTGCGCTCAAGACCTGTTTCATTTCAGGTAAATCAAGAAGTCTTTCGTAGAAACTTTGCACAAAGCAATGCAGAAAAAAATTTCAACTCCAAATTGAGTCCATCATTTATTAAAGCTCGGGTTAGAGAAAAGGTTGGAAATAATTATTATGTATTAGAAGATTTGCAGGCAAAACTTGTTGGCACGTTTCATGCGAAAGATATGAGACCCTAACCACATATTATTCAAGCTAAGTTTTCAGCTAAGTTTCCAGTTAAAAACAGTCTCCTTATCTGCTTATGTAACAGTCCAATGCTACCAAATTCATTTTAATAAACTATTCTTTTTCGAAACAAAACAAAAAAAAAAAAACTAAACACAGCTTTTCGAACAATTGTCAAACTCGCCAACTTCGTAAGGTTTAACTTCTCCCATCTTAATTTATGAACTTCCTTTTCTATCTAAACTTTGACGAGAACAGACTTCAGCCTAATAAATACCATACAAATCTGGGAATAGTTAATTAAACAGCTGAAACTCAACTTTCTCGACGTATAATCTTTTACCAGAATTCTACTCAAGAAATTTAAGAAGAGTATCCAAAAGTTGGAGCCACAAATGTGCTTTCGAGACACACACTTTCTTATTACGCTTTGCCAAGCGAAACAAAGAAATGGAGCTCTAATGTCAGCACTACCACAATTACAACATTAAATTCGCCCATCCATCAAGATCGAGCTAGGCAGCGTCAAGCAACGAGTTCCTAATCTAGTTGATCTTCAACCTCGTGCTTGGCGACCGCTACACGATCACAAAATCGAAAATTAAAAAAAAAAAAAAAAAAAAAACAAACACAAAAAAATAATTCCTTTAATATAATATTAAAAATTACAAACAAAAAAAAATTTGCCTTTAAACTTAAAAAACTATGTCTTAATACTAACAACCACAAAGTGTGTTTAAATGTGAAAACAACACAAAAGACAACACTACCTTAAACTACCTTATTATTAATCAAAGCTTATTCTTATTGTAATTCTAAAACTTATTCTTAAAAAATTTGAAAAAATGAAGAAAAAGAAAGTATATCTCAAGTAAATCATTAGCTTAAAAGATCAATACTAACAACAATTCATTAAAATACCTAAACATAAAGTTAAAATGCCTTAAATAAAACGCGTAAGTTTTACATTAAAAACAACAAAAATAAAAAAAAAAATCAAAACAATAAAAAAATCAAGACAAGCAAGAACATAACAGATACATAATACATATAATATGAGCACTTATATATAAAATTTCTACAGCCCTAGCAACACTGCAGCAGCAACATACTGTGAGGCCTTGCACCATGTTCCTGTATAAAATGTAAGTGTTAATGATCTTTATATTTTTATATCCATAACAACATTTATCAATTAATGCTCGTTTAATTGCTCGTAATATATATATTTTAAATCATAAATTAGTAAAGTAAAGTACATTAATCACTAAGTCGCTTAAGAGTTAACCTTGAACATTCGCGGATCCAAGGGTTAAGCTTACTATAGTTTTACGCACATATTGCGTCTCGCCGCGCTCTCCCTCGCTCAGAAGTTTTTTTTTATGTTTATTAATGATTTGCCTTAAGAGTCGAGTTATTGTGGAGACTTTTATTTGTCAATGAAAGGGTTTTAAACCACGCTAAAATTACTCTTTGAATTTTTGAATGAATTGTTTTTAGTGTTTTTTTCTTGCATTCTTTGCTTCTTTTTATTCTAATAACAATTTTGTTGTGCTTTTGTTTTGTTTCTAATTCAGATAGTTCAGATATACAGTGAACGAAATATGAAATAAAAATTAATTCAAATTCTGCACTACAATTTCTTAATGATGAATGATAATAATTAAATTTATGTTTTTTTTTTTTTTTTTTTTAACTTCTAATTATTTACATTTGCCTTTATGTAAGATTTGTTAATTCTTTATAAACTGAATTAAACATAAAACATTTTTTTTCATTATCATAAGAATGTGATAAGTTTGGAAACAACATGGAGATAACAATAAAATTATTTACAAATGTAACTATAAATTAAAAAAATGAGTTAAGTTAATAAATTTTGGTATGGTAGGGTAAAAGGTAATTGGTTATTTTGGGATTCGTTATAAAAGTCTAAACGAATCATGGAGGGTGGGTATCAGATGACGTATCGATTAACACCTAATGATACCGTCGCATATTTTGTATTTTCATGAGAAGATCATTCACCTTTGAGTTTTTTTTTTGAGTGAGTTTGTAATAGTTTCCTTTTTTTTTCCATTTTTTGTAGTTTTATTTTTAAAATTTAGGCCACTCGAGGACTCTTTAAAAGTGTACCCAGCGGGGTTCTGGTTGGAAAGAGGTCAAGAACCTCCCCACGGGCTGATTGCTAGCTGTTTTTTAAAAGGGTCCACCCGACCTCCTTCCCCAGTTCAATCCAACTTATGTTGGCCAGTTGGTTGGTTACAAGGAACATACGCATTTATAACATATACATTGGAGTTACAATGTATAACTTTAACGCATATTAGTTCTATGTTAGATGAGTACGGAATATCAACAATGGAACTTACAAAGCAGTTCCTAACAGCTAAAAGGACACCACCACCGACAGAAGAACTATTGTCAGTGAATCTGTTCCTTCTAAATACTTGAAAACTATTGTCAAACAATTCCAAGTCAGTAATGCTTCCATTCAGCCACGTTTCTGTTAACGCAATAATATCCTCAGAGCAATTCTGAGACGACAGAAAAATGTTTTGAGTCTTAGAGCGCAGTCCCCTTACATTTTGATAGTAAAGGGATAGCCTATTTAGTTTTTTTGAGTCTGACGGTTGGCTGGAGTCGTCCTTCGAGACTTATTTTTAGGCTTAAACTCAGTAACGAGAATATTATCGACCCACATTTTTAAATTAAGTACAGTTGCAAAGTCTTCAGCTGCAACTCCAAGTATAAAAGAGGCGTGGGAAGGCTTATTACCTATTTTCTTACAAGAACAGAACGCATTTGAAGCAACTAAGTTGTTTTGTTTAACAAACGTCTCTATATTTTCTGATGTTGTGTCAGGCTGTAGACGCGAAACAAAAATGTTTTGGGTCCTCGACACAGCTTTTAAAGTCAAATGACTATTGGGCGCAGTTGAAATCGCATTCAAATTATTACACAGTGGAGGAATAGAAGAAGGTGTAGAAGAGATTACCGAATTATTCTTTTCGATTTGCTGGGGAGTAAGAGGCGTTGCTGAGGGCTGCTTTGCCTTGGATTGCCCGGAGGACGCCTTTCGGCGCTTATTATTTTTCCTTTTGTTTTTCCTCTGTGCCTTAGGTTTTGTTGGGCCTTTAACTAATGAAACGGTCATAGTACCGGAAAAAGCATTCTCAGAAGAGAGAGTTTCAATATTTTCCGGTAAAGAATTTTCATTTTCATTAGTAGGACTGTTAGTTGATGCGGCCCTAACTTCGCTAAAAAATGACAGAATTCTTCTAAAATCATTATTTAGCAAGTTAAGACTTTCTCCAAAAGTTTTAATTTTTGAAAATATTTCATCAGGAGAAAGGGCTCTGTATGAGGCACAGTACCAACAAAGCCCTGATCGGACGGACATTAAACTATCAACGCACGGTTTTGATATGCCAACACAAGAAGCGTGAAACATTTGCTCACAAGGACCAGAACAACTGAAGATAGGGTACAGAATATTCTGACTTTTACACTACTCGTTCAAGGAACAAGCAGCAATATTATCAACGGAAAAATAATCCATTGAACTAATATTTTATTGTAAGTGAGCACCAAAAAGCGTTAAAAAAGTGCTTCTAGGGTTGGTTCAGCACAATGCAGTGAACAAAACAGTTTGTTGACAACAACAATAGAGACGTGCACTAAGCTTAAAATAAAACAAACACCGCACAAAGAGGAATAGAAAAAAACACACAACAACAATTGCAAGCAAACCGGCACAAGTTGGTTACATGCAATAACAATCGAGTTTAGCTACTACAGCTTTTTCGCACATTCTCATCATTAACGCATTAACAGTCACAATCCAGAAATCTTTGAAATTCAATGAAGTTGATACTAGTGGCTCGTAATAAGTTAATGTGAGAAAAATTTACCCACCAAAATATGGTTGGGCTCAAGGACAACACAAGACGACACGACTAACCATGCAGTTACACAATCGTTTTTAATCTACTCTTGAGTTGACCTTTAGACAAGTTAACATCAAAAAAGCTATAATTGTTAACTAATTTACTCATACGGTTTAAAGGAGCAGTTAACATATAGTTTGTTCTACTAAATGGTAAGTAAATTAAATTGTTAGCATTTCTACTACTTCTACGATTAGAATTAAAATTTATAAGAGAAAGAAGTTCAGGAGAATCGAATACACCGGTGATGAGTTGGTGCAAATAGACGATATCTGCAGACTTCCTTCGCTCACTCAATGATTGCATTTTTAAAAGTTTTAAGCGATCCTCATAAGGAGGAAGGTTTAAATTGTCAAATCCACTTAAGCCCCTTAGCGCAAACCGAACAAAGCATTTTTGGATTCTCTCTATTCGATCAACATTCACATTGTAACTTGGAGACCAAACTTGACTTGCGTACTCCAAGTGAGGACGCACTATTGCATAATACAACGTTGTAGTCGTAATCATGCTATTGAATTCCTTGGCCCAGCGTTTAATAAATCCAAGCATAGAAGATGCTTTTTTACAAATGTTATCAATATGAATGTTAAAGGAAGGCTAAGAATCCATACATATTCCCAGATCTTTAACGACATCCACACGACATAAAGCAGTATCTTTTATCTTATAATCAAAAACTAAATTATTCCTTTTTCGCGAAAAGGTCATAGTTTGGCATTTATCTGGATTAAGAAACATATTATTTTTAAAACACCAAACTTCAAAAGATTTCAGATCGGACTGGAGTAGGGCTGAATTGTCTTGAGAATTTATTTTTCTGTATATTTTCATATCATCCGCATAAATAAGCAGATGAGAGTTTTTAATGATATGGGTCACATCATTAATGGCTAAAATAAACAGAAGTGGACCTAGGTGACTTCCTTGAGGAACACCTGATAACGCAATAAACTCAGTAGACAAAACCCCTCGGAATCGTATTTGATAACAACGGTCTGTCAAATACGATTTAATCCAGTTTATAAAATATTGTGGAAATCCAATGGACTTAAGTTTAAATAGAATTAAATTGTGTGGTAACTTATCAAAAGCCTTGCTAAAATCAGTGTAGATGCAGTCGACCTGGCAACCAGATTCAATGGTGTTTAAGCAAAACGTTGTAAAATCGAGCAGATTAGATACCGTAGATCTGCCATTAACAAAACCATGCTGACGAGTTGTTATGACTTCACGACAGTGAATTTTTACCCGATCATACACGATTCGCTCAAAAAGTTTTGGAATCGATGACAGTTTAGCAATGGGCCTGTAATTAATAACATCATTCCTGCAACCTTTTTTAAAAATAGGACTAATAAATGATTTTTTCCAAAACAGTGGAAAATAACTTTCGTTTATAGATTTATTAAATAACAAAGAGAGTGGTTGACACAAAATTGAACCGCATTGAGTTAACACTGCGGCAGGAATTCCATCAGGTCCAGCGCTAAAATCTTCATCGATCGAACTAATATATTTTAAAATATCCTCTGAGGTAAAGGATAAAAAGTCCAAAGAAACCCTGGGAGTAAAATTCATATATTCAAAATACCCCTCATCAGGATCAAAAGAATCCCGAACAAAATGACTCTTTAAAAAGATTTGCAAATAAACTACAAATAATGACGGGATCGTCAGTAATTCCATCAACAGTTTTGAATGATGAAGGGAATCCATCGGATTTCTTCTTTGTATTTATGAAGCCCCAGGGGCGAACACAGGTAGGGGTTTTGGGGGTTAAAACCCCCCCAAATGAACGAATAAAAATAAAAGTAAATGTATGAAGGTAAACAATTGTAAATTATAAAGCATTACTTATTTAAGTTGAAATGTTTAAAGCTGCTTTCATGGTGTTATTTATTGTTTTTATGAAATTATGCTCTGTATACGCAAAAGACCCCTGCCAGAGTATGCTTTTTCGCCTGAAATATCATCATATACAATGTATGTTTTGGCAATGTTTAAATAATGTAGACAATTATGCATTTTTAATTAGGAAAAGATAAGATTGAAAAACTTCAAATTAAAATTTAATAGCTATTTATTAAAAATAAAATTAAATTTACATTTCATTAAAAAGTAAGACAAAAAATGATTGTGCTATTTTTTATGTTACTTATTTCATCAATATCCAATTTGATTTAAACATTTTTTTTTTATATAAATTTAATTTAAAATCGCAATAATTTTGCTTTTCAATCAACTTATCAATCACCAACTCAAATTAAACACATTTCGCTAACATTTAATCAGTACACCATAGTACAGCTGAATATTAGCATACTTTATCAAGTATTCGATTAAGAAACAAAAACAACACAACTCACAAATTCAGATCAGCGTAAGAAGTATGTTGTGTGAGAACAGAGAACGAATAAGCAGTTATTCTCATGCGCTATCTCTCTCTCTCTTTCTACACGATCTGTTGTTTACATTTATTCGCCTGCAGTGTACTCCCACACTAAAAAAAACACAGGTGCGTCACTGGACACACGACAGAAGCGAAGCATTTTCACAATTTCATAGATTTGATAATTTAATGGCTTTTTTTCGATTCGTATAATTTTTAAATTCAAAACTTGAAAATAACAAAGTAAACTAAAAAACACACGTTTATCTTCACACCAATAAGTTTTATTATATATCATTATTATTTTTTTTTCTGTCACTTAGAAAAGCACTTGTCAACGCACTTTTGGTCAATTGTTAATTTTTCCTTCGCGCTATGCAAAAATAAAAAAAAAAAAATAAAAAAAATGCCCAAACAATAACCCAAACTACTGAACGCTGTTGATGACAGTGTGGAATAGAAGAAGCAACAGTTTTGTTTTTTGCTACTTTTGTTGTTTGGCTAGCCAAGACACAATCCTTTGAAGAATAGTCAACACACAATCCTTTCTTAAATTAATAGATTATAGTGATCTGCTGAAACATAGCTTTAGCTAATGTTTATCACTGAATCAACAAAATTATGAAAGAAAGGGTTTTTGCGTAATGGTTAGAGGAAAGTACCAACAAACGAAAGAACTGTGGATTGTGGGTTCAATTCCTGCAGCGGGCAAGAAATTATTTTTAATTTAACATTTTCTGGTTCAATTGATGCAAGCAAAAAACAATATCAATTCTAAGAAAAAAGGTGTCGGAAAAAAGTGTCGTTTTTTCTGATTTCACTCTAGCAAATCGCAGAACGAGGCGTAAAAAGCTTCGCTTCAAAAACATTAATTTAAAATGAAACACAATGTGTTCATAATTTGCCTTTTCTCATGTTTTTTAAAAGTTTAAAACACATTTGCTCTTAATAATAAAATAAATAAATAACTGGCCATTTCAGCCCTTGAAAGGACTTTGACCTAGCTTCTTATGATCAATTGTGTTGTGCGTGTTATTAAGTTTGTACACAATTGACCGAGAACCGGACCTACATGCTTAACGCCGACTCCGAACGGCGATGAACGGAAAGTTCTCGTTCTCAAGAAGCTTTACATGGCATTTTGATTACTCTCTGAGGTTTGCCATTGTCTGCAGAGAGGTGGCGGCCGTACAGAAAAATTATTTTAATTCAAATAATTTTCTGTCGCTGCTGGGGTTCGAACCTGGGTCTCCAAAGTTCTTTGACATAGAGGCCACGCACTTTAACCAACTACGCCACGGACGCCACATTTGCTCTTACTTTGACGAAATTTGCAAGCTATTTTTTAAACATAAAATTCGTCAAATTAATAACAGTTGTCGGCAATTTTAAAACATTTTTTTTTCAGTGTACAACAGTTAAGCAGAGTATATTCGTTTAACGAATATATTCATGCAGGGCTCTAATACGCATACATGTTCTACCACGCTGTTGTTCTCTGTAAAGTCGAGTTCCGCTATCAATGCAATATGAAGTTAAAACTAGAACTCTCGATTTTCAAGCTTTTCGAGCACCCGGGCTACCCGAGTATTTTCGAGTATTTCGAGCTACCCGAATTTTGAATTTTTGTTTTCTACAAAACTTAAGAATCTTAACGAAAAATGAAGATGCAGTTTAATTAGTAATCGTTATTTAGTAAAAAAAAAAACAAAAAAACTTCTCTTAATCAGTCAAACTTCTCTTACCAAAGCAATGTTTGTTTTTATTTAAATGTAGCCACACAAAGCCAAAACAGCCTAATAAAATAGAAAAATATCAATAAAATTTCTCTATCGTTTTCATTCAAGAAGATTGTCTTATTAAAACCATTGAGAAAATCTTATTAAAACTTTGAGAATTTTTTATTGGGAAATCCATATACATAATTTAAAGAAGAATCCTATTATTTTTTATGAGAAAACATTTAAAAACTGTAAGGAAATCTTATTAAAAATATGTGATTTACATATTGATTTTAAAAGTTACCTTTTTGATTTTTTAGAAAGAAATCTTATAGATTTAATAAGATTTGTTTTTTAAATTTAAGAAGGAATTTCTATTGATTTAATAAGATTTCTTTCAACATTTTATTAAAGAAATCTTTTTAATCAATACGGAATCTTGCTAATCTTTAACCTAGAAATATGCTTTTAACTGCCTATAATATTAAATACAAATCTACACATTTTTAAGATTTTATTAAAATTTTAAAATTAGTAAATAAAGTTGTTATTTATGAATATTAAATACATATGTTAAAATTAAATTAACCTTGACTTTGTAACCAAAATACCCGGCGCTGTCGAGGCCTTCAAAGAGACTGGCGGCATCCTCAATATCCAACTTTTGTCAACAACCTCTTTCGAGTCCAAACCGTATATTTTTAATAAAGTCGAAATTGAGTCACTCAAGCCCCACGACTGAAATATGGCTTGAGTTTCGAGAATTTTAGCCTCGTTGAAAACAAGTTCTGGAACACAAATATCATTCTCGATTATAACATTTTTCTTATTTTACTTTATTTAAATCGACGGATAACTTTTCGAATTCACTTCACAATAACGACTGAAAGCTAAAGAAAAGAAAGAAAAAATAAGTAGCATTTTCACCATTATTATCTTCTTAAAAGGGTGTCTAATAAGAAAATTTTATAAATGCAGATCAATAAGATTTTCTTATTAATTTTAACTGGTCTCTTCTTAAACTTTGGAGATTGAAAAAAAGATTTTCTTATTAAAGTTAAGTGTCAATAAGATTTCCACATTATTTCATTCATTCAATAAGAAATCTTATTAAAAAATGTTTGATAGAAGTTGTTAATTTTTAATAAGATTTTCTCTATGGAATTGAAAAGATTTCTTTATGGAAAATGCTTATTATTTGGTAGTATTAATAAGAAAACCTAATAAAATATCTCAATTTGGTGGTCTTATTGATTTTATGTGGTGGTTTTTGCCTCTGTGCAATTATATCGGTTTATTTCCGTCTATATGTCTGCATGTAATGACGATCACAGCAGAGATTTTGGAGCCATCGTTATGAGTTTCGATATAGTATAAGCTTGTATTTAAAATACAAAGATCATAATGCAAATTAGCGATCTCGTATGAAAATTACGCTAACCCCACATAGAAAGTAATATGAAATTGGTAGAATCTCTTAAAATTTCATAAAAATTCAATGCCTTAATTAAATTCAATTTTATTATTGAGGACATAGTAAATTCAATTGCACAAAAAAAAAGAATAATTGACTTTGTACTCTAAATATTATATATGAAATTTGAATAAGTCTACAAATAAAAATATAAAACCCCCCCAAAATTTTTTTCTGGGTGCGCCCCTGTGAAGCCCCAAAACTTTTTTGGATCAGACAGTATTCTCAACTTTATATTGTCTAAATATTCATTATATAATGCAGCTGAGCTATTTTTAAATTCCAGAAACAAACGTTTATAGGTTTCCAAGTCATTTGAGTCTAAACTACACACATATTTCTTCCAAGCCCTATTCCTGTTGTTGCGAAGAGTTTTTAAATCCTTTGTGTACCAAGGGTACGCACAGTTTTCGCAAATTTGAGGCTATATGGTACGGACTGAGAGAACACAATAAAGAGCTCCGTATAAAAAAACTTATGGAATCATCAAAGTTATTTCCATTGAAGTACTCTAAAATAACATTTAGTTTGTTATGAAGTAAATGATTCAACTTCAAAAAGTCAGCTTTTTTAAAATTGAATTCATAAACCTTATCGATTGAACTCGAATTTACTATGCTCTCTCTGACCGATTTATACCAAATGCTCAATGGTGGATGGTATTCATCTACAATAGTCAGAGCATGGAAGGCCCTCTTAACAATCACATTGTTAAGATTGGTTGGTTATTAAAAACAAAGTATTATACTTATTTTCAAAATTAAATGCAAAAATAGTTACGTTAAAAAAATAAACGTTCACAAAATATAACAATTTTTTTATGATTTTTAGCACAAAGTTAACACTGACACTAAATACACAAAATATATAATTTTTTTTTTATGATTTTTAGCACAAAGTTAACACTGACACTACAACACAAATAACTAAACCGACACCGGCAAGGAGACGAGATCAACTGAAAGCTTTTGATAGCTTTTTTGATGTTAACTTGTCTAAAGGTCAACTCAAGAGTAGATTAAAAACTATTGCTTAATTGCATGGTTAGTCGTGTCGTCTTGTGTTGTCCTTGAGTCCAACCATATTTTGGTGGGTAAACTTTTCTCACATTGGCTTATTTCGAGCCACTAGTATCAATATCGTTGAATTATTTCAAAGATTTTTGGACTGTGACTTTTAATGCGTTAATGATGAGAATGTGCGAAAAAGCTGTAGTAGCTAAACTCGATTGTTATTGACATGGGCGTCCGCAGGAATTTGTCGAGGGGGGAAAAGGTATGTATTGGTGTGCGAGTTTATGAAAATGAGCCTGGAATGTTACCTATGAAATTTTATTGCCTGAGATTTTCTGTGCAAACTTTGTATACACTGTTATTATATGAAAATTTATATTTTTTAATTTAACTTCCAGTATAACGAACTTTTGGTTTACAAAATCATATTTACATTTGTTATATGTATTTCAAAATATTTAAAATAATTGTCGTTCGTTTTTAAATATAGTTTAAGATCCGTGCAGACTGCAAAAGATATTTTCAAGATATTTATTTTATTTTATTGTCATTTAAAATAGATTTTTTGATTTTTTCTTTTGTTCGTATGAATGTGTGTGTGTGTGTGTGTGTGCATAATTTATAAAAAGGGTGCATGATTATCTTGTGTTCGTATTTTAAAAATTTTTTATATTCGTTTTTCTTGAATGCTGGTTCAGGTATGAACAGATCAACATGCTTAATGTTTTTTAAGGTACTATTACCGTCTAGAAATTTAAAAAAATAAATTTTGGTTTTTTACATTTTTAGATTCTTTATACCTTCAATAATAACTGTCCAAAATATTAAATCGAAATTCGAAGTAAGTGCCGAGATATAACGAATCAATTGAAGCGTGCTCGGCCCGCAGGAGTAAAAAAAACTTTACACGCATTTTTCCCGAGTACAGGTTTGTTAACTGGCGGACAGGTAATCTCCAGATCTACTAGGCCGTTATTAATAATTTTTGTAGCATTTTGTTTTTTTTTTATATCCTGTGTGATAGTTTACCACAATTTGACCACAAAAAAATATATACAATTTTTGAATCTGAAAAAAGGTTGAAAAAAGGCGATTTTTTAAGAACATTTTCAAATGTCCGCCATTTTTTTAGCAGCAGTGTTTTTTTGAAAAGAGCAATTTCAGCTTCCTATATTAAATGTACAATTAATAGAAAATAAAAATAAAAAAAATTTTTCGTAATCTTCAAGAACTGTTTAATACTGTAAAAAAAGTTTGATAACCATATATAATAAAGAAAAAGAAAAAAATTGTTGAATATATGTTAATTTTTAGTATTCTAGACGGTAATAGTACCTTAATTAGACATGAATGTTTATTATAATTTTAAAAATTTCTTTTGATTAGCCTTAGTTTTTTCGAATGTGTAACATTCAGTCTATAGGGGGTCGGTAGAATAATTTTTATTTTTAAATCCTTCTGATGAGCTTACTTGATGGTAAGCGAAAAGAATTCTTAAAGGAAACACACGCGCCTACACGGCTTTAACCAGGCATTAGGTAATAGGTCGTTTTCCACTTTTTTCATCGGGTTGAATATCTTTTTATATTTTTTCGGCTTCCTTCGTTCCTATTGTTAAGCTCCCACTTAGCAATGGGAAAATCCTATCCTAGTATCCAACTTTTTATTCATTAAACCTCATTCTCTTTTTTAGATGAGCTAGGTTTTTGTTAATATTTATTCAAAAAATTTTTTATTTCAGATAGTAAATTATCTGTTTAATTTTTATTTTTATTCATTATTATTATTTATTATACAGTGTTTACTATTTATAGTATATTATATATTATTTCTCGTAAGTTTCTTCTTTATTTATTTTTAATCGCTACTTATTTCTTATCATACAGTTATTTATTAAAAATTATTTTGTGTATTACTTATGTCTATTTTTGGTATTTTTTATTTTATTATATATTTTTTATTTATTATATATTTTATTACTATTTTTAATTATTTTATTAATTAAAATTATATGCAGAATTATATATAAGAACAGATTAGATTTTGATTAGTAAAAATAATTGACAATAGCTAGACTTGGGATGAGAATGATTTAATTCTCATTTCATACTCGGTGAGAGTAAGTTATTTTTGCTCTCACTTTGAGTGTAGTTATATAAGGACATCGTTAGTCTCAGACGACTAGACAACGGAATCAGACAGAACTGAGTGGCTTTTTTGAAACCGACACGTCTCTAGCTCCCTTTGGCAAAGTGCGTTGACACTTTGTTTAAAATTATCAATATTGTTTTTAACAAAGGTTGCGAGCCGCCTCCTTGATACACATGAACATACATTGATACACTTTGCCATTCACACATCAAAGAACTTTTCAAATAATATTTAGATTCCACATATACAACACAATTAATAAAAACAAAAGTTGCGCAACGGACGATAATTAGAGAACAAAATCGGTTGTTGATCGTTACTCAGGGCTGGTTATGCAAACGTAACGGATCGTATCGTAGCGCTACTCAAATTTGCTATATGAACAATACACAGAAGTAGTTAATGAAATCTTAACAAAAAGTGACAAAACTCAGATAAAACTAAGTTTCGTACCACCTAATATCATGTTTACATTACACATTTAACTATGCAGTTTGGCTATAATAGTTTGGTAACTGTTTCTGGTGTTTACACTCCCAGTAGCGTAGTTAACTTTGTCATTACTTGACGTCAGTTTTTCGTTGATTCACATAATTTTGAGACATATTGAAAATTTAATTTTCATGCAAAAAAAAAAAATTAAATGTATTAAAATATGTGTGATAAAAGCCTTGTAGGATTTTTGTTCATCATCAGCAGGAAGTGTTTTCTAAGCTAGTGGTCTTTGACCGAATCATCAAAAGAAAAAGAATTGTTTTAAAATATTTTTTCCTTTTTTTATGTGACATGTCCTTGTCATTTCTTTAATTTCCTTTTGTTCTTGATGAAAACACAGTGTTGCATAGCAAAATGAGATTGTTTCGGTCGCAGTTTCAACTTAACTGCTTTGCGAGATAGTTAAGATTTTGTATGGGAAACTATGCAGTTAAGTATCCAGTTTCAAAGTTAACTGTGTAGTTTCGAGGTAATGTAAACAAAGTACATATAAGAAATCAGAACTTAAGAGCTTAAAACTTTGTAACATATAAACAAAAATGTAACATATACACATAGGAAATAAAAATATATAAAATTTTTCAGTTGAGGGGGGGGGGGGGGGGGGGGGCAAGTGCGCATATAAACAAAAATGTAACATATACACATAGGAAATAAAAATATATAAAATTATTCAGTTGTGGGGGGGGGCAAGTGCGCCCCCCCCTGGCCCCCCCTGTGGACGCCCTTGGTTATTGCATGTCATGAGACAAAATACTCTGCTCAGAGCATCAACGTGCTGCATCTTTGAGCCCGATCAATGCTCTATCACGTAATCGAAGTCCTTCAAGAACAATGATTAATGATTAATGATTAATGATTAATGATTAATGATTAATGATTAATGATTAATGATTAATGATTAAAGATTAATGCTAAATAATTAATGATTAATGATTTCATTAATGGGTCTTCATTTGGCTTGTTTCACCATTGTTCTTAAATATTTTTTTTTTTTGCATTTCAAGATTCTCCAATACAAAACTCTTTCAAATTTCTTCTTAGTTTCGCTCTTTTTTATCTGTTCAAATTTATTTCGATGGAGAATTTGCTTATAGAAAAATTATATTTGCCATTGAGGAGTCTTTTTGAATACAAAACGAGTTCGATGTTTTATTGGGCGTTATGAGCAAATGAATTTACATTTAATATCATATTTTAAAATATATTTTTAAATTTTTTCATTTCAGATATTTATTTTTCTTGCATAGACGCCCAGAGCATGGACCAATGCGAGTACAATTAACTAACCCAGTATCCAGATTCAAGCATGTTCAGAGCTTGCAACATATCTGCAGGTATGTAAATATACAATAACTCATCTATCGAGTGGACAAGAATGAGACCAGATTATCCTTTCCAACTTTTGTACCACACTTTTCCCGAGATCCGATTTTAAAAACTTTTACATCGATTAAAAAGTAAGAATACTCTAAAAAACCCATGAACTTTTGGAAAAATTTACTATGCTTGTTTTTGAATAATTTGATCAATGTCGTGTCCCTTTTGAATTATGTTGATTTCTGATAGACACAAAAGGGCATTAGAATAGGGTGCTAAAGCTGTTGTCCAGAAACCACGATTGGAAATGCTGAAACCAACTCCACCCAAAGACAGAGAAAATGGTTTGTCAACTCCAGACGAAATTCGGTCTGATGCGAATCTGTGATACATTTAAAGGGATAGTTTCGTCAACTAAGGGTGCATTTCGATTCTGGGAGCTTAAACAGTTGGGTTGTCAAGCATCGTCGAAAATGAGCCAAAGGTGCTATCAACAAAAGAGACTTAATAAATTATTTTCACACTCGTGTGCTGTGGCTTCATAACTACAAATCTCCATTGAAATGGTCAATGGCTACAATATATCTAATTCAGACTTCTCATATCTCTGACAGATAAAACGATTACAAAGACAGATTCTTAATTTGATCAAGCCAAAAACATGCTTAAAAAATACTTTTCTTTTTAGTAGTAACTACAAACATAATATTTTTTTTAATCTTTTATTTTCAATTTATTAAATATAAATCAATAAGCAAATTTTATAGCTTTATAAACCTAACTTTGATGAAACCTTATGAGGGTCAATACAAAAAACATGTAATCCTTTAATATCTTTTATTTTGGTATAACCGTATTAATAATATTGCATGTTTTTTAACTTTAAAAAAAAAATAAAAAATAAATAACTGGCCATTTCAGCCCTTGAAAGCACTTTGACCTAGCTTCTTATGATCAATTTTGTTGTGCGTGTTATTAAGTTTGTACACAATTGACCGAGAAATGGACCTACAGGCTTAACGCCGACTCCGAACGGCGATGAACGTAATGTTCTTATTCTCAAGAAGCTTTACATGGCATTTTGATTACTCTCTGAGGTTTGCCATTGTCTGCAGAGAGGTTGCGGCCGCACAGAAAAATCATTTTAATTCAAATAATTTTCTGTTGCTGCTGGGGTTCGAACCCGGGTCTCCAGGTTCGTTGACAGAGCGGCCACGCACTTTAACCAACTACGCCACGGACGCCACTAACTTTTTGTTTTTTAACTTTAGTACAAGTTTTATGCTTCCACTCAGAATACACTCAGGAACTAAATTTCTCCCTTGATTTCAGTTTCATAATTTGTTACCTTAAGACGCTAGTGGGATCGAAAGTAAAAAAAAAACACTAAAATCTCAAAGAATTTTATCGTCTAAGCCAGTGATGATATTTGAAAATTTTCGAGGGGACTTTTTTTACTCTTCAGAAAGTACTGTATTGGACACGAGAGACTTTTTATTAAAATAAGCTTTTGTTAGCTTCAGGCACACATATATTTAGTTTTTATTATATAAAAAATCACAAAAAACAATTAACAAAGGATTTTCAAATCCAATATAACAACAAAAAAAAAATAAAATTCTAGGATTTTGTTCATATCCCTATAAAAAACATAATGCTTATAACTACACTTAAATTGAATCACTTCTTCAGCTGGGTTATCATTTGGCAGATTTTTTTTTGGTTAGGTCATGGCCAATTTTAAAAGAACGACAACAGTTATTCTTACATTTAATTAAATCTCTGGTCTGCAAAAGTGTAGACCAAATATCTATACATCGCTATTGGATTTCGACATTTTGTTTTTTATTTCATTTTCACCGCTTGATGAGCCCGACATTGGCTGATGAATATGTAATGGACAAGATTCCTTTAGCTATTCTAAAAATGAAACATGAAATTATTCAGCTCATTTTTCATTTGTCCAACATTTGCTAGAATTCCGATATTGAGCTTTTCTTAAAAACCTTCAACTTTGCATGAGCCAATGCTCTATATTAAGAACTAGCGATTCCCGGTGCGCGTTGGTTCACCCGGCAAGTATATTGAAAAATAATAAATAAATTTATTAGACCATTAGTCTAACATCACTCTCATGGGACATTGCCCATTACAGTTCCCCAGAAGCAGGAAAACACTCTCAGATGGCAATGCCATTATGTGTTTCAATGTTCTGTGACTTTTACTTCCATAGCTATTCTGTATCGAAAATCGGGTCTCACCCCCTTTTCCAATGCACGTGCCAGTTTTCCAGTAGAAAGACTTTGGCAATTAGTTACTCCATACTGAGTTTCATTGTTATGCGACGTTTAGTTCTTAAGCTATTCGATATCAAAAATTTGATATTAACTTTAATGTTCGGAGCCAGGGGCGGTTCCAGGAAAATATTTCGGGAGGGGTTTCAAAAATATTTATGTACGTTATATATATAGTATACACATAGTATATTTATTAAATAAGTCATCAGTTAATCAAATTTTATATGTCTTAGATTGTAAAATGATATTAATTTTTCTTGCCTTTTTCGACACATTGTCGATTACATTCTCGCACGTTACTTCCACGTCACGATGCACGCTCAACAACGCCAAACCGTTCAATCGGTCTTCACTTGTCTCAAAGCTCTAAGAGCGCTCTCTGCCCATAGTTGCTCATGAGCTTCACTTAACCCTTAAATGCACCGTGTATCTTTAAAGATACAACCATTCAAAAAATTCCTACGACTATCTTTTTTCAAATCGGTTCTATATTATTTAGAATATTATAAGTCTTAAATAAAAAAATAATTTTTACTTCTATTTGTCATACTTTTTAAAAAAAATATGTACAAAGTCAAAAAAAAATTTTTTTTTAAATTAAATAAACACTATTTTTAACAGTTTAATTTCTAGGAACAGATAAATAATTTTGATTAGGAAAAAATACTGACTGCTTTCAAAACATGTCCTTTAGTGATTTTAAGTGGTTCGAAAAAATTTCGATCATTTGGCACCTCACTGGGTCACTTTAGTTGGTTGTATCTTTAAAGATACAGTGTGCACTCCCTGCAGTAGAGTGGGTCGCCTCCATAAAAAAAAAAAGTTTGAAAAAACCACCCCCTATTTCAAAGCTGACCTCGAATGGATTCCAAAATAAAAAAAAAAAATTTTTTTGGACCATTTTGGACCCCCCCTAAAATTGTTTTTGTTTTCTCATAAAATTGAAGTCCTTAAAATTTGTTTACATTTTGTCCAAAAAAATTATTCAATAACTTAAAAAACAAAGAAGTTATAATGGTTCAAATATTTGGTACAATGGTTTTTTCATTATGTATGAATTTCTTTTCATTAATTCAAACAAAATTGAAAATTAACTGTATTATTTTTAAAAATGAAGTAATGAAATTAAAATAAAATATTTTTCTTAAGATAGTGGGGGTGAATCGGGCTAACGAGGCTTACTAGTCAAATATGACCTTGTAAGTAAAAATCTTCTGAAGAGAAAATGTAGTAATCGTAAAGCACTTTTAAACGATATATTTTTTTTTAAGATCGGATATGTTATGCTCAAGTTATAGAAAAAATACCATTTCGGCTGTTTTTCCGATGGTCCAAATTTATTTTTTTTAATTTTTTTTTTATTTTGGAATCCATTTGAGGTCAGCTTTGAAATAGGGGGTGGTTTTATCAAACTTTTTTTTTCGACCCACTCTACCCTGCAGTTTTTGATAATTTTAACTTTTTAAAATAAATGAATTAATAAAAATTTCATAACAAATTTCTTTTATTTTGATATATTTTAATAGGGATTTTAGATGTGTGCAAATTCATACTGTATCTATATAGATACAACCACTTTTAAAAAAAAAAAAATTTCAAAACTAAAAACGCAGTTTTTATTTTTACTCAATTTTACATAAAATATATTTTTCCGGTAAAAATCGGGGGCCTTGTGCATTTAATGGTTAAGTTCGTTAAATTTCTCTCTCATTCTGCTGGATGACCAGATTATCATTCATGCCGTCTTCATTTAATTTCATTCGTTTGCGAATATCGTGAAGTAAATATTCAATAAAATCTTCTAAAAACGCCTTTTCTGCATCCATTTTTTTTAAAACCGAACCACGAGCGATGTGGACACAATTAGAATTTTGAACGAATGTTGAATTGAAAAAATTTTAGTACACATTGCCAAACAACGAGCAAGAGCTAACCCGTGACGGACATGCTCACAAAAATTTTTGTGAGCGTTCAGTCAAGAATTACAATTCAACAGTCAAGTGTACATACTATAGCTCAAGCTCAGATTCTCTCTCAACTGACATTCATGAGCGATAATGTGTACCCTACTTAACGGTGTACAGATGCAGAGACTGCGGATGGTCGTTGTGTTATGAAACTATTTGTTTAATATCAGAATAAATTCGAATTATCTAATATATAAAAACGTTGGTGCGTTTGTATGTAAGAGCATCACGGCTGAACCACTGAAGCTATTCACCTTTCACTCCATATTC
This sequence comes from Pherbina coryleti, assembly GCA_943735915.1. Classification (NCBI taxonomy): domain Eukaryota; kingdom Metazoa; phylum Arthropoda; class Insecta; order Diptera; family Sciomyzidae; genus Pherbina; species Pherbina coryleti. Next base: position 97,217,452 of record OX030951.1, on the reverse strand, counting down.
ATTCCATATGATTTTGTGGTGCTCAGGATTATTTTTTTGTGTTAAATGCCCCAAGGTGACGCTGGGATGGAGATAATTATAATAATAAAAATGAGTTGGCTGTGCCGTGGACATACCCGTAGGTTTTGACGTGACGAAGTTTCTTGCTCTTGTTGTTAATGTTGATGTTGATGTTGATGTTGATGTTGATGTTTATGTTGATGCTGATGTTGATGTTGATGTTGATGTTGATGTTGATGTTGATGTTGATGTTGATGTTGATGTTGATATTGATTTTGATGTTGATGTTGATGTTGGTGTTGGCGTTGGTATTGATTTTGATTTTGATGTTGATGTTGGTGTTGGTGTTGGTATTGGTGTTGATGTTGGTGTTGGTGTTAGTGTTGATGTTGGTGTTGGTGTTGGTGTTGGTGTTGGTGTTGGTGTTGATGTTAGAGTTGTTGTTGGATTTGGAGTTGGTGCTTTTCGTTTAACTTTATTTTTTGCTTTCCCATTGCTTGTGCTCTAATTTCAATTAATCCAGCAAAAGTGATGCATTTACGTCACATTAGGCGGTTTTTATTTTTGTCATATGCCCGAAGACCTCACCTTTGTTTTCGTTCCTTAAAATTTACCGTTGCACCAGTAGTCACAGAGTTAAAAATCCATGCAACGTTTTTTCATGGCTGTAGCATTTTTACTGCATTATGTGATTGCATCCCTGAAATCATGACAACAAAATTTTTTTTGTAATTTAGTTGGCGTAATAGCACATCCCTGCTGTCGTAAAACAAAATTTACTGTAACACTCCTCCTGAGTGAGTAATAATTCCATGCAACGATATTACATTTCTGTTACATAAGCTGCTATATTCACGACCTGACGACACCGGAATTTTTTTTTTTATTTTTGGCGTAAAGCTATGTATAAAAACTTAATTTTCCTTTTTAAACTTTTATCGTAGGTTTTATACTCATTGAGTAAAAATTCAATGCAACGCCGCTGCATGAATGTTGCGTTATCGATCTTTGAGCGGCTCTCTCAGCGTCCCCATGATGTCAAAAATTTTTTGTCTAATTTTGTTGTGAGGGCTTCTAGTAGGCCTTTATTGGCGTATCGTATTTTTAATCCTAGCACTAATACTCAGCGAGTAATAATTCCATGTAACAAATTTTCAGTTGCGTTGCTTACGCAGCTCCCACTACGTCCCCATGCCGTATTAAATTTTTTTTTGGTTTTTTAATATAGTCAAAGAATTAACTTTTAGGGTCATACTATTTTTTTAATCATAGCTCTTATACCCAGCGAGTAACAATTCAATGAAACGCAGATGAATTTTTAAAAAATTCATTTTTCAACTTTTTTGGAAACTAGAGCAGTACAACGTAACTTCGTCACGTCAAAAGTAATTTCTCTGTTTATTTGACCCGAAAACAAATCTAAACGGCTGAACGGATTTAGCTCAAATTCGGCACACTTGAATCCTATATTAGGTCGTGGCATACTTAATTTTGACCATGCCCCCTCCGCCTCTTTTGACCTCTTTTGACCACGATTAATTTTAACCAACATAAAAATGAATAAAAACAACAAGAACCAGAATTTTTCTCCATTACTGTATAAAAAGGAATTTTATGTCTACACTTCCGATACTATCGAAACTGTGGGTTTTTTTATATTAAAACTGTGCTGTGTTTGCATATATTTTATCCGAAAAATGCGGTGTTTTTGTAAATTCAGGTTACGGTTGTATGTATAACTGTTTACAGCTACAGGCGCGATATCGCAAAAAACAAACAAAAACTGGAACAGAACTCAGTGTTTTAGCAATACGTGTAGAAACAGCTACAAACGTTTACAGCATAGGGGTGTGAATATTTAACGTAAATTATAAAAATCAATGTTTTTCTTTTTGGTACCCTTAGCCCACATAATAAACATCAGTACATCACATTTAAATACAGGTTTTTTTAGAATTTCGGGGAGGGTTTGAACCCGCCAAATCCCCCTCTGAATCCGCGCCTGGTCGGAGCCAATGCTCGTCCCAGTTCTCTTGCAGAAGGACATCAGCAAGTCTTAACTGCATTCTGAGTTACAAAGTTCTGTTACTTTTACTTCCATAGCTATACTGAATCGAAAATCTGGCTTGAATGGGTGTTTTTTTTAGAGGTTTGTTTTTCGAATAGAGATAAAACTGGGATTTTGTGGTCAAATCTGGCAACTCTAATGTCATTTATGTTCAGTTTGGTTTGCCATTTCATTATGAACAGGTTGACAAAAGAACAACGCTTGCAAATCGTGCAAATTTATTTCGAAAATAATGGTTCAGTTCGCGAAGTTTACCGCAAGCTCCGTCCATTTTATGGTCGACATAATCGTCCATCAGAGCAATTAATTCGGTTAACCATGGGTCGTTTTCGCACTACGTTTACTCTATGTGATAATACGCATCCGCAGAGACGTCGAACAGTGCGCACCGAAGAAACAATTGCCGCTGTAGAGCAAAATGTTGAAGAGGACCCGAATGAATCGATTCGCCACCGTGCACAGCAATTGGAGCTTTGTCCATCAACTTTATGGAAGATTTTGCGCAAAGATCTTGGCTTGCGACCTTACAAGATCCAGCTTGTGCAAGAATTAAAGCCGCGAGACCATGCAATGCGTCGTGATTTTGGTGTATGGGCCGAAAATGAGATTGATCTCGATGCTGACCTCTTTTCCAATACCCGTGCCAGTTTTCCAATAGTATCTGGTAATATCTGACTAATTAGTAACTTTATACTGAGTTTCAGTGATATGTGACATTCGCTTCCAAAGCTATTCGAAATTAAAAACTGCTTGTATGGGTGGAGCCACACCCCCTTTTCTAATTTCCGTCCTAGTTTTCTGGAAGACGGACATCACCAAGCGATAACTCTATTCTGAGTTTCAATGTTCTGTGACTTTTACTTCGATATCAAAAATTTGGTTTACATGGACGGAGCCACATCCCCTTCAATACCTGTTAAGGTTTTCTAGTAAATGTATATCACCAAGTGGCAACTCCATACTGAATTCTATTTCCAAAGCTATTCGATACCATAAATTTAAATTGTATGAGCAGTGCTACGCCCCCTTTTCCAAAGATCACTTAATTTTTCCAGTCAAAGATCACAACTAAATAGTACGTTCTTACCTAGTTATGTAAATTGATCTGTGACTTATCAGTAGACACCGGAAAATATGAAATTGCATATTTGTATTGAATAACCGCAAAACAATTTCGATGACACAGATATGTGTCCCGTCAAATTCTATCTTGAAAAACACAACATAAAATTTGCATATTTTGCATATTGCATAAAAAATGCATATGCAAATAAAAAATTGCATATTTGCATATAATATGCATATGCAAAATGTATGCAAGTCCATTAAGCCGCAACTGCATGTCTGTGTGTGTTTGTGGACCAACAATAACTTCTGTCATAGAAATGGGCGTATGCAGGTGGTGCAGGGAAAGTGTCCCCATCCCCCCTGCTTTGCATTTTTATAAATCCTGCGGACACCGATGATCATAGGTAAATTAAGTAAACCGAATTTGAGTTCTTCTGAAATAAAATCAACCCAAGGTCGAAGATGTTTGTTGTTGTTGTTGTTAGAATAATTCGGGCAAAGCGATGGCAAGAGTTCAAGGCCCCTTTTAGAAAACTGAAATCCGGTGTTATTTTTTGGCCCATCTTGCTTCTTTTTTAAGATATGGTGCTCTTTCTAATTTTTTAAGGTTATTATTTTGATCGATCCCTCTACCTGTGCGTATCGATTTTGAGACTCCCTTTAGATAACCCAAAATCATTGTTATTTTTGTCTATCTTGCTTCGTGTTCGAGTTATACTTTTTCTAATTATTTAAGTTTAAAATATATTATCGACTCTCTTTACTTGTGAGCCCTTTTGAAAACTGAAAACGATTGCTGAAAATTTTTCGATGCGTTTTGATGGTGCACTCGGTGTGCTCGCATTGATTTCCTGTTACACTCTAAACTATTTGTTGAAATTTACTATCAAAATGACCGTAAATTTTTGTTGAATTTTCTGTTGTTGCCTAAAATTATTATCTTTTGGTGTCATTTAATGAAAATAACCAGAAATAGTTTATTTTTAAACAGAAAGTTGAGCAAAATTTAAATTTACACAAAAAAAGTTTAAATTACAACACAAAAAATTGTAATGTTAAACTCAAAATGTGTAAAAATTTAAAATATGACAAAAAATGTGCAAAATTACACGAAAATGTGTAATGGTGAACATGAAATGTGTAATTTCATTCACGGAAGAAGATTTGGTATCAATGAACTAAATCAACGTGATTTAAAATAACAAGTACGAGGCAAAAAAAAAAAACATCAATAGTATAAAAAAAAAATCAATACAATTATTAGTAAGCCGGAAAGTTTAACTTAAAAGTTTTCTATTTCTATTAATTATAATTTTATTAAATGAATTAAAGCTAAAAGTGATAATAAGCTACCTGAGTTAACATATGTTTTCACATAACTACAATTTGAATTTAATACTACTGTATACAAAAAAAAAACACATTCTATATCTTACTTATTACTTACTTTTATTTACGCAAGAGTAATGAAATAGAGCAATGGTACGAAGGAAGGGGCATATTTTTACACATTTTTTGTTGAAAAATAAACACGAAGAGTTTCATCTTTTACACACAAGTTGCGTTAATCGTTAAACATTTTCTGTGTAATATCCAACAAAAAATGTTTAAAAATGTGCATGTGTAAATTTAAACACTATTAGTCAGAAAAGCGTTGCCGACGATTATCGTCGTAAAATTCAACAGAAATCGTTTAGAGTGTATACACTTGTTGGTGTAGTGCTTTTTAGTGTAGCCATGACATCGAACAAAAATGTTTTGTATGAAGCAAAGCCAACAAAACAAGAATTGCATATTTTAAAAGCTCTTCGTTAGTGTCGTTGTATTTTGAAGGTTTTAATATGAAATAAAATATCAAACCATAGAACGACACTGATGTAAAAGTACACTCTAAACGATTTCTGTTGAATTTTACGACGATAATCGTCGGCAACGCTTTTCTGACTAATAGTGTTTAAATTTACACATGCACATTTTTAAACATTTTTTGTTGGATATTACACAGAAAATGTTTAACGATTAACGCAACTTGTGTGTAAAAGATGAAACTCTTCGTGTTTATTTTTCAACAAAAAATGTGTAAAAATATGCCCCTTCCTTCGTACCATTGCTCTATTTCATTACTCTTGCGTAAATAAAAGTAAGTAATAAGTAAGATATAGAATGTGTTTTTTTTTTGTATACAGTAGTATTAAATTCAAATTGTAGTTATGTGAAAACATATGTTAACTCAGGTAGCTTATTATCACTTTTAGCTTTAATTCATTTAATAAAATTATAATTAATAGAAATAGAAAACTTTTAAGTTAAACTTTCCGGCTTACTAATAATTGTATTGATTTTTTTTTTATACTATTGATGTTTTTTTTTTTTGCCTCGTACTTGTTATTTTAAATCACGTTGATTTAGTTCATTGATACCAAATCTTCTTCCGTGAATGAAATTACACATTTCATGTTCACCATTACACATTTTCGTGTAATTTTGCACATTTTTTGTCATATTTTAAATTTTTACACATTTTGAGTTTAACATTACAATTTTTTGTGTTGTAATTTAAACTTTTTTTGTGTAAATTTAAATTTTGCTCAACTTTCTGTTTAAAAATAAACTATTTCTGGTTATTTTCATTAAATGACACCAAAAGATAATAATTTTAGGCAACAACAGAAAATTCAACAAAAATTTACGGTCATTTTGATAGTAAATTTCAACAAATAGTTTAGAGTGTACTATTCAAGTATTGTGAATAGAATGTTCTGTGCAGCTCTTTATAACCAACACATATAAATAGTATGTATTATACCACATGTGTATAAATTCATTATATGTGTTTCAGGTTGTACAATCATTAAATTTGAATGAAGCAGTGTTAGTAAAAACCGCACAAGAGTTATTTCAAAATTCATTTTTATATAGGAGTTTCATTTTTATTCAAACCCATTTCGGACAACTTTTTTAAGTTATTGCCAGTTTGGAAGGAAAGGGTATGAGCTTAAAGAAATCTTACGAAATATTTGAGAAAGCCCAAGGAATTATAAATGAAGTTTCTGAAATGTTGGGTGACGACCATCGCCTTAAATTAAAGCTCGTTATGGAAAGAAACCCGTGGCGTCCGTGGCGTAGTTAGTTTAAGTGCGTGGCCGCTATGTCAACGAACTTTGGAGACCCAGGTTCGAACCCCAGCAGCGACAGAAAATTATTTGAATTAAAATAATTTTTCTGTACGGCCGCCACTTCTTTGCAGACAATGGCAAACCTCAGACAGTAATCAAAATGCCATGTAAAGCTTCTTGAGAACGAGAACATTCCGCTCATCGCCGTTCGGAGTCGGCGTTAAGCATGTAGGTCCGGTTCTCGGTCAATTGTGTACAGACTTAATAACACGCACAACACAATTGATCATAAAAAGCTAGGTCAAAGTCTTTTCAAGGGCTGAAATGACCAGTTATTTATTTTTTTTTTATGGAAAGAAACCCAGATTTATATCTGTTTCAAAAGCAAACGAAATTTTAAATAAAACTGCAGTGGATTACCTGGAGTAATATAAAATTATTTTTTCTAAAAAGCGGCAAAATTTCGCCGTAATTTCAAATTTTTTATGTATGAAACTTTAAGTCGATATCGGAAAGAGCGGATGGTTACTATAATGACTTAAGTTTGGCAGCACCTAGAAAAAAAAACAATAATTCATAAATAATATGAGTATGGCTATCGTGTGAACTAAAATTTCCAAGTTTGGTCAAAAACAAAAAAATTTATGAAGATTTAAAAAAAAAATCGTAAAAAAGTCAATTTTTTTTTTCTGGATTTTGTGCAAAAAAATATAGAAAAAACAAAAATGTTTCCAATATTTTAGTTCACACGAAAACTATACATGTGGAAAGTATGCGGTTAAAATTTGGAGATAATCGGACTAGGTAATCATGTTTAACGATGGTAACCAGGTATAAAATATTCATATGTTACATATGTATGTATATCATACATAAATAGTATTAAAAATTATTAAAAAAAATGTTTTTTTGCAAATGTTTTTTAGTGTATTTATTCACCCCAAAAAATTTTTTTCAACTATCTCTTAACGTTTTCCTGAACAAATTTTTTAAATTTTCACTCGAATACCGAGCGCGCCAAGTAGGGACATGCCTTAATGAAACGTTAATAAAATAATTGTTTCATTTTTAACATTGTCTTTCTCAAGCAACTTTTTAAATATAAAAATTAATTTGGAAATTTTATAATTTCAGAAAATTTTAATGACTCTATAAGCAAAAATATGCAGCATATTTCTTGCATATGTAGAAAATATGCAGCACATTTATTGCATATGCTTTTGCATATTTTTTGCATAAAATTTGCATATCATAGATATGGAGTAAAACATGCATTCATGAAGTCAAAATTAGTACAAATCCAAAATTTGACTGCAATCAGACTTCAAATAAATTTTGCATACAATTCCGCTGTCTACTTATCAGTATATGTGACTTTCAGTTGATCTCGTCTATTAGTCGGTATTGGAAGTGTTTTGTGTAATTGTAACGATTGCGTTTGTTTTTGTTTCTCACTATTCACAGTTCAGTGTTATTTTTAGTAAACACTGGTACTGTGCTTCGTGCAGGGCCCTTTCCCAGATGTGCTTGATTCTAAAATAAAGCTATTTGGAGAAAGTCTTAACTCGTTCAATAACAATTTTAGGGAAATTGTAACATTTTTAAGCGAAGTTAGTGCCGTACCTAGTATTAGCGTATATGATGAATGTTCTTCACCGGAAAACATCTTGCCTTCCTTGTCTCAGACTATCTCTTCCGGGACTCAAACTAACATTCATTCTGAAAAAGGCCAGAACAGTTAAAAAAGAAGAGGAAAAATAAAAATAATAAGCGTCGCAAAACGTCTGCCAACACTCCTCAGGCTAAGCAGCCCACGGCTATGCCTATGATTATTAATGAGTCACTGTGGCGTCCGTGGCGTAGTTGGTTAAAGTGCGTGGCCGCTATGTCAAAGAACTTTGCAAACCCAGGTTTGAACCCCAGCAGCGACAGAAAATTATTTGAATTAAAATAATTTTTCTGTACGGCCGCCACCTCTCTGCAGACAATGGCAAACCTCAGAGAGTAATCAAAATGCCATGTAAAGCTTCTTGAGAACGAGAACATTCCGTTCATCGCCGTTCGGAGTTGGCATTAAGCATGTAGGTCCGGTTCTCGGTCAATTGTGTACAAACTTAATAACACGCACAACACAATTGATCATAAGAAGCTAGGTCAAAGTCCTTTTAAGGGCTGAAATGGCCAGTTATTTATTTTATTTATTTACATTAATGGACATAAGCTTGATGAATCCATTAATTTGTTTTATTTGGAGCTCTTTGCTATGATTTCTCAGTCTGTGCCGCATAGCCTCAAATTTGCTAAGAACTTAGCATACCCCTGGTACACAAAGGAATTAAAAACGCTGCGCAACTATAGGAACAGAGCCTGGAAAAAATATGTCTGTAGCTTGGACTCAAATGAACTGGAAACCTACAAACGTTTGTTTCTGGAATTTGAAAATCAGTCAACTGCATTATATCACGAGTATTTAGATAATATTAAGCTGAGAATATTGTTTGATCCAAAGAGATTCTGGGGATTCATTAATACTAAGAATAAATCGGACGCGTTTCTTCATCTTTTAAGACCCAAATGGATTTACAGACGATCCTGTCATAATAAGTGGCCTATTTGCCAATCTTTTTAAATAATCGTTTTGTTCAGATTCTTTCATCCAGATATGGAGTATTTTGAATATATGAATTCTAAACCCGGAGTATCTTTGGACTCTTTATCCTTTACCTCAGAGGATAGTTTAAAGTATATTGGTGCGATCGATGCAGATTTTAGCACTGGACCCGATGGAATTCCTGCCGCAGTGTTAACTCAATGCGGTTCAATTTTGTGTCAACCACTTTTTTTGTTATTTAATAAATCTATAAACGAAAGTTATTTTCGACTGTTTTACTGTTTTGGAAAAAATCATTTATCTGTCCTATTTATAAAAAAGGTTGCAAGAATGATGTTAATAACTACAGACCCATTGCTGTCATCGATTCCAAAACTTTTTGAGCGAATCGTGTATGATCGGGTAAAAAGTCACTGCCGCCGTGAAGTTATAACAACTAGTCAGCTTGGTTTTGTTAATGGCAGGTCTACGGTATTTAATCTACTCGATTTTACAACATTTTGCTTAAACACTCTCTGAGTCTGATTTCCAGGTTGACTGTATCTGCACTGATTTTAGCAAAGCATTTGATTAGTTACCACACAATTTAATTCTATTTAAACTTAAGTCCATTGGATTTCCACAATATTTCGTAAACTAGATTAAACTAAACTAGATTTAAACTTAAATTAAATATTTTGTAAACTAGATTTCAGTCTCAGATTTCAGTGTTTAGCTGCGAATCTAATCAGATGTTCTAGTTAGCTATGAAGTGCAATAAATGTAATAATTGCTTAAATAATGTTGAGCGCATTGCTTGCGAGTCTTGCAAAGCAGACTTTCATAAACTCTGCTCGAATCTAACTGAATTGCATTGTGATTTAATTAAGAGTCACTCGAACATAACTTTTTTATGTGACAATTGTTTGGTTGAACCAATGAATTTCGCGCTAACATTTAATAAATTGGTGAGCGAAGTTGCTTCTATTAAAGCTCTGCTTTTGCAGTCTCTTGGTAGTAATGATTCCGAACCCGAGAAACTTGCTGTTAATGCGATCGGTTCTGATGTTGCTGTAACTCCAGCTGTTACTCCCACTGCTGACTCCAGCTGTTACCGCAGTAAACAAGCGGAAGGTTGTTCAACCTCGCTCTCGAAATCGAAAACCGGTTTCGACTTCATGTGTCTCATCTGTGGAAACTGTTAGAGATCTTTCTACTGCTCATTCTGTGGTTCTAGCTGATGCTGCAGTTAATGTCGCTTCTTGCTCTCCTGCTGTTGATGTTGTTGATGCCGCCGACGTCGCTGTTGCTGTCGCTTCTTGCTCTATTGTTGTGGATGCTGTTGATGCTGCCGACGCTGCAGATAATTCTGCTTCTTGCTCTTCTGTGCTTTCTTTACCGGCCTATCCAGCTGGTGTGGACTACCAAGAGAAAGATGATGGCGTCGTTGTTGCTGCACTGAATAATTCTTTGGTTGCTGCTTCTTCGCATAGTGTCTCTTCTATGGTGGGTAAATACCAATCTCAAAATTATGAAGAGTGGAATTTAGTTCAAAATAAGAGAACGGCTCAACGGGCAAAATCAATAACTGGCCAAAATATCAGACATGAATTGAATGTGGTCCCGAAAATGATATACGTGCATATTGGTGCATTTAAACCTAATGTCTCCACACAAGATGTAATTAGCTATGTAGTAAAACATTCTTCGATTAGTGAGAGGGATTTAAACTGCCACAAGCTAATAAAAAAAGATGAAAATTTAGAAAATCTCAAGAGAGTGACTTTTAAACTTTGTGTTGCTGAGCATGCTATTGATGCCATTTTTAATCCAACGCTTTGGCAAGCGAACATAAAAGTTTTATGATGGTGAATTTTTTTTCCTTAATATTTTCAATGTGTCTCGGAAGGATCGAGATGCAGCTAAAACTGGACTCGTACGTGGTGGTGGGGTACTAATTGCCATAAAACGGACTCACTGCTCCTCTTTGCAACCTCTGATCAATTCAGACTCTTTGTTCGATCAATTATGTGTTCGATTGTACACATCTACAAAATCTTTGTATATTTGTGCCTCGTACATCCCACCGAACAGTACAGATTCAATCTATATAGCGCACATTGATAATATAATTGCGATTAACTCATCTATGGATGTAAACTCTCATCTCTGTGTCATGGGTGATTTTAATCTCTCTAAAGATATCTGGGCTTATATTGCCGGGGAGTTAACTCCAACATATATAAACCAAACTCAAGAAATATATTTTATAGACAGTCTGTCTAGCATCGATGTACATCAAATAAATTCAGTTTTTAATTCCCTAAATAAAGTGTTAGATCTTATTTATATTAGTTCAAATATTAAATTTTGTATCACTGAATGTCTTTATTCTATTTTGAAACCATGCGTGCATCATAAGTCACTCATTATTGATTTAGAATTCTATGAATATGTTGACACACTTCCAGAAATTAAAAGGTATAACTTAATCTCCGTAATTTTAATATTTTGAACACTTTGCTACTTAATTTAAATTCGAGTGTTCTATTAGATGGCAAGAATGTTGAATCAAGTTTTAATATTTTCAAAACTCAAGTCTTAACTTTGTGTAATTCGAATGTTCCGCGTTTGCATAATCACAAACTACCCTGGATCAAAGACACAAGTTTCTAAAGTTGTTAAAGGCTGCAAATAACCTAACGTATTATAATAAATATTTACATTTTATGCGCGAATTTAATTTCCTAATAAAATTCTTGTATAAGCAATATATTTTGAATTATGAATCGAATATTAAAACAAACCCTAAATCTTTTTGGAGTTTTATCCAGGCCAAAAGGGGGGCTCTCAGATTCCTTCTTCAATGTTTTTAAATGATAAGTGTTCAGCTAATTTAGTTGATACTGTAAAAATGTTTGCTGATTTCTTCAAGTCCAACTTTGTGGTGGATAATAATAATCCAGTTGATAATTTGGTTGACACAGTTGATGCTTTTACTGATATTGGTGCCTTCTCTGTCTCCGTCAGTGAGGTTATTGAGGCTATACAGGGTTTGAAAACATCATTCAAGGAAGATATTGATAGTTTTCCTACAATTGTTTTCTTACATTGCTCAAATGCGCTAGCGGACCCATTATGTCAGATTTTTAATAAATCTCTGTCTGAAGGTAATTTTTTAAAGCACTGGAAAATCGTAGCTATCACCCCTATTTTCAAATCGGGTAACAAAAGTAATGTTGCCAACTACCGTCCAATATCCAAATTATAAAACATATCGAAACTCTTCTACTACTTAGCTTCTTAATTAAACGTTACATTTACATTTGTTGACCATGTCAATTTTCTTATTCCTAAGGCTTACTCCTTATTGGCCTTTATACGTAGAAATAGCTCGGAGTTTTCGGATCCGCATACTCTTAATATGTTGTTTAGTGCGTTTGTGAGGTCGAGACTTGAGGTACGCGTCCTTTATTTGGTCCCCTTTTTATTCTTCAACGTCTTTAAGACTGGAAAAAATACAAAAAAATTTTACTAGATATGCTTTGCGTTCTATACATTTTCATGATCCGTTGCCACCTTATAGTTCACGCCTATTGCTTTTGGGTCTTAAATCTTTGGAATCAAGGCGGAAGATTTCGTCGCTTTTATTTATACACGACATAATTTCTGGAATAATTGACTGTCATTCTTTATTAGAGCTTATTTCTTTCAATATTCCATTAAGGCATTTACGAAACTCTAAACTGTTTTATCTAAAAACTTGTAAAACTAATTATGCTTTAAATGAGCCAATTATGAGAGCTTTGACTCTTTTTAATGAGTTGTGTATTGTGCAAGAATTTGATCTATATGGTCCTAAATATATTATTAAAAATGTAATTAATAATATTTTCTTAACATAATTGTATATCTTTTTAATTACTTATACTTAACATTGGTTATTATCTTTTTGTTATGAATTTTTGTAGAATTGTAGTCTGTAAGGATATATGTATCTAAAGACTTTATTTAAATAAACTAAACTAAACTAAACCGTATTTGACAGAGCGATCTTATCAAATACGATTTCGAGGGGTTTTGTCTGCTGAGTTTGTTGCGTTATCAGGTGTTCCTCAAGGAAGTCACATAGGTCCACTTCTGTTTATTTTAGCCATTAATGATGTGACCCATATTATTAAAAACTCTCATCTGCTTATTTATGCGGATGATATAAAAATATACAGAAAAATAAATTCTCAAGACAATTCAACCTTACTCCAGCCTGATCTGAAATCTTTTGAAGTTTGGTGTTGTTAAAATAATATGTTTCTTAATCCAGATAAATGACAAACGCGAAAAAGGAATAATTTAACTATTGATTATCAAATTAAAGATACTGCCTTAAGTCGCGTAGATGTCGTGAAAGACCTTGGTACATACCATTGGTGCTCAAACATTTTTCGAAAGCTTATGGAATCAAGTATTTTTGAGATTTTTTTCAGATTTTTTGGAAGAGCTCTAGAGGTCGCGCTAGTCGGATTTTCCCTAAAAATCAGGTTTTTCGGAGATTTTTGAATTTCAAGCATAAGTTGGTTAATAACAGACATTTTCTAGGTCTTTGAGTCATCATTTCGAAAGACAAATGTCCAAACTTTATTTTAATGTACATAAATGAGAAGTATTGGCTACTTTTTTGGATATTTTGGTCTACTATATTTTATTTTTTCGTGAAATTTGCGCAAAATTTTTCAAAAACGCTTAATTACTTTTAAAAATTACATCAAAATTAAAAAAAACATTGATGCACTTTGAATTGTGGTAAAATTTTAAACAATTTAAAAAAAAATTTTTTGATTTAACTCTTACCGTGCTGAAGTTATAGTCTTTTAAGCTTTGTAACCGTTGGTTGAATCGTTAAATCGTTGGTTGGTGCCAAATTATTTCATTTATTTAAATTACTTATATCTTAATTAAATATTTCTTTGAAGTGACATTTAACACAATTTCTTATAGAATATACAAAATGTCAAAACTATTCTTATAATTATTCTATGTTTTTGCTAACAACAATGTAAGCTTTTTCGTTTTTATGAGAATAAAGAATAATAATAATAATAATAAATAATAATAAAAATATTAATTCTAAGCTATCGTTTAGCATCCATATTGATAACATTTGTAAAAAAGCATCTTCTATGATTGGATTTATTAAACGCTGGGCCAAAGAATTCAATACCATGATTACGACTACAACGTTGTATTATGCAATAGTGCGTCCTCACTTGGAATACGCAAGTCAAGTTTGGCCTCCAAGTTACAATGTGCACGTTGTTCGAATAGAGAGAATCCAAAAATGCTTTGTTCGGTTTGCCCTAAAGGGCTTAAGTGGATTTGACATTTTAAACCTTCCTCCTTATGAGGATCGCTTAAAACTTTTAAAAATGCAATCATTGAGTGAGCGAATTAAGTCTGCAGATATTGTATATTTGCACCAACTCATCACCGCTGCATTTGATTCTCCAGAAATTCTTTCTCTTATAAATTTGAACTCTTATCGTAGAAGCAGTAGAAATGCTAACAATTTAATTTACTTACCATTTAGAAGAACAAATTATATATTAACTGCTCCTTTAAACCGTATAAGTAAATTAGTTACCAATTGTAGCTTTTTTGGAAAGCAGCTTTCTAATCGAAAATTGTTTCTGTAATATTGTTTCCACACTGCCTTTCGATATCTTCAGAGCCTCAGCTAGCTCGCGCACCTTCACTTTACGGTCGGCCAATACCATTTTGTGTACTTTTTAATGTTTTGTAGAACAACTGCCTCATTTGGGCGCCCTGAACGTTCAGCATCATTTATGTCTGTACGACCAAGTTTAAACTCAGCATACCATCGGCAAATGGTTGCTTTTATTGGAGCAGAATAACACTTCCGAAGCCATTGCTCAGCTTGGACGGTATTTTTTCCCATAAAATAACAGTGATAAATCAACACACGGAATTGCTTTCAATCCATTATTTTGAAAATATCAACAGTAGCGTCACTTAAATCACTGCAACTTCTGAACTTAACGTTAGATTGTCATGAAATTTTCACACGTATTGTTTGAAAGTTGGAACTATCGAAATATTGTATCGATATTTCGTTAGAGGTGCCACCTAGTAGTTTGTCTCGGGACTTATTGGACCTGTCTTAAGTTAGGGTCGGGCACAATTCTTGTAGCCACAATCCTTATAGCCTGAACACAATGACTTCAACAAACGACAAAAGCCAATTGTCAAAATATAGATTGCATGTTTTCATATGTAGATGAATTTTATGATTTCATCACGACAAAGAGAGGGTGCGGCGATAATTGTTGCTGTCGCATACTTAGATCTATTTCTAATTTGACATACGACAAAACGAAAGCATCAGGGATTGTTTGTTGTTTTCATTTTAATTGCAGTAAGCTGTTCTTTCTGTGCGGGGTTTATATTCGTAAATTTTATTATTTTGTGATTTTTTGCTTGGAATAATTTAAACTTCGGTAAGTAAAGAAATAATGCAACAATTATTATTGTTGCTGTTGCGTTCATTAAATTCAGGTCAGAGAGCACTGCAACATTTCTCTCTGACGACAAGTTGTTGGATTGTCGTCGGACGTAGGTTGCAGACATTGTGTTCAGACTATTACTCGTGCTGCGTTTTAAGCAGCGAACAAACAGCGTGTGAAGTCAATTGCTGGTTGAATTCGGGGGTGAATCGGATTGTGGAACGGAAAATTGTGAGTGCAAAAATATGTATTCATCTCACGTACAGAACGATCACAGCTTCAGTGTTCAAGCGAAACACGGTCAAGCAGGCAAAATCTGCGCCTGCGTGTTCCTTGAATATATGACGAAAAATTACGATATTGTACCAGGGGCCGAATCGCCGCATCCGTGAACGTAACGGCTTTCGTATGAGAAAAAATTAATCGTATGAGAATCTCATGAGACACGAAATTAATCTCATGAGATTCCCATACGATTAATTTTATCTCATACGAAAGCCGTTACGTCACGGATGCGGCGATTCGGCCCCAGGTATAAAATTGTATGTCTGCAAAATGTTTGCTGCTTGTGGTTCTACACCAAACTATAACTTTTTTATTGCAATACTTTTTTGTTTATGAATTTAAAAAAAAAATAGTTTAATTTTTTATTTTTCAAAACACGACACTATTTCGAAATCAGCGACCCTGAAGTCGAAACTAAAGTTTTATTTAATTTTTTTTTTTTAAATTAAAGCTTCTTTGTTATAAGATCTATAATAATTTCCGTGTTTCAAAAAAAATCAAATGCGAAACTTTTTATGACATTCTTTTTGTTCATTTTCATTTCGTTCCCATTAACCCATCGCCGTCCCATTATGAAATTTTGTGCACTTTTAACCGAAATATATACAAACAACATAAACGAAAAAAATTTTTAAATGGATTATTTTTTTTATTTCACGTAAATGTATGTCAGTTTTATTTTCAGCTTAAAACATATTTGCACTTTTCCAAAACCGCTTTACAGCTCTATTCTGCTTGTTAACTTAACAAGGAATTGTTAAGGAGCTCTTGTTAATGTTTTTGTTATGTAATGTAAATGTTCTTGTTATGTAATGTAAATGTTCGTATTCTTACGAATCATTTATAATTTGAAAGCTTAATAAAGCTTTTAAAGTTCACCACTCATGGTGAAAATGTAAACGTCATAACTGTCAAGCGTTAGCTGTTTATTTTTACTTGTTTATTCTGTTCAGAAAACAGAATCGAAACAAATAAGAAGTAAGTTTGCAAAAAATTCTTAATATAAAATATTAATTGCTCTTTTTCAGCACACCAAAGTTTGAGCAAACCACGCAGGAGCAGCTGATCTTTTATATAAAGTCCGGCATAATCCTTAACTTTTGGCCGGTACAAATAGTCCGCGTTCGCCGGTTAGCGTTCAAGATTTGTGGCATGTAATAGCCGCATATCTTATCGCATTTAATGACTTCAATCCTATTGACAGAATTTAGGCTTATGGAAGAGTCAGTTGCGTGCTCGTGCACGAAAAAAGAAGAGCGAGCAGCAGCTAACTTGTGGTGGCCCATGCAGCAGCCGAATGCTGACCGATTACGAAATCCAGGTATCGCCACCTTGGGAATGCCGGTAAAATAAAATTAATGAAATATTAATAATGAGACATATATATATATTTTCAATTTTTAGGCAGCTTCACAATCACCAATACGCTTCGGTGATGGGTCACCAGCCGCCATCAACCTGAGTCCAGATTCTCCATCTGCCGTACTCTTTAGGCCGATCTCATCTGCAGCCACAGACATGGTAATAGATTCACCAAGCACATCAGCGGTAATTGGCGCTCGGTCTGGTTCTTCAGCAGCCGAGAGTTTTGAGGGCAGCTCACCAACGGCTATTGGTTCGCATGCAGCCGGTAATTTTAAAGGCAGCTCACCAGGGGCAACAGACGTATAGCCTGATTTGCCAGCAGCCATAAATCAGGAAGCTAGCTCATCAAAATTGCGTGTGAAGCACAGTTCACCAGCGGCTGTGAATCAAGACTGTTACTCTTCTGCTATGTCTCAGCAAGACATGTTCGCTGTGGTGATGCGTAGCATCGAAAAAAGAGATGCTAGAGAGGAGCAGATCTTCCAAGCGTCATCTGCGAATTTGCAAGCCCTTGAAAAACTTGCCAATGCAATTGAACGCATTTCAAAATGAGCTGAACTTTATTTAAAACTATATTTTTACAAAAATGTTGTATAAATTTTAACTTTTGTATAATAAAATGGCTGGACCGATTTTGATTAAAATTTGTTGTGTGTTCGAGGGGGTCCCTGGATGGTTTTAATTCTTAACTTAGCTGCTCTTGAAATCTGTGGCACTGGTGCGTCCGCTAGTTTAATATTTGTTTAAGTTTTTAATATTTATTCATGTTTTTTTATATTTTCGATATAAAAGAAATAACACTGAAATTTTTATAGAATTTAAAGTACATAGGAAAAAAGATAAATAAAAGTAGTAGTAATATAATAATGATAATTTTAAAAAGAATATAAATAGGAAAGTTTTATCTACAAAGAGTGGACACGTATCTCCTACGAACTCCTTCTCCATCCCTTAAGTGGTTGGTGACATTTGAGGTGGAAAATCAGGCTCGACATATCCGTCCACTTCGTTTTCATCGATATCTGCAGGTGCTCCTGCTTTCATTAAATGTTGTGGAAAATTGTTCAAGCATTTACTATATTTGATGCTCTCTCGTGAGAATAGTGTAGTACGCGATGCTTGGACAAACATCTGAAGTGTGACTTCAAGACCCCAAATGCCATTTCAATAGTATTTCGGCTTTTTATATAAAGCTTATTGAATTTAATTTCTTTAGCTCCATGGTTATCAGCTAGTGGTGTAAGAAGCCAAGGTTCAAGAGGGTATACAAAAGCCATGTGTCGCGTTGGCAGCTGTGGTTTCTCTTTAAGTGCGTTTTTACGAGTGACGTGTTCCATATGCCCAAATCATGGCAAGAGCCAGGATATTTAGCATTTACGGATGTAAATACTGAGCGTTGATCGCATATCTGAATTCTCATAATATTCATTTCTGAAACTTATGAGAATTACTTATGAAAAACTTATGAGGCAGATCACGTACCGCTTCAACATGTATGCTGTAAAATCCTTTTCTGTTCATATACAGTAGGGTGGCCCTTAACTGTATGCGCAATTTTTTTTTTTATAAATTGAATATGTGCGGTGCCCTCGTTTGTTTCTTATCATGCCAAAATTATATTCTGAAAATTTCAGGAAAAAATATTAATATTTAGACGTGCCGCAAAACGAAACTTCACTCGAAATACACATTCATATAGGAAAAAATTGTTTTTTTTAACAATAATTAAAATTAAGACAATTTTGTGTGATTTTTTAATCAACGAAACATAATATCGCATTAGGCATATAATTTATTTTTCCAACGTGCGATAGCACGTCGAAAACGGTTGACTAATACGAAAATTACAACATTTTTATTGTTTTTAAGAAATATTTTTTTCCGAAAACAAATGAAATTAATGTAATCATTTTTTTTT
This sequence comes from Pherbina coryleti, assembly GCA_943735915.1. Classification (NCBI taxonomy): domain Eukaryota; kingdom Metazoa; phylum Arthropoda; class Insecta; order Diptera; family Sciomyzidae; genus Pherbina; species Pherbina coryleti. The sequence goes on along the minus strand of OX030951.1, from coordinate 97,198,524 downwards.
CCAATCTTTTATTGGCGTATGAGTATAAACATTTCTTTCCAAGGAGATATTATGTGTCGAAATCGGGTAAAAAATGCGGAAACTCGAAATTTTTTGTGGAGCAAAAAAACTTTTTTAAAAAAATACTTTTTTCGAAAATACATATGTAAAATTAATTATTTTGAAAAAGTTAATGTTTCCAATTATAAATTGTATAAAGTTTGTACGTTCCTAACACAACAATAACAACAAAAAATAAAATCTTAATCAATAGATTTGTTTTTTTTTATTTTTTTTTTTTATTTAAATTTAACACCGTTTATTATTCATAATTGTTTTTACTTTAGTTATTGCTCGTAGGGCCGAAATAAAATTTCACGACTGTATCCTGGATATTTCTTAAGATAGTCCCGAATAATCTACATTTAAAAAAGTAAAATCTTTAAATTCTCAATCAAACAATCAGAAATACATATATACTTTTAGGAGATAATCCCGTCAGTTCCAAAAATCTATGCAAGTTAAGATCACCTTTTATTCAATAAGTAAATTGTAAATGTAAACAAAATTGTATCTTAAAGATTCAAGAATGGTTTTGTCTTAAGATTCTTTTTTTAAGCTTAAAATTTGTTATGTCAGCAAATATTCTGGCTGATGCAATATTTCATCTTGTCATGAAATACTTTTGTTTATAATAAAGCAATCAAGCCACCCTCACTTTTGTTTATATTAAAAGCCTTTAAATAAGAGAAGAACTGATTTTTACATATAGGTTTTTAGTCCAGCTCAGCCACTTGAGTTCCTTGAGTGTTTAAGTGAAGTAAATAAAAAATAATAAACTTGTGATGAAATACTTTTGTTTATAATAAAGCGATCAAGCCATCCTTAGTTTTGTTTATATTAAAAGCCTTTAAATTGTGGCGACCGTGGCGTAGTTGGTTAAAGTGCGTGGCCGCTATGCCAAAGAACTTTGGAGACCCAGGTTCGAACCCCAGCAGCGACAGAAAATTATTTGAATAAAATAATTTTTCTGTACGGCCGCCACCTCTCTGCAGACAATGGCAAACCTCAGAGAGTAATACAAATGCCATGTAAAGCTTCTTGAGAATAAGAACATTCCGTTCATCGCCGTTCGGAGTCGGCGTTAAGCCTGTAGGTCCATTTCTCGGTCAATTGTGTAAAAACTTAATAACACGCACAACACAATTGATCATAAGAAGCTAGGTCAAAGTCCTTTCAAGGGCTGAAATGGCCAGTTATTTATTTTTTATTTATTTTTTTAAATAAGAGAAGAACTGATTTTTACAGATAGGTTTTTAGTCCAGCTCATCCACTTGAGTTCATAGAGTGTTTAAGTGAAGTGAATAAAAAATAATAAACTTTTTTAAAAACACAGAAAGTACAAGTGTTTAATTAATTTGCATTCTTCTATAGTAAGACTTGCACTTGAATTCAAAGATAATTTTACTGTTTTTATTTTAAAAAATAATACTTGAAGGACATATATGTTAGAAGGTAACCAGTGTTTTCACTTTTAATAGATTCAATTACATATATTTTTTGTTTTATATGTAATAAGTTGATCGGTAAAACATAATTGTAGAACGTTAGTTGAAATAATTTTCGAAAAAAAATAAAATTTTTTTTCGCTCGACAAAATAGTTGTAGTTTTCTCACTTTGTAGCCAATTTCAACGGATGATAGATCGTTTGTGAGATAATGTTATGTTAAATACGATATTATGTTGAGTAGACTAGAAAAGAACATTAAATTGTCTTAATTTTAATTATTGTTGGAAAAAAAACAGTTTTTTCTAATATAAAGGCATATTTTGAATGAAGTTTTGCTTTGCGGCACGTCTAAATATTAATATTTTTTCTTGAAATTTTCACAATATACTTTTGATATGATAAGAAAAAAACGAGAGCACCGCACATGTTCAATTTCTAAAAAAAAAAATTAAGGGCCACTCTAATATACAGATTTAAGGGTGTTTCTGTATTATTAACAGATGGGGAAACAATAGCCACATGAGTGCAATCAATGCAACCTATTGTGATTTTAATTTCAAAGCTTCTATGGAATCAAAAAGTTAAATGAGTGGAAACAAATATTCAAAATTAGAAAAAAAAAACAAATGATTAGAAGAATAGAATTAAAAATACCCTGTTTTTATTGCTGCTTGCTATTCAAGAGTTGTTGGAAACCGCACTTCACTATATTTTACACGAATTATTAGTTTTGCCATTTCATACAATGTGCGGGAGACTGAAGATTGGCTCATAGGTTGGACGCATGGATTACCAACACATTGTTGGTTGGAACCATGTGCAAAGAAGTAGAGCGCAGTAAGAACTCTCACAGAAAGCGTCAAAGTTGTGTTCTGTGTGTCGTATTGAGATATTTCCTCAATTAGATGCCAGCATTGAGACTTCCCTAGTCTAAAATCCCTAACAAACTCCTTGTCGCTTAAACAAAATTAACTCTTTTCATTTCGAAGGCGATTGAAATAACGTCGATCGAATCAAAACTTAAAAGTTGAAGTAAATATTCTTCCATGTTTCACTTGTTTTTATATTTAAATGTAATATTTTTTATTTACTCTAATAATCTTGAGCTAAGCACTTCGTCGTTGCGCAAAAAGGTTATGTGTAAAATTTCGATTTTTTTTCTTTTATTTTACCATTTAATAGCCATATGTATGCCCCATCTACTCACCACATGGTTTTATGATATTTTTATTGATTCAGAAGTTAGCGAATGTGAAAGTTAGCTGCCTATGTGAAAATAGTATTGAAATTGTTAAAAAACAAAAATGTGTTTTTCGTCTCCTGAAAAATTGTTTAAAAACACATAACCTATTTTGTTTGCGCAACGACTGTTAATGGCTGTTAGTATGTACTACTTTGTTTTCAGTGTGCTTTATAAAAACCATAAGAGCGAGAGCATGCTGTTGTGAAAAATAATTTTGCATATCCAGCATATTAAGAGGATTATTTATTAAAAGGGAGTTTTTATTTTACATTACTACCAGCAGCTATAAAATCCCTTTGCAAAAACAAGTTCTTGGCATATTTATTAGGTTTTTGCAAGACTATGCTATTGCTATAATTCTACATCTGCTTAACATATTTTTAACTAATATTTTTATAGAGCTGAACCACAATAATAAATTTATACTTTTACTTTGCGGATAATTACTTAAGGGGGACTATATACCCAGAGGCAGAAAAAAGGTCATGTTTGTGCATTTTTTTAAGGAAACTTAAGGGATATTTTTAAATGAGGGTTTTTATGCCTTAAAATATACACATTCAAGAGTATGTTAGTATTTTTTTATTAAAAAATATGTGTGTGGCCGCCACGCATGGTAGAAGTGAAACTTTAACCCAAACAATCGCACCAAACCAATCATACCATACCATACCATACCATACCATACCATACCATACCATACCATACCATACCATACCATACCATACCATACCATACCATACCATACCATACCATACCATACCATACCATACCATACCATACCTACCATAAAATGTCAATGTGTCAATGTGATATGTAGAATTTTATATCAAAAACATAAAGATATAAGGAAAATGAATGCTATACAGAAATATACTCTGTGCAGTCTTCATTTCTTGGTACACACACTGTATTTTAAACAGACAGCACTGCAATCTGACCTTCTGCGGTTATACAAAGGGTTTGCATAATTCTGTACAAACTCTTTTGAGAACCAGCCGAATGTTGTATAGTACTCGTTTTGATTTCAGGTTTGATTTGAAATTGCTGCACAAGAGTTTGAAATATACTTTAAAATTTTGTACAGCATAGCTCTGTTTCATTGCAGCAGTGAGTGTTTGTCTTTAAGCTATTGTTATCTTGCAAACTACGAAAACAATTGACAGGAGTTGGGAGACTACGAAGCAACGCACAAAGAGGAGACACGCTAAATGCGTTTGTTGCGCCTTTTAAGTTTTGGACTCAAAATTTGTACGACAGTTCAACAGCTACTGCAACGTTACAAATGCTGATTTGTGTACATAGCTAAGCGTGGTTTCCTTATCGTATAGGCTTAGTACTTTTTTGGTTTGGTACCAATTGGTTTGTGTACACAAACAAAATTCAAACGTATTTTAAACGTTGCAGAAGCTATTGATCTGTAAAATTAAGTGCCACTGGGATAATTTTAGTGTCTACTCTTTCAAATGACCACGGTGCTAAAGAAGTTTCACTTCAAAAAATTTAATGCTAATGTAAATACAGCATTTTTTGTAGAGCGCTCTGAAAAAAAGGTGAAATGCGGTGACCAAGATTGCTCCTTCTTAATTCAACTGACACAAAAAAAGAAAAATATTACTAAACTAGATACATACTTAAAACTCGTACTTGTCACAGCTGATTTTGAAAATATTGCTTTTTCACAAAATGGCGGACTTCCAAACGTAAATTAACGCGTTTCGACCAAAAATTCGTCATTATTTTTCCTTTAAAAAATTAACGAAGCTACAAAAAAAAAATCCTATGACAAGTATGAGATTAAAAAAAAAAATAAATAACTGGCCATTTCAGCCCTTGAAAGGACTTTGACCTAACCAAAGATCATATAATATAAAGATGAGTTACGAAGTACAATAAAATGTAACAAATAATTTTCAGACCAACACGACAGCTTTTGTGAGTGCGATATGAAAAAGCTTTTAATTCTTGCTTGAGAGAAAAGTTTTCCGTCTCTCTATGCCCTTCCGCTCCGCATGTTCTTCTCTCCTTCAATTGCTTGCAATCTCTTCATTATGATTTTGATAGCGAACGAGTTCAGTTGGCTTATTTTATGCATCGGAGAAGAAGAAGAAAGTTTTTCTTGGTATTGAAATAGTCATTGAATTTTTCAATTGCATTTCTATTGTTTCCCTTTTTTCTTACCACAGTATTTTGCTTGATATTGTGTGAATGCATATTTAATGATTTATGATTTTGATATTTATTTCAGATTGAATTGATTGATTGATCTAAATATTTCACTTAATACGATTTATATGATTGGATTGGATCATATGAATGGATTTTTACTTAATTTGATTCCTTTCTTTTGAAAATGGAAGAAAAACGGAAAAGGCTGGCAATAAATAAATTCTGTCAAATTGTAGGAAATCAGAAAGAGATTTTCCGAATTTAAAATTATTTAAATTTCCTGATTTTGAGACACCCTTTTTCGTATTTGGTCACAGAAATGCCATTAATTATATATTATTAATTATTTATCAATTATATTATTAATACATTAAATAATATAATCTATATCTTTACATAAAAAAGAGTTTTTTGGGGTAAATACGCAATAGACTCCTCATCCGATTAGCATGAACATTTTTGTATAGAAGTTTTTGGGTACGGTGCGCGTTTTGAGGCTATCTATTGTATCCGCCTTGAACACCAGAGGGCGCTGTAGTACAACTTTTTTACAAAACCGCCTAAAACTCAAAAACCGCTCATGCGATTCGAATGAAAATTGAAATATAGTGGTTTTCATGATCCATCCATCCATCCATTATCCACCTTGGACACCAAAAGCGCTGTAGTGCAAATTTTTGACCAAATTGCCTAAAACTACAATATGTCTACAATAGGCATATTTGTTTTTTGTTTTTTTAGGTTACATGCCATATGCAAATTAAAAATATAAAATTTTTCTTAAATTTCGTAAAATTAAGAAAATTTCCGTTATTTTGATACCAAAAACACTTACATTTCTTCAATACTGCTAAAATTTTGATTACAATGAAATTTTAGAAGTGAGATCTTTCCCTTAGCAAAACCAGTGCACAAGATTTGTTAAAAAAAGATTTTTCGTTTAACTAACATAAAAGCAAATTTCGTCAATTTGACACCAAAAACATGAACATATCTTGAAAACTATGAAAAATTTGAGTGCAACGATATATTTAATACAACATCGTTGCTCAGAAATGAGAAAAAACAATCAGAAATTAAATTTTGTGACTTTCGATTCAAATATCTGATTCTTTTTTTTGTCTTAAAAACCTTACAAAAAACCTACCTTATTGCAAAAATACCTTTAGTTGAGTATATAGGTGTATTTTAAATATTTTTTTCAAAAAGATCTGAAATATTGGAGTTTTCCAAAAAAAAGGATCAAACATTGGTTTTTATTGTAAAAATAATTTAAATTAAATTTAAAACTAAATGCAAATTTTCAACTCTTTTTCAGAAGCTATAACCAGGAACCGTAACTGTTGACTTTTTTCAAAGAAGTTAATAAATAGTAGTTATTTTTTGACCGATTTCTTTTTGGTCAAAATAAAAGTTAAAGTTTGACTTTTATTTTTTTGGGCAAAAATGTAAGTTAAAATATTACTTTTATTTTTGAGTCACAAAGAAGTGTAGTGATAAGCAAAACAACGGTAGAGAAGAGTAGAATGAATAGAATTTATACTTTTGTTATGATTTATACTTTTAACCGCAAAAATAAAAGTCAAATTTTAACTGTTATTTTTGACCGTAAAAAAATCAATCAAAAAATAACCATTCTTTTTTTTCCTTTTTTTAAAAAAGTCAAATAAATAAAAAGCTTTCAAGATTATTATTCCTTAGCTAACAAGCATTACTTTATTCAAATCTCGAAAAGACAAATTTTTTCCGCCTGACTTTTTGAATTGAAATTTCGAAAATAAGAGTTATTTTCGGTCCCTGGATATAACACTTATAAGCTAGCGTTCTTTCAAATTCATCCAAAAATTAAAAACCGCTTATGTGATTCAGAAAACAAAGTTACCACTTGATTTTTTTTAAGAAAATTGTTTTCCAATATTGTATTTTATTGAATTGCCACTTGAGAGGGGAAACTTTCAAACTGAAACGGATAGTAGATCATGAGCGTGGTGCCAGACTAAGGGTCTAATAAAAATTTTGAACTTACTTATTATTTTTCAATAAACTTGCCGGGTGTCACAACGCGCGCAGTGAATCGCTAGTATATGTATAAATATAATATAATATAATATAATATAATATAATATAATATAATATAATATAATATAATATAATATAATATACTATAATATAATATAATATAATATAGTATAATATACATAATTAATATTCAAATTCAACTACACATTAAATTTTCATTCAATTTTTTTTTCTTGATTTTTTACAAACAAAAATATAAAAAGTCGAAAGTTAGTTGAACTTGTATTGAAAATTCTTTAATACTGTAAGTTTTACGCCATAACTTCTGAATTCTTCAAGAACACACCTTAATTTTATATCGTTGGAAAGGTATTAAAACGTACAAAAAAACCAAAATAAAGTAACTGAAAAAAAATTATAGCGTCTGTTGTTGGCATGATATTAAACTTTGAAATTAAGAATGGGCCAACTTACAAAAATTTTTCCAAAAGTTTTATATTTTTTCCTGAAGACAGACAAAATAACCTTTCCAATGATACCTTATTTTTGAAAATCGGATTTAAATTGACTGAGCTACGTCGTTTCAAAATACACCCTTTTTTGACCTTGAAAATGGTTCTAAAAATTTATAACTTCGGATTTGGTTTTCTAAGCAACAAACCAATTTAGGAACGAAATTTGAGCCAAATCGGAGATGGTCAGTGCTACTGATAGGTCACCTCAATCTGAAATGGGCGACATATGTTATACATATTACCTTTTTATAATGTGCGTAGGGTATTTAAATACAAATCATGCCTACATTTTTGTTTTTTTACGCAAGACAATTTAGCTACAATTCGTTTGCAGATACATCGTTTGTTGAGATCTTTCGTATACTAAACAATTTTATGTGCTCTCTATGCTTCTCAATATTATACTCACAATGTCGCTTGCTTGTTCTCCCGCTCTCATAAGCTTTAAGTCGTTCGCTCATTGACTCTCACAAAGCTTTAATGTGGATTTATGATAAATCCACATTCGATTTTGACTGTGTCGCTGATTTGTATGGCCGTGGCGCATCTTTATATTATATGATCTTTGACCTAACTTCTTAAGATCAATTGTGTTGTGCGTGTTATTAAGTTTGTATACAATTGACCGAGAAATGGACCTACAGGCTTAACGCCGACTCCGAACGGCGATGAACGAAAAATGTTCTTATTCTCAAGAAGCTTTACATGGCATTTTGATTACTCTCTGAGGTTTGCCATTGTCTGCAGAGAGGTGGCGTCCGTACAGAAAAATTATTTTAATTCAAATAATTTTCTGTCGCTGCTGGGATTCGAACCCGGGTTTCCAGGCTCGTTGACATAGCGGCCACGCACTTTAACCAACTACGCCACGGACGCCACTACACAAAAAGCGAATAAATCAAAACGATCGGTTCACTGAGTCTCGAGAAATCTTGGTCGCCGACTTTGAAAACATGGTTTCGAGAAAATCGCGTTTGAAAATAAGGGCCAGCACTGCGCGCTCTAGAAGGCGGTTCACTTACTAAGCTATTACTTTGTTATTTTTTGAGACATCGACTTGTAATTTTCACCACATATTCTTGAAACTTAAAGCTTTAAGAAAATATAAAAAATTAAAAAAAAAAGTTCTGGATATATAACCCCCCTTAAAAGCAAGTGTTGCATGTCAATTTCTCAATTCGTTTCTGAGTTAAAAAATAAAAAAATAAATAACTGGTCATTTCAGCCCTTGAAAGGACTTTGACCTAGCTTCTTATGATCAATTGTGTTGTGCGTGTTATTAAGTTTGTACACAATTGACCAAGAAATGGACCTACAGGCTTAACGCCGACTCCGAACGGCGATGAACGGAATGTTCTCGTTCTCAAGAAGCTTTTCATGGCATTTTGATTACTCTCTGAGGTTTGCCATTGTCTGCAGAGAGGTGGCGGCCGTACAGAAAAATTATTTTAATTCAAATAATTTGCTGTCGCTGCTGGGGTTCGAACCTGGGTCTCCAAAGTTCGTTGACATAGCGGCCACGCACTTTAACCAACTACGCCACGGACGCCATCGTTTCTGAGTTATACTCTCAAATACCCCTTTAAACACTGCCACAGCAACAACAACTCCACCTACCGGGTCAAACTTTGAAGTATAGAACCACCAACACACACACACCAAATTTCATCTAAATCGGTCCAGCCGTTTAGGAGGAGTTCAATGACAAAGCCATGTACATAAGAGGTTTATATGTAAATATATGAAATTTTCGGTGAAAAAGTAGGAAATCTTTTTTAGGCATTTTATTATAATAAAACGTTAAAAATAGCAATTGTTGGAATCCCAAGCTAAATTTTTGTATGAGCCTTAAGAATAGATGTATTATAACGACACTATGTTCACTATTCAGTCTAAAAAAAACTTTAAAAAATTTCATTAAAACAGTCCAAGTACACCACAAGAAAGACCTATTCAAGGTCTTCAAGATACATTTCAGATTTTTTTCCGTACGACTTACGGTTTCGAAGTTACAGCTGTTTGAATACATGGACTAATTGTATTTTTTAAGATATTTTGAAATTTTTTACAGTGTATAACTTAAAAAATAAATTGTTTTCGCAAAAGCAAAAAATACAGTTTAAATTATTTTCACGAGCACTACTGAACTACAAAGTTTAAAAAAATCTGAATCACAAAGGTCAGATTTTGCTCAAAAATAGTCGAATTGATATGGAATCATCGATCGGTGATTCCATGTCAAAACAACCACGTTTCTGACATCACTATTATTTTTAAACTCTCTGGGTTGATCGTTCTCCTGAAACGTATTATATCTACATACTTGTTTTATTTATTTTCTATTTCTTTGTAACCTTCATCTGGATTTGTCATCAAATTGATGACATTTTTTATTTAACCCTATTCATGTCTATTCATGTGTCTTTGGGTCACTATTCAATTTCAAACCAATATAAATGATTTAAAACTTGTTTTAAAGCAAAATAATGTATTTTATTATTGGTCATTCTGTTTCTGTAATATATACAATTAATTTTTTTTTTATGTTTTGATAAAATTTACTTATTACACAAAATATTAAAAAAAAACACAGGTGCGTCACTGGACACACGACAGAAACGAAGCATTTTCACAATTTCATAGATTTGATAATTTAATGGCTTTTTTTCGATTCGAATAATTTTTAAATTCAAAACTTGAAAATGACAAAGTGAACTAAAAAACACACGTTTATCTTCACACCAATAAGTTTTATTATATATCATTATTATTTTTTTTCTGTCACTTAGAAAAGCACTTGTCAACGCACTTTTGGTCAATTGTTAATTTTTCCTTCGCCCTATGCAAAAAGAAAAAAAAAAATAAAAAAAAAATGCCCAAACAATAAGCCAAACTACTGAACGCTGTTGATGATAGTGTGGAATAGAAGAAGCAACAGTTTTGTTTTTTGCTACTTTTGTTGTTTGGCTATCCAAGACACAATCCTTTGAAGAATATTCAACACACAATCCTTTTTTAAATTAATAGATTATAGTGATCTGCTGAAACATAGCTTTAGCTAATGTTTATCACTGAATCAACAAAATTATGAAAGAAAGGGTTTTAGCGTAATGGTTAGAGGAAAGTACCAACAATCGATAGAACTTTGAGTTGTGGGTTCAATTCCTGCAGCGGGCAAGAAATTATTTTTAATTTAACATTTTCTGTTTCAATTGATGCAAGCAAAAAACAATATTAATTCTAAGAAAAAAGGTGTGGGAAAAAAGTGTCGTTTTTTCTTATTTCACTCTAGCAAATCGCAGAACGAGGCGTAAAAAGCTTCGCTTCAAAATAACATGAACTGTCACGTAGTGACTCTAAGACACTGGTACCTGCAAAAGACGTGATAATGGAAACCTCATCATGAAACTCAGCTTAGAATGCATCGACAGTATAATCAAAAAAGAGGCGTCAACTTAACTGTTCCTCTTATAAAAAAGAACGATTTCCTAAACAATTCCGAGGTAATAGTCAGAAACCCATGAGTAATGAGCATTCACAGAAATGTGTAGTTTGCTTTAAATGTTCAAATAAATAGTTTAATAACAATTTCCACATTATTTATAAATAATTTAATTTTTCTTTTTAATAAAAGAAATTAATTCTCCATGAACGATATTTTGTATAAAACTTTCTTTTTTTTTAATAAAATAATTATGTTTTTGGTATTAAATAAAAAAAAAATAAATAACTGGCCATTTCAGCCCTTGAAAGGACTTTGACCTAGCTTCTTATGATCAATTGTGTTGTGCGTGTTATTAAGTTTGTACACAATTGACCGAGAACCGGACCTACATGCTTAACGCCGACTCCGAACGGCGATGAACGGAAAGTTCTCGTTCTCAAGAAGCTTTACATGGCATTTTTTTTACTCTCTGAGGTTTGCCATTGTCTGCAGAGAGGTGGCGACCGTACAGAAAAATTATTTTAATTCAAATAATTTTCTGTCGCTGCTGGGGTTCGAACCTGGGTTTCCAAAGTTCTTTGACATAGCGGCCACGCACTTTAACCAACTACGCCACGGACGCCACATGTTTTTGGTATTAGTGTCTCTAAATCACACCGTGACAGTTTAAGTTATTCAGATAGCGTGACATCTTTGAGTATATACCAGAGATCTGCATGAATGGATTCATTTGCTGTTTCAAGTTCCTTTAATTTTTCAACTCCCTGCAAGTCGAGGCAGGCAAACAACAAGTTTACGCAAATCATAGGCAGCAAAAATCAAGTCGCCAAATGTAGAAAACTTGATATGTAGAAACTTGATATGTAGAAAACTTGAAATGTAGAAACTTGAAATGTAGGGAAAAAGCAATTATTTTGCCTACAAATCGTTTATTTTCAAGTCTGTTTACGAAGTTCATAGAATTAACTTCGTGTTGTCAGTGCAAACTTCGTTTCGCAAGTTCGTCTCCTGAGCTGAGAAAACAGTTTAACTTTAAAGCATTGGATTGAAGTGTTTGTTTTTTTTGTTTTTTTTTTTGTTTTTGTTGTTGTTTTTGTTGTTGTTTTTTTGTTTTTAGGTGTGTTTTATTTTGAAACAGATTTCTTGGTTGTTGTTATAAGACTTTAGGGCTACGAGTACAGTGGAGTATGTGAGTGCTGTGTTAAACGATGCGTTTTGAGTTGTGGTGGTGTGCACAGTGAAGTTTTTTTTAAACGTTAAGGCACAATGCATGTGTCACAAGAAGAACGAGTTCTTGCAGGATATAAGTTAATGCCAGAAACATTAACGCTGCCTAAATAAATGCTGACAACGCGTCTAGTGCACTTTCCGTGTGAACTAATTTCGACAACAACAGCTAGCGACGTCGGCGCGTGTTGAGAATAGCAAGCTAAGATATTTTTAGACTATAATAAGCTTAGTTTTGGTTTAAGAACTTTAGTCCTATTGAATAATAATGAAGGCGGTTGTGGTTAAATCCACAACTAATATTTTTTTATAACTTTTTAGCACAAAATAAGTTAATTTATATACATATTTGTATAAAAAATTGACGGTGTGCAGGATATCACCAGTCTGGAACATTCGAGAAAAAAAAAAAAACCAAATTAATCCTTGTTTAAGTGGCTATCGCCTGAACTAGGATAATTTTATTCCACAAAAAAAAAACAATATGGTGGCCATCTGAAGAAAAAGAGAGGCCAAATAAAAATTTAACAGCTTGAGAGTGAAATTTCTTGTCGAAACTATACTCAAAAAGCGAGCGCTCACAATCGGTCATTGAAAAGTCGAATAATCTTAAAAACGCTGAAGTAAAAAAACAACAGCTGTTTTTGACAGGAGATGTTTTCTTGTAGAAGAGAAAATAAGCAGTTGTCAATGCTACCTTCATTATTATACCAGGGCTTACGCGCTTAAGCATAAGTCAACATGACAAGCTCAAACTCCTTAGAAGGAGTTAAATTAAATAAGCTTCAATGTGTCAATTATATGATTTTCTAAAATTCATGTTTAATATTAAAGCATTCTAAAAATGTTTGAAGTTATTTTTTTACCATATGTAGTCTTAACATCTCTCCTTCCCGTTTTTCGATTGCAGTCACATTTTCCTACACACCATTAAATTAAATTTGAAATATCCTATCTACACCACTGTGCTTTGTCCAATCGCAAGCACTTAATTTCATTGCTCCATTATTTATTTTAACCGAGATGCTGCATTTTTCACGATCAAAACAATGCCCCATACATAGCACAAGAGCACAACGCTTTTACATAAACAGCAAAAAAAAAAAAACAAACAAAAAACCACAACGCAATAACTGTTTACGATCCGCATCATAAATAAAACGAACGAAAAACAATCCAACGCTCGTCAGTGGCTTTCTGCGGCAGCGCAGTCGCGTAGACTTGAAAACAGACTTGAAAAGTAGAAAGCTTGGTTTTTTCTACCAATTAATGTAGGGTAGAAAACAAATAGAATCAAGTCTGACTTATGATTCGTTTTTCAGAGGCAAGTCGAGGCTTGTAGAGTAGAAACATATCAAGTTTCTACAAGTCAAGTCGAAGCTTGATTATTTTCAAGTTACTTGATTTTTAATTGACTTGTTGCAGATCTCTGGTATATACATATAGAGAAATTACTTTGAGTTGTGTCACTCTCGCACTAGATGGCGCCACATACACCACTTTCAGATTTCTACGCTGATTTGTATATTTTTTTTTTAATATCGACATTGATCAAACATACAAATGAACAGACAGACAGCAATGCACAAACACACACACAGTGTTGTTTTGTTGGTTGAGCTGTCGTATTAGTTGTGTGTGCGGTATGATCCCGTTAAGTTGCGACTTGTTTGTTTGTGTTTTTGTGCTGCTGAGGCAAGCGCATGCGTGTAGCATTTAATTCTTATATGAACTTTTATGGAGTTTGGATGTGTGACTCATTATATTTCTATTAAATAATGAAAAAAGTGCCATCAAAATGCACCATGTGGTTCGTTGTCATTTTTCATTTACCAACTGATCAAAGACGAATGCTTTGGGTCAAGCATTCAGACAATGAAGAATTAAAAAATTTGGCTCAATATGGAAAGGCAACTATAAAATTTTGCGAAAAGGATTTAAAGGATTTTGCGAAAAGGATTTCAACGAGCTATAATGAAAAAACTTCTAAAAAGCGACTCAGATACCGACTCAGTATCCAAATATTTTCCTATGTACGGAAGATAGCTTGGATCTTTGTTGTGAAAGGCTTTTAACCCTCAAATGCCCAACAACACTGATTTCATTAAAAAAAATTATGTTGTGCTAAATGATCCCCTGAACACGACCCCGTTTTTGTTTTTTGGAAAAAATTTTTGTTTACAAGTTATTAAAGAAAACATGGTTGTATCCAAAAAGATACAGTGGGTATTCCGACGTATACCATCAATCAGCTTGGTTGTAGGAGTTCAAGGCAAAAACGTGGAAAACGATTCCTTTTATGATACCTAGACTTACTTGTAATTTTTTTTACTCAAAAGTTGTTAATAGTTTAAAAGATATTTCATGACAAAAAGCGAACTTTCCGTAAAAATTAAAAAAAAAACTATTTTTTTGAATTTGACGGTCAATAGTTCCCAAACCAACGAAGTTATGCCAATAATTAAATTTTTGTTTTATACTTGCAATTTTCTGAGTGAAACTACATATCCAGCATTTAATTTTTGCAATATTTTAAAAGAAATAGCTTATTTTCGCGGTTGTATCAAAAAAGATACGCTGGGAATTTAAGGGTTAAGTTCATGTATAGATCAAAATATCGAGTCTAAGCCAACCCGTATTTTAATTCAAACATCAACGATTGCTTGATCAAGCATAATTCATTATGTACCACCTCATTTAAAGGCTATATCTTTAGAAGAAGAGACTTATGAGCCCTTTTATGACGACCCGGGCTGAGAATCTATACGACGAACAAATTAAAGAAAAAATAAAAATGGTCAAACTAATTTTTTTTTCACCTAAACATCCCAATAACTTTGTTCAAAACGCATGCATTCCACGGCACTTCTTCAGATCGCCAAAAGCCAAAAAACCGAGTGTCGAAGATATGGTTACAAGCAAAATTAATCAACTCTTTACAAAAAAAAGCGTCCCTGTGAAAACATTATATCACTCGTTTTCTTCAATAACGTTACAACTCAAAAAATTAGATTTTTCAGGAGAAGCATTTTAAGTTTTGAACAGACGAAGGAAATTAATTCACCATTTTCAAAATATGGACAAAACATCAAATATACAAGTACTACTGTAATGAACATTGTTTAATCCATACAAACTGCCAAAAAAAAAAACTGGATCGATATACATATAATACGATCTAATCGGAAATATATTGAGGTGAATGAATCACAAATTCTATTTTTCTGCAAGAATTAAAGAAGATATCGTTTCCAAAATTGTACACAGCATAGATCATGGCAACACGAATATTGCTGTGTAATTAACTCAATTCTTATGTTTTTTGGATTGTAACGTTATGCAAGAAAACGAGCGATATATACTGACGCAACTTACTCGTCGCAAAACCTCTCATTGGAAAAATGAAGATAGGGATTTATTTTTAAAATGAGACCCGAAAATATCTTTAATACCCCGGGATCTATATAATAATAATATCTTATAATATCGATTCTAGTCTTATTTATTTTATTATACTAGTGTCGCCTTTGGTCGAAATTCTATCATTTAAAAATTGATTTTTTTTTTTTTTGTATTTTTAGTGAAAACATTTTTTTCTTCCTTCACTCACGTGGAAATATAACCAAACTCATATCGCAACATATGTACCACCGGCAGGAAATCACAAAATAGAAACTCCATTCTGTGTTTCCATGTTCTATGACTTTTACTTCCAAAGCTATTCGATATCAAAAATTTGGTTTATATGGGCAGAGCCACACCCTTTTTTCCAATGCGCGCCACGATTTTCTAGTAGATGGATATCACCAACTTCCAACACATATTGAGTTTCATTGTTATATTGCATTTACTTCCAAAGCTATTCGAGATAAAAACTTTAAATTGTATGGGTGGTGCCACGCCCCCTTGTCTAATGCTCATTCAATTTTTCCAGTCAAACAACACGACCAAATAGGAAGTTCCTACCTAGTTTCATTGATTTGTGACTTATAGTTTGAAAGTTATAACAAAAGTTTGGGCTGCTGAAGGTTCCACGCCCCTTTTTTAACGCCCATAAAATGTAACCAGTGAAGTTGTACGTGTGATTTGTGGTCGAATACCGATTTCGGAAGCTGTGTGACCTATAACTCTAAAGCTATTCGATATCGCAAATTTGGGTTGCATGGGATGTGCCACGCCCACTATATTTTTCGGTGCACTCCTTCTCCCCACTCTTATTGATTTAAAAAAAAAATTGTCAAAATCGGTTGAGAAACACGGCAGAAAATGGTTCTTAACTGTTCTGCCTACGCCTATTTATAAATAGATTACGTATATTAATTATAAGTACGCATAATTTTTTTTATTTTAAAATTTGTTTGCCTTTTCTGTTATTTTATTTAAAATGAGTTGTTTTTATGTTATATATAATGTTTATCTTTATTAAAATAAAAAGCAAAAAACATTCGTTGGAACAATAGTATGTTGAAAATACATATTTGTTTGGAGAATTCACTGCATTTTAAAAAAAACTGGAAAAATTTATGCTTTTACAATTTCTTAAAAAATCACAAAACTGAAATAAAAATGCCCAAAATTAACCGAATGAAAAAAAATTACTTTAAAAGTTGTCGACATGTAGGATTTATCAACATATTATTTTTCAAAATTTTAGATATTTAAATCTAGATCACGGACTACTTTTCCTCTCTAAACTCCTGTAAAAAAATAAAATCGCTTCAACAGCAACAGGCTTTGTTAGTTTTGTGCACACATACATACATACATACATACATTTGCCTCAATCATAGTCTGTGTCAGCATCTCAGCGATTGTTGAGTAAGTGCGCCATCTAAGCGGCAGAGTTACTCCCTAAATTTGTTTTGCTGAAGTGGTTTCTCTATATATATATACTCAAAGGTGACATGAATACGGTTAAAATGCTTATATTCTTTGTGTTTTTTATGGAATCGATCTGAGATTTTGGCTCAATGGTTAAATCGTATATAAATTTTTTATTTTTGGTATCAGATTTGTGCTCACATGTCACATATGTTCTGTATAAAAAATTTCCTTAATAAGTATTTGTCATCAAATTGATGACGCTATATACTAACAGGTGTCTTTATTTTGTTGCATCATTTCCTCTCTTTTTTCGTTATAATTTTGTTCTTCGGCCAGTCTTTGTTTGCTTCCAGACGCATACACAGTTATTTGCATTGTTTACGCATTTTTTTTTGAGAAATAATGGCGGTATTCACGATCTGGAGTTTTTGGAGTATTTTTAATAAATTAAAAAGAATTTGCTGCAGATTGTGAACACTTCATAGTTTTCTGAGAAAAATAACTTACACAATAACTTAGCACAAACAAATGTTGCCATATTTTTTTAGAACAAATTAAATTTTCGGTTCTGCCTTGTACACAATGCAGTACTGTCATAGAACGTCAAGTCAGTTGTTCAAATACACAAATAATATGCAAAATTTACAATAGGGTTCCACCATTGTAAATTTAGTATTTATACTATTTGGAAAATGTTCATATTTTGTTTTTGTAAAACTGACAAATTTACTTCAAATATCAAACTTATCAAAAATACAGAATACAAGACCATAAGCTCCAGATCGTGAATACCGCTAATATAAAATTTGCAAAAATGGATTCTAATTCTTGGTTCGATAATTATCCTTCTGATGATGGTGATCTATTCGAAAGTGATGAAGATGAAGATTATATACCAAGTGAAAATGAATTTGATTGTGATAACTAGAATAGTGATGATTCAGATAACGATTTTTTTCAATCAACAAACAAGAGAAGCAGCAGTGTTAGATGAAAATATTTTATTGATGCCACGAGACAAAAAAAATACAATATTAAACTGAACCATTGCCACTTGCTCGTTCTAATAATTCTTCCACTCTTTCTTTTGCTGCCAGGCAAGGTAAATAATGTATTCTTTTTTTAATGGCGGCCTCGGTAGTCGAGTAGGGAGCGTGCTCGACTGCTGCCCCAGAGGTCCCGGGTTCGATTCCAGGCCAGGCCATGGTCCTTCGCTCTAAACCTTTCTAAAATTTTCCATCCTCATTTCTAATCAACTGAAATAAAGATTTCATCAATATTTACGACCTGAAGTTGTAGTTCATGGTAGAGAAGTTAGTGGATGAGATTGCCTTATACCTTGAATTGACTGAGGTAAAGGCTTGCCTCTGATTCGAATTCACATGTTTCTTTGGCTTTCCACCACGCTTAGAACATCCTACACGTGTTTCACTTGATTGCCTTTTCCTTCCAACTAATCTATCAGTTGAGTGTTTGAGTGAACTGTGGGACGACAAGCATTCATTTTAATCCTTCTTTTTTTTTAAATAATAAAATTAAATAATATTTATTTTTGAATTAAAATCATAAATAGGAATGGATTCAATCAAAACATAAAAAAATATTTTTACTGTTTTATTTATTAGTGAAAACTTGGAATTTTTACGTGTCATCAATTTGATGACAGTGATACTTTTATGTATTAAAAAAAGGAATGCGGATGAGGGTTAAAAGATATACACAATACAAAATTTTAAAATATCTTAAGAAATACAATAAGTGCATGATTCAAGCAGCTGTAACTTCGAAACCGTAAGTCCTATAGAAAAAAATCCCAAATATATCTTAAAGACCTTGAATAAGTCGTTCTTGTAGTGTACTTTTTTGGACTCTTTTTAAGAAATTTTTTTAATTTTTTTTTGCCTGAAATTTTGTGTCACATTTTTATGGTGATTGCAGTTAATTTTTCACCTTTTCTACATAGTACCGTTATCATATATCATTTCTTAAGGCTTATACACAGTTTAAGCTTGGGATTCCAACAATTGCTATTTTTAACGAATTTTTAAAAAAATGCCTACAAAAGATTTCTCACTTTTTTACAAAAATTTCATATATTTACATATAAACTCTTCTGTACATGGCTTTGACACTGAACTACTCCTAAACGGCTGGACCGATTTTGAAAAAATTTGGTGTGTGTGTGATGAGTCTGTAAATGATTTAGGTTTAAAGTTTGAAACGGTAGGTGGAGCGTTTGTTACATTTTTTTGTGCATCAAAATTTTCTTTCTGAGAGGAATAAATATTTTTTTGTTTTTCAATTTAAAACAATAAAGAAAAGTCGCAAAAGCTTAATTATTTTTTATATATCTTGATATAAGTTGTATTAGTTCACTAGAAAAATGGCAGCAGATTTATACGATTTTTCTCTATGCTAATTTAACGCCTTCTAGGAGAAAGACAACTACCGATTATGACTAAAAGTAATTTTTGATTTAAACTTGACGATATTCACTTTATATGCGTACAAGAATAAAATTGAATAAATAACATTTATAGTGTTAAGAAAAACTAATATAAAAATATGCTTCTTTATAGCATCACATTGCAATAGTACCTTAAGCATCGTTGTTGTTGTAGTTGTCCGGTGTGTTGAGAATAGCTCGTTGGTTCCTTATGTTGTTGTTGTTGCTTCACGCGGCCATATACGCTTTTCGTTTTTGCCGACAGAGTGCTCATATGAAGTGACATTTAAAACCAACAATAAAACTTAGAATTTTTTTCGCAAAAATTTAATAATTTCTTAAGAGCTTTAATTCTGCATCGTCAAAATTTGTGACTAGGAGGGTTTTTCTGAAAGTGATGTATTAGATGAAGATGACGCTGGAGTTCATAGATTTTTAATTATAAACATAGTTCCTCCTATTACCTTTCAACGATATTATATATTTTCTCGGCATAACAGTTGATATAAGGCGGTAACATTTAGATTTTATTTTTTTTTTCATATAGAGCGATACGGCTTACTGTATATATCATACGGACTATTTGTTGGAATATAAGAAGCACATATATACAATACTCCAGTAGGTCCGCGAACACAAACACACAGGTGGTCCAATATTGAATCCGATTTTTTTAGCTGAACTTCATTAGCAGATAATGAGCTTTTTACGGCAATCAGTACACCTCCTCCTCTATTGCAGCCTGTTTTCACATCATCACGGTCCTTTCGCATCACCTAGTACGCATGTAAATCAAAAACTCTTCATCACAAAAATGAGAATTTAACCATGTTTCGGTGATGACAATTATATCATATTCCAATTCCGAAGTTGTAGCAAACACAGTATCGGATTTTTTACGCATTCCTAAGGCATTTTGGTAAAAGATTTTTAGAGAATTATTTCCATCAAGATTATACTCATCAGCAGCTATACTAGTTCTTGTAGTACTACTGGATTTTGAAAAAACTTAAAAGGCCTCACCCTAACATTCACTGGCCATAGTGATGGTAAAAAAACCTTATCGTAGAGAGAAGCCGATACACCTAACTTCAAATTGATTCTCTTTATATAATGGAGTGGTTCATCTTTTTTTTATCTGACTGTAGCACACCAAATTATGCTTTTGCACTCTTAAGTGACTTACAACATAGTCAATTATATTTTCAGCTTTAATATTAGGCAAACAAGATGATAGATGCAACCACTTTTTATGTTCTACAACTTGTAGCTCATTAGTAGAACTATGACCAACAATAGATTTTTGCATAATTTGTTTTGTTGTTTTCACTTGCTTCCAACTATTACTTTGAATCTCTTGTTGATGAGAGGGCAAGTTTACAGACGTAGAGTAAGTACTATTTGAATTTATATTAGCAGCAACAGAAGTAAAAGAACGTTGGACAACAGCAGCATCAACAACAGCGGCAGCAGCAGAGCAAGAATACTCTGCTTGCGTATCAATATTAGAACCAACAGATGACTTCTCTGAGCGCAAGATTTTCCCAAGATTGTGTTTGCATTAGCAGCAACAAAAGCATATGAGCAAGGAACAGCAGCAGACTCAACAGAAACAGTTTTTTTTTGACAGTAAAGAAGGCGAAGACGACGAACCAAGACCACGAGCGCGCGCCCGAGTGCAACGCATATTATCAGAAATATTAGTGTTAAGCAGCATAGCATTATTGGAATTACTTTTGGTTTTTTTTTTGTATTGTTTACTTTTTGCGAGAAAGACACAGTTTCTAAAACCGAGTTTTGACCTGTATTCCAGAAGAGTAAACACATTTGCTCTAATATGTCCCTCCCAACCATCACTGACGCTTTATCATTGGAAATTGAAGTGGACATTAATTTTATAGAACTCAAATCTCCTCTGCAAAAACTTAGAGGTAAAACCAGGGACCGTAAATAACAGTTATGGTCCCATTTTTTAAAGAAAAACCACAAGTGGATGGAATAGTCGGAGGACATTTTGGAGGACATTATTATGATCCCACCGACATCCTCTTGTTAGTCCTGGGTTGTGTTTTAAATTTCGACTTTAAAAGTAAAAGTTTCAAAATACCAGTTATTAAATAACAGTTATTTTTCGTGGGATATTTTTTTCCACAAAATATACGACAAATCACTTTATCTACAAAACAGCATCACGGATATTGATGCATGTTGATGCTAGGGTCATGAAATTTGACTGGTGAAAATAAGAATCCAATATATACCATATGAAAAAAATGGGCGGGCCACGCCCCTGTTTTACATTCTATGATTTTATCTACTGAACCGATATATTTACCACACGATTTACGCTCTGCTAGACTGTTTACTTCATTAAAAAACTGGCGTAAAAGCAAGATACGTCAAGATTAGATTTTTATTTGAATTTCTTTTATTTTTTTCTTTTATTCACAATATTATTTATTTTTTCTTAATTTGTTTTTTAGTGGTATATTATAACAAAATGTCAATAGTTTCAGTAGCAGCAGCAGTGGCGACGCTAAATCTGCATTTATTTCAATTTTCATATTTTTGTGGGCTAACTCTCATCGCCTCAAATATCTGCAGCTATGCGACAGTTTTGCAATGTTTTAAAATTTTATGACCCTATAATAAGCAGTTTCTTGGTTACAGCGATTTGTGGGATATTTTGTGGGAAAAAATTTCCCACAAATAATAACAGTTATTTTTGTGCGAAAAAATAAAAGTTAAAAAAATCCGGTTAATTCCTGTTCAATAAAATAAAACACAAAAAATAACTAAAACTTTTAACTTTTTTAGAAAAATTGTATAACGGTTACGGTCCCTGGGTAAAACACCAGAATATGACCAAATAACGACCCACTTCTGTAACGAAGAGTTTTCTTAACTTTTACAATAGTATTCTCAAAACATATATTCCTCAATTATATAAATTCACTACCATAACTCCTATTTTAAAACCACAATCGAACAAAACAGAAATTGGCTCATACCGACCAATTTCTCTAAACACATGCTGCTCTAAACTATTAGATAAAATCATAACAAATAGGTTATGGTGGTTTGTTAGAAATAACAAATTAATTCATGACAACCAAATTCAAGCGTGGAAAATCACTTACCGATGTTCTATTATATGTAGACCATCAAGTTGCCGAATCCCTATCTGCAACGAAAGAAATGTCTACGAGGGGTATTATTTATATTTCGGGAATAGCAAATAATAACAAACATTTTTAAATGAAAATGGCTTTATTGTTTTACAAAATATTCCCCTTGATGATCAATGCACTTTTTGCATTTGTTTAAACCATTTGTCACAGCAGTTTTTAAATTCCGCTTAAAACACCTCCAAAGCATGGTTTTTGAATGCTTCAAGTGCTCCTGCGGCGCTCGTATATCGTTGACCACAACGGGAACAAGAAGAAGTCATTGGGTGCCAAATCAGGACTGTATGAAGGATGAGTCATCAATTCGACTTTTGACTGCTCAAAAATTCAAACTCCAGCTTTGTCATGGTGGAGAATGATTCGTCTTTGGCGGTTGGTTTTGCGAATTTCTCCGAAGACTTCCAGCAAACAGATAGTCGTTTACGATTCAGAATTGACCGTCCTACGTTGCTCAGGCGGAACAGTGGCCACATGACCTATTCGGTGGAAGAAACAGGCGACAATTTGCTTCGCAGTGCTTCGTTCGCAAACAACTTTTGGTGGATTTGCCTCGTCTTGGAATATCCACACGGTCGATTGCTGTTTTGCTTCCGGCTCATACGCATATATCCATGATTCGTCACCTGTCACGATTTTATACACGTCTTTTGAAGCACCACAATTGAACTTTTTAATCATTTCCTTACACCAATCGACGCGAGACTTTTTTGGAGCCATTGATAAATGGGGTATGGGGTATGGGTAAGGCTCCCATCCGTCCTGTATTTCGCAGGACAGTCCTGTTTTTTCAAGCAAAGTCCTGCGTCCTGTGTAACAGGCTGAAAATTCTGCTTTTTCTTATTTTGTCCTGTTTTTTGTTTTTATTATTTCATTTTTGCACTTTAGTCTGCTATGTATGTTATTCATACTTTTTTTTGTAATTAATCAAAATTCCCCTTAATACACTTTCCCTTTTTACGACCCTGTTAAAAGTGTCACACTGCAACTCTGTCTGTGCAACTCATATTTTAAAGTTTAAACTGTCGAAATCATTCTTGTGTCAAAATTTCGAAAAGAAAGTGTGTTTTAAGCGATAAACTTAAAAAACAAATATTCATTTCTTGAAAAAACAAATAATAGTAGTGAGGCGTTTTGCTCAAAATGCAAAGGATTATTTTCTATAGCGTCACAAGGTAATGCAGACATAGGACGTCATTTGAAGACAGCGAAACACCTTTCTGCCCTGGATGTTGCGTCTGCCAACCTCACCATTGATACGTACTTAAAATCCACATTCGACGCGAAAAATGCAGCAATGGAAGCCGTCTGGACATACCATGTTATAAATGCAAACAACAGCTTTGCATTTAAAAAAATTAACTTACAGGTTTGAAATTTTCAGGTTTGTTAAAACATACACTAATTTTTTAAAATTGTTTTTTTTTTCAAAAACAAAGATGGTGCTGGTTACCACAATTGACGTAGAAGGCCTTTTTTGCACTGCGTGCAATTTGGTGGCTGCTGGATAATGGTTGACCTGAAAAAAAAGGAACAATTTCTTTAATTATCTAAAATATCTCTAGAATGAATAAAACAGATTTTTAAAATTTGAAATAATTTCATGAAAACACTTTTTAAAATAATAACATGAAAAATTAAAAACGAAAACAATTAAAAGTTTGATATTTTTTTTGTCAGCGTATAAATTTTTTAATAAGGCTTTTTTAAAAATTGTGTCATTCATCCTGGAGATATTTTGAATATTTAATGAAATTTTTAATTTTTTTTTTTTTGTTTCAGGTCAACCTAGCAGCCAGAAGATTACACGCAGTGCAAAAAAAGGTCTTTAACGCCAATTGTGGTAACCAGCGCCATCTCTGTTTTTGAAAAATAAACAATTTTTTTAAAATTAGAGTATGTTTTAACAAACCTGTTAATTTCAAACCTGTAAGGTAATCTTTTCAGTTTAAAACCATCACCTCAATATCACTCCATTGAACTCACCTTAAAATGTATCGCCGGCCTTAATGTGCCATTTTAGTAAGACTAATTTGTGTTCATTTTTATTTATTTTTGTTATAGTTTTGTTCTATTGAATATATGTAAGTGAATATTTAAATAAGAAGATTGAATTCTACTTTTGCCTTAACAAAATTACATATTATATACAAATACCTAATATTAATTGATATATGAAACTTTGTGGCGTCTATGTCCACGAACCTGGAGACCCAGGTTCGAACCCCAGCAGCGACAGAAAATTATTTGAATTAAAATAATTTTTCTGTACGGCCGCCACCTCTCTGCAGACAATGGCAAACCTCAGAGAGTAATCAAAATGCCATGTAAAGCTTCTTGAGAACGAGAACGTTCTGTTCATCGCATGTAGGTCCGGTTCTCGGTCAATTGTGTACAAACTTAATAACACGCACAACACAATTGATCATAAGAAGCTAGGTCAAAGTCCTTTCAAGGGCTGAAATGGCCAGTTATTTATTTATTTATTATATGAAACTTTACCTTTAATTTCTAAGTTCAATAAAAAATTTGATAATATTATCAATGAAAATGCTTATTTTAATTATTTGAATATACAAATAACAATCACTTTTCGGCTTTAAGCTGCGTCCTGTAAAAGGTATTGTTTTTTTTTACGAGACTCCCTGTAAATCCTGTAAAATCTTCCAATTTGTCCTGTTTTTGGCGAAAAAAGAGATGGGAGCGTTAGGTATGGGGTATCCAACGAGAGCAAATTTTTACAGATAATTGTTTATGCAAAATTGAAAGTATTGAAGTGGAACTCATGAGCAAGTGTGGTGACTCAATAATGTGGGAATAATATGGTGACTCAATACCACCACACAAGGATGCCTTTATCTCACGATATGTCACATGACGATCTTGCATTGCTAGTTCACGTACTGCATCGATGTTTTGTGGCACAACAACCCATTTTGGACGACCTTCACGGAATTCGTCGGTGACCGAACTGCGACCACGATTGAATTCACTATACCAGTGAAAAACTGTAGTTTTTGATGGTGCTTTATCGTCATACAAAGAACTGACTTCATCAACACATTCTTGTTGAGATAATCCACGTGGAAAATTGTGAAAAATAATCCAACGGAAACCTTCTCTTGAAATTTTCATTTTTTTAAAAAATTGATTTTCTTAACTCACTGTAAACAATACAAATAGCACTTGTTCATCAAAACGTTGTGAGTACATTTATGCTAACAAATGTCAAACTTTATTATGGTGAAGCCAGATTTTAGCCATTGATATTAATGTTGCCAGTTCCCGAAATATAAACAGTACCCCTCGTATTATATCACTTGATTTTACCAAGGCATTCGACAGAATTGTAATTCACTCTATACTAGATCAGTTGATGGAATGGAAATCGGTCCACGGATATTTAACTACATAAAAAACTTTATGACATTTAGAAAAAATTAAGGTCAGAATAGGCAATGTTCTTTCTGACACTCTACCACTTCACAACGGAATACTGCAAGGTTCACCCCTTTCAGTAGTTTTATTTTTAATAGCGTACAATAAACTTTGTGACACAATTCCGTTTTATAAGGAAGAGTGAGATCCAAAACGTCAATTGCAAAGCAACTCTACAAGTTGACGATATCATATGTCCCAAATTGTATCGTGAAAGTTATCGATGCGCAAACAAAAGTAAACTGCGCATCGCTAAAGTTTGTGATGCTTTGGCATTTGATTTGCAACAATGGCCTACATCGACGAGTAAGAATATATTTTTGCTATTTTAGAGGTAGTTTGTTACTTAATTTATTATTAGAAATTATAATTTTAGATAAAAAAAAAATTGATATGTACACAACGTGTTCCAAAACGTTAAACTGTGCACTGTTTTTTTTTTACAAAGTTTACGGAATGTAGGGTTGCTTTGCATTGATACGGTAGCTTAACGGCATCATTACAAAGTATTTTGATGTTTTGGAATTCAGCCGAAATTTCCTTCTGCGCATACGCTTATTATTTTCATCTTTTAATTAAACAAAAAAAAAAAAAAAACATGGGCATTAACCTTAATACTCTGTTTGAGGACATTAAAACCTAGTGTAACTATTCAGGTGCTTCACTCTCTTTACAAAAATGCGAACACTTGCACATTTGCTGTAAAAAAGAATGCCTCCCTTCACTTCATTGCAACAACATACCTATAAATAATGTAGACAATCTTAGAATACTAGGAGTGACATTTAACAAAATATACAATTGGAATTCGCATCCTTATAGATGTTTCCAAGGCACTCTTGATATTTAAAATACATTTCGGCCTTTTCCTATACGGTTGTGCTGCCGTTGATTGTAATAAATAAACTAAAAACCATTTTTAACGCAGCGATAAGAACTAGTCTAGGAGCATTTAGAACAACCACAATCAACAACATGCTTGTCGAGGTTAATGTTCCTTCAATAGAAACAAAAAGAGACTTTCTCACAAACAAATTAATCAAATTTCTCATGAATAGTTACAATACTTCGCTTTTAAAAATTTTACAAACTTATAAAAGAAATAAACACCCCAAAAGAATTCCCTTGACAGTTAGTAGAACCGTTGCTAACAGCAGGAAATTCAATCTACCATTTTTTTCCCAAAGGCTTATTATATCGCACAAACCATAATGGAGGTTCAAAAACTTAATAGTTAACACTGTGCTTCGAAAATTCAAAAGAGTGGAAACATCTTCTACTATATACTAACAAGCATTTGCTCAATTTTAAGGAAAAATATAGAGATTACATCTTCTTGTACTCAGACGGCTCCCAACTGAATAACATGACCGGATTCAGCGTTACTTCGGAAAATAAAAATTTAATAGTTTCTAACTTAGCCCCGTATAGCAAGGTTACATAGCAGAACTAATTGCCCTACTGTCCGCTGTTGACGTGATCAAAAATAAGAATGGTATATATGCAATTTGTTCCGATTTGCTCTCATCTCTTGATGCGATATCCAATGTTGACAACAGTAATTATTATCCTAGTATGATTCGACGGACCCTAATAGAAAAACATCCTAAAATTTGAGTTATAAAATTGTGTTTTATAGTTTATTTCTTTTATAATTCTTAAAAAACATATTTTTTAAGAATTATATTGTGAGCTTAATGCCAAATAATTCATGAAGCAACAGGTTGCTACAACAACAAAGTTCTTTGCAGAACTTAAACCAAGCTGACTAGACCATGGTTTCGTCGGACGCTACTCCGACTCATCAGTAGTCTCAGTGGTTCTAGCAGTCCACTAACTTTGACAAGCTAATAGGCGCAAGATCAATAAAACCAAAGAGGAATTATAGAAGCGCTATACTTTGTCAAAGCAATGTTTTTCTACTCTTTTGCTAGTCGCAAAATTTAAAAAAGTTGACTGCATTGATTCTGCAAAGATTTTGTTGTTGCGCTTTTTTGTTTACTTCTTTATCACGTATCAATCTAGGTTCCAACATTTCGTTGGTATTAAACCATAAAAGGCGTGAAGAAGGTTTTTTTGAAAGCAGATGTTTATTATATGCGCAGACACATAATATTACATCATGTTTTCGTAGGTCGTGCTCGCACCAGTTTACATGAGTTATAAAATTGTGGCATTTTTTTAATAAGTTTATTTCTTTTATAATTCCTAAAAAACATATTTTTTAAGAATTATATTGTGAGCTTAATGCCAAATAATTCATGAAGCAACAGGTTGCTACAACAACAAAGTTCTTTGCAGAACTTAAACCAAGCTGACTAGACCATGGTTTCGTCGGACGCTACTCCGACTCATCAGTAGTCTCAGTGGTTCTAGCAGTCCACTAACTTTGACAAGCTAATAGGCGCAAGATCAATAAAACCAAAGAGGAATACCAACAAAATGTTGGAACCTAGATTGATACGTGATAAAGAAGTAAACAAAAAAGCGCAACAACAAAATCTTTGCAGAATCAATGCAGTTAACTTTTTGAAATTTTGCGACTAGCAAAAGAGTAGAAAAACATTGCTTTGACAAAGTATAGCGCTTCTATAATTCCTCTTTGGTTTTATTGATCTTGCGCCTATTAACTTGTCAAAGTTAGTGGACTGCTAGAACCACTGAGACTACTGATGAGTCGGAGTAGCGTCCGACGAAACCATGGTCTAGTCAGCTTGGTTTAAGTTCTGCAAAGAACTTTGTTGTTGTAGCAACCTGTTGCTTCATGAATTATTTGGCATTAAGCTCACAATATAATTCTTAAAAAATATGTTTTTTAAGAATTATAAAAGAAATAATCCTAAAATTTTACTTATATGAACCCCAGGCCATGCCCCAATTAAAGGTAATGAGTTTGCTGACAACTCAGCATAATATGCTACATAGGGTGATTAAAACAAAAAAATTGTCAAAAATCAACCGAGCCCGTTCAAAAATTGGATGATTATATCAAAATATGAAAACCAAAATTAAAATAATTTTTTTTTTTAATTTTTAGATATTGCTACCAGCGGTTTTCTGTTTTAGTTGAATATAAATCGTGGAAAAGGCCTTAAAGTTGAAATATTCATATCTCTCTCATTTTTAAACACATAGTTATGAAACTTTCATGGCATACGTGCAATAGATCATCATTTATAAAAATAAGTTAAAATTTTGGATTCTAGATCAAAAAAATTTTTGTAGTCCTTGAGGGTTAAAAAAAAGAATCGCTTGTAACTATACTTCGCATGGGAAACAATACATTTTTTAATGAAAACCCAATCCTCAACAACGAGTAAGCGAACGCTCTATGAAATTATTATATACGAATCTTTAAACGATTTTTGGATGGGTAAATTTCATCGGAAATATATGGTCACAAGGAGTTTTTTACTCAGAATTTCATGTAGAATTCGAAACTGGGTGTTTTTAGCATGGAAAAAAATTACTCCTATCTAATATGCACACTAGAGTGGCCCTTCATTTTTTTTTTTAGAAATTGAACATGTGCGGTGCTCTCGTTTATTTCTTATCATATCAAAAGTATATTGTGAAAATTTTAAGAAAAAATATTAATATTTAGACGTGCCGCAAAGCGAAACTTCATTCAAAATATGCCTTTATATTAGAAAAAACTGTTTTTTTCCAACAATAATTAAAATTAAGACAATTTAATGTTCTTTTCTAGTCTACTCAACATAATATCGTATTTAACATAACATTATCTCACAAACGATCTATCATCCGTTGAAATTGGCTACAAAGTGAGAAAACTACAACTATTTTGTCGAGCGAAAAAAAAAATTTAATTTTTTTCGAATATTATTTTAACTAACGTTCTACAATTATGTTTTACCGATCAACTTATTACATTTAAAACAAAAAATATATGTAATTGAATCTATTAAAAGTGAAAACACTGATTACCTTCTAACATACATGTCCTTCAAGTATTATTTTTTAAAATAAAAACAGTGAAATTATCTTTGAATTCAAGTGCAAGTCTTACTATAGAAGAATGCAAATTAATTAAACACTTGTACTTTCTGTGTTTTTAAAAAAGTTTATTATTTTTTATTCACTTCACTTAAACACTCTAGGAACTCAAGTGGCTGAGCTGGACTAAAAACCTATCTGTAAAAATCAGTTCTTCTCTTATTTAAAGGCTTTTAATATAAACAAAAGTGAGGATGGCTTGATTGCTTTATTATAAACAAAAGTATTTCATGACAAGATGAAATATTGCATCAGCCAGAATATTTGCTGACATAACAAATTTTAAGCTTAAAAAAAGAATCTTAAGACAAAACCATTCTTGAATCTTTAAGATACAATTTTGTTTACATTTACAATTTACTTATTGAATAAAAGGTGATCTTAACTTGCATAGATTTTTGGAAAAAGGCAAGCATACCTGCGAGTTCCCCCATCGATGTGTTCAAAAGTTGTTAGATTTGCACAAATGTTCGAAAAATTTACAACGAAGTCAGAAATGCACAACAGAAAAAACTTTATTCTGCGATGAATTGGACACTCTATTTGATATTTCACACAGGGACGTTCTGCACCTAATCCGAATAGAGGAAGACAGCCAGTTCTTACTACTCCAGACAGAAAATGGAAGACCCGGTTGCATGATTGACGTTGATGACGTCTGAAGAGCATGGCAGAAGCTCAAACGTAATCGGGGAAAAAAAAGAAAAACATAGGAAGCGCAAACTCGAGGAGAAGAAGCGGGAAAGAAGTATGATTTGTATAATAATTAAAAATTGGTTTAGCTTTGTTATTTGAGATCTTACGAGTATTATAATGTAGAAAGAGCACAGGAAAAATATCATATGAATTACAGTTTTCATGAGATTAGTACTACCCAGATTAGTACAAATGTACCTTTTCTCCTCCTTGTGTGTTGTTCGACGAAACAACAGAAATTAAAGTTGACATGGCTAAAAAAATCCAGGAAGATGACCAGTTTGAAAGTGATAGCAGAAAGAAAGTATTTTTATCCAAAGAAGATATAGAAACATTTATTAATAAAAATATCGTCTACTTTTTATCACCACCATCGATGAAACTTTCCCAACGTTTCAAAATTGGAACAGATTTCCTTTAAGTACATTCAGAAGATTGGAAATCTCAAAATGACTACACTGATGTTCTGAAAATCATTACTTCTCTAATAGTACTGAACGACACAGCTTAACATGCGGTTAAATTAATAACTGATTTTAATAGCCTCCTAACTAAAAACACTAACTAACGGGATTATCTCCTAAAAGTATATATGTATTTCTGATTGTTTGATTGAGAATTTAAAGATTTTACTTTTTTAAATGTAGATTATTCGGGACTATCGTAAGAAATATCCAGGATACAGTCGTGAAATTTTATTTCGGCCCTACGAGCAATAACTAAAGTAAAAACAATTATGAATAATAAACGGTGTTAAATTTAAATAAAAAAAAAAAAAATAAAAAAAAACAAATCTATTGATTAAGATTTTATTTTTTGTTGTTATTGTTGTGTTAGGAACGTACAAACTTTATACAATTTATAATTGGAAACATAAACTTTTTTCAAAATAATTAATTTTACATATGTATTTTCGAAAAAAGTATTTTTTTAAAAAAGTTTTTTTGCTCCACAAAAAATTTTGAGTTTCCGCATTTTTTACCCGATTTCGACACATAATATCTCCTTGGAAAGAAATGTTTATACTCATACGCCAATAAAAGATTGGGAAAAAAAAATTATTACATTAATTTCATTTGTTTTCGGAAAAAAAATATTTCTTAAAAACAATAAAAATGTTGTAATTTTCGTATTAGTCAACCGTTTTCGACGAATGATAGCACGTTGGAAAAATAAATTATATGCCTAATGCGTATTATGTTTCGTTGATTCGAAAATCCCACAAAATTGTCTTAATTTTAATTATTGTTGAAAAAAAAACAATTTTTTCCTATATGAATGTGTATTTCGAATGAAGTTTCGTTTTGCGGCACGTCTAAATATTAATATTTCTTCCTGAAATTTTCAGAATATAATTTTGGCATGATAAGAAACAAACGAGGGCACCGCACATATTCAATTTATAAAAAAAAAATTTGCGCATACAGTTAAGGGCCACCCTAATGCACACCCAAGCATATGGGTATGACCGTTTAAAGTTGAAAAAAGGCAAAAAGACTTGAGACACAAACGCACTCTAATGCGAATTGTTGGAAGCTGTACCCGATTTTCGGGGGTTTATTACCAGTGGCGGATCTAGGATTTGCCCAAGGAGGGAGAGGGGTCTGAAACTACAGTTTTGTAGCCCAAGGGGGGAGCTGAAACGGCTTTTAGGGCGTTTTTCCCTAAAGGGGAATATGGGGGGATATGGGGGGCTATAGCCCTTTCAGTCCGTATGTAGATTCGCCGCTGGTCATTACTAGTAATTTTGACAAAAAAAGCAGAATAAAATTTATTTTAGTTGTTTTAACGTGTTTTTTGTTAAAAGTTCCCCACAGTATTAGTTCCCCATAGGTGTACTATCCAAGTTAATTCGACGTCTACAAAATAATTAGTTGGCAACTCTATAGCTAAGAAGTCGAAAATTTTCTTTCGGTCCTCTAAAATTATCAAATTTTTGTTTTATACGTGGAATTTGTATACTTCAAATAGCAAAGCGTGCGTTAAGCTTTTGTCCTGAGTGTCCAGTATTTAAATAAGATCGAGTACACCTGCTTTAACTATTCGCTATTGACTGGATTGGTTTCTGCTTGCGCCAGAGCAAACTTATCAGAAGGCTAAGGGGTGAACCTGGTGTGTATGTCAGCTGAGAGTGCAGTGCTTGCAATCCCGCTCTATTTGTGATCAAGTGCAGTCATTGGCCAATTTGTGTCATATTTGGAGTAATGAAGCAGATTTGCAGAAGAAGATTTGTGAGTCCATAATTTTTCATATTGAAGTTTTATATTGAGACTCCAAGAAATCAGCTGTCCAGTGTTGACTATTACCGTCTGTGTATTACTCTGCCTCTCAAACGTATAATCGTTGACAAAATATCTAAAACTCTCATTTGTAATCTTGGGCAAGAACCAGAAATATCTTACAGTACACTTCGTAACAAAAGCTTGTTACACGTAGAGCCTAAAAGTCTGCTGTGCTGTGACATTATAAATACATTATATCTTTGAGTATATATATATAGAGAAACCACTTCAGCAAAACAAATTTAGGGAGTAACTCTGCCGCTTAGATGGCGCACTTACTCAACAATCGCTGAGATGCTGACACAGACTATGATTGAGGCAAATGATCCATAAAGAAATTTGTAAACATAAGTGTTTATGAGTAAGTATGTATGTATGTATGTGTGCACAAAACTAACAAAGCCTGTTGCTGTTGAAGCGATTTTATTTTTTACAGGAGTTTAGAGAGGAAAAGTAGTCCTTGATCTAGATTCAAATATCTAAAATTTTGAAAAATAATATGTCGATAAATCCTACATGTCGACAACTTTTGAAGTAATTTTTTTTCATTCGGTTAATTTTGGGCATTTTTATTTCAGTTTTGTGATTTTTTAAGAAATTGTAAAAGCATAAATTTTGCCAGTTTTTTTTAAAATGCTGTGAATTCTCCAAACAAATATGTATTTTCAACATACTATTGTTCCAACGAATATTTTTATGCTTTTTATTTTAATAAAGATAAACATTAAACATAACATAAAAACAACTCATTTTAAATAAAATAACAAAAAAGGCAAAAAAATTTAAAAATAAAAAAAATTATGCGTAATTATAATTAATATACGTAATCTATTTTTAATAAATAGGCGTTAAGAACCATTTTCTCCCGTGTTTCTCAACCGATTTTGACAATTTTTTTTTTTAAATCAATAAGAGTGGGGAAAAGGAGTGCACCGAATAAATATAGTGGGCGTGGCACATCCCATCAACCCAAATTTTCGATATCGAATAGCTTTAGAGTTATAGGTCACACAGCTTCCGAAATCGGTATTCGACCACAAATCACACGTACCACTTCACTGGTTACATTTTATGGGCGTTAAAAAAGGGGCTAGGAACTTTTCAGCAGCCCAAATTTTTGTTATAACTTTCAAACTATAAGTCACAAATCAATGAAACTAGGTAGGAACTTCCTATTTGGTCGTGTTGTTTGACTGGAAAAATTGAACGAGTATTAGACAAGGGGCCGTGGCACAAAGTTTTTATCTCGAATAGCTTTGGAAGTAAATGCCATATAACAATGAAACTCAATATGTGTTGGAAGTTGGTGATATCCATCTACTAGAAAATCGTGGCACGCATTGGAAAAGGGGGTGTGGCTATGCCCATATAAACCAAATTTTTGATATCGAATAGCTTTGGAAGTAAAAGTCATAGAACATGGAAACACAGAATAGAGTTTCTATTTTGTGATTTCCTGTCGGTGGTACATATGTTGCGATATGAATTCGGTTATATTTCCACATGAGTGAAGGAAGAAAAAATGTTTTCACTAAAAATACAAAAAAAAAAATCAATTTTTAAATGGTCGAATTTCGACCAAAGGCGACACTAGTATAATAAAATAAATAAGACTAGAATCGATATTATAAGATATTATTATTATATAGATCCCGGGGTATTAAGGATATTTTCGGGTCTCATTTTAAAAATAAATCCCTATCTTCATTTTTCCAATGAGAGGTTTTGCGACGAGTAAGTTGCGTCAGTATGTCAGTATATATCGCTCGTTTTCTTCAATAACGTTACAATAAAAAAAAACATAAGAATTGAGTTAATTACACAGCAATATTCGTGTTTCCATGATCTATGCTGTGTACAATTTTTTTAACGATATCTTCTTTAATTTTTGCAGAAAAATAGAATTTGTGATTCTTTCACCTCAATATATTTCCGATTAGATCGTATTATATGTATATCGATCCAGTTTTTTTTTTTGGCAGTTTGTATGGATTAAACAATGTTCATTACAGTAGTACTTGTATATTTGATGTTTTGTCCATATTTTGAAAATGGTGAATTAATTTCCTTCGTCTGTTCAAAACTTAAAATGCTTCTCCTGAAAAATCTAATTTTTCGAGTTGTAACGTTATTGAAGAAAACGAGTGATATAATGTTTTCACAGGGACGCTTTTTTTGTAAAGAGTTGATTAATTTTGCTTGTAACCATATCTTCGACACTCGGTTTTTTGGCTTTTGGCGATCTGAAGATGTGCCGTGGAATGCGTGAGTTTTGAACAAAGTTATTGGGATGTTTAGGAGAAAAAAAATTAGTTTCGCCATTTTTATTTTTTTTTTAATTTGTTCGTCGTATAGATTCTCAGCGCGGGTCGTCATAAAAGGGCTCATAAGTCTCTTCTTCTAAAGATATAGCCTTTAAATGAGGTGGTACATAATGAATTATGCTTGATCGAGCAATCGTTGATGTTTGAATTAAAATACGGGTTGGCTTAGACTCGATATTTTGCTCTATACATGAACTTAACCCTTAAATGCCCAGCGTATCTTTTTTGATACAACCGAGAAAATAAGCTATTTCTTTTTAAATATTGCAAAAATTAAATGCTGGATATGTAGTTTCACTCAGAAAATTGCAAGTATAAAACAAAAATTTAATTATTGGCATAACTTCGTTGGTTTGGGAACTATTGACCGTCAAATTAAAAAAATAGTTTTTTTTTAATTTTTACGGAAAGTTCGCTTTTTGACATGAAATATCTTTTAAACTATTAACACTTTTTGAGTAAAAAAAATTATAAGTTAGTCTAGTTATCATAAAAGGAATCGTTTTCCACGTTTTTGCCTTGAACTCCTACAACCAAGCTGATACCAACAACGTATACCATCAAATACGTCGAAATACCCACTGTATCTTTTTGGATACAACCATGTTTTCTTTAATAACCTGTAAACAAAAATTTTTTCATTTTTCACAACATAATTTTTTTTAATGAAATCGGTGTTGTTGAGCATTTGAGGGTTAAAAGCCTTTCAAAACAAAGATCCAAGCTATCTTCCGTACATGAGAAAATATTTGGATACCGAGTCGGTTTGGAGGTTTTTAGAAGTTTTTTCATTATAGCTCGTTGAACTATACATGATGTATTTAAATCCTTTTCGCAAAATTTTATAGTTCCCTTTCCATATTGAGCCAAATTTTTTAATTCTTCATTGTCTGAATGCTTGACCCAAAGCATTCGTCTTTGATCAGTTGGTAAATGAAAAATGACAACGAACCACATGGTGTAGAAACATTGTAGCAACTTTTATGTACGCATTTTGATGGCATTTTTTTCTTTGAAAATTTAATAGAAATATAATGAGTCGCACATCTAAACTCCATAAAAGTTCATATAAGAATTAAATGCTACACGCATGCGCTTGCCTCAGCAGCACAAAAACACAAACAAACAAGTCGCAACTTAATGGGATCATACCGCACACACAACTAATGCGACAGCTCAACCAACAAAACAACACTGTGTGTGTGTTTGTGCATTGCTGTCTGTCTGTTCATTTGTATGTTTGATCAATGTCGATATTCAAAAAAAAAATATACAAACCAGCCTAGAAATCTGAAAGTGGTGTATGTGGCGCCATCTAGTGCGAGAGTGACACAACTCAAAGTAATTTCTCTATATGTATGTATATACTCAAAGATTATATACAGGTTTTTATGAAAAGATCACAGGGTAATCCAAAGCTCAATTATTAACAGATAAAACCGTCAAAAAAAACCACAAAAAACAAAATGTCCAGTAAATCTGTCATTTCCAAGACCCTTGCCGCTCGTAGACCCATGACGCGTAACTCGCCGCATTCTCCAAACAATCACTTAGATGATTCGCGCGACACCACTCATCCTGAAAATTGGATGCTACTGCTGTAAGAGCAACTGAAGAATCAGAGAAGAAGCATCGTTAATGAGTTGAGTCAGGCAATGAAAGATTCCGAGAGGCTACTGCAGCGTATGGGTGAGTTGGTTGCTGAGCTGGCTAATGTCAAATCAGCTATTAAAAACTTAGACAGTCTAGTTACAGCAGTCAAAAAGCACTCCGTTGACAATGATCTAAAAATAGAATTAGATACATTGAATAAGAAATTCGAACGTATTGAGACTGATGCAGTATCGGCCGACCTGATTGTTAATGGGATACCTGGATCTGAGAATGAGGATATAGCAACTATTTTCTCCGATATCTGCAAAACAATCCGTTTTCACACTCCCCCTGTGCGCGATTGCTACCATATGCGCTCAAATAATAAGAAAACGCAGCCCATAATGATAAAGCTACAATCTGCATTTGATAGAAATCAGCTTTTTAAGTCTATCGCTGGATTCTGCAAAGCAAAGAAGAGATCAATGGCGCTGTCTGACATTGGACTAAGTGGAGAAGGTAGCATTTATTTACATGAAAGTCTTACCGTCGCTAATCGCGAGATTATGTACCATGCCACACAGCTTAAACGTAAAAAATTGTTGGCATCAGCTTTCTCCATTCGAGGAAAAGTATTTGTAAGAAAACTGCATAGTGCACAGGCGACAGAAGTAAGCACAACGGATAGTGTTGACGCAATTGCTAGTGTCAATCAAGCGCATACCTTATCAGCTAACAATAGTAGCTTACGCTTATAATAATGGCCATATTAATACTATGTTTTCGAATTCGTTATTTGTTTTGGCTCTCTTAAATACTATTATTTTGATTTTATTTACTCACATTACTTTTTATTACCCACTTTCTTTCTGCCAATGTAACTTATTTGCTTTAATCATTATTATTATGTAACGTATTTTATAAACTGCCTTTTTCAAAGTGTACCCTATGTTATTATCATTATTATTAAAGATTGATTTACAAGCGAGTCACAATGTTAACTTGAAGGCAATTCTGGGGATTGTTAGCAAAAACCATCGAGGATTGCAGCTGTGCTATCTGAATGGGCGCAGCCTTAATCCATAAAAAAATTTTAATTACATATTTTCCGAAAGTGTTATTGATATAGTTTGCGTCACTGAAACGTGGTTTAATAGAGTACTAGAAGATGCAATGTGTTTCTTGTTAGAAAGATTATGGTATTCTGATGGATATGCTACCTTTTGACACAGATTCATAATCCGAATCTGAATATCTTTTACTTCAGAAGCTGTTATGAGAGAAGATTCATAAGAATATTTGTTTTTTTTTTACAGTTTAGTTTGGTTTATTTATTGCCTATAAATATTTACATTTTTTCAGACAAGCAGAGTATATACATTTTAAGTCTAAGGATTAAGTAAAAGCTACGCTACAATATCTTAAGTGTAATGAGAATTAAGAGCAATAATAAAAGCATTCTTACTATAAGCAAAATCAATATCAATTTTAGAGCATAATGTATTATATTCTTTAAGAGTTCTATTTAATGGTTCAAACAGCAAATGATTTGTTCTACAAAAATTAATTTTAAAATAGTCAAGACGACGCAAATTTCTTAACGGAATATTAAAGTTAATTGCCCTAAACAAGTAGGGACAATTAATATTACCACAAACAATGTCGTAGAGAAATATTAAAGACTGAATAGTTCGTCTTGATTCCAGCGACTTTAAATTTAACAAAATACAACGAATATTATACGATGGTAAGCGTTCGATATTGAAAGATCGCAGAGCAAATTTTAGAAATTTTTTTTGAATTCGTTCAAGTCTAAGTTTATGAACAGTAAAGTAAGGATCTCATATAAGAGAAGCATATTCTAAACGAGATCTAACAAAGGATAGAAAAAGACATTTCAATGTATATGGATCTGAGAAATTCGCACAGTTTCGCTTTATGAAAGCATACACAGAATATGATTTAGATAGAATGATAGTCAAGTGTCTCACAAATGAAAAGCTAGATTCAAAACAAACACCAAGGTCAATAATTTCACTAAGACTAGTTAAATTAGCGTTATCAATATAAAAGGACGTAGCTAAAACATTTCTAATCTTAGCATAAGAAACATGAAAACATTTTTTAATATTTAAAAATAGGCGGTTTCGCTTGCACCAATCGAATAAAACATTTAAATCTTCTTGGAGCAAAGAAACTTCCGAGCTATTGCGAACAACATTGTAAATTTTAAGGTCATCCGCATATAATAAAAAATTAGAAAAAGAAAAACAGCAACTTATATCATTAATAAATAAAATGAAAAGAAGAGGTCCCAAAATGCTGCCCTTGGGGACACCAGATGTTGCTTTAAAAGATGCAGATTTAAAATAATCAACTTCAACAAAGCAGAGCCTGTCAGTTAAGTAATTTTGTATCCAATTTAAAAAGTTTGAATGAAAACCCAGTTTGGCAAGCTTCGCAACTAAAATACTGTGGGAAACTTTGTCAAACGCCTTAGAAAAGTCAGTGTAGATAGCTTCAACATGGCAACCATCAGCAAAAGATGACAAACAAAAGTGTGTAAAAACAGCTAAGTTAGAAGTAGTTGACCGCCCCTGGACAAACCCATGCTGTGATGGTGGTATAATAGATTTCGATGAAAATTCTAATTTAGATTTAACTATATATTCAAATAGTTTTGATGAATTTGAAAGTTTAGAGATCGGACGGTAGTTAGTAACATCATTTTTTCGACCAGACTTAAAGACAGGAGTGATTGATGCAATTTTCCATTTAGTAATAAAATCTCTCGACAGAAGAGATTTATTAAAAATAAGACACAAAGGTTTTATAACAGATACTGCACATTTCTTTAAGCAAAAAGCAGACAAACCGTCAATATCAGCCTTCATAGAACTTTTTAGACAGGATATGCCCTGTAAAACATCACGTTCATCAAGAGAAAGGTGCCCAAAATTAACACATGAATAAATTTTACTAAGAATTTCCTGGTCATTCCAGTTATGATCAATCAAATAATTAGACTTAAAAAAGTCTGCGAAAAGATTTAAAGATTCACAAATATTGTTAGAAACCTTATCATCCCAAAATAATGTTGTTGGAATGAACGACCTATTATTTTTAGACTGAACAAAACGCCAAAAAACTTTAGGGTTTGATTTGATGTTCTGCTCAACACTAAGAATATGCTGTTTGTATAAAAATTTATTTAAAAAATTAAATTCACGGGAGTAATGACAATATTTCACTCTGTGGTGATCATTGTTTGTGGTATTATATAATTTATAGAATTTATTTCTTAAATTCTTAAGCTTTTTTAAGCCCTTGGTATACCATGGAAGCTTATGAATTGGAGCTTATAACATGGAAGCTTTTTCTTTAAAACTGGAACATTCTTAAGCATTATTTCACACAACTTATTTATAAAAAATTCAAAGCAGAAATTGTATCTTTCTTGTCAAACACATTCATCCAGTCAACAGCTGCAATCAAGTTATTTAGGGTTTCAAAATTACACAAATTGAAGTTAAATTTTAAATCAGAATCGACAGCTCTATGTTCTATATAAAAAATAAATTCAACATTCAAAACAAGCGGAATATGATGCATATCCGAGGGCGTTATGGGAAAACCACATATATTTAAATCAAATTTTATATTACTGCTGACAAAGATAAGATCGAGTATTTTATTAAGCTTGTTAACAAAATAATTAATTTGAGACAAGTCAACACTCATCAACGAATCAACCAAATAAATTTCATTCGAATGATTGATATTACTAGGTGTTACAAAAATATCGTTTGACAAGAAAGACCATTTCACATTAGATAAGTTAAAATCGCCTAGAATACATAAGTGATCATTATTATTTAGATTTGATGCAAGCTCTACAATATTATTAACATGAGCACTATATAATTGATCACCACTATTAGGAGGAACATATGACACACAAATAAAAAGAGTACCAGAAGATCCGATTATAGCCACGCACAGCTGATCCAGCAATGTATCTCTATCCATTAAAATATGCAAAGACGACTGAAAATGACGCTTAACAGCAATGTGGACGCCTCCACCATGGTGAAAACCAGTTCTCGAGGCATCTCTATCTTTTCGATATACAATGTAATTATTAGGATCAAAAAATTCTTCATCTCTAAAAGCATTGTTAAGCCAGGTTTCGACGAAAACGTAAACATCATTATTGTTTGCAGTTGTGGCAGTAAAAACAGCATCACCTTTAGTCCTCATTCCAGAAATATTTTGAAAATATATATTAATGGAGCAAAAATTTTCATAATTTCGAGCATCTGGAACTGTATGAAAGAGACGTGGAACATCTGAAGCAATTAAATCTGCAGGTTTGGAGCAGCTGGCCTTGAAAATGATCGAAAAGGGCGGACCTCAATATTAGCTTGCCAAAATGTTGGTTTAAAAAGCATATCATAACGATCGGCAACTATGCCCAGCTTAAAATTGACAAATTTTAAATCAATCAAGGGGACATCTTTTTTAACAAGCTTAAAGCATTCGACATCTTCCTTGTCAACTCCAGTATATTTTTGCACATATGTGATAATATTATCTTCACTCACTATCGGTTTAAATAAAGATAAGTGCACATATTTCATCGATTCAAAAACATCCAAATCAGTATCTGCATTATTACCAACAACAAC
Organism: Pherbina coryleti; assembly: GCA_943735915.1. Classification (NCBI taxonomy): domain Eukaryota; kingdom Metazoa; phylum Arthropoda; class Insecta; order Diptera; family Sciomyzidae; genus Pherbina; species Pherbina coryleti. The sequence continues at coordinate 97,156,923 of OX030951.1, read as the reverse complement.
AGCACGAGAGCGTTTTTTCTTTATATTGTTTTGCTCATCACTTCGCATGTTATTATTAGACATGTTAGTCGGCAAGATTATTGGAGCAGGTGTCAAGCCAGCAGCAAAGGAAAGAGTGCAATTATCAGAGAGCGATTGATCAGCAGAGCAAATATTCGCGTATGTGGGCACAGACAATGCAGAAGAAGAAATAGCATGATAAGAAGAGCACATAGCATAAATCAAAGCATTAGATTTATCGTTTGTAAGCGAAAAATCTTGTGTAGGCGGAATAGCGGACGCAAGAGCACTAACAGCAGAGAGCACTGGAACATCAGCATCAGCCGAAACAGAAACCTGTTTTGGCAACGCAACAAAATCATTTGCAGGCACAGCAGCAGGTGCAGGAGCATCAACAGTAGAGAGCACCGGAACAACATCAGCAGCAGACAGAAACTAGAGCAGGAACTTCAACAGTCACAGCAACAGATGAAGACCCAGCAGAGGGAGCAGGAACACATGCAGGTTTACGCGGACGAAAGCGAGAAAGGGCATCACTTGAAGACGGTGATAACTTTCGCGGGCGTTGACGCGGCGCATCAAGAGACTCGGCCGAATGAGAGTTAATTGCGGCACTAGTTGGAAGGTCGATGACCTTATTTCGTGAGAAGTCTAAGAACATTCTCTTTAAGCTATTAACTTCGTTGGTCATGAGACCAATAGCAGATACAATGTTATTTTGTATTACAAGACACTTGTCACAAAGATACACGAGGTTTGAATTTGAGTTAAAAATTTTAAATTGCTCATCATCAAAGTTACCACATTGTTTATGAAAAATACCATTACATGACATGCAATTCACAGGCAAATCACTAGCTCTAGCTAAAGACTTCAAGCACTTTAAACACTGCATATCAGGAGAAACACGTCTAGTTGTTATCACGATCGGAACCGACGAATTATTTTGACCGATATTTGGGACAGATACGATGAAAGAAACGAAATATGTAAGCGATAACTCTTATCGCTTTTGGAAGTTCAGAAAACCGTTCTAGAATATCTTCGTAATGTTGAAAATATGTGAAAAATACTTTTACAGATTTTTTCTCTAAGTTAGTATCAATATCATGCTTAGTGCAAACATGGCCACTGTGATTGGGAAAACTTGAACCAATCTGGTCCATTCCACCACAAGGTGTTTTCAATAATATCTTGCGGTGGGAGACCGCGACTTGCCAAATCTGCCGGATTACTTTTAGTGTCGACATGAAACCAATTTGACTGTCCAACACTTTGAACGATTTTTGATACACGATTGGCCACAAATGTGGACCACTGGCAAGGTGGCTTTCGCAGCCAAGCTATCACGATAGTGGAATCGGTCCAGAAAAATAATTCTTGTGCATTGATGTCTAAATGAGGTATTAAAGCGTCAATCATATATGCTAATAAGACAGCTCCACACAGTTCAAGTCGTGGAATAGAGAGAGTTTTTATTGGCGCGACTCTTGTTTTTGCAGCAAGTAAATGGAGGGATACAGAATGTTCATGACTAACTCTTGCATAAAGTGTCGCTGCATAAGCGTTTTCGGAGGCGTCACAAAATGCTTGGAATTGAGTTTTGTATTTTGGTGAATATCTTATCCACCTTGGAATATGGATTTCATTAATGTGTGGGTAATTGGAAATAAAGGTTTGCCACTTCTTAAGACAATTGGAGAGTAAATCGTCATCCCAATCTATTTTTCCAGCCATATCTCTTGCATAAGTATTTTGGCTACAACGATGCATGGAGCAAGCCAGTCAGAAGGGTCAAATAACTTTGCGATCTGAGAAAGAACTTCCCGTTTGGTAACATTTCTTTTTATAGGTAGAACTTGCGCTGAAAAGAAGAAGGAATCTGAGCTTGCCTTCCACCGAACTCCAAGTGTTTTTGCAGTACTGCACTCTTCAAACCGTTAAAAGTCCAGATTAAGAAGATGTTCTAAAGGAATTCCTTTAAGAACAGATTTGGAATTGAATGTCCACTTTTTTAAAGAAAATCCAGCTAAAGCGGAAATCAGCTCGTCACGCGATTTCAAAGCGGTATTAATGTCATGAGCTCCAGCGAGCACATCATCAACGTACATATTATTTCTAAGAATTTTACTTGCAAGTGGATATGTTTTCTCGACATCCTTTGCTAGTTGTTGAAGTGTACCGATGACTAAAAATGGAGCACAATTAACTCACGTTACCGTTTTGAGTTCAAAATCGCATATCATTTTATTGGGGCTTCTCGGAAAACAATGCGTTGGAAATGACAATGACTAGGGTCAACAAGAATTTGACGATACATTTTTTGTAAATCGCTGTTGAAAACATATTGATAGGAACGCCATTTGAGTAACAGTAAGTTTAGATCGGTTCGAAGCACAGGCCCAGTGTGTAAAACATCATTAAGGCTTATACCATTGGATGATGGATTAGAAGCGTTGAATACAACGCGTACTTTTGTAGTGGAACTGTCTGAGGTTTAATGACAGCATTATGAGGCAAATAATAATGGCTTGAAGCATATTCCTCTTTTTCTTTTGGAACTACATGCATATGACCAAGGTCAAGATATTCGTGTACAACGTCATCATATTGGGTTTTAAAGGAAGGATTTTTTAATAGTCTAGCTTCATTTCGTAAAAATTGCCCATGTGCAATTGATCTTGAATGACCTAGCTGGAGTGTCTCTGGATACTCTTCTTTGAATGGTAATTGAACAACATAACGGCCATCACTGTTTCGTTTTGTTGTTCGAACATATAATTCTTCACAAAAGCGATCAGCTTGGTTAAATTGTTTTTGTGGAAGATCCTCCACCTCCTAAAATCGAGAAATAGCCTTGTTTAGTGACACTTCATTGAAGTATGATACAGACGTTGAGAATGAAGAAATAGATGTATGGGATACAGGTCCAGTCAATATCCAGCCAAATATAGTTTCCTGCCCCAATAAGCTGCCACAAAATAGAATGAATGGAAGAAGATTAGCGCCAATCAGTAAATCAACCTGAGAGCTTTAAAAGAATTGTGAGTCTGCGAGTTGTATGTCAGGAAGATTGTTTAAGATTGAGGGATCTATAGGACAAGTTGGAAGATATCCTGTGAGTTGCGGAAGAGTTAAAGCGTTAACTTCAATATGAATTGCAGTGTTAATTGGTGAGCTTAAGATAAATGAACATATCTTGTCAACTCTGGCAGAAGTAGTGTTGTTTAGGCCGGAAATCTGGGCTTGTATTGAAGAAGATGAAAGTTTAAGTAATACTGAATATTCCGAGATACTGCCATCACTAAACTCTGCCTCGAACTGAATTAGATTGTCTGAAAGACGAATAAAGGTGTCCAATGCACTCATCGTGAAAAAGTTCATTGGTATTTTCAATTCAAAGAAAGCCAACAAGAACCAAACTACGGAATTTTTAATCGATTGAAAAATCAATGTTGGAAAAATTCCGATTGCTAACCAAATTTGAGATTCAAAATAAATCCGTAACACGAATTTGTCGATTAGAAAACAAAACTGAGAAAATCGATAACAAAAGTCGAAATGTCGGGAAATTAAATGTATGTATAAGTATGTAGATTATTTTATTTTATTGATTTAAAATAAACATTTGAATTTTGTTGTGCAAAATATTATTTAGGAGATAATCGATTTTCGATTACATAGATTGGATATGCACTGTTATTCAAAAGAAAAATATGCAGAAGTCGATCACAAATTAATCGAAATAAAAAACTGAAGGAAAGATTTTGTTTTGAGTAAAAAAAATGTTAAGATTTCAAAAAACTAAAATTTGTTTGAATATTCGAAAGCAGATAAGATTTGAACTATCAATCGAAACATTGGATAAAACGATAAAAGACAATAGTGAACGTTTAATGATAAGTTTGAATTCGAAAAAAAAACTGCAATAGATGATATTGATTTTGGAAAATATCGATGAAACTCTGTCGATCGTCTTAAACGAAATTTATTTTAATCTTAACTGCAAATATTAGTTTTGAAAAAATGCGTTTAATTTGCACCGAAATATTCACCAAACAAATCGATATTATTAAAATATTTCGATATTAACAATTAATATTAAATGGAAAATATCGATAAGCAAAACAAATTTTCAGCCAAATACTCACTAGAATAATCGATAAATGAAACCGATTGGATATCAGCAGCAAAAATTATGTGCTTAAATATTTTGAATTTTCTAAGTCACAATGTCTTCGAAAAAATTCAATATTAAATAAAAAAACACATGAATGAGTTCGATAGTTTCTATTAGTTTACTTATGATTATGAGGCCTTTTTATATTTGGTGTTCAAAAGTATTTGGAAAAAAAGAAAGTATTTTCTCACGAAGTTAATAATAAATGTGGATTTGTGTATGTGTGTATGTATTGTTTTGATTTATATAGAAATATTTGTACTCACATCTTTATTTTATTAGCTCAGATTTACTTTTTTCTTTTTATATGCACTATAAATCGGAAATTGATAATTAAAAATTTAAGCAATTTTTGAGGTCTCGATGACCACTGTCGTAACGAGTTCAATGGCTGAGCACTAGGCTGTAATAAAATCAGCTGTTCAGAATGTGAACAACTTTTTTTGTTTGTCTACTGTTATTAGCATGTAAAACGCCACGTTAACAGAAAACATCACTGTTAACTAACAGTGTTTGAGCGATTAACTTTAGACCGGTTGTGTTTCTAGCTACACACGACGCAATTTCGAACATTGATCGATCAGTAGTATATACCTGAATTGCGATCACTCTCACACTTTTGAAACGCACTATGTAGGTTTGAATGTATGCCGTATATACTTTTAATAACTTCGTTTTTAGGTTATTTTTAAGAATTACTTCAAGAAAAATTATGTTTATTAATTTTAACACTTTTTGTTTGTTTTTTTTTTATGATCTTTTTGATCACATTATTAAAATCGAGTAATTTGATCGCGCTTTTTTGACGGAATTCGTGGGATTTAAAACACCTTTTTTTTCAATAGAGACCGAAGTTTCTTAGGATCGCAAAGCACAGTACATACTAATGAATAAGAAAAATATGCAAACACACCTGATTCCAATTGATGCTTGGTAATGATGATAATGGTAAAAATGCTTGAGGTGAGTAACTCCTCCTTTGGATGATTTTGTATATATATATATTGATTGATTGTTGAATCTTGATGGAAGTTAACCGTAGACTTTTCAGATTTGTATGAATCTTCTGCTTAAAAAAAATCTGGCTCGAATAGGACCATGTAGAAATGAGAAATTTTTCCAGTGTATGGAAGCAGTCGATTTAATACGAAGATATGTATTACTGAAATCAATTTAATTTGAGTTTATAATCATGTAGAAAGAAAGAAAAGTCAAGGTTTAAGAGCTAATGATCAGGTTTATTGGAATTCAATATATATATTATACAACTTACTCTAACTGGGGTTGCTCCAAAAGTGAACGAGAAAATTATGGTATACTTAAAGGAAGTTAAAACATTGAGTCTTTGACATTTCAAAGCGACAGGAAATGTACAATTGAAGCTTACGTAGATGAGCGTGAAGCGCCATCTAGTTGTTATAATAAAAAGATAAATAATGATCGTAAACCTCTAATGAGTAATTTTCACTTAAACAATATTATAATTGCAAAATTGATGTACTAAAAGAGACCTGTAGTCTCAATGCACAATTGTATTCACAAATAAATAAATATAAATAAATAAATAAATTTAAAACATAAAACCGCTGGTAGCACTATCTAAAAAATTAAAAAAAAAAATTTTTTTTAATTTTGGTTTTCATATTTTGATATAATCATCCCATTTGTGAACGGGCTCGGTTGATTTTCAAAAAAATGTTTTTTTTTATCACTCTAATGCTACATTAAATCCAGTTTTAACAACACCTAATCTAAATGTTAATGACATGCTAAAATTTCTCAAAAGCTCATCATGGTATAAAGAACAAAACATACAAAAACTACATTTAAGGCTCTTCCTAAGACACAATTCCGACCATTCATTATCTAGAATGGGTTTAGTTAAATTTACACGAATTCGTCTAGGCCACACAAAGCTGACCCACCTCCATCTCATGGACCCCAACACATCAAACATATGTCCAGTTTGCAACTCTGTTCCAGTTTACATAAAACACGTCATAGCTGATTTTCACGTCCTCAGTGCAAATAGAAACCACACTTTTCTTAACACTGATCCTATCCAATGCATTTCCAATCCCACAAACGACAATATTCAAAAATAATTTCATTCCCAAAAATATCTAAATTATACAACGAAATCTAACCAACATTTTTGTACAATATGAACATCATAGTAATAGTTTTAAACGTATTTATGTAACATTATATGTATAATGTATTTATATACACTCATATTTATGTATGTTAAGTGTAATTGAGTAGTTATTTTACATCCCAAGTAGTAGCTGAAGGCCATAGTAGCTATAGCTTTCTTAACTAGGTTTATAATTTTAATTATAAGCTTCAGTTTGTAATAAATAAATATGTGAATAAATAAATAAAAAACCATTTGTTTTATTTTATAAATATAGTTTTTATTAAAGTATACTTAACAAATTTGATGTTACCTAAGCATAGGCGAGGGCGGGGCCTGAGGGCGGAGGTCTAACCCTCTCTCCGATGAATCATATCCCTATGATGATTTAAACAGTCGCTTTGAGCAGTGTTGCCAGATAGAATGAGCTTCTTTCCCCTAAATCTGAAAAAATTTGCTGGATTCTCCCATAAAAATTAAAAAAAACCCCCTACAATTTTTTTGAGTTAGTTAAATTTATTGAATACTTGGTTTAATTGATGTAAATAAATACAATATCAAAATAAATTTTTGGACTAAAAAACAATCACATTAGTTTTTTTGTACATAGTAATTCATTGAGGAACTTAAAAACACAAACTCAAGTAATAAAGAAATTACATATTTTGAATTTCATTAAGATCGCTTCAATTAAGAGCTGTTATCGCCATAACAGACAGACAGACACACAATCCGACAGACGGAAACATGGCATAAGGCGCGAGAAAACAAAAATATATCTTACTAATTTTAAGTACCTTTGTAAATTAACACAAACATCTTTTAGTTCTATAATAGAATTTGTCTTGAAAATTAGTGCGTTTTGAGGAAAACTTGTTTTTAAGCTTTTTTTAAATGAAGTGTTTTATCTTATGCGCAACTTTGCGCAGCCAATTTTTTAAGAAACATAAGGTAGATATTCTATATTTTATGAAAGTATAATTGTTCGATTGTAATTAGGTTGAACTATTTAGATTTTTTTCTACTAATTTTTAGTAAAATAAAAACTGCTTAATAAATTAAGAGACATACTTCCACGTTTTTTCTAATTTTTGTTTTTTAACATTTTTTTTTCGTTTGTTACAAAATCAATGGTATTTATGTCATTAAAAAATAAAAAAAAAACAAATTTAAATATATGTTTTCTCGTCGTCAGAATTTAAAACAGTCTCACGTTTCACACATATTCTGGTGCTATTTCGCTCATTTGACAAACAATCAGCTGCGAAGCAGCATTGTTTCGATGGCACACAATTGTTTTAACTCACTTTGACAAAAAAAACCTTGTAAGAGCTAAAACCAAATGAAAAATATAACATAAAAGGGTGCATCAAATAAAAAAAAAATAAAGTTCATAGTTGATGTTGTCACTTCTTTTAGAAACCCCTAAAAATTCTCAAAAAACACTAACAGAAAATTTAGAAAAAAAAATGAAATCTCTTAAAGTTTTCCCCCAAAGATTTTTGACCCCTAAATTTTCTTCTAAACCGAAAAAAACCCCTAAATCTAGGGGAAAATCCCCTAATCTGGGAACACTGGCTTTGAGATTGGGGCAGTATGGCGTTCTTTTCGCTCTAAGACATAGTCTTTTCTTAAACTTGCTGTTTCACACTCACTTAGCAGCTACGTTCTCACTGTTCTAGAACATTCTGTGGTTAAAGCATCTTAAACATTCTAGAATGATCTAAATCAAACAATGTGTAAAGAATCACAGTTATAGAGTAAAAAAGTACAACAACAACAAGAATAGCTACATGCATGTGTCACCTTCATATCACCTACACTCTAAGTTCAACCTGTGTGATTTTAATGGCATCATTTTATAAATCACCGTGATGAAACGCAACGCTAACGCGGCGCATCACTTGGATTAAAAATTTGCATTTTATTAATCACTACGTTATTGCGTTAGCTATGTTACGTTACCACGGTGAACTGTCAGTCAATAACAGTATAGGGTTGTCACATGTAAAATAAAACTAGCATCATTATTGCAAATATTTGAAATATTTAAGATTCACCAAATGCTGACTTGTTGGCAACCATATCAGCTGTTCTTTTCAGCCATCATTAAATTGAAATTGCAATATAAACGCCAAACACTGGCGTACACATTTGCTACCTGCGGTAGTGTTTTTATTTCTTTTAGCAACATTTCAAACTGTTGGTTGGTTGTTGCTGTCTTTAACCTATATTCAAACGATATATGTAAACATTTAAGAATATATGAGTGAAACAAACAGTTATTACCCTTTCAATGCCAACTTATTCGTTCTAACGGCAGCTCAAGAGCAAGTGATGAAAGTGACAGTTCAAGTGAACGAATTTCAAGTGCTGCGTTTTATAAAATGCGAACTTTGTACTGTTTTCACTACGCTATCGCGTTACTCAACGCTGAAGATCACGGCGTGCAGCGTTGCGTTTTATAAATTGCGAATTTCAACAACGCAGCGTGAAGTGATGTGCAGGGATTTATAAAATGATGCTATAAATGTTTTTAGCTAGCTGCAAAATGTAAATCAGACTACTGCTATAGAACCCTCAATAGATAGGATATGAATTTGAATTGATATTGTTTTTAATTCGCATCGGGAATGCATATCGGGATATTAATTAGCATTTAATTATATCAACATTTTCCAGAATTTTTTTCATTTTTAGCATTCAGTTCTGGAAGCTCCTAGAACATTGTAGTTCTTATCAATGCCTTGACCTTGCACTTGGCCAGGATATTTTGAATGTTTTTAAACTTTTGTTACTACGCGTTCAAAAGCATATTGGTGTCGGCTTCTAAAATTTTCTCGAAGTTTCTGCATCTCGAATCTTCTAGAAGCTACTTGACTTTTTCTGTTTACGGTGTATTTCGTTTACTTAAAATAAAAGTCAGCGGTGGAGATTTTACTGGGCGTTAGTCACTTGGTCGGTAGTTATTTAGAGGGGACTTGTAACCCAGATGTCGCCCAACTGACGAATATATGCAGGGTGGGCCAAATATAGTTTTTTTTTAAATCCAATGCATCGTGGATGCATCGGATTCTCGACAATAACGTGCGGGTTTTCCGAGGCCCAGATGCGGCAATTTTATTTGTTAACGTAGCCGCCGAGATGAAAATGCGCATTGTCAGAAAAGATGATTTATCGCCCAAATCAAACACAGCACTCACTTTGGAAATAAGTTTCACTTTGGAAATAATTTCCCAACGTTGTTCAAGCGTAAAACGACTCATTTCTTTCCACGGAGGTATGATACAGACTTTATGTCAAGATTTCGAGCGGGAAACAAGAAAAATGTCAAAATAACCTATGATTTAAAAATAAATCAATAGATGGCCCACCCTGTATGTACTAGAGCTCTCGATTTTAGACATATCGGTGCCACGACATGAAATTTCAACATTGCATAGGTCACAAGTTGAGTTTCATCTTATTCTTGTGGCGCAATGTTAAACCCAACTCTTTTGACTTCTTGACACAAAAAAAAAATCAACGAAAAGTTTAAATAATTTGTCACCAGCTTAAAATATACTGACACTTTTCGCGTTTTGAAAGCGAACAAATTTGAGGTTTACTTCACAAAAGTGTGAAAGACTTACTTCACAAATCAAAAAGAAAATTTTTAAAATTCTGAACTACCCGGGTAGCTCGAAACTACATTGATTATAATCAAATTACCCAGGTAACGCCCCAATACCCGGGCTTTCGAGCTAACCGGGCTTTTTTCGGGTTTCGAGTGTCCGGGAACCCAGATACTCGAACAAAGTTCGAAAAAACTCGAGAGCTCTAGTATATACTTATATATACGCCTATGTTTCAAATGGTTATCATCCAATACACAAACTACATATACAATTAAATACTTATCACTCGCCCCCACCTAAGCTGCACGTAATACACAAACCATATACTAAGCACCATCATGACAAATTTGCAAACATTTTTTTAAACCCTTCAACGTTCACCGTGCCTAAATTGCTTCAACTTTGCTTTAATATAAATGTAGATTTTCACAGCGTAAGTCTTATCAGTGGCGTCCGTGGCGTAGTTGGTTAAAGTGCGTGGCCGCTATGTCAACGAACTTTGGAGACCCAGGTTCGAATCTTATATGTGGCGTCCGTGGCGTAGTTGGTTAAAGTGCGTGGCCGCTATGTCAACGAACTTTGGAGACCCAGGTTCGAACCCCAGCAGCGACAGAAAATTATTTGAATTAAAATAATTTTTCTGTACGGCCGCCACCTCTCTGCAGACAATGGCAAAGCTCAGAGAGTAATCAAAATGCCATGTAAAGCTTCTTGAGAACGAGAACATTCCGTTCAGCGCCGAGGAGTCGGCGATGATTTTAGGGGTTATTTTATTTATGATTTTAGGGGTTATTTTCAATTTTTGATTTTCAGCGCTCTCATTCGTTTGTCGGCATTGAAGATGCAAACACCTTAAAAAATAATAGAACGAAGCTGCAATTAATTTGAACAAGAATGGCGATGACGAAAGAAAATTTTAACGAAACGTGGAAAAAAGCCTAAACGGAATATTTGATAAAACTTTATGAACAAAATCCTGTTTTGTATGACTGCAGACATGCTGATTTTGTTAAAACAAATAAAAAAGAATTAGTTTTGAAACAAATAATAGCAGAAATGCAGCGTGTTAAGCCAGGCGTTACTGCTAAAAGCTGCAAAAATAAAATCAAAACATTAAAAAATCAAATGTCCGCGCACATTTGATTTGAAAACTCGCGCAGTTCAGAAAACTTACAAAACTAATACAACCAAACACAGTTCATGTATACAAGAAAAATTTGGTTTCACATAGACTGATCACTACAGTGTATTTTTGAACGACTGACTGCTCACGCAGACTGAGCACTACAGTGTATTTTGGGCCATTGTTATCAGGTATTCGAGGGTTTAGAAAAAGACAAGCAATGCAAACACTGATAAGAACTCGCTGGACTACTACCGATAATGTAGTGTGTTTCGTTTTTTTTTAAATAAATAACATGATCGACTTTTTTGCAAAGCCACACAGTAAACTTACCGATTTTTGCAGTTTTTATCAAAGTCGCACACTAAACTGACTGAATTTCGCAGTTTTTAGCAAAAACGCACACTAACACCACTAAATGGCGCAACAAGCTAAAAACCCAAGACACACTAAACTTTCCGTTTTTTTTAGTTTTTATCAAAGACACACACTAAACTTACCGATTTTCGCAGTTAGCAAAAACGAACACCAACACAGCCAGAAGGCGCACCAAGCGTCAAACCCAAGACACAAACCAGGGGCCTGGGTGACATCATCAGCTCCTGCTACTGGTCCAGAACCCCCACATCCTACCTACTGCCAAGATATTTTTTTGTTTTGTTTGTGCCGCAGTGCATTAATTCATTTGCGAAATAATGCAGGTATTAGATTTCACATGAATCCTTTGTCTCTGTCAAGACCACCATGTTCTTGAACTTGCTGCACTGAGTGCTGAAGTTGTTTTTCTTTAATTTTTTTAATTTAAATTTTCTTATTGGCTAAAACTTATTGGCTTGTGGTGTCCGTGGCGTAGTTGGTTAAAGTGCGTGGCCGCTATGTCAACGAACCTGGAGACCCAGGTTCGAACCCCAGCAGCGACAGAAAATTATTTGAATTAAAACGATTTTTCTGTACGGCCGCCACCTCTCTGCAGACAATGGCAAAGCTCAGAGAGTAATAAAAATGCCATGTAAAGCTTCTTGAGAATAAGAACATTTCGTTCATCGCCGTTCGGAGTCGGCGTTTAGCCTGTAGGTCCATTTCTCGGTCAATTGTGTACAAACTTAATAACACGCACAACACAATTGATCATAAGAAGCTAAAATTACCAGTTATTTATTTTTTTTGTTTTTATTGGCTAAAACAAATTTTGTCAATTCCGCCAAAATTTAATTGTTCACCAATAGAATTTATTGATAAAATAAATGTTTGGAGTTTTGATGGATACGGGGAAAAGTTAGTTTTAAGAAATGTACTGGTAGATTTATTTTATAAGCTAATGATTTTTAACCCTCACGGCTTCCTTAAATTTTTATACAAAACAGTTCCATTGTATGCGTACGCATACACAAAGAAAATCAACAGAAAACAAAAAACAAAAAAACAAAGATTAAGTTTTTTTGATTGTTTTCATATGAAAACTTTATTTTCGAACAAAGCAAAATAAAACCAATTCAGAAATAAAGTAAATCCATTAATTATACATACAAAGTAAAGCGTCTATCACATTATATAAAGCCTTTGAAATATCACATAATTGTGTACTAGAGTGTCCCTTATTTTGCGATTTTTGGAAATGTCAAGGGGCTGAAAGGTTTTTTTTTATGACAACGTTTACCCGTGCCAATCGGATCCGAAAGTTTCGAAAAAATGTCCATATTAGACCATATTTGCACAAATTAAAAAAAAATATTTTCTCTGCTTTTAATTAAACTCAAATGTTTGCATGTTTTGGAACACATATATAAGAAATATGATATCTACAAAGTTTTTTTAGGGTGGGCGTGGCTACCGCCCCTGCTGCATCGATATTTCTCCCGCAGCCTTTTCCCACTTTTTTATGAGATTAGTGCAATTTAGGTATTAAAATCAACAATAAATAAATACATTTTTATTATGCTAAAAGAATTATTACGTTTCACTAAATTCACATAATGCATTTACAAAAATTAACAATAAATTAAAAAAACTAGTATTTTACACTGCGGCGGGCGCGCAACAAGCTAATACCTACAAGAAGTCTTATTGCGACTTTTCAACCGAAATCATAGTTTTTTTTTTTTGTATAAATAAAAAATATCAAAAACCAAAAATGTATGCCCCCTGGAGGGTTAAATCATGATGACAAATACAAATTAATTATAAGTCTTTTATAAGAGTATTTTTTTGACAGTTCGAGAATATTTTTCGAGTATTTGGGGCCACAATAAGTAGGTTTTGTAGCTGCTCTTCTGATTTTGTGAGCTCGAGAAATTCTTGAGCAAGTTGTACCCAACGCTCCGCAACATCATTATGTAAATACCTAAATTGCAGTAATTTCATGAAAAAGTTGGAAAAGGCTGCGGGAGAAATTTCGATGCAGCAGGGGCGGTAGCCACGCCGGTAAAAGTTGTCGTAAAAAAAAATTTTTTTTGGTTTCGTTCTTAGAATATAAAAACGCATAAAAAACCTTTCAGCCCCTTGACATTTCCAAAAATCGCAAAATAAGGGACACTCTATTGTGTATCAAGAATTTTACGATTATTTCCTAGCGCAATTGAAACAAATGCTAAATCTATGTTGCGCACATATATATCCTTCGCATTTTTTACACCGTTTGTTTGTTATTTGAAATAAATATTTGTTTTTGTCAAATATTTAAAAAAAAAATACATATTCTTTAGCTCATCCCAGCGGGAAAAAGAGCGCTTCCAAAGGCATCTTGCAGCGCTGCTGTGGTAACAGCAAGCGCTTGCATCCTCCTTGCCAAACGTGCTTCTTTTAACACTGTCATGTCCTAGGAATGAAGCAGTTCGAAGTTGATTTCGAAAAATAGAGGGAGAGAGAGAGTGGATTATATTGAGAGGTGGAGTGAGCGGGGGATGCCCATATTGTGTAATGGAATGGATGAAAGCTGTGCATAAGGAGCGAGAGGTAGAGCAATGAGTGAACTACGCTCTATCTCCACTTTTTTCAACTCATCAATAATTTTTTTTGTCTATCCTCAAAGCACACTGCAGAGTTAACTAGAAAAATAGCCAGCATTTGAACAATTGCGTGCTTACTCGTTTTTTTTTTTTTTTTTGTTTAAGCTATTACCGCTTAGCGTGCCATATCACTTCTAACTTTGAAAACTGAATCGCAACTAAACAACAAATAGGTATGCACTAAACAACAATGGAGAAAAGTTCAAAACGTTGTCTCTGTGCTTGCTTGCTTCGAGAGAAACGCAAAGAAAATAAATATTCGAAGAGTGTGCTTCTTTCCTGCTGGACCAGCAACAGTGATGAAGCGCTTCGATCGTGATTCTATAGGAGCTGCTGCCATTTCGGACCGCTGGGATGTTACAGTATTTCCTGGCAAGAAAATTAGTGTATGCGTGCGCATACACAAGAACCAATACGCAACTTTTCATGTCCAGAACAACTGAACTGTCAAATATTTATTTTGATTATTTCAATATGTTAACCTTCCCTAAATTAGATATTTTACCAATTTTCATTGTAATCCATCGAAGCATATATGACCTATCACCAACTAAAGTTGCACGTTGTATGCGCGCGCATACAAGGAACCCGTGAGGGTTAAATAATAAAACCAGATTCTAAATCAAACTAAAAACGGCAATTAGCCGCTGTTTTATTTAACTTAACAAACCAAAAGCGGCATTTAGCTATCCTTATTTATGCGTGGTACGCTCTAAATACCAAAAGTTAATTTCAGCAGTCGAAAATAATCTTTACACCAAATTTATATTTTTAGAATAATACAATAAAAACACCGCTTCACCACAATATCATATTTATACAAAACTACTCCGCATTTAGATGAATTCTCCTGAATTCTTTTATTAAGTTTTGCTCTTATGTACTGGGTGCATCATCTTCGATGTTGAAATGAAAATATTGAATAATTTAAGAGGACTATCTCATGAATTATCTTCAAAAACTCAGTTTTTTTGAAATATTTCGATTCCTTTTACATTAAAAAATTAATAAATTACCAAATTATATAAAGAAATCCTCACTAGAAAACAAAAAAACTTATAGTTATTTTTGGAACGACGTCCGCGCATGAATAGTGATTGTGATTAAAAAACTTTAAACGAGTTTTTTTCGAAACTACCAACTGGTAAGACATTTTACTGCGAATCTACTTAACCGATTTTAACAAACCAACAAATTTTTGATTATATTATTATTTCAGAATTATTCATATAAAAGCATCAAAATATTATGAAGAATGTATTTTAAAGGCTCAGTGTCTAGTTTTGAGTCTTACTAATAGAATCCATTTTGAATTTTACGGAAATTTGTTACAAGAGATCCACAAAGTGTCCTACTGTCTAAAACAGACTTTATGCATGACGCCCTCTACAGCAGTCAAGAAGAATTAAAATCGAAAAAAAATTTTTTATATACTTATATTTAATAATGCCCAAAAGGAATATTTTTAATAAATGTAATAGTTTGTTTTAAAAAATTTTAAACAATTGTCTTTTTTTCAAAAATTCATTGAAAGTCCCCTTAAAAAACCAATTTCCATATATGCGATATTTTTAGTTAATTTGCTTCTTTACAATTTATTTGGACTATTTTTTTAATACAACATCTTTCAAGTTATTAAAAATAAAATGATTTACTGACCTAAAAAGGAACCCTTTATAGTTTCACTTCAAACAGTAGAAAGGTGTAAAGTTGTATGACTATGTTTTTATTGCTATAATATGCTTCAGCTTCAACAATCCAAATGTTTAATGTTGAAATAAGATCTTTGAAGAATCACTGTAATTAAAAAAAGGAGACCACCCACAAAAAAGCAAAAATCTAAAATATTTGCCTCAATTTTCAATTTTAATATTTTACTCATTTAATGTTTTAATTTCGTTATCAGGTTTGTAATCCTGAAAGCAGTCATTCGGAAGGATTTAATACAAACACTGCCATTACCAAGAAGACTTTTAGATTATATTAATTATAAACACTGCTATTCCGAACAAGTAGAAAGTGATTGTTCGCATTCTCAGGTAAAAATATTAACAAGGACACTTATTTAAATACCATTAACTTACAGATGTTTTTTTTTAGATGATTGGTGATGCATCGAATAAAAAAATCTAAATAAATTGGATTAAACTATACGTATTAACAATATCATCACAATGTATACTTTAAACATTGTTTTAAAAGTCAATGCTTGTGAGAAATTAAATCAATATTTATTATACAAATGTAAATTTATTTGGTGCTATACACAATGTATGAATATATCTTAAAATCAAAATAAACAACATTTGATAGAAATCGTCAAAAAATAAGACCAATACGAGTATATACCATTTCGTCAACGCGTTTGAGTGTGTTTGGTCGTCCAAAGGCTTTACGGCAAGAGATCCTGATTTAAAGTTTCAGCTAGAAATTCTGCATCATTACTTTTGTCTTCTTAGGTTCAAATAAAAGATTTACGATGTCATCCATTATTTGACTCAAAGTGGACTTTGAACACTTTTTCGATATTAGGCTGTTTCGCGGTTAATCGTAGGGAATATTGTTTTAGTTGTAGACATTGAATTATAGAAAAAAATGCTCTAAATCGTAAAAATATCATTTTTACCATTTGACACCTTTTTGGTCAATAACTCGGCTACACATCCACAAATATGTTTTTTTATTTTTATACCCCTACGTTTAAAAAACGTAAACGGGGTATATTAGTTTTGTCACTCCGTTTGTAACGCCCATAAGGAGGCGTGGTAGGTATAGAAAAATATATATATTCTTGATCAGTATCACCACCCGAGGCGATTTAGCCATGTCCGTCTGTCCGTCTGTCTGTCTGTGATCACGATTACAGCCGTAATTTTCAAGCTATCATCACGAAATACGATATTTAAGCTTTTATCTAAAAAATACAGGTCAAGTTCGAAAATGAGCCAAATCGGATCATAACCACGCCTACCTCCCATACAAAGTGACCATCAAAACGGTAAAATCTCTTAGAATTCCACAAAAATTAATATATGAAATTTTGCATATGAGCTTTGATAATTAATATACACTCTGAGTATGAAATTCAACCAAATCGGATGAAAACCACGCCTACCTCCCATACAAAGTGGCTTTATCAAAAAACAAAAGAGAATATTTTCTGTTAAAACTATGACGAAAACGTTTTTACAAACAAACATTTTATTTACTGCTTAAGACTTTGAATATACTTTGGTTCGGACGTGGGGGTATTTTAACTTCGACCCAGTCGAAGATAATTTTTTACTAGTTCACTTTATTTCTATTCAAACAAACATTTTCAATTCATTTTATAGCTATTTAGTAGAGTGTCCCTTATTTTGCGATTTTTGGAAATGTCAAGGGGCTGAAAGGTTTTTTTATGCGTTTTTATATTCTAAGAACGAAACTAAAAAAATTTTTTTTTTACGACAACGTTTACCCGTGCCAATCGGGCCCGAAAGTTTCAAAAAATGCCCATATTAGACCATATTTGCAGAAATTAAAAAAAAAATCTTTTCTCTGCTTTTTATAAATGTTTTACATTTTTCGGAACGCATACATAAGAAATATGATATCTACAAAGTTTTTTTATGGTGGGCGTGGTTACCGCCCCTGCTGCGTCGAAATTTCTCCCGCAGCCTTTTCCCACTTTTTCATGAAATTAGTGCAATTTAGGTATTAATATCAACAATAAATAAATACATTTTTATTATGCTAAAAGTATGATTACATTTCATTAAATTCACATTATGTACTTACAAAAATTAACAATAAATTAAAAAACTAGTATTTTAACCTGTGGCGGGCGCGCAACAAGCTAATACCTACAAGCAGTCTTATTGCGGCTTTTCAATCGAAATCATAGTTTTTTTTTTTATAAATAAAAAATATCAAAAACCAAAAATATATGCCCCCTGAAGGGTTGAATTATAATAAGAAATGCAAATTAATTAAAAAAGACAGATCCTTATTTGGAGCTTTTATGCTATTATGTTATCATTATTATCGGAATCCGTCAAGTCTGTATTTTTGTAGTTCTACTATACATCAAAGTCTGGTTTGAAGCTACTAATAGCATAAAACCTCCAAATCAGGATCTGTCTTTTTTAAAAGATTTGGTCGCATACAAGACAATTAACAAAAAATATTCATTGCTGCAAGTCAAAAATTTGGTCGGCATCTTTGGTACCTTGGCGAAGAACTTGTAGCACTCGCTTTTTTCGATGATGCAGTTTCTATTGAGAGAAAATGCAGTATGGTGACAGCATTGCAAGCTCAGAAGTTTCCATGTAATCATCCAATCGCAAACCCAAATTCTTTAAATGAATGGACAAAAAATATTTAGATTGTTTTGCATCTTGTCGAACAACAAATCTATTTCGTAGGTTTAGTTTGACATGCAATTTTTTAAAATATGATTCTGACGAATGGGAAAAAGATGAAGAATACCAGAGAGTAAAAAATTATTTTAAAGATCTTTGTATTGTAAATGATGTTGCGGAGCGTGGGGTACAACTTGCTCAAGAATTTCTCGAGCTTACAAAATCAGAAGCGCAGCTTCAAAACCTACTTATTGTGGCCCAAAATACTCGAAAAATATACTCGAACTGTCAAAAAAAAAAAAAAAGGAAAAAATACATGCTCTTAAAAAAAACTTATAATTAATTTGTATTTCTTATTAAAATTTAACCCTTCAGGGGGCATATATTTTTGGTTTTTGATATTTTTTATTTATAAAAAAAAACTATGATTTCGGTTGAAAAGCCGCAATAAGACTGCTTGTAGGTATTAGCTTGTTGCGCGCCCGCCGCAGGTTAAAATACTAGTTTTTTAATTTATTGTTAATTTTTGTAAGTACATAATGTGAATTTAATGAAATGTAATCATACTTTTAGCATAATAAAAATGTATTTATTTATTGTTGATATTAATACCTAAATTGCACTAATTTCATGAAAAAGTGGGAAAAGGCTGCGGGAGAAATTTCGACGCAGCAGGGGCGGTAACCACGCCCACCATAAAAAAATTTTGTAGATATCATATTTCTTATGTATGTGTTCCAAAAAATGTAAAAGATTTATAAAAAGCAGAGAAAAGATTTTATTTTTAATTTGTGCAAATATGGTCTAATATGGGCATTTTTTCGAAACTTTCGGGCCCGATTGGCACGGGTAAACGTTGTCGTAAGAAAAAAATTTTTTTAGTTTCGTTCTTAGAATATAAAAACGCATAAAAAAACCTTTCAGCCCCTTGACATTTCCAAAAATCGCAAAATAAGGGACACTCTACTATTTAGGTAAAGAAAATATGAGTTTATGTTTGTAATGTATGTATTGTAAAGAGATCAAAATATCTTAGTTGTTGACATCATTTGAACTTGACGCCTGTGGTTCTGATAATCTCAGTCTCTACGTTGATTGTTGTAAGTCATCATCATCGTCTGAATCTTAGTTAAGTATCGGATTAAATGAAATATATTCTTCTGTGTGTTCTTCATATCTAGTGGTATTATCCGGTTCATCGGTGCCTTCATCATCATAACCGCTTAATTTACTCGACCACCAACAAACTTCTGCAAGCAGTGCATCCAGTTTTTTCCCCAATATAAATTACAATTTCTTTGAATATGGCACTTCCTTACACATATTCCATTTGAGACCAATTGGAGAAATGCCTTTGATATCAAGTTGAGAATTACTAATTTCTGGTATATTTATATATCTGGTCCACTGAGTATACCTGTTTAAAATAAAAAAAAGCAGTTGCACAAAAAATGTATTATTTATTGACTACCACTTCAACGAATTTCCCACAAATTCCTAATCTTATATGGAGTGGCAGCAGTATACCAGTAATGTCCTCTATTATTTGGTTATTGTGTTATCTTAAATTTTGTTGGTTTGTGGGAGTTCTCTGATTCCAATTTCTATACTTATAGTGGTACCCTTTTTATCGCAAATCCCAATTACATAGGAAACAAAAGTATTTTTAAAAACCGCCCTTACCTTGGAATATGTTGATAACCTTTAGATCACAACAAATCTTCCATGTACAGTTGCGGTCAAAATAATAGTAGTGGAATAGCTTAATTTAAATAGCATGTTGTATTTTCAAACTGACTAACTTTCTGTAGCCATTGCTGTTAAATACTGTTATATGAGATGAAGAGCAATACATATGTGTGGCTTTGCCCGCTTGAATTTGCTTCTGTTGTTGTAATTTTAAATTTATGAAATTAGTTGCTTATTGAGACAGTAAAAAGAAAGAAGTGATTAAAGCACTCTCTTGGAAAATAAAAACAAAAGTAAATTTTTTTATGTAAAGTGTGGTAAATAGTAAGTATTGGTTCGTTCGTTAGGAAACTAAGATTATATTAACAAAATATATTTGGTTTTGTACAGAAATGGGACGAGGAAAACATTGTACAGGAGATCTTCGTGCACTAATTAAAAAACTTATTTCGGAGGGCAAAACATATTCAGAAGTGCAAAGTATTCTTAGCTGTTCACCAACAATGATACGTAATGCTCTTAAGTATCAGCCACAGTCTGCAACACGCGGTCGGCATCCCGTTATGTCAACAAAACTGATAAATCGTGTAGTTCGATTTTCAAAGAATAACCCTTTCGCACCTGCCACAAAAATTAGGGATGAGTTAAATGTGGAAGCGAGTGTTGAAACTGTCCGTAGGCGCTTACGGGAACATGGTCTGGCTGCGCATAGTCCAAGAAAAGTACCATTGTTAACAAAAAAACATGTGGTAAAAAGACTTAAGTTCGCGAAGGAACATTTAAACTGGACCATAGAAAAATGGAGAGATATTTTGTGGTCAGATGAATGTAAAATTGTGCTATATGGTGGAAAAGGGTCACGTGCGTATGTAAGACGACCACAAAAAATGGAATACAACCCGAAATATACTTCAAAAACCGTAAAGCACGGAGGATCCAATATTATGATTTGGGCATGTTTTTCATTTTATGGGGTTGGACCCATATACTGGATCAAAGAAACAATGGACCATCACCTATACGTGCAAATAATGCAAGAAATTATGCTTCCATATGCTTGCGAAGAAATGCCACTGCTTTGGGTCTTCCAACAAGACAATGACCCAAAGCACACGAGCAAAGTAGCACAGCAATGGTTTCAAGCCAATAGGGTTAAGGTTCTGGAATGGCCCGCGCAGTCACCAGACCTAAACTCGATTGAAAATTTGTGGTGCGACGTGAAGAAGGCTGTTGCTCATAGTAAACCAACTAACAGTACTCAACTTTGGGAAGTTGTAAAAGCAGCTTGGAACTCAATACCAGCAGACAGATGCGAAAATCTCATTAATTCAATGCAGCGTCGCTGTGCAGCAGTAATCGCAAACAAAGGGCATGCAACTAAATACTAATACGATCAAAATATATTCAATATATCGTAAATAATTCGTGTTAATAACTAAAAATAACTTTAGGATCTCTTTTTGGACTGATATGTAATGCACTACTATTTTTTTGACCGCCCTTATTTAATCATATTTAAGTATTTGTATTTTATTTCTTATGAAAGTATATATAATGTTTAAGTTTTTTTCTTATAAACATCTTTTAAGATACATAGCTTAATAAAAAAATAAAAATTAAAATCTACGGAAACAAACGAATATATTATTTTATGTTTTAAATTTTTAGTTTATGCACTACTATTATTTTGACCGCAGCTGTATGTTCTTTATATTTGATTTTGTCCACTATATCGTGTAATGTTTTATACATTTCCATCATATTTATTCCAACTGCTACTGGAATGGATGGTTTTTTTGTTTGTTATGTGCAGGCTGCAGCACAGCCTTAAAACTTGAAACTTAACCATAACCAGTGGTGGATTAACCCTGGGGAGTGAGTGTGCTCGAACCCACAGCGGCAAATTTTTAGGGGCGGCAAATTTTAGTAAAAACAATAGAACAATTTATTTTTTTTTATTATATTATAAATAAGTCATTTAAGAACTTATTTTGTTTATGTTATTATAGAAAAAATAAAGAAAAATATAGAAAAAAATGCTCAAAAGATGGCAGATCAGCAATTATTTTCAAAAAGTAGACTTTGCTTTTTCTGTCAAAGAGTGAAAAACGAACTAATATTTTTTCTATAACATTGCCATCGTGTCGTTTGAAGTGAATCGCTTTAGTTACATTAAGTTTAACCCTCTCATGCCCTATGTTGCTTATAGGCAACATTGTACTTATAACCCTCTAAGTCCCGCTAATTTAATTTTTTCTTACCAGCGGTTTTTTGCATTATGTATCCTTATGAGTTGTGCAAACTAACAGCTATTTGTTTTATTGTAAGCTGTGAGCGTGTTTAAGTAGCCGTTCTCCGTAAAGTGAAATTGTCAAAACCAAGATCGAGATCGTATCGTGAAAAAGTGTTTTAACAAAAAGTGTTTAAAAACATTAAAATTATTCTTTCATTGTAAAACCAAGTTAACGAAATAAATAAAGTGCTTAGTTTGTCCAACCACTCCCCAATGTTGCCTATAGACAACATCCTGTAGCAAACGACCCAGGACTACAAGGACTTTGAAATAATTGTCAGTTCATATTTGAGTCAATACTAACACATATTTGTCCTCAAAATACTTATAGCCCATTTTTAATTCGGACATAAAAGGGTTAAGTAACAATAATGAATAGACGGAAGCGGCTTAGTGGCTGCCAATACTCTAAGATTAAAAAAAGAAAGAAGCTGACCAATGAAAAATACAGCTCGTCTTACAAAATTTTTCAGGCCCAACGAAGCTTCCGAAAAAAGTAACTGTGCATCTGATATCACTATTCATAAAAGAAGTATTGCTATGCTTATGTGAAAACAACAACCACAATAATAATAATTTAATAATTATACAAGGTGGCGCAAAAGTAATCCTCCTATCAGAAAATGCTATAAATTTTGCGATTGGCCCCTAATGTCAGTTCTGTTTTGACATTTATGTAGTAAACACATGCGAAATACACGTTAATAAACAATGTTACGCTACACTGCTCCAGAACGCGGAATATTGCTGACTATTTATTTGACCAATAAACCAATAATTTTTCATCAAAAATAATCATGAGTGATGAGGCCCATTTCCATCTTAGCGGGTACGTAAATAAGCAAAATTTACGCTTCTGGGGCACTGAAAATCCGCGTGTAACCCACGAAGAGCCATTACACCCGCTCAAAGTCACTGTATGTACGTCGTGGGCCAAACGGTTACTGTGAATGGTGAGCGCTACAGAGCAATGATCAACGAGTTCTTTTTGCCGCAACTTGATGAATTGGGATTGGAAAACATGTGGTTCCAACAGGACCGGTGCAACGGCACACACTGCACGTGCCACAACCGATATGCTGAAGGATGCATTTCCCGGGCGCCTAATCTCCCGATTTGGCGATTTGCACTGGCCAGCAAGATCTCCTGATTTGACCGCTCCAGACTTCTTTTTGTGGGGCTTTTTGAAGTCGCGGGTTTATGTCAACAAGCCTCAGACTCTTGCAGCTCTTAAAGACAATATCCGTCAAGAATGTGAGGACCTATCGCCGGAAGTTTTGGCCGAAGTGATGGAAAATGCCATAAAAAGGGCTCAAATGACAATCAACTGTGGCGGCAGCCATTTACATGACATCATATTCTCGACTTGATGTAAAAAAAATTAAAAGACCAAATAAAAATAACCCATAAGAAGAATCAAAGTTTTTAATTTTTTTTTTTTAAATTACAGCCAAAAAACATCGGAAGGTTATTTTTGTGCCACCTTGTATAATAATTAAGATGGCAAATATAATTCGAAATAACGAAGTTGAAAATATTTTCCCAATTTGTGCATTGCATTTTGAATGTTTTTATGACTTTTTGCAACAAATTGCTTATCCGAAAGATCATTTTCAGGAATGAAGCGCATAAGAAGTTTCTTAAGATCAACCATGACAAATGAAAAATTAAACTGCCTTGCAGTATTGTTCATTTTAGGACGTTTAGTAAACGCAATTGATTTCGATTGCATCATTTGGGCTTTGCTTCTGCAAAATCCCGACGTTAAGAATATAAATTAAATTAAAGCAAGTTAAAGAGTTACTTGTGGCGTCCGTGGCGTAGTTGGTTAAAGTGCGTGGCCTCTATGTCAACGAACCTGGAGACCCGGGTTCGAACCCCAGCAGCGACAGAAAATTATTTGAATTAAATAATTTTTCTGTACAGCCGCCACCTCTCTGCAGACAATGGCAAACCTCAGAGAGTAATCAAAATGCCATGTAAAGCTTCTTGAGAACAAGAACATTCCGTTCATCGCCGTTCGGAGTCGGCGTTAAACCTGTAGTCCTTTCAAGGGCTGAAATGACCAGTTATTATTTATTATTATAAAGAATTACTCACATTTTCAGCATAAGTAGATAACATTGTTCAACATTTGCACTAACTATTTTCGGTTCCTAAAAAAATTGTCTTAAGCAACAAATTCTAAATATAAGTATATCAACTGATATCTTTGGAAGCAAAAATTCAAAATCTTTTCTTATTAAAGATTTATATTTTTTAAAGCGAACTCATATTTAATTGTAATGGTTTATATTTGAAAATACTTTGATTTGATTTTAGCCTATAAAACCTTTTAAAATATTGTCACAAATATGTAATTTTGTTGGTGGGGTTGTATCATTTCTATTGTTGTTTTTGTTTTTTTTTTTAGGGCGGCATTTTAGTCTAGCCCACAGCGGCAAATTTTGTTAATCCGACCCTGGAACCATCTATAAATATTCGCCACACATCAGCGCTATAATCCATTTCCAATAATTTATTCACTAATCCTGGAATATCATGGAAAATTAATGAAAATCAGCTTGGCGTTTCCGATATGATATGGAGCTAACAATTTGCTGTGTGAGTTTTCTGCGCTTCAGAAATGAGTTGAAAAATTCTGAATTCTGTTGCGATAATCCCAACTAAGCCACAATGTGATCCATTTCCTTTTGTGTGAGCGGTTGTGGTGCATCATTTTCAAAATCGGGTGTCCAATCTACATCGTACACATTGGTTGGATTATAATTAGTGAAAACAGTTCTCTATTATAATAATAATTAGTGAAAAGAATCTCTATCTGGACTCGGTGTTTCGGTACCTGGAAGGTGTAGTACTGGAAGTACGGCAGTAAAAGCGGGAACATATATTTTTGTTCTCAACCTTTTTCTGTTCAATCCAACATCAGAATTAATGCAATCGTAACACCTAGATGCATCATGACCAGTTGGATCTTTCATTCAAATTATTAGCTTCGAAAAAGGAAAGTTTCGTCCTTTTTTATGAATTCAAGCCAAAAGAGTGTTATAACAACTTTTGCATACCGTGTTCGTCGTAAAGTTTTCACTACTTGAATGAGGTTCATCGAGTTAATGATTATATACATTTTTGAATTCCTCACTTAACAAAATATTGACCACACACGTAACAAAAACATTTCTTTTTGGGCACTTTCTATTTTCCATATTGAAATTTTCAATATTATTATTGTTTCGCTGCAGAAAACACGCGAAAATAGGTTACAGATGAGTAAAAAAAAATGTACTGTAAATTGCTCTTTCTCAAACACCGCGAATAACTTCTTTTAGAATAGATACAAGACTACGAAGAAAAAAATTTAATTCGCTCTCCTTTTATACATTGAAAAAAATACGAAAATATAGGCAAATTTATATATATAATTATATATATATATATGTGGTGATACACAATAGTTGTGGTGGAACACAAATAAATTATTTTATTTAATTTTTATTTTTATACAATTTATTTTTTATGTCCGTATTCAAGAGATACAAATTTTATAACTGATTTAATATACAAAATTTTTGAGTAATAAAAAGTAACAATTTTGAAATCTTAAATAATAATTTGTATAAATAAATGTGTAGGTGAATATTTGTAAAGTGTGTATGTTGTTTTGTATGTTGTGATGTTGGTGTTTATATGTGGTGGTATTGAGTCACCACATTATTCCCCCTCCCATCTGAAAAATTTTGGTCGTGTTGGCTAATAAGTTAAAGTGTACTTTTTTAGTATTTTTATGTTTGGTTGAATGTGTCTGTGCTGTTTCGGTGTCTAAGGTGGCGGGCTTAATCCTATTAATGTTGACTGTTATGTTAGTGTTATTTTGTACGAATTGTGAAGTATTTCGGTGTTCTCTCAATAACTTCGAAGGGACCATCGTACGGCTCTTGCAGTGTTTTGCGAATTGTGTCATTGCGGACGAAGACAAAGTTACAAGTACTAAGGGCTCGAGGTATATATTGTTAGAAATTGGTGCTGTGATGCGCAATGTTTGACTTTTGATCTTCTACGACCTCTTTAAGTTTGGACAATGTGTCCGACGAATTAAAATTCTGACTGCTGTGAATTACTAGTTGTTGTGGTAGCCTGAGTGTTTGACCAAAAACCATTTCAGCTGGTGAAGCCTTAATATCTTCTTTGACCGTGGACCTAAGTCCTAGAAGAACTAGTGGCAACTCTGTGTACCAATTTGCCTGGTTTTTACTCGCTATTAGAGAAATCTTTAGTTGGCGGTGAAATCGTTCTACAATCCCATTAGCTTGTGGATGATAAGCAAAAGTGGTAATGTGTTTGCTTCCTAGTGTTTTAACGAAGTTTCTAAATGTTGTGAACGTAAATTGAGGTTCTCGATCGGAAGTAATTTCCAGAGGAACTCCAAAACGTGAGATGTATTCCTTTTGAAGTTGTTGAAGCTAACTGATGACTAATCTTTTAACAAGTTCAAAAATTACTGTAAAACATATAAATACATTTATGAAAAAGTAGCTTTGTAAAAAGAGTCAAAAAGAAATAATTATTAAAATAAAAGCACGAATTTGAAAAATAAAGATATATAATTAATACCAAATACACAACTTGGATTCTTGTTGGGATTCTGAGATAAGATGGCAGAAAGGCAGGGTTACTCAAGAACAGGATTTGGGATTCTGAGATAAGATTACAGAAAGGCAGGTAAGATGAAAAAAAATACAGTCCAACCGCGCCCGCCAGCTGAGCGTTCGAATATGGTCCTTCGAGCCGGATCCTGATCGGCACAATATTCTGTGGATAAGGAAAAAGGATAAGTTATCGCTTTTTTTATTTTGATTTCGGTGGGTGGCGACAATGAATTTTGATATGCTTATATTAAACGTACTGCTACCTAGGAATGTTTACCTAAATATATTGCCGACCACATCACAGCATTTTATTAACGGATACTAAAGGATTCTACTTATTTTTCCTTTAAATAGATAAAGAAGAAATATTTTCGCAAGGATTTGATACATTCTCCAGATAAAATAAAATTAAGAAATGTCAAGTGGCTGGAAGGTAACCAAGATGACGGCATGTAAGTAAGATCATTGATCGAGTGCGCTGCTCGATTGGATGTTTGACAGTGATTGGCAATTAAAAGCACGATTAGCAGAGCAATGATTGGCACAATTAAAAACGCGATTAGCAGAGCAATGATTGGCGTTTATATTTTTTATTTTTTTTTTTTTTGCGCAGACTGTCGAGGCTATCGTTCATGCATTGTTCGATGGTCGACGGCAAGGCATAATGCAGATCATGATGCAATCAACAAGGTGGAAACCACGTTGAATGCTAGCTGGGTATGTTTCCTCGAAAGCAAACTTCATTGTCAGTTTATACCTTGTTAATTGTATTATGAAAACCCACACAAAACAAACATAAAACAGACACAAACCAAACACAAAATAAACACAAAACAAACGCAAACGCAGAAAGGAAATTCCAAGTTGCAGATACGCAGAAGACGCAATAATCATATAGATTTTTTTGAATAGATATGCATTAATGATGCTTGGCGCGATTATTTAGACTGAGATAAATATTTCGATATCTAAGCAAACAATCACTGTCAGCAATGCATGGGAATGCAATGCAATTTTATATTGTATAAATATGTATTGGCATTATATTGAACGGCAATATTTTTGTTTCATGTTTTTAATGGCAATATATTCAGCTAAAGCAGGTGTATCTGTGCGGATGACACCGGAATTACAGACAGAGATTGATGCAACAATAGACACAGAAGATGCAGTAATGGAATTGGAAGATGATTCTTGTTCTTTGTCAGGAGATGAATCGCGATACCAGCGTATCGTGGCTCGACCGAAGGGTACCGTGCCGAAGATAATGTGTATGCCGAAAAGAGGTGTAGCATTGAAGCGTAATAGCGGTCACTTAATGGAGACGCGACAAAATAATATCATGCTGCCGCAATCATTACGTTTAAATTTAGCCATATTACATCGATTGGTGGCTAGTTATGATGACAACAACCTGGTGAACCGATCAGAATTGGATTTGGAACAACTCAAATGTCGATTAGATTGTGCTTGGAAACAGTTCGAGATGGATTGGTCCACGTTAAGTCAACTCTCTTTGTCAGATGATCAGATTGAAGCATGCAGCAAGGCATATAATCAAGCATCATACGAATACGCACAATTTAAGCAAAAATTATTCAGAAACTCAACAGAAATCTCTAGAGAAGTTTCCAATGAGGGTCAACGGGACCAGACGCAATTGTCATTGAACAATGGTGGACAACTGATCCACATACAGCTATCTGAACCACCAAAAATACCAAAATTTTCAGGTCGAGAGGTAGATTTGGCAAAATTTCATGCGCTTTTTGAAGCAGATGTCCACAAAAACCTTCTTTATTTATTAGAATCTTTAGAAGGTCGTGCAGAACGTGCATACGAAAGTTATTTAATAAGCGATAGCGGCTACGAAGTTTTATGGAGAGAAATCTGTATGCAATACAGCAATGAGTATAACACCGTTCGTGAACATTTGCAAGCCTTATATATCTTGCGTCCAATGCAAAAGCCAGCATGTGAAGAAATGCGTAAGACCATCGATACAGTGCGTAACTCACTTCGCCAGCTGCGATTGATGCTAACTGGGGATCAGGTGACAGAGTATTTATTGCTGCATCAACTGGAAGGTTTATTAGATCCTGAGAGCAGGTCACAATGGAATTTATGCCGAACTACGAATAATTTACCAACTTTAGTACAAATGCTTGATTTCATGGAAAATCGTGCTAGCGTTTTAGCGACAGCGCTAAGTGTGCCATTAAATCACAATGAGTTGCAGCGGCTTGTAGCGGCAGGCGGGCCTGCTGGATTTTGGACTACGGGGCGTTCTGATGAAGCCAAACCAGCGTGCCGTTTATGTCCGGGACGTTTCCATTGGCCATTCCGTTGCGATGAATTCAAAAGTAAAATTTATGAGAAGCGTGTTGCATATGTATCGGAACAGCGCATGTGCATGAATTGTTTTAGCAGAAAGCATTCTGACAAGGAGTGCTCGGATAGAAATCGATGCCCACGTTGTCGCAAGCCACATAATAGTACATTATGTCCAGAAAATGTGATTTCATCTAAAATAGATTCTACTCGAATTACTACAGGAGCACGTCAAATAGGAAGTGGTGGGGCAAAACGTGCGCAATAGCAATCATCACTAATTCAGGGGCGCAGTGACCTCGGTGCGTCAACAATCGTGTCAGCTATAAATCGAAAGGAGGAGTTAGAGACTGTTTTGGCCGCATTTTTGGCCACAGCGATGATAAGAATACAGGTAGCAGACGTAATATCACCACCTTTACGAGCCATATGTGATACAGGCTCACAATCAAATATGATTAATGCACAGATAGTAAATCGACTACATTTTCCGACACAGTCATGTCATATTCGTTTTAATGGGATCAACGGTGTCTCTGGACGACCTCATACTCGCAAAATAACTTGTAAAATATTACCATGCAAAAATGATACACTATAGCAATTACGGAATTTGTAATCGTACCTCAAGTAATGGATATGTGGTTACCACAGTCAACGTTGTCAGTACATCTTATTCCGTCGCAAATACGCAATGCTTTAGCCGATCCGACAGTATTATTACCAGCACCAGTAAATTTGCTACTTGGAGCTGGATTATGGGCAATTATAATCCAGGACGGCTGCTTTACGAACGAGCTTGGAATGGCATTTCAACCATCACGTTTGGGCTGGTTGATATTCGGTGGAGGCATTCAAGAGCGTCAGGATCTCGCAGCTATGAATGCAGGTAATGAAAAGGATCCTCAGTTGGATAGCTTGTTACGTAGATTTTGGGAAATTGAGGAAGTATCAATCACCCGGACACGTACTAAGGAGCAAGAGCAGTGTGAGGAGATATTTATGCGCACACATCGCAAGCTACCTAATGGCCGCTTTCAAGTGAACATTCCTATACG
Organism: Pherbina coryleti; assembly: GCA_943735915.1. Taxonomy (NCBI): domain Eukaryota; kingdom Metazoa; phylum Arthropoda; class Insecta; order Diptera; family Sciomyzidae; genus Pherbina; species Pherbina coryleti. The sequence goes on along the minus strand of OX030951.1, from coordinate 97,126,501 downwards.
AAGTGACATACAGCAACTCGGTTCATCACGTACGATTGCAACGCTAGAGAAACGATTCCAACGCGATCCAGAACTAAAGGAAAAATATTTTAACGCTATTACCGACTTAATCAGCGCAAAGCAAATGCAATTGGTAGATCGAGCACCAAGGGGTTGGTGCTATCATATTCCTCACCATCCAGTCCTCAAAAAATTTCGTATTGTGAACGACGCATCATGCCGCACTGATATGGGCATATCACTTAATGAAGCGCAACTCATTGGCGAGAAATTACAGGATGATCTGGCGCTTCTCATAATGCGCTTCCGCTGCCATCCAATCGCAATAACATCTGCGACCATCTTCTGGCAGTGAAATTAACGAATATTGGTTGACTGGGGTTACTTTCGGTATGGCGTCAGCACCTCACTGCGCAGTTCGAGCAATGATTCAGGGGGCACGTGAAGGAAGATCGCAGTATCCAATGGGCGCAGCGGCTGTTGAGCATGACTTTTACATGGATGATTGTCTAACTGGAGCGTCAGACGAGACAGCAGCCAAGCAGGTGTGAAATGAAATGGATGCTTTATTATGTTCATGTGGGTTTGTATTGAGCAAGTGGCGCTCAAATTGTCCAAATATCGTACCTAGGGACGAGATGGACAGCTTGGATGATATTTTGGAACTGAGTGAGCTAAGCGACACAACAGTATTGGGTCTACGATGGTTGCCTCGCGAGGATAATTTGATGTTCAAATTCCAAGCGCCACCAATACTTGAATCTAAGCAATCAACCAAAAGGCGTCTTCTGAGCCACATTACGCAAATATTCGATCCCAATGGTTATATTGGACCAGTGGTGATTGTTACAAAAATTTTAATGCAGAAAATTTGGAGCGCAGGAATTGATTGGGATAAACTTGTTCCAGATGCAATTTACAGAGAGTGGCAACAATTCCAGCAGCGACTACCATTGGTTACAGAGATACGTTTGCCTCGTTGGCTTGGAATAGGATCCACCCAAAAAATATCATTACATGGATTCGCTGATGCATCTTCCAAGGCCTACGGCGCAGTTCTGTATGTACGAACGGAAACAGCAGAATGCATTAAATGTATTCTTGTTGCGTCGAAATCACAAGTTGCTCCTCTGAAGAGTATTACGATTCCACGGTTGGAATTATGCGCTGCGCTTTTGTTAAGTGAATTAATGCAGGCTTTTCAAATAACAGCTCATCTCCAAACCATTAGGCCTACACTATGGTCCGATTCACAAATTGTGCTTGCATGGCATAAGAAAGACTCGGCCACACTAAAAATCTTCGTAAACAACCGAATTCAAAAGATAAAATGTATAATGGGGGAAGCAGATTGGCGATATGTAAAATCAGTGGAAAATCCAGCAGATTTGCTGAGTCGTGGCATGAATGCAGCAGAGATTCGAGAGTCAAAATTGTGGTGGCATGGACCTGAGTGGCTTTCTAGACCAACGATGCATTGGCCAGAAGGCGAAGGCGAAGGCGAAGAGAACAAAGTATTTATTACGCTAAAGAGATTGCTGCAATCAATAGTTCAGGCTGCAAGAAAATTGACTCATCCAGCCCAATTTTTGCATTTAATCCAAAACTTGATAGGCATGGCATCTTGCGATTAAACGGAAGATTAGATCGAGCATTATTACCGGCTCATCAGAAGAATCCGGCACTGTTGCCGGATGTCAGTCCATTGGCAAAACTTTTAATTCGAGAGGCTCACCACCGTAAATTACATGGTGGACCACGAGAAATGGCGGCATATCTACGTCAAAAGTTCTGGATAACCAATTTACGACGAGCAATAAGAAGCAGAAACTCGCAATGTTTCGCATGCATACGACAAAAACAACAAATGACGCAACAAATAATGAGTGAGCTGCCATCGGACCGAGTGCTGCCCTGTCGGCCATTTAGGCAATCGGGGGTGGACTATGCTGGACCCTATTTATTAAAAGCACGAGGTGGCCGCTGCAAGATCTTAGAGAAGAAATATATTGCTGTATTTGTCTGTATGGTCACGAAGGCAGTGCATTTGGAATTAGTAGACAGTCTCACAACAAATGATTTCATCTTGGCATTCTTACGTTTTACAAGCATTCGAGGTGCATGCAAACGATTATGGAGCGATAATGGTGTAGTGTACTTACACAGTCACTATTACCGTACCAAACATTAATACACACATTTTATCCAAACCCATAAATTATACAAAAACACTGCAATATTAAATTAAAAAACAATAACATTTTTGATGCAACTTAAAACCCAAAAATTATGAAGATTACTTAAAACAAAAATGTCACAACAAATTTCATTCACACGCCTAAGTGCTGAATTGTTTTCATCCCCTTTTGCCGCTTGTATCGTTTGGATATTTATAATTCTCAGCAACAACGCTGTTGTTAGTGCGATTCAATTACAAAGTGATCGCGGGATATTGCTTATTCTCAGCACAAGCACAACAACAGCAACGCTGTTGTTAGTGCGATTCAATTACAATGTGATCGCGGAGCAGTGCGCTGGAGTAAATACAGCGAATATATTATGTTACTCCAATGCAACTGACACACCGAATTTTCAAGGCTATCGGCGCCAACGTTATTGTTGTTGCCTATTGGAATATGGCTGGGAACCGATCGACTAACGGGATTGATTGGTTACCCATCGTGGAAATAAGGGCGGAGTCTAAAATACTGGCATTAATAGCGTTAAGTAAAATACTGTTTTTTTTTAGTATATAAGAAAAAGATATATCAAATAAAAAGGAGATAAATTGATTTTTAGTTAAACACAAGAGAAGGCTTTTAATTTGCTTTTTCAAGTCAATTCCCTGAAGTGCCGGCTAGGCCCAGAATATACAAAAGCTGACGAGCTATATACGTAAACTCCGTGGCGCGCCCCCAATAAAAAGTTCTTGGGATATTTAATTTAGAAGTATACCAGCACAATGGTAAAAATTTCGAAGGTGCTCAAACAGAACTAAAGCGAATGCTGCGAAGCTGGAATGAGATGGACATGGCTAACATGTTATTGGAATACGGAACAGAATGGTGCTTTATCACGCCAGCTCCGCCGCATCAAGGAGGTTTATGGGAAGCAGCAGTGAAGTCAATGAAGTTTCATTTGCGCCGGGTAATCGGGGCGCATCAGTTGACAGATACCGCATTTAGAACGGTTTTGGCACAAACAAGTGCAGTTATGAATTCAAGACCGCTATCAGCTCAAACCAAAACACCAGACGATCTATCGTTTTTGACACCAGCGCATTTTGTGATTGGAGAGCCAATTATTCAACCGTTTGGCGCAAACTTACAAGAAATTCCGGACAACAAGCTAAAGTTGTATGCGCAAATTAAAAAAATTAGTCAATCCTTCTGGAAGGCATGGAAGAATGATAACTTGAATGAGCTGCAACAAAGGCCGAAATGGCGAAGAAAGCAGCCGAGCTTGAAGGTTGGAGATTTAGTGGTGGTGAATGATGAGAACACGCCTCCAACTTTGTGGAAAACAGCTAGGGTCATTGAAGTTTATCCTGGTGCAGACGGGCTCGTTCGAAATGTAAAAATTAAAGTAGCCAATGCAGATTGGAACAAAGGAACTTCAGAATTAACACTTCCTGTACAAAAACTGTGTCGGCTGCCTTTAGATGATGTTGAAGCAGAGACTTCAAGGGCGCAGATTGTTGAAGCTAGCTGATGACTTATCTTTTAACAAGTTCAAAAATTACTGTAAAACATATAAATACATTTATGAAAAAGTTGCTTTGTAAAATGAGTCAAAAAGAAATAATTATTAAAATAAAAGCACGAATTTGAAAAATAAAGATATATAATTAATACCAAATACACAACTTGGATTCTTGTTGGGATTCTGAGATAAGATTGCAGAAAGGCAGGGTTACTGAAGAACAGGACTTGGGATTCTGAGATAAGATTGCAGAAAGGCAGGTAATTTAATTTTTTAATTTTAATGTATTTAGAAAAATAATGTTCACATATAAGACAAAGTCTTTTAAATGCAGTAAGAATAAGAAAATAACAACAAGTAATAATCAACAAGTAAGAATGACTTAAACTATGACAAGATTTTTAATAATAATTATAAATTGGAACAATTGATACATAAGTGAATTAATTTAATATTGTAATGAAAGTTAAATGCAAAGAAGAAGATTAAAGAGAAATAGATAGAGACTAGGAAAAATATAAGAGAATTTCCTGCTTAAAGTTGCGTTTATTTGAGATGATTTTAATTCTTAATGGCAGCGGATTCCATATTCTAATCGCATTGACAAAAAAAAGTCTGCTTGAGTTCAGAAAATTATATACTGGTTATATTAAGATTCATATTTCTATTCGATCTACTGAATTGAAGTTTTTCATATAAATAATATGGGGTTTGCGTATAAATCAAGTTATGTAGGAATAAGCAGTTTCTAACGTCCAAGTAATTAAATATATTACAACCAAGTACTTGATTGCTTAAATGACTAATGCGGTCAAACTTTCTTAAACCATATACGTATCTGACAGCATTATTGAATGCAAGTTGTAATTTAAGCTTGGACCTAGAATCAAGTTTACTGAACACAACATCTGAGTAAGAAATAATTGGTATTATAAGTTGAATCACTAACTTTCTTCTGGTGTCAATAGGTACAAATGATGCAGTCCATCTTACGTCGGGCAAAAAACATTTTACTCACAACCGAATTAATATGATCTTCACAAGAGAGTTTTGAGTTAATGTGGTAACCGAGATTTTTAACACGTTCGACAAATTTCAGTTCAACACTATTTAGATAGACTGCCGGTAAATCATAAATATCGTAACGCGATTTACATATCGGCAAAACATATGATTTAAGGGGGTTTAGGAGCAACTTGTTGAATTCAGCCCAATCAGCTATATTAATCAAGTCTTCGTTAACCTTAACACACAATTCATCCACAAGACCAATGGGACTGGATAGGTACAATTGAAGATCATCAGCATATGCATGTATGGAAACATGGCGGCATTTACTGAAGATATCATTTATAAACATTGTAAATAGAAGGGGACCAAGTACAGAGCCCTGAGGCACCCCACGGGATAAGTAACTAAAATCAGACAGACTATTACCCACCCTAACTCTTTGAGTTCTTCCAGTTAGATAACTATTTAACAGACGGACTGCAGTGCTAGAAAAACCGAAGTTAACCCTAAGTTTGTCGGATAGAAGTGAATGACTAACCGAATCAAACGCCTTGGAGAAATCTAACAAGCACAGAAAGCTCATGTGCCCCAGATCGTATGAGATTCTTATGTCGTCTAAGATCTTAACAGTGGCTGTAGAGCAGCTATGGCCCGGCCGAAATCCGGACTGAAGAGGAGACATAAGGTTAAATTCTTTTAAGTATTCCAAGATTTGAGTAGCCATAAGAGACTCAAATACTTTTGATAATGAAGATAGAAGACTTATAGGCCGATAATCAGATGGATTGCGAGCAATTGATTTTTTAGCCACAGGGATGATTGTAGCTGTTTTCCATACGTCAGGAAAGCAAGAACTTGTGAAGCAATGGTTAATAATGTGGGTCAACGGGCTTAAGATGAAAGGTAAAATGAGTTTAATAAATTTTATGGATATTCCATCTTCGCCAATGGCATTTGATTTTATTTTATTGACGGAACGAGCTACATCACACTCATCTACAGCAGCAAACTCAAAGTTAAATAGACATTCCTCAGCAAAACCCCTCGAAATATCAGCAATCCCATTATCAGAAGAAGCTGTGCTCCCAATAAAATATTCGTTTAAAAGATTTGGATCAATGCGGCAACCGGTAGGTTTGACATTACAAACCCCAGCCTGCCTAAGATTATTCCAAAGCTTTTTCGGAGGTTGTGTTGAACTTAGCTTGCCCCAGCCTGCCTAAGATTATTCCAAAGCTTTTTCGGAGGTTGTGTTGAACTTAGCTTGGACATGAAAAAAATTCGTTTAGAAGATCTGACTGAGTTGTTAGCTTCATTTCTGGCTCTTTTGTACAATTCCCAGTTAGCAGTTGTGGGGTTTCTTTTCCATCGATTGTAGGACCTGTGTCGATTTTTTAAGGCTGATTTAACACTATTTGTAAACCAGGGACAACTGATATTAGGGATTCGGCGACTGACTAAAGGAACATGGCAATCAAATAGTGCATTGATTTTATTCATAAAAAAAATTAGCTTTTCATCAACAGAGCTTAGTAACCAAGACTCGGACCAATTAATTAAAGACAAGTCATTGTACAATGAGACAGAATCTAAGGATTTATAGTCTCTAAAAGAAAAAGTTTTTTCAGTTATGACTGGTGTTAGGTTTATATCGAACGAGCAAAAAATGAGGTCATGGTCAGATATAAACGATAATTGATCACAGAGCAAAACCGTAGAAACATTTGATACTACAAATAAGTCTAGTAAGCTCGGAGAAGCATTATTTGCAAAGCTTGTAGGTGAACTATAATTAACTATTTGTAGACCAACTTCAGATAATTTGTCGTAGAAATGACCAACAAGAGAATCCCTAGATAATAAATTAATATTGAAATCACCACATAGAATAAAATGATCGTAGTCAATTGCACAATTGGACAGAGAAGAAAACAATTGGAGCAAGTTACTGTGACGATGTGGATTATATACACATCCTACGAGAACTTTAGTGTAATTATCGCGGATTTCAATGTTTAAGTATTCAACTTCTGAACCAGTGGATACACCCAATAGTGTTGCATTTAAGCTATTTTTACAATATATTGCAACACCTCCGCCCTTTTTATCCATTCGATCATGACGAAAAAGCTTGTAATTATTTATCTTTAAGCAAGAGTCATTTATATTTCTATGAAACCAAGTTTAGAAATACAAATGACATCTACATCTGAACCTTCAAAGCAGTGCCGGACACAATCAAGCTTCATATCATTTAAGCTTCTTGCATTAAAATGGACAATGTTCAGCCCAGAATGCTGTTTGCATAGAATGCCAATTAGGGTCTTATGAATTTCGTTAGCACTAGAGACATTACGATTCATAGAAAATTAAATATGAAACACAACTAAAAGCATTATAAGAAACAGAGATATATATAGACTTAAAGAAGAAGAAGAAAAGACCTGAATTGATTATACAAGATACAAAAGAAAGAAACAAAAGTATTAACTTACGGAGAAGAAAAGAAAATAAAATAAAATAAAATAAAATAAATACATAAATACGATCCTTATTCAGCATTGTCAGCAATAGCATCATGTATAATATTTTCCATGTCTTCAACGCTGCCAACACGAATTCCCTCACCGCCTTTTTGCATTCTAATGAATACATTTCCACGCAAAGTAAAAGCATTAAATATTCTTTTTTTGCGTTTGCAGACAATCGCAGCATGAAGAACTCTTCTGGTTTCTGCAGATATGCTCTCGTGCAAATAAACATTATTGTCCGAGTCAATACCTGCATCTCTTAAACTGATTGCCTTTCTCGTCTGCCTTCTATAGTCACCAAATGCCTTTAACACCCGATTTCTATCGTACGGTGTATAGAATTTCACAATAACCACTGAGCTCTTGTTATTATTTTTCGGTTTAATACGAAAAATATCTCTAACAGGCGGTGATTGAAAATCTAAAGAACGGCAGATTAAATTAAATGCGCTCTTAAGATTCTCTTCTTCAAAAATAGGGAGACCAAAGAGAACAGCATCCGAAGAGTGATCCACCCTACTGTTATTATTGTTGTTGATATTGTTGTTGTTACTGCTGCTGTACTCACTTAGCTGTTGAGTGAGTTGATCACAGCGAGACGTAAGTGCACAGATGTGCTCCTCTAGCAGGTGTATTTTATTGTTGCACTCTGAGAATTTGTTTTCAAATGCATTTACCTCGCACTCCAGTCTGTTGACTACGCTTGCTATTTCAGTCGATAGGCGGTTGAACAGGGCGTCAGTATGTTGCCGAAGGCGATCCTCCAGCTCCCTCAGTTCTTGTTTTGCATGCGCCTTAAGCCTTTCTTCCACAGCAAGAAGTTGAGCGCCAAAAGTATTTGCACTGCTGCTTATTTGTTTTGCCGTACTTTCGTTTTTGTTGATGTTGTTGCTACCGCGTTGTTCACGTTGGGGGGTTAACATTGGAGTCGGTGTCATAGGTAACAAAACAAAGTTGATGTTGACAGCCAAAAGAAAAAAAAATGTATGCAACAGCGAAACGAAGATGATGTGACGAAGCCAAAAAGCGATGTAGGAGCATAGATCGAAAGAGCAGCATCCAAATAAAAAATTTTACTTCGACTAAGTTTTTCCTCTTTTTGCTTTAGTTAAAAACAGTGTTTGGATATGCTTATGTTAGCAATTTATTAGCGCGTAAGATTCAGCGAAATTTAAACTTTAATCCGGACAGTAGTACCAGGTTATTAACGCAATAAAAATTAGATACTTTGTATAAAAACTAGGAGCAAATCAAATATGCGTCCGATCTCGACTGACTTAGATAAATATGTCCAAAGTCAGTCAAGATGAAAAAAATACAGTCCAACCGCGCTCGCCAGCTGAGCGTTCGAATAGAAGTGTATCTACGATAGTACTGGCGTTGGTATCTTTAATTGGATACGCTTCGGGTCAACGTGTGTTTCTGTCAACTAAGGTAAGTAGATATCTATAACCCTTTGATATTGGTAATAGAGCCCTGCATGAGTATGGCTTTTGCATACTCAAATACATTCGTTTGCTGTCGGATAAAAAGCGTACTCATACCTTTTTTCCAAAGCTCTCGTATGTAAAAATACTCTCACTCTATTTTATGCGAGAGTAACAATACACTGCTGAACTTATAACTGCAAGACCAGCTTCTTGCAATAAAAAGTAAGGCAAACACTAGGTGCACTGAATATGAAAACACATACACTGAATATTTTGTTATGAGCAAGAATCTTTTATTTTACGATTGAATTTCAATGGGATGCAAACAATATATATGTAGACATGCTTTTTTTCATTGTTTTCCAGTACGATTAGTGAAGTATTAAAGAAATAAAACTTTTTGAACAGTTTTCCAAGAATTAATTGTTTTTATTACAGTTTGTGATTCGTTTTCCAAAAACTATTATTATAAATTCACAGCAGGAAACTTAAAAATATAGTTTAATAACATATAACATATAGCATATAACATATAATAACATATAAAATTATGATTAATGTAATGAATAAAAAGTATAGTACTAAAAAAAATTAAAAAATAAGTTCATGAGTAAAATTAAAAAAAAAAAATATGTGTGTGGCTGCCACGCGCGGTAGAAGTGGAACCTTCAGAAAACAAAACTCTGAGAGAATGAGACGAATGCTGTATTAAAAGTGAGATAATTATAGGGTTTATTGATTATAAAATTGTTACTCAGTTTAAAATTAATTTTATTTTACAATTTATTATTCAAGCACCATGTTTTCAATTTCAACAAATGACACAGTGGCTTATGAAAACTAAAATATGAAATAAATACTTCGGTTTGGATTTGATTAATATATCTTTGAAATACAGCGTCTAACACTGTTTTTGATCTTATAGTCAGTGCGACTGCTGCACATTTTTAAATTTAATTTGGTATTGAGAAACTCAATCAAAGGAAGCGCTATATCTAATGCAAAATTCACATTAAAATCGCCACTTAAAATCATTGGAATTTTATCGTAATCTTTTTTAAGTATCCGCGATACTTCTGGTGTGTACCAGAGATCTGTATGAATGAATTCTTTTGCTGTGTCGAGTTCCTTTAATTTTTCAACTCCCTGCAAGTCGAGGCAGGCAAACAACAAGTTTGCGCGAATCATAGGCAGCAAAAATCAAGTCGCCAAATGTAGAAAACTTGAAATGTAGAAACTTGAAAAGTAGGAAAAAAGCAATTTTTTTGCCTAAAAATCGTTTATTTTCAAGTCTGTTTACGAAGTTCGTAAAATTAAAATCGTGTCGTCACAAATTCGTTTCTCGAGTTGAGAAAACAGTTTAACTTAAAAGCATTGAATTGAAGTATGTTTGTTTTTTTTATTGTTGTTTTTTTGTATTCCCTAAAACAGGTGAGCTTTAAGAAAGGGCCGGGGAGGGTTAATATGTATGACCGACCCCCCATTACTTTTGCAAAAGGAACATTTTTGCCTTTGACACCTATTCTCTCCGACCAATCCTTAGGGGGGCTCTCATATAAATTTTATGATTTTTGTATATTTTTTCCATACACCTGCACAGATGACCTTTACGGAAGGGCCGGAGAGGGTTAATATGTATGACCGACTCCCATTACTTTTGCAAAAGGGCACATTTTTTTTGCCTTTGACACATATTCTCTTCGACCACTTCTTACGGGGGCTCCCATACAAAAACTTATCAAATTTCCTTTTTCGTGTGATTTTTTCGTTTCATCGAGTTTCAAATCACAACGGTGCTAAAGAAGTTTCACTTAAAAAAAAAAAACAAATAAGTCGCCTGTCCTACCTCCTTTGTTTAACAAAACCGGTTAAACGCTAAGCATCAATGAACTACAGAACAGAAACAAAAATAACGCAAAGCTTTCATAGTTCAGATCAGTGCTTGCAGTGTATGTGAGGGTATGTTATGCGAGTGCACCGAATAGAAACAAAAGTAACGCAAACCTCTCAAAGTTCAGATCAGTGCTTACAGTGTTTGTGAGAGAACAGATAAGGTATACGCAGTGAAGCTCGTGCGCAGATTTGCTCTTCACTACACGACCTGTTGTTTAACTTTTATTCAGTTACGGTGTACTCTTTAGCAGTGAAGCAGAGTGTATTCGCTTTGCGATTATACTCATGCAGGGTTCTAATTGGTAAAGGGCCAACTAAATCAACGTGAACATGCTCAAAACGACCGTGTGGAATGTCTATCTTGTGTGGGATTGTCTTCGTTTGTCAATGTATTTTAGCTCGTTGGCATCTAACGTATTCTTGTGACCATTTGTTGATTTGTGTGTTCATTTTGGTCCAAAAATATCTTTGTGTTATGAGTCGTCGAGAAGCTCGTGTACCTAGGTATGAAATATTATGTAATTGTTCAAAAATTTGTTTGCGTAATGTTTGTGGAACGTATGGGCGTGTTCCTGAACTTGTTTGTTCGCACCAAATTTTAATGTGAAGTATTGGAATGTGAGTGGCGTCCGTGGCGCAGTTGGTTAAAGTGCGTGGCCGCTATGTCAAAGAACCTGGAGGCCCAGGTTCGAACCCCAGCAGCGACAGAAAATTATTTGAATTAAAATAATTTTTCTGTACGGCCGCCACCTCTCTGCAGACAATGGCAAACCTCAGAGAGTAATCAAAATACCATGTAAAGCTTCTTGAGAATAAGAACATTCCGTTCATCGCCGTTCGGAGTCGACGTTAAGCCTGTAGGTCCGTTTCTCGGTCAATTGTGTACAAACTTAATAACACGCACAACACAATTGATCATAAAAAGCTAGGTCAAAGTCCTTTCAAGGGCTTTAATGACCAGTTATTTATTTTTTTTTTTATTGAAATGTGTATTTGTTCGAATTTGTAAGTGTGTTTATTTAGTATCTCTTGTAGTTCTGAATCTGTATTCTGTTCTTTGTGTAGAGTTCTGAGGCTAATCTCAGAGGTTGTGAAAGCCTCTATCTCAGCTCTTGAAAGTGCGTCCGCTACGGTGTTATCGGTACCTTTAATGTGTCTGATGTCGTTGGAAAATTGTGCAATCTAGGTGTCGTGTTTGTCTTGGGCTTCTCTCTGTTTTTGAATGTAATGCTGAAGTAAGTGGTTTGTGATCTGTGTATATAGTAAATGTTCGTCCCTCTAAATAGTGTCTAAAGTGTTTAATTGTAAGGTAAATTGCTAAAAGTTCGCGGTCGAACGTACTGTATTTTGTCTCTGATGGAGATAATTTCTTTGAAAAGAAAGCTAGTGGTTCTGTTTCCTGATTGTGTTCTTGTTGCAAAACTGCACCGACAGCAGTGTTAGATGCATCCACAGCGATAGAAAGTTTTTCTATGATATTAAAATGATTAAATAGCACTTCCTTAGTAAAACTTTCTTTTATCGTTGCGAATGCTTTGTTGTGTTTTCTGTCCATATTAAGTGTTTGGCCTTTGTTTTTTTTTCTGAAGTTATCATATCATAAATGTGTGTGAGTGTGTGTGCTAATTTTGGAATGCATCTGTGGTAGTAATTAATCATCCCGATGAATTTCTGCATTTGTTTAACTGTTTCTGATTTTGGATAGTTAACAATGCATTGGATTCTATCGGGAGATCGTTGTATGCCCTTGTTTGAAATATCATAACTTAAAAAATTTATTCTGTCTACGCCGAAAATATATTTCTTTGGTTTAATGTTTAGTCCGTAATTGTCTAGTCGTTCGAAAACTAAATTTAGATGATTTAGGTGTTCTTCTTCAGTCTCGCTGGCCACCAGATTGTCGTCGAGGTATACAAATACGAAGTCTAGTTTTCGTAATACTTCGTTAATAAATCGTTGGAATGTTTGAGCTGCGTTTCTTAAACCGAATGGCATTCTCAGAAACTCAAACATTCCGAACGGTGTAGTAATCGCGGTTTTATGTATGTCTTGGGTAGCCATGGGGATTTGGTGGCATGCTCTAACTAGGTCTAATTTTTAAAATATGTGTTTCTTGTGCAAATCTATATATAGGTCGTGTATGTGTGGTAGAGGGTAGCGGTCTGGGACTGTAATGGCTTTTAGTCTTCTAAAGTCACCACAGGGTCTCCAGTCGTTCACATCTCTTTTTGGTACTAGATGTAGTGGAGAAGCTGACATAGAGTCTGAAGGACAGCAGATACCTGCTTTGATAAAGAAATCAAATTCCTGTTTGGCAATTTTGTATTTGTTGGAGTCAAGGCGTCTTGGTCTTGAAAAAGGTAACTGTCCTTCTGTAGCTTTGTGGTGTTCTGTTTTGTGTTTAACTGGTTTGTTGTAGTCGGGTTCTGCTGTTAGTGATGGGTAATTTTTGAGTATATTTGTATATTTGTTGTCTAGTGTATTTAGTTTGGGTAGTGATGTTTCTGTAAATGCTGTGAGTGCGTTAACTGATAGTTGTGTAAGTGGATCAATGAGTTTCTTGTGTTTTAAGTCTATCAAGAGTCCATATTTCGTAAGGAAATCTGCTCCTTTGATGGATCTTGTAATGTCTGCTAGTACAAATGTAAAAGGGAAATCGCAACTTAGTTTTAAATTTACGTTAAGTAATTTCTTGCCGTTGATATTGTGCCACCGTTAGCTGCTGTTAGAATTAAGTCTGAATTTTTTTCTTGTGGGCTTTGAATTTATTTACTAGAAGTACGGAAACTTCTGCTCAACTGTCTATAAAAAAGCTTATATGATTGTCGTTATCGTAAATAAAAAGGCGGCGTGTAAGTATTGTTTGACTTCCATCATTAGCCGTCGCAATGATGGAGTCACTTAGTTTGTTGAGTTATGTTGTGTTGTGTTGTGTTGTGTTGTGTTGTGTTGTATTGTGTTGTGTTGTGTTGTGTTGTGTTGTGTTGTGTTGTGTTGTGTTGTGTTGTGTTGTGTTGTGTTGTGTTGTGTTGTGTTGTGTTGTGTTGTGTTGTGTTGTGTTGTGTTGTGTTGTTGTGTTGTGTTGTATTGTGTTGTGTTATGTTGTGTTGTGTTGTGTTGTTATGTTGTGTTGTGTTGTGTTGTGTTGTGTTGTGTTGTGTTGTGTTGTGTTAGTTGTCGTTTTGACCGAATGAGCATTGTTCGCATTGTCTAGCTGCCCTTCCGAACCTAAAATGGTATCTACATTCTCAGTTGGCAGGTCGTTGTCGTGACACACTTCTTGACGGGGCTCTACGTCTTGAAAATCTTCGAAAATGAGTCTCTCTCGAGTTCGAACGTGAATGATTACGTTCGTTTTTCAACTCTTGGACCTCAATTGCTAGTTTGTTGAAATTTTCTAGAATCTTGGACGTTGTTTCAGCAAACGATTGCGTTATCATCGCAAGCTCAGAGTTTTGGGTGATTTTTGTCATGCGCTGGGCATTATTGCCAAATGAAGCTACTTAGGATTCTGACATAACTTCCCACAAATTGTCAGCTAGTTTCAATTGTTCCTCTAGCTCTCTACGACCAGATCCGGTCAAAGCAATATTAAGGCTTTTGGGGAGTTTGCGAAGTCAAATTTTATAAACTAAGTCGCTATCGACTGTAGTACCGGCTAACACAATAAGTGACCTATAAAATTGAGATGGTTTTTGGTCACCCATCTCGGTGGCAGACAAAATTTTGTCGAACCTCTTGGCTTCACTTAAAGAGTGTCGGTCAATCAAGGTCCTCTTAAAGCCTTCATACAAATTTGAGGAAGGAGGTTTTTGTATGAAATCTAGCACTGTTATAATTACCTCTTGAGGTAGAGCGGTTACAAGGTACTCATACTTTGTCTTGTCAGTAGTGATTCCTTTTGCCTGAAATTGTATTTCTGCATGGGTGAACCATGCGTCGGGACAAGTGGTCCAAAATTGCTTGTACTTCTGGATGCATTGGTGCATCAAATGGATTGGCTAGATTCGGTTGGAATTGTATGAGAGGGCGATGGTCACCTTCGCCGAAATGAGAGAGATGTGAGAGAGGGTTAGAAGTATGTAAGGGAGTGGGGGGTTGTCTGGGGTGGGGTGGTGGTGTGTGTGCAAGACTCATCGTGTACCTCGAAATGTGTTTCCTAAAATGTGTTTCCCTAGTGCAGTGGAGTGCCTACGTAAGTGAGAATATAGGTTTCTTCCGACCCTATATTCTTAAATACGTTTCAGAATCTACGGTGTGTGCCTCGTGACAATCTAAATTAAAAAGCAACCCGTAAAATAATTTTTTATAAAATGTCAAAAAAAAAATAACAAAATTTGATATAATTTTTGAAATAATAGAAAAAATTAATATGCCAATTTATTGTTATTGTTGCTGTTGTTGTTGTTGTTGTTGTTAATTTTGCTTCTCCTGTTGTTATTGTTGTTTTTGTTGTTGTTGTTGTTGTTGCAAATTATTTTGCTGCTGTTGTTGTTATTGTTGTTGCTGCTGCTATATATGATTGCTTTCTGTTGTTGTTGTTTATTCTGCTGTTGTTGTCTTTGCTAATGTTGCTGTTGCTATGTTGCCAGAAAAGCACGATAAATAGTACTTATGGTATTTTTCAACGATTGTGGGATGTGGTAATTCCCATGGTATTTTGTGGTAAAAATCTCTCGCGTGGGAAAAAAATACCACATGTGAGATATTTACTACGCGTGGGAAAAGAAATACCTCAAATTACCATAAAATACCACAATACCTCAAAATACCTCAAAATACCTCAAAAGAAAATTTGAGGGATTTTGTGGTAATTTGAGGTATTGTGGTATTTTATGGTAATTTGAGGTATTTTATGGTATTTTGAGGTATTTTAGCGAGTGTGGTAATTTGTGGGAATTAAGTGTGAGAAAAAGAGAATTTTGATGGTAATTTCATCTGGCGACACTGTGCTGTTGTTGCCTGTTCCACCTTACCGGCAGGTGTAGGGTTTTGTTTGTTGTTGGTCGATGATGTTGTTGATGCTGACGGTGGTAGTGGTATTATTGTGGGCGTTGTTTATAAACGGACTTTGGGCATAAGTAATGCGTGAGGCATACAGCGACTTGGTTCAATTCGTTAATTTCAGCATTTCTGATGCGAGTTTTAAAAAATGCCTGTGTGTTTTTCAGTTGTGGATGTTGATTCGGCAGCTGTGTTTTTGTATTGGTTTTGTTGGTTGTTGGATGCAGTTGCAGTAGTTTAAGGTCCTGGATCACTGCTTTGCAATAGTTTTGAAAACGTAATCTACACAGAGTTGAATTTCTAGCTAATGTATGTAGTTCTTGCATGATATTGCGAAACTGTTGAGGGCACTTTGGTTCCAAAAAAAATTTTTTTTTGTTTTAAATTTTTGGGCTTTCTTATGTTGATCGTGTTTCCTTAGCTTAATTCCTCCTGGCAGGATCGCCAGTTGTGGTGATACACAATAGTTGTGGTGGAACACAAATAAATTATTTTCATTTAAATTTTCTTTTTATACATGTCCGTATTCAAGAGATACAAATTTTATAACTGATTTAATATACAAAATTTTTGAGTAATAAAAAATGACAATTTTGAAATCTTAAATAATAATAATTTTTATAAATAAATGTGTAAGTGCATATTTGTAAAGTGTGTATGCTGTTTTGAATGTTGTGATGTTGGTGTTTATATGTGGTGGTATTGAGTGACCACACATATATATGGGTGAATTTCAAAACCAACGGCTTTTCTCTGTCCCTCCTTTTTTCAGTTTTCTCTCTCAAAAAATAATCGCAAAACTAAACAAATCAAAATAATGTTGTAAAATAAGAACTATATATAAGTAAATAAGGCATTTGGAGTTAAGGCAAATTTCATTGTTTAACATTAACATGCGATTATTTTCACCCCTCTTTTATCTGTTTCACAGAAAAGCATTTGTCCCCACTCTTGTCTGCAGTTGTTCAATATATAGGTAGAAAAAGAAAACGAAAAGAAAGAAAAATAAAAAGAATATACATTGATTTGCAATGCCAATATAAATATTAAAGAGTTTTTGGTGTTTTTAATTTCTAAAGTTTACATAACAGTATTTTTTTGCAAAATTTTTGTTGTCATCGGCCCGTGTCAGGAGTGTTATGTTGTTATTATTATTATTATTATTATTATTTTTATTTTAAAATTTAGTATAATAAGAACAAGTTCTTTTAATATACAAAGATATAACTTAGAATTAAATATTACATATTTTAGAAAAATTAAATAATATTTGAGAAAAATTATTTAAACATTACATTGAATCATTACAATAATCATCATTTCAGTTACTGATATGACGTCAAGTGCATAACTGCAAGAAAACACAAGATTTATCGCTTTCAGTTTTACTAATTAAGTGCCATTTGAAAGTGTTTATTTAAATAAAGAGTGATTTTTTAAGTGCCTGATAACTTTTTTTTTTAAAAAAACGCATAAAATTTGCAAAATCTCATCGGTTCTTTATTTGAAACGTTAGATTGGTCCATGACATTTACTTTTTGAAGATAATTTCATTTAAATGTTGACCGCGGCTGCGTCTTAGGTGGTCCATTCGGAAAGTCCAATTTTGGGCAACTTTTTCGAGCATTTCGGCCGGAATAGCCCGAATTTCTTCGGAAATGTTGTCTTCCAAAGCTGGAATAGTTGCTGGCTTATTTCTGTAGACTTTAGACTTGACGTAGCCCCACAAAAAATAGTCTAAAGGCGTCAAATCGCATGATCTTGGTGGCCAACTTACCGGTCCATTTCTTGAGATTAATTGTTCTCCGAAGTTTTCCCTCAAAATGGCCATAGAATCGCGAGATGTGTGGCATGTAGCGCCATCTTGTTGAAACCACATGTCAACCAAGTTCAGTTCGTCCACTTTTGGCAACAAAAAGTTTGTTAGCATCGAACGATAGCGATCACCATTCACCGTAACGTTGCGTCCAACAGCATCTTTGAAAAAATACGGTCCAATGATTCCACCAGCGTACAAACCACACCAAACAGTGCATTTTTCGGGATGCATGGCCAGTTCTTGAACGGCTTCTGGTTGCTCTTCACTCCAAATGCGGCAATTTTGCTTATTTACGTAGCCATTCAACCAGAAATGAGCCTCATCGCTGAACAAAATTTGTCGATAAAACACATTTCGAACCGAACACTGATTTTGGTAATAAAATTCAATGATTTGCAAGCGTTGCTCGTTAGTAAGTCTATTCATGATGAAATGTCAAAGCATACTGAGCATCTTTCTCTTTGACACCATGTCTGAAATCCCACGTGATCTGTCAAATACTAATGCATGAAAATCATAACCTCAAAAAAATCACCCTTTATAATTAGCAGATTATGGTAAGTATAGAATTATATGTCAAGAGTGTTGTCATCGATTTTGTTAATTTTATTTAATCAAATTAACTCATTTTGAAAATTTATCCAAGAAGAAGGTTGCCTTACAAATGAGTTTTATTGTAATTCTATTTCTAGTAAAATTATATAATTTCATATGCCATAATTATGAAACATAGTTACTAAGCCGGGTCGATTTGTGGGGAGGCAAAAAATCGCCCATTGCTCTGTGAAAATCGTATTCTAGGGATCAAAATAAGAAACTTCGCCGAAGGAACCATACCTCTAAAACGAATTCTAATGTCCCCCAATTTGGGTCGCACTTTTGGGTAGGGGCAAATTTTGAAAAATCCCACTTTGACCCATTTAGAGTGCTCCAATCGAGTCCAAATGTATGACCGACCCCCACTAACTTTGGAGGCCCGACCCACCCATGCCAGTGGCACACCCCCTGGAACCCCCCTGTGGGGTTCCCCATACAAACATTTCAAAAAATCGCCAGTTTTGGCACTTTACATGAAAAAATCAGCGAAATGCCTATGTTTTTTTCTTTTTGGAGTTTTTTTCTCTTTAGAAATTTATTCAATCCTTTTAAAAAATGAAGGTATCACTGTGACACAATTGCAAATCGGAAAATTGCTTGTGTGCGTTTTTTAGGGCACCACAAGACACAGCTGCATGTCGTAAACTTACTTGTGTAGTTTTTTTATAGCAACTACTTAAGAAATGAAGGTTGTTTTACAACCCTTTTTGTGGGTATTTTATGGCACCTTCTTAAGAAATGCGCGTTTTATGCAACCATTTTAACAATTAAGATACCACTGGAATGCACCGCAACCCTTTTAAAAAATTAAGGTATCACTGTGACACAATTGCAGATCCTAAAATTGCTTGTGTGCGTTTTTAAGCCACCACAAGACACAGCAGGTAGAATTGAAATTACCATTTCATTCTTATTACCTCGTCTCGTACACCATATATAATGCAACAGTTTTTGTGAATGCATTAAGTCGTTGTGAAGAACTCAAAGTGTGAAGTGCTAATTTCAGTTAAAAAATATTTTAAAAAAAAATAATAAGTGAAGTTGACCATTCCAAATCAAAAAGTTTACAATGAATCCACCATCCTCTACACCGCAAGATGAAGCAACAACAACATCAACAATTATCGAAAACCCAATGAGTCATATACCCAAGCACGATGTTACTGTTTTTGGTGTGTCTACTGATTTGACTGATCTTAATTTACCAACCCATCTGGATATCTTGAGATATTATTTTTACTTAAGCGAACGTGCTAAAACAGAACAAAAAAATTTTTCCCATAAATCATTCACTATTCAAGTACAAGATAAGTTGAATGGAATTTGGGAAAAACTTGATATGGAAATAATGCTGAAAAAAAAGTGTATTTAATAAATTGAATAAATTGCTTGACAAGTATCAAGAGCAAATCAAGAGAAGAAACAAAACCCAACAATTTACAGATTATGTAAAAGCTCTGGAAACAATTTTTCACATTGGAACATGTAAATGCGATTTGAAGGCAGCTCCATGTGCATGCGGCTGGTTTCCCGTACGCCTCAAAGAGTTCATGCACGATCAACATAATCAGAGAAGACTAACAATGGATGCAGTTGTGATGGAAACTGAAGAGCAAGGAGCAACGTCTATGTCATCAATGCCAACATACCAAGATCCCGATGATTCAACATACGCACCGCCACCGGTTCAAGAAGATATGGATAGAAGCACAAGTTCACAATACGCAGAGAGATACGATTGTTTTAACTTTGCCTTGGTATGTGACAGATTTGGTGTGCCTGATAGAGTAGCATCGGCATTGGGAACCGCTCTTTTCCAAGATTTTAAAATGAAAGATAAGCATGGCAAACTCTCATCATGGATAAATCGAAAGTTCGCAGAGAAAAAGAGAAATGCAGACAAGAAGTGGTTCGCAAACGGTTAGATCATACCAATTTGTTAGCGTTTTCATTCGATGGCAGAAAAGATGATACTTTAACGACAGCTAAAGTTGATGAGAAGTATCATACTAGGATGGTAAAAGAACCTCATCTTGTTATTTTGAGAGAACCCAATTCTGAATTGATTGGTTACGTAAGACTGGAACATGAAACCACTGAATACAAAACAACCAAATTAAATGATTTTTTCAACGATAAGAATATATCACTGGATGCATTAATTGGAATATGCACTGACGGTGAGCCAACAAACACTGGCCCACACGGTGGAATTATACGAAGATTCGAATTGCTGTTAAAAAGACCATTGCATTGGTTCGTTTGCCTTCTACACTTCAACAAACTTCCGTTTCGGCATTTGTTTGAAGCTTTGGATAAATCAACCAGTACTGGACCAAGATCGGCAACCGGAAAACTGAGCGGTCAAATCGAAACTTGTGAAACTCTTCCGGTAAGTTATTGCTATCACTCATTTATTATAATTGTCAACCATTTTAATTATTTTATTATTATATATTTTCAGGTGGTGGACGGCTTCCAGAAAATTGATTTGCAAAATATGCCCCCGCTCCAGAAAAAAATTGAATTTTCCACCGATTCGAAGTACTTATACGACATGGCCCATGCAATTTCTAGCGGCGTGGTTTCGGTGGATCTGGCTAACATCAAACCAGGGAAAATTGTACATTCTCGGTGGCTCACCAAGGCCGCTAGATTATAACGATTATATGTGACAACGGAAAATCCAGATGCAAATTTAAGAATTCTGGTTGAATTTATAATTAAATGTTATGTGCCAATGAACTTCAATATCAAGTATTACAGCTATGTCGTGTACGGCAGTGCATTATTTTTCAACTTCATTAGTTGTTCACAATTTCTAGAACCTCGTTTACGCAAAATTGTCAATGAAGTAATTACAGATAATTCATATTATGCGCATTCGAAAAATATCTTATCAATGTTGTTTGATGATAGCAAAGAAAAGCGCGACTGTGCTATCAACATAATTCTACGCTATCGAATAGATGTTGACGACCCAACGCAACTTAGAGCTTATAAAAAACCAGATATAAAGTTTAATTGCACAAGTTACACGGAAATGATCAATATGAATGACATAAATAACGTATTTGAGCCACCATTCACGCGAAGCATTCCGTACGATACATTGAAAGAATATTTAAATCAAGATGATCCACCGTTTAATGATCCAAAAATTCCATCACACATACAAGGAACGGAACGACATGTTCAATTGCTAGCTAGCGTTTCCAAACGGGTTATACCGGAAAATGTAGAGGCTGTAATGGCGACGACATTAGAGAGCCGTGCGAAATTGCCCAGACTTGAAAGTAAAAAAGACTTCAAACAATAATTTTTTTAGATTCTTTTCTATAACTAACTTAAATTAATTTTTTCATTTACATATGTTCTGACTAAATAAATTTCAAAAGAGAAAAAATAGATATTATTATAAATAAATAAATAAAAATAAAGAAAAAACATAGACATTTCGCTGATTTTTTCATGTAAAGTGCCAAAACTGGCGATTTTTTGAAATGTTTGTATGGGGAACCCCACAGGGGGTTCCAGGGGGTATGCCGCTGGCATGGGTGGGTCGGGCCTCCAAAGTTAGTGGGGGTCGGTCATACATTTGGACTCGATTGGAGCACTCTAAATGGGTCAAAGTGGGATTTTTCAAAATTTGCCCCTACCCAAAAGTGCGACCCAAATTGGGGGACATCAGAATTCGTTTTAGAGGTATGGTTCGTTCGGCGAAGTTTCTTATTTTGATCCCTAGAATACGATTTTCACAGAGCATTGAGCGATTTTTAAATCGACCCGCCCTAATAGTTACCCTTACTTGAAAAAGTTGTGATTTTTGAGAGAATATTGTGTAATTTTTAAAAAAATAATAAAATATTTAACCAACACATAAATCAAACAGCTCAACAATATACTTACCATTTTAGAAAAAATGTAGTTTTTTAATTTATTTAAATTTAAGCATATTTTTAGTTGATTTTTATGGTACAACACTCAAGGCAAAAATTCTTTAATTATTTATTTATATCTGTTAAATAATTTAATTTAACAGAATTTTTTAAGGAGCGTAACAGTGATTTTGGATTCTACATTAATTTTCATAACAGTATCACTGCTTGAAGTTGAACGATATTAAAGTTGAAAAAATTTAAAAGTTGATCTGCCATATCCATATTTTTTAAAAATTACCCATATATATATATGTCGGAGAATTCATGGATGTTGGCGAATTCATGGATCGCGATAGTTTTTCACCACTGCTTTCTTTTTCCATTCCAAAATTTTCTTAATCAAAATTCAACACTATTCTCAATCGTTTTTAAAAATGTTCTCTTCAGAAAATTATTAATTTTTTTGAATAAACTAAAAATCAGAGTCAACTCCCAAAATTAAGTTTGAATATCAACCAGTAGTTTTTAATACAGTGGTGAAACTCTATCCAAACAACACACTATTGCTTGACGATCAAATCTTGTCTACGACATTGCCATTCTGACATACAGTGGTGAAACTCTATCCAAACAACACACTATTGCTTGACGATCAAATCTTGTCTACGACATTGCCATTCTGACATGTCACACGTCCTCGTGTGACCTCTTCTTTCATTCGGCCACTCCTCACCACCATACTACATGGTGGTGTCACAACTATTACACCAAATGAAAACCTTTATCATAACACATTGCGATATCCACATTACAGTTTTCTCCATAAAACCTGACGTTATCTTGAATTATTATCACATCAAATAATCACCATAACCTGGTGATATATACTATTATTATTGTATTAGATGTAAATCTTCACCATATAACCTGGTGGTGTCCACTACAATTACCATATTAGATGATAATCTTCACCATAAAACCTGGTGGTATCCACAATAATTATCACATCAGAGGATACTCTTCACCATACAACCTGGTGGTATCCAAGACAATTATCATATCAGATGATAATCTTCACCATAAAACCTGGTGGAATCCATAAAAATTATCACATCAGAGGATAATCTTCACCATACAACCTGGTGCAATCCACTACAATTATCATATTAGATGATAATCTTCACCATAAAACCTGGTGGTATCCACAACACCTATCAGATCAAATTCAAGATATTATCGTTATTATTTAATCCATAAATCACGAATACTAAACAAGTTTGTGATATTTTAAAATTATTCAAACAATTATCTGTTTATTTCAACGAAACATTTCAACAGAATAAAATGCATTAAAGTAGATAATTAATTAATCCTCATCATTGCTTACTGTCTCAACTTCTGTTAATCCGTCACCCTCAGGCATTTTGCGCAAGCGGTCATGAGCGTACTTATAGGTTCGTTTATTATAAGGTGCCGATAAAAGATATCTGTCACCACCTAGAATTTCAACAATTTTGAATGGGCCTTTAAACTTCGGATCAAGTTTAGTTTGGTTACGTTCCTCATTCTGTAGCAGAACCATTTCTCCAACACTATATTTAACAGGCATTGTCTTACCTTGGTCAAACCTTAGTTTATCATACGTTGCATTCGCTTTTATCATATTATCACCTAACTCTCTCATTTCTACAATATCCGTTGTTTGATCACTTTCATCTGAAAATATCAAATCAATTGGTCTGGCCACTTTACCAATCATCAACTCAAGTGGACTACATTTAGTCACAAGGTAAGTAGTACAATTTAGAGCCAATTGAATATCAGGTAAAGCGTTCTGCCATGAGCGTTCTTTATTACATTCCACTGCAGTTAGCATGTTCTTAAGAGTACTCATCACTCTTTCTAGCAGCACCTGTTGCTATTGAGTGCAATTCGATATTGTGAAATTTACAAAATTCCCGAAATCGGTTCTAACAAAGCATTAACCTTGATCTGCAATAATTCGTTTGGGGGCTCCAAACAATGACACGCTGAATTTCAAGGCTTGAATACTATGCAGAGCATCGATATTCAAAGTATGTTGCAAAATTACAAATTTGGTGAATGCATCAATTAACACAAATACATATTCCTTTTTCTCATTTTTTCCACTGAGTTTACCAGTTGCATCAATGTGCACAGTATGCCAAGGAATCGGAATTTTAGGTATTGGCTGCAACTTTGCTTGAATTTTCCCAGAATGCGATTTGGCAACCACACACGTTATACAATTTCTAACAAATTTTTTTAAATATTTGGACTTTTTTCAAACCAATACATATCATAAAGTTTTTCTAAGATTTTTTCCCATCCAAGATGCATTAAGGACTCATGAACAGAATTAATCACTGACCATCTTAATGCCCGGAAAGGATAGGTATGCACTTGGTCTTTTCGTTACGTTGTATCTTACGATGTAACACACCTACACGCATTTCATACGTTTTTGCCTAATCATCACTAAATTTGTGCTCATTTAAATCTGAAATCAAAGTAATTATTTCATGGTCACGTTGCTGTTCAGCTACTAACCAATTATTACAAATACCTGCAATGTTAACTTCTTTGCAAGATATTTGACACGGTTCTAAATTAGATAATAAGTTTCTAGAAAGGAAATCAACATGACACATTCGGTCTCCATTTCTGTGTATAATATTAAAATCAAATTCTTGCAGAAAAGCCCACCACCTGTGCACTCTAGGAGTCAAATCAAGTTTAGTTCGCGATGATTTTAAGGAATTGCAATTCGTTATAACATCAAACTTACGGCCATACAAATAATGCCTAAAATGTGTTATTGCGTTTACTACTGCAAGGGTTTCCAATTCATATGAATGGTATTTTGTCTCTGCATTTGTCGTTCGCTTACTTTAGTAACATTGCAATTACAAGCAACAACATGCAATTTACTCTCTTTCTTTTGCATTAAAATACCACCAAATCCAATAGAACTTGCATCTGTGTGCCACTCAATTGGATAATTTGGGTCAACTGGTACACTTGTAAGTATTGAAATAATTTTCTTCCGTACTGACTCATGCGGCGATTTCCAGTCAAGAAGTTTCCATTTTTGCTTGTTAATGCATACAGTGGAATCATAATTTAGGCTAATTTTATTTATCTAGGCTAATTTACAGTGGAGTTATCTCAAAACCTACACTAAGGGAAATAATGCATATTAACATTATCCACGCCTGAGTATCAATTTTATTTAAATATTTACGTGGATAAATCAAATATTTTCCCTACAACTCGTTTTTTTCCCGTATTTGAATTTTATTTATACCACACACGTACACACATATTCCATACAAGCAAGCAGCAACAGCATCGCACACTTACACACATACTCCGACAAGCAGCAACAGCATCGCACTCTGTTCCTGAGTTTATTTCTTGCATTTGCAGTTCTTATAGTTCTCATTTAGTTATTGTTGCAAGAGTAATATATTATGCATGTTTGGCAAAGAAATTAAATTATGTAGGGTGGAGTGACAACTCGGTATTTTCAAGAATATCTTGGACCGATTGTCATTTACCTGCATAATTTGCTTCTGCCTAAACATGTTTTGTACATATTGCACTAATATTGCACTAATATGCACTAATATTGCACCAACTGTCAAACATAGTATAAATTAGAGAACAAAAAAGTGAAGCGATAATAAATTATACAGGCAATGGCATTTGATGAACGCAATATGAAGAAAATAATACCATAAAACCATTAATAACATATTCAATTTAAATATGTTTTTTTTTAATTTCAATATTTTTATTCAAATTTTCTTTGAATGCGATAGTTTATTTTCAAATAGTAAATATTTGAAAGATATTGTAAAAAAATTCGTGCATAATTTTAATATATTTTTTGTTAATTCTGTTTAAATATTTAAATATTTAATTTAATCAAAAAAGTATTCAAATAAATTTTAAATATTTACGTAGTCGATTTATTCAAATGCGTTATTGGTGCAAAAATGACTCGCTTTTTGGATAAATTAAAAAAGTTTTTGGATAAATTTAATATTTTTTTCCCTAAGTGTAGATATTCTACTTTAGTTTTCATGAAAAAACACTTTTTAATATTAAACGAAATTCCACATTTAATTAGTGTTTCCAAAACAACTTCAACTCTTTTCAAGCATTCAGTTATGTTTTCCGTGCCCACCACTAAGATGTCATCCATGTATACTACAACGTATGTATTTGCAAGTTCACCGAGAATTTTTATGATATTTCTTTGAAATACTGCAGGCGCATTACGTAGCCCAAATGGCATTGTGAGATATTCATACTGTCCGCCTGGTGTTATAAAAGCGGTTTTTTCAATAGAGTGAGGATGGATGGGTACCTGATGAATGAAGTCTATTAATTTGACCAGATATCAACGGCAACGGAAACCTATAGGGAATAGTATTATCATTTAGTTGTCGATAATCTACGTACATTCTATCAGATCCGTCCTTCTTTTTAGCTAGTAATATAGGGCTAGCGAAAGGTGATGAGCTTGGCCGAATAACATTTGCCATTAAAAGTTCTTTTATTTTGCTACACTATGTTTTGTTCGTCTGGGCTAAGCCTGTAAGGGATACGATAAACCGTTTTATTTGGAACCATCAAACGAATTTCCATTGGGTCCAAATTAGTGATGTGACGAATCGAGTTTTTTTACTCCTTAAGTCGAGTCACTTTTAGCTGTGACTCGAATTGTCAAAAATTAAGCGATTTTTTTCGCATTCGTTGTTTTAAAATGATATGCTTGCGAGTTTTTGCAAGTTCGTTTGCTTAGCGCTTGCATATGAAATTATAGTAAAATTTAAAAACAAAGCAAGCGTTAATACAGTTTCAAGTATTTTTCACGACTGTGCAACAAACTTTTGTTGTTATTGCTTTTTTGTAGTTTTGTTGTTAGTTTTATTTGTGTGGCAGCGAGTCTGACTCGAGTTGCGGCCTGACTCGAGTTGCGAGTCACTTTAACCTTAAACCCGTTTATCGGGTCATATTGACCCGAGGCACTTTTCATTTGAAAAAAAAAAACATATTAAAAATCAAAAATTCCAAAAAAAAATACTATTTTATTTGTTGAACTTTTTTCTTTGCAACCAGCATGAAAAAATTGTACATATGTGACATACGTTTATCTGGGTCAAAATGCCCCGACATTTTTTACCATACGATTTGTATGAAGGATCAGTTTTTGTAGTACTTTTTTCATTACTTTTTCCTGTTGTGCAATCCTTTCTAAATTTTTTGCAACTTTTTATTCTGTCGTTGGCGTATGTACTTTTCACACTTATATAAACTTACACATACGAAAACATGCTTTTTATATGGATCTGTTGTACATGTGCAGTGTTCTCTTTTGTGTTGTCTTTTAATATTTGCGTTATATCATGCTAAAAAGCAATTGAAAAAGCGATGCAACACTCCAACGAAACAATCAATTTGGCCGTGTGCTATTCGGAAACTTCTCCCTCGTGGTAGAAAAGAAGTTACTGACTTGAATACAATTTCTGTCGCAATAAAATTGTCTTTTTAACTGTGCCAAAAGGACGATCAAATTTTGACAGCTAGAAATTTTGACGTTTTAGATTTTAGTAGTGTAGTAACGCAAGAATTTAATTTAATTTGCAAAATTGTTAATATATACTAAAAATTAACGGTATTTTATGTTAATATTTTCTACTTCTGGTTGCTACGCTGTCGGAAGCACAAAATTTTGAACTTCGTTACGTTTTTTTTTCTATTTTTCCTATTTATCTATTTTTGTCAAAAATTCTCTTGCCGATTGTCAAAATTTATATAAGCCCCTGTGGCTGCATGAATTTTTACAGTCATATTCACCTCACAAGTTCCAAATATTCTCATTCAAACTGTCAAAATTTCGGCATCCGAGTGAATAGTTTCCGAATAGCACCCGGCCTAAGGATTGCTTTGAGTTTGATTGGTATGAAGCAGAATCGCTTCGAATGCCACAAGTTTAGGTAAAAAATAAATAAAAAATTTCCATTTGGAATAATTTTTTGTTCATTCTCGTTTCATTTAATGTTTTTACTAGGATAAGAAATCACGACGTAGATGCGAAGCATATAAGGGTAAAAGCAAAACAAAGGATAATAAAACGTCTGCTGTGTGTGACCATTGCTTAAAACTTTTTTGACCTTTGCATTATATTCGTGAAGGTTAATCGTGTTGGCTTCACAAATACAAAGAACCTGATATATTGGATGATAACGATGAATATTATGGGGGCAGATCGATCAATACCTAGCACATCAAATGCAGCTCAATCGAATCGGATTTATCAATCGATTATAAATCTTATGTAAATTGCAAATGTTATGTGCAAACATATATTTAAGAAAAAAAAAAACATTATTAAATTTAATATATCATGATATACTTAGTAGCACTTTTTAATTTTATCTCATTGAAAAATAGAAAATTTCCATACAAAACAAACTATGGGTCAATATGACCCAAATAAACGGGATTAAGTTGTAAAACATGTAAACGGATCTAAGGTTAAAGAAATAAACAAGTAAGGTAGCATTGAATTTTTTTATCAAGAGTTTTAAAAATAAAAAATCAATCGAGCGTTTGAGAATTTTTTAATAAATCAAGTCTTAATAGAGTGAATTAATTGAAGTATTCATTTTATTTATATGTGGAAACGTTTTGTCTATTATTTCGTAGATAAAGAATGGCAAACTCGACTTCGAAATGATGACTCGCTGACTCGCCAACTCGGGTTTCTACTCGAGTTAAAATTATTCCGACTCGAGTTGACTCGAGTTGAAAAAAAATTCGGCTCGTCACATCACTAGTCCAAATAAGCCACACAATTAGGTGTACCTTCGACAAAATTATCTCTAAACTTATTTAAAATGGCTAACAATTTAGGTTTATGAGCCTGAGGTATGTCAGTAGTATGTCATCAGTTTGCATGTAATACACTTGAATTTCATCACTAATTGCCCGAGTTACACTTAACCGTTTTGCTGTCATTTGAACACAAATGTCTTCATTTAAAACTTCACGTCCTACAATAACATCAAATTGTAAATACTCATCGGGCAATACATGAAAAAGTATTTTGATATCTATTTTATTAATAATTACCTTAGATAAAATTTGTAACTTACTTTTCACACTAGTTTGACACAAAATTATCATACACACAATTTTAATGAAAAGTTCGCCACAGAATTTGGAACTAACCGTTTCTTCAATGAGTGAGCACTCTGCTCCCGAATTAAGAATTAAGAAATACTCCCTACCTTCATGATTCAAAATGCCTGAAGGTGTATCTAGTATACACATGTCAATACGTCGGACAATTGTTGATTTGTTGTCTATTTGCTTCTGAATGGCTGGACATTTGTTTGCGTAATGACCCTGTGCTCGGCAACGAAAACATGTCACATTCAATGTAGTCATTTTCTTCACCAATGGTACTTTATTTGAAGTAGACAGTTGATCTTTATTAACGTTGCTTCTGTAAGCTGCAGCCTTAGGGCCTACGCGGCCACAGTTAAAACATCGCTTAGTCGCTTGCTCTCGGATTCGCTATCAGGGTTTGCTGGAGTTTTCATCTTTGTGAACGTTGCTACTTTTAATTCTTGTTGTAACTGTTTTCTCGTTTCAATATATTTTGTAAAAGCTAGACGTTGAACGCGTGACTCAAATTGACCAATATGTGCCAAAACGGCTGATGATAGACACTCACCTTCCCTTGGCTTACTATTACTTAAATTTATCAAATAAGCAGCTGTTGTTTTGGAACAATCAAATCTTGCGATAGACACGTCCTTGAATTCGGCCCATGTTATTCCAACATAATAAATTTGCGACAGCCACGAGGAGGATTGTCCTTTTAGCGCACGACTAAGTGCATTCATTAGCTCAGCATCTTTTAACGGCTGTTCACTCATGCATATATTAGCTGTTGCCAACCAAGCATGAGCATTACCAAAAAGCGGGTCGAATTCTGATAATTGAGTTTAATTTTTCTTACGAGATTGTTGTAAAACCTCCAACAACGCCATACAATTTTGACTCTGCTGTTCGATAATCATTTTCCAGTCAACTTCCCACCACATTGTTCACTTGCGCTGCATGCGTTCCCACTTCTGATGTCGGAGAATTCATGGATGTCGGCGAATTCATGGATCGCGATAGTTTTTCACCACTGCTTTCTTTTTCCATTCCAAAATTTTCTTAATTCAAAATTCTGGGGCCGAATCGCGGGTGTAGTGAACGAGTAAGCAATCGTATCGAATAAAATAACGTGACGAAACGAGTTGCTGGATCGCGGCACTCGATTCGCATCGAAACGAAATTTTAGCAGATTTTTATCGATTTTCGATGGCATTCTTGTGCATTGTAATAGATTAAATGTCAAAAAGACATCACAAGCAATAGAAAAAATTATCATAGATATATTAAGCGCAATTGTGTTGTTTTTAAAAAAGTGATTAATTATTAATTGAATATGAATCCAGTTTTGTTTTTTTATTTTACTTCTTCGGAGTCGGAGGAGGAAAGTAACGACATGCAAATAAGAAGACAACTTAGAGATAAAAGTAATCCTTTATCACTACGAGCATCGGCGTAAGAAAATGTACAACATTTACATATTAAACAAATTATTTAATGTTATTTTTTCGCAGATTTAAAAAACGTTTTAGACTGTCCAAAGAGGCATTTAATTCTGTTCTGTCTGAAATTAATTGCAATGGTCATCTGTCCACAGCAGTGTCACCAACGCTTCAGTTAGCAGCAACACTCTCACTTTTAGCCAGTGGAAGCTTCCAACACAATGTTGGGAATGACTATTTGGTTGCAATGTGCCAAAGCTCCGTCTGCAAAATTGTTGCGAATGTTGTTAAGGAGATTGAAACCAAGATGTGCCCCAAGCTAATTTGTTTTTCTCCTGAGGGCTACTCAAAATGTATGGAGGCATTTATGGACAAATATAAGATTCCAGGAGGTAGTATTTGGAAACTTGAATTTTTTATAAGATACTTATCTTCCGAGTTCTTTAGTAATTGGATGTATCGATAGCACCCACTTTGGGCTGCAAAGGCCAACTAATATTGAACATATGTTCTTCCACCGAAAAGGGTTCCACAGTCTTAACTCAATGATTGTAAGGTTTTGTACAAATAATGACAAATTAAACTAAATGTAACCTTTTTTCTGAATCTAAAGTATCCTTGTTTACAGGTGTGTGATTATGATTACCAAATTTTAGCTATTTGTTCCAAATTTGGTGGTGCTGCTCATGATTCCTTTGTGTGGAAACATTCCGACCAAAGAAATTTTTTTGGAGCAGCAGTATAAAAGCAATAATCTTAAAAATGCTTGGCTTTTAGGTGATAATTTCATATTATACACGCACAAATTGTTTTATTATATTCCTAATTTTTTCAGGCGACTCTGGATATCCCCTCGAACCATGGTGTATAACACCATACAGAAACCCTGCGGAAGGTTCAGGTGAAGCCAACTTTAATGAGGTTCATTCTAAAGCACGATGCATTGTTGAAAGAACAATTGGAATTCTGAAGGGTCGCTGGAAAATTTTAATCAACGATAAAAGAAGCCGATACAGCCCTAAGAAAATTGCACAGTTTGGAAATGTTTGTGCTGCATTGCATAATGTGTGCATCCAGTTTAAAGTCCCAATGTACACAGCATGTAATGCTCTTGAAACAGAGGTCCCAGAAGTAGAATTAGGAACCGAAACAAATCTGACAAGAATTGGACAAAAGATTAGAGACCACATAATGTTGTCATTAGTAGACAGAAATTAAGAACAATTTATATTTAACTTTAATATTAGATTTAATTCATTCATTTTAATTTATATTATATCACATTTCATTTTTAATATTATAACTTATTTCATAGTAACTTATAAATAAATAATTAAGTAAAATAAAAATAAAAGTAGAAGTTATTTAAAAAAAAAAAGTTTGAAAACATAAGTTATTGATTTTTAAGAATATTAAGCTTAATATTTAAAATGTCGAGCTCAACTTCCTTAGTAGCCATATAAACGACGTGCTCCTCTTCTTTAATTTTGAGTGACCGCTCCTTTAATTCAATAAGTTTATTCAACTTACATATTATTGTGGCCTGTGATTCCTCGAACGCCTGAATATTTGTCTTCAAAAGTGACAACTTTGTTACCATTTTTTGGTTACTTCTGTTTATAGTATTTTCCTTTTGCACTTTTTTTTTCGTTTCTTTGGGAGCTTCTGTCCGGGCATCGCACAAATCGGAGGAGTTGTCGCTGTCTTCGTCCTCACTGGCCATCATTTTTCTCAAACTTTCGGCTATTGGGTCAGGTTTATCCGGCGTTTCCATCTCGGCACTTGTTATTAATTTTGTTTGCACCACATTACCAAAAGATTCAACACAAAGGCCTTCTACGGCAGCATCCATTCCGGTAGCCTCAATAAGCTGTACTTCTGCAGCAGTCAAGAGCTTCTCCTCGTATGGACCTCCTCCAGTTTGTTTTTTGGATGACTTGTTGAAAGATAACTTCTTCTTAATGTTGTGTTTTTGATCAGCAAATACCTACATATGATGAGGAAAAACTTTAAATCTCAAAAAAAGAGTATAAATCAAACTAATGTACCTTTCGCCATAACTTTGCATCCTTTATTGGTGGCCCTGCGGCGTTTAATTTTTTAGTAAGTTGCTCCCAAAGTCTGTGCGATGTTGCCTTCCCTTGGCTGCAGTTCGGTAGAAGGTTCTTTGCAAAATTGGGATGTTCTATCATGAACTCTGACATCATGCCTTTTTGCAATCCATTTATTTTGTTAACATTAGTCCTAAAAATTGATAAAAATTAACTTATATTCCATTATAGATATTAATTAAAAAAATATTCTTACATTTTGCCTGTTTTCAAACCGTTTCTGCAAAAACCAATTTAATTTGAAATGTTTTCGATCACACTTTAGCTATCGAGTGAAGTTTGGTATGTTTTCATTCGAACGACTGCTCGTTATCGATAGCCGTCATCCCAAATTCTGATACTTTATGTTCGACAACGAGTGAATTCCGATATCTTATATTCGACTACGAGTGCCGTGATCTCAAACGTCAAAATTTCGAACGCTTTTACTCGATAACGACTGCCGCGATTCGGGCCCTGTTCTCTTCAGAAAATTATTAATTTTTTTGAATAAACTAAAAATCAGAGACAGCTCCCAAAATTAAGTTTGAATATCAACCAGTAGTTTTTAATACAGTGGTGAAACTATATCCAAACAACACAGTATTGCTTAACGATCAAATCTTATCTACGACATATATATAATTAGGGTGATTAAAAAAAAAAACATTTTTTCGAAAATGAACCGAGCTCGTTGGAGAATGGGATGGTTACATCAAAATATGAAAACCAAAATTTAAAAAGTGCTACCAGCAGTTTTCTGTTTTAGTTGAAGAAAATCGTGGAAAAAGCCTTAAAGTTGAAATATTTATATCTCTTTCATTTTTAAACATATAATTATGAAACTTTCATGGCATACGTACAATAGACCATCTTTAATAAAAACATGTTAAAATTTTGGATTCTAGATCAAAATTTTTTTTTAGGTCCTTGAGAGTTGAAAAAAAGAATCGCTTGTAACTATGTTTCGCATGGCAAAACAATATATTTTTTAATGAAAATCCTTTCCTCGACAACCATTCATTCCATTCTTCAAACATTATTTTGTAGGCGTCGAATTAACTTGGATAGTACAGCTATGGGGAACTAATGCTGTGGGGAACTTTTAACAAAAAAACACGTTGAAACAACTAAAATAGATTTTATTCTGACTTTTTTGTCAAAATTACTAGTGATTACCAGTGGCGGATCTACATACGGGCTGAAAGGGCTATAGCACCCCAATTCCCCCCTTGTAGAATTTTTGTATGAGGAAAAAACGCCCTAAAAGCCGTTTCAGCTCCCCCCTCGGGCTACAAAACTGTAGTTTCAGACCCCCCCTCGGGCGAATCCTCGATCCGCCACTGATAATAAACCTCCGAAAATCGGGTACAGGGACCTACAAGTCGCATTAGAGTGAGTTTGTGTCTCAAGTCTTTTTGCCTTTTTTCAACTTTAAACGCTCATACCCATATGCTTGGGGGTGTATATTAGACGGGAGTAATTTTTTTCATGCTAGTAATATTGAGTTTCGAATTTTACATGAAATTCTGAGTAAAAAACTCCTTACGACCATATATTGCCGATGAAATTTACCCATCGAAATTAATATTCGTATATAATAATTTCATAGAGCATTCGCTTCTTACTGTCTGACTCGTTCACTGATCGACCCACAGCTTAAACTACTTGAAAACTTACAGCCTAAAATTACTAAAAAATTAAATTAAACAAATATATTACTTTCATTATGTACATAGATTTTTTTTAAAATTTGGTTTTCATATTATAATGTAACCATCCCATTTTCCAAAGAGCTCGGTTGATTTTCAATATTTTTTTTTAATCACCCAAATATATATTTATATAATATTATATATATGCGTATATATATATATATATATATATATATACGCATATATATATATATATATATATGCGTATTTGATAACAGGAGTTATCGGTTTGGCGGATGACTGTTGTGTTAGTCAGGCTGCTATTCTTTCTTTCCTGACTACCCACTTTCGCTCTGACAGTCCGCTCCGTGCGACCTGACGGCGCGCTTAATATAAACCTTTCAAAGTCACGTCCACAATCAAGCGACCTGACGGTGCGCTTCCCAACCTATACTTGACAACTCGTGCGACCTGACGATGCTCCTAAGTATATAATCTACCAGCTCTTTAGATTAAACACTACGACCTGATGGTGCGCTTCGTTACTAATACTTGACCAACCGTGCGACCTGACGATGCGCTTAAGTATATGCACTACCAGCTCTTAAGCTTAAACACTGCTACCTGACGGTGCGCCTATGTATATAATCTATCACTTTTCCCACAACAAAATAAAATACCTTATCTTTCGTCTTTAGCCTTCACCTGATATCCTTGTCAATTGATTCTTCCGATCCTTCTCCAACCCTTTTTAGCCGTGACAATTCCTCTTTGCCTTTTTCTCCGTTTGATCAGCCTTCCGCTCCGATGGTCCGTCAGCTACTGCTTTTCAATCAGCCTTATTCTGTCGATGGTCCGTCAGCTACTGCTTTTTAATTAGCCTTATTCTGTCGATGGTCTGTCAGCTACTGTCGTTTGATCAACTTACTGCCTCAATTGTGCCTCTCGTTAAACTATGCTTACTGGTACATCGCGTTTTATTTGTGTTTGCTTATACCTCTAGTACCTATCTTGTTTCTCGCTGTAATTGTTTTTGCTTTTGTCTCGCGTCGCACTGTTTGTTGAATCGCTGGTAGGGGAAATACTGGTTTTCAACGCGTGTTTCTCTCTATCTCTGACTGATGCTCAATGTTGTGTTGCAATTGTATGATAAGCTTTGCTGTACTTTTGCCGCATTGACCGCTGCTCACACCAACAAAAAATATATATACCTTCTACTATGCGTTAATGTTGGCACAGGGTGCTTAGTTTCATTCAATGTCTAATTTTATTAATTTCAAGAAAATTTAAAGCTATTTTATATCACACTTAGTTTTAATATTTCAATAATAGTAAAATAATAATATTTTCAATACAGAGTTTATTTTCAGGAGTACAAAAGTAATTCAAGTAATAATAAGAAATGATTTAATAATAAATAATTTAGTTGTATTGTACCTCATCGCGCTTACAATGCAAAGCGTAGGTTATTTTAAGTTATAAACTACATTCTGTTTATATTACAAGATTGAGTCACAGCATAGAACGCTCGCTTATACAAAAGTTCAGCTTGTGAATATGATTCCAACTAGAGTCATAGCTAAGCGCAATGTAAACATTTCTAGTTATATTTGCTGCTGCTGCTGAAAAGTGACCAAATAGAAATAGCTTTCTTTAATATTTTTCTTGTTACAAATATTGTCAACCAATTAGAATTTAGGACTTAATATTTTAGAATTATACTCAATAGTTTTAGGGAACTCAATTCTGTTTAACTCAAAAATTTATCGTGCAAACCATATAAAAAAGAGTGCACGTCAAATAAAACTTCAGATCTTGAAACAGCTTTCGAGCTTCATAATCTCATTGTTTGTTTTTCATACTCTACTTTCACTTTGTGTAAAATTAGCAGCAACCTTGCTTTTGCCTTTCGACAAAACCAGCAAGGATAATAGCGCAAGCCAACGGCAAACTCTGCCGGTTAGCATTCTAAAAAGTTACGCATTAGACGTACAGGGTGTTTTTTTAGAGGCATAGAACTTCGAATTGAAATAAAACACAAGAAAATCGTTTTAATGTCCATCAATTTGGCTTTATTGGAAGGATAATTTTATGCCATTAATGTTTAAATATGATTTCGGGCATGTGGCCGCCGCGGCTGGCTCGAATAAAGCCAATTCTACAGTCCAATTTTCAACCACTTTTTCGAGCGTATGGGGCCGTATGTCGGCAATAACGACACGAATGTTGGCCTCCAAGTCCCCTAACGTTTCTGGTTTGTTGGCGTAGACGAGCGACTTCACATATCCCCAAAGAAAATAATCCAATGGTGTCAAATCACACGATCTTGGTGGCCAATTGACAGGTCCATTCCGCGAAATTATGCGCTCATCGAATGTTTCCTTCAATAAATCGATTGTGACGTGCGCTGTGTGGCATGTAGCGCCGTCTTGTTGGAGCCACAACTCATTCACATTCATGCCATCCAATTCGGGAACAAAATAGTCGGTTATCATGGCTCTATACCGGTCTCCATTAACGGTAACTGACTCTCCAGCATTATTTCGGAAGAAGTATGGCCCAATGACTCCACCAGCCCATAGAGCACACCAAACAGTCAATTTTTGTAGATGTAATGGCGTCTCAAGGATCTCATGTGGATTCTCTTCACTCCAAACGCGGCAATTTTGCTTGTTGACGTAGCCATTCAACCAAAAATGAGCCTCATCACTGAACAAAATTTTGCGATGAAAATCAGCATCGAGATCAATCTCATTTTCGGCCCATACACCAAAATCACGACGCATTGCATGGTCTCGCGGCTTTAATTCTTGCACAAGCTGGATCTTGTAAGGTCGCAAGCCAAGATCTTTGCGCAAAATCTTCCATAAAGTTGATGGACAAAGCTCCAATTGCTGTGCACGGTGGCGAATCGATTCATTCGGGTCCTCTTCAACATTTTGCTCTACAGCGGTAATTGTTTCTTCGCTGCGCACTGTTTGACGTCTCTGCGGATGCGTATTATCACATAGAGTAAACGTAGTGCGAAAACGACCCATGGTTAACCGAATTAATTGCTCTGATGGACGATTATATCGACCATAAAATGGACGGAGCTTGCGGTAAACTTCGCGAACTGAACCATTATTTTCGAAATAAATTTGTACGATTTGCAAGCGTTGTTCTTTTGTCAACCTGTTCATGATGAAATGGCAAACCAAACTGAACATAAATGACATTAGAGTTGCCAGATTTGACCACAAAATGCCAGTTTTATCTCTATTCGAAAAACAAACCCCTAAAAAAAACACCCATTATATATAATGTAACATCAATGTAATGATAATGATAATATAACATGTACCAGTAACATAACATAACATGGCGATCCTGCCAGATCTAATTGCGCATCAAAAGATTCTAGGAGTGGTAGAAATGCAACAAGAGGCAATGCAACTTTTCCATTGTGTGTTTAAGAGCTCTTTTTGATTACGCCTTGCTATAAGCATGATCGAAAAAATGAGCTAATGAAGCAACAACAATGTAAATTTTAAAATAGACAGAATCTATCCTTTTTATGAAATTCCCTACAGTAAAGTGTATAAAATAAATAAATAGAAAAGCATTCGAATATTTACATAAAATCTGTATCGATCGCGTAGTACCCTAGCGAGGTAAGCTAGAATTCGTCTTTAAACGAAAACGCGAAAGAGTTAATGAGACAAATGCTGTTGCTGTTTTCGACTCAGACTCAGTGCTGCTAAACAGTAGCAGCGGTGCTATCATCTCTTATCAAGTAGCTGATAAAAAGCTTTTGTTAGCAGTGTTGCTAAGCTCACATTACAAAGTTTGAAGTTTAGATAAAACACTTATCAAGATCCATATTTGTACGACAAAATAATGGCTATGCTAATTTGATGAAAGTAATTAATCAATATTAGCTAACAAGGAATAGCAGAATACCTTATATTGTTTATAGCTGGAAAAGTATGTGCTCATTAGTTTATAGTTGTAAATATGAAATCTATTTATATAAAAAGTAGAGTACATTTTTATGTCACCACTTACTGCGGAAATGGGTCGACCGATTTCAACCAAAATTTCAGGGTACGTTGGGAAAGTTTGCACGAAATTGGCCCATTTGTTCCGGAGATATAGCATTTTAAAGATTTTTTATATTGAATAGCTTTGGAACTAAACGTCGCATTACAATAAAACTCAGTATGGAGTTACTAATTGCCAAAGTCTTTCTACTGGAAAACTGGTACTTGCATTGGAAAAGGGGGTGTGGCCCGATTTTCTATACAGAATAGCTATGGAAGTTAAAATCACAGAACATTGAAACTCATAATGGAATTGCCACCTGGGAGTGATGTTCTGCTACTGGGAAACTGTAACGGGCACAACGTGGAACATGGCCGTGATATACTAAGGGACTAATATACTTGCCGGGTGCAGCAACGTGCGACGGGTATCGCTAGTAGCATATAAGATTAATAAATATTTTAAAAAATTAAAAAAAAGAACAAATATTAAATGTATTAATGAAATAAAAATAAAAACAAAAATATTTATAAAAACTTAATAAAATAATTTACTCTTTATTAAAATAAAATATTTTACTCTTTTTAAAAAGAACTACTAAATTCATCAGTCACATGGAGAGATGCAAAACTTTGTTAGAAATAATAGATAAGATTATAATAAATATAAAGAAAACCCCTAATAGAAAACATAAAAAAGAGACAATTGAAATAAAATTAGAAGAACTAGAAGATTTCAAAAATAGATACAAAGAGTTAGCACAGAATATAGGACTAGAGGAACAAAAAGATCTTAATGCGATTACAATTATTTTTAAAGAAAGATACAATAAAGCAAAAACATTATTAACTGAAATTATAACGGGTGAAGAAAAATCAAAAGAAATAAATATGACATAATTTAATATAGACACGGCTATGAAAGCCATACCAATTTTTACAGGAGACTATAAAGAATTGGATAGTTTTTTAAAAATAATAGAAATAATGAATAGAACACTGACACCTAACGGAAAAACACAATTAATAGAATTTGTTTTCACATAAAACTACACTCAAATGTTAGAACAGCAATAGGAACACAACCAGATAGTTTTGCAACACTCTCAGCCCAACTAAAAAACTGATACAAATCTAATAAAACAATAGCACAAATTCAGTCAACTTTGGCAAATTTTTCACAATGAAATTCATCTGCGATTTCGTTCAAAGAAAAATTAATTAATACAATAGCAAAACGTAACAAGCTACAAATTGACCAACTAGGTACTACTGCAACAGAGTCAGAGAAAATATAATTGTGAAAATTAAGGACAATTATGCATTAAACATTTTGAAAAACGGTTTAAAAGACAACCTTAAAACTACTGTTTTTGCAGCACAGCCTAAGACGCTCACTGAAGCAACAAACCTTGCTTTAGAAATTGAAAAAAAACAAACAAATACAATAATGCATTTTAATACAAATTACAACAGCAACAGAAATCAAACCTTTAACAGAAACTTAACGAAAGAACAAACTCAACCTACCACAACAATTTCAACCGAACCAATTTTAATAACAACAACAACGACCGAAGTAACTTTAATAATTCACAAAATCGAAATCGCAAAAACAACAACGTTGTTACTCTAATAACAACAACAGAAACTCTAGATACCCAAACCGAAATGTACGAACAATTTACTACGGCAATAATTATGCTGACTATACACAAACTACGCCACAGCACCAGGGAAACGAGCGAGGCTCGGGGTACACAGCTACTCCAGAAAGCCGGAATTAAAAATATTTAGAATATCGGATAGCAACACAAATTTTATTACTTTAACAAACAGAAACAAACAAATGACATTTCTTGTCGATATAGGCGCAGACATTTCAATTTGTAAAACTAATTGCAAAACTTTTGCAAACTAACAGGAATTACAAATGAAGAAACGTATTCTCTTGGTATGATAAAACTAAATTTAGAAATAAGTGACACAAATATTAACCACAAATTCCAATTAGCCGAACAAAATTTTCGAATAGAAACAGATGATATAGTAGGTAGAGATTTTCTAACACGATTTTTTTGTGAAATAGACTATGAAACTTTTACTATTTCAGTTTTTTAAACTATACAAATTTCATTTTACCAATGAACACAAAATCATTTCAATTGCTTAAAATAAAACTCCACCAACAACAGAAATTATCCATAAGATTAAAATCAACCGAAGAAAAACTCCTAAAAAACAAAGAACTTGCACAAG
The DNA here is from genome assembly GCA_943735915.1 of Pherbina coryleti. Lineage (NCBI taxonomy): Eukaryota > Metazoa > Arthropoda > Insecta > Diptera > Sciomyzidae > Pherbina > Pherbina coryleti. Next base: position 97,085,962 of record OX030951.1, on the reverse strand, counting down.
GAATTTTTCTTAGCAATTCTATTGCACCAAAAACAGGCATAATCTATATACAAATTTTCTATACATAATCTATATACAAATGCAACAACTCCGAGGTAAATCGAAAATTTAGAGTTTGAAACTGAACCACTTGATGACTATGACATATTAACTTACAATAACATTTAAAACATTTTATGACGAAAACCGTTTAAATAAAATTATCGAAAAACTAAACATTGACTGCACAGACATTCAAGTAAAATTTTCATTACTTAAAAATTACACACATAAAATTTCAACTTTAAGGCCTGTTTCCATCTCTCAAGTAAAGCATATTTCTATACAAAAAACTGAAAAGTATTCAAAAAGCAATTTTCTTTTTTCAGAATTACTTGAAAAAGAATCCAGCTCGTAAGAAAAAATTTTTTGTTTTTACTACTTTTTTCATTGAAAAGTGAAAACGGCAGCACTGTGGATGTCAAGAAATATATACAAGTTTGTTTATTACTTCAAGTAAATTTTTGGCAAACGATATTCAAAGGTAAGTAACTTGTTTAATTTGATTGATTAACTGATTTAAAATTAATAAAACAATATTGTAGAAATAAAAATTAATATTTTGTCGCAAGGTGAAGAAGAGGTGGCACAGGTTGGGGCTCAGATGTTTTCCGAGAAGCGGTCGAAAGCTGTCCGAAAGAAGCGGACTGCCAACTTTTCAGAGGAAGAAAAGCACCGGCTAGCAAAGGAGGTGAAGGAGTGGCCAGCCATCTGGGACATCACCAACACCCACCACAGCAAAAATGCGGTTGACCAGGCTTGGCAAGCTATAGCTGGTATTTTGAAGCAATCAGGTAAATAAACCTAACTTCATTGAAGACCGCTTAAACTAATTATGTTTCAATACACAAAGTGAATGCAAGTCGGCATGGACCGCATTAAGAGAAAGCTACCGCTACCATGCAAAAGTAGCTAGAAAAAACAAAAGTGGTAACGCAGGTGGTCAGTCACTGGAAGAACCATCTTTCGATGACAGCGTCGACTGGGAGTTTGGGGAAGACCTTCCCTTTTTACCTAACACCTCTAAAAAAAGAAAGTAAATAGAATTTATGCAAGTGTAAATGTGTGAAATAATGTTATTATTTTACAGGACTTTTACGACTCCAGTTTCGGAAAGTGAAGCATCGCCGGTATCGCCAGGAAGTAATCGCTGGTCGGCATACAACTATGTAAGTATAATTGTGCATGAGTTGCTTTCCAATAACGCTAGCCTGTCATATCTCGCATACATGTAATAAATTTTGATTTTTTTTTTTGTTTAGGAGACTATATCCCAGAAGCTTTTAACTTCTGAAGACAGCCGACCAAGTACGTCAAATAAGACGGAAATGTGGTGAAGGTTCGACAGCCTTTTGTAGAAGCAGGAAAGCATCCTTAGCAGTCGTGAAGACAGGGTACCTGAGTCTCCATTTAAAGAGGCACTAGCAAGCATTGATTGGATGCTTAAGCAGTTGCCGAAGAGTGTAGCTGATGCAGCTTGCCTTTATTGGCCAACAAAATATTGAAAAATAAAGTGTCTGCAAATGTTTTGTTTATCTTAAAATTAAAACTAAATAAAAAATTAATAAATAATAGGTAATGAGTTATTATTTAATAGTTTATTTTTAAACTATAGTGGTGGCGTAGAACAATAAATAGCAATTAATTACGACAGAACATAGGTCAAAGTTATTTTGAAACAAAATTTAAAGTCCTTTTGAACATTTTGAAATTAAATATATTTCATATTAATATAAGTATTTCACTCATATTTATAATGCACTTTGTGTGTTTTTTTTTTAAGTTTTTTTTTAACTAAAGAAACGCTGCTGTATTTTGCCAAGGAACAGACTCAGTTGCGGAATTTACATAATCTGTAAGCGTCTTCTGGTTATATTTGCCGTAATCTGAATATCTGCCATGATAGATTGACAAGTCAGTTTGCATCATTGAACTTTCTCGATGCTCGTTAGCTTCCCATTCTCCATTCACCCAATGTCCATTGCTATCTTCATATCCTGAGAATGTTGTTGGACAATAATTTCGGACATTTTTATTGATCAAGAAATTGTGCAGCAAACAACACGCTGATACAATTTTTTGGGCTCGATCAGGACTACAAAATAATGTCTTTTTTAGACAAATCCATTTCGCACTTAAGATGCCAAAAGCATTCTCAATACATCGTCTTGCACGACTTAATCTGTAATTAAAAGTCTTCTGTTCAGGCAAAATTGGTTTGCAGTTAAATGGTTTCATCACACGCTTGCTTAACGGGAAGGCGTCGTCTGCAACGATGAAATGTGGGAGTTTTTTTCCACCCACATAAGCAATGGAGGAAAAGGACAGGTGTCATTAAACACAGTGGCTCCAAACTTTGAATTTTAAAAAATGTTGCAATCACCCTCGCTACTATACCCGCCGACGTCCAAATAAGTAAATTTATAGTATGCGTCACAAGTGGCTAACACTTCTATGGAATGAAATCCCTGAAATATGTTGTATATGATTAATATCAGCAATAAGCACTTAATTTTTACATTCAACATACTTTGTAGTTATAATACGCTACCACTATTTGCAGGAGCTACAATGGTGCATGATCTATTGCACCGACACAGTTCGGAAAATTCCACTCATTTTGAAAGCCATTAGCGACTTCCAAAAGCATGTGTTCATTCCATCGAGGTATTTCGTTTTGAAGACTTATACATATCGCTTCACAAACTTGGTCAATAATTCTACCGAAATGTTGCTTGCTGATTCTATAGCAGGAAGCAAGATGAGGTTGCAAGTCGCCAGATACTAAATATCTGAAAATGATATGTGATATTAAAGCTATTAAAATGCTTTTTAAAATCTTACTGTAAAACAATGGCGAGTTTTGTCTTGGCTGGGATAAAATCGTTCGGCCTATTGTTCCGTTTCGGAACCAAGCGTGGAAGCAATAGCTCTTACAACTCATCAAAAATTTCAGGCGACATGTGAAAATTTTCACAAAACAGTTGTGGTGCACTTTGCAAATTTTGGAAGTCAGTAAAGAACCTCCCCTTCTTCTTCCGCTCCTTTAGGTATCGGCTCACCCAATTCTTGGGACTTCGCCGGATCTTTCTTTTATTATCCTCTTCCAACAATTCGCTAGAAAATGTATACGCTTGTCAATAATTTTTCTAAAGAAACGCTTTTCTCTATTACTAACCTTTGCTATTCAGTCATGATTATATGAATGAATTATTCCAATAATTATTACAATATATTTTCAAATGTTTGATGAAAAGAAATCAACGCTTAGATATCAAGATAAAATATCAACAATTCTGGAACTGTCAAAACTTTCGCCGTCAAAATTACTTGCTTACTACTTTTTCACACTCAAGAAATATAAGTAACTTTTTTCTTGATTTATTACTTGAAACACATTAAAAATTATAGGCTTCCGCATGCAAACATGGAAGTAATAAATGATCAACTAAGAAACGACATAATAAAGCCATCAACCAGTCCATATTGTTGCAAAACGACCTTTAAGATTCTTGCAGAACGACTTTAATTAAGTATTAGGCCCCTATTAGGTACGACAACTCAACTTAAGTTGAGTGTGTAATTTGTAAATTTGTACATATTGTCTATTACACATTTGAGGTACATACGTGTCTATCGACTGACAAGTATGTATCTCAGAGATGTGTATGTATTTTTTGTGGTATTAGGTTTAACAATGCAACTCTGTGTCGAGTGTAAAAACTGTTAAAAACTTACATCTGCTTTGAGCTAGTTGTATAGCGTCTTTTTCATACAAACTTTTTATTTGTTTATTATTTTTTGTTAATTGAGTGAAAATGGATAAAAATACGTAAGTAAAATAAAGTATAAATACATATGTTATGTATATGCATATATTATTCCATATCATGTATATATTATTTTAGTAGAAATAGCGCATTTTATGCGCTTACTTTGAGAATGCGCTTTTCAGAGTTCAGAGTTGTGGAGCTCATATTTTTATACACATTTTGTTATGCGCTTCTTAAATGCAACTAAAAAATTGTTAAAAAAGCACTTCAACAAATAGTTAAAAAAGCTCTTTTATGTGTTAGTCCAAGGAGCGTGTTAAAACAAAAAAAAAAGATAAAAGCAAAGCGAGAAAATTTACTTCTTTGTCACATGCGAGGATTGAACTCAGACTGCTGGCATTACAGCAAAATGTCTTGCCACTCTATTACTCTATACTATTATTTCCTTGCTTTATTACTTGTGAACAAAATACATATACACAAAAATTGAAATTAATGCGAACAGCTGATTGATTTCAACGAAAGTGTCAAAATTTCGGTGTAATCATGCTCCAATAGAAACAGCAATTTTACACCACAGCTCAACTGAAAATGTATGTTATGCGTAATATGGCAAAAAAGTTCAGTTGAGGTGTCTTAAGTCACGTGAACTTAAGTTGAGTTGTCGTACCTAATAGGGGCCTTAATTTTTCTTTGCTATTTTAATTATATCATATCACCCTGTGTTTTCACCACAAGACTCGTAAAGTTTGACTTTGCCGAGTTGATGGTCATTTTGTAACCTATAGCCAGGAGAGTGAGAACACTGCGGTAAGAGCCATTTTAAACTTAAGCATATCGAATTTATAATACAATTTGATTTAAGAAATAAACACACCACTGCAAGTATAAGATATCGCCGCATATTTTACTTGGTGTTAAAGGCAAACCCACAAACAGTTACAACTTTACTTCGCAATTCTTTGCAATGCAAAATTGCGCAGCATAATCTAAACTGCGAATTCACCGCCAGAGACTTCGCACTGTCGCATTGTCAGTGCTTCCCTTCCGTGAGCACAAGCCACTGAGACTTCTTGTGCTCTGAGCCTCCCACTAAAGCTAGTGTTAAATGCTGAATCGCACACCAGCTCGCCGTAGCCCAAGACTTTGTCAAAATTAGTCTGGAACACCATATAGCACTGAATCTACTTCTGTCGACTTTGAGTCAAACGCCACGCCTAGCGCAGTGCCACATTCCAGGCGCCATAGTCACAACGGACATTGCCACAAATGTAACCAAGTTAGCTGACTCGGCGTTCCAGCCAATCTCTTCTACTGCAAACGACGCCTCAACGATTGCTACATTTTCTAGTGCCCATGCCGTCGCTCCAGAAGTGAAGAGCGTTTTTCAAAGCATGCAGAAGAATATTGCAGCATTGGAGTGCCAGCTAAAAAACGCAGAAGTAAGGTTACGTGAAGGTGACATTGAGCGCCAAAACTTGCCACAGTTGCCGCCTAAAAATACCTCAGATGGTGTCTCTGTCACTCCACCATCTTCAGAGGCGCTCAACGTTACAAATTTCCCTTCAGCTGTGAAGTCAGCAGACAGCAACCTAACTAGCGCTGGCAGAGAACTTGTTGCCAACATTCCGCCAAGCAACATGTCGGTAAGCAACATGCCGCTAAGCAACATGCCGCTAAGCAACATGCCGCCAAGCAACATGCCACCAATCAACATGCCGTCCAGCAACATGCCACCAAACAACATGCAGCCAAGCCAAGCGCGGATCCACGGTGAGGCGATAAGGACGATCGCCCCCCCAAAGCTTTGTGAATATACAAGTTCTCTAAGCTAGTCTCAAAACATATTCAGAATAAAGCATTTGTGTCTGAGTATTTATTTTAGCATAAGCAAACAGTTCTATTAAATAAAGCAAAACCAATACAGTATAATTTAATAATATGCATAATGCAAAACATTTTCAAGTTCAAAGAAAACACAAATAAACATTTCCCTCTTTATATGAAATTATGAAAGAAACTAAAGATGGAGACTTAATAGAACCAAAATTCACTGGTATTAAATTAGGAAAAACTGTAGTGAATTCTTTGGAATTGCTGAATTTGGATCTTCAAAATTGCGTTGCTGTAACAACAGATGGTTGTTCAATGATGGTTCGGAATCTTGTGGAGCTGTTGAAGAAGTGCTGGAAGTGGCTATAAATGCCGTATACTGTCCTTGTTACAATCATTTTTTGCACAGTTAGTTATCTGTATCAGATGTTCAAATAATCCGAAATGCTGTTGGTACTATGAAAGAGACGATATCGTTCTTTAATGTCTCGGTGAAGCGTTCCAATACATTAAAAAAATAATGGGTAGTCGGTTATCTAGCTTGTGTGAAACTAGATGGGTCGAGAGACATGATGGAGTTTTACAATTTCGTTTTGCGCTTCCGAAAATTATTGAAACCCTACACCATATATCTCAGTGGCATGATTCGAAAACGTCGCCAAAAGCAAACGCTTTGAGAATTGTTCTTTGTGGGACGAATTTTTTAGTTGCAGTCGCTTGCCTCTCTGATGTGTTGAGTAACACACAAGCCCACAGCTGTTTCCTTCAGAAAAAACAAATTGTTGTTAAATCAGCGCAGAATACAATTCAAGATACTTTAAATTTATTACAGAAGAAACAAGAATCCTGCGAGATAAAATTTGAAACTCTTTTTAAAGAAGTTGCAAATAATATTGGAGTAGAAATTAATATACCACATGTAGCAAGTTTTCAAAAGAACCCTGATAATTATCCAGTAAAAGATCCCATAACATATTTCAGACAAGCTGTTTATATTTCTATACTGGATAATGTGATGATGGATTTAAAAAGTCGATTTTCAACTACTACTTTGGATTTGTATCCATTTTTAGTACTGTTTCCTTATTCCATTACCTACATTACCTGTGAGAAAAGTTTGAAAGAAATAATAAATTTTCTTCAAAGAATCTTCAGAGGTTTTAGAAAGATCTTTGCAATGTGAAAGAGAAAAGTATGATTCAAGTACTAGTGAAATGCAACTATAAGTATATTCTCTTATTCATACTCTTTTTAAAATTTTAATAACATTGCCTTCAAGTGGAGCAACTGCTGAAAGATCATTTTCTACATTGAAGAGAATTAAAACCTATTTGAGATCTAAGACAACAGAAGAAAGAATGAACGGACTTGCTTTATTGAATATTCATTATGACATTAATGTGATTGTGGATCAAGTCATCGATAAATACGCCAAAACACGGAAGCAAAGATTAGATTTCGTGTTGTGATTAGATTTTTCAAACCGGGAGATTATGTCCTTAGTCATTTATCCAAAAATGTAAGCCAAAAATTTTGTATTTCCCTTTTCATTTTTATATAAGTCATGTAAAATATTTTTTTTAATTAATTTAATTCAAATAATTTAATTCTTGTAAAGGTATTGAAAACTGGTTAACTATATTCGAAAAACTTGTTTTTAAAATATCGCCATTTTCGGGTTATTCTACAAAAAAAAAAGGATTTTTATATTTTATAGAATATTTTGTTGCTTTTGATTTGACAAACTACGATCGCCTCCCCTCCCCCCCCCCCAAGTGAAGCTTCTGGATCCGCCACTGCGCCAACCAACATGATGTCCAGCTACATGCCATCGAGCATAACGACATCTAGCAATATGCTGCCAAGTAAGATGCTGCCTGCCAATATGATTAGAGCTGCCAACATTTCCAGCAACTTATTGCCAGTTGCCCTAATGCCAACAAATACTCACCGCTTATATTCTCAGCATTCTAGCACACCAAGTGTTTCACAAACATCTGCGCAAACGTATAGCGATACGTAGTCGCCCCTTTATAATACAACTGATACTGCAGCTCGTGTGCAAAGAGAACCCAACACGACGAATATTTCAAATTTTCCGAATTCATGGAACATGCTACGGAATGTTCAAGACCTGCCGGACTTCAGCGGTCAGCCAGAAGATTGGCCGATATTTTATTCGTCCTTTGTAGAGTCAAATGTTGTGTATAATTATAGCAACTTTGAGAATAACCAGCGCTTGAAAAAATGTCTCAAAGGCGATGCGGAGGAATTGGTTAAGTCCTTGCTGATACATCCTGAGAATGTCACCGCTGTATTGAGCAGCTGCAGTTTCGCTTCGTTCGCCCCGACCAACTAATTTGAAGTCAACTGAAACTCGTTCGTTACGTCACACCAATTTCTGAAGCTGTGTAATGGCACAAACGCCTCGTGAATACCCTTTTCATGGTTATTTACACCATGCGTTAAGTGTGGAATGGTCCTTAACGTACGACCTATGTGAACATACCCGCATGACGTTAGATTGGCACCCCTGAGGTGACAAAAGATGGCGAATTGCCGAAAATTTAACGAAGATGGCGACCGGCCATCGTTCTTTTTGGATTGAGCCGCGCTAGAGAGCAGAACAAGTTGCTATTAATTGAGGCATATTTTGTTTTGCGATTGAGAACGTTAGCAGAATTAGCAACGAAGCAGTTGCAGTAGTTTTTCAGTAAGTTTAAATAATAAGCTGCACATAATTTTGTGGATTAATTTTGTTTCGTTGTTAGTTCACAACGTGCGTGCTCGTCATCGTCTAAATTGTAGCTTAAGCCTTCGTTAACTCCTGATAAAGTGGTTAGAACTGCGCGAAATTTAAATTAAGAGTAAGTCATAAAACACGTTATTGATTAGAAGAGCAATAAATAAAATTTCAATTAAGAATTAGATTAAACTGACTTGGAAAAAAAGTACAAAAAAAAAATAGTGCTAAAGTTGTCACCGTGCGTCACTCAGCGAAGCGCACACAACGAAGGACATCAACGCCGTGCGTTCACTACGATCGCTACGATTCCCACTCTTCCTTCATAAATTGGTAAAATAAATTGTATACAATTGTTATTGTTGGATACCAAAAAGCGCCAAATCAACAACTTAAAAATGCTGATTAAGGAATTCCGAGTAACCTTGCCATTGACTGTGGAGGAGTATCAAGTTGCACAACTTTTTTTCGGTTGCGGAAGCATCGAAGAATGAAACAAGTGGCATAAAACTGTGTAAGTGTTGTAAGGAAACATAAATTCGATGAATTTATGCCTTACAGTTCCCTATAAAACACCGCTGCACAAAGGGCCCCAAAAACCACGAACCCGCCCTGCGACCATAAACCGCACCTGGACAAGAACCCGCGAACCGCCCCTGTCCACAAAACACGCAGCTGGGCGACCCGCAAACAAACAATAACAACACATACAGCAAGCCAGTGGCCTGATCAATCGGCACAACAACAACAAACTAAGAAATGTTTGTGACCCGCAAACCAACAATAACAACACATACAGCAAGCCAGTGGCCTGATCAATTGGCACAACAACAAAACTATATAACGAAGTCACAAGCAAAAACACACAAACAACATGCATTCTATGCACCCACACGTGGCAATAACAAAACACATAGGGGTCATTAAACAGCGACTATGACAACAATAACATGCAAGACAAAAGGTTGCCGCTATTTCTAGGCGAGAAAAATTCAAGGTCGACATCAGATGGAAATTGTCGACACAAACAAGGTCCCGTTACCCTTTTTGGGGATAAAAGGAGTCAGCAAACCAACAGTGGGCCTCTTTTAAAGTCAACACGTGAACAACGCACATCGGTGAGTCAAGTAACAAGTAACAGAGTGAACAAGTGACCCAGTGAACAAGTGACAAAGTGAACAAGTGTACAAGTGACTAAGCACGAGTGACTAAAGGCAGTAGTGAACAGTGTTTCGTGTCGGCCCGAGTGGTTTCATATCGGACGGCCGGTCATAAAACATACCAGTGGCATCACGAAAGTTGTTTTTTCTGTCGACCCGAGTGGTTTCATACCGGACGGTCTGCTCTAAAAGCATCCAAGTCGATCGCCCACTAGGTTCAGACCATATTTTGTACAAGGACAACGACAAAGCTTACACCTGGCCCGAGTGGTTCTATACCGGACGGCCCAACGCAAGTACCCAGAGGACAGACAAACGAACAGAATCCACGGATCCCACTTCAAAGGACTTCGTGGGAAATCAGGAGCAACGGCCATTATTTAATAGATGAATAAAGAAAATATGTGAAATGATTTTTTTTTCTTTTGTGAAAACAAATATTTTTTTTAATAAAGACTTAAGTAGTGAGTTTAAATTAACCCTCGGATTTATAATTTAAAGAGACTAAGGAAATAATTTTTTGTACGAACCCCGGCTATCCGGCGAGCTAACCCCGGCTAGAAAGTTCGTTACAAATGGCGCCCGAACAGGGACACAAACAATGAAAAAAAAGAACAGTGGAAAAATAAAAAGACTCAAACAGTGAAAAAAAAGAACAGTGAAAAAAAAAACTCGTAACCACAGTGGAAAGAAAAACGCAGAGAAATTAGATAGAAAAAAAAAAAAAAACCGCGAAAAAAAAAAAATCAGAATATTTAACCAACAGTGAAAAAAAAAGAACCTTCAAAAGCAGAGAAAAAAAATCATAATGGTGAAGACCGGGTGGCTGTACTCCCTATCAAAAGAACAATTGCAGTCGTATATGCAAGAGTTCGACTTAAATGGAGATGGGGTCATGGAGGAACTAAGGAGACGGTTCTCCAAATGGATTGCTGGCACGGAATTCAGCTCGTCACAGAAGCAAAGACTAGAAGAGCTCGAGGCACGGTACAGTTGCAGTCTATCTCCGATTCCAGAGATAGCGTTACCATTTTCGAAGGGTCAGAGGGCACCGACAGGCACAACGCCAAATTTTGAACTACCTGAAGAGCGACAGTTTCGCCATCACATACCAGAAGAGGGTGCCGAAAGTGAGGAAATGAGGATACAATCTTGTCACGCCGTGATTGATCAGGTACGGAAGTGGTCCGTAAAATATGATGGCGGTAAAGATCCAAACGCGTTTATCGAGAGGATAGAAGAGTTAGCCACAGCATATGGAATTAATAAAGATCTGCTCCCAAGGTCAATGCCCGAACTCCTAAAAGATAAGGCGCTAGCATGGTGGCGAAATAATAACAGGCAGTGGACTACATGGGTGCTATTCAAGAGGGATCTTCTTAAATTTTTTTTGCATACACGACATTTTGAGCGCCTGGAGGATGAAATTCGAAAGAGACAACAGAGACCTAGGGAACCTTTTAAGGACTATGTCCTCACTCTTCAGAGTCTTATGCGCCAGGCTTGTTTCACCGAGGAACAACAATTACAACAGATTTACAAAAATCTTCAACCAGATTACCTTCTATACATACGCCGAAAGGATTTCAACAACCTGGACGAACTGATGGCCATGGCAGACGATTTTGAGGTAATTCGAGCGGACCAAGGGCAAGGGAAACCTCGAACGGGCCTGCCTCGTATGCGTCACGAGCAGCTCCGCATGATCCCAACAGTTCCAGAGAACTCCCGGATAAATCCTAAGACAGCTTGTCGTTGGTGTAGTCAGGAGGGCCATTTTAAGAGAGAATGCCGAAATAGAAGAGTGTTGTTTTGCTGGGAGTGTGGCCGACGGAACACACTTACGGTGGAGTGCTGTTGGCGGCAAGTGGGAAAACGACCAAGGATCCACTCAACGACGGGCTGTGGAGGGATCCAAGCGTCAGGGCAGACCCCGGTTGCACTAACTAAGCTAGGAGTCGACGAAAACCGAATCTTTGCTACAATCACCCTAGACGAAGAAGCAGCAATTGCAACCATCGACACGGGTGCAACGAGAAGTTTTATAAGTGAGGTCTTTGCAGAAAAGCTTATGAAACGAGGGAAACGAGTATTGGTAAAGGTCTCAGTGAGGATGGCAGATGGTACCATACGTGAAGTCAGTCAAGGGATACAAGTAGAGGTCAGGCTGGGGACGGCTCGCTGTCATATGACACTATTGATCCTTCCAGGCGTAATAGACAACGTGATCTTAGGCATGGATTTCCTTCAGACAACTTGCGCGGAGATTAGTTGTGGAGGTGAAACCATCAGGTTGCATAGAGAGGAGGAACCAACGAAAAAACATAACGTTCGCGTGTGTGCAGTGGCCCGTGGGACAATTTCAGACAGCGTGAACAAAGCGAAGGAGACGGAACGTGCAAATCAACGGGAAAAGCTAAATAAACGGACCGGCCAGTGCACTACACGAACAGCTAGAGACGGTCCAACGGACGAGGAAAACAGAAGGCGTGGGGATACAATCCCGGAAAAGGAACTGGTGAAAAACTTGCTACAGAAGGAACTGCAGGATTTCGAAACGCTACGCGCAATTATCACTGATCAGCAAGGTTGTAAGTGGTATGATTCAAAGATTTCGACGGTAAAGCGAGAACCGGAGAAGTTACCCGATTACAGCATCGTTCAGGGGCAGCTATACCGCCATATTCCAGTACGCAAAAATTACGAGGATTGTGAATCATGGAAGCTTTGCGTTCCTTCTCAACTTCGGTCTCGAGTACTTTCCGAAAATCATAATAATCCATGTGCGGGGCATATGGGAATCAGGAAGACAATAGCTCGAATAGCAAATCTATACTACTGGCCTGGTATGGCTCGCGATATACGACGGCACATAAAACTTTGTGAATCATGCCAAAAATACAACCCGAGCCAGAGCAAACCTGCCGGACAGATGTTGACGCAGATTGCAGACGAACCATGGTCCATCCTTTGTGCGGATTTTGTAGGCCCACTTCCTCGTTCCACGCATGGAAATACGATGCTGCTAGTGATGTTCGATAAATTCTCAAAATGGACGGAGATAGTTCCACTACGACGAGCTACGGGGGACACATTAAGCAAAGCATTGCGGGAGCGGATCCTATCGAGATACGGGGTCCCAAAAGTTTTGGTGACGGACAATGGGTCACAATTTTGCAGCAAGGTTTTCCAACGCTTTCTCAAGGACATGGGGATCAGGCAACAGTTCACGGCACCCCACACGCCGCAGGAAAATCGCACCGAGAGAGCAAATAGGAACGTGAAGAGGATGATAGCACGGCTGACTGGAAGAGAAAAAATGGGGTGTCCCCAAAACCCCATTGGTGGAGCAGTCCGACTGAAGGAAGTATTCCAAATGGTTCATCGGAACCTAAGAAAGGCAGCACAGGACCAAGCAAGGCACTGCAACCTCAGGAGAAGGGCGTGGCGACCAGAGGTGGGACAGCTGGTACTCCTAAAGCAACACCAACTGTCGAAAGCAGTCGAAAATTTCGCAGCCAAACTCGCACCTCGGCACGACGGACCTTACCGAGTCGTGGGGTTCACATCTCCAGTCATCGTACAGGTCCGGGGCGACAAAGACAGTAGTGTACGGACAGCACACGTGAGCGAACTGAAAGAATTTCACACCGAAGAACCAAACGAGCACGAAAGCCAGTAACGACATCAAATACACCCAAAGCAACTACCGAGTCACGATAACGGTAAGTAGCATCGTACTCGGCCTTCTACCTGGAAGTAAGGGGGGGGTGTAAGGAAACATAAATTCGATGAATTTATGCCTTACAGTTCCCTATAAAACACCGCTGCACAAAGGGCCCCAAAAACCACGAACCCGCCCTGCGACCATAAACCGCACCTGGACAAGAACCCGCGAACCGCCCCTGTCCACAAAACACGCAGCTGGGCGACCCGCAAACAAACAATAACAACACATACAGCAAGCCAGTGGCCTGATCAATCGGCACAACAACAACAAACTAAGAAATGTTTGTGACCCGCAAACCAACAATAACAACACATACAGCAAGCCAGTGGCCTGATCAATTGGCACAACAACAAAACAAACTAAGAAATGTTTGTGACCCGCAAACCAACAATAACAACACATACAGCAAGCCAGTGGCCTGATCAATTGGCACAACAACAAAACTATATAACGAAGTCACAAGCAAAAACACACAAACAACATGCATTCTATGCACCCACACGTGGCAATAACAAAACACATAGGGGTCATTAAACAGCGACTATGACAACAATAACATGCAAGACAAAAGGTTGCCGCTATTTCTAGGCGAGAAAAATTCAAGGTCGACATCAGATGGAAATTGTCGACACAAACAAGGTCCCGTTACCCTTTTTGGGGATAAAAGGAGTCAGCAAACCAACAGTGGGCCTCTTTTAAAGTCAACACGCGAACAACGCACATCGGTGAGTCAAGTAACAAGTAACAGAGTGAACAAGTGACCCAGTGAACAAGTGACAAAGTGAACAAGTGTACAAGTGACTAAGCACGAGTGACTAAAGGCAGTAGTGAACAGTGTTTCGTGTCGGCCCGAGTGGTTTCATATCGGACGGCCGGTCATAAAACATACCAGTGGCATCACGAAAGTTGTTTTTTCTGTCGACCCGAGTGGTTTCATACCGGACGGTCTGCTCTAAAAGCATCCAAGTCGATCGCCCACTAGGTTCAAACCATATTTTGTACAAGGACAACGACAAAGCTTACACCTGGCCCGAGTGGTTCTATACCGGACGGCCCAACGCAAGTACCCAGAGGACAGACAAACGAACAGAATCCACGGATCCCACTTCAAAGGACTTCGTGGGAAATCAGGAGCAACGGCCATTATTTAATAGATGAATAAAGAAAATATGTGAAATGATTTTTTTTTCTTTTGTGAAAACAAATATTTTTTTTAATAAAGACTTAAGTAGTGAGTTTAAATTAACCCTCGGATTTATAATTTAAAGAGACTAAGGAAATAATTTTTTGTACGAACCCCGGCTATCCGGCGAGCTAACCCCGGCTAGAAAGTTCGTTACAGTGTTTAGCTCAGTATAAAGCATACAATACAAAACAAACTAAGGCCAAAATTCGTAAATTTTACATGGACCTTTTTAAATGCCTCTTTTTGCTGTAATTTTCCTTTTTTTACATAAACAACAAAAGTTCAACAAAATGTTTTAAACAACATCAAAATAAACATTTTTATTTACTTCACAAAGTAAAAACAAACAAACAAACAACAATAAATCAAAAACAAAGAACACTGCGAATTTTGTCACCATTACAAACCAATTGGTTTATAAATTAGAACTGAAAAAAAAGAAACTTTTAATTTTTCCTGCTACACACAAAATTATGTAAAAGTACAACTTAAAGTAAACCAATTTCATTTGAATGCTTAAATCTAAACCTTCTGTTGCCAATCAAATTAATATCTTCAACAAAAAAAAATTATAAAAAAAAGACATAGTGATACAAAACCATATGACAAAAAAAAAACATGCATATAAATTATGTTTTGTATGTATGTATTTAGTTTCGTTTCAATGCAAATGAGTTGCTTAATTTTTATAATATTAAGTTTGAAGTTTTGGCGGATATTTCTACAATATCTACAATAGCAAAATGTTAACACTAAAGTCTTCGTTGACAGTAAAAAAATCCAAAAATTGTTAACAAAGGTTTTGCCTTAAAATTGCCAATTTTTAAAAAGCATTTGAATATTTCAGAAATAGTTAAAAGGAAATCCTTGCATTTGCCTTAGTAACTCAATTGTGGACACAAAGCAGCTGCACTTAATATCGTATCAATAGTGTTGGCAATAGTCGCAAAGCCTTTGTGTCTATATGTAACTCTCTTAAGGCTCTGTTTTGTATAATGAAATATTTACACTTTCCCTGTTGTATTTTTTTAGTAACAGATTTAAAAAATTTTGTTTGTATCTTTAAGTAACTTGCCAAGTTTACTCAACAAAACAACACACACACAAACTCGGTGAAATTATAAAACATTTTTATATGCTGTCAACTGTTGTCAGCTTCTGGACGATATAATTAAAAAAAAAAAAAAAAAAAAAAAAAAAAACTCTGTCTACACTAGAGCCAAAAGACGCTATATTCTTCAAGCTTAAATTTCTAAACTAAAATTACAATTTAAACTAAGCTAAAACTTTAAAATTAAATTAAACCAAAACGTAAATTTAAACTAAGCTAAAACTTAAAATTAAATTAAACTAAAACGTAAATGTTAAACTTAAACAAAATTTAAATTAAAACTAAAATGTAAAATTTAAACTAAAATTACAACTTAAGCTAAAACTAAAACTTAAATTGAAATAAAACTAAATCTAAGCTCAGAAATATAACATAAACGTAAATTAAAATTTAAACTAAAACTAAAACTCAAATTGAAATAAAAATCTTAACTAAACTTAAACTAGAGATATAACAAAAACGTAAATTTTAAAATTAAACAAAATTTAAACTAAAATTACAACTTAAACTAATCTATAACTAAACTACAAAATTAACCCAAACTAAGCTAAAATTAACACCTAACTGAAATATACTGAAAAATAAAGAAATAAAAAAAAAATTAATTAATTACCACTTTACCACTGAAATTATTGAAATGTATTTAAAGAATTTGATATAATTACGGCTTGAACCAATATTTACGACTTTAAATAAAATTGTTGAAATGAAATTATTGAAATGTATATATGAAAAATTAATTAGTCTGTAAGAGTTGATCTCTGTTAGATGAAATAGGTAGAAGTTAAGTTGTCAATGTGTATTAAATGACCCAAGTAAAAAAATTTAAAATGAACTAGTTTTCATTTCTTTGGTTAGGGATGGAAGATAGGATTGGTAAGGGAGGATCCCAATCTATTCGCCCCGGATCCTCACGGTGGGCATGGGCCATACCAGCAGGTCCATGAGCGTCGCGGTTGGTGTTGAGTGGAGGAACAGAGCCCCCCTCTCACTCAAAAATAAAAATTCCGATCTTTTGTTTTCTTTACAGCGTTCACAGGGCGAGCTCACCAAAACAATAATCCGCACGAGATATTTTTGTGTGCGGCAAAGGTGTTCTACCGACCCAGAAAAGAACCCCCCCCCCACTTCCCGAACTAGCAGCAAAGTGGCACGCAAGCTCGTGCGGGTCCTGTACGGTAGCACCCACAGGTGAGGTTGTGCGCGTACGCGGGTCGGCCACTCTCAAAACATAATATAAAAACCAGGGCGACCGAATAGAAAAGCAAGCGGGCGCACGCCGAGGCCTAAAAGTCACCGCTACAGCTGCTATTATGAGATTAATTCAGTTCGCAACCATAACTTAGGATTTAGCTTTATTCTTAAAAGCCGTAAATGGAGAGCAGCATTTAGCAAACCCAATTTTGCTAAATGAACTGGATGGTAAGCTACCAATGAGCAAGAGGATCGAATGGACCAGATGCGCTGCAAACATAAAGCCGTATCCAACCATGCAGCTTTTTAGCGATTGGTTAAACGATATTGCCAACATCATATGTATCGTAAAAGATAGTGAGCCTCGGGAGTTACGACGTCG
This sequence comes from Pherbina coryleti, assembly GCA_943735915.1. Taxonomy (NCBI): domain Eukaryota; kingdom Metazoa; phylum Arthropoda; class Insecta; order Diptera; family Sciomyzidae; genus Pherbina; species Pherbina coryleti. Next base: position 97,068,811 of record OX030951.1, on the reverse strand, counting down.
TCCAGTGTTGCACGCCGCCGAAAGACAACACGCGATTCCTATCAAATGTCCAGTCTGCCTGGGAAGATGGTCAAAAGTAAAACGTCGCCGACTTTGTTTAACGTGCCTTAACGTTGGTTGGACATTTAACCCGCAACTGCCGACAAGGTAAGCCCTGCTCCATTGACGGGCGCCACAAAAGACATCATAGGCTACTGCATGATCCTGTGCCTGTGCATAGAAGCTCTAGAGAAGCAGTGTTAAGTTTCGCAACTAATGCTACCGAAAACAATAAGCTTTTATTTCGAGTGTTGGCAATCACATTGTTTGGCCCAAATAAGCGTGTTGACACTTATGCACTTCTCGATGAGTGTTCATCAGTGACCATGATGGACAGCGCTCTAATGCAAGAGCTCGGCTTGAAGGGAAAGTGACAACAACTGAACATCCAGTGGCTTGGTAGAAGATCGGCACAGGAGACAACAGACGTTGTTAACGTGTATATCTGCGGAGTAGGTAAAGGTAAAAAGCATTTGTTACGCAATATTGCTGATGAAGCTGCTAATGCAAAGCCTGCACGAGAGTGATCTGCGTGACCATACTCGAACGTCACGCCTCAGCTTCTCATGGGTCTCGACCACTCCCATTTGGGCTTGCCCTCAACAACTTTGCGATTAACAAAAGATGGTCCCTATGCCGCTAATACGGAGCTGGGCTGGGTTATATTCGGCCCATCGAATGGTAGCCAACTCGAAGGTGCGTCGTGTTTGCACGTGAGTTTGCAGAATGAGCTGCAACTTCATAATTTGGTTGCTGACTATTTTGAAACGGAGAATTTCGGAGTAAAGGCGTCGCCGCCCATAGCAAGTGCTACTGGCTTGCACGCCAAGGAAATTCTCGGTGCAACCACAATGAGAGTTACTAATAAATTTCAAACCGGATTGTTGTGGAAAACTGATGCTGTTAACCTTCCGGATAGCTACGCTATGGCCTTGAAGTGCTTAACTAGCATCGAAAGGAAAATGAAACAAGATAGCGATTTTGCTGCTGCCTACAACGATATCATAGAAAGATACCTTCAACGAAATTATGCCCGCAAGCTGGAGCCAGCTGAAGCCACCATTAAGGGACCAAAACATGGTACTTGCCAGACTTTGCAGTAGCTAACCCGAATAAGCTGTCAAAGATGCGCTCGGTATTTGATGCAGCACCAGAAGTCAACGGCTCGAAGTGCACTTTTTGAGCATGAAATTTGATATTAAATAAGTAAAATCGAAAAAATTTTTTATCGGTATTTTAAAATTTTTACTATTTTATTACTAAGAAGTGTCCATATTTTATTAATATAATTTTTGTTTTTAACTTTCTTCAACACCTGAAAAGATATATGCTTCAAACTTTGGAAGTTTTTTCAACTTTTTCAAGAAGTGAAGATTTTGATATTTTTTCTCAAATTTAGAACAACGTCGTGAAGAAACCGCTTGAGATTTTTGAATGCGGTTTTTTTTTAAAAATTTGTGTGTTTAATATCTTTTGTTTTTATGTATCAATAATATTGCATTTGTTTTAAGTAGTTTACAATAAACTATAACCTAAAAGCATTTTTTGAAACTATTTTCCAACTTTCGGTAAACTTTTAATTAAAAGACTCCATAGGAATCCGCAATGACATTCATCACAATGTGCGCTGATGTATTGACTTTTATGCCAAATAGGTTTTTTTCCGGAAGTTCGCGATGCAGAACAAAGTGTTAAATTTTGTAAAAGAACCCATTGAATTTTTAGATAATTCCGGACATATGAAGGCTTTATCAAAAATCTGTTTGACTTTAAGAATAAGGAGAACGAGCTTAGATAATTAAATGTAATTTTTCACATATATTCCTATGGACCCAGGGATTTGACATATGAAAAATTTCTGGATACGCCTACAATAACGCCCACCTCCCATATACCAACCCAGTATAGAAAAACTAAAAATATGGTCTAATAATTGAACTAGACAGACCAAATTTGATACGAGTGTATGTTATACCAATTCTAAGATGAGCATCGATAATGGGCGAGACACGCCCACAAATACGCCCACCTCCCATACTACTCACAATAGAGAAAACTCAAAAACTAAGGTTAAAATTGAGCTAGAGTGACAAAACTTGGTATGTTTTTTATCAATTCTAAAGTACTAAAATTATCGTGATATTGATAAAAACCAGAGATTGATGTAGTTCATCCGATTTCCAAACAATTTTAAAATATGGTGTAGGTTAGGCCAACTATCACTTTTTATTAATTATTTCATGCAAGAATCCGTGTTATTGCTTAAAGATAGCGTATGAGTTAAAATTTCAAGAGTTCAGGCAAAATAACAAACAATTTGAAAGCCTAAGTGCAAAAGAAAAACAGAAAACTAGATATAACTTTATAGCTGAAGAAAAGAAAAGAGTTCAAGATGAGTTTCGAGAAGAAACCGGGCTACGCATTGATTTCCCTAAGCAAGGCTTTGGAAATAGTAACGATGGCAACACTGCGAGGCGTTTTTTTGATGATGACAGCAGTGACAGCATCAATAACAAAAATCAATATGGAGCTTTTAAAAAATTTTAAACAAATTTTTATTTCCATCAATTCTCGTCAACACATTGACGCAGAAAAGTTTGAAAAATCCGCATCAGAAAAGCAGGACCTGCACAAAAATTTATATAGAAGTTGGAAGGACATAACTCCAACTCCTCATAAAAATTTGTGCCATGGAAAAGATATAATAAAATATAATTTTTTCCCAATTGGTGAGATATTGGAGGAGGCCCAAGAAGCCAAAAATAAGGACTACAAGAATTTCAGACTAAGCCACACAAGACAAAATAGTAGAGAGAACCAAAATACTGACTTAATTTGAATGCTAATGATATCGTCGGACTATCACTGCGACACAAAAATGTACAAAATAAAAGTTTTTCTGAAGATAATTTTGATGAAATCAGAGATCTTTTAATAAAACAATGAAAAAACCGGTAAAAATTTCTTTATTAATGAATTTCAAAACATATTAAAGTTATAATTTTAGTAAGATATTTTTTCAGGCAATACTGATATTTTTATAACGCACAATTAAAAAATTGTCTCTTATTTTGCATAAAATTGTGTAAATTTGACAAGAAAAATAAATAAAGCGCTATTAACTGAATTTTAGCTTAAAAAATACCTTTAAAATCATATAAAAAAATAAAAAAACATGTTTTGAACCACCCTGTTAAAAAACCAAAAAATTTTTGGAATATTTTTCTAATTACTTTATAGCGCAATAAATTTTCTTACTTACTTACTTACTTATCTGGTGTTTACAACCGAAGGTCGGTTTTGGCCTCGTATAAGAAATTGCGCCAGCCATTTCTGTTTTGCGCTTGCTAGCTCCAGTTGGAAACACCAAGTGTAGTCAGGTTATCCAACACCTGATCCTTCCAACGATATGGGCGTCCTCTTCTGCGACCACCACCGGGCACCGAATCGAATATTTTTTTCGCTGGAGCGTCGTTTTCTATTCGCTCAACATGACCTAGCCAGCGGAGCCGCTCGATTTTAATACGCTTAACTATGTCGATGTCAGCGTACAGCTCATACAGCTCGTGGTTCCATCGAATTCGGTACTCGCCATTGACGCAGATTGGACCGAAGATCTTACGAAGGATCTTTCTCTCGAAGGCTCCCAAAGTCTTTTCATCAGAACTGCTCAACGTCCAGGTTTGTGCTGCATATAATAGGACTGGCATGATTAGTGACTTATAGAGCGTGAGTTTTGTTCGTCGAGAGAGGGCTCTGCTTCTCAATTGCCTACTCAGCCCAAAGTAACACCTGTTGGCAAGAGTTATCCTTCGTTTTATCTCAATACTGACATCGTTGAAAGAGTTTACGCTGGATCCCAGGTAGACGAAGTCCTTAACAACCTCGAAGGAGATGTTATCAACAGTGACGTGGTTTCCAAGACGCTGGGACTATTTATTTGTTGACACTAGGTATTTCGTCTTATCTGCGTTCACTACAAGACCCATTCGACTCGACTCTTTCGCTAGCCTGGAGAATGCTGCGCTGACTTCTTCTCTTTTCTTTCGCCTGAAAATGCGTCTCTCTTCCCTCTTCTTCTCTTTGTATCGCTCCTTAGCAGCACGCGTTACAACCGACTGCAGGGTGCCTTTGTAGGCGGCATCTTTTTCTGCAGCGGCGTTGCCACACTCTTGGTCGTGCCACAGGTTTCGGCGAGGGCGGTGATAGCCAATCACCTCTTCGGCAGCCGTACGCATAGAGTGGGAAATATGATTCCACTGCGCGGATATATCGTCGATCGGAGGAGTGCTGTCTTGAAGCAAGAGTGAGAAGTCTTCGGCTGTTTGTTTTGATTGCAGCTTTTCGACGTCTAGCTTTCTCTGTGCTGGATTGCGCGCATTCTTGGTTACGCACAGGCGTGTACGGATCTTGGCTGCCACAAGATAATGATCCGAGTCTATATTGGCACCACGGATCGTGCGTACATCTAAAACACTGCAAAAGTGCCTTCCGTCAATCAAAACGTGATCAATTTGGTTGCGCGTCTTTTGATCAGGAGACAGCCAAGTTGCCTTATGAATATTTGCCTTATATATGTTTCGCGCTGCGGCAAAGTCAATCAGCCTCATTCCATTATCGGAGGTATTGTCGTGGAGGCTGAACTCATCGTCCTTATCTTCTGTCGGAGCGTGCGCAAAAATCAGGCTTATGTTGAAAAATCTTGCGTTGACACGGATTATGGCAAGTCGTTCGTTCACAGGTATGAATCGCAGAACATGATGTCGTAGTCTCTTGCCAACCACAAATCCGCATCTAAATTCGTGCTTCTCCGCATGGCCGCTGTAGTAGATATCACAGGATGCTTGCCGTGAGCAACCCTGTCCCTTCCATCGCATTTCTTGGATTGCAGTGATATCAGCTTTGTATCTTTCTAAGATATCTATCAGTTGGATAGAGGCACCATCCCAATTAAGGGTTCGGACGTTCCAGGTGCATATCCGTAAATCATTGTCAGTTTTTCGTTTGCGGTAGTCGTCATCAGATTTGGGGATCATGTTTATCTTTTTTCTTGTCGTTTTCATTGAAATTTGTTTTTACGTGGTGGGCTTCAAACCCAACGCACAACCCTTTAAAGGCAGGGGGAGCCCGCCGCCCAGATTAGCCGTCAAACTAACGGTTGCCAGTTTGCCGTTTCTAGAGGACACTACGCAGAGGTTTGAGTCGACTTGAGACGAGTTCGACATGGATAATGCTGGCCTCACCAGTTTGAGGCAGTCAGACACGTTGCCATGTAAAGATCGCCCCCTTGACCCTCACGCGTTGCCTTGTGAGGATTGTGAGGATCGTCCTCCTCAATCAATTTTCTTAAATATAAAAAAAACCAGGATGAAAAATCTCAAGTGGTTCAAAAGTTATAGATTTAATATCAAAAAAAGTGCCAAAAAAGTGCACTGTGCGGCGTGTCCCTCAACTCTCAACTGTTGAAAGGCCCACAGCAATATCGTCTGTTAGCGGCCATCTTATTCCATTTTCGCGAAGGTGCTGTAGCCTTCTCCGGGAACATACGAGAGATGTTCCATCAGATATTAATCCAACCAGACGAAAGATCATCGTAGCGGTTCTTGTGGCGTGGTGCCGATGGAGGAGGACCACCTGACATTTATAAAATGATGGTGATGACTTTTGGAGCCGCCTGCTCACCATGCTCAGCACACCATATCAAAACAGTTAATGCCTTGGTAATGCAAAGCCGCGAAAGCAGTTCTGGAATATCGCTACGTGGTCGATTTTGTCGATTGAAATATCAAAGCAGCTACGTGACATGCATTTGGCTGCAGGGTTGGAGCTGCGCAATTTCATCGCGAATTCGCCAGAAGTCATTGATGACTTAGGTGGCAGCGAGTCTAATTTATTCATCAATTGTAAAGACAGCCTGGCCTCGGAAAGGTGCTAGGGATGTTGTGGCAGCCAACGAGCGATGAGTTTAAGTACGAACTCATGTTGAACTACGTCGATAAAGGTGTTCTGGAAGGATCGCGCATCCCAACGAAGCGAGAACTGTTGAGTATCGTGATGTCGATCTGCGACCCACTTGGTTTCTTGTGCCACTTGACTGTAAGTGTGAAGTTACTAATGAGAGAAGTATGGAAAAGAAGCGTTAGTTGGGACGAGCCACTACCAAGTGATGTCAATGTCGGTTGGCAAAGGTTTGGTTGGTGACAATTGCAGCTCCACGTATCCGTCGATGCAAGCGAGGATGCATTTGCCGCGGTCGCTTACTGGAGAATCATCAATGCAAAGGAAGAAGTAGAGTTTGTCTCAGCCAAAGTGAAGAGTGCTCCATTAAAGCTATTGACCATTCCGCGCCTAAATCTACAAGCCGCTGTGTTTGGCACGCGCTTAATGGTTACAATCCTCGAAGAGCATTCAGTCAGCATCGACTCCTGCGCGCTATGGAGCGCTATTTTCAACTGGCCCTGCAATCCGGCGGAGGGAGGAATCTGGGAAATAATGGTGAAGTGTGTCAAACGCGTGCTGCGTCATACAATCAAAGAAACCGTCCCGCGTGAGCACACATTAATGAGTTTTATCATCGAAGCTGAGAATGTGGTTAATTCTCGCCCGCTCACGAACATTCCGATAACAGCTAATCAAGAGGAGCCGCTCACGCCCAACCACTTTCTGCTGGGTTCAGCAAATGCCGGCGTGCGCATAGCAAAAGGTTTGCTGCTTCGCTCCAAATCTAAGCTGGCCGTTTCGGACCTGTATGATAGTGAAGCTGATCGCTCTACGGGGGAGAAGATGTTGCAAAACGACCTTTAAGATTATTGCAGAACGACCTTAATTAAGTATTCATTTCTCTTTGCTATTTTAATTATATCATATCACCCTGTGTTTTCACCACAAGACTCGTAAAGTTTGCCGAGTTGATGGCCATTTTGTAATCTGTAATCTAAACTGCGGTAAGAGACATTTTAAGCTTAAGCATATTGAATTTATAATACAATTTGATTTAAGAAATAAACACACCACTGCAAGTATAATATATCGCCGCATATTTTACTTGGTGTTAAAGGCAAACCCTCAAACAGTTACGCACCATTACTTTTAGTACCCAAGAAAAATACTGATGACAAAAACTACAAAAGTAGTGGATTTCCGAAAATTAAATAATAAAATAGTTAATGACGTTTAGAAGATATTTTAGATAAACTTGGAAGAGCGAAATATTTCTCTACTCTTGATATGACTAGTTCATTTCATCAAATAAGCTTAGATAGAAATTCAAGACCTCGAACCTCGAAGATTTTTCAACCACAAATGGACATTACCAATTTAAAAGATTCTCATTTGGGCTAAAAATATCTTCAAATAGCTTTAAAAGAATGTTAACAATAACACTTTCAGGTTTAGAATCAGAAGCATTTTTATACGTAGATGATATTATCATTTACGGTTGCAGCATAAACCACCATAACACAAATTTATTAGAAAGTATTAGATAGATCATATATCATAACACAAAAAGTATTAGATCGATTATATAAATATAACTTAAAACTCAACCCAGATAAATGTTGTTTCCTACGACCAGAAGTAGTATACTTAGGCCATTTAATTACAAAAGACGGAATAAAAACATCCATCAAAATTTAAAACAATAAAAGAATATTCACCCAAAAATGCTAACGACGTACGAAGATTCATTGCATTCTGCAATTACTGTAGATGTTTATATCAAATTTTGCAGACATTGCAAAAGACTTATATGCATTACTTAAAAAGAATACACAATTTTCTTGGGCAACAAATTTTCAAATTGCTTTTGAACAATTAAGAGATAAATTAATTTACCCATCGACTTTGAGAAACCATTTCTTTTAACAACTGATGCGTCTAGTTATGCATTAGGAGCAGTTTTATCTCAAAGAGATATAGGCAATGACTTACCAATTTCAAATGCTAGCAAAACATCACAAAAACATGACTTCAGCAAACCAGTAATAGAGAAAGAATTACTCGCAATCCACTGGAGCAGTGAGGCCCAAAAGGGCAATGCTTAAAAAAACAAAACAAACACAAAATGTTGCTCGTCGTTGCTTTTGATAAAAAATCAAACAAAACAAAACAAAAACTATTACAATGTAATAAAATTACATATCATGAAGTACACTGCCAGTCTTAATTTCTATTACAATAACAATGCTTGCATAAAAAATTACTCGACACACAAGTAACGGGACAATTAGCTTCAGCATCGACATCATCGAGTGTGCGTTTTTTATTTTGGCTTTGCATGCATTTGTTTTTGTAAAGTTCGGTCTAAAATGTGCTGAACACTGAACGAGTGAGGTTTGTGTTGTTGTTTTTTGCATGCGTTCTTTGAATTTGGCTCATCGCAAAGACAAAATTAGGATAGAAAAAAAAGTTGTATGAAGGGCCACGCGGGCCATATGGGCCACTATGTGGACATGATTGCACTGGAGCATTAAATTTTTCAGACCATATCTGTATGGAAGAAAATTTACAGTTGTTGAAACCATAGACCACTAGTATCGTTATTTGCACATAAAAATTTGCACAAAAGATGACAAGGATACGACTAGATTTATGTGACTACGACTTTGACATAGTGTACATAAAAAAAAAATAAATACGAACGCAGACGCTTTATCAAGAATATAAATCAACTCCGACATTCTTAAAGAAATGATATCACAAGAGGTAGATGAAAAAGCAAAAAGAGCACTTATTATTACGAGGGGCATCTCCAAACAATACAAACCGAACAGTAACACGGAGAACTGCAAAAATCAGCAGAAGCTTGATCACCTTCAAATATGGGAATGCACATCCGTTACTGGCGTCAAAAATATGAGAAAATTAAAATTTCATGTCGACAAAAATATGAAAAATTTTAAAATTAATATTGAAAATAATTTTGTGTACGTAACATAGGATGTAACGATAATTCAGTGAAACTAGATTCGATACTGAAGAAGTTAACATCAAGAATGAATAAGGAAAATATAAAAGAACTAGGACTAGATAATAATGATGAAATATTTAAAGTGTATACAAAAGACGAATTTAAGAAAGCATATGCAAAAATAAAGATAAATGATAGAAATCCTCAACTAAAAATTATAATTTATGCCGCCCCAAAACAAGTTACAACAATACAAACTAATTGACAAATTTCATAATTCAACACATGGAGTACGTAGAACATTGATAAAGTTAAAACAGGGATACGTTTGGAAAAATATTAACCAAATTGTAAAAATGGTAAAATGGTAAATTTCGTAAAAAATTGTGATTCTTGTGCAAGAAATAAGCAAACAAAACACACAAAAGAACCAATGATACTGACAGACACATCCAAAAACAGTTTTGATGTAATATGAATAGACACAGTAGGACCTTTAAGAATATCAAATGACTACAGATATATTTTGACAAACTAACAAAGTATATAGTAGCACATCCAAAAACTTCAAAAGACGCGACAACGACAGCTAAGACATTAGTTGAACAATTCATTTTAAAATACGGACATTTCAAAGTACTAAAATCAGACAACGGAACAGAATTTACTAACGAACTAATGAAAACCATACACAATTTGCTTAAAAATGAAACAGACGACTTCAACACCATACCATCATCAAACAATAGGTGCTCGTGCACGAAATCACAGAGTACTCAATGAATATTTATTATCGTTTACCAACAGTAATGAATGGGATCAATGGATTCCATACTACACGTTTGCTTATAATACAACACCTCATATTGACACAGGTTACTCACCTTACGAACTAATATTTGGCAAATTACCAAGTTTACCCACTGACACAGTTAATAATGACAACAAAATTTATAATTTTGATGACTACGCCAATGAGTTGCAAATCAGATTACAAACTGCTTTAAAGAAAGCTAAGGAAATAACTATTTTTATTTTTGGAAATATAGATATTACAAAATATACGTATTTATTTATATATGTGATATTCACTTTACACTTAATTCCTTACTACAAAACTGCAAAAATTGTTTCAATAATAAATCCCTATTATTTGAAATTGAAAATGTCAACAAACGATTTTATTATCTCGTAATTTTCATAGCTACAGTTCATAAAAATGTTTCTGCACCCATGGATGGAATGGATTTAATTTGTGTAGTACTTTAAGTTTAAATTGTCTAAATTGTTTAATTTAATAATTGTGTCCTTTAATATTCTTTGACCATTGAACCGATTTAAGTTTTAAATCTTCATGACAGAACTAAACAACGTTTTATAAAATGAATTAACTTTATAAACATTGATTACATATGCTTAATATTTAATTTACAAAAGTTTTTAATTTTTGAGCAGTAAGGAATGCGTGCGTGCTAGCCAACGACATAAAAAGGGAATGAGCGTGTTCGGTACTTTTGTCTTTTGACGTTTTCTTCATCTCGTCGTTCGCTAATTTATCGAGCGAGTTAGTAGTGTTGCCATATTATTTTTTTCTAATGCTACATCACTCACCGCTTAAATGAGTTTATTTAACAATTTTAAAAAATGTTGTGTCTTCAGATGACTCTTAAGAGTTAGCATTTATACAGACTAAAGTGATTTAAAATTGAATGAGTTGAAGTTACAATATTTAATTTAATTTTTTAAATTTCAAATAGCTGAGGGATTAATTCTTTGTTGTTTTACAATTCATTGTTGAAGTTTAAGTAGTTGATTAGATCATATATTTTATATATAATTCATGGATTGGATTTTTAAATAGCTGATGAAATGATTTATTTAGTGAAGAATAGTTTTTATAATAATCTAAACTTTAATTATATTTTGTAAATGATTGCATTTTTTTTTTTTTTTGTTTGAATGAGTACAATTGGATACTTAAAAGAATGTTTATAAGAGTGTTTTGCTTAAATTTAAATAGCTTTTATTTTTTTTATTATTTCATAGAATTCTTTACGTTTTGCATACATATTAAGATAACATAAAAGATACTTTTGTTTTTAAAGTTGATCGCGTTGGCATATTTTCGTTTGCTACGAATGCCGGTTTTACTCTATCGATTGAAATTGTTTGCTTTTTTTCTTTGGATAAAATAGTCAAAGTTTTGTCTGTTCTTGTTCCATTGTTATTATCTTCTCTTACGAAAACGTGCTTGCATGAATCCATTGCTTTAGGCACGTGTATGTATTTTTTATTTCTTATTCTTTTTGGAGTAGCGTCCGTGGCGTAGTTGGTTAAAGTGCGTGGCCGCTATGTCAACGAACTTTGGAGACCCAGGTTCGAACCCCAGCAGCGACAGAAAAATATTTGAATTAAAATAATTTTTCTGTACGGCCGCCACCTCTCTGCAGACAATGGCAAACCTCAGAGAGTAATCAAAATGCCATGTAAAGCTTCTTGAGAACAAGAACATTCCGTTCATCACCGTTCGGAGTCGGCGTTAAGCATGTAGGTCCGGTTCTCGGTCAATTGTGTACAAACTTAATAACACGCACAACACAATTGATCATAAGAAGCTAGGTCAAAGTCCTTTCAAGGGCTGAAATGGCCAGTTATTTATTTTTTTTATTTATTCTTTTTGGAGTTGGTCGCACTTGTGCAATTGCTTGTTTTATATCTTTTACTATAGCGGAGTTCAAATTCTTGTTGTCTTGCGACTGTTGTTCCACTATTTCTGCAGGTAAACGGATGTTTTGACAACAACTGTGCCGGGGTCATATCTAAATCGTCTATAATTGAGGATCAAATTTCAAGAAGAGTCCAAGGTAAATTCGAAAACCAATTTTCTTTATTATCGTGGTATTTTAAAGATTCTTTTAGTTGTCTGTGGAATTTTTCCTTACCCTTTTCCTTTTCTTTACCATTTTTACTTACTTACCATCCTCAAGGGTAAGTTGTCGTCCTAATTCGCTTTTTGCCTTAAAGGAAGATTCATATTGAGTCCCTTGGTCAGTGGTGATCGTTTGAGGGACACCAAATCTGGAAACCCAATTGCGAATGAACTCAGACACAACTGTAGACACACTTATATTCTTTAACGGTATGGCTTCGGGCCAAGAAGTAAAACGATCTTTTATTGTAAGGAGATATGTATAACCCTGTGAAGGAGGTAAGGGACCTACCAAATCCATATGAATGTTCGTGAATCTACCTTCTGGTATCGGGAATACACCATGTTTGGATTTTGTATGCCTAGTTATTTTTGTTTTTTGACAAGAAATACAATTTAGAGACCATCTATTTATGTCTATGTTCATGTAAGGCCAAAAATATAATAATGATATGGACTTTGCGCGTATCTTTTGCGCTTGGGTGAGAATTTGTCGTCGACTTTTCTTTACTTTAATTCTTCATCTGAATCTTGCGCTTTTGCTAGACTGGGTATATCAATGTTTTTGAAATTTATGACGTCTATGTGGGATCTTGACAATGTGTCAGCAACAGTGTTGTGCAATCCTTTTATGTAACGAATGTCAGTTGTAAACTGTGAAATAAATTCCAAATTTCGTGTCTGGCGTGGAGATTTCTCATTCTTAGAACAAATTGCTTTCGTTAAGGGTTTGTGGTCAGTAAAAACTGTAAACTGTCTGCCCTCCACAAAGTAGCGAAAATATTTGATGGCCCTAAAAATAGCTAGGGGTTCCCTGTCGAAGGTGGAATAGTTTTTTCTGCAGGACTTAGACGTGTCGAGAAAAAGCCTAAAGGTTGCCACTGGTCAGAACATTGTTGCTGCAGAACACTACCGATGGCGTCGCTTGATGCATCCACCATAATGGCAAGCTGAGCTTAAGAATTTGGATGGAAAAGTATTGTCTGCCGTTATAAATCTTTTTTTAATGATTCAAACGCTTTACCACATTCCTCAGACCAACAAATTTCATTTTGTCTGTGACATTTGAATTAGGGGTTTGACGTAGAATACGTCGTTCTCGGAGGTAAGTAGGGTGGTTGATAGTGATCAGGTGTCGGTATTTACATTACTTTTTGAGCCTTTGGTGGGCCTAAAGTACTAATCGTACAATGTTGATCTTAGCACTTGTTGGTCTGCTTGATCCTCAATGCGACAAAAATTCATGTTAGAACTGTCTAACTTATATCAATTTTACACAATTACATGAAATATAAAGCCAACATTTGATGTTTTTGTTTGCTTAAACAAACTCCGGTTTTTTCGACGGCGAAGACAGCGCCATCTAGCGTGAAGACATAAATCTTATAATTAAAAAAAAGCATACTTTTGGGGGCATGTTGTTTTTAACAGACTCGCGTAGCCCAGTAATACTGAGTAATTTTGAGGAGCATGCTTTTTTAACAGAATCTGTTATTGAAATGTCAAACGCAGTCAATTAAATATCCGGGCATATTATCGACAGTGACATTTTGACACATGGGTTGTTGAACTTGATAGCATTGAACAAATTTTGTTTGCTTGTTTAAGTTTTCTACCTATTTATGGACAGTTTCCGGTTTTATCGACAAAAGCATAAAATTTGTATGGGAGCGCCCCTAAGGAGGGGTCGGAGGGAATAGGTGTCCAAGGCAAAAATGTTCCTTTTGCAAAAGTAATGGGGATTGGTGATACATATTAACCCTCTCCGGCACTCTCTTAAAGGTCATATCCTCAGGTGTATGGAATAAATATTTTTAAAAAAGATGTCATCAAAAGCGAATTGCATAATTCTACGTCTTGTGTTACGACATAGTCGAAACTACTGTATCTTTTTTTTTGCATTTTTCTTTATCGGATTTTACGTTTTTTAATAAGTTGTATAACGGATGAGCTTTTATTGAGATATTAGGTACGAAACGATGTTATGAATTAATCATACCCAAAAAACGTTGGAGCTGTTTGACTGAAACAGGTGTTGGGAATTCGCTGATTGCCGTAACTCTGTTCAAAGATGGTGTTAAACCGTCTTTAGAAATAGTGTAACCTAGAAATTCTAATTGTTTAGCCCCCAATTCACATTTTGCAATGTTGACGTTGAGTCCATTCTCTTGTAGACGTTTAAATACTATGCGTAAATGTTCTTTGTGTTCTTGTTCCGATTTACTAGAAACAAAAATGTCATCAAAGTAATTAAAGAAAAAAGGAAGGTCTTCTAAGATGGTGTTTATGAACCGCTGAAATGTTTGAGCTCCATTTCTTATTCCAAAAGGCATTCTCAATAACTCAAAAAGACCAAACTTAGTAATCACGGCTCCTTCAGCAACTGGAATTTGATTATAAGCCCTGACAAGATCTATTTTCAAAAATATTACGCAATCCTGCAGATTTGCTGAACAGTCTTGAATGTTTGGAAGGGGATACTTATCTGGTATTGTCACTGCGTTTAGTTGCTTATAGTCTCCACATGGCCTCCAATCTGTAGAACCTTTTTTCGGTACCATATGAAGCGGACAAGCGGCTGGCGAGCTAGATGGCCTACAAATGCCTAAACGAACCATTTCTTGAAACTCTTTTTTTTTACTGAAGTGAGCCTTTCCGGGTGAGTCTTCTAGCTCGTGCTGAAGGAAGAGAACAATCTTATTAAGTAAAGAGTCTAAACGTCGTTCTTCACTATCCATATTCCCCGTATTTATCTTGAGATGGTGGACGAACAAAGAGATCAGCTATAGATTCCATTGTCTGACTGTTTAGTGAAGCTACTAAGTAATCGTATTTTGTGTTTGGAGACGCAATATTTTTGAGTCTGAATTGCGTTTCAATTTGCAAGAACCATAAGTCTGGCCGATAATTCAAAAAAGGAGGAATTTTGATTGAAATTAAGGATGCTTGGTCAGGTAAGTTCGAAACTGGTGGCTGAACTAATGAATTAGACTCACTTGGGTTGCTAGAAATACCCGAGCTTTTGCTGTTAGAAGCTGCCTCATTGTCTGGCATGGTTGAAAAAAAACTTTTTATTCTGAATTTGAAAATTAGTTATGAAAACGATCAAGTTGGATTTTTACGATCGAAACTAGATTTGTATTTGACGGTCAAGGAATGAATTCTCTAATTTTAATTTTCGAGTTATTTAATGTTTTGCGAGATGTATCTAATATTAATTCTGCACCAGATCGTTACAATTGCACAACAGCTTCCAAATCCGCAAATAGTCGTGAAAACGACTGACATTTCTTTAAATGAGAAAACAATCTTAAAATTTTGAAACAATGGTCAGTTTAATGTTGCGCTTAACCGCAAGTATTGAATATATCTACATTCGTAGTAGTGATGAAGTAGTAAATGCATTTCATAACAAATTTGAATTCAAATGATTTTTTACAAAAGGAAAAAATTTCAATTCAAATTATGTTTTTATGCCGAAACGAACCGAAGCTTAAGAAGTTGATGACTTTAACCTGCTGCATAAGTTGTCCATAGCTTAACATATTTAAGTTGTTTAATGGTTTTGCATTGTGCTCTAAGACAGAACATTTTTTTATTGTTTTGCAAAAATTGTTTTTTTTATTTAAGAAAGAATTTAATATTATTTAAAATGCAATGTACTGTAGGCTAGAAGCTATTTTTTATGCATGAAAGTGTTGTGTTTAAATATTTAAAGTGCAGAAAGTTGCATCAAATAAACTGAAAGAAAACGTTTACCACTTTGCAGATTTCAGCTCATCGTAGTTCAGAACGGTAAACAATTTAAATGTAAAAGTGTGAAAATAAATGCATAGATGTTCGCGTAATATGTTATCTTATTCTTATACAAATTATGTTATTGTTATTAAATAATAATATATGATAATATATGAAGTAATAATATTAAAATAATAATATATGGTATCATCATATAATCCTATAAATAATATAATAAATAAAATGATATAAAAACGAAAAAAAAACCTGTTGTCTCGTAGGTGGCGATGGTGTTTGTGGTTGGTGTTGGTGGTTTCTAGCTGGTGCTGTAGCTGCAGCTCGGTGGTCTAAATTGTTGTTTATTTCTGTTATTTGCACTGCTGTTTTTGTAGTAGCACTGCTGTTGTTGAAACGCTGCTTTTTATTTTAACAATGCTGTTGTTGAAACGCTACTTTTTATTTTTACACTGCTGCTGTTGAAACGCTGCTTTTTATTTTGACGCTGCTGTTGTCGTAATGTTGCAATTTATGTTAGCCCTGCTGTAGGTATACTGCTGCATTTATGTTAGCGTTGCTGTATTTAAATGTTGCTGCTGTGTTGCATAGCGGAGCGCTAGCTGCGATTGTGCTACTTTACGGAGCGCTAGTGCTGATGTTGTGTCCAGCGGAGCACTAGCTGCGTTTTTCTGAATGGTGAGAAATTGCGGCGCTCTGGGAAAAATGCACGCGCCAGATGGTTTTTTTTTTGTTAAAAAATTAGCAATTTGCGTGTTTGGTTTATTGATGACTTCGATTATTGCCGATTTATTGTAAGCACTTTACAAACTCACGCCGCTTCTGGTAGCCACTGTCGCAGGAGCTCCGTGTCTTTTACTGTCGTTGGCTGCCAATCACGTCGGGGTCACCAAATGAACCGATTTAAGTTTTAAATCTTCATGACAAAACTAAACAACGTTTTATAAAATGAATCAACTTTATTAACATCGATTACATATGCTTAATATTTAATTTACAAAAGTTTTTTATTTTTGCGCACTAAGGAATGCGTGCGTGCTAGCCAACGACATAAAAAGGGAATGAAAGTGTTCGGTACTTTTGTCTTTCGACGTTTTCTTCCTCTCGTCGTTCGCTAATTTATTGAGCGAGTTATTAGTGTTGCCATATTATTTTTGGCTAATGCTACAACCATCAAGACATCCAATAACGAATCCAATGTGTCCACAGGGATATGATGGAACTGAAGAAACTGCATATGCAACATTTGGAAAGTGTAGTTTGCAACCAACCATTGTCTTTTTAATGTATTCATAATACATAAAAACAAAAATTCATAAAAACTGCCACCATGTGAACAGACAGTTCCACCTGGACGAAGAGCATTTTTCATTAATTCGTAATAACTGTCTTGGAACAATGAAACAGCTGGACCAATTGGATCAGAACTATCCGTTATTATAACATCAAATTCATTCTTATGATTTTTCATATATTCAAACCCATCTCCGATAGTCAGTTTAACCCTTGGATTTGGAAAGCCACAAGCCATATTTGGTAAAACTTCTTAAAAAGTTCGAAAACTCGCTCGTCTAATTCCACTTGATGTACTTCTTCAACTAATCGATGTTTAACAACTTCACGAGCAACTCCACCATCGCCACCACCAACTATTAACACTCTTTTAGGATTTGGAAGACAGCACAGGGTAAGAAAAGATATCATTTCCTGGTACGAAAATTAATCTCGAGACGTACATTATATTATCCCGTCTAATACAAGGCATGTTCAATAAGATTCTGTTTCAACTATTTTTATATCCTGGTACTTTGTGTTTTCTTCATGGAGCACTTCCTTAATTCTTAAAGAAAACGACTGCCCAGGCCACAATTCGTTTTGAATCTCACTAAACCATCCATCCACAATCACATTCACTATGACAACAAACGGAAAATAAAAATAACAAATAAGGCGTTTTTACGGGATTAATAACTTCGTTGCAAGAGTTACTAAAAGATTTAAAATGAAAAGAACAGCAATAATAAAACTGCATATAGTAAGAAATTAGCAGCAGATAGTTAGAGATTTAGTATTATTAAATGTAGAGAATAGAAAAAAAATCAATCTCCATACAAGGGTCCATATGAAGTTATTTATAAAAACAGAATAATGAAATTTTCAGAAAGATGGAATATTTAAAGAAATCAATAATAGTATGTTTAAATTATATAAGCCAAATATATAAAAACAAATTTTATCATATGCAACTAGTTATAAAGTTACTCATATATACATTATAAAAATAAAACTATAATTTCAAAAATTATAATATTTTATATTAAAACAATTGATCAACATATAATTACAAAATGTATACACATATTTTAAATGAAAATTCTCCAACTTGAGTCATAGCGAAGCGCAATGTAAACTCATGGTATAATAATACAAGGTTGCATTGACAACTGCTTATTTTCTCTTCTGCAAGAAAACATCTCCTGTCAAAACCTGCTGTTTGTGAAAATACATCTGCAGCTGCTGAGGTTGTTGCTTTTTTCACTTCAACGTTTTCAGTATTGTTTGTGTTTTCAATGGCGAATTGTGAGCGCTCTCTTTCTGAGTGTATTTTTTGACAGGAGATGTTTTCACTAGCAACTGTCAATGCTACCTTGTATTATTATACCATGATGTAAACTATTCTTGTTATATTTGCTGCTGTTGAAAAGTGACCACATAGAAATAGCTTTCTTTAATATTTTTCGGGTTACAAATATTGTCAAGCAGTTAGAATTTAGGACTTAATATTTTAGAATTATACTCAATAGTTTTAAGAAACTCAATTCTGTTTAACTCAAAAATAGATCGTGCAAACCATATAAAAAAGAGTGCACGTTAAATAAAACTTCAGATCTTGAAACAGCTTTCGAGCTTCATAATCTCATTGTTTGTTTTTCATACTCTACTTTCACTTTGTGTAAAATTAGCAGCAACCTTGCTTTTGCCTTTCGACAAAACCAGCAAGGATAATAGCGCAAGCCAACGGCAAACTCTGCCGGCTAGCATTCTAAAAACTTTCGCATTAGACGTATATAAAATGAAACATCAATATTATGATAATGATAATATAACATGTACCATAGAGTGATTAAAAAGAAAATTTTTCGAAAATCCACCGGGCTCGTTTAAAAATGGAATTGTTATGTCAAAATATGAAAACCAAAATTTAAAAACATTTTTTTTTTAAATTTTTAGATAGTGCTCCCAGCAGTTTTCTGTTTTAGTTGAAGAAAATCGTGGAAATCGCCTTGATGAACCAATAAGCTTTTTTAGTGGTATTCTTTTCAATAAAGTTAAACTTAAACGAATTGTTGTCAATTCTTTGAAAGCAGAAACGCTACTAACTTTATATTTTGGATTTAAAGGGTGTTTTTTTTAGGGGTTTGTTTTTCGAATAGAGATAAAACTGGCATTTTGTGGTCAAATCTGGCAACTCTAATGTCATTTATGTTCAGTTTGGTTTGACATTTCATCATGAACAGGTTGACAAAAGAACAACGCTTGCAAATGGGCCGAAAATGAGATTGATCTCGATGCTGATTTTCATCGCAAAATTTTGTTCAGTGATGAGGCTCATTTTTGGTTGAATGGCTACGTCAACAAGCAAAATTGCCGCATTTGGTGTGAAGAGAATCCACATGAGATCCTTGAGACGCCATTACATCCACAAAAACTGACTGTTTGGTGTGCTCTATGGGCTGGTGGAGTCATTGGGCCATACTTCTTCCGAAATAATGGTGGAGAGTCAGTTACCGTTAATGGAGACCGGTATAGAGCCATGATAACCGACTATTTTGTTCCCGAATTGGATGGCATGAATGTGGATGAGTTGCGGTTCCAACAAGACGGCGCTACATGCCACACAGCGCACGTCACAATCGATTTATTGAAGGAAACATTCGATGAGCGCATAATTTCGCGGAGTGGACCTGTCAATTGGCCACCAAGATCGTGTGATTTGACACCATTGGATTATTTTCTTTGGGGATATGTGAAGTCGCTCGTCTACGCCAACAAACCAGAAACGTTAGGGGACTTGGAGGCCAACATTCGTGTCGTTATTGCCGACATACGGCCCCATATGCTCGAAAAAGTGGTTGAAAATTGGACCTGTAGAATTGGCTTTATTCGAGCCAGCCGCGGCGGCCACATGCCCGAAATCATATTTAAACATTAATGGCATAAAATTATCCTTCCAATAAAGCCAAATTGATGGACATTAAAACGATTTTCTTGTGTTTTATTTCAATTCGAAAAACAAACCCCTAAAAAAACACCCTATATAAAGAATCAGCAAAACTAGTTTAGATTGCGGTTTACATTTGACTCAAAAAAAAAAAAACAAATCAGAAGTAAAGCAAGAAGACTGAGTACATTTAAATATGCTGATGAGAACATAATTAAATATTACAGTGGGTAGCATAACAAAATTATTGGTTAATATAATGGTGGTGGATTATATGTTTGAGGCTCCAAACATTCCCCTCGTTGGAGGAGTTCAGCTTTGAACAGGATCATTTAAAGGAAGTAAGCAAAGCTTGCTGACAGCTCGCTTAGTTGTGCCACTGCTTGTCCGCAAAACTGCAACTCGTACATAACCATCATGTCCGGGTATTACATCGCACAGTGTAACGAAAAATAGCTTTTGAAAAAAAGTCATAAATTTATAAATCTAAATATGCAGAATAATAGTTTTAGAGTATTAATATTCTTCATGTAAGAGGACTTTGCGATATCTTTTCAATTACGGACATGCCACTCTTTAAAAGTTGACTGGAAAAGATGATGAAATTGTTCTTTTTACAATTTTACACTGTATATATCTTAATAAGATGTATATTTTAGTATAAAAAATATGCAAAAAAATTAATTTATATATATTTTGTGTGTTTTAGCAAAAATTTTTTAATTAAAAGCAAAAATAAAAAAATGTTTCTATAACTAAGGACAGGTTCTAGAAATCTAAAAAAACCAAAACTTTGAAAAGCAATAACAAAAAAGCATTTTTGTGTTTTTTTTAGTTTAAGTATGTCTAATATTTCATACTTTCTCAACATGTTCCCAAAATTTGGTTTGCCGAAACTCAATAATAAGGACTTTATGCTCACTTTTCTGGAGCATGTTTTAGCGAAAATGAGCAATTTTGTATGAAAAAATAACAAATTTTTCACAAAGTTCAAAACGCAATAAAATTAAAAAAAGCATTTTTGTTTTTTTTTTTTTAACTTTAATATGTGTAATATCAACACTTCTTAAATATGTTCCTTAGACTTGGTTTTGCCGAAACTCTATAATAAAGTCTTTACGACCACTTTTCTGAAGCATGTTTTATCGAAAATAAGCAATTTTAAATGAAAAAATAGAAAAAAAATTTTCGCAAACTTAAAAAAAAAAACATTAATTTTATAAATAAAACTTTCAAATAAAACACTTTATCAACAAAAAAGCCAAAAAAAAGGTGTAATGGCAAATTATCTGAATCTTTTTTTCGCTAAAATGCCCTTCACGTTCATACTGGAAAATAAGTTACATAGGAGGTGGGCGTGCTAGTGGGCCGATTTGGTTAATTTTTACACCAGCTACAAAACAACTATGTGTAGTAAATTTAAACGATCTGTGGTAATTTTTTGTGTAAATATACCTGATTACCGATTTCAGTTATAAGGGAGGTGGTAATATTAGTGAACCGATTTAGTTCATTTTCACACCAGTTGTTTATAACTCTAAACGAACTATGTGTTTATAGATCTAGGATAATAGTTTGGGGAACTATTTCATATTACCAATTTCGGTTATATGGGAGGTAGGTAGGTAGGTAGGTATTAAATTTGAACGAAATTTTGTGAAAATAATTCTTTCATCGTAAAAATTATTTTTACAAAATTTCATGATTCTAGGATAACTCCTTCTATTTTTGTCCACTCGCTATATGGGCTCGTCACACTGTGCATCGGTTACTCTTGCAAACGGCATTTTGAGAGTTGGAAGATTCTCATCCTTAATTAAGACCATTGCACAGACTATTAAATTTTCTGCTGGTGAACGCCATTCGAACCGTTGCTGTAGGAGTGTTAAATATTCTTCTCTCCATCTCTTCCAGAAGAGTTCTTGTGTGTAAGTGACTCGTTGCCAACGATCAAGACGATTAATGTTTAGTGGTAGAACATCTGGTTCAATGACAGCAGTGAATGGAGCCCCTATTAGAAAATGAGCCGGAGTCAAAACGTCAAGGTCGTCAGGATATTCTGAAAGAGGAAATAGAGGTCTTGAATTTATAATCGCCAAAATCTGATATATTAATGTGCGCAGCTCATCGAAATTCAATAGGGAACAACGAATCGAACGATAGAAATGAAATTTTGCTGTTTTAACAGCGGCCTCCCTGAGGCCCCCAAAATGCGGTGATCTTGGTGGTATGAACTGCCAGTTTATGCCATCATTGAGGCATTGTTGTTGAACGACCCTTTGATGATAGTCACTCAGAAAAAGACGCTTCAAATCCGCCAGCTCGTTCCGAGCGCCAACAAAATTAGTGCCATTTTCAGACCAAATGGTGCTCGACTTGCCACGTATTGAAATAAAACGCTTTAACGCTGCAAAAGGCTTTCGTCGATAAATCCTTTACTAGCTCCAAGTGTACAGCCTTAGTTGAAAAACAAATAAACAAGCTGACATAACATTTGACGGGCTGTTTGTTGCGCACTTCAGGCTGATAATAAAATGGACCACAATAGTCAATACCAGTGACCGCGAAGTGGCCTGAACTGAATATGCTCGAGTAGTTTTGGCCGGGTGCGAAAACATCTGATGCATTTGTTGATTACACGGGCAACACTTTTTCGGCCGAGCGGCCAATACTGGAAACGTATTTTTGCTAACAGTGACTGTGGGCCTGCATGAAAATATTTTTGATGAAAATGTGTTATTATGGCGTCAGTTAATGGATGTTGTCTAGGAAGAATAAATGGGTGACTTGATTCAAAATCTAAGGACGAGTTACCTAATCGATCACCAACTCTTATTAGTCCAAATTTGTCGAGAAACAGCGACAGTGAAGAAATGCTGGAAGAGCAGATATTTTGGTTTGATTTGAGCGCCTTGTACTCTGTGGACATACTTGACATTTGAACGACGCGAATTAGCAAATAAGTACCATTTAGTAACTCTGTAATTGTGATAGTATCTGATCTTTTTCTTGATATAAACTTGTAAACGTAACTAAAAATACGTTGCATCTTTGGAAATGAATAAATATATTTGCAGCGAATGGTTGGATCAATGTGTTTTATGTTTGCGATAAGTGCTCTTTTTCGAATCTCCGGTATAGGAATTGTCGGCAAACATGACTTAGGCCAATTGTATCGATAACCCCGTAGGAATGTCGGGCCATGCAGCCAAAGTGATGATTGAAGTAGTTCACTTGGTAAAGCTCCTTTTGATAAAATATCTGCAGGATTCATAGCTGTAGGAACGTAGTGCCAATCCATTTGCGCAGTCAGCTGTTGAAAGTTGCTTACACGATTTGCTCCAAAAATGTTGAATTTAGACGGTTCTTTTCTTATCAATGATAACACGACTGATGAGTCTGACCAGTAATGAACTCTACAGTTAAATACATCGATCGCAACAATCGAACTGACAAGCTGAGCTAACAACGTAGCAGCGTACAATTCAAGCTTTGGTACCGTTAGCGACTTAAGCGGCGAAACACGAGACTTAGAGCAAAGTAAGTTGATTTGCACCTTGTTATCCTTGTAAGCACGAACATAAACACAAGCTCCATATGCGTCTAGACTAGCATCACAAAAGGCATGTATTTCCAACAATTCATACGAAAATAAAACGAAGCGAGGAAAAACAGAGTGCTGCACGGCATGGAAGTCTCTGCACAAATCGGTCCAGTTTGATTGTGGCGGAAAAGGCAAACTTTCATCCCAATCCAGTTTTTCTCTCCATAAGTGCTGCAAAAAGATCTTAGCCTTTGCTATCACTGGACCAATTAGTCCTAGTGGATCGTAAAATCTAGCAATTGTTGACAAAACTGAGCATTTAGAACAATTTTTGGAATGATACTGCGGAACAAAATAAAAAAATAAGAAATTATCAGTTGCAGGATCCCACGAGAGGCCAAGAGCCTTTGTAATATCGCTACCATCATCAAATTTTATAAATTTCTCTCTATTATCAGAGGGAATTTTGCTAAGGACAGCCATGTTGTTTGAACACCATTTCCTCAACTTGAAATGCGCCTTGCCAAATTGTTATTTTGTTTGATTCATGATTTCTAAACCCTCTTGCTCAGACTCAGCACCTGTTATCATGTCATCTAGATAAAAATCTCTCAACAGGATCTTAGAATCAAGAGGGTACGAATGAACTTCATCTAAAGCCAACTGATGCATGACACGTATAGCTACAAAGGATGCTGCCTTAGTACCATAAGTAACGGTATCCAATTTAAAAATCTGCATATATTCATCAGGCGAATCCTGCCACAAAATACACTGCAAAAAGTTGTCGGGCGGAGTTATGCGCACGCAGCGGTACATTTTGCATATCTTACCGGTAAGAACTACAGGAAACGATCGAAAACGAAGCAATATGTTAAAAAGTTTAGGCTGAATCGTATGTCCAGCCATGAGCAAATTATTCCGCGAAAAACCAGATGACGAAGCTGCAGATCCATCAAACACCACTCTGAGTTTTGTTGTTGAACTTTCTTCCTTCAGAACACAGTGGTGTGGTAAAAAATATTTACATTAATTTGTTGCTTCATGGTATACTGGTGAGATATGACCAAGGGTGGCGTACTCTTTAATAAACGCAGTGTATTGAGATTTGAGATCTTGATTACGAATAAGCTTGCGTTCCAAATTTTTAAACCGACGAAGAGCTTGTTGGTATGAATCACCAAGTAAATCAGGACCTAGCTTCATAGGCATTCTAACAGACTATCCGCCTGTGCTCAAACGGCTAACATTTTCCTTAAAATGGTCTTCGCAATTGAGCTCCTCTTTACTTGACTTAATAATAGGGATTAATTTGAACTTTGTAATTGGCTTTTGACGACTGAAGCCGAAGACCTTTGGGCTTTGTGCCCACCGCTAGATACGATCCATCCAAAACGAAATTTTTGCTGCAAAGGCAACCCAGAATTGAGTCGAATTTGACCCACGCAAAGTAAATAAAAAAATAAGCTTGCACCTATGAGCAAGTCAATTCTCTGCGATTTGAAAAACAGTGGATCGGCAAGTTTAATGTTTGAAGTTCGCAATGTCAATTGTAGAGCTTGGTTGATGGCTAGTTATAGAGTTGCCTCGCAGCAGTAATGCTTACAGAGTAATCTGTAAATGGGATTGCAAATAAATATAAACGATATGATCCTCATTAGCAAAATCACTTTCCCCTATTCCCGATACAGCAGTTGGACATTTAATTTTTTTTAATTGACGCTGATTGGTAAACCGAGATGTTATAAAATGAAGCTATGAGCCAGAATCTAAAAGCGCGCGACAAGGTACTAGAGAGCCAGCTCGATTTTTTACAAATATTACTGCCGTTGCTAGAATCACTTCATTTGGAAGAGATTGGGCATTATTTGTTGAAGGTATCAAATTGGTATTTGACATTGCAACCAAGGTGTGCTGTTGTACAGAAGTCGATGGATTTGCCGTTTTATCAGTGTGTTCAACTGATAAACCCTGATCAGGCGGTGACTCAAAAGGTAGGGAAGGTGTGCTGATAAAATGCAGTAAAGTGTGATGCCTTAGCATTATTATGCCTTAGCAAAAAGTATTACAATTTTTGCAGCCTCCCGATTTGCAAGCATGTGACAGATGTCCCCTTTTCAAGGAATTTATACAAATATTAAGCTTTTTAGCTTCCTTAAGACGCAACGTTGGGGAAAGATGTGCAAACCGAGGACAACTGTAAATCTGTAGTGGGATTCTGTAACACATTTCGGCCGATATTCGGTGTCGCAAAGTTCTGTTTAAGATAATTTTCGGAAAGTGGTATTCAGTAAACACTTTTTCCGATTTTGTCGGTGAAATTATCGGAAGTTTGTCGCAAACAAATCGCACAACTTGCGACGAATATTTTGTTGTAGAAAAGTGAATCGGAAATATCTGTAAGTTTTTGAAAGTAAAATTATTTTTGATAAATTATATTGAATGGAAGAAATTTAATTTTTGGTATTTTCTTGTAGCTTTAAATGGCTTTTAGTTATTTGGCAATGGATGCTACGCTCCTAGCGACTGAAGCTCATGTTCGTGAAATTAATTTAGAACGATCATTTCTTCGAAGAGTTGATTCTCCTTTTGATTTGGAGTTGAAAAAATTCAAAAAATTGTATCGGATCACGCCAAATATAACACATGAGCTCATCGACTTATTGGAAGATCGCTTACAGCGAAATAGAATCACTGGTCTATCAGCTGAAAATCAAGTAAATATTGTTTAATGATTCATGAAAATATTGGAACTTTTCCATTTTTTTAGGTTTTTGCAGCATTGCGATTTTATGCGACTGGCTGCTACCAACGCCCCGTAGGTGAGCAAAATGGAATTTCGATGAGCCAGTCATCCATAAGTCGATCCATTCATCGAGTTACGGACGCAATAAATTCGAAAATGTTTCGGCCAAATGTGAGATTCCCTGTGACGCAGTTAGAGCGAGAAGCAGCTCGCAATGTTTTTCGTAATGCCCGAGAACCTTTTGACGGTGCCATAGGTGCAATTGACTGCTCTCACGTTGCAATAATCGGTCCAAAACGACATGAAGAAGCTTATGTCAATCACCACGGATACCATTCCATTAACGTCCAAATGGTAAGATATAGAAACAAGTATTTTGTAGAAATTTTATATTATTTATTCAATATAGATTTGTGATCCAAATCTAAAAATTCTTAACGTTAATGCAAGATATCCTGGGGCCCGACATGACTCATATATTTGGGGATCCTCTGCTATTCGTGATGTGATGAAACGGTCATTTGAAAACGGAGATCATCGAACTTTCCTAATAGGTTTTAATTATAGAATAAAATTTTGTGAAACGATATACGTTATTATACATTTTCAGGGGATTCTGGTTACCCTCTAGAACCTTGGCTTATGACTCCTCTCCCACACCAGCCGGAATATTCACCAAAGTTTCGATATAATGAAGCCCTTTGCAAGTCTAGAAACTGCGTTGAAAGGCTTTTTGGAGTACTTAAAGGAACTTGGAGGTGTCTTTCTCAACAAAGGGTTCTTATGTACGAGCCTGGTTTTGCAGGGAAGATTGTTAATGCGTGCGCTGCTCTGCATAACATGCGTTTAAGAACACTCACATCAGAGGAAGCAGAAAACTCACCTCAAACAAATAATAACAGTGCCTCGCAGATTGAACTTGTACAGGAAATCGAAGAAAACCTTCAACCTACAGCTTTGGCAAGACGCATTCAAGAACGAATTATTTCAGCATCGTTCACTTAACCCTTCTCGTGACGCATCGTTATTTACTCACTTGTCGTGACACATGGAGTGTAAAAATCTGCTGTACAATTTTTCTGTATAAAAACAATTTTAGTTTATAAACAAATAAAGAAAATTCACACAAACATCGAAAAGAAGGATTAACATTTTATTGAATTTAATATTAGTATTTAAAGTAAAAGAAGAAAGTACAAGTATAAGAAAAGAATGGTGTTTAGAAAGAGTATTGGCATAAAAAAGATTAAACAAAACTATTCAATTAAAAATAAAGGGTGTATTTTTTAAGAGCTTGAGAACTTTAAATAATAATACAAGATAGAAATGTTGTTGGAACGATTATTTTTTTATTATAATCTACTATATAATTTCATGGCATTTACTTTTTATTAAAAAACATTTACAAACAGTCAGTTTTAATGGATGTATTTGTGATTAGTCAATGGCTTGTGGATTGAAAAATTAGACTGATCGAATGGACTATGTGTTTCGTAGTCGCGGCGGACATATGCCGCAAATCATACATAAAAAGTAAATGCCATGAAATTATCTAGCAGATTATAATAAAAAATATTCATTCCAACAATATTTCAGTCTTGTATTAATATTTAAAGTTCTCAAGCTCTTAAAAAACACCTTACATAAGAGATAATATCAAAAACAGTATAAAAAAAGAGAACATAGTGAAAATTAGTATTAACATTAACTTAAATTTAATTCAGCCAACTTCTTCTATATGGTTCACCGCAGTAACATACTCCATTATGCTCTGAATACTTGCTGTGTAGGTTTCAAACGTACCTACTAAACGTTCAAGAGCATTTGCTTGCATTTTGTTTGCCTCTGCTTGCATTTTCAGTGATTCTGCAATCATCTAAAATATAAGCAAAAGAAGGGATTAGTTTTATATTGCGGCCCTTTTAATATCAAAGCAATACTAATTTATGTGTGTATACTGATTTACCGTCATAGCATCTGCTTGTTGCTTCGCTATTTTTGCAAACTGCTCTCGCGAGTCGTCTGCAGCAGAAATTCTCCTCTTCCGTCGTTGAAACTTTCGTTTGGCTCGTGCTGAGCTCGTCGGCTGCTGGTCTTCTTGCACATGTTCTTGTGCAGATTCTTCCAGCACAGCTGAAACTATATTCGGGCTGAGACGGAGAATTTCATCCATTCCATTTTCTAAAGCAAGTTGCAGATCCTGAAAACAAATTAAAGACTTGTAAATTCCATTATTTAAAATAAAATGGCCAAACGACTACCATTACTATTTACCAGAGATGGGGGTTTTGCACTAAATGGTGAGTACACTCAACAGTTCACTACCACTAAATATATTGAAAGAAATTATGTTTTTCATTATTTTTTTGCCAGCTTAGTGATAGTGAAACAGCTCTTCACTATCACTAGAGACTTTAGTGATAGTGTTATTTTGTTGCACTACAACTAAATTGAGTGGTAGTGACTAGATCTGCACTACACTCAAATAGTGCAAAATTTGAGCAGTCACTACATGAAAGCTGCAATTAAAAATGTTTCCACTCAAAATTTAAAATTTTGAAATTTTAAATTTATATAAGTGCAATTATTCAAAATAAACTGTTGACCTTTTCTTTCAATTGAGTGAAAACTTTCAGTGTTCGGGTTTGTTTTCTGCACTATTAATTTTAGTGTAAAATAAAAAGTTGCACTAAATGAATTTTAGTGAAAAAATTTTTCACTATCACTATCACTAAAGAATAGTGGGGCTTATATTTTTTTATTCATCAGTCAACACCACTTGGAAGTAGTGAATAATTTTACAATATCAGTACGTGTCAGCTGAAGCTGAAAATTTAGTGCACTACCCCCATCTCTGCTATTTACATTATTATTATCTCTATATAAATAGGCGTAGGCAGACCATTTGCTCCCGTGTTTCTCGACCGATTTTGATAATTTGTTTTAATCAATAAAAGTAGGGAGAAGGAGTGCACCGAATATCTATGGTGGGCGTGGCACACCCCATACAACCCAAATTTCCGATATCGAATAGCTTTAGAGTTGTATGTCACACAGGAAATTGGTATTCGACCTCAAATCACACGAACCACACTGGTTACATTTTATGTGCGTTGAAAGAGGGGCGTGGCACTTTTCAGCTGCCCAAATTTTCGGTATAACTTTCGAACTATAAGTCACGAATCTATATTTAGTCCTGTTTTTCGACTAGAAAAATTTAACAACCATTAGACAAGCGGGCATGGCACCACCCATCCAATTCAAAGTTTTAATAGCTTTGGAAGTAAATGGCGTATAGCAATTAAACTCAATTTGAAGTTCCCATGTGGTGATATCCTTCTACTAGAAAGCAAAATAGGGGAAGTAGGGTGCTGGAACGGGCATTGGACAAAGGGATCCACATATATAAGCCAAATTTTTGATATCGAATAGCTTTGAAAGTAATAGTCACAGAACATGGAAACTCAGAATGGAGTTACTATTCTGTGGTTTCCTGCTGGTTGTGCGTATGGTCCGGTATGAGTTCGGTTAAAATGTTTTAAAAAAAAAAACAAAATCAATTTTTAAATGGTCGAATTTCGACCAAAGGCGATACTAGTAATTATTATTATTCTTACTTGCTCATCAGGGTGACTTTCAGCACACTCAATGCTTCCTTCGACGTACTGGGTGCCCAAAATATGTAGCACCCGCAAATCCAGCTCCGAAAGAGGCGCCAAGTTAATTGGCTGATTACCAGTAGCCGCAACCTGTTTGCGGCGTTGTCTGCTCTTTATAGATGTGCGACTCTTAAGGTCGCGCCAGACCTGCAAGGTAAATAAAATTAATAATAAGTCTACAAATACAAATCTAATTGATCATAACTTACTATTTGCCATTGTGTAGCTGTTTTGACCGCACCTTGGACTCCGTTCAAAATTTCGGTCAACTCCTGCCATTTTTTTTCCGTTTCTGCACGGCCATGCAGAGAGCAGAACTTACCTTCCGCGAGGCCTTTATTTTGTTGGAAAAAATCCAGCATTCTAAAATGTTGCTCCAACGAAGCTCTAGCTGCTTTGACCATTTTGAATTTAAATATTTATTTATAACTGAATAAAAATGACATTTCTCACCGATAAATAAGCAGTGCTGCCACTTTTTTCATTTAAATTCGTAAACATTTTTCGACCGAAATTTGTCGCAAAGTAAAAGTTAGTGAATACCGTTTTCGGAATGACAACCGAAAAAAGTCGCAAATTACGATTCCGATCGGAAATTGCGAAAAAGTTACAGAATTCCACTACTGATGTGTATTACTATCGCAAAATACACAGAGGGATGTATGAGAGTTGTAGGCCACGAATGATTATCTACTAAAATTAGTATTTTTGTTGTTTTTGGTAACCTGAGTGATTGGTATTTTATTTACCAGAGCATCCTCTACATTTTCCAAAGTTTGGCAGCGAGCTTCCAAAAATGACGAGAGTGAATCCCACGATGGTATTGAGTGCAATGGAGTAATTTCTTCCCACCTTGTTTGCGATGCAATGTCCAGCTTTGGCAGTACAATTTGAATTATAATTGAGTCAGCTGTCTGTTCCTTTGAACCCATTGTTTGCAATGTGCGCATGTGCGAATTAACCTCACTGCTCAATTCTCGCAATTTGTTAGCCGAATTAGAATCCACCTTCAACAACCCAAACAACTTCCTGATGTGTGCCTGAAAAATAAGATGCTTATTGTCAAATCTTTTTTTCAACATTTCTAAAGCAATATTATAATTTTCTTCATTTATCTCTAGCGATTGAATTGTATCCAGTGCAGCACTTTTTAAACATTACCGCAGATGTTGAAACTTTTCAATATTGGTCAGCTCAGCCTCCTTGTCGACGATTGTTGTGAACATAGAAAAAAATCTGTCCACTCGGTATAAGTTCCAGAAAATGTTGGTAGCTGCAAATCCGGTAAACGCGACCTTGGACGAGACAAAACTACTATGAACGGTTCCTCCTGTGGATTTGGCTTCATCGTAGAACTACACGGTGGTGCAGCAGCAAGATGTTTTTTGAGCTCAAGTTGAATAGAAGCCTTAACAGCCATAAAATGTGAATCAAAATTCTCACGCAGCTCGCTGTCAATTTCATCAAAATCGAGTTCTTCAAGACTGCTATGAACTGCATCAAATGAGTTTAGTAGGCGTTCAATTTGTTCTATACGTAGATTTAGTTCGATTTCATTAAATTCTTGTAGCCTTTGAGTAGATGAATTATGTTCAAGCTTTATTAACTGGGAAAAAAGTGCGTCGGCTTTGCGTTTAAGAAACTCGACACGATTTTCAGGCTGAACCTTTCCAAGTTTAACTTGATCTCGCGGCATATTTTTCAATAAAGTTATTCAAGACTGTACTTTAAGTTAAGCGAAGATTAAGTACCGCAATAGTTTATCATTCGATAATACGAAGCATATAGGTATAACTCAAAGCAGTTTAGTAAACTAGGTTTATGCTTATGTGCTAGCAATATTTTATTGCTTTGAGTTAATTGTAATATTGTACCAGAATTAAATGTTTTTTATTGTTAATATATTTCACGAAAACGTTTCTGAAATTACTTAACAATTTAATATTGACCGTGATCTAAAATAAATCACGTCGGGGTCACCAAATGATGAACCAATACGCTTTTTTATTAGTATACTTTTCAATAAAGTTAAACTAAAACGAATTGTTGTAAATTCTTGGAGAGCAGAAAAGCTACAACTTTATATTTTAGATTTATAAAGATTCAGCAAAACTAGTTAAGATGACGATTTACGTTTGACTCGAAAAAAAACAAATGAGAAGTAAAGCAAGAAGACTGAGTACATTTAAATATTATGATGACATAATCAAATATTACAGTGGGTAGTATAACAAAATAATTGATTAATATAATGATGGTGGATTATATGTTTGAGGCTCTTTATCTTTTTTAATTTTTAGATAGTGCCACCAGCGGTTTTCTATTTTAGTTGAAGAAAATCGTCGAAAAGGCCTTAAAGTTGAAATATTTATATCTCTCTCATTTTTAAACATATAATTATGAAACTTTTATGGCATACGTACAATAGACCATCATTAATAAAAATATGTTAAAATTTTGGATTCTAGATAAAAAATTCTTTTTAGGTCCTCGAGGGTTAAAAACCAGAATCGCTTGTAACTATGTTCCGCATAGCAAAACAATATTTTTTTTAATGAAAACACATTCCTCGACAACGATTCATTCCATTCTTCAACATTATTTTATAGACGTCGAATTAACTTGGATAGTATAGTTCCACTAAAAAAATTTATATTGTGGCGACCGTGGCGTAGTTGGTTAGTGCGTGGCCGCTATGTCAAAGAACTTTGGAGACCCAGGTTCGAACCCCAGCAGCGACAGAAAATTATTTGAATAAAATAATTTTTCTGTACGGCCGCCACCTCTCTGCAGACAATGGCAAACCTCAGAGAGTAATACAAATGCCATGTAAAGCTTCTTGAGAATAAGAACATTCCGTTCATCGCCGTTCGGAGTCGGCGTTAAGCCTGTAGGTCCATTTCTCGGTCAATTGTGTACAAACTTAATAACACGCACAACACAATTGATCATAAAGAAGCTAGGTCAAAGTCCTTTCAAGGGCTGAAATGGCCAGTTATTTATTTTTATTTATAGTTCCACTAATGCTATGTGGAACTTTTAACAAAAAACACGTTAAAACAACTAAAATAAATTTTATTCTGCCTTTTTAGACAAAACTACTAGTGATAACCAGTGGCGGATATACATACGGGCTTAAAGGGCTATAGTCCCCCATCTCCCCCTTGTAAATTTGTTTGTATTGGGAAAAACGCCCTAAAAGCCTTTTCAGATCCCCCCTCGGGCTACAAAACTGTAGTTTCAGCCCCTCCCCCCCTCGGGCGGGGAATAACTATTATACAATTTCTAAAACTCGATTGAGATATAACGTGAATGCTTGAAATAAATTGTTTAAAATTTCACGTTGTAAGTGTGGAATTGAAAGCAACAATCCGTGCAGTTGCAACACCTCAAATAAAATTCCAGACACAGCAAAAATTTTCTTCATTGATCAGTGCGGTCCAAGATCAATGGCATTAGATGATGTCTATGAAACAGTGTCGATGAGAACTACCACTGTAGAAGTAAGGTCAGTTGCTGCAACATCGAATGCGGTGTACTCTGCCAGCGTTGGGTACGAGCCAGATAGCGAGGACGAAAAGGAATTTGAACAAAACGTAAGCGAATCACGGACGATACAAAAAAATGTTGGAGTGGCGGACATATCACTGAGAAATTATAGTTCTGCTTTGGATCGCAGCGACACATCAGTTCGATTTGGTGCACTGCTTGTGACCATGTCAATAGAAGATTTACGATTGTCGATTGCTGCAAAAGCTGAAGAGGAGTTATCTTCCGAAACAGCAGACAAAATTACTCAATTCATTGATGGGGTTATCATTACAAAAAATAAAGTATTCAGAGAACGTGTCAAATTTCGAAAAGAGGCTTTAGCAGCAGCTAAGTGTGATGATTTGCTAACATGTATTTCGTTTGATGGGAAAAAAGAGTCAACTTTAAAAAGATTCACGGAGGCAAATGTGACGCGTAACGTTGTTGTGAATGAAGAACATGTCACCATTGTGAAAGATCCAAATTCAAAATTCATCGGCTATGCTACGCCCGCTGACAGCACTACAGTAGGTGTCCAGAGGAGCATCGTGGAATATTTGACTAAAGAAAACTATAGCATGGATCATTTAATTGCAATTAGTTGCGACGGAACACCTACCAACACCGGCTACAAAAGAGGAGTTATTGCACGAATGGAACGCCATTTACAGAGACAGCTGCAATTGTTGGTGTGTCTATTTCACTTCAACGAGCTACTATTTAATGCCATTTTAAGATCTCAGCTTCGCAAACAGAAGGGACCTGGAATCTGGCCAGGAAATATTGGAGCAAGTATTCA
The DNA here is from genome assembly GCA_943735915.1 of Pherbina coryleti. Taxonomy (NCBI): domain Eukaryota; kingdom Metazoa; phylum Arthropoda; class Insecta; order Diptera; family Sciomyzidae; genus Pherbina; species Pherbina coryleti. Next base: position 97,034,678 of record OX030951.1, on the reverse strand, counting down.
AAATTGCAAGCACTATACTGTAAGTTGAACACATGATTTATTAAATAAAATATTAAGAATTAAAAATTAATTTTTAAAAATTAAAATTTATAACTTAAAATTAATTTAAAAACAATTAAAAATAAAAACTGAAAATTAATAAAATTAAAAAATGTCACGATGGTCCATAGGTCAAGAAATACACCGAACGATTTTTGAATTTGATATTTATTGAATATAAATAAAATGTTGGCACGCGCACTCGTTGATATTATTCGACTTTACTTTTCGATGCTTCGTTTGTAACTGCCTTTTTGAATCTCTAACCAAAGTGAAAACGTCAAAAATAAAAGGGTTGCCAGATTGGCATTAAGTATTCCTTACATAGTATGTTGCCAGATGGGCCAGATAATAAAATGAATAATGCGGTGCCAAATAGGAAAATAATGTAATAAATACTGTTACAAAATGATGATGACAGTTCGGCCTCTCCTGATCGGCCTCGTCCCGAGTTATTCATGATTGGTTACAGAATTTTGATTATCATCAGTTGCTTCTTCATAATCATCGTCGATTTCCGGGTATAAAGCACACCAAGGCTTAAGCTTGTCGCAGCTTGCGACAGTACTGAATCTTCTTTGGTTACGTTGCGCACCTTCAATGTCTTCGACAACGTAGCGGTCGAATCGAAGAACTTTGGTGATGATATACGGGCCTTGATACTTGTGTTCGAGTTTTTGAGACTCACCTGTTCTGGGGATTACACTCTCGATGAGGACTAAGTCACCTTCATTGTATTTGTGCGGCTTCTTATGTTTTGCATCGAATCTAGTCTTCCACATTGCGCGTGCAGTCTGGATATTCTTAATGGCTTCTTCGCGTCGTTGGTTCATTGAAGGTTTGATGTCAATGTTGATGTCGTCGTTGTTTAGAGCAGCAATCACCTTATTGCCACTTATATCTCGCACAGGAAAGTCGAAGATTAAGTCCATCGGTGAAAGGTTAGTTGTTGAATTAACGTTGGTGTTGAATGTCCACTGAAGGCGTCGACATTCCGTATCCCATGCTTTTGCGTCTGACTCGGATGTTTTTAAAAATGACAATATGGACCGGTTGACACGCTCGGCGAGCCCATTTGCTCGAGGCGTCCGCACTACAACTTTAATATGATTGACGTCGTTGATATCGCAAAATTCCTTAAAGGCTGCAGATGTAAACGCTGTACCGCGGTCGGTGACAATAATCTTCGGCATACCAAATTGTAGCGTCAATTGGTTCAAAACATCGATAACAGGCTTTGTTTTAGTTGTCCTAACTGGAACAATCACAGAATAACGCGTCAGTGCGTCCACTATGACCAGGATATGCTCATTTCCGCTTTGGCTCTTTATGAAAGGTCACAAGTGATCCAAGTGTAAAATCTCGAAAGGAACATCTGGTGTTTTCATACCATATAGCTCGCACTCCTTTCGCATCGGTTCACGACAATAACAGCACTCCACACACGAATTGAGATATCCTTTGACAAAATTTTTGGTTCCCTAGATGTAAATTCGTTTCACCGTCCCATCAACAGCCGGGTGACCAATGTCGTCGTGGAAAGTCTTGACGATCCTCCACCTCATGCCTCTGGGAACCACTTAAAGCAGCTTCCCTTCTTCACCTTTCTTGAAAAGTCGATTTTTCTTAAAAACAATATCAGTTAAGATTCTTTTTCGTTGATCGGATTCGATTTTACCATTCAAAATGTCAACAATCTCACACACTCTTGGATCCTGTTTTTGCATTGTAAGCAGCCAACCATCTGTTGACAAACTGATCGCTAAAACGCAGGCGCTTACATCTTTTGGCGTAGACGGCGGTTCTAGCGGTGCACGGCTCATGGCATCAACATGGCTCATGGTTTTCCCAGGGCGGTGCGTGATATTATAGTCATATTCGAGTAGTTTTAATAGCCATCGTGACACACGCGGAATCATTGGTGTCTTTGACTTCAGGCTCGATACAGCAGCACAGTCAGTGACAATGGTGAACTTCTTCCCCAATAAGTAGATACGGAAGCGTTGGCACCCCTCTACCACAGCAAGAACCTCCAGCTCGTAACCATGGTACTTCTTTTCTGCGTCGTTGCAGAGGCGGTTGAAGTACGGGATTGGCTTTATACTACCATTGTCTTCCTCCTGTAGTAGAATCGCTGCGATTCCCATACTGCTGGCATCTGTATGCACTTTGGTGACATCGTAGATTCCAAGGATCGACTCATTGACTAAAAGTTGAATAAGTTTTCTGAACGCCTCATCACACTCGATTGACCAGTCGAAGACAATATCTTTCCTCGTAAGACGTGTTAGTGGTGCGGCGATATGCGCAAAGTTTGCAATAAATTTCCTAAAAAAACCGGTTAGCCCCAAAAATCTTCGTACCTCGGTTACATTTTTAGGTTTAGGAAACTGTTTGATGGCGATAGTTTTGGTTCGGCCTGGCTTGAGCCCATTAGAGTTTAGCTCATGGCCTAGGAAGGTGACACTATCGTTCATAAATGAACACTTAGACAACCGTAATGTTAGACCCTCGCGCTGGATAATTTGTAAAAATTCTCTTAAGTATTCGATGCCCTCTTTGAATGAATCAGTTGCGACAATTACCTCGTCCACATAGCATACGATTTTATGTTTTATTGGTTCGATCAGTTGATTCATCATTTTTTGAAACACGCATGGGGTGTTACGCAACCCAAACGGCATACGGTTGAAATCAAAATGTCCACTATGAGTCACAAATGCGGTGTAATGTTTAGATTTTTCGTCCATTTCAATTTGATAATACCCTGACATCATATCGAGGGTTGAAAAGTATCTCTTACCTGCCAATGTTGACAAAGCGCCTTCGACTGTGGGCATCGGCCATGGCTGTTTTTCGGTGATCGCGTTGAGTTCGCGATAGTCCACGCAAAGTCGGTCCTCCCCGTTTGATTTTGGAACAAGCACGATTGGCGACGCGTAATGAGACACTGATGGGCGTATTATATTTAAGTTTAACAGTTCAGAAATTATGCGCTCCACAATTTGCTGTTTTGGTATTGGCATCGCGTACGGTTTTTTCGCGATCGGCTTAGGTGACGTAACCGACAATTCCATTTTCATGGTACCGCACTTTCCGATATCTTTTAATTTTTCGCCAAAACATGAAGCATAATTGTTTAAGAGTGCCATTAACTCATTTTTTTCTTTAAATGTAAGATTTTCGTTGGAATTAATTTGATTGTTCTCGAGGGAAAACACTTCACAATTCCCATTTTCAATTACCACTCTACCGCGCGATAATATATCGGTGCCGATTAAAATGTCAAAATTTATAATGTCATTGTCCACAATTAAAAGTTCACTTTCGAATATATTACCGTCAATGGTTACCGGTGTACACATCATTTCGAGGCACTTATATTCACCGCCTGCAAAGCCTTGTAACACTTTATTACATTTCACAAACTTAACGTTACATTTGTCAGCAACCTTTCGCTTTATAATTGAATAGCAGCTGCCAGAATCGATCAGCGCACTTAGCTTCATGTCATTCACAAAAATATTTTTCACAATTATCTCATTTGCACCCACCTTGCTATTAATCGCGTTTACCGTCGATGAGTTTTTCCGCGGACAATTTTTCGTTTCATGTGACGTCACAAAACAAATTTCACACCGTGCCCTTCTTTGCGGCTTCATACAGTTTTTCGAAATATGACCACGCTCATGGCAATTAAAACACACAGGTCCCGATTTAACACTGTCTTTGTTTTCAATTTAATTTGATTTTAGTTTTTCACCATAATTGCTATTTTTGTTAAACACTTGTGTCGGCGGTGGCACACTCAATAGTTTTTTTGAATTCGCGGCAATATTAGAAATTGACCTTAACAAATCAGAGCACTTCACAAATTGCATAGCTGACAATATCTTCTTAAGGCCTTCATCGTTGAAACCATTGATTATGTATTTTATAATTACATTATCATCAAGATTTCCGCGACGCCCGATCGCAATCACTCTGTAATAATACTCTACGATAGTTTCGTTTTTATTAATTCGCGCACTAATGAGTTGCATGTGCATATCAGCAATATTTACAATGCACGGAAAATCATTTAAAAACACATTCACAAATTCTGCCCACTGTTCAAAAACTTGCTGCGACTCCATCCATGCTTTCGCTGCGCCTTTTAGTTTACTCTGCACAGCAAATAAAAGAATTCTCTCATTCCAGCAATACGCGTGTTTAAGTTGCTCGATTCGGTTTATGAACTGCGTCGAAGTGACGTTATCATTGAAGGGGTTAAATTCTGGCAGAATTTCTATTATTTCACGTACGCTCATTCTTTCCGTTGTACAAATGTTTCCTTGTTCATTAATTTGTGCTACTCGTTCATTTAAAGTTGAATGAATATTATCACTTGAGCAATTTAATTGCAACGTCGAAAAATTGTTGCTATGGTGACTATTGAACACAGTTGAATTTTCAGTTTGTGGCATCGCAACCGTTGTCGTTGTTTTTGTGTTAGTGCTGTTTGATGTTACAATCGTTTGAGCACACATTGCGCTCTCTGCGTTTGCATGCACAAAATGGGGGTTGTTTTCAGTACTAGCGACTTTTTGTTGTGCAGGGGAAAACTGCGGTGAATTCGGCGAGAGAGCACTCACGTTTGAGGAATTCAAAATTGAAATTGTTTTTTCATACGTTTTTCCGGGTAACGGTCTCGGCGACACGTTATGCGCTTGCTTCGGTGATGATGTTGCTAACTGGAACTGCTCAGCCATGCTTTGTATAAAACGCTGCAACTGGCTGACTTCTTCGCGCAGCTTTGCGACGTCTGCGTTTGTGTCGAAGTTGGCAGAGGCATTGGATTTATCGGCAGCGTTCACTTTCGGTGCTTTTAACGCAGCACATGAAGCGCCTTCAATACCAAGCAAATGCCCATCGGAGTTGTCCAAACTCATTTTCGAACTTACCGGTTGTCCATCGGCGTCCTCCAAATTTTTCGAGTCGATCGTAGCTGGTGCCGGCAATTGCGCTGCAGCACCTTCTGGCATGTTCTCGAAACCGCTTTTAAAGAGACGCGACAATAGTTCGTTTTTGTTACCGGTCGTTTTTAAACCAAGTTCGCGTAATTTTTCCTTGAGTTCAATCACCGAGTATTCTTGGTGTTTCATCCCACTTCTGATAAATTTGTCACGATGGTCCATAGGTCAAGAAATACACCGAACGATTTTTGAATTTGATATTTATTGAATATAAATAAAATGTTGGCACGCGCACTCTTTGATATTATTCGACTTTACTTTTCGATGCTTCGTTTGTAACTGCCTTTTTGAATCTCTAACCAAAGTGAAAACGTCAAAAATAAAAGGGTTGCCAGATTGGCATTAAGTATTTATTACATAGTATGTTGCCAGATGGGTCAGATAATAAAATGAATAATGCGGTGCCAAATAGGAAAATAATGTAATAAATAATGTTACAAAATGATGATGACAAAAATAAATAGTCAATTTATATTTTCATTGGATATTTCTTTGCTATTCTGCTTGGTCAGGTCAATCAAAATTTTGAATGAATACCAATGAGTGAAATGCCGGAAAACATTGAAGGTTGGAATATTCGAGGCGACCAGCTGTATTTATTTCGTATGGTTCAAGCCGTGCATACAGGAAATTGCGATGAAAAATTAGCCAGTGAAAAGCCAAGTGTTGTAAGCACAGCGCCCTGGCTAACAGCGTCACGAATTCTGCGTTTTTATATCACGTGCACGCAACCTTCGATTACGTTAAAAAAACTAGCAGAATTCATCGTAAAAGTTTATGCGCCATTCTGGTTTTTGGTGAAAAATCAACCACTGGCAATTCATGGAAGTCGCAACGTTTTCAAATATATCTCATGGATACGTCAGTTGTCAGAAGATATTCAAATGGCAGTTCGTCCTTTTATAAAAAACAATGCGTACTTTTTGCACCCGGACAATATTTTATTAACGATGGTTAAAGGCCCAGATCCTCAATTGCGTTCAGATGGCTACGAGAAGATTTTAGCAGCCCGCAAGGAAGCAACAGGATGCACTCGCCAAATGTATATTCCTCAAGAAGATAACTTCATTAACTTCGAGAGTGAGTCATACGCCAATGTAATAAATTGGACTAAATTTGAATTGACGGAGCCGCCATGCTTGCAGTTTTTCACGCAAGACCAGCTAGAAGCATTACAATATTCAAACGAAATAATCAAATTACCAGGTTCACACAATGAAAATGACTTAATTTGATTATTTTCTTTAGTAAACCTACATAATATCACAGCTTATCCATACCATTCTCAAAACACAGAGGGTTTTGTTCATGTAGTGCATGAATCTGCTTTGGCGGTCACCGATGAACAACGCATGGGCCACATTTCATCAAAACTCGAGAGCCGTCAGAAATATAGCCAACTTGAATCACGTCAAAATTTGATGGATTAAAATCTACATGATTCTGCAAAATTTTTTTGTATCGTCTCTGATTCGCTTACGTTTTGTTCAAATTCCCCTTCGTCCTCGCTTTCTGGCTCGTACCCAACGCTGGCAGAGTACACCGCATTCGATGTTTCAGCAACTGACCTTACTTCTATAGTGGCAGTCAGTGTTGCCATGTGTGCAGATAAAACTTGTTTTGCCAGTTTTTTGAGAGGGTAGAAAGTTTTCAAGTTTTTCCCTAAAAAATAAAGTTTTATATTATTTTACCTAGTTTTTCAAGTTTTTACGATTAAAACGATGCTTTCTATTTTAGTTTTATGAATCAAATAGATAAATTAAATTGTGTGTTACTACAAAAACATAAGTATCATTTGATGCTGCTCTTCTAATTTTCACTCTTTTTCAAAGTTTATGTATATGGCATCGCTGTTATTTTTGCTGTCTTTGTTTCTGTTCTTTTGTCTCGGTTTCCCTTCGTCGAGCCTTAGTGGTCAATTTTTGGCATTCCTTTTTAAACTTGACGCTTCAGTTTACATACATTCAGAATTGACGATCAAGTATTCCGTATTTTCTTGAGAAATGAAGTGGCCAAAATTACGGGACAGCGAGAGAACAAAGCGAATTGCAAAAATTTAAAGCACACATTTAATAAATACATGTTTTAGTTTATTTTTAATGCCAAGTTTTGTTTTTTTTTTCACCAAAAAACAAGTTTTTTTCTGGAAATTAAAGTTTTTTTTAAAAAATATGGCAACACTGGTGGCAGTTCTCATCGACACTGTTTCATAGACATCATCTAATGCGGTTGATCTTGAACCGCACAGTGGTGTTGCAACTACACGGATTGTTGCTTTCAATGCCACATTTACAACGTGAAATTTTAAACAATTTATTTCAAGCATTCACGTTATATCTCAATCGATTTTTAGAAATTGAATAATAGTTATTCACAAGTACATCAACACGTTTACGAACCGCCGCTAGGGTTATAATTGGTATGCCGCGCGTTGTCACAAAACGATTACATTTCTAACAGCTTCTAGTTTAAAAACATCCAACTTTCGGCTTTTATCACTGTTATGCCGCAGATACAATAAAAAAGTTATAACATCATACTCCGTTGGTAATTTGGTATTATTTAAGTCACTCGCAATTTTTTATTCTTTTAGAGCTTTAAAATTCCTCAAAATCAATTTAAGGCCTTCCAAGGACTTGTATGAATATTTTTTTTTTATTTTGGAGAAAAATAATTGGTCTCTTTCAGACAAAAACATCGATATGTCATTCAATATGATCAAACTTTTACTACCGAAGATATGATGAAAACGGAAAAAGTGAGCCCTAAGTTCGGCAAAAAATTTTCAAAAATTTTTAAAAATACTTCTGCTGGAAATATCGATATACTTCCTGAGCAAAACATTAATGATATTTTAAGAGCTTTATTTTTTTAATATAAGGGTGGCACATTAGGATGGTAGAAACTGAGATCTGGAGGGTAAGTACTAAAACGGTACACCTGAGGTCAATGATTTCTATAGTGGTCATATTGGTCTCTTGAGACATAAACACTGATATACCAAACTTTAAAATCCGACTGTAAACACCAGAGATATGAAGTCTTATGTCAATGCGCGACCCCTACGTTCAGTCAAAAAAAACAAAAAATTGTTCGTAATTGTTTTGCAAAAATGCGTCATATTCGCTGGTGTACGGCGCACAGTGCACTTTTTTGGCACTTTTTTGATATTAAATCTATAACTTTTGAACCACTTGAGATTTTTCATCCCGTTTTTTTTTTATATATAAGAAAATTGATTGCGCTATAAAGTAATTAGAAAAAAGTTTCCAAACATTTTTTGGTTTTTTAACAGGGTGGTTCAAAACATGATTTGTTAAATTTTTTTTTATATGATTTTAAAGGTATTTTTTTTAAAACTAAAATTCAGTTAATAGCGCTTAATTTATTTTTCTTGTCAAACTTACACAATTTTATGAAAAATAAGAGACAATTTTTTAATTTTGCTTAATAAAAATATCAGTATTGCCTGAAAACATATCTTACTAAAAGTATAACTTTTAACACGTTTTGAAACCGGCTTTTCACTGTTTTATTAAAAGATCTCTGATTTCATCAAAATTACCTTCAGAAAAACTTTTATTTTGTACATTTTTGTGTCGCAGTGATGTTATTAATTGGTCCGACGATATCATTAGCATTCAAATTAAGTCAGTATTTTGGTTCTCTCTACTATTTTGTCTTGTGTGACTTAGTCTGAAATTCTTGTAGTCCTTATTTTTGGCTTCTTGGGCCTCCTCCAATATCTCACCAATTGGGAAAAAATTATATTTTATTATATCTTTTCAATGCCACAAAATTTTATGAAGAGTTGGAGTTATGTCCTTCTAACTTCCATATAAATTTTTGTGCAGGTTCTGCTTTTCTGATGCGAATTTTTCAAACTTTTCTGCGTCAATGTGTTGATGAGAATTGATGGCAATAAAATTTTTTTTAAAATTTCTTAAAAGCTTCATATTGATTTTTGTTATTGATGCTGTCACTGCAACATCTTCAAAAAACGCCTCGCAGTGTTGCCATCGTTACTATTTCCAAAGCCTTGCTTAGGGAAATCAATGCGTAGCCCGGTTTCTTCTCGAAACTCATCTTGAACTCTTTTCATTTCTTCAGCTATAAAGTTATATCTAGTTTTCTGTTTTTCTTTTGCACTTAGGCTTTCAAATTGTTTGTTATTTTGCCTGAACTCTTGAAATTTTAACTCATACGCTATCTTTAAGCAATGTTTCATAACACGGATTCTTGCATGAAATAATTAATAAAAAGTGATAGTTGGCCTAACCTACACCATATTTTAAAATTGTTTGGAAATTGGACGAACTACGTCAATTTCTGGTTTTTATCAATATTACGATAATTTTAATACTTTAGAATTGATAAAAAACATGCCAAGTTTTGTCACTCTAGCTCAATTTTAACCTTAGTTTTTGAGTTTTCTCTATTGTGGGTAGTATGGTAGGTGGGCGTATTTGTGGGCGTGTTACGCCCATTTTCGATGCTCATCTTAGAATTGGTATAACATATACTCGTATCAAATTTTGTCTGTCTAGTTCCATTATTAGACCATCCAGAAATTTTTTCATATGTCAGATCCCTGGGTCCATGGGAATATGTGTTAAAAATTTCATTCAATTATCTAAGCTCGTTGGCCTTATTCTTAAAGTCAAACAGATTTTTGATAAAGCCTTCATATGTCCGGAATTATCTAAAAATTCAATGGGTTCTTTTACAAAATTTAACACTTTGTTCTACATCGCGAACTTCCGGAAAAAAAACATATTTGGCATAAAAGTCAATACATCAGCGCACACTGTGATGTATGTCATTCTGGATTCCTATGGATTCTTTTAATTAAAAATTTACCGAAAGTTGAAAAATAGTTTCAAAAAATGGTTTTAGGTTATAGTTTATTGTAAACTACTTAAAACATATGCAATATTATTGATACATAACAACAAAAAATATTAAACACATAAATTTTATAAAAAAAAACCGCATTCAAAAGTCTCAAATGGTTTCTTCACGACGTTGTTCTAAGTTGAAAAAAAATATCAAAATTTTTAAAAATAAAAAAAATAAATAACTGGCCATTTCAGCCCTTGAAAGGACTTTGCCTAGCTTCTTATGATCAATTGTGTTGTGCGTGTTAATAAGTTTGTACACAATTGACCGCGAACCGGACCTACATGTTTAACGCCGACTCCGAACGGCGATGAACGGAATGTTCTTGTTTTCAAAAAGCTTTACATGGCATTTTGATTACTCTCTGAGGTTTGCCATTGTCTGCAGAGAGGTGGCGGCCGTACAGAAAAATTATTTTAATTCAAATTATTTTCTGTCGCTGCTGGGGTTCGAAGCTGGGTCTCCAGGTTCTTTGACATAGCGACCACGCACTTTAACCAACTACGCCACGGACGCCACGGACGCCATCAACATTTTTACTTCTTGAAAAAGTTGGAAAAACTTTCAAAGTTTGAAGCATATATCTTTTCAGGTGTTGAAGAAAGCTAAAAACAAAAGTTAGATTAATGAAATATGGATATTTCTAAGTAATAAAATAGTAAAAATTTTAGAATTCCGATCAAAAATTTTACCGATTTTACTTATTTAATATCAAATTTCATGCTCAAAAAGTGCACTGTGCGGCGCACTTGTTTTTTGAGGCACGGTCTAGTGTGCATATTAGTTGAAAGTTTAAAAGTTGAAAAAAGGCAAAGGACTTGAGACACAAACTCAGTCTAATACGAATTGTAGGAACCTGTACCCGATTTTCGGGGGTTTATTATCAGTGGCGGATCTATTATTCGCCCGAGGGGGGCGTGTCTGCAACTACAGTTTTGTAGCCCGAGGGGGGAGTTGAAACGGTTTCTTGGGCGTTTTTTCCCCATACAAAAAATTTTAAAAGGGTTGAGATGAGGGCTATAGCCCTTTCAGCCCGTATGTAGATCCGCCACTGGCTATCCCCAACGCCGTAGATATGGGGGTTCTGGGAGTTCGAACCCTTCACCCCCCCCCCCCCCCCCCCCCCTAAGCAATCCAGAAAATTTTTCTATATTAAATAAAAACGCAAATATTCCAAAATTTTTAATTTTGACATATTATGTGTGAAGATAAATTGCAAATTGTGTATTATTAACTGCCTTTTTTTGTTAGCAGATATTAAGTTAAATATAATATAATATATATTTTTATATATTATGAAATGCCTATCTACGGCGTCGGTTATCACCAGTAATTTTGACAAAAAAGTCAGAATAAGATTTATTTTAGGTGTTTTAACGTGTTTTTTGTTAAAAGTTCCCCACAGCATTAGATCCCCATAGCTGTACTATCCAAGTTAATTCAACGTCTACAAAATGTTTACAATGTCTAATGTAGAAGAATGGAATGAATGGTTGTCGAGGAATGTGTTTTCATTAAAAAACATATTGTTTTCCCATGCGAAACATAGTAACCCTCAAGGACCTAAAAAAAATTTTGATCTAGAATCCAAAATTTTAACATATTTTATTTATGATGGTATATTGTACGTATGCCATGAAAGTTTCATAATTATATGTTTAAAAATGAGAGCGATGTGAATATTTTAACTTTAAGGCTTTTTCCACGATTTTTTCAACTAAAACAAAAAACTGCTGGTAGCACTATCTTAAAATTAAAAAAAAAATTTTTTAATTTTGGTTTTCATATTTTGATATAACTATCCTATTTTCGAACGAGTTCGGTTGATTTTCGGAAAAATGTTTTCTTTTTTTAATCACCCTAATGTACAAGTTACATGTTTCAGCTATAACATAACTTACTTTCAGCTCTGACGATGGAGATCGTGTGCACGCAAAACTGACTGCTGGTTTTGGGTCGTCACACTCCCCCCTTAATTCGCCGACGGGTCGATGCGTGTGCATACCACGCCACTGCGCGATATCACGATTCGGAACCATGTTCCACGTATCCGACGTCGCACAATGGGGTATTTTATGCCAAAAGTGACGATTAAAAGAAAAAAAAAAAGTTCAAGGTACATAGTGATGTTAGGTACCCGATGAAAGAAGATAAAATTCTGCATCACTAGGTGAAACAATAGTTGAAAAATATTCTACCGTTTACCCGCAATGCAGTTTGAAAGTAATATTTTTTTTCTCTTTGAGTGTGCACATTGACAAACGTGTTAATTCGAAATTTTTAAAGTTTTTTTTTTGTGTATTATTTTTTAAAAATTACAAAAAATTACTGAATTAGATGGAGCCTTCTTGTTCAGGTATTTAAGCAATACAAAATTAAATTTTTTTTTATGAAATAGTGTTTATATATATATTAATTTATTTATTTTAATTTAACTGTTTTGATTATCGTTAGCTATGAACATTCAAGCTATATTCTATAAAAAAAAAGTTGCGTCAATGCTGCGCACTTTCGCGGTATTTCGATTTTTTTGACTTAACGTACATGTCACGAATTTACGATTTTATTTCGAAAAATTAAAACAAAAGAAATAAAGTACAAAATAAATGTAAATACTAAACAGATTTTGCTGTTTTTTGTTTTTTTTTTTTTTGTTGTTTACCAGTACTCTTCTTCACATTGTTTTTTGTTATCCGCTATTTTTTACCCTACATTATGAAAATCGGCATATGCAGTGCACCTTTCCACAATTAAGGTAGATAGTTGATGTTTCTTTCAAAAAGCGGCTTTTTATATATTAAAAAAGCAGATGAATGTGTTAAGCTATCAAATTAATGTGTTAAGCTATTAAATCTGCAAAATTTCTTCCATCCCTAAATTATTCGAAAAAATCATTTATGATAAGATTTCGACCCAACTTGACTCGGTGTTGTCTGACCAACAACATGGTTTTAGAGTTGGTAGATCTACCACAACAAACTTAATAACTCTGTAACTATGTTATAAAAAACTTCGAAAATCATTTGCAAACTGATGTTATTTTTACAGACTTTGCTAAGGCATTTGATAAAGTTAACCATAACATGCTACTTAAAAAGCTGCATATCCTAGGTTTCCATTCCAACCTGCTAAATTGGATAGAATCATACTTAAAAAACCGGATTCAAATCGTTAAAATTAATAACTCCAAGTCAGAACCCATTAAAGTAACCTCTGGGGTACCGCAGGGTAGTCACTTAGGACCCCTACTCTTTTTATTATTCATAAATGATTTACCTTCAGTCATCGAACACTCTGAAGGCCTCTTATTTGCTGATGACCTAAAAATCTACCGCTCTATAAAATCTTATAATGATTGTGAGTTTTTGCAATCTGATTTAGACTCCATCTCTACTTGGTGTGATAAAAACAGCCTGCCCTTAAATATTTCCAAATGCGAATGTCTTTCTTTATTTCGAACTAATATATCTTTAATCAGAACGTATTCAATCAAACTGTCTGTCCTTGAACGTGTCACATCTAAAAAAGATCTTGGTATCGTCTTGGATCAGCGTTTAAATTTCACAGAACATATTAACTACATTGTTCCGAAAGCTCGTTCCATTCTCGGTTTCCTCAAAAGAAATTCTACTGCTTTTTCAGATCCCTATGTTCTCAAAACTTTATATAATTCTTTGGTAAGGTCTCAATTAGAATATTCTTGCATAATTTGGAATCCTGCCTACGGAGTATACTCTTCAAGACTCGAAAAAGTCCAAAGAAATTTTACAAGGTACGTTGTTCGTCAATTGAATTGGAGAATTGAAATGCCTTCTTATACACTTCGTCTCATGACTATTGCACACTTTTAACTTTTTTTTTAACTGCTTATAAAAATTTGTTAAAACACCCTGTATGTACAACAAGATGCGCGTTAATTAATACTCAATCACTTGAATGTCGTCGAAAGTTCTTTTCCGTTATGTTTGTTAGGGATTTAATTCAGAATCAAATTAACTGTCCTAGACTACTCGTTATGCTTAACTATTGTTATTGCAATTCTTTGTTTTGTATAAAATGTCGGTCAAAGCTTGTTTTGTGCAATTTGTAGTAATAACGAAAATTATGTTCTGTATACTATCTAATTCGGTAAAAGGTACATAGCTAATGATTACATTTTGAAGCCGCCATTTAGAATTTTAAATTTTTGACTTCGGAATTTTTACAATTTTTACCTCCATTAAACGTTTTTTAGCTTGTTCATGGCCGCCATTTTGAATTTCAAATTTTTGACTTCATATTCGTAATCAGCGACCCCACAAACTCCTGTATACAAAATTTTACTTCCATTAAACGTTTTTTGTAGAAGTTAGCTTGTTCATGGCCGCCATTTTGAAGCCGCCATTTTGAAGCCGCCATTTAGAATTTCAAATTTTTGACTTCATATTCGTGATCAGCGACCCCAAAAACCCCCAAAGTACAATTTTTGTCTCGATAAGTGGCCCCTGTCAATTAATCGTCACTTTTGGCATAAAATACCCCACTGTGTGCGTCATCGTCTAGCATTTCATTGGTGGGATCGTTTGGACACTCTGGGGGAATCTCATTGAAATCTTCCCAGAGTTCCGTGCCGAGCGGTAAGATGTCGCCTTGTTCCTCAACACACAAAACCTCGGCGAGATATCTCACGGTCTGCGGAGACTATATAGCCAGTGGTGCGTTCGGAACGCCTTCTTCTTCTTTGGCTGGCGATGAGTTGCGACTTTTTTGCGGTACTGCTTGGACCATCGCCCATAGACCATCGTTGGCATCTCCTTCAAAGGCTGGGTCCTGCTCTACCATGGTGGCTCGAAATTGGAAGACATGCTGCCTCCACCCTTGTCCTTGGAACCAGTCCCGTAGAATTTTTGTAAAGTGCCACCTTCCTCGACGGTGCACGTTGTCTTCCTCTTAGTCGCTTACGTTTTCCGGTTCCTCAGACGTGTCCTTGCAGCTCCACGCGTCTTCGCTCCTGATCGAAATGTGATGAACATTTGAGCTATCAATTCCTCCGGCACGCTATCAACTAGGGTATGCAACTATTCGACATTTTAAAAAAACCGGTTTCGAATAGCGCAATTTTTACGAAACCGGTTTTCGAATTATTCGACCAGAAAAAAACCGAGAAAACCGGTTTTTTTTCAAATTAAATAAATTTTGTAATTTTTTTACCTACATATATCTATGTAGTTTTTTTAACCCTTTCAGCCCCAAAGTTGCCTGTGGGCAACTTCTGACTTTGTGGCTCTGTTTCTAGTTTGGGACCCTACGATTTTTTTCAATTAATTTTTAATGATAGATTGAAATTTGGGGAATAAGACAAAAAAATCAAAAATACGAAAATTAATTTTTATACCATGCTTTTCAAAGTTATTCCGTGTCAACTCGCGACCACGCGACTACGCGACTTTAAAAAAGAGCAAATTAAAAAATTATATTTTTGAATATTTCCGAAAATTTTCTAAAAATAAAAGTAATTAAATGTAAAAGTACGAATGTAAGAGATCTTATTTACATTTTTAGTTAGAAGAAATATGTCATATTTTGTGCGCTAGAATTTGTAAAAAATTTTTAAAATTTTTGTAAAAGTTTTTATAGTATCTATTAGAAAAGTAATACGGCTTTTAAACTTCATACTTAGCTTATTTAGGTCAAAAACTGATCCTCAACGATGTTTTGAATGCTTGGCACAGCCAGGGCTAATTTAGGGCTGAAAGGGTTGAACAAAAATAGCAACTATTTTTAATAAAGTAAAGAAAGGCAGTACTACCCACGGAACCATAAGCGAAGGTTTTGCGTAAAGTGAGAGTTTTGCGAAAGTGTTTGGGCAGAATTTTTTTTTTTTAATTTTTTGATTTTTTATTTTGTTGCTTAAAAGTACTTGCTATAGAAGATTAAATTCGTGAAAATTTTTCCCATAAATAAAACTGAACTTCTTTTTCGAAATTCATAAAAAACTTGTTTAGAGACAAAAATACTAATTTTTCTTGTCATTTTAGTAGGTAAAAATGCCTCGAAAATGAACCATTTTTGTTCATAAATGAGTTCAGAAATGAATAATAAATGTTTCTTTTTTGCATTCTGAAATGAGTTCAATCATAATAATTTCTTTTTATACAAATCATCGATATGTAATTACAAATAATATTAAGCAATAATAAAATTTATAATTCCGAAATGTTCATTTTTTAACTCATTTCTGAACAAAAAAAGGTTTGTTTTCTAAAAGCAGTTCAGTACGGCTTCATTGATTTAAAAAGGGTTCATTTCCGAGTGCCGACAAATAATGTTTCCAAACAGTAATTTCCAAACAAAAAAGTAAAATTTATGGTTATTTTTTAACTCATTTCCGAACAAAAAAGGGATAATTTTTGAGAGGCATTTTAGTCCGAAGAATGATACAACAAAGGTTCGTTTATGAGTGCCGAAATTGAACGTTTCTACCCGAAATGGCTCATAAATGAATTCGAAAATTTTAGTTTTGATTCACTGGGTAGAATTATGTTTCGAGTTTTTCTTTCAGTCTTTTTAACACATGTTTTATGTCTTTTAATGATCGTCTCTATATTTGTTCTTAATGCTTTCAGATTTTTTTTGGGCATTTTGTGCCCAATTTCCCCTTTCCCTTTTTTAAATATTTCCAGGCTTCAGAGTTCATGTCAAGCTGCTAATAATTCAATATATTTTTTAAAAAAGATTGCATTTTAAGCTAAAAATCATGTTTAACTTAAATACGCCAGCCGCTTGTAAATGCTGTTTTAACAAAAGAAAGCAAAAAGAAATAACCAAAGCATATGTTTAAACGAGCTCAAACAAAACAAAATTAAATAGAAGCCAGAGATAAGAAATTTTAGAAACATTAGTAAAATGTAGAAACGTAAGTAGAAAAAAAGGGTCGCTCAAATGAAATAAAAGAAGTGGTTTGAAGAAATTTTCAATTTTAAATTGAAGATTTATATATTTCTTAACTATTCGAGCAGTCGAATAATTCGAGCCAAAAAACCCGGTTTTCGAATTATTCGAAAATTGCGATTTTTAAAAAAACCGGGTCGAATAATAAAAAAAAAAACCGAAACGCCGAATAATTCGAACCGGTTTTGCATACCCTACTATCAACGCTCTCTGCACAGCTTAGGTGACCTATATCGTTGCCGTCTTCATCCGCCAGCTGATCTTGGCGCGTTGGACCGTGTACATCTGGCTCGCTTTCTTCACGTCTGGGCGTGGTGATGTCGACACCTTCGCTGTCGCTGTTGTTGCTGTGGCTGCTCCTTCCATTGTGTCTGCAGTTAAGGAATTCCTCGCCGTTCGGCTGTTTCGTGGTGGCCAACGGAAAGTATTTGTTGGAGCCTCACCATGAGAACTGGACTTCACGACGGCAGGTGGATGTCGAGGGCATTGGTTGGTTGTCACTGTTCTCCTCGGGCTTAATGTGGTGCTGTTGAGCGTCTTAGTCCGTCCGACTAAACCTTACTTTACGCGCCCCTGCCGATGTTGTGGCCGTGGGGTCATCACGTCTATTGTTATCTGGGGTCGTTACCCAATGGAGGTAAGCTCGAGGACATTTCTTCTATGGCTCGTCCCCTCTTTCCTCCCATGATGGGCTTAATCGCCTTGTCCGCAGAAGACGCTGCTGCTCTTCAAGAAGATGTCTTCTAAAATTCTCACGTGAGCGTTCAAATTTCTCTTCCATTATTATCGATTTTGTTTTTTTTATTTGCTTTTAACTTTGCTGAAGAGTGTTGCCTTGTTGACCGCCTTTGCTCGACTGATCCTTTGTTTTATGTGCTAGCTTCACTAACCTTCTGTAGTAGCGCTTCCTTAAATTATGTATATTGTGTATTGTGTTTTATTTATTGTATTATTTTTTTTATATGTATATATATATATACATTAGGGTGGTTAAAAAAAATATTTTTTTCGAAAATCAACCCAGCTCGTTCAAAAATGGAATGGTTATATAAAAATATGAAAACCAAAATTAAAAAAATTTTTTTTTTTAATTTTTAGATAGAGCCTCATTTTATCTCTCTCATTTTTAGACATATAATTATGAAACTTTCTAATAACTTTCTAAAAACTAATAAAAACATGTTAAAATTTTGGATTCTAGATCAAAAAATTTGTTTAGGTCATTGAGGGTTAAAAAAAAAGAATCGCTTTTAACTATGTTTCGCATGGGAAAACAATATTTTTTTTAATGAAAACACATTCCTCGACAACCATTCATTCCATTCTTCAAACATTATTTTGTAGACGTCGAATTGACTTGGATAGTACAGCTATGGGGAACTAATGCTGTGGGGAACTTTTAACAAAAAACACGTTGAAACAACTAAAAGGGATTTTATTCTGACTGGCCTCAAGTCTTTTTGCCTTTTTTCAACTTTAAACGCTCATACCCATATGCTTGGGTGTGCATCAGACCGTACCTCAAAAAACAAGTGCGCCGTATAGCAGCGAATATGACGTATTTTTGCAAGTCTGAAAGAGACCAATTATTTTTTTCTCCAAAAAAAAAATATTAATACAAGTCCTTGGAAGGCCTTAAATTGATTTTGAGGAATTTTAAAGCTCGTAAAAGAATAAAAAATCTGTAACGCCAATGCTAAAAGGGGTATCGACACTATTTTTGTTGTGATTTTTTGAAATATACGATGTATTATTATTTTATTTTTACACTTTTTCTTTTTACTTTCGCTGATTCGCTTTCCACAGCCACATTGCAAATAGTCAAGCAACTTCAATCACTATCTATTGCAATTCATTCACCCGTGAAAAAACAGTCGAAAATTGCGTCCAAAGCAATATTTAAAAAAATTTCTTTTATTGCGAGTGACTTAAATAATACCAAAATACCAACGGAGTATGATGTTATACATTTTTTATTGTAACTGCGGTATAACAGTGATAAAGTCGAAAGTTGGATGTTTTTAAACAAGAAGCTGTTAGAAATTTAATCGTTTTGTGGCAATGCGCCGGCATACCAATTATAACCCTAGCGGTGGTTCGGAAACGTATTGATTTACTTGTAAATACCTATTATACAATTTCTAAAAATCGATTGAGATTTTATTTATTTATTTTTTTATTTTTAATTGAAATGCTAAGCCCTAAGGCTTTATAGCATTTTAAAAAATTCAACAATTTGTCTGATTAGCTTATTTACTATACAATTCATTATACATTTGATTATTAATTTAAAGGATTTCAGATTCAATATATAATAGTAAAAATAAATTGTCAGGTATGATGTTAGGTTGTATATATTTTCGGATCAACATCTTGATATTAATAGATCAATTGATTAGAGTAGTGCTCACATATGTGAGGCTGATAATCAAGTTCTATAATAGCTGCGTTCGATTCGCCAGTGCTCAACTCAATTACGAATAAAACGGCTACTCACTTAGCTGTTACTTACTGAATAATTGGCAACACTTTTGTTTTGACCGACCACAACAAGTCTGTCAATAAATTAAATTGAAAACGAAGAAACTGCTTAAGGGGGGGGGATACCCCTAGACAGGGTGAAATTAGTTTTGTTTAATAACTTTTTTTCAAGTTGATAACATAATTGGATAATTTTTTTATTTTCCAATATTTTTAGTAAATTGTGGGTCTGCAGAGTATCTCTTGTTGCTGTCAAAATTTTCCTACTTTTATGAAAACGAAAGTGGCGTAGTTGGTTAAAGTGCGTGGCCGCTATGTCGACGAACCTGGAGACCCTAGCAGCGACAGAAAATTTTTTGAATTAAAATAATTTTTCTGTACGGCCGCCACCTCTCTGCAGACAATGGCAAACCTCAGAGAGTAATCAAAAATGCCATGTAAAGCTTCTCTGCAGACAATGGCAAACCTCAGAGAGTAATCAAAAATGCCATGTAAAGCTTCTTGAGAACAAGAACATTCCGTTCATCGCCGTTCGGAGTCGGCGTTAAACATGTAGGTCCAGTTCTCGGTCAATTGTGTACAAACTTAATAACACGCACAACACAATTGATCATAAGAAGCTAGGTCAAAGTCCTTTCAAGGGCTGAAATGACCAGTTATTTATTTATTTTTTTTTTTATGAAACAAAAGAGCGTCACATAAAATGCAAAAAAAAGTATGATCAAAAATTCGAAATTGTGTTTTTTATCATTATATTACACTGTGTTATGAATCACTACATTATATTACATGTGTGTTATGAATTTTAAACCAAAAATAACCACGTTATTTGATTTGAAATTTTCAATTCAATATCTCAAGTTGTTTGAATTTTATATCGTTTTTTGCTTCTCCTGTAAAATTATCAAAAGTGATGTTACGTTATTTTGAATTTTAGGTGACGAGAGGTTTTTTTCTTCGAGTACTGATATTTTGAAGGGAAGGATAAACCTGTAATATAATAAAAAAAGTTAAAACTTAAAATTTATATCGGCTGTTTAATCGAAGGTCCAGATTCGACTATTTTTTCAACAGTTTTGACTCCAAAAAAATTATTTATTCACACGATATCTTTCAACTTGTAGGTACATCCTTCCGGAAGGTACATCCGAGCTGCTTTTTGGAGAGACTCTTTCGGGTCTGCTTCGTTACACGTGCCTTATCGAAAGCTTTGCAATAGGTGCCAATAATTATACCCAGTTCGTTCAAAAGCTTCAGAATGGAGGTGTAGCCTTCACTAAATATTTCAGCAGCAAAGTACGATGAAATTTTTAAAACCAGGCCTCTCGATCCTAAATCACCAAAACATATTTTGTGCTTGCATACAGAATAAATTAAAAATTCTGATAGTGCAGTAAAAACTTCGAAGATTTCAATAATGCTGTAGCCATGCAAAGGATTTGTGCAAATATGGTCACTACAAGCAGTTTATCATGTTTTTTTTAACCCTATTCACATCATGCTGTGTCTTTGGGTCACTACGCAATTTCAAACCAATATAAATGACTTAAAAATTATTTTAAAGAAAAATTCGAAAAAACATTTGAAATTTTTCCGAAACTATGAGGTATCTCCCCCCTTTAAGGAAAATCATTTTGTTTTTGTACTCACATCACATTTTGACAGAATCTATTACATTTTACTTATTCCGTACACAGACCAACTAAAAACTAAGAACTTGGCAACGCAACTTTACTCAACTCAACTGATAATTGAGCTACTCTATACTCAACTAGCTGTAGACTTTGTTGTTGTTTTCACATACAAATTTTTAAATAAGCGACATGAATTGAGTATAGGCTGGCGAATCGAACGCAGCTAATGTGTGTAGATTTATGTAAACAGTGATTAGAGCAAAGCTCACATGTGCAAGGGTAGACGGACGGGGTCTACCTCCGGCATATGCCAGGTGAGACGGACGTGGTCTCGCTCTGGATAATCATGTTTAAATTTAATCAGCTTGATAGTATTGCCAAACATAGCCAGAAAAATATAAAGTATTCTTGCGAGAGCATAATCCAAATCAACTTCGGTACTGGAGATAATCTAGAATTTTAAGTTTAATTGAGTATATGGATTCATTTAAAGAAATTACATCTGAAACAAAATTAAAGTCACCACAAGCACTTCTCAGCGGTTCATTTTGCAAGTAGTTTGTTCTACAAAAGTTCATGTAAAGTAACTCAAAAGATCTTCTAGGATGAATAGGAATTTTAAAGTAAATTTTACTTATTAAATAGGGACTGTGAACATATCCATGCAGAAGTTTAACAATCCAGCTAACATTAAGCATAGTTCTCCGATTTTTTAAAGTAGGAAGATTTAATAGCTGTAATCGATATTCATAAGGTGGAAGATGGAAGTCAGTTCTGCAGTATAAATTGCTTAAAAAGAAAAGAAGAAATTTTTTTCTGAACTGATTCAATGTCGTCAATGTAACAACCATATCGTGGACACCATACAATTGAGGCATATTCTAAGATAGGCCCCACTAGTGAAGTGAACAAAGATTTCGTAATAAGGGGATCATTAAACTCTTTTGCCCATCGTTTGATAAATCCTAGGGTACTATTTATTATTTTAGTTATATGGATATTAAAGCGAAGTTTAGGATCCATGATAACTCCAAGATCATGGAAACTATCTAAAGATTCTAATGTGTAATCGCAGATTTTGTACGTGCTTCTAAGCCATGGCTTACGCGAGAAGGCCATGTGCTTACATTTTTTCATATTGAGATTCATATGATTCATTTTGCACCAGTTTTAAAGATTATTGATGTCAATTTGTAAGAATTTGGTGTCATTTTCATTTTTGTAAGAAAGAAATAGTTTGACGTCGTCAGCGCACTTCAAGACGTTAGAATGCATTATTATAGTTGGCTGTAGTGCACATATGGCTAGCACTAACCTACCTCAACCATAAACATATCACACAACGCTACAAACGCTCTGCGTTGGTCTCACTGCATACGTACAGCGAAACCAAAGCATGAAGCGCAAACGGTGACAAGCTCAAGTACTACTAGCGGTATGATTCATGTTATGCATTGTGCAATCAGATCGCTGCCGAAAGTATGTCACTAGGGTTTGTAACCTGTAAGTGGGTTGTGATGGATATAATGTCAAACAGACATTAAGTAAAAATTAATAGTAAGCAGATGTGTAAGAATAGTATTTAGATTTCATTTATTTTTGTATATGTTAAGAATCTATTGAGTGAAAAGAAAATATTGTAACTTTTCACTCTAATATTTTGTTATAAAAACCAGAGTTGATTGTAAATAAAATTAATCTTAGAATCACAACTAAAAACACAAGTCGTTCTATTATTCAAACCAAGCCTTGTGGCTTGATCAATATAAAACATATTGAAATACTGCCTTGTGGCAGATCAATGAATCAAAGCCTTGCGGCTGATTTTAACATGCCTTGCGGCCAAATCCCTTAAGTCTCTAGAAGTAGGAAACACTTTCTTCCTCTTAAACAGCAAACTTTATATGGCGATCCTGCGGACAAACCTGTTCTCCTGATCCTGCGGAATAGAACTGGAATTCCCTAAATCCTTAAGATCCTGCGAACTGAATCCTGAACCAGCAATTTAAGATCCTGCGGACTTAAAGAACAAGAGCCTTATGTCAGATTTCGGCAAACTATTCGAGAAGTGTGTTGCAGCAGCACAAAAACATATAAAGGAGGAAAAGAACGTACCACAAGCGGTATCACCACAACAACAAGAGGTGGAACAATACAAAGCGACGCCAATTCCAGGTCCCAAAAAAATCACCATCGCAGAATACAAGGCCCGAGCGACAACAAAGAGGCAACAACAAGAACAGCAAATCCGAAAGAAAACAAGAGCTGGAAGACAAGTTCGGCAAAGGAGGGAGCTAAACAACATATACAGATTAATAACAATTTCTAAAGGAAAAGAAAGAGTACAATTTATTAGACAACTTGAAGACTTAAAATTTAAAATAAAAAACAATATTAATTAAAGATGACAGAATACAAACACTCTTTCATTTGTGAAGCAAAAACTAACTTAAAATACATACATGATCATTTCAAATTACACAAACAAATTTTTTTTTTAAATTAATAAGATCATGAACAAAATTAATAAAAATTAGAAAAAACAAAATTCAAGTTTTTATTTCTATTAGAAACAATTCAGTTCATGTGTAAAGATATCCCACACTTATATGTGAACATCACAAATTTAAAAGAAACAATGGTTGCTTTAGGACAGGAAACAAAAATTACAGAGAACATTTCTTTCAATGGAAATATTTCCAACAAACAAGAAATGTATTTAGACATTTTTGTAGTAATATTTCTAATTGCATTGCTCATCTATATTATTAAGAAAGTTAATGCATACTATAAACAGTATGTTGTAAAAAGAATAGCAAATGTTTAAAGCAAAAACTAATGGATGCGTTGTTAGAATCTTTAACAGTACCTATTACAAAAGCACCATCAAGAAAATTTAAGCAAAAAACCCTGCATGATAAGCAGACAGACTGCATTAATCTAGAAATAGAATTAAAAAAATATATAAATAGTCCGCATCCAAATTTTGAAACTATTGCAAAATGCAATAAACTTATAAAAATAATAAAAGAATTGTTACAAAATAGATTAACAGAATATTATGCAGAACAAGATAATAGTGACAGCGATAGAACTAGTGATAGCGAAAATAATAAAGATAATAAAAATATAATAAATATGGCGAACTTTGAATTTTCAGTAGTATTAAAAATAGTTGATGAGTTCGATGGAGATGGTAGAAAATTAATTTAATTTCTAGAAACAATATAGCAGCTCTAAATAATATACAGATATCAACTCAAGGAGAAAATTATAAAGAAGTCATCATAAAATTAAATGACCAATTAGCGGTCAATGCATTTAAAACAGGTTTAAATTAGCCTTTTAGAAGCATAATTCTTGCAGCTCAACCAGATACATTTACTAAAGCTTTAGAGATAGCAACAGAAGCAGATAGTCATACAAATGCAAATTATAATGTTATGGCATTCAGAAATAGGAATGATTATAATAATAGAAATGGAAATTTTAATAGGAATAAAAATACTCAATATAATAATAATAATTTTAGGAAATATAACAGTAGAAATAGCTACGGTTCTAAAGATAACAATAGCCACAGGAACAGCAATAACACTTATAGAAATAATAACAATGGCTATAGGAATTATAATAATAGCTTTAATAATAACAGAAACCGTCAAAACTCAGGAAACGGATCATCCCCCGGCAACCGGGGATAACGCAATCTATTGGAATAAATAGATATAGAATAAGCTGTGTTAGTAATAATTTTAACACTAATGTCATAAAAGTAAAAATAGGAAATAGAAATAATTTAGTAACCTTACTTATTGATACAGGTGCGGATATATCAATAATAAAAAATGAGAAAATTAATGAAAATGAAATAAAGTCATCAAATCAAATCCAAATCACAGGTATTGCACGCAGACCATTAACCATTCAAGAACAAATAAATATAAAAACTAGTAAGAAATGATCTTCGACTGGGCCGAAGTTAAAATACCCCCACGTCCGAACCGAAGTATATTCAAAGTCTTAAGCCGTCAATAAAATGTTTATTTGTATAAAACATTTTTGTTATACCTACATACATAGTTTTAACAGAAAATATTCGCTTTCATTTTTTATAAAATCACTTTGTATGGGGGGTGGGTGTGGTTTTCACTCGATTTGGTTGAATTTTATACACAAAGTGCATGTTATATATCAAAGTTAATAAGCAAAATTTCAAGTCCATATATTATTTTTTGTGGAATTTAAAGAGATTTTACCTTTTTGATGAAGTCACTTTGTATGGGAGGTAGGCGTGGTTTTTATCCGATTTGGTTGAATTTCATACTTAGAGTGCACTTTAAATATCGGAGCTCATATGCGAAATTTCAAGTCCATATATTAATTTTTGTGGAATTCTAAGAGATTTTACCGTTTTGATAAAGGCACTTTGTATGGGAGGTAGGCGTGGTTTTCGAACTTGACCTTAGTTTTTTAGATAAAAGCTTAAATATTGAATTTCGTGATGATAGCTTGAAAATTACGGCTGTAATCGTGACGACAGACGGACAGACGGACAGACAGACGGACATGGCTAAATCAACTCGGGTGGTGATGCTGATCAATAATATATATACTTTTCTATACCTACCACGCCTCCTTATGGGCGTTACAAACGGAGTGACAAAATTAATATACCCCCATTTACGTTTTTTAAACGTGGGGGTATAATAAACTAAACGATGGAGAAATCTTACACAGATTTTATGTCATACAAGAAGATATTGACATAAATGCAGATGGAATACTTGGAAGAGATTTCTTAATGAAATATAATTGTAAAATAGATTACGAGACATGTGTTTTATCCGTACACACAAAAGAAAGCCAAGAAGATATTCCAATATACGTGACATTGTCAGTAACAATATCAAATATTAATATACCAAGAAGAAGTGAGCTAATAACATATATAAAAGTAGACCTGGAAGAAGACAGTATAGTACATGCATCAGAAATAAGAAAAGGAATATTTATAGCAAATGCAATCATACCAGCAGATGGACTCAAGCACGTGAAAATACTGAATACAACTAATAATGATATTTATTTGGATAATTGTGATTTAATTATAGAGCCACTGAAGAATTTTAATATTTTAAACTACATAGGTTCAGAACAAAATGAAGAGAATCTTGAAATACACATAGATGGGAAACATGAAAAAGCTAAACAAGAAGTAATTAATTTATGTCATAAATACAGAAACGCTTTTCATAATGAAGGAGATATACTTACAACAAACAATTAATATAAACAGCAGATAGACTTAATTGACAACTCA
Source organism: Pherbina coryleti (assembly GCA_943735915.1). NCBI lineage: Eukaryota > Metazoa > Arthropoda > Insecta > Diptera > Sciomyzidae > Pherbina > Pherbina coryleti. The sequence continues at coordinate 97,008,357 of OX030951.1, read as the reverse complement.
CCTGTTTATATAAAGAACTACAGACTTCCGCAAACACAGCTTCAAGAAATAGAAGATCAAGTACAAAAGTTGCTAGAAGAAGATATCATTGGACCATCATTCATCCCATACAACTCTCCACTCTTAGTAGTACCAAAAAAATCTGCAGATGGAACAGCAAAATGGAAACTAGTAGTAGACTTTAGGGCACTAAAAAAAACAATTAATGATAAATTTCCACTAACACGACTAGAAGATGTACTAGATAAGCTCGGAAATGCGAAATATTTTTCCACGTTGGATATGACAAGTTCTTTTCATCAGATACCACTCATAAAAAATTCAAGAAATATGACAGCATTCTCAACAAATTCAGGACACTATCATTTCAAACGCTTACCATTTGGATTAAAAATAGCAACAAATAGTTTTCAACGCATGCTTTCAATTGCGGACTTCAAGAATCAGCATTTCTCTATGTAGATGACATCATTGTTTTTGGATCAAACCTGAGACATCATAACAAAAACTTGGAAAAAGTATTACAAAAACTACAAAGGTACAGGACCAGAAATGTGAATTTTTAAAGACAGAAGTTGTATACTTAGGACATCTTATAACATCCAAAGGAATAACAACTGATCCAGCTAAACATAAAACCATAGGAGATTACCCAAAACCAAACAGTGCTGATGATACCAGAAGATTTGTAGCATTCTGCAATTACTATAGACTATAAATTACTTACTATAAATTTATTCCAGATTTTGCATAAACCTTTGATAAACCTTTTATACTGACAACAGATGCATCACAATTTGCGTTAGGAGCAGTACTATCTCAAGGTGAACCAGGACACGTTAGACCAATTGCCTATGCCAGCAAAACATTAAATAAACATGAAGTAAATAAGGCAATAATAGAAAAAGAGTTACTAGGAATTCACTGGGGAATCAACTACTTCAGACCATATCTCTATGGAAGAAAGTTCATGGTATACACAGACCATAGACCATTAATAAGTCTATTCACACATAAGAATTCATCATCAAAACTAACACGAGTACGACTAGACTTGATGGATTATGATTTTTATATCATTTTATAAACAAGTCAAGATGAATACAAACGCGGATGCACTATCTAGAATAAAATTAGATAGCGAACAATTAAAAAAAAATGATACCTACAGAAGCAAATATGCAAGTAATAACCCGGGCGGCACAAAAAAATTTGAACAAGAGTACATGTTCAAGTACAAGAGTACATAAGAAAATAACCGGTGATAAAAATAATGCGCAAATGAGTAGCCTGAATAATAATGATAACTCTCAGCAAGTGGAGTCTGATCAACTTCATATATGGGAAGCTACATCATTTTCAGAAGTAAGACGTCTAAAAAATTTGAAATTTATATTTAATAAAAAGGCCAAAAATATAAATAAAAATGGAGCAAACAACGTTCTTGAGGTGCATAACGAAAAATCTTTACCAGAGTTAAAATTGGTTCAGAGGAAGTTTACATCAAAAACACAAGAACAAAATATAATAATAGCTCAAAATAAAGTTCATGCGATACTTAACGAAAAATCTTTACCAGAGATAAAATTGGTTCTGAGGAAGTTAGTATCAAAAGCAAAAGAACAAAATATAGAAATATTAGCGCTAGGAAAGAATGATATCATATTTAATATAATAAAGGTGCACCAATTAAAAAGAATATTTAATGAGATACAGATAGATACAAAGGAGAAATTAAAAATTATATTGTATCAGCCTCCGTAACAAATAACAAATAAAGCTGAGCAGCTGCAGCTAATTAAAGAAAATCACGACTCAATATTAGGAGGACATATAGGTTTACATCAAAAACACAAGAACAAAATATAATAATAGCTCAAAATAAAGTTCATGCGATACTTAACGAAAAATCTTTACCAGAGATAAAATTGGTTCGGAGGAAGTTAGTATCAAAAGCAAAAGAACAAAATATAGAAATATTAGCGCTAGGAAAGAATGATATCATATTTAATATAATAAAGGTGCACCAATTAAAAAGAATATTTAATGAGATACAGATAGATACAAAGTAGAAATTAAAAATTATATTGTATCAGCCTCCGCAACAAATAACAAATAAAGCTGAGCAGCTGCAGCTAATTAAAGAAAATCACGACTCAATATTAGGAGGACATATAGGTATTAAAAGATGCATCGCGAAATTAAAACAAAAATATATACGGAAAAATTTATCAAAAATGATTAAAAACTACATAAACAATTGTAATTTATGTAATGAAGTAAAATTAACAAAATATATTAAAGAGAAAATGTGTGTGAATACACCAACAACATCATTTGAAACAGTAACAATGGATACAGTTGGACCAATGAGACCCTCTAATGGATACCGTTATATTCTAACAATACAATGTAAATTGACAAAATATTTAGTTGCAATTTATTTAGAAGACAAAACAGCGATTTCTGTCGCAAAAGCTATTGTAGAAAAATTTATTCTCAAACATGGATGTTTCAAAATACTAAAAACAGACAAAGGAACAGAATTTACAAATGAATTGCTACAATACATATGTAAAGAATTACACATAGAAAAAAGAACGTCAACACCATATCACCACGAAATTATCGGAACAGTTGAAAGAAATCATAGGGTATTGAATGAGTATTTAAGAGGAATGCAAGAAAATGATAACTGGTCAACTTTACTACCATACTACACATATTGTTACAATACAACCCCACACTCAACAACAACATATTCTCCATTTGAATTAGTATATGGAAAAATTTGCACGCTACCTGGTGAGATTTGGAACAATAATAAAAAATTATATGACTTAGAAGATTATTTGACAGATTTAAAAATTAAATTAAAGTACGCACATAACAAAGCTAAAGAATATTTAGAGAAATATAAAATAGATATATCAAATAAAGAAAATAAGGCAACAAAACACAAATTTAATGTAGGAGATCTAGTATATTTAAAAGTAGGAAATAAGAAAAAGTTTGATAGGCCATTTAAGTGACCATATGAAATAGTTGAAAGAAAAGGTCCGAATAGTAAAATAAAATTGGATAACAAAACATCAGAAGTTCATAATAATAATATAATATTATCAAGAACATTAAGTTAAAATAAATGTAATACAAATATATAACCAATGTTTAAATTATAAGAATTCAAATAAAATACTTACTATTTACATCTAGAAAGAAATAATTAAATTAAATTCACCTTCAAAATAATCTTTATTCATATTAAAGAATTATAAATTAACATTATTCATTTTCAAAAAAGGAAGGATGTAGTGCACATATGGCTAGCACTAACCTACCTCAACCATAAACATATCACACAACGCTACAAACGCTCTGCGTTGGTCTCACTGCATACGTACAGCGAAACCAAAGCATGAAGCGCAAACGGTGACAAGCTCAAGTACTACTAGCGGTATGATTCATGTTATGCATTGTGCAATCAGATCGCTGCCGCAAGTATGTCACTAGGGTTTATAACCTGTAAGTGGGTTGTGATGGATATAATGTCAAACAGACATTAAGTAAAAATTAATAGTAAGCAGATGTGTAAGAATAGTATTTAGATTTCATTTCTTTTTGTATTTGTTAAGAATCTATTGAGTAAAAATGTTACATTGAGTGAAAAGAAAATATTGTAACTTTTCATTCTAATATTTTGTTATAAAAACCAGAGTTGATTGTAAATAAAATTAATCTTAGAATCACAACTAAAAACACAAGTCGTTCTATTATTCAAACCAAGCCTTGTGACTTGATCAATATAAAACATATTGAAATACTGCCTTGTGGCAGATCAATGAATCAAAGCCTTGCGGCTGATTTTAACATGCCTTGTGGCCAAATCCCTTACGTCTCTAGAAGTAGGAAACACTTTTTTCCTCTTAAACAGCAAACTTTATATGGCAAATCATTTATGAAAAGTAGAAAGAGAAGAGGCCCGATGTGACTCCCTTGGAGATTTCAATCCACCTTAGCAGCTGTATGGGAAATTCGATAAGAGATAATTGTTAAATTAAGAGTTTGTGATTTATAACATCAAAAGCTGTACTAAAATCCGTATAGATGACATCTGTCTGAAGACCTTTTCCAAAATTCTCTATAGTCTTAGATGTAAATTCAAGTAGGTTAGTGATAGTCGATTTTCTAAAAAGAAATCTATGTTGACAGAAATCAAAGACTTTACACTATGTGATAATTGTGATGCAACAATTGCCTCAAAAAGTTTAGGCAAAGTACTTAATTTAGCAATTCCACGATAATTATCAATTAAAGATCTGTTACCAGATTTATGCAACGGAATAATAAATGAAGATTTCCAGGCAGCTGGAAAATAACAAGATTTTAAAGAAAAAGTAAAAAGTAAAGTGATAGGGGTTACTTATTCTTCGCAACAGTATTTCAATATGCATGAGGGTATGTTGTCGGGACCGCTCTTATAAGAAGATTTAAGATCTCTTAAGAAGGCTAGAACTGTACTGGTATCAACGTTTGGGAGACAAATATCACCAGATTGAACATAATGGGGATAGCTGCCATTATTAAAAGGAGATGATGAATAAGTCGACTTAAAAAAATCAGCAAAAAGGTTAGATACTAAAGGTTACAGATACTATTGTCATTATCGGATTCCACATTATTGTATTTCATAAAAGAAGGATAGGAATTAATTTTGCGTTTTATGTTAACAAAGCTCCAGAATGATTTTGCATCAGACTTAATGTATAATTTTACTTTTGTGAGGTAGATGTTATAGGATTGCTTGCACAACTGTTGGTAACTATATTTAGTCGAAGTAAAACGTGCAATATCACATATGTTATGTGTTTTTTGATATTTTTTATAATATTTAGTTTCCAAGTTTCTCTATTTTCGTAATTCATTAGTATACCACACGGGGCCAGAAATTATAGAGGCTTTTCATTGAGGAATTGCTATAAGAAAGCAATCCATGAGCGTTGAGTTAAATACATAGACCGCGGCATCAAGATTCTGTGGTGATAAGCATTTTGTATTTAGATTCAGTATAGGTGACCAATTTATATTGGACCAACTATTTTTCAAAGTAACATAATTAGTTTTCTTAAAGTTGAATTCGGTGAGCGGTTGAATAGTATGGTTCTGCACAGATGGTTTAGGAAAATTTAAACAGATTTCTATAGTCGGATGGTGAGAATCATCGGGAGTGACCAAGGGATCAGACCTTGACACTGAAGCAATATTGCTATCATCAAAAAATACCAAATCGAGCAAACGGTTATTCTTGTTCAAGTGACAGTTTAGTTGAAAAAGACCTTGGCATGAGAGGTTATTTAAAAAGCAATTGTCAGGTGAGCTTTCAGGGGAAGGTAAAAATATTGTAGGGTTTTCGGAACATCAGTTCCAAGAAACGTTGGGCAGGTTAAAGTCACCAGTTATTAATATATGATCATTTGGATGAAGCTGTAGGAAAACTTTACTAATAGAGAGCAAATGTTGGCTATAAACTTCTAAGTTAGAAAATGGTGGGATATATGAGCATTAGGGCATATCGAATTACAATTTTTTTTCGAATTTCACATTCTAAGAGGTCTCAAAAGTTGCATGGGGTTGTCAAGATCACCCAAAAAAAAATTTTAAGGAAAAAAGGACGTCTTCTTGTCCCGCAAGAACAAAGTTGTTTTTTGAGGAAAACAGTAAAAAATAATGACCTGAAGATGCTTTGACTTTTATAAAAAAAACTGCGTATGTCTTAAAGCAAAAGTAGGTATAGGCTTAAACTAACAATATATTGGTAAACACGATGCCACTCACGATTCTTATCCACAGTGTCCTGTGTGAAGGATATTCGAAGCAAAAGTTGTAATCGAGATAGCACAGAACTTTTGATTGTTACCCAATACTCTACATTTTAGTGGTATTGATTATACTGTTAACGTAATTCTTACAGTTGCCGAATTAATAACTAGCATAATTTTTGCATATGCATTTTCCTATTTTTGAGAAATGTATACTTGAATGCAATTTTTTAACTTTTTCAAAAAAAGGAATATAAGATTTTATATCTCGGGTGCCACATATGGTACCGAAGAAACTTTGCTCAATTTGGATTCTTCAAATATTTCTTAACAACACCCTGTCTAAAAGTATTATTTTAAAATACCAGCTTGAGGCCACAATTTTATTTTCTACTTTGATATTTTTTGATGAAATTGTTAAATTTCATGTTATGAAGTATTTTTTTTTTTAAGTATCAAAATAGAAAATAAAACGGTAGCCTTAAGCTCGTATTTTAAATTAAAACTTTTAGACAGGGTGTTGTTCAAGAATATTTGAAGAATCCAAATTACCGTCGGTACCATTTCTGATACCCGAGATAGAAAATCTTATATTAATTTTTTTGAAAAAGTTAAAAAATTGCATTCAAGTATACATTTCTCAAAAATAGGAAAATGCATATGCAAAATTATGCCAGTTATTAATTCGGCAACTTTAAGAAATACGTTAACAGTATAATAAATACCACCAAAATTTAGACCACCAGAACTCAAAAGTTCTGTGCTATCTCGATTACAACTTTTGCTTCGAATATCCTTCACACAGGACACTGTGGATAAGAATTGTGAGTGGCATCGTGTTTAGCAATATAATGTTAGTTTAAGCCTATACCTACTTTTGCTTTAAGACATACGTAGTTTTTTTATAAAAGTCAAAGCATTTTCAGGTCGTTAGTTTTTACTGTTTTCCTCAAAAAACAACTTTGTCCCTGCGGGGCAGGAAGACATCCTTTTTTTTCTTAAAATATTTTTTGGGTAGTCTTGACAACCCCATGCAACTTTTGAGACCTCTTAGAATACGATCTAAATTTTTCGATACGCCCTAATGAGCATGTAATGTAGATACTCAAGGAACCGAACTTTACGTGAACACAACAAAATTCTATGTCTGCAGCTTCTCGGATGTCTATTTGTTGAGAGTAATGTGTTGATTTGACCGCAATCAACACACCTCCACCGTTAGAGGAATTGCCAGGAATGGAGTTTCTATCTTTACGATAAATGTTAAATTTGTTGCAAAGAATTTCAGAATTTAACGTGTTGGGTTTTAGCCAAGTCTCACTGAAAGTAATTATATCATAATGAATGTTGTGACTCATAATGAATAAATTAATCAATTTAGTATTAATGCAACGAACGTTTTGATATAAGATTAGGAACTGAAGACAGCAATCTAGTTTTTTTGGTTCATGTTGCGAACAGGTAAAGAAGCTAGTACAGTTCTAGGTTGTGATCTAGGGACGTATTCATGGACTAAAGTATATTCAGGCCAAAAACTTTGACTGATTACTTTATTGTAGAGATCATCAGGCAGAGTTATTTTAAATCAAGACGTGACCCGTTCATGAGGCAACTTGAATTTATAAATCAAAATTCTTTTATTTAAAAGATTTAAATTCGATTGCAAATATAAAAGAATGTCATCCTCAGTCGTATCAGCTGCAAAACGGGATACAAATATTGATCTTGCAGGCGGAATTATCACAAGATTTTTGTGAACCGGCTGATTTAAACTACTTATCGATATTTGTTTTAGTATTGTGCCTGTGTTATTAGTTTTGAGTAATTAGTTTTGAAGTGACAGCACTTGATAAGGCACAAGTCTTAGCATAAGTTACCTTAGTAGAAGTAGAAGTAGCGTCAGAAGTTACCTTAGCGTCAGAAGGCTCAGCATTAGTTTCAGGGTTAGCTTGAGGAGTAACATTTGTAGACGGAGTGGCTGGTTTTGGTGTAGATTTGGCAGAGCTTCGAAGGTTTTTGCTGTTACGCTTTCGCTTAGGAGAGACAAAAGCCTCATTCATGCACTTAAACGATTTGACAGACTTTTCGTACTGCGCCAATCTAACCTGAGCCGCCTCTAGGTCTTTAGAAACCTCCAAGAAGCCCTTTCTCGATTGCCTTAGAAGTTTAAGTATTTCCAAATCGGTTGCTCTGCAATCTTCGCATGCCCAACGGAGACCCTTATTTTCACCCAGTGCGTCGGAGATACGTGCATTTAGTGCCACACACTTAGTGTGAAAAAAGAATTCACATAACGAGCAATTTACAATTCGGTCAGATTCTCCCTTAATTGTACAGTTGCGGAAATTGCAGACCATATTTAAAAATCTTATATTAAGTTATTAATTTATAAGTTAAAAGTAAAAGCTAAATTTTAGCTTTGGCAACCCAATTTGAGAACGTTTGAAAGACACAGTTTAGTAGACAACAGTTTGAAAGGCGTTCGAAAGTTGTTGCCAATGACAGCAGTTTGAGAAGCTTTAGATTCAAGCTGACAAACGTCAGAAAACAATGGTAGGAAAAACAAGAACAAATCCGCTCTCACAAAAAACAAACCAACGTTTGTTGTTGTTATAGCAGAAAAACAATAGAAAAAACAATGAAAATATATATGTATGATATTTAAAAAAGGATTATTTCAGCGCTTTCTTGGCTTATAGTTGTATAAATCCAACGATGGTCACAGGTAAAGCAGGGCAAGTCCAAAAGAAATAAATTTTAATTGAATTATGCGCGAAATTCGTATAAAATAAAACTTTACGCAACAAGAAAAAAAAGCACGTCTTTCGGCAAGAACAATTTGATAGTCAGATATAAGGTGAATGCTTGGAATAAATTGTTTAAAATTTCACGTTGCAAGTGTGACATTGAAAATTTGAACAAGAAGAGGAATTTAAACAAGACGTAAGCGAATCACAGACGATACAAAAAACTTTGCAGTGGCAGACATATCAATGCGAAATTATAGTTCTGCTTTGGATCGCAGCTGCTGCAAAAGCGGAAGAGAAGTTATCTTCCTAAACAGCAGAGAAAATAACTCAATTCTTGGATGGGCTTATCATTACAAAAAATAAAATATTCAGAGAACGTGTCAAATTTCGAAAAGAGGTTTTAGCTGCAGCTAAGTGTGATGATTTGCTAACATGTATTTCGTTTGATGGGAAAAAAGAGTCAACTTTAAAAAGAGTCACGTAGGCAAATGTGACGCGTAACGTTGTTGTGAATGAAGAACATGTCACCATTGTGAAAGATCCAAATTCAAAATTCATCGGCTATGCTACGCCCGCTGACAGCACTGTCGTAGGTGTCCAGAGAAGCATCGTGGAATATTTGAATAAAGAAAATTATAGCATGGATCACTTAATTGCAATTAGTTGCGACGGAACACCTACCAACACCGGCTACTAAGGAGGAGTTATTGCAAGAATGTGATAAAACATAATAAAATAATAAAACATTGTATATTTAGTAAATCACAACAAAAATACTGTTTATATCTCTTTTAGCATTGGCGTTACAGATTTTTTAATCATTTACGAGCTTTAAAATCTCTCAAAATCAATTTAAGGCCTTCCAAGGGCTTGTAGGAATATTTTTCTTTTTTTTTTTGAAAAAAAATAATTGGTCTCTTTCAGACTTGCAAAAATGCATCATATTCGCTGGTATACGGCGCACTTGTTTTTTAAGGTACGGTCTAATGCACACCCAAGCATATGGGTATGAGCGTTTAAAGTTGAAAAAAGGCAAAAAGACTTGAGACACAAACTCACTCTAATGCGAATTGTAGGAACCTGTATCCAATTTTCAGGGGTTTATTACCAGTGGTGGATCTAGGATTCGCCCGAGCGGGGGGGGTCTGAAACTACAGTTGTGTAGCCCGAGGGGGGGGTGCTGCAACGGCTTTAAGGGCGTTTTTTCCTCATACAAAAAATTCTAAAAGGAGGGAGATGGGGTGCTATACCCCTTTCAGCCCGTATGTAGATCCGCCACTGGTAATCACTAGTAATTTTGACAAAAAAGTCAGAATAAAATCTATTTTAGTTGTTTCAGCGTGTTTTTTTGTTAAAAGTTCCCCACAGCATTAGTTCCCCATAGCTGTACTATCCAAGTGAATTCAACGTCTACAAAATAATGTTGAAGAATGGAATGAATGGTTGTCGAGGAATGTGTTTTCATTAAAAAACATATTCTTTTCCCATGCGAAACATAGTTACGAGCGATTCTTTTTTTTTAACCCTCAAGGACCTAAAAAAAAATTTTGATCTAGAATCCAAAATTTTAACATATTTTATTTATGATGGTATGCCATGAAAGTTTCATAATTATATGTTTAAAAATGAGAGAGATATAAATATTTCAACTTTAAGGCTTTTTCCAGTTTCATAATTATATGTTTAAAAATGAGAGAGATATAAATATTTCAACTTTAAGGCTTTTTCCACGACTTTCTTCAACTAAAATAGAAAACCGCTTGATATAACCATCCCATTTTCGAACGAGCTCGCTTGATTTTCGAAAAAAATGTTTTTTTTTAATCACATATTCATTTCATTTCATTTATTATTCATTATCATTCATTATGATTATCAAATTCATTACAATTTCATCATAAATATACTGTATTTACTTAATAACTAATAATAATTTAGAATAATAATAAACAAACAACGCCCTATAGTTCCTAAAAACTAGAGTTTAGCGCCGGATAACGTAAATAAATTAATTCAGTGGGGTCGTGAGATTAAATAAATTAAAAGTATACAATATATTAGGTCTGTTCCCGTACTCTAAAGTTTTAGTCCAATTTACCATTTTTACAGGTTTTAGTCCGAAAAGCGTTCCCGTACTCGAAAAAATGGTAAAAGAGAGTGCAATCGAGAGAGTAAAAAATTTCCCCTCCCTGTCAAAAGCTGCAAGTTTTAGTCCGAGAAATTTCTTCTGGCAAAAATGGTAAAAGTGTCAAACTGCTTAAAATTGTATGTTTATGTGTTAACAAAGAAATTGCAAAACAATAAAAGTTCTTTGAAATAAATAAAAAACTGTTGGAATGGAAACCAAAAACATGGTAAATTTTGTAAAAACTTAATATAAATGTTTATTTGAGAATTAATTTTGTTCAAAATCTTTAGTATGTCGTCTGCACTGCCGATGCTACACACCAAACAAACGATTTAATTTGACAGTTTACACAATTTTAGTCCAAAAAGCGTTCCCGTACTTTTTTGTGTTTTTCAATATTTTTGAGAGATTTTTCCTTACTCTCACGTTTTTGACAGTTTTACTATTTTTAGCCCAAAAAGTACGGGAACAGACCTATTATTATTATGATTATTATACCAGATCAGTGTGGAAAAGAGAGAAGAAATAAATAAAAAAATACATTATTACATACATATGTTCTTATAACTGTGAATAAGCCATTTGCCAAAAGTACACAATTAATATTCTAGTACTAACTTATAATTTCGATAACTCAATTTATGTTTTCGTGTGAAAAACAAAACAGCCAAGATTTCACCCTCTTGAGAAAGGCATGCTTGTTTCTCAGGCATCTTCTATAGTACGGAAGCCTGTTAAACAATCTGTTAAACAATCGTAGAAACGCAAAAAATGTTGCAGATTGTGTGATGGAACCACGGCCAAGTTAAGATTGTTAGTTCTCAAAGCATAATTTGAATGAAATCTGATGTTAACAGTGAACTCAGATTTAATGTAAAATATTTTTAAGACCTTAAAGTAGACCAGATGTTTTATGGGCAAAATGTTCAATTTTTTAAACAGAGGCATACTATTTTCCAAGTGTCCTTTTTACATATCAATCGCATAGCTTGTTTTTGTATAGTTAACAGAGGATTAATTTTGTTTTCAGTAGTGCCGCCCCAGCATGCTAAGCCGTAATCCAATTTAGAATGAAAAATTACAAAGTATATGCAAGTAACTAGTTTAGCTGAGCAAAACTTACTTAGGTGATAGAGTTGTCTAACTGCTGCTAATAAATATTTTTTCATTGCTGCTGTATGATCGGACCAATTTAGTTTAGTATCAAACAATAAGCCTAGGTATTTAAAGCTTTTTACGTAATCAATTTTAAAACAATTAGGGGAACAAGAAACTGTTTTGACATAAGTATGCAAAGTATTCATGGAACCACAGATATTATTGCTAATAAAATATTTTTGACACAGCGCACCATGAAAAATGAAGTCACCAAGCTGAATTTCTTTTCCTGCCACATTGTAAAACATTATTTTTGTTTTGTCGCTTAAAACCATTTTGAGTTAAAAACCTGTGCCTTAAAATTTCTAAATCAACGTTTATTTCAAACATTGCATGAGATGTAGAGTCACAAGAGAATGTACACGCCATATCGTCGGCAAATAGTTTTACCAATGAAGTTTTGGGAAAAAAGCGAGTTAAAAAATATTAGAAACAATATAGGTCCCAATACTGAGCCTTGTAGAACTCCTATATCAACTTTCCTAAAGGAACTAAAGCATTTGCCAATTTTTACCCTTTGAAATCTGTTAGTTAAATACGATGTAAGCCATTTGTGAATATTACCGCGAAAACCACACTTAAACAACTTGTTTAAAAGAATCCTAGGTCCACTATATCGAACGCCTTTGTAATGTCAATAAAGAGAGCGGCAGAGATTTTTCTGGAATTTAGACTACCATGAATATTGTTGCAAAATTTCAAGAGTGCATCTTCAGTGGATAAACCAGCTCGAAAGCCAAACTGACAGCCACTGAAAAATTTATTTTTGTCTAGGAAATTGATCATTCTTGCTTTTACTGCTTTTTCAAAGATTTTGAAAAAAATTGGAAGAATCGATATGGCCGGTAGTTGTTAAGATTTGACTTATCTCCTTTTTTAAAGAGGGAAACAACATCAGCTTTTTTAAGCTCATCGGGGAAAATGCCTGAAATAATACTTTTACTAAGCAAGTGACACAAAACATCCGTAATATTGAAAACAATTTTTTTGATGAAAATACTTGAAAAATGTTCTTCATTACATGAATTTGAATTTTTAAGTGACATAATTATCTTATAAATTTTCCAAGAGGTTAAGTTCAAAATAAAAGCTGGAAGCAATTGAGTTTTCTTTATCTAGGCAATTGCAGGATGAAGATTTTACGCCATTATTAGAAATGACTGTATTACCAATGCTTGCAAAATACTCATTGAAAAGGTTGGCCTTCTCAGTTGGGTCTGTAATAATTCTGTTTCCCGCTTTTAAGTCATGAACTTCTTGTTCACTACGAGATGCTTTTTTTAGTATATTTTTTATAGTTGACGAGTCTCCATTCTTTTTTTATGTCCCCTTTAATTTTGTTGAATTCATTCGAATAAAATTAATTTTTATACACAGTAACAGTATCACGAATTTCTATACAGAGGGCTTTATATTGGTTTTTCAATCTCGCATCATTTAGTTTATTACGACATTTCTTGAAGAGTTTATTCTTTATATTTATTTTATTCATAAGTTCAAGGGTCATCCAAGCTTTCAACATTTTTTTGCCTGGTGCGACTTTAACGTGCTTTGTACAAAGGTCTACATAAAAGCTTAAAGTATCAAAAAATATATTAAAAGCTAACGTTGGATGTGGCTCATTAAGAAAATTGTTCCAATCCTCAAAAAGCAGATAATTATTTAACTCGACAAAATCAGTTACAGGTTTGAAAAACTCAAACGGTGTTAAATCTTTTTCATTTATGCTTATGTTGTCAAAGCAGAGACATGTTAGGCAATGGTCACATAATTTAAGATCACAAATCGCACTACTGATCAACGTTTGATTGGAACGACTTAAACGTACAAAAATGTGGTCGATATAGGTTTCTGAGGAATCAGTGCATCGAGTAGGGGAGTTTATGCAGGATTCCAGTCGGAACGAAGAAATCAAAGTTTAATAGTAATCAACTGTTTCAGTGTCCTGTAAAATATTCAGGTTTATATCGCCTACTAATACTAAATTATCAGATTTCTCATTTATAAGCAAGTTATTCAGGTCACTTAGAAACCCATCTTGCAGATTGACGTCATGAAATCTATAGATGCATATGAAACAAAAGACCTGATTCTCTATAGAACATTTTACTTTTATTACATCAGAACTACCAAAACTGAAACTAAAAAATTCACAATTTAAATTTGTTGAGGCAAACACCGCTACACCATTAGCCGCATACTGGTTATTGCAATTAGCGTAAAAAGTGTAGTCTGGGCCCGAATCGCGGCAGTCGTTATCGAGTAAAAGCGTTCGAAATTTTGAAGTTTGAGATCACGGCACTCGTAGTCGAACATAAAGTATCGTAATTCACTCGTTGTCGAACATAAAGTATCAGAATTTGGGATGACGGGTATCGATAACGAGCAGTCGTTCGAATGAAAACATACCAAACTTCACTCGATAGCTAAAGTGTGATCGAAAACATTTATAATTAAATTGGTTTTTGCAGAAACGGTTTGAAAACAGACAAAATGTAAGAATATTTTTTAATTAATATCTATAATGGAATATAAGTTAATTTGTATCAATTTTTAGGACTAATGCTAACAAAATAAATGTATTGCAAAAAGAAATGATGTCGGAGTTTATGATAGAACATCCCAATTTTGCAAAGAACCTTCTACCGAACTGCAGCCAAGGGAAGGCAACATTGCACAGACCCAAAGTGGGTGCCATCGATACATCCAATTACTAAAGAACTCGGAAGATAATTATCTTATAAAAAATTAAAGTTTCCAAATACTACCTCCTGTAGCGGAATTCCCAAACGTGTTAACGACGTTTATAGTTATCGTTAACTGGCCTTTGCTACAATTATCGTTAACTGGTATTCCCTACATCTATGTGAGCTATTTTTTTTCCTTAATTTTGACAGTTCTTTAGCGTTATTTGTAGCTAGCTTAACCACGAATATTTTAGCGTCGCTGACTTAAATAACAACGTTAAGCGATTGTTTTACATGCGATTGTGATTTTATAACATATAAATAATATGCATAAAATGGCCACAACACGACGAGGCATATGTTAACCATCATGGTTAAATAAAATAAGATTGAATCAAAATAAAAATAATTCTATAAACTTTATTTTCAATAGTTTCTACGCTTTTATTTAAAGTTAAAAAAATAAAATTAAAAAATTTGTAGACTAAATAAAAATAAATTAACGGATAATAAGGCACATTTGAGAGCATTTATAATAAAAAATAATAATAAAAGTAAAAATAATAAAAAAGTTATACTTACAACAATTATAAGTTCGTTGAAGGCAATCGCTCAAACGAAATCGACAGCCTTTTAAGCGCAGAAGCAATTCGGTCGCAAGCAATTGCTTGCATTAGAGCTGCCTCTGCTAATTGCTGCGATGCAGCTGTCTGATGCTTGGCTGATTCAGCATGTATCTATCGAAAAGGTCTATCTAATCCGTCAGAAAAGCACTGTGCTACCATATTTTTGATTACTGTTAACGACGTTTGTAGCTTATATTGTGAATGTTACATTCTAACAATTTTGTCGCTAAGTACTGTTTTGAGAATACAACATTCGTTATTGCTAACTACGAACGTCGTTAGTTAACCATAACGATCTCGTATCGTTAATTTTTTGGGAATTCCACTACTGGAATCTTATATTTGTCCATAAATGCCATACATTTTGAGTTGCCCTCAGGAGAAAAACGGATTAGCTTGGGGCACATCTTGGTTTCAATCTCCTTAACAACATTTACAACAATATTGCAGACGGAGCTTTGGCACATTGCAACCAAATAGTCATTCCCAACATTGTGTTGGAAGATTCCACGGGCTAAAAGTGAGAGTGTTGCTGGTAACTGAAGCGTTGGTGACACTGCTGTGGAAAGATGACCATTGAAATTTATTTTAGACAGAACATAATTAAATGCCTCTTTGGACAGCCTAAAACTTTTTTAAATCTGCACAAAAATAACATTAAATAATTTGTTTAATATGTAAATGTTGTACATTTTCTTACGCCGATGCTCGTAGTGATAAAGGATTGCTTTTATCTCTAAGTTGTCTTCTTATTTGCATGTCGTTACTTTCCTCCTCCGACTCCGAAGAAGTAAAATAAAAAAACAAAACTGGATTCATATTCAATTAATAATTAATCACATTTTTAAAAACAACACAATTGCTCTTAATATATGTATGCTAATTTTTTCTATTGCTTGTGACGTCTTTTTGACATTTAATCTATTACAATGCACAAGAATGCCATCGAAAATCGATAAAAATCTGCTAAAATTTCGTTTCGATGCGAATCGAGTGCCGCGATCCAGCAACTCGTTTCGTCACGTTATTTTATTCGATACGATTGCTTACTCGTTCACTACACCCGCGATTCGGCCCCTGGAATGCTGAAAAGAGACTGCTCATGGTCATAGATCCATGTTTCAGTCAAGGAAATGAAATCTGGCCTTTTTTTAAAAGAGCTAAGCTGCAATACAAAGTGATCAAAGTTTTTGCGTAAGCTCCTTATGTTTTGAGAGATAATATAAAAACTATTCGAATTGTTTGGGTTAGAAGAAATACTATCAAAATTTACACGGTTACAATTTGAAAAAGGAATTCCAAATAAATTTACACGAGCATCAGTGTTAATAGAGCTCATTTACGTATCTATTTTAACATTGGATTATTTAATTCTACATAAATCCTCAATATTATGCAATAAGATTGCACTAACGCCTTCCTTTTTTCTAATAAACACTCTTACATTACAAACCCAAACAAATTTATAATTATTATCGTTTTTGAATTTTTGCGCCGCTTTAAACAGATTCCTAGTAAGCGCCGACATGCATTCGTTGACGAAGATTTTACGATTGTTATCGCCACCAAGTAATTTTGCGCTCAACTTCTTTTTGTTCGCAAATTTCTTTTTCATTATTTCTTTATTCTTTTTGAGTGACAGAAATTTGACGCATAGGATGTCCAAAGTAGAATGTTCACCTGCAGAATCTTTAGTATTAATACTCTTTACATAGAAATTATCAAATTCTGCTTCGGTAACATTAGCTCAAGCCCTTCGGCAAAAATTTTACGAGCTGCATCAAGAGCATTATTATTGATAATGTTTGGTGCCCCAAACAATTTCAATGCATTTTTTATTGTGCTTTATTCGCCAAAAATTTACTTCTTTCTGCAGCTCCTCAACTTTATTAGCTAAATCCGACTGTAAACACCAGAGATATGAAGAAATATGTCAATGCACGACCCCTACGTTCGGTCAAAAAATTTTTTTTCGTAATTGTCTTCTAAACGCGTCATATTCGCTGGTATACGGCGCACTTTTTTTTGAGGTACAGTCTAATGTACATAGTATGGTTATATGGAAGTAGTATGTAGGTGGTCGTTTAAAAAATATTAAATAAATTATTAAAATAGAAAGAAAAATAACACCCTCATGACTTTTGGCAGATGGAAAGGTAATAAAATAAACTTTCTGAAAATATTTTTTGCAATTTTTTAAATGAGGAAAAATCCTATTTTTATGACTTCCAAAATTTGACCTTGAAGTTAAGAAACTCAAAAAAAAAAAAATTTTGTTTTTTTATATTTTTATAAAAAACAATTATTTATTGTCTTTTCGAAAATACCTCCAACGTGAAACTCGAGTTAGTTTTGTTGAATATATGATTTTTCAAGACTAAGGCAATTTCACTTTTTCTCCGATTTTGACAAAATTTTAATGTTACGTAAAAACTTGAAAAAAATGTAAAAATTTTTTTACTCAAATAAGTGTTTTTATTTCATGAGAAGATTCAATTCTGAAAGTTTGAGCAACATCGGAGGTGGTCAACCCGTATGAGTGATGCGTTCAAAATGGAATGGCTGTTATACATACATGTTTGTACCGGAGGACGATCCTCACAAGGCAACGCGTGAAGGTCAAGGGGGCGATCTTCACATGGCAACGTGTCTGACTGCCTCAACCTGGTGAGGCCAGCATTATCCATGTCGAACTCGTCTCAAGTCGACTCAAACCTCTGCGTGGTGTCCTCTAGGAACGGCAAACTGGCAACCGTTAGTTTGACGGCTAATCTTAGCGGCGGGCTACCTGCCTTTATACTATGTTCAGACTGAGTTTTAAATGCGCATTTAGAAGTTCGAAAATTCTTACAAATGTCAAGTGTTCAAACTATGAAGAAGCCCTTAATTCGCATTAAAATTGACAGATTTCTTAATATTATTTCTGTTGTGAAAATGCTGACATTTTAACAAAAATATGATTGCAGGAACGAACCAGAAAGTTTTCGGAAAATTGTAAACATTTATTATTTTTGTTTGAATATATTTATAAACAACTTTATTAATAATTAAACAAATGTATCATTGACAAATTAAATAAAACTCACAATTAACCCAAACGATTTTTTATATAATTTGCAATTAGCTTGAGTATGCGAGCCTGCGCAGGTGTCAATACTTTTCCTTCTTCGCACACGGTGTAGTCACTATAGAACGCTAGAATTCCCTTTGCAATTTGGTAGGCATACACAGTGAAAGCAAATGTGGTTCCAGTGAGTGTGCAAAATCTTCGGGTGGATCTCCTTTTAATACCACTGTTTCTGTGGCTACAAAAACACTGCGATCATATTCTACCGCTCATTAATATTTTGTCCAGTCACCTCTTGCTTTGGCGTTTCAGTGGCAGTCCATCCTGTCGCAAGGTCTGTTGGAAAGCCTGTGGACCCCTGTTTCAACTTCTTCAGCTTTGTTACGTCCCAAAACTATTTGCATGGTATGATTTTTACCAAAGAGAAATCTTGAGTTTGCTTTCCATTCTTGTCGTAGATCATTCAGCAGATTATTGTGCATATTTTGCACCTTAAAGACAAGGATGAGAGGATGTTTTCCCACGCAGTGGCGCACGTCTTCTATAATTTGTTGCTTTCAGGCCAGTCCTTTGCAATCGGTTTTCACCAACGGAATCTTCTTATTTATTTTTGAACAGGACTTTTTTGTGTATTTTATTAATAAAATTAAGAAAACAAAAACAAAAACTGTTCAAGTTTATCAATCGAATGGCGAACAGCTGATTGAATTTTATAACGAGTACTGTCAAAACAAACGAGTAAAATGTATTCGAACTTCGAAACAGGGTCGCAAACTGCTAAATGCTCATTTGAAGTAGAATTTATGTGAATTTACTTGACAGAATTTTATATGGGTAAATTCGCATTTAGAGAAGCATTAAGGAAATAAATGCGAATTAAGCTCTAAATGCGCATTTAGCTCCCAGTCTGAACATAGTATTAAAGGGTTGTGCGTTGGGTTTGAAGCCCACCACGTAGAAAAACATTTCAATGAAAACGATAAGAAAGAAGATAAAAATGATCCCCAAATCTGATGACGACTACTGCAAACGAAAACTGACTATGATTTACGGATATGCACTTGGAACGTCCGAACCCTTAATTGGGATGGTGCCTCTATCCAACTGATAGATATCTTAGAAAGATACAAAGCTGATATCACTGCAATCCAAGAAATGCGATGGATGGGACAGGGTTGCTTACGGCAAGCATACTGTGATATCTACTACAGCGGCCATGTGGAGAAGCACGAATTTGGATGCGGATTTGTGGTTGCCAAGAGACTACGGCATCATGTCCTGCGATTCACACCTGTGAACGAACGACTTGCCATAATCTATGTCAAGGCAAGATTCTTTAACATAAGCCTGATTTGTGCGCACGCTCCGACAGAAGATAACGACGATGAGACCAAAGACAGCTTCTACGAGCGCCTTGAAGAGGCCTATGAGCGCAGTCCCCGACACGACATAAAAATCGTACTTGGTGGCTTCAACGCCAAGGTGGGAAAAGAAAATATCTTTGGTCCAACAGTCGGAAAATTCAGCCTCCACGACAATTCCTCCGAAAACGGAATGAGGCTGATTGACTTTGCCGCAGCGCGAAACATGGTCGTTAGTAGAACTAGATTCAAGCATCTCAATATTCATAAAGCAACTTGGCTGTCTCCTGATCAAAAGACGCGCAACCAAATTGATCACGTTTTGATTGACGGAAGGCACTCTTCCAGTGTTTAAGATGTACGCACGATCCATGGTGCCAATATAGACTCGGATCACTATCTTGTCGCAGCCAAGATCCGTACACGCCTGTGCGCAACCAAGAATGCACGCAATCCAGCACAGAGAAAGCTAGACGTCGAAAAGCTGCAATAAAACAAACAGCCGAAGACTTCGCTACTCGACTCTCACTCCTTCTTCAAGAAAGCACTCCTCCGATCGACGATATATGCGCGCAGTGGAATCACATTTCCCACTCTATGCGTACGGCTGCCGAAGAAGTGATTGGCTATCACCGCCCTCGCCGAAACCAGTGGCATGACCAGGAGTGTCGCGATTCCACTGCAGAAAAAGACGCCGCCTACAAAGCCACCCTGCAGTCGGTTGCAACGCGTGCGGCTAAGGAGCGATACAAAGAGAAGAAGAGGGAAGAGAGACGCATTTTCAGGCGAAAGAAAAGAGAAGCGGAAATGCGTGAGTGCGAGAAAATTGAGATGCATGGTGCCAGGAATGAGGTCCGAACATTTTTCAAAAAAATAAGACGCCTGGCCAATGGTTTCAAGACCAGGGCCTCTTCCCGCAAGGATGAAAATGGGAATCTAGTGACAGATATCCAGAGTACACTGATGATGTGGAGGAAACACTTCTCTAGGCTTCGGAATGATGACGACGATAACAATCCCGCCAATAGAGATGATATCCCGGAATCCCCAATTTTGGACGACAGCGTTGAAGTTCCGCTGCCCGACCATAGTGAAGTCTTGAAATCTATGGCTCGGCTTAAAAACAACAAAGCCGCAGGAGCCGATGGCTTACCTGCCACGCTCTTCAGGAATGTAGGCGAAGCTCTATGCAGAATATGGTCGGAAGAATGCATTCCAAACGATTGGAACCTCAGTGTGCTCTGCCCAATCCACAAGAAAGGCGATCCCACAATTTGCACCAACTACCGTGGGATAAGCCTTCTGAATATCGCATATAAAGTCCTGTCGAGCGTACTATGTGAAAGACTGAAGCCCATCGTAAACCAGCTGATTCGACCTTATCAGTGTGGCTTCAGACCTGGAAAATCCACCATAGACCAGATATTTACGCTACGACAAATCTTGGAGAAGACCCTTGAAAAACAAATCGACACACACCATCTTTTTGTAGATTATAAAGCCGCCTTCGACGGTCCAATAAGGAATCATCTATATTCCACCAAGTCTGAATTTGGTATTCCTGCAAAGCTCATCCGCCTTTGCAGACTGACACTAAGCAACACCAGCAGCACAGTTAAAATTGGGAAGAACCTTACTCCTCCATTCGATACCAAACGAGGTTTCAGACAAGGTGATTCCTTATCGTTCGACTTTTTCAACCTTATGATGGAGAAGATCATCCGACTGTAAACACCAGAGATATGAAGAAATATGTCAATGCGCGACCCCCTAAAAAAAAATTTTTCGGAATGGTCTTGTAAACGCGTCATATTCGCTGGTATACGGCGCACTTTTTTTTGAGGTACAGTCTAGTATGGTAGTATGGTAGGTGGTCGTTTAAAAAATATTAAATAAAATATTAAAATAGAAAGAAAAATAACACCCTCATGACTTTTGGCAGATGGAAAGGTAATAAAATAAACTTTCTGAAAATATTTTTTTGCAATTTTTTAAATGAGGAAAAATCCTATTTTTATGACTCCAACGTGAAAGTCGAGTTAGTTTTGTTGAATATATGATTTTTCAAGACTAAGGCAATTTCACTTTTTCTCCGATTTTGACAAAATTTTAATGTTACGTAAAAACTTGAAAAAAATGTAAAAATTGTTTTACTCAAATAAGTGTTTTTATTTCATGAGGAGATTCAATTCTGAAAGTTTGAGCAACATCGGAAGTGGTCAACCCGTATGAGTGATGCGTTCAAAATGGAATGGCTGATATACATATTTGTACCGGAGGACGATCCTCACAAGGCAACGCGTGAAGGTCAAGGGGGCGATCTTCACATGGCAACGTGTCTGACTGCCTCAACCTGGTGAGGCCAGCATTATCCATGTCGAACTCGTCTCAAGTCGACTCAAACCTCTTCGTGGTGTCCTCTAGAAACGGCAAACTGGCAACCGTTAAATAAAAATCTTAAAAACATATAATTTTGTGAACATCCACAACGGGATCCACAACTGGCGATCCTACCAGGAACAATCGAACTAAGAAAACCCAATCAACAGAAGAAAAACCAAAAATTTGAAACAAAAAAAAAAGAAACTTTGGAACTAATGCGCCCTCAACAGCTTCGCAAGATCACTGATCCAGGACCTTAAACTGCTGTAATTACATCCAACAACCAACAACAACCAATAGAAAAACACTGCTGCCGAATCAACATCCACAACTTAAAAACAAACGGTCGCTGTATGCCTCACGCATTACTTATGCTCGAAGTCCGTTTATAAATAACGCCCACAATAATACCACTACCACCTTCAACATCAACAACATCATCGACCAACAACAAGCAAAACCCTATACCTGCCGGTAAGGTGGAACAGGCAACAACAGCAACATTAACAAAGACAACAACAGCAGAATAAACAACAACAACGGAAAGCAATCATATATAGCAGCAGCAACAACAATAACAATAACAAAAGCAAAATAATTTACAACAACAAAAACAACAATAACAACAGCAGCAGCAAAATTAACAACAACAACAACAACAACAACAACGGCAACAACAACAACAACAACAGCAACAATAAAAAAAATTGGCATATTCATTTTTTTCTTATTTCAAAATATGTATCAAATTTTGTAATTTTTATTTTTTTTTTTGACATGTTATAAAATTTTTTTACAGGTTGCTTTTTTAATTAAGATTCTCACGAGGCACACAACGTAGATTCTATAACGTATTTAAGAATATAGGGTCGGAAGAAACCTATATTCTCACTTACGTAGGCACTCCACTGCACTAGGAAACACATTTTAGGAAACACATTTTGAGGTACACGATGAGTCTTTCACACACACCACCACCCCACCCTAGACAACCCCCACTCCCTTACATACTTCTAACCCTCTCTCACATCTCTCTCATTTCGGCGAAGGTGACCATCGCCCTCTCATACAATTCCAACCGAATCTAGCCCATCCATTTGATGCACCAATGCATCCAGAAGTACAAGCAACGTCAGTTAAATTGCCACAATTTTGGACCACTTGTCCCGATTTACTACAGACAAGACAAAGTATGAGTACCTCGTAACCGCTCTACCTCAAGAGGTAATTATAACAGTGCTAGATTTCATACAGAAACCTCCTTCCTCAAATTTGTATGAAGGCTTAAAGAGGACTTTGATTGACCGACACTCTTTAAGTGAAGCCAAGAGGTTGGACAAAATTTTGTCTGCTACCGAGATGGGTGACCAAAAGCCATCTCAATTTTATAGGTCACTAATTATGTTAGCTGGTTTTACAGTCGATAGCAACTTAGTTTATAAAATTTGACTTCGCAAGCTCCCCAAAAGCCTTAATATTGCTTTGACCGGATCTGGTCATAGAGAGCTAGAGGAACTATTGAAACTAGCTGACAATTTGTGGGAAGTTATGTCAGAATCCGATGTCGCTTCATTTGGCAATAATGCCCAGCGCATGACAAAAATCACCCAAAACTCTGAGCTTGCGATGATAACGCAATCGTTTGCTGAAACAACGTCAAAAATTCTAGAAAGTTTCAACAAACTAGCAATTGAGGTCCAAGAGTTGAAAAACGAACGTAATCATTCACGTTCGAACTCGAGAGAGACTCATTTTCGAAGATTTTCAAGACGTAGATCCCCGTCAAGAAGTGTGTCACGACAACGACCTGCCAACTGGGTATGTGGATACCATTTTAGGTTCGGAAGGGCAGCTAGACAATGCGAACAACCATGCTCATTCGGTCAAAACGACACTCAACACAACACAACACAACATAACTCAACAAACTAAGTGACTCCATCATTGCGACGGCTAATGATGGAAGTCAAACAATACTCACATGCCGCCTTTTTATTTACGATAACGACAATCATATAAACTTTTTGATAGACAGTGGAGCAGAAGTTTCCGTACTTCCAGTAAATAAATTCAAAGCCCACAAGAAAAATTCAGACTTAATTCTAACAGCAGCTAACAGTAGCACAATCTCAACTTTCGACAAGAAATTACTTAACGTAAATTTAAAACTAAGACGCGCTTTCCCTTTTACATTTATACTAGCAGACATTACAAGACCCATCATAGGAGCAGATTTCCTTACGAAATATGGACTCTTGATAGACTTAAAAGACAAGAAACTCATTGATCCACTTACACAACTATCAGTTAACGCAATCACAGCATTTACTACCCAAACTAATTACACTATACAACAAATATACAAATATACTAAAAGATTACCCATCACTAACAGCAGAACCCGACTACAACAAACCAGTTAAACACAAAACAGAACACCACATAACTACAGAAGGACAGTTACCTTTTTCAAGACCAAGACGCCTTGACTTCAACAAATACAAAATTGCCAAACAGGAATTTGATTTCTTAATCAAAGCAGGTATCTGCCGTCCTTCAGACTCCATGTCAGCTTCTCCACTACATCTAGTACCAAAAAAAGATGTGAACGACTGGAGACCCTGTGGTGACTATAGAAGACTAAATGCCATTACAGTCCCAGACCGCTACCCTCTACCACACATACACGACCTATCTATTGACTTACACAACAAACACATATTTTCAAAATTAGATCTAGTTAGAGCATACCACCAAATCCCCATGGCCACACAAGACATACATAAAACCGCGATTACAACACCGTTCGGAATGTTTGAGTTTCTGAGAATGCCATTCGGTTTAAGAAATGCAGCTCAAACATTCCAACGATTTATCAACGAAGTATTACGAGAACTAGACTTCGTATTTGTATACCTCGACGACATTCTGGTGGCCAGCGAGACAGAAGAAGAACACGTTAAACATCTAAATTTAGTTTTCGAACGACTAGACAATTACGGACTAAACATTAAACCAAACAAATGTATTTTCGGCGTAGAGAGAATAAATTTTTTAAGTTATGATATTTCAAACAAAGGCATAAAACCATCTCAAGATAGAATTCAATGCATTGTTAACTATCCAAAACCAGAAACAGTTAAACAAATGCAGAAATTCATCGGGATGATTAATTACTACCACAGATGCATTACAAAATTAGCACACACACTTACACAAATTTACGATATGATAACTTCAGCATCAAAAACAAAGGACAAACACTTAACATGGACAGAAAACACAACAGAAGCATTCGCAACGATAAAAGAAAGTTTTACTAAGGAAGTGCTACTTAATCATTTTAATAGCAAAGCAAAACTTTCTATCGCTGTGGATGCATCTAACACTGCTATCGGTGCAGTTTTGCAACAAGAACACAATCAGGAAACAGAACCACTAGCTTTCTTTTCAAAGAAATTATCTCCATCAGAGACAAAATACAGTAGGTTCGATCGCGAACTTTTAGCAATTTATCTTACAATTAAACACTTTAGACACTATTTAGAGGGACGAACATTTACTATATACACAGATCACAAACCACTTACGTCAGCATTACATTCAAAAACAGAGAGAAGCCCAAGACAAACACGACACCTAGAATTCATTGCACAATTTTCCAACGACATCAGACACATTAAAGGTACCGATAACACCGTAGCGCGAACACACGAATTGTGAAGTATTTCGGTGTTCTCTCAATAACTTCGAAGGGACCATCGTACGGCTCTTGTAGTGTTTTACGAATTGTGTCATTGCGGACGAAGACAAAGTTACAAGTACTAAGGGCTCGAGGTATATATTGTTGGAAGTTAGTGCTGTGATGCGCAATGTTTGAATTTTAATCTTCTACGACCTCTTTAAGTTTGGACAAGGTGTCCGACGAATTAAAGTTCTAACTGCTGTGGATTACTAGTTGTTGTGGTAGCCTGAGTGTTTGACCAAAAACCATTTCAGCTGGTGAAGCCTTAATATCTTCTTTGACCGTGGACCTAAGTCCTAGAAGAACTAGTGGCAACTCTGTGTACCAATGTGTGTGGTTGTTACTCGCTATTAGAGAAGTCTTTAGTTGGCGGTGAAATCGTTCTACAATCCCATTAGCTTGTGGATGATAAGCAGAAGTGGTAATGTGCTTGCTTCCTAGTGTCTTAACGAGGTTTCTAAATGTTGTGGACGTAAATTGAGGTCCTCGATCTGAAGTAATTTCCAGAGGAACTCCAAAACGTGAGATGTATTCCTTTTGAAGTGTATCTACGATAGTACTGGCGTTGGTATCTTTAATTGGATACGCTTCGGGCCAACGTGTGTTTCTGTCAACTAAGGTAAGTAGATATCTATAACCATTAGATATTGGTAAAGGGCCAACTAAATCAACGTGAACATGCTCAAAACGACCGTGTGGTATGTCTATCTTGTGTGGGATTGTCTTCGTGTGTCGATGTATTTTAGCTCGTTGGCATCTAACGCATTCTTGTGACCATTTGTTGATTTGTGTGTTCATTTTGGGCCAAAAATATCTTTGTGTTATGAGTCGTCGAGAAGTTCGTGTACCTGGGTGTGAAATATTATGTAATTGTTCAAAAATTTGTTTGCGTAATGTTTGTGAAATGTATGGACGTGTTCCTGAACTTGTTTGTTCGCACCAAATTTTAATGTTAAGTATTGGAATGTGTATTTGTTCGAATTTGTAAGTGTGTTTATTTAGTATCTCTTGTAGTTCTGAATCTGTATTCTGTTCTTTGTGTAGAGTTCTGAGGTTAATCTCAGAGGTTGTCAAAGCCTCTATCTCAGCTTTTGAAAGTGCGTCCGCTACGGTGTTATCGGTACCTTTAATGTGTCTGATGTCGTTGGAAAATTGTGCAATGAATTCTAGGTGTCGTGTTTGTCTTGGGCTTCTCTCTGTTTTTGAATGTAATGCTGAAGTAAGTGGTTTGTGATCTGTGTATATAGTAAATGTTCGTCCCTCTAAATAGTGTCTAAAGTGTTTAATTGTAAGATAAATTGCTAAAAGTTCGCGATCGAACCTACTGTATTTTGTCTCTGATGGAGATAATTTCTTTGAAAAGAAAGCTAGTGGTTCTGTTTCCTGATTGTGTTCTTGTTGCAAAACTGCACCGATAGCAGTGTTAAATGCATCCACAGCGATAGAAAGTTTTGCTTTGCTATTAAAATGATTAAGTAGCACTTCCTTAGTAAAACTTTCTTTTATCGTTGCGAATGCTTCTGTTGTGTTTTCTGTCCATGTTAAGTGTTTGTCCTTTGTTTTTGATGCTGAAGTTATTATATCGTAAATTTGTGTAAGTGTGTGTGCTAATTTTGGAATGCATCTGTGGTAGTAATTAATCATCCCGATGAATTTCTGCATTTGTTTAACTGTTTCTGGTTTTGGATAGTTAACAATGCATTGAATTCTATCTTGAGATGGTTGTATGCCTTTGTTTGAAATATCGTAACTTAAAAAATTTATTCTGTCTACGCCGAAAATACATTTGTTTGGTTTAATGTTTAGTCCGTAATTGTCTAGTCGTTCGAAAACTAAATTTAGATGATTTAGGTGTTCTTCTTCTGTCTCGCTGGCCACCAGATTGTCGTCGAGGTATACAAATACGAAGTCTAGTTTTCGTAATACTTCGTTAATAAATCGTTGGAATGTTTGAGCTGCGTTTCTTAAACCGAATGGCATTCTCAGAAACTCAAACATTCCGAACGGTGTTGTAATCGCGGTTTTATGTATGTCTTGTGTGGCCATGGGGATTTGGTGGTATGCTCTAACTAGATCTAATTTTGAAAATATGTGTTTGTTGTGTAAGTCAATAGATAGGTCGTGTATGTGTGGTAGAGGGTAGCGGTCTGGGACTGTAATGGCATTTAGTCTTCTATAGTCACCGCAGGGTCTCCAATCGTTCACATCTTTTTTTGGTACTAGATGTAGTGGAGAAGCTGACATGGAGTCTGAAGGACGGCAGATACCTGCTTTGATTAAGAAATCTGTTTTGTGTTTAACTGGTTTGTTGTAGTCGGGTTCTGCTGTTAGTGATGGGTAATCTTTTAGTATATTTGTATATTTGTTGTATAGTGTAATTAGTTTGGGTAGTGATGTTTCTGTAAATGCTGTGATTGCGTTAACTGATAGTTGTGTAAGTGGATCAATGAGTTTCTTGTGTTTTAAGTCTATCAAGAGTCCATATTTCATAAGGAAATCTGCTCCTATGATGGGTCTTGGAATGTCTGCTAGTATAAATGTAAAAGGGAAATTGCGTCTTAGTTTTAAATTTACGTTGAGTAATTTCTTGCCGGAAGTTGAGATTGTGCTACCGTTAGCTGCTGTTAGAATTAAGTCTGAATTTTTTTCTTGTGGGCTTTGCATTTATTTACTAGAAGTACGGAAACTTCTGCTCAACTGTCTATCAAAAAGCTTATATGATTGTCGTTATCGTAAATAAAAAGGCGGCGTGTAAGTATTATTTGACTTCCATCATTAGCCGTCGCAATGATGGAGTCACTTAGTTTGTTGAGTTATGTTGTGTTGTGTTGTGTTGGTTGTCGTTTTGACCGAATGAGCATGGTTGTTCGCATTGTCTAGCTGCCCTTCCGAACCTAAAATGGTATCCACATACCCAGTTGGCAGGTCGTTGTCGTGACACACTTCTTGACGGGGATCTACGTCTTGAAAATCTTCGAAAATTAGTTTCTCTCGAGTTCGAACGTGAGTTATTACGGTATCGTTCGTTTTTTAATTCTTGGACCTCAATTGCTAGTTTGTTGAAACTTTCTAGAATTTTTGACGTTGTTTCAGCAAACGATTGCGTTATCATCGCAAGCTGGGAGTTTTGGGTGTTTTTGTCATGCGCTGGGCATTATTGCCAAATGAAGCGACATCGGATTCTGACATAACTTCCCACAAATTGTCAGCTAGTTTCAATAGTTCCTCTAGCTCTCTATGACCAGATCCGGTCAAAGCAATATTAAGGCTTTTGGGAAGCTTGCGAAGCCAAATTTTATAAACTAAGTCGCTATCGACTGTAGTACCGGCTAACATAATTAGTGACCTATAAAATTGAGATGGCTTTTGGTCACCCATCTCGGTGGCAGACAAAATTTTGTCGAACCTCTTGGCTTCACTTAAAGAGTGTCGGTCAATCAAAGTCCTCTTTAAGCCTTCATACAAATTTGAGGAAGGAGGTTTCTGTATGAAATCTAGCACTGTTATAATTACCTCTTGAGGAAGAGCGGTTGCGAGGTACTCATACTTTGTCTTGTCAGTAGTAATTCCTTTTGCCTGAAATTGTATTTCTGCATGGGTGAACCATGCGTCGGGACAAGTGGTCCAAAATTGTGGCAATTTAACTGACGTTGCTTGTACTTCTGGATGCATTGGTGCATCAAATGGATTGGCTAGATTCGGTTGGAATTGTATGAGAGGGCGATGGTCACCTTCGCCGAAATGAGAGAGATGTGAGAGAGGGTTAGAAGTATGTAAGGGAGTGGGGGGTTGTCTGGGGTGGGGTGGTGGTGTGTGTGAAAGACTCATCGTGTACCTCAAAATGTGTTTCCTAAAATGTGTTTCCTAGTGCAGTGGAGTGCCTACGTAAGTGAGAATATAGGTTTCTTCCGACCCTATATTCTTAAATACCTTATAGAATCTACGGTGTGTGCCTCGTGAGAATCTAAATTAAAAAGCAACCTGTAAAAAAGTTTTTATAACATGTCAAAAAAAAATAAAAATTACAAAATTTGATACAATTTTTTAAATACATTTTGAGGTACACGATGAGTCTTTCACAATACCTCCGAAAACGGAATGAGGCTGATTGACTTTGCCGCAGCGTGAAACATGGTCGTTAGTAGCACTAGATTCAAGCATCTCAATATTCATAAAGCAACTTGGCTGTCTCCTGATCAAAAGACGCGCAACCAAATTGATCACGTTTTGATTGACGGAATGCACTCTACCAGTGTTTTAGATGTACGCACGATCTGTGGTGCCAATATAGACTCGGATCACTATCTTGTTGCAGCCAAGATCCGTACAAGCCTGTGCGCAACCAAGAATGCACGCAATCCAGCACAGAGAAAGCTAGACGTCGAAAAGCTGCAATCAAAACAAACAGACGAAGACTTCGCTACTCGACTCTCACTCCTGCTTCAAGAAAGCACTCCTCCGATCGACGATATATGCGCGCAGTGGAATCACATTTCCCACTCTATGCGTACGGCTGCCGAAGAAGTGATTGGCTATCACCGCCCTCGCCGAAACCAGTGGCATGACCAGGAGTGTCGCGATGCCACTGCAGAAAAAGACGCCGCCTACAAAGCCACCCTGCAGTCGGTTGTAACGCGTGCTGCTAAAGAGCGACACAAAGAGAAAAGGAGGGAAGAGAGACGCATTTTCAGGCGAAAGAAAAGAGAAGCGGAAATGCGTGAGTGCAAGAAAATTGAGATGCATGGTTACAGGAACGTGGTCCGAAAATTTTTCGAAAAAATAATACGCCTGGCCGATGGTTTTAAGACCGGGATACCACCAGATGAGTATGAACTATTGCAGCAAGCTATAAAACTATAACTCGGTATGCTATATAAAGAACATTCTTCAGCGAAGATCCAAATTTCCGATAAAAAAATAAAAGTTGGCTTATTTTCAAAGGAGTTAATGTGTGCAATGAAATTATTAAAATTTTTCCTAACACTGCGAATATTTTGGTGGATGATAAAAATTCTATTAGATTAAGCTCTGTTAAAGATGAGATCGGACGAGTCACATTTTATGCGAAAACATGACTAATCAAAATCATTTAGAGGACTATTATTAATTAATACCATTTTTAAAGTGCATATAAATCTGAAACAGAATCTATTATAATAAAATTATCATCATCCGTTTTTCGCATGTGTACTCCATTTCCATTTCTCACCCATACATATTTAAATTTTTTTTTCTCTTTTAATTTTATTTGCAGCTTTTGACACATTTCTTGTATCAAAGTTAAGGCTGTCATTAATAAAGATTTTTTCATTGCCTGCACCACCAAAAATATTCATTGATAACTTATTTCTATCAAAGCCTTTTTTTCTCATAATTTCTTTTTTTTCAGTAACGACATGAATTTAACAATAATAATTTTTTTGCTACCAGCCCTTCCACCATTTAGATTATTTTTAATGTTCTTTACGTAGCAGTTATCAATCTCCTCAGATTTAACTTGGACTCCAACACCATCAGTAAAAACTTTAAGAGCGCTTGTTAACACATTAGAATTTTCGATGCACGAGACACACATAATTTCAACAGTTTTATCCCTCGATTCTTGTTGCATGAAGTTAACTTCTCTTTCAAGACTGAATACTCGTTGGTTTAAGTAATGGTTCTCCTCTTTTAACGAATGAATAAGCGACAACGTAGAGGAGTGCTCACTTCTCATTGCAACGACTTCTGAGTACACTTTATTTAATGTATCAGCGAGCAATTCTAATGTTATGCTCCCGCTGCTGCTAGGTAGTTGAATTTGAAACTGGTTTTGTTGTTGATCATTAGAGCCAAGACAATTATCAAGACTAATTTTTTCAAATATATGCTGCTGCTGTTGTTCTTGTTTTTGACCTTGCTGATATTGATGTTGTTGTTGTTGTTTGGTTGGATGTAGTTGCTGGCGGGAACCACTCTCTGGAGAGAACACCACTGAATTCTGCAGAACCTGTAGTTGCTGGTTTTGTTGGTGCACCTGCTTATCGTAGACAAAAGATGACTCATCAGCACACGATGATAGCTCACGGGCTGGGGGGTTATCCACAACGTTATGATATTTTTGTTGCTGCTGTTGTTGTGTAAGCTGCTGATTTAAGTGCTCAAGTGGTGATACATCAATAAGAAGAGTAGGCTCCTGAGTGGCGGCACTAGCCTGTGTTTGAATAGTTAAATTTTGTTGCTGATGCGATACTGGTTTCTGTTGCTTTAATTGCTCTTCATAGTTAACAAAAGATGATTCATTTCCCGTAGTTGTAGAATCGAAGCCAAAGGGGTTAACCTCACCGCCCTGAACAACTTGAAGCTGCTGTTTCTGTTGCTGCTGCTTCGTTAGTGAATTGCCAATATTCAGTTGCTGTATATTATGTTGTTGTAGCAGCTGTTGCTGTTGCTGAAGCTGCACAATATGAGTCTCTTCAGAAAACTCATTACGACTGTTTAAATGTTGTATATTTGTTGTTGGTTGTAGTTTCTGCTGCTGCTTTTGTTGAAGATGCACATTATGAGTCGCTTCAGAAGACTTATTTGAGCTATTAACTGGCGGAGGGCCCCCGTGATTAGGGGGAGAGCGAATTGACCCTCGTCTCGCGACAGAGCACTTTGAGCATCGAAATTTATTGTTCGTTTTTTCCAAATAATCAATTTCAGAGTCACCAACATCCACACATTTGCAATGGAATTATTCATTACAACTAAAACATTGTATCTTTAAATGAGTACGCTCCACTTTATTACCACAAAGGCACGGCATAGCAATTAAACAAGTAAAATAAATAGACAAAAAATAAACTTGCACAAACGTAAAACACGAGCGAGATCTAGCGATGTTGTTTCGTCAACCTTTCAATTAGAACTCTAAATGCATTCATGAGCTTCTATGCAGAATATGGTTGGAAGACTGCATTCCAAACGATTGGAACCTCAGTGTGCTCTTCCAAATCCACAAAAAAGGTGATCCCACAATTTGCACCAACTACCGTAGGATAAGCCTTCTCAATATCGCATATAAGGTCCTGTCGAGCGTACTATGTGAAAGACTGAAGACCATCGTAAACCAGCTGATTCGACCTTATCAGTGTGGCTTCAGACCTGGAAAATCCACCATAGACCAGATATTTACGCTACGACAAATCTTGGAGAAGACCCTAGAAAAACAAATCGACACACACCATCTTTTTGTCGATTACAAAGCCGCCTTCGACGGTCCAATAAGGAATCATCTATATTCCACCATGTCTGAATTTGGTATTCCTGCAAAGCTCATCCGCCTTTGCAGAATGACACTAAGCAACACCAGCAGCACAGTTAATATCGGGAAGGACCTTACTCCTCCATTCGATACCAAACGAGGTTTTAGACAAGGTGATTCCTTATCGTTCGGCTTTTTCAACCTTATGATGGAGAAGATCATCCGAGCTGCTGATTTGAGACGCAGTGGCACGATATTCTACAAAAGTATTATGCTGCTGGCGTATTCTGATGATATCGATATCATTGGCCATAATACGCGCGAAGTCAGCGCAGCACTCTCCAGGTTAGCGAAAGAGTCGAGTCGAATAGGTGTTGTGGTGAACGCAGATAAGACGAAATACCTAGTGTCAACAAATACGCAGTCCCAGCGTCTTGGAAACCACGTCACTGTTGACAACATCTCCTTCGAGGTTGTTAAGGACTTCGTCTACCTAGGATCCAGCGTAATTTCTTTCAACGATGTCAGTATTGAGATAAAGCGAAGATAACTCTTGCCAACAGGTGTTACTTTGGGCTAAGTAGGCAATTGAGAAGCAGAGCCCTCTCTCGACGAACAAAACTCACGCTCTATAAGTCACTAATCATGCCCATCCTATTATATGCAGCACAAACCTAGCGTTGAGCAGTTCTGATGAAAAGAGTTTGGGAGCCTTCGA
This sequence comes from Pherbina coryleti, assembly GCA_943735915.1. Lineage (NCBI taxonomy): Eukaryota > Metazoa > Arthropoda > Insecta > Diptera > Sciomyzidae > Pherbina > Pherbina coryleti. The sequence continues at coordinate 96,974,688 of OX030951.1, read as the reverse complement.
GAGAAAGATCCTTCGTAAGATCTTTGGTCCAATCTGCGTCAATGGCGAGTACCGAATTCGATGGAACCACGAGCTGTATGAGCTGTACGCTGACATCGACATAGTTAAGCGTATTAAAATCGAGCGGCTCCGCTGGCTAGGTCATGTAGAGCGAATTCGGTGCCCGGTGGTGGTCAACGCAGAAGAGGACGCCCATCTTCGTTGGAAGGATCAGATAACAATCGAGTTTAGCTACTACAGCTTTTTCGCACATTCTCCTCATTAACGCATTCAAAGTCACAACCCAAAAATCTTTGAAATTTTCAACGATATTGATATAAGTGACTCAAAATAAGGTAATGTGAGAAAAATTTACCTACCAAAATATGGTTGGGCTCTAGGACAACACAAGACATCACGACTAACCATGCAAAAACATAACCATGCAATTACACGATAGTTTTTAATCTACTCTTGAGTTGACCTTTAGACAAGTTAACATCAAAAAAGCTACAATTGTTAACTAATTTACTCATACGATTTAAAGGAGCAGTTAACATATAATTTGTTTTACTAAATGGTAAGTAAATTAAATTGTTAGCATTTCTACTGCTTCTACGATTAGAGTTAAAATTTATAAGAGAAAGAAGTTCTGGAGAATCGAATATACCGGTGATGAGTTGGTGCAAATAGACGATGTCTGCAGACTTCCTTCGCTCACTCAATGATTGCATTTTTAAAAGTTTTAAGCGATCCTCATAAGGAGGAAGGTTTAAAATGTCAAATCCACTTAAGCCCCTTAGGGCAAACCGATCGAAGCATTTTTGGATTCTCTCTATTCGAATTCGAATATGAATGTTAAAGGAAAGCTTAGAATCCATACATATTCCCAGATCTTTAACGCCATCCACACGACATAAAGCAGTATCTTTTATTTTATAATCAAAAACTAAATTATTCCTTTTTCGCGAAAAGGTCATAGTTTGGCATTTATCTGGATTAAGAAACATATTATTTTTAGAACACCAAACTTCAAAAGATTTCAGATCGGACTGGAGTAGGGCTGAATTGTCTTGAGAATTTATTTTTCTGTATATTTTCATATCATCCGCATAAATAAGCAGATGAGAGTTTTTAATGAAATGGGTCACATCATTAATGGCTAGATTAAACAGAAGTGGACCTAGGTGACTTTCTTGAGGAACACCAGATAACGCAATAAACTCAGCAGACAAAACCCCTCGGAATCGTATTTGATAAGATCGTTCTGTCAAATACGATTTAATCCAGTTTACAAAATGTTGTGGAAATCCAATGGACTTAAGTTTAAATAGAATTAAATTGTGTGGTAATTTATCAAATGCTTTGCTGAAATCAGTGTAGAAACAGTCGACCTGGCAACCAGATTCAATGGTATTTAAGCAAAAGGTTGTAAAATCGAGTATATTAGATACCGTAGATCTGCCATTAACAAATCCATGCTGACGAGTTGTTATGACTTCACGGCAATGCATTTTTACCCGATCATACACGATTCGCTCAACAAGTTTTGGAATCGATGACAGTTTAGCAATGGGCCTGTAATTAATAACATCATTCCTGCAACCTTTTTTATAAATAGGACTAATAAATCGACTCATAACCGCCAAAATATCTTAAGCGACATAATATCCGATTTATGTTTTTTTATGAAAATCGATAATTTGCGATGGTTTACATCGTCTGTCAAAATTTCATAGGTGTACGAAATTAGATTATGAATTTAAACCAAAAGCAATTTTAGCTTAAGTACACACTACATGTTTGTTTACATTTTTCATGACAGCAAAGTGTCGCTTAAGATGAAATTCTCTAAAAGAAATTAATCAATATAAGAGATAAAATTATTAAAATAAAATTAATAGCAAAGAGATAAGAGATAAAAGATAAAATTAATAGCAAAGATAATTAAAAAAAACCTTCTCCTGTAAAATTTTCTTTTTGGCGCTTAAGATATTTTGGCGGTTATGAGTCGAAATGATTTTTTCCAAAACAGTGGAAAATAACTTTCGTTTATAGATTTATTAAATAACAAATAGAGTGGTTGATACAAAATTGAACCGCATTGAGTTAACACTGCGGCAGGAATTCCATCAGGTCCAGCGCTAAAATCTTCATCGATCGAACTAATCAGCCCTATTCTAGGATCCGTCGTAATAAATCTACGAACGTAAGACTACGCTACGAATACGAAAAATTTGCTATTCTAGGATCCGAACAAAACGATGCGGAGCGTTGCCTCATTAAAATTTAATTTCGAAAATTGGAAAAAAAAAAAAAAAAAAAATGTCACATAAATAGTGTTTTAAAAGAATTACTTCAAAAGAAGAAAAACTGTAAAAGAACTGATTAATTAAAGTGTTAAAAAAGTGTCACAAATTCTGTTTTAAAATGAATTCCATTGCAATTTCAATTTTTGCACAGCATGAGGAGGATATGCTTCATAAAAAAGCGTTGAAAATTCGGCTAAAAGTATTGAGAGACTACAGTGATCCTTTTGAAATGGATGACGAAATGTAAGTTGTGCTCGACTTAGTGGATGAAAACTTATTTTGTCAACGATCAGGCATGCCGCGAATCGTCTCTAGATTGAATTATTTCCTGCCGCAATGAATTGGCCGGTATTTAACATCAGCATTTTTGCAAAAAAAAAATTATTTTCAAAACGCATTTAATACACTTTCGACATTTTGCGACACAAGTTTGTGATTGTGTTGACTTGGTGTAATTAACTTTTTCTAACGTCTAAATCCTTGCTAAATCCCTGCGCCAAATCTGGCCTTTCAGTCATTAAGCTGACCAAACGCACGTATTGGTTTCTGTTTGTTGTTTTTGACCTATAAAAACAGACAATAAATTTTTTTGGTGATTTAAATGAAAATACTTACATTTTTTCCTAAATGCAGCTTATTTTCAAAGAAAACACACAATTCACACAGGAACTCTGCAACAATTATACTTTAAAATTCTTGTTCAAAATTAATTCCGCCAATAGAAACCTGTCGTAAGAAATCCGCAAAAACAACTGTCGAATGTTGATGCGTTCGGAACGTGGAATAACAATGTTACGAAATTCGAATACGACGTAATGATTCGGATCGTAGAATACAACTTTACGAATCCGAAAGAAAATCACAGCTACGACGGATCCTGGAATAAGGCTGAATATATTTTAAAATATCCTCTGAGGTAAAGGATAAAGAGTCCAAAGAAACTCTGGGTGTAGAACATGTTTTGCAACTCGAGAGTACTCAATTTGTTTTTAAGCACTTATAAGTTACATACGAACGGACGGACAGACAGACGGACATGGCTAAACCGACTTGGGTGGTGATGCTGATCTAGAATATATATATATAATTTGCTTTATCTACGCCTCTTTATGGGCCTTACAAACAGAGTGAAAATATTAATATGCCCCTATTGCGTTTTTTTATTGGAGCCCATGTATGGAGTGGTCAGAGGATATAGGTCCCCAAGAGAAAAATTTTCCTTTTTCAAAAGTAAAGGGGGTCGGTTATACATATTAACCCTCTCCGGCACTCTCTTAAAGGTCATATGCTCAGGTATGAATAAATATGTAAAAACTATAAAATTTGTATAGGAGCCCCCCTAAGGAGTGGTCGGAGGGAATAGGTGTCTAAAAAAAAAATGTTCCTTTTGCAAAAATAATGGGGGTCGGTCCTACATATTAATCCTCTCCGGTCTTCTCTTAAAGGTCATATGCTCAGGTGTAGGGAATAAATATACAAAAATCATAAAATTTGTATCGGAGCCCCCCTAAGGAATGGTCGGAGGGAAAAGGTGTCTAAGGGAAAAATGTTTCTTTTAGAAAAGTAATGAGGGTCGGTCATACATATTAACTTTCTCCGGCGCTCTCTTAAAGGTCATATGCTCAGGTGTAGGGAATATATATACAAAAATCATAAAATTTGTATGGGAGCCCCCTGTTGTGTCTTTATTCGACAAAGAAAAAATGCACACGAGTTAATTGCAAAAAGTATATAAAGGGTGGTTAAATTTAAAGGGCCGATGTTGATTTTGAATAAAACACAAATAGTTTAAGAAATTATTGTCATTTCTTTTTATTATAATATTGGTATGGTTCAATTATGTATGGAACAAAATATCGGCCAAATGGCCGCCGTGACCTCGGCGGCACACCTCCATCCGATAGTCCAAATTTTCGATGACGCTGTTCTATACCGTTAATGTGCCGAATTAACTCATCCTTTATCTCTTGAATTGTTGCTGGCTTATCGACGTACACCTTTTCTTTCAAATAACCCCAAAGAAAGAAGTCCAACGGTCTCAAATCACATTATTGGCGGCCAATTGACATCGCCACCACGTGAGATAACACGGCCATTGAATTTTTTGTGCAAAAGAGCCATTGTTTCGTTAGCTGTGTAGCAAGTGACACCGTCCTGTTGAAACCACATATCGTCCACATCCATATCTTCCAATTCGGGCCATAAAAAGTTCGTTATCATCCCACGATAGAGGGATATCATCCCTCATTTTGGAAAAAATACGGCCCGGTGATGCCACCAGCCCATAAACCGCACCAAACAGTCACTCTTTGTGGGTGCATTGGTTTTTCGACAATCACTCTTGGATTATCATTCGCCCAAATGCGGCAAATCTGCTTATTGAAGAATCCACTGAGGTGGAAATGTGCCTCATCACTGAAGATGATTTTCTTCGAAAATTGATCACCGACTGTTGCCATTGCTTGCCACCATTCTGACCACTGACGACACTTGAAATGGTCAAGAGGCTTTAGTTCTTGAGTCAATTGCACCTTGTAAGCGTGTAAATGCAAGTCTTTATGCATAATGTTCATCAAAGACGAGTGTGAGAGGTGCAATTGTTGGGCACGACGGAGAGTTGAGGTGGACGGCTCTTCAGCCACACTATCGCGAACAGCAGCAATATTTTCTACAGTACGAGCTGTACGAGCATGCACTGGTGTTTTCACATCTCCTACAGACCAGGTTTGCTCAATTGCACGATTTTTCCGATTGTACGCACATTTGGGTGATTAAATTGACTGAAAACATCACGAAGTGCACGATATGCATTTTGATATTGATTTCATAATAAGCCTGATTAACTTCAACGCGTTGCTCGATTGTATATCTTTCCATGGTTCAAATTCAGTTAGTCTGAAATTGAGAAATGTCAAATGAAATGCAAAAAAAACTTGACGTTTAGGTGTGGTTCACATTCAACATCGGCCCTTAAAATTTAGCCACCCTTTATCTAAAAAATAAAGATTAAGCTCGAAAATGAGCCAAATTGGATGGAAACCACGACTACCTCCCATACAAAGTGACTTTATCAAAACGGTAAAATCTCTTACAATTCCACAAAAATTAATATATGGACTTGAAATCATGCATATGAGCTTTGATATTTAATATGGACTCTGAGTATAAAATTCAACCAAATCATATGAAAACCACGCCTTTCTCCCATACAAAGTGGCTTTAACAAAAAGGTAAAATCTCTTAAAATTCCACAAAAATTAATATATCGCCCATTTCAGATTGAGGTGACCTATCAGTCGCACAGACCATCTGCGATTTGGCTCAAATTTTGTGCCTAGATTGGCTTATTGCTTAGAAAACCAAATCCAAAGTTATACATTTTTAGAACCATTTTTCAAGGCCAAAATATGGTGAATTTTGAAACGACGTAGCTCAGTCAAAATAAATCCGATTTTCGTAAATAAGGTATTATTAGAAAGTTTTTTTTTTTTTTAAGGGAAAAACATAAAACTTTTGGAAAAACTGCAGTAAGTTGGCCCATTCTTAATTTCAAAGCTCAATGCCATGCCAACAACAGACGCTATCATTTTTTTCAGTTTCTTTATTTTGGTTTTTTGTACGTTTTAATACCTTTCCAAGGTGTGCTCTTGAAGGATTCAGAAGTTATGGCTTAAAACGAGCAGTGTTAAAGAATTTTCAATACAAATTCAACTAGCTATCGACTTTTTATATTTTGTTTTTTTTGTAAAAAATCAAGCAAAAAAATGTATCCTTAAAAAAGAGGAAATAACTATTCCAATGATACCTTAGTTAAAATAATGTGATTAAATTAACTGAGCTACGTTGTCTAAAAATAGGCCATATTTTGGCATTCGAATGGCTGTGGCTCCGCAAAAAAAATTTTTTGAAACTTTAAACTCCGGAATTGGGTTTCGTAGCAAAAAACCAACCTCAAAACAAATTTTGAGCCAAATCGGAGATGGTCAGTACGACTGATAGGTCACCTCAATCTGAAATGGGCGATATGGACTTGAAGTTTTCCATATGCACTTTAATATAAAACATGCACTTTGTGTATGAAATCGAAAATCAAACAAATCGAATAAAAACCACGCCTACCTCGCATACAAAGTGACTTTACCAAGAAGGTAAAATCTTTTTTAATTCCACAATAATTAAAATAGGAATTGAAATTTTGCAAATAAGCTTTAATATGCACTTTGAGTTTGAAATTCAACGAAATCAAGTAAAAACCACCCCTACTTCCCATACAAAGTGATTTTATCAAAAACAAAAGCAAACAAAAATAAAATATTTTTCGTCTGATGCAATATTGTTTTATTTAGTTATTTATTTTATATAGTTATAAATTTATCATTAAGAATATATAGGTATCAAATGTAGAACTAGTTCAGAGTATGTTTTTCTTTATGCATAAATAGGTGACCTCACATCAAGTTTACTATGTAGTTTCGTCTTTTTTTGCACAAACCAGCCAACTTTACCAAGTACCCAGTATGACATGTACGTACTCTAATTGATTCATCTCTTAAACTAATTTAGATCCCTTTCTGATATTTTTATGATAAAATTGGTAAATGTTAAACTTTATTTTGCCGTTACAAAAATTAAAATTAAAATGGTCGAAGTTGTTGAAAAAAAAATATTTGAAATACTTACTTTCCGGTTTAAAACTGCAAAAAAAAAATTTTAAATTAAATTTAAAAATTTTAAAAACTGATTAGAAAATCAAAAAGAGCAGTAAATTTCCTATAAAAAAAATTACATTCTTTGCTTTATAATAATTATCTTCAGTATGAAAATAAAATTTCAAAAAACCCTTCCGCCAATCTGGTGAATTCTATAGAATCCCATATCTTAGCAGCTAAACCTCAGATCAAAAAAATATTATTGCCTCTATTCTAGTTGGCGGAGTGAGGTGACACAAATCACTGCGACTCTAAACCATATTCTAGTAGACACTGAACAGCGACCTGCTTCACATGCGTGACTAAACACAGCTAAATAATTTTTTCGTCATATTATAGTAAGGCGCCGTGTGTCGCATTTAAGTGATATTTTAGGCGCCACAGTTTTTGAAGTGAGATGGAGGCAGAAAAAAGGTAAATGAACAAAAATTCTATTTTATGGATAGAAATTGTTTATAAATAATTATTTTTAGCTTGAAAATAACCACCAGGAGGCAGTTCGAGGAGATGGTAACATTTATGATTAAAAACACATTTGTAGCCAAGGGCTTAAAATATGCAGAAAATTGCTGCATAAATAAAGCCACTTTTGAGGGTAAATGGCACTTGTTGTCCTCAAAGCTGATTAGTTTGGGCCCTCCAATTAGGAATGCTGCAGGAGGGCAAAAGGTATGATTTGCAGTCGTCGCCTTGAAGTTATGGTTGCGCACATCAATAGCAATAGCATAACTGCGGAGTGACGACTTTATTTTAAATGCTATTCAATTCAATGATTTCGTTCTAGGTTTAGACCGATTACAAACGGAAGCTCCGCAAAAAATTGGCGCATAATAAAAAGCAGATAAACGCTACCGAAGGTGGGCCATTTCGTGTAGTTCACCTTTCAGCACAGGAAGAACAATGTTTTTCTTAATTTCTTAATAATTTTTAAGTTTTCACTATAATCTGCACTATCTCAGCTATCAGAATCCGAAAACCATAACACAAAAGAACTCATAATGAATTATTAAAGCTTATTTTATTTGACTTCGTTTTTTGCTTTTTTACTTTTTTTTGCACAGCTGTCATTTATTTACCATTTTAAGATGTGTTTAATAACATATTTTGTTTCATTTCAAACGTTCCGTCACCTCACATCACGTGACAACCAAGATAACACTTTTCAAGTGACGTGACACCGACTGTGACAAAACTAACATAAGTTAGGTGACAACAAGAATCAGGCTGTATGTGAACACGTTCATATCCCCTAGAAGTATAAATATGCCCAATATGAACGAATTTCAATACCTTACTTTTTTTTCGTTGTCCGCTTCACATGAAATTCCTCTCTATGAAACTAGTCTATAAGCTTTGTACTAAAAAATAACCTTATTCTTATTATCCTTATTATCTAATTGTACTGATGAACTACTAAATAAACATTAAACATTAAAATCAAACTATCCCGAGGTTTGACGACTTGCAATTCAAGCAGCACTTTCGTCTAAAAAAGGAGAGTTTCGAAAATCTATTTATCTAATTTATTACCAGCATGGTTTTCTTTTTAGTAGTCATCCTGGGCAACCGATGATTCTGTTGGAGAAGCAAATTTTAATGACTTTGTGGTACCTTGCCAATACGGAATGTTTCAGGTGATTGGCAACAAAACTCCTTGAGAAAGTTTCTTAATGAGTCTCTCAAATATAGGTCAATTGCTGATAGGTTTGGAGTATCGGTTAAAGCGTGCTTGGACATCCACTTTCAATATCCTGAAGTATCTTTTGAAAGTCAACATTGAGCACAAAATAATTGCTCGGCCAACTGCAGAAGACGCTCGGCGTACCGCACAATATTTTCACCAAAAAAACAATTTTCCTGGGTTGATCGTTTTTGTTTGTCAAATAAATTAAATATTAATTATATTATGTTATTAAGAGTTATTGAATGTATTGATGATAGCCATATAGCAATTGCGAAGCCAAGGCAATACCCAAACTCCTATGTGAACAGAAAGAAATATCATTCGGTATTGCTGCAAGGAGTTTGTGATGAAAAATGCTGTTGATTGATTGCTAAGCAGGCGAAGCTGGCTCAATTCACGACTCATGCCTTTTTCGTAGATCACATCTTTTCAATAAATTAATTGATGGTAAGAAAAACTACAGTTAAAAATATAATCAGTATGTTTTCGAAATACTTGGTGACCAAGGATATGGCTTAAAACCATATCTTTTGGTGCCATTTAAAGATTGCGGCAACTTAAGTGGTCAACAAAAAAAATACAACAATGTTCATTCGTCAATAAGAGTTGTAATAGAGAGAGCCTTTGGATTATTAAAAGGCAGATTTCGACGCCTTCATAATGTCAATACAAGAAGTCCACACTTCATTTCTCTTATTATAATTTGTTGTTGTATTTTGCACAGTTGTATTTTTTAAAAGAATCAGAACCTGTAGAAGAGAATTTTGAAAATGTTACATCCGCAGAACAAGATGAACCAAACGGTAGTTTAAAGAGAAACAGGATTGCTCAAATATTATAAAAGAAATTATTATTTTGACTTAAAACTTTTATTCAACTTAAAAAAATTAATATTGAAATAAACCAAAACTTTACTCTTTCATAAAAAATAAATCACAATTATATTATGAATTCATTCATGTATTTTATACTTGCTTCAACATTTTTATTTAATTTGAATTTGTATTTTCTTTAGGAACTTAAATTAAACTTAAAAATTGTGTTCAATTTAAAAAATAAAAAAAAAGTAATAATAAAATAATAAAAAAATTATAAAAAGTAATGCATTTTTTAACAAACCTGAAATTTCAAACCTCAAAATTAATGTTTTCTGTTCAAAACTATCACCTCAATATCACTTCATTTTACTCACCTCTAAATGTATCGCCGGATTAATCAATATTGTATTTTATACTTCAAAAACTAATTTAATTTGTACTCTTTTCATAAAATATTGGCGCAATGATTAAAAGTTTTGTTCGTTGGCACTTTCTCTCAAGCTACTTTGCACTAAGTGACTTACAAGGGTTTGAAAAAGGGCCAGATATTGGTCCGTCTTATCCATTTTTTCCCTATGGCGCTGTTGTCGTGCAGAATCAACATCCGGGTTGGCCTTGCGCTTTCGCACTTTTAAGTTCTCCTTACAAATGCTGCTCTCATTCACCATAATGTCGCAAAAGTTATAATCCTTTTCTGCACTGATTATAACTTCATCGCAATGGTTGGAGCAAATGGTGGACTTACTTCTGGCCGCTTGTACAGCAGCTCGTCCATTGCTTGGTAGTGCTCCCAATCCTTTCTGCAGTTACGGCTGGTGTTGTTGTGGTCTTTTATTTTTTTATAGTTTGACTTTAGTCTCTTCCACTTTCCACTACATTGATCCGCAGATATTTTTATGCAGCGAATCTGCGATATTTTTTTTGCAATTTTATCCCGAACCTTGTTTTTTTGGAAAGAGTCGAAGTCTTGACTGTGTTGGCCATACAAGTCTATCAAGCATTTAATATCGCCTGGCGACCACTACAGGGGGATTTCGACAGAGTCTGTAAGGAAACAAGAGTTTTAATAAGTTTTTATGATGTGTTTTTCTATTTATTAGCTTTTAATTGCAATAATCTTACCAAATTCATTTAGCGCTATTTTTTCAACAAACACCAATAACCTCAAACAAACGCAGAATATTCCATTTATTCCACCTCAGTTGACAGAATGAAAAGAATGCGTTCGGAATATTCCGTAAGAATAAAGAAATAGAAAACAGACCATCCGGAACGAACAGAATGAATAAACAAACAGAAAACGTCATTCCGAACGTCTGGAATGAATAAAGAAATACGGCGATTATTAATCTTGTATAGTTTAATATTTTTGGGTTCAGTTCAAGTAGCAAGGAGGTCATCAATAATGATAGCAATAATAACAGCAGCAGCAACAACGGTGAAAGCGGATTGTTAACTATTGTATGAATTACAATTATTATTTTTATCATTGTAACAATACTTTACATTATAAATAGGTTCGGACTTATTTCACCCCAAACCAGCCACCAACATTTTTTTATGTCACCGTTATAAAAAAAAAATTATATATTTTGAAAGGTCTCTAAGAGGTGCATCAAATCACATATTTTTTTTTGGAATTCGTATTTTTGTTGTTGTGGTAACAAACAAAGTACGAAAATGCATGCTTTTTCTGGTTTATGGTGACTTTTCAAAATTCATATCTCAGGAACCGAACAAGATATCTTCATTATTTTTTATTTTTTATTTTGTAGAATAAAGATTAAGCTTACAAAATATTATTTTTTAATTCTGTTAGGAAAAAAATAAATTAAATTTTTAGGGTTTTTAATGGAAAAGTTGCCATTTTCGACCTGATTTCCCTCTCTGAGCCTAATAAACGGTAAACCATGAAATTCTTCGGTTTTTCATCTTTCAGAATCAATAAAAAAAAATTGATAGATCGAAGTATTAACAGAGATATAGAATTTTTCCGTTGCAGAACGGTAAAATGCCTTTATTTCTCTCTTTATTTTCAGAAACCAACAGAAAATATTTGCCAGAGTCTTACTTACTTACTTATCTGGCGCTTACAACCGTAGGTCGGTTTTGGCCTCGTATAAGAAATTGCGCCAGCCATTTCTGTTTTGTGCTTGATGACGCCAGTTGGAAACACCAAGCGTGGTCAGGTTATCCAACACCTGATCCTTCCAATGAAGATGTGGGCGTTCTCGTCTGCGTTGACCACCACCGGGTACCGAATCGAATATTTTTTCGCTGGAGAGCCGTTTTCCATTCGCTCCACATCACCCAGCCAGCGGAGCCGCTCGATTTTAATACGCTTAACTATGTCGATGTCAGCGTAAGTAGGCAATTGCTTTATCTCAATACTGACATCGTTGAAAGAGTTTACGCTGGATCCCAGGTAGACGAAGTCCTTAACAACCTCGATGGAGATGTTGTCAACAGTGACGTGGTTTCCAAGACGCTGGGACTTTTTATTTGTTGACACTAGGTATTTCGTCTTATCTGCGTTCACTGCAAGACCCATTCGACTCGACTCTTTCGCTAACTTGGAGAATGCTGCGCTGACTTCGCGCGTATTATGGCCAATGATATCGATATCATCAGAATACGCCAGCAGCATAATACCGAATCTTTTGTAGAATATCGTGCCACTGCGTCTCAAATCAGCAACTCGGATGATCTTCTCCATCATTAGGTTGAAAAAGTCGAACGATAAGGAATCACCTTGTCTGAAACCTCGTTTGGTATCGAATGGAGGAGTGAGGTCCTTCCCGATTTTAACTATGCTGCTGGTGTTGCTCAGTGTCATTCTGCAAAGGCGGATGAGCTTTGCAGGAATACCAAATTCAGACATGGTGGAATATAGATGATTCCTTATTGGACTGTCGAAGGCGGCTTTGTAATCAACAAAAAAATGGTGTGTGTCGATTTGTTTTACTAGGGTCTTCTCCAAGATTTGTCGTAGCGTAAATATCTGGTCTATGGTGGATTTTCCAGGTCTGAAGCCACACTGATAAGGTCGAATCAGCTGGTTTACGATGGGCTTCAGTCTTTCACATAGTACGCTCGACAGGACTTTATATGCGATATTCAGAAGGCTTATCCCACGGTAGTTGGTGCAAATTGTGGGATCGCCTTTCTTGTGGATTGGGCAGAGCACACTGAGGTTCCAATCGTTTGGAATGCATTCTTCCGACCACATTCTGCATAGAGCTTCGCCTACATTCCTGAAGAGCGTAGCAGGTAAGCCATCGGCTCCTGCGGCTTTGTTGTTTTTAAGCCGAGCCATAGATTTCAAGACTTCACTATGGTCGGGCAGCGGAACTTCAACGCTGTCGTCCAAAATTGGGGATTCCGGGATATCATCTCTATTGGCGGGATTGTTATCGTCGTCATCATTCCGAAGCCTAGAGAAGTGTTTCCTCCACATCATCAGTGTACTCTGGATATCTGTCACTAGATTCCCATTTTCATCCTTGCAGGAAGAGGCCCTGGTCTTGAAACCATTGGCCAGGCGTCTTATTTTTTTGAAAAATGTTCGGACCTCATTCCTGGCACCATGCATCTCAATTTTCTCGCACTCACGCATTTCCGCTTCTCTTTTCTTTCGCCTGAAAATGCGTCTCTCTTCCCTCTTCTTCTCTTTGTATCGCTCCTTAGCAGCACGCGTTGAAACCGACTGCAGGGTGGTTTTGTAAGCGGCGTCTTTTTCTGCAGTGGCGTCGCGATACTCCTGGTCGTGCCACTGGTTTCGGCGAGGGCGGTGATAGCCAATCACCTCTTCGGCAGCCGTACGTATAGAGTGGGAAATGTGATGCACGCATATATCGTCGATCGGAGGAGTGCTTTCTTGAAGCAGGAGTGAGAGTCGAGTAGCAAAGTCTTCGGATGTTTGTTTTGATTGCAGCTTTTCGACGTCTGGCTTTCTCTGTGCTGGATTGCGCGCATTCTTGGTTGCGCACAGGCGGTTATGGATCTTGGTTGCGACAAGATAGTGAGCCGAGTCTATATTGGCACCCAGGAAGAACAATGTTTTTCTTAATTTCTTAATAATTCTTAAGTTTTCACTATAATCTGCACTATCTGAGCTATCAGAATCCAAAAACCATAACACAAAAGAACTCATAATAAATTATTAAAGCTTATTTTATTTGACTACATGTTTTGCTTTTTTACTTTTTTTTGCACAGCTGTCATTTATTTACCATTTTAAGATGTGTTTAATAACATATTTTGTTTCATTTCAAACGTTCCGTCACCTCACGTCACGTGACAACCAAGGTACCACTTTTCAAGTGACGTGACACCGACTGTGACAAAACTAACATAAGTTAGGTGACAACAAGAATCAGGCTGTATGTGAACACGATCATATCCCCTAGAAGTATAAATATGCCCAATATGAACGAATTTCAGAACCTTACTTTTTTTTTCGTTGTCCGCTTCACATGAAATTCCTCTCTATGAAACTAGTCTATAAGCTTTGTACTAAAAAATAACCTTATTCTTATTATCCTTATTATCTAATTGTACTGATGAACTACTAAATAAACATTAAACATTAAAATCAAACTATCCCGAGGTTTGACAACTTGCAATTCAAGCAGCACTTTCGTCTAAAAAAGGAGAGTTTCGAAAATCTATTTATTTTAATTAATTACCAGCATGGTTTTCTTTTTAGTAGTCATCCTGGGCAACCGATGATTCTGTTGGAGAAGCAAATTTTAATGACTTTGTGGTACCTTGCCAATACGGAATGTTTCAGGTGATTGGCAACAAAACTCCTTGAGAAATTTTCTTAATGAGTCTCTCAAATATAGGTCAATTGCTGATAGGTTTGGAGTATCGGTTAAAGCGTGCTTGGACATCCACTTTCAATATCCTGAAGTATCTTTTGAAAGTCAACATTGAGCACAAAATAATTGCTCGGCCAACTGCAGAAGACGCTCGGCGTACCGCATAATATTTTCACCAAAAAAACAATTTTCCAGGTTTGATCGTTTTTGTTTGTCAAATAAATTAAATGTTAATTATATTATGTTATTAGGAGTTATTGGATGTATTGATGATAGCCATATAGCAATTGCGAAGCCAAGGCAATACCCAAACTCCTATGTGAACAGAAAGAAATATCATTCGGTATTGCTGCAAGGAGTTTGTGATGAAAAAATGCTGTTGATTGATTGCTAAGCAGGCGAAGCTGGCTCAATTCACGACTCATGCCTTTTTCGTAGATCACATCTTTTCAATAAATTAATTGATGGTAAAAAAAACTACAGTTGAAAATATAATCAGTATGTTTTCGAAATACTTGGTGAACAAGGATATGGCTTAAAACCATATCTTTTGGTGCCATTTAAAGATTGCGGCAACTTAAGTGGTCAACAAAAAAAATACAACAATGTTCATTCGTCAATAAGAGTTGTAATAGAGAGAGCCTTTGGATTATTAAAAGGCAGATTTCGACGCCTTCATTAAGTCAATACAAGACGTCCACACTTCATTTCTATTATTATAATTTGTTGTTATATTTTGCACAGTTTTTGTTTGAGGCGTCATGATTTTTTAAAAGAATCAGAACCTGTAGAAGAGAATTTTGAAAATGTTACATCCGCAGAACAAGATGAACCAAACGGTAGTTTAAAGAGAAACAGGATTGCTCAAATATTATAAAAGAAATTATTATTTTGACTTAAAACTTTTATTCAACTTAAAAAAATTAATATTGAAATAATCCAAAACTTTACTCTTTCATAAAACATAAATCACAATTATATTATGAATTCATTCATGTATTTTATACTTGCTTCAACATTTTTATTTAATTTGAATTTGTATTTTCTTTAGGAACTTAAATTACACTTCAAAAATGTTGTTCAATTTAAAAAATAATAAAAAAGTAATAATAAAATAATAAAAAAATTATAAAAAGTAATGCATTTTTTAACAAACCTGAAATTTCAAACCTTCAAATTAATTTTTTCTGTTCAAAACTATCACCTCAATATCACTTCATTTTACTCACCTCTAAATGTATCGCCGGATTAATCAATATTGTGTTTTATACTTCAAAAACTAATTTAAGAAGAGGGCATATTCTTGTAGATTTTATACTAAATAATAATTTAGTTACGCTTAATAATGTATCTCCAACGCATTTTTCATCCCATAGAACATTCACTAACATTGACCTTTCTGTATGCTCACCGCAATTTTTACCAATAGCTACTTGGTCTATAATTAACGATTTGCAAAATAGTGACCACTTTCCAATTTTAAGCTCCTTTAAGCTCTCCAATCCTTCAGAATATTTCAAAACCTTACCCACAAAATTTAACTGTAAATGCGCTGATTGGGAAAATATCACGAACAAACTTTTTCTCTAGAAAAAATAAGAAACATTTCTACATACATAAACTAAGAAGCTGCTTTAATACACAAAATAATACGATCTGCAGCAAACAATTCCATACCCTACTCTTCATACATATAAAAAAACAACACGGCATGTACCTTGGTGGAACCCAGAATTAAATGAGCTTAGAAAAGACAAACAAAATGCTTGGGAAAATTTTTGTAGGAAAAAAACAATAACTTGTCTAATTGAGTATAAAAGAAAAAATGCAATTTTTAAAAAAGAAAAGAAAAAAGCAAAACCAAAAAGCTTTGAAACTTTCACTGCAACAATAAATCCAACAACATTAACAGCTAGTACTTGGCGGAGTATAAAACTTCTAACTGGGAAATATACCCCATTCAGCATAAAAATTATCAGTCAACAATTCCATATTTGACAATCCCCATAATATATCACAAGAATTTGTACAATCCTTCTCAAACCAATCCAAGTCTTGTAACTTTCCAACTCAATTTAGAGATGATCAAGATACCGTGTTTTCAAGGCAAATCTCTTATGTTCCCTCCAGCAAAGCCCGATATTTGGAATACGACTTTAATTTTAACGAACTTGAACAGCTTGAAAAAATTAACTGGCTCCACCCCTGGATATGATAAAATAACTTATGACATAATAAAAAATACCTCACTACCACTAAAAAAGAGAATTCTTGGTTTGTTTAACTCCATTTTCCAGATTGGAATAATCCCACAAGCCTTCAAGATGGCTACAATTATCCCGATACAGAAACCCAATAAAAATATTGACAAAACACCTAGCTACAGACCAATATCATGTCTGGGAAAAGTTCTATAAAAATTAGTTTCGATTAGGCTAATGTGGTTTCTTACATCTTCGAAACTTATATCCCCAAACCAAGTTGTACTTAAACCAAAATCGGGCACAATAAATTCCCCAATTTATATTGATCATCTTATTTGCAAGGCTCTGTCGACTAAAAATCACAATTCAATATTGTCGTTTTGAAAAAACTCCACGTATGGAAAATTGGAAAAAACATGTTAAATTACATTAAATTGTTTCTTACAAATAGAAAAATACGTTGCAGAGTGAATAATGTTTATTCAGAAACATGTTCTCTTTTCAACGGAATTCCATGAAGGAAGTATGTAATTCATTTATATTTAATGAAATATTTAAAAATAAACAAGTTATATAAAAAAATAATAAACTTAGAATGAATATAAAAACGTAACAATAACTCCAAAATAAATAATTATATGAAAATAAAAATAAAATAAAAACTAAAATTAATTTTGCACTAAATATGTATCAAATGTGGGGCTACTTAGTACAAAGTAGTACTAAAACACCTAAAAAAACAAATCGCAACATTTCGCAAATCAAGAAGGGTCAACACAAATTAATACAACGATATGATTAACAGTTCATTAAATTATTCTATTAGCACCGTTGCCAGATTGGGCGATTTATCGCCAATTGGGCGCTTTTTTTCTTGTTTTTGCGCTTAAATTTTTAGTGGGCGATTTTTGTGAAAACCACTCTTTTTCATAAACTCATCTAATGTGTGTGGGAAAAAGTTTGGGAATATTTGTAAGTTGACATTCAATTTTCTTTCCTTGCCACATTCTAATGCATTTGTGGAACGTATTTTCTCCGTCAACAGAATGAAATCATATATGCTAACTTCAACCATTCGAGTAAAATGCTTCATGAAGGCTCAAAACTGTTGTTGCAAGTATCTGCCAAAATCCGGTGATATGATTTCAAAAATGAATAAATCAATGTATGAACTAAACAATACTTCGAGAATTGACAAAACTGAGGAAGAGTCTAATATGGCTGAAGTATTTAATAGAATGGAACTACGTTTTTTGTAAAATGTTTTTATTTTTAAAGTTTTTTTTTATAATTTTTTACAGATCTCAATATTATTTCAATAAATATGAAAATAAGAACTTTTATATATATAATACTATTAACAGCTCTCAATATTATTTGAAAAAATGTATATAATTTTTTTGTTTTTTCTAATATAATAAATTTCTTAGAAGAAATTGCGATTTTGGCGATTTTTTTTTGTCATTGGGCGATTTTGGGCGATATTTTTTTTTTAAATCTCGCGCTTTTCTCAAAAAAGTTCTGGCAACACTGTTTATTAGTTTCTTACACAGGGTGTTTCAGCTACTTTCTTTAAGATCACTTTGTGTTCACACGAGAACTTTTTTCTAGGAAAGAGATATAAAAAAAATAAAAATAAATAACTGGCCACTTCAGCCCTTGAAAGGACTTTGACCTAGCTTCTTATGATCAATTGTGTTGTGCGTGTTATTAAGTTTGTACACAATTGACCGAGAAATGGACCTACAGGCTTAATGCCGACTCCGAACGGCGATGAACGAAATGTTCTTATTCTCAAGAAGCTTTGCATGGCATTTTGATTACTCTCTGAGGTTTGCCATTGTCTGCAGAGAGGTGGCGGCCGTACAGAAAAATTATTTTAATTCAAATAATTTTCTGTCGCTGCTGGGGTTCGAACCTGGGTCGCCAGGTTCGTTGACATAGCGGCCACGCACGTTAACCAACTACGCCACGGACGCCACAGGAAAGAGATATAATAATTATTTTTTTTCAATTTTTTGGGTCCAAGTCCGGACAAAGTCCGCACATGGTTGAAAAGTCCGGACAATCCGGACTAAATCCTGACGTATGGCAAGCCTACTTATGGGTAACTTTATTTCTTATAGCTTTTAAAGACTTAAACAAAATATTGTCTACTCAAAAACAAATGAAATATTGTTTATATGTTAATGATTTGTATATAAATATTATGTAGCAAAAAAGACACAAATGAAACACTTACATCATTTAATAACGTATTAAATTTAATAAATACTTGGTCGTTAACCTCAGGTGCAAAAATATCTATCAACAAATGTAAACATATTCACATATGCCGTAAATTAAAATGTAGCGCAATAAATATTACATGTAACAATCATGCTATTGAAAATGTAAAAAACTTAAAAATACTAGGTTTAATTTTTGATAGTAAAAATAGCTTTAAAGATCATTGTAACTATATAAGAAAAGAGCTAGCTGCCAGAGTAAACATAATAAAATACCTTGCATCTAAAAAAAGTAATGTTCACACCAACACTCTTATAAATGTATCTAAGTTAACAATTTTATCAAAAATTGACTATGGCTTGCAAATTTATGGCAAATGTGCACAATCCTCGCTAGATAGAATTAAAGGTCACTATCACACATCCGTTCGATTCTGTCTTATAGCATTCAAATCCACACCAATAAAGAACCTACTGGCTGAAGGGGGTTCCATCTCCATAGAAGATGAAGCTTGTGACTCTTCATCCATCCTGTATAAGGAGATACAACTGTACTCTGCAAGAAAAACGCCATTATCGATGAAATCAGGGCTAACAGAATTGTTTGATTTAAAAAAGAGTATGAATCTATCAAACTTTACAACAAAGCCTACCGAACTGAATGTTCCACAATGGCTTCTCTTCAAAACATCTTTCATCGATCGGCTTGCATTATTTAAGAAGAACTGCACATCTAATTCTAGACATCTAAATCTAATTCATTTAAGAGAAACTACTTTTCACAGATGGATCAAAAACTTAAAATGGGGTTTCGTTCGCAGTTGTAAATGAAAATGAATTCACACTTAAGGAATATTATTAGAATATGCATCCTCTTTCGATGCTGAACTTCAAGCAGTTTTGGCATCCTTTCAAATAATTCAAGAGAACAAAGGAAAATTTATAATATGTACCGACAATAAGGCCATTTTCAATCCTGCAAATAATCTCAACAACAAATCTGAAACCATAACAAGAATACAACAAGCCCTTATTAAGTAAACAAATAAAACCAAAATTATGTGGATTCCTGGACACACTGGCATAATTGGTAATGAGTTTGCAGACTTGGCAGCAAAGTCGGCTGCAGAGTCTTCACTACATGCATACATGCCGTTTATAATAAAAGCAATTATCAATATAGCTACAAACTTCATTCTAAAAGAAATAAGAAACGACTGGGACAACTATAACCACATTTACAAATCTATAAGCCTAAACAGAACTTCTTCAATTCTGCCAAATAGTACCACCACTGCTATGAACAAATGCTACACGAGACTTCGATTAACACACACTTACATAAGTCACGTTTACCTTATAAAGCAAGAACAACAGCCGATATCTCATATTTGCAATTCACAACCACTTACTATAACCCACATTCTCCAAAGTTGCCCACCACTCATTCCACTTTACACTTCTATTTTCCAATCTCAAGACCCTTTTAACCTTCTTTCAACTCCTAACAAAACAAATATACAAACCATTTACAATTTCCTAAAAAAGATAAATTTATATACTAGGCTTTATTAAGCCAATAGCCTTGGCAGCTAATATTATTTAGTTATTTAGTGCTAATATTAATTATAATTGTAATTATAAATAATAAAAATTAATAATAATAATTAACTTTTGGCTTTGAAGCAACTCCTTACAGACTAAGATTAACAAAAATTTATAAAGTATATAACAAATATTTCTAAGATTAAACTAAACTATTCAATAATGTTTTGAAACAGCTTTTCAAAAAATCAAACAAAACTCGCATCGAGAAATCATTATATAAAGACAGAGCTCTTTGCATTGGTTCATTACTTGCATAATTACATCTATGAAAATTATTAAAGAATATTTTAAAGCGCCGCAACTGTCTTGACGGTATACTGAAATTAATTAATGATAAAAGATGAGGACTGTCGATATTTCCTGAAATAATATCATGAATTATAGTAAGATATTGAACTTTCCTTCGTGTCCTTAAAGATTTCATACTAAAAGCAAGCATCTAACATTGAAGGAAGGCATAACATCACTATACAACGAACGAAGAGCAAACTTAGTGAATCTTTTTTGAATCTGTTTCAACCGTACTGTATGAACAGCATAATGTGGATTCAAAATGAAAGATGCATATTCCAGTCTCGAACGAACAAAAGCATTAAAAAGAGATTTAACAGTATGAGGATCAGAAAACTCCGTACTATTTCTGCGTATGAAAGCTAGAAGAGAGTATGCTTTTGGAACTATAAAGTTAATATGTTCAATAAAAGTTAATTTTAAATCAAAAATTACGCCAAGATCTTTAATAGATTCAACACACTTAAGAGGTATATCAGAAAGTAAGTAAGAATTATTTAGGAAACTATTGCTTTTAGAAAAAGTTACATGGAAACATTTTGAAATATTAACCCTTAAGCCACTGGAATCGAAATACGAGGTATTTAGTTGTGAAAATGTTGGTTCTAGTAGGAATTTAGGCTGATAAAAACGAATCTGAAGTCAATTTGTCAAAATATTTTTACCTGTAGATGGAATGTGGAAAAAATGAAAGACCGTCCGTAGACGGTGTTAGTGGGTTAGCTGAAAAAAAAAATAAAACATATACATTAGCGTGGCCGTTAGTTGTATGGAGAATATTTTTTTTTTTTATTTCTTATATTCTCTCCCCCCAAATCGGTTCAGTTTTATGTAAAAAAAAATACAAAAAAGTTTCAAAGCGATAAGTTGTGTTTAGACTCCGATTTACTTACTTACTAATTCGGTTCGGTTTTGGCCTCGTATGAGAAATTGCGCCAGCCATTTCTGTTCTGCGCTTGCTGGAGCCAGTTGGAAACACCAAGCGTGGTCAGGTTGTCCATCACCTGATCCTTCCAACGAAGATGTGGGCGTCCTCTTCTGCGTTGACCACCACCGAGCACCGCATCGAATATTTTTTCGCTGGAGCGTCGTTTTCCATTCGCTCAACATGACCTAGCGAGCGGAGCCGCTTGATTTTAATGCGCTTAACTATGTCGATGTCAGCGTACAGCTCATACAGCTCGTGGTTCCATCGAATTCGGTACTCGCCATTGACGCAGATTGGACCGAAGATTTTACGAAGGATCTTTCTCTCGAAGGCTCCCAAAGACTTTTCATCAGAACTGCTCAACGTCCAGGTTTTTGCTGCATATAATAGGACGGACATGATGAGTGACTTATAGAGCGTGATTTTTGTTCGTCGAGAGAGGGCTCTGCTTCTCAATTACCTACTCAGCCCAAAGTAACACCTGTTGGCAAGAGTTATCCTTCGTCTTATCTCAATACTGACATCGTTGAAAGAATTAATGCTGGATCCCAGATAGTCAAAGTCCTTAACAACCTCGAAGGAGATGTTGTCAACAGTGACGTGGATTCCAAGACGCTGGGACTTTTTATTTGTTGACACTAGGTATTTCGTCTTATCTGCGTTCACTGCAAGACCCATTCGACTCGACTCTTTCGCCAACATGGAGAATACTGCACTGACTTCGCGCGTATTATGGCCTATAATATCGATATCAATAGCATACGCCAGCAGCATAATACTTTTGTAGAATATAGTGCCACTTCGTCTCAAATCAGCAGCTCGGATGATCTTCTTCATCATCAGGTTGAAAAAGTCGCACGATAAGGAATCACCTTGTCTGAAACCTCCCGATCTTAACTGTGCTGCTGGTGTTGCTCAGTGTCATTCTGCAAAGACGAATGAGCTTTGCAGGAATACCAAATTCAGACATGGTGGAATATAGATAATTCCTTATAGGACTGTCGAAGGCGGCTTTATAATCGACAAAAAGATGGTGTGTGTCGATCTGTTTTTCTAGGGTCTTCTCCAAGATTTGTCGTAGCGTAAATATCTAGTCTATGGTGGATTTACCAGGTCGGAAGCCACACTGATAAGGTCTAATCAGCTGGTTTACGATGGGCTTCAGTCTTTCATATAATACGCTCGACAGGACCTTATATGCGATATTAAGAATTCTTATCCCACAGTAGTTGGCGCAAATTATGGGATCGCCTTTCTTGTGGATTGGGCAGGGCACTGAGGTTCCAATCGTTTGGAATGCATTCTTCCGACCATATTCTGCATAGAAGCCCATGAATGCATTTAAATAGAGCTTCGCCTCCATTCTTGAAGAGCTCAGCAGGTAAGCCATCGGCTCCTGCGGCTTTGTTGTTTTTAAGCCGAGCTATAGATTTCAAGACTTCACTATGGTCGGGCAGCAGAACTTAAACGCTGTCGTCCACAATTGGGGATTCCGGATTGTTGTCACCATTCCGAAGCCTAGAGAAGTGTTCCCTCCACATCATCAGTGTACTCCGGATATCTGTCACTAGATTCCCATTTTCATCTTTGCAGGAAGAGGCCCCGGTCTTGAAACCATTGGCCAGGCGGCTCATTTTTTCGAAAAATTTTCGGACCTCATTCCTGGCACCATGCATCTCTATTTTCTCGCACTCACGCATTTCCGCTTCTCTTTTCTTTCGCCTGAAAATGCGCCTCTCTTCCCTCTTCTTCTCTTTGTATCGCTCCTTAGTAGCACCAGTTGCAACCGACTGCAGGATGGCTTTGTAAGCGGCGTCTTTTTCTGCAGTGGCGTCGCGACACTCCTGGTCGTGCCACTGGTTTCGGCGAGGGCGATGATAGTCAATCTCCTCTTGGCTATTCGTTTTGATTGCAGCTTTTCGACGTCTAGCTTTCTCTGTGCTGGATTGCGTGCATTCTTGGTTGCGCACAGGCGTGTACGGATCTTGGCTGCGACAAGATAGTGATCCGAGTCTATATTGGTACCACGGATCGTGCATACATCTAAAACACTGGAAGAGTGCCTTCCGTCAATCAAAACGTGATCAATTTGGTTGCGCGTCTTTTGATCAGGAGGCAGCCAAGTTGCTTTATGAATATTGATGTGCTTGAGTCTAGTGCTACTAACGACCATGTTTCGCGCTGCTGCAAAGTCAATAAGCCTCATTCCGTTATCGGAGGTATTGTCGTGGAGGCTGAACTTTCCGACTGTTGGACCAAAGATATTATCTTTTCTCACCTTGGTGTTGAAGTCACCAAGCACGATTTTTATGTCGTGGCGGGGGCTGCGCTCATATGCCATTTCAAGGCACTCGTAGAAGCTGTCTTTCGTCTCATCGTCCTTATCTTCTGTCGGAGCGTGCGCACAAATAAGGCTTATATTGAAAAATTTTGCCTTAAAACGGATTATGGCAAGTCGCTCGTTCACAGGTGTGAATCGCAAGACATGATGCCGTAGTCTCTTGCCAACCACAAATTCGCATCCAAACTCATGCTTCTCCGCATGGCCGCTGTAGTAGATATCACAGGATGCGTGCAGTGAGCAACCCTGTCCCTTCCATCGCATATCTTGGGTTGCAGCGATATCAGCTTAGTATTTTTCCAAGATATCTATCAGTTGGATAGAGGCACCATCCCAATAAAGGGTTCGAACGTTCCAAGTGCATATCTGTAAATCATTGTCAGTTTTTCGTTTGCGGTAGTCGTCATCAGATTTGGGGATCATTTTTATCTTTATTCTTTTTCGTTTCATTGAAATTTGTTTTTTCGTGGTGGGCTTCAAACCCAACGCACAACCCTTTAAAGGTAGGGAGCCCGCCGCTCAGATTAGCCGTCAAACTAACGGTTGCCAGTTTGCCGTTTCTAGAGGACACCACGCAGAGGTTTGAGTCGACTTGAGACGAGTTCGACATAGATAATGTTGGCCTCAACAGGTTGAGGCAGTCAGACACGTTACCATGTGAAGATCGCCCCCTTGACCCTCACGCGTTGCCGTGATCAGAGGATCGTCCTCCAATTTAGCAAATTATAAAGATCAGATTGTAAATCAATGGCATCAGAGATGCATCGTACCCTTTTAAATAACTTATAGCTAATTCACAATACTGCGTTAGGTCGGTCGGCCTTTTACCGTACTTTATATCGACGTTGTAAAAACTTTACGATATGAGCTGTCAGAACGCACGACCTTCTAATTTTACTTCTTCAGTGTTGCTTTGCTAAGTCGTGCGTCTGTCAATAAAATCAACTTAGGTGATGCCAGTGCAAGCAGTCACATAAGAAATTCCACAAAAGGTCTCTTTTTCCTACATCAAGGAATTTAAAATGGAAGTAGATTTTATTTGATTTAATCAATAAAAAATTAAAAATAGTGTTAAAAAATCAGTTGCACTAAAATGTATGTCCCGATAAGCAATTTTAATAAAAAACATGCATTACAAAACAAAAATCTGAAAGATAACTTATGCTCTTTTTTAATGTTATTTGTACAGAAAATAGATGTAAATAATTTTTTGAAAGGTGTGGCAGCATATTTACCTAAATCTTGGGTTTTTAAGGAAGGTAGTGAAATAACGGATATAGATTTTGAGTGAAACTTTTTTTATTTCTTCACATTTTCATTCAATTTTTTTCATTTTTTTTGCGAACTGTTTTCCGCGAGACAGGCGTAACTTCTTCGCTGAAAAAAAATTTGTGCACGATTGCACGGTAACTATTGTACCGATTTACTTAAAACTTTCTGAGCAGCTCAAAAAATATGTTAAAGAGGGATGATTTCGATTTTTTTTAATGTTCTTAAAAATGTGTTACAGCTACTTTTGTCCTGATATTAAAGCCCTTTTTTCATTTTAACTTTGCGCAGCCGCCATTTTGTTTCTAATTAATTTTTTTGAAAAAACTCAAAATCATCCCGAAATTATGGCCCCTATTAGGTACGACAACTCAACTTAAGTTGACGTGAGTTAAAACACCTCAACTGAACTTTTTTGTCATATTACGCATAACATACATTTTCAGTTGAGCTGTGGTGTAAAATTGCTGTTTCTATTGGAGCATGATTACACCGAAATTTTGACACTTTCGTTGAAATGAATCAGCTGTTCGCATTAATTTCAATTTTTGTGTATATGTATTTTGTTCACAAGTAATAAAGCAAGGAAATAATAGTATAGAGCATGGTGTAATAATAATAAGGTGTTAGTTAATTTGACACTTCTCTCTCAAAATGATAAATTTTTTCGCCCCGCTCCTGTCAAAAACAGCTGATGGTGAATTGGAATGAAAATAAATCAGCTAACGTGCAGTTGGTCGAAGCTCAATGCCATGAACACTTCTTTTGATGACTATTATCAATTGATGTATTGAACATTCTTTCATTCGATATTTTATTGAAGCAGTCGATGTGAATGCAAGACAATTTGCATGCTGGCCAAAGCTTCATGTCGGTGGCACCTTCCAAAGCACGTTTTTGATAAAATGACAAAACCATTCAATGGCGAACTTGGCACATGGGCGAAGACAACTGCAATAACTTTTTGTCAACCCAACACGGCACAATTAATTGAATTAAATATTTATTTAAACTTTATTTGCACAATAACCTATAAAAACTAAAACACATCATCATCTAGCAACTCAAACAAATAACACAGTTTGACAAGTATCAACGGCTCCTCTCTTTCGCGCTAAATTTTTTGACAGAAAGAAAGCTATTCTTGGTGTTGTCAAAAATTCACTAACACCTTATTATTGTTACACCATGGTATAGAGTAATAGAGTGGCAAGACATTTTGCTGTAATGCCAACAGTCTGAGTTCAATCCTCGCATGTGACAAAGAATAAAATTTTCTCGCTTTGCTTTTATCTATTTTTTTTTGTTTTTTTAACACAGCGCTCCTTGGACTAACACATAAAAGAGCTTTTTTAACTATTTGTTGAAATGCTTTTTAAACGATTTTTTAGTTGCATTTAAGAAGCGCATAACAAAATGTGTATAAAAATATGAGCTCCACAACTCTGAACTCTGAAAAGCGCATTCTCAAAGTAAGCGCATAAAATGCGCTATTTCTACTAAAATAATATATACATGATATGGATAATAATATATGCATATACATAACATATGTATTTATACTTTCTTTTACTTACGTATTTTTATCCATTTTCACTCAATTAACAAAAAATAATAAACAAATAAAAAGTTTGTATGAAAAAGACGCTATACAACTAGCTCAAAGCAGATGTAAGTTTTTGACAGTTTTTACACTCGAGACATAGTTGCATTGTTAAACCTAATACCACAAAAAATACATACACATCTCTGAGATACATACTTGTCAGTCGATAGACACATATGTACCTCAAATGTGTAATAGACAATACAAATTTACAAATTACACACTCAACTTAAGTTGAGTTGTCGTACCTAATAGGGGCCTATATGTTTCAAGTCTTACCAAAATTTTGTTTTTTTTCAGATTATTCAAAGTCAAGATATTCTGCACAGAAAAATATGATTTTTCTTTCAGGGACGCAGTTACGACTCTGTCACGCGGAAATAAAGTCACAAAAAATAAAAAATTTTTTTATAAATTTAATAAAAATGTAAAAAATAAAACAAGTTTCACTCAAATGTCTCTATCCGTTATTTCACAACCCTTCCTTAAAAATCAGCTAAAATTTCGACAGAATTAGGTAAAACCTCCCTTAAGACCTTTTAAGTCCAATTCCGGGAAAATTGCACGTCGCTCTTAAGTGGTTTAGGCGCAAAATGCGAATAAAGAAGGCATTACAGGAATTGAAATGGTAAGTGTATATGTTAATTGTGCGAATTTGTATAGAAATTTTTCGACTGCGGCCATTTTTTTTATTCACAGCATATATCAAACATTAAAAGTTTGAAAAAACAAACTCGCGATTAACATAAATACTTACCATTCGAACTGTTGTAATGCCTACTTTATTCGCATTTTACTTATATTAATTTTATCTTTATATCATACTTGCGTTTTGGTGGTTTTGTAATTTCGTAAATGCTATATCTTCAATGTATTCATTTGTAATGAATAGTATTCATAATTGAATAGTATAGTAATGTATTCATTTTGATGGTTAATAGCTCATTGAAAAGGTAACAGCAATACTTTTTTATATCCATAATACTTAGTTTTGTAGAAAAATTAAAAGAAAATAAAAATTTTTCAGGCCCTTCTAAACACTTCTAAAACACTTGAGAGTGGACTTAGAAGGTCTTAATGCATATATTCCACAAATGAAAAATGTAAAATTTGGTTTTTCGTTCCTCTTCAACTATGCCAAAAATGGTTACAGTGTACACGATTTCGAAACAAATTCAATCAATCACATAGATACATTTAACAATTTAGTAATAACATAAATAATAAAAATTTAATAATTCTTACATACAATTTTCAAAGAGCTTTTTTAAAATATAGACTGCAAGTTGGAATCCAAATGCGATTTGTATATTGAAAAAAAATAGCTAATTAAATGACCAATTAAAGTTTTACTTAAAATACATTAATAAAAAGTTCTTCCAATTTTTTTCATTTGTTTACTTATTATAAATAATTACAGAAAAATAATTTAGCTATGTAAAATAATATAAAATTTATTAAAACTTGCATTTTTTTACTTTAATAACGTAAATCACATAATTTTTAACTGTAACATGAGATAAAATAAAAGATTTCATTTGATTTCATCAATGAAAATTAATTTATCAATATTATATAAAATAAAATTCATCAAAAATTGTATTCTATTACTCTAATACCATAAATCGAATAATTTATAAACTGTGTCATGGGCTAATATAACAAATCCCATGAAACTCAAAAACACCCACATATTAAGCTATCTCAAAGTAAATGCAACCCTTCCATATCACCAAATGTTAAATCTCAAAGAAAATGCAACCCTTCATAACACGAAATGTCAAACGCACGACCGAGTGGACATTTTCGCTACTCATCTCGTTACATCGTACTTTGACCGTAACATACTTTACCCCTTCGTATGATATTTACGATCAAAGTACGAGCAAAGTTTGAGGTCGAATTGTGAATTGCTGCATAAGAACACGTGAGTTTCTACTCTAGCTGTCAAAGGCCGACCGACCTAACGCAGTATTGTGAAATAGCTATTAAGGTAGTCAGCGTAAAGCAAAAATTTTGAATTGTAATGCAATGTGGCTTCTAGCAATGAACATGTGTATATTGTAACACACTAGTCATCAACCTGGCAATGCTGTCGGGTTGGTAACGCTGCATTCGAGCGAGTTACTAGTTTGAGCTGTGTTTTGAACGTGTGCTTTGAACGAGTGTTTTTGAAGGCAGCCGTTAGTGGCTCGACCAATGAGATTGCCATGTTTAGCTTGTAAGAAATGTAAGAAAGATAATCACCGATACTCGCTCGGTATCATAAAAGAGATGCTAGAAATGTAACGAGCAAACAGAAATCAGTTGAAATAAAGCATTGTTACAGCTCAGATGTGGGGTAAACCACGCTACGAGAAAATTAAAACTATTTCACAATAAATATAAATTCAAAATGCAACGTGTTTCAAAGCAACATATACTGGATGCATTGCAAAATGCTGGAATAAATCCTCCAGCAACTGCATCTCTTGCTCGGTTGAGAGAACTCTATGAGAACATAGTTGGACACCAAGAAAGCAATTGATGAAACTGACAACTTTGATGCCACTGATGCTGACGCCGCTGATGCTGATGTGTCTGCTGCACGTAAAACCACCGACGCAGCTGATGTTATTGATGCCACCGATGCCACTGACGCCAATTTGCCTGACGCACTTAAACCACGGAAGTAGTCAATTTTACTAAAGCCACTGATGCCACAAATGCTACCGAGGTCACTGAAGCCGAGTTAGACCCAAAATTTATTATTTTAAGAAAAAAACTTGAAATTACGCAGCTAGAACAGTCCATACTAGCAATCCAACGCAGTGAAGCAGAAGCAACACGGTCCGAGGCGAGCACTTCTGAAGCAACGAGGTATGATACCGCATCGGCTGGTCGTATGTCATTTCGTGATGTCGAGCACGCCATTACGAAATTTGATGGTGAAAGCCGAGCATACAGCGTGCATGACTTCTTTAGAACCTTCGAGAGAGTAATGTCCATGATTGGAGCAGATGATCTGATGATGTATACATCACTCTGTAATTCACTGTCAGGCACGGCTAAACTGCTGTTAAACAGAGATTCTCTTGGCTACATTGAGCTAAAAGCCTTGCTTATTAAGAAATTTGGTCGAACTGTTGGTCGCAGTGAGGTTTATAAAATCTTGGCCAACAACAGATGGAATAAGAAAGACAACATCAGACGTTACGTCCTAGAAATGGAAAATATCGCTGCCCGCTGTAGCTTCATTGAAGAATTCGAGCTCATCGGATTCATTATCGACGGGATGGCCGACCAATCGCCTGAAGCACATTTGCTCCTAAGCGCACGTACTATGGAGCAATTCAAAGAGTCTCTGCATTTGTACGAGCAACGCAAAGCAAATCGCTTAATTGCAACCCAAGAAACAACCGCCGCAAAACTGAGGCCCATGATGTTAAAAACGAAGCCGACTGAAGCAGTTTCAGCAGATGGTTCTGCAATACGATGTTTCAATTGTACGCGAATGGGCCATTATCAAAGCAAGTGTCCATACGAAAAGAGGTCACAGAATAGCTGTTTTCGCTGTTGGGAAACAGGTTACGACCATCGAAGCTGCACTAACCCGAAGAAGGTTATGAAGTTAGCCAAAGCAACCGTCGCGACTGTTCATGTTTCTGAGGACCACAACAGCGATGATGATGAAGATGACAATTTCCGCGGAATCATGGGAGCCATTAATTATGTAAGTGTGACCTATTTTTGTGATTGGGGTAGGCATAGAAAACTAATAAATTGCTTATCTCTTTTTGATACCGGTAATCCAACTAACTTTATAAAACGATCTTCTGTCGCATTTCCTGTGAACGATACATTGACGAAGTCTATTTACCAAGGTCTAGGCAAATCGACTCTTATGACGCATGGGAAAATCGATGCTCAAATTAAATTTCGCAGTAAAACTGAATTACTTACCCTTCATATAGTTCCAGACGAAACTATGAACATTCCGCTGATACTTGGCAGGGACTTCCTCAATAAATTCAACATTCACTTATGTCAAATTAAAACTAAATTAAATAAATTATTTTCAATAAAGTTGAGAAAAATTGTCAATGATAAGCAATCTTATTTTTGTACGCCTAATCCGTATATCACTAGTAGTGAAGAAAAAGAAGATGGTCATTCAATTTCTATCGAAAACAGTGCAGATTTTAAAACCGATCAAATAACCGAAGAACGAATCGAAGTAGTGTCAGAAGAGGTTTGCGACGCCAAAGATTTTCAAAGTTTAGGGAAATTAATAAGTGGGAAACCCTGTGCCAAAGTAGATGCAAATTTAGTCAATCTGAATCCAAAACTTGGGAAATCCGATTTCCGGGCGTTAGGGAAAGTAATTCAAGAGAATTACTTGAATCCGGAAAAAATAGAATTGAAGCCTTGTCTTTACGAAATGCATATCAGACTAAGTAGTGATGTACCTTTTCACTCTTTACCCCGCCGGTTGTCTTTTCATGAAAAGAATGAATTACAGAAAATAACCAATGAACTCTTAGAAAACAATATTCTTAGGCCAAGTGAGTCTCCTTACGCATCCGCTGTGGTATTAGTAAAAAAGAAAAGTGGGGAAATTCGAAAATGTGTTGATTATCGCCCGCTTAATAAGTTGACAATTAGGGACAATTACCCATTGCCTTTAATAGAGGATTGTTTAGAATATTTAGGAGGGAAAAGATACTTTACCACTCTTGACCTGAGAAATGGATTCTTCCATGTGAAGATGGCCCCTGAGTCGATTAAATACACCGCATTCGTCACACCATATGGCCAATTCGAATACTTGCGTATACCCTTTGGCTTGAAAAATGCGCCTGCTGTTTTTCAACGTTTTACACACAGCATTTTTAGAGATTTTGTCGATGCTCGTGAAATAATCATCTATATGGACGATATTGTTGTAGCAACTATAGATTTTAAGACACATTTAGAGTTGCTGACAAAAGTGCTAAAAAGGATGAAGGAAAAGGGTTTGGAACTTAAATTAAGCAAGTGCAAGTTTTGTTATGAAGAATTAGACTATTTGGGTTATCGTGTTAGTTCAGAAGGAATAAGTCCCAGTAATAGCCACATAGATGCAATCAGAGCATATCCGCTGCCGAAGTCTAAAAAAGAAATTAAAACTTGTTTAGGTCTATTCTCATATTTTAGAAAGTTTATTCCAAACTATGCAAGAATTGCAAAACCGATGCAACAATTAACACGTGAAAGTGTTAAATTTGCACTATCCGATGAATGCGTGACAGCATTCAATAAATTAAAAAGCTTATTGAGCTCAGCTCCAGTTCTTTCCATTTATGATCTAAATAACCAAACTGAGTTGCACTGTGATGCAATCTCTGCTGGTTTTGGTTCAGTTCTTTTAAAAAACAAGCGGACGGAAAATTGCATCCAATTATGTATTATTCTAGAGCAACAACCGCTGCTGAAATGCGATATCATAGTTTCGAGCTAGAAACATTATCAATTATTTACGCATTGCGTCGTTTTAGAGTGTACCTCGAGGGCATTCCATTCAAAATAGTAACAGATTGTAATTCACTTACACTGACTTTGGCCAAGAAGCAACTAAATCCAAGGATAGCTAGGTGGGCATTAGAGTTAGAAAACTATGAGTATAGTATTCAGCATCGCAGTGGTGTTAGTATGGGTCATGTCGATGCCCTGAGCCGTTGTTTAACCGCTGGTACTGCTGACGCAACTGAAGCCCTTATCGCCACAATAACAAAAAATCCTAGGTCCAAACAAAACTGTTGTCAAATAATTTGTGCAGTCGACACCGAAGAAATAGATTTCCAAATTCAAGTTACTCAAAATCGAGATAAAAACATAGTTGCTTTACGAGATAAACTAGGAGGAGAGGCAGTTTCAGACTATGAGCTGATAGATGGATTGGTTTTTAGAAAAAATAAAAACGGTATTTTGCAATTATTTGTCCCAACAGAAATGGAGATCAATGTAATTAGATTAGTTCACGAGAAGATTGGCCATTTAGGTATAGAAAAAACGTGTGATCAGCTGTAGAAAAATTATTGGTTTCCGAAGATGAAAAGAAAGGTAGAGGCATTCATTGAGAATTGCATTCGTTGTATAATGTTCTCTACTCCTGCCCGAGTGAATGAACGAAATTTGCATGGTATCAAAAAGAAACCAATTCCCTTCGACACTATACACTTAGATCACTTTGGACCTTTGCCTTCAATAAACTCCAAGCGAAAACACATACTTGTTGTAATTGATTCTTTTACAAAATATGTGCGTCTTTACCCTGTTAATTCTACAAGTACAAGGGAAGTAATTGCGTGCCTAGATAAGTATTTTAGTTATTATGACCGACCGAGGCGCATTATTACGGATCGTGGTACTTGTTTTACTTCTCTCGAATTTAGTGAATTCGTTTTAAAACGTAACATAGTTCATGTAAAAGTAGCCACTGCTTCTCCACAAGCAAACGGACAAGTTGAACGAGTAAATAGGGTCATTAAAGCGATGCTTGCAAAACTCAGTGAGCCAGTCAATCATGCGAATTGGTCGAATATGTTAGGTCGGGTCGAGTATAGTCTAAGCAATACGGTACATTCAACAACTAAGCAAACACCCAGTAAGCTACTATTCGGAATTGAGCAAAGAGGGGAGGAAATTGATGAGTTAACAGAATATCTGAGGGAAAAATGTGAGTTGCAACCAGAATGCAATTTGGAAGGCATTAGGTCAGCTGCGGCAGATGCCATAGAAAAATCACAAGAACTGAATCTGAAGTATTTCCTTGCGCGAAGTAAGCCTGCGAAGACATACTCCGAGGGCGATTTCGTTGTAATGCGTAATGTGGATACAGTGGTCGGTACCAACAAAAAGTTGATACCAAAATATCGTGGCCCGTATATAATTCATAAAGTTTTACCAAATGATCGGTACGTGATAAGAGACATAGAGAATTGTCAGCTCACACAGTTGCCCTACGATGGTGTGGTGGAGGCATCACGCCTTAGAAAGTGGGTATCTGCTGAGTCCAATGAGATTGAATGATTTGACACTTGTTTTTATTATGGTCACACTTAATAGAATAAATTAATTACTATTATATTATTAATTTCATATTTAAGTAATACTTTAGTTTCCAATCGAGGTCGATTGTAAGGTCAGATTGGCCGAAGTTGTAATGCAATGTAGCTTCTAGCAATGAACATGTGTATATTGTAACACACTAGTCATCAACCTGGCAATGCTGTCGGGTTGGTAACGCTGCATTCGAGCGAGTTACTAGTTTGAGCTGTGTTTTGAACGTGTGCTTTGAACGAGTGTTTTTGAAGGCAGCCGTTAGTGGCTCGACCAATGAGATTGCCATGTTTAGCTTGTAAGAAATGTAAGAAAGATAATCACCGATACTCGCTCGGTATCATAAAAGAGATGCTAGAAATGTAACGAGCAAACAGAAATCAGTTGAAATAAAGCATTGTTACAGAATTGTAGAATATTTTATTAACATCATTTATAAATAATATAAATAAAAGCGGGCCCAAGATGCGGTACACCATAAGATGCGGTAAAATTATAGGAATTTATATTATTAATTGACACATAACAAGATCTTCCACTGAGGTAAAAATTAATCCAATCTAAAAAAGTTGAGTGAAATCCCATTTTAAAAAGCTTAGCAATATATTGTGACAAACCTTGCCGAACGCTTTAGAAAAGTCAGTGTTAATGGAATCCACTTGACAACCAAGCTCAAACGAAGATATAGAATATTCAGAAAACGTAGTTAAATTGGTGACTGTAGAGCGATACTGTAGAGCGGATATTGAAAATATGTACATAAAATACGTCGAAACGACGTAGGTTATCTATCTAGGGTTAACGATAATAAAGTGAAGGATTTTTATATGAAAGAAAATATTCCTAATAGTCTTACTGTCGTAAATAAACATTATGATTCAAGCGCAGTCCAAGATGACGAAATTTAATGTTTCTTGAATAGTATTGCAATTACTGAAAATGCAATAAGTGAAATGCCAAGAACGAGTGCTTCAAACACAATTTCATGTCAACACAATGGCTTTGTGTTGTTTCAATCATTGAAAAAATTTTATTCTAACGAATGCGAAAAACTTCTTAAAGATGACATATTCAGGGGCCTTACTCTGTAATGCGATTTGAAAGTAAATTTGCTCGCATTCGAAAAAATTGTACTCTATAAAGTGCCTTTCGCAATCGACTTTGTCACTGTCGCATTTTTTTTTACCTTTACGCATCCCTTTTTTGCATTCGCATTTTTCATACTTGGCAACGTGAATGCGAATGTCAAAGTCATCCAATTTTCGCAAAATTTATTCGACAGCTACTGGGCAGGCGCACAAGTGGAAAGATATAAAATGTGAGTTTTTATTTAAATTAATCTCTTTGTTATGCTTTATAACAATTACATTTAACTTCCATTAATGTTAATCCGTTAACAAAAAAATTAACACTAACACCAAGCAGTTCGAAATTTTAATCGAGTTCTTCCAAGAGCATCCCGGCTTGGCCAAGGGACAGCTGAAGACAGGGAATGCCAAGTCTTGTACCAACAATTTGTGGAAGAGGTTGGTTAGTGATCTTAATGCTGCTGGACCGCCCTTGCGAGATGTTGCTAGATGGAAAAAAGTAAGAATGAAATAATTTTTTAACACAGCGTGTTATAAAACATTTGTCTAAGATAGGTT
Organism: Pherbina coryleti; assembly: GCA_943735915.1. Classification (NCBI taxonomy): domain Eukaryota; kingdom Metazoa; phylum Arthropoda; class Insecta; order Diptera; family Sciomyzidae; genus Pherbina; species Pherbina coryleti. Next base: position 96,939,162 of record OX030951.1, on the reverse strand, counting down.
TGGGCGGATTATAAAAACCACCTTAAAGCTAAGATGCGGCGCAACAAGTCATCAATTTCTGACAGTGGTGGTAGCCCTACAAGGTACTGCCCAATAAGTCCATTGGAGGATCAAGTGATACAATTACTCTCCATGGACGAAGCCGTCAGTAACATAAGTGATGCAATGGAGTTTGGCATAGGGCAAGGTTCCAGCACACAGCCTTCAGCAACAAACCATATCCCAGAACCTGTTGAAGACGCAGTGGGCCGAGTTAACGCGATGCTTCCCCTGAAAACAGTACTCCACATTAGGGCGTATCGAAAAATTTAGATCGTATTCTAAGAGGTCTCAAAAGTTGCATGGGGTTGTCAAGATCACCCAAAAAAAATTTTAAGGAAAAAAAAGAATGGGTACCTGTCCTGATATTTTATTTGGTTTTCCACTTGCTTATGAAGCAAATTCTCTTTGTCCCTAGTAGTTGACCTAAAACAGGCACTCTTGTAAAGATGTGGAGTAGGGCGTATCGAATTACAATTTTTTTCGAATTTAACATTCTAAGAGGTCTCAAAAGTTGCATGAGTTTCTCAAGATCACCCAAGAAAAATAAAGGATGTCTTCCTGCACCGCAAGGACAAAGTTGTTTTTTGAGGAAAACAGTAAAAAATAACGACCTTAAAATGCTTTGACTTTTATAAAAAAACTACGCATGTCTTAAAGCAAAAGTAGGTACAGGCTTAAACTAACAATATATTGGTAAACACGATGCCACTCACGATTCTTATTCACAGTGTCCTGTGTGAAGGATATTCGAAGCACAATTTGTAATCGAGATAGCACAGAACTTTTGATTGTTTGATACTTTTTACGTATTCCTTAAAGTTGCCGAATTAATAATAAGCATAATTTTTGCATATGCCTTTTCCTATTTTTGAGAAATGTATACTTGAATGCAATTTTTTAACTTTTTCAAAAAAATGAATATAAGATTTTATATCTCGGGTACCAGAAATGGTACCGAAGAAACTTTGCTCAATTTGGATTCTTCAAATATTTCTTAACAACACCCTGTCTAAAAGTATTATTTTAAAATACCAGCTTAGGGCCACGATTTTATTTTCTATTTTGATATTATTTGATGAAATTGTTAAATTTCATGTTTGAAAGTATTTTTTTTTTTTAAGTATCAAAATAGAAAATAAAATCGTGGCCTTAAGCTGGTATTTTAAATTAAAATTTTTAGACAGGGTGTTGGTCAGGAATATTTGAAGAATTAAAATTGAGCAAAGTTTCATCGGTACCATTTCTGGTACCCGAGATATAAAATCTTATATTCATTTTTTTGAAAAAGTTAAAAAATTGCATTCAAGTATACATTTCTCAAAAATAGGAAAAGGCATATGCGAAAATTATGCTTATTATTAATTCGGCAACTTTAAGGAATACGTAAAAAGTATCAAACAATCAAAAGTTCTGTGCTATCTCGATTACAAATTGTGCTTCGAATATCCTTCACACAGGACACTGTGAATAAGAATCGTGAGTGGCATCGTGTTTACCAATATATTGTTAGTTTAAGCCTATACCTACTTTTGCTTTAAGACATGCGTAGTTTTTTTATAAAAGTCAAAGCATTTTAAGGTCGTTATTTTTTACTGTTTTCCTCAAAAAACAACTTTGTCCTTGCGGTGCAGGAAGACATCCTTTATTTTTCTTGGCTGATCTTGAGAAACTCATGCAACTTTTGAGACCTCTTAGAATGTTAAATTCGAAAAAAAATTGTAATTCGATACGCCCTACTCCACATCTTTACAAGAGTGCCTGTTTTAGGTCAACTACTAGGGACAAAGAGAATTTGCTTCATAAGCAAGTGGAAAACCAAATAAAATATCAGGACAATTCGGTTAAGGTGAAACAAAGCATTAAGATTACTTTTATGATATCCTGTATCTAAGTTTTTTGTATTCCTTTTCGCCAAAAAAAGGACGCTAATATGTTAATTAGCGTTTCTCGCAAAGGGGCGAAAAAGGCGTGGTCAAAAACTAATTATGCAATAACCTAAGTTAATTATACAATAACCTATTCAAGTAATATGTGTGCCGAATTTGAGTTAAATTCATCCAGCGGTTAAGATTTGTATTCTGCTCAAACTTAGAGAAAATGAATTTCATTAATTAAGATTTCACTATTTTTCACACCGCTTACTTATTGCTTGAAGCTATTGAAATTTTTAAATGTCAATATATTTGAAACTATTCCATTCCCTTATTATATGCTAGAATTTTATAAATTTTGAAGTTTTATTTATTCCAATATATAATGTCATCTTAAAACCAATTTTAATAAGAAATTCTCTCTTTAAAGGTGGTTAAAGAAATTCGCGATAACTTACGGAGTCTAACTAAGTCCTAAAAAAAAAAGCTAGAACTGGAAGAAAAAAAATTTTACTGCAAAAGGAAAAATTTGTATACAAAAGGAAGAACGATGCTGAAAAGCGAAAACTAATTTTAATGAAATTGGAAATTAAAAAGCAAATGCTTGAAGTTAAAGCCCGCCGGAAGTGATTTTTTTGAAAAGTGTTTAAGAAATTGTATTTTTTTTATGATCTCATTTTCACTTTATTTAATTTTAAGTTTAGTTTGATCTCATTTAATCCTGAATTGGTTTTCCAATTTTTTGTTCCTTATATACAGGGTGTCCCGCAATAGAGTGCAACTATTTACGGAGGTGAAAGGTAATGTCGAGTTGACCAAAAAACCGTACCGAAGGGGGTTCTATTTTCGCACACTAAGGAGCTACATGGTTAATTAGCTTAGGTTAATTCCGGCAGAAAAACTAATCAACAGAAAACTAATTTTGAGAACTTATTGAAATACTAATTAACCCTGTAGCTCCTTAATGTGCGAAAATAGAACCCCCTTCGGTACGATTTTTTGCTCAACTCGACATTACCTCGTAAATAGTTGCACTCTATTGCGGGACACCCTGTATAATGTAAGTATTAATATTTTTTTAGAAATATTCTAATTTTGAATTGTTATTTATGATATTGTTTTATTATTTTATTTTTAAAAAAAGTGAAGTGTTCTTGTAAGAAAATATTTTTGTGTTTTCGTTTTATTTAATTTTATTGCATATTAACAAATAATGAAAAATAAAATATATATAAAAATCTATCGAGCTATTCTGTTTGTTATTTCATGTTTTATTTGTCTACCAATATTTGTTAATGCAACGTTTTCATTAACAAGACTATTAAATGCATGTGCCTCCTCTTCTTCTTCACTTAGTAAGATGGAAGGTGCTTGGACGTTGTGCAAGAGGCAAATATTTTGCAGAGCCCAACAAACATTTGAAATTTGCACAACTTTTTGTGGAGAGTAATGGAGTTCTCTCGCAGCTAATAGGCAACGAAATCGTCCTTTTAACACTCTGAAAACACGTTCAATGGTTGACCTTGCCTTTGAAAACTTTTCATTGAACAATGATTCAGCCAAATTTTCCATAACATTCCGGTGTGGTGTTAAAATCCAGGGTTCTAAGGGATATCCAGAATCACCTGAAATACAAGAAAAGAAAAATTTGATTTACCAGATAAACGAGTTCTTTGATTAGAATATAAATTGAAATAGATTTGAAAATAACTGCTATTTTGGGTCCCTGCTTAGAATTTTATAAAAAATACTTGCCTAGAATCTACGTTCCCCTGTCGCAATTTTCGTACTTTATTTTTAAATGTTTCCTTTCGCTTGAGAGATTCCAAACATCGGCCATTAACAGACCTGATGACCATTTTGTGATCGCAAATCTATAGATATAAATTTAAAATTAGTTTCTTAATAAGAAACATGAATAAAGAAACTTACAACCATAGCATTTATACTGTGCTTTAATTTTCTATTAAAGTATAAATGCTCATTTCTGGCCGGCCTTATCATTTGGATGTGGGTGCCATCTACTACCCCAATTATCCCTGGAATGCCAGACTTCGTATAAAAATACCTTTTTGCTTCCCTTTCTTCCAACGCAGACATTTCAAAACTGATATGCTTCGCACAAAGTTGCTTTTCAATTGCGGTGCAAACTTCAAAGAGACAACTTGACATTGTCTGTTGCGCTAAGCCAATGTAGCGCTCCTGCCCAATTTGGTGTTGGTATCCACATTGCGCCACGAATTTTAAGGTGGCAGCGAGTTTTGCCTTGTTTAAAAATTATTTCAAAATTGTAATCAGATAAATCTAGTCTGATTCTTGTCATTTTTGATGATGGATTTTTGTGACTAAACAGTGAAATTAGTGGTCTATGGTCTGTGACTACAATAAATTTTTGTCCATATAGGTAAGGTTTAAAAAAGTTGATTCCTCAATGGATGGCTAGGAGTTCTTTCTCTATTATTTCTCTATTTTTTCTATTATTATTTGTTTATTAATATCGTGTTTTTGTAAGGTTTTGCTTGCATATTATATAGGAAGGTCTTGTCCTATTTCCCCTTGTGATAATATTGCTCTCAACGCAAAATTTGAAGCGTCTGTCGTGAAGATAAAAGGTTTTGAAAAGTCAGGATATTGTAGGATGGGTGGTTCTATTCATTTTTGTTTTAGAGTTTCGAATGCTGTTTGACATTGTTCTGTCCAGTCGAAAGTTTGATTCTTCTTCAGTAAATTATTTAGACATTGTGCTATAGTTGCAAAATCTTTTATAAATCGTCTATAATAATTGCAAAACACGACGAACCTACGCACTTCGTCTGCATTTGTGGGAATAGGGTAATTTTTAACAGTATCATATTTTGCTGGATCAGTTTTAATGCCATTTTGTGTTATTAAATGTCCTAAGAAAACGACTTCTGGTCTTAAAAATTTGCATTTGCATGCATTTAATTTGGGGTTGTATTTTGATAATCTATCGAAAACTTTTACTAAATTACTATTGTGGTGTTGGAAGCTACATCCGAAAACTATTACATCGTCTACGTATAGAAATGCTTCTGAGCTTAAACCTGTTAGTGCTAAAGTCAGCATTCTTTGAAAACTATTTGAGGATATTTTCAATCCAAATGGCAGTCTCTTGAATTGATAGTGACCATCGTTGGTCGAGAAGGCTGTCAATGGTCTTCTGGTAGTCGAGTAGGTAGCGTGGTCTGGTCTGGTAGTCGAGTAGGTAGCGTGCTCGACTGCTGCCCCAGGGGTCCCGGGTTCGATTCCCGGCCAGGCCATGGTCCTACGCTTTAAAACCTTTCGCATTAGCAATTTTCTATCCTCTTTTCTAATCAACTGAAATTGAAAATTCATCAATATGTACGACTTAAAGTTGTAGTTGATGGTAGAGAAGTTTGTGGATGAGATTGCCTTATAACTTGAATTGACTGAGGTAAAGGCATAACACTTGCCTCTGATTCAAATTCACATGTTTCTTTGGCTTTCAACCACGCTTAGAACATCCTACACGTGTTTCACCTGATTGATCTTTCCCTCCCACTAATCTATCACCCCATTTCGAACCAAGGCAGACTTGACTGAATAGGTATTCCACCTGAAATCCTTGGTTCAAATCTAAAAAAAAAAAAACTATTTTATTGTTTAATTTTCTGAAATCGACTACTAAACGCCATTTTTTAGTGTCGTCACTACACTTCTTTGGTACAAGAAGTAAAGGAGAATTGCATGGGCTTACTGACGGTTCGATAATATCATTGTCTAGTAGTTTCTTTACTTGTTCATGAATTTCTGTGTCGTGTGCAGGTGGAAGTCTGTAATTCTTTATATATGTTGGTGTGGTTGTAGAGATTTTTTGTGTATAAAAATTATTTACTGTTAACTGCTTACCTTCTAAGTGAAATATGTTTTGAAATTTTCTAAAAATGTTTGTGAGTGGGTAATTTGGTTCTATCTGTAATTCTTTCATTACTTTATTAAATCTAACTTCATCTTGTCGTGTATTCTGTTTGTAGTATGAGTAGTTTGATAGTGTGTAGTGTACTCATAAAGGCACTATTACTTCCCAACACTTTTTTCATAAAAAACCTTGCACTTGAAAATCAAAATTTCCGATAAGCATTTTTCATGCTTACCTTAATTCTTTTCATCCCCTTCGGTTTGCGCCGCTAGTCGTACTTAGCATAACCTAATGCTTGGCATAAGCGTATACAACAACAACAATAAAATTATGAGTGCATTGCCCAGAAAAAATATTATGTTACAATAGTGCTAACGACACATTTTAATTCGAGGCCAAAATAAATGCACTTGTTGTTGTTGGTGTTTTGGATTAAAAATTAAAATATGTTAATATATAAAATATGTATATATGTCAATAAGTATGTTATCGACCAAAAATGAAATTCATTGGCGATCGATGTTAAAGACAAAAATTAATAGAGGAGTTTAGAAAATACTGGCAGAAAATTTTTAAGAATAATAATGGTAAAAATTGTATATAAACTTGGATAATTCAAAAATAAAGACACATTTTAACAAATAGCCTATGTGGCTTTAAACTAAAAAAAGATCTCACTCTTTTAATTAGCCTTTGCGGCTTCACACAAAAAAAAGCCTTGCGGCTGAATCAAAAGGCGTGTGCGCCTCTAATACACAAGACCCCCACATAATACATTACACACAAACAGTTCAAGATACAGTACTTGGCGACCCTACACTTATTTCACTACATGGCGATCCTGCACCTGTCGATCCTGCGAACATCTGATGATTAAAAACTTCTCCAATCCTGAGAAATGAAATCTTTTGATTTGTTTTTCCCTGAAATTCAATTGAATATTGACCCATATGGAATATATTAAGAAACAGCCGACGCCGAAATCCATGGAAGTATATTCTTCCAATTTTAAAGACGATGATTAAAATATTGAATCTGCACCAAACAACGCCGAGAATGAAAAAACCAAGGAAAAAAAGATACCAGATGCAGCTTTTGGTTCAAGGGACGCATGAGCTACACAAATTGCAGTTAAATCAAATGCGCAAAAAAGAATAAAACGTCTTAGATTATCATTGCTGGAGACAAACCATCCAACACAAATAAATATGTATATGAGTTTTGATATTAAATCGCATTATACAAAATGTATAAAAACAATAATAAAAATACAATAATAATACCAATAACTATAATTTAAAGTCATATTAAAATATTATTACTACACACGAATAGTTAATAATGCGAACAATAAAAACAAAATAAGATATTGTTCTTTATCAATTTTAATTGCAAAAATGAAGATACACAAAATAAAACAATATTAACAACAAATTGACGCCATTTCAGTTTGTAAACGTTCAATATAAGTTTAAAAATTAAGAGCAATATAATTTTTTTTTTTTTTTAGACTAAACCAACGCTCAGGGGATGCCCCCTATGAATGCGAAAGCATTGTGTTGATTCGGAAGAAGGGTGATAGTTAGTTGGAGGGTGGAAAGATAGAGTAGTGTCGGTGAAGATTTGTTTTAAATTTACTAAGCTCGAAACTGCCGGGGAACACGCTCGCAGGGAGATTGTTCCACAATTTTGCTGTACGACTAAAGAACGAATTATCCCGGTAATGCGAGGTTCTATTGGGCATCAAGGCAATGGTAAAGGGATGGGCTTGGTGAGCTGCCCGAGTGGACCGGGAAAACACACGAGTTGATGGCGTCAAGTCATGTATCTCCCTTGAACACTTCCCATGGTAGTACCTGTACATAAGGCTTAGGCAACCAACATTGCGTCGATGCCCAAGAGAGTTGAGAGAAGGCGAAATGTTTTCATCCCCTATCAGATATATCGCACGTCGTTGAATTCGGTCCAGAAGCTCCAAATAAGATCTTGAAGCCCCTGCCCAAATGTGCGAATTGTACTCCATTTTCGGCCTTATATATGAGGTATAGATCACGCATAGATCAGTTGGAGTGAAGTATTTCTTACACCGTTTTAAAAAACCTAGGCACTTGGCCGCTTCTTTCGACACATCGAAAATATGATCATTCCAACGAAGGTCAGATTTGGTCGATATGCCCAGAACGTCAAGAGCATCTGACTCAGCAAGATCTACACCATTCATATTGAGGGGAGCTAAGGGACAATTCATTCGTTTGTGGGTTAACAGGCAACACTGGGTTTTGCTAGCATTAAACTCAACTCTATTAGCTAGCCCCCACTCAGAGATTTTTTTCTAAGTCATTAAGCAGTGTATCGTTCATATTTTGCCTCTTTCTCTCAATCTCCAAAGAGCTCGGGCGTTTTTTGAAGGAATATGAATGACAAATGCTGCTGTCGTCCGCAAACGAATGAATTGGGTTATGAGTCAACGACAGAAGGTCGTCGATAAAAACAGAAACAAAGTTGGTGATAGGACTGAACCCTGAGGTACTCCAGCACCGATAGCGTGTTCACTAGACGAAATGCCGTCAACTACTACACGAATCGACCTGTCTTTTAGAAAACACGTGATCCATCGAGCAAAGTTACCACCAACACCATATGCAATTAGTTTTGACACGAGAGCTTTATGCCACACTCGGTCAAACGCCTTAGAAATATCCAGAGCAACAACCCTGCTTTCACCAAAGGAGTGAACACATTGGTTCCACTTCTCCGTAAGGAACGAGATGAGGTCACCAGTAGACCGAGCCCTACGGAAGCCATATTGACGGTCACTAAGCAATTCGTTGCGCTCCAGATAATTCATTAGGTGGAAGTTTATTACACTCTCCATGACTTTGGAGAGCGTAGAGCATATCGCAATGGGTCGGTAGTTCTCAGGGTTCGTGGCATCGCCCTTCTTAGGCACCGGCTGAACGTTCGCGACCTTCCAACAAGATAGAAATACTCCTGTCCTGTAGGAGATGTTGAAAAGGTTACGCAAAGGTGGCTGATTGCTAGCCGGGATTGTGGAATTTTGTGCAAACAATCCAGCCAAAAGGTTCGCTTTATCAGCCGAGTCAGTGAAGATTTGGTCATACTTTAAAAGAGCAGGAATCGACGAAGACGTCTGATTCTTAACTCTCTTAACGAATGACCAAAAGTTTTTGCTCCCCTTGGGGCAGAGAAGAACCTGTTCTCTGATGTGAGTTTCGTGAAGAAACTTTTCGCGTTTTAAAACTGCATTACAGCGATTCCTAGCCTCGATGCGAAGTCTTCTAGTTTCAGCATTCTTGTTGGAACGCCAAATCTGAAAGGCTTCCTCTTTGGACCTGACTGCAATCCTGCATGTCTCATTAAACCAGGATTGGTCTTTAGGCTTAATGCTTCTCATTTTATTGGGGATGAAAGACCGCATGCCCAATAAAATAATTTCTTGTACCATAAGTGCATAATTTCCAATTGAAATTGCGGTAAAAATTATTTAACGCAATCCAATTTGCTTTTCCATAAAACCAAGCGATCCTCTTCGGGGCTTTAGGCGTAGGAGTGCTTAGGCTAAAATATGGAAAAGCAGCGGATATGGTGCAGTGGTCCGAATTACCAAGAGGTGCATGGACAGTCACATCATATTTTTCATGATGCGAAGTCAGAAAAAGGTCTAAGATTTTATGGCTTTGCAGACCAACTCTAATGATGAAAGTTGGTTCCTTCACTAATTGAATCAGTTGGTTCGATTCAGCAAAGAGCTCAACATATTGACCCTCAGGTGTTGTTTGCCCTGAATGGCATAACCAAACCGGGTTGTGGACATTGAAATCGCCGGCAACAACGATCTCGCTGTCAGGGAACAACCCCAAAATGTGCGTAATAGAATCAGAGAGAGAGTCCAATTTGTTAAAAGTGGGCTCCCTCCCTAGATTCGGACTTCTATATATGTAGCAGAAGTGCATCAAATGAGAGCGAACTCTGAATTTTACCCACAAGGAGCAGAACTCAGGATCGGAGTTGCTCAGGTTCCGCTCGCACTGATACGCTACATCTGTTCTGACGTAAAGAGCGATACCCCTATGCAGGGAAAACAATGGCAGCAAGTGATACCCAGGTATATGAAAATCCAGTGGATCTGCATCCTCGCTCACCTGGGTCTCACTCAGTGCCATTATTTGAGGCCTATTAAGAGTACAATATGCATAAACCGAGAAAAAATTCGTCCTCAGTCCACGCACATTGCAAAAATCTATGCGAAAATGACCCGACATTTTCTCGCAGTGTAAATTTCGAAACAAAGGAAAAAGGTGTATGGGTAATTAGTTGCTACTGTAAAGAGAGTAGCACCGTGAGCATAAGTGAAATGTGCAGAGGCAAGTGTTATGGCTGAATTACAATACTGCGTTAGGTCGGTCGGCCTTTGACAGCTCGACTAGAAACAATGGGTTCTTATGAAGCAACACAAAATATGACCTCATGCATTGCGTCGACCTCATCCCGTAAATATGAATTTGAGGGGGTGACGTACGATCAACGCTATGAGTAGCGACATGCTCAAGCTAGGTCGTGCTTTTGACATTCCATATTAACGCTGGGTTGCATTTTCGTTGAGCAATGCTAAAATGTGGGTATTCTTGGATTCCGATGGAAAACTCAGATTTTCATAGGATTATCGTGGGAATTTATATTTTGATGCGAGTTTTTTTTAAATTGATCAAATTTTTTAAATTAACATGCTGCTTAAGTAGTATAAAAATGATTTTGATGAATTTAGCATGATATTAATATTATTCAATTGTATTTCATATTAAAATTTATGCATTTTTTAGTATATTATAAATAATATTATAAGGGTATTCATGCAAAATGGCAAACTTATATATTGTCAATTAGATATTTTAATGAGGTTGGTTGACGACGAATACCCTTAATATCATTGTTTGAATAATACAACACACAAAGGAATGTTGTGGTTAGGTAGATTGGCAAATGTCGTTCACTTTGTTTTTGTAAAGTTGTACCCAAGTACTCACTAATTACAAGTGATTCAGCGAGCATTGTTTTTGAGCATTTTTGAAGTATTTTTAATTATTTTTCACAATATTTGTCCTCAAATGAGAGCAAATAATTTTAAAAATGCTTTATGAGGGGTTTATTGGATTTATTGGATGTTCAGCCATTTTTAAAAATCCTCTCATTTATAAACAAACATTTTCAATAATTTTTTTTTTACATTTTCTGTTTTTTTTTTTATATATTATGAAACAATTTGATGTATTTTTGACATAATTTGTGCTCAGATGAAAACAAAATAAAATTTAAAAATGCTTTATCGAGGGTTTATTGAAGGTTTCCTCCATTTTTAAAATTATCTCATTTATAAAGCATTTAAAAAAGATTTTTAACGCTATTGAACGCTATTATGACACTATCTTTTAATTTTTCATTGATTACAATTATAATTGCATGATTTCGGAAAAAGGGACGTTTTGTGGGATTTTTAGCATAGCTGCTTTTATTGGCATCACCAAAATGACAGACGCACGATCTGTCAACGCAACATTTAGTTTTGCAAAGTTTGAGGTCGTCCGTTTTGACAGCTTATATCGTAAAGTTTTTACAACGGAGACCAAAGTACGGTCAAAGGCCGACCGACCTAACGCAGTATTGTAATTCAGCTATTATGCCTTTGCCCCAGCACAATTCTACTCACAGTGAAACCCACTCACAGTCGCAACTAATCGGAGAGGATGGAGGAATAGACGGACACGATAAAACAACAATTACTTACGTAGCGAGGAGCATAGAAAAGCCCCTCGCGTGGCTAGCTATAAAAAAAATCGAAGCACTCAGCGGTGTTGTTGTTGCTGCTGCTGTAGGCTGCCGTCAAAACCGGTTACTGTTGTTGTTGTTGTTGTTTCGTTGTGCAGCCGATGCTGCATATTTGTTGTTTTAGTTTGTTCAGTTGATTTTTGTTTGAACTTATGTTGAACTTATTTTTTATTTTTTTTTTTAGTTTAAAAACAAAAATGCAAAATAATGATAATAATAAGAAGTAAATAAAAAAAAATTATATTAGGTTGGAATTAACACTTAAAAAAAAACTGAACCGTTGGAATACATTTTGTTTTTAAATATTCATTTACATAAATTTCCTAAAACTTTACCTATACGGAAAAAAATACATTGTAGTAACTGAGCATTGACCTCTAGTATAACATTTTCTCACAAAAACCCATCATCAAAAATGACGAGAATAAGATTGGATCTTTCAGATTATGACTTTGAAATAAAATTCAAGCAAGGAAAGATCAACACCAACGCCGACGCGCTTTCAAGAATACAAATAAATTCGGAAATTTTAATAAATATGATACCCTCAGAAGAGGACAAAACAAAAAGTTAAGCATTGGTTATAACAAGGGGGATTAAAAAGAAGCTAGCAAATGAAAATGAACAAGATACCTGCACATCTCAGAACGAGTCTGAACAAGTTTTCATATGGGATTGCACATCTATTACTAACGTCAGAAATATAAAACGATTAAAGTTCATTAAAAGCGAAAAAAATTATACACTTGTTGAAATTATAGATGATATCGTACAAGTACGATGTGGTGACAATCCAACGAATCTAGATCCGACTTTGGAGAAACTATCATCTCTTATGAATAAAAAGAATATAAAACTAGCTAGAACTAGCGCTAGAAGTAAATGATGCTATATTTTAAATAATTGATAAAAATGAACTAAAAGAAAATTTAAAAAGCTGCAGCAGAAGAGAACATCAAAGTGTAATAAAACTCTTAATATATTGATACATGTAACCCCGAAGAAAATACAAGTAAAACCATGCAATATACACTGATAAAAGAATTCCATGATTCACCCCAGGGAGGCACCTAGGAATCAAAAAAACAGTACTAAAATTAAAACAGCGCCATACTTGGAGAAGCATGCGGCAAATGGTTAAAAATTATGTAAATAAATGTGAAAAATGTGCTTGTAATAAAGACACGAGACACATAAAAGAAAATATGACCATAACAGACACACCAAATACGAGTTTCCAAACAATTTCCATTGACACAGTAGGTCCACTCAAGATATCAAACGGATACCGGTACATACTTACGATGCAATGCGAACTCAAAAAATTCGTTATTGCACACCCCATTAAGAACAAAGACGCAAAATCAGTTGCACAGGCATTAGTCGAACAATTAATCTTAAAATTTGGTTTATTAAAAAAAATTGAAATCTGACTGTGGAACGGAATTTACGAACGAGTTAATGAGAAACATATGCGAACTACTAAAAATAGAACAAATATTTTCAACCACCTACCATCACGAGACACTTGGTGCACTTGAGAAAAATCATAGAACACTTAACCTTTTGTCTTTTGCCGATGATTTCGAATGGGAAAAATGGATACCCTATTACACTTTCGCATACAATTCCACACCACATGTAGACAATTCTTACACACCTTTTGAACTAATTTTTGGTAAATTACCATCCCTTCCTAGTGATTTATTCTGTGACAAAACAAAACACTACAATTTAGAAGACTATAAAAACGAACTACAAATAAGATTAAAGACTGCATTAGACAAAGCTAAAATGTTAAGTATCTGCTTGTATTAAGCTCATAATAAATAAATAAATAGAAATCTGATTAATATTGTAAAAAACAAAAGAAAATTACAATACGACAAAACTACAATGCTATCAAATTTTGATGTAGGAGACCTAGTTTTAATGAAATTGGAAAACAGAAAAAAGAGTCAAAGTCCATACCATGGTCCTTACAAAATAATAAGTAGAGACGGAGTAAACTCCATAATAGAAATAAATAACAATCATAAAAAATTCCATAACAATATTTTAAAAAAGTATATAAGCGTATAATTAAACATAAATTATATAAATTACTAGTACAAAAAAAAAATGATATTACAAAATATTTTCTTTATTAAATGTACTCTTAAAATTAAAATATTTTTACATTAAAATTATGATTTAAACATTTAAAATTACAAAGATACTAATAAATTTTATCAAAATAGCTAAAATCTCTTAAGAAAAAACGTGTATACACAAAGAAATATAATTATAGCAATATACTTAACAAGAAAGATAATAATGTATCATTTTTCGTTAAATTTTTGTAAAATAAGTTTTGAATGTATAAATAAAATATAAATATAGTAATATATTTAACTATAGAGATAAAAATATTGCATTATTTTTCATTAAATTATTGTTAAATAAATTTTGAACGTATAAATAAAATACAGTAATATACCTTATAATACAGATAAAAATATAATATTATACATTAATCACTACAATACAAATTATATGTACATAAACTTTAATTTAACATATATACTAAAGGGCTGCATGAGTGCATTCGAAACCAGTTTCAAGACATTCACAATTTTTACACAACACTGCAATGTCTTGCTCTCAGCAAACAAATCAAATGAGAGACTGCAGCGAAGACAAAGAAAAGAAATGGGTGCAAATCAAATGAATACAAAGACATTGTTGCTTTAAATCATTATTGCTAGAGGCACACTAAAAGCAATTCACAGTCAAGGCAATGAAAACAAATGCAATAGCAATGAGTGCAATAGATCATTGCAATGAAAATCTGTACAGGTATTTTTTTATTCTGTACTCCGCAATAACTCAAGAAGTGTTTGACGGATTTAAGTAAAATAAAATTTAACGAATTTTTTAATGTTATGAGTCGGAAAAAACCATATATAATTTGTCACACCCACCCACAACGCCCACTTGCTTCAATTAATGTCTTCGAAAGGGAGATTTTAGCATTTATTTGTGACTTTTTATAGCTTAATTAATGGTTTAAAATTTATGTAATACTACCTGGATGGTCTTGTCATGTTTTAATCTGAAATTTGAAAAATAAACCAAGTTTTGTTGTCATTAAAATGCTAATTTATTTTTATTAACCCTTATTCGGCATACTGGGATCATAACATCCAACTCTTTTGTGTTGTATACGTCCTTTTGCCTTTACTATAACTTTTTTAACTTCCTTAACCCTTTCGGCATATTTGTTGCCATACGGCAACAGTTTGCTTTGTGGCTCTGTTTCTAGTTTGGGACACCCATCTTTTTAACAATAAATTTTTAAAATAGGTTGAAATGTGATGAAAAAGAAGAGAAAATCAAAAATACGAAAATTAATTTTTATAGAATATATTTTAAGGTTATTCCGAGTGAACTCGTGTGCGCGACCACGCGGCTTCAAAAAAGAGTAAACTAAAAAATTATATTTTTAAGTATTTCCGAGAATTTTTTAAAGCTAAAGGTAATGAAATGTAATACTACGAATGTAAGAGATCTTATTTACATTTTTAGTTAGAAAAATATGTGATATTTATAGCGCTAGTTTTTAAAATTTTTTTGAATATTTCTAAAAATTTTTGTAGTATCTATTAGGAAAGCAATACGGCTTTCAAACTTCATACTCAGCTTATTTTAGTCAAAAACTGACCCTGAACGAAGTTTGGATTGTTTGGTATTGCCAGGGCTAATTTGGCGCTGAAAAAATAAATAAATTTGTTGACTATGAAACTTGCATATTATTACAAATAAACTTTTGAGAAGCTAAAAACAAAATCAAGTCAAATTTTTGTATCGCTATTTTGACGTGATAACAATACGTTTTTCCGCGCAGGTTTTTAAAAATGTTGAAAAAATTGCATCGGCGTTTGATTCATTTGTTACTCGCTAAGCCCAAGGGCTAATTTTTTGACTTTATGACAAAAATAAAAACAAAATTAAAAACGTTTCCAGACTTGGAGGGAGCTTTTTAAGCAATGGAACAGCAAATTTGTTACATAGAATTATTACTCGCTGAGTATTAGTGCTAGGGTAAAAAATATGATACGACAATAAAGGCCTGTTTAAGCCCATGCAATCAAATTAAACAAACAATTTCTGACGTCTTGGGGATACAGAGAGACTAATGCAACATTGAGCTAAGGCAAATGTTTAAAAACAAAAATGAAAGATTTATTCATCGCCTAACGACAAAAATATAAAAAAATTCTGACTTCATTTCAGGTCGTGAAGATAGCAGCTTATGCAACAGCAATGTAATATCGTTGCAAGGAATTGTTACTCGGTCAGGAAACGTACTATGAAAAATTTTATTTTACGACAGCATAAATGTGCTTTTTTTAAACGAAAATATTAAAAAAAATTTTAGAGTCATGACTTTGGGCAGGTAACTGAAGGTTAGGTCTTTGGCTACATAAGGCCCCACAGGAGCCCGCCTAATGTAACGTAAACATATCATTGTTGCATGGATTAATTGTATGGAGCTAAGGCAAAGTTAATGCACCACAGAAAAGCACAACTAATAGAGAGGCAAAAGCAAAAGCAAAAACAAAGACAATGACAAAGACAAAGACAAAGACAAAAATAAAAGCAAAAGCAAAAACGAAAGCAACAACAATAAGATCAACAAGAAAAACAAGAACAAGAACAACAACAACAGCAACAACAACAGAAACAACAACAATAACAACAACAAAAACTACTAACGAAGTACCAACCAGTTAAAAACAAAATTTATGTCGACCCAAAAAAAATGTTTTCTTAAAACATTGTTTTTTTTTTTTAAATATTCAAGATTATTTATTTTGATTCAATATTATCAATTTATTTGATTAAATTAATAATAAGATGACTAACATCATCCAAATCCATCTCAGTAATAAAATTAAGCCTTCGCAATCTCAACTGAATAAATGATTTATTGCATTCAGTGCATTCAGTGCTTTTCGTCTTGTTTGTTGGGAAAATGATTTTTTTGCATTGCTTTTAGTGTTTATGAACGAAAGCAAGACGTGCATTGATTGCCGAGATATGAATGTGAGTATTGACTGTTGTTGTCATTTTTGCTTTAGTGTTGATCAAGTATAACTCTCTCACTGTTATGAATGAGAGCAAAAAGTGAACACTGCAGTAAATCTGCACTGTGTGTAGGAAAGAATGAGTGCACTCATGCAGGGCTTTAATATATACGTTCATTAATTATTGCCAGAACTCCACCGTCTTAAAAATTGTACTTCAAAAAGTAAATTTTCGCTTAAGGGTAAGGGTGTAGTGTACTCATAAAGTCAATATTACTCCCCAACACTTTTTTCATAAAAAACCTTGCACTTGAAAATCAAAATTTCCGATAAGCATTTTTCATGCTTACCTTAATACTTTTCATCCCCTTCGGTTTGCGCCGCTACTCGTACTTAGCATAACCTAATGCTTGGCATAAGCGTATACAACAACAACAGTAAAACTATGAGTACATTGCCCAGAAAGAATATTATGTTACAATAGTGCTAACGACACATTTTAATTCGAGGCCAAAATAAATGCACTTGTTGTTGTTGGTGTTTTGGATTAAAAATTAAAATATGTTAATATATAAAATATGTATATATGTAAATAAGTATGTGATCGACCAAAAATGAAATTGATTGGCGATCGATGTTAAAGACAAAAATTAATAGAGGATTTATTTCTTTTATAATTCTTAAAAAACATATTTTTTAAGAATTATATTGTGAGCTTAATGCCAAATAATTCATGAAGTAACAGGTTGCTACAACAACAAAGTTCTTTGCAGAACTAAACCAAGCTGACTAGACCATGGTTTCGTCGGACGCTACTCCGACTCATCAGTAGTCTCAGTGGTTCTAGCAGTCCACTAACTTTGACAAGCTAACAGGCGCAAGATCAATAAAACCAAAGAGGAATTATAGAAGCGCTATACTTTGTCAAAGCAATGTTTTTCTACTCTTTTGCTAGTCGCAAAATTTCAAAAAGTTGACTGCATTGATTCTGCAAAGATTTTGTTGTTGCGCTTTTTTGTTTACTTCTTTATCACGTATCAATCTAGGTTCCAACATTTTGTTGGTATTAAACCATAGAAGGCGTGAAGAAGGTTTTTTTGAAAGCAAATGTTTATTATATGCGCAGACATATAATATTACATCATGTTTTCGTAGGTCGTGCTCGCACCAGTTTACATGAGTTATAAAATTGTGGCATTTTTTAATAAGTTTATTTCTTTTATAATTCTTAAAAAACATATTTTTTAAGAATTATATTGTGAGCTTAATGCCAAATAATTCATGAAGTAACAGGTTGCTACAACAACAAAGCTCTTTGCAGAACTAAACCAAGCTGACTAGACCATGGTTTCGTCGGACGCTACTCCGACTCATCAGTAGTCTCAGTGGTTCTAGCAGTCCACTAACTTTGTTGTTGTAGCAACCTGTTACTTCATGAATTATTTGGCATTAAGCTCACAATATAATTCTTAAAAAATATGTTTTTTAAGAATTATAAAAGAAATAAACTTATTAAAAAATGCCACAATTTTATAACTCATTAATAGAGGAGTTTAGAAAGTACTGGCAGAAAATTTTTAAGAATAATAATGGTAAAAATTGTATATAAACTTGGATAATTCAAAAATAAAGACAGATTTTAACAAATAGCCTATGTGGCTTTAAACTAAAAAAAGATCTCACTCTTTTAATTAGCCTTTGCGGCTTCACACAAAAAAAAGCCTTGCGGCTGAATAAAAAGGCGTGTGCGCCTCTAATACACAAGACCCCCACATAATACATTACACACAAACAGTTCAAGATGCAGTACTTGGCGACCATACACTTATTTCACTATAAGTGGTTTTAATTTTGGAGTTATTTTATGGAGTTTTACTTCTGAGCCAGTTGTATTCAAGATTTTTATATGACATTTTCCATTTGCTGGAATTATAGAATTTGCTAAAAATACACCTGTTAGAAGTTCCCCATTTAGTCCTATCTTGTTCTAACTTCAAGTTTATTGGGTGAATTACTTCTGTTCTTGGCGGTAGTCGTATTGTGTCATTTGCATCCTTTTTGAAGTATAAAGGTATTACTACGTCTGTGTTTCCTAGTTAGTGTCTGTGTTTCATAGTCTATTTTACACATATATCTAGATAAAAAGTTTCTTCCTATTATTCCGTCTGTATCAAGTGGAAAATCATTTTCGACTGCGTGGAAAAGTGTTCTATAGTAGCGGGTTGAAAAACTATTTTTAGTTTTATGGATCCTAATGTTAAAGTTTCCTCGTTTGTTATTCCTGTTAATTTGCATTTTTGTTCCATCATCAATTCTGTGTCATGTATGATTTCGAATTTACAGATTGAAATATCTACACCTGTATCGATCAAAAATTTTATATTTTTATTCGAGTTTCTACATTTGACAATTATGTAGTTTGTATTATTATCCGATATATTGTATATTTTTAATTTCGCTGTCCCGGATGATCTTCTCTGGTGATCTCCGAGCGATCGTCGTTTCCCTGATCATCATTGCTACAAACATACATTCTGTTAGTATTCCTATGGCTGCGATTTCTATATGTATTGCTATTGTTAAAATTTTGTCTGTATGTGTTTCTATTGAAGTTATTATTTCTTCTATTATTGTCATTGTTATTTCTGTAATTATTGTGGTTGTAATAATTGTTCTGGTTATTATTCTGAGCTGTGCGTTGCATGAAATTCGTATTATGTCGTCGAGCGTTGTAGTTGTTGTTATTAGTTCTGTAATACTGTGGTCTGGTGTTATAGTAGTTTGTTCTATTATTTTGTTGTCCCCTGTATGAATTGTTTAAATTTTTATTCCCTTGTCTGTTTTTTGTTCTGAAGTACATCAGGTGGTTGTTCGTTTTTATATTTTTTTTGAGTTCTAAAGCTAAATTTGTTGCTTCAGTTAATGCCTTTGGTTGTGCTGCAAATATTGTATTTTTAAGGTCGTCATTTAGTCCGTTTTTAAAAATTTTAAGTGCATAAGATTCATTCATCTTCATTATCAAATTTCTTTTTTCGTCATTAGCTTCTGTTCTCAAGTCGCTGATCTGTAAATAATTCAGTTCAGACGTTAAATTTAATAGTTTGTCTTTAAAATTTGTTACTGTGTTATTCCGTTGTGTCAAAGCTGAAAGTTGTGTGTGTATTTGTGTAGTAGTCAAGTTGCTTTTCAGCCATT
Source organism: Pherbina coryleti (assembly GCA_943735915.1). NCBI lineage: Eukaryota > Metazoa > Arthropoda > Insecta > Diptera > Sciomyzidae > Pherbina > Pherbina coryleti. Next base: position 96,919,240 of record OX030951.1, on the reverse strand, counting down.
CCATTTTGAACGTATCACTCATACGGGTTGACCACCTCCGATGTTGCTCAAACTTTCAGAATTGAATCTTCTCATGAATTAAAAACACTAATTTGAGTAAAAAAATGTTTAAATTTTTTTTCAAGTTTTTACGTAACATTAAAATTTCGCCAAAATGGGAGAAAAAGTGAAATTGCCTTACTCTTGAAAAATCATATATATTTAACAAAACTAACTCAATTTTCACGTTTGAGGTGTTTTCGAAAAGACAATAAATAGTTGTTTTTTATAAAAATATAAAAAAAACAAAATTATTTTTTTAAGTTTCTTAACTTCAAGGTCAAATTTTGCAAGTCATAAAAATAGGGTTTTTCCCCACTTTAAAAATTGAAAAAAAAATTTCAGAAAGTTCATTTTATTACCTTTTCTATTTGCCAAAAATCATGAGGGTGTTATTTTTCTTTCTGTTTTAAAAATTTATTTAATATTTTTTAAACGACCACCTACCATACTACTTCCATACAACCATATTATGTACATTAGACTGTACCTTAAAAAAAAAAAAGTGAGCCGTATACCAGCGAATATGACGCACTTTTGCAAGACAATTTCGAAAAAACAATTTTATTTTTACCGAACGTAGGGGTCGCGCATTGACATATTTCTTCATATCTCTGGTGTTTACAGTCGGATTTTAAAGTTTGGTATATCAAAGTTTTTGTCTCAAGGAGACCAATATGACATCTATAGAAGTCATTGACCTCAGGTGCACCGTTTTACCACTTACCCTCCAGATCTCAGTTCCTACCATCCTAATGCACCACATTAATATCAAAAACATAAAGCTCTAAAAAGTTTTTGCTCAGAAAGTATATCGATATTTCCAGCAGAACTATTTTTAAAAAATTTTTGAATATTTTTTGCCGAACGTAGGGCTCCCTTTTTTCATTTTCATCATATCATCGGTATTAAAAGTCTGATCATATTGAATGACATATCGACGTTTTTATCTGAAAGAGACCAATTATTTTTTCTCCAAAATAAAAAAAATATCTGGAGGGTAAGAACTAGAACGGTGCACCTGAGGTCAATGACTTCTAAAGATGTCATATTGGTCTCCTTGAGACAAAAACATTGATATACCAAACTTTAAAATCCGACTGTAAACACCAGAGATATGAAGAAATATGTCAATGCGCGACCCCTACGTTCGGTAAAAAAAAAATTGTTTTTTCGTAATTGTCTTGCAAAAATGCGTCATATTTGCTGGTATACGGCGCACTTTTTTTGAGGTACAGCCTAATGTACATAATATGGTTGTATGGAAGTAGTATGGTAGGTGGTCGTTTAAAAAAAATTTAAATAAATTATTAAAATAGAAAGAAAAATAACACCCTCATGATTTTTGGCAGATGGAAAGGTAATAAAATGAACTGTCTGAAAATATTTTTTTCAATTTTTAAATTGGGGAAAACCATATTTTTATGACTTGCAAAATTTGACCAGTTAAGACACTTAAAAAATAATTTTGTTTTTTTTTATATTTTTATAAAAAACAACTATTTATTGTCTTTTCGAAAACACCTTAAACGTGAAAATTGAGTTAGTTTTGTTAAATATATATGATTTTTCAAGAGTAAGGCAATTTCACTTTTTCTCCCATTTTGGCGAAATTTTAATTTTACGTAAAAACTTGAAAAAAAATTTAAACATTTTTTTACTCAAATTAGTGTTTTCAATTCATGAGACGATTCAATTCTGAAAGTTTGAGCAAAATCGGAGGTGGTCAACCCGTAATTTACTTTTTTTTTGATGCGTTTAATTTGAAATGGTCGTTTTGTATGAATTGGTAAGTGCTTCTTTAAGTTTACTGAAAGTATCTATGTTTGTTATGTAGCCTAATGTTGTTTTTACGTTAGAACTTAGTTTGACGTTTACTACAATATTTATAAGTTTCTTCTTGTTATCCGTTTTGGTGTAAGTTCCGTCTATTAATTCTAATATTGTTAAGAATGAATTGAGATCTTTATAATTTCCGTTGAAAATTGGAAAGGTTTTTAAAATTAATTCAATATTAAAATCTGACATGATTACTTTCTTTTCTGTCGAATGTTTTAACAAAAGATTTTTAGTTTCATTTAATAGTATGTGGAATTGTTCCCTCAATTGATATAATTCCAATTTGTTTAGAAATTCTGCTGTTTTCTTTTCGTAGCGATTTAGATAATCAAGTTTAATACTTATTGTTTGGCTTGTGTACTTCCTATTACTGGATTTCTTAATGTTCTGTTTAATTTTTAAAACTTCATTAAAAATCTCTTGTAAATCTTCTATAAATATTAAATGTTTTTATTTAATATATTTTCTTACATTAATTGCATGTGAAACATTCACTATGCCAAGCTTTTTCAATGTTCATAAGTGATAGAGATAATTTTTTATATTTCTATTATTTTTAAATAACAAGAACAAAAATGTTTTTGGAATAGTATACCAAAACATCCTTGATATTTACTAATTACTCCGTAAACCAAAATTTTTATTCTTTTTTTTTTACTTGGGTGACTTAGATATTTTGGATTCTATTTATTCTTTTTTGTACATAGGTTTTAAAATATTGACTTATTTTATAAAATAGGTATATTATAATGATTATGATAATTATTGTTACTGCTATTGTTGTTGAGTGTTGCCGCACTTCATAATTAGTTACTGCAGATCCTAAATTATTTTCTATCATAATGGATTCTTTGTATTGTTTTCAAACATTGCTAAGTATTTGTAGATTTCAGTTATGTTTGGTATCATTCGTGTTTTTTTTTTTTTGATATTTTGGATTCTATTTATTTAAATTTGAAGATGAATTTTAGGATGAATTTTAGGATGAATTTTAGGATGAATTTCTAGGTCGGTTAAGGCAGGATCGTAGGTACGCAGGATCGTAGGTCCGCAGGATCGTTGGGCAGTATATAGTATGCAGAACTTCAAAATTAGCAGGATCTAATTTGCAGGATCGCCATGTGGAGGTCAAAGGTCGCCATGTGGAGTTTATTTGAAATCTGACTAATGTTCTATTTCTTTTTATTTATTTTTTTTAAGTTTTTATGAATCTGAATTTTATTTTCAAAAAGTTTGGTTTATAAATAAAATCTACCAGTATTTTTCTTAAAATTATTATACCACTATTTCCATAACTGCTCCTTAAATTCCAATATTTAATTTTATTTCTTTACATAATAAAAATAACCAATCATATGTTACTTTGAACTATCGCATTCTTTCTTCCTTTCAAAATATTAATTTTAAAATAGCTGATATAACTGATGGACAAAATTCATAGCCTTGACTTTGAAGTGTCAACGACATTAGTTCAATTTGGCACTTGTTGTTGTTATATTATGTTTTCGTGCAGTAAGTGTGTAACTTAATGCTCGCAGTCGCGTTCATGCTTGCGCAGCGACTAGCGGAAGAAAACGAAAAGGGGTTTGAGATTCTTGGCTATTACGAATATAATTGTTTCCTTTAAATAAATTATTATTTTCGTTTGTGGTTACGATCTTTGTTATATTGTATTTTGTTTATTTAAAGGAAAGAATGTAGTAAAAGAATGACTTGGTTTAGTTGGTGGTAATAGTGACCTTTAAGGGTACACTACACAAGTAGTTAAGAAATATAAGAAATACAATGATGAATTCTTTCATACCTTTTATCACTGAGACCCAATACATTGGAATGATCTCTTATGGTTCTCCGCTGAATCCTTTCTTCATCATTATTTCCATAATTGAACCACAAAGCTACCGAATCCATTTTTTTGCAACAATATAAAATTGAATAATAAACAATTGTGTGTTTTTTTTCCTTTTCCTCTTTGTGCATATTCTGACATTTAATGTCAGTGCTGCTCTATTTTAACAGCAATTGCGGGATATAAAACTAAGCAACATTTACACTCATGCGAATGCGTTGGAAAGTGGCATTTCACTTTCGGATCGCATTTAACTTTCGAACAGCATTGCTTTTCGAATCGCATTACAGAGTAAGGCCCCAGTTTATCGTCATCTGAATAAAAAAATTCTTATTTAATAAAAATGTTAATTATTTAAAAAGTAAACTTAAGTTGAAAGCTCGAACAGACAAGTTTTTTGCTTTAATTACACAATGAAGTGTTTCGAACTTTTTTTGAAAAGTTCCCTCATGTTAGAAATATTAAAAAAAGAATTTTTGTTAAGTGCATTTTAAAGACAAATGAATCAGAAGATTTAAAAAATTGGTTTTTAGAAGAAAATACTTCCCATGAGCATAAAACATATGCCATCGACTATTTTTTAAAAATTTTAATAAGAAAAAATAGTATGTATTTGGACTGCAGAAAAGCTTAGCGGTTAGTCTGAAAATCACGTATTACAAACAAATTGCAAATTCTGCAACACTAAGCGGCACTTAGAATATAAATAACCAATAATTTTTAAAAATTTCTAATTAGCTGTTAAATAAAAATAAACAATACCAGCATAAAATAATTTAAATATTTTAATCAAAATAAATAAAAAAAACAAATAAGGTATGATATCGTTATCCGGGGCTGTTCAGCGGCGTCAATTATTTTTAATTTTAATGGTAAGTTGTAAATTGTAGGTTTTCGACAGACCAGAACTCCACTGTAGAAGACAAAAGAAAAGACAGTGCTTTTTCATCAGAACCCCATCCTTTTATAGGGCTCGTTGTAATTTTCTTTAGGAGGGTTAGTGAGGGTCTGGGATCTATGGCAGTTTCCAACCAGTAGATACCCTCTACCCTACCACTACTATCAGATCACCTGGGCCGATTGGTACCTTAGATCGACCCTCTGCGATCTGTAGAGGTGGGAGTTGGCCACATGCCATTGTGTGCACGGCTGCAACCAAGGCTGTTGCATACCTGTGGCAGCTGTCCGCACACGACGACAGCTCATAGCCAACTGAAGTCTTGTTTGTGTTGATCCCAGCCAGTGATGTGATTTGGTGGGATTTCGGGCTCATTTCGGGATATTTGGCCTATTTGAGAACGTGTGGGATTTCAGATGCTTAGGTGGGATTTTCTACTGAATCATAATTTTTTAAAGTGTAAATTAGCAAAACTGGTTGGTTCACTTTTTTGTAATCTTTCAAAATTTTTCGTTTAATTGCTGTTTCATTAATTCTAAATATGTATATTCAAGAGGTTTAAAATTAATGAAAATAAGATCTTCATTTAAAAACAAAAATATAAGCTCAGTTTCATTTTGATGCAACGAAAGAAATTTACGATTACTTCATACACTTCATACAAGAGAGTTTTTATAAGAAACGCAGAGTTTAACTATAGGTATTTTTTTCTGCGGAAAATTTGTTTTTTTTTATAAAATTTGTTATATTTATTGAAAAACTTTATTATCTACATTATTAAACTATAAAATTATTATAATGTTAAAAAAATGTAGGGGAGGATGCCCGTCTTCTAAACAAGTTTTGCTTGGAGGCTATACCTTTGGTTTAAAACATAATTTTTCAGAGCTCTTGGTTTCATTTGGAAGCTAAGTTCAATAACTAACAAGAATTTTAATCAGAATTTAAAATATCCAAAAATTATAACTTTGGAAGTCGATCTATCAAAAGTATCGAAATCTTACTTACTTACTTATCTGGCGCTTACAACCGTAAGTCGGTTTTGGCCTCGTATAAGAAATTGCGCCAGCCATTTCTGTTCTGCGCTTGCTGGCGCCAGTTGGAAACACCAAGCGTGGTCAGGTTATCCAACACCTGATCCTTCCAACGAAGATGTGGGCGTCCTCTTCTGCGTTGACCACCACCGGGCACCGAATCGAATATTTTTTTCGCTGGAGCGTCGTTTTCCATTCGCTCAACATGACCTAGCCAGCGGAGCCGCTCGATTTTAATGCGCTTAACTATGTCAATGTCAGCGTACAGCTCATACAGCTCGTGGTTCCATCGAATTCGGTACTCGCCATTGACGCAGATTGGACCGAAGATTTTACGAAGGATCTTTCTCTCGAAGGCTCCCAGAGTCTTTTCATCAGAACTGCTCAACGTCCAGGTTTGTGCTGCATATAATAGGACGGGCATGATTAGTGACTTATAGAGCGTGAGTTTTGTTCGTCGAGAGAGGGCTCTGCTTCTCAATTGCCTACTCAGCCCAAAGTAACACCTGTTGGCAAGAGTTATCCTTCGTTTTATCTCAATACTAACATCGTTGAAAGAGTTAATGCTGGATCCCAGGTAGACGAAGTCCTTAACAACCTCGAAGGAGATGTTGTCAACAGTGACGTGGTTTCCAAGACGCTGGGACTGTTTATTTGTTGACACTAGGTATTTCGTCTTATCTGCGTTCACTGCAAGACCCATTCGACTCGACTCTTTCGCTAATCTGGAGAATGCTGCACTGACTTCGCGCGTATTATGGCCAATGATATCGATGTCATCAGCATACGCCAGCAGCATAATACTTTTGTAGAATATCGTGCCGCTGCGTCTCAAATCAGCAGCTCGGATGATCTTCTCCATCATCAGGTTGAAAAAGTCGCACGATAAGGAATCACCTTGTCTGAAACCTCGTTTGGTATCGAATGGAGGAGTGAGATCCTTCCCGATCTTAACTGTGCTGCTGGTGTTGCTCAGTGTCATTCTGCAAAGACGGATGAGCTTTGCAGGGATACCAAATTCAGACATGGTGGAGTATAGATAATTCCTTATAGGACTGTCGAAGGCGGTTTAATAATCGACAAAAAGATGGTGTGTGTCGATCTGTTTTTCTAGGGTTTTCTCCAAGATTTGTCGTAGCGTAAATATCTGGTCTATGGTGGATTTACCAGGTCTGAAGCCACACTGATAAGGTCCAATCAGCTGGTTTACGATGGGCTTTAGTCTTTCACATAGTACGCTCGACAGGACCTTATATGCGATATTCAGAAGGCTTATCCCACGGTAGTTGGCGCAAATTGTGGGATCGCCTTTCTTGTGGATTGGGCAGAGCACACTGAGGTTCCAATCGTTTGGAATGCATTCTTCCGACCATATTCTGCATAGAAGCTCATGAATGCATTTAAATAGAGCTTCGCCTCCATTCTTGAAGAGCTCAGCCGGTAAGCCATCGGCTCCTGCGGCTTTGTTGTTTTTAAGCCGAGCTATAGCTTTCAAGACTTCACTATGGTCGGGCAGCGGAACTTCAACGCTGTCGTCCACAATTGGGATTTCCGGGATATCATCTCTATTGGCGGGATTGTTGTCGTCGTCACCATTCAGAAGCCTAGAGAAGTGTTCCCTCCACATCATCAGTGTACTCTGGATATCTGTCACTAGATTCCCATTTTCATCCTTGCAGGAAGAGGCCCCGGTCTTGAAACCATCGGCCAGGCGTCTTATTTTTTCGAAAAATTTTCGGACCTCATTCCTGTCACCATGCATCTCAATTTTCTCGCACTCACGCATTTCTGCTTCCCTTTTCTTTCGCCTGAAAATGCGTCTCTCTTCCCTCCTCTTCTCTTTGTATCGCTCTTTAGCAGCACGCGTTACAACCGACTGCAGGGTGGCTTTGTAGGCGGCGTCTTTTTCTGCAGTGGCGTCGCGACACTCTTGGTCGTGCCACTGGTTTCGGCGAGGGCGGTGATAGCCTATCACCTCTTCGGCAGCCGTACGCATAGAGTGGGAAATGTGATTCCACTGCGCGCATATATCGTCGATCGGAGGAGTGCTTTCTTGAAGCAGGAGTGAGAGTCGAGTAGCGAAGTCTTCGGCTGTTTGCTTTGATTGCAGCTTTTCGACGTCTAGCTTTCTCTGTGCTGGATTGCGCGCATTCTTCGTTGCGCACAGGCGTGTACGGATCTTGGCTGCGACAAGATAATGATCCGAGTCTATATTGGCACCACGGATCGTGCGTACATCTAAAACACTGGAAGAGTGCCTTCCGTCAATCAAAACGTGATCAATTTGGTTACGCGTCTTTTGATCAGGAGACAGCCAAGTTGCTTTATGAATATCGAGATGCTTGAATCTAGTGCTACTAACGACCATGTTTCGCGCTGCGGCAAAGTCAATCAGCCTCATTCCGTTATCGGAGGTATTGTCGTGGAGGCTGAACTTTCCGACTGTTGGACCAAAGATATTTTCTTTTCCCACCTTGGCGTTGAAGTCACCAAGCACGATTTTTATGTCGTGGCGGGGGCTGCGCTCATAGGCCTCTTCAAGGCGCTCGTAGAAGCTGTCTTTGGTCTCATCGTCCTTGTCTTCTGTCGGAGCGTGCGCACAAATCAGGCTTATATTGAAGAATCTTGCCTTGACACGGATTATGGCAAGTCGTTCGTTCACAGGTGTGAATCGCAGGACATGATGCCGTAGTCGCTTGCCAACCACGAATCCGCATCCAAATTCGTGCTTCTCCGCATGGCCGCTGTAGTGGATATCACAGGATGCTTGCCGTAAGCAACCCTGTCCCTTCCATCGCATTTCTTGGATTGCAGTGATATCAGCTTTGTATCTTTCTAAGATATCTATCAGTTGGATAGAGGCACCATCCCAATTAAGGGTTCGGACGTTCCAGGTGCATATCCGTAAATCGTTGTCAGTTTTTCGTTTGCGGTAGTCGTCATCAGATTTGGGGATCATTTTTATCTTATTTCTTATGCGTCTCATTGAAATTTTTTTTTTTATCGTATCGTATCGAAATCGGCCGCTTAAAAAATCGGCCCAGCTACTGAACACCTAAAACAAATCGTTGAAAAAAATTAGAAATTGGAGTAAAAACACTGGTTTTTGAGAGTTTATAAAAAGTTTATTCTATCAATAGTTCACAATGACTCACTGAACTTTAAACAAAAGAGATTTGATGGCTGCAGCCATCGCATCAGAATTTATATTCGTTCTTCTTTTCACTATTTTTTAGGCGACGCCATTCTAAAATTTTATGTGAACGTGTATGAGAATCACGAAAACTATTTGAACTAATTTCAAACACTATTTTCAATCATATAAATAACAATTTTTTACTTACACGACTTCTGAAAATTTGTTCGGAATGTGGACCAACGTTTTGTTCAGGAGGTGGGCAGGCACGCCATCATGATATGACGCAAATATTTTTTTCCCATTTCTCAATATTGTTCGATTGCTCGTCGAATTGTGAAAAATAAACATTAAATATAGAATTCTACTCATATTCACCTTTTTTTATCGATAAGAAACACTCTGAAATTCACTAAATAGAGATGAACTATTTTTGCTCAGCTTCGTTTTTTTCAAATATTTTATTTCTCAACGGCCGTGGGGCTAAAGCAGCATACGCATTATCTCAATGATTTATCAAAAGTGAACATTCAATGAGATGTTACTGCGACACTTTACACATTGGCGCATCATACAGACGTCAGAACTCACAGTGTTAAGTAGTCGATGGGCCTGTTCAGCAGGTGGGCATCCTTATTTCTTTTCGAAAATTGCATAAAAAAATCGTTATTGGTATAAATATTTGGGTGGGATTTTTTGTGGGTTTTTCGTGTCATTTTGGTGGGATAAACAGGTCTAAATCGGGATGTGATCGGGATTTTTTACTAAATCCGAATCACATCACTGATCCCAGCTTAGTCGTAGTTTTTTGAGCATGTCTCTTCCCCATCAATTGTGTAGTTGTGTTGTTTGTGTGTAAGTGTAGTTTGAAAACTGTGTGCGAAGAAGTGTGAGTAGTGGATCGACGTTTGAGTGTAGTTGTTTCTTGAGAGTGAGAGATAGCCAGGTGTTTTAATTAGTCTGTGCGGAGCAGGGCCTTGGTGAGTGGTTTTGTGTTGGCTTGATGAGAGCGACGATGAGTGAGAGCATGCAGTGGGAAGTGAGTTTGTGTTGGTTTGATGAGAGCGACGATGAGTGAGAGCATGCAGTGGGAAGTGAGTTTGTGTTGGTTTGATGAGAGCGACGATGGGTGAGTGTCTGCAATATTAAGTGATGTTGCTTATGTTAGTGCGATGAGCGCGAGAAATGGTATGTGCAAGATATATGTATATGTGATTATGATTATATAAGTATAATTATTAGTATAAAATATGTAACTTCGTTACAAAGTAATGGTTAATAAATAACAAAACGTAATAAATATTATTTAATAATTTTAATTTCTTTTATGCCCCCCACGTTAAAAAAACGTAAAAGGTGTTAATTAGTGTCACTCCGTTTGTAACTCCCATAAGGAGGCGTGGTTGGTATAGAAAAGTATACATTTAGCCGTGTCCGTCTGTCTGTGCACACGATTGCAGCCGTTATTTTCAAGCTATTATCACGAAATTTAAGCTTGTGTTTGAAATATAGATCAAGTTCGAAACTGTCCCAAATTGGATATACACCACGGATACCTCTCATTCAGTGAATTTATCAAAACGGTAAAATCCCTTAGAATTCCACAAAAATTAATACATGGACTTGAAATTTGCATTTAAGCTTTGGTATTTAATATGTTCTCACAGTTTGCCAAATCTAATAATATGAAATTCAGCTAAATCTATCAACTCTATTAATACCAAAAAAATTAATACATGGTTGGAAATTTTGCAAATGAGCACCGAGTATGAAACTCAAAGAAATGTGACGAATAGAACGAAAAATGTAAAATTTGAATATACTTTGGATAGATATAAAATATACAGGCATGTCCTGGATTTCGTGCGAATTCAATTCGTAAAGTGGTGAACGTGGTTCTTGGCTGTTGGGCGATTCTGGATATGGATTAGAGCCCTTCCTTATAACGCCGTACAGGGTTCCAAGTGCAGGAACTTTGCGACATCTTTCAATCAGAAGCATGCTAAAGCGCGTAATATCGTTGAAAGGGTCATTGGAACGCTAAAAAGTCGCTTTAGATGCTTGTACACCATTTTGCCATATACATACGCCACAAAAAACTGCAAAGATTACTAATATTTGTATTGCACTACATAATATCTGCAGGTTCTATAATTTGGAAGATTTTCCAGAAGAAGAGCAAGACTTATTTGACGAAGAACTCCCTGAAGAAAACAATAATTTGTATGATATTGGTACAAATATTAGGGATGCCATCACAAATAACTTGATTCAAATTTTATGAAAAAAAAACAACTTTTATTTACAGCATATCTTATGCTATAAAAAAAAATTAAATACATAAAAATAAAATTAATTCACAGATATGTTTACATTTAACACAAACTTACATTTAAAAAAAAATAAAGCTTTAATTCATTGAGTATCTATTTGACTTAGTATTATGAGATCTTGTTTATTGTTATTATTGAGGATATAGCAGAACCGATCGTGTTATATTAATTATTGCTTTCTATTGCAGCAAGTTTGAGCTCTTCTATTTCTAACGCTTTTTTTTTAATTTCGTTCTTAATTTTAGCAAACTCTTGCAATGCCGTATAGTTCATTTTGCGGTCTCTATTTTGTTCTGCCAGCAAGGAGTTTTGCTCGGAAAGTTGACCGTTCAATTTGTCAATAGACTTGTACAACTTTCTATGACAGTCTCTATTTTCTTTTTGAATTTTTATGCTCTCTTTTGTGCATTCAATTACCAGTTTCATCGTCTTTGATATGCTTGCTACAGAAGCTGCTTCCTTCGACATTTCTTTTTTTTTATGCACTCTTGCATTGTGTCTGCACGCGTTCTTTTCCGCGATATAGTGGCTTGTTGAGTCGAGTCTACAACGATTGGTTCTGCTATATCCTCAATTCGGGAATCACCAATGTCGTGTGTACTTTTTTCTGCATGGTCATCTGTTTGGTATTCCTTCCACCGAGGTGTACATTCCACAAATTATTGCTAGTTCTTCCTCTATAGGTGAAATTACTTGGCAATTGTAAGGTCCTCCTCCAGTTGCTCTTGTTTCGCGTTTATTAGCAGCAATTTTTTTTCGAATATTTCCTTTTCAATCAGAAAAAACCTGTAATTCACAATTCAGAATTTTTACTCCATAGTAATACGAAATACTTACTTTTTTCCACCCGCTTACGTCTTTCTATGGAGGTCCCTCACTATTCAGCTGCTTAGCCAGTTCTGCCCACATAGAGTCGGCGATTGTACGGTCACCCTTAAAAAAGTTTTTCGCCAAATCCTGGCGCTCACGCATGAATCGGATGATAATTTCATCTTGCCTATTATTTTTGTGTTTTCCCCTTAAAAGAGTAAAATTGAGGAATAAAATTAAATAAGAACATTAAGTTCAATCCAAAATTTTAGTTAAATGACAAATTACTTACATTTTTTATCTTTTTTGCAGCACGGGAATTCAATTCACAACAAAGCAGGTAAGCGAATTGAAAACGGCTCGAAATCGTAACAAACCGATTTCTGTCACATGTCAAAATGGACGATTTGACATGTTCGAAAAAAGCGAAAGTGAAAGTGAATAACAGCACAGGGTATTTCTGATTCACGTTTAATTTCGTCCGAAAGCGAAATGCAGCACATTCCTGATAAATAAAGGGTCCACCATCTAACTTTTTTTTTCAACTAGTGCTTATTTCGTGAATGGTAACACTTAGCACATGTCTGATTTGACAGATAATTAGTTTTATCCTTCCGCTGAACGAATATGGTTGTATATACGCTTGAACAACGCTGGGAAATATTGCGACATTACTTTGAAAATCATGGTAATGTTGCAGAATGTGTGCGAAAATTGCGTACGGATTTTGGAAGTACAGAAACACCGTCAGCTCCGTATGTTCGTTATCTTGTGAAAAAAAGTGAAAGAAACTGGCATCCTCATCGATAAACCAAAGCGTGAAAAGCCAAAAACAGTGCGTACACCCGAGAATATTGCTGCTGTCGCAGAAAGTGTGCGTGAAGCGGCATCAACATCAATTCACCGTCGTTCTCAACAATTGAACATTTCGGAGACATCATTGAGACGAATTTTGCATAAAGACCTTGGTATGACGCCATACAAAGTCCAATTGGTTCAGGAGTTGAAGCCAACTGACCATCCAATGCGTTTTCGCTTCGCTGAGTGGGCCTGCGATCGACTTACAGAAGATGCCGATTTTGCCAAAAAAATCATCTTTTCATATGAAGCTCATTTTGATCTTGGCGGGTATGTAAACAAGCAAAATTGTCGCATTTGGGGCACAGAAAACCCGCACACATACATTAAAAAGCCGCTCACTGTTTGGTCGGTTTTTGGTCCAGAGGCATAATTGGGCCATTTTTCTTCGAAAATGAGCAAGGAGTGGCCGTTACAGTCAATGGCCATCGTTATCGGGCCATGTTGAACGAATTTTTGTTCACAAAAATTGAAGAGGAGGATATTGGCAACATTTGGTTTCAACAGGACGGCGCTACGTGCCACACAGCCGAAGCTACACTCGATGTTTTGCGCCCTGTTTTTGAAGATCGCATTATCAGCCGCAGAGCTGATGTCGTTTGGTCACCTCGGAGCTGCGATTTGACACCGTTGGACTATTATTTGTGGGGTGCCCTCAAAGATAAGTGCTACGCCGACAAGCCAGAGACAAATGACGCTTTAAAGGACAATATTCGTGAAGCCATTGGTGAAATACAGCTGCACACAATCGATAATGTGGTTAAAAATTGGACCGATCGTGAAGGCTACTGCATGGCCAGCCAAGGCAGCCATTTGAATGAAATTGTTTTCCATTATTAACCGGAAGGATTGTACATTCAAATAAAAAAAGAAATTTGAGAAAATATTCAGTAGTTTTTTTTATAGCATTTTCAAAAAAAAAGTTATTTGGCGGACCCAATATATTTAAAAATTAGAACGAACAATCGTAAAAGATTACAAAAAGTGATGGCAACCAGTTCTTTTGTAAGGAATTTAAACTTTTCAAAATTATGACACAGTAGAAAATCCCACCTAAGTATCCGAAATCCCACACGTTTTCAAATTGGCCAAATATCCCAAAATAAGCCCGAAATCCCACCAAATCACACCACTGCTGGTATGTTACAAGACAGAAAAAGAACGCCGAGCAACTTTTGACATTTCATTCAGTTCCATTACATTTTCTCCCACACTTTATTCCAACAAGGGTTTCCTACAACTATTTTCTTCATATTGTTATAGTACTTTGGTAGAACTTTTCTTCAAAAAATGTACTTTTCAGCTATTTAAGCGCCCAAATCTTCAAGTTCACCACCCATTAACACTTTTTGTCCGGTGAACGCTGTTTCGCTGCCGTGCAAGAATGAACATATTTTGCCCGCTATTCCAAATGTTCATCCACACACTCGCAATGGTTTTTGATTGTTTCACGTTGAAAGCAACAACACAAATCACTTGCCCGCCGGGCAAACGGTCACCATGTAAGGATATGTTGACACGTCAGTCAAATGATTGAAGTTCATCACCATTGTTTACTCTCTTTTACTCTCTCTGAAAATTTTGATTAACGCCTGCTCACACACGATATTTTGATTGATGCTCTGACGACGCCATTTGTTACTTTTCTGCTACCTACTGTTTTGTGAATTCGTTCGCAAGGGTTTCAGATTACATCCCTTTCTCTTCAAAAACTACCCAGCTAGAACACTGACCGTCAACTGACGCTCAGCACTGATAGAAAAATGTCAGTTTTTTGGTCAGTACAGTCAGTCAATGCGTGGATATTGTTGTTGCGGTGGGCCAAAACTGACAATTTTTTCCTATCCATGTGATCTGGCATCTCTGTCTGGCACCTATCTAACTTTAAGTTTCCTTGTTTTGCAAAAAAAAAAACCGAGTAAGCTTTAAACAAAGCAGACATCTGAAACAATTTTCTCTTAAATAAAAATATAAAACAATATAAAATAAACAGATTTTTTATCAAATAAATTTTTTAGCAATTTATCAATTGCAAATTTTTATACGCAATCCGCTGATTAATAATAAATAAATAAATATTGCTGGATGTGATGGCGTCCAATTATCAAATTGATCCGGGTGATCCAAATAATATTGATCCTAATATGGATGCTCAAGATATTATTGATTTTGATCCTGTCCAGGAGTCGTCTTCATCTATCTACAACGCTATCTGCAGTAATACGCCGTTGCCGGAGTCTGACGATGAAGGTTCTATCGCTAAAAAGAGAACCAAACGCTCGAATAAAGGCACAATGAAGGCTGTTGATTTATCAAGTTTTTCATCATCTAATCGTTTTGCCCCGCTGGCGGATATAACTTTTGAAGCGACACCTGCATCAGACATTATCGATGTGGCAGCACCCTCCAAGGCTAAATTTTGCCCCCCAATCATTATTTATAATATCAACATTGGCGTCCGTGGCGTAGTTGGTTAAAGTGCGTGGCCGCTATGTCAAAGAACTTTGGAAACCCAGGTTCGAACCCCAGCAGCGACAGAAAATTATTTGAATTAAAATAATTTTTCTGTACGGCCGCCACCTCTCTGCAGACAATGGCAAACCTCAGAGAGTAATCAAAATGCCATGTAAAGCTTCTTGAGAACGAGAACTTTCCGTTCATCGCCGTTCGGAGTCGGCGTTAAGAATGTAGGTCCGGTTCTCGGTCAATTGTGTACAAACTTAATAACACGCACAACACAATTGATCATAAGAAGCTAGGTCAAAGTCCTTTCAAGGGCTGAAATGGCCAGTTATTTATTTATTTTATAATATCAACTTAAAAAATTTAGTAGACCAATTCAAAATTAAAAACCCAAATTTTGATTTCAAAATTAAAAATGTTACCCAAAATAAATCAAAAATTTATCTTAAGGACTCGAACCTTCATTCGGAAATGATGGCCCTACTTAAGGCTCAAAAATTGAGTCATTCTCCTTTACTCCGAAAAATTTAAGACAAACAAGTCTAGTTATTCGAGGTCTGCACTACCTTACAGACCTCATTGACATTAAATCGGAACTTGATAGTATTATCCCAGATACTGTAGAGAAGGTTGCAAAATTTCAAACTCCTTCTTCTATCAAAAATAATTTTGATACAGGTCTGTTTTTAATAACACTTTTTCCAGGAAAAAAGTTTGGTGAAATATCCAAAATCAAAAAATTACTGCACCAAGTTATTTCATGGGAATCCCCAAAGTCAAGAAGTAGGGAGGTGCAATGCAAGCGCTGTCAGCAATGGGGTCATATTGCTAAAAATTGCAATAGATCTTGTCTTTGTGTAAAATGTGAGTCCAATCATGAACCTGGTGAGTGTTCTCTGAATAAAGATTATAGTCTAAAGATTCAACCCTTTTGTATTAATTGTGGTACATCTGGTCATCCTGCCAATTGGAGAGGCTGTTCTTTTTACAAGGATTTCATTAAAAATAAAAAAACGTTTAATTTCTGAAGCTAGAGCAAAACAACAATTGGCTTTTTCTAATGTCCAAGAAGCTATTACTAGTCGTTCGTCAATTGTTAAAGGACAATCGTTCTCCAGCCTTTTTAAATCCCTGCCTAATCATGGTTCTTTTGGTTCTGCTAAAGCCTACGACGCAGATTTGTGTCGTGATCCTGTTAAAATTTCTCTCTCAAACTCTGCTAAGCCTTCAATTATTGATAAATTTTTGAAAGTCGCTAAGCAAATTCTCAATCCTGAGCAACAAACGCTCGAGCAAAAAATCAAAAAGTTTTTGAAAAATATCAATCATCTTTCTAAAGATGACCTTATAAAAGAGTGTACTTCACTCTTGAATGAAGTTTTAGTTAAATATGGGGACTAACTTTAAAAAATGTTTGTCTTTTAATGTTAGGTCACTAATTGACTCCAGTAGAGTTATTGAATTAAAAAAAATTCTTGATTTTAATAAAATTGATATTTGCTTCATTCAAGAAACACATTTATCTCATGGAATACGCTTGAATGATTATAATTTTTTGAGAGATTATAGATCTCAATGTGTTGCTATTGCTATAAAGAAAAATATAAAATTTTCTATTGTTTCTTTATCTAATGTTCTTTTCCCACACATATTTTTAGATATCTGTGTTTCGATTAATAGAGTTAAAAAAAATTATTAGTTGGTTCAACTTATATTCCCTGTAATTTTTCACCTGGTGCATTTGCTGATGGTTTAGTTTCTATTGCTAATCGTGCTTCAAATTATGACGGTTTGATAATGGTAAAACTTTTTTAATTGGCTTCAAAATCACTCTCTTGAATTTTCAAGAATTTGTGATATTTTTCCTTCATTTCCTAATGGGTCTTCTTATCTTGATCATTTCTTAATTTCTACAAATTTATTAGATAATTTTAATCCAAATTATTCTATTAAAAGTCTTTCTTCCTTTTCCGATCATTTTCCACTTTATTTAAAAATTGATTTAAAAGATATCACATTTGAATTATGTCAGCCAAAATTTTTTGTTTCTTATAAAAATACAAATTGGAATGTTTTTCGTAATGATTTAGCTTCTGTTATTGAAAATCATTTACCTCCCGATAATTTAAATTTACAAAATTCTGAAATTGACTCTCATATTAATTTCCTAACTTCTTCCATTAATTCGGTCAAAGATTCACATAGTGAATTGGTTGAATACAAACTTTTTAATAATACTTCTCTACCAGATTCAATTAAACATTTATATAAAATTAAAAATCGCTGGCAACGTAGACTTAAGAAAATATTTCATTCTAACTTCAATAAAACTTCAGAAGAATATACACTTCTTGCAGCTCAAATTTTACTTATTAAAATATTAATCAAAGAACAAGTACAAATTCATAAAGCGAAAGAATTTAGTGAGAGATTAAAACTTATAAAACCTGGTCCTACTGTTTATAAAGAAATTTTTAAGATAATTAAAAAAACAAATGGCAAATTTTGTACTAAAATTTATTATGACAGTAATTTTTATACTGAAAATTCTGATAAAGTTCAAATTTTAAAATCTCACTTTGAAAAAGTGAAAACTTTGAAAAGTTTTTTATACTGAAAATTCTGATAAAGTTCAAATTTTAAAATCTCACTTTGAAAAAGTTTATGAAAAAACAATTCCTGAAAGATCCGATATTTTTGAGTTAGAGTCTGAAGTTCACAATACTTTAGATTCTTATCCATTTTCTATTTATCTTTTCAGTCCCTCTTTTATTTCATCCTCACCTTCTGATAATTCACATTTCGTTAATTCTGATAAAATTCGTCTTTTCACTCAAAATCTTAATGCAAAAAAATCATCTGGTCCTGATAATATTTCAAATTTTCTTATTAAAAAATTGCCTATTATTGTATTTGATTTTCTTGCAATTATTTTCAATAACTGTATTAATAATGGCTATTTTCCTGATTCATGGAAAATTGCTAAAATTATTCCTATACAAAAAAAAAGCAAATTGTTTTGAGGTGAACAATTTTAGACCAATTTCTTTACTATCTAATCTTGGAAAGCTTCTTGAAAGAGTTATACAAGATAAATTAGATACTTGTGTTAATGTTCAATATATTCCTGATTTTCAATTTGGTTTTAAAAAACAACATTCAACGGTTCATGCTTTATTAAAATTCCAAAATGATATTATTCTAAATCTTCGTCAGCGTAAATGAACAGTAGCAGTCTCCTTGGACATAGAAAAAGCTTTCGATAAAGCCTATCATATTGGTATTATTTCTAAATTAATAAAAATTGGTTTTAATCCATCCTTTATAAAAATTCTTAGTAGTTTTTTAAAACAATCGCAAATTTTTCATTAATATTGATGGCATCTCTTCAGATCTTGGTACAATTAAAAGTGGTGTCCCACAGGGTTCTATTATGGCACCACATTTATATAGTATATTTATTCATGACTTTCCTCACATGCATAATGGATCCACAGGCATTTTATACGCTGATGATTCACTTGCATATGCTCATGGCTTTACTCCAAATGAGGCTCTTGCTTTGGTTCGACCCCATTTGGAAAAAATTCATAATTTTTATAAAGATTGGGGAATTAAAATTAATACAAACAAATCGGAGGCTATTTGTATCAGAAATCCTTCTGGCAAATGTCATAGAAGTACTGTACCTCAAAGTAAAAATATAAAAATATCTCTTTGTGATTCTGATATTTCTTTCAAAAATGTTATTAAATATTTAGGAGTTTCTTTCAACAATCTCCTAAGATTTAATAATCATGCTAATTTGATTTTAAACAAAGCTAGAAAAATTTTGGGTATGTTCTCTAATCTACTTAGAAATAAATATTTGCCTATTAATACTAAACTACTTATTTTTAAAATTAGTATACGTTCCGTTTTAATGTATGCTTTTCCGATTTGGTTCACTATCTCCCCTTCAGTCGCGCAAAATCTTGAAAAATTTGAACGTAAAGTTTTGAGATTATGTGTAGATCGGAATTTAGAATCCTTCACTAAACGTTTTTCTAATTTTTTCGTTTATAATCGTGCTAACATTATTCCTTTATGTAAATATTTACTTTTTCACATGGAAAAATGTGTCAAATTACCTTACCTAGAAAATGATTTAATTAATTTTGTTTTTGATTCGCAAGAAAATTATAATTGGTCAAATATAAATTATATTTCTGCAATTGGAATAATTAATGAAAATATAGATTTTACTTTAAATTCGAGTTCTGCCACATCGCTAATACCTGAATTTTACCGTAAAGCTAGCCCGAATGTAAATAGAGGCTGATTTTTATCTTAATATTATGTTTTTATTAAGTGTATATATGTAAATATTTGTTCCTTTTTTTCTTTTTTGTAATTTTAATTATTTTTAATTAGCTTTAAGTGTTATAAGATTTCGCATCAACGTAACTTTAAAATTTTTTTTTTGAGAAAACATTTGATTTTCTTTGTCATTTTCCTTGCCTCTGCATGCTTTCCTGTCTTGAAATAGAATTAATTTTGCTGTTCTATGTTTTCTTTCTTTGCCACTTCTGCTTATTTCATTGTAATTGTTCTGAAGTCTCAATAAAATTAACTTACTTACAAACTTGTATTACTTATTACTTACTTACTAACTTGACGTATGCAAACGTCTCTTGTTGGGAAAGTATTATGTGAATGTGTTAGTGGATACCAAAATTCGTGTGGTTGTATTTGAGATTTGACAGTCCTGTCTTGCTGGGTACCTTTGTTACCGAAAAACTACTAATTAACTACTCTCCTTGACATAATTTCCTACTAAACGACAAACAATTAAATTAATGCAACCACTTGACAGACGAGAGAAGATTTTGGAGTGAATTCTCGCTGATAGCTTTGAGTATATATATATAGAGAAACCACTTCAGCAAAACAAATTTAGGGAGTAACTCTGCCGCTTAGATGGCGCACTTACTCAACAATCGCTGATATGCTGACAGACTATGATTGAGGCAAATGATCCATAAAGAAATTTGTAAACATAAGTGTTTATGAGTAAGTATGTATGTATGTATGTGTGCACAGACAAAGCCTGTTGCTGTTGAAGCGATTTTATTTTTTTATAGGAGTTTAGACAGTAAAAATCGACTAAAAATAGGATTTATCGACATATTATTTTTGAAAATTTTAGATATTTAAATCTAGATCGTAGTCCTTGATGTTGACAACTTTTGAAGTAATTTTTTTTCATTCGGTTAATTTTAGGCATTTTTATTTCAGTTTTATGATTTTTTAAGAAATTGTAAAGGCATAAATTTTGCCAGCTTTTTTTCAAAATGCAGTGAATTCTCCAAACAAATATGTATTTTCAACATAACTATTGTTCCAACGAATATTTTTGTTATGCTTTTTATTTTAATAAAGATAAACATTAAACATAACTTAAAAACAACTCATCTTTATATATATAAATGACTGACGTCCGTGTGTACGCGCATAACTCAAGAAGGGGTCGTTCAATCTTTACTAAAACTGGGTTGCCACACCCCCTTTAACCGCCCAAAAATATATAAAAATTCTATATTTCCGATGGTTTCGCCGTATTAGGCTACAATTTGGGAGTTAAGTTTTTACGCTCCCTGTCGGCACCTGTACTAAAACTGGGTTACCACACCCCCCTTTTACCGCCTACAAATCAATAAAAACTCTATATATCAGAAGATTTTGCTGGTATTATACTAAAATTTGGTATTATAAATAAATTTTTAAATTATTAGTATTTATTTTGTTTGCTTGCTATCGGAAACTGTACTAAAAATATGTTTTACCACCCACAAATATATGAAAATGCTATATTTCAAACGGTTTTGGTCATAATAGACTAAAATTTGGTAATTGTGTTTGTCTCTCAAAACTACACCGTCATCTATTGAAAAAGTAGAAACGTCGATTATTAAGTTTGGGCAAAACAACGTTTGCCGGGTCAGCTTGTTTTAAATAAAATAACAAAAAAGGCAAACAAATTTTGAAATAAAAATTAATGCGTAAATAATTAATATACGTTATCTATATATAAATAGGCGTAGGCAGAACAGTTAAGAACCATTTTCTCCCGTGTTTCTCAACCGATTTTGACAATTTTTTTTTTAAATCAATAAGAGTGGGGAGAAGGAGTGCACCGAATAAATATGGTGGGCATGGCACATCCCATACAACCCAAATTTGCGATATCGAATAGCTTTAGAGTTATAGGTCACACAGCTTCCGAAATCGGTATTCGACTTTAAATCACACGTGCCACTTCACTGGTTACATTTTATGGGCGTTAAAAAGAGGAAGCGTGGAACTTTTCAGCAGCCGAAATTTTTGTTATAACTTTCAAACTATAAGTTTCAAAATCAGTGAAACTAGGTAGGGACTTCCTTTTGGGTCGTGTTGTTCGACTGGAAAAATTGAACGAGCATTAGACAAGGAGGCGTGGCACCACCCATACACTTTAAAGTTTTATCTCGAATAGCTTTGGAAGTAAATGCCGTATAGCAATGAAACTCAATATGTGTTGGTACTTGGTGATATCCATCTACTAGAAAATCGTGGCGGTCATTGGAAAAGGGGGTGTTGCTCTGCCCATATAAACTAAATTTTTGATATCGAATAGCTTTGGAAGTAAAAGTCACAGAACATGGAAACACAGAATCGAGTAACTATTTTGTGATTTCCTGCCGCTGGTACATATGTTGCGATATGAGTTCGGTTATATTTCCACATGAGTGAAGAAAGAAAAACAAAAACAAAAATAAAACAAAAATTTAATTATTGGCATAACTTTGTTGGTTTGGGAAATATTGACCGTCAAATTCAAAACATAGTTTTTTTTTAATTTATACGGAAAGTTCGTTTTTTGACTAGAAATATCTCTTAAACTATTAACAGTTTTAGAGTAAAAAAAATTACTAGTTAGTCTAGTTATCATAAAAAGAACCGTTTTCCACGTTTTTGCCTTGAACTCCTACAATCAAGCTGATTACGTCGGAATGCCCAGTGTTTCTTTTTGGATACAACCATGTTTTCTTTAATAACTCGTAAACAAAAATTTTTTCCAAAAAAATAAAAACGGGGTCGTGTTCAGGGGATCATTTAGCATACTATGATTTTTTTAATGAAATCGGTGTTGTTGGGCATTTAAGGGTTAAAAGCCTTTCACAACAAAGATCCAAGCTATCTTCCGTACATGGGAAAATATTTGGATACGGTGTCGGTGATGGAGGTTTTTAGAAGTTTTTTCATTATAGCTCGTTGAACTATATATGATGTATTAAAATCTTTTTCGCAAAATCTTATAGTTGCCTTTCCATATTGAGCCAAATTTTTTAACTCTTGATTGTCTGAATGCTGAATGCTTGATGCATAAAAGTTCATATAAGAATGAAATGCTAAACGCATGCGCTTGCCTCAGCAGCACAAAAACACAAACAAACAAGTCGCAACTTAACGGGATCATACCGCACACACAACTAATGCGACAGCTCAACCAACAAAACATCACTGTGTGTGTTTGTGCATTGCTGTCTGTCTGTTCCATGGTATAATAATACATGGTAGCATTGACAACTGCTTATTTTCTCTTCAACAGGAAAACATAAACTGTCAAAAACAGCTTTTTGTGGAAATACATCAGCAGCTGCTGTGGTTGTTGTTTTGTTTTCACTTCTACGTTTTCAACATTGTTTGTGTTTTCAATGGCCGATTGTGTGCGCTCTCTTTTTCAGTATATTTTTTGACAGTATATGATTTCCCAAGCAACTGTCAATGCTACCTTGTATTATTATACCATGGTCTGTTCATTTGTATGATTGATCAATGTCGGTATTAAAAAAAAATATACAAACCAGCGTAGAAATCTGAAAGTGATGTATGTGGCGCCATCTCGTGCGAGAGTGACACAACTCAAAGTAATTTCTCTATATGTATATACTCAAAGCTGATAGTTAATTTTTTTTACATAAGAAAGCAATAACAAATTTTTACTCAAGAATCATCACGTCACGCTAGACCAAGTTTGTTTCTTGAATTTTGTGCCATTGTCTCATATTTGTTCACATTCTGACCAAGACTTGACAGAGAGCCATATCGTAAGCTCATATTGTAAGTATATCGTGACGCATGGTATAATAATACAAGGTAGTATAGACAGTTGCTTGGGAAACCAGCATATGTCAAAAAAAAAGTCAAGGAAGAGAGCGTTCAATTATTGCTTATGTTTTCGCCATTGTTTATGTTTCAGAGCTTGCAAATAACCAAACATTTTCTTACAAAATATTGCTTATTTTATTTAATCAATAGTGAATTATTATTACTACAACGAAGATAACTTGTGAACTTTGTGTTAAGTGCAAACATAAAAAAAATGTCCAAGACGTTCAAATGCAGCAACCTCAGCAGCTGCAGATGCATATGGACGAAATTAAAGAAGTTTTCAATTAAAATTAAAACACCACGGCTGGAAAACGTTAAACACATATCACACATAATTTTTTCACAATTTTCATTATTATAATTGTTTATTTAACGCACATATTTTGTGGAATTTATTTATTTTTTCATTCGTTTAGTTTTTGTTGCACGAACCGTTTTTGACAGATGCTGGTTTCCTTGTTGCTGAGAAAATCAATACTTGTCAATGCCACCTGTATAATTGTATCATGATCGTGACGCAGATGCGCAGATCGTTGGAAGTTATTTTTACGATCCGCGCAATCTATTTTTCTATCAGTTTTAATTTTGACTAATTCAATCATTTGACTGACGTGTGAACATAGGCTAACAGGGGCCTATGAAAATACGAAGTGGCAGTCGTTAAAATGAGAGGAACGAACTAAAAATGAGAATGTGGGAGCCAAGGCATATTTAACAAGGTAGATTCGTGTCGGACATGGTGTAATTAACAAGGTGATCGTGACGTTTACGAATTTCCCTATGGTCGTCAAAAAATGTTGAGAAAGAAAAAAAGAGACAAGCTGCGGAAGTGTCAAATCGCTGGCAGTCAATAAAAAATTGTTTCGTAACTTTTGCTTAGAATTTACCAACAGCTGTTTTTGACAAAGGTGGGTAAAATTTTTTTGAGATAAGCTAAAAGTTCACGATCCCTTTGTTTATTACACCATGGTGTAGGAGAGGTGGGCACAGCAGCTGTCAAACACAATATAAAAACAGAAAACTGCTTTCATTCGTTAACAGCTGATTTTGACAGATGCTGTATCCACCATAATAGATAATTTCAACAACTAACACTACCTTGTTGTATACATGGTTGTCGCATGGGTGAGATCGAGTTCCCATAAATGTCAAATCGAAGTTGACAGCTCATACAAAATCTGGAAACGAAAATTGATAAAATGAAAAGCCGATGAAGTTGTTGTTGTTGCTTTTCATTGATTTTGACAATTATGGGTACTGTGAAGAGAGTACGATCAGCCACGAGACAACCTTATTTATTCAACTATGGTTGTATATACCCATGGTTGAATAAATAAGGTTGTCGCATGGGTGAGAACGAGTTCCCATAAATGTCAAATCGAAGTTGACATCTCATACAAAATCTGAAAACGAAAATTAATAACATGAAAAGCCGTTGAAGTTGTTGTTGTTGCTTTTCATTGATTTTGACAAATATGGGTACTGAAAAGAGAGTACGATCAGCCACGAGACAACCTTATTTATTCAACTATGTATATACCCTGGTGGGAGCCATTGCATACTATGTCGATAGCCACGCATGTTATGGCAATTTTGAGTCATCTATTGTATGCTGTGATTTATCGAAATCATTCCTTAACGGAATACTTTCACAATAGCTGCTAATTAAAGTTTAGTTAAGTAGTTCAAAAATAAAAAAAAATTAATCACAAAAACATGGTAGACCAATCAATGATGGCTTCTGCAACCCTAAAAAGTTAATGACTAAAATTCATAAAATATTACCGTACGTTCTTTATTTGCTTAATATGGAGTTTACATAAAATTCTGAAAATCCACATTTTGGGTGCACTCAGACCCTCACAGCAAATTTCCTTGGGGGATAAATAGATCTTTTGCGAATATCCTTAATAGACTTTCTATTAGAATCACGAATTGATAGAGCCTTCCTGAAAGCACGAGTTCTCTTTTTCCTTAAGTCAAGAGGCATAAATTTTTTGTTCTTAAAAACTTTACGCAAATTTTCCTTTTGTTTCTGAT
Source organism: Pherbina coryleti (assembly GCA_943735915.1). Classification (NCBI taxonomy): domain Eukaryota; kingdom Metazoa; phylum Arthropoda; class Insecta; order Diptera; family Sciomyzidae; genus Pherbina; species Pherbina coryleti. Next base: position 96,893,748 of record OX030951.1, on the reverse strand, counting down.
GCATTACAATAAAAACACGAGCTATGGCTTTGCGAACAACTCGGCTAAATGAAATAATTTTAGTATATAAAGATTGCATGTATAAGAGAACTCACATCTTTGATAGCTTTGAAGGTGCTCCTCCAGTTACCTTAGCCACACGCAGATTTAGAAGTTCATTTTTAAGCTCTTCAAGCTGTTTAGTGAGCTCCTTTTTATCTTTCGTTCTCAAATCGGAACACTTGACTTTAACCTTGTATAAATCAGAGAAATAAATAAAGCACAACAAGCAATTTTAAACAATCAATCAAATAATTCTAATAAATTACATATCTAAAAACTGATTAGACAAAATCAAATTGACGAAAATATTTCCACAAACCATTTTCTTGAGCAGCAAATTACAAAAGAAATTTTGTGGGCAAATTAACAAGAACACTAAGAAAATAAATTTTATTACTATGAGGTCTGAAGTATGTCTAAAACGTTATGGCCACGTTTCAACCTTTGTTACAATAATAGCACGTTCACACCTAAGTTAATGCGATTTTACACGATTCACTATCATTATTCACTTTGGATGAATCATCCAATTTGAAACATGTAAATTGAGTTTCATCTTTAATATGAATATGATTGTCGTCCGCATTGAACAGTGAAAGAAGTCGAAGTTCTTTCTACATTTGATGAAAGTGAAAGCAAGTCGAACTGGTGTGTCATCTGTAGTGAAACACAATTGAAACGTGTAAACATAACTTCATATATACTATGTTTCAATAAGAGTGTTTACATTGTCAAATTTTTCATCAAATTGTTAGTCAAACAGTTCGACCACACAAGTGTTCACATTCTCAAATTTTTCGTCAAATTTCATTATTTGCTTGCGCATCGAAGTGAAAACGTTGCCATGACGGAGTAATTTTTATTAATATTTTATTGAAAAATGAACCCAACGAAGCAAACAAACTCTGAATGTGTCCGGAAATATTTTAAAAATTTTTTCCAGATACATTATATATTATATTTATATTTATTTGTTTGCTAAGCCTTTTAGGCTTTATAGCAATTTAAAAAAATTTTTAAAATTTAAATTCAGAATACAATTTTACTAATACTAATAATGCTAACAATAATACTAATATAAAGAGCTCAGTTCATTTCAAATGCAAAAACAAAACCAAAGTAAAATAAGTTCAGTTGTAATGTAATGTAAATTAAAGTATGAGCGTTTAAAAATGTACAGACTAATAGATAATATGAATAAAGGTATTATAAAACAAAAAATAAATAAATTAATAATTAATCATCCAGAGGGTCCAAGGCGGTGGTATCGAGAATTAGAATATGTATGAAATATATATCGTTCTGTCTTGAAGCCAATGAAATTTTGGCTTAACAAGTTGGTAATCCGACGAATTGGGTCGTATTTACCACACCAATTTCCTTGTACGAAAAGAAAATGGTTGCGAACGCAGGCACTAAGACAAACTGGGTCTCATTGGCCACTCATATTAATATACATATAACACCTCGAAGCTGAAATGTGGTACATAGTATCAGAGTGTGAGATCTAGAAAAATGTTAGGTATCAAGGCAAACAAGGCCCGGTACGCCATACTGATAGTATATATACAATATTATTCATTCTGTGATTTTAAAGCCGATGATGTCTTGATTCATCTTTTATTTATCACACCAAGTTCCTAGCAAGCTAAGACAAAGGTAACGAACGCAGGCACATAGACAAACTTGGTCTAATAAGCCACTTATATTAATATATATACTATGCAGATCGTTCTCACATTCTATATAGGAATAAGTCCGGCAAGTTCAGGTCCATTCAGATGTAAATGCGTAGATTGATTACCATCCAACAGTAAAAATTCCGTATCCTTGGAAGAGTATGTTGAGAATCAGTGGCGGTGCTGCAGATAATCTATTATTTTAAGTTTAATTGAGTATAGGGTTTCATTAAAAGATATAACATCTGAAACGGAATTGAAGTCTCCGCAAGCGCTTCTTAGTGGTTCATTTTGCTAGTAGTTAGTTCTACAAAAGTTCATAAAAAGTAGATCAAAAGATCTTCTCGGTCGAAGAGGAAGATTAAAGTAAATTTTACTCAGTAAGTATGGACTGTCAACAAATCCATGTATAAGTTGATAAATCCAGCAAACATTAAGCATGATTCTACGATTTCTTAGAGAAGGTAGGTTAACAAGCATTAATCGATATTCATAGGGTGGTAAGTGAATGTTAGTATGACAATATATATTGCGTAAACAAAACAAAAGAAATTGTTTCTGAACTGATTCTATATCGTCAACATAACACCCATATCTAGGACACCAGACAATTGACGCATACTCAAGTATGGGCCTTACAAGCGAAGTGAATAATGTTTTAGTAATGAAAGGATCATTAAACTCTTTTGACCATCGTTTAATAAACCCTAAAGTACTGTTTGCTCTGCTTATAGCTTTATTAATATGAATGTGAAAGCGAAGTTTTGGGTCCATAGTTACTCCAAGATCGTCGAAAACTTCTAAGGACTCAAGTGTATAGTCACTTATTTTGTAATAACTTCGAGAAGGTTGTCTACGAGAAAAAGTCATGTGTTTGCACTTTTTCAAGTTAAGCTTCATGCAATTGATTTCACACCAGTCACAAAGATGGTCAAGATCGGTTTGTAAGAAAAAAGAGTCTTGCTCATTTTTATATGACAGGAAAAGTTTAACATCATCAGCGTATAGTAAAATATTACTATGAATTACAACAGATGGTAAATCATTAATAAAAAGAAGAAACAACAGAGGCCCAAGGTGGCTTCCTTGAGGTACACCGGAAGTAACAGAGAACTCCTCTGACTTAACAAGGTTAAAGATAACACTTTGTGTTCTATTTGCTAAATAAGATTCAATCCAAAGCACTAATGGTGTTGGAAAACCGAGAAGGGTTAGTTTTAAAATTAAGAGCTTATGATTTACAACATCAAAAGCTTTACTGAAGTCAGTATAGATAACATCTGTTTGTAGACCTTTTCCAAAATTCTCAATAGTCTTTGATGTGAATTCTAGAAGGTTAGTAACAGTAGATTTTCTAGATAAGAATCCATGTTGGAATGGGGACATTAAAGATTTCACGCTATGTGATAATTGTGAGGTTACAATAGCCTCAAAAAGTTTAGGTAGGGCGCTAAGCTTTGCAATTCCGCGATAGTTATCTATTAAAGATCTATTGCCGGATTTATGCAGCGGAATAATAAAAGATGATTTCCAAGCCAGTGGAAAATAGCAGGATTGCAAAGACGTTGTAAAAAGCAAAGTAATGGGAATTACAAGTTCTTCACTGCAATATTTTAAAACACATGAAGGTATGTTATCAGGACCGCTTTTATAAGATGTTTTGAGGTTTTTTAAGTAGGTTAAAACTGTATCAACATTAATTATTGGGGAGCAAATGTCACCAGGCTGCACATTATAAGGGTAACCAAAATTATCGTAAGAAGAAGATGAATAAGTGGTCTTAAAGAAATCTGCAAAAAGACTACAGATAGTAGAATCAATATCTGATTCAAATGTTTTATATTTCATAAAAGATGGATATGAATTTATCTTACGTTTAGTATTAACAAAGTTCCAAAAAGATTTTGCATCAGATTTTATGTTTAATTTAACTTTTGTTAAATATATATTATAGGATTGTCTGCATAATTGCCGGTAGTTATATTTAGTTGAGGTATAAGAAGCAAAATCACAAATGTTATGAGTTTTTTGATACTTTTTATAATATTTCGATTTTAAGTTTCTCAGCTTTCTCAGTTCTTTGGTATACCAAACGGGACCAGATATTAAAGAGGATTTTCTCTGTGGCACTGAAGTTAAAAAACAATTATTAAGAGTACTGTTAAAGGCAAATACAGCAGAGTCAAGCGTTTGTGGCAATATTCTTGTGTTATTAATATTAAGTACAGATGACCAGTTGATAATTGACAAATTATTTCTCAAAACTACATAATTCGTTCTTTTAAAGTTAAACTCTAAGGCAGGATTTTGAATACGGTTTGATATAGATTGTTTAGGAAAATTCAGTGTGATTTCGATAGTTGGATGGTGTGCGTCTTCAGGATACACAAGTGGATCTGACCTATTAACTGAAACAATATTACTATCATCAAAATAAATAAGGTCTAACAAGCGGTTGTTTCTATTATAGTGGCAGTTTATTTGAAAAAGTCCTTGGCTCGAAAGCTCATTTAAAAATGAGTTATCAGATGAACACTCTGAAGATGGCAAGAGTACTGCAGAATTTTCAGTACAGCAGTTCCAGGAAACATTAGGAAGGTTGAAATCACCCGTTATTAGAATGTGATCATAAGGCTGAAGTTGAGAGCAAATTTTATAAATCGACGCCAAATGTTTCCCATACACTTCAACACTAGAAAGTGGAGGTATATATGAACATGTGACATAAATTCTCAAAGTATCAAACTTTACAAGAACACAACAAAATTCAATATCTAAAGACTCAGATATTAATATTTCTTGTGAAAAGTGAGAAGATTTAACGGCAATTAACACGCCGCCACCATTGCAGAAATTACCAGCAATAGAGTTTCTATCTTTGCGGTATATATTAAAATTGTTAGACAGAATTTCAGTATTTAAAGTACTAGGTTTAAGCCAAGTCTCACTGAAAGCAATAATGTCAAAATGAAGATTATGGCTTAAAATGTGTAAGTTTGTAAGTTTAGTATTTAAACCACGAACGTTCTGATATAAGGCTAGAAACTGAAGGCAACAATCTAGTTTTTTGGGTTCACGCTGTGAACAGGTAAGATAGCCAGTGAAGTTTGAGGCGGTGATTTTTGAATAAATTCGTGCACCAAAGTATTTTCCGGCCAAAAACCTTGATCCAGAACATTATTGAAGAGATCACTAGGCAAAGTAATTTTAAAAGATGAAATAGTGCGCTGATAAGAAAATCTCAGTTTGTGAACCGAAATCTTCTTATTAAGAAGGTTTAACTTAGAGTTTAAATAATATAAGATATCACCTTCAGATGTATCAACTGCAAAGCGAGAAACAAATATAGATTTTGCTGGCGGAATAACTACCAGTTCCTTATGAACAGGTAGTTTATTGCTGCTATTCGATATTTGCTTCGGTATAGCTCCAGTAGAAACCGAACTAGGAGAGGAAGGAATAATATTAGTACTCGTAGCAATGCTAGGAGAAACAATAGAAGCACAAGTCTGAGCATATGTTTTTTTTGCCACAGGAGGAGAATTATCATTTGCGGGAACAGCTGAAGAAGGTACAGTTAAAGTTAAATCAACTGAAACTGCAGCATTAGTAGGCGTCAACTGATCCGTAACAGACTTTTTCAGTGGTCCTTCAGGTGGTAAAACTGAGGCAGGTGAAATAAGATCAATATTTGATGACAAAGGCGAGGCTATTGCAGTAGATTTTGCTGAGCTTCGAAGATTTTTGTTACTTCGCTTTCGTTTTGGAGACGCAGAAGATTCATCCAAGACCTTAAACTTTTTGAACAAACTTTCAAATTCAGCCAATCTGGCCTGAGCCGCCTCTAAATCTTTAGACACTTCCAAGAATCCTCTTCTAGATTGTCTAATAAGCTTAAGGATATCAACATCCGTAGATCTGCAATCAACACATGACCAACGAAGTCCTTTGCCTTCGTTGATTGCGTCATAAATTCTTGCATTCAACGCTGCGCACTTGAAGTGAAAAAATGAATCGCACAACCAGCAATTTACTACGCGGTCGGATTCGTCTTTTATAGCACAATTACGGAAACTGCACAACATTTTAAATTTGAAGTATTAATAAAATGCAAAAATAACCACAAAAAAGAAGATACCCGGTTTTCCAATAAACAGTTTAATAAGCACTGCAAAGTTATTAAGTGCAGCCCTGGTTATGTTTATTATAAACAAAACAAAACAGGCCAAAAACAGATGAGCAAGTGTAAAAAACAAACAATCGCTCTCACTCGCTTGCACACAGAAAACCTGTTTGTAGTTAAAAGAGAATAAGATGTTATTAAAGCTTCGAAATATATGTGCAAGAAGAATATGATAATTCGCTCTCGCACAAAGAATAAAATAATGTGTATATTAAAATTGACACAAAAATAAAATTTTTAATAAAAAGGATTAATAAGAATGCTGGCACGCTGCAAGATGACCCAGCAAAGATGATCAGCCAAATGTTGTTTAAATTTAATTATTAATTGACTTTAAAGAACTTAAAAACTTTGAAACTTTTTAGACTTAAACACGTCTGTATGAAAAGAAAGCAACGAACGAAGTGTGTTATTATCATGTTTATGCGCTGTGTTCACGTGAAATTTTTTTTCAACTGGCAAAATTTGTACTTTAAAATTTGACGAGTGTTCACATTGTCAAATTTCTCGTCAAACTGTTGGTCAAACAACAGAAAAATCAAAATATTTTGATTTTCGTCAAACGATTTGACAAACAGTTTGATGAGTGTTTACAAATCAAATTATCATCAAATTGTCGTCAAATCCCATATATATTTTTGTTTTTCAAACTGTTCGACCAATAATTTGATGAATGTGAACACTCTTAATGGCGAGTTAACTCGGGGTTAGGATTTTCGTCGAGTTAAGAAAATGGCGTCGCTAACTCGATAGTGTTTCCATGCACAGCATCGAGTTGAGTCGAACTTGTCAATTTCATTTGCATTTTTGTTATTGTTTTACTAGCGAAATGGATACTAAATGGCAGCATTCACTTTGACAGATAGAACCCAGTTAAATCTTACAAGTTTCGTGGAGTTTCGTGGATTTAACGAAACTCAACTCAACTCGCGTTTCCATAGCGAGTTAACCCCGAGTAAACCCCGAGTTAACTCGCCATGGAAACATAGTAATAGAAAGCTTATATTTGTTTACTTACCAAATTTGTATAGGTGGATGTGTTTGGAGTAATATTATATATATTGAAATGGTGATTAATACATAATTTAGATAATAAATATAATAAAAGTTATTAATTTCAAAGTTCCATTGGAAGGAGGAATACATGTGCGAATTTTTAGATGCATACAGGACTTATGAATGCCTGTGGAATACTAATTTGGAAGAGTACCACAAAGTTAACTTAAGGGAAAATGCCTACAAGGCCATTTTAAGTAGTCTTAATGTTCCTGGGCTACAAATTGCTGACATAAAAGTTAAAATTAAGACAGTTCGTAATCGCTACAGTTCAGAACTGACAAATATTAAAAACTCAGATAAAAGCTGAGCCGGCATTGGTGATATTTACGTACCTCACTAAAGATGGTTTAAAGAGGCTGATAAGAGATTTCACTTTGTAATAAAATTGCAGTAAATCTTGTGTTAACCACCCTACACATTTTTCTCCTGGTTTGGATTTGGTAAACCTATTAAACTACCAAACGTTAAATGATAAAATTAAGCTGTAGCATTTTAATATGTATTTTAGTTAATTTTACTTGAATAACCCCATTTAGAACTTCATAAATTGCTGTGCACACTTCAGGAATCATCAATGTTATGCTGCATGTTGCAACTCTGAAGAGTGCACTTAAAGTCCGGAAGCATGTCCCCGTAGCAAGATATTGATGGGTTATTTCCAATTTGAGTTTTGCAGGTAGAGCTGGTCTCATTCACGTATTCGCCCTCTGTATAAACGAACTGACTTTTTCCAAAAGATAGTTGAATTGAACTTCATTCATTCTTATATGATTGCGGAAGCTTTCAGGGTCCTCTGCAGCAATTTCCATTAGTAATTGTGTGGATGCTCCACATTGTAAAAAATAAATAAATAACTGGCCATTTCAGCCCTTGAAAGGACTTTGACCTAGCTTCTTCGGATCAATTGTGTTGTGCGTGTTATTAAGTTTGTACACAATTGACCGAGAAATGGACCTACAGGCTTAACGCCGACTCCGAACGGCGATGAACGAAATGTTCTTATTCTCAAGAAGCTTTACATGGCATTTTCTGAGGTTTGCCATTGTCTGCAGAGAGGTGGCGTCCGTACAGAAAAATTATTTTTAATTCAAATAATTTTCTGTCGCTGCTGGGGTTCGAACATGGGTCTCCAAAGTTCTTTGACATAGCGGCCACGCACTTTAACCAACTACGCCACGGACTCCACTCCACATTGTAGTCGGCGTTTTATCCAGGGTCGCAGCCACCATCGTCGAAACTTTCGCTTTTTATTTTTTTCTATTTCGTTTTTTAACTGTTGCAACAATCCTAAAACTATTATTTTAATTCCGTTTTTTATTATTTTGGACGATATTGTTAACATTTTTTTAAATTTCAATAAAATACATCTGCCAACAAATATATTTTGACCAGGGACCGAAAATAACTATTATGTTCTCTTGCTGATATCAAAAACGGCAGGCTTGACTGTAAAGTTTTTGACTTTAAAAATAAAAGGCAACATTTAACCGGTACTTTCTGCCGTTTATTTTTTTTAACATGAAATAACGATTATTTTCTGCTGGATGTTTTTTCCAGCAAGAATATCCAGCAGTTTGTTATATTGTGAAAACTATAGATGCTAGGACCATGAAATTTGGTATATGGGGGCGTAGCATTAAGACAAATGTATTTATTTTGGAAATGTGGGCGGACCTCGCCCCTTTTTAAAGATAATTACAATATCTCATGATCACGCAACCCAATAATTATGAAATTTGGTATGTGGGGACTAAGCATGAAGATCTATATTTTCGGAAAAGGTGGGTGGACCACGCCCACTTTTAGGAAAAATAACAGTATCTAATGACCACGATAGGCACTAATTATGAAATTTGGTATATGGGGGATAAGCATGAAGATAAAGTTTTTTGGAAAAGGTGGGTGGACCACGCCCCTTTTTTAGTAAAAATAACAATATCTTATGACCACGATAGGCAATAATTATGAATTTTGGTTTGTGGGGGATAGGCATGAAGATCTTTATTTTTGGAAAAGGTGGGTGGACCACACCCATTATTAGTAAAAATAACAATATATAATGACCATGATAGGCAATAATTACGAAATTTGGTATGTGGGGGCCATATTTCCATATATTTAGTAATAAGCTTAGTGCGTCTCCATGTAGAAATGTTTGCTGAATACAATTGTTTTTAAATTAATTGAAGACAATTACTTAAAATAGGTAAGGGGGCATATAGGTTGCCAATTATGGGTCTGTTTAGTGTAAAACGTATGAGCCGCATTATTATTGTTTTATTTTTTACGCAAATTTTGTATTGTATTTCTCTTAACCTAACCACCTTCTCTTTCCATCTGCGTCGAACACTTAAATCTCTATTAAAAAAAAATAAATAACTAGCTATTTCAGCCCTTGAAAGGACTTTGACCTAGCTTCTTATGATCAATTATGTTGTGCGTGTTATTAAGTTTGTACACAATTGACCGAGAACCCGACCTACATGTTTAACGCCGACTCCAAACGGCGATGAACAGAATGTTCTCGTTCTCAAGAAGCTTTACATGGCATTTTGATTACTCTCTGAGGTTTGCCATTGTCTGCAGAGAGGTGGCGACCGTACAGAAAATACAATAATAATCAGTTTTCTCTAATCTGTTTCGTTAATTAATGCGATGACCAGTTTCACCAGTTTCCTATCGTGGTCATTAGATATTGTTATTTGTACTAAAAATGGGTGTGGTCGACCCACCTTTTCCAAAAAAATTATCTTCATGCTTATCCCCCACATACCAAATTTCTTAATTATTTCCTATCTTGGTCATAAGATATTTTTATTTTTACTAAAAAGGGGCGTGGTCTACCCACCTTTTCCAAAAATAAAGATCTTCATGCCTGTCCCCCACAGACCAAATTTCATAATTATTGCCTATCACGGTCATTAGATATTGTTATTTTTACTAAAAATGGGTGTGGTCCGCCCACCTTTTCCAAAAAAATTTATCTTCATGCTTATCCCCCATATACCAAATTTCATAATTATTGCCTATCGTGGTCATTAGATATTGTTATTTTTCCTAAAAGTGGGCGTGGTCCACCCACCTTTTCCGAAAATATAGATCGTCATGCTTAGCCCCCACATAACAAATTTCATAGTTATTGCCTATCGTCGTCATTAGATATTGTTATTTTTACTAAAAAGGGGCGTGGTCCACCCACCTTTACCAAAAGCATAGATCTTCATGCCTATCCCCCACAAACCAAAATTCATAATTATTGCCTATCGTGGTCATTACATATTGTTATTTTTACTAAAAAAAGGCGTGGTCCACCCACCTTTTCCAAAAAAATTTATCTTCATGCTTATCCCCCACATACCAAATTTCATAATTATTGTCTATCGTGGTCATAAGATATTGTTATTTTTACTAAAAAGGGGCTGGTCCACCCACCTTTTCCAAAAATAAAGATCTTCATGCCTATCCCCCACAAACCAAAATTCATAATTATTGCCTATCGTGGTCATTACATATTGTTATTTTTACTAAAAAAAGGCGTGGTCCGCCCACCTTTTAAAAAAAATGTATCTTCATGCTTATCCTCCATATACCAAATTTCATAATTATTGCCTATCGTGGTCATTAGATATTGTTATTTTTACTAAAAGTGGGCGTGGTCCACCCACCTTTTCCGAAAATATAGATCGTCATGCTTAGCCCCCACATAACAAATTTCATAGTTATTGCCTATCGTCGTCATTAGATATTGTTATTTTCCCTAAAAAGGGGCGTGGTCCACCCACCTTTTCCAAAAGCATAGATCTTCATCTTAGTCCCCACATACCAAATTTCATAATTATTGGGTTGCGTGATGATGAGATATTGTAATTATCTTTAAAAAGGGGCGAGGTCCGCCCACATTTCCAAAATAAATACATTTGTCTTAATGCTACGCCCCCATATACCAAATTTCATGGTCCTAGCATCTATAGTTTTCACAATATAACAAACTGCTGGATATTCTTGCTGGAAAAAACATCCAGCAGAAAATAATCGTTATTTCATGTTAAAAAAATAAACGGCAGAAAGTACCGGTTAAATGTTGCCTTTTATTTTTAAAGTCAAAAACTTTACAGTCAAGCCTGCCGTTTTTGATATCAGCAAGAGAACATAATAGTTATTTTCGGTCCCTGGTTAATACTCCTATTTTTGAAACTTCAGTTGTTGACGCTCAACGGATTCCGATTACTACTGCTACTATTTCGCCTAAGCCATTAATCGCAATTCCACCAACTAAAGCAATCTTTGTCTCGCGCTTAACCGCTGATACAACTGAAAATGATATTCAATTTTTTATTAATTCAAAGTTAAATAGTTGTATCCCTCTTTCGATCCAAAAATTCAAATACTTAAATGCGAGACTGACTACTTCTTTTAGATTGACTGTTCCGGAAAATTTATTTAAAACTCTTGTGGACGTAAACTTTTGGCCCCGTAATACAATTGTTCATGAATTTGAATTCAAAAACAAACCGCGTATTGCAAATGTTGTACACTTGCCTCGTCCTTTTAACAGTTCACTACCATACAAAAAACGATTAAAAAATCACAAGTCTAAGTTAGAGCTTGTGTATCAAAACGTTAGAGGTCTCAATTCTAAACTTTCTGATATTTTTATTAATAGTTTTGATTTTGAATATAACTTTATAATTTTTACTGAAACTTGGCTTCGCTCCAACGTTTTAAATTCTGAAATAATGTGCAATAAGTTCCAAATTTTTCGTAAAGATTGCTATGATAAGATCGGTGGTGGCGTTCTGATAGCTGTCCATAACTCGCTTGCTTCTGAGGAATTACTAATTCCTGGCACCAACGACCTGGAGTTTATTTGTGTTACAGTTAAACTAAATAATAATTCTATTTTTCTTACTTGCTCTTACATTCCACCTAAAAGTGATTTAACAATTTACTTAAACCATATTAATGCCATCGAAACTGTCCATAATATGCTAAAAAATATGGACACTATCATTGTATTAGGTGATTTCAACTTACCTTCCGTGTCTTGGCGTTTTACCGATGATTCCGCATTTCTTACTCCTATCTCTGCCTCTGATTGGATAAATGACTTCTAAGATAAGTTGTCTGATCTGTGTCTTCAGTAGGTTAATAATATTCTTAATAAAAGTAATAGATCTCCTGACCTTGTATTTGTAGACAGATGCACTTCCGTAAATCTCCGTCGTTCGAACCCAGTTTCTTTTCGGAAGACGATTATCATCCAACACTTGAAATAACAATATTACTTGCCAACGAAAATGAAAATAAATTAGCTCCAGATACTCGAAGTAATAAAATTTTTAAATTTAAAAAAACAGACTATGTCAAACTTAATGCTCTTCTCGCGCGGATTGACTGGTCCCCAATTTTAAATAATAGGTCTTCGTACTCTTTTTATGATGTCGAATCTTCAGTGCAGTTTCTCAATGATACCTTGCAAAAATGCTTCTCATTATCTGTGCCAAAAAAAAATATTAATTTCAAGCCTTTAAGCCCTCCTTGGTTAACTAATGAGCTTAAGTCTTTAAAAAATTCCAAAAATCGCTTATTTAAGAAATATAAAAAATCAGGCTCTAATTTAGACTTCGCTTGCTATTCCTCTTGTCGTTACAGATATCAAGTATTAAATAAACAATGCTACTCTGCATATATAGCCAAAATAAAAACTCAATTCAATGTTAATCCGAAACTTTTCTACACGTTTGTCAATTCAAAACGAAAAACCTCCAGCTTCCCACCTCTTATGAAATTTAATCATGATGAAGCATCTTGCGACATCGATGTTTCCAACATGTGTGCAAACTTCTTTAAAACAACCTACTCCGATATACCATTGAGCATGAGTCTTGAATATCCTTACCTACCACCAGTTAACTCTTTTGAAACCCCCGTAATAGATTCTAATATAGTTATGCATTACCTTCAACACGTTAAATCTTCTTTTACGACTGGTCCTGACGAAATCTAGAGCTGCATTTTAAAACATTGTTCTAATAGTTTGTGTTCTCCCCTATCAAAAATTTTTAACTCATCCTTGCACAGCGGTCATTTTCCCAATATATGGAGAAAATCTTATATAATACCTCTTCATAAATCCGGTTCAAAAATTGATGTTTCCAATTACCGAGGTATTGCAAAACTAAGCGCAATCCCTAAGTTATTTGAGAAAATTATAACTGATCAAATAACCCACGTCGTATCTTCCTCCATTTCCACCTCTCAACATGGTTTCTTAAAGGGAAAAATCTACGATAACTAATCTCTTGGAGTTTACTACGCGTGTCATTAAAGGTTTTACTTTAGGACGACAGACAGACGTTATTTATACAGACTTTAGCAAAGCTTTCGATAGTGTTAATCATTATCTTCTTCTGAAAAAGCTTCATCTAATTGGGTTTCCCGTCAAACTATTACACTGGATTAAATCGTACTTGTCGAATCGTTCGCAAAAAGTTTTATATAAGAATTCTATGTCAAAAAATATTTTGGTCACATCAGGTGTTCCTCAGGGAAGTCATCTTGGTCCGGTTTTATTTTTACTGTTTATAAATGACCTTCCTTCTGTAATAAAACACTGTAACGTCTTAATGTACGCCGATGACGTAAAACTTTTTCTAACTTACAAATCGCCCGAAGAACAATAACTCTTACAATCCGGTTTAAATAGTCTAGTCGAGTGGTGTAATTTAAACCTCTTAAAATTAAACTTAAAAAAATGTAAGCAAATGACATTCTCACGTCGAATTGCTAATAGTATAAATTACACTATAAATAATACTAACTTAGAAATTGTACACAGTTTTCTTGATTTAGGTGTAATTATGGATCCTAAACTTCGTTTCAATCTTCAAGTTAATTTGGTGGTAAATAAGGCTGGAGGTGTCCTTGGTTTCATTAAAAGATGGGCTAAAGAATTCAACGATCCTTTCACTACTAAGATACTTTATACCTCTCTTGTTAGACCAATTCTTGAATATGCATCCGTAATATGGAACCCTCAATACAATGTCCACATCGATGCATTAGAATCGGTTCAAAAACAATTCTTACTTTTTGCTTTACATTATCGTTGGAACCCCAACATTATTCTACCCCCTTATGAAACCCGCCTTAAAATTATTTCCCTGCCTTCCTTAAGAAGCAGAAAAATTATGCTAAATGTATCCTTTTTATACAAATTACTCAGTGGTGATATAGACTCACATTACCTCCTTTCTTCATTAAACTTCAACATCCCTAGGAGCGGAGCCAGACATTTCCAGCTTTTTAAGTTGAGTCAGTGCACTTCTAATTATGCCCTTCACGACCCTTTGCGATGTATGTGTAGTGATTTCAATGGCAACTTGAACTTGATAAATTTTTCTGACTCGGTGGATGTCTTAAAACGTAAAATGATATTACATTTGAATACTTAACGCATTCATTGCGATAACAAATATAACTCGCGATAATTGTGTAGATTTTACGATTTAACATATAAGCATTATCGAATTTGATAAATACTTTAAGTTTTCGTTTTATTTAGTTTCGTTGCTTAATTTCTTCATGAAATTATTTTAGATCTTTAGTTCTATAAATAAATAAATAAATAACTGGCCATTTCAGCCCTTGAAAGGACTTTGACCTAGCTTCTTAGGATCAATTGTGTTGTGCGTGTTATTAAGTTTGTACACAATTGACCGAGAAATGGACCTACAGGTTTAACGCCGACTCCGAACGGCGATGAACGGAATGTTCTTATTCTCAAGAAGCTTTACATGACATTTTTTATTACTCTCTGAGGTTTGCCATTGTCTGCAGAGAGGTGGCGGCCGTACAGAAAAATTATTGTAATTCAAATAATTTTCTGTCGCTGCTGGGATTCGTACCCGGGTTTCCAGGTTCGTTGACATAGCGGCCACGCACTTTAACCAATTACGCCACGGACGCCACGGACGCCACGGACGCCACGGACGCGACAGTTCTTTAGTTCTATAGCTTGTTTAAAATGGGACCATGTATACCGTATCCCTCGGCTTGGTGTGTCAGAGTGTATCTCTTTTCCATACAAGTTTTTACCTGCGTTGGCCCAAATGCCTGTCCAAATAATAACTTTAGCTAGGTGTTCCCTTATTTTAGTGACCCGAATATATATATACTTGTATATCTGTGCTATGTTTGGTATTGGTTTGTTGTTTGAGAGTTGCATCTCTTTTCCACGTAGGATCTTGGGTTGGACAGTGGCCCCAAGCCGAATGACAACAATTATAAATGCGGTTATATATGGTCTAATAAATTACTTTTGATGTTGTCTTGTATTGCTTCGTGTTGGACAGTGGCCCCAAGCCGAATGACAACAATTATAAATGCGGTTATATATGGTCTAATAAATTACTTTTGATGTTGTCTTGTATTGCTTCGTGTTATGAAGAATGTGTTTTTATTCGATGATGCTTATTATGTTTACATAAGCATAAAAATTCTCAAATTTCAAATGTTTCTTTATCTAATTTTAATTTCCGCTGAAAGGCCAAACAATTGTGCTTAGTGGAGGCTTTTATTTGCCAACAGGTGGTAGGTTTTAGCACGTAGGTGCATTCTATTCAGTCCGGCTGATCCGGGAACTTCTTGGAATGTAAATCGTGCATGCGTATGGCGCGGGTCATACGTATCTATGAAGATTTCCTACTTCCGGGCGAATCCAAAAAAAAAAAAAAGAGAAAAAAGCAATTATGCCCTTTCTCGCCTTAGAGAGAACAGTGTCTACAACAACGTCCGTCTGTATCTCACCTATATGCATAAGGATCCTGATTCTACATACATAGAAGGCAAGACCAAAACAAATTTAAAAGTTTTAATTCAACAAGAAGGTCTGCCGATTTACGTCAAATGTTTAATTGCTTTCACGAGCAACTTGGAATGTCAATTAATCAAGTCAACGCGGATCTTGACACCTTTGGCTCTCATGTCAGGTTTAGACATGTCTCCTTTCTGCAAAAGTCACGTAAGGAGTACCAATTATTGCTCCTTACTTTCACCCTAACACAACCACTATCTCTCAAAACCAGCCAAAGTCACCTAACAACATCCCTCAAGAAGTATCCAAGCATCCATGCCAACCGGATTCTCTCAAAATATTTTATCACAACTATGGTGGTAGGAGAGGTAAACTAAATAAACTTTTTATTGAAGCTAAATATTGTCACTTCAAGGTTCTAGTAGTTACGGAAACTTGGCTAAGTGACACTTTTAAAAATGAGGAAATTCTGGACTGCAATTGGACTATCTACCGAAATGACCGCGACTATTCCTCCACAGGCCTGTCACGAGGAGGCGGTGTACTGATTGCTACGCACAATTCTCTTTCAAGTGAGCTTATAGAAACACCTATTCACAAAATTTTTTAACACCGTATAGTAAAAGTTTGTATAGGAAAAAGTGTATACATGTACATGTACAGGTGCTATTTGCATCCCCCCAAGTTCTAGTGAATCATCATACAATGAGTTATATGAAATAATCACTACATTTACGGCGACTTTAAATGAGTAAGATAAAGTTATTATTTTTGGTGACTTCAACCGTCCAAATATATCATTTGTCATTGACGAAAACGACAACTATCTTCTGCCTGTAAGCCTATCAAGTTCCATAGACTTTACATTACTAAATACCTTTTATAGCAATGATCTTCAGCAAGTCTCTGCAACACAAAACCAAAATAGCAGGTGGTTAGACCTCATCTTTACTTACTCATACGACGAAGTGAGGGTAAGTCCAACCATCGAAGAGAACATTTTTTTGCTAACACTGTCCACCAGACAGCCTTAACAATTGCTTTCTCTTACATTAATATCTCTTTTACCAAGTCTTTCAATAACTCCATTGTGTACGACTTTCTTAACGCCGATTACGAAAGCATATCTTTTCTAGATGGTATTAACTGGAGTTGTGTTCTATCCAACTTGGACTTAGATAGCACTATTTCGAGTGTCTAAAATAAAGAAAAAAAAAACAAACTTTCAGAACCTTTGCTAAATGCAGATCTCAGAAACTTGAGAAACCAGATAAACAGAATTTACAAACTCCTCAAAAGCACTGCATATGTAAGCGAAGAAATGAGGCTCAAATATAATGAGCTAATGAAAGAATTCTTGTTCAAATCAGAATTAGCTTACAAGTTTTACACAAAAAATTAATTGGAGAAAAAATTGTCCAGGACCCCAAAACATTTTTTGACTTTGTCAATTTGAAGCGAAAATCAGCCGGTTATCCTTCATCCATGTGTAAAGGTAATGTTACCTCTTCCAACCCTCAGGAAATATGTAACCTCTTTGAAGATCATTTTTAGGAGGTATTTTGTCCTCCATCTACTCAGTCTGATGTTTTCCTCCCACTCCGTGTTCACGAAACAGGATTGAAAACTTCAGCTTGACGAAAGAAGACATATCAAGTGCAATAAAGGGTTTAGATGCAACCAAAGACCTGGACCAGACCTAATTCCCCCCCCCCCCCCATTGCTGGTGCAATGCTTGGACCAACTACTTTTGCCCTTATATATAATATTTAACAAATCACTCTCTATTGGAGTGTTTCCTTCTTATTGGAAAACTTCCCACCTAATACCAATATACAAAAACGGTGAAAAAAGTTCTGTTCAAAATTATAGAGGTATAGCAATTTTTTTAGCCATCTCAAAGCTATTCGAAAAAATTTTATGCGAAAAGCTAACACGCCTTGCCAACCCTCGACTAAACGAGCAGCAACACGGGTTTCGAAAAGGTCGATCCACCACCACTAACCTCATTATCATGGTTTCTGACGTGTTAAGCAAGATGGAGAAAAGAGACCAAATAGATGCTATTTATACTGATTTCAGTAAAGCCTTCGATCGTGTTGATCATGGCATCTTAATAAATAAATTAGAAAATTCGGTTTCTCTGGATCTTTACTTAGTTGGCTATCAACTTATCTCCATGGTAGATCCCAATATGTTAAATTCCAAGGAATCTTGTCGAAGAAAATTGAAGTCTCCTCTGCAGTTCCTCTGGAGTACCTTGGTATTCGGACGGCCTCAAAATGTACCACGTAATTAAATCGCAGGAAGATGTCAATTTCCTACAGTAAAGCCTAACGCTTGAGACCTGGTGTACCCAAAGCAAACTTTACCTCAATGTAAATAAGTGTAACGTGATAAGTTTTTCCCGTAGAAACCAAGTTACGAATTACAACTATCGCCTCAACAATATCGAACTTAACAGGGTCGATTATATAGTTGATCTTGGAGTGGTCTTGGACAACAAACTGCGATTTAATCTACACTATGATAAGATTGTATCCAGGGCCAGCATTTGAATTCAAGCATGTATGGGTCACTACATCCCTGTACTGTGCACTAGTGCGCCCAATACTCGAATATGGCTGCATTATTTGGAATCCAGCTTTTGAATCCCATAGTGATAGAATCGAATCCATACAAAAGCAATTTGTCCTATTCGCTCTGAGAGAGACTTATAACCCCCGCGAATATTGTAGCCTTCCACCATATGAACACAGACTCAGCATATTAAATTTGATGCCGCTATCAATAAGAAGAACGGTATTGGATTCATGCTTTACTTTCGATGTTATGAACGGTGTAACTAATTGCGAATACATCTCTAACAAAATTACCCTCAATGACCATTTAAAACGTACAAGACATACTCGGCTGTTAACTGAATATCAGCATCATACTGCATATGCAAGTAATGAACCCATCAGCCGTTGCTGTAGAGAATTTAATAATATATCCGACCACTACTCACCTTCCATGTCTAAATCCTCATTCAAGCGATCTCTATCCAAGTCTCTTTCTCTTCCTTATCTTATCCTCTTCCAACCCAATCTTTGAGCTTTATATTTACTTTCCTTCTCCTCTTTCCTTTTCTACTACTATATATGTATAAAATATACTAGTATTTAAGTAAGCAGCTTTTACTTTTATTTGTTCTTTTCTTCTTACCTTTTCTTTTTGACGTGTTCGTAAAATCATGTCATTTAGGTGGGCGGATTACGACCACATCGAATTGCATATCTTCGAATACCAAAACAAGGAAAGCGGAGAGAAAAAAAATAAAAACCTGTTAGAATAAGTAAATTGCCTTGCTTGGCCAATAAATAAATAAATAAGTTATATTTTTCTTAGTACAGCCAACTTTTTTGTTCTTAAATATATGTTTATATTTTTGATGGTATTGAAAATAGAGTTGAATAAAATATAAAATTGGTCCAAAAAAATTTAATTTATTACGTGAAGTTTTGAGAAATTTGCAATCAAAGTTGAAATGTAGTAGTTTGAAACGATCGATTTCATCTTCAAACGAGAACAGCTCGAGAACGGTTTAGTCAGTGGGGTTTGTTGATATAAAGTTAGAAAGGTGATTTCATTGCCTTCGCAATGAGCAAAATAAGTTTTCATTTAGTTGGTTTTTCTGCTAGAAACAATAATGTGAAACAAAATGGTGAATTACTAATAAACCCTGTAACTCCTTAGTGTGCGAAAATAAAACCCCCTTTGGTACGATTGTTTGCTCAACTCGACATTACCTTTCACCTCCGTAAATAGTTGCACTCTATTGCGGGATATCCTGCATAATGTAAGTTTTAATATTTTATTAGAAATATTCTTATTTTGAATTGTAATTTATGATATTGTTTTAGCATTTTATTTTTAAAAAAAGTGAAGTATTCTTGTAAGAAAATATTTTTGTGTTTTCGTTTTATTTAATTTTATTGCATAGTATTGCATATTATTGCATATTAAAATCTATCGAGCTATTCTGTTTGTTATTTCATGACTTATTTGTCTGCCAATATTTGTTAATGCAACATTTTCATTAACAAGACTTTTAAATGTATGTGTCTCCTCTTCTTCTTCACTTAGTAAGATGGAAGGTCCTTGGACGTTGTGTAGGAAGCAAATATTGTGCAGAGCTCAACAAACATTTAAAATTTGCACAATTTTTTGCGGAGAGTAATGGAGCTCTCTCGCAGCTAATAGGCAACGAAATCGTTCTTTTAACACTCCGAAAACACGTTCAATGGTTGAGCTTGTCTTTGAAAACTTTTCATTGAACAATGATTCAGCCGAATTTACCATAACATTCCGGAATCACCTAAAATACAAGAAAAAAAAATTTGATTTACCAGATAACGAGTGCTTTGAATAGAATAGAAATTGAAATAGATTTGAATATAAAATTCGAAAAAACTGCTATTTTGGGTCCCTGCTTAGAAAATTATAAAAAATACTTGCCTAGAATCCACGTTCCCCTGTCGCAATTTTCGTACTTTCTTTTCAAATGATTCCTTTCGCTTGAGAGATTCTAAACATGGGAATCGTGAGCTGCTCCTCCAAATCAGCCATTAACAGACCTGATGACCATTTTGTGATCGCAAATCTATAGATATAAATTTAAAATTAGTTTCTTAAGAAGGAACAATAATAAAGAAACTTACAACCATAGCATTTATACTGTTCTTTAATTTTCTATTAAAGTATAAATGCTCATTTCTGGCCAGCCTTATCATTTGGATATGGGTGCCATCTACTACCCCAGTTATCCTGGAATGCCGGACTTTGTATAAAAATACCTTTTTGCTTTCCTTTCTTCCAACGCAGACATTTTAAAACTGATATGCTTCGCACAAAGTTGCTTTTCAATTGCAGTGCAAACTTCAAAGAGACAACTTGACATTGTCTGTTGCGCTAAGCCAATGTAGCGGTCCTGCCCAATTTGGTGTTGGTATCCACCTTGCGCCAGGAATTTTAAGGTGGCAGCGAGTTTTACCAAAGCAGGTTCTGCGGTGGATATCCGCGAAATTTTTCAAGTCGCTTGTTATGCTCCGCAGCACGTACATAAAAGCTTCCTTGTTGAGCCGAAAATTCCTAACAAAACTATAAAATAGACAAGTAGTTAAGAAATATAAGAAATACAATGATGAATTCTTTCATACCTTTTATCACTGAGACCCAATACATTGGGTCTCTTATGGCTCTCCGCTGAATCCTTTCTTCGTCATTATTTCCATAATTGAACCACAAAGCTACCGAATCCATTTTTTTTGCAACAATATAAAATTGAAGAATAAACAATTGTGTCTGTTTTTTCTTTTCCTCTTTGTGCATATTCTCACATTAAATGTCAGTGCTGCTCTATTTTACCAACAATTGCGGGATATGAAACTAAGCAACATTTACACTCATGCGAATGCGTCAGAGAGTGGCATTTCACTTTCGGATCGCATTTAACTTTCGCGCAGCATTGCTTTTCGAATCGCATTACAGAGTAAGGCCCGAGAGCTACGAGTTCATTGCTCAAGATTTGAATTCTTTATTTATTATTCTTTTATTTATAGTGAAATAGTCAACAGATGAGCACGTTTAAAAAAAGCGAAAAAAAAACACGGGAAAACAGAATATATATTCAACAAAAAACAACGAAAACATAATAACATTTTTAAAAAAGTTTTATACTATGTTCGCACACAGGCTGAAAACCCTCTTTTCAAAAAAAGGTGTTCACACTTGAAAAGCAGGTTTTCATTAGACACACAGTAGTCATACGTTTGTTATTATTGCGTTTTTTTTTTGTTCTCAGAAAATAAGGTCCTCCTATTAGCTACAAGTATACACATAAAAACAGACAGACGAAATGTCAAATATCAGTAACAACCTCAATTTTAGTAATAGATTTTGACTTTATTTACAAAATCAGACTTGAAATCACAGTTATTTTCTAGCTTTTCGGAGTTTTTCGCTGAAAAACACGAAAAAGATGCTTTTCATATGACAGTTTTTCTATGGTGAAAAACTTGATATTGTGGCGGATCCGTCAGTTACGCCATTCCCCGCTCTGCAGCTCTTCAAGCTAACCAGCGTCACTCTGTCGCTATGTTATTCAATATTTATAACACACACATGGTTGCCCACACTTTGACTAGTTTGACTTGGCTTATCACACAAGTGGTAAGCCAAGTAAAATATTCGTCATATATTTAACTCGCCACTCAATTATATTTCAGCAGACATTGGAGCCGTTATTTTGTAGCTCAAATGGACTCAGTAGACGATCATATTGCTAGCTTTATCGTTGTTGTTGTTGTACAACAACCCAAAGGCAGTCACGCTGCCAGTGAAGTTGGCTGGTTTATGCGACGTCAGCATATTCCTTATCGCACTGTCCGTCGCGTCATTAGCGCTGATGACGAGTCGGAGGCATATAAATACCAGTGCCGTTAGCCGCTGGAAAATAATACATTGTTTAAAGTTTATATTAACAATGCCTAAGATAGTTTTTGTTGTGTTTTCCATGTGTGTGTTTGCAACGCTACGTATAGTACATATTCAATGTACTATGGTGGCATGGACTCTGGTTTTTACCAACAAAGCGTTCACGTACTCGAAAAGCTTGCAACGAGAGAGGACAACGACAGCGTAAAAAAGTGAGCTAGCAAAATTTCTACTTGCAAGAACTTGCAACTACCGAAAAAAAGTTATTTCCTGTGGAATTCCTATTAAAATGGATGGAAAAAGAAACATTTGTGATGCTAAGGAAAATTTAAGTACAAAAGTCAATGTTGGTGGGATATAGGAAATGATTTCAATAATTTAGAACCTTTATTATAGCTAACTCGAATTAACACAACTTTTTTTGGGTTTCAAATTAGCTGTGAATTTGTTTGATCAGCTGTTAACTTGCAAGTTTCTACTAGTTTTCTGTTCACGTAATTTTTCTACTATTTTTCTCTTTGTGAAAATTTTTCTGTTAATTCTTCTATTACTCTCTCCCTGCAAGTTTTAACAAGTAAAGTACGTGAACAAACCTATGGACTGCATTAGTTATACGGATGAATATTACAATGCAATTACAACCTTAAAAAATTAATGCTTCTGGGTCTGTGATACGGATAAAAAAAAGTTTAAGCAATGGTTAAAGGGAGAGTCTAATTTAGATAAGAGGTGGGTTTTTTGGCATCGCTATATACGCTAAACAATATTTTTCATACAAAAAATGCTTAGCTAAGACAGGATAATTTTAGCTGCTTAGCTCTTAGTCGCCGATAAAAACACTATTGCCAGATCAAGAAAGTTGTACTTTAAGTAATTTATTGGCAACACTTTTTGGAAAACAACCATATTTATGTCAGATCGGTAATAGAAAACAGTCTATTTATATACAAACAAAACCAATTAAAATGATCAATGCTGCAAAGTTTTGAAGAGAAAATGTTAAGCGCTTATGAGCGTTTTTTTGGACAAGCTCATATAGCGATGCCAAAAAAACGCACCTAAGATTTGTGCAACAAATGAAGAAATAACACAAGGAAATGAAAACATTAAAGAGCAAATAAACGAAAAAAAAGCATTAAACGATATAGAAGAGCAGTGTTAGCAACGAACATAAATAAACAATATCCCAGCAGACCAAAAAACCAACACAGCATAATTGTCTTGCCAACAGAGAACACTCAAGATAGAAAAGAGACCGAAAAACAAATCAAAAATACTATAAGCAAAAATTAAATTAGGAATTTCATCTATAAAACACGTCATTCAAGAAGGTATAATTGTTACAACGCTAGATACTGAGGGAAGGGATAAGTTACAAAAAGAAATTAAACAGTAATTCACAGAGGTTTATAAGATATCGTGGCGTCCGTGGCGTAGTTGGTTAAAGTGCGAGACCGCTATGTCAAAGAACTTTGGAAACCCAGGTTCGAACCCCAGCAGCGACAGAAAATTATTTGAATTAAAATAATTTTTCTGTACGGCCGCCACCTCTCTGCAGACAATGGCAAACCTCAGAGAGTAATCAAAATGCCATGTAAAGCTTCTTGAGAACGAGAACTTTCCGTTCATCGCCGTTCGGAGTCAGCGTTAAGCACGTAGGTCCGGTTCTCGGTCAATTGTGTACAAACTTAATAACACGCACAACACAATTGATCATAAGAAGCTAGGTCAAAGTCCTTTCAAG
The DNA here is from genome assembly GCA_943735915.1 of Pherbina coryleti. NCBI lineage: Eukaryota > Metazoa > Arthropoda > Insecta > Diptera > Sciomyzidae > Pherbina > Pherbina coryleti. Next base: position 96,869,749 of record OX030951.1, on the reverse strand, counting down.
GGCTGAAATGGCCAGTTATTTATTTATTTATTATAAGATATCAGTTCTAAAAATAAAAATTCCTAAATTATGAATCTCAAATATAGACCGCGAATATAATGAAGAGAATTTAGTAGAAGAATTAGTTGCAACCAATTGTTTTATCGCTCAAATGATTTTTAATTGTATCATGTTACATATATATCTCAACAAAACAAAAATAGTTTATGGAAATATTGTTGCAGTCTTTTGAGAAACGCTAGAAAAAATAGCAAACAGGTACGTGATGCTTAACTAAAGGTCATAATTTGTAAAAGAGTATGTATCACACGATGTTTTAAATGTCAAAAATATCACCATTCAAGTAAAAAATGGGAAGGAGAAGAAGTTTGAGGAATGTGTGAAGAAAAACATGACACTAGATTTTTCAAATAACTAAGTAATTTGCAAAACACATCGCAAAAATAAATGCGGAAAGAGAACGAATTAGCTATCAAACATAAAAGAAAATTCTAGCCTTAATATATTCTATTCGCAATAAAATATATGACTTAGAAGTTATGGCCAATAACTTACAAAATATAGTGATAATTGTCACAGAACATGGTTATATTATAACGAAATAAAAACATACAGCATACCAAATTACAACTTCATTCATAACTGTAGAAATGAAAAACGTGGTGGTGATACTGTAATTTTTATTAAATAATCCATTACATGCAATGAACTTATTAACCCTCGAGAAGGCGCACCTCGTAGAGAAGCATGGATTGTCGCGCGTTTGAAAGGATTATTGAAGACCCGAAAAAATTTTTCGAGTTTGTTAAAGTTAAGCGGAAATCGACCGGGTACCCTAATTCCATGTTTAAAGGTAATGTTTCTTCTTCTAATCGGCAGGAGATTTGTAATCTCTTTGCAGATTATTTTAAAGAAGTATTTTGTTCACATTCATCGCAAAATCCAACCCCAGTGGCCAGTACGATCAATCTACCACCATTGCTTTGTACAATTAATATAACACGGAGTGACATAGCCAATTCCATTAAAGAATTAGATTCCAACAAGACCCCTGGTCCAGATCTTATTCCTCCAATTGCACTTGTTCAATGCTTAGAGCAGTTAATTACGCCCTTATATATATTATTTTCAATAAATCATTGCAAACAGGTGTATTTCCATCTTATTGGAAATCTTCTCATCTTACGCCAATTTACAAGAATGGCGACAAGAGGTCTGTTGAAAATTATAGGGGCATTGCAATATTATCAGCTATTCCCAAACTTTTCGAAAAAATTATATGCTGCAAACTAACAAACGTAATTAACCCACGTTTAAATGAACAGCAACATGGATTCCGTAGAGGACGATCAACGGCAACAAATCTTGCCATCTTAGCATCAGATGTTCTAATAAAAATGGAAAAAGGACATCAGATAGATGCAATCTATACAGATTTTAGTAAGGCCTTTGATCGTGTTGACCACAAAATCTTAGCTAAGAAGCTAGAAAAATTTGGTATTTCAGGCTCTTTGTTGAATTGGATCAAATCTTATCTTTGTGAAAGGTCCCAATTTGTTAAATTTCAAGGTACACTGTCTAAAAAGATTGCTGTCTCATCGGGTGTACCTCAAGGTAGCCACCTTGGCCCTCTTCTCTTCAACATATTTATTGCAGACATATCTGAAATTTTGCATGAAGTCCTCCATCTCTTATATGCAGATGATTTAAAATTGTACTATGTCATAAGATCAGAAGAAGACTCATTATTTTTACAGAACAAGCTTTTATGTCTAGAGAAATGGTGCAGTCAAAATAGGCTTTCTTTACATGTAAATAAGTGCGTTGTAATAAGTTTCTCCCGTAAAAATGAAATAGCTTGTAGCAATTATATGCTTAATGGGGTGGAACTTAAAAGGGTCAACCACATTACAGATCTTGGAATAGTTCTAGATAGCAAGTTGCGCTTTAACCTTCACTTTGATCATATCACATCAAGGGCAAACAAATTGCTTGGATTCATAAAAAGACGAGCAAGAGAATTCAGGAATTTATGGGTAACTAAAGCCTTATACTGCGCTCTAGTGCGTCCAATTCTTGAATACTGTTGCACTGTTTGGAACCCAAGTATTGAAGTGCATAGTGAAAGACTAGAATCTATTCAAAAACAATTCTTACTTTTTGCCTTGAGAGACATGTACGACCCTCAGGACTATAGAAACCTGCCACCATATGAGCACAGACTGAGGGCTATTAATATAATGCTGTTGTCATCAAGAAGGGTGCTACTCTGTTCATGTTTTATATTCGATGTCATTGCCAGAAACATTGACAGCGAATATATTTCCAGCAAAGTAACAATTAATGACCCTATAAGGAGAACTAGGCATACAAGATTTTTGAGTGAATCACAGCACCACACCACTTACGTTTGTAACGAACCCATATATAGATGTTGTAAGATATTTAATACCATCAGCGAGCACTACCAACCACCTATGTCTAATCCTTTGTTCAAGAATTCCCTATCCAAATACCTCTTTCCACCCTAATCATCTAGCCTTATCATGTTCACCATTCACCATTCACCATCTTTGCTTCTATAATTTTTCCCTCTTTATAAGCTAACATAATAATGATAATGAATATCTTTCTACCATTATGTATATTACTTATGTACCTAAGTTTCTTTTATTTATTTTTCTTCTTGTCTTTTCCTTTTGACGTGTTCTTGATAACATGTCATCCAGGTGGGCGGTTACGCCCACTTCAAATTACATGTTTTAAAACACCAAAACAAGGAGAGGGGAGAGAAAAAATAAATAAATAAAAATAAGCCTGTTAGAATAAGTTAATTGCCTTGATGGCTAATAAATAAATAAATAAATTATTTGAGCATTTATGCCAGTGATATCAATCAGAGTAAAAAAGAGCCGCATTGGCCACCTGCAAGTTATTCTGGAAACTGAGTATGTTCCTTTCATTTGATCTACGGTGTCTACGCCACCTTCGGTTGATTGTAAAATGATATTACTTCGGGTGTGATAATATCGTCGCCAAGTTGGTCATCCTCAAGAGAGGATAGCATAAAACAACCTTTTTAGTTTTCTTCATTGGAATATACGAAACAAGGATCTTGTTTTCTGCATACGCAACCTTAGTATGTGGTACTGGCCTTCCTTTTATTGTAACAAATTGAGGAGGAACTTCTCTTTTATTTTTTCTCATTGTTCCTACAACAGTCGTTTTATATTGTTTGTATAGTTCATCTGTAAGAGGTATAGACATAAAATAGTTGTCCATGGTTAAATTTCTTCCAGTATTCAAAATTGGGGCAGCAACTCTCTTTACAATACTAGCAGCTGAATTATCGAGTTGATAAGAGCCAGTTGGCTGTCTGCCACAATATAATTCTTGAGTCAACTAATGCTTTAATCTTTACACCATACTTGGCTGGTTTGCTCGGAATATAAACTTTGAATTAACATCGTCCTCTAAAAGATTCAAGCATTTCATCAATAGTACAGTATTCTCCTGGAATATAACAGTCAGTACAGGATTTATTAAAGTCTTCGAAGACTTCCCGGAAAGCTGCAAAGTTATCATCTTCGCTCCTAAGTAAACGAGAGTTAATATCATCAAATCGAATAACACGTTGTAAAAATAAAAATCGTTTCATCGACATTGCGGCTCTGAAAATATCTGGAGCAGTTCCGTCTGGAAGCCACATCTCTTTTAAGTTTAGATGGTTAATTTTTTTTAACCGTGCCATGTATAGTATGCCAATAAACGTCTTTAATTCAACCACATCTGTTGATTTGCACTCTCTGTCACGTCCATAGGTGCCATCTAATTTTCCAATATATATACTAGAGTGGAACGAAATGTATGGAAGCAAAAAATCTTCATGAGCTTCATATATTTTTGAAAACTACGCTTAAAAAAATTAATTTCTGCATCTTTAGTTTTTTTCTGCGACATAACTTTTGACTGCGCCCAAGGGCTTATATATATCATTGTCACTTTTTTTTCTGAAATCCAAAAAAATTAAGAGCTAATTTTTTCGATGCAAACCTCCTCATTTACTCATTAAGAACAACTTGTCATGTATGCGCTAGAAGATATTCATGTTTAAAGATCACCAAAATCGGTCATTTGCTTATATCTCCGCTCTGCTCAAAGTTAATATGAAATTTCAACTTTGCGTTATTCAAACATATCTAGTCGCATAGCGTGGAAACTGTTTGTTTTATGTTAAAACTGTTAAAAGCATTTTTGTAGAGAATTATCTGATCCACAATTTTGTTCTGAGCATATCTTCTGTCATACAAAGGGGAGCGGAAATATAAGCGAATGACCGATTTCGGTGATCTTTGATCCTTAATATCTTCAAACGCATACATGGTATCATAGGGATCTCTTGACAAGTTATCATTTATGCGTTAATGAAGAGGTTTGCATCAAAAAATTAGGAACTAATTTTCAAACTAAACTTTGGATTTAAAAAAAAAACAAAAAATAAGTCTGGCATGAAATATATAAACCCTCGGGCGCAGTCAAAAGTTATGTCGCAGAAAAAAACTAAAGATGCAGAAATTTATTTTTTTACTCGTAGTTTTCAAAAATATATAAAGCCCACCAGGTTAAAAATTCGTTCCACTTTAGTATATGCACAAATAAATATTTGTGTACGTCACGATTTTTTCAATCAAAGGATCTGTCAAAAACAAGGAGATGCATTGTGATGGCGTGCGAGCACTTTTAGCTATATTTTTAACACCTGGAAAATGTGTTATTATGTTACACTGCCTAGTTTGAACGTTACGAACGGGTCGATTAAGTACAGGGATTAAGGCCGATTAAGTACATTTGTCTTTGCCCAAATAAAAATTACGTCTACCTCGGGGTGCTCCAGCATATTGACGTGGTCCTCTTCCAAATCTTCGTTGGGCTGTTCAGTTTCAGTGCTGTGATCATTGTGAATGCTTTCGCAATCACTCTCTAGGTGTAATTAATTTTCGTCATAATCCAAGGCATCGTCGTCTGAAATTTCATCCAACCATGCAGCAATTTGTGAAACATCTCTAGCACAACGAATGCGTTTACGTTCCATTTTAAAATATTATGTATACCACCATATGACTGATAAAAATACAAACTTTCAGCATTAAAAAACTTTTTTCTTTTTTTGAAGATGAAGCGAATAATACTTACGTCGTTTGTCGCGTAGTGAGCAAAATGACGCACTTTAACTTATACCACCTGCCTAAAGCTCCGATCGTGCACTGACCTCAGCAATAGTGTGCTGAGACGCAGAGAAGAACCGTTAGAAAAGATACACAGCATAATGTGTGCAAAAATATTCATAGAAAATAAAAATTTCATCGATTTAAAAATTGTGTGAGCAAAATGCTCATAGCGCGCCTTCTCGAGGGTTGAAGAACAAAACTACAACTTAACATTAATTGAAATAACAAACATGAAAAAACCTACATATATCAATTGGTACGTTTTATAAGGCTCCGAATGAAAATAATAACACGTTTATTGATTTCATTGAAGAAAAGCTGATTATTTTTTTGCCGATATTAACATTAACCTATTAGGACAAAGAAATACGGTTATCAAATACTCAGACATGATACTTACAATGGATTTACATTTGTTAACAACAATTTACCTACAAGACAGACAAACAACTCAAATACACTGATAGATCACATTATATCAAACGTTGATACAACAGACGAAATAAGCTTTAATCTGGAGGATATGGACATTTCCGATCACAAATATACCACGGTAACAATAACAGAACTAAAAAAAAAACAACCGATGAAAGATCATAGAGATAGTAAAATATGAGGTTAATAATAGAACAATAACAGAAAAAGTTAAAAATACAAATTTTACAAAATACAAATCAAAATCAGGTCTCGAGATAACAATTGGATCACAGTTGAACTTAAGAAAAAACTAAAGCGTAGACAAGAACTACACAAAAAATGGAAATCTCAACCTGATGATCAAAATAAACTTAATGAATACAAAAAAATTAAAAAAGATGTAAAGACTTTCATAAAAACAGCAAGCAGAAACACATAAATGAACAAATAGCAAAATCTGGAAATAACTCAAGACAATTATGGCGCGTTATTAACACAACACTTAAGAATAAGGATGAAACAAAGAACACCACAAGTATAAGTTAAGAACAGACAACTCAAAACAAAAAAAAAAATTATTGCAAACAAGTTGAATACATACTTTAATCAACCAGCAACAAATTTAACAAAAAATACCATAACAACAAATATATCTACTCCGATTATAGTTAATCCAAAATCTATTTTTCTTAAACCAGTAAGCCAGCATGAAATGCAATACATCATTACAATCCTTAATAGTTTGTATTACCTTAATAAATATGCGACAAAAGGAGTGGACGGAATATCTGTTGAGGATAACAAACTATTACTGCCAACAATTGTTGTCGATATGGTGAACAAATGTTTTACAACTGGAAGTTTCCCAAACTGTTTAAAAAAGGCCATTGTATAAAATAAACTCATTTTTAAATAATAATTAATAAATAATAATAACAGTGGCGTCCGTGGCGTAGTTGGTTAAAGTGCGTGGCCGCTATATCAACGAACTTGGAGATCCAGGTTCGAACCCCAGCAGCGACAGAAAATTATTTGAATTAAAATAATTTTTCTGTACGGCCGTCACCTCTCTGCAGACAATGGCAAACCTCAGAGAGTAATCAAAATGCCATGTAAAGCTTCTTGAGAATAAGAACATTCCGTTCATCGCCGTTCGGAGTCAGCGTTAAGCCTGTAGGTCCATTTCTTGGTCAATTGTGTACAAACTTAATAACACGCACAACACAATTGATCATAAGAAGCTAGGTCAAAGTCCTTTCAAGGGCTTTGGTCAGTTATTTATTTTTTTTAAATAATAATAACTCCACTCCAAGTGCAATAATTTTTAAAAATTGAGTTAACACTCAGCTGTCAGTCTGGTGAAAAATTTAATAATTAAATTCAATTCATGGACATTAATTATGAGATTCATTACTTTGCAGAAGTTGAATATTTAGATGATGAGCAAGTGGAGGACTAATCCTTATAAATTTGTAAAGATCAGAGTGAAGATTTTAAAAACGCTGCAGCTATTTGGCAAACTTTTACTTCAAAAATCGCAATCGCCTGCTGCAAAAGCTAATAAAAGAGATATAGCTTGGAAGAATGTCTGAAGCAGGGTTCGGACTTGAAAATTAGTAAATCGGAGTTAATTAAAGACAAAAAAACGCAGTCAAATGAATTTTTTCGCAGTAGTTTTTTTTTTTTATTTACAACCATGTACGTAAATTTTATACTAATAAAAAATACCTAAATACAAATATATACATAACTATATAGTCACATATGATCCAGCTGCTGGTCCACTCAAGTGACCAACGTACGTGACTCGAACTAGCGTTAGTTGCATGGTTGACACTTTTCGTGAGAACCATGCAGCTGCATCATTATTATTTCAAAGAATTATATTTGTATGTTAAATGCAGAAAGTATCAGAATTATATATGTATGTTGGATGCGCTTTATTAAGAATAATAACTATGTATGTATGTATGTTTAAGTTAGCTGTAAGATGTTCTGAATAATAAAGTTCATTCATTCATCCTGAATATTAAAGTTTCATTTAATATAACTGGCGACGAGGAAAACTATACAAGATTCGGCAACGAAATTTGCAAACAGTTTGAAAACTTCAACATTTAATTTTGAAACTACAAAACTATATTGAGATCAATATAAATAAATTAATAAAAATACGACTAGATAAAATAAGTGTCCATTATTAAAATGCAAGAATAGAATTCAAAAGTGAGGAACAATAATAACTGAGATGAGAAAAACAGTGCGAGAAAAATCAACTGCATGAATTCAGAAAAATATATGAAACTCAATGTTATAAAAATTGTGTCAAGTGTTGGAACGATTACTACAAAATTTTTATAAATTCGAAGTGAAAACATAGAAGAAATTAACTAAATTCACATAAAAAAAAAAAAAAAAATACTCGCTAAAAACTTAACAATACAAAAATACACAGCAAACAGTATGAGCAAAACATTATTTAAACGAAACTTTACAAAACGAGAGCAGTGAATTTGCAAACATCGCCACAACATCAACAGCAACTCTAGACAACATCAACAACAACCACCTGATCAGCGGTTACAAGTTCAGCTAATAAGAAGAATTATACAAGCAACAGCAACAGCAATAGTGATAAAATTCAATATCAAAACAACGAAAGAAAGTATCTTCAGCATCGTAGAAAAAAAAAGCGGATTATTAAGTAACTAAATATATTTTCTTAACTTGTAAGTTCTTAATCTTATCAAGAATAGTTTAAAGAAAAAGAAAAATAACAAAAAAATAACAAAAAAAAAAAAAGAAAAAAAAAAGATATAGGAAATAAAAAAAATTAATATAATAACATAAGCATTATTATATCTATATTTATATTTTAAAATGGAGCAAGCATTAATAAATAATTTCAATTTAATAATAAATTGCATAACAGCAATCCAGAATTTCGATGGTACTGATTTAAATCAATTGCCTGACTTTTTATCCCAAATAGAAGCAATATTACCAAGTATGGAAGTTGTAGTGTCATAGCACAGCCAGCTTACGGTACGTTACATATTTGGTAACAAAATATATTTTCATTGTTTTTCTTTCATTCATTCTTTCGATCGTGTGCCAACGCTTATCGAGTGTCATTAGGTCACTGTGTTTTTGCGTCACAGCCAATTGTAACGAAATACGCTCATTGGTGTTCGCTAACCCTATTAGCTGCACAAGTGCAAGCGCAGCAAAAATTCCAAGCTGAGGAATCAAAGAGCAAGTGAGAGAAGAACAATTATTAAAAACATAATTGAACTAAGAAACAATATGAGAATAGAATAATGGGAAGGAGTTTAAGAATATCTAAATAGAATTAATACTGGTATTTTTATTATAAAATATTGAAGATCTTTGAAATAAAGAAGAGAATGAAACTTGACTTAAAACATCTAAGTTCTTTTTATTCTTCAAACAGTACGGCAAAATTGGCCATCAAAACTTTTAAGCCTTATCTTTGGCATTTTTAGGAACACCACCAAAAACATATTACATGGCGATCCTGCAAATTGATCCTGTCTTCTGATCCTGTCAAACTGATCCGATGTCAAAAGAAGATAATAACGAACAATACGAGATCACCAGAATCTTCGAAAAGTGGGAAAAATACGCTTTCCACGAAGAATACACACCGGAGCCCGTGACAATCCAAACCGAAGCTGCACCAACATACTCACCGACACCTTGCAACGCCGGTCCTAAAAGGATAACAATAGAGGACTACATAAACAGAACTGAACGGCAAAAACAAACGATCGCGCAGTACAGAAGCGAACAGCAGCCGAAAATAAACCTTCGAAAAGACCCAGAGGAGGCCGAAGAGTAATTGCTAGACGTCGCGTTGCGGAAATACATAGTATTTTACCGTTGGTAACTGATGCAAAGTTAAAACGGGCATTAATACACAAAATACAAATAGAAAAGTTAAATTACGGCAACCATGGGATTGTTCAGCAACAAGGAAATCGTAACAACTAACAACAACAACAACAGCAGCGGTAGAAGTGAAAGCAGCAAATACAATGATCTTATTCTAGCACTTAGCTTAATATTTATGATTGCAACAATTTTATATATAATTAATAGATATTACAAAAATTATGTTAGGAAACAAATGCTGCGAAACATCAGCAACTCTGTTTAACAAAATATTTTAATATTCACAATATATACAAAAATATATCAAGCACTTTTACATACGAAAATGATAAGGTTTGGTACCAACTGTTTCTACCAAGGATGCTTTGGTCAACTTTTTGACAAATATTGTGAAAATTGTCAACAAAAATCATAGACATAGGAAAAATTATATATATGGCACACAAAAACAAAGCATGGCATCGTGAATGCTTCAAGTGCAAATTTTGTCACAAAAATTTAATCAAATCAGGCTTCATAGAGCATGAACCAAATTTAATGTGTCAAAAATGTTTTAAGAACAATAAAACTTTTTAAATTAGATGTAAATACAATGTTCCGTCGATATACATATAAATGGAAATAGATGCAGCAAAAGAAATATTAAGGAGATTAAAAAAGGCACTAGGTAGGGAATATACAAAGAAATACATTAATGAAATAAGGAACAAAGTAGATGAGCTAAGAACCTCAATAGATAAGTCAGACAACCCTAAAAGAAAATTAGACTTAGAAAATTTCGAAGATATAGCTAGAGCAATAGAACAGTAGCAAAAACACAGATAGCCACAACACTGAAAGTCAAAGTAATACACCAGAAAAGAAGACTGTAAATCGAAACAATATAGAAATGTCAACTTTTAATATAGAAACGGCTATTAAAGCCATACCCACCTTTAATGGACAGCACAGCGAATTAGAACCATTTTTGAAGATAGTAGAATTATTACACAACTCATATACATCTAATGCTCAGAAAACATTATTAGAGTTTGTAGTAAGTGTAAAACTTAGTGCGGTAGTTCGAACAGCGCTAGGCTCAAACACATCGACATTCGTAGAATTTAAAACAAGACTACAAGAAAGATATAAGAGCAACGTAACAATAGCTCAAATACATACACAACTGTCCTCAACCACACAGAAGAACAAAACGGTAAACAATTTTAAAGACAAAATTTTAAATTTGATGTCAGAACTGAACAAACTACAAATAAACGATTTAGGTAATAATGCAACCAACGAACAGAAAACAGTCATAGAAACAATGAACGAAAAATATGCCTTGACCATATTCAAAAACGGGTTAGATGACACCATCAAACCAACACTTTTTGCAGCCCAACCCAAAGATTTAAATACAGCAGTAAATATCGCACAAGAAGTGGAACGTGATAACCAAAACAACGGTCCGCGAATCTTAAACTACAATGCAAGCACAAACAGAAACCAAAATGATCAGCATCATAACAACTTTAGCAGAAATAACTATCAAAATACATACAGAAATTGTCTACAAACAAGGCAAGATTAATACAAATGCTGATGCGCTATCTCGTATAAAAGTCGATAGCAATATACTCAAAAGTTTAATTCCCACAAATAAAGAGAAAGAAGAAGTATTAGTAGTTACAAGGAGCAAAGCAAAACAAATTATCAAAGAAGAAAGGAGCAAAGAATTTAAGAACAATGCGAGTGAAAATAACATTGAAAATGGTACCCACCACCTGAGTCAACACCTCCAAGGAAGTGATATATTAAAAGACACATGTCCTAATGAGTCTGGCCAACTCTATATATGGGAATGCACATCTTTTAATGACGTAAGGAAATTGGTGAAATTGAAATTCAACATTGAGAATAATAGCAAGCTTGCCATAAATATATATAATAATAAATTGCGCATAACGTGTAGCGATGACCCTTCGCGCCTAGGTGAGATGTTGGAGAAGCTACATCATTTATTAATAGCCCTATTACGGTTCACAGCAATATACTGCTGTGTCTTCTATCAAGTAGACACAACAATCGAGTAGATACAGCAGAAATGGGCTATGATGGTTCACAACAATACATTGTTGTTTCACTTGATTGTGGACAGTATGTGGAATTTGTTACTTATGACAGCTCGACAAGTTGCCACTACAAATTCTCATTAAAACACAATTTTTCCCACAGTAATTTAATACCACGAAAATCCCACAAATATTAAAACTACGGCAAAAATACCAAAATAAGACGTTTACATTTTAAAAAGGGGATAAGTAAATAAATCATGAATATATTTTTTTGACTAAAGAAAAAATAAATAGGGAGCGAAATACTAAAAAGACGAACTGTATCAAAGGAATGGCTTTTTCCCACAGCAATTAAAAAGTTCTACAAATGAAATATTTCAAAATAGTGGCAACAGTGCAACTGGTAGCTATCAACTGACAAACAAAACAAAACAAATCAAATTTTTTGCTGCCAAATTTATTTATTGTGTAAAATTTATAATAAAAAGTGATGGAAATTTGAATTGCGTTGTGGTCAAGTGACGACGAAGATGATGTGGCGCTATCACGAAGCAGAAGACCGCTCCAATCCATTTAAGTTCCAAAAGGTTATCCTGTGCCTGCTTGCTTTGTGCAAAATGTCGTTGTCCTCGAGCAGTCGCTGGATTCTGCTCCATTTTATGTTTAAGCAACTCATGTTGCGATTTGTTGGATACTGCTAATTTTCTGCAAATAGTTTATTACATAAATTTAACAAAAAGACACAATTTTAATTCTATTTTACATTAATCTTACCTTGCTAAAGCCATTCTTCTGCTTAACGCTGCTACAACACAACACCAAATAAGCTGTCTTCAAAATTTGACAGATAAGTATACAATTGAGGACAACTGCTGTGTTGCATAATAGGTGTATTGAAGACACAGCATTGTTGACAGACAACAGTGGAATGTATTCAGTTGTATTGTTGTGTACCGTAATAGCAAATTAGACATTGAACACAGAAGTTACTGTTGTGTTGTGAACCATAATAGGGCTATAAGAAAATCACAAATAAAGGAGCTAGCCCTTTGTGATAAAGATTTTATATTTAAAAATATCGATATAAATATGTTTAAAGAGAAATACAATGCATTGAAAGATAATAAAGTCTCGCCAATACGAATACTAATATATAAAGCTCCAATACAAATAAACAGCATGCTCAAACAATTCAAACTAATTGAAGAATTCCACAACTCAAGCACATCAGGACATATGGGAATTAGAAAAACGATTTCAAAACTAAAACAAAGATATATTTGGAAAGGGATGAGAAAAATGATTAAAGAATTTATAAATAGCTGTGAAAAATGCAACAAAAACAAGACCACACAACACATTAAAGAAGGTTTAGTATTGACAAACACACCAGCGACAAGTTTTGAGAAAATATCAATTGACACTGTAGGTCCTTTAAGAATATCAAACGGATATAGATATGTTTTAACGATGCAATGTGAGCTAACAAAATTTGTAGTCGCTCACCCAATTGCAACCAAAGACGCCAAGACAGTCGCATCAACCCTCGTCGAACAATTAATACTCAAGTACGGTTGTTTCAAAACACTTATGTCCGATCGTGGGACAGAATTTACAAACGAGCTAATGTCAAGTGTTTGTAAATTACTAGACACTCGTCAAATTTTTTCAACACCTTATCATCACCAAACAATCGGTGCTCTTGAAAGAAACCATAGAGTTCTAAATCAATACATACTTTCCTTCACAGACGATTATGAATGGGACAAATGGATACCCTATTACACTTTTGCATACAATACGACACCCCACGTTGACACAGACTATTCTCCGTTTGAGCTAGTCTTTGGAAAATTGCCGTCACTACCAAGTGATACACTTAGGCAAACAAACAAAATTTATGACTTAGACAATTACGCTAATGAATTGAAACTAAGATTAAGAACATCAATAAGTAAAGCTAAAGAAATAATAAACAAAGTTAAGGATAAGAGAAAAATAGATTACGATAAAAATATGAGGCCTCAATCATTAGAAATAGGAGATTTAGTTTTTGTAAGAGTAGAAAATAAGAAAAAACTACAGAGCCCATATGAAGGACCATTTAGAATTATTGATAGAAAAGGAGTAAACTCGGTTGTAGAAATAAACGGCAAACCAAAAGAACTCCACAACAATTTATTAAAGAAATACAAAAACTGACTTAAAAAAAAAAAAAAAAAAAAAAACAAAAATGTTTACAAAATATAAGAATACATAAGAAGAATAGATAATTAGATAAACATAAAAATAAACTTATCAATTGTATATCCAAACATTTCACTAAATTAATATTATTATATTATAAACTTATACACGCTAAAGACATTTATTTAAATATATTAAAACCAAATAGAATTATATAGAAAAACAAATATTTTGCATATACATATATACACATAATTCAAACATGTATAGAAAAATAATTTAAGCTTTATAAATATGTAAAATATTCTTAAAATCCTCCATTCTTTAAAAATCATTTCAAGAAATAATTTTTCGCTTAAGGGTAAGGGTGTAGTGTCATAGCACAGCCAGCTTACGGTACGTTACATATTTGGTAACAAAATATATTTTCATTGTTTTTCTTTCATTCATTCTTTCGATCGTGTGCCAACGCTTATCGAGTGTCATTAGGTCACTGTGTTTTTGCGTCACAGCAAATTGTAACGAAATACGCTCACTGGTGTTCGCTAACCCTATTAGCTGCACAAGTGCAAGCGCAGCAAAAATTTCAAGCTGAGGAATCAAAGAGCAAGTGAGAGAAGAACAATTATTAAAAACATAATTGAACTAAGAAACAATATGAGAATAGAATAATGGGAAGGAGTTTAAGAATATCTAAATAGAATTAATACTGGTATTTTTATTATAAAATATTGAAGATCTTTGAAATAAAGAAGAGAATGAAACTTGACTTAAAACATCTAAGTTCTTTTTATTCTTCAAACAGTACGGCAAAATTGGCCATCAAAACTTTTAAGCCTTATCTTTGGCATTTTTAGGAACACCACCAAAAACATATTACAAAGTATTTGATAACAATAACAAACAAATTCTCTTCGGCTATGTTAAAAACAAATGCACTGGTCGCACCAGAGAAGCTATACATAAGTATGGCAATGTCAATAACTGGGATTCACTTAAAACCATTTTAATAAAACATTTTGGAGAAAAAGACACATCAAATGAATTGATGGATAAATTAAAAACGTGTAGACTAGACGGAACAATAGAAAACTATTATTTTAGGATCAGTAAAATAATTAACAGATTAAACAATAGAATTTTAACACATTCCGATGGTACATTTAGTACGACTGAAGTTAACAGAATAGGGTTGAACGTATTTAAGGAACATTTACCAGAACCGACGAAGACCATGATTTTTGGTAGGAGTCCATCAACGCTAGACGACGCCTATAATGTTATTTTAGAGGCTCGCCATCAGAACTATACCCTATTCGGACCAATTAGAAATATTGGAAGTAACACACAGACTAGAACAAATTTTAGTGATAATTTAAGATTCAATAAAAATCGAAATAATAATAATAACCAAAATTATAATAGAAATTTTTACAAAAATCAAGGTAATCCAAATATGATACAAAATAGAAATAATAGTGATAATTTTAGTAACCAAAATTATAATAGAAATTTTCACGAAAATCAAGGAAATCAAAGTATGATACAACACAGAAATAATAGTGATAACTTTTATACTCATAACAGAGATAACATGACTCAAAATAACAGAGACAGCATGACTCAGAAATATACCAATAATTACAATAATGGCAGATATAACCAAGCTTTTGCAAACATTCCAAACGACAGAAATAGAAATAATAATTTATATGGTCGTAGTAACCAGGGGAACACCTCAGGTGTTTCTAGAATGCAAACAGACAGAACCATTAATTCAAGACAGTCTGGTAATCGAAGCCAGCAAGTTAAACCTATGGAGGTATGCAATTCCAGTGTAAATTTTCAGGGAGATGGGGGAAAAAATTACCCTACATAAAAATTGAAAATCCTGTGAGAACTCTTTATTTTATTATTGATACTGGTGCAGAATTCAGTATCATTAATGACGACGTTTGCCATCCAAAATGGAAACAAGACATAAACGCATCAATTATAGGCTTAGGAGACTTACATACAGTAACAAAACTTTGTAAATTCCCAATTTTTAAAGAGTTTAAAATGGAGAATTACACCTGTGCATTTTTAGAGTGGAACCACCACAATGCGTATGACGGACTTATTGGAAATAATATACTTAAGGACCTTAATTGTATAATAAAGGGCTGCACAAATGCATTTGAATCGATTTACAAATCATTTGTGTGGTGCGCAATTACTTTCGCTCTTTTACTCTCAATTGCGGATAGCGTTGGCGTGAGCGCAAATACTTGGTAGTGTGCGTAAATAAAAAACGAGTTGAAGGCAAAACAAATGAGTTATTGACTCTCACTCAATATTTTTGTAAATAAAAAGAACTTGCAAGAGGAGTACAAGTAAGCAAGTAGTATAAGTATTTGAGTATTTTAGAAGATAAATTTTCATTGCATGTGTGGTTATAAGGGAGGGCAGGAGAGGGTTAATATGTATGACCAACCCCCATTACTTTTGCAAGAGGAATATGTTTTCCTTTTGCGACCCTGTTCAAGTGTAAGTGTAGGGTATAAATATACAAAAATCATAAATTGTATGGGAACGCACCTAAGGAGGGGTCGGAGTGGATAGGTCCCAAAGGGAAAAATGTTTCTATTAAAAAAGTAATGGGAGTCGGTCATACATAATAACCCTATCCGACCCCCCATTTAAGCTGAAAATACTGATAATTGTAACTGGTAAGGCATACTGAAAATGCCTTTTGATTTTAACATACACAAGTATTTGGAGTACAAGGTAGAACTATGTAGTTATTTTTTCATTTGCCCTGATAGCGGACGATAACTTTTATAATTGACGAGAGCAAGTTGCGTATGCATTTGATCCGAGAGAGAGTGAGTTAAAATATTAATTGTTCTCTGAGCAACAAGTAACGCGCTTACGCTATCTCTTTGCTGAATTATTCTACAAGTGATGTGCTTAAGTTAAAATACTTGGTGTAATCAAAGAAGCAAATTCATTTGTGCAGCCCTTTATTGTATAATAGACTACCCTAATAGGCAGCTCAGAACTAGTAACGCCTGCATAACATTATATTTTTCCAAAGAAGAGGAAATATATGATCAGATAGCTTATAAAGAAAACACTTTAGAAATTATTAACAAGGAAGTAAAAAACAATAATGTAGAAGATTTAATTCGAATAGACCACCTGAGCGAGCATGAAGAAAAGATATTAAAATCATTTATTAAAAGGCATAGAAGAATATTTTATAATGATACTGACAACTTAACTTTTACAAATGAAACAAAGCACAAAATCATAACAAAAAACGATTTGCCAATCTACTCTAAATTATATCGGTATCCAGAAGTACATAAGGATGAAGTTAATAAACAAATAGATGAAATGTTAGCACAGAATATTATTAGGGAATCAAATAGTCCATATAATAGCCCTGTTTGGATAGTTCCAACAAAATTGGACGCTTCCAATAAACAAAAATGGCGTATTGTAATTGATTATAGAAAATTGAACAGCATAACAATCGAAGATCGGTTTCCAATGCCAAATATAGACGATATATTTGACAAATTGGGTAGATGCCAATATTTCACCACTTTGGATTTGGTAAAAGTCTACCACCAAATTGAAATGCATCCCGATGACATTCACAAAACAGCTTACGAGTTTCTTCGTATGCCATTCGGTTTACGAAATGCGCCAGCCACATTTCAGAGATTGATGAATAATGTTTTAAAGCAGCATTTGAATAAAATTTGTATAGTTTATTTAGATGATATTCTGGTTTTTTCTACTAGCTTAAAAGAACACTTGGAATCTTTAAATAAGGTATTAAACTGTTTAAACAACGCCAATCTCAAAATTCAATTAGAAAAATGTACTTTTCTGGCCAAAGAAACAGAATTTTTAGGTCATGTCATAACGACAGAAGGGATAAAAACTTATCCGAAAAAAGTAGAGGCGATCAACAAAATACGTCTACCCAAGACTCAAAAAGAAATAAAATCTTTCCTTGGGATAACTGGTTATTATAGACGTTATATTATTAAAGATTACTCCAAAATTGCGTATCATCTGGTAAAATATTTAAAGAAAAACGCTAAAATTAATACAAAGGATCAAGACTACATTGACTCCTTTGAGAAATTGAAGAAATTGATTAAAGCGGACCCTATACTTGTTCACCCCGATTTTACTAAAATGTTTACACTTATTACGGATGCAAGTAATTTTGCATTAGGAGCAGTCCTTATGCAAGGTAATAAGATAATATGTTATGCTAGCCGCTCACTAAATGGTCACGAAAAGAACTATAGTACCATTGAGAAAGAACTCTTGGCTATAGTATGGGCAACAAAGTATTTCCGCCCATATCTTTTCGGCCGTAAATTCTTAATAAAAACAGACCATCGCCCACTCATATGGTTAAATAATTTAAAAGAACCCAATTCTAAGTTACAACGTTGGAAAATCAAATTAAACGAATTCAACTTTAACATAGAATACATTAAAGGTAAAGAAAATGTTATAGCAGATGGACTGAGTAGAATTGTTTACGAAGAATCAAAAATCGAAGATGTATCAATAAATCTAAATTAATTATTTGAAGAGGATATTAAGACTGTGCACAGTGCAGAAACTGATAGTACTCATTTTATTCCACTTACGGAAAAACCCATTAACCTCTTTAGAAATCAGTTGATACTTGAGGACTCACCCATTGAGTCATGTCGTACAAAGATATTGTTTAAAAAAAAAATAAGGCACACTTTAAAGTTAAACTCACAAAGTAAACTTTTAAAATTAATGCGAGAAAAGATACCAGGGAAAGGAATGATAGCAGTATTTTGCTCTAGTGATAAAATATTTTGCAAACAACAGAAATCTCAAAGTTCTGAAATCTAATCAAATGTTAGAAGACATAACTGACATAGAAAAATTACTTAAAATTATAGAAAAAGAACATTTAAAAAACAATCACAGGGGGATAAATGAAATCTTCTCAGAAATAGAAATGCACTACTATTTTCCGAGTATACAAAAAGAAATTCAAAAATATATAAATAATTGCGAAACGTGTAATTTGGCAAAATTCGACAGAAGCCCAATTAAGCACAATCTTAATGTCACAGAAACTCCAACAAAACATAATGATATAGTTCATTTCGATATTTGGTTTCCACAAAGAAATATTATGTATCTTACTAGTTTAGACAAACTTACGAAATACGCAACCGCACATCTTTTAAAGGATAGAACTTGGATATCAATAATAGAAGGAATAAAAGCTAGAATACAATACTTAGGGAAACCAAAACTTCTTATCACAGACAACGAACTAGATACAACTTCAATAAGACAATTTCTAAAAGATTACGATATAAATTTTTACATCACTACACCGTACTTAAAGACTGGAAACGCAGATGTAGAAAGACTGCATGGAACACTTAACGAACACGTTCGACTTTTTAATGCAGATCCCAACAATACTGATGATGTTCAGGAACAGGTATTTAAAGCAGTAACTTTTTACAATAATTCAATACATTCAACTACAAGAATGAAACCTATAGATTTTCTAAATAACGTTATTTCTGCAGACGAACTTAAACAAATCTCGAAAATAATCCATGAAAATAAAATAAGAAAAATAGATAAAATTAATATGAATACGAATAGGAGTAACGATGCAAATTTTGAGAGTAGATTCGTTAAAAACTATAGAGTAAGCAAGTCAAAGCCAAAGTACAAAAAAATTTCTAACTACAGAATAGAGGACAACCACATAAAATCCAAACAGAATAAATTCAAAAAAATTTATAAAACACAAGTTAAAAGAAAAAATAAATTCCAAAACCGTCATTGACAAAAATCTTTCAAAATTAATTTTAAATGTTAAATTCAATTTCAGGAAAAAAAATGACAATGGCTCTGGAAATTTTGTTACTGGTACAAGTAAAAAAATTCGATAAATATAAGAATTCAACATAATTGTGACGACAGAAATTTTGTATTGAATAAACATTACCTCATAAATTTTTCAAATTGTAGCATTGAAATGAACAGTAAAAAATTTCAAAATAGGAAAAATATTGAACACGAAAGATATTTTTACCCTAATAATGACCTCAAGGTCTCATTTGAAAAACAAATAACATTTGAAGATATAAAAATCAATCAAATTGAAAACATAAAGGTTATTAAAGAATTAAAATATCATAAAAATGTGTCTTATGGTTTTAATATTGTGTTGCTATTAATTGTACTATCTATTATTGTAATATTATGTTCTTATATTATCAAATGCAAGAAACAAAAAAGTGAAGTTAATATTGATTTAAATGTAATTCCTTATTCAACAGGGACTGTTGAATCTGGGGTTGGTGGAGTCACATATGATCCAGCTGCTGGTCCACTCAAGTGACCAACGTACGTGACTCGAACTAGCGTTAGTTGCATGGTTGACACTTTTCGTGAGAACCATGCAGCTGCATCATTATTATTTCAAAGAATTATATTTGTATGTTAAATGCAGAAAGCATCAGAATTATATATGTATGTTGGATGCGCTTTATTAAGAATAATAACTATGTATGTATGTTTAAGTTAGCTGTAAGATGTTCTGAATAATAAAGTTCAGTTTAAGAACAACTCACAAACTAAACAGTTTGTTTCATTTAATATAACTATATACTATAGGGCTATTCAGAATTTAGTGCAAATGGAAAAGCAAACTTTTGCAATTGCAAACATTTGCAACAAATTGTGAACGGTCTTTAATGACAACTGTGCAACACTTATTGCAAAACAAATTTGCAGCTGACTTGCTGAAGAAAAACAACAGTCATAGTTAAAACTTTATACAATTTATTTACTTCATATTTGTTTACGAGTCGAATACTATGCCAAAAAGAAGCAATAAAGAAAAAATTATCGATTCTTTGATAGTTGATACAGCCCATGATTCAATTATTATAAGGTTGTCCAGATATTTGACGCAGAGATAAAGAGATGGGAAACTTCGTTTCTATTGTGAATTCTGTTGATTTTGACAGCTGAAAATGCTTCTTCTCCAATTTTTTATGCAATCACGTCTTGTGTATGTGAGTTCACCTCATATTTGTCAAAAATAGGTATTACACCCAAAAAAGTCTTCCATATTTAAAAGAAAATGTTTTTAGCTGAGCAAGAATATTGTTAATAATAGTCGATAAAGAACTTTTGTTAATATAGAAATGTTAGTTTTGTCAATCTTATTTGTGGAGTTACAAATTACAATTACAATTTATAACACAAAAATATTTTTGATAGAAAAAAAATTGAATTTAAAATGAAAACACTTCTTCTATTTACAAGTGCTGTTGTTAGCAGAAAAACATAATTCAATTTCTTTCAAGAACAGCTATATCTTTGTTTTAAAAACTCTGTTCTAATTTTTAAATGCATGAATTTGTTTGAACAAACATTGTAAGCTAGTTTTTCCCTATGTGTACACTGGTGGCTTAGCTGTCGAAAGTGAGATATTCACCAGCGCTCATGTCCATCCTGAGGGGTGAATTCATGGAGAATCCATCGAGAGGTGTGAGTTCGTCATGAATTTTTACTAACACGTTTATAATATTTGCATTAGTATTGACTGCATTTTAGCATACGGCTATCTCTTTTTTGCCGAAGTTTCCAAGCTCTTTATCTCTGATTTGACGTCTACTCACAAGAATAAGAATGTGAACCCTTATTTGAAGAGGAGAGCAAAAGAGCAATTTTTCAATTAAATAAAAATCACGCAGTTGCCTGAATATGATACTTTTTCTTAGTACAAAGCTAAAGATACATTTGACTACTACAGAGTTTGATTTCGACGCCAATTGAGTGCGGACGTGTGTTCGTCGAATCTCAGCTTTTTTATTGAGTTTTTTTTTAATTTATAATTTTATATATTCTTTGTAAACCTAATAGTTTAAATACTAGACATTTGTTTCCTTTTGCAACATTCTGCCTATTTTGATTGCTTTGATTGTATTTTTGTATACAATATACATCAATTGTTTAAGTTTTAACTCTACTAAGGCGCTGTTTCTAACGGGATTGCTGCCGCAGTGTTGTTACAGTCGCATCGTAGTTGCCGTTAGTCGTGCTGTACTTGCTACACATGGTGTTCATGTGTGCATGCAATCATACATTATTTTGGAGGTTAGATTGAATTCACCATGAGCTCTGAGAATACCATATTGAGCCTGGTGGTGACCACCATCTTGTTCCGGGCAACTTCTCTGGAGAGGTTTTGTCTCAGGATTTTCCGGCTTCGTATGAACCACCAAAAGTGCTATGGATACGTCTCCAAGCGCGCCAACGTGCTCCTCGCACTTATCAAACAGTTCAAACTTCAACATCCCAGAGTGATCCAGCACGCCGGTGGACTGGAAGGTCAAGCCCGAAGCATGACACACTGTGATGCCGATAATGATTTCAGCGTAGTTCGCTACAAAAGGGTCAAGCACTCGAATGTTGGCAAAATCACGCAACTGGATATCAGTAATTTTCCCGCATTGCCCAATCGTTTTGAGACGCTCGCAGACCTTGACATCGAAATTACGCAGCCATCCTCAACAACTAAAAAAAAAGTGGTATGTTAAGATAAAAGTGATGTGGCAATTCCCTCTAAAAATAATAAATATTGTCCTGCCATTATTCTCTATAATGTCAATATTAAAAATTTAGTATATCAGCTAGAAAAAAAAATTATAAAATTTTGTTTAAAATAATTAATAAATCTAAAAATAAAAGTAAAGTGTATTTTAAAGATCCAGAGGCACATGCAGAAATGATGTCCCTCTTAAGAGACAAAAATATTGATTCTTTTTCATTTACGCCTAAGCAAATAAGGCAAGTGAGTTTAATTATACGTGACTTACACTTTTTGACAGAAATTGATGACATCAAACTAGAACTGGACAAACTGTTGCCGGGAACAGTTGCAAAAGTTGCAAAATTTACTACTCCAACGTTCCACAAGGACAATTTTGACACAGGCCTCTTCCTGGTAACTCTTTGTCCAGGTAAAAATATAAATGATGTGATCAAGGTTAAGAATTTAATGTATCAAATAATCTCCTGGGAAGCTCCAAAGTCCCGTAATAAAGAGATACAATGTAAGCGTTGCCAGCAGTGGGGACATGTCGCAAAAAATTGTAATAGGTCGTACCGCTGTGTGAAATGTAATTCTAAACATGGGCCAGGTGAATGCACCCTGTCACAAAATTCAGATATGCCGCCATTCTGTATTAATTGCCAAGACTTTGGCCATCCAGCTAGCTGGAGGGGATGCTCCTTCTACAAAAATCATTTGAGAGAAAAAAAACTCTTAATTTTAGAAGCTAAAGAAAAAATATCAATGCCTTCTCAAATGTCCAGAAGGCTGTTAACGGCCGTTCTCTTGTCATCGAAGGAAAATCATACGCAAGCAACTTTCATAATTTGCCTGAATATAGCCAAAACAAAGGTAAAGAGAAACCGTCCATAATTGCCGAATTAAAAGGAACATATTGTTAAAAAATCTTGTTTAATAACCATCTTGTTACTGAAGATGTTCAAAAAGTTGAGGTTTTAAAAAAACATCTTGAGAAGGTTTACGAAGAGACGATCCCGATAAGACCAGATTTTTCCATATTAAAATCTCATGTTCAAACGACTTTGGATTCTTTTCGCAGTACAATTTACAATTTTTCTAATGATTTCAACTCCTTGAGCAGCTTCGACTCTACTCATTTCGTTTCAGCTGAAACTATCTGCGGCTATGTGCATAATCTTAATGCCAAGAGATCTACGGGTCCAGATGCCCTCTCCAATTTCGTTATTAAAAAATTGCCAAGGATAATTTTTAATTTCTTAACTATTATATTTAATAATTGTCTGAACAATGGATATTTTCCTAAGCCTTGGAAAATTGCAAAAATCTTACCGATTCAAAAAAAAAACCTAACTGCTTTGAAGTAAACAATTTCAGACCTATTTCTCTGCTCTCGAATCTGGGCAAACTTTTTGAAAGAGTAATTATTGACAAGATTGATTTCGGCATCGATGCTCAAGATATACCAGATCTCCAGTTTGGTTTCAAAAAACACCATTCTACTGTGCATGCACTCCTAAAATTTGAAAATGATGTAATCTTAAACCTTCGGAGGCGGAAATGTACAGTGGCAGTTTCTCTGGACATGGAGAAGGCTTTTGATAAAGCTTGCCATATTGGAATAATCTATAAACTAATTAAAATTGGTTTTAATCCTCCTTTTATCAAAATTCTACATAGTTTTCTTAACGATAGAAAATTCTCGGTAAATATTAATATGGCCTCATCTGAGTTGGGTCTCATTAGAAGTGGTGTTCCACAGGGAGCAATCATGACTCCCCATCTATATAGTATCTTCATTTATGATTTTCCACATGTCTTTAACGGTTCAATAGGCATTCTTTATGCGGACGACTCATTAGCTTATGCTCACGGTGACACTCCTGTAGGGGCCCTTAGATATGTACAAGCTCACTTGGAAAGAATTCACAATTTTTATAAAGCTTGGGGAATCAAAATTAACGCGACCAAATCGAAATGTCACAGGGATACTGTTCCTCAGAGTAAACATTTAAATCTTGTACTCGATGGGATAAATATTCCGTTTAAAAATCAAATTAGATACTTAGGTATTACATTTAATAAACTTTTAAAATTCAACATTGATGCAAACTCAATCCTAAAAAAGGCTAGAAGAATTCTAGCAATTTTCTCTGGCCTATTTAGGAACAAATATATGTCTGTCAAAACAAAGTTGCTCATCTATAAGATAAGCATTCGTTCTGTACTGATGTATGGGTTTCCGATTTGGTTCACCATCTCCCCTACAACTGCTAAATGTCTTGAAAAATTTGAACGCAAAATCTTGCGCCTCTGTGTTGACCGCAATTCTGAGTCGTCTGGGAAAAGAAACACGCTCACATTGTTCCTATATGCAAATATTTGCTAACCCATATGGAAAACTGTGTAAAGAAACTGCTCGTTATTGATAACGAATCGATTAATTTTATATTTAACTCACAAAAGTATTTCAACTGGTCTAATACAAACTACATCTCGCCAGAAGGTTGTTGAATGAATCGCTGGATTTAGAACCTCATATTGTTGCTACATCGCTTTTACCTGAATTTTTCACAAACTCTCTCCCTGGTATTCACGGAGGTTAACAGTAAACTTAACCCGACGACTTGACTAGCAATAATTCATTGCATACCATTTGTCAAAATCCATTGCAAGCAATGGCAATATTTCAAGAGTGGGTTTTTGATGTTATGAAATTACCATTTTCAAAATTACATCGAACAAAATAGTTCGCTGCGCGCGCGCACTAGACTGCTCAAAAGAAATAAATTAACTTTTTCATTGATGTCTATGCTTTTAAACTCGCAAAAAAATGCAAAATGACTATTAAAAAGATGAGTGACAGCTGCATTGCCAACTCCATGTTAGCAATCTATGGTTTGCAATATTGCTTGCCATAAATTGCCAACTATGGCAATTGAGCGGTCTGCATTGGCGACGGCAATGGCCATGGCAATGGTTTATTGCCTGTCGAGACGGGGGTAAAGTTACTGAATTTAAGTGTTTATATGTAAATATTATTTATTGTTTGGTTTGTAGTTTTTAGGTTTAAGTTTTGATATTTCGTCAAAGTTAAAATAATTTTTTATTTTATTTATTTTCGAGCAAGCATTTATTTTCCATTTTCAATTCATAGTTGACAGCTGTCTTCAGATTTTACTGTAATAGAATAAATTTCTCACTAATTCTATGTATTGCCTTGTCATTCTTTCAAATTTTATATGTACTATTGTAATAGAGCTAAAAGCCTCAATAAAGCCGCGTTTCCATGCTATCTTCTATGATCTTCTCCTATCGCATATCATAAAAATCTTGCTATAAAGAGAGAGATGGATATATGTCATTCTAGCTATAAAAGTTTGACATGTCATATTAGTAAACATATAAAATAATTTTTTTTCAAAATTCAAGCCAAAGCATATTTGAATTGTTACATGAGTTGATGGCAAGGATTCCACAAGTTCTCCAAAGCGCGTACTTTCAAAAAACCCACCCATCTAAATTATTTAAATTTAATCAATGCTGTTGCCATCGCTGGAATGCAGGATTTTCGTGATATCACACTTTGCCATGGATATGAACCCATTCTTTCGGGTTCATATACATATCCAGAAGGAAATGGCAATAATCGATATTTTAAAGTTCGGTTTAACGACGATATTACAAGAGACAAGTTCTGGAAGACTGAATCTCTGAGCAAGTACACGTTAGGAGAACATGAATTCGATTTGAATGTAGATAAGGACGAATCTGTGCCACCGGTCTCGGTGAAACAATTATAAGTTTGAGTTTACTAACTTGTGTTGTACTGAATAAAAAAGGAAATATTTATTAAAGAATCGTTTTTTATTTTGAATAAGTTGATAACTTTTCTGTAGTTAAATTTTGAATGAGTAAACAAAAGTATTTTTATTAAAATTAGTTGAAAGTATTGAAAGAAAATTAGTTGCATACATTTATGAGCAGAAATTGTAAATGTAAAACACACGAAGGTAAATAAATAGCATAAAATTAAAAAAAAAACAAGAAAAAAATATAAAAACGCCTCCCGTAAAAGCTGCATCTTTTAAACGAGCAGCTGCTTGTCCATTTCTCAGGACTTAACGCTGTCAATCCAGCGCTAGACTCGAAAGTTTTGCCAAGATCGAGATTACTAATCCACTCTCTGTATTTATTGTGCTGATACCGAACGGCAGCTGGTATCAGCTGGCTTTCAGGCATTTTCTTTATCGCACCTTTAACATGTTCACGTTCTAAAACATGACGGCAGCGAGACTCCTCTTCCTAGTCTTGCCTGATTGCGAGCGGTAGTTTTCAATGAATTCGACAACATCCATGCCTCAACAACTTATCCAAATATAACACGCTTTCCAACAAACAATGAAGTCCACACGGTAAAAATCAAGAATTGCGATCCGTTGGTATTTGGACCAGGATTGGCCATAGACAGGATCAGTGTGCTTCAAGGTGAAGTTCTAATGCTGGAATTTGTTGCCGTAGATAGGTTTGTCACCAATGTCGTTATGAAAACACCACTCTTTTAGAATAACACGATGAAAACCCTTGAGGCCAAAGCCTTTCTCGTCGGTACACAAGGCACGGAAGTTTTTCGTATTCTTTGGAACATCGAAGCGTCCATCAGCGGTCATATCGAAGAACACACGAGGTAGACTAATTTTATTATTATATAATTACGACTGAATTGTCCCGAACACTGCCGTAAAATTTTCAAACGCTGCATTATTTCTCCCGAATTCAATTCAATTGAATTAAAAAATTAAGCTAAAAAAAATTGTTTTGAATTTTTTTTTTATGTATTGTCAAAACTTGGCAGCTCACAAAAAACAACTATAAAAATGTTAGTCAAATTTATAGCAAGTGATAAACTTTTATAGCAAAAGTTCAAAAAGCTGAACTTTTTCTATCTCCTAGTATCTCATGAAATCACAGAGGATATCACTTGCTATAAAAACAGAGAATGTATGCCTGTTTCCTACTCACATTCGTCAATTCCATATGGTAGGGTCACATACTTTTTCTTTCTTACAAAAAATGTGATAGTGGGAGATCGTTAGTGATAGCATGGAAACGCGGCTTAAATTTACTTACTTAGTCCCATGTTAGACATGCCGATATTGTGCCGATTTCTCTCACCGATTTTCTTATTTTTTCTTTTGTTGCACTGTTTCGTCGGCCATTGCTTGCAGACATGACGATTTTGGCCGAGGCATTTTTTTACTTTATTTGCTTAAAATGCACAAAATAAAGTTATTTCTTTACAAAATGCCATAAAATGATGAAATTTTGTGGAAAAGTTGAATAAAACGGCAAACAACGATTTTAGTTCAAAAGCAAAAGCAAACGTCACAAGATCGTCGCAAAATCGCTGGTACGGCCGATTTTTTCATTTCCGCTTTCGCTTCCCTTCCCGCTACACCGAACAAAAAATCGGTGAGAGAAATCGGCACAACATCGGCATGTCTAACATGGGACTTACTTACTTTGACTACTACGTTTTCTACTACTTGTTGTTTTTAACTAAAATCACATTATGAGCTTTTAAAATGTAATGGTAT
This sequence comes from Pherbina coryleti, assembly GCA_943735915.1. Taxonomy (NCBI): domain Eukaryota; kingdom Metazoa; phylum Arthropoda; class Insecta; order Diptera; family Sciomyzidae; genus Pherbina; species Pherbina coryleti. The sequence goes on along the minus strand of OX030951.1, from coordinate 96,841,722 downwards.
CATTTTTGACATAAAATAATAATGAAAATAAAACATTTGTGTATGTAATATACAAATCACAAAGAATTTGTTTGAATACATATATATATCATGTTTTTGAGCTTTGAGTTCAAATAAGTAATAAATGAACTGACTATAGTTAGTTTATACTCTGTTCACACACTGGCTGAAAAGCCGCTTTTCAGCTGAAACCCTCTTTTCAAAAAAAGGTGTTCACACTTGAAAAGCAGCTTTTCATTTGACACAGTAGTCATATGTTTGTTATTATTGCGTTTTGTTTCATTGTTTCATTCTCAGAAAATAAGGTGCTCGTATTGGCTACAAGTATACACATAAAATAAAACATACAGACGAAATGTCAAATCAGTGACAACCTGGATTTTAGTAATCGATTTTGACTTTACTTCAAAAAACAGACTTCAAATCAAGGTTGTTTTCTAAGTATTCAGATTTTTTTGCTGAAAAGCACAGTAAAAGATGCTTTTGATTTGACAGTTTTTCTATGGCGAAAAACTTAATATCGTGTAGCTTTTCAGCTGAAAAGCCATTATTGTCCAAAAATCGGCTTTTTGGCCTTAGTGTGAACATAGTATTAGAGGTAAAATTTATTGAAAATTTGTTAAATCTGTGATACATAGCTTTGAAATCTTTTGTTTAACCGAAAGTATGAATATAGTGATTTTTATATTTGTATTTGGGAAAGTGAGAGTATTTAACCCCTTCGACCCCAAATTTTTTCCTGTTGTTCAAGAAATTATTTTGGTATTTGAATCATGATTTACTTACTCAAGGAGTGTTTGTGCAAAATTGTATGTCTTCACGCCCCTCCGTTTGGGTCGTAGAGAGAGTTGCTTGTAAGCAACCTTGGGCCATAGTGGCATAAGTAAATAGGATTTTTTATATGAAGAATTTATGTTTTTATTTGAGTTTATTACTAAGTACTGCTAAGTTTAGAATCACAAAAAACAATTTTTGTGGTGTAAAAGTGGTCTGTAACAGTTAATTTGCAATGTTACCTAGAATTTAATCAATGTTTTTCGTAATACTTAAGTATATTATAATGCTTATTGTAAAGAAGTCAAGCATTTGTAACTGATGTGCTTGGACATCAGTAAAAAACTCGAATGTACCACTTATATTTCCTCTCTAGTACATTTTACTTCAAAACCGTTTTTCTGATGACGATAAAAATTTGTTTGATCCTTTCTATCAAAAACCTCAGTATCGAACAAGTCGGTAAAATACTCGACAGGAAACTTATTTTCCAAACACTTTTTGAAAGTTGAAATGGTTTACATTTCCATCTTAGAACCTTTACGTCGTTTTTTTTCGATATTACTGTCAATTTCCACTTCTTCAGTCATTTCTTCAACTACTTCTCTAACAAAATACTCCAAGAGTCCAACTTCAATGTTTTCTCCTCTTTCTTCAACATTGTTCCGCAAAGTGCCGCAGTCATAAGTTGGTGTGCCGCGAAAAAAAAATCGAGGCTTTGTGAAGATAATACACCTAAAAATTAGGGGATTTGTAACCAGGGCTTCTGAAAAACACCCTTATATTAAAAATGTACATGGCTTTTTACACATAGAAGCACTGATGACGAAGTCTCTGCCTGGTGGATTATTGTCGGTCCTACAAAAAGTTGTTGAAATTGTCAATTACATCCAGTCACGACCGCTGAACTCTCATCTGTTTAATGTTGTGTGTTAGGAAATAAGAGCAGATCATCAGTCACTTCAGTTTCATACCAAAGTTCGATAGCTTTCTCGCGGAAAAGTGTTATCTCTGATTTACAAGCTAAAAAATGACACCCACAAGTTTTTAGAGGCCCACGGTTCAGAAATTGCTTCTGTGTTTAAAAAAGAAGAAAAGGCAAGATATGGATAGTAAAACTTGCTTATCTGGCGGACATATTCGCTCATTTAAATGAGCTTAACAGAAAAATCCACGGCAGGAATTCTTATATTTTAATGTCTACAATCTACTTACAGAATCTACAATACCTTCTAAATTAGTCAACGTAGTCTAACTTCACTTTCCTCATCTTCAGATTGATCCCAATCGAACTTCTACATCTTGTTAATGTCTTCATTATACAAACTTCTCATATGCGGCTTCATAACCAAAACAAAATATTTTATATCCACTATAGCCCAAAGTTGCCCACAGGCAACTTGTGAGTTTTATAAAATCATTACTTTATGTATGAAGCGCACCACGCAAATTTACTTTCCAATTAATATTATGTGATGTGTGTAGAATACAGTATTTATGTTACAAAACAATATTATTTAATAATTATCGAAAATAGTGCACTTATATCTGATAACTCCAGTTTACAATAAGCTGATTAGCTACAATTCCACTTCACTTTTCCAAAGATAGGAGGAAAAGTGACAGTTAATTTTGCATCATTTGTTTTGCTTATGATTCTCAAAACATTAACCCATCAACAATATATAGTTTAAGAAAAAAATATTTTTCGTAGCTTTAACTATATGACGATAAACATGTGAAATTGCTTTCAGGCAACGTTGGGGTCGAAAGGGTTAAATATGGTTGAAACCTTCGAAAAATATTGTAAAACATTATTCATAAACGTTCAATAGCGTTAAAAATGTCTTAAATGCTTTATAAATTTTAAAAATGGATGAAACCTTCAATATACCCTCGATAAAGCATTTTAAAATTTTATTTTGTTTTCATCTGAGCACAAATTATATCAAAAATATATCAAATTGTTTCAAAATATATCAAAAACAAAGAAAATGTCAAAAAAATTATTGAAAATGTTTGTTTATAAATGAGAGGATTTTTAAAAAAGGCTGAAATGTTCAATAAACCCCTCATAAAGCATTTTTAAAATTATTTGCACTCAGTTGAGCACAAATTTTGTCAAAAATAATTAAAAATATTTCAAACATTTGAAAAATATGTCAAAAAATTTCATAATATATAAAAAAATTCAAAACAAAAAGAAAACAAAAACAAGAAAATATGTCAAAACATTTCAAAATATTTACAAAAAAAGATAATAAAATGATAATTTTTTTCAGTGCAGAGGGTAGCTTCGGAAAAATGTTGATGTTTAAATATCAAAATGTTGACGAAATTGTGGCAAATAAATGAAAAGTCATTGAATTTATCAAATACACAAACCATTATTGACACTCTTCCCACTTCAAATCGAAAGTTTTCATATTTTAACTACAAAGCAGCTATAACTTGCTTATGAAAAAAAAATTTTAAGACTCTTTAACATTAAAAAGCTTTTTAACTATTGAAGGTTTTAAAGCTATTTTAAGATATTTTTATGAATACGGCTGTAAAAGCCGAAAAATTAAAAAGCTTTTTAACTAACGTTTCAAAGCTATATTAAAATATTTTCATTAATACGGCTGTAAGAAATAAAATATAAATGACGCTACAAAAATTGAAACAAACTTCCACGAATTATCTTAACGTCAATAAGTTTTATTAAAGTTGCTCACTTGTTTTTTTTTTCTTTTTTACAGAAGCTCAAATATATAAAAAAGGTACTTAAAAAAAGGTACAGCAAAACCCTGAAACATAACTTTTTTCAGAAAGACCACACAACTCTGACTGCTATTTTTCCAAGAGCGTAAAAATATTTTTGTTTACATAAAATAAGGATGTGTCAAATATCTGGATAACCTTATAATTATTGAATCATGATGCAGCCCATGAAATTATTTTGATAGAAGGTAAGCCGTATTTTACACTTGATTTCGTTCAATAAATTTTTCCTTGAGGAATAGAGAGTGACGGTGACGCAGTGGAGGAAATTCTTGATGAACTGCAGGAAAATCTTTCTGTTGTTATGGAGTGTCGTCGCGGGATTTCTACTGCAATTCCCAAGTCACGAAGATCACGAAGATCGATTCCAGCAAACGCTAAGGCTGAGCAGGGAGCAATTTTTCAAATTGGTCGATTTAATAAAAACCGATGAGGAGTTCAATAAGGCACATTCTTGTAAACAGTTTCCAATTGACCTACAACTAGCAATTGTCCTTTTTCGGCTTGGTTCGTCTGGAGAAAGTGCAGCTTTTAGGAAAATTGGAACTATATTTGGAGTAGGAGATGGCAGAACTATATCAATAATAACAAACAGAGTTTTCAAAGTACTTTTGAACCTTCAATATAGATATATTTACTGGCCCAATGAAACGGAGCGTTCACACATTGTATCTGAGACCTTTGTTGAGTTGCCATTTTGCGTTGGATACATTGATGGAACTGAGATTAAATTGGCAGAGTCGCCTATTGAAGATCACACTTCGTACTTCTCGCGAAACCACCAATACGCTGTTAAAGCACAAGTTGTATGTGATTACAAACGCAGAATTCGCCATGCTGTAGTCGGTCACCCTGGAAGCTGGCATGATGCTCGAATCTTCAGAAACAGTTCGATCTTCATGAGAAAAAAAGAGTATTTTTCTTCGCAGCAATGGATAGCAGGAGACTCAGCATATCATTTGTCAATTTATTTAATAACACCATATAGAAGTAACGCCAGACAACTTGACAGAAACACCCGAATCACTTTTAATTTGCGGCAAAGCAAGTATCGCGTAAGAGTAGAGCACTGCTTTGGTCTTCTAAACGAAAGATTTGGTAGTCTTAGAGAGCTGAGAATGCGCCTAGCCAATAAAGAAAGTCATCGATTATGTTGTAACTGGTTTCTCGTATGATGCATTCTACATAATATTTTATAAATAAATGAAGATGACAATTTTTAATATAATTTGGATCCAGAAACTGGTATTGAAGACTCCGCTGACCCTGAAGATGTTCCACAAAGTAGTGGTGGAGAAATAAAGAGACAGGCAATATATTCGTTGTTTTCATAACTGGATTTTATTTTCAAAACATAAAACTTCGGATTGCAATTAATTTTAAGTAATTTAATAAAAAATAAAAATAATATAAAGAACTATGCATATAACTTCAGAAAGTAAAATTTTGACACTTTGGCAGTCAATCTATAAATCACAATATAACATATATAACTATATAATAAATAAATAATTAAAAAAGAAGTAATGGATATAGCTTCATAAAATAAAATGTGGACACTTTACCTCTCAATCTAAACTATACATATCGCACACTAAATACAAAACAGTCACGACTCAAAATTTTTAAATTTCTAGGAGAACCAAATAATGAGAGTTTTTTTTTTTATATAGAGAAGGAAGATGTGTACAAAATTTTGACAGTCAAAGGAGATGGTCACTCCGAATAGTTTTGCATTAAAAAGTCAAAACTTTAAAATTTCGAGTTGTGATTGTTTTGTATTTAGTGTGCGATATATATAGTTAAGATTGAGAGGTAAAGTGTCCACTGTAGTGGAATTAGGTGTAGGATAGCCATGTAGTTGAATAAGATTAGGGTAGAAAGGTGCAGGATCGCCATGTAGTGGAATTAGTGTAGGGTCGCCAAGTACTATATTTTGAGCTGTTTGGTCGTAGTGTATTATGTGGGGGTCTTGTGTATTAGAGGCGCACACGCCTTTTTATTCAGCCGCAAGGCTTTATTTTGTGTGAAGCCGCAATGGCTAATTAAAAGAGTGAGATATTTTTTTGGTTTAAAGGCTATTTGTTAAAATCTGTCTTTATTTTTGAAATATCAAAGTTTATATACAATTTTTACCACTATTATTCTTAAAAATATTGTGCCAGTATTTTCTAAACTCCTCCCTTAATTTTTGTCTTTAACATCGATCGCCAATCAATTTCATTTTTGGTCGATCACATAATTATTTACATATTTACATATTCTATATATTAACATATTTAAATTTTTAATCCAAAACACCAACAACAACAAGTGCATTTATTTTAAAAGAATAACATAATATTCTTTTTGGGCAATGCACTCATAATTTTATTGTTGTTGTTGTTGTATACACTTGTGCCAAGCATTGGGTTATGTTAATTTAGACTAGCGGCGCAAACCGAAGGGGAAAAGTATTAAGGTAAGCATGAAAAATGCTTATCGGAAATTATGATTTTCAAGTACAAGGTTTTTTATGAAAAAAGTGTTGTGGAGTAATAGTGACTTTATGAGTACACTACACCCTTACCCTAAAGCGAAAATTTACTCTTTGAAGTACAATTTTTAAGACTGTGGAGTTCTGGCAATAACTAATGAACTTATTTATGTTAAATTAAAGTGTATGTAAGGGTGATTTTTTTGAGGTTATGATTTTCATGCATTAGTATTTGACAGATCACGTGGGATTTCAGACATGGTGTCAAAGAGAAAGATGCTCAGTATGCTTTGACATTTCATCATGAATAGACTTACTAACGAGCAACGCTTGCAAATCATTGAATTTTATTACCAAAATCAGTGTTCGGTTCGAAATGTGTTTTATCGACAAATTTTGTTCAGCGATGAGGCTCATTTCTGGTTGAATGGCTACGTAAATAAGCAAAATTGCCGCATTTGGAGTGAAGAGCAACCAGAAGCCGTTCAAGAACTGGCCATGCATCCCGAAAAATGCACTGTTTGGTGTGGTTTGTACGCTGGTGGAATCATTGGACCGTATTTTTTCAAAGATGCTGTTGGACGCAACGTTACGGTGAATGGTGATCGCTATCGTTCGATGCTAACAAACTTTTTGTTGCCAAAAATGGAAGAACTGAACTTGGTTGACATGTGGTTTCAACAAGATGGCGCTACATGCCACACATCTCGCGATTCTATGGCCATTTTGAGGGAAAACTTCGGAGAACAATTAATCTCAAGAAATGGACCGGTAAGTTGGCCACCAAGATCATGCGATTTGACGCCTTTAGACTATTTTTTGTGGGGCTACGTCAAGTCTAAAGTCTACAGAAATAAGCCAGCAACTATTCCAGCTTTGGAAGACAACATTTCCGAAGAAATTCGGGCTCTTCCGGCCGAAATGCTCGAAAAAGTTGCCCAAAATTGGACTTTCCGAATGGACCACCTAAGACGCAGCCGCGGTCAACATTTAAATGAAATTATCTTCAAAAAGTAAATGTCATGGACCAATCTAACGTTTCAAATAAAGAACCGATGAGATTTTGCAAATTTTATGCGTTTTTTTTAAAAAAAAAGTTATTAGGCACTTAAAAAATCACTCTTTACATATAATTTGTATTGTAGTGATTAATGTATAATATTATATTTTTATCTGTATTATAAGGTATATTACTGTATTCTATTTAGACGTTCAAAATTTATTTAACAATAATTTAACGAAAGATAATGCAATATTTTTTCTTTATAATTAAATATATTACTATATTTATATTTAAGTTATACATTCAAAACTTATTTTACAAAAATTTAACGAAAAATTATACATATTATCTTTATTGTTAAGTATATTGCTATAATTATATTTCTTTGTGTATAAACATATTTTTTTAGGAGATTTTAGCTATTTTGATAAAATTTATTATTATCTTTGTAATTTTAAATGTTTATATCATAATTTTAATGTAAAAATATTTGAATTTTCCGAGTACATTTAATAAAGAAAATATTTTGTAATATAATTTTTTTTTTGTACTAGTAATTTATAAAATTTATGTTTAATTATACGCTTATATACTTTTTTAAAATATTGTTATGGAATTTTTTTGGAGGACGATCCTCACAAGGCAACGCGTGAGGGTCAAGGGGGCGATCTTCACATGGCAACGTGTCTGACTGCCTCAACCTGGTGAGGCCAGCATTATCCATGTCGAACTCGTCTCAAGTCGACTCAAACCTCTGCGTGGTGTCCTCCCCCTGCCTTTAAAGGGTTGTGCGTTGGGTTTGAAGCCCACCACGTAAAAACAAATTTCAATGAAAAGTTTAAGAAAAAAGATAAATATGATCCCCAAATCTGATGACGACTACCGCAAACGAAAAACTGACAATGATTTACGGATATGCACCTGGAACGTCCGAACCCTTAATTGGGATGGTGCCTCTATCCAACTGATAGATATCTTAGAAAGATACAAAGCTGATATCACTGCAATCCAAGAAATGCGATGGAAGGAACAGGGTTGCTCACGGCAAGCATCCTGTGATATCTACTACAGCGGCCATGCGGAGAAGCACGAATTTGGATGAGGATTCGTGGTTGGCAAGAGACTACGACATCATGTTCTGCGATTCACACCTGTGAACGAACGACTTGCCATAATCCGTGTCAAGGCAAGATTTTTCAACATAAGCCTGATTTGTGTGCACGCTCCGACAGAAGACAAAGACGATGAGACCAAAGACAGCTTTTACGAGCGCCTTGAAGATGCCTATGAGCGCAGCCCCCGCCACGACATAAAAATCGTGCTTGGTGACTTCAACGCCAAGGTGGGGAAAGAAAATATCTTTGGTCCAACAGTCGGAAAGTTAAGCCTCCACGACAATACCTCCGATAACGGAATGAGGCTGATTGACTTTGCCGCAGCGCGAAACATGGTCGTTAGTAGCACTAGATTCAAGCATCTCAATATTCATAAAGCAACTTGGCTGTCTCCTGATCAAAAGACGCGCAACCAAATTGATCACGTTTTGATTGACGGAAGGCACTCTTCCAGTGTTTTAGATGTACGCACGATCCGTGGTGCCAATATAGACTCGGATCATTATCTTGTCGCAGCCAAGATCCGTACACGCCTGTGCGCAACCAAGAATGCGCGCAATCCAGCACAGAGAAAGCTAGACGTCGAAAAGCTGCAATCAAAGCAAACAGCCGAAGACTTCGCTACTCGACTCTCACTCCTGCTTCAAGAAAGCACTCCTCCGATCGACGATATATGCGCGCAGTGGAATCATATTTCCCACTCTATGCGTACGGCTGCCAAAGAGGAGATTGACTATCATCGCCCTCGCCGAAACCAGTGGCACGACCAGGAGTGTCGCGACGCCACTGCAGAAAAAGACGCCGCTTATAAAGCCATCCTGCAGTCGGTTGTAACGCGTGCTGCTAAGGAGCGATACAAAGAGAAGAGGAGGGAAGAGAGACGCATTTTCAGGCGAAAGAAAAGGGAAGCGGAAATGCGTGAGTGCGAGAAAATTGAGATGCATGGTGACAGGAATGAGGTCCGAAAATTTTTCGAAAAAATAAGACGCCTGGCCAATGGTTTCAAGACCGGGGCCTCTTCCCGCAAAGATGAAAATGGGAATCTAGTGACAGATATCCAGAGTACACTGATGATGTGGAGGGAACACTTCTCTAGGCTTCTGAATGGTGACGACGACAACTATCCCGCCAATAGAGATGATATTCCGGAATCCCCAATTTTGGACGACAGTGTTGAAGTTCCGCTGCCCGACCATAGTGAAGTCTTGAAAGCTATAGCTCGGCTTAAAAACAACAAAGCCGCAGGAGCCGATGGCTTACCTGCTGAGCTCTTCAAGAATGGAGGCGAAGCTCTATTTAAATGCATTCATGAGCTTCTATGCAGAATATGGTCGGAAGAATGCATTCCAAATGATTGGAACCTCAGTGTGCTCTGCCCAATCCACAAGAAAGGCGATCCCACAATTTGCGCCAACTACTGTGGGATAAGCCTTCTGAATATCGCATATAAGGTTCTGTCGAGCGTACTATGTGAAAGACTGAAGCCCATCGTAAACCAGCTGATTGGACCTTATCAGTGTGGCTTCAGACCTGGCAAATCCACCATAGACCAGATATTTACGCTACGACAAATCTTGGAGAAGACCCTAGAAAAACAAATCGACACACACCATCTTTTTGTCGATTACAAAGCCGCCTTCGACAGTCCAATAAGAAATCATCTATATTCCACCATGTCTGAATTTGGTATTCCTGCAAAGCTCATCCGCCTTTGCAGAATGACACTGAGCAACACCAGCAGCACAGTTAAAATCGGGAAGGACCTCACTCCTCCATTCGATACCAAACGAGGTTTCAGACAAGGTGATTCCTTATCGTGCGACTTTTTCAACCTAATGATGGAGAAAATCATCCGAGCTGCTGATTTGAGACGCAGTGGCACGATATTCTACAAAAGTATTATGCTGCTGGCGTATGCTGATGATATCGATGTCATTGGCCATAATACGCGCGAAGTCAGTGCAGCATTCTCCAGGTTAGCGAAAGAGTCGAGTCGAATAGGTCTTGTAGTGAACGCAGATAAGACGAAATACCTAGTGTCAACAAATAAACAGTCCCAGCGTCTTGGAAACCACGTCACTGTTGACAACATCTCCTTCGAGGTTGTTAAGGACTTCGTCTACCTGTGATCCAACGTAAACTCTTTCAACGATGTCAGCATTGAGATAAAGCGAAGGATAACTCTTGCCAACAGGTGTTACTTTGGGCTGAGTAGGCAATTGAGAAGCAGAGCCCTCTCTCGACGAACAAAACTCACGCTCTATAAGTCACTAATCATGCCCGTCCTATTATATGCAGCACAAACTTGGACGTTGAGCAGTTCTGATGAAAAGACTTTGGGAGCCTTCGAGAGAAAGATCCTTCGTAAGATCTTCGGTCCAATCTGCGTCAATGGCGAGTACCGCATTCGATGGAACCACGAGCTGTATGAGCTGTACGCTGACATAGACATAGTTAAGCGCATTAAAATCGAGCGGCTCCGCTGGCTAGGTCATGTTGAGCGAATGGAAAACGACGCTCCAGCGAAAAAATATTCGATTCGGTGCCCGGTGGTGGTCAACGCAGAAGAGGACGCCCACATCTTCGTTGGAAGGATCAGGTGTTGGATAACCTGACTAGACTTGGTGTTTCCAACTGGCGCCAGCAAGCGCAAAATAGAAATGGCTGGCGCAATTTCTTATACGAGGCCAAAACCGACCTTCGGTTGTAAGCGCCAGATAAGTAAGTAAGTAAGTATGGAATTTTTTATGTTTGTTATTTATTTCTGTTATGGAGTAGAGACTCCGTCTTTACTTATTATTTTGTAAGGTCCATGAACTTTAACTCTTTTTTCTGTTCTCCAATTTCATTAAAACTAGGTCTCCTACATCAAAATTTGATACCATTGTAGTTTTGTCGTATTGTAATTTTCTTTTGTTTTTTACAATATCTATCAGTTTTCTAGCTTTGTAGTTCGTTTTTATAGTCTTATAAATTGTAGTGTTTTGTTTTGTCACAGAATAAATCACTAGGAAGAGATGGTAATTTACCTAAAATTAGTTCAAAAGGTGTGTAAGAATTGTCTACATGTGGTGTGGAATTGTATGCGAAAGTGTAATAAGGTATCCATTTGTCCCATTCGAAATCATCGGCAAAAGACAAAAGGTATTCGTTAAGTGTTCTATGATTTTTCTCAAGTGCACCAAGTGTCTCGTGATGGTAGGGGGTTGAAAATATTTGTTCTATTTTTAGTAGTTCGCATAAGTTTCTCATTAACTCGTTCGTAAATTCCGTTCCACGGTCAGATTTAAATTTTTTGAATAAACGAAATTTTAAGATTAACTGTTCGACTAATGCTTGTGCAACTGATTTTGCATATTTGTTCTCAATGGGGTGTGCAATTACGAATTTTGTGAGTTCGCACTGCATCGTAAGTATGTACCGGTATCCGTTTGATATCTTGAGTGGACCTACTGTCAATGGATATTGTTTGGAAACTCATATTTGGTGTGTCTGTTATGGTCATATTTTCTTTTATGTGGCTCGTGTGTTTATTACGAGCACATTTTTCACATTTATTTACATAATTTTTAACCATTTTGCGCATGTTTTTCCAAGTATAGCGCTGTTTTAATTTTAGTACTGTTTTTCTGATTTCTAGGTGTCCTCCCTGGGGTGAATCATGGAATTCTTTTATCAGTGTATATTGCATGGTTTTACTTGTTATTTTCTTCGGGGTAACATATATCAATATATTAAGAGTTTTATTACACTTTGATGTTCTCTTCTGCTGCAGCTTATTAAATTTTCTTTTTAGTTCATTTTTATCAATTATTTCAAATATAGCATCATTTACTTCTAGCGCTAGTTCTAGCTAGTTTTATATTCTTTTTATTCATAAGAGATGAAAGTTTCTCCAAAGTCGAATCTAGATTCGTTGGATTGTCACCACATCGTACTTGTTCGATATCATCTATAATTTCAACAAGTGTATAATTTTTGTTTTGCTTTTAATGAACTTTAATCATTTTATATTTCTGACGTCAGTAATAGATGTGCAATCCCATATGAAAAGTTGATCAGACTCGTTCCGAGATGTGCAGGTATCTTGTTCATTTTCATTTGCTAGCTTCTTTTTAATTCCCCTTGTTATAACCAATGCTTTGCTTTTTGTTTTGTCCTCTTCTGAGGGTATCATATGTATTAAAATTTCCGAATTTATTTGTATTCTTGATAGCGCGTCGGCGTTGGTGTTGATATTTCCTTGCTTGAATTTTATTTTAAAGTCATAATCTGAAAGATCCAATCTTATTCTCGTAATTTTTGATGATGGGTTTTTGTGAGAAAAAGTTATACTAAAGGTCAATGGTCAGTTACTACAATGTATTTGTTTCCGTATAGGTAAAGCTTAAAGAAATTTATGTAAATGAATATTTAAAAACAAAATGTATTCAAACGTTTCAGTTTTTTTTTAAGTGTTAATTCCAACCTAATATAAATTTTTTTTTATTTACTTCTTATTATTATCATTATTTTGCATTTTATTAAAAAATACGGAAGTTATTCTTATTAGAAAAAATTAATTATATAATGTTATATACATATAGTTATTTAAATTCTATATAATAGTTGAAATAATAAAATGGCAAACATTAATTTTTTTTTTTTTAAATCTATATAATTTTACTATATCGTCATCTAAACATAATTATATTGCTCTTAATTTTTAAACTTATATTGAACGTTTCAGTTGTACAAACTGAAATGGCGTCAATTTGTTGTTAATTTTTTTTTTTGTTTTTTTTTTATATCTTCATTTTTGCAATTAAATTAATAAAGAACAATATCTAATTTTTATTTTTATTGTTCGCATTATTAACTATTTGTGTATAGTAATAATATTTTTATAGGACTTTGAATTATAGTTATTGTTATTATTATTGTATTTTTATTATTGTTTTTATACATTTTGTATAATGCGATTTAATATAAAAACTAATATACATATTTATTTGTGTTGGATGGTTTGTCTCCAGCAATTATAATCTAAGACGTTTTATTCGTTTTTGGCGCATTTGATTTAACTGCAATTTGTGTAGCTCATGCGTCCCTTGAACCAAAAGCTGTGTCTGGTATCTTTTTTTCCTTGGTTTATTCATTCTCGGCGATGTTTGGTGCAGATTAAATATTTTAATCATCGTCTTTAAAATTGGAAGAATATACTTCCATGGATTTCGGCGTCGGCTGTTTCTTAATATATTCCATATGGGTCAATATTCAATTGAATTTCAGGGAAAAACAAATCAAAAGATTTCATTTCTCAGGATTGGAGAAGTTTTTAATCATCAGATGTTCGCAGGATCGACAGGTGCAGGATCGCCATGTAGTGAAATAAGTGTAGGGTCGCCAAGTACTGTATCTTGAACTGTTTGTGTGTAATGTATTATGTGGGGGTCTTGTGTATTAGAGGCGCACACGCCTTTTGATTCAGCCGCAAGGCTTTTTTTTGTGTGAAGCCGCAAAGGCTAATTAAAAGAGTGAGATCTTTTTTTAGTTTAAAGCCACATAGGCTATTTGTTAAAATGTGTCTTTATTTTTGAATTATCCAAGTTTATATACAATTTTTACCATTATTATTCTTAAAAATTTTCTGCCAGTATTTTCTAAACTGCTCTATTAATTTTTGTCTTTAACATCGATCGCCAATGAATTTCATTTTTGGTCGATAACATACTTATTGACATATATACATATTTTATATATTAACATATTTTAATTTTTAATCCAAAACACCAACAACAACAAGTGCATTTATTTTGGCCTCGAATTAAAATGTGTCGTTAGCACTATTGTAACATAATATTTTTTCTGGGCAATGCACTCATAATTTTATTGTTGTTGTTGTATACGCTTATGCCAAGCATTAGGTTATGCTAAGTACGACTAGCGGCGCAAACCGAAGGGGATGAAAAGAATTAAGGTAAGCATGAAAAATGCTTATCGGAAATTTTGATTTTCAAGTGCAAGGTTTTTTATGAAAAAAGTGTTGGGAAGTAATAGTGCCTTTATGAGTACACTACACACTATCAAACTACTCATACTACAAACAGAATACACGACAAGATGAAGTTAGATTTAATAAAGTAATGAAAGAATTACAGATAGAACCAAATTACCCACTCACAAACATTTTTAGAAAATTTCAAAACATATTTCACTTAGAAGGTAAGCAGTTAACAGTAAATAATTTTTATACACAAAAAATCTCTACAACCACACCAACATATATAAAGAATTACAGGCTTCCACCTGCACACGACACAGAAATTCATGAACAAGTAAAGAAACTACTAGACAATGATATTATCGAACCGTCAGTAAGCCCATGCAATTCTCCTTTACTTCTTGTACCAAAGAAGTGTAGTGACGACACTAAAAAATGGCGTTTAGTAGTCGATTTCAGAAAATTAAACAATAAAATAGTTTTTTTTTTTTTAGATTTGAACCAAGGATTTCAGGTGGAATACCTATTCAGTCAAGTCTGCCTTGGTTCGAAATGGGGTGATAGATTAGTGGGAGGGAAAGATCAATCAGGTGAAACACGTGTAGGATGTTCTAAGCGTGGTTGAAAGCCAAAGAAACATGTGAATTTGAATCAGAGGCAAGTGTTATGCCTTTACCTCAGTCAATTCAAGTTATAAGGCAATCTCATCCACAAACTTCTCTACCATCAACTACAACTTTAAGTCGTACATATTGATGAATTTTCAATTTCAGTTGATTAGAAAAGAGGATAGAAAATTGCTAATGCGAAAGGTTTTAAAGCGTAGGACCATGGCCTGGCCGGGAATCGAACCCGGGACCCCTGGGGCAGCAGTCGAGCACGCTACCTACTCGACTACCAGACCAGACCACGCTACCTACTCGACTACCAGAAGACCATTGACAGCCTTCTCGACCAACGATGGTCACTATCAATTCAAGAGACTGCCATTTGGATTGAAAATATCCTCAAATAGTTTTCAAAGAATGCTGACTTTAGCACTAACAGGTTTAAGCTCAGAAGCATTTCTATACGTAGACGATGTAATAGTTTTCGGATGTAGCTTCCAACACCACAATAGTAATTTAGTAAAAGTTTTCGATAGATTATCAAAATACAACCCCAAATTAAATGCATGCAAATGCAAATTTTTAAGACCAGAAGTCGTTTTCTTAGGACATTTAATAACACAAAATGGCATTAAAACTGATCCAGCAAAATATGATACTGTTAAAAATTACCCTATTCCCACAAATGCAGACGAAGTGCGTAGGTTCGTCGTGTTTTGCAATTATTATAGACGATTTATAAAAGATTTTGCAACTATAGCACAATGTCTAAATAATTTACTGAAGAAGAATCAAACTTTCGACTGGACAGAACAATGTCAAACAGCATTCGAAACTCTAAAACAAAAATGAATAGAACCACCCATCCTACAATATCCTGACTTTTCAAAACCTTTTATCTTCACGACAGACGCTTCAAATTTTGCGTTGAGAGCAATATTATCACAAGGGGAAATAGGACAAGACCTTCCTATATAATATGCAAGCAAAACCTTACAAAAACACGATATTAATAAACAAATAATAATAGAAAAAATAGAGAAATAATAGAGAAAGAACTCCTAGCCATCCATTGAGGAATCAACTTTTTTAAACCTTACCTATATGGACAAAAATTTATTGTAGTCACAGACCATAGACCACTAATTTCACTGTTTAGTCACAAAAATCCATCATCAAAAATTACAAGAATCAGACTAGATTTATCTGATTACAATTTTGAAATAATTTTTAAACAAGGCAAAACTCGCTGCCACCTTAAAATTCGTGGCGCAATGTGGATACCAACACCAAATTGGGCAGGAGCGCTACATTGGCTTAGCGCAACAGACAATGTCAAGTTGTCTCTTTGAAGTTTGCACCGCAATTGAAAAGCAACTTTGTGCGAAGCATATCAGTTTTGAAATGTCTGCGTTGGAAGAAAGGGAAGCAAAAAGGTATTTTTATACGAAGTCTGGCATTCCAGGGATAATTGGGGTAGTAGATGGCACCCACATCCAAATGATAAGGCCGGCCAGAAATGAGCATTTATACTTTAATAGAAAATTAAAGCACAGTATAAATGCTATGGTTGTAAGTTTCTTTATTCATGTTTCTTATTAAGAAACTAATTTTAAATTTATATCTATAGATTTGCGATCACAAAATGGTCATCAGGTCTGTTAATGGCCGATGTTTGGAATCTCTCAAGCGAAAGGAAACATTTAAAAATAAAGTACGAAAATTGCGACAGGGGAACGTAGATTCTAGGCAAGTATTTTTTATAAAATTCTAAGCAGGGACCCAAAATAGCAGTTATTTTCAAATCTATTTCAATTTATATTCTAATCAAAGAACTCGTTTATCTGGTAAATCAAATTTTTCTTTTCTTGTATTTCAGGTGATTCTGGATATCCCTTAGAACCCTGGATTTTAACACCACACCGGAATGTTATGGAAAATTTGGCTGAATCATTGTTCAATGAAAAGTTTTCAAAGGCAAGGTCAACCATTGAACGTGTTTTCAGAGTGTTAAAAGGACGATTTCGTTGCCTATTAGCTGCGAGAGAACTCCATTACTCTCCACAAAAAGTTGTGCAAATTTCAAATGTTTGTTGGGCTCTGCAAAATATTTGCCTCTTGCACAACGTCCAAGCACCTTCCATCTTACTAAGTGAAGAAGAAGAGGAGGCACATGCATTTAATAGTCTTGTTAATGAAAACGTTGCATTAACAAATATTGGTAGACAAATAAAACATGAAATAACAAACAGAATAGCTCGATAGATTTTTATATATATTTTATTTTTCATTATTTGTTAATATGCAATAAAATTAAATAAAACGAAAACACAAAAATATTTTCTTACAAGAACACTTCACTTTTTTTAAAAATAAAATAATAAAACAATATCATAAATAACAATTCAAAATTAGAATATTTCTAAAAAAATATTAATACTTACATTATACAGGGTGTCCCGCAATAGAGTGCAACTATTTACGAGGTAATGTCGAGTTGAGCAAAAAATCGTACCGAAGGGGGTTCTATTTTCGCACATTAAGGAGCTACAGGGTTAATTAGTATTTCAATAAGTTCTCAAAATTAGTTTTCTGTTGATTAGTTTTTCTGCCGGAATTAACCTAAGCTAATTAACCATGTAGCTCCTTAGTGTGCGAAAATAGAACCCCCTTCGGTACGGTTTTTTGGTCAACTCGACATTACCTTTCACCTCCGTAAATAGTTGCACTCTATTGCGGGACACCCTGTATATAAGGAACAAAAAATTGGAAAACCAATTCAGGATTAAATGAGATCAAACTAAACTTAAAATTAAATAAAGTGAAAATGAGATCATAAAAAAAATACAATTTCTTAAACACTTTTCAAAAAAATCACTTCCGGCGGGCTTTAACTTCAAGCATTTGCTTTTTAATTTCCAATTTCATTAAAATTAGTTTTCGCTTTTCAGCATCGTTCTTCCTTTTGTATACAAATTTTTCCTTTTGCAGTAAAATTTTT
This sequence comes from Pherbina coryleti, assembly GCA_943735915.1. Taxonomy (NCBI): domain Eukaryota; kingdom Metazoa; phylum Arthropoda; class Insecta; order Diptera; family Sciomyzidae; genus Pherbina; species Pherbina coryleti. Next base: position 96,823,999 of record OX030951.1, on the reverse strand, counting down.
TTTCTTCCAGTTCTAGCTTTTTTTTTTAGGACTTAGTTAGACTCCGTAAGTTATCGCGAATTTCTTTAACCACCTTTAAAGAGAGTCAGAGAATTTCTTATTAAAATTGGTTTTAAGATGACATTATATATTGGAATAAATAAAACTTCAAAATTTATAAAATTCTAGCATATAATAAGGGAATGGAATAGTTTCAAATATATTGACATTTAAAAATTTCAATAGCTTCAAGCAATAAGTAAGCGGTGTGAAAAATAGTGAAATCTTAATTAATGAAATTCATTTTCTCTAAGTTTGAGCAGAATACAAATCTTAACCGCTGGGTGAATTTAACTCAAATTCGGCACACATATTACTTGAATAGGTTATTGTATAATTAACTTAGGTTATTGCATAATTAGTTTTTGACCACGCCTTTTTCGCCCCTTTGCGAGAAACGCTAATTAACATATTAGCGTCCTTTTTTTGGCGAAAAGGAATACAAAAAACTTAGATACAGGATATCATAAAAGTAATCTTAATGCTTTGTTTCACCTTAACCGAATTGTCCTGATATTTTATTTGGTTTTCCACTTGCTTATGAAGCAAATTCTCTTTGTCCCTAGTAGTTGACCTAAAACAGGCACTCTTGTAAAGATGTGGAGTAGGGCGTATCGAATTACAATTTTTTTTCGAATTTAACATTCTAAGAGGTCTCAAAAGTTGCATGAGTTTCTCAAGATCACCCAAGAAAAATAAAGGATGTCTTCCTGCACCGCAAGGACAAAGTTGTTTTTTGAGGAAAACAGTAAAAAATAACGACCTTAAAATGCTTTGACTTTTATAAAAAAACTACGCATGTCTTAAAGCAAAAGTAGGTATAGGCTTAAACTAACAATATATTGGTAAACACGATGCCACTCACGATTCTTATTCACAGTGTCCTGTGTGAAGGATATTCGAAGCACAATTTGTAATCGAGATAGCACAGAACTTTTGATTGTTTGATACTTTTTACGTATTCCTTAAAGTTGCCGAATTAATAATAAGCATAATTTTCGCATATGCCTTTTCCTATTTTTGAGAAATGTATACTTGAATGCAATTTTTTAACTTTTTCAAAAAAATTAATATAAGATTTTATATCTCGGGTACCAGAAATGGTACCGATGAAACTTTGCTCAATTTTAATTCTTCAAATATTCCTGACCAACACCCTGTCTAAAAATTTTAATTTAAAATACCAGCTTAAGGCCACGATTTTATTTTCTATTTTGATACTTAAAAAAAAAAAATACTTTCAAACATGAAATTTAACAATTTCATCAAATAATATCAAAATAGAAAATAAAATCGTGGCCCTAAGCTGGTATTTTAAAATAATACTTTTAGACAGGGTGTTGTTAAGAAATATTTGAAGAAATTAAACGATTTCATTTCTCAGGATTGGAGAAGTTTTTAAGCATCAGATGTTCGCAGGATCGACAGGTGCAGGATCGACATGTAGTGGAATTAGGTGTAGGATCGCCCAGGCCCGTAGCCAGGATTTACCTAAGGGGGGGGGGGGTTTGGATTAAAAAAAAAATCGATAGTTTTTGATATCGATAAATGAAAACGTATTTTGTATATAATTACCAGAAAGATGTGAAAACTTAGTGGCTAGAAATGAACAATACTTTGAAAAATGAATTTGTAACAAATTTTTCACAATAAAGCGACAAACTTGAAAAAAAAAACACTTTAAAACTTTTTTGTACACCAAATACAAAAAACAAAAATGTATTTACTTTATTTTTGTTTATTTTATATATTTATACAAGAGGACCCGGCAAACTTCGTCCCGCCCTAAAATCACGATTCCACCCGAAATTAATTTTTTATCGAACATTCATGATCGATAACAAATGGTGCCAATCGAATTTCAATTATTGATTGAATGAAACACTCCAATATCCCATATTAACACGGAATGTAATAGGCTACTGTTATTCGAATTCAAAAGATTATGCTGTCATATCATTTTATTGCGAATTCTATTAGAAAATTTTTTTAGTACATTTCAATTTGAATAAAAAAAGCCAGCTCAACTGTTAGTTTTGCAGTCATGAGGTGGTCTAAGGATCGATCCCCACAATGGGCAAACAAATAATTTTTTTTTAAAGTTTTTTTATTTATTGAAATTACAGCTTTTGTGATTTGAATCCGTTGAATGCCAACGGTTCAACCAAGTATGCTTAATCGGAGTTTGCGAGAACCGCTGGCAGGAAAATTAAAATTTGGGGAGGCACATAAATACTTTGAAAACTTTCAAGGCGGTTCGAATCAGAAATATTGCTCATCAACTTGGAAATATCGTTATTTGGACATTGATATACTCTCGAAGTCGAAGGCAGTTCCGATAAATCAAATGATCACCAACCATCAACAACCATACACACAAACTTAGAGTTATAAACATTAAAAGTAAAATATTAATACCACAACTTGTACTACCGCTTTCCACATAGCTGTCAACATTAAAACTTTCTTCAACTGCAGGTTACAAAGGAAGTTCTGACGGCTTTTCAGATTCCAAAGTTTCTTGAACGTTTTCTGCAATACAGATGAAATATAATATTATTCGGATTTTGTCGGTTCCGCATCGAGCAAAAAGTTAATCCATTAATATTCAATCAATGCAAACACGCTACCAAAAAAACACAGCTTTCAAACATTCAGAAATATTCGGCAACTTTTTAACACATTTACGCTTTGATAAAGGAAAAAAAAACATTTAAATCAAGCACTTACTTTCCACCGTTCGATCCTTTTTTAATTCTGGTTTCTGCAGCCAATTAAGTAGAATCATTTTTGTAGTTTTGGCACGGTAAAATTAACAATAGAAACTCTTAAACTTATCTAACAAAACTCTCGAAAATATTCAAGCTTTATGCAATTAAGTTCTTTGAGATATTTTTTGACATTTTTGTTTTTATCTTTTTTTTCAAATAAAGGTCTTTTATCCCATTTTTGCCTTTAAGAAGTGATTGCTGTTATATAAAGTCATTGCGTTAATCGAACTAGATATAAGTAATATTTGATGTAATATCTCTGATAGATCTCATATATATTATTTTATATAAGCACTGTATTAATAGAAATATTGGATAAATAAATTGAAATTGAAATTGAAATTGAAATCTAACAAAACTCAATCAAAATTTCACCACTTTCACGTAACACCTGTTAACGCAATAAATTCTTAAATTGCTTGTGGTAGACAAAGTTCAATTGAATGTATAGAACTTTTTTCGATACTTAAGCGTGTTGATGTTTTCGCTGTTGCTGTTTACACTTGCAGTTTGCACTGTAAGAGAAAAAAGACGCACGTGCAGCAAGTATTCGCACATTGGCAAAGTTATATTAATGCTAATATATTATTTTTTATACTTTTTGGACCATAAGGGGGGGGGGGGGGGGTTTAACCCTAAAAACCCCCCCTTGTCTACGGGCCTGGGATCGCCATATAATTCCACTACACTACATTTTAGAGGTAAAGCTTCAGCTGGATGTGGTGGCGAAATAAAAGGGCATGCAATATTATTGCTTTTACACAGCTAAAAAAGTTTTAATTTATTTTAATAACAAACAATAATAACACTACACTTATATATATATATATATAAGGCACTTTTTTATTGACTTGTACTTAAATTATATTATACTTATATTATTTTAATTTGTACTTATTTATTTCACAATTCAGTTCAAAATATCAAAAAAAAAAACAAACAGTTCATTTTAATAAAAAAACTTAAATTTTTCGTCTCCTTTATGCGTTCATATTATATTTACATTTCAGCTCCAACGCATATTTTTCTAACCGCTCTTCTTTATCCATTTGACGAATTTTAATCTTTCATCTTTTTCTATTTCTAAAACTTTCAAATCTATTTCTCTCTTCCTTAATTTCATCTCAGACTTTGCTTTCTCTTCCTCCAGTTTTACCTTTCTTTCACTTAAAATAAATTCTCTCTCAAACTTCTCCTTCTCCCATTCAACCTTGCTCTGGAACATGGCCGTTCGATCTGCTTGAAATGCAGCTAAATACGCAGTCGATGATTTAGGTCCAAACTTCTTCATCTTGGCAGCCAAATCTTTTGCTTTCTGCGAAACCGATGCTGAGAGGCTGTGAGCACCTTTTGAACCAGTTGGAGTTTATGTTGGTGACATTTCGGCTCTACTCTGATCATCACAAACTACTTCGCAGTCTACATCAACAACTTCAACTTGATCGCATTCATCGGCGAAATTTTCAACAGTTTCAGTTGTATCCTCGGAGCACAAAGTATAGAGTTGACTCGATTCATTAATCGCGGAGATTTCTGTGTCAAGCACCTCATACTCAGCTGTTGCGCTCCTCTTCTCCCCAAAAATCTCCTGAAGCTGATGGTAATGAGGGCACATTTGCAAAACTTTGCCTTAAATTAAAAGTGATTCTCATGATTTCAGAAAAAATTAACAAAAATTAAACTAACCTTCAACACTTGAAGATCCTGTGTCGGACTCAAGCAGTCCAGCGCCTGTCGACTTCCGCCAATCACTCGCTTTTTTATAAGAAGCCTTCAAATGGCGAACTTTGTATCTAATTAGTACCCAAGACGCATTGATACCACTTAAAGTTATAAGTTTTTTGTAAAAAATCTGTGCCGTGCGAGCCTGCGGAATAGACATAGAGACAACACAAAAGTTTGGGCTGCTGTGAAATACAAAACCAATTTAAACTTACCTCTATCTCTGGAGCGTCTTGCAAATAATTTAAAATAATCTTTAGCTGCTCATCCGTCCACTTTTTATTGGGCTTTTCTCTTTTTATTTTATTTTTTGCTGCCTCGAATTCCATTTCAGTCTGATATGGAAATAAGTGTTGCCCATGTTCGACTGTATGCAATGCGATTTTAGTGTTGCAAATTTGACACAGTCGGGCAAATGCAAATCTGTACATTTTGTTGTTGTGTTGAAAATATTTGCCATCATAATTTGCAAATGCCACGATGCCACGTTATTTGCCCGTGATATCGAATACCCCTTATGTATTTGCATGTTGCAGAAACATATTTTTTACGGATTCAAAATTAATAGGGGTATTCACGGGTTGATGCGAAATACAGTTGCGACGATGCGAAAATGCAAGATTGCGAATTTTACCTTCATTCCAACAACAAACACAATGGAAGCAGTTTGTCAACTCTTCTTGAATTACACACTGCTCAAACCTATTGCGAAACTGCACAAACAGTGATGCGAAACAGCTGATTCATGTTGTGGTTGTTATCAAGCATAGTTGCCATCTGGGTAAAACTTTAAAAAGGTTAAGTTTGTACGTTGATTTTAATAAGTTTTTGTTATTTTGAAATAAGGGGGCAATATATTTCTTCTTTTTTTTATATTTCTTTCAGTTATTGTAAAGTTACAATATTGATGTTCACGCGTTAGTGCGAAAAATATGTTGCATTTTCGCATTTTTGCAATTCGCATCAACGCGTGAATATCTCTAATATGACTATTAATTTGACACTTATGCTGCCATCTTTCTAGTTTTTTATGTAATGGTATTAAAGGTTTAGTTATACTTGACGTAATGCAACGTTACATAAGAAATTGCCTGTGTTTCCTGTCGTTTGTACGATAAATACAAAGAACTAATATATAAGGAAGTGATGTTATTGCTCAAAAGTGTGGTATTTTTCTTATTCGTGTTGGTTGACACAAATACATAAACATTCACAAAGGGCCGTATTCAGTTGCATCTAAAAAGAAGGCTCAATTTGTTTCTGATTAGACTAACATATAAAACAGATGTTTAGAGTTATACGGTATTAATAAAACGTTTGATAATTAAAGACCTAATATATTAAAAGAAAATTGTATTGTAATACAGAAACATTTACTCAGGGCCATTCGGTTGGATCGTTAAAGAAGGCCCAAACACTTTCTAATTAGAATCACATATCCAATAGATTCTGGGTTAAATTTACTGATTTTGGAGCTAATTTTATTATATTATATAAAAATAATTATATTATTATAAAATATGATAATATAGTTTTGTTTTCATTGTATTTCCACACCACCTTTGGGGCATTCAATTTGTTGCGTTACCGATATTTTATTGGGTAATAATAATATAATATATATATATAATATATAATATAATTTGAGATCCACAATATGCGAAGATCTGAAAAAAATTAAAAATAACAATTATATATCATAAACTTTGCTAAGACAAAACCGCCCCAACTGTCGCATCGAATTGGCGCTACTATTTTTTGTTTTCACTGAGAAAACTTGTAAACAGCTGACGAGCGCTCAGAAATGTCAAAAAAAAAACACACTCTGTCTCGTTCGCTCAATTTACGAATTCGGTCACAGTTCACGTACACTGTATGTGTAGACAACACTACTTCCTTATATTTTGGTTGTTTGGATAAATACAAAAATAACCCTAAATAAAAATGTTTCCTGATTCATTAAATTTTGCTAAAAAGCGCAGTATTTCTACTGCAATTGCAGTAAAGTCCGAACACTGGTCTGAAGCATTTGTCCAACCAGGGTTTTTGCTATTCAGAAACTCAAGCAAAGAAAAAAAATTGAGAATGTGACGTCGTGTCTTAAAAAAAAAAAGTGGACGTCAAGAAGACTGGCAACATATCAATTCATTTAAAACAATCTGAAAAACTCTTTTGAGCTGATGGATGGTGTCGACAATCCAGCAATCGACTGATTGCAGTATAAGGCAATTTGGAAAATTAAGATATGTCGATAATTAATCTATTAATGCCCTGAATATTATTTTCGTATCTTTGGCCTGAATCGAAAGATGTTATGATACTCATGTCAAAGATATAAGGTCTGTTTCCGTACTTTACACTGTGTAAGATTTGTGTAAAATGTGTGCAAGAGAGTAAAAACGAAATGTGAGCATAGTTGCAAAAGTACGGAAACAGCTTCTAGTAAGTTTCAAGCACAAAACAGCTGATTTTGACTGCAGACGGCAGCACAAAATTTAAAACACTTTCACTCAAATTATTAAAAGCCATTTTTAATGCAAAACTGAACAATTGCTTAATTTTTATTTATTATTATTTATTTATTGTACTTAAATTTTCTTTTAGGCACACAATTTGAGCATTTATTTATCGCAAAACATTAACAATTATGAAATGGAATTTGACATTTGCTTCTTCTTATTGATGCTTATTCTTCTTGATGCTTGTTCTTACTTTACTTGAAGTCTCGAGTTCTAGCACTCTCTGTGCACTTTGTGTGCTCGAAAGAGCGATTTTATGCTTGTTCTTCTTCTCCCATTTTAAGCACAGAAAGTACGGAAACAGAAAATAGTGTCCCACAAGCAGTGTTGCCAGAACTTTGTTGAGAAAAGCGCGAGATATAAAAAAAATATCGCCCAAAATCGCCCAATGAAAAAAAAAATCGCCAAAAATCGCCATTTTTTCTAAGAAATTTATTATATTAAAAAACACAAAACAAATTATATACATTTTTTTCAAATAATATTGAGATCTGTTAATAGTATTAGATATTCTTATTTTCATATTTTTGAGATCTATAAAAAATAATAAAAAAGCTACTTCATTTTATACGAGAATTTTGATCGTTAAAGAACATTTTTTTAGAGACTATAACTTTTTAGAATTTTTCAATATGCAACTTTAATAAAAAAACTTTTCAAAAAACGTAGTTCCTTCAGCCATATTAGGCTCTTCCTTCGTTTCGTCAATTCTCGAAGTATTGTTTAGTTCATACATTGATTTAGTTTATATAAGATGAATGTCAACTTACAAATATTGTCAAACATTTTTTCGCCTACGGCTGTCTTAATTTTGTATGCCGATTACCAAAATTCTTCACTTTCAGATGGCACTTTGTTTTTGAAAACATTCCATGCAAATGTCAACAAAGATTCGTATTCGATTTCTTCTGTACGTCGCTCTTCAAGAGATAGATAACGAAGAGGGAGTTCACGGAAAGAAGGTCTTATATAGTTTAAACATCTTTCAGGACATAAAATAAAAGCATTTTCAAAAATTTCTAACAGACTAGGTAATCGTTTTAACATTTTCTTGATTACAACTATAATGAAATTCTGGCATTTTGATAGTATGTCTATCATAACAATATCATCACTTAATTTGTGAATTTCTTCATGGAACTGGTAATGAAATGCAAGGTCATTAATTCTTTTATAATTGCTTTTATCCGCAAAAATTTTATTTAAGCTGAATGTAGCTAAATTATCAAAATTGAAATTTTTGACAATTTTTATAATATTATAATTTTGATTAATATTATTAAAATATTTATAATAAATATTTTAATTATAATTTTTGAAACAAGTCTTTGAATAAATGTTGTGATTTTAACGTAAGCTTGAAAAAAGTCAACTTTTTCTAATGAATTAAGTGAGTTGATGTTTTGAAGAAACGGTCTCAAAAAAAATAAGTATTTCGATATAAATAAATTATCGATAAGGGCTTGTGAGCTGTGTTCAGTCGCATTGTTAACAGAGTGTTCCAAATACTTAAAACAATTGTTATTTTCTTTAATTGAAATTTTAAACACATTAGATGAGTTTATGAAAAAAGGTTTTTTTACAAAAATCGCCCAAAAAATCGCCAGGCGATTTCCTAAAAATTTAAGCGCAAAAACAAGAAAAAAAGCGCCCAATTGGCGATAAATCGCCCAATCTGGCAACGGTGCCCACAAGTTACACAGTGTGCGTACGGAAACATACCTATAGGGTCTAATGCATAAAAATGAGATGTTTCTCAGAGATCATTTGTGTGAGATCAATCTCAAGAAGAACATTCTCAGTCTCAGTCTCAAAATTGTATGCATAAAAAGGAGATCAAGCTCATGACAAACAACTCAACATAAGTAATGTCCGAAAGCGAATCTGGAAGTGAAATCAGAAATCTAATCTGCCAGTGCACAAATTAAAAAAAGAAGCACTTGAAAGGTTTCGAATTGTCCTAGAGACTGATGAATTCCTATGTCCTCACCAATTCCATTTTGAAATCCAGGATCAGCCAAAAATCTTAAATATACTTTCATTTTTTCAGAATTTGTAAGAGCTCCACCAAGCGATTCCAATGTTGACCCTAGGAAATGCTCTGCTAACCAATCGATGTTTTCTTTATTAAAACGAAATATAAATTTACTGCTAGATTCTTCAAGATGTCTACGCAGCTTATAACTTTTTTTTAGAACTATAAACGCGAAAGTATTCTGCGATTTCAGTTGCTTCAAATAAACTGTGAGATCACTTGATAAGAGACTCAACATTTACCGAGAAAGTTCTCAGACATGTCAACTTCATCTCATGATTATGCATACCATTTTGAGAAATTTCTCACAAAGAGCTTTCGTTTTAAGAAGTTTCTCAGGCCTTGAGATCCATCTCAATGAGCGAGATCTTTCTAACGAGTAAATAACTTTTTATGCTTACGACAGCGAGTAAATTCTAAAAATATCGAGTAATTTCTCACTTTTATGCATGAGACCCATAATCTCAAAAAAAGGTTTGGCATTAATGCGCTCAACTCGCTCAAGTTTATTAAAATATCATTAAAAATTCTGTCTATAGTTGGAACAGTAATTAGTGTTGCTCCTCAACTAGATCAAACTCCTCAATGTTTGGACGTACCTTTTCATTCAAAATCTTCAGAAGTTTTCTGTAAAACGCTGTCCTCTGCTGTACCTTTAATTGAGAGAGAAGTGCCTTCTAAGTGCAAAGTCCCGAAAAACAATCTTCTTATAGCTGGTGGAAGAGAGATAATTGGCTTGTTGCTCTAAAATCAAAAAACATTTTTGTTTTTTAGGGCGTGGATGAAAAGCGAACTACGCAGAAAATTTTGTTCGAAAAGCAAATGGAAGTGTTACGAATTAAGGGGGCATATAGGTTACAAATTTAAAAAAAAAAATGTTTTCGGGATTGTTTTTTCATAGAAGGAAAAAAGATATCGTTTTCAAATTTTGCACGTATATTAACTAACGTTTAAAGAGAACAAACAAAATTTTTATTGATTGATGATTTTTTTTTAAAAATGCCAAAAAATTGACGGTGTGCAGGATATCACCAGTCTGAAACATCTAAGGAAAAAATAAAAAAAAACCAAATTAATCCTTGTTTAAGTGGCTATCGCCTGAACTAGGATAATTTTTTTCGCCGAAAAAAAAATAAAATGGCGGCCATTTGAAAAAAAGTCAATTTTCGAGGTTACAAAATCGGTAGCCATTTTGTTTCTTTTCGGGGGAAAAAAATTGTCCTAATTCAGGCGATAGCCACTTAAACAAGGATTAATTTTGTTTTTGTTTTATTTTTTCCTCAGATGTTCCAGACTGGTGATATCCTGCACACCGTCAATTTTTTGTCATTTTTTTTAAAAAAAATCATTTAACGTCAAAAACCGCTTCAAAAATTCTGAAAAAAAGTGTTCGTATTCTTTAAATGTTTGTTTTTTTTAAATTTGTAACCTATATGCCGCCTTAAAAAGGAATTATATATAGACTCACAATACATTCTTTCTTTATTAAATTTCAACATCCCTAGGAGCGGAGCCAACTATTTCCAGCTTTTTTAGTTGAGTCAGTGCACTTCTAATTATGCCCTTCACGACCCTTTCCGATGTATGTGTAGTGATTTCAATGGTAACTTGAACTTGATAAATTTTTCTGACTCGGTGGATGTCTTAAAACGTAAAATGATATTAAATTTGAATAGTTAACACATTCATTGTGATAACAAATACAACTCGCGATAATTGTGTAGATTTTACGATTTAACAAATTTAACTCGCGATAATTGTGTAGATTTTACGATTTAACAAATAAGCATCATCGAATTTGATAGATACTTTAAGTTTTCGTTTTGTTCAGTTTCGTTGCTTTATTTTTTTCATGAAATTATTTTAGATCTTTAGTTCTATAGTTTCCCAAGTTTGAAATGGGACCATGAAAACCGTGTCTCTCGGCTTGGTGCGTCAGAGTTTATCTCTTTTCCATACAAGTTTTTACCTGCGTTGGCCCAAATGCATATCCAAACAATAACTTTAGCTCGGTGTTCCCTTATTTTAGTGACCCGAATATATAAATATATTGTGCTTGCACAATATATACTTGTATATCTGTGCTATGTTTAGTATTGGTTTGTTGTTTGAGAGTTGCATCTCTTTTCCACGTAGGATCTTGGGTTGGACAGTGGCCCCAAGCCGAATGACAACAATTATAAACGCGGTTATATATGGTCTAATAAATTACTTTGGATGTTGTCTTGTATTGCTTCGTATTATGAAGATTGTGCTTTTATTCGATGATGTTTACTTAAGCACAAAAAATACTCAAATTTCAAATGTTTCTTTATTTAATTTTAATTTCCGCTGAAAGGCCAAGCAATTGTGCTAAGTGGAGGCTTTTATTTGCCAATAGGTAGTAAGTTTTAGCACGTAGGTGCATTCTATTCAGTCCGGCTGATCCGGAAACTTCTTGGAATGTAAATCGTGCATGCGTATGGCACGGGTCATACGTATCTATGAAGATTTCTTACCTCCGGGCGAATAAAAAAAAAAAAAAAAAAATCATGTACTTCCAGCATATATATACATTATGATTTGGGGATTTCAGACTTTGTGGGAATTTTTTAGTTTTACTGCGAACAGTGGCATCATCTAAGTGACAGACGCATGACCTGGTAATACGACATTATGATTTCAAAGTTATAAGGTCGGGCGTTTTGACAGTTCATCCCGTAAAGTTGACCAAAGTACGATCAAAGTACGATCAACGCGCGACCAACCTAACGCGCCTTTGCAACTTAGCCTTACACGAAAATACAAACAAAAATCATAGGTTAAATTTACGAAGTCTTTAAACGCAAATTTCGGGGTTTAAGTTACGCAGCTTTTAAGCAACTGTGAAAAATGTTTATGAATAACATTTTGTTGTTTAAAGCCTGTTTAAAGTTACGCAGCCTCTAAAATGTGTTCATGAATAAGGCTGTTAGTCTAAAAAATTGTGATAATGAATTAGCTTGAGATATAAAGAATTTTTTTCTTTGTCTTTCTAATTGGTTATATATTACTCTTTTCCTCTACTATTTCTTTTATATATCCTCTTATACACGGAACATTAAGGGCAATTTTAACAGTCCAAGCTTAAGGTGCTCTTAACTTAAGGAAACTTGAACACTTAAGCACACCTTAAGTGTCGTGCGTTTTAACAGTCAGCCCTTAAGGAACACTTAAGAAATTTGTTTTTCAACAGCTCCCCGATCTCTTCATCATTTATACCAGAATCAATGCTTTAATTAACTTGTAAATTTCTTCGTTTCAACAAACGCGATTCCATTTTTCTTATTGAAAATATGCGAAACAGCTGATTCTTAAGGAGATCTTAAGCGTCCAATATTGGCAGCTTAAGGAACCCATAAGTGCGACTGTGTTTTCTGCACTGTTAAAATGATAACTAAGCTTAAGGTCTCCTTAAGCGCTAACGGGACCTTAAGCCTACACTGTTATATTGGCCCTAAACCGTCTAAGGATCTAGTAACTTTTTAAAAAACTATCTATTTATCTGAATAATTTTTTAACCACTATAATATGTAAATGAAAATCATAAATTCGATTTCATACCTTCTTTGCTTGTTTTCTATATACGAGAGCCTTACAATTTTCAGCTACAAAGCACTAAACGCACTAATTTTCTAGAGCGATGTTTGGCAGTTGAAAAAGATTTCAATGTTAACATACCGCGTAAACATTAAAATAGCGGAAGGAAGTTTTGAAATAGATTTGTAAAAATTATCGAATACATCCAGCTTTTGTTTGCTTCTTCTGCTTAATTTATCAATAAAATATCAATAAGGGTATTCCCTTAACAATTAAAATTTCCAATTTCGTAATATCGTAAAATTCCGAGCCTATGTTAAAGGATCGCACCTTTAGACATTTGATTAATTTGTCTTTCATATGTCAGCTGATAACAAAAACAAAAAATTAAAAATAACAACTTAATGATAGATGATAGACTTAAGGCCGTTTTCTCAATGTCCGGTTAGTCTAGCTCTTAATCATGAGATAGCTAACCATACGATAGCTAAAAAACAATTTCGGTTTCACCAAGTTCTGATTAAGTAGCCTTCGGTTAAATGATTAATTGTGAATTTTTCAACTGTGAATACGCGAAAACTGCATGTCATCTGTTTTGTGTTTACATTTTTTTGTAATTTTGTACCGCGAAATGAAATAAAAGTGAAAAAACTCAAAAAATTGCCATATTTAACTCCATATGAAGGAACATTTCTTCTTTTTGAATAAGTGGGTAAAATAAATATAAAATTGTTTACTCTACTCAGCTGTTCTTCCGATTAGAAGCTAACCGGAACCACAACTTGCCGTTAACTTAATCAGAACCTAACCGAACATTGAGAAAACGATTTTTTACTAACCGCTGGTTAAAGTTCTGGTTAGTGCTTAACCGGACATTGAGAAAACGGCCCTTAATGATAGATGTCATACCGAAGCAAAGCAAAAATAAGGAATTAGTAAAATAAAGGGTGATTTTTTTGAGGTTATGATTTTCATGCATTAGTATTTGACAGATCACGTGGGATTTCAGACATGGTGTCAAAGAGAAAGATGCTCAGTATGCTTTGACATTTCATCATGAATAGACTTACTAACGAGCAACGCTTGCAAATCATTGAATTTTATTACCAAAATCAGTGTTCGGTTCGAAATGTGTTTCGCGCTTTACGTCCGATTTATGGTCTACATAATCGACCAAGTGAGCAAACAATTAATGCGATTGTGACCAAGTTTCGCACTCAGCTTACTTTATTGGACATTAAACCAACCACACGAATGCGTACAGTGCGTACAGAAGAGAATATTGCGTCTGTTTCTGAGAGTGTTGCTGAAGACCGTGAAATGTCGATTCGTCGCCGTTCGCAGCAATTGGGTTTGTGTTATTCGACCACATGGAAGGTTTTACGCAAAGATCTTGGTGTAAAACCGTATAAAATACAGCTCGTGCAAGAACTGAAGCCGAACGATCTGCCACAACGTCGAATTTTCAGTGAATGGGCCCTAGAAAAGTTGGCAGAAAATCCGCTTTTTTATCGACAAATTTTGTTCAGCGATGAGGCTCATTTCTGGTTGAATGGCTACGTAAATAAGCAAAATTGCCGCATTTGGAGTGAAGAGCAACCAGAAGCCGTTCAAGAACTGGCCATGCATCCCGAAAAATGCACTGTTTGGTGTGGTTTGTACGCTGGTGGAATCATTGGACCGTATTTTTTCAAAGATGCTGTTGGACGCAACGTTACGGTGAATGGTGATCGCTATCGTTCGATGCTAACAAACTTTTTGTTGCCAAAAATGGAAGAACTGAACTTGGTTGACATGTGGTTTCAACAAGATGGCGCTACATGCCACACATCTCGCGATTCTATGGCCATTTTGAGGGAAAACTTCGGAGAACAATTAATCTCAAGAAATGGACCGGTAAGTTGGCCACCAAGATCATGCGATTTGACGCCTTTAGACTATTTTTTGTGGGGCTACGTCAAGTCTAAAGTCTACAGAAATAAGCCAGCAACTATTCCAGCTTTGGAAGACAACATTTCCGAAGAAATTCGGGCTATTCCGGCCGAAATGCTCGAAAAAGTTGCCCAAAATTGGACTTTCCGAATGGACCACCTAAGACGCAGCCGCGGTCAACATTTAAATGAAATTATCTTCAAAAAGTAAATGTCATGGACCAATCTAACGTTTCAAATAAAGAACCGATGAGTTTTTGCAAATTTTATGCGTTTTTTTTAAAAAAAAAGTTATCAGGCACTTAAAAAATCACTCTTTATTTAAAACAATCTGCTTTCCAGCAATTACTAATTCCGCAAATAATAGATACAGTTGATGGTAAATGTTAAAACCAAAAATTTTTTGCAGCAACGTTTGAGTAAGCAGATGAACAGGATGAAGTTTTATGGGACCTTACCTTGGCCATTGCAATTGTTGAGAATTTTAGATATGCCGCACCAATGGTTTTAAATTCCGTTCCTAAGTCACACTATTTTCTGCTAAAAGGTTTACCCAAACTGAATAAAAATAGGTTTAGGTAGCTTGTGCGCGTCAACTGGAGCATGTTTCAAGTTATTTTGAACCTAATCAAAGACGATGAAGCTTTCCAAGGACCACGTTCATGTAAGCTACTTCCGATTACAGTGCAATTAATGATAGTTTTATACAGATTGGGCACATTCTTATTTTGGCCAGATGCTCAAAAACCCTATGCAATTAATTACCGCATTGCATAGGGTACGTAGATGGATCTGAAATTAAGTTGGAGAAGAAACCGCAACAAGAACCAGAGGCATATTTTTCACGTAAGCACATCTATTCATTGAAAGTGCAAGCAACCATTGACTACAAGGTGCGGATCCGACATATTGTAGTTGGCTACCCAGGAAGTGTCCATGACAGCAGGATTTTCGTCCATCCGAATACTTCAATAGTGCTCATTGGATTGTAGGAGATAGCGCATACAAATTGACAAAAACTGCCGTTTAGAACTAATTTGAATGAAGCTACCCTACAAGACCGCAATAGCTTCAACAGGACATTAAGTAAAAGCCGCGTTCGAATTGAACACTGCTTCGGGCGATTAAAGGAGAGATTTAATGGTCTCAAAGAATTAAAAATTCAAATTAAGGATGATGTGAGCTTAAAGTATGCCAGTGGTTGGATATTGGTTTGTGGTATTCTACACAATATTATTTTGGAAGAAAATGAAAACGACTATGTATTTGAATCGCCTGATTTCTTGACTGAGGATGAAACAGAAAACCAAGACTATTTCCCCACGAATAAAATTAACTACACTTCCGAAGGGCGCTGATGGAAATTATACGAAATAACAACTAAAAGTTTTCAAAAAATGTATACATTTGTTTAATTATAAATTAAATTAGTAACTCCATACTGTGTTTCATTGTTATACGGCATTAAGCTCTAAAGCTATTTGATATCAAAATTTAAATTATATGGGCGGTGCCACGCCCCATTTCCATTTGCCTATGGGTACCAAACTAACACTCTCACAGAAACACTCTCAAAATTTTATTTTTTTGTATTTGTACTTTAATTGGAAGGAACATTTACAAGAAATATTTTAATCAAATGCTTCTTTTAATTGAGATGTGATTGAATAACCTAAATTAATGACTATTTTGCTAAGTTTTATTTTTGTATTTTGAGTCTAACTTTGTGTACTTTGCAATCCGTTCATCTTTCTTAATTTCCATCGTCAACTTGCATAATGCGACTCTTTCGGAACTTTCATATTTTTCCTTTTCCATCTTTATTTTGGCTAATGCTACTCTTTCAGAACTTTCTATTTCAAGTCTTTTTGTCTCTTCATTCTGTTGCTGATTTGTTTTTTTTTTAATATATTTCGTTCGCCTTCAACTTTAATCTTTCCTTCTCCAACTCAATCTATGCTTTGGTCATTTTTAGTTTCCTGCATGGAAATTTATACAGATAATGAATTCGAATTGCTTGAAAGTTTATTTTTTTTTTCTTAGTTTGCTTTTTTGGCTCAGATTTGAACGAAAGAATGTTAATTCCACTTGCAGGTATATTTGTTTCATCATTTTGTTCCTGGGTAAGGTCCACCTCGATATCTGACAAAATTTCGGCATCATAGTTATCTAGATACTGCGCTTCACAAACATCAAATTTATCGACGAAACCTTCTTAAGAAAATTTCGCTGAATCCACAACAATGGAGGGGTGATTATTTTTACGATGTCCAAAAATTTCATCCAATACATCCCAATATGGACACATTTTTGTAATGTACTCTATAATAATAGGTTTTTAAAAATACAAAAATATCCTTGGGTGTACACCAGAGAACAGCTTGAGTGCACTCAAATGGCATTTCGATTCGTAATCGTGACAAACTGTGTTTGCAGCATCCATTAATTTTTGTGTGCGATTGTGGCTGACGTCGAGTGGCACAAAAGACGAGTGGTGTCGGGTAAATCTCTGGTGTACACCTCTGCTCAGTCGCGAAGTTGTGCTCTTATTCAAGGTTGTGCTGCATATGTCACTTTCTTACCATGTACTGATTTTTCCTTTCCCTCAGCAAGTAGTGCAGCTTCTGTTTTGGATGTGTGGTACAAAAAGACGAGTGGTGTCAGGCAAATCTCTGGTGGACACCTCCACTCAGTCGCAAAGTTGTGCTCTTATTCAAGGTTGTGCTGCATATGTCACTTTCTTACCATGTACTGATTTTTCCTTTCCCTCAGCAAGAAGTCCAGCTTCTGTTTTGGATTTCCATGATACCGCAGCCATATATTGCGATTTCAAATAACGCACTTTGTTCTTCATAACATTTCAATACAGTTCATTAATTTGAAGTGAGCGACCGGAAATTTTTTCGTAGAATCTGTTTGCTGTAAGTTTCTGAATTGAGAATAATTGAGATAGCTGCCAAACTTAATTTATTAGTACTTATTTACCTCGAACTTTTCAGGACAGTCCTTAAGCTCCTCCAATACTAATTGTAGCAGTTCTGCAGTTTGGCAGAGCACCCAACGATGCGTCGAAGCGTTCCTCTTCCTTTTTAAAGAAATGCCACTGCCCAATTCCATTCTTCTCCATCAGGAACCAAAGGCAAGATGCAGAATACAGCGACTTTTTAAAATTCGAATAGTGACATCCAAATGAACTAAAATTATTTATTTTATTTTTTAATTTATTTTAATATTTAACAGCACTTTGACAGTTTAATAGTTTGACAGCTGAAAGTTTAAGCAAACTTGTTTGCATGGTTTAAGCATAGAAATTGTAGCTTAAACATCGTAAAAAAACTTTCATACAAAATATTTCCGAAATTCTCAGTTTGCTTAAAATTAAGCAGTCTACGCGGTTTAAGCACTTTCCGAGGCGTTAAGGGAATACCCTTGATAACAATTGCTCCATCATGGCAACATTTTCATTTTGATTCAAAAGCCAATAATGAAATTTGTAATGTGAACACACCTATTGAGTGCATTCAGCAGAAAATTTGCTACGTAGCTATTGCACAACTTTGGCGCAGTCAAATAACTCCCAATGAAATAACTCCCAAACAAAAAAAAAATTAAATAACTCCCAATGAAATAACTCTCAATATACATGAAATAAGTCCCAAATCTAAAAAAATGAAATAACTCTCAATGCACAACACAACTGATCATAAGAAGCAAGGTCAAAGTACTGAAAGTACTGAAGGTCTTATATTTTATTAAATGTTGCAACTTATTTAAAAGCTAAAAATTAAATAAAAATTAAATAAATAAATAACTGGCCATTTCAGCCCTTGAAAGGACTTTGACCTAGCTTCTTATGATCAATTGTGTTGTGCGTGTTATTAAGTTTGTACACAATTTACCGAGAACCGGACCTACATGCTTTACGCCGACTCCTAACGGCGATGAACGCAATGTTCTCGTTCTCAAGAAGCTTTACATGGCATTTTGATTACTCTCTGAGGTTTGCCATTGTCTGCAGAGAGGTGGCGGCCGTACAGAAAAATTATTTTAATTCAAATAATTTTCTGTCGCTGCTGGGGTTCGAACCTGGGTCTCCAAAGTTCGTTGACATAGCGGCCACGCACTTTAACCAACTACGCCATGGACGCCGGACGTTTTTGCTTTGCTCCTTCTATAAAAAAAAATATATAAATATATATCGGTTAATAAACCTTTATCTCTCTACCGGTTGTGCCTTATTAATTAACTGCAACAGCAAACAACCGGCTGAAAAAACTTTTATTTAAAATCAAATATAAATTGATAACTCGGCCACAGCCCGAATCACCATTGTTTTTCGTCTTGTCATGTGCATTTCTTCACTTTCTTTGTTCAACTGTAGCTGCATCGGACTTTCATCTATTTCGCTGTCATCAGCATCGTCATCGCCTTCATTTCTGTGCTCTCTTCTCGTGTTGCTGTACTTAGTCGACTGACCCCTATGACGCCGACTCCAATGCAAACTCGGTAACGTGAGCAGCGTGGCAACAACAAAAGTGACAATACGTCTTAACAAAACTCTTCTATAATAAAAATAAAAAACTCTTCTAAATAAAAACAAACTCTTCTGGCGCTCAACTACTTGCAGTAGAAGAAAGGTTGAAAACGCATGCTAAAGAGCAGATAAAAGAATCAGAGGAGCGTATTCGTTTGCACACTGACCGTCTCTTTGATAGACTTTCTTCTGAGATAGCTCAAGTTGCTGACAGATTGGAGAAACTAAGCGAGTGCAACATCAAAATACACTCCCTGGACGAACAAGTAAGTGCTCTTACTGTTCGCTGTGATCAACTCACTCAACAACTAAGTGAAAGCAGCACTGTTAACAACAACAACAACAACAACAACAACAACAACAACAACAACAACAACAACAACAACAACAACAACAATAGCAACATCACCTCGGTGAACCATTCTTCTGACGCTGTTCTCTTCGGACTTCCTCTGCTTCAAGAAGAAAATCTCAAGAGCACTTTTAACTTAATCGTCCGCTCCATTGATCTTCACCCCCACCTGTAAGGCGCCTGCTACACGTTCAATATATATTGATCAATATACGGTATCGTGATATTTATTGAACATGTAGCATGTAATATTGATGGATCGTGGCCCACATATCGCAAACTATTTAAATATTTTGATATCCATCAATATGGATCGTGATCCAAATATCACAATAAATATTGAACGTGTAGCAGGCGTTTAAGAGATATTTTTCGCATTAGGTAGAAATCAACCAATACAAGTGGTGTTGTCATAGTCAAATTTTATACTCCATTCGACCGAAATCGAGTGTTGAAGGCTTTCGGAGAATACC
Organism: Pherbina coryleti; assembly: GCA_943735915.1. Lineage (NCBI taxonomy): Eukaryota > Metazoa > Arthropoda > Insecta > Diptera > Sciomyzidae > Pherbina > Pherbina coryleti. The sequence goes on along the minus strand of OX030951.1, from coordinate 96,804,065 downwards.
GTCGTCAAGCTAAAAAGGCAATAGATTTAAGAGGCGCAGGAATTGACTCTGACAACAATATTTATTTGCACGAGCCTTTGATTACGTTGATCATTGAATACTGTGTCAAAAATTGTATGTTAACTTTGGTTTTTCGAGCACGGCGGTCCGCTAGGTTGTTAAGGTTGGAAACAGTCTGTCCGCGATTTGTTATTTATCCTGTGGGGTGCCGCAAGGCTCAGTACTTGGTCCGCTTTTATTTTCTATGCTCATTAATGATATCTTTAGCATATGTCGTCATGTTACCATGCATGTGTGGTTGTTCACAAAATATCCAATTGTGATGGCACACAAATATTTTTATTTAATTTAATTGAAATTATATTTTTTTAACAATTAATTTTTTAGTTCTATATTCATTGGATACAATTTTTATAATTGATAAAATATTTTTGAAAGTTTTTTGATGTCCAATTTTTTGATAACTTATTTAGGGGCGTTTTCTCAATGTCCGGTTAAGAACTTGCCAGAACTTTAACCAGCGGTTAGCAAAAAATCGTTTTCTTAATGTTCGGTTAGTGCTTAACTGTCGGTTAAGTTCTGATTAAGTAAACGGCAAGTTGTGGTTCCGATTAGCTGCTAATCGGAAGAACAGCTGAGTAGAGTAGGTTAGGTTAGGTTGACGTGGCTGTCTCCTATGAGACACACTTAGGCCAGTTTGGGCCGTTGTGATACCAGGGGTTAATTATTTCCACTCTATCTGAACCAGTTGGAGCTATTTATGAAGCTTTGTATTGGGTAGACCGAAGTTTTTGAGAGTTCGTCTAGGTCACTGTAGAACCAGTTACCTAGGAAGAGATGGCGCTTTCTGGCCAGTGCTGGGTATGTGCAGAGAAGGTGTGTTGTGGATTCAACCTCCTCCTCATCTCTGCAGCTTCTACAGAAGTCGTTATGGGGAATATTCAGTCTTCGGGCATGGTTTCCAATCAGGCAGTGTCCTGTTAGAACGCCTATTACGATATTTATTTGGTCCCTTCTAAGGGATATTAGTTCTTTTGAGCGTCTTAAGTTCAGTGTTGGCCAAACTTGACGCGTTATACGGCATGTACTACCCGTTGACCACCTGATGTTGGTGTTTTCAAGGGATAGCTCATTTATCAGTAGCTTACATGTTGCGAGAGGTATTTCAATTTGTTCCTTATCTGTCGATAGGGGTTTGATAGTACCGTTTCTAGCGAGTTCGTCTGCTTTGCAGTTACCTTGGAAGTATCTATGTCCGGGGATCCAGCATAGGAATATATTGAGCTGCTCTGCCATCTCATTGCGGCAGAGATCTGCGGCAACTTAGGACTGTTTTTGATATTATTTCAACAGATTCCAGGGCTTTCAAAGCGGCTTGACTATCAGATAGAATGCAAATATCTTTTGCTAATATTTCGTTCATCTGAAGCCAAGTAACTGCTTCATGTATGGCAGTGACTTCCGCTTGGAAGACACTTCAGTGGTCGGGGACATAACCTAAAGGCATGGTTAATGTTTAGGGATTCAGAGCAGACTCCTCCCCCTACTTTGCCATCTAGTTTTGATCCATCAGTGTAGATTCTAGTGGCATTGTTTGGTGGAGGGCTTCCAATCTCCCATTCGTATCTGGAGGGGATTGATACATCAAACTTTTTGTGGAATAAAAGTTTTTGAGTGATGTAGTCTATGTTCTTGGGTATTTGAGGAGTAAGTTTCCTGGAGTCAGAGTGTCCTATTGTGCCCTCTTTCCATTGGGAAGTGGCTTCTAGACGGATCGCTGTGTTTGCAGCTATTCGTTTTGTTAGGATATCTAGTGGAGTTAGATGGAGCAAAGTATCGAGTGCGTCAGAAGGAATGGTTCTCAGCGCTCTACTGATGCACAGCTCTGCTGACCGTTGAACTTTGCAAAGCATATTGAGGTGTGTTTGTTTGTTTAGTGCTGCCACCAGACTATAGCACCGTATAACAATATTGGCCTAATAACAGGTGTATAAAGCCAGTGAGTTACCCTAGGTTGTAATCCCCATTTGCTACCCACTGCTTTCTTACATGTGTATTGGGCTATATTAGCTTTTTGGCTCTGTCAAGCATGTTGGGTTTCCAATTTAGTTTCCTATCTTAAATGAGACCCAGGTATTTTGCTTGTTCTGAGAAGTTTAGTCTTGTATTTCCCAGTTTTGGAGGACTGATAGTGGGCAAGTTGTGTTGTCTGGTAAAGATCACTAACTCGGTTTTATCGGGGTTAACGCTAAGTCCACAGCTGGTCACCCAGTTCGTGAGAGTGTTAAGACAATTTTGCATAATATCTCGGAGGGTGGACACATATTTACCTGAGGTGACGATAGCAACATCGTCGGCGTAGGCTATCATCCTGCACCCCTCTCATTCTAGTTTACCCATTAGTTCATTTACCACTAGGTTCCAGAGTAGAGACGAGAGAACTCCTCCCTGAGGTGTTCGCCTTGGTACAGATCTTAGCGTGGATGCTGCTCCGAGACTCGCGCTTATAATCCTGCCTACAAGCATTTGATTTATAAGTGCTATCAGCGCAGAATCCACCCTAAGCTCCGTCAGCGCATTTGTGATAGCCTCCACCTTGACATTGTTAAAGGCACCTTCTACGTCAGTGAAGGCTATCATTGTATATTCCTTCTGATGAAGGGACTTTTCAATACTATGGAGTGGAGAGCCGTTTCCACAGATTTGCCCTTGGTGTAGGCGTGTTGTGCGGGTGAGATAGGATTTACTTCTATTTTTTGTCTCAAGTAGATGTCTATTAGTCTCTCGAGAGTTTTAAGAAGAAAAGATGAGAGACTGATTGGTCGAAAGTCTTTTGGGTTTACGTGCGAGCTTCTTCCTGCCTTAGGTATAAAGACTACCTTCACGTGTCGCCATTGTTTTGGGATGTGATTTAGGTCAAGACAGCTTTGATAGATTATCATAAGCCATTGGCTTATGATGTCGTAAGTTTTTTGAATTTCAATTGGGGCCGTTCAAGTCCTGGAGACTTAAACGGTTTGAAGCTTTCTATGACCCATTTTAGCTTCGATTGTGTAATTATTTGTAGAGAGTTGATTCAGTTGATCTCGTCTATTAGTCGGTGTCGGTAGTGTTTTTGCTTTGTGCTTAATAAAATTGCGTGCTTTTTGTTTAAATTATTTGTTTTGTGTTTAAATATTTGGTACGTATTTTAAATAGTGAGTGTTTTCATTATTAAGAGTACTAGCTGTGTTTGAGATATATATTGTGTAATATTTAACTCTTAAATTGTAATATTTATATCTCTTTATATTAATGTTAAATTGTCTATTGTTTTTGTAAAGTTTTTTGTTAAGTTTGAAGCGCTTGCTTGCATGCTAGCTTGCTTGCAGTGTTGTTTTTATTTTTTCATTCCTCTTTGTGCGGCGTTTTGTTTTTTTTCTAAGCTAAGTAGTGTTGTTATTGTTTTTTAACTGTTGCGCTCACTACTTGGTAAAGTGTATAAATTAAACCCTATAAGCACATTTTTTTTTGTTTCTATACATATATTGCTCAATTGCTCAATTCTGTAAAGAATAATCATGGACTATTTTTCTGCTGAAAATATTGCTGCTTGTTCCCTTAACGAGCTTTGCAGATATTGCTTGACAACATATTGCTTGCAGTGTTGTTTTTATTTTTTCATTCCTCTTTGTGCGGCGTTTTGTTTTTTTTCTAAGCTAAGTAGTGTTGTTATTGTTTTTTAACTGTTGCGCTCACTACTTGGTAAAGTGTATAAATTAAACCCTATAAGCACATTTTTTTTTGTTTCTATACATATATTGCTCAATTGCTCAATTCTGTAAAGAATAATCATGGACTATTTTTCTGCTGAAAATATTGCTGCTTGTTCCCTTAACGAGCTTTGCAGAAGCCAGAATATTCTGAACCCCATGTTCAGCTGTTCTGGTCCATGTGAGCAAATGTTTCATGCTAATTGTGCGGGTATCTCCAAATCGTGCTTAGACGATTTAATGTCTGTCCGGTCTGGTCTTCGCTGGTACTGTGCTTCGTGCAGGGCCCTTTCCCCAGATGAGCTTTATTCTAAAATCAAGCTTTTTGGTGAAAGTCTCAACTTGCTAAATAACAATTTTAGGGATATTGTTACATTTTTTAGCGAAGTTAGTGCCGCACCCAGTATCAGCGTCTACGATGAATGTACTTCACCGGAAAAAATTTCGCCTTCTTTGTCTCAGACAATCTCTTCCGGGACACAAACAAACATTCAGTCTGAAGAAGACCAGAATATTTCTAAAAAGAAGAGGAAAAATAAAAATAAAAATAAAAATAAAAATAATACGCGTCGTATGACGTCTTCAAACCTTCTTCAGGCTAAGCACCCCTCAGCTATGCCTGCAATAAACGATACTACAATTATTTCTTCACCGCCTTCTTATACTCCTCCATTGGCTAATAGTCCAAATGTGATTTCAACCGAGCCCAATAACCCAATAATTAATTTAAGGGCAGTGTTGAGGCGAAAACTCTTATTCATTTCGCGTCTTCAGCCCGACACAACATCTGAAAATGTATTGACGTTTGTCAAACAAAACATTTTATTTAGACAAAATGCATTCTGTTCATGCAAAAAAATTGGCAACAAGCCTTCCCACGCCTCCTTTATTCTAACGGTTGCAGCTGAAGAGTTTGCATCTGTTCTTAACTCTAAAAAGTGGGCCGATAATATCCTCGTTTCTGAGTTTACGCCTAAAAATAAGTCTAGAAGGACGAATAAAATCGCCCATCAGACCCAAAAAAACTAAATAGATTATCCCTTTACTATCAAAATGTAAGGGGATTACGTTCTAAAACACGCGACATATTTTTGGCGTCTCAGAATTTCTCTGAGGATATTATCGCGTTAACAGAAACATGGCTGAACGGAAGCATTATTGACTTGGAACTGTTTGACAATAGTTTTCAAGTTTTTAGAAGGGACAGACACACTGACAATTTTTCTGCTGTTGGTGGTGGTGTCCTTTTAGCTGTAAGGAATTCCTTTGTCAGTTCCTTAATTGATATTCCCTGCTCTTCTAATATCGAACTTTTATGCGTTAAGGTGTTACATTGTAATTCCAATGTATATGTTATTAATGCATATGTTCCCCCAAAGAGCAGTGCAGAAGTCTATGCAAGCCTTGTGGATTGCATAGAATATATAATAAATCTACTTGACGTTAATGACGACATTTTACTGTTGGGCGATTTCAATCTGCCTGACTTAAAATGGCATTCTTCCGACGATGATACATATTTTTGTGCATCAAATTCGAAGACTCGCCAAGAACATATATTTGTTGACAATATATGTTCTGACTTACAACAAGTTAGTTGTATTTATAATAGTCTTGAAAGACTTCTTTACCTGTTCCCTATTTCACCAAATACAAATTACAATCACAAAATTGTACTTGTTAATCACAATTACAAATTTGTGAAGCGTCAAATTTATTGCACGAATCACAAATCAATATTTCACAAAATAAGAAGCAATTTCACAAGTTTGTAATTACCAAGCTACAAGTTGTAAAAATAAAATTGTGAATTACAATTCAACAATTTTTACCGTTTCTCCAAAATTAAGAGAAACATGTAAGCAAAAGCAGTTTTTACAAATTTGTGGAAGTCAGTGGGTATGTATTTTGTATGAGCCGACAAAATAAAGTGTACTAAAAACAGTATAGAAATACTTTTTTGAAAATTTTTTGAGAAAATTAAATTTTTTTTTCTGTTTCATGATATAACTTGTAAGAAACAATCTTCAACTGGGCTGAAAATACCTCTACGGCCGAACCGAAAGTAAATTCAAAGTCTTTAGCAGCCAATATAATATTAATCTGTAAAAACATTTTCGTCGTAGTTTTAACGTAAAATATTCGCTTTGTTTTTGATAAAGTCACTTTGTATCAGAGGTAGGCGTATTTTACACCCAATTTCATTGAATTTCATACTCAAAGTGAATATTAAATATCAAAGCTCATTTGAAAAATTTCAAGTCCATATATTAATTTTTGTGATATTAAAAGACATTTTACTTTTTTGATAAAGTCACTTTGTATTGCAGGTAGGCGTGGTTTTTATCCGATTTGGCTCATTTTCGAACTTGATCTTTATTTTTTAGATAGAAGCTTTAATATCGAATTTTGTGATGATATTAGCTTGAAAATTGTGGCGATAGTCGTGATCACACACAGACAGACGGACAGACAGACGGACATGACTAAATCGACTCGGGTGGTGATGCTGGTCAAGAATATATATACTTTACTATACCTACCACGCCTCTTTATGGGCGTTACGAACGGCGTAACAAATTTTATATACCACTTTTACATTTTTTAAACGTGGGGCCCAATAATTGAAACAAGATTTTCTTCTTTTGAAGCACTTAAACGAAATTTTTCATTAAACTGGAAAAAATTATTTATTTAGAAATTTATTCGCTGTCTATAAACATTTATATTGGATATTTAGGTCTCCTCTTCACTGCTATTACTCGAGCTGCTATGTATTCGCCAGCGCAACTAACTTGTAAATAATTTACATACAATTTTTTTCTTGTAAAAAATTCATACAAATTGTATAAATTTGTGATCAAATAACAGTTTGGTGAAACGGGAAACAAAAAATTTGTAAACAATTTACATAATTGTAAGTTGTAATCTACAACTTCAAGTCGCATTTGGTGAAACAAATATCAACAAATTTGTTATAAAACACAAATTTGTGATTTGTATTTTACAACTTTAATTCACAATTTGTACAATAGTGGTGATACGAAAATTATTGATTTTTTTACAATTTTGTTGAAATTTTCTTACAATTCACAAATTTGTAACATGGTGAAATAGGGCACTGGTCTTAACTACAGACAGCAACAATGTGATTGTTAAGAGGGCCTTCCATGCTCTGACTATTGTAGACGAATACCATCCACCATTGAGCATTTGGTATAAATCGGACAGAGAGAGCATAGTAAAATCGAGTTCAATCGATAAAGTTTATGAATTCAATTTTAAAAAAGCTGACTTTTTGAAGTTGAATCATTTACTTCATAACAAACTAAATGTTATTTTAGAGTACTTAAATGGAAATAACCTTGATGATTCCATAAGTTTTTTTTATACGGAGCTCTTTATTGTGTTCTCTCAATCCGTACCATATAGCCTCAAATTTGCGAAAAACTGTGCGTACCCTTGGTACACAAGGGATTTAAAAACTCTTCGCAACAACAGGAATAGGGCTTGGAAGAAATATGTCTGTAGTTTAGACTCAAATGACCTGGAAACCTACAAACGTTTGTTTCTGGAATTTGAAAATACCTCAGCTGCATTATATAATGAATATTTAGACAATATAAAGCTGAGAATACTGTCTGATCCAAAAAAGTTTTGGGGATTCATAAATACAAAGAAGAAATCCGATGGATTCCCTTCATCATTCAAAACTGTTGATGGAATTACTGACGATCCCGTCATTATTTGTAGTTTATTTGCAAATCTTTTTAAAGAGTCATTTTGTTCGGATTCTTTTGATCCTGATGAGGGATATTTTGAATATATGAATTCTACTCCCAGAGTTTCTTTGGACTCTTTATCCTTTACCTCAGAGGATATTTTAAAATATATTAGTTCTATCGATGAAGATTTTAGCGCTGGACCTGATGGAATTCCTGCCGCAGTGTTAACTCAATGCGGTTCAATTTTGTGTCAACCACTCTCTTTGTTATTTAATAAATCTATAAACGAAAGTTATTTTCCACTGTTTTGGAAAAAATCATTTATTAGTCCTATTTTTAAAAAAGGTTGCAGGAATGATGTTATTAATTACAGGCCCATTGCTAAACTGTCATCGATTCCAAAACTTTTTGAGCGAATCGTGTATGTTCGGGTAAAAGTTCACTGTCGTGAAGTCATAACAACTCGTCAGCATGGTTTTGTTAATGGCAGATCTACGGTATCTAATCTGCTCGATTTTACAACGTTTTGCTTAAACACCATTGAATCTGGCCAGGTCGACTGCATCTACACAGATTTTAGCAAGGCTTTTGATAAGTTACCACACAATTTAATTCTAAACTGTAATTGTAACTGTTAAACTGTTAATTGTAAACTGGATTAAATCGTATTTGACAGACCGTTCTTATCAAATACGATTCCGAGGGGTTTTGTCTACTGAGTTTATTGCGTTATCAGGTGTTCCTCAAGGAAGTCACCTAGGTCCACTTCTGTTTATTTTAGCCATTAATGATGTGACCCATATCATTAAAAACTCTCATCTGCTTATTTATGCGGATGACATGAAAATATACAGAAAAATAAATTCTCAAGACAATTCAGCCCTACTCCAGTCCGATCTGAAATCTTTTGAAGTTTGGTGTTCTAAAAATAATATGTTTCTTAATCCAGATAAATGCCAAACTATGACCTTTTCGCGAAAAAGGAATAATTTAGTTTTTGATTATAAAATAAAAGATACTGCTTTATGTCGTGTGGATGTCGTTAAAGATCTGGGAATATGTATGGATTCTAAGCTTACCTTTAACATTCATATTGATAATATTTGTAAAAAAGCATCTTCTATGCTTGGATTTATTAAACGCTGGGCCAAGGAATTCAATAGCATGATTACGACTACAACGTTGTATTATGCAATAGTGCGTCCTCACTTGGAGTACGCAAGTCAAGTTTGGTCTCCAAGTTACAATGTGAATGTTGATCGAATAGAGAGAATCCAAAAATGCTTTGTTAGGTTTGCCCTAAGGGGCTTGAATGGATTTGACATTTTAAACCTTCCTCCATATGAGGATCGCTTAAAACTTTTAAAAATGCAATCATTGAGTGAGCGAAGGAAGTCTGCTGATATCGTCTATTTGCACCAACTCATAACCGGTGTATTCGATTCTCCAGAACTTCTTTCTCTTATTAATTTTAACTCTAATCGTAGAAGTAGTAGAAATTCTAACAATTTAATTTACTTGCCATTTAGTAGAACAAATTATATGTTAACTGCTCCTTTAAACCGTATGAGTAAATTAGTTAACAATTGTAGCTTTTTTGATGTTAACTTGTCTAAAGGTCAACTCAAGAGTAGATTAAAAACTATTGTGTAATTGCATGGCTAGTCGTGTCGTCTTGTGTTGTCCTTGAGCCCAACCATATTTTGGTGGGTAAATTTTTCTCACATTAACTTATTACGAGCCACTAGTATAAATTTCATTGAATTTCAAAGATATTTGGATTGTGACTTTTAATACGTTAATGATGAGAATGTGCGAAAAAGCTGTAGTAGCTAAACTCGATTGTTATTGCAGAGTTGTCAACGGATGGAAAATGCACCTCTTGTGTTGGAGCATTCCCTATCTTTGAACAGCCCGGGAAGTGAGTTTCTACCAAAATATTAAGAGATTCTTCACTGTTGGTGGTCCAGGTTCCGTCTTCTTTTTTCATAAAGCTCGGGTTAGGTGGACTAGATGCTAGAATTTTCCTAAGTCTCGTTGCCTCGGAGTTTTGTGATATTTCTTCACAAAAATTTTTCCAGGATTGTCGTTGAGCTTTGCGTAATTCTTTTTTATACTCGTTTAGAGCCATTTTGTAGATTGTCCACGCATCTGTGAATCAAATGGCTTTTGCCTTATTGAAGAGTTTTCTGCTCTTCATTCGGAGCTCTTCTAGTTTAGTACCCCGCCAAGGTGGCTTTTTCTTTCCTTTTGGTGTTTTGAGCGGGCACGCACTGTCAAGAGCTTTATTCATTGGCGCAGTGAGTTTGTCTACTAAGTCATCTAAGGAGTTTTTACAAGTGGGGAGACAAGATGGTCCGTTAGGAAGTTCTGTCATTAGTGTTTCTGTATAGAGATCCCAGTTGACTTGCTTGAGATTACGATAACTACGTGATCTCGGAGCAAAGTCATCTATGTCAAAAAGAATATATCTATGGTTAGAGAAGGAGTGTTCTTTTGAAACTCTCCAATTCTTGATTCTATTAGATATATTATCGGAGACAACAGTAATGTCTAAAACTTCTTGCCTATTGCTTATAATAAAAGTAGGTTCACAACCCACGTTACTTATGATAAGGTTAGTAGTGAGGATGTAATCAAAAAGAGACTCACCCCGTTTGTTGGTATCTGAGCTTCCCCAGATCCCATGGTGGGCGTTAGCATCGCACCCAATAATCAGGTCCTTGTTTTCTGCTGCCACTTTGGAGGCCAGGTCTTTTAAGACGTCTTCCGGGAGGACTTCGTGGTCGTGGGCCAAGTATGCTGATGCAAGCCACAAGCTGTTATGGCCCGTCTCGACACTTATGGCCACAGTGTCCTTGTTGCTGAAATTAGAGAGAGTAAAAACACTCAGATTGTTCTTAATTAGAATACACGCCCTCGGTTTACCTTGCGCTTTGGTGTAAATCAGCGTGTATGAAGGGGTCCTGAATCCGCATACCAGGCCGCAGACTACCCACGGCTCCTGGATCAGGATAATATCTTCTCCGCCCTTGATAAGATGGAGAGTGAGACTGGCGGACTCAGCCTTTGAGTGGTGGAGGTTAATCTGTACTACTCTCAGCATTAGCGCTGCTAGTAGTGGAACTAACCTCCACGACAGTAATGTCGGACTCATCGTTCGATTTGAGGAGGTCATCCTCTAATGAGGATAACCAGAGGGATTGTGCTAGCTCTGTATTAGAGCTATCCTCATCTGGTGCAGGAGTGCAGGATTGAGGAGATGAGACGTTCTTAATTGAACTGGAAGCCTGCTCTTCCTCCAATAACGCCTCATCTTTTTTGAAGACCCTCATTTCTATGGTGGTGAAACCATAGTCTACCTTTGGATGACAAGATAGCCAGGGACTCCTGATTGATGACAAAGGTTGCCGATCTGAAGTCCCCTTTTGGCTCTTCAACCCTTGTCACCTTCCAGTTACCAGTAGGCAGATCAAGGTTTCCCAACCGAATAAGCTCCAGGATTGTTTGAGGGTCAGAAGGTTCGGCAGGGATCCGGGAACGCGCTCTTGGCCGGTTAGGGATCTGATCCCTTCCAACAACCTCGAGTTTAGCGCCCGGCCATACCTCCCCTATCCTGGAGATCGCGATCTTGTAGAGGTTGACTGACCTCTGGTCGGCGCAAGCGATCAGCTTCACGTGGCCCTGATGCCATCCACTGTCGCGACAAGAAGGGCTTTGCCCGGAAATTCCTTCATAATTGGAATGAAGATAGTAGCCATTTTGACTACTACCTTCCTCCATCTTTCAGGCGAAATGCTGCCGTCCGGATCGCTTTTGTCGATGACCGCAATGGTTATATGCCCAGCTAAGACATCGCTGAAAAGCTTTGGAGTGGTTGTGTTACCACAAATTTGAGGGGAGCCTTGACTTCTCCTGTGATGCCTACCACCCACTTCAAGGAAGCTTTCTGCTCCACGGTACGCTGGTTTTCCGGTATGCGCAAAACGCGGTCCCGTACTCTTAGCGCTGCTTTCCGTGCAGCTCTGTCTGTTCTCTTCGTGGGTGGTGCACTTTTAGCCGAGGCAGGCTTCCTACTTCCACTGGAGCCAGGCTTGGTGGCCAGAGTAGCAGTTTCCGTCGCAGGTTTTTGTGGAGCGTTTAAAGACCGCATGTCTGTAGGGCGTTTGCCCAATTGAGCGTTTAAAGACCGCGTGTCTGATGCAGCTGGAGGCTGCATCTCGTTGGCATTTGAGACTGCCCGTCTTGTGTAGTTTTGTTTAAGGCACTCATTCTGGTTCATGCGACTACTCCCTCCTCGTTAGGCGAAGAGAGTTAAAATGAAAGGCCCTGATACCCATCCTCGAGCGGAATCGGAACCGCATTCAAAAGCAATGCAGCCTTAGCGTGGAGCCCCGATCCAGCCCGAGACTCGGTTCAGGGTCTACCATTACAGTGGTCAGTAAAATAGTGGGGAAAAGATGTCCACCGCGCCCTAACCCCAATGCCACGGTAAGGCCACAGTTACTCCCTGAGGCGGCCAGGTATCAGAGAGGCTCCGTAATAATACAGGCAGTTTTATACTCCCTACCTGCAAACTATCCAATGGGCACGGAAACGCATAACACCCTGGATTAGGGAGTCGGTCGGATAGCTCTTTGTGCATTGCTCTTCAAAAGCCTGTATGACATGATTTCAATGATTTTTTTTTTAGAAACAAACAAGCGCGCGGAAATGTATTTTTTTTTCGAACTTTTTACTTCAACTTCCGCCATAATTAAAAAAAACCCCCGGGGGTCTTGCGTAGGGGGATGCTTAATATATGGTCTATGCTTTAAAAGGTCATTTGATTTTTTTGTTTCCGATACATGGGAAAGGCTATATCCATCGAACCGTTTTGGATGTCTTTTTTTCAATGCCATTTTCAACGCCCTCTATATAAAAGCCAGAACTGTATTTTTCAAAAAACAAAAATATTTTTATAAAGTATTACGTCGTCATTATTCTTATATTGATTATATTGAATGTATTAATGTTGTACTATAAAAGAACTTAGTTCTTATTGTACTAATATAATCTAATAATAGTAAATAATAAATAATAATAAATAAATAATATTTTTTATGTACCTGCAATATAATCTGTTTAAATTTACAGGTTATATTACAGGTTAAAAAAAATTATTAACTTCTTATGTCTAAAACATTTTTTTGAAAACAGCTCCTGGTTTTGGTTGTTACACGTATATTATACCTTAACCGTAGGTAACTTAATCTGAACTTGGTGAAACCAAAATTAATTTTTTAGCTATCGTATGGTTAGCTTATCGTATGGAGGACGATCCTCACAAGGCAACGCGTGAGAGTCAAGCGGGCGATCTTCACATGGCAACGTGCGTGTCTGACTGCCTCAACCTGGTGAGGCCAGCATTATCCATGTCGAACTCGTCTCAAGTCGACTCAAACCTCTCCGTGGTGTCCTCTAGAAACGGCAAACTGGCAACCGTTAGTTTGACGGCTAATCTGAGCGGCGGGCTCCCCCTGCCTCTAAAGAGTTGTGCGTTGGGTTTGAAGCCCACCACATAAAAACAAATTTCAATGAAAAGTTCAAGAAAAATTATCCCCAAATCTGATGACGACTACCGCAAACGAAAAACTGACAATGATTTACGGATATGCACCTGGAACGTCCGAACCCTTAATTGGGATGGTGCCTCTATCCAACTGATAGATATCTTAGAAAGATACAAAGCTGATATCACTGCAATCCAAGAAATGCGATGGAAGGGATAGGGTTGCTCATGGCAAGCATCCTGTGATATCTACTACAGCGGCCATGCGGAGAAGCACGAATTTGGTTGACGTGGTTGGCAAGAGACTACGACATCATGTTCTGCGATTCACACCTGTGAACGAACGACTTGCCATAATCCGTGTCAAGGCAAGATTTTTCAACATAAGCCTGATTTGTGCGCACGCTCCGACAGAAGATAAGGACGATGAGACCAAAGACAGCTTTTACGAGCGCCTTGAAGAGGCATATGAGCGCAGCCCCCGCCACGACATAAAAATCGTGCTTGGTGACTTGATCGCCAAGGTGGGAAAAGAAAATATCTTTGGTTCAACAGTCGGAAAGTTAAGCCTCCACGACAATACCTCCGATAACGGAATTAGGCTGATTTACTTTACCGCAGCGCGAAACATGGTCGTTAGTAGCACTAGATTCAAGCATCTCAATATTCATAAAGCAACTTGGCTGTCTCCTGATCATAAGACGCGCAACCAAATTGATCACGTTTTGATTGACGGAAGGCACTCTTCCAGTGTTTTAGATGTACGCACGATCCGTGGTGCCAATATAGACTCGGATCATTATCTTGTCGCAGCCAAGATCCGTACACGCCTGTGTGCAACCAAGAATGTGCGCAATCCAGCACAGAGAAAGCTAGACGTCGAAAAGCTGCAATCAAAGCAAACAGCCGAAGACTTCGCTACTCGACTCTCACTCCTGCCTCAAGAAAGCACTCCTCCGATCGACGATATATGCGCGCAGTGGAATAATATTTCCCACTCTATGCGTACGGCTGCCGAAGAGGTGATAGGCTATCACTGCCCTCGCCGAAACCAGTGGCACGACCAAGAGTGTCGCGACGCCACTGCAGAAAAAGACGTCACCTACAAAGCCACCCTACAGTCGGTTGTAACGTGTGCTGCTAAGGAGCGATACAAAGAGAAGAAGAGGGAAGAGAGACGCATTTTCGGGCGAAAGAAAAGGGAAGCGGAAATGCGTGAGTGCGAGAAAATTGAGATGCATGGTGACAGTAATGAGGTCCAAAAATTTTTCGAAAAAATAAGACGCCTGGCCAATGGTTGCAAGACCGGGGCCTCTTCCTGCAAGGATGAAAATGGGAATCTAGTGACAGATATCCAGAGTACTCTGATGATGTGGAGGGAACACTTCTCTAGGCTTCTGAATGGCGACGACGACAACAACCCCGCCAATAGAGATGTTATCCCGGGATCCCCAATTGTGGACGACAGCGTTGAAGTTCCGCTGCCCGACCATAGTGAAGTCTTGAAAGCTATAGCTCGGCTTAAAAACAACAAAGCCGCAGGAGTCGATGGCTTACCTGCTGAGCTCTTCAAGAATGGAGGCGAAGCTCTATTTAAATGCATTCATGAGCTTCTATGCAGAATATGGTCGGAAGAATGCATTCCAAACGATTGGAACCTCAGTGTGCTCTGCCCAATCCACAAGAAAGGTGATCCCACAATTTGCGCCAACTACTGTGGGATAAGCCTTTTGAATATCGCATATAAGCTCCCGTCGAGCGTACTATGTGAAAGACTGAAGACCATCGTAAACCAGCTGATTGGACCTTATCAGTGTGGCTTCAGATCTGGCAAATCCACCATAGACCAGATATTTACGCTACGACAAATCTTGGAGAAGACCCTAGAAAAACAGATCGACACACACCATCTTTTTGTCGATTCGCCTTCGATAGTCCTATAAGGAATTATCTATACTCCACCATGTCTGAATTTGGTATTCCTGCAAAGCTCATCCGCCTTTGCAGAATGACACTGAGCAACGCCAGCAGCACAGTTAAAATCGGGAAGGACCTCACTCCTCCATTCGATACCAAACGAGGTTTCAGACAAGGTGATTCCTTATCGTGCGACTTTTTCAACCTAATGATGGAGAAAATCATCCGAGCTGCTGATTTGAGACGCAGTGGCACAATATTCTACAAAAGTATTATGCTGCTGGCGTATGCTGATGATATCGATGTCATTGGCCATAATACGCGCGAAGTCAGCGCAGCATTCTCCAGGTTGGCGAAAGAGTCGAGTCGAATAGGTCTTGTAGTGAACGCAGATAAGACGAAATACCTAGTGTCAACACATAAGCAGTCCTAGCGTCTTGGAAACCACGTTACTGTTGACAACATCTCCTTCGATGTTTTTAAGGACTTCGTCTACCTGGGATCCAGCGTAAACTCTTTCAACGATGTCAGTATTGAGATAAAACGAAGGATAACTCTTGCCAACAGGTGTTACTTTGGGCTGAGTAGGCAATTGAGAAGCAGAGTCCTCTCTCGACGAACAAAACTCACGCTCTATAAGTCACTAATCATGCCCGTCCTCTTATATGCAGCACAAAACTGGACGTGGAGCAGTTCTGATGAAAATACTTTGGGAGCCTTCGAGAGAGCGAGATCCTTCGTAAGATCTTCGGTCCAATCTGCATCAATGACGAGTACCGATGGAACCACGAGCTGTACGCTGACATCGACATAGTTAAGCGTATTAAAATCGACCGGCTTCGCTGGCTAGGTCATGTTGAGCGAATGGAAAACGACGCTCCAGCGAAAAAAATATTCGATTCGGTACCCGGTGGTGGTCAACGCAGAAGAGGACGCCCACATCTTCGTTGGAAGGATCAGGTGTTGGATAACCACTTGGTGTTTCCAACTGGCGCCAGCAAGCGCAAAACAGAAATGGCTGGCGCAATTTCTTATACGAGGCCAAAACCGACCTTCGGTTGTTAGCGCCAGATAAGTAAGTAAGTATGGTTAGCTATCTCCTGGTTAAGAGCTACACTAACCGGACATTAAGAAAACGGCCCTTAATAATTAATATTTAAAAACAAGTATATAATGTAGATGACCTTTTTTTTTTGCAAAAGTATCTTGGATCCTCCCTGCAAGGGCTGTTTCTTAAACTGGCATTCAATAGACACTGTTTTGTCGCAGTGAGTTTCTAGCCTAAGAATCACTATTCCGATTGGTTTCTATTGGATCACTATTGGATTAAGCATGATATAATTAACAAGGTGGTAGTGAAATTTTAGCCCCTCTCACAAAAATGAACTCTCGATCTGTCAAAAACTAGCTGATTGCATATTTTAAGCAAAACCATAGCAAAACAAATTTTATGATATTTGTGCTTATTGTGCTTCCAAACTCCTGCGTGGACTGCACTGGTTCAAGTTGTACCTAAAGCAAAGCCAATAAAAAATCAACACATATCAAACTTAACCTCAAATTGACTAAACTACTTCTCCGGCAGCTCAAGATAGCTGGATTCTTGAAGCATTATGTACCACCTCGTACAGACTGTGATACATCTTTCGTAGATTTCCTCGAAGATTTTAATTGACTCAGCTTATTGCTGCTATTGGTAATCTGGAACTTTATGGCCAGCTCATCTATACTTGCCAGCAATTGCAGTTTGTTTCAATATTCGGCTTTAGTTTTTCATTGTTTTTTCAATTATTTTGATGAAAATCCGACGAAAGTACTTATAATTGCAATATATTACTTATTAGCTGGAACAACCACAAACAAACAAAGAAAACAAATATTGATTTGACACTTACCAAGAGGTCCTTTCTTTATGTCACAATTTTTTGACAGATTCAGCAAAATTGAGTGTGTAGTGAAAAATTCACTACCACTTTGTTAATTACATCATGACTATTGAGTAGTATTTACTATTACAAGTGATAGCTTTTATATATAGTTTACGTTTCAGTATATATTTTGTTATCCTATCACAATGATTACGAATGCTAATTGCGATATTTCCTTATGCGCCTACAGGACTGCTTCAGGGAAAATTGTTTCTTGTGCAAATATGTCCCGAATTTAATTTTTTTTTTATAAACTTTATTAAATTACCAACATTACTAGAGGATTTAATTTTAAAAAATGTGCATTTTATTGTACGTGAGGAACGAATGCATTTGAAAAATGATAAAAAAATAACTAAATTTATGGCTTAGATAGCGTTCTTGACTTCAATTTCACATTTATCAAAAATCTGATTTCAAAAATGAATGCGGCCAATTTTACATAACAAAAAAATACTGACGTTAATTTTCAAGTTTCTCAAATGGTTTTTAAAAAATCGAATTTGAAACGTCTTAAAAAATACTCTCCAAAATCACATTTTTACGAGTAGCGCATTCAGTTTATGCAATTTCTTCGTTATTATTCAGCCTACATATCTCTAATGCATGCCAGTTTAAGAATCAGCCCTTGCAGGGAGGATCCAAGATACTTTTGCAAAAAAAAGGTCATCTAATTTAAAGTGTAAGTGTATTTTTATGTGGGTGTGATTGTGTGTCTTGTGAGAGCACCACATTATTCCTCTCGATAGAATTGAATTGAGTTAGCCAAGAGATTAAAATTTACCTTTTTTTTTGTCGGTCTGTGTGAGGAGGACAGCATCTCTGTAGTGTCTCCGTCCATGAATGTTGGTTTGACTCTGTCGATGTGAATTGTAACTGTGTTATTATTTTTAAGAATTCTAAAATTTTTTTGTGTTTTGTCGAGTACTTTGAACGGTCCCTCGTATGGATTCTGTAGTGGACGTCGTATTGTGTCATTTCGTACTAATACGTATTTACAACTCTTGTAGTAAGTATTGACCAACATTTGTATTATGATGTGAAATGTTTGAATCGTTATTTTGAACGTTTTGTTTGAATTTATGTATCTGATGCATTAAAAAAATGGTAATTCTGAACTACTAGTTGTCTAGGTAGCTTTAAATTTTGACCGAAAACCATTTCAGCCTGGGACGCTTTGATGTCTTCTTTGACTGTGGATCTAATACCCAAAAGAATCTGAGGAATCTCTGTGTACCAATTAGTTTCGTTATTACTAGTCATTATTGACGCTTTTAATTGTCTCTGAAATCTTTCAATCATCCCGCTTGATGGTGAATGGTACGACGAAGTAAAAATGTGATGAGAACCAATGTCTTTAACAAATTGTTTAAATGTGTTAGACGTGAACTGTGGTCCTCGGTCGAAATGATTTCTATTGGTACGCCAAATCATGAAACGAATTCTCTATAGAATGTGTCGATTATTGTTGAGGTCTCTATGTTCTTGAGTGGGCAGGCTTCAGGTCAACATGTATTTCGGTCAATCGCAGTTAGAAGATATTTATATCTGGTCAATCCTATATGTGACCCGGTCTACGAAAAGGGACCTTCGGTGTAAAAACAAGTTTTCGAGAAAACAGCTGTTTGTAAACGTTTAATTGTCGCACACTGAATGGCGTCTTTTCATTTATTTCAGCTTATCCTCTATTCTTACAGAGTTGTATTTCTTAGTCTATTAATACAGATTTGTATTTCTTAGTCAATTAATACGAGTTCTTTTTTTTTAGTTAACGACCAACAGTGAAGAGGTGATTACGTTTACTGAATCATTTTTATGCGTCTTTTCTTCTCTTTCTGCTCTTTTTTTGGAAAATTCCTGACAAACTTCTTTACGAGTTGGAAACTTCTGCTTTGCGCCATTAGAAAGAGCACACATTAGTCTATCCGAATCGCCAAAAAAGTGAAAAATGATATTTTCACACCGAAGGTCCCTTTTCGTAGACCGGGTCACATATGTATTCTAGGTGTCGTGTTTGTCTTGGGCTTCTCTCCTTTTTAGAATTGAGTGCATTTGTTAGTGGTTTATGATCTGTGTATACTATAAAAATATTTCCTTCAAAGTGTTTGTGTAAAAATAAGTGACAACTCTGCATTTGTCACGCCATAACTCCGTTAGAACTACGCAACATAAATGCACAAACAAAAAGTCAGTTAGAAAAGTACACAAACGAAGACAAAGGAGAAAAGAACATAGTACCGAGCAGCATCATAAAATAACTCGCTGAAGATTTTTAAGTTAAATTCTTTAATTACTTGCGCCTTTGATTCTACTGCTTTAAATTGTTCAAATTTAATAATAACTTCCTTTGTACCTTTGATATATCGGAGCTTATAATTTGATCGTCTCAAGACTGTAAGATTGATTGAATTTTTTACAAATGTTTAATTTTTTAAATACTTATAATAATTTAGATTTTTCTGTTTCAAAAAATGAAATGAGATCTGTTTTAAATAGAATTTTGTTAATTTATTTATTACTACATATTATATTTTATACTTCAACTAGTCTGTAAGTTACTTTTTGCATAGACTAAATAATTGAATATGAATATGAAAAAAAAAAAAATTAATTTGTGAACATTAATAATTGTATCTTCATTTAGAATATTTCGTTGGAAATAGTTTTTATTTATTCAACAAAGCGTTTGGCAAAAAAGGTTTGGACACAAATTCACATTCTCAAAATATTATAACGAATGGCTCCCAATGGCAACGGGACTGACGAAACGGCATACAACTGCGTTAGCTGCAATAAAGCGGATTACATTGAAGATAAGGTTCAATGTGATAGCTGTCAAGGTTGGTTTCATTTAGGATGTGCACAGGTAAATCTTTCAGTAGCAGATCGCAGCTGGCGCTGCCTGACTTGTGATTTAAACCCACCGCCACTTCTAAAGCCGCAACTTTCAATTCACAAAGAATTAACTGGCCAGGTGAGATTAATAAATGGCAATGCAAAAGCTGAATCAACACGTCGAGAAACAGATGAACGGTCTCATTCATCAACATCTTCTATTCGAAAGCGTAGGGAATTTAAACTACTTGAGCAAGAAAGTAAGCTTCTTGACAAGGAAAGAGCAATAATCAGGCGTCAAAACGAAGTGCTGGTGCGACAGCAGCAGCTTCTTCAAGAATTTAGCGAGGATGAATCAGATTATGGTAGTCAGTTAGTGCCGAAAAATAATAGCAAGGGTGCAAACATGCAGCCACAAGAAAAAACATATCAATGTGCTCCACAGATACGGGTTCAAAGTAATTCGGGATATGAAAGCGCTCAACCTTTAACATATAATGAAAATCAACAGTTAGATTTTCAACGTATGCTTGCAAAACAAACCATTAAAAAAGATCAGCCACCGTTTTCAGGAAGGTCTGAAGAGTGGCACATTTTTATTTCTATGTATGAGCAAACAACTATTGCTTGCGGGTATACTGACGTTAAAAATCTTTCTAGGATTGAGAAAAGCTTAAGAGGTGATGCACGCAAACTTGTCAAGAGTCAGCTGTCACTTCCAACACACGTGTCTTAAATAATTGCAAGCCTAAGAATGATGTATTGGCGCCCAGAATTTGTGATCCGAGTGCAGATAGATAGAATAAAAAGAGAGCCAGTAGCAAAATCTGATAAGCTTGAAACGCTAATTCAATTCTCGCTTTCAGTTAAAAATGTATGCCCTTCCGTCGAAGCTTCCAAAATGTATGATTATTATAAAAACCCCCTATTGTTGCAAGAGTTAGTGGATCGGCTACCAGCTCAGAACAAACTTCAATGGGTACACTTCCGCGGTTTACATTCGAATGCAGATTTAAAATTATTTTCGACATGGCTCGAAGCTATGGCTTCAGAAATATGTACTGTCTTGCCTTATACGTCAGCCAATAAAAGCGATGGAAAAAATTCCAGAGAAAATAATGCAGTAAATTTACATACAGAAACAAAATTACATACTTATCAAATTAAAAAATGCAAAATATGTGAAGGTAATTGTAATAGCGTTGTTGACCGTTGCAAATTTCAATACAATTTCAATACATATATCAGAAAAATGGAGAATAGTAAAGGCTCTATGACTATGTCGGCATTGTTTAAATCGTCATAAATCACCTTGTAAATACGCCAAAGAATCTGGTATAAATTCATGTAAAAAACTTCTTAATAAGCTGCTTCATAACCACGAAAACACTGTCATTACAAACACTAACTCTACTTCAACGCAAATGAGCCACCAAAGCGAAAGAAGCTCCACGTTGTTCCGCATTGTATCAGTGACATTAAAAGGACTTAAGGCAAACGTTGAAACTCTTGCCTTTCTGGATGAAGGGTCATCTGTATTAATGATGGATGAATCCTTAGCTAGAACACTCCAAATTGAAAGTGAGCTCAAACCATTAATGCTAAAATGGACTGGAGGCAACCACCACGTAGTGGAAAAGTCACGCACTATCACTCTCAAAGTAGCTTCAAAAGGTAATAAAGCCATGACCTTTGACTTAAAGGTGCGAACCGTACCAATCTACCGTCCCAAACTGTGGACATAAAATTCTTTCTCAGAATTTCAGACATTTAAACAAGCTACCGATTCATTCATTTTATAATAAAATAGTGGCCTCGGCCACTGGCACCTGACAGTCCCTCTTAAAACAATTGAAGGAAGTATACGTAAACCAATTGCTACAAAAACGCGATTAGGATGGTGTGCTGTGTAATGGGAGTCACACAGAATTATGATGTACGCCTTACAACAGATGAGAAGAAAGCTTTAACGATTATAAAAGAGACCACATTGTTTCAAGGAAATCGATTCGAAGTCAGCCTCTTGTGGCGCTATGAAAAAATCCGTCTACCAGATAGCTATCCGATGGCTCTATCTCAACTCCGTTGCCTAGAAAGTCAATTAAAATCCTCTTCATCACTGTTAGAGAGCGTGACAAGCCAGCTTGATCAGTATCTGTCTAAAGGTTACATAAGTTAGCTTTCGCCCCAAGAACTATCTAAAGAATATCCAAATGTTTGGTACCTGTCATTTTTTCCTGTACGAAACCCAAATAAGCCAAATAAATTTCGATTAGTCTGGGACGCAGCTCCCAAAGTTGATGGAATATCTTTAAACGACATTCTTTTGAAAGAATACTATTCTCTTGGGAATACTATTCCGCTTCCGTGAGAAAAAAATTGCACTGACTACAGATGTTCAGGAAATGCTCCATCGTGTGCTAATCCGCGCTGATGACCAGCATGCACCACGATTCCTTTGGCGGGGTGGAGATTCGATTATAAAGCCAAACATATTCGTCATGGCAGCAATGACCTTCGGTGCTACATGTTCGCCATTTCAAGCACAATATATTAAAAATTTTAATGCAGCCAGATACGAAGAGCAATTTCCACGAGCAGTACGCGCTATTACCCAAAATCACTACGTTGATGATTTGTTTGACTGTGTCTATACCGTCGTAGAAGCTGTAAGGCTAGCGCTAGAAATCAAGTTTATTCACGCAGCAGGCGGTTTTCATATTCGAAACTTTCGGTCTAACTCTAAAGAAATTGAGCAAGCTACGAATGAAGATCAATTGGATGTTCCATACCAATTCGCTAGCCCTAATGATGATTTAGAAAAAGTTTTGGGCATTTTTTGGGACACTAAAGCAGATGTTATTACTTACTCTCTTCGGCATAAAAAATCAAACCAAGATATTTTGTTCGGCAAGTCGTTAACCTATGAAAAGAGAAACATTAAGGACATTAATGTCTATATACGATCCACAAGAGTATTTAGCACACTATTTAATAAACTTAAAAATTCTTCAACAGGACATTCGGCGCTGTAAGCTTGGGTGGGATGATCCAATAGAAGAGGACGCTTTTAAAAAATGGGTTGCCTGGAAAAGTCAGCTTAGGGATATAGAGGCTATTCGCATTCCTAGGTCCTATTTAACCAGATCTGGAAATTGGAATAACTGCATTTATAATCTACACATTTTCGTAGATGCTAGTGCCAAAGCTTGTGCTGCTGTCGGGTACTTACAGATTAAATATTCAAGTTGTATAGAAGTGGTACTAGTGGGAGCAAAAACTAAAGTCGCTCCTCCAAAAATATTGTCCATAGCACGTTTGGAATTAGTAGCTGCAGTACTTGGTGTAAGATTGGCAAAAACTGTTAAAGAAAACCACACCATAAAAATTTCGAATATACACTATTGGAGCGATTCAAAAGTAGTTCTCGATTGGATTCACTCAAACAGAAGGTTAACCCAATTCGTTTCTTTAAGAATACGCGAAATCCATGAAAATTCTAATGCAAATGACTGGCGCTATATTCCTACAAATAACAATATTGCTGATCTTGCGACTAAATGGCGTAACAAAACTGACCTCTCTTTGGATAGCAATTGGTTTTCAGGACCGCCATTCCTAAAAAAAAATTATGAAAATTGGCCGATATCCTTAGACTTAACGTTAGAACAATGCTTAGAAGAAGATGTAAAAGATGGATTCATAGCTCACCATGCTGAAGTTGACAGTGTCATACAATTTAACTGCGTCAGCAACTGGAATCGTTTGCTCTGAACCACTGCATACGTTAAACGATATTTAACTTTAAAGACAGCCTCATCTAGAACACCCAACGATGTAAAAGGTTAGTTGTCAAGTGACGAACTAAAACGAGCGGAAGAAATATTAATATGCGAAGCTCAAAAGCAAGTATATCGCACCGAGATTGCTCAGCTAAAACAAAACAAACAATTATCTAAACAAAGCTCTTTGTATAAGTTAACACCCTTTATAGATAAACGTGGTCTATTAAGAATTCAAGGACGTATTGAGGAAGCCGAAGATTGCGAATTCGATGCAAAATATCCGATTATTTTACCACCATGCCACCATGTGACGATGCTTATAGTCAGCCACGAACATCGACGATGTCTACATAGCTTTAATGAAACCATAGTAACTTTGATACGACAACGTTTTGATATCCCACGTTTGCGTCGTCTTGTAAGCAAAGTGAGACAAAATTTATCTCTTTGTCGTATCCGCTCTGCCAAGCCTCAAGTGCCTCCAATGGCTCCACTGCCATCTGCACGTTTAGCGAGCTACAGCCCACCATTCACTTTTACTGGAGTTGATCTTTTTGGACCGCTGATCGTCACTGTCGGTCGCCGACCTGAAAAAAGGTGGGGAGTAATTTTTCACATGCTTAAGTATACGTTGTATTCATTTAGAGATGACCTCAACTCTTTCTATCTATGGGTTTTTGCTGTGCTTACGCAACTTTATCAATCGCCGTGGGCAACCAAGAGAAATCTTTTGCAATAGAGGTACAAACTTTATTGGCGCTGAAAAAGTTCTTGGACAACAAGTGCAAAACGTCGATTTTGGTTGCATAGTTGAAGAAACTACTAAAACTACTATGCAATGGAAGTTCCATCCCCCATCGTCACCGCATATGGGAGGTGGATGGGAGTGCCTTCTACGTTCAGTAAAGTTGGCGCTTTATGTCACGATTCCGCCACATCAAAATCCTTCACCAGAATTGTTGCAGAGTGCGCTTATAGAAATAGAAAATATAATTAACTCTCGCCCCCTCACCTACGTACCGATTGATATCACAGAAGCAGAACCTCTTACTCCAAATTGTTTTCTGCTTGGAAGTGTAGACGGCTCAAAGGTTTTAGGACAACCAACAGATGACACAACCGCGCTAAAATACCACTGGAAGGTTGCACAACAAATAGCACAGCATTTTTGGAAGAAGTGGGTATCTGAATATCTGCCGACGCTTACTCGAAGATCGAAATGGTTTGCTGCTGCAACGGAGCTACAATTAGGAGACCTCGTTGTAATCATCTATGAAGAATGTAAGCAGAGACGATGGCCAAAAGGTCGAGTAATAAACACAATCTCATCAAAAGATGGTCACATCCGCAAAGCCATTGACCAAACCACCGAAGGAATCTATGAAAGACCAGCTGCAAAACTTGCCATAATCCGTTAGAACTACGCAACATAAATGCAAAAACAAAAAAAGTCAGTTAGAAAAGTACACAAACGAAGACAAAGGAGAAGAGAACATAGTACCAAGCAGCATCATAAAATAACTCGCTGAAGATTTTTAAGTTAAATTCTTTAATTACTTGCGCCTTTGATTCTACTGCTTTAAATTGTTTAAATTTAATTATAACTTTGACCGTCTCAAGACTGTAAGATTGATTAAATTAATTTGCTCACATTAATAATTGTACCTTCATTTAGAATATTTTGAGCGCCATTATTAAAAGAAAAATTAATAATCGTTGGAAATAGTTTTTATTTATTCAACAAAGCGCTTGGCAAAAAAGGTTTGGACACAAATTAACAGTTTGATTATTAAGATTGCTTCGTGTTATGAAGAATGTGCTTTTATTCGATGATATTTATTATGTTTACATAAGCACAAAAATTCTCAAATTTCAAATGTTTCTTTATTTAATTTTAATTTCCGTTGAAAGGCCAAGCAATTGTGCTTAGGTTAGGTTAGGTTAGGTTGACGTGGCTGTCTCCTATGAGACACACTTAGGCCAGTTTGGCCCGTTGTGATACCAGGGGTTAATTATTTCTACCCTATTTGAACCAGTTGGAGCTATTTATGAAGCTTTGTATTCGGTAGACCGAAGTTTTTGGGAGTTCGTCTAGGTCACTGTAGAACCAGTTACCTAGGAAGAGATGGCGCTTTCTGGCCAGCGCTGGGCATGTGCAGAGAAGGTGTGTTGTGGATTCAACTTCCTCTTCATCTCTGCAGCTTCTGCAGAAGTCGTTATGGGGAATATTCAGTCTTTGGGCGTGGTTTCCAATCAGGTAGTGTCCTGTTAGGACGCCTATTGCAATACTTATTTGGTCCCTTCTAAGGGATATTAGTTCTTTTGAGCGTCTTAAGTTCAGTGTTGGCCAAACTTGACGCGATATGCTGCATGTACTACCCTTTGACCACCTGATGTTGGTGTATTCAAGGGATAGTTCATTTATCAGTAGCTTACATGTTGCGAGAGGTATTCCAATTTGTTCCTCATCTGTCGATAAGGGTTTGATGGTACCGTTTCTGGCGAGTTCGTCTGCTTTGCAGTTACCTTGGAAGTCTCTATGTCCGGGGATCCAGCATAGGAATATATTGAGCTGCTCTGCCATCTCATTTAGAGATCTGCGGCAGCTTAGGACTGTTTTTGATGTTATTTCAACAGATTCCAGGGCTTTCAAAGCGGCTTGACTATCAGATAGAATGCAAATATCTTTTGCTAATATTTCGTTCATCTGAAGCCAAGTGACTGCTTCATGTATGGCAGTGACTTCCGCTTGGAAGACACTGCAGTGGTCGGGGAGCCTAAAGGCATGGTTAATGTTTAGGGATTCAGAGTAGACTCCTCCCCCTACTTTGCCATCTAGTTTTGATCCATCAGTGTAGATTCTAGTGGCATTGTTTGGTGGAGGGCTTCCAATATCCCATTCGTATCTGGAGGGGATTGATACATCAAACTTTTTGTGGAATAAAAGTTTTTGAGTGATGTAGTCTATATTCTTGGGTATTTGAGGAGTGAGTTTCCTGGTGTCAGAGTCTCCTATTGTGCCCTCTTTCCATTGGGAAGTGGCTTCTAAACGGATTGCTGTGTTTGCA
Organism: Pherbina coryleti; assembly: GCA_943735915.1. Taxonomy (NCBI): domain Eukaryota; kingdom Metazoa; phylum Arthropoda; class Insecta; order Diptera; family Sciomyzidae; genus Pherbina; species Pherbina coryleti. The sequence goes on along the minus strand of OX030951.1, from coordinate 96,777,504 downwards.
GCTATTCGTTTTGTTAGGATATCTAGTGGAGTTAGATGGAGCAAAGTATCGAGTGCGTCAGTAGGAGTGGTTCTCAGCGCTCCACTGATGCACAGCTCTGCTGACCGTTGAACTTTGCGAAGTATATTGAGGTGTGTTTGTTTGCTTAGTGCTTACCACCAGACTATAGCACCGTATAACAATATTGGCCTAATAACAGCTGTATAAAGCCAGTGAGTTACCCTAGGTTGTAATCCCCATTTGCTACCCACTGCTTTCTTACATGTGTATAGGGCTATATTGGCTTTTTTGGCTCTCTCGAGCAGGTTGGGTTTCCAATTTAGTTTCCTATCTAAAATGAGACCCAGATATTTTGCTTGTTCTGAGAAGTTTAGTCTTGTATTTCCCAGTTTTGGAGGACTGATAGTGGGCAAGTTGTGTTGTCTGGTAAAGATCACTAACTCGGTTTTATCAGGGTTAACGCTAAGTCCACAGCTGGTAACCCAGTTCGTGAGAGTGTTAAGACAATTTTGCATAATATCTCGGAGGGTGGACACATATTTACCTGAGGTGACGATAGCAACATCGTCGGCGTAGGCTATCATCCTGCACCCCTCTCGTTCTAGTTTACCCATTAGTTCATTTACCACTAGGTTCCAGAGTAGAGGCGAGAGAACTCCTCCCTGAGGTGTTCCCCTTGGTACAGATCTTAGCGTGGATGCTGCTCCGAGACTCGCGCTTATAATCCTGCCTACAAGCATTTGATTTATAAGTGCTATCAGCGCAGAATCCACCCCAAGCTCCGTCAGCGCATTTGTGATAGCCTCAACCTTGACGTTGTTAAAGGCACCTTCTACGTCAGTGAAGGCTATCATTGTATATTCCTTCTGATGAAGGGACTTTTCAATGATAGATACTATGGAGTGGAGAGCCGTTTCCACAGATTTGCCTTTGGTGTAGGCGTGTTGTGCTGGTGAGATAGGATTTACTTCTATTTTTTGTCTCAAGTAGATGTCTATTAGTCTCTCGAGAGTTTTAAGAAGAAAAGATAAGAGACTGATTGGTCGAAGGTCTTTTGGGTTTACGTGCGAGCTTCTTCCTGCCTTAGGTATAAAGACTACCTTCACGTGTCGCCATTGTTTTGGGATGTGATTTAGGTCAAGACAGCTTTGATAGATTATCATAAGCCATTGGCTTATGATGTCGTAAGTTTTCTGAATTTCAATTGGAGCTATGCCGTCAAGTCCTGGACACTTAAACGGTTTGAAGCTTTCTATGGCCCATTTTAGCTTCGATTGTGTAATTATTTGTAGAGAGTTGTCAACGGATGGAAAATGCACCTCTTGTGTTGGAGCATTCCCTATCTTTGAACAGCCCGGGAAGTGAGTTTCTACCAAGATATTAATAGATTCTTCACTGTTGGTGGTCCAGGTTCCGTTTTCTTTTTTCATGTAGCTCGGGTTAGGTGGACTAGATGCTAGAATTTTCCTAAGTCTCGATGCCTCGGAGGTTTGTGATATTTCTTCACAGAAATTTCTCCAGGATTGTCTTTGAGCTTTGCGTAATTCTTTTTTATACTCGTTTAGAGCCATTTTGTAGATTGTCCACGCATCTGTGGATCTAGTGGCTTTTGCCTTATTGAAGAGTTTTCTGCTCTTCATTCGGAGCTCTTCTAGATTAGTGCCCCACCAAGGTGGCGTTTTCCTTCCTTTTGGTGTTTTGAGCGGGCACGCAGTGTCAAGAGCTTTATTCATAGACGCAGTGAGTTTGTCTACTAAGTCATCTAAGGAGTTTTTACAAGTGGGGAGACAAGATGGTCCGTTAGGAAGTTCTGTTATTAGTGTTTCTGTATAGAGATCCCAGTTGACTTGCTCGAGATTACGATAACTACGTGATCTCGGGGCAAAGTCATCTATGTCAAAAAGAATATATCTATGGTCAGAGAAGGAGTGTTCTTTTGAAACTCTCCAATTCTTGATTCTATTAGATATATTATCGGAGGCAAGAGTTATATCTAAAACTTCCTGCCTATTGCTAATAATAAAAGTAGGTTCACAACCCACGTTACTTATGATAAGGTTAGTAGTGAGGATGTAATCAAAAAGAGACTCACCCCGTTTGTTGGTACCTGAGCTTCCCCAGATCACATGGTGGGCGTTAGCATCGCATCCGATGATCAGGTCCTTGTTTTCAGCTGCCGCTTCGGAGACCAGGTCTTTTATGACGTCTTCTGGGAGGACTTCGTGGTCGTGGGCCTAGTATGCTGATACAAGCCATAAGCTGTTATGGCATGTCTCGACACTTATGGCCACAGTGTCCTTGTTGCTGAAATTAGAGAGAGTGAAAACACTCAGATTATTTTTAATTAGAATACACGCCCTCGGTTTACCTTGCGCTTTGGTGTAAATCAGCGTGTATGAAGGGGTCCTGAGTCCGCATACCAGGCCGCAGACTACCCACGGCTCCTGGATCAGGACAATATCTTCTCTGCCCTTGGTAAGACGGAGAGTTAGACTGGCGGACGCAGCCTTTGAGTGGTGGAGGTTAATCTGTACTACTCTCAGCATTAGCGCTGCTAGTAGTGGAACTAACCTCCACGACAGTAATGTCGGACTCATCGTCCGATTTGAGGAGGTCATAGTCTAATGAGGATAACCGGAGAGATCGTGCTAGCTCTGTATCAGAGCTATCCTCATCTGGTGCAGGAGTGCAGGATTGAGGAGATGAGACGTTCTTAATTGAACTGGAAGCCTGCTCTTCCTCCAATAACGCCTCATCTTTTTTGAAGACCCTCATTTCTATGGAGGTGAAACCATATAGTCTACCACGTAACTTTTGGATGACAAGATAGCCAGGGACTCCTGATTGATGACAAATGTTGCCGATCTGAAGTCCCTTTTGGCTCTTCCACCTTTGTCACCTTGCAGTTACCTGTAGGCAGATCATGGTTTCCCAACCGAATTAGCTCCAGGATTGTTTGAGGGTCAGAAGGTTCGGCAGGGATCCGGGAACGCGCTCTTGGCCGGTTAGGGATCTGATCCCTTCCAACAACCTCGAGTTAAGCGCCCGGCCATACCTCCCCTATCCTGGAGATCGCGATCTTGTAGAGGTCGACTGACCTCTGGTCGGCGCAAGCGATCAGCTTCACGTGGCCCTGATGCCATCAACTGTCGCGACAAGAAGGGCCTTTGCCCGGAAATTCCTTCATAATTGGAATGAAGATAGTAGCCATTTTGACTACTACCTTCCTCCATTTTTCAGGCAAAATGCTGCCGCCCGGATCGCTTTTGTCGATGACCGCAATGGTTATATGTCCAGCTAAGACATCGCTGAAAAGCTTTGGAGTGGTTGTGTTACCACAAACTTTTTTAGCCATCGGCTGAGAGACCTCCTCAAGAGATCTCTGTCGCTTTGCAGGCGATGGTTTTGGGGGAGCCTTGACTTCTCCTGTGATGCCTTCCGCCCATTTTAAGGAAGATTTCTGCTCCACGGTACGCTGGTTTTCCGGTATGCGCAAAACGCGGTCCCGCACTCTTAGCGCTGCTTTACGTGCAGCTTTGTCTGTCCTCTTCGTGGGTGGCGCATTTTTAGCCGAGGCAGACTTGCTACTTCCACTGGAGCCCGGCTTGGTGGCCAGAGCAGCAGTTTCCGTCGCAGGTTTTTGTGTAGGAGCGTTTAAAGACCGCATGTCTGTAGGGCGTTTGCGCAATTGAGCGTTTAAAGACCGCGTGTCTGATGCAGCTGGAGGCTGCATCTCGTTGGCATTTTGAGACTGCCCATCTTGTATTTTTGTTTTGTTTAAGGTACTCATCTGGTTCGTGCGACCACTCCCTCCTCGTTAGGCGAAGAGAGTTAAAATGAAAGGCCCTGATACCCATCCTCGAGCGGAATCGGAACCGCATTCAAAAGCAATGCAGCCTTCGCGTGGAGCCCCGATCCAGCCCGAGACTCGGTTCAGGGTCTGCCATTACAGTGGTCAGTAAATAGTGGGGAAAAGATGTCCACCGCGCCCTAACCCCAATGCCGCGGTAAGGCCACAGTTACTCCCTGAGGCGGCCAGGTTTCAGAGAGGCTCCGTAAAAATACAGGCAGTTTTATACTCCCTGCCTGCGAACTATCCAATAGGCACGGAAACGCATAACACTCTGGATTAGGGAGTAGGTCGGATAGCTCTTTGTTCATTGCTCTTCAACAGCCTGTATGACATGGGTGACCCTACCAGGAACCGAAGCTCCAGTCATCATAGCCCGTTGAGTCTTTGCAACCTAAGCCCCTACACCACAACAAGGTGGCTATCCAGCGCAGAGGAAGCAATTGTGCTTAGTGGAGGCTTTTATTTGCCAATAGGTGGTAAGTTTTAGCACGTAGATGCATTCTATTCAGTCCGGCTGATCCAGTAACTTCTTAGAATGTAAATCGTGCATGCGTATGGCGCGGGTCATACGTATCTATGAAGATTTCCTACTTCCGGGTGAATCAAAAAAAAAAAAAAAAAAATAATACAGCTAAAAGTTCCCTATTGAATGTGCAGTATTTATATTCTATAGAAGTGAGTTTTTTGGAAAAGAATGCTAGTGGTTCTAATTTATTGTTGTATTTCTGTTGTAATACGCCACCTACTGCTGTATTTGATGCATCTACAGCAATCGATAGTTCTGCTTTACTATTAACATAGTTAAGTAGTGTTTGCGTAGCAAAACTATCTTTAATTTCTGTGAATGCATCAGAGGTTGTGTTTGTCCATTTTTGTTTTAAAAAGTTTGTTTTTGAAGGTATTGTGACCATTTCGTATATTGGGATCAGCATGTGCGCTAATTTAGGAATGCACCTTAGAGTGTCCCTTATTTCGCGATTTTTGGAAATGTCAAGGGGCTGAAGAGTTTTTTTATGCGTTTTTATATTCTAAGATCGAAACTAAAAAAAAATTTTTTTTACGACAACGTTTACCCGTGCCAATCGGGCCCGAAAGTTTCGAAAAAATGCCCATATTAGACCATATTTGCATAAATTAAAAAAAAATCTTTTCTCTGCTTTTTATAAATGTTTTACATTTTTTGCTACACATACATAAGAAATATGATATCTACAAAGTTTTTTTATGGTGGGCGTGGTTACCGCCCCTGCTGCGTCGAAATTTCTCCCGCAGCCTTTTCCCACTTTTTCATGAAATTAGTGCAATTTAGGTATTAATATCAACAATAAATAAATACATTTTTATTATGCTAAAAGTATGATTACATTTCATTAAATTCACATTATGTACTTACAAAAATGAACAATAAATTAAAAAACTAGTATTTTAACCTGCGGCGAGCGCGCAACAAGCTAATACCTACAAGCAGTCTTATTGCGGCTTTTCAACCGAAATCATAGTTTTTTTTTATAAATAAAAAATATCAAAAACCAAAAATGTATGCCCCTGGAGGGTTAAATTATAATAAGAAATACAAATTAATTAAAAAAGACAGATCCTTATTTGGAGCTTTTATGCTATTCATTATTATCGGAATCCATCAAGTCTGTATTTTTGTAGTTCTACTATACATCAAAGTCTGGTTTGAAGCTACTAATAGCATAAAAGGTCCAAATCAGGATCTGTCTTTTTTAAAAGATTTGGTCGCATACAAGACAATTAACAAAAAATATCCATTGCTGTAAGTTAAAAATTTGGTAGGCATCTTTGATACCTTGGCGAAGAACTTGTAGCACTCGCTTTTTTCGATGATGCAGTTTCTATTGAGAGAAAACGCAGTATGGTGACAGCATTGCAAGGTCAGAAGTTTCCATGTAATCATCCAATCGCAAACCCAAATTCTTTAAATGAATGGACAAAAAAAGATTTAGATTGTTTTGCATCTTGTCGAACAACAAATCTATTTCGTAGGTTTAGTTTGACATGCAATTTTTTAAAATATGATGCTGACGAATGGGAAAAAGATGAAGAATACCAGAGAGTAAAAAATTATTTTAAAGATCTTTGTGCTGTAAATGATGTTGCGGAGCGTGGGGTACAACTTGCTCAAGAATTTCTCGAGCTTACAAAATCAGAAGCGCAGCTACAAAACCTACTTATTGTGGCCCAAAATACTCGAAAAATATGCTCGAACTGTCAAAAAAAAAAAATACGTACTCTTAAAAAAAACTTATAATTAATTTGTATTTCTTATTAAAATTTAACCCTTCAGGGGGCATACATTTTTGGTTTTTGATATTTTTTATTTATAAAAAAAAGACTATGTTTTCGGTTGAAAAGCCGCAATAATACTGCTTGTAGATATTAGCTTGTTGCGCGCCCCGCCGCAGGGTAAAATACTAGTTTTTTAATTTATTGTTCATTTTTGTAAGAACATAATGTGAATTTAATGAAATATAATCATACTTTTAGCATAATAAAAATGTATTTATTTATTGTTGATATTAATACCTAAATTGCACTATTTTCATGAAAAAGTGGGAAAAGGCTGCGGGAGAAATTTCGACGCAGCAGGGGCGGTAACCACGCCCACCACAAAAAAACTTTGTAGATATCATATTTCTTATGTATGTGTCCCAAAAAATGTAAAACATTTAAAAAAAGTAGAGAAAAGATTTTTTGTTAATTTGTGCAAATATGGTCTAATATGGGCATTTCTCGAAACTTTCGGGCCCGATTGGCACGGGAAACGTTGTCGTAAAAAAAAAATTTTTTTAGTTTCGTTCTTAGAAAATAAAAACGCATAAAAAAACCTTTCAGCCCCTTGACATTTCCAAAAATCGCAAAATAAGGGACACTCTAATGCACCTGTGATAATAGTTAGTCATGCCGATAAATTTTTGCATTTGTTTGACAGTATTTGGTTGTGGATAGTCTCTTATACATTGTATTCGTTCCTCCGATGGTCGCATGCCATGTCTTGAAATATTGTAGCTCAGAAAATTTATGTTTTCAACTCCGAAAATGCATTTGTTTGGTTTAATGTTCAAACCATATTTGTCGAGTCTTTCGAAAACTTGTGTCAAATGTATCATGTCTTCTGTTTCTGTCTCGCTAGCTATCAAAATGTCATCTAAGTAGAAGAAAATTAAATCTAGACCGTAAAGGACTTCATGTATGAACCGTTGGAATGTTTGTGCTGAGTTTCTCAAACCGAAAGGCATTCGGAGAAATTCGAACATTCCAAATGGTGTCGTGATAGCTGTCTTGTGTATGTCTTCGGGAGCCAAAGGTATTTGGTGATATGCTCTGACCAAGTCCAGTTTCGAATAAATGCTTGCGTTGTGTAAATTGTTTGAAAAATCATGCATATGTGGTAATGGGAATCGATCAGGTATTGTAATTGCATTGATTCGTTTGTTGTCACCGCATGGTCTCCAGTCGTTTGGTTCGCGTTTAGGAACGAGCTGTAGCGGAGAAAATGTCATCAATTTCGAAATGTCATCAATGCCAGATTTACCTAAGAAATCGAATTCTTGTTTAGCTATTTTCGCTCTGGACAAGTCTAGACGTCGTGGCTTCGTGAATGGTAACTGTCCTTCTGTCACTATGTGATGAACTGTTTGAGGTTTTACCGGTGTAGTATAGTCGGGTTCTATTAGTAGTGAAGGAAATTGTTTGAGTAATTGTGTATACTTGTTGTCTAGTAAAAATAATTTTCGCAATGTTGTTTCAGTGTATGCCGTTATTGTGTTAACTGATAGATTCGTTAATGGGTCGATGAGACGTTTATATTTGAGATCAACAAAAAGTCCATATTTCGTTAAAAAATCTGCACCAATAATTGGTTTAGAAATGTCTGCTATAATAAATGTAAATGGTAATACGTGTCGTAAATTTAAGTCTAAAGTTAATAATTTTTTTCCGAATGTAGATATTGCTGTTCCATTAGCAGCTTGAAGTGCCAAATCGGATTTTTGTCTATTAATTTTGAATTTTGAGGCAGGAAGTTCCGCTGTCAATAAGAAAATTTAATTTATTTGACGGATCAAATACGAAAAGACGACGTGTTAATGTGACGGGTCTATCATCAGTCGTCGCGATAATAGAGTCTTTTAGTTTGTTGTATTGTGTGACATAGTGTTGTGTTGAGGAGCATGGTTGTTTCGAACGAATGAACATAGTTGTTCACACTTTCGTGCTTGATTACCGAATCTATGGTATTTACATACCCAAGAAGTATTGTTTTGAGGCCTATGTCTTGACTTTTACCTACGTCTTATTCGTGAGTTCAAACGAGATCGGTTTTCTGACTTAAGCGTGTTCACTTCTAACGTCAATTTATTAAAAGATTCTAGAATTTTTGAAGTGGAAATTGTTAGGGTTTGTACTATATTTGTAAATTCAATCGTGTTGGAAGGTTTTCCGAAGGCACTGACTTAATTTTCGGTCATGACTTCCCAGAGATTGTCGGCTAACGCTAGCAGTTCCTCGATCGTTTTATGGTCTGACCCAGTCAACGCCATGTTTAAAGTTTTTAGTTTAGTTTAGTTTATTTAAAGTCTTTGGAGTACAGATCCGTACAGACTAAATTAACAATAAAAGTATATATACTTAGTAAGAAAAGATTATTAATGAAGTTATAAAAAAGCTAAGTTAAAAATATGCTATTAACAAAATTTTTAAATATTTGCTTAGAAACAAAGATATAAAAATCATACAATACATTTAGCTCATTAAAAAGAGTCAAAGCCCTAGTAATAGGCTCATTTAATGCATAATTAGTTTTACAAAATTTTATATAAAACAGTTTAGATCTTCTTCAGTATCTTAAAGGAATATTAAAAGTTATAATTTCAACAAGCGATTGACAATCAATTGATCCAGATAAGATATCATAAATAAATATAAGAGATGCGATCTTGCGCCTCGATTCAAGAGATTTTAGACCCAGGAGCAACAGACGAGCATTATATGGCGGCAGAGGATCATGAAAGTTGCTAGATCGCAAGGCATGCCTAGTAAAATTTGTTTGAACTTTTTCCAGTCTTAGAGAAGTTGAGGCATAAAAAGGGCTCCAAATAATGGAGGCGTATTCAAGTCTTGACCTCACAAAAGCAGTAAGCAACATTTTAAGAGTATATGGATCCAGGAACCCTTTACTGTTTCTACGAATAAAAGCTAGTAGAGAATAGGCCTTAGGAATAAGAAAGTTGACATGGCCAATAAAAGTAAATTTTGATTCAAAAATTATCCCTAAATCGTGATATAAAGAAATAGATTTAATTTCTGAATTAGACAGATAGTATGAATTAATTATTGTATTTTGAGAAAGTTTAGAGAGTGTAAGATGGAAGCATTTAGAAAAATTTAAGGGAAGACCATTAACTACGCTCCAAGTCAACGCTCTTAAAATATCAGATTGCAAGTCAGAAGCATCTGCTGAACAAGATATTTTCTTAAATAGTTTCAAGTCGTCCGCATAGAGGAGAAAACATGAGTCTCGTATACATTTAGATACATCATTTATAAAAAGAATGAAAAACAGTGGTCCAAGGATGCTTCCCTGAGGAACACTTGAGGTTGCAACAAACTTATAAGATTTGTAGTTATTTATAGAGACTAAACATGTCCTGTCCGATAAACAGACCTTATCCACCTCCAAAAACATGAATGAAAGCCCATTTTTCGTAGTTGCCAAAGTAACAATTTATGTGAAACTTTGTCGAACGCCTTGGAAAAATCAGTATAAATTACGTCAACTTGATTGCCAGATGCAAAAGAAGTTTCGGGTAGTTTCCTAAGCCATAACTTTAAGAGAAAATCTGGTTTCACTGAAGAACCGGCTAGAAGTAAGAGCGATCTGTAAAACTGGGATAGTTTTCGGTCTCCAATTTCGCAGTCAGAAAGAATTTTGTCATTTCTTTTATTCTCACTTAGAGATTCGAAAAAATTTTTTTTTTAAATTTTCGTACAAATCGGTCTGTGAAGATTTTTGTATGAAATCAAGGACTGTCATAATGACATCCTGTGGAAGAGCTGTAGCTAAGTATTCGTATTTAGTTTTGTATGTTCTGAATGTTTAAGTGTGTTCCCTGGTGCAGTGGAGTGCCTACGTAAGTGAGAATATAGGTTTCTTACGACCCTATGTTCTTAAATACGTTTCAGAATCTACGGTGTGTGTCTCGTCATAATATAAATTAAAAAGCAACCTGTAAAAAAATTTTTTATAACATGTCATATAAAAAACAAATTATATAAAATTTTATAAAATTTTAAAATAATGACTGTGCCGATCTGATAGGTGTATCTCGTAGTCGTAGTTGTTGTTGTTGATTTTGTTGTTGTTGCTATAAATACTGTTGTTGTTGTAGTTGTTGTTGTTTTTGGAATTGATCTTGGATTCCATATCAATTCTTCACTTTCTTGCGAAGATCATATTAATGCCGTTGTTTGTAAAGTTTACTATACCCTAAGACACCTAGGGACTTAACGATACAAGTAAATACAAGTAAGTGTCGCTACTTTTGTTTCGATACCCAGTATTTTTTGATCCGATATTTTTTTTCCGATACTTACTTGGTATCAAAAAATAAGTACTGGTATCGATTAATATTTGCGTGTAAACAGCTCAAAGAAAATGAGAAAAAGTGTGAACACGGCCTTAACAAAAAAAAAACGCATTTTCGAACGCTTCCTAAAATTTGACGTTTATTTTCTTTGTTTCATTTGCTTTTATTTTCATACCAACCATTATTCGTGCTTCTTCTTTTCAAAAATACACAGGCCGATTTTGACGAAATAATATTGTTTTTAATGTATTTGTTTTTAATGAATTTAACCTGTTTAAGTCTGCAATTTATTGTTAGATTAAAAAAAAATTATATTTATACACATTTTTATAATTATAAGCTGTGTGTGTATTCTTCGACCCAAATACAATTTTGATGGTTTATGCAAAAATCCAAATAAGTTATCGTTAGTTTTGCCTATACTTGAAAAAAGTTCATGTTTGTTTTACCTGACTATTGTTTTGGTTTTTTATAATAAAAGATATTGTTTGTTGTTTTGTTCATTTTTTTTTTGTTTTGATATTTTGTTAATAATTTAATATAATTGAATTATTTTTTTTTTAATTTTTTCTTACTGTTCTTATTTAAATACCTTTTATATTCCATTTTAATCGGGTCTTCTGAAAATAGGGTTAACAATTTTTAGTCTCTTCTATAAACTTTACGTTAACCAATTTTGTAGCGCTACCCGATTCCGTTAACATATCTTTATAATTTTGGCTCTTCGTATGGTTGCTCTTGAGCACTTTGCGATCACATTACGATGAAACTTGGAACGCAATGCAATATTCCACTATTCTATTTTTTGGATGTATTTTATATTAGGAACATTTTAGTAATTTTTATAATATTCATAAAAGTTGGCGTTGGGAAAACGCAACAGCAGTAGAAAATGGTTTAAAATAGTTCTTAATAAAGCTTAATTTTGAAAAAATTATGATTTGACGTCACTTTGCTGCAAAACACTCATACAAAGTTTACATAAAATTGTTTCATAACGGGACGTATGAGTGATAATTATTATTAATCGAAAAGTATCGATATGAGTACGCATCGATACTCTGTTCCTACTTATATGAGTATTATCGGAAAATTTTCCAAGTACTACTCATATGAGTAAGTATCGATAATTAAGTGGTATCGTTACGTCCCTAACGACCCCTGAGATGGACTGCATCATTTGTACCTGTCGATACTAGGAAAAAGTTAGTACTCCAACTCATAATTCCAATAATTTCGTACTCAGACGTTGTGTAAAGCAAACTTGATTCCAGATCCAAACTGAAGTTACAACATGCTTATAATAGTGCTGTTAGGTATGAATATGGCCTAAAAAAGTTCGATCGCATCAGTCATTTGAGTAGTCACAAATTCTTGGTTGTAATATTTTCAATTATCTTGATGCCAGAAACTCTATATTTGTGCATAATTTGATTAACGCAAAAACACCTAAATACTTATTTGACAAGATCCAATTTTGCAGGTCAAACAGAAATTTAAACCTCATGATGCCTGTGTACAATTTTTTAAATTCCAACAGACTTTTCTTTGTTAACGCAATCAGAATCTGGAATTCGTTGCCCGTTAGAATTAAAGCGATAAAAAATAAACGATCATAAGAAGCTAGGTTTCAAGGGCTGAAATGACCAGTTATTTATTATTATTTTTTTTTTAAATAAACGCAACTTTAAGCATGAAATTTTCTTAATACTTCCTTTTTCTTCTTAAACTATTTATTTTTTTTTTTTTTTTTTTAAATAAGATTTATTGATGTTTTCTTATTTTGTATATGTTTCACACAAAGTGGATATGTTAGTTTTAAGGTAAATTTATTCGATGTTGTTTATTACCTGTTGTTATTATATAATTCGTATTGCATTTAAACGACACTGTCTTATATGCTAACATTATCTCTAAATAAATTGAAATTGAAAGCTCTACTTATGCTTTGATATTTTAGTACTAAATTTTTGGGAGGTATCGTCTTGAAAATGGCCAGTTATTTATTTATTTTTTATTTTATCGTCTTGACGAAAGTTTACATGATTCGCTCTCTTGGTTATTTGCAGTCATTGGGTGAAGTTGTGTCTGCGTTGTATGCAAAAATAACAAAGAAAAACTAAACTTGAAGCAGAGTATAATTTATTTTGGTATATTAAAAGTATACTGTACAATTGTACAGACATACATAAATAATACTACACAAATTGTACCATCAACAAACAAACATTTATTTAAAGTTCAGTTACCTGCAAATGTGCTAGATTGCTTATTTGCTTTTAATGCAAAGAATGATTAATTCGCATGTTTTGATTTTAAGTTCAATCACCGCTTGTGGTCGTTTTAGCTTATTTAGGTAAATGTTTCTATGTTGCACTTTTTTTGCTTTTAATTTCTTTTGTTTACGATTGTTGTAAAATTGCTCAATTAACTTTATGTTTATGCTTGTAATTTATTTTTTGTTAACGTTGTTATTATATTAGTATTTAATCACCGAATTTTAATTAATAAAATTGATAATTATTTTGATATCCAAACCAAGTGGTTGTCAACTTATTTTCCTCATCAACCTTTCAGTTCAAGTGCTCAAAGGACCAAATATAATCCATCAACCTATGAGTTAAAGTACTCAAAGGCCCAACCAATATTCAACAACCTTTGAGTTAAAGTGCTCAAAGACCCATTCGCTGCTCAAGGCATAGAGTCTTGAACATATACAGTGCAGTTTTTTTTTAATATATAAAGTAGGTTAGTAAAATGTTTTTTGTGTAGAGCCTATGGAAAACAAAAAAGAGCGATAAATCTAATAGTAAATCGTTGTGCCAAGCATGTGACCAGCTTTTCGCCGATCTACACACCTAACACAACGCCAAATTTGCCAAAGTAACTTATAATAAATTTGTGTGCAAATCTTGCGACCAGCTTTACGCTGTTCAACAATTATTCACACACAAACAACATAACAAACAATGAAGTGTCAAGGAAAAGCGACCAGATTTACGCTATTCAACTATTCCTCGACAAACTCTGCTGTTGAGGTTATCCAGCAGAGCAAGAACAAATGCTTTACCGAAGGCAAGCGACCAGCTTTACGCTGTTCAGCAAGCCCTTGACAAGCATCGCTGTTGCTGCGATGAGCTAAAACATAAAGAAAATTATCAAATATTAAAAGTACCTAGATGTTGTGTCCGCGAGATCGTTCAATAAATTGACGAAATAAGTTAGACTGATTGCTCTTTTATAGTTGCAAGCCTTCAAGCTTTGAACTTTCGCAAACGTAGTGAAGTTAGGGCGGTTTGCTTGAAGCTTTCGCAACTACTGTGAAGTTAGATTTACATGGCTTTTTAGTAAAAGTTGTCTTAAAATTAATGAGCACTAGATGGCTCTGCTACAAACTTAAAATTATAACCCCAAAAACCTTACTTTTATAAACAGCGAGCTATTTCATTTTTTCATTTGGGAGTTATTTAAAAATAAAAATAAAAATAAAAAAAAAAATAAATAACTGGCCATTTCAGCCCTTGAAAGGACTTTGACCTAGCTTCTTATGATCAATTGTGTTGTGCATGTTATTAAGTTTTTACACAATTAACCGAGAACCGGACCTACATGCTTAACGCCGACTCCGAACTGCGATGAACGGAATGTTCTTGTTCTCAAGAAGCTTTACATGGCATTTTGATTACTCTCTGAGGTTTGCCATTGTCTGTAGAGAGGTGGTGTCCGTACAGAAAAATCATTTTTATTCAAATAATTTTCTGTCGCTGCTGGGGTTTGAACCCGGGTCTCCAGGTTCATTGACATAGCGGTCACGCACTTAAACCAACTACGCCACGGGAGTTATTTCATTGGGAGTTATTTCTCTGCGCCATCTTATGCTACTTCAAGTGAGTGGTTAACGCTCACTTTATTTTGACAGCTGATAAAACGTGGGTTGATAAATACACCCAAAACATTTTATTGTAATATTAACATCAGTTTTGTTAATTTTTATTTAGAAAATATTTTATAAGCAATGTGATTAAGGAAACTAATCTGAAGAATCTTAACCCTTCGTTGCATGGGATTGCACATATGCAATGTTGACTTCTAAGAGATATAGCATACACACTAGACCGTACCACCTCCTATGCAAAATAAGAAAAGGGCGCCGTATACCAGCGAATATGACGTATTTTTGCAAGACAATTACGAAAAAAATTTTTATTTTTTTTTTGACCGAACGTAGGGGTCGCGCATTGACATACACCTTCATATCTCTGGTGTTTACAGTCGGATTTTAAAGTTTGGTATATCAATGTTTTGTCTCAAGGAGACCAATGTGACCTCTATAGAGGTCATTGACCTCAGGTGTACCGTTCTAGTACTTACCCTCCAGATCTCAGTTCCTACCATCCTAATGTGCCACCCTAATATTAAAAAAATAAAGCTCTTAAAATATCATTAATCTTTTGATCAGGAAGTATATCGATATTTCCAGCAGAAGTATTTTAAAAAAAATTTTTGAAATTTTTTTGCCGAACATAGGGCTCCCTTTTTTCATTTTCATCATATCATCGGTATTAAAAGTATGATCATATTGAATGACATATCGATGTTTCTGTCTGAAAGAGACCAATTATTTTTCTCCAAAATAAAAATAAAAATATTCCTACAAGTCCTTGGAAGGCTTAAATTGATTTTGAGGAATTTTAAAGCTCGTAAAAGAATAACAAATTGCGAGTGACTTAAATAATACCAAATTACCAACGGAGTATAATGTTATAACTTTTGTATTGAACATGCGGCATAACAGTGATAAAAGTCGAAAGTTGGATGTTTTTAAACAAGAACCTGTTAGAAATGTAATCGTTTTGTGGCAATGCGCCGGCATACCAATTATAACCCTAGCGGCGGTTCGGAAACGTGTTGATGTACTTGTGAATAACTATTATACAATTTCTAAAAATCGATTGAGATATAACGTGAATGCTTAAAATAAATTGTTTAAAATTTCGCGTTGTAAGTGTGGCATTGAAAGCAACAATCCGTGTAGTTGCAACACCTCAAACAAAATTCCAGACGCGCAGCAAAAATTTTCTTTATTGATCAGTGCGGTCGAAGATCAATGACATTAGATGATGTCTATGAATCAGTGTCGATGAGAACGGCCACTGTAGAAGTAAGGTCAGTTGCTGCAACATCGAATGCGGTGTACTCTGCCAGCGTTGGGTACGAGCCAGATAGCGAGGACGAAGAGGAATATGAACAAAACGTAAGCGAATCACAGACGATACAAAAAATACTGCAGTGCCGGGCATATCACTGCGAAATTATAGTTCTGCTTTGGATCGCAGCGACACACCAGTTCGCTTTGGTGCACTGCATGCGACCATGTTAATAAAAGATTTACAATTGTCGATTGCTCCAAAAGCTGAAGAGGAGTTATCTTCCTAAACAGCAGAAAAAATAACTCAATTCATAGATGAGCTTATCATTACAAAAAATAAAGTATTAAGAGAACGTGTCAAATTTCGAAAAGTAGCTTCAGCAGCAGCTAAGTGTGATAATTTGCTAACGTGTATTTCGTTTGATGGGAAAAAAAGCCAACTTTAAAAAGATTCACGGAGGCAAATGTGACGCGTAACGTTGTTGCGAATGAAGAAAATGTCACCATTGTGAAAGAGTCAAATTCAAAATTCATCGGCTATGCTACGCCCGCTGACAGCACTCCAGTAGGTGTCCAGAGGAGCATCGTGGAGTATTTGAATAAAGAAAATTATAGCATGGATCACTAAATTGCAATTAGTTGCGACGGAACACCTACCAACAGCGGCTACAAAGGAGGAGTTATTGCAAGAATGTGAAAAAATAAAATAATAATACATTGTATGTATAATAAATCACAACAAAAATAGTGTTGATACCTCTTTTTGCATTGGCGTTACAGATTTTTTATTCTTTTACGAGCTTTAAAATTCCTCAAAATCAATTTAAGCCTTCCAAGGACTTGTAGGAATATTTTTTTTTATTTTGGAGAAAAATAATTGCTATCTTTCAGACAAAAACATCGATATGTCATTCAATATTATCATACATTTAATACCGATGATATGATGAAAATGAAAAAAGGGAGCCCTACGTTCGGCAAAAAATTTTCAAAAAGTTTTTAAAAATACTTCTGCTGGAAATATCGATATACTTCCTGATCAAAAGATTAATGATATTTTAAGAGCTTTATTTTTTTAATATTAGGGTGGCACATTAGGATGGTAGAAACTGAGATCTGGAGGGTAAGTACTAGAACGGTACATCTGAGGTCAATGACCTCTATAGAGGTCACATTGGTCTCCTTGAGACAAAACATTGATATACCAAACTTTAAAATCCGACTGTAAACACAAGAGATATGAAGTTGTATGTCAATGCGCGACCCCTACGTTCGGTCAAAAATAAAATAAAATTGTTTTTCGTAATTGTCTCGCAAAAATACGTCATATTCGCTCGTGTATGGCGAACTTTTTTTTGAGTTACGGTCTAATACACACTCTGTAAATATACTTAACGGAATTTTATTTAAAAATAAATTCAGACATTTGTTTGTTAGATGTTGTCTTCTTTTGTCAAATTGGTGATTTAATTTGTCCAAAATATTGATTCGAACAAGGTCTGTCTTATACGTAGAAAAAATAAGTGAATATTTTTAATAATTATACGAGGAATATCAAAAAAACGTTCAAATGTAAGTAATGTTCCAGAATATAAGTTAATATTCTTTAAGCTTACTAATTTTTACTAACTTTAATTTCATAAAATAAATGGCTTAGTTGCATATATGCAATATCATGCATTTGAGACATTTTGAAGTTACATTGCAAATGTGAGTTATATTGCAGATGTGCAATTCCATGCACTTAAATATATTTAAAGCTAAAATTAATAATAAATTAATTTTAAAAATAAATTACTTGGGCCACGAAATGTCTTCGTCACCACGAAGTAAATGACACAGCCCGACAGACATTTTGGTGCCGGAGATTCTTCAGCTGATTATAGACTAGTTTGGTTTCTTGATTTCAAATATGGACTCCGTTTTTCTCCATCAGCTCGAGTTTTTGAGTTATAGGCAAAAACATGAAAATCAGTTCTTTTTCTGATAATTTTGCTAAATCTATTACATTGATCTACCGATTTGTATTACGATGACGAATTTCAATGAAGAAATATTAGACTCTTCAATTTTCACACATAAAATTACAATATCTTTGACAGTTTTGAAGATATCGACGTTGAAAGTGGAAAAAATTTCACAATTTTACGTAGGCTGCGCTTTTGAAACCCTGTATCTTTAATATTTTTCAACGGATTTGCAAAAACTTTTTTTACTTGATTGAAAATCTCTCGAATTTTAATAAACATCTTTGTTTTCTTTTATTATCTTACATTTTTTCAAAGAAATTAAAAAAAATAAAAATTTTTTAAAATTAAGTTTGTTAAAATTCAAGTACAGTTGATAAGGTTTTTTGATAAGCAATTGATAAAGAAGGACCATGTTTTGCTTACATAAGTAGAAAAATACCGGGAATAAGTTAAGAAAAGCTTAAAGCTGGTGTAATGGATGGTCCGCAGATAAGGCAGCTAATGAAAGACCCTCATTTTAAAACCTCACAATTATCTGTCAAAATGAGAGAATTTGCAAAAAAGTACGGAAACGACTTCTAGCGAGTTTCAAGCACAAAAACAGCTGATTGCCTATAAACGTAAGCAGCGCCAAATTTATTTACACCAATTTGACATTTTCTTGTTCTTCTTGATGCTTGTTCTGCTCGTGCTCGAAGAAATTGTTCAAGCTAGTTCAAGCTAGTTTCGAGGCTCGAGAGAGTGGCATTTTGCTTGTTCTTCTTCTCTCTCGAGCTCGAAAAATGTGTAAAGAAACGCCTTCAAGCAACTTCAAGTAACTTGAAGTGCGTACGGAAACAGACCTAATAAAGTTGTTAATTTGATGTCAAACCATTGTGGTAAAAGTCCTGACACCATAGCTGAACGATTTGATAAGAAGTTGTGTAAAAAAATATTCATTGAGTGTCCGAATATTGTTTCACAATACAATACATTTATGAGGGAAATCAATTTATTTCACTCATTTATTGGAAGCTACAAGATAAAAATACGCTATACGATAATATTAGTAAATGCTTTGCTATTGCATAAGCGTGCGTAACAATAAAGCGGTAATAATGAAAACATAATATGTGTCAATTTTCGTTTGTAAGTGGTAGAAAGTCTTTACAAAGTAGGAAAACTATCCACAAAAAGTAGAAGACCTACGAATTATCAAAAATCCTTGCAAAAAATGACGAAACATTCGAGAAGTTTCCCATTCTTTCAAACAGAAGTTCGGTTGGACCATTTTGTTCGGCCACAATAGGACAACAAGCGTTTAACATGTAAATTACCAGGGTGCAATGGATACACTCATGTTAGCTTCTCAATAGTTTAGACAAGAGTATGTTTTAATAATATATCAAAATAGAATCAAAAAAAGAAATTGTTTTAAACAATTTCGTAATGAATAATGTTTTATGACCTTTCAATTGTGTACAAACTTAATAACACGCACAACACAATTGATCATAAGAAGCTAGGTCAAAGTCCTTTCAAGGGCTGAAATGGCCAGTTATTTATTTTTTTTTTTAATGTTTTATGAACTTATTTAATGAATTCTTATACAATGAGCTTCAAATTAAGAAACAAAATCCTTATGTCCTTGCAAATCAGTGTTTTTATATTTTCCTTTGTTTAAAATTGTCAATTTAAATTGACTATATAAAAAACTGGGAAATATAACTTAGTTTAAGTTATGAAAAGCATATAATTCCATTTCAAAACTGTAAAATACAAATTAATAAAAATTAATATTTAAACAATCATATACTAATTTTTATTGCTTGCCTGCATGAATTTGCACATATGCAATGTTGCGTAACTTCGCTCCTATTCATTGCAGAGCATCCAAATTTCGTTTGTACATTCTCTAAACCTCTCCAATCACAAAAAAAGACATAAAATATTTTTATACACAGGGAGAAAAAATCATGTAACGAAGGGTTAATTATACAATTTAGGGATGTAAATCTGTTACACGCCAAATTCCGCTCGCGTATCAGAGATGGGGTTTGACCGGCTCAGTGAAGGAGGCCGTAGGTGTTTCTGATGAACTTTCTTAAAAATGGGCGCCATGCGATTTCCCCAACTCCGACAAGTTCCAGATATCGCGATCACTTGGAACTGTTGCGATTAATAATAAAAATTTGTTTCACTTTAAATTTTTTTTTTTCTTTATTAACGTTAAGAACAATTTAAGTTAAGAACATTAGTGTAGATAAAAATACTAAAATTTCCCAAGTAAATACTTAAAAATCTCTATTCAAAATTCCTAAAGCAAGCAATCGATTGTCTCCCCTAGGATTAAAACTTAAAACGGAACTAACAATTCAAAATTTGAAATTCCAAATTCCAAATTCAAAAATGCAAAACTAAATAACCAAAAGAAATCTCATCATCATCATCATCATCATCATCATCATCCATCATTATTATTTTTATTATTATTATTATTATTATTATACGCAAATGGAACGCTTCCCAATTGAACCCAGAAGCACTTCTCACTGAAATTGATGCTTATCCCTCAATTGGATTCATCACAAATGATGCAAGGACCATAGTAAACCAAACTATGGGTACAATTGAGCGAGCTTGTGACAAGTCAATGCCAAGATGTAAAACAAGAAGGAATAAGGCTCCCGTCTGCTGGTGGACGGAAGAAATTAATTAACAAAGTCAAAAAAATAATTTTTTGTGTATTATAATGCAATTTTACCGTTTTTATATGGTCACTTTGTATGGGAGGTAAGCGTAGTTTTCATCCGAAAAAGCTGAGTTACGACCTCGACCTTTATTTTTTTGATAAAATCTTATATTTTGAATTTCATTAAGATCACTTCAATATAAGAGCTATAATAGCCATAACAGACGCACAGACGGAACATGGCAATACGCGGGGGAAAACAAAAATATATCTTACTAATTTTAAGTACCTTTGTTAATTAATACACATATGACATTTTTCACAAACATCTTTAGTTCAATAACAAAAGTTGTCTTAAAGATAAGTGCGTTTTGAGGAAAACTTGTTTTTCAGCGTTTTTTCAAATGAAGTGTTTTCTTATGCGCACTTTGCGCAGCCAATTTTTTAAGAAACAAGGCAGATATACTATATTTTATGAAAGTATAATTATTCAATTGTAATTAGGTTGAACTTTTTAGATTTTTTCCACTAAATTTTAGTAAAATAAAAACTGCTAAATAAATTTAGAGACATACTTACACGTTTTTTCTAATTTTTGGTAATAAATTTTTCAAATTGCCCTATTTTTTAGCTTGAAATGCGCTACTTTTTGTCCAAAAAAGTTTCAACTTTCAAAAATTCCATAAAAATATCAGAAAAGAGCATCAATTTCATAATATCATTTCCATAATATTTCATCAATTATCTGTCGGAAAAAAAATATATTCTTGTTAAATTTAAGAACAAAAAAATTTGTCATCCTAAAATCGAAAAAGCGCACTGTGCGACGTCAAGCAAAAACTGCACAATTCAGCTTTCACATCTAACTCAATTACAGTCCACAGCTAATTCACGTCACATTAGCAATATTCAGTCATACTTCGCATCCAATTCAAAGGGAATTCTCTTAGGTACCACTATGGTGAATATCTGTCATCTAGGTACGACTTACCTTACACTGCAAGGGCCCTCTTGCATTCTGGATCAGAAGAAACATTCATTTCCGATCGTCTCTTCAAACTTTTAAAACATCCATGTTTTACAGTTAATGCTCAACTATCTGGACTTAACCAAGTAGTTTCCTTCAAAATCCAAAGATATTATTCCTTCATTCTGAGCTCTCCTATTCAGCCTGAAATTAAAATAGAAGCAACAGCTCTTGTCCTTCCGCAGCTCACAGGAAATCTGCCGACATGCATCAATTTTATCACATTTTCCAAATATCTGCTTAGCTGATGCGAACTTTTTCAAAAGTTCTCATGTTGATATTTTAATAGGCTGTGATCTCTTTCCATCTATCATTCTTGACGGTGTTAAGAATCGAGTTTGGGTATCATTATTGGCCCAAGAAACCATCTTTGGATGAATTTTGTCTGGACCAATATTTGTAAAACTGACAGCAGCTCCATCCACAGTTGTTTCGTATTACAGCGAAGTCGCACTCAACATGCAAATTTCTCGTTTTTGGGAGGTGGAGGATCTTCCACAAAAACACTACATGACAGAATCTGATCGTTTTTGTAAAAAAATTAAATTCGCACTATGAAAAGGAGAGACGATGGTCGATATGTAGTTTCCCTACCGCTCAAAAACGAATTTCAGAATTTGTCATAACTAGGATTTTCTAGTTCTAGTTGTGGCGTCCGTGGCGTAGTTGGTTAAAGTGCGTGGCCGCTATGTCAAAGAACCTGGAGACCCAGGTTCGAAACCCAGCAGCGACAGAAAATTATTTGAATTAAAATAATTTTTCTGTACGGCCGTCACCTCTCTGCAGACAATGGCAAACCTCAGAGAGTAATCAAAAATGCCATGTAAAGCTTCTTGAGAACGAGAGCATTCCGTTCATCGCCGTTCGGCGATAAGCATGTAGGTCCGGTTCTCGGTCAATTGTGTACAAACTTAATAACACGCACAACACAATTGATCATAAGAAGCTAGGTCAAAGTCCTTTCAAGGGCTGAAATGGACAGTTATTTATTTTTTTTATTTTATTTTAGGATTTTCTACACACATTGCAAACTCACAGTTTCTTCGAAATGAAGTACGACTTTGCAAAACTTAGAATTCAAAGCTGAGTACGATAATGTCCTCCGAGAATATTTAAAGTATGAAAATTATTGCTTCTCCACAGAATTCACACATTCCAAATCACTATTACCTTTCACACCACGCTGTTATTAAGCCAGATAGCACAACTACTAAGGTTCGTGTTATTTTCAATGCTTCCTCAAATGGTAATAGTCTGAATGACATCCTTCATACCGGTCCAGTTCTCCAATCGGATCTTACACTTCTTATTTTAAAATGGTGTATCAATTTGTGTTCAATGCTGATATTGAAAAAATGTATCGCCAAATCCTATTCAGCGTATTTTATTTCGCGATAATCCAAAAGCGAAATTCAAAAATTTGAGCTACAAACTGTAACTTTTGGAGTCTTGCTATTCGCACCCTATTACAATTAGCAGATGATGTCAAAGAACAATATCCACTTGCAAGTGACATCTTACGGCATAATATGTACGTTGATGACGCCCTTGCAGGTGCTCATGATGTTTAAACTTTAATTGCGTCCTTGAAATCTGCTGGATCCTCTTTAAAAAAATGGACGTCAGACTTCAAACATATTTTAACATATTTTAATTTTTCAAGCGTGAAGTATTGTCCGAAATCGCAAAATTATTTGATCCTGCTGGCTGGTTAGCTCCATGCATTGTTTATGCTAAAATATTAATGCAGCAGATATGGCTTGAGAAAATTGTTTGGGATGAGTGCATATCTGAAACTTGTCTCAAGAAATGGCACTCGTTCAGAGCAAACTATAAATTCATAGATAATATAAAAGTTCCAAGGTGGATAGATTATACTCCTGAATGCGATATCAAACTCCATTCATATTATGATGCATCGGAAAAGACCAATGCAGCAACCATTTATGTTTGCATAGTTCAAAACTCAATAATTTCCACTCATTTAGCTGCCAAGATCAAAGTAGCGCCCGTAAAAACCATTACATTACCCAGACTTGAATTGTGCGGTGCAACTCTCTTATCCGACATGGTTGACCATCTTGTACCGAAGTTAGAAGTTCAAAAGTGTAATATGTTCTTTTGGACAGATTTTTTAGTGAAACCCCAAATTTGTTCTGAACAGCATGGATTTGTAGCGGTAGATCAACGGTGACTAATTTAGTAATTTTTTCAAATTATTGCGTATCATCGTTTGAGTCTGGCTGCCAAGTAGATGTGGTCTACACAGATTTTTCGAAGACCTTTGATAAAGTGCCTCATGCATATCTTATTAGTAAATTATCCAAAATGGGATTTCACTCGGCTTTTTCAAAGTGGTTTGAATCTTACCTTGTTCTGAGGAAGTGTTCTGTCTCCATTAATAATGTGCACTCTTATTGTTATTCTTAGTGCTTGGCCCCCTACTTTTTATATTGAATATCAACGACGTTAATAAATGTTTTAGTAATGCACAATTTCTTCTTTATGCTGATGACTTGAAGCTTTTTTCTAAAATCTCTAGTCCTGGTGATATCTCATCACTCCAAGCCGATCTAAATAATGTATGGGACTGGAGTGTTCGAAACGGTCTACCTCTAAATATCAAGAAATGTTCGCAGGCTACGTTAAGTAAATCTTTAGTACCTATAACCTCAACTTATTCATTGGGAGGGTGCCCATTAAAAAAAAAATTAATAACTGGCCATTTCAGCCCTTGAAAGGACTTTGACCTAGCTTCTTATGATCAATTGTATTGTGCGTGTTATTAAGTTTGTACACAATTGACCAAGAAATGGACCTACAGGCTTAACGTTGACTCCAAACGGCGATGAACGGAATGTTCTTATTCTCAAGAAGCTTTACATGGCATTTTGATTACTCTCTGAGGTTTGCCATTGTCTGCAGAGAGGTGGCGGCCGTACAGAAAAATTATTTTAATTCAAATAATTTTCTGTCGCTGCTGGGGCTCGAACCTGGGTCTCTAGGTTCGTTGACATAGCGGCCACGCACTTTAACCAACTACGCCACGGACGCCACTAGTGAAAGTGGTAACCAACCCGCCACGGAGGGTGCCCATTAGTGAAAGTTAATGATTCGCGATCTTGGTGTTGTTTTTTTATGATAAGCTTCTTTTTGTTGAGCACTTAAACTTTCTACTGCCCAAAGTCTATTCACTTCTTGCTTTTATTCGGAGAAACTGTAGTAAATTTCGGGATCCTCACACGCTTAAAGTGCTATATAACTCTTTGATTAGATCAATGCTGGAATACGCCTCCATAATCTAGAGCCCAGTCTATGCCGTTCATGTGTTAAGACTCGAACGTGTTCATAAATCTGCCACAAGATCAATGTTAAGACCTATGTACAGTGAATCAAAAAAGTTTAGAAACAAAACATTTTCTCTCAAAAAATCATTGAAATTTTACACTTTTTAAGCTGTTGCAAAAATTTTGTTCATATATTTTTATTCCATATGTATTCACAACACAATAACAAAAAAATTAAATCAAAAACAATTACAGTATTCGCACAAGTGATAAAAACAATAAAAAGAACATTATTTCATAGCCAAAAAAGTTTACAAACAAATTAAAAGTTATACAGAAAAAATCAAAGAAAAACTACTTTTTTAATATTTTAGTACTTCGTTTAATAGCCTTTCGCATCAAGAACCGCTTGGAGTCTATTTTTCATTCCCAAAGATAGTTTTTCGAGCTCTTGTGGGGTAATTGCATTCCATTCTTCTAATATGGCTTGTTTAAGCGACTCTTTGGATGTAATATGATGATGCATGATCCTTTTTTCAATAAGTCCCACACATTTTCAATTATGTTGAGATCTGAAGATTGTGGGGGTGTATGCAACTGGTGTGGGACTTTGAAAAGCAGCCACTCTATGAGCAAACGCGACTTGTGCTTGGGGTCATTATCTTGTTGGAAAAATAAACTGATTTCATCTAGCCCCACTTTGCAGCAAATTTTCTCTCAAAATGACTTAATATGTTCTTTATTCATTATTTCTTCAATGAACTTCAAGTTTCCCACGCCAGCCGCTGAAACACAGCCCCACACAATCACACTACCGCCTCCATGTTTTATTGTTGCTTGAATGTTTTCTTTATTGAACTCCATATTTACCTTTGTCCACACCATACGACGTCCGTCCGAACAAAAAATGTTGTATTTCGACTCGTAACTGAATACCACAGTTCTCCAAAACTGTTCCGATTGGTTGATGTGTTTTTTTGCGAACTCCAAGCGTTTATCCGCATTTCGCTTATTTATGAAAGGTTTTTTTCGAGCAACTCAACCATGATAGCCAGCCTTATGGAGCCTATTTCGAACTGTTGGGGCATTTACGTGGACATCATGAAATTTCTCTAGTGTCGCAGCAATCTTCGGAGCAGAAACGTTTGGAGTTGCTTTTATTTCTTACAAAATAACTCGTTCATGGCGCGCTGTTAAAGAACTTGGCCGACAGATCGATGTTTTGGTTATAATGATCCCGTGTATAAATATTTATTTACAATTTTATGAACACTAGCATGGCTTCTCCCGATTATTTAGCCAATATCTCGCACTTTATTATTTTAAAAATACAGCCTTAGAATTAATTTACGAACGTCCAGTGAGATTTCGGTATTTTTTTCCCATTTTTAAGACAAAGAGACAAATAATCTGCGTTTATTACAAAACAGCGAGTGACTGATGCGTATATTACTGACATTTATAGCTAAAGACTTTAGACCCCGTTATTTTAAAGCTTTTTTCAAACGAAGCAATGCAAAGTTCAATCAAAAGCACAAATGTTTCTAAACTTTTTTGGCTATGAAATGTTTAGTTTTTTGTTTCTTTTTTCATTTGTAGTGATAAGAAAGTTTTTTTTTTGGTTTGAATTTTTGATGTTGCATTAAAAATATATATGAAATATTATTTTGGCTTCTCTGATGCATCAGTTCGTCTTTTAAGTACGTATTTAAGCGGGAGGACACAGAGAGTTAAAGTTGGAAATATTCTTTCTACATTTCTGAATACTACTAGTGGAGTTCCTCAAGGCTCGGTTTTAGGCCCTCTTCTGTTCTCATTGTTCATCAATGACATTTTCGATAAATGCAATAATATTACAATGCATGCGTACGCAGATGACCTGCAATTATATTTGTCAAGACCTATGTGGCTCATTGAAGATCTGTGTGTCAGAATTAATGAATATTTAGAGATTATTGCAGATTGGGCTAAAGCAAATAAACTTAAACTGAACCCTCTTAAATCTTACGTTTTACCGATTACAAAAACAGCCTGTGAGGACCACATAAACTCCTGCGTCAGCAAAGTCTACTTTGTCCTAAGAAATCTGAGAATGACTGCAGCGTTCGTCTCAGTTGAAACGAGACGTAAACTTGTCCTACAACTGTTGATGCCAATTATTACTTATTCGGAAGTCGTTTATAGCCATCTTGATTCGCGGCCATCCCACAAGTTGCTAGTTGCTCTGAATAACGCTGCCCGTTATGTATATGGTTTGAAGAAGTTTGACCATGTTTCGTTCTTCCGCACTAAGCTACTTGGACGATGCCTACTTCGTTATCTTGAAGCAAGAAATTGTATTTTTTTGCATAAAGTAATCTACACACGTTGCCCACACTACCTGTATGAAAAACTTCAGTTCTGCAGATCGCATAGAAGTATGAACCTCTTGATTCCGAGCTACTATTACAAAAACTCTAGCAGGCTGTTTTTCGTCAGTGCAATTAGACTGTGGAACTCTTTACCAAATAACATTAAAGTCATTTCCGACCAAAGGGCCTTTAAGCGTTTAATCTTCGAATATTTCTCTTAATTCCTTTCTTTTCTCGACTTTTACTACTTTTCTTCTTTTGTTCAATTCTTATATTTTCTCATTTCTTTTTTCCTATATTGTTAAATTGTGGCTAATTCGTTTATTGCCAGATAGTTTTTTCTGTTGATTTTAAATATTTGAATTTTTAGTATTCTTTATAAATTGCAATTATATAATTTTTTGATACATTATTCTTGGAATTTTCTTAATTACTTAAAAATTGTCTTAAAAATAAGTTTAATTAATCACCCAATTACTCTTGTTGTTATATCATTTTAATAATAATTTAATTGTTAAACTACCTTATGTGCAGCATGCAAAAGAAACATTATTCTTATATTCTAACGTTTTATACTTAAAATAAATTGAAATAAATTGAAATTATATATATAAAAAAAATTTTTAGTTTTGTGTTAAACGGGTAAAAATTGAATAAATGTTTGAAATAAACTGTTTTGTTTCTAAACTTTTTTGATTCACTGTATGCTAATGTGAACTTATACCCATATAATGTACGGTGCTTGTTAATGGGCATAAAATCAATGGAATCTCGAAGAAAACTTCACTCACTTCTGTTTCTACATGATATTGTATCTGGTAAAATTCATAGTCCATTATTGCTGCGGTTAATTGATTTTAATATTCCGTCTAGACAGTTGCGTTATTTTAAAGTATTTTTTATAAAACAACATCGAACAAATTATGGTTTAAATGAGCCTATTACTAGAACCCTTATTTAATTTAATGACCTGTTATTTAAGGATAGTTTAAAAACTTTTAATTTATCTTATAAATTCTATTGTAATTAAAAAAATTATCTGCTTTCTTCCGCTTCTTTTTTGATTTGTATAATTTTTATTTAGTTTAATTTATTTCATATTAATTCGGGTTGGGTCTGTAAGAATTTATAATTCATAGACTTAAACAAACAAATAAATAAATAAACCACAGAGTACTAAATCGATACATACTTTCCTTCAAAGACGATTATGAATTGGACAAGTGGATACCCTATTACACTTTTGCGTACAATACGACACCCCATGTCAACTTTGCCAAAGACAATAAACCGATATATCTATTTCTGACGGAGTTATTGAAGAAAAACTGATAGTACCTTTTTCTGGCAAAATCACTAAAACCCACAACATAAAATGGGCCATAAAAATGAATCGGGCGCCAAACTCGTGAAACCACGCTAGGGTTATACTCACCACTGATCATTGTATCGAACCTATATAGGGGCATTATGTTCTTTTGTTCACTGTTGCACAGTGTTATTGAAGAAATACAAAAACTAATTGATAAGATAAACATAAAAATAAATTTATCAATTGTATAACCAAATATTAAACTAAATAATTATACACATTTATTTAAATCTAGTAAAGCTACACGGATTTATATAGAAAAAGAAAAATTTAGCACATACGTATATATAAATATTTCGAACATGTAATGTAAGCAAATGTGGCATCCGTGGCGTAGTTATTTAAAGCGCATGGCCTCTATGACAACGAACCGGGAAACCCAGGTTCGAATACCAGCAGCGACAGAAAATTATTTGAATCAAAATTATTTTTCTGCAAGGTCGCCACCTCTCTGCAGACAATGGCAAACCTCAGAGAGTAATCAAAACGCCATGTAAAGCTTCTTAAGAACAAGAACATTGCGTTCATCGCCGTTCGGAGTCGGCGTTAAACATGTAGGTTCGGTTCTGGGTCAATTGTGTACAAACTTAATAACACACACAACACAATTGATCATAAGAAGCTAGTCCTTTCAAAGGCTAAAATGACCAGATATTTATTTATTTTTTAATGTAAGCAAAACATAAGTAAATATAGAAATATATAGGTAGTCAACGTATATCTATATATATTTTTAAGCTATTTCGAAATCCTCCATATTTAAAAAATCATTTCAAGAAATAATTTTTCGCTTAAGGGTAAGGGTGTAGTGGTACCACATGGCCACAACATACCAACTAAATTTTCATAGAATAAAACGTTTTTGATATAAGGTCATTGTATTATTGCGTCACAGCCAAATGTAAACAAATGCGCTGCACAAGTGCACAAGCGCAAGAGGAGCAAAAATTTCAAAGCTGAGGAATCAACTACCAAATGAAAGAAGAACAATTACTAAGGAACATAATTAAACTATGGAACAATATGAGAATAGAATAATGGGAAGGAGTTTAAGAAATTCTAAATAGAATTAATACTGGTGTTGGTACTCAGCCTTATCTTTGACATTTTTCACGAAGAAGTAAGGATAAATTTATTACACTATAAAAGTGTTGAAAGTGCAGAGACAAAATTTAAAAATGCCATATAATTTTTTTTCAAGTATTTTTGCCCTAACGAATTGATAGAAAGTATTGTCGAACAATCTATATTATATTCAAAACAAATACGTCCAGCTCATCCCTTCAATATGACAAAAGCTGAAATTAGTCAGTGTGTTGGCATTTGTGTACTGATGTCTGTTACTCACATTTCGAATACCAAGAAATGTTGGTGGCCAGTCATCGGGAACGAGTTGATAAAAGAAACAATTGGGCCTATTCGACGAAATCTGTTATTTTGTTACGCATTTTCTGTTATCAATCGTAACAGATGCCGATCATACAAGATTTGTTAAAATTGGTATTCAGTATATCGAACTTTTATGGCAACCTGTTATCAATCTTCGAAAATAAAAATCTATTACAATTCCGTTAACTTCTGTTATGAAACAGCTGATTGTTGTAAATAAATTTATTCATAGTCAACAAAATGCAGAGCGAAAAAGTAAGTTAAGGGTTGTTTTATGCAAAAGCTAATTATAAATTGAACAATTTATTTTCTTCAGTATATTTCAGTCGTCTTTAAATTCGCTGCTGGTACTCTGACGTTCATAAGCAAATCATAAAAAAGACAAGTTAACAAAATGCAGCCAATTCATGTTGTTGCCGGCGCTGCCGGCCAAATTGCTTCCCATCTTGCATTTGCTTGATATTCCTCCTATGGTTGGTGTACTCGTGGGTATCGTTATCGAATTAGCCGATTGTGCATTACCTCTACTACGGCAGGTTTTACCAACAACTGTTGCAGCTATGGGCTTCGAGGATGTTGCCGCTACCTTCATGGTTGGTTCAATGCCATGTAAGAAGGGTTTGGAACGCAAGGATTTGTTCTCGGCGAACGTGAAAATTTATAAGACGCAGGGCGGTGGATCTACATTAGCGTGGCCGTTAATTGTATGGAGAATATTTTTTTTTTATTTCTTATATTCTCTCCCCCCAAATCGGTTCAGTTTTATGTAAAAAAAAAATATAAAAAAGTTTCAAAGCGATAAGTTGTGTTTAAGGGGTGTCGCCCGCCCCTCAAAGTTTGCCTTCAAGCCCATTTATTCAAATGTAATTTGTTTGTATATGAGTATCTTTTTAAAAAAAACATTTTACAAGAATATGATGTATGGCAATATTTTAGCTCTTTTAGTCAACAACATTAGCCTCAAAGAAAGTTTTTTGCTAAAATTAATATTTTAGAAAATAATGAAAATAACCAACAAAATACCAAAAATTGTATGTACCAAAATTATATTTATATGGAAATTATTAGTTCTAAGCATGTGCGGTAAAAGCTTATGTCTATTAAATTATTTCATACATATACTACGTATAGTCAAAAGAAAACTAAACAAAAACAAAATTATTGAGTTATATTAAAAAATTTATAACTCTTGACTTACAGTAGATTTCTTAGAGTTCGAAAACCGGCGACGATAGTCGCTAACAACCAGCAGTACAAATTGTTTTTGCTCTTCATTTCTTGTAAAGAGCTTATTATACTCCTCCATCAACTTCACTCCTCTTTCGGCGCTATCATTGACGATTGAGTGTTCCCCAAGGCAGTCATCTAGTGCCTCCACTGTTCTTAATATTTATTAATGATCTTCCTAGGGTCATACGTCATTCCCTAAGCCTTCTTTTCGGCGACGATCTGCAGCTTTTTTGATCCATTAAGGCAAATGAGGATGCCATTCTTCTCCAAACAGACATTGATTCAATTTTCGCCTGGTGCGAACAGAATGAATTACCACTTAACATCTCCATATGTTAATGTTTTTCTTTTTGTAGATCATCACTCCCGTCAACAAACTCCTATTTTATTAACTCATGCTCACTTGAACATGTTGCCTTTAAGAAAGACCTTGGAATCATATTTGACCCTCGCCAAATTGCATCATCAACAAGTCAAACTCGATGCTTGGCTTCCTTATAAGGAACTCAGAGGATTTTAGGGATCCCTACACCCCACAGTGGTCGGACTTGTATGGAGTCAGCGGCCAAAAATACTTCCAGTAGAGATATAAACTTGAAATTTTGGTTACGGCTGTATAGAAATGTGAGAATCACGATATGATAAAATGGGCGTTGTTGAACATCTCTACGCCCACCTCTGCTGCCCCCTTCCACACGCTCTAAACAAAATTGAAAAAAATTTCACACAATTTCTTTTAATAAAAACTAGTGTTACAAAAAATAAATTTCATAAAAGTAATATTGATTATTTATTTATTTAGCAAATCAAAAACAGATTTAAATAGAATTGACTGGTGCTTAGGGGGTAATTTTCGATGTCCTGTTAAAAAGGGATCCGAACTTAACATTAAACGATTAAAGAAATCAGTGTTAGTTGCAACGCGTGAAGTTTTACGCTTTTCGTGGAGTCGAAACTTTTTTATATCTTTGTTCCTGGACTCATCAGCTTCCTTAGAGAGCTCACCAATCGATACCAGCGCATGTCTTATAACGTCAGGAGCGTGAATTAAAATTTTGTGTACTAAAGGTGGAAGGTAGTACCAAGAATATTTTTTGGTCAGCTCCTTAGCAGTATATAGTGGAATTGAAAAATTCTCTTACCGTGTTTCCATCATAAGAAGATCCACAACCTCCTGTTTTGTTGACAATTAATCCCATTTTCAATCGGAATTGTGATTGGATATTTATACCTACACGTTTAAAAAACGTAAACGGGGTATATAAATTTTGTCCCTCCGTTTGTAACGCCCATAAGGAGGCGTGGCAGGTATAGAAAAGTATATATATTATTGATCAGCATCACCACCCGAGTAGATTTAGCTGTGTCCGTCTGTCTGTCTGTGATCACGATTACAGCCGTCATTTTCAAACTATCATCACGAAATTCGATATTTAAGCTTTTTGGCTAAATCGCAATACTTCGTTAGGTCGGTCGTGAGTTGACAGCTCGAGTAGAAACTCACGTGTTCTTATGCAGCAATTCACAATTCGACCTCAAACTTTGATCGTAAATATCATACGAAGGGGTAAAGTACGATCAAAGTACGATCTAACGAGATGAGCAGAGAAAATTTCTACTCGGTCGTGCGTTTGACATTTCTTGCTATAACAGAGTTGCATTTTCGTCGAAAGAGCTTAGTATGTGGGTGTTTTATAGTGTCACTGACAAAGATAAATTTTCATGGGATTTCGTTTATCATCGTTGGAATTTATGATTTATATTAATAATGTTTTTTTATAACTCATGCTGTTAAAGCAATACTTATTGCCATACTTTTCACGAACCGCCTTAAGTGCAATGTATTAAAGGCATTTATATAGAAAATTGCGGGATTGAGAATTGTGGGGAAAACAACTTTTGTGCGATTTCTTGCATGGCTGGTTTAATTGGCATCATCTTCGTGGCAGACGCACGACCTACTAACGCAATATTGAGAGTGCAAAATTCGAAGGTCGAGCGTTCTGACAGCTTATCTCGTAAAGTTTTTGAAACCTCGATATAACGTACGATCGGCGCACGACCGACCTAACGCAGTATTGCGATTTCAGCATTTATCTAAAAACTAAAGGTCAAGTTCGAAAATCGGATGAAAACCACGCCTACCTCCCATACAAAGTGACTTTATCAAAAATGAAAAATCTCTTTAAATTACACAAAAATTAATATATGGACTTAAAATTTTGCATATACACTTTGTTATAATATACACTCTGAGTATGAAATTCAACCAAATCGAGTGAAAACCACACCCACTTCCCATACAAAGTGACTTCATTAAAAAGTGACTTCATAAAAAAATTTTCTGTTAAAACTATGACAAAAATGGTTTTACAAATACACATTTTATGGACTGCTTAAGATTTTGAATATACTTTGGTTCGGACGTGGGGGTATTTTAACTTCGGTCCAGTCAAAGGTCATTTCTTACTAGTGTTTTTCCTCATTTGAACTTTTCCTTCTAAAGTTCTAATTGAATAAGTTCCACAATAAAGCCTTCGTTTTCTATATTTTTTTTAAAATATCGCATACTTCTTTAAATTTTTCAGTATTTGTACCGGAACTTGAGCACCAAATATCAAAAATATATATGTACGCGCGAAAATTTGCATTGAAAGATGACCCTATACCAAAAAGAATGGATATAAAATAATAAAATTAAATTAAACTATAGGAAAAAAAAACAAACACATTTTGTTACAAGCTTAAGAACAAAACACTAACACAAAACAAAAATAAACTGAACAAAAACAATGCACATCAAGTTGCAGTTGCAGAGCAGAAAGTGGAAGCAAAACAACGAGCTTGCTTTGGTCTGTGGGAGATAACACAAAAACTTGCAAAAACTAGCAGCTGATATTAACATATTATAATTATAAAACCTCAACTAATATTGAGAAATAAATTTCAATAGGGGCATCAGGGGGAAAAACAACTAAAACTCTGGCAGAAATTTATTTATATGAACAAGACAACACTCAATAGTATTGGTAATAAATTATTTTTAAAAAAATTACACAAGTAAAGTACGTGAAAATTGTTTAAAAACAAAGCTAATACCTTTCATTTCAATATTCATTTTAATTTGTTCCAATACAAAATTAAATTATACTTTTTTTAATGTTTTAAAGTTGCACTTCACTTTTAACCTGCTAGAAGCAGGGTGGAGCTAAACAGCAAAAATAACAACAACTTCAATATGCTCTGATAGCAGTAAACCGCTGTGGTCGAATTTCGAAGATGCACATGAATTAAGGCTATGCCTAAAAGTATGATACGATCTAGGTTGTTAACCTTAACAGTATGCATCAAAAAGTAGATAAGAACTCAGTTACAAAAATGCCAGCGTTCTCAGCCAAAAACAAATTCCGGGTAACTTTCTCGGCATATTGGCAGTATATGTAGAACCTAAGTAGCTTGAGTGGATCACAGTGTAAAGTCATACAAAGGCTACTGATGAGTTGGTGTAGCGGCCAATGAAACAGTCTGTATAGTCAAGCTGTGTGATTTGATCTATACAGAGCAATTGTTGTTGTTGTTGGTTGTTGCCTTCTTTGTTCTTCATGTTGTCTTGTTGTCAACATGATTGGCCTAGAGCTCAAAAATTTGTTTTCAATACATATAATGAAAGGCCGTATTCAAATATTAAGATTAAAAATTAAACAAAAACATGTATAGGGTGTTTTTTTAGGGGTTTGTTTTTCGAATTGAAATAAAACACAAGAAAATCATTTTAATGTCCATCAATTTGGCTTTATTGGAAGGATAATTTTATGCCATTAATGTTTAAATATGATTTCGGCCATGTGGCCGCCGCGGCTGGCTCGAATAAAGCCAATTCTACAGGTCCAATTTTCAACCACTTTTTCGAGCATATGGGGCATATGGGGCCGTATGTCGGCAATAACGCCACGAATGTTGGCCTCCAAGTCCCCTAACGTTTCTGGTTTGTTGGCGTAGACGAGCGACTTCACATATCCCCAAAGAAAATAATCAAATGGTGTCAAATCACACGATCTTGGTGGCCAATTGACAGGTCCATTCCGCGAAATTATGCGCTCATCGAATGTTTCCTTCAATAAATCGATTGTGACGTGCGCTGTGTGGCATGTAGCGCCGTCTTGTTGGAACCACAACTCATCCACATTCATGCCATCCAATTCGGGAACAAAATAGTCGGTTATCATGGCTCTATACCGGTCTCCATTAACGGTAACTGACTCTCCAGCATTATTTCGGAAGAAGTATGGCCCAATGACTCCACCAGCCCATAGAGCACACCAAACAGTCAGTTTTTGTGGATGTAATGGCGTCTCAAGGATCTCATGTGGATTCTCTTCACTCCAAATGCGGCAATTTTGCTTGTTGACGTAGCCATTCAACCAAAAATGAGCCTCATCACTGAACAAAATTTTGCGATGAAAATCAGCATCAAGATCAATCTCATTTTCGGCCCATTTGCAAGCGTTGTTCTTTTGTCAACCTGTTCATGATGAAATGGCAAACCAAACTGAACATAAATGACATTAGAGTTGCCAGATTTGACCACAAAATGCCAGTTTTATCTCTATTCGAAAAATAAACCACTAAAAAAACACCCTTTATTATTTTGAAAAGCTTATTCTTATAGGATATAGTGATATCACATTTTGTATCAAAATTTTTACTTCAATTTTTTATTTGTGGCCTATGGCAGCGACCAGGGTGCACCCTCAAATGTTTGTATTCTTCGTTAGTCCGACCCCATTTAGGATACTGCTCCATCTTATGGAATACTTCCTCCATTCAATCTCTGCGAATTGAAAGAGTACAGAAAAAGTTCACGAGATATGTGATATCTAAACTTAACTGGAACCTCCATCAGTCTCTTCCATACCCAAGTAGATGTGCATTAAATGATATCTGCTCCCTCGAATTAAGACGCAAGATGCAGTCAGTCACTTTTGTTCGTGACCTATCCAGTGTCTTACTCTACTTGGTTTGCTTGATTTCCTTATCCCGCTCCGCTATCTTTGTAGCCAGTTTAACTTTCGGGTTCCTTTTCACAGATCAGAATATGCTCTAAATGAGCCTATTACGCACTGCACTATTGAGGCCAACAGGGTTTTGTCGTTGATAGACATATTCGATTCAATTTCAAGAACTCAGTTCAAAATAAATCTCAACCTAACCAGTAAATCTAACCAGTGGTTGTCTTTATCACGCACCTTGATGATTTGCTTCGGTCTCGTCCTCTGTTAGTTATATATATCTTGCACATACATACATACCGTCTTCTTTTTTATGGAATGTTTAATCTTAATTTATTTGTCATCATTCCTAATTTTTACATGTAACTTATTCATAATTAATACAATTGATTTTATGATTTTTTATTGATTTTTGATTGATTTTATGTTGTATATATTCTTAAGTAGTCTGTAAGAGATATTGGCCCTTAGTAATAAACGAATTCTAACTCGAATCTTTCTTAAAGTCGACTTTAGTATTTATTCGGTAGTAATAATAAAAAATAAGTTTAGAAATTCACTTCTTAAATAGCAAACTGCTAGTTGTGATTTGCCGCGTTTTAAGTCGAATTTAAAGTGTCAAATACAATAATTACAAGCAAAAATGGAGGATGAAAGAATATTTCGGGATTTTGAAATAATTAATGATACCACAAATAGCAGGGCAAAAAAAAATTATAAAAGGCGTTTAAATGCATTTGAATTCTACAATGAGACGGAATTTAAAAAAAACTATAGGTAAAGCACAATATTAAATTACTTACAATTTAGGCTAATAAATTCATTTTCAGATTTGATAAAGAAACTGCTCGTTTTATCATAGATTTGATCAAAGATGACATCAAACTTTCAAGTAACAGAGGATCCTCTATTCCACCATCTGAAATGGTTTGTATTACACTGCGACATCTTGCTAAGGGAAGCTATCAACTAGATACTGGTAAGATTGAAGTTTATTTGCCAATTTGCCGATTGCCAATTGCAATTTTTTTTAGCTGACATACACGGAGTTAGCCAAAAAACAGTCAGTTTAGTGTTTCGGAAAGTGGTTAACGCACTGGCTTCAAAACTTCCACAGTTCGTATATTTTAAGAATACGAATCAGGATTTGAGGGCGGTTAAAAGAGGGTTTTTAGAAAAGTTTGGCTTCCCTCAATGCTTGGGTGCTATTGACTGTTCCCACTTTAAGATCAAAAACCCTGGCGGAGAACTTGGAGGACGGTACCGTTGTAGGAAAAGTTTCTATTCCCTTAACGTACAGATGCTTGTCGATTCCAATCACCGAATTCTGGACATTGTTGCTCGTTGGAGAGGAAGTGTACATGATTCACGAATTTACAATTCTTCTTCTTTAAAAACAAGGCTTCAACGAATGAACCGCATGGGAGGCATAATACTTGGTGATGATGGGTATACGCAGAGCAACATAATGATGACTCCATTTCGAGCTGGAGTAACTCTAACACCAGCTGAAAAAAGATATCAACGACATCATATTCTGGCGAGAGGGATAGTCGAAAGGACTTTTGGCCAAATAAAATATTGTTTCAGATGTTGCTTGAACGGTATACATTGCAATTTGGAAACAGCAAAAAATGCTGTGGTTGCAATCGCAGTTCTTTGGAACATTGCAAAAGAAAGAGGCTGTCCCTTAACAGACGAAACTTCTGAATATCGTAAGTAACTTTAAAGCTATAAATATACATATTTAAGAAAGTGATTTTTTCCAGTAGCTGAAGAATCCACAAACGAATACAATTCTTACGCAGCAGAAAGAAATATCACTGAAAGAGGACGGCAATTTAGAAGCATGTTTATAGCCACTTATTTTACTAATAACAATAACTAAATGAAATCATTTTATCATCTTAATAATCTCATTTCCAAATCCTGTGTTTCATATATCTGATTTTGACTTCAATCAGGCAATAATTTTGTTTATTTCAAAATAAAAGACAGTCATTTAATTGCATATAGAAAACTTATAATTATTTGTACTTTTGGTTGCTTGTATTGAATAATTTACATAACTTTTTTATTACTTTGTTTGTTCGTCGAAAATTTGCATATTAATCAATTCCAATTTTTTATTTCTTTTTCAATTTCAAATAATACTTTTTGATGTTCAATTTCCATTTCTATTTGTATAAGTCTCTTCTTTAAAACATCTGCAGAACTCACAGCTTTTTTTTGATTGCCTTGTTTTGATGCAGATTTTCGACAAACCGCTTTGCCGCTACTAGATGCCCCAGCACCACAGTCGCTGACACTACCATCGCAAAAAGTACTATCATCCTCAACATATGCACCACCGACTATTATACTTCGATCATCAGCATTTTTTTCACCGGCACTTATAGCTGCAACATTTTGTCCACCAGTACTTCTACCCAAGGCACCTCCGCTGCTGATAGCTTCATCCATAGCAGCACCATTTCTTGCAGCAACACCTCTACCCGCTCCAGTGCTACATTTTACAGCGGCACCATAATGTGCATCGCTATCAAACTCAGCCATGTCTTCCTCAAAGTCCATCGGTAGCAACTCTTGAATTGCATAATCCAGTTCATCGGGTTCTTTTGGCTCCTTGCCGCCACCAGTTGCGTTGGCCTCTCTTTTAAAATTTAAAATATTTGATTTAAAATACGTCTTCATCCTCATCCATTGTGCCTTTAACTTTGGTATGGTTGCAAAGACTCCATTTCTTTCCATTTCTTCAGAAATTTCCTTCCAGGCATTATTTTTCTTTACAATCATGTTTGTGTTGTTGATTTTAGAGTCCACTATGTGGACGTATGGTGTAAGAACCTCTTTGAGAAATTCCTTCTCTTCCCATGTCCAATTTCGATCTCGTCCACGTTTCCATAAAATTATAATTAAATAAACAAAAGTTAAGCAAAAAATAATAAGAAACTTACGTTTGAATTGTTCTTTTCCATTTTTAATTATGTCAGCTGTCAAAGGGATGTGTTCAATGTGACGCAGGTAAAAGTGCTGTGCAATTCACAATAGCTACACTATATTAAAGTTTTGCTAAGTTTGGTTTATTACTACGAATGGTTAGAAGCAACTTAGGACCACCTAAAGAAATGGGACTTTAGGAGTGACTTTTTTCTCTCCTATTACTAAGGGCCATTGTCTCTGCTTGATGAAATATAAATAAATAAAAAAATAAATAAATAAATTTTATGATGAGGTTGAACGAAAGCTCTCACTCATAATTAACAAAGTTATTTTGATGTCATTCGTCACAGAGGCCTTGTTAGATCTCTTTGCGCGAAATACAGACAAGATGCGCTTAGAACATTTATATCTGACTTGCGCAAGCCAATCTGCGACATTCTGTTATCATCCAAACCAGCAGATATGCCTTCGGCATTAGCATTGGCTCAGGAGCTCGAGTCTAACCAAGCCCGATACGTATTTGCAACATCATTTAAAAACTAGTAAGAAATGATCTTCGACTGGGCCGAAGTTAAAATATCCCCTCGGCCGAACCAAAATATATTCAAAGTCTTAAGCAGCCAATAAAATGTTTATTTGTAAAAACATTTTCGTCATAGTTTTAATGGAAAATACTCGCTTTTGTTTTTTGATAAAGTTACTTTGAATGGGAGGTAGTTGTGTTTTTTATTCGATGGTTGAATTTTATACTCAAAGCACTTGTTAAACATAAAAGTTCATACGCAAAATTGCAAATTGAGTGCATATTAATAAAAATAAAAGATAAAAGCTTAAATATCGAATTTCGTGATGATAGCTTAAAGATTACGGCTGTAATTGTGATCACAGACTTTGGATGTTCCACAGTTGATTCCAATATGTTCATGGGCAGTCGAGCATTCACCTTGTCCAGTCGAAATAGCTGCACGAAGCGCACATCAGGAAGCTCGAATGGTTTGCTTTTAAGCCGCAGCTCTAATAAAGTTGCTCGATGGTTTCTTCTAAAAAAAATAAATTTAACACAAACATATGCATATATTTAAACTTAACAATTAGTTTACTTACATTTTTCACCTTTTTTCGGCATTTCTTATTGATATTCTAAAATAAATATCAATTTCAGAAATTTAATGTCACTTTATATATAAATTTGTTATCATAAAAGACTCAAAAATCTTTCTGTTATGGTTTTTAACAGATTTCATAACAGATTTTGTCGCGCTGAATACCAATTATAGAATTTGGAATACATTTTTTGACAGTTCGAAAATCTGTTATGATTTATAACAGATTTCATAACAGATTTTGTCATGCAGAATATGAATTTAGAACGCATAGCAGATTTTTTGACAGCTAAAAAATTTGTATGGGAAATCATAACAGAATAACAGAATTTTTCATAAAAGATTGCGCAGAATAGGCCCAAATGACTGTTAACCAATTTGAAAATTTATCCATTTTAAGGGGGGTTATATGCCCGGAACTTTTTTTTTTATTTCTTCTAGAATCTTAAAGATTCAAGTCTTAAAAATATGTGGTTAAAATTTCAAGTCAATATCTCAAAGAATAACAAAGTTAATGCCTGGTGAATGAACCGCCCTCCAGAGCACGCAGTACTGGTCCTTATTTTCAAACGCGTTTTTTTCGAAACCATGTTTTCAAAGTCGGTGACCAAGATTTCTCGAAGCTCAGTGAACCGATTGTTTTGATTTTTTTGCAGGCTTATTTTATTCATAATAATCTCGTACTTGTCATACGTTTTTTATAGGCAAAATTATGAGGAATTTTTGGTCGAAAATCTTTTTTTACGTTCGAAAGTCCGCCCTTTTGTGAAAAATCAATTTTTTCAAAAACGGCTACGACAAGTACGTGTTTTAAGTATCTAGTTTAATAATATATTTCATTTTTTTTGTTTCAGATGAATTTAGGAGGAGCAATCTTGGTCACCGCATTTCACCTTTTTTTCAGAGCGCTCTACAAAAAATGCTGTATCGACCTTAATATTATTTTTTTTTAATAAAAAAAAACTAAAAATACTCTTGAATGTGTATATTTTTAGGTATAAAAACCCTCATTTAAACATATCCCATAGATTTCCTTAAAAAACTTCACAAACATGACCTTTTTTTCGGCCTCTGGCTGCGTTTCCCCCCTTAATTTACAATAGAAAAATAAAATTGGTAACTTGTTTTTATTAGAAAAATATGAAATAAAAAAGTAAAAAATTAATGTGTGCATATGTACAAAAAACCGAGAACTCATCTTGCTATTGACTTTCATCGCTATTGACTTCTTCGTTAGAATCACTGCAAACAATATAAGGGTCATCAAATAATTGAATAAACTTCTCAACTTCTTCATCAATAAAAATATTTGATTTTGATTTAATAGTTCTTTTGGATGCGTAGAGAGGCTCAGATGTCAGCAACAATATTTTCATTAAATCTGTATTAGACTTAATCCATAGCATTTACTGGTATGGTTAAGTCGAGTTTCTCTAAATTCTTTGTGCTTTGCTTCCAATGCCTCTTCAGACAGCGTTCAGTATTATTTTTAATTGCACTTGTATATTTAAACTAGCTGAAATACCCAGTGTTACTAAAATTATTTTGTTATCTACTATAACTTTCTTTTTATAAGGTGTAGATAATATTTTGGAATCAAAAGTTAATACTCAAAATAAAATTACAAAACAGTTTCGCTAAAATCAAAGAATCCTTTTTTTTTGTTATAGCTTATCAAAACTCGCAAATTTTTGAGTTTTAATGTGTTTTTTTTAAGGTAAAGAAACATTTTTTTTTAAAAATATATGCTAAACAAAATTACTTCAGAAGCAAAATACATTTTAAAATAATCCCCTTTACTGCTTTTTAGAAAAGATATGCTGTATTTTTTAAAACATTAACCCAATTTAAAATTACTTGATTTTCTTAAAATAACGGTATTGTATAAAGTGATCGCATTTGTTTATTATTAAAGATATTTTAAAAAATCTTTTAAATTTTATAGAACTAAGTAATGGCGATCTAAATTGCATACTTTAAAAAAAAAACAAAAACAACAATTTTTTTTTTCTTATTTTCGTACCATTTCGATGCATTGTGCGTGGTTCTGGCAGATCCGAAATTTTTTAAGTCAGCACCTTTGTCCTTTATTGTAGTTGCTAATTTGTATCCTCGGGTTATCCTTCCCGGTATGATGCCCAGCACCAGTGGCCTTCCAGTAGCCTAAAACACTATTTTTGAATGGATCTTATCCGGGTCCTGCGCTGTGTAGAGAACCCTTTTTTTCATCTATACTATTATATAAAAGGCTTATCGCGTATCTTCGTGTACGCTAAACTAAAGAACTACTGAACCGATTTTAATAATTCTTTTACTAATTCAAAGCGTAATAACATAACTAAACTTCTTAACTTAAACTATTGCATACTTTATTTTTTAAAACCTACTCTAAAAAATTATTAAAATTAAGAGATTTAACACCATCTAAAAAACTTCATAGAAAATTATTCATAAACGCTACATTAAGCAGTACAAAGCTTTTTCTTTCTTTTCCATTGTGTGTTTAAAAGCTCTTTTTGATTACGCCTTGCTTATAAACATGATCGAAAAAATGAGCTTATAGGAGTGTTCACATTCATCAAATTATTGGTCAAACAGTTTGACAAAAAAAAAATATATATATGGGATTTGACGACAATTCGATGAAAATTTGATGTATGAACACTCATCAAACATCATTGGTTCTCAACTTCCAAACAGTTCGGACGTGCTTTATAACCCGCCCCAGTTTTAATTTTGCTAAATTCTTGTACCTTGTAATTTACCTGCAAAATAATCAATTAACACAATATCAAAAGTCTGACCCAATTTATTGTGCCTTTCAATTTTAAATTTTAAAATAAATATTTTGTGTTTTTGCCAACTTGCACTTTAACAGCTTAACAACAAACAGTACTTAATCGCACCAAAAAAAAAAAAAAAATAAAAAAAAGTTGATTGCAAAAGTTGAATTATTTACGAATTAATAAGACAAGTAAAAAACTTTAATTAAAATAACAATTGTGCGTGTCATCATTTTATAAAAAAAAAAAAAAAAATCTCATAATGGATTTCACTTGTGCCAACAAAAACTGCTCTATCGAAGACAAAAATGCACTAATACTTAGCTGCAATGGTCTCTGCGGCAAATCCTACCATGGCTGCTGTGTGGGCATGACAAAGAGGAGTCTGAACTACATTCAGGATTACTCATCACATTTTAAGTTTTTCTGCGACGAGTGTTGGGATTTGTCGCTTTCACACGTGATGCTCGCCATTAAATGTCTGAGTGACTCTCTGAATGTAATGCACTCGAATTATAAACAACTGTGCAGTAAACTTCCCAACTTTGACGTCTTCACACACCTATCCGACGATCTAGCTAGAGTAGAGTCCACGTGCAAAGCAAATA
The DNA here is from genome assembly GCA_943735915.1 of Pherbina coryleti. NCBI lineage: Eukaryota > Metazoa > Arthropoda > Insecta > Diptera > Sciomyzidae > Pherbina > Pherbina coryleti. The sequence goes on along the minus strand of OX030951.1, from coordinate 96,734,148 downwards.
ACTCTGACATCTCAACTATTTCTAAGAACCTCAGAGCATTAACTGAAATAGTAAGAGATAGTGAGAAAGCATTGCATTGTGATAAGGCGATCAATGAGCTAAAAAAAGAAGTAAAAAATAGCTTTGAAATCCTTAAAAATGATGAATCTACCAAAAACATAATGAGTAATCTTACTTCTTTGCGGTATGATATGGATATTGCACTTCAAGCTACATCAAGTAAAGCGAAATTAACACCTCTGCAGCCTGATCCCATGTTTGAAATACTATTTCAAAAAATGAATGACATAAGCGATGATCTAGATGTGTTTCGAGTGACGCTCGCAGATATAGCGGATGAAGTTAGATTAGCGCCCAATAGAGTTGAATCCCCACCACCACAGATGCTTCAACATAACTCCTCCTCTATTTTCGAAGAAATCACGATAGCATCCAAGCGTCCGCCATCAGTTGCCTCTTTACCTACTACTCAACATAATATAACTCTTGACTCTTCCATTGCCTCAGACACCCCCTTGTTAACAACACCAATCGCTGCTCCTCGAAAAGTTATCGAACGTTTTGGAACTTCGTGGACAATACCAGAATGGGAAAGCCGTCTGCAAAAGCTAAAGTCGATCAACCAAAGTGAGGTTATCACATTATTTATTAGAGGTTTCCCAGCAAATGCAAGTATATCCTGGGTGCGTAAATACTTTTTTAAAAAGTTCCGCTTCACCATATCCGAATGCCAAAAAACATCTCCAATTCGTGCCAAGCTAAGCAGTTTTAAATTTAACTTACCTTCTAAATACGCTTGGATGGTCCTGAGTCCTACCGGTGGTATGCAAAAACACGGAACTGTACTAATATCTAAGTGGATGGACAAACCTGGCAGAACCTGGAAACCGAGAAATATATCTAAGTCAAACGTATATCCAATTAGTAATACACCTAAGTCTAATCCTAATATAAGTTCTAATTCTAGCAAAAACACTAATTCTAACCCTAGAATAAGCAATAGTTATAAGCCCAAAAAAACATCTTATAGTATTTCAAACTCCAACTTAAATTCTAATCCTAATTATCGCACTACGAAACCTACACATATCAGAGAACACAATACATATCTTCATCCTTCCACTAGGCCTAACGCATCAGTGGAGAAAATGTTACCTAAGCCCCATCACAGCCCTGCCCCCAACTGGGAACTAAAAACCAATATTTTTCCAACCTTCTCTTCACAGATCAGTCATAAGCCCACATCGGTTAACTATGATAATAATTCCGTTTCAAAAAAAATTCATCATGAAAACAACAAACCTCAAACTACTCGTCGCAATCGCGTTTCTTTCAATCTGAACCCAATCACTGACCCACCTTATAATAAAAATAATCCGCAAATTCTCAACACACTTTATCCTAACTTTGTTCATTCGCATACTTTAACCCCTCCATTGTCTGCTTCTATCACAAGTGCACCCTCAAACCAAGTTTGTAGCCCTAAGTCCTTCTTAGACCCTCTCTTACCTCCAAGGGTTAAACTGACTGAGAACTCCTGTGCAGATACCGAGAGCAGATATGCCCTTTCTCGCCTTAGAGAGAATAGTGTTTACAACAACGTTCGTCTATTTCTCGCATACATGCATAAAGCCCCTGTCTCAACATGTATAGAAGGCAAGACCAAGACTAATCTCAAAGTCTTGATACAGCAAGAAGGTCTGCCAACTGAGGTAAATGACTTGCGTCACTTATTCAATTGCTTTCATGAGCAACTTGGCCTGACAATTAACCAAGTAAAGGAGGATCTTGAGACCTATGGTGCTCACGTCCGATCGAAACACGTTTCATATCTTCAAAAGTCACGTAAAGAACAGCAACAATACTATTACTAACCAACCTACTGATCGCAGCCCAATATTTGTGTCTCTCTACTACCGAAATGTGAGAGGACTGCGCACAAAAACTTCCTCAGTATTCCTGAACTCTCTGAAACTTCCCTATGATATATTTGCTCTCACCGAAACTAATCTCTGCCAAAATTTCAAGGATCAAGAAGTTTTTGCGTCCGATTTTGTAGTGTTCAGAGACGATGGACTAGACAAAGACGATCATTCCTCTGGCCGAGGTGTCCTTTTGGCAATTAATAATCGTTATGATTCAACGTTAGTTCAGAATTCACATACTGCAAACTTTGAATTTATTTGTGCCAAAATCAGTATCGCTAAGCGTAATTTATACGTTATATGCTGTTATATTCGCCCGTCTCAACCAACCACTGGCTATCAGTTGGCAGTAGATGCTATAGATTCTATTTTAGATCTCATGGATCCATTTGATACCGTAATATTTTTGGGTGACTTTAACCTCCCTAATCTTCAGTGGGTTTTATCAGATGATGAATGTCACTTCTTCCCCTCAAATCCAATATCCGAAAAAGAAATTCTCTTTACTAGTTGCCTCTCCGACTCCGGACTCTTCCAGTTAAGTGGAGTAACTAACTATATGGGTAGACTTGTTTTTTGTCCTTGTTTTTTCATCAGAAGTTGAAAACTGTGCAGTTTCTGCAAGCAACCACCTACTCTCTACACTGGATCAGTACCATCCACCTCTTTCAATTACCTTTTCCTACAATAATACTAACATAAACACACACTCCGAGCACTTGTACAGTTTTAACTTTCGGAAAACGGATTTTGAAAAACTAGAATCACTTCTCGGTGGCATTGAAAATGCTAATTACGTTCTTGAAAATGCTAATGAAGATATCGACAATGCTGTCGGCTTTTTCTATGGCATAATGTTTAACTGCTTCACACAATCTGTTCCCTTTACAAGGCAGAAGAGCTTTTCGTCTTCGCCTCCTTGGTATAATAAAGAGCTACGTTCACTTCGGAATAAAAGAAACAAACTTTGGCGTACATATTTAATATCTAGATCTTCTGCTGACTTCACGAGATACCTTAACGTTTACAACCATTTTTCTTATCTTTGTGATCTTCTTTACGAATCCTATCTAAACCATATCCAAACCAAACTTATCACTGATCCAAAAAAGTTCTACCAGTTCATTAATATCAAGAGAAAATCAGATAATTACCCGTCCACCCTTAAATTGTCAGACAAATCTTCGGACGACCCTGAAATAATTGCAAATCTTTTTGCAAGTTTCTTCAGTCAGTCATTTACCAATCATAATGATGTACTGGACTCTGAATACTTCTCTTCTTTAAAAAATTGTGCCCAAACGTCTTTAGTTTCGGTTAATATTACACTAGCTAATGTGAACGAAAAATTACGAAATTTAAAGGACGATTACTCTCCTGGACCCGATGGCTTGCCTGCTATTGTTTTAAAAAAACTTTCAAACACTTTAGCTCATCCCCTTTTAGCTCTTTTCCAGCTCTCTATCTCTCAATCAAATTTTCCTAAGTTTTGGAAGAATTCGTACATTATACCTCTGCACAAAAAAGGGCCTAAAAATGATATCACAAACTATAGACCCATTGCAAAACTATCATGCACACCCAAAATATTTGAAAGTATACTCTACGATATTATGTTTTTTCACTGTAAGTCTATCTTCTCCCCTAACCAACATGGCTTTCTGAAGGGAAGATCCACTACTACCAACCTCACAGAATTCGTCTCGAATACCCTATGTTCTTTGGAAAGTGGTTATGAAGTTGACGTTGTCTCAACTGACTTTAGCAAAGCATTCGATAAAATCTCGCACACAGTCATCCTTCGTAAGCTAAAAACTTTCGGCTTTCAACCCCCGTTTATTGCTTGGATCAAATCTTACCTTGAAGAACGTCGATATAATGTCATCTTTAGGTTTTCAAAATCCGAGTTTTTTACAGCAACTTCTGGCGTCCCTCAAGGCAGCCACCTTGGTCCTTTGTTATTCGTCTTAACAATAACCGATGTCGATGAGGTCATCAAATACTCAAATCTTTCTGTTTATGCTGATGACATGAAAATCTATCAACGCATACATACTAATGCTGACTCAACCCGCCTTCAAGATGATCTAATCAGTTTTTCTACCTGGTGCCAAAAAAACTTCCTGGAACTCAACATCAACAAATGCCAAGCTATGACATACTCGCGTAAGAGACCCCAATCTCCATCGCGAACTTATTACATATTTGGCGAGCCGATTCCCTTAGTCAGTTCTTTGCGAGACTTGGGTATAATTTGCGATAAAGAACTTAATTTTCGATCCCATATCGATAATATCATTAGTAGAGCCAACTCTACTCTTGGTTTTGTAAAACATTGGTCCAGGGAATTCTCTAACCCATATGTTACAAAATCTCTCTACCTAACCTTTGTGAGGCCGATACTCGAATATGCTAGCCAAGTTTGGTCACCGCTCTATGTTTCTCAATCGTTGCGTATTGAAGCTGTACAGCGTAGATTCCTTCGATTTGCGTTACGCGGCCTCCCTGGTTCCGACAGTTTCAATCTACCTCCTTATGCTGATCGTTTGATGTTGATTAACATGCAATCTCTTGAAAAACGCAGGGTGGTTGCCGATGTCCTCTTCATCCATCAACTACTAGACGGCACCATTAACTGCCCTACACTGCTCCAATTGATATCCCTTAATACCAACCCACGCTACCTAAGGTCTGTACCTCTCTTCCACCTCAATTTTCATCGCACCGTCTATGGATGTGGCGAACCTATAACTAGGATGCTTCGTCTGACCAACAATTTGAGCAATGAATTCGACTTCCATCTCAGCAGATCCGAACTCCGAAATATCCTTCTTAACTCAACCCCCTTCCTCCCTCTTAAATAAATTGTGATATCTTTTTCTCATACGTCTTGTGGGCAGACTATAGCCCACGTAAATGTAAATTCCCTACCTTACAAATAAAAAAAATAAAAAAAAAAAAAAAAAAAAAAACAAAAAAAAAAAAAAAAAAAACCCTAGGATTAAGAAATTAATGTTAAGTATCTGCTTGTATTAAGCTCATAATAAATAAATAAATAAACAAACTGTTTGGCTGCATTCTGGCAGAAACAGCGCTCAGGTAGCGAAGTAGCATAAAGTGATAAATTCTGCTGAATGGGTTTTTTTGAGAAACGTCAAACTGCAAACCGCTGTTCATGATTCGATTCAAAAAAATTAATTTAAAGCAATATAATAAAATTAAATTCGCAAGGAAATCATGGAAAAGATATTTAATTAAGTATTTTTATATTAAAATACTAATCTTATAATTTTACAGCACAACTTCACAACAAAACACTTTTTTCATCTGCCAACATCAAGTGAGCGCAAACCGCTCAATCGAGGTAGCATAAAATATTTTCGCTACCTAAAATGGCGACCGCTCAGGCAACATGTTGTGTGAGCGCTTTATGCTACATACCATTCAGCCGGAAAATTGAGCAACAGTTGCGTAGAAAGTATCGGCCAGAATGCGACCTTTGTCAAATCGTTTGATGAAAATCAAAATATTTTGATTTTTCTGTTGTTTGACCAACAGTTTGACGAGAAATTTGACAATGTGAACACTCGTCAAATTTTAAAGTACAAATTTTGCCAGTTGAAAAAAGATTTCAACGTGAACACATCGCATAAACATGATAATAACAGAATAATGTATCTGGAAAAAATTTTTAAAATATTTCCGGACACATTCAGAGTTTGTTTGCTTCGTTTGGTTCATTTTTCAATAAAATAATAATAAAAATTACTCCGTCATGGCAACGTTTTCACTTCGATGCGCAAGCAAATAATGAAATTTGACGAAAAATTTAATGAAATTTGACGAAAGACTCTTTCTCTGTTCTTCTCACTGATTTTCTGTTCGTGCAAGAAAAGACGAAAGATAGTGCGAAATAGTTCTGTACGATTTTTTTTTTTCAGCTACAGTTGTTTTTTATGTTTTGCTCAGTGAAAAACAGCTGATTTTGATAATGGGTCGATCATGACGTAGGCAGACATGCGCATGGCATAATCTTGTATTTATTATTTTTGGACAGAATCTATTTCTTTTTTAATGAAATTCCCTACAGTAAAATGCTAAAAATAATTAAATATGTAAACATAAGCATATTTAAATAAATGTAATTCAGTGTCTATGACGTAGTACTCTTGCAAAATAAGCGATACTTCTTCTTTATAAAGCCTAGTATGCTGTAGAAACTGAAAGAAACTTTCCATAAGAAATGTATTGAGTTTTTAGCAGCGAAAAGGCAGTGGAATTTTTTTTTCGCTACTTAGTACGCTAAGGCCGAAAAATTTGTTCAATGCTGCCAAGTTCAACAATCAAGTGGAGAGTTTAAATGTCAAAATTTCGCTGTCTATTATATGCCCGGGCATTTAATTGGCGCCGGAAATTTGACATTCCGATTAGAATATTGAACAGTGAGTATTGTTTTGCTTATTTATGTGTATTTTTATAAATATTTCATTTATTGAACTGAATGTAGCGTAATATGGATGATAAAAAAAACGGAAAAAAGAAGAAAAGGTGCAACTTTACCGCTGCAGAAAAAAAGTGCCTGGCTGGTGAGGTTGAAAAAAATCCATGCATTTGGGACCTCAGCCATCCAAAACATTTTAATTTGAACCAAACATCCAATGCATGGTGCAGCATTAGTTCCGTCCTGGACAAGTCAGGTTTGTTTTGCTTTTAATTTGAGTTTTTGTCCTATTGCTAATGAACATTTTTCAGTGGAGGAATGCAAAGACAATTGGGCTGCCCTGCGCGACGGCAAGCGCTAACGAATGAAAGCGGCAGTTAAGCGAAAGAGCGGTGACGCCGGCGGTTCACCAATACCGGAGCCAAGCCTCGAGGACGACTGGGAGTTCAGTCAAGTAATGCACTTTCTGCCGGACAATACCAGGAAAAGGAAGTGGGTATTCCTTTTAAAAGTTATGACGATATAAAAAACTATATTTTTCTTTTGCAGAACTTTGGATAGTACCAGCAGTACAACGGACGACGTGTTTGATGAAGGGACCAAATCTCACTACAAATATAAAGAGGTAGTTTTATTGTAAAACAAATTATTAGGGATGTGACCAAGCTCCATACCTGCATACTTGCATCCGCAACGTGGGCACGATTACGATTTCCGTGGCCCCAATATCTGAATATGCAGTTTTAAAGAACTCATTGAGAAAATAAGATTCACTGAAGGATTTATCGATATATCGATTAGTTACCGAGTTATCGATTTTTTTAAAAAAAAATTACTTAAAGAAGTCTTAATGTAAATTCGACTTTATCTATGCTAATATTTGACCGCTCAGGATAATTTGGGTATCATTCGATAACAAACTTAAATATCTTCAAAATAATGTATAAAACAAAAATTTGGTACTTAATCTAATTACACTACAGATGATTTTTTGGCATTATATATATTTTTTTTTTTTTCATAAAACCGTTATTTTCTTCAAAAAGTACGTAATAAAAGTAAGTAGAACATAACATATGGTAATAGCAGAAACATTAAGCTTTCGTTTGGTTTATAATATGTTATACTTGTTTCAAATAAAACATAAAATAAAACATATTATGCAGAAAGACAGTCTGTAGCGTGGCCGATTTACGAAAAAATATTTTTTTTTTCATTTCATATTAAAAGCATTTTAAATATCTTTTGAATGACACCTAAATCATTCAGATCGGACAAATATTAGCAAAGATATAACCGAATTTAAATATTGGTTCCTTTGAGTGAAAATTTTTTTGAAAAATCGATAACTAATCGATATATCTATAAAGCCTTCAGTTAATATTATTTTCTCAATGAGTTCTTCAAAACTGCATATTCAAATCTTGGGGCCACGGAAATCATAATCTCCTCGCAACGTGAAATCCGTCACATCTCTAATAAATGTATTATATTGTTATATTATATAATTATATACCATACATAGACCCGAAGCTCTACTCCGGTTATTGAACGCAACATCAATCATCAAAACTTAGGCCCCTATTAGGTACGACAACTCAACTTAAGTTGAGTGTGTAATTTGTAAATTTGTATTGTCTATTACACATTTGAGGTACATATGTGTCTATCGACTGACAAGTATGTATCTGAGAGATGTGTATGTATTTTTTGTGGTATTAGGTTTAACAATGCAACTATGTCTCGAGTGTAAAAACTGTCAAAAACTTACATCTGCTTTGAGCTAGTTGTATAGCGTCTTTAGAGGTGCCCAAGCCATATGCACTTGGTGCACATTTGTTTTTGTAAAAGCACTTAGGCATAGGCTGTGTATTCTAATATACACACACAGCACTCCGCACTAAGCAATACAAAATACACAAACAAATTTGTCTTTTTTGTTTTTGATCTTTTTTCGTTGCTTATACCGAAGTGCAAGCAACAACACTTTCGTATGCTTTGTTGGTACATTTTGGTGACAGTGATCTTCTACGTAGATTTTGTTGTTGTCTAACATAGTATGCTTTCGTTTACGAAAGGTTGCAGGATTTTATATGTATTAGTGTTTGCACTTCCATAAGAAAGTTTTGGGCACTCCTGCTCTATACTATTATTTCCTTGCTTTATTACTTGTGAACAAAATACATATACACAAAAATTGAAATTAATGCGAACAGCTGATTCATTTCAACGAAAGTGTCAAAATTTCGGTGTAATCATGCTCCAATAGAAACAGCAATTTTACACCACAGCTCAACTGAAAATGTATGTTATGCGTAATATGGCAAAAAAGTTCAGTTGAGGTGTCTTAACTCACGTCAACTTAAGTTGAGTTGTCGTACCTAATAGGGGCCTTAAATGCTTTGATTGAATCGCAGCTGCAGCGAAACTATGAAAAGGCTGGGCGAAAAAAAGAACAACACCAATTAAAATTTCAAACGCTATATGCACACATGGACACAATATTATCAAGACTCCCGCAATAGGCCGTTGACCGAATCTCATTTAAAATGTTGGGCTTAATCCAAGAAGAACTAAGTGATCAAAATGTAAGCGATACACAATTTATTTTATAAAATCCGGCATCGCTATAATAGAATATTTTATATGTATAAAAAGTAAAAATTACTAAAAATTAAATGAAAATTTTTCGATGAATGAAAATTACAAAAATTAAATGTTGAATTATTGAAAAATATTTAGGGTTTTCACTTCAATGCTGAAATTTCAAAAATCGGAAATTTCCGACGAATTGAAGTGAGCGACTTGTTTTAAATTTTTTTTTTCCGAAACATCAGTCACACTGACAACGCACTAAAATTTTAATTTAATTGAAACTTGACCACAAACGAAAAATTTTTGTATTTAGAAATAAAAAAACATCTATTAATTGTGAGAAATGCCAAAAACAAGTGAAAAACGAAGTTATTAGAATATTTATTAGATAAGACAATGCAAGATGTTATACTCCTAGAAGACACTGGTAAGTTAAGCTTGGACCAAAGGTTAGCTAAATTTAATCTGTTTTTACTTTAAAAGACTGTGCAGATCAAATTGATGATGTGGTGGACGAGTTCTGCACCGCCTTGATAGCAATGGATGCCTACCGATACGCAGTGCCATTTAATATAGGATCCGTCGCTAAGAGCTTGGACATTTTGTGGAACGTTATCCCAAATCTTGACGAGCAGCGATTCCGGCAAATCGTCCGAATGAATTGGAATACGTTCGACTATATTTGCCATTTAGTTGAAAATGATCCAGTGTTCAATGGCCAAAACTCTTGGAAGCAATTTCCAGTTGAAATGCAGTTAGCTATTGTTTTGTATCGACTTGGATCTAGCGGAGAGGGTGCTTCAATTTGCAAAGTTTCAAAACTATTCGGTGTTGGTGATGGAGGTACTCTTGCTAAGATTACTAAGAGAATATTTAAGGCTTTATGTAACAAAGCAAAGTTTTTCTTAAATTGGCCTGACTCTAACCGTCGAAAGGAAATTATAAATCACACGTATAGTGAACTTCCATATTGCTTGGGCTATGTAGACGGATCAGAGGTTCGACTAGCTGAAAAGCCAACTATAGACCCTGAGGCATACTATTCCCGTAAGCAGCAGTATTCCTTAAAGTTGCAGGGTGTTTGTGATTATGATTTGAAAATCATTCATATCGTCATTGGATATCCGGGAAGCGTTCATGATAGTAGAATTTTTAAAAACTCTTCGCTGTTTACAAGACAGACTCATTATTTTTCAGATAATTAATGGATTGCCGGAGACAGCGCATACAAGCTTTCAAATACGGTAATAACACCATATCGATCCAACGCGAGCCAAGGCACCTTAATCGAAAGAAATGATTTTAACCGCTCAATAAGCAAATATCGCGTTCGAATCGAAAACTGTTTTGGGTTGCTGAAAGAACGTTTTTCAAGTTTAAAAGAGTTGAAACTCAATTTGGGCACTGACGCTAACAATCGATTTGCATGTCAATGGATTTTTGTTTGCTGTGTTTTGCATAACATAATTAAAACTGTTGGATCGGATGAATTCCCACAAGAGGATCTTACATATAACAACTGCTTTACAAGTGAAGATGATGTTGGAGTTCATGAAGATACGAACGAAGAGGCCGAACTGAAGAGGCCGAACTGAAGAGGCGAGCAATATTAGAAATTCTAAGGGATAGGAATTGATTAATGCCATAATATAAACAATTAAAGCCAAATAATAATAAACCAGTTCATTTTTAAACGAAACAAAATATTTTTATTACATTCAGTTAATTTAGTTCATTAAGCTGGAAGTTAAAACAACATAATAAATTACTTCAAATTATAATTAAGTATAACAAACAAGTTTTAGAATATTATATATATTGGATTATAATATTATTTTTATATAAGTATATTATATTACTTTAAAATAATTCATTATTATATGTATATGCATATAATATGTATATATATGTTTATTTTATATACATATAATATGTTTATTTTATATACATATAATATGTGTATATAATTATAATTGTATTATCTTTATCATTATCATTATCATTATCATTATCATTATCATTATCATTATCATTATCATTATCATTATCATTATCATTATCATTATCATTATCATTATCATTATTATTATTATTATTATTATCATTATTATTATTATTATTATTATTATTATTATTATTATTTTTATAATTATTATTATTATGAGTATTATTATTATTATTATTATTATTATTATTATTATTATTATTATTATTATTATTAATGCTATTATTATCATTGTTATTATTACCATTATTAACATTATTATCATTATTGTTATTTAGGGTATACTGTATAGGAATATAATAATGTATATACATAATCTATATATATATATATATATATATATATATATATATATATATATATATATATATATATATATATATATATATATATATATATATATATATATATGTATATAAATAGATGTATGAATAAACGAACTAAAGTATATAAGTCTTAAACTTATTGTTGAGTTCACATAAGTAAGTATGTACTATATATTATTATATACTAATTATATATATACTAAAGTATAAAGTATATATATACTAAATAAAGAGTGATTTTTTAAGTGCCTGATAACTTTTTTTTAAAAAAAAACGCATAAAATTTGCAAAATCTCATCGGTTCTTTATTTGAAACGTTAGATTGGTCCATGACATTTACTTTTTGAAGATAATTTCATTTAAATGTTGACCGCGGCTGCGTCTTAGGTGGTCCATTCGGAAAGTCCAATTTTGGGCAACTTTTTCGAGCATTTCGGCCGGAATAGCCCGAATTTCTTCGGAAATGTTGTCTTCCAAAGCTGGAATAGTTGCTGGCTTATTTCTGTAGACTTTAGACTTGACGTAGCCCCACAAAAAATAGTCTAAAGGCGTCAAATCGCATGATCTTGGTGGCCAACTTACCGGTCCATTTCTTGAGATTAATTGTTCTCCGAAGTTTTCCCTCAAAATGGCCATAGAATCGCGAGATGTGTGGCATGTAGCGCCATCTTGTTGAAACCACATGTCAACCAAGTTCAGTTCTTCCATTTTTGGCAACAAAAAGTTTGTTAGCATCGAACGATAGCGATCACCATTCACCGTAACGTTGCGTCCAACAGCATCTTTGAAAAAATACGGTCCAATGATTCCACCAGCGTACAAACCACACCAAACAGCGCATTTTTCGGGATGCATGGCCAGTTCTTGAACGGCTTCTGGTTGCTCTTCACTCCAAATGCGGCAATTTTGCTTATTTACGTAGCCATTCAACCAGAAATGAGCCTCATCGCTGAACAAAATTTGTCGATAAAAAAGCGGATTTTCTGCCAACTTTTCTAGGGCCCATTCACTGAAAATTCGACGTTGTGGCAGATCGTTCGGCTTCAGTTCTTGCACGAGCTGTATTTTATACGGTTTTACACCAAGATCTTTGCGTAAAACCTTCCATGTGGTCGAATAACACAAACCCAATTGCTGCGAACGGCGACGAATCGACATTTCACGGTCTTCAGCAACACTCTCAGAAACAGACGCAATATTCTCTTCTGTACGCACTGTACGCATTCGTGTGGTTGGTTTAATGTCCAATAAAGTAAACTGAGTGCGAAACTTGGTCACAATCGCATTAATTGTTTGCTCACTTGGTCGATTATGTAGACCATAAATCGGACGTAAAGCGCGAAACACATTTCGAACCGAACACTGATTTTGGTAATAAAATTCAATGATTTGCAAGCGTTGCTCGTTAGTAAGTCTATTCATGATGAAATGTCAAAGCATACTGAGCATCTTTCTCTTTGACACCATGTCTGAAATCCCACGTGATCTGTCAAATACTAATGCATGAAAATCATAACCTCAAAAAAATCACCCTTTATAAGAAAGCTTTAAATTATTACTGAGTTCAAATATATGTATAATATACATATATATATATATTTAATTTAGCTTTAAATTATTATTGAGTTCAAATATATATATATAATATACATTATATATATATATATATATATATATATATATATATATATATATATTTATACATATATTTGAAGTCAATAATAAGTTTAATGCTTCTTATATTTTAGTTCTAATTCAAATTTTTTTAGTTCCATTTCTTGTTGCATTTGAAGTTTGTTGAGTTCAAATTCATTCCTGTACTTTTCTTTTTCAAAATCAAGTTTCTCCCGCTCCAATTCTAATTTTTTCTGATCAGTTCTTTCTTGTAGGTTAAGCCTACGTTCCTCCAATTTTTCCTGCAATGCTAATTTAAGTTGTTCCACGTCATTGCGCTTCTCTTGGCTTTTAATCAAAAATTCCAAAGCTGAGTTGGATTTTTTTTCAGTAGGTGTTAATTTTAATTTTTTTTTTACATTCTCTGTGACTTGCGGTTCAACTGTATCACAAACAACGTGTGTATTGTTGGTATTGTCTTCAATACACTCTACTAAACTTTCCTGACTTTCATCGAATTCAAAAATTATATCATCATTGGCTTCAAATGCTGCATCAGCATACGAATCGAAATGATATGGCGGCACAACAGACTTCCTTTGCCCAAAAATTTCCTCTTAGACGTTGTAATACGGGCAAATTTTTTCAATATATTCTGAAAACAGTTAAAATAATGATTAAAAATATACTTAATCTATGTCTACATTAGAACGAAGTTCTTTAACGCGGCTTGCATGTGGAGTGAAATGGTAGAAATCGTCACATAACAGTGTGTATATGTGTGTATGCGTGCGAGTACAGAGTAGACCAAAGAGCATTAATTATAAATTTATAATCTTTTGAGCAGATTAAGGCATATTTAACAAGGTAAATTCGTCTCGGAGAGGTGGGTACAGCAACTGTCAAACACAAGAAGAATATAAAAAAAGAAAAAAAAGAATATAAAAAAAGAAAAAAAAGAAAAATGTTCACTGTTATAATAACAATTCATTAATAATATTGCTTTAGCTTAGCTACAAAATGCAGCTTACTGTTGTAGCGTGTTGTTTTAAAGTTGATTATTTGTGCTTTTGTTTCATACCATTCGTGCGTTTGTTTCTTTATTGAAATTAAGATTTAGGAAATGGAAACTGCAAATGTGTTTAGTACAGATTTGGTTAAGTAAGTTAATAAGTAAATTTTTATAAAATTGTATATATTGATAAAAGTGTTAAGTGTTAACCTTTTGTATAGTAAAGCGTAAGGAACTTCGTTCTTGGCGGGATCCACCAATCGCACAACTTTTTTCAATATAATAAGCTCTTACTTACCCTTTACACTGCGTTCTCTTCCTTATTCCAGCAACCCAGCTCCAGTGCTTCCCTTCCACTCTTCAGCGTTAATGAAGGTTTTCTTCAAATAGCGCATTTTATTTTTGATGACGCTGCAGCCCAATGCAGCTATATTTTTTAAACCTGCTTCTTTTTCACAAATCATAAAATAAAATTTTTGAGCCGTTGGTTTCTGAAATTGGATAAATTATAGAAACTATTGATTATTGCACGTTTATATACTTGCCTCAAATCCTTCCGGGTTCGCTTTAGTTCTTTCTGCAATTGCTGAAAGTAGACAAAGAGTCTCACTATCAGACCAACGGTGGTTGCATTCGCGCTTGATTTTCTATAAGTAAAATATTTTAAAATTGTCAATTTAATTCATTTTTTGTATAAAATCCAATCAGAAACTTACCTTCTGAGGCTGCTCCATCTTAAATATTTTAACGGCTTTTTTATTTGATGTCTTTGAATCAGTTGTTTTTAAAAATTAAATTGAATTTGACAGAATGTTCTTCTTATCGAAATTTGCATATTCACAATGATTCACACTCATTAAACAATGCTGCTTATGGCTACTAAACACATCTTTTCTTCGTAAATTTCCGACGATTATTTTTCATCAACTCAATAGATGATTAAAATTAAGCAATCTTCGGAAAACAAAACAACAACAATTGTACTGAAGTTTTCGTAAATTTCAGCGTTTCGGAAATTTCAGCATTGAAGTGAAAACCCTTATTGTTTAGTTTTGTAACAGATGGCAGTAAAAGAAATTGTGTTTATATTTTTGCATTTTGTGGTGATGAACATGTGGCTAACTGGATTATATGAAACAAAAAATGTCAATGATTTAGTTTAGTGTTTAACTAGTCAACTAGTGTTTGATGAATGGTTTTTAAAAAAAAGTATTTTTGCCAAAATTTCGAACAAAGTGAATCAATCAATTTTCACTAAAAAAAAACGATAGTTTAAGAGGTACTTATATGCAGAGGCCGAAAAAAAGTGAATTTTTTTAAGGAAACCTAAGGAATATTTTTAAATGAGAGTATGTTTAGTTTTTTTTTTATTAAAAAATAATTAATGTTAAAGTAGATACAGCATTTTTTGTAGAGCGCTCTGAAAAAAAAGGTGAAATGCGGTGACCAAGATTGCTCTTCCTAAATTCATCTGAAACAAAGTTTGAAAAATATTATTAAACTAGATACTGAAAACTTGTACTTGTAATAGCGAATTTTGATATTATTGATTTTTCACAAAATGGTGGACTTCCGAACCTAAATTCACGATTTTTATTTTATTCAATTCGGCAAAAACGAACTACTCGATGGATTTATGGATTTCCTAGTTTTCACAAGCTTGTTCCCAGTACTAAGTTAGTTCATACTTTGGAAAAAAAAATTTCAAATGTAAAGGGTGACCTTAATGTATCAACTTCAGTCGTCAATGATATTTATTAATGATAGTGAACAAGATGAAGTACTTATTTTTTTGAAATTGTGTTTAATTTTTTATTTCAACACTTTAAAATCTTTAAAATTGTTTAGTTTAGTATCATTTTTGGTTTATTTAAGATCAACTATTGAAATTTTTGAGCATTTTTAATGACAATGTATTTTGAATCGGAAAACTAATTTTTATTGAATAGCTTGGAACTGCCAGGGTACAGACCTCTCTGGTGAATTAAAAAAAGATTTTAGTTTTTCTCTGACTGCTTTGCCAAAGCTACTAAATCTGCCTCGATATGACTCGAACGAAGATCCTAACATTGAAATTTTTCTTAAATGTTCTTCGTCTCTACGCCATTCTCCGTTTATAACGTTGTCTTCTTTATCGACTGTATCAGCAAAAGAAGCTAGACAGTAGGCTGGTGAATTCCTTAAGAGGAAGTTATGAAGCAGGCAGCAAGTATAAATAATTTTTTGTGCCCTATCGGGTGAACAAAACATTGTGCGCTTCAAACAGAGCCACTTGGAACACAAAATCCCAAACGCATTTTCAATGCATCTCCGAGCACGGCTTAGGCGATAATTAAAAATGTTTTCCTCTTGTGTTAGCTTATTAGTTTTTCGTCCATTATATGGCTTCAACAATCTTTGAAGCTTCTTTTGAAACGCATCGTCACCTAGAAAATTGATATTGTTTTTTTCACAAAATCTGCTTCGAAATGCGGTTATTTTTTAATTTACCTAGAAAGTAGTAGGGAAAACAGTCTCCCTTAATCATTGCATCCGGAGGAAAGCGAATTTCATTTGCAGCGAGTTTTTTACCAAGTGAACTGGCGGCAAAAACATTTGCATCACATCCACTTCCATATGCTCCAACATCTATGTACGTAAAAATGTACTGAGCATCCGCAACGGCGAAAAGAACAACTGAGTGAAAGCCCTGTAACAAATTTGAAGAATGTCGTTGCAGCGTGAATATTTTGAACAATACCTTATAGTTGTAGAACATGCTTCCCGAATTGGCTGGTGCTTTCAAGGCAACATGCTTACCATCCATAGCACCTACGCAATGAGGAAACTGCCACCGTTCGTTATATCCCTCGGCAATAATATCAAGGTTCTCCTCAGACAGCTCCTTTATTTCGTCCATCAATTCAGCACATAATGCAGTGCAAACTGAGTCTATGATTGAACCCAAGTGCTGCTTGCTAATGCGGTAAATCGATGCAACATGTCTCTGGATAGTTCCTGATGCCAAAAATCTATATATGTATGACATACAATACATTAGCTTGCAAATATTTATATAAAATATATGTTAACAATCCGTTCAGAATGTAAGTTCTTACTCTAAAACTGCAGCTAGCTTTTCGCAAGGACTAATTAGGTCATGTCGCAAGTTCCGTTCCGGAAGTAAACGGTGCTCAATTTATTTAAGCAAAAAGTTGAACGTGTTGACATTCATATGAAAGTTTTCAAAAAATTCTGGTGGGTGTGCTTTCATGTCAGCAAACTGCAATTTAAATATAGCAAGCATATACTTTTTCAACTTCTCCAATAATAATATTAATGTTAATAATACTAACATCAGTAACAAACCGGCCTTTAGCTTTCCTTTCAGCCAAATATGGATTCACCCGATATCGTGGACTTTTTTTTTCATTTTGTAGCGATCTTCATTTTGTGCGTCTATGTAGGCAGTTGCAGCCACTAGTATAGACGTAATTTGGCTTCCAGAAGATGAAGGCGAAGAACTCGAAGATGGCGATGATGGCGTTGACATTGATGAATCCGAGTCATCTAAGTTGTAATCAACGCTTGCACTCATTTTTCAACTGCTTTTTTTAATATGTATGATAAACTCAAAACTCTAGTATTTATTTTTTAGCAATGACAATATTTTTGTCAACCAAAACAGCTGTTGCTTTTTCTCCACACAAAAATTTTAACTCTACACACTAATATTTCGCGTGTAGAATTATATGCCGAGAAATTTTCGTTTCTACAGCATACTAGGCTTAAGAAAACACGAACGAGGAAATACTGGAGGAGACAAATACTGTTGCTGTAAATAGCGAGAAAAAAATCATATGCTAAACAGTGCTGTCAAAAGCATATGAGCTGCCACCTGTGTTCAAGTAGCTAATAAAAGGCTTTTATCAACAGTGTTGGTAAGCTCACATTACAAGGATAGTAATTTTAATAAAGCGTTGCACTTATCACTATCCATTTTTGTGCCTCTTTTTTTATGAGTGATGGTACCACGGTTACGACAGTAAAATGGCAATGTTTGATGAAAATAATTTAAAAATATTGCTATACAGCAATAGCAGAATATCTTCTATTGTCTATAGTTGGAAAAGTATGTGCTGTTGTTGTTATTTTTGACGTAACAACGTAATGTTTTACGGCGTAGGTTTCAAAAAAAGTTAAAAAGGCATTTTCTAAAAGTCATCGGCTTTGCATGGAATAGTTATTCAATGAGTATAGATGTTATGATAAATGTAAAAATACGGTAGTAAAGTTTAATTCTTTGGCTCTGACACAAATAAATAAAAAATTATAGACGTCATCGGGACGCAGAGGGAGTAGCCCAAGCCACGAAACTGTAAATTTCTTCTATAAAATTCTTATACGCACTGTATAAAGGAGCAACGGTTAAAAATATAACAAATCAGTAAAGACTGGATCATAACACCGAAACGACCAATCTACACATCACCGACACCGGCACGACATCGATAGAATATTTCGTCATATGAAATCAAAAAAGCCCTATCTACATTTCTAATTTCTTTACAGGAGATGTCAAAAACGTTATAAAATGGGACTTATTTTAGGTTTAAACGTCTTTCTTTTTTTTTTAATTTCCTTAATTAATTAGCTATTTTTTGACGTATGTCGAAAGAATAACACTTAAATCCAAAAAATGTGCCATTTAAGAACGTTTTTAACATCTCCTGTAAAGAAATAAAGGATGTAGATATGGTTTTTTTGATTTCATATTACGATTTGCTCATTAAACGATACGGCACATTTTTATTTTCACAGTTTTAGTTTGCTTTTACTATTTTCATCACTTTATTCCAAATACATTACTTCGACTCAACCAGTATTTGAATATCATATTTGAAATTTGACAAAAAAAAAAATAAATAAATAACTGGCCATTTCACCCTTGAAAGGACTTTGACCTAGCTTCTTATGATCAATTGTGTTGTGCGTGTTATTAAGTTTGTACACAATTGACCCAGAACCGGACCCACAGGTTTAACGCCGACTCCAAACGGCAATGAACAGAATGTTCTTGTTCTCAAGAAGCTTTACATGGCATTTTTTATTACATTCTGAGGTTTGCCATTGTCTGCAGAGAGGTGGCGGTCGTACAGAAAAATAATTTTAATTCAAATAATTTTCTGTCGCTGCTGGGGTTCGAACCCGTGTCTCCAGGTTGACATAGCGGCCACGCACTTTAACCAACTACGCCACGGACGCCACGAAATTTGACAAAACTCATAAAAAAAATTAACACTATTCGAAAAAGTGAAATAATTGTTAAATATTTTGATTTGAATTTTGCGAATAGTGTCGAATTCATTATAGTTTTGTAAGTTTCAAATATGATATTGTGACATTAATTGAACTGGTTGAATCAAAGCCCTATATTTGGGATAAAACAAATGAAAATAATAAAAACAAAATCCAAACTACATGTGCCGAGTCGTTTCATGTACAAATATTCTGTCGTGTTGATGTCGTGTCGGTGTCGGTAAATGTGAAAACGCCCCATAGATACACCTAAAAACATCATGTTTAACTACAGCCTTTTCATACGTTAACATCACTGTTAAATAAAAGTGAACGAAAAAGCTTTTTGGAACATATAACAACAGGGGTTTTTTTTTAGTCCGAAACGCATTTTTAATTAATGCGAAAACCTCTACTGCAAGATTAAAGATTGTTAAATTATATTCAGAGTATGAATAAAAAAACTAATACAAACACTAATAAAAACTTTCAATTTTAAAAAATTTTAAAAACAGGTAACAAATAACTAAAAAGATAAGTGAAAACTTCGTTTTTTTAAGTGATGTGAAATAGTGTAAAATTTTGACGCGATATTGTTATGTTTACCGAGCAGGTTTCCGAAAAAGTTTAAAAAGGCGGTTTTCCAAAATGCAGTGAGTTTTCCAAAATGCAGAATTATACGGTACACCGTCGAAATAACTAAAACGTACGTATAAATTATCCAATTAGAAAATTAATAAAGTAGGCAATGCAGAAATTTGAACGGTAACTGATAATGTTAATGGCGAGTCTTTTTAAATTAATTTTTCATGTTTTATTCATAGTTGAATAAATAGGGTTGTCGCTTGGGTGAGAGCGAGTTCACATAAATGTCAAATCGAAGTTGACATCTCATACAAAATCTGAACATGTAAAGCCGTTGAAGTTGTTGTTGTTGTTGCTATTCATTGATTTTGACAATTGTGGGTACTGAAAAGAGAGTTCGATCAGCCCCAAGATAACCTTATTAATTTAACCATAATGGTGATTTCAATTGCATGTAAGTTGTGGGGGTGAAATGTTTTGTACTACCATGGCTGTTGTGTGTTCAACGATCTGAAATGTCACTGCGTTAGGTTGTGGCTTGAACAGCTGCGCAAAATATCAAGTCTTTATTTAAATATGTTTTCATATTTATATTTATACTTATATTTATTATCTCAAGCAACGTGGGGAACGGTTATGCTAGTTTTTATATATAATCCTTGCCAAGTTGCATTGAAACCTGGGTGCATTGAAACCTTTTTTTCTAAGACTTGATGAAATAATGAATTTAAAGGCAAATGCCAATATTATAAGTATTTAAGTTTCATATCATTTTATAGCTTTGTAAAACTTATATCATAACCATATTCCTATCATTACATAAAAATTTTAATTATATATTTCCATGAACTGTTTTTTAATTCTAATTTTGTTTGTAATATTTCCATGAACTATTTTTTAATCCTAATTTTGTTTCATTGAAGATGATGCACCGAAGAATTTTTTTGCAGCCACACTGCAAGGCGGGCGGTGATGTTTATGCCAAAATTATAACAATCCCCAAACATCCTGAGGTGGCAATCATCTATATATATAAAAAAGGAGCTTATGTTTGTAAGGCCGCAATAGACTCCTAAACTACTTATCCGATTAGCATGAAAATTTGTGTATAGAAGGTTTTTGGTACGGTGCGTGTTTGTGAGCTATCAATTTTGATCCACCTTGAACACCAGAGGGCGTTGTAGTACAAATTTTTTAAAAAACTGCCTAAAACTCACAAATCGATTATGCGATTAGAATGAAAAGTGGTATACAGTGAGTTTCATGTACGCTGAGTGTTTTGCTGCTATCTTTTTTGACCTATCTTGAACACCATAGTTTTACCTATCTTGGTATATAGTAGTTTTCAGGTACAATGAGTTTTTTGACAGTATCTTCTTTGAACCACCTTGGACACCAGATGGTGCTGTAGTACAAATTTTTTACAAAATCGCCTATTTTTAGTTGTTTTCTTAGATTATATATGCAAATATTTACAAAATATAAAATATTTCTTAAATTTAGTAAAACTAAAAAAATTTCCGTTATTTTGATATAAAAAACATGAACATATCTTGAAAACTATGAAAAATTTTACTACAACGATATATTTAATGCAACATCGTGCTCAAAAATGAAAAAAAAAGCAATCAGAAATTTAATTTTGTGACGTTCGATTCAAATATCTCCGCTGCTTTTTTATACATTTTGTTAAATTTTTTTTTGTCTTAAAGCTTCATCAAAGTACTATGAAAATCTTATTGCATAAATACCGTTAGTTGAGTATATATATTTTATATATTTTTTTCAAAAAAGGTCTGAAATTTTGGAGTTTTCCTCAAAAAAAGACTCAAAATTTGTTTTTGTTGTAAAAATAATTTAAATTCAAATTCGTAAATTTTTAACTCTATTCAAAAATTATAACATTTATAAGCAAAAGTTATTTCAATTTTACGCAAAAATTAAAAACCATTTTTGTGATTCAAAAAACAAGGGTTACCCCTTGATTTTTTTGAAGAAATTTTTTTTTCCAATATTGTGGTTTCATATTTTTGAATAAATTTACAAGCTAAAATAATAATTTATTAAAAAAATTATCTCAGTATCTCTTACCAATCAAAAGTTATAGCCAATAATCTTTATTCAAAATATATATACAAAAAGCAAAATGATGTCTGTGTGTTGGCTGGAAACTTCAAAATTGCTGAGTCGATCGAGCTGAAATTTTGGCAGTACATTTGTTTCAAGCACAAGATGGTTTTTATTTCTGTCACACCCCCTTTTACCGCCCACAAATCAATAAAAATGCTATATTTCCTATGGTTTTCGTCGATTTGGCTACATTTTGGTAATTTAGTTTGTATGCTCACTGTCGGCAACTGTACTAAAACTGGGCAATGTCCATCTACTAGAAAACTGGGACGGGCATTATATAAGGTGGTGTGGCTCCGCCCATACAATTAAAATTTGTATTATCGAATAGCTTTGAAAGTAAAAGTAGCAGTATTTACATACAAACTCAAAATGGAGTTACTATTTAAACTGTAACTGTAACTGGGAAACTGTAAAGGGCAGTGGAAAATGACAGTGATGTTAAACTATGGGTCTAAGAAAAGTTTCGAATATAATTATTATGTTGTGATATAATTGCTGGGTGCAGCAACGCGCGCCGGCAAAAAGCTAATATTTTATAATAAGAGCTTTCGGCATATTCGAAAGCTTTAATCTTATTTTAAATTATCTATAGTTTAGTAAGCTAGTCATATGAGCTAAGCTAATCTTTCTTAGTTTCGAGTCTTAAGTGATCAAGCAAATGTAAAGGTATGTATAAGCAGAAACGAATTTAAAAAAACTAGAAAACAAAAAAAAAAAAAAATAACTGGCCATTTCAGCCCTTGAAAAAACTTTGACCTAGCTTCTTATGATCAATTGTGTTGTGCGTGCTATTAAGTTTGTACACAATTGACCGAGAACCGGACCTACAGGTTTAACGCCGACTCCGACCGGCGATGAACGGAATGAAATGTTCTTGTTCTCAAGAAGCTTTACATGGCATTTTTGATTACTTTCTGAGGTTTGCCATTGTCTGCAGAGGTGGCGGCCGTACAGAAAAATAATTTTAATTCAAATAATAATTTTCTTTCGCACGCTGTTGAATTCTAATGCAGATGGCAACTCTATTATTCATTCCTTAGATATTCTTTTCTTTGTTTGCCTTTGTCAATCTTTTACTTTTTCCTTTCTGATTAAAAACTCTCACTCTGAATAAAGCTATTGTAACGTTAAGACGTGTTGTGTTGCTATTTCTGCCTGCAGTTTTATTTAATTTTGAACAGGTTATGGGCCCAGGCTATTTCCTAAAGAATAATAACAATGACTACGACAATGTTTAATGTTGAGAAGTTGGATGAGTCCAACTATGATGCCTGGTGTGTGCAAGTAAAGAGTGTGCTGATTTACAAAGAACTCTGGGATGTGGTCACATGTGACCTTGAGAAGCCAAAGGATGAAGAAACAGATGAAAGTAAGATTAGAGCATGGAAGTCTGCTGATGAAAAAGCCATGGCGACCATCATTTTAAGTATAACACCTATGCAAATCGCTTACGTGAAGCAGTGCAAAACAGCTAAAGATGCATGGCAAGTATTGACAATACACAGACCAAAAGGACCAGCCAGAAAGGTCTCTCTATTTAAGCAGTTGCTGGGAATGCGCATGGGAGAAGGTGAACAAGTGCAACAATTTGTAAGCAGTTTTTCTATTCTTGTTGAAAAGCTAGCAGAGATCGGCGTAGACCTACAAGAGGAGCTCTTTGTTATAATGCTACTTGCTAGCCTTCCTAAGTCGTTCGAAAACTTTGTCGTCGCATTGGATTTGCGCGATGAGGTCCCAAAGCTGTGTGCGTTAAAAGTAAAATTACTTAAAGAGGAGCAACGTCGCAAAGTTTGCGATTCATCTATTGCTGACTGTAGCGCTCAAGTTTTTATAGCACGCGAAACTAACGGAAAAAATTTAAAATCCGCAAACAACAATAAATTTCAAAGAAATCGAGCGAATTTAAAGTGCTACAATTGTGGACGAAACGGTCATTTTGCTGCACAATGCAAGAACAAAAAGAGGGAACAGAAATTAGACGAAAAGAAAACAACGGCATTCTCACTGTTCTCAGCTTTCGGGTCAAACGCATTGCAACCTAATGCTTGGTGTATTAACAGCGGCGCATCATCGCATATGTGCTGCGATAGCAACAGGTTTGATGAATTTGAGGAGTATGAAGAGGCGATGTTGGTTGCAGGCAACAAGCGAATTGAAGCAAAGGGTAAAGGAAAAGTTCGATTCAAAACAGACAGCAGAGAAGTTCAGTTAAACGATGTTTTGTATGTGCCTGTGCTGCAATGCAATTTTATTTCTGTAGCCAAAGCAGTAAGCAGCAATCATTCTGTGAAATTCACCAATCTATTTGCCATTATCAACGATAGAGCTGGTGGGACTGTTCTGCGTGGAGAAAAAATTGGTGGTATATTTTTATATATAATGAATAAAAGTATTGTTCAGATGCATACATCTGACCACCTTAAATCAACTCAACGCACAACTAAAACAAACCACAAATGTGTGTCAACACTTAAAATTTGCTTCCAGGTGTAGAGGTAGGTCGCTATCACACACTTTTGCTTTGCTACTCAATTGTGCAGTATTTGCATATTGTTCAATATCGATGTTATTATTAGTACTTAAACCATATTTATATTTTGCCGATGCAAATTTACACCAACAACTCATTTCAATAACGGTAACAACTAAAACATATTTGTGCTGACGCTGAATAACAACAACAACAACTTAGTTAATATTTCGTTTTATTCTTGTTACTGTTGTAAACGTATTATAAGTAAAAAATGTATATAAGCTCTTATACTAAGCAATAAAGACCAGTAGTAATAACTCAAATCAAAGTAAAACACCGTTTTTATTTACATTCATCTGTAGCAACAATTGTACAAGGTTCAAGTGCCTGTGCAATTCTACAACAATCCCTTAGGTCAATATTGGTACACGCACCTGTATTGACAAACTCAATAAGGGATTCAACATTGGTGACCCCGACGTGATTCATATCCTTTTGATGAAAGTGATAGGATTATACAAACAACAAAAAATATATAATGCATCCATTATTTAACCGTGGAAATTTAAATTCGTAAGCTGTGTGACCGCAAATAGTTCGCCGCGAATAAAATTCGTTCAAGAGAACTCGAAGGCTTTAGTTAAACATCTTGTGCACCACACCGCATCCACAATGAACATAGAAGATCTAGTAACGCAACAAGATGAAAGCGCAGTGGCTCTGCAAAAACTTATAGCCAACTGCAAGAAAGCGCCATATGAGCGACGGACGCTAGAGTTCATCGACGCAAAGGTTAAGGAACTCGATGAGTTGTGGGGTCAATTTAATAAAGTCGATAACATCATTCGTAGTCTCCACGGCAGCAAAGATGATCATCCGTACTTCACTAAGGACATGCATGCAGCTATTAGTGTAAGATACCGAGAATTCCGAGACGAAATGGAACTCTATAGGTCGAATTACGCTAGACCCAGTCAAGCCAAGGGTCAGCTGAGAACACCGCAAGCTGCTTCACGGAATGCTGATGGACAATTAACGAACAACATGGAACATAGTATTGAAAGACGAAAGCTGCTGAGGAATCAACGTGCTTTAATTCAAGCACTGACACAAAACTTGAACGAAGTGATGGGGCAGCGTGAAACAGACCACCCTCCATCATACTACACCATCAAGGCAGCAGTAATAGAAAAGCATATGATGGATTTAGCAAAAAACAACACGGCGCTGTGGGAGTCAACTGATGAAGATGTCATCGAAGAATACACGCCGCAGGCCTATTACGAGCTCGAGGCGAAGGCAGAAGAGGTACTGATTCAGCTTCATCAGCACATACCAGTGGAGCAATCACTACACTCGCAGAGAGTACCACAGACAGACATAGATGTTCCATTACCAAGGATAACGTTGCCTAAATTCAATGGCAACTACATGCAATGGGTTACCTTTAAGGATTTGTACACGGAATTGATTCATAAGGTGGACATGAGTGATGCAAAAAAAATGCATTACCTGACAACTTCCTTAGAGAGCGAACCACGAAATTTAATCAAGCACCTCCCATCAACCGGAAGTAACTACACACATGCTTGGTCAATCATCACTAGTCGTTATGATAACAAAAGACTTCTGGTGACGACATTACTAAACAAACTGATGTCACAATCATCACTTAAAAAAGAGTCATCATCTGCATTGAAGGCTCTTCACGATATCACAAAAGAATGCATTCATGGACTTAAGGCTCAAGGTATTCCGGTTCAACATTGGGACGTCATCCTGAGTCACATACTGCTACAAAAAATGGATCAAAACTCTCAAACAGCATTTGAGCAGAGCTTGGACGACAACAAGCGATTACTCACCATAGATGAAATATTCAAGTTCCTAGAGCGTAGATTCCAATCATTCGAAGCTCGTGGAAGAGGAGAATCATCGTCAACTCGGACAAGTGCAACAGCCACAATCCCTTCAAGCAACGAAGAAAGGTGGAATTGGGTCAAAACTCACAACCTCTGCACAAACTGCTTCAAGGCGGATCATCGCGCGTTGGAATGCAAATCACGGAGTTGCACAAGGTGTGCTAAAAAACACAATACACTACTACATGTCGAACAATCAGGACATACGTCATTAACCCCCAGTCACGCACCACAAACTAAAAGCAATCAACAGGCCACCACCCTGGCAACAACAAAGGAATCCAAGAATAACGGTTATGTTCTCCTCAATACTGCAGTCATCAGACTCATCGCTAGTAATGGACAGGAAATAGAATGTAAGGCCATCTTGGATTCAGGATCACAAGTCAATCTCATCACGGAAAGAGTTGCAAAGCAACTAGGGTTGCAGCTCAAACCAGCAGCAATGTTGATTGAAGGCATAGGCAATGGAAAGAGAGAAGCCCGAACACGCGTGAACGTCAAATTACAATCACGCATCAGCAAGTATTCAACTCGACTAGAAGCCTTTGTTCTATCGCGCATTATTCCTGAACATCCAACACAGCGGTTGGATACTTCAAATTGGCCCATACCAAACAATATTCGATTAGCAGATCCACATTTCAACTTCCCTGCAAAGATTGACGTCCTCATTGGAACAGAGTTTTATCATGATTTGCTGGTAGATGGGCGCATCTATCTTACAAAAGGACTCCCCACCTTGCAGAACACAGTATTAGGATGGATTCTGGCCGGGAAGGTAAGCGACAGCAAATCGTTATTTGCAACATGCGGAATATGTACCGAAGAAGACAATGACTTAACCCGAAAGGTGGAAAGATTTTGGCAATTGGAAGAAACTCCGACGGATCACAAAGTGCTTACAACAGCTGAAAAACTCTGTGAATCACATTTTGCGCTAAACACAATACGAAACAGCCAAGGAAGGTTCGTAGTAAAACTCCCCTTTGCAGATAGCCCGTCTTTGCTAGGTGAATCAAAGCAAATTGCAGTCAATCGGTTTTACGCACTAGAACGACGTCTTGCAAAGGAGCCCAATATACTGAGTTCATGGATGAATATGAATCATTGGGTCATATGACAAGGATCGACAAAGCAAGCATATTACAATCATGTTACTTTATCCCGCACCATTGCGTGGTAAGACCTGAGAGTTCTACCACAAAATTAAGAGTAGTGTTGGATGCCTCATCAAAAACATCTACAGGGTTAGCACTCAATGACTTAATGTACACAGGACCAACTATTCAAAGTGAACTCTTTACATTGCTACTACGATTCCGATGTCCACGATTTGTCTTCACGTCAGATATACAAAAGATGTATAGACAAATCCTGATCCATCCTGAAGACCGGAGATATCAACTCATAGTTTGGAGGAAGGACGCCACAAAATAGCTACAATACTACCAGCTCAACACGGTAACATACGGCACTCGGTCAGCACCTTATTTATCAACAAAATGCCTCCAGCAGCTAGGCAAGGAAAACAGTTCTCAATATCCACTCGGATCTGACGCGCTGTTAAATGATTTCTATGTTGATGATTGTCTCACAGGATCCGACAGTCTAGCCACAGCATTGGAAACACAAGAACAACTTACAAAAATATTGCAACAAGGTGGACTACGGTTGCGCAAATGGTGCGCTAATCACCCAAAATTACTGCAGTCAGTTCCAGCCGAAGACCAAGAAGTCAATCTTGATTTTGACGATGACATCAACAGCGCAGTTGAAACATTAGGATTGACATGGTTACCAAAAACAGACAAATTTTGCGAAAAGGTCAACATCGTACCGGCCACAAGAATTACCAAGCGAACGGTTGTATCAAATGTTGCAAAAATTTTTGACCCATTAGGATTACTATCTCCAGTAGTTGTCACTGCCAAAATCCTCATTCAGCAACTGTGGCAAACAAATTTAAAATGGGATGACGAGTTAACCCCAGAATTACGCCTCAAATGGACAAGATTCTGCGAAGAGTTGAAACTAGTAGCCAACACGCATCTTCCAAGGCACATCTTTCAACAAGGAACAAGAAGTTCCTCGCAGATACATTCTTTTGCTGATGCCTCAGAAAAGGCATACGGAGCCGCCGTTTATGTCAGATCCATTGACAAGAACGGAACAATCATTGTACGGCTGTTATGCTCAAAATCTCGTGTAGCCCCTCTAAAAACACAAACCATACCAAGATTAGAACTCTGCGCTGCACAGCTAGCAACAAGGACAAAGCAAGACTTGAAGTTGGCAGATGCTCCGGTTTATTTCTGGACCGATTCAGAAATTGTTCTTTCTTGGATAAATTCCAGTTCATCAACCCTAAAAACATTTGTCGCTAACAGAACCGCAAGGATTCAAGAGCTTTCTTCGGCAGCACAATGACGTTGCTTCCAAGCAAAATCCAGCTGGTGTTCTATCGAGAGGCCTATTTCCGTCTGAATTACCCAGTTGCAATCTATGGTTATACGGACCAATCTTTTTGCATGGAAAGGTAGAAGGATGGCCCACGAAATATTCAAACAAACCAGAGTCAGATAACAACCTAGAAAGAAGACAGGTGGCAGTATCCGCAGCGGCCACTGTCGAGAACAAGCCAGATGATATCATATACAATATCAATAACAAAAATTCATTCAAAGTGTTAACAAGAATTGTTGCGTACATGATTAGGTTCAAGCGGCATGCCAAAAAGAGTGTTCAAGAACGCGAAACCGAAATTTTTCTCACACCGATAGAACTCAAAAGGGCGCTTTCAGTCATAGTTCGTGCCATGCAGTGGTCAGATTTTAAGGAGGAAGTCACGCTTATAAAGAAGAATTTCCAGCTCAACAAAAACAGTCAGCTAAGCAGCCTCCATCCATTCTTGGACGACGAAGGGGTGCTCCGAGTAAGAGGACGTCTCGAGGCATCCAACATTTCTTACGATGCCAAACATCCAATGATCATCCCATACAATAATCCATTAACCAAATTGCTCATAAAATGGTTTCACGAAGAGCATTTTCACTGTGGAGTTAAGACACTAGTGGAACAACTTCAGCAACATTTCTGGATCATCAAGTCAAAGTCTATAGCCCGGACGATTGTGCACAACTGCATTCGCTGCACGAAGACAAGGCCCAAGTTATGCCAACAGATCATGGGAGATTTGCCTGCGGCAAGAGTATAGCCTACTCGACCTTTTATGAATTCAGGAGTAGACTTCTGCGGTCCATTCTGGACTCATTTCAAAGTCCGAGGAAAAAGACCACAAAAAACCTACGTGGCAGTATTCTGCTGCTTTGCAACAAAGGCGATACACTTAGAAATTGTCAGCGATCTCACCACAGATGCCTTTGTCGGATGCTTAAAAAGGTTTATCGGTCGACGAGGACGCTGCCAGAATATTTACTGTGACAACGCAACAAATTTTGTAGGTGCCAATAACCAACTATCAGCGTTAAAAGAAGTGATTCATACACAAAAAGCCCAAGAAGCCATAACGAGAAATTGCAGCAATAAGGGAATCAAATTTAATTTCATACCACCAAGAGCTCCTCATTTCGGCGGACTATGGGAAGCAGCAGTGAAATCTGCCAAAACACTATTCGTCAAAGGTGTGGCCAACGCTTCGTTAACATACGAAGAACTGGAAACAGTAATGGTTGAAATAGAAGCAATCTCTAGACCATTAACGCCTGTGTCTACCAACCCAGAAGATATAACCGCCCTAACGCCAGGACACTTCCTGATTGGCGAACCACTGACATCATCAGTCGATTCATATGCCACACAGAACAATGTCTCTCTACTAACAAGGTGGAAGTTAGTGTCTCACCTAAAACACGAATTCTGGAGGCGGTGGTCACGAGAGTACCTGCATGAACTACAAAACAGGAACAAGTGGAAGGAACAATCAGAAAACGTTAAACCAGGTATGATGGTGATAATTCAAGAAGACAATCTGCCACCGCTACAGTGGGCATTGGGCAGAATCGTCAAGACATACACCGGGCACGACAATGCTGTTATAGTAGCTGACATAAGGACAGCAACTGGCATACTGAAACGTCCGATACACAGGCTTGCGCCGTTGCCATTTCAGACACCTGACCAGGAAGAACATAGTAGTGATTCTCGACAAATCAACTCTGAGGTCAGGCATACTGAAAAAACAAACACGCAAAAGAAGATCAAGCACTCAAATCCAAACGACGGTCCCCAACAACCAAAACGAATACGAATCAGCACAAGTTCAGCACTCATGACCGTCTTATTGACTTGTTTATTTTTGCCGTCTTCTATTCCATCCCCAATAGAGGTTCATCCATTTGCATCCGATCCTGGCATTTACTTCGAAAAACTCGGCTCTGCTGGAATCATTACCAGCGAATGGAACCTGGTCACATATATTAACATGCAAACATACTGGAAAGAATTGGACATAATGAAAAACTACCCAAGCGTCTTGAAAAAATATTGTGCGGCTATGCAAACATCGAAACATTGCCCTATAATAGTAATGTTACTTAAACGCTTAATGGATGAAATCATTCAGAAAAATCAGCTTCTCAAAATTCACGATACATCTCGATCTCGAAGAGGTGCGTTCAAAGTCGTCGGCAATGTGGCTCATTCACTATTCGGAGTTCTTGATTCACAGTACGCAGAAGAAGCCGCCAACACGATAGAAAAAATTCGTCAAAATGAAGATCATCTTGAAGGTCTCTTTCAAAATCAGACCTCGTTTTTGGACAGCACGATCAATATAATGAAAAAGAATCAACAAGATATTGAAGGAGAATTTCTAAAGGTTGAAAAATTATTGACCAACTTAAATAATCGGTTTGACAACGTCCAACAAGAACTAGGCAACCAAAGTATTTCTCAATTAGTTCTTGAACTGGCTCTTCAAACCACAGTGGAGATACTATATGTCCAACGCATTCAAGACTCACTTCTCGACATATTGACAGATACTCACCATGGAAAGCTTAGCCCAGAGCTCCTCTCACCTGTGCAGTTTCAACGTGAGCTTATCAACATTAAAGAAAATCTCCCGAGCCATCTTAAGCTACCCACCGAGGAATCAATACAATTGTACAATTTGATGTCAATCGAAGGACGTGTCACTACAAATTATGTGATTTTTAAACTGAAGCTACCATTAATATCCACTGAAGACTTTGAACTACTACATCTTATTCCGGTGCCATGGCAACTTAACAATTCATTTGTCAAAATTCATTCACCTTTCCCATACTTGATCGTCAACCTGCATCGAGATCAATACTTCCCACTAAAGTTGGCAACGCGCTAAATTTCGCTTACGTTGTGTTTTTTAGATTGTGCTGATTATATTAAAAAACATTGGTTTTCCTTAAAGTTTAATAAAAAATTTTTGTGCTTTTGTGGTTTTTATAAGATACAGCGATAAGTTTTGATTATATTTTATATTTTACTTCTCATAAAATAAGTTTATGTATTAGTATTTCGTTGAAGTGGCTGAACAAGTGTCAGTACATTTTGTTTATTATATATCTTTCTTTTTCGTTTATATTGTATTTACGTTTTAGACATCTGCCTAGCTCTGTCTAGCTACACACTTTTTATTTATTATACTTATTTTATTTATATATCGAAAAATAGTTGCATACTTCTGGGCACTTCACTAAATTGATAGGGGTTGCCATCAGTTCAAGTTGTCACTTTTGCTTACTACTACTATTATTACTACTTTTACTACTTTTATTTATTTTCAGTACTTTTTGGTTTTATTTTTTATATTTATATTAATAACTACTAATATTTTTACTACTTTATTTGTTTTTGCTACTCTTTTTTTTTTTTTTTGTTTGTATTTATTAATTAAAATGCTTTGTTCTAAGCCCGGCTGTTCCACTAAAGGTGAAAATGAGCGGTATTTATCATGTTGGCTATGTGATAATATCGTTCATGCCAAATGTGTGGGCATAATGGGTCGAGTTGCAGACCTTATTGAAGAAGGTAAAGGGTTGCGTTGGTCTTGTGAGAAGTGCAGACTGACTGACATAAACTTTTACAAGCTTTTTAAGCAGACAAAGCAGGGTTTCTCCGAAATTAGTAGGGAATTTTCTTTGCTTTCTGCTAAATTTTTAAAATATCAAACACTTTTCGATGAGTGCAAATATATCGAAGAGTCAATTCCTTCACCCAAGCGGAAAAAGAAAAGCATGAACCTGCGCAATAAGCCGAAAACTAACTCGATACCACCAATGCCACCACCTGTTGAACAGGACATTGTGGACGATATGGACATTTGTACTGATACGATTGCCTCCATATCTGCTCCAAATGCACCAGAGACCGTTTCCTTGCCAATATTAGCACCATCTATACCAGTTAACCAGCCTGTTCTTTCTTATGCTCAAGCTGTTTCAATTGCTCCTCCTATTGTTAACACTCCTATTTTTGAAACTTCAGTTGTTGACGCTCAACGGATTCCGATTACTACT
Organism: Pherbina coryleti; assembly: GCA_943735915.1. NCBI lineage: Eukaryota > Metazoa > Arthropoda > Insecta > Diptera > Sciomyzidae > Pherbina > Pherbina coryleti. The sequence continues at coordinate 96,701,319 of OX030951.1, read as the reverse complement.
GCTACTATTTCGCCTAAGCCATTAATCGCAATTCCACCAACTAAAGCAATCTTTGTCTCGCGCTTAGCTGCTGATACAACTGAAAATGATATTCAATTTTTTATTAATTCAAAGTTAAATAGTGGTATCCCTCTTTCGATCCAAAAATTCAAATACTGAAATGCGAGACTGACTACTTCTTTTAGATTGACTGTTCCGGAAAATTTATTTAAAACTCTTGTGGACGTAAACTTTTGGCCCCGTAATACAATTGTTCATTAATTTGAATTCAAAAACAAACCGCGTATTGCAAATGTTGTACACTTGCCTCGTCCTTCTAACAGTCCTCAGTACCATACAAAAAACGATTAAAAAATCACAAGTCTAAGTTACAGCTTGTGTATCAAAACGTTAGAGGTCTAAATTCTAAACTTTCCGATATTTTCATTAATAGTTTTGATTTTGAATATAACTTTATAATTTTTACTGAAACTTGGCTTCGCTCCAACGTTTTAAATTCTGAAATAATGTGCAATAAGTTCCAAATTTTTCGTAAAGATCGCTATGATAAGATCGGTGGTGGCGTTCTGATTGCTGTCCATAACTCGCTTGCTTCTGAGGAATTAACCATTCCTGGCACCAACGACCTGGAGTTTATTTGTGTTACAGTTAAACTAAATAATTATTCTATTTATCTTACTTGCTCTTACATTCCACCTAAAAGTGATTTAACAATTTACTTAAACCATATTAATGCCATCGAAACTGTCCATAATATGCTTAAAAATATGGACACTATCATTGTATTAGGTGATTTCAACTGACCTTCCGTGTCTTGGCGTTTTTCCGATGATTCCGCATTTCTTACTCCTATCTCTGCCTCCGATTGGATAAATGACTTCTTAGACAAATTGTCTGATCTGTGTCTTCAGCAGGTTAATAATATTCTTTATAAAAGTAATAGATCTCTTGACCTTGTATTTGTAGACAGATGCACTTCCGTAAATCTCCGTCGTTCGAACCCAGTTTCTTTTCCGGAAGACGATTATCATTCAACTCTTGAAATAACAATATTACTTGCCAACGAAAATGAAAATAAATTAGCTCCAGATACGCGAAATAATAAAATTTTTAACTTTAAAAAAACAGACTATGTTAAACTTAATGCTCTTCTCGCGCGGATTGACTGGTCCCCAATTTTAAATAATAGGTCTTCGTACTCTTTTTATGATGTCGAATCTTCAGTGCAGTTTCTCAATGATACCTTGCAAAAATGCTTCTCATTATCTGTGCCAAAAAAAAATATTAATTTCAAGCCTTTAAGCCCTCCTTGGTTAACTAATGAGCTTAAGTCTTTAAAAAATTCCAAAAATCGCTTATTTAAGAAATATAAAAAGTCAGGCTCTAATTTAGACTTCGCTTGCTATTCCTCTTGTCGTTACAGATATCAACTATTAAATAAACAATGCTACTCTGCATATATAGCCAATATAAAAACTCAATTCAAAGATAATCCGACTTTTCTACACGTTTGTCAATTCAAAACGAAAAACCTCCAGCTTCCCACCTCTTATGAAATTTAATCATGATGAAGCATCTTGCGACATCGATGTTTCCAACATGTTTGCAAACTTCTTTAAAACAACCTACTCCGATATACCATTGAGCATGAGTCTTGAATATCCTTACCTACCACCAGTTAACTCTTTTGAAACCCCCGTAATAGATTCTAATATAGTTATGCATTACCTTCAACAAGTTAAATCTTCTTTTACTACTGGTCCTGACGACATCCCGAGCTGCATTTTAAAACATTGTTCTAATAGTTTGTGTTCTCCCCTATCAAAAATTTTTAACTCATCCTTGCACAGCGGTCATTTTCCCAATATATGGAGAAAATCTTATATAATACCTCTTCATAAATCCGGTTCAAAAATTGATGTTTCCAATTACCGAGGTATCGCAAAACTAAGCGCAATCCCTAAGTTATTTGAGAAAATTATAACTGATCAAATAACCCACGTCGTATCTTCCTCCATTTCCACCTCTCAACATGGTTTCTTAAAGGGAAAATCTACGATAACTAACCTCTTGGAGTTTACTACGCGTGTTATTAAAGGTTTTACTTTAGGACGACATACTGACGTTATTTATACAGACTTTAGCAAAGCTTTCGACAGTGTTAATCATTATCTTCTTCTGAAAAAGCTTCATCTAATTGGGTTTCCCGTCAAACTATTACACTGGATTAAATCGTACTTGTCGAATCGTTCGCAAAAAGTTTTATATAAGAACTCTATGTCAAAAAATATTTTGGTCACATCAGGTGTTCCTCAGGGAAGTCATCTTGGTCCGGTTTTATTTTTACTGTTTATAAATGATCTTCCTTCTGTAATAAAACACTGTAACGTCTTAATGTACGCCGATGACGTAAAACTTTTTCTAACTTACAAATCGCCTGAAGAACAACAACTCTTACAATCCGATTTAAATAGTCTAGTGGAGTGGTGTAATTTAAACCTTTTAAAATTAAACTTGAAAAAATGTAAGCAAATGACATTCTCACGTCGAATTGCTAATAGTATAAATTACACTATAAATAATACTAACTTAGAAATTGTACACAGTTTTCTTGATTTAGGTGTAATTATGGATCCTAAACTTCGTTTCAATCTTCAAGTTAATTTGGTGGTAAATAAGGCTAGAGGTGTCCTTGGTTTCATTAAAAGATGGGCTAAAGAATTCAACGATCCTTTCACTACTAAGATACTTTATACCTCTCTTGTTAGACCAATTCTTGAATATGCATCCGTAATATGGAACCCTCAATACAATGTCCACATCGATGCATTAGAATCGGTCCAAAAACAATTCTTACTTTTTGCTTTACATTATCGTTGGAACCCCAACATTATTTTACCCCCTTATGAAACCCGCCTTAAAATTATTTCCCTGCCTTCCTTAAGAAGCAGAAGAATTATGCTAAATGTCTCCTTTTTATACAAATTACTCAGTGGTGATATAGACTCACATTACCTCCTTTCTTCATTAAACTTCAACATCCCTAGGAGCGGAGCCAGACATTTCCAGCTTTTTAAGTTGAGTCAGTGCACTTCTAATTATGCCCTTCACGACCCTTTGCGATGTATGTGTAGTGATTTCAATGGCAACTTGAACTTGATAAATTTTTCTGACTCGGTGGATGTCTTAAAACGTAAAATGATATTACATTTGAATACTTAACGCATTCATTGCGATAACAAATATAACTCGCGATAATTGTGTAGATTTTACGATTCAACATATAAGCATTATCGAATTTGATAAATACTTTAAGTTTTCGTTTTATTCAGTTTCGTTGCTTAATTTTTTCATGAAATTATTTTTGATCTTTAGTTCTATAGCTTGTTTAAAATGGGACCATGTATACCGTATCCCTCGGCTTGGTGTGTCAGAGTGTATCTCTTTTCCATACAAGTTTTTACCTGCGTTGGCCCAAATGCATGTCCAAATAATAACTTTAGCTCGGTGTTCCCTTATTTTAGTGACCCGAATATATAAATATATTGTGCCTGCATAATATATATTTGTATATCTGTGCTATGTTTGGTATTGGTTTGGTGTTTGAGAGTTGCATCTCTTTTCCACGTAGGATCTTGGGTTGGACAGTGGCCCCAAGCCGAATGACTACAATTATAAATGCGGTTATATATAGTCTAATAAATTACTTTGGATGTTGTCTTGTATTTCTTCGTGTTATGAAGAATGTGCTTTTATTCGATGATGCTTATTATGTTTACATAAGCACAAAAATTTTAAGATTTCAAATTTCAAATTTCTTTATTTAATTTTAATTTCCGCTGAAAGGCCAAGCAATTGTGCTTAGTGGAGGCTTTTATTTGCCAACAGGTGGTAGGTTTTAGCACGTAGGTGCATTCTATTCAGTCCGGCTGATCCGGGAACTTCTTAGAATGTAAATCGTGCATGCGTATGGCGCGGGTCATACGTATCTATGAAGATTTCCTACTTCCGGGCGAATCCAAAAAGAAAAAAAAAAAAAAAAAAAAAAAGGAAGCCGACTTAAGAATATGCACATCAACTGAAAGAGACCACTACTTATGTCAACAAAATCACCCGCTGTATAAAAAGGGATCTGCCATCGCAGTGTGTGAATTAAACTTACTAAACCACATTACAACAAATACATCATGCTCTATTGAACACACAGAAGCTGGGCCCCACTGGCTTCAATTACATAACCTCAACTCATGGATCTATTCCGTCAAAGACAAGGTGGTGGTAAACGCAGTATGTGACGCAATTTTAACACCAGTCACTATTCAACGGTCAGGACTTTTATCAATGAATGAAAATTGCATCATTAAACAACCGCTAATCACCATCCAAGGTCACAAAACGCTTAAATCAACCAGCCTCAAATCATACATTCCAAATGTGCTCACAGCTGACTTAAGTTTCCCTTCAAAACCGACAACAACAGTCAACAATATTTCCCTACATTACATCCCGCAGATAACGCAGTTATCAGCAATACAGCATGAACTCTCAAGTCTTCGAGTTGATTTACCCAACAAAATTCGGCCTCATGACATTCATCACTATACAATAAGTTATTCCTGCGTTATTTTCATCGTATGTATCCTCTCCTGGATTGCTTGGAAATGATGCCAAAGGTCACGGAGCATTGGTATTCCTGCGCCACAGCCCGCCCCGAGAATTCACGTCAATACACCTGATACAAGTCTACCAGATGGCACAGAATTCATCACCGTTTACTAAAGTACAGGTTGATCGACATCGCTCAACGCCGGGGAATATGTTCAGATGCATACATCTGACCACCTTAATTCAACTCAACGCACAACTAAAACAAACCACAAATGTGTGTCAACACTTAAAATTTGCTTCCAGGTGTAGAGGTAGGGCGCTATGACACACTTTTGCTTTACTACTCAATTGTGCTGTATTTGCATATTGTTGAATATCGATGTTATTATTAGTACTTAAACCATATTTATATTTTGCCGATGCAAATTTACACCAACAACTCATTTCAATATCGGTAACAACTAAAACATATTTGTGCTGACGCTGAATAACAACAACAACAACTTAGTTAATATTTCGTTTTATTCTTGTTACTGTTGTAAACGTATTATAAGTAAAAAATGTATATAAGCTCTTATACTAAGCAATAAAGACCAGTAGTAATAACTCAAATCAAAGTAAAACACCGTTTTTATTTACATTCATCTGTAGCAACAATTGTACAAGGTTCAAGTGCCTGTGCAATTCTACAACAATCCCTTAGGTCAATATTGGTACACGCACCTGTATTGACAAACTGAATAAGGGATTCAACAAGTATGTTGTTTTTCACAGGACAACAAGATGAAGCAATTAAATGGCATAGCCGATACGGTCATTTAAATTATGGAAGTATGCGTGATCTTGTCAGCAAAAATTTAGTGCGTGGACTTCAATTGAATGTGCCAAAAAACCTTACAGAACAGTATGCATGAAAAGCAAATGTGCGACGAAGCCATTCATGTCAAGTGAAAATAGAGCAAATGAATTGCTTGAAATTGTGCATTCAGATGTTTATGGACCGGTTAAGCTGTCGGTTGGTGGATCGCGATATATATTGACTTTCGTAGACGACTCATCAAGATATGTATTCGTATATTTTCTTAAAAATAAAAGTGAAGTTTTTGAGAAGTTTAAAGAATTCAAAACTTTCACTGAGCGTCAAACAGGGTGTTAATTGAAAATACTGCGGAGCGACAATGGAACAGAATATGTCAACAATGCATTTCAACAATACTTGAAGGATTGTGGGATTATGCACCAACTAACCATATCCTACACACTCCAACAGAATGGTGTTGCGGAGCGCTTTAACCGCACATTAGTTGAAATGGCACGCTGTATGCTTATCGGTGCCAATTTAAGTGAATATTTGTAAGAAGCAGTAAACACGGCAGCGTACCTTCGTAACAGGTCACCAACAAAGGCGATTGAAGCAACGACACCTTATGAAGTTTGGCATAAGACAATACCAGTTGTATCTCACTTAATAACTTTTGGATTGACAGCGTTTGCATTAGATAAGAGACACAAAAGTAAATTTCAAGCCAAAGCTAAAGAATATGTCATGGTTGGCTATAGCAATGTGGCAAAGGGGTATCGCTTATACGATTCGGCTACACACAGCATCATTGTGAGCCATGATGTAACTTTCATTGAGCACCTGACTGCTAAAGATCCGAATAACGTAAACATTGAAATTTTAGAATGTGACGAAGTGCAAGGCAGTAATGAGGTTGACGGCAAAGAGTCAGAGAGTGACTACGAATCTGCGCAAGAAGATACTGACGATCAATCTGCAGTTAAGCGAATTGGCCCTGGCCGCCCTAAATTGTTGCACTCTGGCAAACCAGGAAGACCGAAGAAGGTGTATCACACATTAAATTTGCTGTGTGGTGTTGATACTCCAGACAATGTCGAGCAAGCGATGTCTAGTCAGTATACTGGTAAGTGGCGAAAAGCAATGCATGAAAAATACTAAGCACTTTTGGACAATGAGACATGGGAACTAGTGGAACTTCCTGCAAACAAGAAAAGTGTAAAATGTAAGTGGGTATTTGCTGTGAAGAAAAATAAGAAGGGCGAGGTCGATCGATTTAAGGCAAGGCTAGTTGAAATGAATTTATATGGTTTCCTGGCAGGATCGCCATGTTATGTTTATAGGTTCCGATTCTGTTATATTTATAGGTTCCGATTCCCTACAGGTTAGCTTTTAAGCGAGCCACGCTAAAACTGAAGTCCTCAAGGCCGCTCTAATGAAATCAAAAAAAATTAAGAAAAACAAAGACTATTTTCTTAATTCCAAATCAGAACTTCACTTTATTTAAAAATCCCCCGCTTATATAATAAATTTTAACAAAGATTCTCATATCCTAGACACACCTACAACCAGTCGCATTTCCAATTTATTTAATTTAACCAATCATTTAAGATTGTTGTGAACAAATATGCATACCCGCAGAAAAATCCAATACGAAATATTAGGTCTGTTTCCGAACGCACACGGTGTAACTTATGGGACACTATTTTCTGTTTCCGTACTTTCTGTGCTTAAAATAGGAGAAGAAGAACAAGCATAAAATCGCTCTCTCGAGCACACAAAGTGCACAGAGAGTGCTAGAACTCGAGACTTCGAGTAAAGTAAGAACAAGCATCAAGAAGAATAAGCATCAATAAGAAGAAGCAAATATCAAATTACATTTCATAATTGTTTATGTTTTGCGACAAATAAATTCACAAATTGTGTGCCTAAAAAGAAATTTACGTACAATAAATAAATAATAATAAATAAAAATAAAGTAATTGTTCAGTTTTGCATTAAAAATGGCTTTTAATAATTTGAGTGAATGTGTTTTAAATTTTGTGCTGCCGTCTGCAGTCAAAATCAGCTGTTTTGTGCTTGAAACTTACTAGAAGCTGTTTCCGTACTTTTGCAACTATTCTCACATTTCGTTTTTACTCTCTTGCACACATCTTACACAAATCTTACACAGTGTAGAGTACGGAAACAGACCTATTAGTTCATACACTGACCCACATGTGTAAGTTGCAATATGATCAGCTCATTGTTAACACCACAAGTGACTGCTTGCGCTCAGCCAACATTCGTGATTCATTACTAAATACTATGTGTGTATTTCTTTATTATTATCATTCATGCCGTTTTATTATTTGCATTCTTGCTGCACTATTAAACTTGATCATATTGCACTCATGGGTTTCAAGCTTTGCTTATGTAACTGACCTTGCTTATGACTAGGTGGTCTGTTTATTATATTCGTGCTGATTGTGGAATCCGGCGAATCAGTTGCGGTGGGAGTTGATTCGATACGCATTCCCCTTACTTTCCCATTGTTGAATCCGTGTGATTGAACTGCAATACCGATCCGCACTCGTTATTCCTAAAACTATTTACTCGTAACTTATAACAGCTGTTCAGCTGCCAAAACAAAATACAATAAAGAGTGAAGTGCAAATAAAAAATATAAACAGTGATTTTAATAAGCAACAAGACAATTAAAAGTAAACTTAAAAGAAATCTATTGCTTAAACGTGAGTGCAACATTGTCCCGTCATAATGGAGCTCTTAGCGAGTGTTCTGCTACACCTTGCACTTCAGAAGAGCTGTCAGGACACATCGCAGTAGCTCTTGTTGGTGATGATGTTTTTTTTAATGTTTTTTAAGTGTTACGTGGGTCCTAAATCATCTGGCTCTAAGAAGTTGCAGCAGTAGCTCTGCGGCTTTTGGTACAGATGCCGATGGTATTTCTGGCTTTTTTGGAGCGGAATAAATTTTCTTCATTTTTTTTCCATCGCCGTTCGGAGTCGGCGTTAAACATGTAGGTCCGGTTCTCGGTCAATTGTGTACAAACTAACTAACACGCACAACACAATTGATCATAAGAAGCTAGGTCAAAGTCGTTTCAAGGGCTGAAATGGCCAGTTATTTATTTATTTTTTTTTTTATTATTAATTTTCTTACCTCGGCTTAGTACGCTGCAAAAAATGTTTGCATTTGCTCTGATAAATTTAAAAAAAAAAATGTGAAACATAAAAAAATTAAAATTTGTCTTGAAAACAAAACCTTTTTGACAATTTTTATAAATTTTTAAAAAATTTTTTTTTATAAAAATAAAAATATCGAAGTGTTTCGTGCATTCTTTGTTTTGAACATTTTTCTTTAAATCCGCACTGGTTCGCACCAAATTTATTGCGGATGAAAAGTGAACAAATTTGTACGAAGTGTGGATCGGTTGCGTTTTCAACAATAGCTCCAAATCCGCAAACTTCATTATCGATTCACATTGAACTTACTCGCCGGTTTCTACAATAGCTAAATCAACGAGATCGAATCATTTTCCCGCCGCAACTGATCCGCCGGATTCCATAATCAGCATGATTCTTATTTGTTTGTTTATTTATTTTTGGGTTGTACACACAATATTCCAGATTTCAGTCCTTATGAAAATATTAGATACATACATCTGAAATACATTTTGGGTTGTTTTGAAGTGAATTGATTCAGAGTTACTAAAATTGAAGAAAATGAGCAAATAATTTGTTGCTTACAATTATTTTTGTTTGAGTAAATTCTTAAATGTTTGGAATTCTGAAATTTTTCAAGCCTACCTTAAATTCATAATTATAATTGCAACAAAACAATCAAACTGCCAAAACTGATTTTTGTCAAATGAAACTGCCACTTCTAGTCCAAAGTGGAAACGCTGATGCAGGCTCTCACTACGGTTGCCATGCAACAATTAAGCAATATTAAGAATAATAATGTAATTCTGAAAAAATAATAGCATGGTAGCCCTAGTATGAAAAAAATGCTTTGCGAAAATAATTGCGCTCAGTGGTACTATCACTAAGTAGTCATGGCAACCCCTCCTCATCTAGCACACTTAGCAAATCTAACACACTCTGTCACATATCTTGAACCTGTTGACGCTTATTGTGCGTATGTGCGCAATGTGCGGCTTTGCCCAACTCTAGTTTATACGACCTAGTTTTAAGGTCTTTGCTACTGATACTTCAATTTCTGAGAATGCTGCTGGCTGTTGTAGTGTACTTGCATACATACATACGTAGCTACACATTTTCCTATTGTACAATCGATCAACATATGGCAATAATAAAATCTTAAGCCACAAACAAAATTACTTTTGACACTCTAAAATAAAAATAATAAAATGTAACGTAAACAAAAACGTTGAACTCAAAATTCTTATCCATGCATTAGCACCCTTTACGCTTGTGCCGCTAGATATCACACAAGCATGATCGGGACAGCGAGTGTTGTGTTACAAATGCACTTGAATGAGAAACACAGCACAACAACAACAAGCTAATTAATTGAATTAGTGCCAACGACTTTTAAAGTCAAGGCTATACATTCGGTCAACCAATTATTATTGATTATGATTATGAATTTGAAGGGAAATGTTAAGATTTTTCAAACTAAAACTGATTGGTCAACAATGGATATTTTAAATACTATTCTGTAAATATTGGAAAATAAGGAGGAGTTCTGGAAATAGTGGTAAGATAGTTTAAAGAAAAATAATGGTAAATTTACTTTATAAGCCCAAGCTCTAATAAAATAAAATCAGACTTAATCAGAAATTGAAATGGGCTCTATAGCCTAAAAGAACTTTTTATTTCTCAACAAAAGAGCGGCTTTTTTGCACCAAGATATAAGCGAGGTGCGCTTAAACACCAAAGGTTGATCTCGATGCAGTCATCAGCCATGGTGGCTGATGAGATTACGAAAGATTCGGTTGAGGTTGGGGGCGCCATTGATGGTTGAACTAAATTCGGAGGAGGTCTTAACGTCTTCTAGGAGAGAGACTACTACCGATTGTGACAAAAAATAATTGTTGATTTACGGCTTCATTCTGTATGCCTATCCGATCAATCGTTTCGTACAAACTACTGTTTATTCGTGTTTTTGAAGTTTGCAATTCGAACGATAACACATGTTCAACTGGTGAACGACGCCGTAACACAGTAATATTTTTGTAGTGTGTATCTCTAACGATCACAGAAATCACGAAATGTAACGTCAAAATCAAACGACAATTTTTATGTTATCGTTGCATGAATTCGTGTTCAAAATGGATATTTTAACAAAAAAAGGTGAAATGAAATAAATTGTGAAAATTTTTAAATATATACCAATTTGTATAATTTTATGGGATTTCATAGTTAAAGAAAACAAAAAACACCCAGTTTGAAGTGCTTGTGAAGCAGTTAGAGGAATATCCAGAACTAGCAAGAGGAACGCCAGTATATGGAAGTGACAGAATGTCAATGGAAGAGTTGTGGAAAAAAATCGCCATGAAAGTTAACTCATATAGCCCGTCTCAAAGAAGCGTTATTCAATGGAAGAAGGTAAATTATCTTTATAAAAACCCGTCATCAATTTGACATAACTGCTTTCTTATCTTTTCACTTAAGATCTGGGCTGATCTTAAATGCAGAACGAAGAAAAAAATTGCAGAAAACAACCGAAGCCTTAACGCAACAGGCGGCGGGCCTTTCGAAGCCTTACCGCTTTTCGAGCTTGAGCAGGTTATAGACAAAATACTGTTGATGACAAGAGCAGCGGTACCAAGTGGATTAATATTTGGTATTAATCGACAGACAACAACAGTCAATCGCAACAGCACACATCAATTGCAACAGCGCAGCCAATAGCAACGAAACAGAAGCGCAGCCAGCAGCAACAGGAACACATATCGCAGCACAACATTTAGGAGCAACAACTCCAACTGCAATAACCACAACACCCACAAACAGAACACATATAACACCGACTGAAGCAATAACAAATATAGGCATAGTTACTCCTAGAGTTACACCCCACACAACACATTCAGAGCATACACACATAACGTCACAACACACAGCTACAGGTCCACGACGTGTTACAAGGAAAAGGAACTTCCAGGACAAAATAGGTGAATCGGCCAGAGAACAGGCCAAAGCAGCTAAGCTGCAAGCAGAAGCTTGCAAGGAAATGGCTGCCTCTTCCAAAATTCAAGCGGAAGCTACAAAAACCATTTCTGAGGCTTTAGTTAATTTGGTTGCTGTTGTAAAAAGGCAGACAGAAGCCTTTGAAGAATTCATCCAACTGATGAAAAACTCATAAGTGTTTATTAATTTGAATATAGCCATAACTTACTGAAGTATAAGCACTGCTGAACCATAAGGGCTGATTTTTGTTTTATGTATTTTTTTTTCATGGGACGATGTGTTTAATTTAAATGTACCATGTTTTATTAAGCATTTTAGTATTAATTTTTATTTCTTATATAATAAGTATATGATACTTTTAAAACTGATTTTAATAAATGAATTTTATTTATGAATAAATGAAAATAAAAAAATAGAATTTAATTTATCATTCTTTTTGAATATTGCTCATCTATTCCGATGTTTTGTTCACTGGTAGTTACAAATTTGTAAGACCAGCTAGTACTGTTTCGTTGGCCGCTACGCCAACTCATCAGCGGTCTTTGTGATTTTTAATTCACAAGCAAACCGGACAGCACTGTTTCGTTGGGTGCTACACCAACTCATCAACGCTGCCAGAAATAGAATAAATATCTTATTGTAGGCTTTCAGCAATTCTTCTTCGTACATCCCTCGCTAAGTTTGTGGCTTCAGAGTTTGATATTTCATCAGTGCTGATGTTTTCATCGTCTTCGGCAGTATCTGTAAGGTTCATAGGAGGCCAATTATGCTTGTAGAAAATGCATGCATTATGTATTGCACTGCATGCATTTACGATTTTGGTGGCCTTTTCTGGCGAATAATGCTGTCCTCTTGAACCTGTAGTCATTACTAAATTATTTACAATTATAAGCAAATTTTAAAACTATTACCTATAATACTGCGAAAACGGTTTTTTAAAACACCAAATCGGCGTTCAATAACATTTCGTGCCGTGCAATGTTGTGAATTGAATCGTCTCTCAGATTCGTTGACTGGATTTCTATACGGAGTTAATAAATATGGTTCCAACGGGTAGCCAGAATCACCTAAAATGGTAATGAATAATTTTTAGTTGTGAATTTTATTGTATTAAAAGTGATTTTATATATGCTATACCTAGAAGCCAAGTATTTCTTTTTCCTTTGTTGAAATAAGATTTTAAATGCTGTTCTGCTGCACTGTACTTCCAAATGAAAGAGTCGTGATTCGCACCAGGATGTCTTGCGTCAACAAATGAAATTACCATGTTGAAATCACATACCTGTAAAGTAAAAAAGTTACTTCAATTCGACAACAAAAAATTGCTACTTTCTACCATCACATTAAGGCTATAAAATCCTTTTCTGTTATGAAATAAATGTCGACTATTTACTCCAGGTGAATTTATCCGGATATGTGTTCCATCCACACAGCCAATAATACCCGGTATTTCATATTTATTATAAAACTGCTCTTTTATAATATTTTCCTCCTCTTCAGTCCTTTGAAAAACTATCCATTTATGGCAAAAATTGTAAGGTATTCTTTAAGAGACTTTTGGTAGCTTCCAGTAGCCAAAAATCGGAGGAATGTCGACAGCTTAAGTTGTGGTGGTAGATGAGTGTTTCTGTATGTGGTTCAGGGTTGATAAATGAGTTTTTCAATTTGGTATAGAAATGCATAGTAAATTTTACTAAATGAAAGAAAATAGTATCGAATAAATTTTCAAAAAAAATTCAAAATTCAATTTTATGCTTTTTAACAGTTCAGTTATTTCAGTTTTTTAACAGAACATTTTTTACTATTGTTACTATTGTTTACTATTGTCATTACTATTGTTGTCCTCTAGATTTGAAAAATATCGTTTGTTTTAATAAAAGGTGAAATTGTTGCTATATTCAGTCTGTTTCATTGATTTTTATTAAATTTTTAATAGAAAATATTCTTACAACTTTTGCTAAAGAACTACGTTCTATATGCACAAGGCCACTAGTGTGCGCTTCTGATTTTATAGCGCATTTTCTTTTCCCACCAAGGAAACTGTGATCTCCATTTTTGAAGGAATGCTACTTCATATTTTTTGCTTGATGCTTAAGAGATCGTTAGAATTGAAAAGAAATGATAAATAATATACATTTATAACTTTTGTATACAAAAGATACACTTTTGTATATAATTTCTTTTGAGAAATTTTCATCTTTCTCATCATTTTCCAAAGATTTTTTTTTCATTTTTCTGTGCATCTTCAAAAAACAAAAAACAAAAAAAAAATGAAAATTAGATTGCTATCAAAAGTTTTGTTCTTAAATTTTATTTACTTCTTTATAAATTTATCCCTTTTGCGTCCAGCGCGTTTCTTTTATTACTGCGTATAAAGTATTCAATTTGCGTGTGCACCAATCTGATCACTTTTAATGAAACTTTTTAGACAAAAAAAAACCTTTGTACTGAATACTCGCCTGAATTTACAATGAACCAATGAACAAATTTGTTGATATTCGTTTAACAAAAACACAGGAACAACAATCAGTGGCGGATCTGGGATTCGCCAGTGGGGGGGAGGGTCTGAAACTACAGTTTTTTAGGACAAGGAGGGGCTAAAACGGATTTTAGGGTTTTTTTCATTTTTTTCGCAAGCAAAAAATTCTCCAAGGGGGAAGTGGGGGAGGGCGTAAAGCCCGTATATAGATCCGCCACTGACAACAATAGATGTTCGAAAATGATTTATATATGAATTTGATTGATTTATAATACTCCCTTTACATTGGTCGAGACTTGAATTCAATTCTTTGCTATTCCCTTTTAAACTTACCCTCTCTCACGTTGATGTCCACGTCTTTTATCAACAAACTCGCAGGCTTGATTTCAAGTCTTGACCAATGTAAAAGTGGTCTAAGTAAATCATCAGGGGTGAAAAAATAAGTAACTTTTTTAAGAGTTGCATTTTATAAAAATTTTAAAACTGGCAATGTGCCAATTTAAAAACGAACACAATTTCACTAAGGCTCATATTACATGGTGGCCGTTTGCCCGGCGTGCAATGAATCTTTTTTACTCTCTTCCACATTTTGCACGCTGGTATGTTACACGGCAGAAAAAGAACGGCAGACAGATTTTGACACTTCATTCAGTTTCATTACTTTTTCTCCTACACTTTATTCCAACAAGGGTTTCCTACAACTATTTTCTTCATACTGTTATACTATGTTCAGACTGGGAGCTAAATGCGCATTTAGAGCTTAATTCGCATTTATTTCCTTAATGCTTCTCTAAATGCGAATTTACCCATATAAAATTCTGTCAAGTAAATTCACATAAATTCTACTTCAAATGAGCATTTAGCAGTTTGCGACCCTGTTTCGAAGTTCGAATACGTTGATTGATTTAAGTATAATAGGCACACTAAGAGCTAGGCTCTTTTATAGTACAGCATAAACATTAATCATAATAACAACTCAATTTAAAAGAATAAATAATAACCTTAACTATAAGACAAAATCAGCTTAATCTAATTTTATTAAAAAGAAAAAAATAAAATAACAAAAATTTAAAGAGAATTGAGATATGTTAAAAACTTATGGTATAAGCAGAGGAAGAGTAAGATATAGAGGATAAAACTATAGAGTTGAGAAATAAGATAGAATAGATTGCCTAAATGGTCCTCTCCTTATGATTTCCCTAATCCTTCGTGGCAGAGCATTCCACAACCTAATGGCGTTGATGAAAAAGAGGTGAGAAGATATTAACGTGCTATACCTCGGAACTATTAACACATGGCTTCTTCTGGACACACAAAACTGGACTTTTTCATACAAATAACCAGGTGTTTTCTCGTGGATTATCTTATGCAGGTACATACAATTTCTAGCGTTTAAATAAGCTGTCAAGTCACATCCAAGAATTGCATTTCGGAAACTAGACAGTCGTTCAAATTTACGAAGGCCATACACATAACGCGTAGCGTAATTAAATGCAAGTTGAAGCTTTAGCATAGACGAAGAGTCAAGTTTGCTATATACTACTTCAGAGTACGTTATTACAGGTAAAATAAGTTGTATAACCAACTTACGTTTAATGTTAACTGGAGTCACACATGCAGATATTCTTAAGTTGCGCAAGATATAATAAACTTTTTTGACAATACTATTTACATGATCAACACAGGAAAGCGAAGAATTAACATAGAAACCAAGATTTACAATTTTCGACACAACAGTTAGCTTGTTTGGACCAATAAACAAATCAGGGACATCACCAACACCTGTCTTAAATCTACAAATGGGAAGCACATACGATTTAGAGGAATTAAGTAGGAGACCATTGCTATTGGCCCACTCATTGATGCTGTAGAGGTCCTCATTCATTCTGCAACATAAGTCATCAATAAGTCCAGTGCGTCTAGATAAATACAACTGAACGTCATCAGCATAGGCGTGAATAGAAGCGTGATTGCAAACAGAAAAAATGTCATTTATGAAGATTGAAAATAGAAGAGGGCCAAGTATAGACCCCTGTGGGACGCCACTTAATACAGAATTATACCCAGATGACAACTGACCAACTTTAACTTTTTGGTATCTATTACACAAATAACTGGACACAAGATTAACAGCACTGTCACAAAATCCAAATAAATAATTAAGCTTATTACATAAGTGTTGATGGTTAACTTTGTCGAATGCTTTCGAAAAGTCAAGTAAGCACAGGAGCGTCATAGAACCAGCATCATATTCCGGCCGTATATCGTCGATGACCTTAACCATAGCAGAAGAACACCCATGTCCTGACCTAAAACCTGATTGGTAAGGGGATAGCAGATTTTTATCAATTAAATAATTGGTTATTTGTTGCGCCATAAGTTTCTCACAAACTTTAGCCAGTGGTGATAAAATACTTATGGGTCTAAAATCATTTACACTAGAAGGGTTCTGCTTTTTTGCTACTGGAAGAACGATGGCAACTTTCCAAAGGTCAGGGAATGAAGACGACATAAAACAGAAATTAATAATATGCGTAAGAGGGTGTATTATGTGCGGCAACAAAATCTTTATAAACTTTATGGGAATTCCATCCTCAGAGATAGCATTCGATTTGATCTGTGCTATACATATACCTACATCTAGTTCAACTACAGGAGAAAAACTGAAGGATTGTTGCATGGACCGAATACTTAGTGGAAGAATGTTATTATAAAAAGGAGCAGCATTATCAACAAAAAAGTTATTGAGAACTACGGGGTCTAAGGTGCATTCAGTGTTATTTTTGTTGCAGACTCCAAGTTTTTTAATGTTATTCCACAGCGTTTTTGTTGGGAGAGAGAGTTCCAGTTTGGCCGAGAAATACTGCGTTTTAGCCTGTCTCGTTAAAAGAACAGCTAAATTTCTCGCCAGTCTATAGACTTCCCAGTTATGAGACGACGGATTTTTCCGCCATGTTTTGCGGTACTTGTTTCTTTTTTTTAATGCATCCAGAACATGTTGCGTAAACCATGGACAAGACAAATTATTAACTTTACAAGTACGTAACGGGACATGTTTATCAAACAAAAATTTTATTGGCTCCATAAGTGAGTTAAGCTTATCATTAATGTCAGTGTGAAGCCAACAATCATTAAATGATACCAGAGACACATCACGAAATAGACACTGATAATTAATGTGCTTAAAGTCGCGATATGAAAAAGTATTAGGTGGGATAGACCGAGATAGATTGACATTTAACGAACAAAAAATTAAATCATGGTCTGATACAAAGTATACTTGACTAAAAAGCAAAATTACAGACGGATCAGATACAATAAAGTAGTCAAGAAGACTCGGGGTGGTGTCATTGGAAAACCGCGTGGGCATTGTGTCATTTACTACAGATAAACCTAAGGACGATATTTTTTCATACAAAAGTTGTTTCTGTAAATTATTAGAGAGAAGGTTTATATTAAAATCACCACACAGTAAGATATGATCATATTCAACAATGTAAGTAGACAATACACTAAACAACGGCTCAACAGAAAGACATCTATTCGGATTATACACGCAAGAAACAAGTATTTTATTGTTATTGTCGGATATACATATGTTTAAAAATTCAATTCCAGATCCGCTAGAACGACTAACAACACGAGTATTTAGGTAAGTTTTACAATAAATTGCAATACCTCCACCCTTTTTAAAAGAACGGTCATTTCTAAAAATCTTGAAATTATTAATATCATAAATACTATCACTAATGTCCCTACATAGCCAAGTTTCCGAAATGCAAATAATGTCTACTGAAGAGTTTTCAAATATGAATTTCACGTAATCCAGCTTGGCCAAGTTTAAGCTCCGAGCATTAAAGTGAACCACATTAAAGCCATTACGTTGTTTACATAATACCTGAACTAATACCTTTAGATTTTCATCAGCGCCACTAGGAGAACCACTAGAGCCCGACATAAGGATAATCATAGAGAGAGATCATTACCGGCAAGTCAGAAAACAGAAAGAATACAATTAGGAGAAAAGTAAAAGAAAAACAAGAGTAAAAGTTGAAAAGTAAAGAATAAAAAATAAATATGAGAGAATGAAAACAATACATATAAAAAACATTAAAATAATACACCGATAATTAACTGCCAGCTGCCAAAGTATCCAAGCTACTATTTCGACATTTATTGTGTAGATCATCCACACTTTTGATGCGGATGCTTTCAGCATTTTTCTCTGTCCGGATAAACACTTGGCCACGATACGTGAATGCATTATAGATGCTCTTACTACGCTTACAGGCAATTGCAGCCTGAAGAAGTTTACGGCTTTCAGCATTAAGGCTCTCAAATAGAAAAATATTGTTTTCAAAATCAAGCCCAGCATCTTTAAGGTTGACAGCTGATTTAGTTCGCCTACGAAATGCCCCAAATGCTTTAAGAACTCGATTTCTGTCAAAAGGAGAAAAATATTTGACAATCACAATCGAGTTTGTGTTTGTGTTTCGTTGGTTTGACTTCAGCCGAAAAATATCTTTGATCATCGGTGGCTGAAAATCTATGAAGTGGCAAATACGGTTGAAGATGCTCTTTAGATTTTCTTCATTTGTAAATGGCAAACCAATTAACACCGCATCAGAAGAGAAATCGTCAGTCCTGTTGTTATTGTTGATATTGCTCTTGTTAATACTGCTCAGCTTATCTTTTAGCAGCTCAAGATCATCACAGCGACGCGTTAATGCACTCAGTTGATTTTCCAGCGAGGTAATTTTGTTGTTCAACTCGCTTTGTACTACTTTTAGGGCGCACACCTCGGTCTCAATTTTACTCGCTAATTTGATCTCTACATTAGCAATATCAAGAGATAGTTGCCTGAGCGAGCTGTCGTAATGAGCAATTAAACGGTCTTCAAGCAGTCGAAATTCTTTTTTTAGGTTCGCACTCAGCCGCTCCTCCATTTCCTGCAGCTGAGCACGAAACGATTTGGATGCAAATTCACCACTCTTAGGCGTACCTTCATCTTTGTTGTTGTTGCGAAGAGAGTGCTGCTGCATTTGTTGGCGTGTCAATCGTGGTGAAAGTGGCATCGCAATTGTTTTGCACTCAAAGCACTAGAACTGAGTAGCAAGAAGAACACAAGCAGAAAAGAGCGAGAGAATGATAACAGAAATGAAGAGCGTGGGTGGATGAGATGAAGCACGGAAAAAATAAGTAGCCGTGAGACAGATGCTAACAAGAAAGCACAAGAGTGAGGCAGACGTTGGTCGAATATAATTGTTTTTAGCTATTATCTTTAACTATTTTCTTTAAGTTTTTTTAATTTGCTTTAGTTGTTTATTTGAGTTCACGAACAAGATCGGCACAAGGATGAGTCAGAGGCAGATCGATTGTTTTGTTTATGTGGGTTCACTGAATATTATTATTATTTTTTTTATTTTCAGCCGTGATTTAATTTAAATTTAAAATACTTCGATATATATGCAAGAATTAATTGGATTAGTTGATTATTAAACTGATCATGCGTGACTTGAGAATAATAGATTTAGTTTGTATATATTTCAACAAATTATTAACTTTAGTTCAACAAAAACTCAGAGCTGTTTAAAAACACGTCCGTCCGCGACAAGTGCAGATTTTGTATTTTGTTTTACTCGTTATTAAATTCAATCAGCTGTTCGCCATTCGATTGATAAACTTGAACAGTTTTTGTTTTTCTTTTCTTAATTTTATTAATTAAATACACAAAAAAGTCCTGTTCAAAAATAAATAAGAAGATTCCGTTGGTGAAAACCGATTGCAAAGGACTGGCCTAAAAACAACAAATTATAGAAGACGTGCGCCGCTGCGTGGGAAAACATCCTCTCATCCTTGTCTTTAAGGTGCAAAATATGCACAATAATCTGCTGAATGATCTACGACAAAATGGAAAGCAAACTCAAGATTTCTCTTTGGTAAAAATCATACCATGCAAATAGTTTTGGGACGTAACAAAGCTGAAGAAGTTGAAACAGGTTTCCACAGGCTTTCCAACAGACTTCGCGACAGGATGGACTGCCACTGAAACGCCAAAGCAAGAGGTGACTGGACAAAATATCAATGAGCGGTAGAATATGATCGCAGTGTTTTTGTAGCCACAGAAACAGTGGTATTAAAAGGAGATCCACCCGAAGATTTTGCACACTCACTGGAACCACATTTGCTTTCACTGTGTATGCCTACCAAATTGCAAAGAGAATTCTAGCGTTCTATAGTGACTACACCGTGTGCGAAGAAGGAAAAGTATTGACACCTGCGCAGGCTCGCATACTCAAGCTAATTGCAAATTATATAATAAATCGTTTGGGTTAATTGTGAGTTTTATTTAATTTGTCAATGATACATTTGTTTAATTATTAATAAAGTTGTTTATAAATATATTCAAACAAAAATAATAAATGTTTACAATTTTCCGAAAACTTTCTGGTTCGTTCCTGCAATCATATTTTTGTTAAAATGTCAGCATTTTCACAACAGAAATAATATTAAGAAATCTGTCAATTTTAATGCGAATTAAGGGCTTCTTCATAGTTTGAACACTTGACATTTGTAAGAATTTTCGAACTTCTAAATGCGCATTTAAAACTCAGTCTGAACATAGTATTATAGTACAATAGTAGCACTTTTCTTCAAAAAATGTACTTTTTAGCTACTTAAACACCCAAATCTTTAATTTCACCACCCAGTAATACTACGTTCACATTGCGCTCTAAATACGCATTTAGCGCATTTATCATCAAATGATACTCTAAATGCGTATTTAGCCATAGAAAATGTTTACTCTAAATGCGCGTAAATGCTATATCAAATGATCATTTATGAGTTTGAAACCCTGTGTTCGAAGTTCGAAAACTATTCGAATTCTCATATTTCTCGTTTTCGAACTCAGTCTGTCAGCCATTAACATTCGCAGCCATTATTCTAATTCACTTCCGGTTGAGCTCTTGACGAGTAAGGCTAGTAACTCACTGCGACAAAACTGTTTCGAAACAGCTTTGTTTTTGTTTCGGTATGAATTCTAACTGCGCTCACTGCGACAAACTGTTCCGCCAAAAATGCTATCATTGTGATTCATTCTTAAACATGAATTATAAGAAAAAGGTTGCTTTGTGTATTTTGCTGGCACGAAAAAAAAGAAAACAACAAAAGAAAAAATACTGGGTGCATCCTATTTGGAAAGATAGATTTAAAAGAAATAAATTCTGGAACACATTCGAAAAATTAAGATTGTATCCAGATAAGTTTTTTGCTAACTTCCGAATGAGCGTTGAAAGTTTTGATGTACTTTTAAATATTGTAAGAACCAATATTAATTATCAGAATACACATTTTCGGGAATCAATTACACCCGTTCAACGGCTTGTAGTTACTCTGAAGTAAGTTACGCATGAAATAAAAACACAGGTTTTTTTATATTTTGTAAACTTTACATTTATAAAAATGATTAAATTATATTATTATTATAATTTCACATTGTCATTGAGATCAATAAAAAGCAATATATAAAAGTGAAGACATACGAAACCATAAAATTAAAGTTATATTAAAAAAACAAATTTTTAAATCCATTTCTTATTTGAGATAATCTGAATTAATACTTTAGAGCATTTGTATGGAGTATTTTTTCAAGATTTTATTCATTGGACTCGGAGAAATTTGAAAAATATGAATGAAGATTATTGGATTCCTGAAGAGAATCATCGTTATTAAAATGGTTGCTTCGACTCAATTTTATTGCATAAGGCGGCTCTGAAGGCACAATATTAATATTTGAACATGCAGTGTTTGATAGGTTTTCCTGTCTTATGTGTAACGGCAGAGTTCTTGGTCGAAGTGAGGTTGTGACATCCTTAAAAGCGTTTAATATTTGGACCTGTACATCTATTTTTTGATTTTCATTAAGTCTTTTTAGTCTTGGCACAAGGGACAAAGCAAAATGCGTATCTGAGTCAGTAACAGGTGCTGGTGCCGGAGTTTTAAGAATATCAAGAAGACTTTCCTCAAAATTATTTGTTTTCGTATGCGTTACACGTTTTGGTTTTTCAGGTTGGTCCTGTGTTTCAGGAATTTCTTCAACAAATTAAGCATTTCCTGTTGTCTCCCGGTCGTCACAGCTTGGTAACAGGAATAAAAGTTGATCATAATATATGTATTTTCTTCTTTTAATAGCGGCTTGGCCGGATTTTGAAGTTTTTTGCTCACGAAGTTCCCTCAGAAAACAACTTCTCAAATGTTTCCATCTCGTCTGCACCAAGCGTTCTGAAAAAACAGAATATTTAAGTTATTAATTTAATAAGAGACAGTATTTAAAAATTGTTGTAAACATTAAAAATAATGTTAACGCCACTGGCGGTTTCCCGGTGCTGGCGTGGTAGTGTGCGTCTGCCGCTCTGTTTTCTTATATTATTTATAGATTTTTCTTTTGGGCAGCGCTTCTCGCTGCTCTTATAAAACTTTGTTAGTTTTTAAGTTTTACTAATAAAACTGACCTCGGTCAATTAAGTTGAAGCGCCGCGTTCTTATTTCGCCTTAATTAAAAGTTTTAAAAAGTGCTTTCTCCCCCTCGATATCCGAAAGTTACATGGTCCATCGCGATCCGGGTTTTTAATCACAAAACAATATTTAAAAACAAAAAAAACAAAGTGTTGTGCAAATAAAAAAATAAAAAAAAAAAAAAAATAAAAGGTGCTGTGAAGGAAATTTTCTTGAAAAAGAAAAAGAAAAAAAACAAAAAGATTGTGTGACTTTGCACCAGAAAAAAAAAAAACATCAGCACAACAACTGCAGCATCAACAACAACTGCAGCAACAGCATAGCCAACAACAACAACAACAACTGCAGCATCAACAGCATCGCCAACTCCAGCGACAACAACAACAACAACAACAACAACAACAACAACAAATTTTTTTTAAGAAAAGGAAAAATCGGGTGAGTGTTTTATTCTGAAAAGATTTTCTTGATTTTTATTGATATATAGATATATATATTTTTTTATTATATTTCAATTATTTCAAATTAATAAAAGAGAAATAGTGACGTTTTTTATAAAAAATTCGCCTAATTCGCTAAATTCACGCGGTTCGGTTCGGTTGATTCGTAAAGTGCAGTTTCTAGTTTAGAAAATTGTATAAATACATACATATATAACATATACATATATTTGTTTTGCCAAATTTTGCCAAACAAAATTGGCGGTAAAACTGATTGTATATATATTATATTATATACAAAGTTTCTTGAACTTGATACTTGCGGAGAATTATTTTTTCGTTCGACATTATTTTCTTCAAAAAAAAAAAAGGGTTTTTGTGCTCACGCTTGACTTTCAAAAAGTCTAATTGCTTTTTTTTGTAAAAGTTACAAAAACAAAAATATCAATACACCGAGCTGTATTTACTCTCTCACGCGCTCAATTAATTGTTTGCGTTCAAAGCTTAGACTGCATCTCGTGCCTGCTGCGCTTGATGAACAGCTCTTTAGCTGGCTGCATATACTTGTAGTTGAGAGAGTAAATAAGCCGCACAGTGGGACCAAGGGATCAATTTGCAAGCAAAATTGACTTGGTCTATTTTCATAGGAAAATTGCACTGTGGGCAAAATACAATATCTAGCAAGCACAATTTATTGAAAAGAAAAAAAATTATATATAGATAATTAATTTAATACACTATAAAAAAAAAAAATTTATTTTACTATTTTTTTTAATTTTTACTAATTATTATTGTAATAATTTTCTGCAACAAGAAAATAATTATACTAAAAATTAATTTTAACGGTGCAATATATTATTGTATATATTTAATTAAATCGTTATATCATACCGTTTTTTTGCTAAATTTTTTTTATAGCAGTTTCCTGATATTTGTTGTTCACATTTTTGTATATAAAAATTGTTGAATTTTTTTTACATTGTTTTTTTATATACATTTAAATAATAATTTTATACAATTTTTGCTTATTTTTTATAGCAGTTTCCTTTGTTGTGGTTGTTCACATCCTTTTATAAAAATTTGCGAATTTTTTGTCATTGATTTTTTTTTACATTTTTAAAAAAAAACAAATAAATAAAAATTTTAACAAGACATAGACACAAAATGTCAACTTTAAAAACATTTATTCGTCTGTCTGATGCGCTGGTAGAGTTTGAAACGGATTTTAATGCCGTGGAAACTCACGACATTTTCTCCCTGGAGGCTCAAAATGAAGAGCTAAAAGCCCAGTGGAGAAAAGTCAAAGCTGCTTACGATGCTTGCTTGGAGAAAGCAATAAATGACGATGATTCAGAAGTTGAATCAATTAAAAAGAAGTATCGCAGCTGCTACCAATCATACATTAGGGTAGCAAGAAGAATTTCTGAGTTTTCTCAGAATAAGCCCTCGAAGCAAACCATTGCTTCTGAGCCGGCGCCGGTCATTGGTCACAGCATGCCTGTGCCACCATGCGATACTGAGGTTTTCAATGGTGATTACCTCTCATGGCCGTCCTTTAGGGACATGTTTACGGCCATATATATAATGAATTCGCGAAAACCAAAAAACACGTGGTGAAGCAAAAGAAATTGTGAGAAAATCTCCTTTAACCAATGATGGTTTTGCTAAAGCTTGGCAAGATTTGTCTGACCGATACGAAAATAAGCGTATCATGGTCAACAGCCAATTAAAAATTTTATTCAATTTACCACATGTGCCAAAAGAATCTGGCACAGAACTCAAAAAACTCCAGAGAGATATCAATGGTTGTATTTTTGCTCTAAAAATGCACAATATTGATATCAGCAACTGGGACGCAATCTTTGTCTACCAATGCTCGACAAGATTGCCAGAGATCACGCTCTCCTTATGGGAGCAATCCATTTCAAATAAAAATTATATTCCGAAATGGACAGATCTCGACAATTTCCTCACAAGTCGGTTTCAAACTCTTGAAACCGTGTCTGATATTCGCAGCTCTTGTGACGCAATACCACGACAGAACCTCAATTCGTCCTCCTCCAACTCGAAAACAAACCAGAGCAATTCATCTGGAAAAAAGGTAAATAATTACCAAATTAAAATTACTTCTGCGAATTGCAAGCTGTGCAATACAGAACAGCATGCATTGCGCTTTTGTCCACGCTTTCTTAGAATGGATATAAGCAATCGCTTATCAATTGTTCGCAAACACAAATTTTGCATCAATTGTTTATCTCATTCTCATGAGGTGAAAGAGTGCAAGAGTCAATATTCTTGTGTGATGTGCAAACAACGTCACAATACTCTCTTGCATCGAGACTCGACTCCAACTCAATCACCTGCTTCGAGTGTTGACTCAAGTAGGTCGAGCTCTCGACCCAATCCCCCGGGCTCTAACACTCTAACGCATTCTTCACAAATACAGTCCACTAGCAATGACGTTCAATCATGCTTCGCTACCACTACCAGGCACGTATCACCATTGGTACAGCAATGGTGACCGTATGTCACCTAGGATCAGCGTACACAACTAGAGCTCTTATAGACTCTGGCTCTGAAGGTACGTTCGTATCTGAAAGATTGCAGAAGCTATTGAAGTTACCCACAAGAGCCATAAGCGCTCAAGTTTCGGGGCTTAATAACGCAGTTTCAGCGCAAGTGACAAAAGCTTGCGATATAATTCTCAGTTCGCCTAGAAATAGGCAATTTCAAGTAGAAGCTACAGCTTTTGTGCTGTCTCGCTTAACTGGGAATCTGCCGTCATGCTCCATTGATCCTTCTTTGTGTAAGAGTTTGCCTGACTTACAACTGGCAGATCCGCACTTTTTCAGAAGCGATCAAGTTGATTTACTTATCGGTGGCGATTTGTACCCTGCCATAATTCTCGATGGCATTCAACGAAACCTTCTTGGTTCACTTCTGGCTCAAGAAACAGTTTTCGGATGGATATTCACAGGCCCTATGCCTTGTACCGAAATATCCAGTTTTACAACTTGTTTGAGCCATTATAGTGAAGTTGCGATCGATCAACAGATCGCACGTTTTTGGGAGTTGGAGGAACTACCTAAAAAACAATTTTTATCCCAGTCTGATAAGTTTTGTGAGGAAAACTATCAGAAAACTACAAAACGCGATAGCAAAGGTCGATATATAGTTACCTTACCATTCAAAAGTGGATTCCCAGATGATATTATACCCCTATCACCGTCCGCGAGTCGAACAAATATTAAGTCGAATTCGCTTAGTTGGCATCACTGTCCGCGAATGTAGAAAATCTTATTCGACTTAAACGTCAAAAACAGCCGAATGAAAAAACTTCGTGTTATCACTGTTCGCGAATTTCGCAAATGTCACTCGACTGAAACGTCAAAAACAGACGAGTGAAATTATTTTGTGATAAGCCGGCGAATGCAGTTGTTTTCTTTAGCTCTTTAGATCTTAACAATGGAAAATAATAGAAAAAGGTAAGCATTTGCAATATTTCCGTCTTTGTGCTGTTTAGTTTTGATTGTTTTTATTTCTAGCATGAAAAAAACCAACAGCCGGCAGTTCCGGAAAATGGTGGAGCTGATGGAGCAAAATCCGAGCATAGCCACTGGATTGGGGAAATTTGGTTCCACAAAGTCCAGCAGCAAGGAAGCATGGGAGTCCTTCGCTATGCAATTGAATGCTCTGGGGCCCCCTCTACGAGAAGGGAAAGAGTGGCACAAAGTAAGCTTTGAATATTTTGCAAGTGTAAAAAAGTTACAAATTTATTTTTTAGGTTTGGCTGGACTACAGGCTAAAAACTAAAAAGAAGTTGTCAGCCATTCGCAACGAGGTGATTGAGACTGGTGGAGGTCCCTACAGACAGCTAAGCTTGTCACCTCTTGAGCAGGCCGTTGATGCTCTCCTTAATTTAAGGGATGCAGCGGCACCAAGTGGCCAATATTTTGGCGAAAACGCTGTCACCCACAACGATGCGATTTCTGCTCGAATCTCGCGAGACTATTGCGAAGCTGTCGTGCCTGACGAAGGGGAAGTTGAGGAGGAGATCAATGCCGGAGGAGTCAACGACGAAAACACTCCGCCTGTGAGGACAACAAATAGGCAAAGCGCAATAGAAAGAGACATAGAGCGCATTGATATATTGAAAAAGCAAACAGGTACTCAAACAGAGGTTTTACAAAAATTGAAAAGTTTGGAAAAGGATGTGCACGAAATCGCAAGGTACACAAGAAAGATTTACGACCTGAAAAGTGCAAAAATAGATTTTTTAAAAGAAAAAGAAGAGAGGAAAGAAAGTCGGCATAGGGAAAAATTAGACTTGAAATTGAAACTTTTAGAAATTAAGAAGCTGAAGTATGGTGCAGAGTAGAACACGACCGAGAATATTTCTTGTTTTCCTTGCGATTTCGTGCAAATCCTCTGTTTGAGTACCTGTTTACTTTTTCAATATATCAATATTTTTAATTTACTTCGAGACCTGAACTCATGCATTACATTAATACCATTTAATTTATAATTATCCTTTTTTCTGTGAAAAACGTTTTTAGTTCCTTATAGTTTTATATTCATTATTATACTTATTTTGTTTTGTTTGCTATTTTTATGTAAAATAATTAATTTAAGTTTTGTTTTAAAAAAAATTAAAAAATGAAATAAATAAATGAAATATAAAAAAACTAAACATAAATGAATTCATAAAATTAAATATAGAAATAATATATTTAAAGTGACAGCATTATTTCTTGTCTTCGACGCGCTCCATCGTCGATATTACTTGCAATATTTATTTGCTGCAAAATTGGAGGCTCAACTATGTCAGCTGCTATTTCAGGTGGGTTCGGCACATTGAAATGCTTGCATATGTTGTGCAAGGCACAACATGAATTTATAATTTGTGTTGCTTTTTTCGGAGAGTAATGGAGTTTCCTCTCATTTAGAAGGCATCTAAAGCGAGACTTAAGGACCCCAATGGTTCTTTCCACAATATTTCTTCCTTTGGCGTGTATTTTGTTGAACTTTGCTTCTCTGCTACCAGGACTTGTGTTGCGAAAGGGTGTCATTAAGTACGGACGCAGTGGGTAGCCGGAATCACCTTAAATATTTTGATTAATTTTATTAATTTTTTTAAAATATAGCATTTTAAAATGAAATAATACCTAGGTACATTGAGCTTAATTCTCCCGCTCGGTACATCCTCTCAAGCACAACGTTCAATCTACTGGCACTCCAAACGAATGAGTCATGACTTGACCCGGGAAACCTGGCATCAACAAACCGTATCCTCATGTTGTGGTCACAAGCCTACATATTAAGATGTTAGAGACTTAAAGCAATGTCATTACATGGTACTTACGATCATTGCATTTATGCTGAAGTATCCTTTCCGGTTCAGATAGTGATGTTTTCCATGTGCTGGGGCAACAATACCAATATGCGTTCCATCGACGCAACCGATAACCCCCGGGAATCCAGATTTTAAATAGAAGGCATTTCTGGCTTCTTCTTTTTCCTGTTCTGTCATCGCTGATGAAATCCACACGGGACAGAGCTTCGCTTCTAAAATGCTCACAACTTCATTTAAAGTCGTGGACACCGTTGATTGTGCAAGACCTAGTTCGAAGTCGTTGCCAACGCTCTTTTGGTAGCTACCGTCCGCAAAAAAGCGCAGAGCACTCGCAAGCTTCAAAATCGGTGGAATTGCACAGCTTCTAAAAGACTGAAAAGAATCTTCAATATTCTCCAGAACAAATACAAACGCTTCTTTGTTCAGCCTAAAGTATGATTGGAACCTATAACAAATGTCTAATTATTTGATTAACAGTGCATATGCAAGTACTTACAGGCCATCAGGAAGTTCTAGAGGATTGGATTTATCCCTTATACTTCGACGTAGCCTGCATAACGTTTCTTTTTGCTCCAGTTCGGCTTCTCCAAAGAATAACTCTGCACTGCTTATCATTGTTATTATTATTATTTATTTGTTTTGATTATTTGTTATTTTTTTTTTTATAAGAACAATCTCATTAAAACTTTTGTACAGAACAATTTCACTTTTCATTAAAATAAATACAATATGTTTGACGTTTCTTTGTTTACTTTTGTGTTTTATGCTTTGGCAGCACTAAATTTCGGGCGAATATATAGATTCGCACACAATGATACCACAGCAATAGAAGTTCGCCAGCTGCTTCGACTCGACTGCAAAATTCGACTCGCGGACGGTGATAGGGGTATTAATCTTGGATTTTCTCGAGGCATAGCCTTCAAGCAATGGGCTAGAAGTGAAGCTCGATTGAACAAAAATCCAGCTTTAAAGACGCAGTATGAAGAAGTGGTGAATGATTACCTCAAATTGGGTCATATGGAAAAAATCCCAGCTCCAAAATTTGAAAGATCACCATCTCATTATTATTTACCGCATCATGCAGTAATAAAACCAGAGAGTACTACAACAAAAGTTCGGGTAGTATTCAACGCGTCAAGTCCCACTTCAAATGGGGTCAGCTTGAACGATGTGCTGCACGCAGGTCCAGTTCTTCAAGCTGACTTGACGCTTCTGGTGTTGAAATGGCGGTTTTTCAAATATGTCTTTAATGGCGACATTCAGCAGATGTACCGCCAGATTCTGCTTGACCCAAAACATTCTGCTTTCCAACGAATTCTGTTTAGAAGTTCACCTGATGAGTTGATTCAGGATTATGAACTTAAAACAGTCACCTTTGGCCTCAATTGTGCTCCATATCTAGCAATTAGAACCATGCTGCAATTAGCACATGATGTTCAACAGCAGTATCCTCTCGCTGCAAAAATTTTGCGACATTTCACATATGTCGATGATGCTCTAGCTGGAGCTCATGATGTTGAAAGCGCAATTAAAGCTAGAAATTAGCTAATCTCGGCTTTAGACTCTGCAGGTTTTACTATGCGAAAGTGGACTGCGAATGCTTCCAGCATTTTAGCAGACTTGCCTACAGAGCATCTTTTGCATGAAGACTTCTTGAAGTTAGAAGATACGAGTTGTGCCAAAGCATTAGGAATTCGTTGGAATGCCACTTCAGATTTATTCTATTTTACTGCCAAGCGTCTCGAAATTAAATCATCTTATACAAAACGTGAAGTCCTATCCATGATAGCGCAACTGTTTGATCCTGCAGGTTGGCTGGCACCTATAGTGGTGACAGCGAAAATTCTAATGCAGCGTATCTGGTTGGATGAGATAGATTGGGATGAAGATCTCCCTGCGCATAGTTTTCAATCGTGGCAAACATTTTTGCTAGATTATGAAAATATTAACGATATTCGCATACCACGTTTTGTTGGGTTTTCACCTGAATCCGACGTAGAGTTTCACGCCTTTTGCGATGCCTCTGAAAAAGCATACGCAGCGTCGATTTACATTCGTGTGAAGGAAAATGATGGCATAGTCAGTCATCTGCTTTATTCAAAAAGTAAAGTTGCTCCAGTCAAGACGATCTCACTACCCCGTCTTGAATTATGTGGTGCAGCCCTTCTCGCGGATATGGTAGATTCATTACTATCGCACCTTGATATAGAACGGCACCGTTTGTATTGTTGGACTGATTCAACAATAGTGCTTGCTTGGCTTTGTAAGCCTCCATGTTCCTGGACAACCTTCGTAGCCAATAGAGTATCAAAAGTGGCAGAGAAGGTAGGAATTCACAATTGGTTTCATGTAGATACACATGAAAACCCTGCAGATTTGGCAACGCGTGGAGTTACGCCACAAGAGTTAGTTGAGAAAGCTCTTTGGTGGCATGGACCTTCCTGGCTCTCGCTCGAACGATCAGCTTGGCCAAGAATGAATCCACCCCCAGCTCTAGAAACTTCGCTTGAGCGCAAAGCTGTAAAAGTACACTTTGCATACTTTTCGGAATATGAAGATATTCTAGAGCGTTTCTCTTCGCTATCGCGCGGATTGAGAGTGTTAGCTTACGTGTTTCGCTTTCTGCATCGCACGCATCCAAAGTCTCGTGCGTCTTTTTCAAAAAAATCAGCGTGCCTTGAAGCGGCTGAAATTAAATTCGTGAAAACACGATTGGCACTTCTATGTCAAAAGATAGCTTTTCCAAACGAATATCACTGTTTGGAAACTAAACAGATAATTAGAGCTAAGAGTCCCATTCTCACTCTTAATCCTCTGTTGAACAACCACGACAATTTAATGCGTGTTGGTGGACGGCTCGCCTCATCACCAGTGTTATCATATGATGAAAGGCACCCAATTATATTACCATATAATTGCCACTTTTCACGCTTCATGGAGGGAATCAATTAGTGCTTCGACTTATTCGTATGCAATATTGGATCCCACGTGCTAAAAATCTAATTAAATCAATTCTTCATAATTGTAAAACCTGTGTTGTACACATGAAACGCCAAAGAACACAAATAATGGCTGCGCTGCCAGCCGAGCGAACAGTTATTTCACGGCCCTTTGCGCGACTGGTATTGACTTCGCTGGCCCATTCGACATAAAAAGCTACATAGGTAGATCTTGCCGAATCAGCAAGGGCTATGTTTGTTTATTTGTGTGCTTTTATACGAAGGCGATTCATCTTGAGGCCACGAGCGATTTATCAGCCGCCACTTTCCTGGCAGCTTTTTCTCGGTTCGCAGCGAGACGTGGCTGCCCCGCAAACGTGTACTCCGACAATGGTACAAACTTTGTGGGGGCCTCAAACTCTCTTAGAAAAGATTTCAAAGCCTTCTTAACAGCGTCGCATGATGCAATACTATCTCAGTATGCACATCAAGAAATTGCATGGCATTTTATTCCCGCTGGTGCTCCCCATATGGGAGGCCTATGGGAAGCTGGAGTAAAAAGCTTTAAAACGCATTTCAAGAAGATGGCCGGAAGTATGAAATATACTTTAGAAGAATTTTCCACACTATTGAATCGAATCGAAGCGTGTCTGAATTCGAGGCCACTTTCCACCATATCGGAAAATCCTTTTCATTTTCAAGCTCTCACTCCAGGTCATTTCTTGGTCGGCGGCCCACTGCTATCGCCAGTGGAGCCAGAAATAGCTGAACAGCCTCTGACTCTTGTCAATCGCTGGCAAAAAATCAAGGCGATGCATCAGCACTTTTGCCACCGATGGAAAAACGAATACCTAAATAGATGCACCGACGTACGAAGTGGAAAACCCCTCAATTAGATTTCAAGGTCAACGACTTAGTTGTTGTCAAAGAAGACAATCTTCCCACGAATGAATGGCGATTAGGTCGAATATTAAAGATATACACCGGTAGCGACAAAAGAGTCCGTGTAGCAGACGTACGCACCGAAAGAGGTTGCGTTACACGGCCTATGCGAAGCTGGTCACAATACCGTCGACCTAGCTCCGTCACCATTTATTTTCTCTTAATTGTTTCTTTTTCTTCTTTTCTTTTCTTTTCTTTTTGTTTCCGTCTCGTTTCAGGATGTCTATCACCAACTTCATGCGCGACTTGATCGAAGAGATGCTTCTCCAGACGGACTCCGAGATGGCTTTGAGTGAGCCCGATACGGTTCAGGAATGCGCCACTTCCTGAAGCCAGCGTACTCCAGCCACAATCCCCGGTGCGGAGCGTGCTGTACCGCGTGGTCCCCGTCGTGACGCGCAGTGACATGATCCCAAAGTGTCGCTTGTGCTCCATGGAGCACAATCTCATGTTGTGCCGTTCATGGCTATGAACCTGGAAGAGCGGTTGAGAGCAGTACTCTTTCATTTTTACTGCTCCAACTGCCTTTCAGCAGTTCATATGCGAAAGGACTGTCGGAGCGATGTGAGGTGCCGTCACTGCGGTGAAGATCACCACAGCATGCTGCATTCCCACACTCGGGTCCGATCAAGTCGAGCCCACTCACGACGACCACGGGGAAGACGTACGCGAACGAAGCACCCTAAACTGCAGCCTGCATCCGCAGCTGCGCGAGAAGCGACGAGGTCTGGGGCGGAATCGAAGAGTTCGTCTTGGAAGGGTCCGCAGTCGACGTTCCAATCTGCGTCGTCGTCGAGGGACGCCATCCCGAAGCGGTCCCCTTCCAATAAGAGACCGCAGTCGATGCTACCATCAGCGTCATCGTCAAGGGACAAATTCCCGAAGCGGTCTCCCCCCACAAGACCAGTAACGACGAGTCTCCAGAGAGTAGTCTCACTACTCCCAACGGTATTGGTGAGTACTTGGGCCAATGGAAGAATGGTCCAAGAGCGGGCTCTTCTGGATGCCTGCCTTCCGCAAACACGACTTGCCAGAGAATTGGTGGTAAAGTGGAGACTTCCAACTTCTGTGGTCGATGGAAGGGAAGTCTGCACGCTATCACTTCACGGCAGGCACGGCTCGTCCGTTACCATCGAGACGACAGCGCAAATCCACGGCACTTGGACATAATCACGCCGTCTAGGGACATCGACGAGAGGATCAGTCAGAGCTATCCTAACATAAATCTGGCTGATCCTCATTTCTACAAAAGGTCGCCGGTCCGGATCCTGCTGGGTATAGACGTATACTCCCGGGTCATACAGCCGGGTATTCTACCAGCTGGTTTTAGCATGCCGTTGGCCCAAAATTCGATCTTCGGTTGGGTCTTATCAGGACAGGGTGCCTGGTAACGTCTTGCATTCTTGCAAGGCGGGCGGCATGTTAACGCCACTGGCGGTTTCCCGGTGCTGCCGTGGTAGTGTGCGTCTGCTGCTCTGTTTTCTTATATTATTTATATATTTTTCTTTTGGGCAGCGCTTCTCGCTGCTCTTATAAAACTTTGTTAGTTTTTAAGTTTTACTAATAAAACTGACCTCGGTCAATTAAGTTGAAGCGCCGCGTTCTTATTTCGCCTAAATTAAAAGTTTTAAAAAGTGCTTTCTCCCTCTCGATATCCGAAAGTTACAAATAAAATCATATTTTTTTAGGTATCTTGCTACAGGAGCAAGTATGAGAGCTTTAGCATACGAGTGTCTAATTGGTGAAACTACAATAAGGCAAATTGTAAGATCTACATGCACTGAACTTTGGAATGTGTTGCAGCCACTTTATATGTCTGAAAAGAGTGAGGAAGAATGGATTCAAATTGCAGATCAATTTCACAATAGAACATATTTGCCCAACGTAATTGGAGCAATCGATGGTAAACATGTTCGTGTAACGAAACCGTCAAACACTGGCTCACAATTCTTCAATTACAAGAAGTTTTTTCGGTGGTACTAATGGCATGGGTTGATGCGGATTATAAGTTTGTCTACATTGACATTGGCGCGGCTGGCTCCGCTAGTGATTCATCTATATTTGCACAATCAAATGTTGGCAGAAGGCTTCAGCAAGGCTTATTGAATATTCCACAAGATCGGCAATTGCCAAATGATCTTAATGGAAAAGCAATTCCCTTTGTATTGGTTGCAGACGAAGCATTTGGACTCTCAACACACAAACTTCGTCCATTTTCAAAAAATAAATTGACACCTTTGCAAAAGATTTACAATTACCGTCACTCCTTTGCTCGGCGCATGATGGAGTGCATGTTTGGATAGGCCTATAGATGTAAGCCTCGAAACATGCAATAAAATAATTTTGGCATGTTGTGTACTTCATAATTATGTTCGCTGCAGAGATGGCACTAAATTCACGGAGACAGCTTACGCTTGTTCACTCGAAAGTACAGCACGATCAACAAACAGACCTTCTACATCAGCAACAAACATTCGGAATTACATAGCGTCCTACTTTACATCAGCTCAGGGATCTGTACCTTGGCAGTATGACAAAATTTAATAACAATTATATTCTAAACTAAAAAAACTATTTACAAAAACCGTATAAAATTAATAAAAATACTTACATCTCGTTCGCTGCAGAGATGGCACTAAATTCACGGAGACAGCTTACGCTTGTTCACTCGAAAGTACAGCACGATCAACAAACAGACCTTCTACATCAGCAACAAACATTCGGAATTACATAGCGTCCTACTTTACATCAGCTCAGGGATCTGTACCTTGGCAGTATGAGAAAATTTAATAACAATTATATTCTAAACTAAAAAAACTATTTACAAAAACCGTATAAACTTAAATAAAATTAATAAAAATACTTACCCGCTTCGTTAATTTCTGTTGGACTTAAATCACTCCAAATGTTTGAGAACAATATTTTGGTTACCTCCATCCATAATTTTTTATTTATATTTATGTTTGAGTATTCATTTAATACTTATTGTAAAGTGGTGGCCTTCTTTCAACTTCTTCAATCAATATATCATTTTTTATATAATCTTCTGCAATTTTTTTTCCATGTTTGCTTTATGAACATGTCTGAATTACATGCGTTGCATGCTTCAATACCGAGAAAAAATAAAGTTTCACAATATAAACTTTCAAGTGAGCGCACACAGATTTAACTCTATACATACTGAAACAGTTTCGTTTCGAAAAAGTTCGATGGCGTCAGACAAATAAGTTTTGTTTTCGTTTCAAAACAGAGCGAGCGCACACTCATTTGAACGTGTGTGTAGAAAATTGTTTTTAAACTGTTTTGTCGCAGTGAGTTACTAGCCTAAGCACAGGTACTGTATATTATATATATACATATTATATATATATATATTTATACTTTATCTCTGCATGCAACTTAAGTGCTCAATCGGAAGTCAGTTTTTTGTTCATAAAGAAAATTATCAGAACAAAGTTTTCAAACCTACATTGGAATTTAATAAAAATGGAAGAAATAACTACTAAAAAGTCCAGAAAAATATGGTGCAGTGACTCAGAAACGTTGCTAATTGATATTTGGCAACATAAAATTGACGAGCTACGTGGAGTTCGTAAGAATACCCACATTTATCAAGAAATGGCAGCTGAGCTGCAAATGTATAATTTTGCAATAAGCTCTGTAGATGTGAAAATTAAAATAGCAAATCTGACTGCGAAATACAGGTAAAATTAAATATTGCTTTAATTATAATATATAAAAATGTCGTGCTGAACTCTTATTTTTGAGCATTTACGAACCCTGGTTCTTAACGAAATCTTTCATTTAATTTTTAGAAAATGCAAAGCAGAAGTTGGTCCTTCTGGTGGCTCACCAGCAGAGTGGGTGCATTTTAACAGAGTGCACCAAATCATTGGCGGATTCACAATTAATAATAAGGACGTTGTTGTGGAGGATAACATTCAAGGTTCGTAAAAATAAAAATGATTACTTAACAAGTTTACTATATTTTATTTCTTTTTAAAATAGATCTAGAAATTAAAATATTGACGGCTCCGCCAAGATCGCCTTCAAGTTTAACAACTCCACCAACATCACCTTCGCCAATGTGTTCTTCGGTAACTCATCCACCCTCACCGCTGTTGCCTCCGACGCCAGTACCGCCATCATCATCATCTACCGGTAGATCACGAGTCCCTAAAAAAACAAAGATTTTGAAAAATTACTACAAACCTCCAGTGAAATGAACACAAATTTCAATTATGCACTTTCGCAATTCAACGACTCCAATGAAGAGCTCGTTAAAATAGAACTGGAAAAACTGACGGTGATAAAAGACATACAGAATGATTCCAAAAGATTAACAGATGGATTTCTGGAATTTTTGAGAAGATTCGATTGAGTACTTATATACTTATATTTCGAATAAGTTGTTCATATGCATATATCAATACATATATGTATTATATATGCATATATGTATTATATGAACAACTTATTCGAAATATAGCTATATAAGTACTCAATCGAATATTTAAAAAATTCCAGAAATCCATCTGTTAATCTTTTCGAATCGAATAAATACATGAACATGTATCTGTATCACATACGAAGTTCCTCAGCCGATTCGTTGAATTCCAAAAGCATTTAAATCAAATAAGTGTATTATAACTTTAAATTTACAGTTCAGCTGCCATTTCTTGTTACAACTAAGTATTCTTTCAAGCTCAACGTAGCTCAACAATATATATATATATATCGCCCATTTCGTGCAAGACCAGCACAACTCAAAATTCAGAATTTTATAGATGACCATGGAGAAGTGTTAATTCTGAGAATAACCGTTGTAAAATACAATAACGATTTTTTAAATTATGTTATTAATTCACCAGTGATTCAGTATATAATTATTATAGCATTTTATATCTTCCATAGTTTGAGATACTAACGGTATAAAATTGCCTTCGCCAAAAATTAAAATTTTTGAGTCGTGCCAGTCTTGCACGAAATGAGCGATGTAGTATATATCATATATACATATATACATATATAAATATATATATATATATATATATAGAAACCTCCAAATATATATATGTATAAATATGTATATAGATATGCATATAAACACATATCTGTAAAAATTCACTTCTGGTTGAGCTCTTGACGAGTGAGCACAGGGACTGTATTTTATATATATATCATGTATATATATATTTTTATTTGGTCTTTGCTCGCATCGTAAGTGTTCAATCGGGATTGAGTTTATTGATCTCAAAAGTTAACATTAATATTATACTCAGAAATATTTTACCTCCAAATATTACTTCAATTCTTTACTTTACTTGATATTAGTTATAGTTTCTTTGATTTGAATTATTCACTTATATATTATTCTTTATTTCTTTTTCTGCTTGTAATTTAGATTTAAGTTGTTTGAATTAAATTTTTTTAATAAAATTATATTATTGAAATATGAACACTCTGAAGGTTTCCTTGGACATGGATAAAAGCATTTCAGTGAAATAACGCCCAAGTTAAATAATTAAAAAAAGCAAGAAAATGGTTCGTACACATTTTGTTCGTTAATTGATAATATTTTAAGATCGTAAAAACCATTTACTTACTTACTTACTTATCTGGCGCTTACAACCGAAGGTCGGTTTTGGCCTCGTATAAGAAATTGCGCCAGCCATTTCTGTTTTGCGCTTGCTGGCGCCAGTTGGAAACACCAAGTGTAGTCAGGTTATCCAACACCTGATCGTTCCAACGAAGATGTGGGCGTCCTCTTCTGCGTTGACCACCACCAGGCACCGAATCGAATATTTTTTTCGCTGGAGCGTCGTTTTCCATTCGCTCAACATGACCTAGCCAGCGGAGCCGCTCGATTTTAATACGCTTAACTATGTCAATGTCAGCGTACAGCTCATACAGCTCGTGGTTCCATCGAATTCGGTACTCGCCATTGACGCAGATTGGACCGAAGATCTTACGAAGGATCTTTCTCTCGAAGGCTCCCAAAGTCTTTTCATCAGAACTGCTCAACGTCCAAGTTTGTGCTGCATATAATAGGACGGGCATGATTAGTGACTTATAGAGCGTGAGTTTTGTTCGTCGAGAGAGGGCTCTGCTTCTCAATTGCCTACTCAGCCCAAAGTAACACCTGTTGGCAAGAGTTATCCTTCGTTTTATCTCAATACTGACATCGTTGAAAGAGTTTACGCTGGATCCCGGGTAGACGAAGTCCTTAACAACCTCGAAGGAGATGTTGTCAACAGTGACGTGGTTTCCAAGACGCTGGGACTGTTTATTTGTTGACACTAGGTATTTCGTCTTATCTGCGTTCACTACAAGACCCATTCGACTCGACTCTTTCGCTAACCTGGAGAATGCTGCACTGACTTCGCGCGTATTATGGCCAATGATATCGATATCATCAGCATACGCCAGCAGCATAATACTTTTGTAGAATATCGTGGCACTGCGTCTCAAATCAACAGCTCGGATAATCTTCTCCATCATTAGGTTGAAAAAGTCGCACGATAAGGAATCACCTTGTCTGAAACCTCGTTTGGTATCGAATGGAGGAGTGAGGTCCTTCCGATTTTAACTGTACTGCTGATGTTGCTCAGTGTCATTCTGCAAAGGCGGATGAGCTTTGCAGGAATACCAAATTTAGACATGGTGGAATATAGATGATTCCTTATTGGACTGTCGAAGGCGGCTTTGTAATCGACAAAAAGATGGTGTGTGTCGATTTGTTTTTCTAGGGTCTTCTCCAAGATTTGTCGTAGCGTAAATATCTGGTCTATGGTGGATTTGCCAGGTCTGAAGCCACACTGATAAGGTCCAATCAGCTGGTTTACGATGGGCTTCAGTCTTTCACATAGTACGCTCGACAGGACCTTATATGCGATATTCAGAAGGCTTATCCCACGGTAGTTGGCGCAAATTGTGGGATCGCCTTTCTTGTGGATTGGGCAGAGCACACTGAGGTTCCAATCGTTTGGAATGCATTCTTCCGACCATATTCTGCATAGAAGCTCATGAATGCATTTAAAAAAAGCTTCGCCTCCATTCTTGAAGAGCTCAGCAGGTAAGCCATCGGCTCCTGCGGCTTTGTTGTTTTTAAGCCGAGCTATAGCTTTCAAGACTTCACTATGGTCGGGCAGCGGAACTTCAACGCTGTCGTCCAAAATTGGGGATTCCGGAATATCATCTCTATTGGCAGGATTGTTGTCGTCGTCGCCATTCAGAACCCTAGAGAAGTGTTCCCTCCACATCATCAGTGTACTCTGGATATCTGTCACTAGATTCCCATTTTCATCCTTGCAGGAAGAGGCCCCGGTCTTGAAACCATCGGCCAGGCGTCTTATTTTTTCGAAAAATTTTCGGACCTCATTCCTGTCACCATGCATCTCAATTTTCTCGCACTCACGCATTTCTGCTTCCCTTTTCTTTCGCCTGAAAATGCGTCTCTCTTCCTTCCTCTTCTCTTTGTATCGCTCCTTAGCAGCACGCGTTACAACCGACTGCAGGGTGGCTTTGTAGGCGGCATCTTTTTCTGCAGTGGCGTCGCGACACTCTTGGTCGTGCCACTGGTTTCGGCGAGGGCGGTGATAGCCAATCACCTCTTCGGCAGCCGTACGCATAGAGTGGGAAATATGATTCCACTGCGCGCATATATCGTCGATCAGAGGAGTGCTTTCTTGAAGCAGGAGTGAGAGTCGAGTAGCAAAGTCTTCGGCTGTTTGTTCGATTGCAGCTTTTCGACGTCTAGCTTTCTCTGTGCTGGATTGCGCGCATTCTTGGTTGCGCACAGGCGTGTACGCATCTTGGCTGCGACAAGATAATGATCCGAGTCTATATTGGCACCACGGATCGTGCGTACATCTAAAACACTGGAAGAGTGCCTTCCGTCAATCAAAACGTGATCAATTTGGTTGCGCGTCTTTTGATCAGGAGACAGCCAAGTTGCTTTATGAATATTGAGATGCTTGAATCTAGTGCTACTAACGACCATGTTTCGCACTGCGGCAAAGTCAATCAGCCTCATTCCGTTATCGGAGGTATTGTCGTGGAGGCTGAACTTTCCGACTGTTGGACCAAAGATATTTTCTTTTCCCACCTTGGCGTTGAAGTCACCAAGCACGATTTTTATGTCGTGGCGGGGGCTGCGCTCATAGGCCTCTTCAAGGCGCTCGTAAAAGCTGTCTTTGGTCTCATCGTCCTTATCTTCTGTCGGAGCGTGCGCACAAATCAGGCTTATGTTGAAAAATCTTGCCTTGACACGGATTATGGCAAGTCGTTCGTTCACAGGTGTGAATCGCAGGACATGATGCCGTAGTCGCTTGCCAACCACGAATCCGCATCCAAATTCGTGCTTCTCCGCATGGCCGCTGTAGTAGATATCACAGGATGCTTGCCGTGAGCAACCCTGTTCCTTCCATCGCATTTCTTGGATTGCAGTGATATCAGCTTTGTATCTTTCTAAGATATCTATCAGTTGGATAGAGGCACCATCCCAATTAAGGGTTCGGACGTTCCAGGTGCATATCCGTAAATCATTGTCAGTTTTTCGTTTGCGGTAGTCGTCATCAGATTTGGGGATCATATTTATCTTTTTTCTTAAACTTTTCATTGAAATTTGTTTTTACGTGGTGGGCTTCAAACCCAACGCACAACCCTTTAAAGGCAGGGGGAGCCCGCCGCTCAGATTAGCCGTCAAACTAACGGTTGCCAGTTTGCCGTTTCTAGAGGACACCACGCAGAGGTTTGAGTCGACTTGAGACGAGTTCAACATGGATAATGCTGGCCTCACCAGGTTGAGGCAGTCAGACACGTTGCCATGTGAAGATCGCCCCCTTGACCCTCACGCGTTGCCTTGTGAGGATCGTCCTCCTTTGTAAAAATCATTTACTTTGGAAATATTTGAGCGATGTTAAATTTTTAATTTTGGACGTTTGGGCGTCACTGAACCCATTTAATTGATTACCATGTAAATATTCTTACTGAAATGTGAAGCGAGTGCTTGTCGTATAAGTTCTGCGGTGCTTGAATTGTTCTGTAAGTTTGTAGAATAGGTTGGATATCTTCTTCCGCTTTCAATGGTATTCTGGTCTTGCAACCACGAAGAAACCATTGCATCATTTTCCATTATCAAAAAGTTATGCAATACGCAAGATGCTTTTATAACTATGTTTGAGTTTTCAATTTTGTTGTCGATGCCTTTTCCTATACGACGAAACCTAGTATGGAGCAAATATTAACGTATTTTAGATATCAGACATTCGAAATTTTAATTTTATTATGATGGTTTTATTATGACCTAGCTTTTAAGTGGCCAAATGCATTTTCCACTACTCGACGGCACTTAGAGAGATTATAATTAAATGACCGCTGCGCAGCTGTGTTGTTGAGATGGAAAGGATATGGCTTCATGAGATAGGACGAGAGACGAAACGCCGAATCTGCTAAGATTAAAACACCTACATCAGTTCCACTCAGGGGAATACTCATTTCGTGCAAAAGTGAACATTCTTGCAGCTCGCGCTTTAATAACGAATTCTCAAAAATTTGAGAATCATTGCATCGTCCTGGACTGCCCACACTTATATAAAGGAATCTATAACTATAAAATAAAAATTAATAGATAAACTGGCCATTTCAGCCCTTGAAAGGACTTTCAACGAACTTCTTAAGATCAAATTGTGTTGTGCGTGTTATTAAATGTTTGTACACAATTGATCGAGAACTGGACCTACTAGTTTTATGCCGACTCCGAACGGCTAATGTGCATGTTCTCAAGAATCTTTACATGGCAATCTACAACTATATATGTATGTATAAAATTGCTGATATGATACAGAATACAGAAAACAAAGCAAATATTTACATACCTGGAGTCAACTAAAGCCAATAAGACTGTCGAGTACCATCCTTTGTAATTGAAGTAGTTCACGGCTTCATCACTTTTGGGGTGAATCTCAATATGACAACCATCTGCAGGAAATAATTTCAATGTGAAAGTATATAGCCAATAACAACTAACTTACCAAGTGCTCCTAAACATTGAGGAAATCCCAGCTCCTGCAAGACATTCTTCAATTTTGCCTCGACTAAGAGGAAAATGCTGAAGGTATATGGGAAATAAAGCTTTCCACACTTCTTCGCAAAATTCTAAAAATATTGAGCAAACCGTCGATTTTGCAACTCCAAATAGATTGCCTATACTCCGGTACTCAGCAGATGAACCAAGGGCGTATAATGCAATTGCAACCCGCTTTTCTAACGAAATTGAAGCACGGAAATTTGAATTACTTTTACCCATATGTTGGAGATAGGCACATAATTTTACGAAGGATCTTCTGTTCATGCGAAAATTGACCTTGAAGAATTCGTCTCCATTTTTTTGGCATTTGAACTCCCAAAACATGCTATTCCGATCCTTAAAATCCATTTAGATTTCGAACTTGGTTGCATCAAAGATTAATATTTTGATTTTTTATGCTTACCAAATGCCACACACTTCTTTGGTTTTCATACAGAACCAAATTCATCGCATTTGCAATTATATCCTGACTACTTTTGTAATACAACAATATTTTAAAAAAATGCAATTGGCTGACCACACAGGTGGATGAACTATTTTATTGCTCTAACTTTGAGTATTTGTCAATAATAAAATAAAAAAATAAATAACTGGCCATTTCAGCCCTTGAAAGGACTTTGACCTAGCTTCTTATGATCAATTGTGTTGTGCGTGTTATTAAGTTTGTACACAATTGACCGAGAACCGGACCTACATGCTTAACGCCGACTCCGAACGGCGATGAACGGAAAGTTCTCGTTCTCAAGAAGCTTTACATGGCATTTTGATTACTCTCTGAGGTTTGCCATTGTCTGCAGAGAGGTGGCGGCCGTACAGAAAAATTATTTTAATTCAAATAATTTTCTGTCGCTGCTGGGGTTCGAACCTGGGTCTCCAAAGTTCTTTGACATAGCGGCCACGCACTTTAACCAACTACGCCACGGACGCCACTATAGTCAATAATAGACAAATATATTTTAACACAAAAAAGAATAGCTCTAAGCCTGCACATTTTTAATACCTAAAAAAAATTACAATTTTTGACAGATC
Organism: Pherbina coryleti; assembly: GCA_943735915.1. Lineage (NCBI taxonomy): Eukaryota > Metazoa > Arthropoda > Insecta > Diptera > Sciomyzidae > Pherbina > Pherbina coryleti. The sequence continues at coordinate 96,657,965 of OX030951.1, read as the reverse complement.
ACAATTTACTAAATACGCATTAGGCAATGTGAACACTTGACAATTTGATGACAATTTCGAAACCTTAAATACGCATTTAGAGTGCAATATGAACGTAGTATAACACTGTTTTGCACGATGTACGCTGTATCGACACCGGGCTAGAATGAACATATTTTGTCCGCTGTTCCAAATGTTCATCCTCTCACACTCTCAATTGTTTTTGACAGTTTTACGTTAAAAACAACAACAAAATCGATTGTACGCCGGGCAGACGGGCACCGTGTAATATGAGCCTAAGCGAAATAAAATGTATAGAAAACGCTTCGGTAGTACGAAAGTACGAAAGGTGTAAAATCTCATATGGATGCTGACTTTAGTAAATATGTGCTGAAACCAGTGATGTGATTTGGTGGGATTTCGGGCTCATTTCGGGATATTTGGCCTATTTGAGAACGTGTGGGATTTCAGATGCTTAGGTGGGATTTTCTACTGAATCATAATTTTTTAAAGTGTAAATTAGCAAAACTGGTTGGTATCACTTTTTTGTAATCTTTCAAAATTTTTCGTTTAATTAATTGCTGTTTCATTGATTCTAAATATGTAAGAAAGGGATATGTATATTCAAGAGGCTTAAAATAAATGAAAATAAGATACTCATTTAAAAACAAAAATATAAGCTCAGTTTCATTTTGATGCAACGAAAGAAATTTACGATTACTTCATACACTTAAAAGAGTTTTAATAAAAAACGCAGAGTTTAACTTTAGGTATTTTTTTTCTGCGGAAAATTTGTTTTTTTTATAAAATTTGTTATATTTATTGAAAAACTTTATTATCTACATTATTAAACTATAAAATTATTATAATGTTAAAAAAATGTAGGGGAGGATGCCCGCCTACTAAACACGTTTTGCTTGGAAGCTATAGCTTTAATTTAAAACATAATTTTTCAGAGCTCTTGGTTTCATTTGGAAGCTAAGTTCAATAACTAACAAGAATTTTAATCAGAATTTAAAATTTCCAAAAATTATAATTTTGTAGGTCGATTAGCAAAAGTCTCGAAATCGGCCGCTTAAAAAATCAGCGCAGCTACTGAACACCTATTTGAATTTGTTCGGAAGGTGAACCAACGTTTTGTTCAGGAGGTGGGCAGGCCCGCCATCATGATATGACGTGAAATATTTTTTTCCCATTTCTCAATATTGTTCGATTGCTCGTCGAATTGTGAAAAATAAACATTAAATATAGAATTCTACTCATATTCACCTTTTTTTATCGATAAGAAACACTCTGAAATTCACTAAATAGAGATGAACTATTTTTGCTCAGCTTCGTTTTATTCGAATATTTTATTTCTCAAGGCCCGTGGGGCTAATAATGCGGATATGCGGTTCAGTATACGCATTATCGCAATGATTATCGAATGATCAAAAGTGAACATTCAATGAGATGTTACTGCGACACTTTACACATTGGCGCATCATACAGACGTCAGAACTCACAGTGTTCAGTAGTAGATGGTCCTGTTCAGAAGATGGGTATCCTTATTTCTTTTCGAAAATTGCATAAAAAATCGTTATTGGTATAAATATTTGGGTGGGATTTTTTGTGGGTTTTTCGTGTCATTTTGGTGGGATAAACAGGTCTAAATCGGGATCTGATCGGGATTTTTTACTAAATCAGAATCACATCACTGGCTGAAACACCTCCTTATGTGCTGAAACACCACTCGAAAATTTGCAACAAACCTGTAAAGAAACATTTTTTAACTTCAACCACAATATAACTTGAGAAAATTTGGACGCGGAAGTTTTGCAGTCTGAGAAGCTGACTTTAGAGTGATGAAAGTAGAAATCTATGTGCAGTGGTCAAAGACTGAAGCAGTTTAAAATATTATCTGAAATACTTACTCAGTATTTTTTTTTTATTATCAGAAGAAGTTGGCGAAGAATGAATTCTTATATTGCCAGGGTATCCCACACAATGAAAAGTAGTAGTGTTAGATAAAATTTAGTATTTTTATCTATTTACTATGTATTAACTTCCAGCAGCACTGCTGCAAAGCAAAAAAACAGTAGTGATTGAGTTAAATTTATACAACTAATAAATTTAAACAGAACGGAAAAAATTTAGAGTTCAATTTTTGATAGACTTATAAAATCCAGTACCTCTTCAAAGAGTTCAAAATTTCCTGTTTTTAAAATTTGAAAGATAGAATTATAATTATCAAAAAATTTAAATTTGGATCTTGTATTAGAAAATCTGTGGCAGTCAAAAACTAAGTGCTGAAGTGTCTCAATTTCATTGCACATATCACAAAGTTTGACGCAATAGCACCAATCATAAAAAGATACGGTACATCATAGCAATGACCTGTAAACAGTCTATTAAGCATTTTAATATTTTTAGCACTCCAATTAATGTCGCGGTACCATGGCTTTGAGGAGCAAAAGGGAAAAATACTAGCATAAAATTTGCCTTTTTTTAAAGCTATAGCTTTGAATCTCTCATTTCATCTATTCCAGAGCTTTTGCTTAATAATTTTTAACGCTTCTTTAAGGTCAAAATGGCAATCAAGTTCAGCACCTACATTACAAGCCAACTTGGCCATTTCATCTGCTCTTTCATTAAAATATATCCCCACATGACTTGGAGTCCATACCAAATGAATTTCTTTCAATGGTGAATTTTTGATTAAATTATGAATATAAGCTACACAGAAATTCATAGAAACTGTAGAGTTGAGCGCCTGACAGGCCCCCAAGCTATCCGTGAAAACAACAATTTTTGCAAAACCATCCTCCACAGCAATCTCTAATGCTTTTTTAATGGCAATAAGCTCACCAAAGCACGACGAGCATCTAAAAGGGACTTTAAAGTAGAATTCTTGATTTGAGGACAAATTAAGCACACCCGCGTCCGTAGCAAAAATCGTAAAACCTTTTTCCCTGTAGGCTTCAATCTTTGCCAAATATGTAACTTTCATCTCAACAGATGATATATCAGCTTTTTTGGCACTTTGTGAATTCATGAACAATTTCAAACGTTTATCTTTTTCAAACCCTATATTCGGATTGAGCCGATCAAATATATCCTTAAAATCCTCATAAACCTTACAATAACTTGAAGTCACACCCTGAGTGCTTATAATCTGACTATATAGCCGCTCATCAAACATTTTTACTTTTATAAGTTCCTTAGCAACTAAAAAGATAGCTCTTTCTGGAGGAGGTAGTTCTGCAGCCATTGCATGGATTATATGTACAGGCGTGGACGGAATTAGTCCCAAACATCGCCTCAAGATTGAGTTTTGAATTTTTTTATTTATATATTGAGGAGAGTAAGCAGTCGTTGTTCGCGCATACTCTATTTTCGATCTCACAAAGCTTTTGTAGAAGTTTACAGCAACCGATGGATGTAGTCCTCCTTTCACAGTAGTTATCATTTTAAGCAGATTACAATTGGGCAACGTGTCTTTAATGATCTTGTCATAGTGTTCATGAACACATAAGCTCGCAGATACTGTTCTGCCAAGAAATTTAAAACTCGCATTTTGTTTTACCTGATGATTATTTATATGTATATTAATTTTCTTTCTTCCTCCTTTAGCTATATATATTGAACAAGTCTTTTCCGGATTGAAGGATAAATTTAATTGAGCACAGATATTGCTAAACATTTTTAATTTAAGTTGGAGATTATCAACAGCACTATCAAAAAACCTATGAGTGGATAAAATAATGAAGTTATCAGCAAATTGATATATCTGCGTTCTGTCATCTTCAAGGGAATGCAGGGACTTCGTATAGATATTAAAAAGAATAGGGGATAGGCAGCTTCCTTGAGGAAGACCATCCACAATTTCGATTGAATTTTTTCCTAAAAATAGGTTCTTTGATGAAAAAAAATTTGAGATCCATTTAACAATGTTCAACGGTACTTTTGTCTCAACTAAAAGACTTGTGAATTTTTTAATACTGACGCAATTATATGCATTACTTATATCCAAAGAAATTAAAACTATCTTTAGGCCCAAACTTTTATAAAAGCTGCAAAAATGCAAGAATTCATTGATACAAGAGGCAGACGACTTATTTTTTCTGTACGCAAAACACCTTGCGGGAAGAATGTTATGCTTGTCTATAAACATAGTGAGCCTCTATTTAATCATAAGATTTAAGGTTTTAACATACACTGAAATCAGCGATATGGGTCTAAAATTTTTATAATTTTCCAAATCTTTATTTGGTTTAGGAATTGGAACTATTTTAATTTTTCTCCAACTATCCCTGACACAACAATCACCAAATGCCTGATTTAAGGCCAACAACAAGGATTTCTTGGACTCAACCGAGAGACACCTAAGCATCTCATAGGTGACCCCATCCACTCCTCCCGCAGACGAGCGCGATTTTCTCTGAAGAACATTCGCCAGTTCCTGAAAACGGAAAGGTTCAAGCTGATGTATCTCATCATAGCTGATGTTAAGACTGACAGATAAACCAGAAGGCACAGGGACTTGTTCCTTGAGAAATTCTAAGTATCTTAAGTTGTTGTTTTCATTCCATACTGTTTTGTTGTTAAATTTTCCGTTACCTTTAAGATTTCTCACAAACCTCCACGCTTCCTTTGTATTAGGCTGTTTATTTAGCTCCTCAATCCTCTCTTTAAAACTGGTTTTTTTTGCTTCCTTAACCGCATCCATCCATTTTTTCCTAGCCAGAATTGCTCGATCGAAGTTGGCAGGCTCAGGAAATCGATCACATTTTTTCCTTGCCGCTGTGTATAATCTGAAGATCCTATTTAGGTCCTCATTCCACCAATATTTTGGCACAAAATTTCCCTTATCAAAGGTGTCCGTGGCCGACTTTATCTCTTTACCTACTAACTCTTCAATAGAATCTAAACTTGGTTCCAAAACAGCTTTATTTAACGCAACAAAAAGCTTCTTTTTAGAGAGAAACCTTATAGGTTTGGATAAAACAGATGCAAAATCTATAATTATGGGATAATGATGGCTGCCCCCTAGGTGTGCCCCAAAAACAGTCCAATCAGCCTGTAGACAGGAGTTGGTGAAAGTAAAGTCAAGAACAGACCCCCCCCCGGGCCATTTAAGTTGGATTTAAAAGTTATACACGTTCAGCTAGCTTACACCCTCTAGTGGTGTTCAACGAGTCTCCAAATAGATGTGACCTAGCATTGAAGTCTCCAGCAATGATCATATTACTGTGTGCCTCCAAAAAATTTAGCAGTTTTTCAATCTCTGTAATAAAATGAGTGACTATAATATTAGATTCAAAGTACACTGAGCATATGGTAAAATTTTTATACAAATTTATAGTTTTAACTATAATTATATCATAATTAGTAGCAAAATTAACTTTCTTGAATTTAATATTTTTATTTAATGCTACCGCGACACCACCATACCCATCAGGTCTGGTTTTAGCGACAACATTAAAATTTAGGAGTTTGTGATTGACCACACCATGAGAAAATATTTCTGATAGACAACAAATATCAATGTTATTTTTGTTAATAAAGTATTCAATAAACACTTTATTTGTTTTCAATGACTGACAATTGAGTTGTAGAACTTTCATTTTGAGACACAGATGAGAGATCAGTACATTCATTTACAATAAAGTCCCTATCAATATCTAGTGCTAATAAATCCAGTTGCCTCTTGAAATGATTTACAGCATCCAAACATATCTGATTGTTTTCTTTTCGAAAATAATCAGATACAAACTTAGTAAGCTCAGATACTGTTTTCTCAAACTTTGACACCTTATTAAAATTCGGCCTATTTAAGACATTACCCATAGGCTCAAAACGTGAATTTTCTGGTAATGTGAAAAGAGGTTCCTGCTGTGGAGCTCTTACTTTTTGCATAACAACCTTAGAAAATTTGTTTCTAGTTAAAATCTTATTAACTTCATTATCATTATTTTTTGTATTAACTGTTTTATTACTGAGTTTGGGAAAATTTTCATCCCAGTCTTGGAGGAGTTTAAACCTATTTGTACTTACAGAATAGTTTGTTGTAACTTCGCGTCTTGATAATTTTTTGATGACCATAATTTTGTTTATGTTCTCCTCATCCGCCCACTTTGGACACTTGTTTTTTTCCGTAGACAAATGATCAGAACCATTGCACAGAATGCACTTAATCACATTACATGATGGCGAGCATATGCCCTCACCACCACATCTTAGACATCGCCTTTTAGATCTGCATGATTTCTCTGTATGACCCAATCTACCACAGCATCGACATTGTCGTATTGCTGGAAATGATTTACCTTCATCACCGTATAGTCAATCACAACCTCCTCTAGAAGCGCACCCCCTTCAAATCCAATTTTTACAGCAAAGGTAGGAAGAAAGTTATCACGAACATTTGCATCCCTTTTTTTAAACCGCATTACCGACCTTACTTTGATTGGCGATATAATATTTTTTTTAATATCTTCTTCAGATAGGTAAAGAGGGACATCCCTTAACACACCAAAAGTCTCAACAAAACTTCTGGGTATAAATGCTTTTAAGCATTTCTCCTCTAATTTGGCACCCAAAACAAAGCTATTTGCATTCGCTACCTCATCAAAAATAATTTTAAAAAGTGATCTTCCCACAGTTTTAATCGAGACCACCCCTTTAGGTTTCATACCCCTAATTTTTTCCCATAGAAATAATCCATTTTTCATCGCGTTTGTTTCAAGCCGCGATGTGTCAGTTGGGTATAGATTTATAAAAAGAGATGAATTAACATCACTTGCAGATAAATTCTTATCACCTCCAATTTCACCCAAACCTGTATCTACTTTCATATTACTGTCCTCAGCTAAAAAGCCGTTACCAAAAGCCATGTTACCGCGACTATAATTAGGATCAACACTCAACTGCACAGACTCACCAGTACCAACGCTAGCCGCCATTTTGTCACAAGCATCATGGAGTAGTCCATAATTTTCACGTGCTTTAAGCACTTTCTTTAAACTTTTAACATTATTTTTACAGTTTTTTTCCCTGTCTATTTTCTTTTTTACACCCTTAGTTGCTTTTTCTTCATATTTTAATATGAATTCATCATCAATCATCCTGCGTAGCAACAAAGGGAGAGGGAGAAACCTCAGCCTCCATCCTTGACTGCCCACAGTAATACGTAAAACACGCACTATAATGTATCAATTTGCAATTAAATTTAAAGAAACACAGAAAAAATGCACAAATTAAAGGTACTTTCAAAGAAAATCAAAAAGAACAAGCACTATTTAAGTACTTAAAGAAATATAAAAACACCAAAAAGCCACGAGGTTAAAAATCACTAACTGCTTTCGATGACGCTCAAAATGGAAGTGCTCAGTATTTTTTAACTCCAAAACATTAGTGCGGTCTCGCAGTCTTCGTCGCTCTAGAAGACTCTGCTCAATTTCTTCAATTGGCCTTTCAAAATCAAACAATGCGATTGCTGCATACATTGTCACAATTCAGTTTTTTAATAAATTTATATTATAATATATTTATGAAGCACACCGTTCACTTTAATTGTTCACAATGCAAAGTCATGGTATAATAATACAAGGTAGCATTGACAGTTGCTTGGGAAAACATATTCTGTCAAAAAATATACTCAAAAAGAGAGCGTTCGCTGGTCGGCCATTGTTAACAAATGAAAACACAAACAATGTTGAAAACGTTGAAGTGAAGAAAAGAATAACATCAGCAGCTGCAGATGCAAATGACCGAAATGAAATAAATTTTAATTAAACTTGGTGTCTTCGGAAAGTGAGAAATCACTTTCATGATTTTAAATGTTTATTTCTTTATGATTTGTTTATTTAAACGCACAATATTCTTATTAGTTTTTTATGTTTGTTTTTGTCACTTGCTTTAATTTTCGCTTCGTTTCGCAAACAGCTGTGTTTGACAGTTTATGTTTTCCTGTTGAAGAGAAAATAAGCAGTTGTCAATGCTACCATGTATTATTATACCATGATGCAAAGTCAACTAAAGAAAAACCAGCTGTCATTATAATATAAACAAACCGAGCATTAGCGTTGCCAACACATCAAAAAAATGCTCAAAGTTTATAAAATCTTTGAAGGAAAAGCAGAAACTTTAGAAAACTTTGAAAATGTTTCATATGGCAATAATAATTTCATAAACAATTTGCGTGTTACGTTTTGATTAACGTAATAAATGTTAGCTTGTCGTAAGGACTACCGATCAATATCGATCGATTGACTCTCAACTTAATACAACATCGTTCGAGTAAGCATCGTTCGTTGGACCTCTCGTTAGAGATAGAGAATGATGCCATTAAACTTGACAATATTCACTATATATATACGCGTAAAATAATTAAATTGAATAAATTACATTTAAAGTTTTAAGAAAAAAAAATATAGAAATATGTTTCTTTATCGCATCATATTGCAATCGATCCTTAAGCATCGTTGTTGTTGTAGTTGTCCGATGTGTTGAGAATAGCTCGTCGGTTCCTTATGTTGTTGTTGTTGCTTTACGCGGCACCATATACGTCTTTCGTTTTTGCCGACAGCGCTCATATGTACTGAAACTTAAAACCAATGTAACTTCTTTGTTTTTGAATAAAACTTTATCACGAATTCCACGAAAAAGTCAACCTCATAGGTCAAAATTCAAATTGTAAAGAGAGAAGAGAAACTATATAGAATATATTCTATCGAATTCGGAGAACACGTTTTAAGTTGAATTTTTCAAGATAACGGTAGTTTTTCTGTGTTTTTTTTTACTTTCGCGTGGTGAATAAGTTGAGCGAAAATTTTGCAGTTTTATTTTGATATTTGCCATGAGGGCGTGCGGTGTTCATTACAACAATGAAAAAAAAATATTTTTTTCAAATTTTTTAATATTTTCCTAATAATCATACATATCGACTCATAACCGCCAAAATATCTTAAGCGCCAAAAAGAAAATTTTACAGGAGAAGGTTTTTTTTAATTATCTTTGCTATTAATTTTATCTTTTATCTCTTATCTCTTTGCTATTAATTTTATTTTAATAATTTTATCTCTTATATTGATTAATTTCTTTTAGAGAATTTCATCTTAAGCGACACTTTGCTGTCATGAAAAATGTAAACAAACATGTAGTGTGTACTTAAGCTAAAATTGCTTTTGGTTTACTTCATAATCTAATTTCGTACACCTATGAAATTTTGACAGACGATGTAAACCATCGCAAATTATCGATTTTCATCAAAAAACATAAATCGGATATTATGTCGCTTAAGATATTTTGGCGGTTATGAGTCGATATATATGAATAAATAATTATCAACGACATACCGTGGTAAGAGCAGTTAAATAAATTAAGAAAATATGTAGCATGTGCGTGACAATATTGATAAATGTTTCAATGCAGACTCTAATATAAGAAATTTTTTGCGGAAAATGCTGTTATGTGTGGATATTGAGATGGCAAACCAGATTGAAAAACATTTTTTTTACTATTTCCATTGAAAAAAATTCCACGCGTTTCGCACATGTTACACTTTTTTCTATACAACAATGTAGTTTTTACACACTACGGGGTCGTTCATAAATAACGTTACCAATTTAGAGGGGAGGAGGGGCTTTAAAATGTATAACGATTAGTAATGATATGGGGGTCTCATATATAGCAAAATGACCAAAAATAAAACAACTCGAAAAAATTGAAATTAATACAACCTTCATATAAAAAAATTTCCATCCTTACATCTGCATTAGACGGTCAAACGTCTAAATTGACGGTTAACTATTGACAAGTGTCAATATGAATTCTCATAAGTGAGTTTTATTTAATTTAACCCTTAAATGCCCAGTGTATCTTTTTGGATACAACCGAGAAAATAAGCTATTTATTTTAAAATATTGCAAAAATTAAAATGCTGAATATGTAGTTTCACTCAGAAAATTTCAAATATAAAACAAAAATTTAATTATTGGCATAACTTTGTTGGTTTGGGAAATATTGACCGTCATATTAAAAAGTTTTTTAATTTTTACGGAAAGTTCGGTTTTTGACATGAAATATCTTTTAAACTATTAACAATTTTAGAGTATCATTTAACAAACAAATTTAGAGTTATCATAAAAAGAATCGTTTTCCACGTTTTTGCCTTGAAATCCTACAACCAAGCTGATTGATGGTATACGTCAGAATGCCCACTGTATCTTTTTGGATACAACCATGTTTTCTTTAAACAAACATTTTTTCCAAAAAAAATAAAAACGGGGTCGTCTTCAGGGGATCATTTAGCACAACATAATTTTAATGATATCGGTGATGTTGGGCATTTAAGGGTAAAAATAAATCGGAATATAAATTATTATTCAAATTAATCTTTTTTAAGGAATCATATTCACAAAAACACTGAACTTGGTGATGTACGAGTGCAGCCTTCACGGGTACTCTCTCAAAGGCCAGGCGAATTTATTTGCATAAGAAATGAGGATACACCTGAATAGGTCCACATGGAATCTGTTGAAGAATTTTAAGAGTCCCCAAAGTTCCAGCTCCTTAAATTCCAGTGATTGAGAGCATCGAATTTTGGATCGAATAGAATAGAATAGTTTTTATCGATTAAAATAATTGATTTTCAAATTTTTTCTTAAATGTATCTACATGACATAAAAGAGATTAAAAAAAAAGAATATACGAAATTTTTAATCATTTTGTTTTGTATTTCAGTTTTTAGTAAATATGGTTGAAGGTAACAGTAATATGAACGTACGGTGTAATTGTGCGTGACGAATGTAACATGTGCGTGACGGTGTTTAAAGTTGAAAAAATTGTTTCATAATTTTTTTTCTCAAATAACTTAGCTACTAATATAATCTAGGATAACCTCTTATTGCTGTAAAAAAATATGAAAATTCTATCTGAAGTCACTTCGCAGAAATTTCAGATAGAAGCTGACATCAAATTATTATTTCTTATGAATTTCGGTGATATTAAGCAAAAAAATTCAAAAATAAAAATTTCTTCTTAAGTAAATCAGTTGCATTTATTCGTAAGCTGTAACAGTGCGTGACATGGAATTCATGATATATTTTTTTCGCAAAAGTTTAATAATTTTTTAAGATGCTATTTTGATTATGGGCTTTGGCCGTAAATGAAAACACGAAACGAAAACACAAAATGCTCAATAGGTTTTCTAGTAAAATGCAGGAAACATCAAATCATGCCAAAATTTCTAACAAATTCAAGCAAACACGTACACCAGTTATTCTCAACAGACAACAGTTTTAACAAAATAACATCAGAAAAATTAACCAAAACAGTAGAAAAACATACTACAAACTTTCACAACTTTCATCAATTTATTAATTTCACACCAGCACCAATTTTTGCGCGACAATATACAACGCTTAAAAACATGAAAATAATTTAGAAAACGTAATAAGAAACGAAAACGTAGCTTTGAAGGACAGACAAGCAACAATGAACAGACAGGAGCAAAAGTTTAGAAAAATAAAAGAAGAACAGATTAAACAATTAAACTTGCACAACAACAACTCATGGTTCGTTAATAAGACAGACATAAATATTCCTAAAGAGGTGCAGTGGTTATTAGCGCACGGTCCAAAGTTCGCTCTTCCACTAACAAAAAACAATTTCCATTATTTAGCGCCATCGCGGAGGGGGAGGACTGCATACAAACTATTACCGATAAAGAGGAACAAGAAAAGGCGCGAATCAAGATTACTACATTAATAGAACGACACTTAAGAGAATTAAAACCAACAGAAAGAGACGCCTGCGTAATCAACATCGTAAGAGACGCGACCGAATTTTTGAATCAAAACAAAAACATCATCATTGTCGAAGCAGACAAAGGTGGCAAAACAAACTACGAGGAGAAAATGAAAGTGATCTTAAGAGACGGTTGGACGTACAAAACAATTAGAAGAGGTCCAACTTTAACATTACAACAAAAAAACAATAAATTTGTTGAGGCTCTGTTTAAAAAAGAGATCATAAACAAGCAAGAAAAGCTTAAAATGACAACACACACAGCAACAATACCAAAAATCTACGGACTGCCAAAAATACACAAAAACGATACACCTTTGCGACCGATTTGCTCTTCAATAAACTCTCCGTCTTACGCTCTCTCTAAATACTTGGTTAACATTTTAGAGAGAAACCTTATAGGTTTGGATAAAACAGATGCAAAATCTATAATTATGGGATAATGATGGCTGCCCCCTAGGTGTGCCCCAAAAACAGTCCAATCAGCCTGTAGACAGGAGTTAGTGAAAGTTAAGTCAAGAACAGACCGCCCCCGGGCCATTTAAGTTGGATTTAAAAGTTATACACGTTCAGCTAGCTTACACCCTCTAGTGGTGTTCAACGAGTCTCCAAATAGATGTGACCTAGCATTGAAGTCTCCAGCAATGATCATATTACTGTGTGCCTCCAAAAAATTTAGCAGTTTTTCAATCTCTGTAATAAAATGAGTGACTATAATATTAGATTCAAAGTACACTGAGCATATGGTAAAATTTTTATACAAATTTATAGTTTTAACTATAATTATATCATAATTAGTAGCAAAATTAACTTTCTTGAATTTAATATTTTTATTTAATGCTACCGCGACACCACCATACCCATCAGGTCTGGTTTTAGCGACAACATTAAAATTTAGGAGTTTGTGATTGACCACACCATGAGAAAATATTTCTGATAGACAACAAATATCAATGTTATTTTTGTTAATAAAGTATTCAATAAACACTTTATTTGTTTTCAATGACTGACAATTGAGTTGTATAACTTTCATTTTGAGACACAGATGAGAGATCAGTACATTCATTTACAATAAAGTCCCTATCAATATCTAGTGCTAATAAATCCAGTTGCCTCTTGAAATGATTTACAGCATCCAAACATATCTGATTGTTTTCTTTTCGAAAATAATCAGATACAAACTTAGTAAGCTCAGATACTGTTTTCTCAAACTTTGACACCTTATTAAAATTCGGCCTATTTAAGACATTACCTATAGGCTCAAAACGTGAATTTTCTGGTAATGTGAAAAGAGGTTCCTGCTGTGGAGCTCTTACTTTTTGCATAACAACCTTAGAAAATTTGTTTCTAGTTAAAATCTTATTAACTTCATTATCATTATTTTTTGTATTAACTGTTTTATTACTGAGTTTGGGAAAATTTTCATCCCAGTCTTGGAGGAGTTTAAACCTATTTGTACTTACAGAATAGTTTGTTGTAACTTCGCGTCTTGATAATTTTTTGATGACCATAATTTTGTTTATGTTCTCCTCATCCGCCCACTTTGGACACTTGTTTTTTTCCGTAGACAAATGATCAGAACCATTGCACAGAATGCACTTAATCACATTACATGATGGCGAGCATATGCCCTCACCACCACATCTTAGACATCGCCTTTTTTACCCGTTTTTGGTTGTCTTGGGAAAAAGGCATATGATCCCGGCAGACGGCAAGAAAGAGCAAAAACGTTTAAGTTTGAAGCAAAGAAAGATGGCGTGAAACGACGAAATTGACAAAATATTTGGAGCGAAGAATAAAATTGTTAGCTTTTGTGCCCAACGGCCGTAAATAAACTTTTTCTTGAAGGCGGAATTCAAAACCTTGTGCAAGTGGCAGTAAAACACAATGACTTTGAAAGTTTGAAATGTATGTGAAAAGTTTATTCTCTATATAAAAGTTATAAGTAATAAAATAATATAGAATATACAAATTGTGGTGCAAAAACTCTTACTCGTTTCCTTGGCTGCTGGACTTAAAAGAATTTGAACAACATTTAGAAAATTCCTAACAGCCAAATTTAAACTACGAATACATTTACATCAATAATAATTATACATATTAAGGGTATTCACTTCACTGCTGAAATTTCCAAAATCGCAAATTTGCGCCGAGTTGAAGTGAGCGACCGTTTTAAAGTTTCTTTTTTTGTTTCATATGCATCTGTCAAACTCAAAGCCGCCATCTCTAAAATTTTATTAAATGTTAACAAAAAAAATAATTTTGTTCGTGTTTTCTTATAAATAAGTGGTTGCTTACTTTTAATAAAGAAGAATGCCAAAAAAAAGTGAAAAAACTAAATTGTATGAATTTCTATTGGATAAGACTATACAGGATGTATTGGTCCTGCAAGACACTGGCAAGTTATTTTAAGACCGACAGAGAGCGAAATTACTTTACTAACTTCTATTTTTTACATTCTAAGACTCCGCAGATCAGATAGATGTCGTTATGGATGAGTTTTGCACTGCTTTAACCGCAATAAAGTCATACCGATATGCAATTCCTTTTAACTTAGGATCCGTCGCTAGAAGCTTAGATATTTTGTGTAACGTTATACCAAATCTAGACGAGCAACGGTTTCGGCAAATTGTCCGAATGAATTGGAACTCCTTCGATTATATTTGCCATTTAATCGAAAATGATCCAGTCTTCAGTGGACAAAACTCTTGGAAGCAATTTTCAGTTGAAATGCAGGTAGCCATTGTTTTATATAGACTTGGATCTAGTGGAGAGGGTGCTTCAATTTGTAAAATATCCAAACTATTCGGTGTTGGTGACGGAGGGACTATTGCTAAAATAACCAAAAGAGTATTTAAAGCTTTATGCAACAAATCAAAATTTTTTTTAAATTGGCCTGACTCCGATCGTCGAAAGGATATTGTAAAAGAAACTTATGATGAACTTCCATATTGCCTGGGCTATGTAGATGGAACAGAGATTAGGCTAGCTGAAAAGCCTACTATAGACCCTGAGTCATATTTTTCGCGCAAGCAGCAGTATTCCATAAAAATGCAGGCTGTTTGTGATCACGATATGAAAATTATACATACTGTCATAGGATATCCAGGAAGCGTTCATGACAGCAGAATTTTTAAAAACTCTTCGCTGTTAACAAAACAATCCCACTACTTTTCTGATAATGAATGGATAGTCGGAGACAGTGCATATAAGCTATCGAAAACAGTGATTACTCCATATCGGTCTAATGCGAGCCAAGGAACCTTAAGCGAAAGGAATGACTTTAACCGTTCTCTTAGCAAATACCGCATTCGGATCGAAAATTGTTTTGGGTCATTGAAAGAACGTTTTTGTAGTTTAAAAGAGTTAAAACTAGTTTTAGGCAGTGACGATAAGAATCAATTTGCATGCGAATGGATATTTGTTTGTTGTGTTCTACATAACATTATCAGAACAATTGGATCGGACGAGTTTCCTCAAGAGGATCCGACTTATAACAACTGTTTAATAAGTGAAGATGATGCTGGAAATTATGAAGGAACGGACGGAGATGCTGAATTTAAGAGACGAGCAATATTGGAAATACTAATGGACAGAAATTAATATTTAAAAATTATCATTAAAAGATTTATGTTTTATTATAAATTCGATATTATGACACTTTTCTTTAAATAAACGAACTTGTTCTTTGAGAATAAGACTGTAATATCTACATCTATATCCATATCTATATCTATATCTATATCTATATCTATATCTATATCTATATCTATATCTATATCTATATCTATATCTATATCTATATCTATATCTATATCTATATCTATATCTATATCTATATCTATATCTATATATATATATCTATACCTATATCTATATCTATATCTATATCTATATATATATATATCTATATCTATATCTATATCTATATCTATATCTATATCTTTATATTTGCATATATCTATCTATACCAATATGTTTTCATATATATAATAGATTTTTATATATCTTATAAATTTAACACAACTACACAAAGCAACAAAATTTATTGGTTTATTAAAGAATTCATTTTCTGTATTTTATTGGAATGCAATTTTTTTGTTTCATTTATAAAATAGTTATTTCATTTTATAGAACTAAGTAGCATACTTTTATATAAGCTATATATAATATATAAAACATGTTATATGTGATCTGTTATATATTATATGTTATATGTTACGTTATATGTTATGTTATATGTTATGTTATATGTTATATATTATATGTTATATATTATATGTTATGTTATATGTTATGTTATATGTTATGTTATATGTTATATATTATATGTTATATGTTATGTTATATGTTATGTTATATGTTATATGTTATATATTATATGTTATATGTTATATGTTATATATTATATGTTATATGTTATATGTTATATTAGTATAGTTATATTACTATTTAATTTTGTACATTTCTGTTTTTACTCTTATAATATTTTATTATTCTTATATTTCATTTCAATTTCGAATTTTTTCACTTCCATGTCGTTTTGAAGTTTCAGTTTTTTAAGTTCAACTTCATCTCGGTGCCTTTCTTTCTCGAACTGTAGTTGCTCTCGCTGAAAGTTGAGTTTCCTTTCTTCTATCATTTCTTGAGCATTAAGTCTACGATCCTCCATTCTTTCCTGCAAGCGTAATTTTATTTCTTCCACTTCATTCCTTTTTTCTTGGCACTGCACCAGGAAGTCTAAGGCTGAATTGCTTTTTTTTTGTTTTGGTGTTAATTTTAATTTGTTTTTTATGGCCTCAGTCGCTTGCACTTCCACTTCCTCTGTGCCTTCTGCAACAACTATGCAGTCTAAAGAACTTTCTTCAAAATTAATATTTTCACTGACATCAATATCACCATACGAGTCGTAAATAAATGGCAGAACAACAGCCTTTCTTTGCCCAAAAATTTGTTCGAGAGAGCTGTAGTGTGGGCAAATTTTCGCAATATATTCTGAAAACAGGAAACTATTGGTTTAGAAAATGTAATTCTTTGTCTTAGAAAGTCATAGGCTTCTTACCTTTCACACTTTTTTCGTTGCCTTCCTCCAACAACCCAGCTCCAGTGTGCGCCTTCCACTCTTCAGCACTTATAAAAGTCTTCCTTAAGTATCGCATCTTATTCTTAAGTGCACCACATCCTAACGCCGATATTGGCTGTAGTGCTGGATCTTTGCAGCAGACAGCATCATAAAATTTTTGCGCCGTTGGCTTCTAAAATGTTAAAAATAATTACATGAAGTTTCTTGATATGGTTTGATAAGTGCTCACCTCAAATCCTTCCGGGTTCTCTTTTACCTTGTTGATAATCGCTTCCAATAAATTGATGGTCTCTTTTTCTGACCAACGGTGATTGAACTCTCGCTTTAGCTTCTGAAAGAAAAAATTTATAAATTATCAATATATTCAATAATTCATTTAAGATCCAATCAGATAATTTTACCTTATTAGATTTGTCCATGTTCCAACCGCTTTTTTAAGTTTTTGACATAATGATCTTCTTCTTATCGAATTTTTCATATTCACAATGACTAAAACTCATTAAACAATTCTAATTTTACATATTCACAATGACTGAAACTCATTAAACAGTTTTGCTAATGGTTATTGAACACGTCTTTTTTCGCAAGTTTGCGACGTTTAATTTTAATCAACTCAAGAGACGATTAAATTTAAGCAAACTTCGGAATACGAAAACAACAACAATTGCACTGAGTTTTCGTAAATTTCAGCATTATGGAAATTTCAGCGTTGAAGTGAATACCCTTAATATTTCCATATACTTAAATATTTTAACAAATACGAAGTAACAGATACGGTATAAACAAACATATAGATCACGACTTACTAATACAGATGACAGATACCGTACTTTAAAAGATACTGAGTGAAAATAAGATACATAACAATGATTACATAATATTAGTTAGTTGACTGCTTTATCGAGCAGTCAGGGCTTCAAGCTTCAACATATCTACATGACATAAAAGAGATTAAAAAAAAAGAAAATAAAAAATTTTTAATCATTTTGTTTTGTATTTCAGTTTTTAGTAAATATGGTCGAAGGTAACAGTAATATGAACGTACGGTGTAATTGTGCGTGACGAATGTAACATGTGCGTGACGGTGTTTAAAGTTGAAAAAATTGTTTCATAATTTTTTTTCTCAAATAACTTAGCTACTAATATAATCTAGGATAACCTCTTATTGCTGTAAAAAAATATGAAAATTCTATCTGAAGTCACTTCGCAGAAATTTCAGATAGAAGCTGACATCAAATTATTAAACACGTTGCGCCGAATATCATTCTCTCCATGACGTAAGTTTTCACTGGCAAGTTAGGGTTACCATCTCTCCATAAAAATCGCTGACAGTCTTGATCTTCTTTAGTGATTTTTATCTGATGAAACATTTCTTTTATGTCACCACACACTGCAATACGAGCCTCTCTAAACTGGAAAAGAATTTGTATTAGTGGCTTATTTATGTCAGGGCCTGGCAGTAAGGCTTTGTTAAGAGATATGTTCTGAATTTCTGCTGCAGCGTCAAAAACAAGACGTATTCCGCTTTTGTTTGGATTTTTTACGCCGAAGTGTGGCAAATAAAAGGTTTTAGTTGATCGCTTTTCTACTTCTTCACTGGTTAGACATCTGGCATATCCTTTATTTACATATTCTGTAATTTTCGAGCAATATTCCATTGCGTAGCTTGGATCTCGCGCCATTTTACGCTCAATGCTTTCTAAGCGGTGCAGTGCCATCTGAAAGGATTCTGGAAAAATTACCTTATCGTTTCTCCACAACAGACCAGCTTCATATCTGTCACCAACCTTTGTAACGTTCTTATTTAGCAACTCTATCGCTCTCACCTCTGTCTCCGATTGTAATGGCACGATCCCTGGCTTTACTCCAAAATTTTCTGCATCAAAGTAGGCTGCTATTATTTCTTTAATGTCTTCCATCTCTGTTTCACATCTACAATTTTTTCGCATATGAAAAACATGCTTCGACTTAGTGCGGATATTATTGCTTGTCGGGCCATAGACCATCCAACCTAAGCGCGTTTTTACAGCAATTGGTCCGTCCTTTAAGGGGGCTCTAGGCACTTCCAATGGCACTGTCAAGTAGGCATGCTTCAAACTTGTAATTATTTTTGGCTGAACATTATCATAATCGACGAGTGGCAGCCCTGCTAGATGAGTGCCTTTGTATTCACCATACCTGAAAGATTGCGTTGGCAACGCGAGGCTGTTGGTGGCGTAGACGTCTGACAGCTCATATTTTGGGGCATTGTTTTCAATGCCACTAATTGTCAAGTTCATAACCTGTGTCAACTGCCGCGTGCTTTGCTCGTTGATCCACTGAAGTTCCAAAATCTCGTTGCGTCCGCTCAATCCCAACTCCTTTGCAAGCTCCTGGTCTATCATCGACACGTTAGCACCGTCATCAATGAAAGCGTAGACGCTGACGGCTCGGTCTTTTCCATAAAGCACGACAGGCATCACTTGAAAAAGAACTGTGCCCTCGTGACATCGGTCCGCGTAACAGTTGCGCCTGTCTGGCAGGACTTCAGTGGATCTGGGTATACGATTAGGTGTAGGTGCGCGTTCGGTTCTGCGCGGTGGTTTCGATGCAGTAGGCTTGGTGGTGTTCTGACGCTCCGTCTCTGAGCAGTGAAGCAAGTGGTGATGGACGTGGCTGCAACCGTCGGCGCCACAGCGTTTTCGCGAAAAACAATTTGTGACGTGATGCCCTCTCTTAAGGCAAGAAAAGCAAGCGCGAAGTTGCTTTATTTGTTCCCATCGTTCGTTGACTGAAAGTTTTAAAAAGGACTTACATATCGACAAGTGGCTGCAATCCTCGTTGCATAGTGAGCATTTCGAAGGGGCGACTGTGGTGCAAGCAAATCTTCGGCCGATGTTTGTAGCGGGCGTATTATTTGTTGGCTTTCGTTGAGCTACAGCGCGTGCGAATTGCGACGATGTGGAAGGTAGAGAGTCTGTCACGACGTTCACGAGGCGTCGCAGGTGGTTGAGCCATTGGCTGAAGTCTTCAAGAGATGGCGGTGCTTCAAGTGAAAGGCATCTTTCTGCCCATTTGAGCTGCTTCGTTATTGGCAGCTTCGCGACCAGCTCACTCAATAACGTCGGGTTCGAGAGGTGATGTTCACCCCGCGCGTTCTTCAAAAATGTAGCCATATTTGTCATTTTATTGGCAAAACTCACTAGCGCGTTCAGGTCGTCTTCGGCTAAGGCTGGTATAGCTCGCACTTTCTGGATTTGACTTTTTATTAGCTGCTCCGGTCGTCCGAAAGTCTCTTTCAGGATTTCCACGATGGTTGGCACATTTGCAGAGTTGGATAAAAGGCTCTCGACCGTTTCCCTGGCTATTCCTTTAAGCGCGTCGCGCAGTCGCATAATGTTGTGGAGCGGCGAGTATTCAAACTCTGTTGTAGTGCTCTGAAAGGCTTCGAAAAATGTGTACCAATCCTCGGGTGAACCTGAAAATATAGGGAGCGGGTAGATTTTTTTATGAAAACTTGTCCTAACGCTTTCGTCATAAAAGGAATTTGGAGTTCCATAGTTTACACAAAATGTTTGGCCTTGCGGGTTCGCTGAACTCTGGATGGCTAGCTGCTGCTGCCTTGATGTCGGCTGCGACGTTAGCTCCAGCGTCGGCTGTGGCGTTGGAGTCGGCTGCGAAGCTGGCTGTATGGGTGGCGGCATGTGTGTGTGCATCTGTGACACCGGCTTAGATGTGGGCGCTGTTTGTGACGTCGACTGTGTTTGGGTGGTTGGACGTGCTGAAGACTGCATGACATAGGACATTGCTGATGGCTGTGATGTTTGTTGTGGCATATACGATGACTGTGATGCTGGCTGCATCTCAAATAATTGCGGCATTGACGTTGGCTGAGCTTGAGTGGGTGGACGTGCTGAAGGCTGCATGACATAGGTCATTGCTGATGGCTGTGATGTTTGTTGTGGCATGGACGATGGTTGTGATGCTGGCTGCGTTGCAAATACTTGCGGCATTGACTGTGATGCTTGTTGTGGCATGGACGATGGCTGTGATGCTGGGTGCATTGCAAATAATTGCGGCGTTGCAAATATATTCGGCATTGCTGATGGCTGCATTGCAAATGTCTGCTGGTTGAAAAATGGCGGCGCCATTTGGGACGTCGGCTGCGATGAAGACGATGTCGGCTGCGTAGAAAATGGCGGGGCCATGAACGATATTTGCTGAGTGGTTGGAGTCTGCTCTTGTAGCTGCAGTGCTTGTGACGTCATCTGCTCTGATAGTGATGTTTCTAATAATGCTATAGGTTGCTGCTCTGGTGGATTTTGGTGTTGTTGGGTGTGCTCCATCGTCAGCGGCGGCATCGGCTTCGGTACATTTGACTTCGGGGCCGGCTGTATCGCTGGCGGTGATGTAGACCGTGAAGTCATCAGATTGTGTTGTGGAACCTGGTTTATTTCGCTTCTTAACTGAAGCACACTTTCTTGAAGCTGCTGGTTGTTGGTTATCACCATTGCTTGCATTGAGTGCATCTGGCGCTTGAATTCGTTCATCATGGCGGTCATTTTTTTCTCAAAATCGCGAGAAATGGCGTCGATTTTCTCGCTTTCAGCTACAGATTTCGGTGCACTCGGTAGATCTTTTCTTTCGGTTGGTGGCGTTGGCGTGGCTTGAGCAGGCGATGACGTTGATGTAGAAGGAACCTTTAATGGTGTCTGCTTGGCTGGTACTGGCGTAACCATCGTACCTTTGGCTGGCGAGTGGCTTAGTGGCATTTCGTTATCGTCGAATCTAGTTGGCGGGACTCCCTTGTTCGTGCGACTGCTTACCCGTTTTTGGTTGTCTTGGGAAAAAGGCATATGAGACGGCAGACGGCAAGAAAGAGCAAAAACGTTTAAGTTTGAAGCAAAGAAAGATGGCGTGAAACGACGAAATTGACAAAATATTTGGAGCGAAGAATAAAATTGTTAGCTTTTGTGCCCAACGGCCGTAAATAAACTTTTTCTTGAAGGCGGAATTCAAAACCTTGTGCAAGTGGCAGTAAAACACAATGACTTTGAAAGTTTGAAATGTATGTGAAAAGTTTATTCTCTATATAAAAGTTATAAGTAATAAAATAATATAGAATATACAAATTGTGGTGCAAAAACTCTTACTCGTTTCCTTGGCTGCTGGACTTAAAAGAATTTGAACAACATTTAGAAAATTCCTAACAGCCAAATTTAAACTACGAATACATTTACATCAATAATAATTATACATAATATTTTCATATACTTAAATATTTTAACAAATACGAAGTAACAGATACGGTATAAACAAACATATAGATCACGACTTACTAATACAGATGACAGATACCGTACTTTAAAAGATACTGAGTGAAAATAAGATACATAACAATGATTACATAATATTAGTTAGTTGACTGCTTTATCGAGCAGTCAGGGCTTCAAGCTTCAACATATCTACATGACATAAAAGAGATTAAAAAAAAAGAAAATAAAAAATTTTTAATCATTTTGTTTTGTATTTCAGTTTTTAGTAAATATGGTCGAAGGTAACAGTAATATGAACGTACGGTGTAATTGTGCGTGACGAATGTAACATGTGCGTGACGGTGTTTAAAGTTGAAAAAATTGTTTCATAATTTTTTTTCTCAAATAACTTAGCTACTAATATAATCTAGGATAACCTCTTATTGCTGTAAAAAAATATGAAAATTCTATCTGAAGTCACTTCGCAGAAATTTCAGATAGAAGCTGACATCAAATTATTAAAGGGAAAATTTTGTAGCACGTGCGTACGCTACGTTTTGCTTAATATCACCGAAATTCATAAGAAATTTCGGTGATATTAAGCAAAAAAATTCAAAAATAAAAATTTCTTCTTAAGTAAATCAGTTGCAATTATTCGTAAGCTGTAACAGTGCGTGACATGGAATTCATGATATATTTTTTTCGCAAAAGTTTAATAATTTTTTAAGATGCTATTTTGATTATGGGCTTTGGCCGTAAATGAAAACACGAAACGAAAACACAAAATGCTCAATAGGTTTTCTAGTAAAATGCAGGAAACATCAAATCATGCCAAAATTTCTAACAAATTCAAGCAAACACGTACACCAGTTATTCTCAACAGACAACAGTTTTAACAAAATAACATCAGAAAAATTAACCAAAACAGTAGAAAAACATACTACAAACTTTCACAACTTTCATCAATTTATTAATTTCACACCAGCACCAATTTTTGCGCGACAATATACAACGCTTAAAAACATGAAAATAATTTAGAAAACGTAATAAGAAACGAAAACGTAGCTTTGAAGGACAGACAAGCAACAATGAACAGACAGGAGCAAAAGTTTAGAAAAATAAAAGAAGAACAGATTAAACAATTAAACTTGCACAACAACAACTCATGGTTCGTTAATAAGACAGACATAAATATTCCTAAAGAGGTGCAGTGGTTATTAGCGCACGGTCCAAAGTTCGCTCTTCCACTAACAAAAAACAATTTCCATTATTTAGCGTCATCGCGGAGGGGGAGGACTGCATACAAACTATTACCGATAAAGAGGAACAAGAAAAGGCGCGAATCAAGATTACTACATTAATAGAACGACACTTAAGAGAATTAAAACCAACAGAAAGAGACGCCTGCGTAATCAACATCGCAAGAGACGCGACCGAATTTTTGAATCAAAACAAAAACATCATCATTGTCGAAGCAGACAAAGGTGGCAAAACAGACTACGAGGAGAAAATGAAAGTGATCTTAAGAGACGGTTGGACGTACAAAACAATTAGAAGAGGTCCAACTTTAACATTACAACAAAAAAACAATAAATTTGTTGAGGCTCTGTTTAAAAAAGAGATCATAAACAAGCAAGAAAAGCTTAAAATGACAACACACACAGCAACAATACCAAAAATCTACGGACTGCCAAAAATACACAAAAACGATACACCTTTGCGACCGATTTGCTCTTCAATAAACTCTCCGTCTTACGCTCTCTCTAAATACTTGGTTAACATTTTAAAATTATTAACAGTGGACTGCAAATACAACATCAAAGACGCTACAGAATTTAAAAACAAAATCATTAAACCCAAATTTACGACGTCGAAGAGATGCTATCATATAACGTTGTTTCTCGCTTTCTCAGCATTTCAGTGGAATTTGCCCTCAAGACTATTGAACGACAGTGGGACAAAATAGAAAAACAAACAAAAATTCCAAAAAAACTATTTATGGAAATTTTACGTTTTTGTATTAAGAAAAAGAACTATTTTTCTTATAATAACAAAATTTACTCACTATTAAAAGGGTGTGAAGGGACTATGGGTTCACCAATATTGCCAATTATAGCGGACATTGTAATGGAGGAGATTTTGGACATTTTTATGGAAAACACAAGCCAAAAACCCAGAATGCTAACAAAGTATGGAGACGACATATTCGCAATAGTCAAAACGGAACATATAGACAGCACGCGGCATTGAACAGGTGCAATAAATACATAAAATTTACCAGAGAGAAGGAACAAGATGGCCAGTTACCATATTTGGACGCCATGGTTTGCAGATATAATAACATTATGAAAACGGACTGGTATCAGAAACCCATAGCATCGGGCAGACTGATAAATGATTATTCGAAGCACCCCAAAAAAAATGATTCTAAATATCGGTAAAAACTTTGTACAAAGAGTTTTCAACATCAGCGACGAGATTTTTCACATAAACATTAAGCGAATCAGAGAAATATTAAAATCAAACGACTTTCCACCACACACCATTACACGCTTAACAAAAACTTTTAAGGACAACAATATAAAGCAAAGAGGTGTCGAACAAGCGATTGAACCGAAAATTTATAAAGGAATAACATACATGCCTGGGTTTACCGAAAAATTTAGAAAATCAAACATACAATAAAAACAAGTACGCACTTACACCAAAAACAAACAACACTTTAAAAACTCTACATAGCAAGACCAAAAGTAAAGTAGAAGACATGGACAAATGTAATCTAGTTTACAAAATACAATGCACATGTGACGGGTCTGACATATGCAACAAAGTATATATTGGCACAGCAAAATTGAAATTAAAAATTAGACTAGCATCACACAAATCGGACTTAAAGTCCAACCAGGAACACAAAACAGTGCTTGCGGCCCACTGTCCGCAAAAAAGCAAAATTCAACTACGAAATCAAAGAGAGATAGCCTACATCATGGTATAATAATACATGGTAGCATTGACAACTGCTTATTTTCTCTTCAACAGGAAAACATAAACTGTCAAAAACAGCTTTTTGTGCAAATACATCAGCAGCTGCTGTGGTTGTTGTTCTTTTTTCACTTCAACGTTTTCAACATTGCTTGTGTTTTCAATGGCGGATTGTGAGCGCTCTCTTTTTGAGTATATTTTTTGACAGTATATGATTTCCCAAGCAACTGTCAATGCTACCTTGTATTATTATACCATGGCCTACATTAGATTTTGTTGTTTGTATTAGTATATTTGAATAAATGAAAATTACTACACAGAAGAAATTGTCAAATCGTCACAGGGGCGGTTGTTAAGAAAAACGTTTGTCCCAAACATAAACTAAAACAAAACATACATATTTATTTTGCATAAATCATGGGTACGCACCATTATAAAAAAATTATAACACCAACACGTGAAATATAATTAAAATTTAAAAAGAAAAATTCAAGCAACCAAAATTTGAACAATTAAAATTCAAACAACAAAAATTTTAAATGAAGTTTTTGACGATGAAAGCACCGCTCCTGAGTTTTTTTGTTATGAAATTAATTTTCGGGTACATTCGTTTATATATTTTCTCGCTCATATAACAATATATCTGCACTCTAATGTTGGCGAATGTACCTTGAGTGTACTGCCAATATAGAAGTATTACATATATGTGACCCGGTCTACGAAAAGGGACCTTCGTTAAATATCATTTTTCACTTTTTTTGGCGATTCGGATAGACTAATGTGTGCTCTTTCTAATGGCGCAAAGCAGAAGTTTCCAACTCTCCAACACCGAAGGTCCCTTTTCGTAGACCGGGTCACATATGCCAATTCTACATTTTCAGAAAGTGATGTTAAGTATTAGAGGAAGATGACGTTGCAGTTCATAGATTTTTTTTTTAATAAAAACATGGCCCTTGCCATGATCTTTTCAACGATATATACAACATAATCGGACTACATATAACCGAGTTAGACAAAAAATCAATTCCGCTGTTTTTGCCACGCCCACAAAAAAAATTTGCGCTCCCGTAATCTTCTCGACATAAGAGTTGATATAAGGCGGTAACATTTATTTTTTTTTCATATAGAGCGATACGGCTAAGTGCCCATAGCTAGATATGGATACATATACAGCGACTCAAAAAATTGATCGCATGTACGGAATTTCTTACAAAACAAATATTACAGGAAAAAAAAGGATTATGAAAAGATTATATATTTTTACAAACTAAATTTTTCTTAAATAAAAAATACATTATTTCTTCAATTATTCAGACTTTGTAGTAAAAAAATTTAGAAAAGTTAATATTTTGTGTAGCCTCCGCGTGCTACCAAAACAGCATTTATTCTTCGGGGCATGCTTTCCACCAAATTTTTGCATAGTTCCTGTGGCAGTGCATTCCATTTTATCTGGACTTTTTGTCAGATATCATCGAGAGTTCGTGGCGCACATTCACCTTCACTCAATCCG
The DNA here is from genome assembly GCA_943735915.1 of Pherbina coryleti. NCBI lineage: Eukaryota > Metazoa > Arthropoda > Insecta > Diptera > Sciomyzidae > Pherbina > Pherbina coryleti. Next base: position 96,631,387 of record OX030951.1, on the reverse strand, counting down.
CGTTTAAGCTCTACACACAAGTGCTCAATCGGATATAAATCCGGTGATTGAGGTGGCCAGTCCAAGACGTATATAGAATTTTCCTAGAACCACGTTTTTGTTATCCTAGCCGTATGTTTTGGGTCGTTGTCTTGCTGGAAAATCGATTCCTCCAAAACAACGTTATATAATGGGTTTGCCTCCTGCGCCGTTCTTAATCGTCAAATTTTCACATTGAGCGCGAACTTTGCTAACTGTTGAAATGGACCACTTTACAGATCGAGAAATTTGCCTATGAAAAACACCCTCACGCAAGAAATGTTCAATTAAAATTTTCAGGTGATATTGCTTTCAGCAATTAAAAACTAGTTTATTTTTACCTTAAATAAACAAGTCTCACTACATCAAAGTTTCCATAAAAACAAAACCACATTCAATAAAATAATAGTCTTTGATGTTTGGTTATTCTTTTATTTTTTAGCAAACTCTAAAAATTGATCGAATGAACTTTTAGTGTTTCCACTCCAACACTTAAATAAGCAATGAAATTTTTTTAAACATATTACTGCCAAATGCGAAAAATAATAATATAACAAAATGAATAACCTTTACTTTTACAGTAGTGGCTTTAATAATTTGTAAACAATATACTGATACACGCACTGCTTACACACATGCGATCAATTTTTTGAGTCACTGTACATAACAGAGGGATATATATAAACTTAACACTTATATAAAGGAAATAAATACTTCCTAACTAACTGAGGATATATCATCCTTTCAATTTTTTGAGTGTTCTCTTAAAAATTGATAAAAAATTAAAGATATCTAAATATCAGCAATATTTATCTAAATTCATAAATTTCAAGACAGTTTTCCAGCACATGATTCAATTCAATTGATTGATAAAGTTCAGACGAGCGATGATAATAATATCCTTCCATTTTTCCAGTTGATTTCGTTAGACATATATAATAAAACCCAGCAAATGAAGCACCGTTGATGTCTTTAATTGTATGATCAGGTACGAGAAAGTGTTCTTTCCACCGCATAAATATGAAGTCACTACCAGAAAGTGTATTATAATCAAATATGTCCGAATTAAAGGTATTTTCATAATCAGCAAAAGGCAGAAATTTACTCTTAACAAAACAGAAATAAATTTAAATTATAATCTTGAAATTAAAAACAAATGTACCATCGAAATCATACCCAATGTCCTCTATCAACGTCTTCATCAGCTTCCCATTTTCTGGTAAGAAATGGATACTTTTTAGATATTATTTCACCATCAAAAAATGTTGTTAGTGTCGGAAATTCATATGTAAGACCATTAATTTTAAGGTATCCACAAACAAAAGAGCTTTCGATGTCTATATGCTGAAATGATATCAATAATATTTAATAAGTTAATTTTAAAACAAATTAACTAAAAAAAAATGGTTCATATCTTTGCAAATCAGAATAAAAAAATTGAAATAACCTAATTAAAAAACTTTCACATATATTCATTAAAAACTAATTTTTAAAGTAAACAACAACCTATTTAACAAATTCTTTGTAAGTTAAAAAATAAAAATTTAAAGAAGTTAAGAAAAGTATTATAGAATTTATTTTCACTTTCCATTCTCTTGTATAAATTTTCAAAAGCTGAAATCCTTTTTTGTAAGATTGAGTGTGAGCTCTTCAGGCTTAAGTCTTTAGGCTGATTAAAATTATTTTCAAGACATGAATTGCAAAATGTTAAGAATTCACACTGAATTGAAATTTTAATGAATGTGCCCACCGGCAGCTGCCGAACAGTGTGCTTTTTTCAAATTCATTTATTTATTTATTTATTGGCCAAACAAGGGAAGCCTTATTCTAACAGGTTTACTTATTTAACAGAGTTACTTATTAAACAGAGTTTGACAGAATTTATTAATTTTTTCTTTTTTTTTTCACTCCTCTTTCCTTGTTTTTTTTTAAATTTTTTTTTTTATACTCAAAGTGGTAATACACCGCCCACCGGATTGACATGATTTCAGAAAGCATGTCAAAAAGAAAAGCAATCGTTGTTTACGAACTCGCGTGGTATCGGTGCATTTTTTTTCCCCATGCAATAACAATAGAGTTTAGCTACTACAGCTTTTTCGCACATTCTCAGCATACACCCATTCAAAGCCACAACCCAAAAATCTTTTTCAACGAGATTTTCAATATCAAAAGATATTTGTAAGTGGTTCAAAATGAGTTTATGTGGGAAAAATTTACCCACCAACACAGTGGTTGGGCTCGAGGACAACACAAGACGTCACGACTAACCATGCAGACACATAACCATGCAATTACAAAATAGTTTTTAATCTATTTTTGAGTTGACCTTTTGACAAGTTAATCAAAAAAGCTGCAATTGTTAACTAAGTTACTCATGCGGTTAAATGGAGCAGTTAACATATAATTTGTTCTACTAAATGGTAAATAAATTAAATTGTTAGCGTTTCTACTGCTTCTCCGATTCGAGTTAAAATTTATAAGAGAAAGAAGTTCTGGAGAAACGAATACACCAGTTATGAGTTGATGTAAATAGACAATATCTGCAGACTTCCTTCGCTCACTCAGTGATTGCATTTTTAATAGTTTTAAACGATCCTCATAAGGAGGAAGGTTTAAAATGTCAAATCCACTTAGGCCCCTTAGAGCAAACCTAACAAAACGTTTTTGGACCCTTTCTATACGATCAACATGCACATTGTAACTTGGGCACCAAACTTGACTTGCGTATTCTAAGGGAGGACGCACAATTGCATAATACAACGTTGTAGATGTTAAACGATAACTTAGAATCCATGTATACACCGACAATTTTTGTGTGCGATTGTGGCTGACGACGATTGTTATTCGAGTGGCAAAACATGACGATTGGACTTGTGCAAATCTCTGCTCTACAGCATCTTCTTATGGGCTCGTTGTGTCCATAAACGGTGTGGTGTTGGTATTCAATTAAGAGACGTGCATGTCTGGTTCGTCTTACTGGGTCGTTAAATGTGAACTTATTAGAAAAATATTAAATGTCTTTGACACCAGTGATTATATTAAATGTAAAACATGAACTCAGTAACGTTCTTCTTGAAGATAGAGGCATCAGATTAAGAAGCCGAAGCCTTTGTTCATAAGGGGGTAAGTTGGTAAAATCACGGGGGTCAAATGTATCTCTCAGCGCAAAAAGACAGAATAGCTTTTGGATTGAGGACGATCCTCACAAGGCAACGCGTGAGGGTCAGGGAGGCGATCTTCAGATGGTAACGTGTCTGACTCCCTCAACCTGGTGAGGCCAGCATTATCCATGTCGAACTCGTCTCAACTCGACTCAAACCTTTACGTGGTGTCCTATAGAAACGGTTAATTGGCAACCGTTAGTTTGACGACTAATCTGAGCGGCGGGCTATCTGCCTTTGAAGGGTTGTGCGTTGTGTTTGAAGACCACCACGTAAAAACATATTTCAATGAAAAATATAAAAAAAAGATAAAAATTATCTCCAAATCTGATGACGACTACCGCAAACAAAAAAATGACAATGATTTACGGATATGTACTTGGAACGTCCGAACACTTAATTGGCATGGTGCCTCTATCTAACTGATAGATATCTTAGAAAGATACAAAGCTGATATCACTGCAATCCAAGATATGCGATGGAAGGGACAGGGTTGCTCACGGCAAGCGTCCTGTGATATCTACTACAGCGGCTATACGGAAAATCACGAATAAGGATGCGGATTCGTGGTTGGCAAGAGATTACGGCATCATGTCCTGCGATTCACACCTGTGAACGAACGGCTTGCCATAATCCGTGTCAAGGCAAGATTCTTCAATATAAGCCTGATTTGTGCGCACGCTCCGACAGAAGACAAGGACGATGAGACCAAAGACAGCTTCTACGAGTGTCTTGAAGAGGCCTATGAGCGCAGCCCCCGCCACGACTTAAAAATCGTGCTTGGTGACTTCAACGCCAAGGTGGGAAAAGAAAATATCTTTGGTCCAACAGTCGGAAAGTTCAGCCTCCACGACAATACCTCCGATAACGGAATGAGACTGATTGACATTGCCAACATGGTCATTAGTCGCACTAGATTCAATCATCCCAATATTCATAAAGCAACTCGGATGTCTCCTGATCAAAAGAGGCGCAACCAAATTGATCACGTTTTGATTGACGGAAAGCACTCTTCCAGTGTTTTAGATATACGCACGATCCGTGGTGCCAATATAGACTCGGATCATTATTTTGTCGCAGCCAAGATCCGTACACGTCTGTACGCAACCAAGAATGCGCGCAATCCAGCACAGAGAAAGCTAGACGTCGAAAAGCTGCAATCAAAACAAACAGCCGAAGACTACGCTACTCGACTCTCACTCCTGCTTCAAGAAAGCACTCCTCCGATCGACGATATATGCGCGCAGTGGAATCACATTTCCCACTCTATGCGTACGGCTGCCGAAGAGATGATTGGCTATCATCGCCCATGTTGAAACCAGTGGTACGACCAGGAGTGTCGCGACACCACTGCAGAAAAAGACGTCACCTACAAAGCCACCCTGTAGTCGGTTGTAACGCGTGCTGCTAAGGAGCGATACAAAGAGAAGAGGAGGGAAGAGAGACGCATTTTCAGGCGGAAGAAATGAGATGCGGAAATGCGTGAGTGCGAGAAAATGGTGACAGGAATGAGGTCCGAAAATTTTTCGAAAAAATAAGACGCCTGGCCGATGGTTTCAAGACCGGAACCTCTTCCTGCAAGGATGAAAATGAAAATCTAGTGACAGATATCCAGAATACACTGATGATGTGGAGGGAACACTTCTCTAGGCTTCGGAATGGCGACGACGACAACAATCCCGCCAATAGAGATGATATCCCGGAAACCCCAATTGTGGACGACAACGTTGAAGTTCCGCTGCTCGACCATAGTGAGGTAGTGAAAGCTTTAGCTCGGCTTAAAAACAACAAAGTCGCAGGAGCCGATGGCCTACCTGCTGAGCTCTTCAAGAATGGAGGCGAAGTTCTACTTAAATGCATTCAAGAGCTCCTATGCAGAATATGGTCGGAAGAATGCATTCCAAATGATTGGAATCTCAGTGTGCTCTGCCCAATCCACAAGAAAGGCGATCTCACAATTTGCGCCAACTACCGTGGGATAAGCCTTCTTAATATCGCATATAAGGTCCTGTCGAGCGTATTATGTGAAAGACTGAGGACCATCGTAGACCAGCTGACTGGACCTTATCAGTGTGGCTTCAGACCTGGCAAATCCACCATAGACAAGATATTTACGCTACGACAAATCTTGGAGAAGACCCTAGAAAGACCCTAGAAAAACAAACACACACCATCTTTTTGTCGATTATAAAGCCGCGTTCGACAGTCCAATAACCCTTTCAGACCCGACGCTTATCTACTGAACATTTTTTATGATTTTTGGAATGTATGGTCGTTATATGGTATGAAAATATTCTCAATGTTTAGGTTTCGCAATTAACATATTCTTCAAGGATTTTTAGGACACGCACAATTTTGATGCACTCGTTTAAAACTTTATAGAAACCCATTTTTTTTAGCAGCAAATGATTCAAATTTATTTGAAACATCAAAATTTATTCTTTTTTTTAATTCAAATGCGTTAACTTCAGTAGTTTTACACTGTTTATATTTTTTGTAATTGAAGACACAACTAACCTCTGCGACTCATTTTAACAAAACTAAAAAGCTTATCAAGAATTCCAGGCGTGTTCAAGTAACGGTAAAGCGAATCGAGGAACAGTGTGAGAAACAAAAGTAAACAATAACAAGCACAATCGATTCATTTCGTTCTTTATAACATTCGTTAAATAAAAGTGGAAATATTAAAGATAGAACCCACCCGCACAAACGATGCATCACGGTCTGAAAGGGATAAGGAATCATCTATACTCCACCATGTTTGAATTTGGTATTCCTGCAAACCTTATCCGTCTTTGCAGAATGACACTGAGCAACACCAGCAGCACAGTTAAAATCGGGAAGGATCTTACTTCTCCATTCGATACAAAACGAGGTTTCAGACAAGGTGATTCCCTATCGTGCGACTTTTTCAACCTTATGATGGAGAAGATTATCCGAGCTGCTGATTTGAGACGCAGTGGCACTATATTCTACAAAAGTATTATGTTGCTGGCGTATGCTGATGATATCGATATTATTGGCCATAATACGCGCGAAGTCAGTGCAGCATTCTCCAGACTAGCGAAAGAGTCGAGTCGAATGGGTCTTGCAGTGAACGCAGATAAGACGAAATACCTAGTGTCAACAAATAAAAACAGTCCCAGCGTCTTGGAAACCACGTCACTGTTGACAACATCTCCTTCGAGATTGTTAAGGACTTCGTCTACCTGGAATCCAGCATTAAATCTTTCAACGATGTCAGTATTGATATAAAACGAAGGATAACTCTTGCCAACAGGTGTTACTTTGGGCTGAGTAGGCAATTGAGAAGCAGAGCCCTCTTTCGACGAACAAAACTCACGCTCTATAAGTCACTAATCATGCCCGTTCTATTATATGCAGCACAAACCTGGACGTTGAGCAGTTCTGATGAAAAGATTCTGGGAGCCTTCGAGAGAAAGATCCTTCGTAAAATCTTCGGTCCAATCTGCGTCAATGGCGAATACCGAATTCGATGAAACCACGAGCTGTATGAGCTGTACGCTGATATCGACATAGTAAAGCGCATTAAAATCGAGCGGCTCCGCTGGCTAGGTCATGTTGAGCGAATGAAAAACGACGCTCCAGCGAAGAAAAGTATTCGATTCGGTGCCCGGTGGTGGTCAACGCAGAAGCGGCCACATCTTCGTTGGAAGGATCAGGTGATGGATAACCTGACCCCGCAAAGGTTACAACACTTGGTTTATTTTACTTATTTCAGATTAAAACATGACAATAACACATGGTCCACTAAATCCCGAGACTAAGAAATAAAAAAAAATTCTTTTTGCAAATATTCTTCTTTATTCTTCAACATAAGTTCCTTCAAGAGCAAAACATTCATTCCACCGCTTTTCTAACTTTTCAATACCGGTTTTGTAGAACGATTTGTGCTTCGTCTCAAAATACGCTTCAGGTTCAGCCATCATCTCCTCATTGGAGCCAAATCTCTTGCCGGCAAGCATTTCTTTGCGGTCAATCCGAATGAGGAAGCAATTCGAAGCCCAATTCGTGGATTTTCGCCATCGTTTTCATCGATTTATGACACGGTGCCGATTTTTCGCGATTTCATCCTTCAAACGCTCCAAAAACGCTATAAAATTATCGCTGTTGATTATTTTTTCCTTTTTGAGATAGTCGATGAAAAAATTCCATGCGTATCCCAAAATACAGATGCCAAGATACCATTACCTTTCCAGCCGACTGTTGTGTTTTTGGTCGCTTTGGCCTGCTTTCATGGTTGTGTATCCATGTTTCATCCATTGTCACATACCGACGCAAAAATTTATGTTGATTCTTTGTAAACAGTGCCAAACAGCTCTCCGAATTATCGACACGTTGTTAGTTTTGGTCCGGTGTGAGAAAACGCGGCACCCATTTGGAAAGCAGCTTTCTCATCGACAAATGTTTCTGTAATATTGTTCCCACACAGCCTTTCGATTTTTTCAGAGCCTCAGCTAGTTCGCGCTCCTTCACTTTACGGTCGGCCAATACCATTTTGTGTACTTTTTTTATGTTTTTTGGAACAAATGCCTCATTTGGGCGACCTGAACGTTCAGCATAATTTGTGTATGTACGACCAAGTTTAAACTCAGCATACCATCGGCAAATGGTTGCTTTTGATGGAGGAAAGTCCGAATAACACTTTCGAACCTATTGCTCAGCTTGGACGGTATTTTTTCCCATAAAAAAACAGTGATAAATCAACACACGGAAATGCTTTGAATACATTATTTTGAAAATATCAACAGTAGCGTCACTTAAATCACTGCAACTTCTGAACTGAACGTTAGACTGTCACGAAATTTTTCACATATTGTTTGAAGGTTGGAACTATCGGAATATTATAACGATATTTCGTTAGAGGTGCCACCTAGTAGTTAGTCTCGGGACTTATTGGACCATGTGTTACCATCCAGGTAGTATTTACATAAATTTTAAACCATTAATAAAGCTATAAAAAGTCACAAACTATAATTCTTTTTGAACTAATACATCCTGAGATCACCCTTTTTAAGATATTAAATGCACCAAATGCGCGTTGTGAGTGGGTGTGGCAAATTATATATGGATTTTTTACGACTCATAACATTAAAAATTCGTTGAATTTTATTAAACTGAAATCCGTCGAACACATCTTGAGTTATTGTGGAGCATTGAATAAAAAATAACTGTACAGATTTTCAATACAGTGATCTGTTGCACTCATTGTTATTGTAGTTTTTTTTTTTTTTCATTGCCTTGATTTAGTGTGAATTACTTTTAGTGTGCCTCTGCAACAATGACTTAAAGCAACAATGTCTTTGTACTCATTTGATTTGCACCCATTTCTTTTGTTTGTCTTCGCTGCAGTCTCTCATTTGATTTGTTTGCTGAGAGCAAGACTTGCAGTGTTGTTTTAAAATTATAAATGTCTTGAGACTGGTTTTTGAGCTCTTTAAAAGGTATTAAACAAGAGTTTTCTACACCAAGATCGCCAAACCAAAATGGCTTTATTGAAATCCAGAATAGAACCGAGATAAAAAATGCCAAATCAATGCTGCACTCGAGAAATTTACCTTTGTTTTTTCAAAATTTTTCTTTCAACAGTGTACTATCTAGCGGAAAAAAATTTCGCTGCCTGTTCGCTGTCAAAAAAATCAAATTACTTCTTATGGTAATTTTGTTTTCGTTTCTACAGCATACTGAGCTTAAAGAAAAGTATTTTTATGTTCTGGTAGTTTCATCTTAAGATCACAAAAAGTATTTTTGTTATTTTTGTTTCGCTCTACGATTCATACAGTAACACAAACCGAAGCAAGTAGAGATGAGTGAGAAAAGCGAAATGATATGATTCGTTTTTCGAACAGAAAACACTTCCTCTTACTGTTATTTTTTAGAATCACGGGCACAAACACAAAGTAAACTATCTTTAGCGATCTCTTAATGCATTCCCTACACCTGAACAGGGGGGCTTTAAGGAAAGGCCGTAGAGGGTTTATATGTATGACTGACAACCATTACTTTTGCAAAAGGAACATTTTTCCCTTGGGGGACCGATCCCCTCCGACCCCTCCTTAGGGGGCTCTCATACAAAAATATAATAGGGGTATATTGATTTTGTCACTCAGTTTGTAACGCCCATAAGGTAGGTATAGAAAAGTGTATATATTCTTGATCAGCATCACCACCCGAGTCGATTTAGCCATAATCGTCTGTCTATCCGTTTGTAACTTATAAGTGCTTAGAAAGAACAAATTGAGCACTCTTGAGTTGCTTAATGCTTAAAAAATATGAACCTTGATTTTTTTTTTTTTGTTTGGTTCTTGTTGTGGTTGCGATCGGAACAAAATCTAAAAACGAAATACAGGTTGTGGTCATAAGAAAACAACGCAATAGTTTTCTTCCTCTCTTTATTTTCTGCTCGCTTTGGTACGCATTGTTGTTTGTAGCAAAGAGCCAAACAAAAGGAGATAGTGAAACGGTTTGCTTACGCAGCCGTTTCGTACAGTTTATTTCCAATCTCTGAGTGAAGCTACGAATACAGCTGTCTACCTCAGAAATCGTATTGCATCATATGTTATTGAAATGAATTGAATTGAATTCTTTATTTAGCTTTAAGCTATTTATAACAACAGTATTTCTTAAAAAAAAAACTTAGGCAAAATATTGCAATGGTTACAGTGGTTTCTACAAACTATAGTTTTACAACCTAGTTATAACTCATTGCTATATAATTCACAAGTATTCTTTTAAAATTACTTATAACGATTCCATTTTGATTTCTCTAGGCAAACTATTATATAAACTTAATCCTTTAAACAACAATACATATTGTGCTCTATTAGTTGCAAAAAAATCAATTCTAAAATCTAGATTATTCCTTAGATAATATGGCTGTAGGTTGCCAACATACTTGACGTTATCCATCAGATATTTTGGTAACATATTATTTTTAATTTTAAATATAAATAACAATACATTTAATAATGTTCTTTAATTTACCGACAACCATTTTAACGTATCTAGCATACTTCTAATAGGTGTTAGTATATTGCACATAAGTATACATCTCATTCCCCTATTTTGTAATTTTTGCAGCCTATTCATCATTTCATGAGTTCCTAAAAATAGTATTGTTGCACAGTACTCAAAGTGTGGTTTTAAGTATTGCATTATATATTCTTATTATATATACTATTTATTGGTACCTTACGCCTTATCCTCTTAAAAAATCCTATCTACTTGGATATTTTATTACAAATATAATTTAAATGAGCATCTAGTCTTAATTCCCTGTCTATCATGACTCCAAGATACTTGATTTCATTAATTTTGTCTATTATTTTTCTATCCACAACAATTTCTTCACTGTAATCACCATTAATGATCATAGCCTTAGTTTTGGTTGTATTCAATTTTAATTTGTTGATTTTCAAATATTTTCCTACATTTTCTAAGTCCACAGTCCTGCTACATACAACAAGGTGTCATCGGCAAACATATAAAGCTTCGAAAATTTTAGAACCTTCTCTAAGTCTTTGATATATATAATTAAAAACAAAGTACCAAGTACAGCTCCCTGAGGCACGCCTAACCCTATTGGCAAAGGATTTGACATATATTCTGCTAGCTGCAGAATATATGTGAAATATATATTCTGCAGCTTAAGTTCGCTGTCTTCTATTTGTGAGATATAATGCCACATTTTCCTAACTTATTTATAAGTATTTCTCTATCAATTGTTTCAAAAGCTCTCTGTAGATCCAGGAACACCGTAACAACTCCCTTGCCTATTTGTACTTCCGTTTTCTACTGCATAATCACTTAGTTTAGTATTGTCTCGCAGCTGTGTTGTCTCCTAAATCTGGACTGATATTCTGATAGTAAATTGTTGATTTGCATATATTTCTCTAGCTGTTTGTGTACCACCTTTTCTAATATTTTACTTTCAGTGGTTAGCATTGTCAGAGATTAGTCAAGCGAGTGAAATAAAACACGACCGTTCGGTATACTTGTATTTAATGGACTAACAGTTAAAAATAAAAGAAGAAGAAGAATGAGTACTACTTTACATTTAAGTTGCCAATGCATTATGCTAGTAGTAGTATATACTAACAAATTCCGCCTCAATTCAAATGCGGTATTAAATTCAATTCAATTAAAAAAAAAAAACAAATCATTAATTATAAAATTGTAGAAATAAGAAAGATAATTTAAAATATGCAGCATCAAAATTTAATTTCTAACATACTGCAAAAATAATTGCGCTTGTCATTTGTTAAAGATTTTGTTAATATATCAGCTATGTTTTCCGATGTTGGAACGTACTTAACGTCGAGTTCATGTTTGATATACTTTTCTCGAATATAATGAAACCTTATATCGATGTGCTTGCTTCTTTTATGTGCGATTGGATTTTGAACCAGAAACTGAGCACCTTGGTTGTCGCATTGCATAGTAGTGGGGTATCGAACAATATCATTAAATCCCATTTCCTTTAGCAAGCTATGGTGGAATGCAACTTCCTTTGCTCCTTGGCACATCGCTATATATTCAGCTTCCATTGAGCTAAGTGAAACAACATTTTGTTTTTTAGCCTCCCAAGCAATTGGTCCTCCGCCAAAAAACAAAACAAAACCACTGTATGACTTTCGATCAGTTGAATCCGATCCCCAGTCAGCGTCTGAGGCTTCGATTTTCCCTTGAGATATCTAAGGACTCGTTTAGCAGCAACAAAGTGCTCCTTGTGTGGATGACTATGGAACTGAGCTAACTTTGATACTGTGTGTGATATATCAGGCCTTGATATTATTGCTAAATAAGTGAGGCCTCCAAGTAACGATTGATAATTTTTCACGTTGAATCCCAAGCAATTTTTGTCTTCGCATTTTCCTAAAACAGTACCACTTGCAAAGGGTGTTGATGCTGGCTTGCACTCAAGCATGTTGCAACGTTTTAAGAATTCAGTTGTGTAACGGCTCTGGTGAAGGGAAATTTCACCACGTGGACCATCTCGTTCAATTTCCATGCCCAAGTAGTATTTGATGGGCCCGCGGTCTATTGCTTCTACATGCTTTTCAAGTGCAAGTATAATATTACGCAGTGTATGCTCTGATGAGCATGCCAAAATAATGTCATCGACGTATACACTAATTATATTAATTTCATTGTTTTTTAACATAGTATACACGCAATTGTCTGTCTTACATCTTTCAAACCCGATGTCCGATAAAATAGAGGTAATTTTTTTTATTCCGGTTGCGTCCGTGGCGTAGTTGGTTAAAGTGCGTGGCCACTATGTCAACGAACCTGGAGACCTAGGTTCGAACCCCAGCAGCGACAGAAAATTATTTGAATTAAAATAATTTTTCTGTACGGTCGCCACCTCTCTGCAGACAATGGCAAACCTCAGAGAGTAATTGAAATGCCATGTAAAGCTTCTTGAGAACAAGAACATTCTGTTCATCGCCGTTCGGAGTCGGCGTTAAACATGTAGGTCCGGTTCTCGGTCAATTGTGTACAAACTTAATAACACGCACAACACAATTGATCATAAGAAGCTAGGTCAAAGTCCTTTCAAGGGCTGCACTGGCTAGTTATTTCTTTTTTTATTCCACTCCCTACCAGCTTGCTTAAGACCATAAAACGGCTTCTTCAGCTTGCAAACCATCTTAGACTGCTCACTGTCATTAAACATCTCCGGCTGTTTCATAAAAATATCCTCTTCCAAATTTCCATTTAAATAAGCAGTCACAACATCGATATGGTGGACGATCAATTTATGCTGTACTGCAAGTGACAAGATTAGTCTGATGGTAGAATGTCGTACAACTGGAGCATAAGTATCAAAATAGTCTTCGTTTTGCCTCTGCGAACATCCTTGAGCAACTAAGCGAGCTTTATACTTTTCAATTTCTCCCTTAGCATTATACTTTTTATTAAAAATCCACTTACATCCAATTATGTTTTTATCAACTGGACTTTCTACAAGCTCCCAAGTACGGTTTCTTATCAACGCGTCGTATTCCGCCTGCATTGCATTCCTCCAGTGATGACTACATTCTGATTGCAAAGCTTCTTTAATAGTAATAAGAATAGAAGAAATTGAGTTTAATGTTTCTGGTGTGCCCATAATATACAGCTTTCGAGGTCTTCCCACGTTTCCAGATCTACAAATCCTTGGCCTTCCTCGCTTTCGATTTCCCAAACCGATACCTGGCAAATCTTCGTCATAATCTGATTCTTCTTACGACGAGCTTTCCTTTTTGTCACTATTAACAAGAACATCATCTGAATCTTTTAAATATTCATCTTCTTTTTGTTCACCAGTAGCAGGCCCAACTTCTTGAAGTACATTTTCGGAATAATTTCTGCCCACCTTAACAGGCTGCAATAATAATAAAAATAATAATAATAATAACTGGCCATTTCAGCCCTTGAAAGGACTTTGACCTAGCTTCTTATGATCAATTGTGTTGTGCGTGTTATTAAGTTTGTACACAAATTGACCGAGAAATGGACCTACAGGCTTAACGCCGACTCCGAACGGCGATGAACGGAATGTTCTTATTCTCAAGAAGCTTTACATGGCATTTTGATTACTCTCTGAGGTTTGCCATTGTCTGCAGAGAGGTGGCGGCCGTACAGAAAAATTATTTTAATTCAAATAATTTTCTGTCGCTGCTGGGGTTCGAACCCGGGTCTCCAGGTTCGTTGACATAGCGGCCACGCACTTTAACCAACTAAACCACGGACGCCACAGAACAGGCTGCAAGTCAACAAAACTCTTCGTCCGTTTTTTTCGGGAATTTTTTCATAGAAGGAAAGAAGATATCGTTTTCATATTTTGCACATACATATATTAATTAACATTTCAAGAATAGAAACAAATATTTTTCAGAATTTTTGAAGCGATTTTTGACGTTATTTAATCTTTTTTAATGCCAAAAAATTGATGGTGTGCAGGATATCACCAGTCTGGAAAAAAAAACAAATTAATCCTTGTTTAAGTGGCTATCACCTGAACTTTGATAATTTTTTCCGCCGAAAAGAAACAAAATGGCGACCGATTTTGTAATCTCGAAAAACGACTTTTTTTTCAAATGGACGCCATTTTGTTTTTTTTTCGGCGGAAAAAAATTATTCTACTTCAGGCGATAGCCACTTAAACAAGGATTAATTTGTTTTTTTTTTTTATTTTTTCCTCAGATGTTCTAGAAACTGCGTGAAGTTAAATTCGTAAATCCGACGCTAACTTAGCAAAGACGCAAACCAATATTTCTTCTCTGTACAAAGTTAAATTCGTACTTTTTTGCAAAGTACGAATTTAACTTTTGGTACAAATTTAACTAACGACACAACGAAGTTAAATTCGTACTTCTATGCAAAGTACGAATTTAACTTTGAGTACGAATTTAACTTTGAGTACGAATTTACCTTTGAGTACGAATTTAATTAACAAAACTACGAATTTAACTTCATTTGTAAGGAAACACAGAAAAGTTGAAAAGTTTATGAAACATTTTAAAAAATATTAAATTAAAAAATATGCATAGAAATAATTTAAAGAGAAAATTTTGGAAATTGATCAACAGAAATTCTTGAAGTGTTGTAGAAACATAAGCTGCGTTTTTTTCATGGAAGATCAGATCATTTATGAAAAAAACGATTCGGAGCAATTGGGCGATGTTTTCTTAATCACTAGCAGATGGCGCTATGCTATGCATAAGATAAATAGCTGATGCACTTTTCGAGCTGACAAATAAGTTTTCCAAAATTGTATTGTAAAACAAATGTAGTCAAATTTTTAACAAATTTGAACCAAACTAATTCTTCTTTGATTATTTCCATTGAATCAAACCCAAAATTTATGCTTGCCGCTTTAACTTTTTTGCTAGCAATACCAATGCTGCCAAACTTTTTAAATGTCAAATGATGCAGTACTGCCAATTTTTCGGACAACCAGCGCCATCTTGCCATCAATTACGACCAAGTGTTGCCTACTTTTACAGTTGCGGCCTCAACAATTAAAAACATCGAATTGGATCAATTGAAATGATCCAGCTCACTTGCTGGATCATGTGTTGTTTTTGCTTTGCGTGCAAAAGCGATGATATGATCCGGATCTCCTATGAAAAAAACGCAGCTATTGTAGCCACTTTGAATGAAAAACTCCTAATGTGATTCATACCACTGGACAGGAAATTGATGCACCTTTCCAACGATATATCATTCATATGTGCACACTCAAGATTTTGGCCAAAAGAAATTTTTGAAAAAATATTGAAATGTAGGCAAAAAGTACTAACTTTGAATGAAAAAATTCTTATATCAGAAATATAAACCTAGAATGATATGTATACCACTGGACAGGTAATTGATGTCCCTTTTCAACGATATATCATTCATACGTGCGCTCTCATGATTTTGACCAAAGGAAATTTTTGAAAAAGTATTGAAATGTAGGCAAAAGGTACTAACTTTGAATGAAAAAATTCTAACATCGGAATACAAAAATTTCCTTTGCCCAAAATCTTGAGTGTGCACATATGAGTGATATATCGTTGGAAAGGTGCATCAATTACCTGTCCAGTGGTATAAATCACATTCTGGGTTTGTATTTCGGATGTTAGGATTTTTTCTTTCAAAGTGTAAGAAAGAAATTTCTTCCTTTCAATGTTTCTACACTACATTTCAAGAATTTCTGTTGATGAATTTCCGAAATTTTCTCTTTGAATTATTTCTATGCATATTTTTTAATTTAATATTTTTTAAAATGTTTCATAAACTTTTCAACTTTTCTGCGCTTCCAAGTCGATGTCAAAGTGATTTCCTTACAAATGAAGTTAAATTCGTAGTGTTGTTCGTTAAATTCGTACTCAAAGTTAAATTCGTACTTTGCATAGATGTACGAATTTAACTTCGTGGTGTCGTTAGTTAAATTCGTACCAAAAGTTAAATTCGTACTTTGCAAAAAGTACGAATTTAACTTTGTACAGAGAAGATATATTGGTTTGTGTCTTTGCTAAGTTAGCGTCGGATTTACGAATTTAGCTTCACGCAGTTTGTTCCAAACTGGTGATATCCTGCACACCGTCAATTTTTTTGCATTTTAAAAAAAAAATCAAATAACGTCAAAAACCGCTTCGAAAATTCTGAAATTTGTTTGTATTCTTGAAATCTTAGTTAATATATGTGCTAAATTTAAAAACGATATCTTTTTCCTTCTATGAAAAAAATTCCCGAAAACAATTTTTTATTAAAAATTTGCAACCTATATGCCCCTTGAGCTTCAACTTTACTGCCAACCACCTACACATTATAAAATTTTACCGAACTCGCATCAATTTTATTTAGATCCTTTTTTGTATTTTCTCTAGTTTGCTTTTGCTTTGGTTTAATTATCAAAGGCGTACACTTTTCAATGCTTTAGCATAGGGACGGGCATATCTGGCTCACATTCTGCGGCAGTGCGCGCCAGTGTGCGCCAAGGCGCGCAGACTCAGCTGCTGGATGAATTCGGGTGTGAATCGGAATAGGGAACGGAAAACTGTGAGAAAAGGGAACGGAAAACTGTCAGTTCATCTGGCAACGCTATGTTCGAGTAGAACAAAATTTTTCTAGTCGTCGATCAATTTTTGGAAACAATCAGTCTTCAACTATTTAAACTATATTTGCGGTGTTAAACAAGTAAATAAAACAGATTTTTACTGACTTAAACTAAAGAAGTAGAAATTGGCATGTTATTTTGTTATAATAACTTGTTTTAATTGAATCTGCTTGGCCTGAATATTGTTGTTGCTGCACTCTCTTTGTTCTGGATTGCTGTTGTTGTTGTTGCTGACCTGCACTGTTTTACTGTTTTGCTGCCACCTGCTGTTGCTGTCGCATTCTAATCAGTTATTTTTCGGTAACCTTGAACTGTGATTAACTTTGGATTTAACACTTAAATATGCCACCAAGCAAAAGCGTTAACTGCGGTGTCTGCACCAAAAATGTTGACAAACAACAGTTCAGCATTGGATGTACAATCTGTGGAAATTGGTTCCATATAGCATGCGTTGATATAACTATTGATCAACATGCTTTTTTGCTTAAAAATCGAGCTTTTGCATACACTTGCAAGGTTTGCAAAGATAATCCACCTACGCGTGACGATAGCATTTGTTCTCTCCGCGCTGAACTTCAAGAAGGTCTATCTGATATGAAGCAATATTTTACCGGATTGTTCGCCGAAGTTAAGTTGGAATGGTCTTCAGCAATTAAAGACCTTAAATCTGAGGTAAGCCTCTGCAATCAATTAATAAAATCAGTGGATACCACGGCCAGCAACAGAATTAAGGATTTAGAGAACCAAAACAATATACTACATCGTCGTCTAAATCAGGCAGATATTATCATTAATGGACTGCCGCTGGCACTACCTAATATCTACGACACTATAAATGCTCTGATCAGTTTTTTCAAACTATCTACCTCTGACATCGACATACAACAATGCAGCTATATCCAAAACCAAAAGGCTGTGCTTGTTAAATTTAATAATGTCAGACTGCGTGATACTATAATGAAGCACTATTTCAAAATGAGGAACCTGAAATTATGCGACCTAATTGGTGGAGAGGTGCAATCCAGAGTATACCTAAATGATCACTACACGCCAGCTGCAAGCAAACTTAACTTTATTTGCAGAAAGCTTCTAAAAGAAAAAAAGATTAAGAAATTTAAAATCCTGAATTCTGATGTTCCTAAATCGAAAATAACGATGTTGAATGGAAGTGTGGAAGTTCATAGCTTGCAACAATGTTCTGAAATGTGTGAATCTGCTGATCCTATACTCACTAGCTCCTAGTATTTTCACGTCCAACGATGCAGCTGACATTAACTGTGCTACTCAAACTGCATAGCACTGTTTCTTACTACTTATATTTCTTAGTATTTTCTATTTTTTATGTAATTCTTTGCTCTTCTGTAGTTTTCATTAATTTGATCGACTTCTTAGATGAAATAATAGTTTTTTTGGAATTTTTGTATTATTGAATTTGAATTTGTTAATCTCTGAATTTTTTATTTTTAAGTCATACAATCTTCAATGAAATTATATTATCCTACTGTTTATATTTTAGTCTTAAGTGCAATACATTACACCTATTTAAGTCGACCTCTTAACTTCTTGTATGAATTTGATGTCACCTAGCTCTAATTTGGGTCCCATTGTCAGCGACAATACTGAACTATATTCTAAACTTCATAAACACAAATTAAATCTTAATGTCGGTCACGTTAATTGCCAAAGTCTTAAACCTTCTTTTCCGTCATGTAAGCTAAATGAAATTCAATGTATTCTTAGTGGTTGTTATTTGGATGTTTTTGCTGTCTCGGAAACATGGCTAAAACCATATATTTCCAATATTGCTGTGGATATTCCAGGCTATTCTTTGTGCAGAAATGATCGTCCGAATTTCAGAGGTGGTGGAGTAGGAATGTTTATTTCTAAAAAAATTAAATATAAAGTGGTTTTTCGGTCTATTGAATATGGTATATGTGAGTCCCTGTTTGTCGAAATATGCCACAACACTCAAAAAATTCTCATTGGTGTGATTTACTTATTTCGCGGTGATATTGAGTCTTTTGAAAATTTGTTTGGTGACCTGTTTCTGAATTATTCTAATATTATTGTTGTTGGTGATTTTAACCATAATCTTTTTGATCTGACTAAGTTTATCAGCCTGCGTTCTCTGTGCCTACGTTGTAATTTATCGTGTGTTCACAATTCCCTTCCAACTCACTTCGATGTTCATCACAAATCAACATCACTTATCGACTTCTTTTTAATAAGTGATCCTGGTATTGTAAAGCTTTCTGGGCAAATGCTATCACCAGCTATATCTCATCATGCGCTGCTTTTTGTTTCCCTTGATTTCCCAGCTCTTCGTGAGGATGAATTTGTTGAATATCGCAACTATAGCGGTATTAACTACGATGTTCTTAACTCATTTTTTTGGGAAATTGACTTGAACGAAATATACGGTACTAATGATGTCGATATTCAGCTCAACTTACTAAATTCTATTATAACTGATGCTTTCTCTCTAGTCCCTATAACTAGGTGGTTTTTTCTAAATCTGTGCGTGACCTTGCATTTAAAGCTTACTTAAATGAAAAAACAGAATTCAATTGGAAAATCTATTGTAAATGTCGTAATCGTGCCAAGTCCGTTATATGTAAAGAAAAAAGGAAAATTGGGTCCCGATTATTTAATGGCCTAAATTCTAAACAAATGTGGAACACATTGAGAAATAGTGGCTGTACTTCTTCTGTAGCATCAACGGAAGAGTTCGATGTTAATGTCATTAATCAACACTTTGTTAGCAATCAATCAACTAGTAATGTATACCCATTTGATTTTGAAGCCTATGAGAATACTCAAGATGGTTTTTCGTTTCAGAATTTATCTGAAGGCGACCTCATTGATGCAATTCTAAGTGTCAAGTCTAATGCAATTGGAAATGACAATATTCCACTTAAATTTATTAAAATTATCCTTCCGTTTATTCGTCGTCATCTTCTATTTTTTATAAATACCATCTTCACTACCTCTAAGTTCCCTCAATCTTGGAAAGTGGCCAGAGTTGTACCTATTCCAAAGAGCAACTGTTCAAACACAATAGAAAATTTGAGACCGATTAGTATATTGCCAGCGCTATCTAAAGTCGTTGAAAATATTATCAAAACTCAAATAATGAGATATACTAATCGTTTTTCGCTAATTCATGACTATCAATCTGGGTTTCGAAATGGGTACTCAACCTCGTCTCTTTTACTTGGTTTAACTGACTCTATAAGAGAAAATGCTAATGCTAACAAAATTAGTATTCTAGTGTCCTTAGATCTTTCTAAGGCATTTGATACAATAAACCACTTTAAATTAATCCATAAACTGAAATTCCACTTCAAGTTTTCAAATGCTGCTTGTAAACTCATCCTATCATATCTATGTGATCGTAAACAATTTGTTATGTACAATGGCGTTAAATCAAATCTTCTCAATATCGTCTCGGGTGTTCCTCAAGGATCGGTACTGGGTCCACTTCTCTTCATGTTGTATTTGAATGACATTGTTAGTGTCCTTGATTTGAATTTGTGCAAGCCTTTCATCTATGCTGATGATATCCAACTGCTATTTTCTGGTGAAGTACAGTTTTTAGATGTTCTTGAATCTTTAGTCAACTTTAACCTCTCTCATCTCTCTACATGGACGTCTGAAAATTACTTAACATTAAACCCTAACAAAACTAAGTGCATTCAATTCAACCCGTCTAGAGTACATGTGGACCAAATAAAAATTCGGCTCAATAATGTACTGCTTCAATTTGTTGATAAGTTCAAATGTCTCGGTGTCACAATCGACAATAAATTAAACTTTGACTATCATATCGATGTATTAAGTTAAAAAATTGGTCTTACGCTAAGAAAACTATATAGCACCAATTTGTTTTTACCATTACACGTTAGATATAAAATTGCCCATTCTCTGCTTATGTCCAGTATTACTTATTGTATCGAGGTTTTTTCTGGTACTCTAGCTTATAATATTAAAAAAATTGAAGTCACGGTAAATAAAATTGTTTGTTTTGTTTATGGAGTTCGTAGAAGAGACCACATATCTGAATACGTTAAAAAATTTTTAAAATGCTCCTTTCGAAATTTTGTAAATACTAGGTTACTGTTATGCTTTTATAAGCTTATAAAAACTAATATACCAAGGTTCTTATTTCAAAAATTCAGGTTTGGTCGTTCCGCAAGAAATACACAATAGTTATACCTAAAATATCACTGTCGATTTTTGAAAGGTCTTTCCTGATACGGACTACTCGTATATGGAATAAGCTTCCTGTTTCTCTGCGAAGTTTTTCAGGCACTTTAAACACTTTCAAAAGAAAAGTTCTTGTATTCAATTCTATAATGATTTAGGTGTGTCACTGCCTATGTGGGATATACCCATAATTTAAGTTTAGTTATCGATCGTGTGTGCAAGGGGGGTCATTTAAACAGGTGCATGCATGTAATAGTAATAGTTTTAGTTATTACTCGAATATACAAATAGCTTGTAATACACTTTATTGGCCAATTAGGCTTTTGTATTACTTATGAATGAATAAATAAATAAATAAATAAAACTAAGAGCGCAGATTTATAGAAATTGTGAGAGTGAGAGAATAGTTTTAAGAAAAGTAAGTGTTGCATATTGTATATGAAAGAAGATGATGATTTCTTAAAAAGGGATTATTTTTATTTGACGTAGCTAAAAAAATCGATGTTATTTGTTAACCAATCAGGTCAGGATCTTTAGGTGCATTTATAAAATTGTTTTTCAAAAAAATTTTTATTTTTATTTTTGCCTTAAAAATACTTTTTTGTTAAAAATTTTAAAAGTAAAAAGATAACTAAAACTTTCTGGCTTTAAGTAAAAAATGCACACTCAAACCTGGCCTCCTACACATGTACCAACAAAGTTTACTATAACAAAAAAAAAAAACAATACATGTGTGGTGCTCTCACAATCTTACTTACTTACTTATCTGGCGCTTACAACCGAAGGTCGGTTTTGGCCTCGAATAAGAAATTGCGCCAGCCATTTCTGTTTTGCGCTTGCTGGCGCCAGTTGGAAACACCAAGTGTAGTCAGGTTATCCAACACCTGATCCTTCC
This sequence comes from Pherbina coryleti, assembly GCA_943735915.1. Taxonomy (NCBI): domain Eukaryota; kingdom Metazoa; phylum Arthropoda; class Insecta; order Diptera; family Sciomyzidae; genus Pherbina; species Pherbina coryleti. The sequence goes on along the minus strand of OX030951.1, from coordinate 96,609,495 downwards.
AACGAAGATGTGGGCGTCCTCTTCTGCGTTGACCACCACCGGGCACCGAATCGAATATTTTTTTCGCTGGAGCGTCGTTTTCCATTCGCTCAACATGACCTAGCCAGCGGAGCCGCTCGATTTTAATACGCTTAACTATGTCGATGTCAGCGTACAGCTCATACAGCTCGTGGTTCCATCGAATTCGGTACTCGCCATTGACGCAGATTGGACCGAAGATCTTACGAAGGATCTTTCTCTCGAAGGCTCCCAAAGTCTTTTCATCAGAACTGCTCAACGTCCAGGTTTGTGCTGCATATAATAGGACGGGCATGATTAGTGACTTATAGAGCGTGAGTTTTCTTCGTCGAGAGAGGGCTCTGCTTCTCAATTGCCTACTCAGTCCAAAGTAACACCTGTTGGCAAGAATTATCCTTCGCTTTATCTCAATACTGACATCGTTGAAAGAGTTTACACTGGATCCCAGGTAGACGAAGTCCTTAACAATCTCGAAGGAGATGTTGTCAACAGTGACGTGGTTTCCAAGACGCTGGGACTGTTTATTTGTTGACTCTAGGTATTTCGTCTTATCTGCGTTCACTACAAGACCCATTCGACTCGACTCTTTCGCTAACCTGGAGAATGCTGCACTGACTTCGCGCGTATTATGGCCAATGATATCGATATCATCAGCATACACCAGCAGCATAATACTTTTATAGAATATCGTGCCACTGCGTCTCAAATCAGCAGCTCGGATGATCTTCTCCATCATTAGGTTGAAAAAGTCGCACGATAAGGAATCACCTTGTCTGAAACCTCGTTTGGTATCGAATGGAGGAGTGAGGTCCTTCCCGAATTTAACTGTGCTGCTGGTGTTGCTCAGTGTCATTCTGCAAAGGCGGATGAGCTTTGCAGGAATACCAAATTCAGACATGGTGGAATATAGATGATTCCTTATTGGACTGTCGAAGGCGGCTTTATAATCGACAAAAAGATGGTGTGTGTCGATTTGTTTTTCTAGGGTCTTCTCCAAGATTTGTCGTAGCGTAAATATCTGGTCTATGGTGGATTTGCCAGGTCTGAAGCCACACTGATAAGGTCCAATCAGCTGGTTTACGATGGGCTTCAGTCTTTCACATAGTACGCTCGACAGGACCTTATATGCGATATTCAGAAGGCTTATCCCACGGTAGTTGGCGCAAATTGTGGGATCGCCTTTTTTGTGGATTGGGCAGAGCACACTGAGGTTCCAATCGTTTGGAATGCATTCTTCCGACCATATTCTGCATAGAAGCTCATGAATGCATTTAAATAGAGCTTCGCCTCCATTCTTGAAGAGCTCAGCAGGTAAGCCATCGGCTCCTGCGGCTTTGTTGTTTTTAAGCCGAGCTATAGCTTTCAAGACTTCACTATGGTCGGGCAGCGGAACTTCAACGCTGTCGTCCAAAATTGGGGATTCCGGGGTATCATCTCTATTGGCGGGATTGTTGTCGTCGTCGCCATTCAGAAGCCTAGAGAGCTCTCACAATCACACACATATAAAATACACTTACACTTTATACACTTGTTTTTAAAATTTAATTAAAAATAAGTTATCAAAAATTGTTATCAAAAAACAATCAAAAAATATTTTCAGTAGTTATAAAAATACGATTCGAATTGTTGCCTAAAATGTTATTTTAAAAATATAAAATTTTGTTCTTTGAAATATGAAAATAAAAAATATATTGTTACGAAATATAAATGATCTGTGAACCACTGCAACGAAAACGAAATTGGTGAACCACCACAACTGTGAACCACCACAACTAAATACGTGAACTACCACAACCACACATGCATTGTTACTTTCAGTTTTCACTTTATAAATTTACAAAAAAAAAAAAAAAAATACGTGAGAGTGAGAGGGACAGATAACGAGTGACCGCAATTCGTTTTATGACCCTTGAGTTCATGCGCTCTTGAGTTGACGAGTTGATGAGTGGCAGTAAAGTTCGAATAACGACGCGAATGCAACAGGACGTAACGAAGGTGCGACGTGTATTTTTCTTGTTTTTTACTCAACAAATCAAATCTTAAATTTAACTTAAATAAACTTATTCTATTTAAATAAACTCTTTTTTTAAACAAAACTTGATCTTTTGAATTGAGATACCACAAATTTGGGGACTCAACCGGGATTAACTCAACATAGATAAACTCAGCCAATATAAATTTAAACAAGATAAATAAAAAAAAAATAATATTAATAAAAACAGATTAAAAAGTGACTAACATTAAAATTGACTTTAAAAAGTAACTAAAAGAGGCCCAGTGTAGTGATTTTTGTTCAATTAAAATATGTGAAATTTTAACATAAAATGCAATTTTAACGCGTAACTGTACAAAACCATACAAATTTGCATATACATTCGCACATATATATTCACATTACTTATAAGACCTACGCGGCGGTTAAATTCCATGATACAATTATACAGGTAGCATTGACAAGTATTGATTTTCTCAGCAACAAGAAAACCAGCATCTGTCAAAAACAGTTGTTCGTGCAACAAAAATTAAACGAATGTAAAAATAAATAAATTCCACAAAATATGTACGTTAAATAAACAATTATAATAATGAAAGTTGTGTAAAAATTATGTGTGATATGTGTTTAACGTTTTCCACCCGTGGTGTTTTAATTTTAATTGAAAACTTCTTTAATTTCGTCCATATGCATCTGCAGCTGCTGAGGTTGCTGCATTTGAACGTTTTCAAAATTTTTTTTTATGTTTGCACTTAATAACATATACTATGTTTCCATGGCGAGTTAACTCGGGGTTTACTCGGGGTTAACTCGCTATGGAAACGCGAGTTGAGTTGAGTTTCGTTAAATCCACGAAACTCCACGAAACTTGTAAGATTTAACTGGGTTCTATCTGTCAAAGTAAATGCTGCCATTTAGTATCTATTTCGCTAGTAAAACAATAACAAAAATGCTAATGAAATTGACAAGTTCGACTCAACTCGATGCTGTGCATGGAAACACTATCGAGTTTTCTCGAGTTTACCATTTTCTTAACTCGACGAAAACCCTAACCCCGAGTTAACTCGCCATGGAAACATAGTAATAAAGTTCACAAGTTATCTTCGTTGTAGTAATAATAATTCACTATTGATTAAATAAAATAGGCAATATTTTGTAAGCAAATGTTTCGTTATTTGCAAGCGCTGAAACATAAACAATGGCGAAAACATAAGCAATAATTGAACGCTCTCTTTCTTGACTTTTTTTTTGACAGACGCTGGTTTCCCAAGCAACTGTCAATACTACCTTGTATTATTATACCATGGTTAAATTCAAAATGGCAAATTTGCAAGCGTTCGAAAGCGTAAAAAAGAGCTTGAAGCAAGTGAAGAGAGAGAGCATTGTCGCTCTCCATAAATTTTTCTTCGAAATTGAAGGAGACAGAAATAACAGAAAGCGGTTAAGGGAGTATGCGGGTTTCGAATTTAACGCAGACGACGACGCGTATAAGCCATGGTATAATAATACAAGGTAGCATTGACAACTGCTTATTTTCTCTTCTACAAGTAAACATCTCCTGTCAAAACAGCTTTTTGTGGAAATACATCTGCAGCTGATGTGGTTGTTGTTTTTTTCACTTCAACTTTTTCAACATTGTTTTGAGCGCTCTTTTTTTGAGTATATTTTTTGACAGGAGATGTTTTCCCAAGCAACTGTCAATGCTACCTTGTATTATACCCAAATCGCAAAGGCGCGTTAGGTCGGTCGCGCTTTGACAGCTAAAGTATAAACAACGAGTTGTTATGAAGCAATCCATAATTCGACTTCAAGCTTTGATCGTACTTTGTATCGTAAATATCGTCGAATCTCGTAAGAAGGGGTAAAGTACGATCAAAGCGCGAGCTGCTGAAAAAAGTCGAGAAGTGTTCAACTTGGTCGCACGTTTGACATTTGCCGATAGCGCAGGGTTGTATTTTCATTGAGTTAGCTAAATATATGAGCATTGTTGAGTTGCAGTAGTAAAGACATGTTTGCATGGGATTTGTTGTTTCATGAAAATATTTTGTATTGAATGTAATTTAATTTTGACTTTTTTACAAGATAAATCATTCATAACATCAGTGGCTGCTTATGTTACGGTTGTTGCTTTGTTTGAAGCGAATATTTTTCAGTACCTGCTTGTGTTGTTGTTGATGCTGTTGTTGTTGTTTATATGTATGTGAATTTGTACGTGTTTTGTTGATGCTGCTGTTGTTTATATGTATGTAAATTTGTATGTATATAAATAGATATCAGTTGCTTTAGTTTTTTTCATTTGTTATTGTTTTTGTTAAACTTCAGCAATGTAATACAACATATAACACAGATGTTTATTTATTATATAAAAAATATAACTTCTACGCTGGTTAGATATGCAGAAACATTTATTTATTAAACATAATAAATTGTAATTATTTTCTTTATTATATAAATAATAAAGCATATAACAGCATATGATTTATTTAATAATAGCGACGGCTATTTAAATATTGATAGCTAAAATGAATAAAGAAATACAGCCATCATGTACTTCTACCACATGCATTGTGATTTGGGGATTTCAGACTTTGTGGGATTTTTTTGGTTTGACTGCGCACAGTGGCATCATCTTAGTGACAAACGCACGACATGCTAACGCGAGATTATGATTTAAAAATTATAAGGTCGGGCGTTTTGACAGTTCATCCCGTAAATTTGACCAAAGTACGACCAAAGTACGGTCAAAGCGCGACCGACCTAAAGCGCCTTTGCGATTTAGCCTTTATTATACCATGGTATAAACGAAAAATGGAGTATGAAAATAAAAATTTGTCGACGGGCGATCTCGTGGCAATAAGCAACATTTTGAACATAAACTACAATGTTGCAGATTTAAAACTGCACATTTTTCGAAATTTGATGAAGGGAATTTGCTGCAAGCAAATGATGACGAAGCAGGAAATAACAATAACGAAGACTACAATGAAAGTGACATAAGTGATTTTGAAGGTTTTGAGCAGACGAAAGATCAAAACAAAGAACAACTAAGTGCAAACAAAAAACAAAGCAAACAATTCGTAGTACGTGCTGAAGGCATGCACGACGAAGACAGTTATTGTTTTGCATCTTTCGACGGCAATAAGTTTTTCGTAGTCCTGTGACAAATAGTTATAGCCAAGCGCCAAGATTCGCGTTAAATTTTCGGGACATTGAAGATTCGGTTCGATCAGTTGACGGTAGTGGGAAAATCTCGATTGAACAGTGGTTAAGTGAATTCGAAGAAACAGCGGCAATAATGTATTGGGACGATTTTCAGAAGTTAGTTTTCGCTAAGAAATAGCAAGACTGTTTATTCAAGGCCAAAGAGGTGTAACCACATGGAGTAAGCTGATAAGTGTTTTGCTTCGACAGGAAATAAATAGTGCTCAAATTCATAAAATGCTCATAGAACGCAAAATTAAAAAAGACGAAAGTGCGCAAGAATATTTTTTGAAAATGAAAGACATAACAGCGCGCGGAAATGTATATTATATTCATTAATTCAATATGTGATCGTGGAATTAGAGACTTCAGTTAAAATAAAACAATTTTATACGGTGCGGTAAATATTCAAGAATTTAAAGAAAAGCTCAAGTGGTATGAAAAAATTAAAGAAAGTTAAAAGAAAGATAAAAATAATGCGATATACAAAAAGAAATAATCTATATATATAAAAGAAAGTGTCCGAATGCGATGTAATCCCATAACTCGAGATCGGCCGAACCGATTTTGATGATTTATACTTTGTTGGAAAGGTATTTTTTCAGTTCGGGTTTTAGAAAAAAAAATCGAAAAAAGTGTAAAAAAAACAAAATTTCAAAATGTTTTATTTTTATCAAGGGCCTTCTATGCGATTCTCATACTCGCAAGGCACCTGCCATTGTTTGGAATTTACAAAGGACAGCAAAGGGCCCGTTGAGTGTTCTGCTGCTATCGTTTTTGACCTATCTTGAACACCAGAGGGCGCTATAGTACAAATTTTTTACAAAACCACCTAAAACTTCCAAACCGCTCATGCGATTAGAATAAAAATTGGTATATAGTAGTTTTCAGGTACGATGAGTTTTTTAGCACTATCTTCTTTGACCCACCTTGGACACCAGATGATGCTGTAGTACAAATTTTTTACAAAATCACATATTTTTAGTTGTTTTCTTAGGTTACATGTGCAAATATTTACAAAATATAAAATATTTCTTAAATTTAGTAAAATTAAAAAAATTTCCGTTATTTTGATATCAAAAACATGAACATATCTTGAAAGCTATGAAAAATTTTACTACAACGATATATTTAATGCAACATCGTTAAACAAAATTACGAAAAAAACAATCAGAAATTTAATTTTGCGACTTTCGAGTCAAATATCTCCGCTGCTTTTGTATACATTTTGTTAAATTTTTTTTTGTCTTAAAGCTTCATCAAAGTACTATGAAAACCTTATTGCAAAAATACCGTTAGTTAAGTATATATATTTTAAATATTTTTTTTTAAAAAGGTCTGAAATTTTGGAGTTTTCCTCACAAAAAGGCTCAAAGTTTGGTTTTGTTGTAAAAATAATTTAAATTTAAGAGTTATAACATTTATAAGCAAAAGTTTTGTAAATTTTACGCAAAAATTAAAAACCATTTTTGTGATTCAAAAAGCAAGGGTACCCCTAGAATTTTTCGAACAAAATTTTTTATTTCCAATATTATGTTTTTATAATTTTGAAAAAATATACAAGCTAAAAACTTAATTTAATAGAAAAATGTATCTAAGTATCTCTTGCCAATCAAAAGTTATAGCCAATAACGTTTATCCAAAATATATATACAAAAAGCAAAACGCTGTCTGTGTGATGGCTGGAAACTTCTAAATTACTTAGCCGATAGAGCTGAAATTTTGGCAGTACATTTTTTTCAAGTACGAGATGGTTTAAATTTCTGTCACACCCCCTTTTACCGCCCACAAATCTATAAAAATGCTATAATTCCTACGGTTTTCGTCGATTGGGCTACATTTTGGTAATTTAGTCTGTATGCTTACTGTCGGCAACTGTACTAAAACAGGGTAATGTCCATCTACTAGAAAACTGGGATGAGCATTATATAAGAGGGTGTGGCTCCGCCCATACAGTTAAAATTTGTATTATCGAATAGCTTTGAAAGTAAAAGTAGCAATACTTACTTACAAACTCAAAATGGAGTTACTATTTGGTGATCTCCTGCTACTGGGAAACTGTAACGGGCAGTGGAAAATAACAGTGGTGTTAAACTATGAATCTAAGAAAAGTTTTGAATACACCTATTATGTTCCCATATAGTTGCAGGGTGCAGCAACGCGCGTCGGGAAAAGCTAGTGTGTTATAATTGCGGCGGTAAAGGACAAAAATCTAGCGAGTGCAAAAATAAAGAAAAAGGAACAAAGTATTTTGAGTGCAACGGAAATGGACATATTGCAAAAATTGTTCGGTGAATAAAAACAAAAGCCTTGTTCCAAACACCAAATGTTTAAAATCAGTAAATTTTATGAATAAAAACGTAACAATAGATAATCAAAAATTTGTAGCTCTATTAGATGTGGCGTCCGTGACATAGTTGGTTAAAGGGCGTGGCCGCTATGTCAACGAACCTGGAGACCCAGGTTCGAACCCCAGCAGCGACAGAAAATTATTTGAATTAAAATGATTTTTTTAAACTTAATAACACGCACAACACAATTGATCATAAGAAGCTCGGTCAAAGTCCTTTCAAGGGCTGAAATGACCAGTTATTTATTTTTTTTTATTTTTATTAGATACGGGAAGTAAATTTAATATTATGTCCGAAAGAGTTTATAAATCATTGAATAAACCAAAATTAAACGAATCGGATGTATACCTAATCGGTTTTGGCGAAAACAAAATTGAAAACCGTATTAAACCAATTGGTAGAGTAAAAAAATTAATGGAAATAGATGGTGAAACTTTTCATTTATTCTTCCATGTTGTGCCGGGAAAGTGTATGGAAGAAGATATCGTAATTGGTGAAAACATTTGTTATCAATCTGAATTTACAATTAATCCAACCGGTGTTTATATAAAGCGGGTTAAAGAAATAAAAGAAGATGATTTACAAAGAATAATGAAAACTGATACAATATAGGAAAATGATAACTTCAACATTGATGAAGCCACAAGTGAACATGCAAAAGACAGAGTGATTAAAATATTGCAAAACTAAAAACCAGACAGAATAAAAACAGCAAATGTTGAAATGTGTTTAGTGTTATCAGACGAAACTCCTATAGGTTCATGACCACGACGCTTACCAATCATGGAACGCCATATCGTTGATGACAAATTGAACAGTGGCTTAATGACGGTATAATTGAAGTGTCTGAGAGCGAATTTAGTAGCCCAGATTATGTATTGATTTTAGAAAAATAAATAAAGTTATCCTAAAAGATCGATTTCCTTTGCCTCTAATCGAGAACCAATTAGATCGTTTACAAAACGCGAAAATATTTAGTGCAATCGACTGAAAGAACGGCTTCTTTCACGTTGATGTCGCAAAAGCGAGTCGCAAATACACTTCATTTGTAACACATAACGGGCAGTTTCATTTTCGGAAGGTACCATTTGGCTTATCGAATTCACCGGCTGTTTTCCAAAGATATGTAAACGCAATTTTCGTAACTTTACTCGACGAGGTATAGCTTTACCATATGTGGATGACGTCATTATACCAGCAAACTGAAGAACAAGCATTATAGAATTTAGAAGAAGTCTTAAACATTTGCAGTGACTACGGATTGCAGATCAATTTTAAGAAAAGTCATTTCCTTAAACGGAAGGTGAGTTCCTTGGACATGTTATTTGCGATGGCCAGGTTTCACCAGCGTCGGCAAAGGTCGAAGCCTTGTTAAAATATCCAATACCGAAAAATATTAAGCAGTTAGAAAGTTTCCTTGGGTTGGCCAGCTACTTTAGAAAATTTATCCCTAACTTCTTATTAATAGCAAAGCCGTTAACAGATTTGAAGAAACAAAATCGAAAATTTATAATTTCTGACGAACATACGGTTGCATTCGACTTACGGTTGCAGTTTTAAACATTTTCAACCAACATTATGAGACTAAAGTATATACGGACGCATCCATGGAAGGATATGGAGCCGTTTTGTTACAGAAATCACCCGACGATGGTCAGCTCCACATTGTATATTTCATGAGCAAGAAGACTACAGACGCCGAAAGGACATATTCCAGTTATGAACTCGAAATACTAGCAGTGATAGAGGCTCTAAAAAAATTTAGGGTATATCTTTTGGGCTTACATTTTAAAATGATCACGGACTGTAACGCATTCACAAAGACGCTAAAGAAAAGGAACTTGTGCACCAGAGTAGCTAGATGGGTATTGTTTCTGGAAGAATATGATTACGAGGTTGAAAGTCGCGGATACTACCGCGAAGGAAACGTATTGTACAGATGGAAACGAGTTGCTTGTTATTCCGAGAGCCATGCAAAGAGAAATCATTCGCCAAGCACATGACCGAGGACATTTTGCGATGAAAAAGACGAAAGAGCTGATTTTAAAAGTTAACTACATACCAAAATTGGACGAGAAGATTTAAAAGCATATTACCAATTGCGTTCCTTGTGTTATCAATAATCAGAAAATGGGGAAACAAGGAGAGTTGCATCCGCTTTATAAAGGAGATGTACCACTTCAAACGTACCATGTAGATTTCTTATGGCCACTAGAATCAACAAGTAAGCACTTCAAACATATTTTTGCAGTAATTGATTCATTCACCAAGTTTTGCTTTCTCTACCCCACGACGACGGCTCGCGATAACCAAGTTGCAGACTCAAAGTGCAGTATTCGGCAACCCATCCCAAATTGTTTCCGAAGGAGGCTCTGCATTCACTTCTGACGGTTTTCAAAAATACGGTAAGGAAGAAAACATCAAGCTTCATCAAATAACAACTGGTCTACCTCGGGCCAACGGACAAGTCAAAAGACTCAACAGTATAATCGTGAATGTGCTATCCAAAATGAATATCAATGATCCCACGAAATGGTATCAGCATGTGGCAAAAGTAGAGCAAGTAATCAACTCAACGTTCAGCCGTAGTACTTCTTTCAGATTAGCCGTTCCTGACATTAAGTTGCAGCAGCGGGACAACCTTTTTTTTTAGTGCTTGATTCCATCGCCCTCTACCGGCTGAAGAAGTAATAAAAAAAAAATTTTTTTTTTTGTTATCTTCAAACATTTATAAATATGTCACAAAAAGTTTAAAATTGATATTTAATAAATATGATTAAAAAAAAAAACAATATTAAAGATGTATGTTGTTTTCTACCAAAAGATTGGTACTACTCCCTTAAGCAAGCGAAATTGCTTAAACAACAACAACAATTAAGTCAACCGTTAATTTCCAAAAATTGTCAACATGTGTAAAGTGCAATAACCTCATTCTGCTCAATGCATTCCTATTAGAAAAAGCAACAACAGAACAGCAATACTTGCATTTAAAATAACATCATATTTACCTGCTTTTGTTATTAGTGTTACTTACTTTTTGCTCTTAGTAATTTGTAGAAAAATAACATTTTTATAAGAATTAAATAATAATGAAATTACTATTGTCACAGATTTATAAATAAATGTTCAGCTATTTTGAAGGAAGGGCGTGACAAATGACAGGGGGGAAGGAGGGGTTGATTGAAAAGAATCTATATTTTCATATAAACTTATTTGCATTACACGAAAATAATAAAGAATAGCGTAATAGCTGTATTAACCCTTTGTTACATGATTTTTTCTCCCTGTGTATAAACATATTTTATGTCTTTATTTGTTATTGGGGAGGTTTAGAGAATGTATAAACGAAATTTGGATGCTCTGCAATGAATAGGAGCAAAGTTACGCAACATTGCATATGTGCAAATTCATGCAGACAAGAAATAAAAATTAGTACATTATGGTTTATTTATTACACCCCTACGTTTAAAAAACGTAAACGGGGTATATTAATTTTGTCACTCCGTTTGTAACGCCCATAAGGAGGCGTGGTAGGTATAGAAAAGTATATATATTCTTGATCAGCATCACCACCCGAGTCGATTTAGCCATGTCCGTCTGTCCGTCTGTCTGTCTGTGATCACGATTACAGCCGTAATGTTCAAGCTATTATCACGAAATTTGATATTTAAGCTTGTATCTAAAAAATAAAGGTCAAGTTCGAAAATGAGCCAAATCGGATGAAAACCACGCCTACCTCCCATACAAAGTGACTTTATAAAAACGGTAAAATCTCTTAGAATTCCACAAAAATTAATATATAGACTTGAAAGTTTGCACATGAGCTTTGCTATTTAATATATACTCTGAAATATATATGAAATTCAACCAAATCGGATGAAAACCACGCCTACCTTCCATGCAAAGTGACTTTATCAAAAATGTAAAATCTCTTTAAATTCCACAAAAATCAAGATATGGACTTGCAATTTTGCATATGAACTTTTGATATGTAGTAGAAAATAAAATTGTGGCTTTAAGCTGGAATTTTAAAATAATACTTTTAGACAGAGTGTTGTTAAGACATATTTGAAGAATCCAAATTGAGCAAAGTTTCTTCGGTACCATTTCTGGTACCCGAGATATTATATCTTATATTCTTTTTTTTGAAAAAGTTAAAAAATTGCATTCAAGTATACATTTCTCAAAAATAGGAAAATGCATATGCAAAAATTATGCTAATTATTAATTCGGCAACTTTAAGGAATACGTTAACACTATAATTAATACCACCAAAATTTAGACTATTACGTAACAATCAAAAGTACTGTGTTATCTCGATTACAACTTTTGGTTCGAATATCCTTCACACAGGACACTGTGGATAAAAATCGTGAGTGGCATCGTGTTTACCAATATATTGTTAGTTTAAGCCTATACTTACTTTTGCTTTAAGACATACGTAGTTTTTTTTATAAAAGTCAAAGCATTGTAAGGTCGTTATTTTTTACTGTTTTTCTCAAAAAACGACTTTGTCCTTGCGGGGCAGGAAGACATCTTTTTTTTTTCTTAAAATTTTTTTAGGGTGATCTGGACAACCCCATGCAACTTTTGAGACCTCTTAGAATACGATCTAAATTTTTCGATACACCCTAACGTTCATAGTCGCATTGTCAGATTTCTAACACTCTTCCTCAATGCGATTATGTTACATTTATCAAAAAACAATTAATAAAAATATCAATTCAAACTCAGAGACTTTACGAAATTACAATGCTTTGTTTTAAATAAATTTTTCGTAAAAATATCAGCGATCATATTGTCTGTAGGCATATACTTAAGCGCAACATCTCCGTTCTTAATCACTTCTCTAATGAAATGGAATTTTATGTCGATATGCTTGCTTCTGTCATGGAACACTGGATTTTTAGACAGTTGTTGTGCTCCAAGATTGTCACCATATACCACACCAATTTCGCACAGTAAACGTCTCAAAAATATCGCCTCTTTTACAGCTGTTCAATGCGATATATTCAGCTTCAGTGCTGCTCAACGAAACCGAACTTTGCTTCTGAGACTTCCAAGATATGGGACCGCCAGCCAAAAAGAATACGTATCCTGTATACGATTTGCGATCGCTCTTATCGCCACCCCAGTCGGCATCGGCAAATCCCTTGAGCGGCTCGCCCGTCGCTCGATAATGCAGCTTCATGTCAACGGTCGATGATAAGTATCGAATCAGATGTTTAACACCAGCATTATGCTCGGTATGTGGATTTGTGCAGCAGCGCTGGGCCAGCTTTGTAACCGAATGCAAAATATCGGGCCTAGTTGTAAGAGCTAGCCACATTAACGCACCTATAGCCGATTGGTACAATTTTGCATCAACAATACCACAGTCTTCATTTTTACATGCCACCTGAAAGCCAGCATCTAACAGTGTTGCTGCACTTCTGCAATTGCTCATACCATGCTCTCTAAGTAGCTCCCTTATATAGGCTGACTGGTCGATTGTAATACTGCCAACATCACCATCACGTTGCACGCGCATGCCAAGAAATAATTCGAGTGGACCCTTGTCCACGCACTCGAACCTTTTTGCGATCTCATGTTTAATTTTCATCAGCTCTGATTTCGATTGGCATGCTACAATTAAATCATCAACGTAAATCAGTATTAATGATAAGTTACCTTGGTTCCGCTTATACAGGCATGGTTCGTTAACACATGGAAAGAAACCAAGCTCTTTAAGTGACACATCTAACTTGGCGTTCCATTCTCGTCCGGATTGCTTTAACCCATATATAGCTTTCTTGAGTCGAAGAACTTTGTTCGGATGATTGTGATTGATATACCCCTCTGGCTACTTCATAAAAACATCATCACTTAGGTCACTATTTAAGTACGCCGTACATACGTCCATTTGATGTGTGAACATACGCATTTCGACTGCCATCGCTATGACCATCCGTATCGTCTCAAAACGACAAACTGGTGAAAAAGTCTCATCGTAGTCGACACCTAAACGTTGCGAGCACCCTTTGGCAACTAAACGCGCCTTGTAGCGGACAATATTGCCACTTGTGTCCTTCTTATGACTGAAAACCCATTTGCAGCCAATGGCACGTTGATTTACTAATAGTTCAGTCAAAATCCAAGTTTTATTGTGCTGGAGTGCATCGAATTCAGTTTTCATGGCCTTTTGCCATAAGTCTGCATGTTCACTTCTCACAGCTTCTTCGTATGTTTGCGGAATTAAGCATTGCTCAATAACATTCAGCCTGTTGCACATTTTTTTGCAAGTTCGTTCAAGTTTAGACCTGCTAGACCACACCGCTTTTTGTTCTTCGGCACTTGCATAATTGTCGCCATCTTCTTGTTGCTCACTGTCTGTGCTACTGTCGGTGAACCCTTCTAAAAGAGTTTGGTCATCAACACTTTGATTAGCACCTTTTGCACTGGTTTCATCACCTACGTTGGCATACTTTTCGTCGTCACTGTCATTGCATTTTATTGTTTCGCTATGGCACACACTTCCACTGCTATATCGATTTCCAAAAGATAAATCTAACATCATTTCATCAGACTGCGATGCATCTTGCACTTTAGGCTCCTGAAATAAAACGTCACGTCGCTCGATAACCTGCTTTGTTTCTGCATCGTAAAGTCGATATGCCTTAGCCGTCAGAGAGTAGCCCACCATCACGTACTCTTTACCTTTAGGTTTGAACTTTTTTTGACTCGCTTTATCGAGGGCTACTACTATCGAACCAAAAGTACGCAGATGAATAACGCTTGGTTTTCGTTGTGTCCACGCTTCATACGGCGTTACTCCTATAAGTGATTTTGTTGGCGATCTGTTGCGAATATACGCTGCAGTTGCAATTGCCTCTGCCCATAAGGACTCAGCCATGCCCGAAAAAGATAGCATACTCCTTGCCATTTCAACAAGGGTTCTATTCGCCCGCTCTGCTACGCCGTTCTGCTGAGGCGTGTACGGCACAGTCAACTGTCGTAATATGCCATTTTTGTCGCAAAATGTATCAAATTCGTTGCTGATAAATTCACGGCCGTTGTCGCTTCTCAAACATTTTATCTTGCGACCGGTTTGACATTCGACCATGTTTTTAAAGAAACAAAACACTGAAATACTTCACTTTTGTGCTTGATAAAGTACACGAAAATATGGCGTGACTTATCGTCGATAAACGTCAAAAAATATTTAGATCCACCAAGCGATTGCGTTGAAAACGGCCCACACACGTCAGTGTGAATCAAATCAAAAATATTTTCTGCCCGGCTTTCACTCTTCTTTGGGAATTTTTGAGTGCATATTTTGTTTTTCATGCACGTAATGCAGCCAGTGCTGCTTGTTTTAGAAATAGTGTCCATACCCTGTACCATATTGCCATCTGATAGCCGCTTTAAATCGCCATAATTTAAATGGCCAAAACGATTATGCCACTTCTCTGACACACATTCTGCCGCTATCATACACATGTTACCTTTTGTTTCAACTAAAAACAAGCCACTGTTCGCCTTTGCCTTGAGCACCATATCGCCATCTTATCCATTATTTCAGCACCATTATTGTTGAATTTTGCTGTAAAGCCTTTTTTCATCGCTCTGCTTAGGGAAATAAAATTAGCACGTAGTTCTGGCACATACAATACATCGTTTAAAGTTAACTTGCACTCAGTCTGCAATAACACCTTACCAATACCTTTGGCTACAACTGAGTAATCTGCTGCAAGATCGATTTGTTCGTATTTGGCTACAACTGAGTAATCTGCTGCAAGATCGATTTGTTCGTAATGTTCATTGAATGATATAAACAAATCATGCTCACAACACATATGAGCCGTAGCGCCACTATCGAGACACCAGTTATCTAATTTTAAGTTAAATGTATCGGCAGCCGCTAGAATTGTGAAATTTTTTGATTTTACTGTTGTATTTTCCTTCGATACCTTTTTAATTGACGATTGACAATTCCGTGCAAGGTGCCCGCGCTCACCACAGCAAAAACACGTGATGTTTTTCAAGTTTCTTTTTACGTTTTTTCTTGTCGATTTGTTGTTGTTGTTGCTGCTTGCAAATGCCGCCATTGCAGAAAATGCAGTATTTTCGCCATTCATTTCTATTTTTGATGCGTCATTTCTCCGAACTCCATCTTCCAAGAGTTTGACCTTCATAACATCCAAGGAGGGCAACTCGTCACGTGTCTCCATCTTTACCACAAATGTCTCGTACTGCTTTGGTAGACTTGAAATTAGGATTATAACAGCCAATTCGTCGGTGACTTCTACAGCGACTTCTGCCAATTGGTCTATTAATGATGAGAACGAATTAATGTAGCTGGAAATTGACTCGCCTTCTCGCATACGTAAATTCAAAAGCTGCTTATACAAAGCCATCTTCCGCACTGGACCTTTTGGTTGATGAACCTCTTTTAACCGTTGCCAGGCTTCAACTTGATATATTATTAAAACATACTTTTGTCTAAACTATTGAGAAGCTAACATGAGTGTATCCATTGCACCCTGATAATTTACATGTTAAACGCTTGTTGTCCTATTGTGGCCAGAGATCAAAATGGTCCAACCGAACTTCTGTTTGAGAGAATGGGAAACTTCTCGAATATTTCGTCATTTTTTGCAAGGATTTTTGATAATTCGTAGGTCTTCTACTTTTTGTGGATAGTTTTCCTACTTTGTAAAGACTTTCTACCACTTACAAACGAAAATTGACACATATTATGTTTTCATGATTACCGCTTTATTGTTACGCACGCTTATGCAATAGCAATGCATTTACTAATATTATCGTATAGCGTATTTTTATCTTGTAGCTTCCAATAAATGAGTGAAATAAATTGATTTCCCTCATAAATGTATTGTATTGTGAAACAATATTCGGACACTCAATGGATATTTTTTTACACAACTTCTAATCAAATCGTTCAGCTATGGTGTCAGGACTTTTACCACAATGGTTTGACATCAAATTAACAACTTTATTAGGTCTGTTTCCGTACGCACTTCAAGTTACTTGAAGTTGCTTGAAGGCGTTTCTTTACACATTTTTCGAGCTCGAGAGAGAAGAACAAGCAAAATGCCACTCTCTCGAGCCTTGAAACTAGCTTGAACTAGCTTCAACAATTTCTTCGGGCACGATAAGAACAAGCATCTAGAAGAACAAGAAAATGTCAAATTGGTGTAAATAAAAGGTCTGTTCCCGTACTTTTTGGGCTAAAAATTGTAAAACTGTCAAAAAAATCTCTCAAAAATATTGAAAAACACAAAAAAGTACGGGAACGCTTTTTGGACTAAAATTGTGTAAACTGACAAATAAAATCGTTTGTTTGATGTGAAGCATTGGCAGTGCAGACGAAATGCTAAAGATTTTGAACAATATAAAAATTAATTCTCAAATAAACATTTATATTTAGTTTTTATACAATTTCCCATGTTTTTGGTTTCCATTCCAACAGTTTTTTATTTATTCCAAAGAACTTTTATTGTTTTGCAAATTCTTTGCTAACATGTAAACATATGATTTTAAGCAGTTTGACACTTTTACCATTTTTGCCAGAAGAAATTTCTCGGACTAAAACTTGCAGCTTTTGACAGGGAGGGGAAATTTTTTACTCTCACGATTGCACTCTCTTTTACCATTTTTTCGAGTACGGGAACGCTTCTCGGACTAAAACCTGTAAAAATGGTAAATTGGACTAAAACTTTAGAGTACGGGAACAGACCTAAATTTGGCGCTGCTTACGTTTATAGGCAATCAGCTGTTTTTGTGCTTGAAACTCGCTAGAAGTCGTTTGCGTACTTTTTTGCAAATTCTCTCATTTTGACAGATAATTTAATTACTCTCACATATTGAACTTTACTCGAACTTTTCTTGAACTTTGTACGGAAACAGACCTATTATTTCTGCATGAAATCAAATGAACGTTAACATCATCATGGTAAGCTACATATTCCACAGACTCTCCTCGAGATGTCTTCATTAATATGGGAACACTCGGTAGTTTTGAGTTCGGAATTCTGCTCCGACGGATTGTACCCAATAAATACCCCTTTTGGCTGGTTCAATCATTTGTGGTAGTGTTGATATAATGATTATCATAAAAAAACTTTGTAATTCATACGAGAAGTACTTCCCGTAAAACTCTTTTATAACAATATTTACACAAGCCCAAGATCATTTACTTCGTCGTGACGAATATAGGGACTGTTTTCTTGACCCAAGTTATTTATTTTAAAAATTAATTTATTTTTAATTTTAGCTTTATATATAGTTAAGTGCATAGAATTGCACATCTGCAATATAACCTCATATCTGCAATGTAAAGCTTCAAAATGTCTCAAATGCATGATATTGCATATTTGCAATTAAGCCATTTATTTTATTAAATTAAAGTTATAATGCACAAAAAAATTAGTTAGCTTAAAGAAAATTAACTTCTATTCTGGAACATAACTTATATTTAAACGTTTGTTTGATATTTCTTGTATAATTATTAAAATTATTCACGTATTTTTTCTACGTATAAGACAGACCTTGTTCAAATCAATATTTTGGACAAATTAAATCCCCAATTTGACAAAAGAAGACAACAACTAATAAAAAAAATGTCTAAATTTATTTTTAAACAAAATTCCGTTATGTATATTCACAGGGTGTGTATGATATATCTCTTAGAAGTCAACATTGCATATGTGCAATCCCATGCAACGAAGGGTTAATGCACACCAAAATACATAAACTAAGGTGTTTCAGCCGAAAACCCCTTGAGGGGAAAGTTGCCAAAAGTTGCCAAACCTTAAATTGTTTAAAATATTATATTAATATAATAAACTTTCAGAAATTGTCAAAAGTATATACTAGGACGTACTAGGAAGGATGAAATTTCAGCTGAAATATGGCAAAAATAACCTTTTTTGGTTATTCGAGCGTATCCTCAAACAAAAACATAATAATATTAGATAATATAATTTTTGGTTTACTAAGAAATATATGAGCATATATTGGCGTTTATAAAAGTGGTCTACATTTTCTGTGAAGTTCTTTGTGTAGGAGTTATGCGATTAAAAATTTAGAAAATTGTGATGTAGGGAAGGGAAAAGGCAAATTTTCCCATACAAATTTTTGTAACTTTGGTACCATACGGTCTATCTGTATGAAATTTACACGTAAGAAAGATATGCCACTCAATAGCCTTAATCCCAAATTTCCTTAATCCCAATTCGTTCCGTGCACTTAAACTCGAGTTACAGATTTAATTCCGTCTAAATAGGCCAAACAGTCCACTGTGCGACGGTGCGACGTGTTTTTTGTTTTTTACTCAACAAATCAAATCTTAAATTTAACTTAAATAAACTTATTCTATTTAAATACTCATTTTTTAAAATAAAACCTGATCTTTTGAATTGAGACACCACATATATAACAGTTTGTTAACAAAATGTAAGATCTAAGAATTTGTTTTTACTTCAATTATTTCATTATAACTTCAATTATTTTTAGAAATATATCAGCTTCGGTCCTTATGAAAATAATAGATACATCTGAAATACTTTTTGGCATTTGTGATATATAACAGGGTTGTTTTGAGTGAATTCATTTTATGTAAGAGTTGCTAAAATTGTAGCAAGTGAGCAAATAATTTGTTCCTTACAATTATTTTTGTTTGAGTTAATTCTTTATGTTTGCAATTCTGAAATTTTTCAAGCCTTCCTTAACTTCATAATTATAATTTCAATAAACCAACCAAACTACCAAGTAATATTAATACAATATATTGAATCAAAAATATATCAAGTTTGTATTCTGAAAAAAATAGTGGCAAGGCTTGTATGAGAGTCTGCTTTGTGAAAATCATAATGCGCTCAGTGGTACTCTCTTATTCGCTCAATTTTTCTCTCTCCCCCGAGTCATAGCAAACCCCCCTCATCAAGCACACTTAGCACGCAGTCAGCACGCTCTGTCGCATATTGTGCGCCTGTGTTGTGCGCCACAGTTGGTGCACATTGTAGCTTGTGCGTAATGTGCGCCATTTGCCCAACTCTACTTTAGCATATGTAAAACTCTTACTTCCTTTAGTAATAACGCTATCGTTGATAACCACATTCTTCACGACACTAATGTTCTCTTCTTTTTGTTTTTCTATGGTTTCTGCTGATTTGCTTATTTTTTCATTTGCTCATTATTCATTCCGCATATATTTTCCACTTTTTCTAATGCTCGTACCTTATCTTCACAAATTTTTTGCATGCTCACCATCATTTTTTTCATTTCTTTGTCCTTTCTCATTATTAAATCACTGATATCTTTGTTATGATTATAATCATCTATTGATGCACATGCAAGTGACTTGTGGTACACTCTCTTACATACACCTTCACGTCTCACTCCAGTTTCTCCTCTTATTCCTTTTCGACACCTATTGCACTCTTCACTTATTTCGCTCCACTAGTTTTTTGTTATGGGTGGCGTCACGCCTTATGAGTTGTGGCATGGTCATAAACCACGTGAGAAGCATTTGAAAATTTTTGGAAGCGATGTTTATGTTCATGTGTCAAAAGAACAATGAACTTAATGGGAGAAAAACTCACTTAAGTGCATAATGATTGGATATAATAATTACAGCAAAGCGTATAGAATGTATGAGCCTTCATTGAAGAAAATTTATTTCTTCAATTTATATATTTACCTACACTTTGACCGAACTTCTTATGATCAAATTGTGTTGTGCGTGTTATTAAATGTTTGAACACAATTGATCGAGAACTGGATCTACTAGTTTTATGCCGACTGCGAACGGCTAACGTGCATGTTCTCAAGAAGCTTTACATGGCAATATTTACTCTCCGAGGTTTGCCATTGTCTGCAGAGAGGTGACGGCCGAACAGAAAATAAATTCAATTGAAAAACTTTCTGTGTCACTATCACTAATATCACTATAATCACTTGACTAATAGTCAAGCTGTGTGATTTGCTCTATACAGAGCCGTTGTTGTTGTTGTTGGTTGTTGCCTTCTTTGTTCTTCATGTTGTCTTGTTGACCACATGCTTGGCCTAGAGCTCGAAAAACTTGTTTTCAATATAAATAATTAGAGGCCGTATACAAATATTAATATTAAATATTCTGGGAGAGCACGCCCATAAAAATGTTAAGATAAATGATTGGTTGTGTGTTTATCACATAAAAAAACAACAAAGTCTTTCATAACAAAAAAAATGGTCTCCACGCCATCTTAGGTGTAGCATCAGTTAAACTAACTGAACCCTAAAATGAAAGTGTGGAAAAAAGGGAGGAGCTAAACAGCAAAAATAACAACAACTTCAATATGCTCTGATAGCAGTAAACCGCTGTGTTCAAATTTCGAAGATGCACATGAATTAAGGCTATGCCTAAAAGTATGATACGATCTAGGTTGTTAACCTTAGTACAGTATGCATCAAAAAGTAGATAAGAACTCAGTTACAAAAATTCCAGCGTTCTCTGCCAAAAACAAATTCCGGGTAACTTTCTCGGCATATTGGCAGTATATGTAGAACCTAAGTAGCTTGAGTGGATCACAGTGTAAAGTCATACAAAGGCTACTGATGAGTTGGTGTAGCGGCCAATGAAACAGTCTGTATAGTCAAGCTGTGTGATTTGCTCTATACAGAGCCGTTGTTGTTGTTGTTGGTTGTTGCCTTCTTTGTTCTTCATGTTGTCTTGTTGACAACATGCTTGGCCTAGAGCTCGAAAAACTTGTTTTCAATATTATTTATTATTATTTTTTTTTAATATGTTAATAAACAACTTTATTAATATTAATAATGAAAGAAATGTATCATTGACAAATTAAATAAAACTTATAATTAACTTATAATTAGCTTGAGTATGTGAGCCTGCGGTGGTGTAAATAAAATTCTTTCTTCACACGCGGTGTAGTCACTATAGAAAGTTATAATTCCCTTTGCAATTTAATAGGCACACCCAGTGAAAGCAAATGTGGCTCAAGTGAGTGTGCAAAATCTTCGAGTGGACCTTCTTTCAATACCACTGTTTCTGTGGCTACAAAACCACTGCGCGCAGATTCTACCTCTTCTTTGTGGCAGTCGAATACCTCTTGCTTTGTGGTTTCAGTGGCAGACCAACCTGTCGCGCTAGTCTGTTGGAAAGCTTGTGCAAATCTGTTTTAGCTTTGTTGCGTCCCAGACCTATTTGCATGATATGATTTTTACCAAAAAAAAAATCTCGAGTTTGCTTTCCATTCTTCTCGCAGATCTTTCAGCAAATTATTGAGCACATCTTCGATAATTTGTTGCTTTCAGGACAGTCCCTTGGAATCGGTTCTAGTCAACAAAATTTTCTGATCTTTTTTTGTGTATTTTATTAATAAAATTAAGAAAACTTAATACATAAAAATTGTTCGAAATTAATCACTCGAATGGCGAACAGCTGCTTGAATTTAATCGCTTCTCGGCCTTATGGCTAAGATCAAAGTGTAGTATCTGTTAACAGTCTCCGACTTACACTCATTGCGAGCAGACCGTCTGACCGATCTTTCGCTGCGTTTTTTCCTATTTTGCTTATCGTTTGTTTCTCGCTAAACACTCTTCGTCTATCTCTCCAATTTATAACTTCTGCAAGTGTCTAATTTATTTATTTGTGTGTGGTACACGCGTGTGCGGTAAACATGCCCCCCGAACCCCCGATTGAGGGGAAAACCGGTTTGCTCTGCTAGCAACAGGTAGCCCTAGAGCAAAGAAGAAGAAAACATTACAAACACATTTACCATTCCCCGAACTGCCCTTAGTACAGAAACCAAATCCCAAATTTGTTGTTGTCTCTTCCAAAGACGAAAACAAAACAATATCAGAATATTCTTGTTTCGCAGTTCAGCGCTCATTGCATTTAATTAGCAAAGATGTAACTTCTGTTACGGTTCTTCGCGATGGCAACCTGTTATTGCTTGTAAAAACCAAAGCTGCGAAAAGTTTATATCTGCAAAAGAATTGCATGGAATTTGTTCTATAACATGTAAGTACCATGAGAATCTCAACATTACGAAAGGTACTGTGTATGCCCCTTGCTTAAATAATATCCCTGATGATGAAATTATTAAGAAATTAAGCCTCCAAGGAGTTGTTGCAATATACAAATTTAAAAAAGTTGTAGATGGCACAGTGCAACCAAGCGGAGTTGTGTTGTTGTCATTCGATTCTTACCATCTCCCTTACAAAATTGACATTTCGTGGTACACTGTACGCGTGAGAGAGTTCATACCAAACCCTATGCGTTGTAAAGCTTGTCAAATTCTCGGCCATACAGCCAAACGCTGCAAAAACAACCCGGCCTGTGACAATTGCAACCTACCTCCACACAATCCGACGGCGTGCACACGGACTTTCTGCGCAAACTGTGCTGAATCTCATCCTACTTCTTTTAAGGAATGCAAGAAATACCTTAAACATAAAGATATTATTAAAATAAAAACCCAGAATAAATGCACCTTGCGCGAAGCGCAACAACTTCACAGAGCCCAAAATCCGACCTTATCTCGGGAACAAAGCTTCGCTTCTGTTGTTTCCACAACAATAAATCAGTCGCAACCAAGACCCCAACAGCAACAACAACAGAACGAAATAACGAATCTAAGCATTTCGAAGCCAACAATTATAAATCCGAAACAAGCTAACCCAACAACTAGTGCTACCAATCAATAACAACAACACCAACAACAACAACTACAGCAAAAACAAAAACAACAACTACAACAACTAAAACAAAAACAACAACAGGAAGAACAACTACAACAACATTCAAACAATAATTTTCCAATTACCTCCAACTCTAATACAAATCGTCATATGAAATCAAAAAAGCCGTAAGTTACATTTGAAAAATTTTGCAGGAGAAGCAAAAAATGCTTGGGCTTTGCTTTGCGCTTGCACTGAAAAGCTTATTGAATTTTGTATATAAAAACGTCGTTTTTAGTAGTAGGAGTGTAAAATTTTGCATGAACATGTATTTCGATACGGTGCTTCATAATCAATCAAAAAGTCAATTTTGTATTTTTGGTAACTTACGCCTTTTTTGATTTCATATGACGAAATACAATTGACAGAATTCCCCAAAAAAAACCCTTTTCTTTGAAATCTTCTACAATAGGAAACATTCCAACCTTTAAAAAATCTAGCAAATCTATTGCGTTAACTAACTCTCACAACATCGGTAAACCGAATTCTAAGCAAGAAGAGTTTACAACTATAAGTTCAAGTTCTTCTGAAAATGATTATGATGATGTGATGATGAATCTTCAGTAAATAAATATCCCAAACAGTCAAAATTTTTATATATATATTACTATGATGTGCTCTACACTTCTTATTCCTCCTTCTTACCAGTCTATGCTCCACTTTATATACTAATTATTATTATGATAATTGTGTCTTATTCTTTTAATTATTATGATTTCTATAGTTCAATGGAACATTAACGGGTACCTTAATAATTACCACGAACTTGCTCTATTGATTAATTCACATAAACCTTCAATTATTCTATTGCAAGAGACTCACCTCTCCGTCAAAGCCATTCCAAATATCCCCAAGCAATACATTGGTCACTTCTACAATCTTCCTCAGAATTCGACAAATAAACAAGGAGTTGGTATCCTCATAAAAAGAGGGTTGCCACATACCCGCATAGCACTTAATTCACCTTTACCTGCGATCGCAATTGAACTTAATCTTAAAGTTAAATTTACGTTATCTGCATCTATATTCCACCTAGCCAACAATTTTCTGAGTCTGAAATACACCAAATTCTGAATACTTTCTGAACACCCGTGTTTCTGGCTGGAGATTTTAATTCTTGGAGTTCGCTTTGGGGTTCCCCAGTTACAAATGCTCGCGGTAAACAGGTAGAGGATGTTATATTGTCCTCCAACTTGATAGTCCTAAATGATGGATCTCCTACCCATTATTCTACCCATAATTCTTTTACACACGTCGATGTTCAGCAAGTATAGCTCCAAAATGCACTTGGCATATCCTTAATGATCTTCATGGTAGCGACCACTACCCCATTTTCACCAATATACATTTCAGTACAGTCACTTGTATACCAAAAATTAAATTCATCACTGACTCCGCCAATTGGCCAAATTTTCAATTGAAATGCGAACAAATTTCCAACAATATCCCAACATCACAAAACGTAAATCAAGAAACGGCCAGAATTCAGAAAGTAATACGTTCTGCTGCTCATCTTACAATAAATCAAACTAAAATGAAAAAAACAAATGCGATTGTTCCTTGGTGGAGCTCAGATTTGGCTTCCCTTAGGTCCGGTAAGCAAACAGCTTGGCACGATTTCAAATGTGACCTCTCTATGGAGAATCTCCTAAAATATAAGAAAGCAAATTCTCTCTTCCGTCTCAACGCAAAAAAAGCCAAAAGACAATGTTTCGAAAAATTCACAAATTCTATAAATCCATCATCAAATCCAAAAAAAATTTGGGCTGATATTAAGATGCTTGCAGGCTCCTTTAAGCAATCCTATTTCAAAACGCTTACTACACGCAATGGTTCCATCTCGTCCACAACCACTGACATCGCACTCGAATTTGCTAAACATTTCTCAAATATTTCTTCCGACAACAATTCCTCTGCTCAATTTCTGGTCAACAAATCACAGGTTATGAATACCAATAATTATTCTCCCCAAAACCTCTCAACATCTGCCAGACAAATTGAAACAACCGTTCTTCTTTCGGAACTTGAACGTGTCCTCTACTTCGCTACAGGGAAAACCCCCGGTGCTGATAGAATATCGTACCCAATCATAAAAAATCTTCCATTTCTTCTTAAAGAAAGAATAATACATTTGTACAATACCATCTTTGATAAGGGTACATATCCCCAATTTTAGAAAACATCCTCAATAATTCCTATCCATAAGCCTAATAAAACCTTGGGCTTAGTTGACAGCTATCGACCAATATCCCTTCTTCCGTGTATGGGAAAGGTTCTTGAGAGGATTGTTGCCATCTGTATAAATTAACTAGCTTTTCTCGGCGCGCGTTGCTGCAGCCTGCAACTATATGGGAACATAATAGGTGTATTCAAAACTTTTCTTAGACTCATAGTTTGACACCACTGTTATTTTCCACTGCCCGTTACAGTTTCCCAGTAGCAGGAGATCATCAAATAGTAACTCCATTTTGAGTTTGTATGTAAGTATTGCTACTTTTACTTTCAAAGCTATTCGATAATACAAATTTTAACTGTATGGGCGGAGCCACACCCTCTTATATAATGCTCATCCTAGTTTTCTAGTAGATGGACATTACCCAGTTTTAATACAGTTGCCGACAGTGAGCATACAAACTAAATTACAAAAATGTAGCCAAATCGACGGAAACCGTATGAAATATAGCATTTTTATTGATTTGTGGGCGGTAAAAGGGGGTGTGACAGAAATTTAAGCCATCTTGTACTTGAAAAAATGTGCTGCCAAAATTTCAGCTCTATCGGCTCAGTAATTTTGAAGTTTCCAGCCATCACACAGATAACGTTTTGCTTTTTGTATATATATTTTGGATAAAGATTATTGGTTATAACTTTTGATTGGTATAAGATACTAAGATAATTTTTTCTAATCAATTAATTTCTTAGCTTTTATATTTTTACAAAAATATAAAAACACAATATTGGAAAAAAAATTTTCTTCGAAAAAATCAAGGGTAGGCCTTGCTTTTTGAATCACAAAAATGGTTTTCAATTTTTGCGTAAAATTGAAATAACTTTTGCTTACAAATGTTATAACTTTTAAATAGAGTTGACAATTTGTGAATTTGAATTTAAACTATTTTTACAACAAAAACAAATTTTGAGCCTTTTTTTGAGGAAAACTCCAAAATTTCAGACCTTTTTTGAAAAAAATATATAAAATATATATACTCAACTAACGGTATTTTTGCAATAAGGTTTTCATAGTACTTTGATGAAGCTTTAAGACAAAAAAAAATTTAACAAAATTTATAAAAAGGCAGCGGAGATATTTGAATCGAAAGTCACAAAATTAAATTTCTGATTGTTTTTTTTCTCATTTTTGAGCAACGATTTTGCATAAAATATATCGTTGTAGTAAAAGTTTTCATATTTTTCAAGATATGTTCATGTTTTTGATGTCAAAATAACGGACATTTTTTTAGTTTTACTAAATTTAAGAAATATTTTATATTTTGTACATATTTGCATATGTAATCTAAGAAAACAACTAAAAATATGCGATTTTGTAAAAAATTTGTACTACAGCACCATCTGGTGTCCAAGGTAGTTCAAAGAAGATACTGTCAAAAAACTCATTGTACCTGAAAACTACTATATACCAATTTTCATTCTAATCGCATGAGCGGTTTGGAAGTTTTAGGTGGTTTTGCGAAAAATTTGTACTACAGCGATCTCTGGTGTTCAAGATAGGTCAAAAAAGATAGCAACAAAACACTCAGCGTACATGAAATCCACTGTATACCACTTTTCATTCTAATCACATTAGCAGTTTGTGAGTGTTAGGCAGTTTTTTAAAAAATTTGTACTACAGCGCCCTCTAGTGTTCAAGGTGGATCAAAATTGATAGCCCACAAACACGCACCGTACCAAAAAACTTCTATACACAAATTTTCATGCTAATCGGATGAGTAGTTTAGGAGTCTATTGCGGCCTTACAAACATAAGCTCCTTTTTTATCTGTATAAATTAATAAGAAATGAAACACACTAATTTTTTTTCTTTCGGGAA
This sequence comes from Pherbina coryleti, assembly GCA_943735915.1. NCBI lineage: Eukaryota > Metazoa > Arthropoda > Insecta > Diptera > Sciomyzidae > Pherbina > Pherbina coryleti. Next base: position 96,582,141 of record OX030951.1, on the reverse strand, counting down.
AAAAGCCGAAGCTAAAAAAAACCCGACATTTTTGTTTGACCTTTCCTCTCTGATGGTCTTTCTAGAACTGAAACTCTAAATGACTGGCTGTCGCTTACAACGCCTTCAACGACAGTCAATTGCAAAGCGACAAAACTGCATTAAAACTCATTCATGCTTCAAATTCAAGCTACAATAAATGAGTTTTATACACTGCCGCCGAAAACATCTGTTTTCCTATGTATAATATAAATTAACACTCACATAATAAATACATACATAAATACATGATATGATGATTGATACATATTTATTTCTACAATCTCTCTACTTCAACCGGTACGATGAAGATCTTCTGTACTGCTCTTCTAAGTATGTTCGTGGGCGTGCGCACCAAGAGGGATCGGACCTTTCCATCATCGCTCAAAATCAATTGTTCGATTCTACCCATTGACCAGTGTGCAGGTGGAAAATTCTCACTCTTAAGTTGCACTAACTGTCCAACTTTTAAACTTTCTTTCTCTCTTCTCCATTTCTTTCTTTCTTGTAGCGTGGTTGAATATTCTGTCTGCCATCTGTCCCAGAAATGCCTCAGCATCTCCTGTCTTTCTTTCCACAGCTTCACACCAACGGAAGATGACGGGTGCGTAGTATCAAAAGGTAAAGGCAGAACCAATGGCTCGCCTGCCAAAAAGTGACCTGAAGTTAAAGCCTGTATGTCTTTCGGATCATCGTTAATTGGATGGATTGGACGCGAATTTAATATTGCTTCAATCTGTGAAAGAAGGGTTAATAAATGTTCATATAATAAAACTTTCTGTCCGACTACTCTGACAAGATGATATTTCATCAACTTAACTGCTGCTTCATAGATCATAGGCAGCTGGAATCATAAATTTCCATTCTGTCCTTCTTCTTTCTATTCTTTATTTATTTATTTCTTCATCATCAAACAGAGCACATTACTCTTACAGACTAGATAATTTACATATCAATTAAAAAAAATAATAAATTTTTTAAAAATAATAGTTATTACACAATACAGATAATAATCACAATAAATATTGATGTCAAATTAAAAAAATAATATTATTACACATAAAGGCAACAATCACCGTGAATATTAATAAACACTAAAAACGTTCAAGTACCCCAACTTCGTTAAGTGCCAACAATAGAATATTTTTGAAACAATACCTGGAACAATGACAAAATAAATCGATTTTATCTAACATTAAATTAGTTAGAGTTAAACAATGCGTTAGAGGTTCTTGCTGAGCAAAGTTGCTCCTAGTGGTATTACAACGGAAGTGAAAAGGAACACGTAGATTTCTAAGGGGAGAGTAAAAATTGATTAGAGTAAGTAAATTGGGGCATTGGATATGATAATGAATGACGTCTCTAACAAACACTACAGAAAACATTATACGGCGACATACAAGAGAATTAAGGCTAAACAACGCACATCTTGTCTTGTAGGAAGGCAAGTTAATCTGCCATTTCAACTTATGAAACAAGAATTTGGTAAATGATTTCTGGACTCTTTCTAGTCTGAGAGAATGACAAGTATAGGATGGATTCCATATAATACAACAGTATTCCAAATGGGGTCTAACTAAACTGACAAAAAGAGCTTTTAGTGTGAATGGATCTCTCAAATCTTTGGAATTCCTCTTTAAGAATCCTAGCATAGAGTATGCTTTAGGGATAACATAGTCGAAATGATCTTTAAAAGTTAGACGACGATCAAAGACCACACCCAGATCTTTCTTGATGGTAACCCTTTCAAGGCTCCGATTGTTAATTTTGTAACTGACATTTAGATATGACATTTAGATATGGAAAAAGACTGACATTTAGATATGTTAAGAAATAAATTATTCGATGAGCACCATGAGGTGACTGCATCCAAGTCGGTTTGCAACAAGTTACTATCCGTTGATGAATTGACAGAGCGGAATAATTTAAGGTCATCTGCAAATATCAGACATTGGGAGTTTTTAATAACCAGGGGAAGATCATTAATAAATAATAAAAACAGTAATGGACCAAGATGACTTCCTTGGGGGACCCCAGATGTTACTTCAATAGGGCAGGACAACAGATCATTGACTTTTACAAATTGTATTCGGTTAGTTAAGTAAGATTCAATCCATTTTATGCAATTGCCACGGAAACCTAAACAACCCAGCTTGTAGATTAAAGAGGCATGATGAACTTTATCGAAGGCTTTAGCAAAGTCAGTGAAGATCACATCCGTTTGCAAATGGTCGACAAAGCAATTTACAATATAGTTACAGAACAATAGTAGATTAGTAGTAGTGGATCTGCCAGTCCGGAAACCATGTTGACAGTCAGATAGAGCATTAGAAAAACAAGGAAAGATTTTATTGTAAACGATTTTTTCGAACAATTTGGGAATAGAAGAAATTTTACATATGGGTCTGTAATTTCGAACATCTTGCTTGGGACCCGATTTATGGATGGGGACAATATGAGAAATTTTCCAAGTATCAAGAAAATCCCCACATGAAAGCGATTTGCTAAATATAAAATGTAACGGATACGATAGTGAATTCGCACAATTTTTTAACAAAATAGGCGGAATTTTATCCGGACCTTCGGTAGATGTACCTTCGATGTTAATAAGGGCTAGCTCGACATCAAGGATATTAATGCTAATGCTATCCAAATCGCAAATAACATCAGGAGTTAAGCAACTGGCAACATTTAGATTATTATCAGAATAAACTGATTTAAAGAAGTCTCCAAAAAAGTTACAAATTGTTCTTGGATCCTCAGAGGAGTTATCAAGATACTGCATCATGGTTGGAAGACCATTTGATTTTCTTTTGGTGTTAATAAAAGTCCAGAGGAATTTGCTGTTGGTTTTAAGATTTTCTTCGACGGAAAGTATATAAGATTGATATAGAAACTTATTGAGGGTATCAAAATTACGTTGGCAAAGCAAGTATTCAGATTTGAGTTGAATGTTGCAATTCGATTGTCTAAATCGCTTGTACGCTTTGTTCTTTATATTTTTGAGATTACAAAGCCTCCTATTGAACCAAGGGGGATTATTGTTATTTCTAAGAAGTTTAGTTGGTACAAATTTGACAATTGCCTCATTAAGAACCGACAAGAACTTATTATACATATCGCAGAGATCAAGCCCTGAAAGTAAAGAATCCCAATCAAAAGAATCTAGATATCTGTCAATAACTAAGAAATTAGCATTATTATAATCGAAAACTTTTTTTTCAAATAGGTTCAGTTTTTGAAAAAGAACATTAGACAACTCAAGCAATATAGGAGTATGGTGGATTGATTTTTGAAAAATAGGGTTGGCTGGTACGTCAACCTTTATAGCTAGATCTTTGTCAAGAAAAACAAGATCAAGTATACGATTATTATCATTGAGTATGTCGTTGACCTGTATTAAATCATATTGACTAAAGAAATCTACAACCAATGCCTCAATATCACTAGTTACATTGAATGCAGTCAGGTACTTGTCATCACAATCTATGTTCCAAGTAATGTTTCCGAGATTAAAGTCCCCCGTAAAAACTATATGCTGATTCGGTTTAAGTAAATCAAATAAGGCTTTACAATTTTCCAAATGTAGTTCGTAAAGATCAAATCGGCTAGATGGTGGGATGTAACTAACGACAATGATTAGTTCAAAATTTTGACTTAGGCAGACTTTGACAATGACTTGATCGATTGAATATGATTCTGAATGGCAAGGCAATTCAATTTGGTTGCAGGTGTAACCTTTTTGAACCGCAATTAGTACCCCACCACCCCTGGATAATCCAGTTGTTCTAGGGCAACGATCTTTACGAAAAACATTATAGGATGATGCATTAAAAAGTTCAGTAGTTAAATGACAATCTGTGAGCCAAGTTTCTGTAAAAATAATTATATCGAATACTAAGGAAATAGAACTTAAAAATAGTTTTTGAATTTTAGATCGAATACCTCCAACATTCTGATAATAAATCAAAAATACGGGTGCAGAGTTTAAGCATCCAATGTTGAGCCGTCGTTTTTTGAGCTAGTGTAATTAGATTTCAGTTAACGAGAATTTCTATCCCTTGAAATAAATTCGTGCACGATTGCACCTTTTGGCCAAACCTTATTTGAACAAATAAGATCGAAATCGTTAGAAAGAGTTGATATTTTGAAGGATGAATAAGTGCGCGACGCTGGTAAATTGAATTTACGGCAGCTCAATGCTGATAAACGTGAGAGGTCCACATTACTGTTGATATATATAGTTTTGATATAATTCATGACATTTTCTTAAGTAGTATTCGGTGCAAGACTAGAGATAAAGAGTGACTTGCGTGGAGTGCGTTGAACTACCACTAGATCGCTGGAAGACGCGTCCGAAGTATTGAACTGAGACTGGAACGTGTCAGCAACCTGTAGTGCAGCAGCCGAGGTTGACGCAGCGGCTAAGCTTGATGCAGCGGCCGAGGTTGACGCAGCGGTCGAGGTTGACTCAGTTGTCACGGTTGGAGCAGCGTTCCATGCAACAGTAGCGTAACTCGGATCAGGTGCCTGCAACAGTTGCGTGGCAGCATACACTTCCGCAGGTAAATGCAGAGAAGCCGTAATTTGAGCAGCGGCAGCAGTTTGCGTGGAAGCAGCAGACTGAACATCGGCAATTATTTGCGTGAGGGCAATAGCTGGTGCAGCGGCGTGAGATTGAGCATTGGTAGTATTAGTAGAAATAGTTGTGTTGATTGAGTTGGCGAAGTCGGATCTTGAGTTTACTAGCATAGGAGCACTCAGTGTTTCATCTTGGTTCCCAAGGCCAGTTCGAGATGGCCAGTTGAGGCCAGTTGAGGTGTTTACCAGAGGAGTGGTCTGTTTGTTGACTTCCGTTGTAGTTGGTGTAGAGACAGCTGATGGTTTTCTTGATGGTCTGGATCGCATGGATCTGCCATCATTTGCTGCCAGCTTGGATGCTGCGTCAGTTGATACTGAATTTGCATCACAAGCAAGATTCTTTAGCGACTCTAAGTCATCATTCATTGTGACGAGTAATGTGTTTAAGCGGGCGAACTCATTTGTGATTTTTGTTGATGAAGCTTGCAAGTCTAAAAACCTTGACATAAGCACTTTTGTTGAGAATTTTCTACATTGATTGCAGAACCATTGTAACCCACTGGCTTCTGGGCTCCGCAGCGCGTCGCTAATTCTAGCACTGAGGTTTATGCATTTGGAGTGGAACAATTTCGAGCAACCATTGCATGACACGAAATTGTCATACGTACTCCATTTTGACTTGCATATTTCGCAGCCAAAATCCATTTTTTCCATTTTGAGGTTATAAACGGCCGCAAACAAAGAGTATAAGATTTCTCACGCAAATATGAGTGGAATCTGTGCAGTTTTACTTTAAAAAGTTGATAATAAGTAACCACTACCGTTTAATGTTAAATCGAGGTATTTATAAATTTTCTTATTAGATATATTAAATAGAAGCAAAGCACGAATTGAAAAAGCAGCAGGTTGTCGAAGAACAGAGTTGCCAACTTCTATCCATTCTATCTTACTTCTTTCCGCTATGTTCTGTACTCTTTCCAGCGCCGTTAATTCAGCATTAGTATTCCTCTTGTGTCTCTCTTAAAATAAATTTCATAGCCATGCTTCTTTCCTCTGCTGTTGGTATCTCACTTCTGTCCATTCTCGGTCTAATTAGTTTTCTACCAGGCTTTGAGCGTAATGCATTCCTGTAATGGACCACATATGCCAGAATATTAGCTGTCATCTCTAACATTCTACTATATGCCAACAAAAGTACTCTTTCCTGAATCCCCGTAACATGAATGCTAACCATCGACTCAAACCTTGAAACTGTGTAAACTCTCATCTCTTCTTTCAGCTTTGATGGCTCTCTGTCTAAAAACTTGTATTTGCGCCACTTGCATTTATTGAATTCAAGCCAAATCCGGACCATACAACCATAATCTATTGTCTATGAATTCTGCTGGTGACAACTCGTGACTTAATAGATCAGCGGGATTCTCTTTCGTACTGACATGTCGCCAATATTTTATCTCTGAATTTTCCTGAATAGAAGCCACTCGATTAGCCACATATTTTCAGGTTATAAGGTGCCTTTTTTCCATAAGGTGACTCGAGTCTATCCATAAATTATACTCCGCCAATGGCCACTACATCGATCTCCTTATATCAGCAAAAAACCTTGCTAACAACTCAACTGCCGCCAATTCCAACCTTAGAACAGTAAGCGCATGTAAAGGAGCTACTCTTGTCTTTGACACTAACAACTTTGTTTTCACCTTTCCATATGGATATTCTGTCCTAATGTAAGCCACAGCACCATAAGCTGCTAATGAAGCATCAGAAAAATCCTGTATCTGTACACCAACATCTTCGGTTGTACCTATCCATCTGTCAATTCTTAATTTTTCCAATAATATAATTTCTCTCCAAAATTCTGTCCACCTCTTTTTTAACTCAACTGGGACCATCTCATCCCAAGCTATCCCTGACCTCCATAAGTCTTGAATTAAAATCTTTCCGCCTATTACAACAGGTGAAATATAACCGTTTGGATCATAAAGCTGAGCTACGCAGCTCACAATCTTTTTCTTTGTAAAATCTTTCTCCAATTGCGAGGTTTTTACCGAAAACGCAAATTGGTCTGTCGTAATAAATCACTTCAAGCCTAAAATGCTTGACCCTTCCCCCGGCAAAAATGCCGCTGAGAAAGAGATTTTCTCTATTCATCGCATTCATCAATTGCTTATAGTTTGCCTTTCATTTGCCCTATTTAATCGTTCTTCTTTAATCTTTCATCATCGATCTTCCATTTTCTATATTCGATCTTTCTTCTATCTTCGATTTTCCATCTTCCATCTTTCATCCTTTATCTTTCATCTTTCATCTTTCATCTTACATCTTACATCTTTTATTTTTCATCTTTTATCTTTCATCTTTTATCTTTAATCTTTAATCTTTAATCTTTCATCTTTTATCCTTTATCTTTCATCTTTCATCTTACATCTTTAATTTTTCATCTTTTATCTTTCATCTTTCATCTTTATCTAATCTCTTCTCTAAATATATAAATCGCTTAAATGCAATTTGTCTCAAACTGCCAATATCTTTCATATAATCTTTCAATGGCATGAGCATGACAAACGACCATTTTTGTTTGTCTCGCCTGTAACTGCGCAAAACATGCTGCTCGACTGTTTCTTCTTCTTTTGTACGAAATGTATGTGGACCAATTTGATCCAGTGTCCATAACCGTTTAAGTAGTCTGTCCAGTTGTTCTTCTTGCTACCAATGGTAGTATCTGTCCAGTATATTCATCTATCCTCTCAGACTGTCCACCTAAAGCAACAACACCAAGCTTTGTTTGCAAAAGGATCGTATCATTCATCGGTTTTGTAAGAACCGATTCTATGATTTTTGCCATAAAACTTACTCCAAACAGCATGTGCACCACATCTGGTTTCCAATATTCTGGATCGACCTATTTGAAAACTGAAGACATGCCACCGTATCGTGGTGTTAACATCTTTGACGGGAATATTGGCCGCCATTGGCTTTCTCTGTGTTATACCTAGAATTCTCCAGGAACATGATCACATGGTTCATACCATAAACAAATCTTAAGATTAACTTTCCTTTCTATCGCAAATGGCTTTCCGTCTATCCCAACCATTTTCCTAGCTAAAGGTAAATATGTTTTTTTTTAATTTCTGACATAACGTACAGCTAATACGATTCGGTTGTGCACCGGTGTCTAATAAAGCTCTAACTGCACCGAAAAATCCTTTAAACATCTCTACTCTTACTATAGCTGTTGGCAATAAGGCCACCCTTTCCTCTATTGTTATGTTGAAAGCCTGTTCATGCTGTATGAAGGCTTCTTTCGACCTGTTCTTTTTATTTTTATCTCTTTTTTACAAAAAACTTGTCTGTCCTTAACAAAATCAATGTATTCATTAGCCGCTTTCTTGTTGTCTCTCCTTCTCTTTTTGTTTTTTCGTTTGGCTAGTCATTGTTTTGTTGTTTCTTCTTTTGCTGTTTATTCTTTGTCTGTCCATATACGGCTGCTGGGCCAAAAATTCTATTCTTTGGAAAGCTTTCCAAATAGCTTTTTCCTTCATCTTTGGACTGCACTACCAAGACTGTCTCTTTCTTTCCATTTTTCAGCGGACACAGCAAGCTGTTGTGGCAAGGCTAGCCTGGACAACGAACGCATCCACCCAAGAAACAGGTTCCCCGCTTTCGGTGATACTATTCATAATAGCATTTGACGAAATAAGTCATATCATTTCCAAGTACTCTTGTGTTGATCATGTTGATCATGTTCTATACGCCGATGATGTTATTGTCTTTTCTAAAAATTCTAACACAAATGCTGTTGTGGATGTATTCACTGATATCCTCACTGATATAAGCAGCTGGTCGTTGATGTCTGATGCAACAGTATCAATTGAAAAAACTAACACCCTCCATATATAGGGTGTTTTTTTTAGAGGTATAGAACTTTGAATTGAAATAAAACACAAGAAAATCGTTTTAATGTCCAACAATTTGGCTTTATTGGAAGGATAATTTTATGCCATTAATGTTTAAATATGATTTCGGGCATGTGGCCGCCGCGGCTGGCTCGAATAAAGCCAATTCTACAGGTCCAATTTTCAACCACTTTTTCGAGCATATGGGGCCGTATGTCGGCAATAACGCCACGAATGTTGGCATCCAAGTCCCCTAACGTTTCTGGTTTGTTGGCGTAGACGAGCGACTTCACATATCCCCACAGAAAATAATACAATGGCATCAAATCACACGATCTTGGTGGCCAATTGACAGGTCCATTCCGCGAAATTATGCGCTCATCGAATGTTTCCTTCAATAAATCGATTGTGACGTGCGCTGTGTGGCATGTAGCGCCGTCTTGTTGGAACCACTACTCATCCACATTCATGCCATCCAATTCGGGAACAAAATAGTCGGTTATCATGGCTCTATACCGGTCTCCATTAACGGTAACTGACTCTCCAGCATTATTTCGGAAGAAGTATGGCTCAATGACTCCACCAGCCCATAGAGCACACCAAACAGTCAGTTTTTGTGGATGTAATGGCGTCTCAAGGATCTCATGTGGATTCTCTTCACTCCAAATGCGGAAATTTTGCTTGTTGACGTAGCCATTCAACCAAAAATGAGCCTCATCACTGAACAAAATTTTGCGATGAAAATCAGCATCGAGATCAATCTCATTTTCGGCCCATACACCAAAATCACGACGCATTGCATGGTCTCGCGGCTTTAATTCTTGCACAAGCTGGATCTTGTAAGGTCGCAAGCCAAGATCTTTGCGCAAAATCTTCCATAAAGTTGATGGACAAAGCTCCAATTGCTGTGCACGGTGGCGAATCGATTCATTCGGGTCCTCTTCAACATTTTGCTCTACAGCGGCAATTGTTTCTTCGGTGCGCACTGTTTGACGTCTCTGCGGATGCGTATTATCACATAGAGTAAACGTAGTGCGAAAACGACCCATGGTTAACCGAATTAATTGCTCTGATGGACGATTATGTCGACCATAAAATGGACGGAGCTTGCGGTGAACTTCGCGAACTGAACCATTATTTTCGAAATAAATTTGCACGATTTGCAAGAGTTGTTCTTTTGTCAACCTGTTCATGATGAAATGGCAAACCAAACTGAACATAAATGACATTAGAGTTGCCAGATTTGACCACAAAATGCCAGTTTTATCTCTATTCGAAAAACAAACCCCTAAAAAAAACACCCGTATGTCGAAAATTAAATTGCACTAACATAAACTTAACATTTAATAATATAACTTTAAATTGTATAGATAACCTTAAAATTTTAGGACTGATATTTGATAAGAAGTATACTTTTAAGTCTCACTGTAGATATGTTCGTGATAGCTTATTTATAAGGTTAAATATAATTAAGTATCTTTCGTCAAAACACGGCCTCGTACATCCAACAACACTCATCAATGTCACCAGAGCACTTATGCTATCAAAAATTGAGTATGGTCTTCCTGTTTATGGTCATTGCGCAAAAAGCAATATTGGGCTGTTGTTTGCTCCCTATCACAAGTCATTTTCAACCACACCTCAATACCGGATAGAACCAACGACGTCACTTACCGCCTTCTTCCTAAACTTTTGAATACAAAAAATCCCGTTCTTGCAGAGGATGTTAAAAAGGCATGGAGTCGGAAACGAGCTCCAAAAAAATGCTCGACAATAACACGTTGTTTAGAATTTGGTATGATGCATTGCCTTCCGCTAAAGCTAAAACGCAGTCCTCATGAAAGGCACCCACCTTGGCTACTAAAAAACTCCTCATTGGTCACCAAGCTTATGGTTTATCCGAAAGATAGTACATCCAACTCAGTTTACCAAACACTATTTCTCAACGAAGCTGCCCAATACAAATCCTCAGGATGGAAGTTTATTTTCACGGATGGCTCAAAACCTAACAACAATACATCTTTTGCAGTCGTTCATGAGGATGGTGCCCCTATCAGCTATGGACTATTACACAGTTTTTGCTCTGTGTTCACAGCAGAAGCTATTGCTGTACTCCAAGCTTCTACCTTTGCAAAAAACAACAGAGGTAAATCTATAATCTGCACAGATAGTAAGTCCTGCATCAGCGCAATTCGTGCTCCGGTTAATTCTATGGAAACCATAGCCTCCATCAGGGATATCCTTATCCAGGCGCATAATAAAATAAAAATCATGTGGACTCCAAGCCATTCAGGAATTCGTGGAAACGAGCTTGCAGACACGACGGCAAAGAACATCAGCATTACACCAACACTAGTTTTCGACACATTCAGCGCCAAGGACATCTACAACTTTATTGTTAAGCAACGTTCTGTCGCTAACACCGAGATCCGGAATACCTATATACACCATTATTCTGCTTTAAACCTTGATTATTATAAACCAGTTTACCCAAGCGGTGTAATAACCTTCGCCATAATACCTTTCACACGTCGTCGCCTAGGACACATAAGGCTAACTCACGAGCACCTTCTTAACGGCACAAGCCCGAATAACTGCCCATATTGTAATCGTCCAGCTTCAATTGACCATATTTTAAACATCTGCCCTCGACTAACAGCACAAAGAAACTTTTACTTTTCGAACTCTCGGCCTTATGACATCTTAAAACAGCCAACATATGAAAATATAATGAAAATGTATAATTTCTTAAAATATTGTAATTTGCTACATTTAATCTAAAGAATATCTTAACCTATTTTCTATAATTTTACATATTCTCATACGTATATATATATTTATATATATTCATACTTATATACAAAATATCTATACATATATTTTCTTTTTCTTTTAATTCATTAAACTTTAACATTATCTCTTATTTTAATATCAGCCAGTCGAAAGCCTTAGATGCTAGAACTGCTTAACTCCGTATTTATATCGTAATTAATTATTGTATAAATCCTTTAAAATAAAAAAATAATAACGAGTCCTCTTAAAACAAACGAGTAAAATGTATTCGAACATCGAAACAGGGTCGCAAACTGCTAAATTCTCATTTGAAGTAGCATTTATGTGATTTTACTTGACAGAATTTTATATGGGCTAATTCGTATTTAGAGAAGCATTAATGAAATAAATGCAATTTAAGCTTTAAATTCGCTTTTAGTTCCCAGTCTAAATATAGCATAAATATAAAAAAATGTAATGGATAAACTACAGTTTTGTTCACTTCCAGATTCGCTTTCGGACATTTTTTTGAAATTTTAAGAAGCAATTTTAACGATTAATTGCTTTAGCTTGCTTTAAATAAACTAAAGCTCAACTGGAGCTTTAAGATCAATCTCACTTATGTTGAGTTGTTTGTCATCAGCTTGATCTCCTTTTTATGCATACAATTTTGAGACTGCGTCTGAGAATGTTCTTATGACTCACTTCTTGAGATTGATCTCACACGAATGATCTCTGAGAAACATCTCATTTTTATGCATTAGACCCGTTACTTGCTAAAAAAGTAGAGCAATTTGAAACATTTGTTACTTAGAAGAAAAAGCATATATTTAAATTTGGTTTTTTTTTTTGTATTTTTACTGACTTAATTACCATTGAATTTATAACAAACAAACCAAAAATATTAAAAAACAAAAATTAGAAAAAAACGTGGAAATATGTCTCTAAATTTATTAAGCAGTTTTAACTTTACTAAAATTTTGTGGAATAAATCTAAAAAGTTCAACCTAATTACAATCGATTAATTATGCTTTCATAAAATATAGTATTTCTGCCTTATGTTTCTTAAAAAATTGGCTGCGCAAAGTTGAGCATAAGAAAAAACACTTCATTTAAAAAAATATCTAAAAAAGTTTTCCTCAAAACGCACTAATTTTCAAGACAACTTCTGTTATTGAACTAAAAGATGTTTATGAAAGATGTCGTGTTTGTGTTAATTAACAAAGCTACTTAAAATTAGTAAGATATATTTTTGTTTTCCCCCGCGTATTGTAATGTTTCCATCTGTCCGATTGTCTGTCTGTCCATCTGTTAAGGCGATTATAGCTCTTATATTGAAGCGATCTTAATGAAATTCGAAATATAAGCTTTTATCAAAAAAATAAAGGTCGAGGTCGTAAGTCAGCCTTTTCGGATGAAAACCACGCCTACCTCCCATACAAAGTGACCATATAAAATTGGTAAAACCGCATTAAATTGCACAAAAAGTGTTTTTTTGACTTGAAATTTTGATCGTGTGATTTTATTTTAGATGTTTACATTTTCAGAAGCATTCTATTATTAGACATTGTTTTCTTGTCAAACTTTATTGCAAAAACAAAGTATTCATATGCGTTACCCAAAACACTGAAAACAAGAAAGCTGCACAATTATATTCAGGGGTTTACAATTAATTTAATGCAGTGTTACTTTGTTTAATATATTATATTTTTTTTTTTTTTTTTAATTACCTTTAATTTAATTAACTTAAGAAAACGAAATTGTTGTAGTATCATTGCTCGGATTATTGCTAAAAATTCTGTAATTTGATAAGCACTTTGAAGAAAAAGATTGGGAAATCCTTTTTCGTTTTAACAGTAGTTTTAGTGAACAAAAATAAATATATTTCTTTTATATCTTTTTAACAAAAATAAATATAGTTTGTAGCTTATTGTGTGAAATGTGATTAAAGAAGTTGTGAAGCAATTAATTTGGCGAAAGAGTTAATTATATTGTTCGTAAGTTTGTGCACTGAAAAATTTTACGATAGATTTCATTACTTTTATAAAAAAAAAATAAATAACTGGCCATTTCAGCCCTTGAAAGGACTTTGACCTAGCTTCTTATGATCAATTGTGTTGTGCGTGTTATTAAGTGTACGCAATTGACCGAGAAAGGGACCTACATGTTTAACGCCGACTCCGAACGGCGATGAACGTTATGTTCTTATTCTCCAGAAGCTTTACATGGCATTTGATTACTCTCTGAGGTTTGCCATTGCAGAGAGGTGGCGGCCGTACAGAAAAATTATTTTAATTCAAATAATTTTCTGTCGCTGCTGGGGTTCGAACCTGGGTCTCCAGGTTCTTTGACATAGCGGCCACGCACTTTAACTAACTACGCCACGGACGCCACAATCATTACTTTTATAGTGATTTAATTTATAATTTGTAGGTTCTCTGCCATGGTGAAAGAATAATATCTTCGTGTATATTGCCTATTGGTCAGCTCTCCGAAGAGGCTCAAGAAGCCAGAATTAAAGGCAATAGACGCTTCAGAGAATTTTTTACAAGAAAGACATCAAGAACAGATACAAATGTTGACCTTATTCACAGGTTGCTTTTTACATCCAATCCAATTATAAATTATTTAAGGCCTAAATATAAAAAATCAAATATAACTCCAAATGTTCTAGGTCTTTTAAAATCCCCATGTCTGAATGATAGTTCTGATTCAGAATAAACAGAAAATAACACAATATTAAAACATTTTTTAATCTTTTTTTATCATGCATGCATACACACAAATAAATTAGCGAACATGTGAAATATCATCAAAATAGTGTCTTTCTGTCTTGTTGTGTGGGAGGAAAATTTAAAAGTTGTCCCATCTTAATTATTTTTGGCATGGTGTTTATTTTGTTAAAAAAATAATTTTATTTTTTAAGTTCACATATGAGCAAAATTAGTGCGATTTTTGCTATTGAAAAAAGTCAGTTCGTATGGGAGGTAGGCGTTGCAGTTGGCCTAAAATTCTTATTTTCAAGAAGTGTATTTTAACACAATGAGCATTGGTACAAAATTTCATTCCTCTAGCTTTTATAGTTTTAAAAAAAGTCGAAATGTCATCATAAAATCGAAAAAAGCGCAATGTGCGTCGTCAAGAAAACACCTTAGAATGTTTGCCTCACAAAAAGTGATGCAAGACATAAATAAAATAATTTAATTGAATAATTTTAATAATCATTATTATTTAATAATCATTATTATTTAAATTATAATTATTATTATTCAATCATTACTTATATTATTTAATAATTGGGGGTAGTGCACTTAATGCTGAGTGCACTAAGCATTTCACTAGCACTAAATATATTGAAAGAAATTATATTTTTTCACTGTTTTTTACCAGCTTAGTGATAGTGAAACATCACTAGAAACTTTAGTGAGTGTTTTTTTTTTGCACTATAACCAAGTTTAGTGGTACTGACTAAATCAACACTCACTACACTCAAATAGTGCAAAATTTGAGCAGTAACTACATGAAAGTTGCAGTCAATAATGTTTCTACTCAACTTTCAAATATAACTCGTTTTGAAATTATGTTAGCCAGGCTCGAATAAAAAAATCTATTTAATAAAATATAATTTTCAAAATTTTCTAAATTTTCTGTGTTCCACTACCATTGTGCAAGTATTTTTTTTGCACTATTAATTTGAGTGCAAAAAAATAGTTGACTAAGCTGTATAATATTTTTTTTCCACAATTCCTATATGAATTTTAGTGAAAAATTTTTCACTATCCCTAATGTATAATAATAACTATAGCTATAATAATAACTATAATAATCACTAATGTATAGTGGGGCTTATATTTTTCAATTCATCAGTAAGCACCAATTGGAAGTGGTGAATAATTTACAATATCAATACATGTAAGCTGAAACTGAAAATTTAGTGCACCACCCCTCTGGTTTTATTGCAGCAGAAACACGAATATGTATGTACAATGGAGTGGGTCGGAAAAAAAGTTTAAAAAGTGCACCCTTTATTTTAAAGATGACCTCGAGACAACTCCAAAAACAAAAAAAAATTTTTTTGGACCCCCGGAAAAACCGCCAAAATGGTATTTTTTCATAACTTATGCATTTTGTGTTCGATTTCGAAAAATGATATACCGTTAAAAAGTGTTTAACTAGTACTACATTTTCTTTTCAGAGCTTTTGAAGTCATATTCATCTTGTAAAGTAATGTAAACAATGTAATCATAAAATTATTTATTATTTTATCATAAAAAAATCATAAAATTAAACTTATCATATCTCGCCCAAAAATAACTTTATTTGGCCTTGAAACAAAAATGTTAAGCAGTTCCAAATTGTAGTATAGATCTTTCTTTACTAAATTTCTAACCAAAAATGTTAAGCAGTTCCAAATTGTAGTATAGATCTTTCTTTATTAAATTTCTTAAAACAAACAGTTTTTTTATGATTGTTTCTTTAATTTTGTATTTAAACGGTGATTCAAGTGTCCCAAAACATCATAAATTATGTAATAATATACCAATAGTTATAAAAGTTCTTCATGAGTTATGGCAGCGTGCAAACATTCCGATAGTAGAAAAAACAAAGACTCGGACGTACAAGATAAGAATAAATACAAGAACATTACGATGTACAAAAGCATCCTTTTAAATACGATGAAGTGGAGTGCAACAAAATTTTTAGAATTTCTTTATGCGAATGTGGCATCGAAGCAAACTTGCAATGTAATTGCACTAGTTTTCATAAAATTCTTCAAAACCTTCAACCTTTTTTTGTTGATCAATGCGGGCTAAGGTTGTTGCCCCTTGATATTGTACAGGAGCAAGTTGAAGATGTTGATTAGACCAAGTCAAATGCTACTTTGTATGGAATCCTCCGTAGAAGACCATTGTAAGCTCTTTCTATGCGGTACAACAAAATCCAATATTTGCATGCAGCAAAAGAAAATCCATATTCACAATGATTAAAATTAAATCCTTTAAAAATCAATGTACCAAAAATATCGTATCTCATTCAAAAATGGGTCGATCCCGTTTTTTGTTTTTTAATTATTAACACCATAAAATGGGCTGCATTAATGCATTAATTAATTTTGAAAAAATGTCCTACATCAATGCAAAGGACAAACATGAATAAAAAATTATATGAAAAAATTTTAAACTGTTGACTTAAAATGCGTTTATTGGGGCCAGACTTCATTGTACGGCAAATCTAAGTCCAGAATCAGATTCTTTAGCTAGTTAAACATAAAAGTAGGTACTTTTGTTTTTTTTTTAAAAAATTTTAAATGCAGTAGAAAAATGTAAATACATTTCATCTAAAATTACTCTCCAAAAACCGGATTTTGGACCAGAACCGGGCCATTTTTGACAATTCTTGAAGTTTTAAGAGCTCTAATTACTTCATTTGCAACCATCTTGTTTTTCAGGGGGGGGGGGGGGGCACGGAGAATCCCAGATACTTTAACAAAATCCATACAAATGTGAGTTGCTCTAATGTTGATACAGCTGATGTTATGTCTGCCATGACACAAACATCTTTGTATTTATTTTTTTATTTTATTTATTTTTTTTTTAAATATTATTAGCGTCTAAAAAATAAAGATCAAGTTCGAAATTGAGCAAAATCGGATAAAAACCACACCTACCTCCCATACAAAGTCACTTTATTAAAAAACAAAAACGAATATTTTCTGTTAAATCTACGACGAAAATGTTTTTACAAAAACACTTTTTTGACTGCTTAAGGCTTGGAATATATTTTGGTTCAGACGTGGGGGTATTTAACTTCGGCTCAATCGAAGATCATTTCTTACTAGTTTTTTTTTTAATATTTAAATATTTCCAAAACCATTTAGTTTAAGGATCCAAGCATACATGACTTTTATTTTATGCTGAGTGTGAACTGAAATCATGTACTTTGAAAATCTCAATTATAATTATTTTTTATATAATTATTTAAAAACTTCAATTTATCATGTTGAGATGTAGATTTATACACCATGCACGTTGAAGCAAGATACTCGTATATTTTGTTTCTATTATATTGTTTGTTTCTGAGAACAAAAACTACAAGTCTTCCAGACCAAGTAAAGAAGCGAGGCACATGCTTCTCTTGCGTTGAAGAAAAAAACCAGAAATCAAAATACAATCATGAGTTGGCCTGCCGTCTCTGCTAAAAAACTATTTGTAAAGCATATCACAACCAAAATATGTGCACAGATTTCATTTTAAATAAATAAATGTTTCTATTTATATTTCATTTATGTATTTAAATATTTTACAAAATATTTTTTTTTTCATTTAAAAGCATATCACACTGCTCCTGAAGTAACTTCAAGTTGACCTAAAATGGCAACGTTAACTGAATGTCTCCAAGTGTTTGTAATGTTTTTCTGATGAAATATCATTTTGAATTAAAATCCCAGCTGATTTCTTTTTGAAAATATCTCCATTTTTGCATTTTAACGTGATTGAACCACCTTGTACATTAGACAGCGCAATATATTCAAATATAAAAGTGTTTATATATGTATGTATGTATGTATATATGTATATATATATATATCATATACCTACGTGTGTGTGTGTGTGTAAAATATTGAGAATCGGGATATTGTTTCCACACCATCTACTGAGATAAATATCGTGGCGCGTTTTTTTTTTTAAAAGTGGTATCCCCTGTACGCCTATTCCACTATCCCCACCTATCATAAAATCCAAGCTAGTGCTGGAGACTGTAGACGTCCTCAACGACCTGGCTGCGCAAAACAATAAAGTTACTCTACAGTGGATTCCTGCCCACTGTGGTTTTGACGGGAATGAAAGAGCAGACTCCCTGGCCAAACAGGGAGCATCATCACCACTCACAGGACCGGAACCGTTCTGTGGGGTTGGTAAGAATCTGTTCAAGCAACACGTCAATAAAACCTCATTCCGCGAATCTCAAGACATCTGGAAGAACTGCTTAGGACAGATATGCACTAAGCAAATATTCCCAGAACTTTCTCCCAAGAAATCGAAATTTCTTATTAACCTAGGAAAGAAAGACCTAAAGATGATGACCGGAATCATAACTGGACACTGCAAACTAAAGAAACACCTACACAAAATGAATCTCGCTACTGATTCATTATGTAGATTATGCCTTGAGGATGAAGAAACCTCCAGACATATTCTCACAGAATGTCCAGCCCTTCTCCATATAAGAAAGAGAATCCTAAATAGCGAAATAGTCTCTCAAGGACACCTTGCGATCCTCAACCTCGAAAATATTTTATGTTTTCTGAAAAAAACTAAAGCAAACGAACTGCTTTAAGAAAAGAAAAGGTATGGCACAATAGGCATCACAAGATGCCGCAGTGCCAGAGCTGAATTAGCTCGCCACAAGCATATCTATCTATCTATCTATCCCGTCCCGTCAATAAATTACGTAATCACTTTTATACTTAAATTGGGTCAAATTGGACAGCCTCTAAGAAATATACATCTATCATTTATTACAAATGTTGCGAAGTAAATGTCACTGCAGTATTTTTTAAGCGACTTGAGTATGATGAATCTTCAATAAGATTAATTTTCAATCTCTCCCAAAACTTGTTAAATTCCCTGTGAATCGACTCTCCAGCCGGAATGATCCCCATTGACATTCTAGCAGATGAGATGAGGAGAATTTACCAAAGGAGATCCACATTGCCAACGGAAGCTAACGCAACCAGGATGATCAAAGAAGAAGAAAGAACACGATCTATGGACCTATGGCAATCTCGGTGGAATAATTCACCAAAGGGTAGATGGACTCACACCCTTATACCATCAATCGATGTATGGATAAGCCGTGCATAAGGAAACTGCAATTACCACTTAACGCAGTTCCTCTCTGGCCACGGTGGATATCGTAGATACATTTTCCGACTTGGACACGATACATCTCCTTATTGCCCGGAGTGTCCAAACCAGGAGGAAGACGTGAAGCATGCAATATTTGACTGCAGTCGTTTCACGGAACTGCGAGGAAATCTACCAAGTCCAGAATTGCTTATAGAGCGGATGGTGGATTCAGTAGAATATTGGATGCATATCTGTGCACTCGTCAAGAATGTACAAGGTGAATTGCGGAGAGCTGAAACTGAAAGAAGATAAGCAGGAACAACAGAAACACCGGAGTAGCATAAATTGCTTGCCAGCCCCACGAAGTAATACCTAGTGGCAGTCCCGTGGGGAGAGTGGCGGAAGTGTGCAGGGTGTGGTTTAGTACGTATCCGCATACCTGAAATTTTAGTAAGGAATGCGAATCGTGCAATGCCAATGGCACGGGCCACGGGTATCTATGAAGATTACACATCCCTTTGGCGCATCAAAAAAAAAAAAAAAAGTAGGTATAATATATATGTAAATATATATAAATATATATAAATATATACAAACATACATCCATACATATATAAACACTTTTATACTTGAATATATTGCGCTGTCTAATGTACAAGGTGGTTCAATCACGTGAAAATGCAAAAATTGAGATATTTTTAAAACGAAATCAGCTAGGATTTTAATTCAAAGTGATATTTCATCCGAAAAACATTACAGACACTTGGAGACATTCAGTTTACGTTGCCATTTTAGGTCAACTTGAAGTTGCTTCAGGAGCAGTGTGATATGTTCTTAATAAAATCCACACAAAGCATATGGGTGTAGAAATCTACACCTCAACGTAGAATTCTGATTTTTTTCTCAACGTAGGACTACGGTTAAGACCCATAAAATTATCAGCAAAGACGAGAACATTTTTTTTTTTTTATTTAAGAACATATTAATTTGTATACAATTTGCAGTACATATGGAGAGTTTCCCAAAAATATGTTTGCCTTACGCGCCTTACGCCTTACGGAGAACTCTTCGAATTATATCGAGAAAGAGAAAATTAAGTAGAATCAAATCAGGTCATATGCCTAAAATCATATGATATAAAGAAGTTACTTTGCAACTAGGAGGAAATCCTGTGTAAATTTTGTTGCAATGTTGCATTATGAAAGCATTGTTCAATGAAAAAACAGTAAAAACATGAAACATGTTTTCTACTGGCAACCCATGAAGAGAGACTAATAGGAGTACTTTAGATATTTATACCTGAAGTATAACTTCAACATCATATGAATTCCCTTGCGACTTCTGAAATCCTTGAAATTTCGATCCGTTGTATAGCATCGTTTTTGCTATACCGTCTTGATAAGAATCTATTGGGAGAATAGCAGTTGCTTCCTCAGGCACTGGCATTTTTATAAAAATAGTTCCGCTTCGATCTAAAAAGAAAAATAATTAACGGAATTTTGAAATTAAATTTTTAATTTAATAGACATAAACTATTTAATTAGATTTATAATATTTTTATGGTTGTTACTATTTCGAAATCAGTGTATTGTAAGATTAGGTAAATTGGTTTTCGACTTATACCTGCCGCTTCGCCAACGGCGAATTTATCATATTTTTCGTCGTACCAAAAATCCTGTTGACCGATTTGCATAAAAATTTATTTCGAACATCAAATACAAAACATTTCATACGGTCATCTCCCAAAAAAGGTCCACCACTAGGGAAAAATTCAAACTGGTCAGAAAAACTTTTTTAATTCTTTAAATTTTTGGCCGAAATATACTACTTTACATAGATGGGCATAATGCATTAAATTATTAGTGCATTAAAAATATCATTAGCATTATCCACCTAGTGGGAATGCAAATTAAATTTGCATTACCATTATTACGTAATGGTAATGGGAAAAAAATTGCATTTCCATTAACACGTAATGGAGAAAAAATTGCATTACCATAAACACGTAATGTAAATTTTTTCCCATTACCATTACGTGTTAATGGTAATGCAATTTTTTTTCTCCATTACCATTATATGTTAATGGTAATGCAAATTTAATTTGCAAATTAAATTTGCATTACCACTAGGTGGAAAATGGTAATGGAAAATGCCCATCTATGCTACTTTAAAAGAAACAAGTTGTTTTTTTTTTTTTAATATTTTCCCCATATTATTCTTTGTGTTTTTAGCTTATTCAAGTAATATTATATTTTTGCTGTAATTCAAAAGTTTTCTACAAACAACAATCTTATGCATTACAAAAGAAAAACCGCTTCTTCATTAAAGAATAAATTTTTCTCTATTTTTAACTTTATTTTTTTTTATTTTGATAAAAGTTTCATGTAATGTAACTTGAATTTAACTTATGTTTTATTTTCATCAAAAGTGGAAGTGTTATAGTAAACATTACTTTATTTGTATTTTATCTGTATTTTATTCCCCTTGGAAAAATTTGTTGTATCCATGATGTCGCGTCCGTATTCGTGCAATTCCTAATTAAAAAAAGGTAAGAGATAATTCTCATATTTAATAAGTCTACGAACAAATGTTATCCTTTGACCTTCATTTACATATCTATATATATATATATGTCGCCTCTTTCATGTTTTTAGATTTTAACGCAGCGATTTCGTAGCGTGTCTTTCCTCTTATATCTTTCTAAAAACTATATTATTATTTTTTTTTTTTTTTTTTTTTTTTTTATTATAATAGTAGTATTTATTATACTTTTAATTGAACTTCATAACATGATATTTAACAATTTTATAAATTTTCACGAATTGTGCTATTTCCATTATTTCTAACAAATTCTGAGATACTTCTTTTAAAGATATTAATATTTCTTTCTGATTTTATAAAATTAGGCATCGTATTATATAGTTTTAGTCCCTTGAAGAAGAGCGATCTTTGCATTGCTGTCGTTGTAACCCTTTGTAGTCTAAAGTTGTCTGCGTTTCGTAGATTATATGGTTGAACTTCTCCCACATAGTTTAGCTGATCAATTAAATATTCTGGAGCATTTCCCATCTTCATTTTTTGGACAAAGATTATTGTATTAAGTGCCAGCCTTTGTTGTATATTAAGCCATTTTAACGTATCAAGCATTGCTTGTATTGGAGTATATCTGTTACATTTTAATATTGCACGCATAGCCTTATTCTGAAGTTTTTGCAGTCTTTCTAATTGTGTTATTGTGCAGCAAGTGTATAGTATTGTGGAGCCGAATTCAAAATGTGGTTTTATTATTGTGTTGTACATATTTATTGCCGTTATCATCGATACTTTATTTCGCACCCGTTTAAAGAACCCGATTTTTTTACCGATTTTTTTACATATATATTCAACATGCTGTTTAAATTTTAAGTCCTTGTCAATTATGAAACCGAGATATTTTATTTCATTAACTTTTTCAATTATTTGATCATTAATTTTAAAAATTACGTTACTGTTCATGTTGATTTCCATTATTTTCGTTTTAATCTCATTAAGTTTTAATTTGTTCATTTTGAGCCAATTGTTTATGTTTTTCATGTCTTTATTTAAATTATTTGCACATTCTTCCTCTGTGTTACCTTTAGCATAAATTAATGTGTCATCAGCATATAAAACAATTTCGCATTTTTCCAAAATATTGGGCATATCATTTATATATATTATAAATAATAAAGCTCCCAATATTGACCCCTGTGGTACACCAAATTCATTATCAATTTTTTCTGATTTAATACTGTTAACCTTTGTTATTTGCTTTCGGTTTGTAAGGTATGATTTAAACTATTGCAATTCATTTTCTCTTATCCCGTACATATTTAATTTTTGAATTAATAAGTCTCTATCTATGGTCTCGAATGCTCTTTTAAAATCCAAGAAAAGTGCCATTATCTTACTTTTTGCGTCTCTGTATTTCCATTTATTTATCACATAGTTAACTGCTGTTTCACAAGAAAATTTTTTTCTAAATCCCGACTGATACATTGATAATAAGTTATTTACTTCCATATAGTTTTCCAATTGTTCTTTTGCAATTTTTTCTAAAATTTTTTCACATGTTTTTAACGTGTTTATTGGGCGGAATTCGTCACATTTGTTTGTTTTAGCCACTTTTTCTACCGGGGTTACCATTGAGTATTTCCAATTTTCGGGAAAAATCCCAATTTCGAGTGATTTATTTATAACATTTAACATATTTTTACCGACAATGTTCCAGTTATCTAAAATTATTTTAATTGAGACTTTGTTAAAATCGGGTTTATCTTTTAGGTTTTTACAAGTGTTTTTAAGTTCTGTTAAAGATATTGCACGGAATTTAAATCTAGAGTTTATCACAGGTTTTTTGTTGGTATATTGCACATTTTCTATTGTATTTCTTATACTTGTATACTATTTACAAAGTAATTATTAAATTGGGTAGCTATTTCATAGTTATCTTTATACTCTATATTGTTAACCATCACAGTTTTTATCACAGTCTCATTTTTTTTAAGTACTAAGTCTTTTATTTCCTTCCACATTTCTTTTTGGTCTTTGGCATTATTTATTTTATTATTTACATATTTGTTTTTTTCAATTTCAATTTTATTTTTATATATATTTCTTATTGCTTTATAGTCGTTCCACACATTTTCTGTTTTATCCGTTTTTGCAATTCGGTATTTAATATTTTTTTCTTCTTTGAGTGATTTTAATTCTTCGGTAAACCATTTTTTTGTATCGTTTCTTGTATTTATTGTTTTTTTATTTGTACATTTTTTAATCGTGTTTTCGAGACATGTATCAATTATATTAACGCAGTCGTTTACATTATCATTTTCTCTACATACTAAAATTGCACTGAGTTCTCTATTAAAAACGTCTTTATTATATTTAAATACTTCTATTATTTTCTTATTTTCTTGGTTTTGTTTTTGGTTTGTATATTCGATTTTTATATCTATAGCTTCGTGATCTGTTATTTTATTTGCACTGTTGTTTCTCGTTGTAATATTACCATTATTTGTTATTACGTAGTCTATTATTGTGCTAGAGTTTTGTGCTATTCTAGTATATTCATTAACAATTTGTTTCAGCCCGTTATCATTTAAAAGACCTTTTAGTCGGATTTTGTACGTATCTTCCTTGTTCCAATCTATGTTAAAATCTCCTGCTATTATTATATCATAATTTGTCTCACATATGTCCTCGATTATTTCCTCAAATACTGTACAGAATTCCGCTTCACTACTACTTGGTGACCTATACACCGCCATTATTAAAATATGTTTTTCCTCGATCTTAGCCAAATATGCACTAATCCAATAATTTGAGTCGGAAATCTTCTCGCCAATTTTCGTGACATTCCATAGCTTTTTAAAATAGATAATAACGCCTCCTGTTCTGGTTGAATTACAAAACGTATTGTAATGATCGTATTCTAGTAATTGTATCTCACTTTCATCAATGTCTTTTGTTACGTGGGTCTCTGTTAGGATTATAAAGTCTGGGTCCTGCTCATCAGCAATTATCTCCAATTGATTGTAGTTGTTTACTAATCCACATATATTTGTGTAAATACCGTGTATCTCCTGTGGTTGTTAGAACACTAACCCTAGCCTCTTCTTCTTCATGTTCAGCTTATTTTGATATACTGGACATTCTCTATTTGATGTGACATGATTTTCATCAAGTCCCATATTTAGTTTTTTGTTCGCTCTAATACAGTTGACACATTTGTTTATTATTTCCTTTTCGCATTCTTTTGACTTGTGGTTTCCATGACATCTATAGCAAATTTCTTCATTTTTACAATCGCCCGCTTTGTGATTATATCCTAAACATTTAAAGCATTGCACTATATCGGTTCCATCAAATATTCTACATCTTTCCCACCCAATGTTCAATTTTTGAGCCGCCTTAATCTTTGTGTAAGTATCTTTATCTATTATTATTTTTACACTATATTTTGTTCTATTATATTTTTTGTATTCAAAAGATTTCACTATTTTTATTTCATGTTGCTGTAATTGTTGATTTTGCCTCTTAATTTTCTCTATTAATTCAACTTCATTATATTTAAATGACATATCTGCTATTATTATTGACATATCATTTTCATTTGGGGCCTTTATTTCATATGCATCACTCATTTTATTTTCTATAGCATTTTTAATTTTTTCTCTTTTTTCATTATTTTCACTCTGTATCACAATTGTTCCATTTGTTCTATTTTCAATATTTATTATATTCAGATTAACTGGATCCACCTTATTGTTTAAATCCTCCTTTGTTTTTACAATTTTTTGTTTCTCTTTGGGTTGATTTATTAAAGGCACTTGTTTTTTCAAATCTGGCAATACCGTATTGTTTTTTACTGTCTCAGCGAATGACAGTTTGTTTTGTTGATCGCCTGTTTCTTTTATTGCTTTTTTTATTTCATCGCACATCTTTACACTGTTTTTTTCAATTGTGTTATAAATGTCTTTATTTTTATTTTCAAAATCATTTACGACGGCGCAAATATTTTTTATTTCGTTAACATTCTTTTCACAAATTTTTTGTGCACTATCTATTTTCTTTAATCTTTCTTCGTATCTTTTTTCAATTGCCTCTAATAATTGTTTGATTTCATTTTCATTTTGTTTTAATGACGCTTCAAATTCGGTTTTATATTCAGCCAAGTTTATTTTGTTTTTGTTGACACCATCTTGAATATCTTTCAAAGCAAAGTCTACATTATGAAGTAGTTGGACACAATCTTCACATATACACTTTAATAAAGCATTTTCTTCCAATACCTTTGATGAATATTGATTGAGGCCTGAACATTTATCAGCACAGTGCCACATTTTGCCACATATTCCAGCACATGCTACGCCTGTTTCGCCACGAATTGACCTCCTGCATTTATGGCATTCAGCCATTGCAGAGTCAGTCATAAAAATCCAACTTTTATTTTAAATGCAAATAATTAATGTTTTTTATGATTTTTTTGTTATATACCCGTGATATTTGGTTTATCTATAGGTAGGTATAGTCTTTTTTCTATTTTATCACCAATAAATATTTTATTTTTCACAAATTCACAGAGCAACAATAAATCTCATACTTTGCATTTTGACAGTTTAGACAGTTTTTCTCACCATATTATCATGGTAGAATAACAGAGGTAGACGCATTTCGGACTAAGCTCTCTTCCTCATATCCAAAATTGTCTTTCAATAGTAATTTGAAAATGAAAAAATGAAAACAAAAATAATCGTTTTAAAATTTTCTATGGGCAGTCAATTTCGTTTGACAGTTGCAGCAGTCTGCCTCTCTGAAATGCTTTTACCTTGTTTTCATTGTTAGAGGCGACCGTGGCGTAGTTGGTAAAAGTGCGTGGCCGCTATGTCAACGAACTTTGGAGACCCAGGTTCGAACCCCAGCAGCGACAGAAAATTATTTGAATTAAAATAATTTTTCTGTACGGCCGCTACCTCTCTGCAGACAATGGCAAACCTCAGAGAGTAATCAAAATGCCATGTAAAGCTTCTTGAGAACGAGAACATTCCGTTCATCGCCGTTCGGAGTCGGCGTTTAGCATGTAGGTCCGGTTCTCGGTCAATTGTGTACAAACTTAATAACACGCACAACACAATTGATCATAAGAAGCTAGGTCAAAGTCCTTTCAAGGGCTGAAATGGCCAGTTATTTATTTATTTATTTTTGTTTTCATTGTACCATGTATATTATAAAATATTTTCACACTCGATAAACAATTCATAGACTTCTCTTCATTTTCATATTTCTATTCGCTACGATTCCGCTCAAGTGTTTCTACTTGACGTTAAATTAACAAGTAAGGAATAAACTTCCTATTCTACGACACGGCCATTCTGATATCACACGACCTCGTTTGACTACAACTGCTTAAAGATTGGTAACAAACATATTAATTCACTTAATTTTATGATCACCGAAATATAAAGTCTCGATGATTATTGCAAACTTTTTGTAATAATTCTTCATAAGTATTTTTGTTGACTGGCTTCAGGCCATGGAAAACAAAATACAAAATTTTTTTGTTATTATTTTTATAATTTTGTGTTTCAATAATTATCGGCGTGCCTCCGTTTAGTAATATGTTGATAGTTTTAGCGACCTTTAAAGTTAGCAAAGTATTTTTGTTGACTGGCTTCAGGTCATGGAAAATAAAAGACAAAATTTTTTTTTTATAATTTTGTTATTTTCGATATTTCGAATTGACAATGCAATTCATCATCAGGAAATCTGAAGAAACAAAAACACAATTAAAATATTTAAGTAACAAACAATTTTTACATAAATTTACACAATTTATGACGCAAGAAATGTTTATGCACATTTTAAATTTCATAACGAAGGAGAATCGGTTTTTTAAGTATAATAGAAAAATCTACAACCAACGCAGTGGTATGCCAATGGGATCTCCGGTGTCACCCATTATCGCAGATATTGTGATTTAAGAATTGTTGACAACCCGTATGGAGATTTTCAAAACACAACCGCGCTTTCTATGTAAATACGTTGACGATTTATTTGCCATAGTAAAAAAGGATAAAATAGATGACATTTTAAATTGCTTAAACGATTACAATAAAAATATAAAATTTACAGTAGAATTAGAAAAAGATGAAGAGTTACCATATTTTGACACGTTGGTCACACGGAAAAATGGAGTATTCAAAATAAACTGGTACCAAAAAACCATGGCTTCTGGACGATTGATTTCTTTTCACTCGAAGCATCCTAAATCGATGATTTACAACAGTGCAAAAAATTTTGTACACAGAGTCTTACAAATTAGCGACGAAGAATTTCATGCTGAAAATATTAAGAAAGTTAAACTAATTCTACAAAAAAATGACTTTCCGATTCCTTACATTAATAAAATCATAAAACAGTGCAATATTAATCAGACCTCTTCTTTGAAAACACCGGAAATGGAAAAGCCTTTCAAATCTGTTATATACGTACCTGAGTACGCTGAAAGATTCGCCGCATCTGACATTTTTGACAAGAACAAATTTAGATTAGCTTTTAAACCGTGCAATATTTTAAAGAACCTGTTTAGTAAAACCAAAGATCCGATCGACAAACTTGACCAATCCAAACTTATTTAAAAAATTCCTTGTAATTCTGACGGCACCAATGTATGCAACAAGGTATACATTGGTACAACTAAATCAAAATTAAGGACACGGATTTCATCCCACAAATCGGATATTAAAGCAGGGCACAATAATAGCCAAAAAACAGCACTTGGTTTGCACTGTTTAAAAGAGGGCCATACTCCCAACTTCGACAAAGTGGAAATCTTGCAACGAGAAAACAATTACTCAAAAAGACTCACTCTCGAGATGCTCCACATATCACACACTCCAAGCAACATACGTATTAACTACAAGATGGACACAAAGAACTGCGCTCACAGCTACAGACACATAATAAGCAACAAGGGGGACAATATGCAATAGAGGACATTTTAGGATTTAGTTTTAAATACTCCGTGTTACATTAAATACGTTAAAAAAAATTTTTAAAAATGTAAGAATTGTTAATTTTGATTTTTAAATTGTGTAAATTTATGTAAAAATTGTTTGTTACTTAAATATTTTAATTGTGTTTTTGTTTCTTCAGATTTTCTGTCAATTCGAAATATCGAAAATAACAAAATTATAAAAAAAAAAATTGTATTTTGTTTTCCATGACCTGAAGCCAGTCAACAAAAATACTTTGCTAACTTTAAAGGTCGCTAAAACTATCAACACAATAATTCTGCATAGCATCTTGGAATAACAACATTTATACACTGAACTTTTTTTTTTTTCAAAGCGTTCCATTTAGCTTACACCAGATATTGAAAAGAACAATCTGCTTGAACTGAACCACCTACCGTGGCATTAGACATTAAACACTAAATTTTCTTTCTTCTTCACCACCTACCGTGGTACTAGACATTCGACAGAACATTCATGTTCCTTACCACCTTCCGTGGTACTAGACATTAACCCTTCGTTACATGATTTTTTCTCCCTGTGTATAAAAATATTTACTGTCTTTATTTGTGATTGGAGAGGTTTAGAGAATGTATAAACGAAATTTGGGTCCTCTGCAATGAATAGGAGCGAAGTTACCCAACATTGCATATGTGCAAATTCATGCAGGCAAGCAATAAAAATTAGTATATGATTGTTTAAATATTAATTTTTATTAATTTTTAATATTAATATTTGTATACGGCCTCTTATTATTTATATTGAAAACAAGTTTTTCGAGCTCTAGGCCAAGCATGTTGTCAACAAGACAACATGAAGAACAAAGAAGGCAACAACCAACAACAACAACAACGGCTCTGTATAGAGCAAATCACACAGCTTGACTATACAGACTGTTTCATTGGCCGCTACACCAACTCATCAGTAGCCTTTGTATGACTTTACACTGTGATCCACTCAAGCTACTTAGGTTCTACATATACTGCCAATATGCCGAGAAAGTTACCCGGAATTTGTTTTTGGCAGAGAACGCTGGAATTTTTGTAACTGAGTTCTTATCTACTTTTTGATGCATACTGTACTAAGGTTAACAACCTAGATCGTATCATACTTTTAGGCATAGCCTTAATTCATGTGCATCTTCGAAATTTGAACACAGCGGTTTACTGCTATCAGAGCATATTGAAGTTGTTGTTATTTTTGCTGTTTAGCTCCTCCCTTTTTTCCACACTTTCATTTTAGGGTTCAGTTAGTTTAACTGATGGTACACCTAAGATGGCGTGGAGACCATTTTTTTGTTATGAAAGACTTTGTTGTTTTTATGTGATAAACACACAACCAATCATTTATCTTAACATTTTTATTGGCGTGCTCTCCCAGAATATTTAATATTAATATTTGTATACGGCCTATTATTATTTATATTGAAAACAAGTTTTTCGAGCTCTAGGTCAAGCATGTTGTCAACAAGACAACATGAAGAACAAAGAAGGCAACAACCAACAACAACAACAACGGCCTTGTATAGAGCAAATCACGCAGCTTGACTATACAGACTGTTTCATTGGCCGCTACACCAACTCATCAGTAGCCTTTGTATGACTTTACACTGTGATCCACTCAAGCTACTTAGGTTCTACATATACTGCCAATATGCCGAGAAAGTTACCCGGAATTTGTTTTTGGCAGAGAACGCTGGAATTTTTGTAACTGAGTTCTTATCTACTTTTTGATGCATACTGTACTAAGGTTAACAACCTAGATCGTATCATACTTTTAGGCATAGCCTTAATTCATGTGCATCTTCGAAATTCGATCACAGCGGTTTACTGCTATCTGCCAAAAACAAATTTGGCAGATAGCAGTAAACAGTTACTCCCAGATCAGTCTTTAATTTTCGATTTAATTCGACTGCGCTTTGCTTCGGATTTTCTTTGACGAAGCGAATAACAGTTCGTTCTGTTCGAATATCAAGCATTCGAGGGCGGCCGGAACGAGCTTTACTTTCGTAATTTCCACTTTCTTTGAAATTTTTTATTATTGTTTGGACCGTAGGCTTTTTTAAATTTAATATTTGTCCAATTTCGTTGAGAGATTTACCGTCATTTCTTAATTTAATGACTGTTTTTCGAATTGGTTCACAAATTTCTTTGCCCTTGCCCATTTTACTGCACTAACGAGAGTTTATAATTTTCCTTTTACAAATGTTACCACATTCTATGAGATTAAAAGCTCTACTAATGAGATGAAGCAAATTATCATGAAATTTGCACCGGTTCTAATAACGGTACATCAATTCTTAAGAGGGGTATGTATACTTATGTAAATATGAAAATTAACGCGTTATGCGTTTTATGTTGTTATTCTCAAATAACAACAAAATTATTCTACATCGCTCGTAAAATTATATATTTTATATTTAATTTATAAATAATAAATAAAAAGTAAAAAAAAATATACTGTTTTAAAGAAAATAGAATTTTGTTACCCGTATGTAAACTTTTGTAATACTGTGTAAGTAGCTTGAGTGGATCACAGTGTAAAGTCATACAAAGGCTACTGATGAGTTGGTGTAGCGGCCAATGAAACAGTCTGTATAGTCAAGCTGTGTGATTTGCTCTATACAGAGCCGTTGTTGTTGTTGTTGGTTGTTGCCTTCTTTGTTCTTCATGTTGTCTTGTTGACAACATGCTTGGCCTAGAGCTCGAAAAACTTGTTTTCAATATAAATTTTTATTAATTTGTATTTTACAGTTTTGAAATGGAATTATATGCTTTTAATAACTTAAACTAAGTTATATTTCCCAGTTTTTTATATAGTCAATTTAAATTGACAATTTTAAACAAAGGAAAATATAAAAACACTGATTTGCAAGGACGTAAGGATTTTGTTTCTTAATTTGAAGCTCATTGTATAAGAATTCATTAAATAAGTTCATAAAACATTATTCATTACGAAATTGTTTAAAACAATTTCTTTTTTTGATTCTATTTTGATATATTATTAAAACATACTTTTGTCTAAACTATTGAGAAGCTAACATGAGTGTATCCATTGCACCCTGGTAATTTACATGTTAAACGCTTGTTGTCCTATTGTGGCCAGAGATCAAAATGGTCCAACCGAACTTCTGTTTGAGAGAATGGGAAACTTCTCGAATATTTCGTCATTTTTTGCAAGGATTTTTGATAATTCGTAGGTCTTCTACTTTTTGTGGATAGTTTTCCTACTTTGTAAATACTTTCTACCACTTACAAACGAAAATTGACACATATTATGTTTTCATGATTACCGCTTTATTGTTACGCACGCTTATGCAATAGCAATGCATTTACTAATATTATCGTATAGCGTATTTTTATCTTGTAGCTTCCAATAAATGAGTGAAATAAATTGATTTCCCTCATAAATGTATTGTATTGTGAAACAATATTCGGACACTCAATGGATATTTTTTTACACAACTTCTAATCAAATCGTTCAGCTATGGTGTCAGGACTTTTACCACAATGGTTTGACATCAAATTAACAACTTTATTAGGTCTGTTTCCGTACGCACTTCAAGTTACTTGAAGTTGCTTGAAGGCGTTTCTTTACACATTTTTCGAGCTCGAGAGAGAAGAACAAGCAAAATGCCACTCTCTCGAGCCTTGAAACTAGCTTGAACTAGCTTCAACAATTTCTTCGGGCACGATAAGAACAAGCATCTAGAAGAACAAGAAAATGTCAAATTGGTGTAAATAAAAGGTCTGTTCCCGTACTTTTTGGGCTAAAAATGGTAAAACTGTCAAAAAAATCTCTCAAAAATATTGAAAAACACAAAAAAGTACGGGAACGCTTTTTGGACTAAAATTGTGTAAACTGTCAAATAAAATCGTTTGTTTGATGTGAAGCATTGGCAGTGCAGACGAAATGCTAAAGATTTTGAACAATATAAAAATTAATTCTCAAATAAACATTTATATTTAGTTTTTATACAATTTCCCATGTTTTTGGTTTCCATTCCAACAGTTTTTTATTTATTCCAAAGAACTTTTATTGTTTTGCAAATTCTTTGCTAACATGTAAACATATGATTTTAAGCAGTTTGACACTTTTACCATTTTTGCCAGAAGAAATTTCTCGGACTAAAACTTGCAGCTTTTGACAGGGAGGGGAAATTTTTTACTCTCACGATTGCACTCTCTTTTACCATTTTTTCGAGTACGGGAACGCTTCTCGGACTAAAACCTGTAAAAATGGTAAATTGGACTAAAACTTTAGAGTACGGGAACAGACCTAAATTTGGCGCTGCTTACGTTTATAGGCAATCAGCTGTTTTTGTGCTTGAAACTCGCTAGAAGTCGTTTGCGTACTTTTTTGCAAATTCTCTCATTTTGACAGATAATTTAATTACTCTCACATATTGAACTTTACTCGAACTTTTCTTGAACTTTGTACGGAAACAGACCTATTATTTCTGCATGAAATCAAATGAACGTTAACATCATCATGGTAAGCTACATATTCCACAGACTCTCCTCGAGATGTCTTCATTAATATGGGAACACTCGGTAGTTTTGAGTTCGGAATTCTGCTCCGACGGATTGTACCCAATAAATACCCCTTTTGGCTGGTTCAATCATTTGTGGTAGTGTTGATATAATGATTATCATAAAAAAACTTTGTAATTCATACGAGAAGTACTTCCCGTAAAACTCTTTTATAACAATATTTACACAAGCCCAAGATCATTTACTTCGTCGTGACGAATATAGGGACTGTTTTCTTGACCCAAGTTATTTATTTTAAAAATTAATTTATTTTTAATTTTAGCTTTATATATAGTTAAGTGCATAGAATTGCACATCTGCAATATAACCTCATATCTGCAATGTAAAGCTTCAAAATGTCTCAAATGCATGATATTGCATATTTGCAATTAAGCCATTTATTTTATTAAATTAAAGTTATAATGCACAAAAAAATTAGTTAGCTTAAAGAAAATTAACTTCTATTCTGGAACATAACTTATATTTAAACGTTTGTTTGATATTTCTTGTATAATTATTAAAATTATTCACGTATTTTTTCTACGTATAAGACAGACCTTGTTCAAATCAATATTTTGGACAAATTAAATCCCCAATTTGACAAAAGAAGACAACAACTAATAAAAAAAATGTCTAAATTTATTTTTAAACAAAATTCCGTTATGTATATTCACAGGGTGTGTATGATATATCTCTTAGAAGTCAACATTGCATATGTGCAATCCCATGCAACGAAGGGTTAATGCACACCAAAATACATAAACTAAGGTGTTTCAGCCGAAAACCCCTTGAGGGGAAAGTTGCCAAAAGTTGCCAAACCTAAAATTGTTTAAAATATTATATTAATATAATAAACTTTCAGAAATTGTCAAAAGTATATACTAGGACGTACTAGGAAGGATGAAATTTCAGCTGAAATATGGCAAAAATAACCTTTTTTGGTTATTCGAGCGTATCCTCAAACAAAAACATAATAATATTAGATAATATAATTTTTGGTTTACTAAGAAATATATGAGCATATATTGGCGTTTATAAAAGTGGTCTACATTTTCTGTGAAGTTCTTTGTGTAGGAGTTATGCGATTAAAAATTTAGAAAATTGTGATGTAGGGAAGGGAAAAGGCAAATTTTCCCATACAAATTTTTGTAACTTTGGTACCATACGGTCTATCTGTATGAAATTTACACGTAAGAAAGATATGCAACTCAATAGCCTTAATCCCAAATTTCCTTAATCCCAATTCGTTCCGTGCACTTAAACTCGAGTTACAGATTTAATTCCGTCTAAATAGGCCAAACAGTCCACTGTGCGACGGTGCGACGTGTTTTTTGTTTTTTACTCAACAAATCAAATCTTAAATTTAACTTAAATAAACTTATTCTATTTAAATACTCATTTTTTAAAATAAAACCTGATCTTTTGAATTGAGACACCACATATATAACAGTTTGTTAACAAAATGTAAGATCTAAGAATTTGTTTTTACTTCAATTATTTCATTATAACTTCAATTATTTTTAGAAATATATCAGCTTCGGTCCTTATGAAAATAATAGATACATCTGAAATACTTTTTGGCATTTGTGATATATAACAGGGTTGTTTTGAGTGAATTCATTTTATGTAAGAGTTGCTAAAATTGTAGCAAGTGAGCAAATAATTTGTTCCTTACAATTATTTTTGTTTGAGTTAATTCTTTATGTTTGCAATTCTGAAATTTTTCAAGCCTTCCTTAACTTCATAATTATAATTTCAATAAACCAACCAAACTACCAAGTAATATTAATACAATATATTGAATCAAAAATATATCAAGTTTGTATTCTGAAAAAAATAGTGGCAAGGCTTGTATGAGAGTCTGCTTTGTGAAAATCATAATGCGCTCAGTGGTACTCTCTTATTCGCTCAATTTTTCTCTCTCCCCCGAGTCATAGCAAACCCCCCTCATCAAGCACACTTAGCACGCAGTCAGCACGCTCTGTCGCATATTGTGCGCCTGTGTTGTGCGCCACAGTTGGTGCACATTGTAGCTTGTGCGTAATGTGCGCCATTTGCCCAACTCTACTTTAGCATATGTAAAACTCTTACTTCCTTTAGTAATAACGCTATCGTTGATAACCACATTCTTCACGACACTAATGTTCTCTTCTTTTTGTTTTTCTATGGTTTCTGCTGATTTGCTTATTTTTCCATTTGCTCATTATTCATTCCGCATATGTTTTCCACTTTTTCTAATGCTCGTACCTTATCTTCACAAATTTTTTGCATGCTCACCATCATTTTTTTCATTTCTTTGTCCTTTCTCATTATTAAATCACTGATATCTTTGTTATGATTATAATCATCTATTGATGCACATGCAAGTGACTTGTGGTACACTCTCTTACATACACCTTCACATCTCACTCCAGTTTCTCCTCTTATTCCTTTTCGACACCTATTGCACTCTTCACTTATTTCGCTCCACTAGTTTTTTGTTATTTTTGGAGGACGATCCTCACAAGGCAACGCGTGAGGGTCAAGGGGGCGATCTTCACATGGCAACGTGTCTGACTGCCTCAACCTGGTGAGGCCAGCATTATCCATGTCGAACTCGTCTCAAGTCGACTCAAACCTCTGCGTGGTGTCCTCTAGAAACGGCAAACTGGCAACCGTTAGTTTGACGGCTAATGTGAGCGGCGGGCTCCCCCTGCCTTTAAAGGGTTGTGCGTTGGGTTTGAAGCCCACCACGTAAAAACAAAATTTCAATGAAACGCATAAGAAATAAGATAAAAATGATCCCCAAATCTGATGACGACTACCGCAAACGAAAAACTGACAATGATTTACGGATATGCACCTGGAACGTCCGAACCCTTAATTGGGATGGTGCCTCTATCAAACTGATAGATATCTTAGAAAGATACAAAGCTGATATCACTGCAATTCAAGAAATGCGATGGAAGGGACAGGGTTGCTTACGGCAAGCATCCTGTGATATCTACTACAGCGGCCATGCGGAGAAGCACGAATTTGGATGCGGATTCGTGGTTGGCAAGCGACTACGGCATCATGTCCTGCGATTCACACCTGTGAACGAACGACTTGCCATAATCCGTGTCAAGGCAAGATTCTTCAATATAAGCCTGATTTGTGCGCACGCTCCGACAGAAGACAAGGACGATGAGACCAAAGACAGCTTCTACGAGTGTCTTGAAGAGGCCTATGAGCGCAGCCCCCGCCACGACATAAAAATCGTGCTTGGTGACTTCAACGCCAAGGTGGGAAAAGAAAATATCTTCGGTCCAACAGTCGGAAAGTTCAGCCTCCACGACAATACCTCCGATAACGGAATGAGGCTGATTGACTTTGCCGCAGCGCGAAACATGGTCGTTAGTAGCACTAGATTCAAGCATCTCGATATTCATAAAGCAACTTGGCTGTCTCCTGATCAAAAGACGCGCAACCAAATTGATCACGTTTTGATTGACGGAAGGCACTCTTCCAGTGTTTTAGATGTACGCACGATCCGTGGTGCCAATATAGACTCGGATCATTATCTTGTCGCAGCCAAGATCCGTACACGCCTGTGCGCAACGAAGAATGCGCGCAATCCAGCACAGAGAAAGCTAGACGTCGAAAAGCTGCAATCAAAACAAACAGCCGAAGACTTCGCTACTCGACTCTCACTCCTGCTTCAAGAAAGCACTCCTCCGATCGACGATATATGCGCGCAGTGGAATCACATTTCCCACTCTATGCGTACGGCTGCCGAAGAGGTGATAGGCTATCACCGCCCCCGCCGAAACCTGTGGCACGACCAAGAGTGTCGCGACGCCACTGCAGAAAAAGATTCCGCCTACAAAGCCACCCTGCAGTCGGTTGTAACGCGTGCTGCTAAAGAGCGATACAAAGAGAAGAGGAGGGAAGAGAGACGCATTTTCAGGTGAAAGAAAAGGGAAGCAGAAATGCGTGAATGCGAGAAAATTGAGATGCATGGTGACAGGAATGAGGTCCGAAAATTTTTCGAAAAAATAAGACGCCTGGCCGATGGTTTCAAGACCGGGGCCTCTTCCTGCAAGGATGAAAATGGGAATCTAGTGACAGGTATTCAGAGTACACTGATGATGTGGAGGGAACACTTCTCTAGGGTTCTGAATGGTGACGACGACAACAATCCCGCCAATAGAGATGATATCCCGGAAATCCCAATTGTGGACGACAGCGTTGAAGTTCCGCTGCCCGACCATAGTGAAGTCTTGAAAGCTATAGCTCGGCTTAAAAACAACAAAGCCGCAGGAGCCGATGGCTTACCGGCTGAGCTCTTCAAGAATGGAGGCGAAGCTCTATTTAAATGCATTCATGAGCTTCTATGCAGAATATGGTCGGAAGAATGCATTCCAAACGATTGGAACCTCAGTGTGCTCTGCCCAATCCACAAGAAAGGCGATCCCACAATTTGCGCCAACTACCGTGGGATAAGCCTTCTGAATATCGCATATAAGGTCCTGTCGAGCGTACTATGTGAAAGACTAAAGCCCATCGTAAACCAGCTGATTGGACCTTATCAGTGTGGCTTCAGACCTGGTAAATCCACCATAGACCAGATATTTACGCTACGACAAATCTTGGAGAAGACCCTAGAAAAACAGATCGACACACACCATCTTTTTGTCGATTATAAAGCCGCCTTCGACAGTCCTATAAGGAACTATCTATACTCCGCCATGTCTGAATTTGGTATTCCTGCAAAGCTCATCCGTCTTTGCAGAATGACACTGAGCAACACCAGCAGCACAGTTAAGATCGGGAAGGATCTCACTCCTCCATTCGATACCAAACGAGGTTTCAGACAAGGTGATTCCTTATCGTGCAACTTTTTCAACCTGATGATGGAGAAGATCATCCGAGCTGCTGATTTGAGACGCAGCGGCACGATATTCTACAAAAGTATTATGCTGCTGGCGTATGCTGATGATATCGATATCATTGGCCATAATACGCGCGAAGTCAGTGCAGCATTCTCCAGATTAGCAAAAGAGTCGAGTCGAATGGGTCTTGCAGTGAACGCAGATAAGACGAAATACCTAGTGTCAACAAATAAACAGTCCCAGCGTCTTGGAAACCACGTCACTGTTGACAACATCTCCTTCGACGTTGTTAAGGACTTCGTCTACCTGGGATCCAGCATTAACTCTTTCAACGATGTTAGTATTGAGATAAAACGAAGGATAACTCTTGCCAACAGGTGTTACTTTGGGCAGAGTAGGCAATTGAGAAGCAGAGCCCTCTCTTGACGAACAAAACTCACGCTCTATAAGTCACTAATCATGCCCGTCCTATTATATGCAGCACAAACCTGGACGTTGAGCAGTTCTGATGAAAAGACTCTGGGAGCCTTCGAGAGAAAGATCCTTCGTAAAATCTTCGGTCCAATCTGCGTCAATGGCGAGTACCGAATTTGATGGAACCACGAGCTGTATGAGCTGTACGCTGACATCGACATAGTTAAGCGCATTAAAATCGAGCGGCTCCGCTGGCTAGGTCATGTTGAGCGAATGGAAAACGACGCTCCAGCGAAAAAAATATTCGATTCGGTGCCCGGTGGTGGTCAACGCAGAAGAGGACGCCCACATCTTCGTTGGAAGGATCAGGTGTTGGATAACCTGACCACGCTTGGTGTTTCCAACTGGCGCCAGCAAGCGCAGAACAGAAATGGCTGGCGCAATTTCTTATACGAGGCCAAAACCGACTTACGGTTGTAAGCGCCAGATAAGTAAGTAAGTAAGTAAGTTTTTTGTTATAGGTGGTGTCACGCCTTATGAGTTGTGGCATGGTCATAAACCACGTGAGAAGCATTTGAAAATTTTTGGAAGCGATGTTTATGTTCATGTGTCAAAAGAACAATGAACTTAATGGGAGAAGAACTCAGTTAAATGCATAATGATTGGATATAATAATTACAGCAAAGCGTATAGAATGTATGAGCCTTCATTGAAGAAAATTTATTTCTTCAATTTATATATTTACCTACACTTTGACCGAACTTCTTATGATCAAATTGTGTTGTGCGTGTTATTAAATGTTTGAACACAATTGATCGAGAACTGGATCTACTAGTTTTATGCCGACTGCGAACGGCTAACGTGCATGTTCTCAAGAAGCTTTACATGGCAATATTTACTCCCCGAGGTTTGCCATTGTCTGCAGAGAGGTGACGGCCGAACAGAAAATAAATTCAATTGAAAAACTTTCTGTGTCAGATCGAATCGAACCAGGGTTCTTTGGCGTATGGATAACGCACTCTTCCCACCGCACCACGGCCGCCACGTGTCAAGTCTCAAGAATAAATGGTTCAAATTTCAAGTCGATATTTTAAAAAATAACAAAGTTATAGCCTAGTGAGTGAACCGCCTTCGAGAGCGCGCCGTACTGGCTCTTATTTTCAAACGCGTTTTTCTTGAAACCAGGTTTTAAACTCAGTGAACCGATCGTTTTTGACTTTGTTGCAGGCTTATTTTAGTCATAATAATCTCGTACTTGTCATAGGATTTTTTTTCGTGGCTACATTCATTAGTTACAGTGATGTGAGATGAAATAGATCCAGTGCTATAAAAATTATATAAATAAAAAAATCTAGGGAAACTTTGCATTTTTAATTTTTTCTTTTAATAGGTAAAAAAGAACAATTCATTTAATTAATATAAGTACACTAATTAATTAAGTTACGTGTGAAACATAAACGAAAAAATTCAAAATTTAATGATATGTCCTCTTTCGCCTGTGAATTAAAATAGAGCCAGAAATAGTTACTTGATTGTAGCCATGACTTGTGATTAGAAAATTTGAAATTTCATAATATCAATAGAAATTATTGAAATATAATTATTTCTACCTCAATATTTGGTGAAGAATCCATTATTTCTGATAACTTCTGAGCAACGCCTAGGCATCGAATCCACTAGTTGCATTTTTATTTTTTGCATTTTTAATTTTTCCTTTTAATAGGTAAAAAAGAATAATTCATTTAATTAATATTAGTACACTAATTAATTAAGTTACATGTGAAACATAAACGAAAAAATTCAAAATTTAATGATATGTCCTCTTTCGCCTGTGAATTAAAATAAAGCCAGAAATAGTTACTTTATTGTAGCCATGACTTGTGATTAGAAAATTTGAAATTTCATGATATAATCAAAAGAAATTATTGAAATATAATAATTTCTACCTCAATATTTGGTGAAGAATCCATTATTTCTGATAACTTCTGAGCAACGCCTAGGCATCGAATCCACTAGTTTTTGATACTTAGTAGCTGGAATTTTCTCCCATGCGTCCTTGATTAACCTCCAAAGATCATCTTTGTTGATTGGATGTCTGTCTTTAAGAGACACTTTAACCTCTCGCCACACATTTACGATAAGATTTAGGTCTGGCGACTGTGGCGGCCAGCTTAAAACTTCGATATTTTTTTGTCTAAACGATTCGTTTGACCGCTTCGATGTATGTTTCGGGTCGTTATCCTGCTGAAACACCCATTGAAGCGGCATATTTAATTTTGCGTACGGCATCATGGTTTCACTCAAAATCCTGGTGTATTTTAAAGCATCCATCTTTCCCTCGAAGCAAAATAAGGGACATGTCCCCTTATATGAGAAACACCACCAAACCATTATACTCCCACCGCCATGTTTAACAGGTTTTTATAGTGTGTTGAGGGAGGAATTCGGAATTGGGGGGGGGGTCTCCTCATAGAAATGCTGCCTTAGTCTGAGTTAAATAAATTAGCTTTGGTTTCATCTGACCAAAGAATGTTTCGCCATTTGCTCGTTGGCCAATCAGCATAATCCTTTGCGAATTGAAATCACTTGTGGACAGTAACTTTGGTCAGGAATGGTGTCTGCCGAGCAGGTTTTTGCCTTCAATCCGTTTTTAATTAAAAGTTTTCGAATCGTTGAAGTGTCCACGTCTAAGGAATATTGTTTCTTGAGACGGAAGAGGTCACAAACGGAACTTTTTTAACGTGACGTAGGATTCGTATTTGCAAACTGGTACTTATTTTGGGTTCTTTTCCTCTGGTGTCTTTTTTTTTTGTGTAAACTTTAATGCGTTCTCAACCATTTTCTTCGAGCAGCCAACTATACTGGCTATTATCCTTTCTCTTTTACCTTGTTTACTCAAATTTTTTATAATTTTTCGGTTTTCAGAACTGCAGTGCTTGGCTTTTCCCATTCTTAGACCCAATTGTTTGAAACACAAAAATTTATTTTAAAATCATAAAACTGAGAACTCTTACTCACGTTCTGTAGTAAAATTTTATTAAAAAATATTTTTTTAAATTAAAAAATTTTTAGTTATATTGGTTGGCTCTATTTTAATGCACACACTTTAAATGCAACAATATCACAGTTTCACAGATTAGCGAAAAATAAAGGCGCAATTGTACTCAAAAACAACTGTACAATATTCATGAGGGAAGTGGTTTTTAAACTACGTTTGGTTCAGAGCATGTCAAGTTGTTACAAAAAATTTTAATTAAGTAATATCATCAGCAAGTGCTTGGCTCTATTTCATCGCACATCACTGTATAGCCAAAATAATGACGAAATTTTGGTCAAAAATTATTACTTTACGTTCAGAAGTCCGCCATTTTGTGAAAAATCAATATTTTCAAAATCGACTATGGCAAGTACGAGTTTTTTAATTTATTTATTTATTTTATTTATTTATTTGTTCGGCCTACTGATTATAAACAATATAACAGACTAATTGAATTAAATAAAAATGAATATAAAGTTTAGAACAATAATTATAACATAACAATAAAAGTTAAGCATTAATACATAAAGTGACTTCTGGAGCTATAAACGCTTAATAAATACAAAAACTAGATTGCACTATAAAATATGAAATAATAACTAGGTTTTAAGTACCTAGTTTAATATTTTTACTGCGTGTTAAACTGTGTTGACATTTCTATTCAGTAAGGTTTGGTTCAGTAAAAATATTTTTTTTTTTTTAATCACTTATTCAGCCGGTAGAAAGCGATGAAATCAAGTACTAAAAAAAATGATTTGTCCCGCTGCTGCAACTTAATGTCAGGAACAGCTAATCTGAAACAAAAAAATCGAATTGGTTATTATTGGTGTCAACCTCTTACGTGGAAATTAACCACATTTAGGGAAAAAAGTCAAAAATAAAAAAAATATACAAATTTTAAAAAAATTTTGAAAAAGGACAACATTTTTTTAAAAATTTTGGATACACTCCTTTACATAGGGGACTTTTTTCCCTAAATGTGGTTAATTTCCACGAAAGAGGTTGTCACCAGGACCGAAAATAACTAAAATAACAAGGGAACATAACCTTGCTGATCTTAAAAACGGCAGGATTGGCTGTAAAGTTTTTGACTTTAAGAATAAAAGGCAACATTTAACTGGTACTTTCTGCCGTTTATTTTTTTTGACGGGAAATAATGATTATTTTCTGAGTAACAGGCATTTGTTCCAAATTTAATTTTCCGAGCTTCTAGAAAACAAGAAGTCAATTCCGGAATTCTTCCTAAAAAGAGGCGTGGTCCTTTCACAAAAAAATAGATCTTCATGCTTAGCCTCCACATACCAAATTTCATAATCATTGCGCATCATGGTCATGAGATATTGTAATTTTCCCTAAAAATGGGCGTGGTCTACGCATATTTTCCAAAAAAGTTGATCTTCATTCTTATCCCCCACATACCAAATTTCATAACTATTGCGTATGGTGGTCATTAGATATTGTTATTTTTCCTAAAAAAGGGCGTGGTCCATCCACCTTTTCCAAAAGCATAGATCTTCATGCTTAGCCCCCACATACCAAATTCCACAATCATTGGGTATCGTGATCATGAGATATTTTAATTATCCTTAAAAAGGGGCGTGGTCCACCAACATTTCCAAAATAAATACATATGTCTTAATGCTACGCCCCCATAGACCAAATTCCATAGTCCTAGCATCCATAGTTTTCACAATATAACAAAGTGCTGGATATTTTTGCTGGAAAATAATCGTTATTTCTTGTCAAAAAAAAAAAAATAAACGGCAGAAAGTACCAATTAAATTTTGTGTAAAAAATTACAAAACAGAAAATAACTATTACTTTCTGATTATTTTGGAAAAGAGGAATAACCGTTACGGTCCCTGGTTGTCACCAATAATAATCAATTTGATTTTTTTGTTTCAGATTAGGCGTCCTCTGCCGGCTGAAGAAGTGATTAAAAAAATTTTTTTTTGTTATCTTAAAACATTTATAAATATGTCACAAAAAGTTTAAAATTGATATTTAATATATGTGACCCGGTCTACGAAAAGGGACCTTCGGTGTGAAAATATCATTTTTCACTTTTTTGGCGATTCGGATAGACTAATGTGTGC
Organism: Pherbina coryleti; assembly: GCA_943735915.1. Classification (NCBI taxonomy): domain Eukaryota; kingdom Metazoa; phylum Arthropoda; class Insecta; order Diptera; family Sciomyzidae; genus Pherbina; species Pherbina coryleti. Next base: position 96,538,559 of record OX030951.1, on the reverse strand, counting down.
TCTTTCTAATGGCGCAAAGCAGAAGTTTCCAACTCGTAAAGAAGTTTGTCAGGAATTTTCCAAAAAAAGACCATTCATTCAGTGTGCGACAATTAAACGTTTACAAACAGCTGTTTTCTCGAAAACTTGTTTTTACACCGAAGGTCCCTTTTCGTAGACCGGGTCACATATATGATTGAAAAAAAAAAATATTATATATTTTTTTCTACCAAAAGATTGGTACTACTCCCTTAAAAAAAAATCACAAACATGACATTTTATTCGGATATATAATGGATATTCATTCTGTTGGCAACTCTGTTCGTGTTAACATTATATTTTTTCTGGCTACGCATTTTCTTGCCATTTTTTTATTGCAAATAGTGAATTTATTCAAGTATTTCTGCGTTAATTAATTAATTGTTGTGTTTGGACTAAGCCACGCATCAAAGTTCCTATTTATCATCGTTTATCTTCATCTTCTGTTAAACGACAACTTAGTGTGATATCATAACCTCACTTTTTGCCTTGCAATGCGGACTTGTTGTGAAATCTGCAAGTCAGAATGGGACACTTTTGGCGTTTTCATATTAAAACCTGTAGAGTCTAAAGCAGCGATAAGCTCATTTCTAGCCTTGATTAAGCTTTCCACATCGTGAACTCCTGCCAGGGCACTATCGACATACGTGAAATGTCGCAAAATTTGGGCAGCAAGAGGATATTGCTGCTGAATATCATCTGCTAATTGCAGCATGGTTCTAATGGCTAAATATCGAGAGTAGTTTAGACCAAAGATAACTGTTTTGAGGTCATAATCCTGAATCATATCATCAGGTGAACTTCTTAACAGAATTCGTTGGAAAACAGAATGTTTTGGGTCAACCAGAATCTGGCGGTACATCTGCTGGATGCTGTACATCGTTCAAGCTGACCCCATTTGAAGTGGGATTTGACGCGCTGAATACTACGTGACCTTTTGCTTTAGTACTCTCTAGTTTTATTACTGCATGATGCGGTAAATAATAATGAGATGGTGACCTTTCAAATTTTGGGGCTGCGATTTTTTCCATATGACCCAATTTGTGGTAATCATTCACCACTTCTTCATACTGCGTCTTTAAATGTGGATTTTTTTTTTTCAATCGAGCTTCACTTCTAGCCCACTGCGTGAACATCATCCGGGAATCCATTTTTAAATGGTTAGGTAACTATACATCGACCTTTGCTATCGCGTTTTGTAGTTTTCAGATAGTTTTCCTTACAAAACTAATCAATTTGGAATAAAAATTGTTTTTAGGTAGTTCCTCCAACTCCCAAAAACGTGCGATCTGTTGATCGATCGCAACTTCACTATAATGGCTCAAACAAATTGTAAAACTGGATATTTCGGTACAAGGCATAGGGCCTGTGAATATCCAGCCAAAAACTGTTTCTAGAGACAGAAGTGAACCAAGAATTATTCGTTGAATGCCATCGAGAATTATAGCAGTGTACAAATCGCTACCGATTAGTACATCAACTTGATCGCTTCTGAAAAAGTGCCAGTTGTAAGTCAGGCAAACTCTTGCACAAAGAAGGATCATTGGAGCATGACGGCAGATTCCCAGTTAAGCGTGGCAGCACAAAAGCGGTAGCTTCTATTTGGAATTGCCTATTTCTTGGCGAACTGAGAATTATTTCCCAAGCTTTTGTCACTTGTGCTGAAACTGCGTTATTAAGCCCGGAAAATTTAGCTCTTACGGTTTTTGTGGGTAAGTTCAATAGCTTCTGCAAATCTTTCAGATACGAATGTACCTTCAGAGCCAGAGTCGATAAGAGCTTTAGTTGTGTACGATGATCCTAGGTGACATACGGTCACCATTGCTGCATCAAGCAATACGTGCTCAGCAGTGTAAGCAAAGCATGATTGAACGTCATTGCTAGTGGACTGTAATTGTGTCGAATGTGATTGTGTGTTAGAGCCCGGGGGGTTGGGTCGAGAGCTCGACTTACTTGAGTCACCACTCGAAGCAGAGGATAGGGATGTAGTCGAGTCTTGATGCAAGAGAGTGTTATGACGTTATTTGCACATCACACACGAATACTGACTCTTGCACTCTTTCACTTCACGAGAATGTGCTAAGCAATCGAGGCAAAGTTTATTTTTGCGAACCATTGCAAGCCGGCTATTTATGTCCATTCTCAGAAACGAGGACAGAAGCGAAATGCATGCTGTTCTGTTGAGCACAGCTTACAATTTGCAGAAGTAATTTTAACTTGGTAAGTATTTAATTTTTTATTAGATGAATTTCTCAGGTTTGGTTTTGTGTTGGAGGAGGAATTGAGGTTCTGTCTGGGTATTACGCCGATAGAGCTGCGAATATCGGAATATGGCGCCTCGGTAGTCGAGTAGGTAGCGTGCTCGACTGCTATCCCAGAGGTCCCGGGTTCGATTCCCGGCCAGGCCATGGTCCTTCGCTTTAAAAACCTTTCTAAATTTTCTTTTCCTCTTTCCTAAATCAACTGAAACAAATTTACCACTGAAACAATTAATATTTACCACTTGAAATGAAATTATTGAAAATGTATTTATCACCAATGTTTACGACTTGAAATGAAACTATTGTAACTATTGTAACTATTGTAACTATTGAAACTATTGAAACTATTGAAACAATTGAAAATGTATATATGAATAATTTAATATAAGTAGTCTGTAAGAGTTGATCTCTGTTAGATGAAATAAATAAATAAATAAATAAATAAATAAATATCAGACACGGTTTCAAGAGTTTGAAACCTACTTGTGAGGAAAGCGTCGAGATCTGTCCATTTCAAAATATCATTTTTATTCGAAATGGATTGCTCCCATAAAGAGAGCGTGATCTCTGGCAATCTTGTCGAGCATTGGTAGACAAAGATTGCGTCCCAGTTACTGATATCAATGTTGTGCAGTTTTTTGAGTTCTGTGACAGATTCTTTGGGAACATGGGGTAGATTGAATAATATTTTTAATTGGCTGTTGACCATGATACGCTTATTTTCGTATCGGTCAAACAAATCTTGGCAAGCTTTAGTAAAACCATCATTGGTTAGAGATTTTTTCTTACAATCTCTTTTACTTCTCCCCGTGTTGTTTGATTTAAGTGGAAAAGTTTTTCCACTGCCATTAGCCGCGAGTTCATTATGTATATGGCCATAAACATGTCCCTAAAGGACGGCCATGAGGTAATCACCACTGAAAACCACAGTATCGCATGGTGGCACAGACATAATGTGACCCATGACCGGCGCTGGCTCAAAAGCAATGGTTTGCTTCGAGGGCTTATTCTGAGAAAACTCGGAAATTCTTCTTGCTACCCTAATATAAGATTGGTAGCAAGCGCGATACTTCTTTTTGATTGATTCAACATCTGAATCGTCGTCATTAATTCCTTTCTCCAAGCAAGCATCATAAGCAGCTTTGACTTTTCTCCACTGGACTTTTAGCTCTTCAGTTTGAGCCTCCAGGGAGAAAACATAATGAGTTTCCACGGCGTGGAGTTTTTCAAACTCGAACAGCACATCGGACAGACGAATAAATGTTTTTAAAGTTGACATTCTGTTTCTGTCTTGTTAAAGTATTTACTGTTTAAATGTATTAAAACAATGTATAAAAAATTCACAAATTTTTATACAAAAAGATGAACAGCAACAACAAAGAAAACTGCTTTAAAAAAATAAGCAAAAAATGTATGGCATTTTAATTGAAATTAAATATATACAATAATTTATTTAACTCCAGTAAATTGTGCTTGCTAAAGACTGTATTTTGCCCACAGTGTAATTTTCCTACGATAATAGACCAAGTCAATTTTGCTTGCAAATTGATCCCTTGGTCCCACTGTGCGGTTTATTTAATCTCTCAACTACAAAAATATGCAGCCAGCTAAAGAGCTGTTCATCAAGCACCGCAGGCACGAGATGCAGTCTAAGCTTTGAATGCAAACAATTAAATTGAGCGCGTGAGAGAGTAAATAATTCTTAAACACAATTTAGGTTTGCTTTTAGTAAGCACAAAACGCGGTTTTGGCATCGATCGCTGCGGACACCACACAAAGAAGAATGTAAAAATTAATGAGCAAGAGTGCAGAAAGGCTGCTAAGACTCCTGATCAGTGCAATTTTTCCTATTTTCTGCTCCACAAATTCAATACAACTCGGGGTATTGATATTTTTGTTTTTGTAACTTTTACAATAAAAAAAAAAAAAATACGAAAATTAAACTTTTTTGAAAGTCAAGCGTGAGCACAAAAAAATTTTTTGAAGAAAGCATATCGAACATAAAATAATATTTCTCCGCAAGTAATAAGTTCAAAAAACTTTGTATATAAAATAATATATATGCAATTCGTTTTGCCACCAATTTTGTTTGCTTGAAACAAATATTTATTTATTTATTTATTTATTTATTTACATTTAGTCAAATGAAAAAATTCTTAACTGACTAAGTATTAACTAAATAACATTTTTCAATATATTTTTAAAAGAAACCTTAGATATTGCAAAATCTAAGTCACAATTAGTTGACAAATTATTTAATTCATGCAATGATCTATTCATTGGCGAGTTCACAGCGTAATTCGTTCGGCAAGTGCCTAAATAAAACATATCTGAACGACGAAGAGATTTTTGAGGAACATTAAAATTTATTGACTTTAATAACGCTGGACAATCCACAGTTGCCACTACAATATCGTAAATAAATAATAATGACAGTAATGTCCTTCTATTACAAAGAGAATTTAAACCTAATAGTTTCCTTCTGGCATCATATGAAGGTCTAGGCTCATCAAAATTTATGTGCCGCAAAGCGAATCTTAAAAATGATTTTTGCACTCGCTCTAAACGTACTATATGCGATGCATAGTACGGCCTCCAAATAAACACAGCATATTCCAGTTTCGATCTGACGAAAGAAGTATATAAAGATATAACCGTATAAGGGTCCCAAAAATTTCGACAATTTCTACGTATGAAAGCTAACATAGCATGAGCTTTAGGTATTATGAAGTCAAGATGTGCCGCAAACAAAAATTTTGAATCGAAGATCACTCCAAGATCCTTAATTTCATTAACCCGAGTAAGCGCAAAGTTATTAATGGCATAAGATGTTATTAGAGGATTTTCTGATTTAGAGAATGTTACAACTGCGCATTTATCAAGATTTAAAAAAAGTCTGTTTTGAATACACCATTCGTGAATTGAATTTATATCTACTTGCAGCAGATCAGAATCAGAGTGACTTACTATTCTTTTAAAGATTTTTACGTCATCAGCAAACAGGAGACACTCTGAGTACTTAATTACGCTAGTTATATCATTTATAAATAACAAAAAGAGAATCGGCCCAAGGATACTACCTTGAGGTACACCAGAAGATGCTATAAATGAAAAAGATACAACATTTCGATCTTTACATAAGACACTCTATTTTTAAGATAAGATCGAAACCAACTCAAGATACTAGAGTGAAAACCTGATTTATAAAGCTTATTAATTAAAATAGAATGAGAGACTTTATCGAAAGCCTTAGAAAAGTCAGTATAAATAGCATCCACTTGATTACCTCTATTAAATGCTGTAATACAAAAATCTGAGAATAGGGCAAGATTTGTAACAGTGGAGCGACCGGATAAAAAACCATGCTGTTGCGGTGATATTATACTTTTTATTGAGAAAATAATCTTATTTTTAACAACGCTTTCAAACAACTTACTCACTGCCGACAGCTTAGTGATAGGTCTGTAATTACCAATATTATTCTTGTTTCCTGATTTAAAAATTGGTGTTATAAAAGACACCTTCCAATCATTGATAAAAACACCGATTGAAGCGATTTATTAAATATTATCGATAGCGGTTTCACTATAGAAATTAAACACTTCTTTAACAAAGAAGCGGATAAGCCATCAGAATCACTTTTATTGGATTCTTTTAGATTTAAAATACCTACACTAACGTCGTCATCATTCAAGTACAAAGACCCAATATTAAGGGGACTTGATGCCATGCCTTCATTGTCGAAATAATCAGATTCACCTTCAAAGTTAGACTTAAAGAATTCAGCAAATAAATTTGCAGTTTCCGAGACTGTATTAGATTTTTTTCCATTTAAAGACATTGAAACTGGAATAAATGCGCTCGATTTTTTTGAGTTGATATAACGTCAGAATTCTTTAGGATTAGATTTAATTTTTCTTTCAAACTTTGATATATAATTTAAGTAGAGATATTTATTAAGGAAATTGAACTCCCTCATATAATGCCTATATTTAGTGAAATTAACAATATTATTAGACGATATATACAGTTTGTAGAACTTATTTCTCAAATTCTTCAATTTTTGAAGTCCTGGTGTAAACCAAGGAATTTTATAATTCTTGTTTTTAAAGCATGGAATATGCTTAATGCAAATCTTCCTTAAAATATTTTTAAACAGATTAAAACAGAAATCAACACTTGGAGAATCTAATTCCAGTTTCCAATTAATATTATCTATCAAATTATTTATTAAAATAAAATCACCAGAAGTATAATTAAAATTTAAATCAATACTTTTAGACTGATTACAAGATTGAAACAAATAAAATTCAAGTTCAATTACTAAAGGAATGTGGTGAATATCTGAATTAGATATAGATAGAATGGACTCTGAAACATTAAAGCTTAAATTATTGCTTACAAAAACTAAATCAAGTAGCCTATTCAATTTATTAAAACATCTATTAACTTGTTGCAACTCAATTTCAAACATGCTATCTACTACATATAGTTCAGAATCATTTCGCATATTCGAAGGATTTAAGAACAATTCATCGGATACACATTTCCAAACTACTCTGCATAAGTTAAAATCACCGAGCACACAAAAATGGTTTTCCTCCAACTGTTCATTTGATAAATTGACAATGTTATCAACATGAGACTTATACACATCATAACTGCTATTCGGAGGTATATACGATGCACACACAAATAAAACACCTGATGCTCCAGAAACCTTAACAAACAGTTGATCCAAGATCGTATCAGAATTTGCCGGGGTAATAGCCATGGAGTTAAAACTACGTTTAATTGCAATTAAAACTCCACCTCCACGTTTTAATCCAGTTTTTATAGGATCACGATCTTTTCGAAACACCTGATATAAGTTTAGGTCAAAAAACTCCTCATCGTAAAAATACTCGTTTAACCAAGTCTCTGTAATAACGATGACATCAAAATCAGCTTGAGCGGTAGCAGCAAAAACAATATCCGATTTAGTGCGCAATCCAGATGCATTTTGGTAGAATATTTTGCATATATGTTTCTCATTAGCATGCTCGGCAACTATGTTGCTGACTGCATATCTCTCTTTGTTGGAAAAAAATCAAAAGGTCGAACTCTGACGTCAGCTGGCCAGAGCGATGAGGTGAATACATCATTGTAAACTGCAGATGAAACTCCTAATTTAAACGTGACTCTTTTAAGAGTATTTAAATCAACGCCCCTCCTTACTAGCTTAGAGCATAATAATTTGTGCTTTTGAGCTCGAGAATGTTTAGCCACAAATTCTATAATATTATCCTCTGTTACTGTCGGCAAGAATGAAGACAAATGCAGCCAGTGCATAGAATCAGCAACATCAAGCTCTGAATTTTGACTTTGCCCAACAATCACATTTTTATTTCTTCCATTAACCTGACTCCAAACATGCTCCCTTAGGTTAAGAGACCCGTTCACATTATGCCGATTAACGACGTCAGCATTAACATACGAAGAGGGACTTGCAGAGAGATGATTAGCAGCAACAGCAGCATACGATGGATGATCCACAACCACAGATGAAGAAGAAGAGGCAACTTTAGCAACATCATGAGCAGAAACATCAGCAGAAATAAGAGAATTAGGAACAGCAACTGGGCAAATATTATTAGGTGATGCTAGAGCGCGCGCGCGGGCACGAGTGCACCTCCCGCTATCCATGGGAAGGAGAGACGATGCATTAGAAATTTGTTTTGTTTTTTTACGTATCGGCGAAACAATAACCGGCAACTGATCATTAACACTCTGTTTATTATCAACTGAGATTTCTTCTACTTTAGCTTTTAGCTCATTTACATCAGAACTCAATTTTAAGAGAATACTAAAAATAGAGCCACTGGCCTCAACACAATTTGAGCATTTGCAGCCAATATTTACACAATCAATAAGTTTTTGCAATAACAATTCATCATCTATTTCGATGCAATTTATATGATACATTTTAGCACAAAATATACACGCAATTGATTTATCACGATCAATTATCTGCGAACACTTATCGCAATTTGAATCGAGAGCCATATTCACGTCTATTCTTAGAGAAGAATGCAACTGAACTGAAATATATAACACATGTTCCTATAAGTCCCGAGACTAACTACTAGGTGGCACCTCTAACGAAATATCGATATAATATTTCGATAGATCCAATCTTCAAACAAGACCTGTAAAAATTTCATGACAATCTAATGTTCAGTTCAGAAGTTGCAGTGGATAAGTGTTATTCGAACTCTGCTCCGTCAAAAGCAACCACTTGCCGATTGTATACTTACTTACTACTTATATCATTTCTGTTTTGCGCTTGCTGGCGCCAGTTCGAAACAACAAGCGTGGTCAGGTTATCCAACACCTGATCCTTCCAACGAAGATGTGGACGTCCTCTTCTGCGTTGACCACCACCGGGCACCGAATCGAATATTTTTTTCGCTGGAGCGTCGTTTTCCATTCGCTCAACATGACCTAGCCAGCGGAGCCGCTCGATTTTAATGCGCTTGACTATGTCGATGTCAGCGTACAGCTTATACAGCTCGTGGTTCCATCGAATTCGGTATTCGCCATTGACGCAGATTGGACCGAAGTCCAAAGTCTCCCAAAGTCTTTTCATCAGAAATCCTCAACGTCTAGGTTTGTGCTGCATATAATAGGACGGGCATGATAAGTGACTTATAGAGCGTGAGTTTTGTTCGTCGAGAGAGGGCTCTGCTTCTCAATTGCCTATTCAGCCCAAAGTAACACCTGTTGGCAAGAGTTATCCTTCGTTTTATCTCAATACTGACATCGTTGAAAGAGTTTACGCTGGATCCCAGGTAGACGAAGTCCTTAACAATCTCGAAGGAGATGTTGTCAACAGTGACGTGGTTTTCAAGACGCTGGGATAGTTTATTTGTTGACACTAGGTATTTCGTTTTATCTGCGTTCACTACAAGACCCATTCGACTCGACTCTTTCGCTGACCTGGAGAATGCTGCACTGACTTCGCGCGTATTATGGCCAAAAATATCGATATCATCAGCATACGTCAGCAACATAATACTTTTGTAGAATCAAGTGCCACTGCGTCTCAAATCAGCAGCTCGGATGATCTTCTCCATCATTAGGTTGAAAAAGTCGCACGATAAGGAATCACCTTGTATGAAACCTCGTTTGGTATCGAATGGAGGAGTGAGATCCTTCCCGATCTTAACTGTGCTGCTGGTGTTGCTCAGCGTCATTCTGCAAAGACGGATGAGCTTTGCAGGAATACCAAATTCAGACATGGTGGAGTATAGATAATTCCTTATAGGACTGTCGAAGGCGGCTTTATAATCGACAAAAAGATGGTGTGTGTCGATCTGTTTTTCTAGGGTCTTCTCCAAGATATGTCGTAGCGTAAATATCTGGTCTATGGTGGATTTGCCAGATCTGAAGCCACACTGATAAGGTCCAATCAACTGGTTTACGATGGGCTTCAGTCTTTCACATAATACGCTCGACAGGACCTTATATGCGATATTAAGAAGGCTTATCCCACGGTAATTGGCGCAAATGATGGGATCACCTTTTTTGTTGATTGGGCAGAGCACACTGAGATTCCAATCATTTGGAATGCATTCTTCCGACCATATTCTGCATAGAAGCTCATGAATGCATTTAAATAGAACTTCGCCTCCATTCTTGAAGAGCTCAGCATGTAAGCCATCGGCTCCTGCGGCTTTGTTGTTTTTAAGCCGAGCTATAGCTTTCAAGACTTGACTATGGTCGGGCAGGGGAACTTCAACGCTGTCGTCCACAATTGGGGTTTCCGGGATATCATCTCTATTGGTGGGATTGTTGTCGTCGTCGCCATTCAGAACCCTAGAGAAGTGTTCCCTCCACATCATCAGTGTACTCTGGATATCTGTCACTAGATTCCCATTTTCATCTTTGCAGGAAGAGGCCCCGGTCTTAAAACCATCGGCCAGGCGTCTTATTTTTTCGAAAAATTTTCGGACCTCATTCCTGTCACCATGCATCTCAATTTTCTCGCACTCACGCATTTTCACTGCCCTTTCTTCCGCCTGAAAATTCGTCTCTCTTCCCTCCTCTTCTCTTTGTATCGCTCTTTAGCAGCACGCGTTACAACCGACTGCAGGGTGGCTTTGTAGACCGCGTCTTTTTCTGCAGTGGTGTCGCGACACTCCTGGTCGTCTCACTGGTTTCGGCGAGGGCGGTGATAGCCAATCACCTCTTCGGCAGCCGTACGCATTGAGTGGGATATATGATTCCACTGCGCGCATATATCGTCGATCGGAGGAGTGCTTTCTTGAAGCAGAAGTGAGAGTCGAGTAGCGAAGTCTTCGGCTGTTTGTTTTAATTGCAGCTTTTCGACGTCTAGCTTTCTCTGTGCTGGATTGCGCACATTCTTCGTTGCGCACAGGCGCGTACGGATCTTGGCTGCGACAAGATAATGATCCGAGTCTATATTGGCACCACGGATCGTGCGTACATCTAAAACACTGGAAGAGTACCTTCCATCAATCAAAACGTGTTCAATTTAGTTGCGCGTCTTTTGATCAGGAGACAGCCAAGTTTCTTTATGAATATTGAGATGCTTGAATCTAGTGCTACTACCGACCATGTTTCGCGCTGCGGCAAAGTCAATCAGCCTCATTCCGTTATCGGAGGTATTGTCGTGGAGGCTGAACTTTCCGACTGTTGGACCAAAGATATTTTCTTTTCCCACCTTGGCGTTGAAGTCACCAAGCACGATTTTTAAGTCGTGGCGGGGGCTGCGCTCATAGGCCTCTTCAAGACGCTCGTAGAAGCTGTCTTTGATCTCATCGTCCTTATCTTCTGTCGGAGCGTGCGCACAAATCAGGCTTATGTTGAAAAATCTTGTCTTGAAACGGATTGGCAGGACATGATGCGGTGATGGACAGGTGTGAACCGCAGGACATGATGCCGTAGTCTCTTGCCAACCACGAATCCGCATCCAAATTCGTGCTTCTCCGCATGGCCGCTGTAGCAGGTATCACAGGATGCTTGCCGTGAGAAACACTGTCCCTTCCATCGCATCTCTTGGATTGCAGTGATATCAGCTTTGTATCTTTCTAAGATATCTATCAGTTGGATAGAGGCACTCTCTCAATTAAGGGTTCGGACGTTCCAAGTGCATATCAGTAAATCATTGTCAGTTTTTCGTTTGCTGTAGTCGTCATCAGATTTGGGGATCATTTTTATCTTTATTCTTTTACGTTTCATTGAAATGTGTTTTTACGTGGTGGGTTTCAAATCCAACGTACAACCCTTTAAAGGCATGTAGCCCGCCGCTCAGATTAGCCGTCAAACTAACGGTTGCCAGTTTGCCGTTTCTAAAAGACACCACGTAGAGGTTTGAGTCAACTTGAGATGAGTTCGACATGGATAATGCTGTCCTCACCAGGTTGAGGCACTCAGACACGTTGCCATGTGAAGATCGCCCCCCTAACCCTCACGCGGTGCCTTGTGAGGATCCGTCCCAGCCCATGAAATGTTTTCGACTTACCACAGTAACCTACGGTACAATTTCTGCTCCCTACCTAGCCATTCGCTCGCTGTAAGCGTTAGCTGAAGGGCAAGCAAACACTTTTCCATTGGTTGCAGAGGCCATAAAATGCAATTTTTATGTCGATGACGTGCTAAGTGCATCAGATAAACTTAGTACCACCATCGAACTACAACATCAACTCCGGCAGATGCTAGGCTCAGCAGGATTCAACCTCCGAAAATGGTGCGGAAATCATCCGAAATTACTTCAAAACATTCCGGCTGCAGACCAAGAAGTTAAGCTTTGCTTCGACAACTCAGGAAATTAAAGCGCCAAAACAATTGGTCTTACATGTAGCCCTAAAATGGACGAATTCAAAATAAAAATCACTAAAATTGAAAATTTGAGCCTGACAAAACGAACAGCCTTATCGGACATTTCTCGCATATTCGATCCACTTGGCTTTATTGCGCCAGTAACTGCCACCGCAAAAATATTTCTTAAACAACTATGGAAGCTTAAGCTTGATTGGGATGCTGTTCTGCCCCGTGACATGCAATTGACCTGGCACAAGTTCAAAAGCGAATTTAAACTATTAGAGAATATCAATATCCTCAAGTGCACATATTTGCTGATGCTTCAGAGCAAGCGTACGGAGCAGTAGCCTATATGAGATCAATTGACGAGCACAAGGCAGTCATAGTACGACTTTTATGTGCCCGTTCACGTGTCGCTCCGACAAAACAAATTACACTGCCTCGGCTAGCGCTCAGAGCCGCTAAGCTAGCCGTAAATTTAATGCAAAAACTACAAGAAATCCATTACTTCAAGAAAACTCCTTTTTTTTTCTTTGGTCTGACTCCACAGCAGTCCTAGGATGGATAAATGCAGAATCTTCACATTATCACACGTTCATAGCCAATAGAATCTCAGCAATTCAACAAATATCATCTCCACAACAGTGGCGACATGTCCGCTCTGAAGACAACCCTGCTGACGTTATTTCTAGAGGACTCACACCGGAAAAATTAGTTAACAAAAAATTCGACAAATAAAAATTATAAAATAAATTAAATTAATAAAAAAGTTATTGTGCACCAACCCCTGTATAGTTATAAACAGTTTTAGAAATTCTGCTACCAATATTCACAAATTGTTGACGGCCAGTCATATAATTGGACAACCAATTAAAAAGTGAAGAATGAAAGCTCATTGCTGCGAACTTATTTAGTAATACGGAGTGCTGTACTCTGTCAAACGCCTTAGAAAAATCAACAAAAACCACGTCTACCTGTTTCGCTTCCTCAAGGCGATTTCTTAGTACGCATGAAAAAAGTGTTATGGCCATATTTTGTCAAACGCACGCAATCACGTCACTTCGGGTTTTCTTATCTGGCAATATATTTTAGTAGAAAAATTCTGAGTGAGAAAGAGTCTTTGTTTTACTTCATATGAAAAAGGCATTGCCAAACTGAAAATCTCAACGCAAGTGACTACGTTCGTTTTACAAAATATGGCTATTAAATAAGTTGATGTGGATCTACCACTCACGAAGCCATGTTGAAGTGCAGTTATAGATTTTTTTATAATAAACGCGTTTTTTGACGATTGCTTCAAAGATTTAAGGAATGGTCGGTAGTTTTACAATAGGGCGATATTACGAACTTTTTGCCTATTTCCAGATTTATGAATTGGGACAATAAACGATTCCTTCAACACATCCAAGAACTCACCGCTAATTAGAGACAAATTGAAGATTCTCGTATGAGGTCCAACTGATAGATATCTTAGAAAGATACAAAGCTGATATCACTGCAATCCAAGAGATGCGATGGAAGGGACAGTGTTTCTCACGGCAAGCATCCTGTGATACCTGCTACAGCGGCCATGCGGAGAAGCACGAATTTGGATGCGGATTCGTGGTTGGCAAGAGACTACGGCATCATGTCCTGCGGTTCACACCTGTCCATCACCGCATCATGTCCTGCCAATCCGTTTCAAGACAAGATTTTTCAACATAAGCCTGATTTGTGCGCACGCTCCGACAGAAGATAAGGACGATGAGATCAAAGACAGCTTCTACGAGCGTCTTGAAGAGGCCTATGAGCGCAGCCCCCGCCACGACTTAAAAATCGTGCTTGGTGACTTCAACGCCAAGGTGGGAAAAGAAAATATCTTTGGTCCAACATTCGGAAAGTTCAGCCTCCACGACAATACCTCCGATAACGGAATGAGGCTGATTGACTTTGCCGCAGCGCGAAACATGGTCGTTAGTAGCACTAGATTCAAGCATCTCAATATTCATAAAGAAACTTGGCTGTCTCCTGATCAAAAGACGCGCAACTAAATTGAACACGTTTTGATTGACGGAAGGTACTCTTCCAGTGTTTTAGATGTACGCACGATCCGTGGTGCCAATATAGACTCGGATCATTATCTTGTCGCAGCCAAGATCCGTACGCGCCTGTGCGCAACGAAGAATGTGCGCAATCCAGCACAGAGAAAGCTAGACGTCGAAAAGCTGCAATTAAAACAAACAGCCGAAGACTTCGCTACTCGACTCTCACTCCTGCTTCAAGAAAGCACTCCTCCGATCGACGATATATGCGCGCAGTGGAATCATATATCCCACTCAATGCGTACGGCTGCCGAAGAGGTGATTGGCTATCACCGCCCTCGCCGAAACCAGTGAGACGACCAGGAGTGTCGCGACACCACTGCAGAAAAAGACGCGGTCTACAAAGCCACCCTGCAGTCGGTTGTAACGCGTGCTGCTAAAGAGCGATACAAAGAGAAGAGGAGGGAAGAGAGACGAATTTTCAGGCGGAAGAAAGGGCAGTGAAAATGCGTGAGTGCGAGAAAATTGAGATGCATGGTGACAGGAATGAGGTCCGAAAATTTTTCGAAAAAATAAGACGCCTGGCCGATGGTTTTAAGACCGGGGCCTCTTCCTGCAAAGATGAAAATGGGAATCTAGTGACAGATATCCAGAGTACACTGATGATGTGGAGGGAACACTTCTCTAGGGTTCTGAATGGCGACGACGACAACAATCCCACCAATAGAGATGATATCCCGGAAACCCCAATTGTGGACGACAGCGTTGAAGTTCCCCTGCCCGACCATAGTCAAGTCTTGAAAGCTATAGCTCGGCTTAAAAACAACAAAGCCGCAGGAGCCGATGGCTTACATGCTGAGCTCTTCAAGAATGGAGGCGAAGTTCTATTTAAATGCATTCATGAGCTTCTATGCAGAATATGGTCGGAAGAATGCATTCCAAATGATTGGAATCTCAGTGTGCTCTGCCCAATCAACAAAAAAGGTGATCCCATCATTTGCGCCAATTACCGTGGGATAAGCCTTCTTAATATCGCATATAAGGTCCTGTCGAGCGTATTATGTGAAAGACTGAAGCCCATCGTAAACCAGTTGATTGGACCTTATCAGTGTGGCTTCAGATCTGGCAAATCCACCATAGACCAGATATTTACGCTACGACAAATCTTGGAGAAGACCCTAGAAAAACAGATCGACACACACCATCTTTTTGTCGATTATAAAGCCGCCTTCGACAGTCCTATAAGGAATTATCTATACTCCACCATGTCTGAATTTGGTATTCCTGCAAAGCTCATCCGTCTTTGCAGAATGACGCTGAGCAACACCAGCAGCACAGTTAAGATCGGGAAGGATCTCACTCCTCCATTCGATACCAAACGAGGTTTCATACAAGGTGATTCCTTATCGTGCGACTTTTTCAGCCTAATGATGGAGAAGATCATCCGAGCTGCTGATTTGAGACGCAGTGGCACTTGATTCTACAAAAGTATTATGTTGCTGACGTATGCTGATGATATCGATATTTTTGGCCATAATACGCGCGAAGTCAGTGCAGCATTCTCCAGGTCAGCGAAAGAGTCGAGTCGAATGGGTCTTGTAGTGAACGCAGATAAAACGAAATACCTAGTGTCAACAAATAAACTATCCCAGCGTCTTGAAAACCACGTCACTGTTGACAACATCTCCTTCGAGATTGTTAAGGACTTCGTCTACCTGGGATCCAGCGTAAACTCTTTCAACGATGTCAGTATTAAGATAAAACGAAGGATAACTCTTGCCAACAGGTGTTACTTTGGGCTGAATAGGCAATTGAGAAGCAGAGCCCTCTCTCGACGAACAAAACTCACGCTCTATAAGTCACTTATCATGCCCGTCCTATTATATGCAGCACAAACCTAGACGTTGAGGATTTCTGATGAAAAGACTTTGGGAGACTTTGGACTTCGGTCCAATCTGCGTCAATGGCGAATACCGAATTCGATGGAACCACGAGCTGTATAAGCTGTACACTGACATCGACATAGTCAAGCGCATTAAAATCGAGCGGCTCCGCTGGCTAGGTCATGTTGAGCGAATGGAAAACGACGCTCCAGCGAAAAAAATATTCGATTCGGTGCCCGGTGGTGGTCAACGCAGAAGAGGACGTCCACATCTTCGTTGGAAGGATCAGGTGTTGGATAACCTGACCACGCTTGTTGTTTCGAACTGGCGCCAGCAAGCGCAAAACAGAAATGATATAAGTAGTAAGTAAGTATACAATCGGCAAGTGGTTGCTTTTGACGGAGCAGAGTTCGAATAACACTTATCCACTGCAACTTCTGAACTGAACATTAGATTGTCATGAAATTTTTACAGGTCTTGTTTGAAGATTGGATCTATCGAAATATTATATCGATATTTCGTTAGAGGTGCCACCTAGTAGTTAGTCTCGGGACTTATAGGAACATGTGTTATATATTTCAGTTCAGTTGCATTCTTCTCTAAGAATAGACGTGAATATGGCTCTCGATTCAAATTGCGATAAGTGTTCGCAGATAATTGATCGTGATAAATCAATTGCGTGTATATTTTGTGCTAAAATGTATCATATAAATTGCATCGAAATAGATGATGAATTGTTATTGCAAAAACTTATTGATTGTGTAAATATTGGCTGCAAATGCTCAAATTGTGTTGAGGCCAGTGGCTCTATTTTTAGTATTCTCTTAAAATTGAGTTCTGATGTAAATGAGCTAAAAGCTAAAGTAGAAGAAATCTCAGTTGATAATAAACAGAGTGTTAATGATCAGTTGCCGGTTATTGTTTCGCCGATACGTAAAAAAACAAAACAAATTTCTAATGCATCGTCTCTCCTTCCCATGGATAGCGGGAGGTGCACTCGTGCCCGCGCGCGCGCTCTAGCATCACCTAATAATATTTGCCCAGTTGCTGTTCCTAATTCTCTTATTTCTGCTGATGTTTCTGCTCATGATGTTGCTAAAGTTGCCTCTTCTTCTTCATCTGTGGTTGTGGATCATCCATCGTATGCTGCTGTTGCTGCTAATCATCTCTCTGCAAGTCCCTCTTCGTATGTTAATGCTGACGTCGTTAATCGGCATAATGTGAACGGGTCTCTTAACCTAAGGGAGCATGTTTGGAGTCAGGTTAATGGAAGAAATAAAAATGTGATTGTTGGGCAAAGTCAAAATTCAGAGCTTGATGTTGCTGATTCTATGCACTGGCTGCATTTGTCTTCATTCTTGCCGACAGTAACAGAGGATAATATTATTGAATTTGTGGCTAAACATTCTCGAGCTCAAAAGCACAAATTATTATGCTCTAAGCTAGTAAGGAGGGGCGTTGATTTAAATACTCTTAAAAGAGTCACGTTTAAATTAGGAGTTTCATCTGCAGTTTACAATGATGTATTCACCTCATCGCTCTGGCCAGCTGACGTCAGAGTTCGACCTTTTGATTTTTTTCCAACAAAGAGAGATATGCAGTCAGCAACATAGTTGCCGAGCATGGTAATGAGAAACATATATGCAAAATATTCTACCAAAATGCATCTGGATTGCGCACTAAATCGGATATTGTTTTTGCTGCTACCGCTCAAGCTGATTTTGATGTCATCGTTATTACAGAGACTTGGTTAAACGAGTATTTTTACGATGAGGAGTTTTTTGACCTAAACTTATATCAGGTGTTTCGAAAAGATCGTGATCCTATAAAAACTGGATTAAAACGTGGAGGTGGAGTTTTAATTGCAATTAAACGTAGTTTTAACTCCATGGCTATTACCCCGGCAAATTCTGATACGATCTTGGATCAACTGTTTGTTAAGGTTTCTGGAGCATCAGGTGTTTTATTTGTGTGTGCATCGTATATACCTCCGAATAGCAGTTATGATGTGTATAAGTATCATGTTGATAACATTGTCAATTTATCAAATGAACAGTTGGAGGAAAACCATTTTTGTGTGCTCGGTGATTTTAACTTATGCAGAGTAGTTTGGAAATGTGTATCCGATGAATTGTTCTTAAATCCTTCGAATATGAGAAATGATTCTGAACTATATGTAGTAGATAGCATGTTTGAAATTGAGTTGCAACAAGTTAATAGATGTTTTAATAAATTGAATAGGCTACTTGATTTAGTTTTTGTAAGCAATAATTTAAGCTTTAATGTTTCAGAGTCCATTCTATCTATATCTAATTCAGATATTCACCACATTCCTTTAGTAATTGAACTTGAATTTTATTTGTTTCAATCTTGTAATCAGTCTAAAAGTATTGATTTAAATTTTAATTATACTTCTGGTGATTTTATTTTAATAAATAACACTACTCCACAAATTTTCGAAAACTTTCACCACAACGAATTGCGATAACATTTTCTATAGTAGAATTTTCCATAGAATCCGAATATCGTAATGATTTTTTTGGATTAGCCCCAATTTTTTAAGGAAATGGAAAAATTAAAAAAATCCACTATTTGGAACACATACTTTACATAAATGCTTGTACAAACTTACATGTTCAGTCAATGAATTTTAATTTAATTGCATGTAGTAGAGGAGAGTCAGATAAAAATTTAAAGGTATAATATGTGCCAATAACATCAGTGATATGGCTGTTATGATCCCAAACAGGTAAAAAAAAATCACGTTTTTCGTTTTTTTATAAACATATTTTATGTTTGAAGCCCCATATTTCCAAATAATTATATGGGAGAGAAAAAGTTAGCCCTCTTGTATCATAGAGAATTTTATAACAAAAATTTCAAGTATAAACATGTCTAAAGAAAATTCATAATTCACTAACTTTTTTAACATCAATGCACAAACCATTTTTTTTAAAAAAAATTTTTTATTGCAGTTAAATTGAGAAATGCATGCATACAATGATTTGTTTCTTACCATTAGGTAAAAATGGGTCGCTGAATCCGAATCTGATGTCAGAATTTCAAAATTTTGATATTTTAACAATAGCGTTACCACCTAATAATATATTTTTTTAAGAGTTTCAAACATGAGATATCTTACAGTTTTAGGAGGTCGCTTATTTCGAATCTAATGTCAGAATTTTAAAATTTAAGATGGCTATAGGGTTGCCACCTAGTTTTTATTTTTACGAATTCGGTGCTTTTCGAACACTACGTAAAAATGGGTCGCTGAATCCGCATCCGTTGTCAGAATTTCAAAATTGTAAAATTTGGCAGCCCTATACGGATACCTAGTGTTCGCCCCAGTACCGAATTCGTAAAAATAAAAGAATTAGGTAGCAACTCTATCAGACATCTTAAATTTTAAAATTCTGATATCAGAATCGAAATCAGCGATCCCCTAAGACTATTGGAAAATGTTTAAAATTCTTAAAAAAGCAAATTATTAGGTGGCAACCCTATAGTATTCAAAATTTCACAATTTTGAAATTCTGACAACGGATACGGATTCAGCGACCCATTTTTATCTAGTGTTCGCCCCAGCACCAAATTCGTAAAAATGAAAACTAGGTGGCAACCCTATAGCCATCTTAAATTTTGAAATTCTGACATTAGATTCGAAATTAGCGACCCCCTAAAACTGTAATATATCTAATGTTTAAAACTCTTAAAAAAAATATATTATTAGGTGGCAACGCTATTGTTAAAATATCTAAATTTTGAAATTCTCACATCAGATTCGGATTCAGCGACCCATTTTTACCTAATGGCAAAAAACAAATCATTGTATGCATGCATTCCTCAATTTAACTGCATTAAAATATTTTTTATCAAAAAATGGTTTGTGCATTGATGTTAAAAACGTTAGTGAATTATGAATTTTCTTTAGACATGTTTATACTTGAAATTTTTGTAATAAAATTCTCTATGACACAAGAGGGCTAACTTTTTCTCTCCCATATAATTATTTTGAAATATGGGGCTTCAAACATAAAATATGTTTATAAAAAAACGAAAAACGTGATTTTTTTTTAACTGTTTGGGATCATAACAGCCATATCACTGATGTTATTGGCACATATTATGCCTTTAAATTTTTATCTGACTCTCCTCTACTACATGCAATTAAATTAAAATTCATTGACTGAACATGTAAGTTTGTACAAGCATTTATGTAAAGTATGTGTTCCAAATAGTGGATTTTTTTAATTTTTCCATTTCCTTAAAAAATTGGGGCTAATCCAAAAAAATCATTACGATATTCGGATTCTATGGAAAATTCTACTATAGAAAATGTTATCGCAATTCGTTGTGGAAAACCTTGTTGAGTAGTGTAATTTGATAGATAATATTAATTGGAAACTGGAATTAGATTCTCCAAGTGTTGATTTCTGTTTTAATCTGTTTAAAAATATTTTAAGGAAGATTTGCATTAAGCATATTCCATGCTTTAAAAACAAGAATTATAAAATTCCTTGGTTTACACCAGGACTTCAAAAATTGAAGAATTTGAGAAATAAGTTCTACAAACTGTATATATCGTCTAATAATATTGTTAATTTCACTAAATATAGGCATTATATGAGGGAGTTCAATTTCCTTAATAAATATCTCTACTTAAATTATATATCAAAGTTTGAAAGAAAAATTAAATCTAATCCTAAAATCGAGCGCATTTATTCCAGTTTCAATGTCTTTAAATGGAAAAAAATCTAATACAGTCTCGGAAACTGCAAATTTATTTGCTGAATTCTTTAAGTCTAACTTTGAAGGTGAATCAGATTATTTCGACAATGAAGGCATGGCATCAAGTCCCCTTAATATTGGGTCTTTGTACTTGAATGATGACGACGTTAGTGTAGGTATTTTAAATCTAAAAGAATCCAATAAAAGTGATTCTGATGGCTTATCCGCTACTTTGTTAAAGAAGTGTTTAATTTCTATAGTGAAACCGCTATCGATAATATTTAATAAATCGCTTCAATCTGGTGTTTTTATCAATGATTGGAAGGTGTCTTTTATAACACCAATTTTTAAATCAGGAAACAAGAATAATATTGGTAATTACAGACCTATCACTAAGCTGTCGGCAGTGAGTAAGTTGTTTGAAAGCGTTGTTAAAAATAAGATTATTTTCTCAATAAAAAGTATAATATCACCGCAACAGCATGGTTTTTTATCCGGTCGCTCCACTGTTACAAATCTTGCCCTATTCTCAGATTTTTGTATTACAGCATTTAATAGAGGTAATCAAGTGGATGCTATTTATACTGACTTTTCTAAGGCTTTCGATAAAGTCTCTCATTCTATTTTAATTAATAAGCTTTATAAATCAGGTTTTCACTCTAGTATCTTGAGTTGGTTTCGATCTTATCTTAAAAATAGAGTGTCTTATGTAAAGATCGAAATGTTGTATCTTTTTCATTTATAGCATCTTCTGGTGTACCTCAAGGTAGTATCCTTGGGCCGATTCTCTTTTTGTTATTTATAAATGATATAACTAGCGTAATTAAGTACTCAGAGTGTCTCCTGTTTGCTGATGACGTAAAAATCTTTAAAAGAATAGTAAGTCACTCTGATTCTGATCTGCTGCAAGTAGATATAAATTCAATTCACGAATGGTGTATTCAAAACAGACTTTTTTTAAATCTTGATAAATGCGCAGTTGTAACATTCTCTAAATCAGAAAATCCTCTAATAACATCTTATGCCATTAATAACTTTGCGCTTACTCGGGTTAATGAAATTACGGATCTTGGAGTGATCTTCGATTCAAAATTTTTGTTTGCGGCACATCTTGACTTCATAATACCTAAAGCTCATGCTATGTTAGCTTTCATACGTAGAAATTGTCGAAATTTTTGGGACCCTTATACGGTTATATCTTTATATACTTCTTTCGTCAGATCGAAACTGGAATATGCTGTGTTTATTTGGAGGCCGTACTATGCATCGCATATAGTACGTTTAGAGCGAGTGCAAAAATCATTTTTAAGATTCGCTTTGCGGCACATAAATTTTGATGAGCCTAGACCTTCATATGATGCCAGAAGGAAACTATTAGGTTTAAATTCTCTTTGTAATAGAAGGACATTACTGTCATTATTATTTATTTACGATATTGTAGTGGCAACTGTGGATTGTCCAGCGTTATTAAAGTCAATAAATTTTAATGTTCCTCAAAAATCTCTTCGTCGTTCAGATATGTTTTATTTAGGCACTTGCCGAACGAATTACGCTGTGAACTCGCCAATGAATAGATCATTGCATGAATTAAATAATTTGTCAACTAATTGTGACTTAGATTTTGCAATATCTAAGGTTTCTTTTAAAAATATATTGAAAAATGTTATTTAGTTAATACTTAGTCAGTTAAGAATTTTTTCATTTGACTAAATGTAAATAAATAAATAAATAAATAAATAAATATTTGTTTCAAGCAAACAAAATTGGTGGCAAAACGAATTGCATATATATTATTTTATATACAAAGTTTTTTGAACTTATTACTTGCGGAGAAATATTATTTTATGTTCGATATGCTTTCTTCAAAAAATTTTTTTGTGCTCACGCTTGACTTTCAAAAAAGTTTAATTTTCGTATTTTTTTTTTTTTTATTGTAAAAGTTACAAAAACAAAAATATCAATACCCCGAGTTGTATTGAATTTGTGGAGCAGAAAATAGGAAAAATTGCACTGATCAGGAGTCTTAGCAGCCTTTCTGCACTCTTGCTCATTAATTTTTACATTCTTCTTTGTGTGGTGTCCGCAGCGATCGATGCCAAAACCGCGTTTTGTGCTTACTAAAAGCAAACCTAAATTGTGTTTAAGAATTATTTACTCTCTCACGCGCTCAATTTAATTGTTTGCATTCAAAGCTTAGACTGCATCTCGTGCCTGCGGTGCTTGATGAACAGCTCTTTAGCTGGCTGCATATTTTTGTAGTTGAGAGATTAAATAAACCGCACAGTGGGACCAAGGGATCAATTTGCAAGCAAAATTGACTTGGTCTATTATCGTAGGAAAATTACACTGTGGGCAAAATACAGTCTTTAGCAAGCACAATTTACTGGAGTTAAATAAATTATTGTATATATTTAATTTCAATTAAAATGCCATACATTTTTTGCTTATTTTTTTAAAGCAGTTTTCTTTGTTGTTGCTGTTCATCTTTTTGTATAAAAATTTGTGAATTTTTTATACATTGTTTTAATACATTTAAACAGTAAATACTTTAACAAGACAGAAACAGAATGTCAACTTTAAAAACATTTATTCGTCTGTCCGATGTGCTGTTCGAGTTTGAAAAACTCCACGCCGTGGAAACTCATTATGTTTTCTCCCTGGAGGCTCAAACTGAAGAGCTAAAAGTCCAGTGGAGAAAAGTCAAAGCTGCTTATGATGCTTGCTTGGAGAAAGGAATTAATGACGACGATTCAGATGTTGAATCAATCAAAAAGAAGTATCGCGCTTGCTACCAATCTTATATTAGGGTAGCAAGAAGAATTTCCGAGTTTTCTCAGAATAAGCCCTCGAAGCAAACCATTGCTTTTGAGCCAGCGCCGGTCATGGGTCACATTATGTCTGTGCCACCATGCGATACTGTGGTTTTCAGTGGTGATTACCTCATGGCCGTCCTTTAGGGACATGTTTATGGCCATATACATAATGAACTCGCGGCTAATGGCAGTGGAAAAACTTTTCCACTTAAATCAAACAACACGGGGAGAAGTAAAAGAGATTGTAAGAAAAAATCTCTAACCAATGATGGTTTTACTAAAGCTTGCCAAGATTTGTTTGACCGATACGAAAATAAGCGTATCATGGTCAACAGCCAATTAAAAATATTATTCAATCTACCCCATGTTCCCAAAGAATCTGTCACAGAACTCAAAAAACTGCACAACATTGATATCAGTAACTGGGACGCAATCTTTGTCTACCAATGCTCGACAAGATTGCCAGAGATCACGCTCTCTTTATGGGAGCAATCCATTTCGAATAAAAATGATATTTTGAAATGGACAGATCTCGACGCTTTCCTCACAAGTAAATAAATTACTTAAAAATAAATTACTTAAAAATAAATTACTTAAAAATAAATTACTTAAAAATAAATTACTTAAAAATAAATTACTTAAAAATAAATTACTTAAAAATAAATTACTGAAAAATAAATTACTTAAAAATAAATTACTTATTATTTTGCTCAAGAATAAAAATTGTTTCTCAATATTTTTATTTTTTCCCTCAAGAATAAAAATTCTTCATCAATTTTTATTTTTTCGCTCAGAAATAAAAGTTATTTCTCAATTTAATATTAATATTTGTATACGGCCTCTTATTATTTATATTGAAAACAAGTTTTTCGAGCTCTAGGCCAAGCATGTTGTCAACAAGATTTCTTTGTTGTTGCCTTCTTTGTTCTTCATGTTGTCTTGATGACAACATGCTTGGCCTAGAGCTCGAAAAACTTGTTTTCAATATAAGTTATTTCTCAATTTTTGTTCTTGCGAAAAAATAAAAATTGAGAAATAATTTTTATTCTTGAGGGAAAAATTAAAAATTATTCCTGAGGGAAAAATTAAAAATTATTCCTGAGCGAAAAAATAAAAATTGAAACAATTTTTGTTCTTGAGCGAAAAAATAAAATTTGAGAAACAACTTCGAGTTTCTGGCAGGGTGCGGGAAAATTCGTTCGCAAATGATTAAAATACGATCTTCTCGCTCGTTTTTTGCTTTGTGAGTAAAATTTCAAACGAAAAATTTCAAAATAGATGAACGTTCGCACTCGATTAAAGAACTCTCTGCTTGCGTCGTTATATTTATCACTGATAAATTTGTCAGCTTCGAATTTTTTCGGACGAATTTTTCACACAACAACAAAAAGCAACAAACGTTCGTTTGCTATCGTTCATTTCTAATGAGCGTTTGAAGAAAAAATAATTTTTTCGCTGTTGTGCATGCGTCGTCGGTTTGTGTTGATTTTTCGTGAACACGTTTTTATTTTTGTCTTATTGAAAAAAAAAAAATTGTGGCAGATCGAGCTATGTTGCCAGAAAAGCACGATAAATAGTACTTATGGTATTTTTCAACGATTGTGGGATGTGGTAATTCCCATGGTATTTTGTGGTAAAAATATCTTGCATGGGAAAAAAATACCTCAAAATACTACAAAATACCTCAAATTACCACAAAATACCTCAAATTACCACAATATCTAAAAATACCTCAGAAGAAAATTTGAGGGATTTTGTGGTAATTTAAGGTATTGTTGTATTTTGTTATTGAGGTATTTTGCGAGTGTGATAATTTGTGAGAATTAAGTGTGAGAAAAAGATAATTTTGGTGGTAATATCATCTGGCGACACTGGTACAAACGAACGTTCCTGAATTTTTTCTTCATACGCTCATTACAAATGAACGATAGCAAATGAACGTTCGTAGTTTTTTGTTGTTGTGTGAAAAATTTGTCTGAAAAAAATACGAAGCTGACATATTTATCAGTGATAAATATAACGACGCAAGCAGAGCGCTCTTCATTCGTTCGTAAGAATATGCGAGCACAATTTTATGTGAAGAGAACGATAATTGAAAACAATTATATTTCAAACGTTCTTCACACTGGATTCTGGATATCGCTTATTATTACGATTCCTGATTTTTATAAGTATGGGTTGGAATTTTACAGTTAATATTGCATTTAAACAATCCCTTCAAATGGGTTTATACTATTCTATCCTTAGAAGATATCCTAGTCTTTGGTATAATAAATATGAAAATTGTTCAAGTTTTCACGATTTTTATCTCGAAAACCATTTGAGATCGACCTTTTTTTTTTGCACCATTAGATTAATGAGCTCGAAACACATATTATGAAAAAAATAGCATGGTCCCTAAAGCACAATTATTCCTTCGGAGCTCCAAATACACATTTGAAAAACAAAAAAATAGCTTGAGCCCAAAGTACAATTATTCCAAGTAATGCCCTAATTTCATCGTTTCCGTATTTATAAATTAGTGTTTGCAGTACAAAAATGTAGTGAGGCATTTTAAACAATATAAGAAAAACAATAGGAAAAGACTTTAAGCAAAATAAAAATTATTTTACCAACATTAATCCATCAATCATTCTATTTAATACCTTGGAGATTATTTGTTTATACAACATTTAAATTCTTTTGTGAATAGAGAAACAAAAATGTTGTCTGAATGTTAAAAGTAATCTATTTCTAACAAGCCAAACAGAAAGTGATATGCCACACGTTAACCATTTGTCCGTGATACAATAAAGCCGGAATAGAATGATTGCGTATGCGTTTTTCATCCGTTTACTCGCTGGCGTTATAAAATCCATGGTATAATTAATCAGGTAGGTGTGACAGTTTTCAATCCAACATGAATTGTCAAAAATCATACAAAACAAAGCAAACAAAAAAAAAACAAACATATGCATTTGATTTTGACAATCCATGAACGATCTCGTGAGAAAATAGCCTGTTGTCAAATCTACCTGTATAATTGTATCATGATAAAATCGAAGTATGTGAAAGCTTATGGGAGCGAGTTCAATGGTTGTGAACGTTACGCTGGCAAAACGTTAGTTACGCAAGAAAGTTGAAAATACTTCAACTTTTCTTGCGTAACTAGCGTTTTTTGACAGCTCGTTACTTATAACGAACATCAAGAAGAAATAAAAGAAACGAATCATAAGCTCATTACTTTTAGGGATGGCTCTTGTAAATAAATCTTAAAAATTAAAAATGTCTATTATTTTTTTCATTATTAATTTCTCAAAAGAACTTTTTTATACTCAGAATTTAAGATTTTTTACTTATAAACGAAGACAATTTAAGTTTTTTTGTGTAAATACAATAAAAACTCAACATTAAGAACATACCAAATGTTTTATAATTTTGTAGCCCTGCATAATCTGAACGTAAAACGCAATCATTGAACTCTACCATCATTTTCTTGCGTAAATTGCTCTGGCTAGTAAACGGATGAAAAACGCATACGCAATCATTCTACTCCCGGCTTTATACTATATAATAATGGTATTCATGCAAATGGGCAAAGCCCTTATAAATGGCATAAACAAGATAACTTTATCACCCTTATAAATGAACTGTCAAAATTTGTACTGAGAAGCTTTTGCACAAACCAGATATATTTGCTCTTCGATTTAGGTGAGCAAACGAGGTGGCCATGGTGTAATTAACAAGGTGATCGTGAATTTTTAGCTTATCTCAAAAAAATTTCACCCACGTTTGTCAAAAACAACTGTTCGTAAATTTCAAGCAAAAGTTGCAAAACAATCTATTACAATTTTTTATTGAGTGCAAGCGATTTGACACTTTTCCGCAGCTTGTCTCTTTTTTTCTTAATTTCTCAACATTTTTTGACAACCGAAGGGAAATCAGTAAACGTCACGATCAATTTGTTAATTACACCATGGAGGTGGCAAACTTATAACAGCAATCAGCAATTACTAGGTCTGTTTGCGTACGCACACTGTGTGACTTGTGGGACGCTATTTTCTGTTTCCGTACTTTCTGTGCTTAAAATGGGAGAAGAAGAACAAGCATAAAATCGCTCTCTCGAGCACACAAAGTGCACAGAGAGTGCTAGAACTCGAGACTTCGAGTAAAGTAAGAACAAGCATCAAGAAGAATAAGCATCAATAAGAAGAAGCAAATGTCAAATTACATTTCATAATTGTTTATGTTTTGCGATAAATAAACTTACAAATTGTGTGCCTAAAAAGAAATTTACATACAATAAATAAAAAGTAATAAATAAAAATTAAGTAATTGTTCAGTTTTGCATTAAAAATTGCTTTTAATAATTTGAGTGAAAGTGTTTTAAATTTTGTGCTGTCGTCTGCAGTCAAAATCAGCTGTTTTGTGCTCGAAACTTACTAGAAGCTGTACTTTTGCAACTATTCTCACATTTCGTTTTTACTCTCTAGCACACGTTTTACACAAATCTTACACAGTGTAAAGTACGGAAACAGACCTACTATTCATAAGTTAACAGCTGACATATCTCTGAAAATGCACAATCGGTTTTAGGGGACGTTCACACAATCTACCTGATAAAAATAACTAATTGCCCTAAACATAACTTTGCCGCTTTGCATGAATACCATTAATATAATTCATGGTATAATACATAGTTAAATAAATAAGGTTGTCTCGTGGCTGATCGTACTCTCTTCTCAGTACCCAAAATTGTCAAAATCAATGAAAAGCAACAACAACAACTTCAACGGTTTTTCATGTTATTAATTTTCGTTTTCAGATTTTGTATGAGCTGTCAACTTCGATTTGACATTTATGTGAACTCGCTTTCACCCATGCGACAACCTTATTTATTCAACCATGGTATAATAGGTCTGTTTCCGTACTCACACTAGGTCTGTTTCCGTACTCGATTGTAGTAATTTGCAATGTACTAGAATGTGTTTCCGTATTTTTTCTAGCTCACAAGAGAAAAGAAGAACAAGCATAAAAGCGCTCTCTCGAGCTCAAAAGTAGCTCGAAGTATGCTGGAAAAATTTCTTCGAGCATTATAAGAACAGGAGGACGATCCTCACAAGGCAACGCGTGAGGGTCAAGGGGGCGATCTTCACATGGCAACGTGTCTGACTGCCTCAACCTGGTGAGGCCAGCATTATCCATGTCGAACTCGTCTCAAGTCGACTCAAACCTCTGCGTGGTGTCCTCTAGAAACGGCAAACTGGCAACCGTTAGTTTGACGGCTAATGTGAGCGGCGGGCTCCCCCTGCCTTTAAAGGGTTGTGCGTTGGGTTTGAAGCCCACCACGTAAAAACAAAATTTCAATGAAACGCATAAGAAATAAGATAAAAATGATCCCCAAATCTGATGACGACTACCGCAAACGAAAAACTGACAATGATTTACGGATATGCACCTGGAACGTCCGAACCCTTAATTGGGATGGTGCCTCTATCCAACTGATAGATATCTTAGAAAGATACAAAGCTGATATCACTGCAATCCAAGAAATGCGATGGAAGGGACAGGGTTGCTTACGGCAAGCATCCTGTGATATCTACTACAGCGGCCATGCGGAGAAGCACGAATTTGGATGCGGATTCGTGGTTGGCAAGCGACTACGGCATCATGTCCTGCGATTCACACCTGTGAACGAACGACTTGCCATAATCCGTGTCAAGGCAAGATTCTTCAATATAAGCCTGATTTGTGCGCACGCTCCGACAGAAGACAAGGACGATGAGACCAAAGACAGCTTCTACGAGCGCCTTGAAGAGGCCTATGAGCGCAGCCCCCGCCACGACATAAAAATCGTGCTTAGTGACTTCAACGCCAAGGTGGGAAAAGAAAATATCTTTGGTCCAACAGTCGGAAAGTTCAGCCTCCACGACAATACCTCCGATAACGGAATGAGGCTGATTGACTTTGCCGCAGCGCGAAACATGGTCGTTAGTAGCACTAGATTCAAGCATCTCGATATTCATAAAGCAACTTGGCTGTCTCCTGATCAAAAGACGCGTAACCAAATTGATCACGTTTTGATTGATGGAAGGCACTCTTCCAGTGTTTTAGATGTACGCACGATCCGTGGTGCCAATATAGACTCGGATCATTATCTTGTCGCAGCCAAGATCCATACACGCCTGCGCGCAACCAAGAATGCGCGCAATCCAGCACAGAGAAAGCTAGACGTCGAAAAGCTGCAATCAAAACAAACAGCCGAAGACTTCGCTACTCGACTCTCACTCCTGCTTCAAGAAAGCACTCCTCCGATCGGCGATATATGCGCGCAGTGGAATCACATTTCCCACTCTATGCGTACGGCTGCCGAAGAGGTGATAGGCTATCACCGCCATCGCCGAAACCAGTGGCACGACCAAGAGTGTCGCGACGCCACTGCAGAAAAAGGCGCCGCCTACAAAGCCACCCTGCAGTCGGTTGTAACGCGTGCTGCTAAAGAGCGATACAAAGAGAGGAGGAGGGAGGAGAGACGCATTTTCAGGCGAAAGAAAAGGGAAGCAGAAATGCGTGAGTGCGAGAAAATTGAGATGCATGGTGACAGGAATGAGGTCCGAAAATTTTTCGAAAAAATAAGACGCCTGGCCGATGGTTTCAAGACCGGGGCCTCTTCCTGCAAGGATGAAAATGGGAATCTAGTGACAGATATCTAGAGTACACTGATGATGTGGAGGGAACACTTCTCTAGGCTTCTGAATGGTGACGACGACAACAATCCCGCCAATAGAGATGATATCCCGGAAATCCCAATTGTGGACGACAGCGTTGAAGTTCCGCTGTCCGACCATAGTGAAGTCTTGAAAGCTATAGCTCGGCTTAAAAACAACAAAGCCGCAGGAGCCGATGGCTTACCGGCTGAGCTCTTCAAGAATGGAGGCGAAGCTCTATTTAAATGCATTCATGAGCTTCTATGCAGAATATGGTCGGAAGAATGCATTCCAAACGATTGGAACCTCAGTGTGCTCTGCCCAATCCGCAAGAAAGGCGATCCCACAATTTGCGCCAACTACCGTGGGATAAGCCTTCTGAATATCGCATATAAGGTCCTGTCGAGCGTACTATGTGAAAGACTAAAGCCCATAGTTGAATAAATAAGGTTGTCGCATGGGTGAGAGCGGGTTCCCATAAATGTCAAATCGAAGTTGACAACTCATACAAAATCTGAAAGGGGAAATTATTAACATGCAAAGCCGATGAAGTTGTTGTTGTATCTTTTCATTGATTTTGACAATTATGGGTACTGAGAAGAGAGTACAATCAGCCACGAGACAACCTTATTTATTCAACCATGCTAAAGCCCATCGTAAACAAGCTGATTGGACCTTATCAGTGTGGCTTCAGACCTGGTAAATCCACCATAGACCAGATATTTACGCTAAGACAAATCTTGGAGAAGACCCTAGAAAAACAGATCGACACACACCATCTTTTTGTCGATTATAAAGCCGCCTTCGACAGTCCTATAAGGAATTATCTATACTCCGCCATGTCTGAATTTGGTATTCCTGCAAAGCTCATCCGTATTTGCAGAATGACACTGAGCAACACCAGCAGCACAGTTAAGATCGGGAAGGATCTCACTCCTCCATTCGATACCAAACGAGGTTTCAGACAAGGTGATTCCTTATCGTGCGACTTTTTCAACCTGATGATGGAGAAGATCATCCGAGCTGCTGATTTGAGACGCAGCGGCACGATATTCTACAAAAGTATTATGCTGCTGGCGTATGCTGATGATATCGATATTTTTGGCCATAATACGCGCGAAGTCAGTGCAGCATTCTCCAGGTCAGCGAAAGAGTCGAGTCGAATGGGTCTTGCAGTGAACGCAGATAAAACGAAATACCTAGTGTCAACAAATAAACAGTCCCAGCGTCTTGGAAACCACGTCACTGTTGACAACATCTCCTTCGAGGTTGTTAAGGACTTCGTCTACCTGGGATCCAGCATAAACTCTTTCAACGATGTCAGCATTGGGATAAAACGAAGGATAACTCTTGCCAACAGGTGTTACTTTGGGCTGAGTAGGCGATTGAGAAGCAGAGCCCTCTCTCGACGAACAAAACTCACGCTCTATAAGTCACTAATCATGCCCATCCTATTATATGCAGCACAAACCTGGACGTTGAGCATTTCTGATGAAAAGACTCTGGGAGCCTTCGAGAGAAAGATCCTTCGTAAAATCTTCGGTCCAATCTGCGTCAATGGCGAGTACCGAATTTGATGGAACCACGAGCTGTATGAGCTGTACGCTGACATCGACATAGTTAAGCGCATTAAAATCGAGCGGCTCCGCTGGCTAGGTCATGTTGAGCGAATGGAAAACGACGCTCCAGCGAAAAAAATATTCGATTCGGTGCCCGGTGGTGGTCAACGCAGAAGAGGACGCCCACATCTTCGTTAGAAGGATCAGGTGTTGGATAACCTGACCACGCTTGGTGTTTCCAACTGGCGCCAGCAAGCGCAGAACAGAAATGGCTGGCGCAATTTCTTATACGAGGCCAAAACCGACTTACGGTTGTAAGCGCCAGATAAGTAAGTAAGTATTATAAGAACAAGCATCAAGAAGAACAAGAAAATGTCAAATTTAAATTTGTTGCTTGTTTATGCTGTGCGGCGGAAAAGAAATTTACAAAAAGTAAAATAAAAGTTGCAAATAAATATAAATAAATGAATAATAAATAAATTTGTAAGTTGATAATTGATAATTGATAATTGGCGTAAATAAATTTGGCGCTGTTTACGTTTTATAGGCAATCAGCTGTTTTTGTGCTTGAAACTAGCTAGAAGTCGTTTCCGTACTTTTGGCACGGTTCTCAAATTTAATTTTACGCTCCCAGCTTGAACTTTACTCTACATTGTGTACGGAAACACACCTACTGTTAACTTGTGGGACACTATTTTCTGTTTCCGTACTTTCTGTGCTTAAAATGGGAGAAGAAGAACAAGCATAAAATCGCTCTCTCGAGGACACAAAGTGCACAAAAAGTGCTAGAACTCGAGACTTCGAGTAAAGTAAGAACAAGCATCAAGAAGAATAAGCATCAATAAGAAGAAGCAATTGTCAAATTATATTTCATAATTGTTTATGTTTTGCTATAAATAAATTCACAAATTGTGTGCCTTAAAAGAAATTTACGTACAATAAGTAAATAATAATAAATAAAAATGAAGTAGTTGTTCAGTTTTGCTTGACGATAAAAAACTGACGACAATTTTAAATGGCGCGATTTACGTTTGACACGTCTGCAGTCAAAATCAGCTGTTATGTGATTGAAACTTACTAGAATCTGTTTCTGTACTTTTGCAACTTTTCTCACATTTCATTTTTACTCTCTCAGTTTGAACTTACATAAATCTTACCGAGCGTTTCCACTGCCTGAACGAACGAAGAAATCTTCGTTCAGGCAGTGTAAACAGTTTGGTCCGAACCAAGGTTCGGAACATTGGTTTTTTACAAAATGCTCGCGAGCGCTATTCGCGCAGTGTAAACACTTTTCCAGCACGAACGAACGAAGATTTCTTCGTTCGCTCTGATCGGCCGACGCTCGATCTTTTTGTGCGAATCCAGTGCTTATTTGCGCATAGGTAGTAGATTTGTTGAAATTGTAGTTAATAACGTAGAAAAAACAAAAAAGAAAGAAAATATATTGAAAATTTAACGCAAAAGAACTTTGTTTTACTTTGTTATTTTATTAGCACTTTATATAAGCAAATTAGTTATATAATATTCTTTATATAATAAATTCTTTACATAAATACTTACATAAAACCTAAATTAAAAAGCATAAAAGTAGTAAAAATTAATCAAATTTAGTTCGTTTGCATAAACAAATATTGATCAACGCTGATGCTCGCAAGCATTGACTTTAAGTGTTTCCACTGCACGAACGAACAAGATGGCGACTTACCAATGTTCGCAACTTGTGTTCGTGCGGTGGAAACAGTTGGACCGAACGAAGAATTCATCGCGACGATTTGTTCGCGATGATTTCTTCGTTCGTTCGGGCGGTGGAAACGCTCGATTACACAGTGTAGAGTACGGAAACACACCTAATAATTGCAAGGTAGCATTGACTTGCTTGGGAACAATATTGCACAAGTACGTACTTTTGTACCATTTTGGATACTTTTTTATTATTTTATAAACGAAGAAAATCAATTGTAGTCTGTATAGAAAATGATTAAAAGATTTAAATTAGTTTAAGTTTTTAGGTTTTATTTCTTTAATTTATATACGACTGAACGCAACGATACAGTTTTTCGAATGATGCCGCTTCTCGAACATTTGCTTCTTTTTCATCTAGTGTATGTGTGTGTGTATAGCGCAAGTAAGTTTGCCGTTGACAAAAAGATGTAAATAGGTATACATACTAGTTGCCGCTATGTTAATACAGGGTCAGTGCTTACAATTTAAATACGAAGTACTAATCTTTTCGTACCAGTACAATTTTATTTCCATCCTTCCCTTATGAATTTTGTTCTTGGTGTTGCCAAACATCTTTAGATTTACTTTCTTTATAGTTATATGGCAGCACTCCAATAGCTATTCCAAGATTGTTTACGTATGGGATGCAGAAAATACACAAGGAAAACCATTTCAATGAGGAAAGTACGAGGAATACCAAATATAAAGGAATACGAAATATGGAACGTACTTGGTACCATCCAGTTTATATGAAATTTTCATACAAATCAAATGGTACCAAGTACGTACTATTTCGTACTTCCTTTATATTTGGTATTCCTCATACTTTACTCATTGCATCGTATTCGTTATAAGTTTGTTTACAAATAATATTAAAACAGAGTGAGAAATGAAATGATGCTGCCATGGCATTTTAAATAAATAATAAGAATTTTTCATACGATGCAACATTTTTGTGCAATTAGTAAACGTTGTTATTTGAAAGCTGTATTTGTGGAAAGTTAATAAAATGCAAAAGCAAATAAATGTATGTAAAGTAAATATTGAAAACATTAAAAAAATTAAAAAAATATTTTTAACGATTTTGACAAAATTAATTCTTTTCTGTGATATTTTTATATTTATTTAATAAGTTTGTGTTTGTGCCGTAAAAAGTACCGTCATAAATTTTTAAATGTGAAACTAAAATATTAAGAAAAAGAAAAGTTCATGTTAAATTGTAAAACTAATTTGTATTTTTTTGAAGATTCAATAGAAATGTATTCCTGAAGATGCTGAAAAATACCCAGCGAAACGTCGGAGGAAAAAAATGATATATAGATTATTTATTTGCATTTAAAAATATATCACGACCAAAAGAGCCCAAATTTAAACAAAATAATAAAAAAAATTAATATTTGTTTTTGCTACGGTCAAATTAAACAAAAATCAAGGAAAATTTTATATCAAGTCGGCAGTCAAATTCGAAAGTGTTAGTGTGTAAGTGAAAAAGTGTAAGTGTATTGCAGCTTGAAAGGCAAAACTTGACTGCGTTACCCCCGTGTACCCCACTTTATAGGGGAATTGAGACGGATCACTTTTCTTTTTGTCACTGGATGTGACTGTTGGAAATTATATCTTGCTAAACATGTTTTACTGACAGGTAAATGCAATTATAGACCTTAAATACATATTAATATATTTAAAATATAAATAAATAAAATATATTTATACTTTATGACAACACATAGTTTTATTTCACTGAATATGCATGGTAAAAATGTCAATAAATATAGTTACATAATAATATACGATTATATAATATAAATACATAAATTTTTTTTTCTTTTTTCTAAAGTCATACCTTGTTAGAAAACCGTTACTTTTTTATGAATGTGGCACCTCGTTTTATTTTTTAATGCAATTTTTTATTTTTGGTGGCAACATTTATTATTTCAATAGTACTTTTTATTTTTCTCCGATGCAACCTTGCTTGGGAAACCAGCTACTGTAAAAAAAATGTCAACATTAGTATGTATGCGTTGATAAATTTTCATGTCATCAGCATAAACATAAAGATTTGAGTATTTGATGACCTCATCGACATCGGTTATTGTTAAGACGAATAACAAAGGACCAAG
The DNA here is from genome assembly GCA_943735915.1 of Pherbina coryleti. Taxonomy (NCBI): domain Eukaryota; kingdom Metazoa; phylum Arthropoda; class Insecta; order Diptera; family Sciomyzidae; genus Pherbina; species Pherbina coryleti. The sequence goes on along the minus strand of OX030951.1, from coordinate 96,502,923 downwards.
GTGGCTGCCTTGAGGGATGCCAGAAGTTGCTGTAAAAAACTCGGATTTTGAAAACCTAAAGATGACATTATATCGACGTTCTTCAAGGTAAGATTTAATCAAAGCAATAAACGGGGATGAAAGCCGAAAGTTTTTAGCTTACGAAGGATGACTGTGTGCGAGATTTTATCGAATGCTTTGCTACAGTCAGTTGAGACAACGTCAACTTCATAACCACTTTCCAAAGAACATAGGGTATTCAAAACGAATTCTGTGAGGTTAGTAGTAGTGGATCTTCACTTCAGAAAGCCATTTTTTGTGCAGAGGTATTGTGTACGAATTCTTCCAAAACTTAGGAAAAATTGATTGAGAGATAGAGAGCTGGAAAAGAGCTAAAAGGGGATGAGCTAATGTGTTTGAAAGTTTTTTTAAAACAATAGCCGGCAAGCCATTGGGTCCAGGAGAGTAATCGTCCTTTAATTTTCGTAATTTTTCGTTCATATTAGCTAGTGTAATATTAACCGAAATTAAAGACGTTTGGGCACAATTTTTTAAAGAAGAGAAGTATTCAGAGTCCAGTACATCATTATGATTGGTGAATGACTGACTGAAAAACTTACAAAAAGATTCGCGATTATTTCAGGGTCGTTCGAAGATTTGTCTGACAATTTAAGGGTGGACGGGTAATTATCTGATTTTCTCTTGATATTAATGAACTGGTAGAACTTTTTTGGATCAGTGATAAGTTTGGTTTGGATATGGTTTAGATTGGATTCATAAAGAAGATCACAAAGATAAGAAAAATTGTTGTAAGTGTTAAGGTATCTCGTGAAGTCAGCAGAAGATCTAGATATTAAATATGTACGCAAAAGTTTGTTTCTTTTATTCCGAAGTGAACGTAGCTCTTTATTATACCAGGGAGGCGAAGACGAAAAGCTCTTCTGCCTTGTAAAGAGTGATTTTTTAAGTGCCTGATAACTTTTTTTTTAAAAAAAACGCATAAAATTTGCAAAATCTCATCGGTTCTTTATTTGAAACGTTAGATTGGTCAATGACATTTACTTTTTGAAGATAATTTCATTTAAATGTTGACCGCGGCTGCGTCTTAGGTGGTCCATTCGGAAAGTCCAATTTTGGGCAACTTTTTCGAGCATTTCGGCCGGAATAGCCCGAATTTCTTCGGAAATGTTGTCTTCCAAAGCTGGAATAGTTGCTGGCTTATTTCTGTAGACTTTAGACTTGACGTAGCCCCACAAAAAATAGTCTAAAGGCGTCAAATCGCATGATCTTGGTGGCCAACTTACCGGTCCATTTCTTGAGATTAATTGTTCTCCGAAGTTTTCCCTCAAAATGGCCATAGAATCGCGAGATGTGTGGCATGTAGCGCCATCTTGTTGAAACCACATGTCAACCAAGTTCAGTTCTTCCATTTTACACCAAACAGTGCATTTTTCGGGATGCATGGCCAGTTCTTGAACGGCTTCTGGTTGCTCTTCACTCCAAATGCGGCAATTTTGCTTATTTACGTAGCCATTCAACAAGAAATGAGCCTCATCGCTGAACAAAATTTGTCGATAAAAAAGCGGATTTTCTGCCAACTTTTCTAGGGCCCATTCACTGAAAATTCGACGTTGTGGCAGATCGTTCGGCTTCAGTTCTTGCACGAGCTGTATTTTATACGGTTTTACACCAAGATCTTTGCGTAAAACCTTCCATGTGGTCGAATAACACAAACCCAATTGCTGCGAACGGCGACGAATCGACATTTCACTGTCTTCAGCAACACTCTCAGAAACAGACGCAATATTCTCTTCTGTACGCACTGTACGCATTCGTGTGGTTGGTTTAATGTCCAATAAAGTAAACTGAGTGCGAAACGTGGTCACAATCGCACTAATTGTTTGCTCACTTGGTCGATTATGTAGACCATAAATCGGACGTAAAGCGCGAAACACATTTCGAACCGAACACTGATTTTGGTAATAAAATTCAATGATTTGCAAGCGTTGCTCGTTAGTAAGTCTATTCATGATGAAATGTCAAAGCATACTGAGCATCTTTCTCTTTGACACCATGTCTGAAATCCCACGTGATCTGTCAAATACTAATGCATGAAAATCATAACCTCAAAAAAATCACCCTTTAAAAGGAACAGATGTGTGAAGCAGTTAAACATTATGCCATAGAAAAAGCCAACAGCATTGTCGATATCTCCATTAGCATTTTCCAGAACGTTAGGGAAATCAATGCCACCGAGAAGTGATTCTAGTTTTTCAAAATCCGTTTTCCGAAAGTTAAAACTGTACAAGTGCTCGGAATGTGTGTTTATGTTAGAATTATTGTAGGAAAAATTACCTTCCTTCTGTAATAAAACACTCTTACATTTTAATGTACGCTGATGACGTGAAACTCTCCCTAAATTACAAATCGCCTGAAGAACAACAACTCTTACAATCGGATTTAAATAGTCTAGTTGAGTGGTGTAATTTAAACCTTATAAAATTAAACTTAAAAAAATATATAAGCAAATGACATTCTCACGTCGAATTGCTAATAGTATAGATTACACTATAAATAATACTAACTTAGAAATTGTACACAGTTTTCTTGATTTAGGTGTCATCATTGATCCTAAACTTCGTTTCAATCTTCAAGTTAATTTGGTCGTAAATAAGGCTAGTTTCCCTTGGTTTCATTAAAAGATGGGCTAAAGAATTCAACGATCCTTTCACTACTAAAATATTTTATACCTCTCTTGTTAGACCAATTCTTGAATATGCATCCGTAATATGGAACCCTCAATACAATGTCCACATCGATTCATTAAGCTAGGTCTACATGATACAACGGCTGTACAATCGCTCATCGTACAGCAGTTGGCTAATTCTACCATTCGACCATGCAATATCGCAACAAACTCGTCGCACGCTTGCATCCAAACGATCGCACACAACCGTCGAACCGATATTGGTACAACCGTTTTATTCTAAATGTCTCCTTTTTATACAAATTTCTCAGTGGTGATATAGACTCACATTACCTCCTTTCTTCATTAAACTTCAACATCCCTAGGAGCGGAGCCAGACATTTCCAGCTTTTTAAGTTGAGTCAGTGCACTTCTAATTATGCCCTTCACGACCCTTTGCGATGTATGCGTAGTGATTTCAATGGCAACTTGAACTTGATAAATTTTTCTGACTCGGATGTCTTAAAACGTAAAATGATATTACATTTGAATACTTAATGCATTCATTGCGATAGCAAATATAACTCGCGATAATTGTGTAGATTTTACGATTTAACATATAAGCATTATCGAATTTGATAAATAATTTAAGTTTTCGTTTTATTTAGTTTCGTTGCTTAATTTTTTCATGAAATTATTTTAGATCTTTAGTTCCATAGCTTGTTTAAAATGGGACCATGTATACTGTATCCCTCGGCTTGGTGTGTCAGAGTGTATCTCTTTTCCATACAAGTTTTTACCTGCGTTGGCCCAAATGAATGTCCAAATAATAACTTTAGCTCGGGGAACACCGTTATTTTAGTGATCCGAATATATAAATATATTGTGCCTGCATAATATATACTTGTATATATGTGCTATGTTTGGTATTGGTTTTGTGTTTGAGAGTTGCATCTCTTTTCCACGTAGGATCTTGGGTTGGACAGTGGCCCCAAGCCGAATGACAACAATTATAAATATAACCGCATTTATAATTTTTATTATTTTATAGTTATGGTCTAAAAAATTACTTTGAATGTTGTCTTGTATTGCTTCGTGTTATGAAGAATTTGCTCTTATTCGATGATGTTTATTATGTTTACATAAGCACAAAAATTCTCAAATTTCAAATGTTTCTTTATTTAATTTTAATTTCTGCTGAAAGGCCAAGCAATTGTGCTTAGTGGAGGCTTTTATTTGCCAACAGGTGGTAGGTTTTAGCACGTAGGTGCATTCTATTCAGTCCGGCTGATCCGGGAACTTCTTAGAATGTAAATCGTGCATGCGTATGGCGCGGGTCATACGTATCTATGAAGATTTCCTACTTCCGGGCGAATCCAAAAAAAAAAAAAAAAAAAGGTAATTGAAAGAGGTGGATGGTACTGATCTAGTGTTGAGAGGAGGTGGTTGCTTGCAGAAACTGCACTAGTTGTCTACCCATATAGTTAGTTACTTCACTTAACTGGAAGATTCCCGAGTCGGAAAGGCAACTAGTAAAGAGAATTTCTTTTTCAGATATTGGATTTGAGGGGAATAAGTGACATTCATCATCTGATAAAACCCACTGAAGATTAGGGAGGTTAAAGTCACCCTAAAATATTACGGTATCAAATGGATCTATGAGATCTAAAATAGAATCTATAGCATCTACTGCCAACTGATAGCCACTCGTTGGTTGAGACGGGCGAATATAACAGCATAAAATAAAATAAATAAATAACTGGCCATTTCAGCCCTTGAAAGGACTTTGACCTAGCTTCTTATGATCAATTGTGTTGTGCGTGTTATTAAGTTTTTACACAATTGACCGAGAAATGGACCTACAGGCTTAACGCCGACTCCGAACGGCGATGAACGAAATGTTCTTATTCTCAAGAAGCTTTACATGGCATTTTTTATTACTCTCTGAGGTTTGCCATTGTCTGCAGAGAGGTGGCGGCCGTACAGAAAAATTATTTTAATTCAAATAATTTTCTGTCACTGCTGGGGTTCGAACCTGGATCTCCAGGTTCGTTGACATAGCGGCCACACACTTTAACCAACTACGCCACGGACGCCACTATAACAGCATATAACGTATAAATTACGCTTAGCGATACTGATTTTGGCACAAATAAATTAAAAGTTTGCAGTATGTGAATTCTGAACTAACGTTGAATCATAACGATTATTAATTGCCAAAAGGACACCGCGGCCAGACGAATGATCGTCTTTGTCTAGTCCATCGTCTCTGAACACTACAAAATCGGACGCAAAAACTTCTTGATCCTTGAAATTTTGGCAGAGATTAGTTTCAGTGAGAGCAAATATATCATAGGGAAGTTTCAGAGAGTTCAGGAATACTGAGGAAGTTTTTGTGCGCAGTCCTCTCACATTTTGGTAATAGAGAGACACAAATATTGGGCTGCGATCAGTAGGTTGATTAGGATTAGTATTGTTGCTGTTCTTTACATGACTTTTGAAGATATGAGACTTGTTTCGATCGGACGTGAGCACCATAGGTATCAAGATCCTCCTTTACTTGGTTTATTGTCAGGCCAAGTTGCTCATGAAAGCAATTGAATAAGTGACGCAAGTCATTTACCTCAGTTGGCAGACCTTCTTGCTGTATCAAGACTTTGAGATTAGTCTTGGTCTTGCCTTCTATACATGTTGAGTCAGGGGCTTTATGCATGTATGCGAGAAAGAGACGAACGTTGTTGTAAACACTATTCTCTCTAAGGCGAGAAAGGGCATATCTGCTCTCGGTATTTGCACAGGAGTTCTCAGTCAGTTTAACCCTTGGATCTAAGAGAGGGTCTAAGAAGGGCTTAGGGCTTCAAACTTGGTTTGAGGGTGCACTTGTGATAGGAGCAGACAATGGAGGGGTTAAAGTATGCGAATGAACAAAGTTAGGATAAAGTGTGTTGAGAATTTGCGGATTATTTTTATTAGAAGTTGGGCCAGTGATTGGGTTCAGATTGAAAGAAACGCGATTGCGACGAGTAGTTTGAGGTTTGTTGTTTTGATGATGAATTTTTTTTGAAACGGAATTATTATCATAGTTAACCGATGTGGGCTTATGACTGATCTGTGAAGAGAAGGTTGGAAAAATATTGGTTTTTAGCTCCCAGTTGGGGGCAGGGCTGTGATGGGGCTTAGGTAACATTTTCTCCACTGATGCGTTAGGCCTAGTGGAAGGATGAAGATATGTATTGTGTTCTCTGATATGTGTAGGTTTCGTAGTGCAATAATTAGGATTAGAATTTAAGTTGCAGTTTGGAATACCATAAGATGTGTTTTTGGGCTTATAACTATTGCTTATTCTAGGTTTAGAATTAGTGTTTTTGCTAGAATTATAACTTATATTAGGATTAGACTTAGGCGTATTACTAATTGGATATACGTTTGACTTAGATATATTTCTCGGTTTCCAGGTTCTGCCAGGTTTGTCCATCCACTTAGATATTAGTACAGTTCCGTGTTTTTGCATACCACCGGTAGGACTCAGGACCATCCAAGCGTATTTAGAAGGTAAGTTAAATTTAAAACTGCTTAGCTTGGCACGAATTGGAGATGTTTTTTGGCATTCGGATATGGTGAAGCGGAACTTTTTAAAAAAGTATTTACGTACCCAGGATATACTTGCATTGGCTGGGAAACCTCTAATAAATAATGTGATAACCTCACTTTGGTTGACCGACTTTAGCTTTTGCAGACGGCTTTGCCATTCTGGTATTGTCCACGAAGTTCCAAAAAGTTCGATAACTCTTCGAGGAGCAGCGATTGGTGTTGTTAACAAGGGGGTATCTGAGGCAATGGAAGAGTCAAGAGTTATATTATGTTGAGTAGTAGGTAAAGAGGGCTTGGATGCTATCGTGATTTCTTCGAAAATAGAGGAGGAGTTATGTTGAAGCATCTGTGGTGGTGGGAATTCAACTCTATTGGGCGCTAATCTAACTTCATCCGCTATATCTGCGAGCGTCACTCGAAACACATCTAGATCATCGCTTATGTCATTCATTTTTTGAAATAGTATTTCAAACATGGGATCAGGCTGCAGAGATGTTAATTTCTCTTTACTTGATCTAGCTTGAAGTGCAATATCCTTATCATACCGCAATTTCAATTCAATTTCAATTTATTAAGCAAAAATGTTAGCATACAAGTAATTAACTTTTGCATGCTGCAATAATGTATATAACAACAAACAGACAATAGTGTGACATAAAATTTAAGATTAATAAAAAAACAATATAATATAAAACAGTATAATACAAATTAAAAAAAAGAAAAATTGAAAATAAAGATTGCACATCGCAATATTGAGCAAAATATGAAGATGCTTATGGGAATAAAATTGATATGTGTAGTTATTTAAGCTTTTTTTTTTTTTTAAGTGAGATTAGAATAAAATTAGATTAAGAATTAGATTAGATTAGCATTAGAGTGAAGAGTTAGAGTTAAATGAAGTATTCTAGAATTAAACGCTTAAAGGCTCTTTGATTAGAAACAAATTTCAAGTTGTTTGGCAGTGAATTCCACAATCGGATTGCGCTGACGAAAAACAGTCTACTAGATTGTAAGTAATTGTAACTTGGAATCAAGAGGTTCATACTTCTATTAGACCTGCTGTTGATAAAAAGCAACGTCTAAACAGACATTTGTTTAGCAGCCCTGAGCTTAACGAACAATAACCCAAAAGAGAGGTCGTGAAGTTTTTGAATTATTCTAGAAGCAACGGCCGTGAAAAGCAAGCGCATAAAATTTTACAAGATTGAAACAATTTGCAAAGAATACATAAATCGATACAATTTATTGTCCACATTTTTATTAAATCATTTATTATAAATTATAAGTCAACCATACATTTCATATAAACTCCGCCTTTGTTTTTGCCTAACATTAGTTTTCAATCTTGTAAAATTGTATGTTTGATGCCATCTTCAGTTTCGACACCGTCCAGAAGCAGCATTTTACAATATCAGCAACCGCGTCGAGTTATGTATGTGAATGAAGACACCTCAAAGCGAGAACTTAAGTGCTATCAGTGTGCAGAAGGGCATATGATTGCTGATTGCAAGTTTTCCAGCGGTCACTTAGCGTATAGGAGCGCTGGCAAAGGGTTAAGGACTTACAACTGTGCTTTGCTTGCCTTCGGAAAGACCACAGCACATCTAACTGTCGAAATAAAAGAGTTTGTGGCATTAATAATTGCCACCGTTACCATCATCAGAGTCTTCATGAGGAAGAAAATAATGTCAAGTCCAATCCGAGGATTTCATCATATGCTGCTGTTCAGTCATCAAACAACGTTGCCGCCAATGGGCAAAATACGCATCAGAACTTTTACAAACCGCCAACCACCAACACAGCCATACAGTCAACACCGCATCCTGCCTCCCAGCCTTTATTGAACTGCCAACTAACGCCTAGATGCAGCCAGTTGTTTAAAATATTCCCAGTGACACTCTTTGGACCAAATGGAAAAATCGATGTCTTTGCAATGTTTGATGATGGATCAGCAATAACAATTTTGGAGGAAAAGGTCGCTAGCACACTTGGTCTTAAGGGTCGTACCCATCCACTAACACTTCAGTGGTATGGACAGGGAGTCAAAACAGAAACGTCAATTTTTTTTTTTTTTTTTTTTTTTAATCATTATATTTGCAATCTATTTTACAATAATAAGCGAATTTGATAAAAAGAAAAATGACTTCTAAATTGAGCTCCACTGAGCACAATTATACTATGTACATACATATACTATATACATATATATATATTTACATGTGTAAATTTAAAATTAAAAATCTTAGGATATTACAATAAGCAAAAGGTTTATGTTCTAAATGGTAGGTCAAGAATGTGGTGTCTTTTCAGTCGTTTTATTTCTTCACTTTCATCGAGTAAGCCTATGGCTAATGGGTTTATATGATTACTGAGTCTTCCAAGATAATTTGAACTAAACTAAACTAAACGTCAATGAAAGTTAACTTGGAAATAAGTGGTAATAATGAGGATATGAAATACATCTTGAGAAATGTGCGCACAATCCAGGACCTTTGCCTGCCGGTGCAGTCTTTCAATAAAGCCAATTACCATCATTTTGAGTGCTTGCCTTTGCAAAATTACACAAATGTGAAGCCAGTTCTGCTCATTGGCCTAGATTATGTGCATCTTAGTTTGGTAACAGCAATTATGCAGGATGGTGACACCAATCCAATAGCCACAAAAACCAAACTGGGGTGGGTAGCATTTGGACCTTCAAAAGCAATATTACCGTCACAAACAATTGTTTTGCACATTAGAGAAGAACAAACATTGAGTGTTTTAAACAAAGTTATTGCAGATTATTTCGAAAACGACAGTCTCGGAATTGATGGTTCGACATCAGTACTAGATTCTGTAGACGACAAGAAGGCACGTAAAATTTTGCAAATACTACGCGACGTATTGGTAAACAATTTGAGACTGGTTTAATTTGGAAAAAATTTCCGCCTGAGTTTCCAGTAAGTTTCGATATGACAGAAAGACGTTTGCTTGCCATCGAAAATAAAATGAAGCGTGACAGTAATTTTGCCGAAAGATACCAGGCCGAGGTGTTGAAATATGTGGATAAGGGGTATGCCAGGAAACTAAATAAAGAGGAAGTGGAGGGGAAAAATTACCCAATTTGGTATCTGCCCCACTTTGCAGTGCATAACCCTCATAAGCCGGAAAAAATGAGAATTGTATTTGACGCCGCTGCTTTTGTTGATAAAATCTCACTTAATTCGGTGTTGCTCAAAGGGCCAGAACAGGCAAAGCCGTTGTTGTCGATTTTGTTTAAATTTCGAGAGGGACCTGTAGCAGTAGCAGCTGATATCAGCGTAATGTTTTTTCAAGTAAAGATTCGTGAAGAAGACCAACATGCTCAGCGTTTTCTCTGGCGTGATGGAGATTCAACTCAACCGCCTCAACATTTTGTCATGACATCCATGATTTTTGGAGCCATATGTTCACCATGCTGCGCGGAATATGTGAAAAATAAAAATGCAGAAGATTTCAAAGAACAGTATCCAGCTGCCGTAGCCGCCATCATCGATAAACATTATGTTGATGACTTTGTTTGCAGCTTTGGAACCGAAAAAGAAGCCGAAGATATTTGTCAACAAGTAGTCGCCATTCACGCTGAGATAGGCTTCGAACTAAGAAATTTTGTATTAATTCAAATCGAATTCAAAATGTTATGAATGGTCACCCGACTAGCAATGTTGAAGTTATTAGCATGGAATGACAAGCAACGACCGAGAAAGTTCTCGGAATGTTCTGGGAGACGAAGAATGATATTTTCAAGTTTCAAACCAAATTTCATCGCATTCCACCGCAAATAAAAGAGAGCTGCTCGGGATTGTGATGGCCGTCTACGACCCGTTCGGATTACTTGCGGATTTTTTGATATTTTCAAAAATCATCGTACAAGATACATGGAAGTGCAAGATCAGCTGGGATGACCCAATTTCTCCGAGTTTGCATAAAAAATGGATTGTCTGCTGGGGTGAGTTTGAGAAAATGAATGCTTTTGAAATCAGTAGATGCTATTCGCCATTGTTGCACAAATCTCTCGACGTGCAATTACACGTTTTTGTTGACGCCAGTCAAGAGGCCTTTGCCTCTGTAGGATACTTTCATGTCGTTTATGACAATGTCGTCGAAGTCTCCTTCGTTGCCGGAAAAACTCGTTGTGCGCCACAGAAATAGATGTCGGTGCCCAGGCTTGAGCTTCGAGCAGCAGTACTTGGTGCGCGTCTTAGTCAACTGATCAGCCAAAGTCAAAGTATTAATACAACAACGATTACATTTTGGAGCGACTCGAGAACAGTTCTGCATTGGATCTATTCCGCCGAACGTAAATTCAAACCATTTGTGGGACATCGAATTGCCGCCATACATGAAATTTCACAGCCGTCACAGTGGCGCTGGGTACCAACTGATAAAAATCCTGCAGATAGTGCTACCCGCGGTACATACCCACCAAAATTCCAATCCAACAGTCAATGGATAACCGGTCCCACCTTTCTAAAGCTGCCAAATAAAGATTTGATTTTTGTCAACATCGAACCTCCGTCTGAAGCGTTAGAAGAAGAAATTAAGCCTTGTCTACATCTACAGTTTCAAGCAAGTAATACATTTTTAAATTTCAATAACTTTTCCTCATATTTCAAGTTAATTCGCACGATGGCGTGGATCATGCGAGCATCCAAAATATTTTTGAGCAAAGTACGAGAATCATCGCCAGAAAAAGGACTACTTACCGTCAGCGAAATCCAGAAAGCAGAAGAGTTTGTTTGTCGTATGGTTCAACAACAAGTTTTTGCTGATGAGATAGCCACCCTTAAAGACGCGAAACCGGTAGTAAAGCAGAGTCCACTGTTTGTCTTTTCACCAATTCTCGACGAACATGAACTGTTAAGAGTTGGTGGCCGCATAGATGAAGCCCAGTGCTTACCGTGCAGAGCCAGACGTCCAATATTAATGCCGCAAAAACACATTGTGTCAGAGCTTATCATGCGCCGCTATCATGAGAAATGTCACCACCAAAACTCTGCCATAACAATAAATGAGCTACGTCAAAAGTTTTGGATCCCACGTGCCAAATCAGTTTTGAAAGCCGTTCAACGTAGCTGTTTAAGTTGCAAAGTCGAAAAGACAAAGCCTGTACCGCCTTTGATGGGTCAGTTGCCTGCTGACCGAGTCACGCCTTTTGTCCGCCCGTTCACCTATACAGGTGTAGATTTATTTGGCCCATTCAACGTCGCTGTGGGTCGCCGCAGAGAAAAAAGATGGGGAGTTATATATACGTGCCTGACGGTAAGAGCAGTGCACATAGAGCTAGCGGAAAATTTATCCACTGATGCCTTTCTACTTACATAGCGCAATTTTGTCAACAGGCGCGGGACTCCAGTCAGAATAAGAAGTGACAACGGCACAAATTTCATTGGTGCACAGAAGGAGTTGAAGGAATCTGAGAGATTATTGGATTTTGACCGGAGTCTGCCTGCGGAAGCAGTGGCATATTGCCCAAAATTTAAAAGATAGACTGTGGAAGCGTTGGACACTGGAGTATTTGCCTCAACTTTTGTGCCGATCTAAGTGGCATGAAAGAGCAGAACCCATAAAAATTAACGATTTGGTACTTGTTTGTGATTCCAGTCAGCCACGCAGCCAGTGGAAAAGGGGACGTATAACCAAAACATTCCCAGCCAAGGACGGCCAAGTACGCTTTGCAGAAGTTAAAAACGCTACTGGAATCTTCCGTCGCCCTGCATCAAGATTGGCCATTTTAGATGTTGGTGGTGAATCCCCAGGGAATTCACGGGGGGTGGAGTGTTGATAAAAAGCAACGTCTAAACAGACATTTGTTTAGCAGCCCTGAGCTTAACGAACAATAACCCAAAAGAGAGGTCGTGATGTTTTTGAATTATTCTAGAAGCAACGGCCGTGAAAAGCAAGCGCATAAAATTTTACAAGATTGAAACAATTTGCAAAGAATACATAAATCGATACAATTTATTGTCCACATTTTTATTAAATCATTTATTATAAATAATAAGTCAACCATACATTTCATATAAACTCCGCCTTTGTTTTTGCCTAACACCTGCAAAACTGAAGTTTCTCAAACAAGTAATGTAGACGCCACGTATATAATATCTTGTGCAGAAATATACAATTTCTTGCTTCAAGAAAACGAAATAGACAACAGCCTAGTAATTTGGTTCGGAAAAATGATACATGATCGAATTTTTTTAGACCGTAAACATACCGGGTAACATTGTTCAGAGCAACTAGTAGTTTGTGTGATGATCGCGAATCTAAATTGCTATAGACGACATCCGAGTAAGTTATAATTGGCATAAAAAATTAAGCATCAACAAGGAAGTAAGATTACTCATTATGTTTTTGGTAGATTCATCATTTTTAAGGATTTCAAAGCTATTTTTTACTTCTTTTTTTAGTTCATTGATCGCCTTATCACAATGCAAAGCTTTCTCACTATCTCTTACTATTTCAGTTAATACTCTGAGGTTCTTAGAAATAGTTGAGATGTCAGAGTTATTTGCTTTGCACGTGGACTCAACTCTAGCTAGATCGTCAGATAGGTGTGTGAAGACGTCAAAGTTGGGAAGTTTACTGCACAGTAGTTTATAATTCGAGTGCATTACATTCAGAGAGTCACTCAGACATTTAATGGCGAGCATCACGTGTGAAAACGACAAATCCCAACACTCGTCGCAGAAAAACTTAAAATGTGATGAGTAATCCTGAATGTAGTTCAGACTCCTCTTTGTCATGCCCACACAGCAGCCATGGTAGGATTTCCCGCAGAGACCATTGCAGCTAAGTTTTAGTGCATTTTTGTCTTCGATAGAGCAGTTTTTGTTGGCACAAGTGAAATCCATTATGAGATTTTATTTCACAAAATGATTACACGCACAATTGTTATTTTAATTATAGTTTTTTACTTGTCTTATTAATTCGTAAATAATTCAACTTTTTTTCTTATTTTTTTTTTTGTGTGATAAAGTACTGTTGTTAAGCTGTTAAAGTGCAAGTTGGCAAAAACACAAAATATTTATTTTAAAATTTTAAAATTGAAAGGCACAATAAATTGGGTCAGACTTTTGTTATTGTGTTGATTGATTATTTTGCAGGTCAATTACAAGGTACAAGAATTTAGCAAAATTAAAACTGGAGCGGGTTATAAAGCACGTCCGAACTGTTTGGAAGTTGAGAACAAAAAAAAAAAACGTTCTTTGGTTATTACTAGAACGAAGACAATTTGTAAACTTAATATTATTAAGTGCAAACAAAAACAATGTTGAAAACGTTTATGTGCAGCAAACTTAGCAGCTGCAGATGAATATGGGCGAAATAAAATAAGTTTTCAAACAAAATTAGAAGACTACCTACTGGAAAACGTTAAGCACATATCAAACATAATTTTTCCCAATTTTCATTGTTATAAATATATATTTAAAACACATATTTTGAAGAATTTATTTATTTTAGGGGTGGGTGGGAGATTGAGAAAAGTGAATTGTTGGAAGAGCACCAGCCACTAAAACTTCTTATTGACTGACACAATTTTGACATCTCGATTCTTTTTATTCTTTCTCTTATTGAAGTCCGTTTCCAAGGCGAACTATAACAAAAACGGTAGCGAAAGAACTCAGAATCGAATCAACGGTGGCGTTTACAGTCCCAGTGAGGCTGGACTACTTGGAAGCTGCATTTTGACCCATAGTGGGCGGCTGCAAACAGCGTCTGCCTCGGAGCGAGCGGCTGAATACAAACAAACAGAATGCTTGGATTCTGCAAGATGGCAGCCCCTTCATCAGGCTAGGGTGATCTCCTGTGGTCGGCGTTCATGTTTACCCGAATAACCAACAGCCACCGAAAATTCAACAACACAGCCTCGGGTAAAAAAGAAGATTCGCACGATGACATCTTTTAGCTATTGTACCCGGACAAAGATTGGTTTCTGGAATGTTATGACTCTCCTTGACGATCGTACTCAAACCAGCCAAAACGCCAGAATCCTTCAACTGGAACGCCAGTTCATGCGATACAACATCGATATACTGGGAGTAAGCGAAGTTCGCTGACTCGGTAATGGAATATACAACTCTCCAACAGACCCCACTGTATTCTTCTATTCGGGAAAAGACGCACGATCCAATCGTGAATCTGGTGTTGGATTCTTGCTAACCATGGTATAATTAATCAGGTAGGTGTGACAGTTTTCCAGCGAACATGAATTGTCAAAAATCATACAAGACAAAGCAAACAAAAAAAAAAAAAAAAAAACAAAACAGACGAGTTTGACAATCCATGAACGATCTCGTGAGAAAATAGCCTGTTGTCAAACCTACCTGTATAATTGTATCATGCTTGGTAACATCAGAAGCCCATAGAAGTCTGATGTCATGGTCACCTATATGAGACAGGTTGATTACTGTGAGATTCCGGATCAGAGTCAGGAATATCACCATCATACAGTGTTACGCGCATAACGAGATAGCTCCTGACAGCGAAAAGGATGCATTCTACAGTAGGTTAAGCGTCACCTACAACGCCGTACCCAAATGCCAAAGTCGGGCAAGTGACGATGACCTGAGACATGTTATGGGCAAACATGGCGTCGGTAACCAAAATGACAATGGTGAAAGGTTTGTAGAATTTTGCAATACAAACCGCCTGGTCATAGGTGGAACCATGTTTCAGCACAAACTCTATCACAAGGTTAGCTGGGTCTCCCCCGGTGGAACAGCAGAAAACCAAATCGACCACTTTGCCATCACGCGCCGATTTAGAAGCTGTCTTTTGGATGTATCGGAAATGCACACGACCACCACCTTATGATAGCGAGCATTCGCCTTCGCATCGCAGCAGTACAACATTGCTTGAGCTCTAATCGGAGAGCGCCGGCGCACAGTGTGTAATTTAAATAATCTAGCGGAACTTAATTAAAAAAATCAAAACCACCAGAAATAAAATTTTTTGCCTTGAAAACTATGTCAATACTCTACGCGTTTTTGCCTTATCAAAAATTTTTTTCCTTACATCACCAGTGGCGAAAAATTAGCGTTGAAAGTGACACAAAACAGAAATGAAAAAATTTTTAAAAATTTAATTTTGTTAATACGCTATTTTTATCAGTGATAAACAACATATTTACCACTTTTAAATTAAGAAAAAAATTGTACCTATAATATTTATTAAATATTGAATCGCTGAAGGTAAGAATAAAGCTTATGTGAGTTTGATTAATATTAAAAAAATCCATTTAGAAAATATGTAAAAAAGTAGATTTTTGTTTGTTAATATTATAAGTTTAAAGTTACTTTTCTAAGATGTACCCTCTTGTACAACTTTTAAAATTTGGTTAATCGCTTCTTCAGCTTTTTAACTTATACAATCAGTTAAATGTAGCTCCACGTTTTTCCAGCGCACAAACAACTTTTTTCCAAAAAGCAAAGGGTTATAATTTTTTTTTATTTAGGCAAAATAAAAAGTCAAGAATTTTTTCATGTATGGTATAGATCCAAGAAGGAAGACCGCATAAAAAAATATTTGTACACATATTAGCAAGCTTTGATATGGTTGAGGTTGAGTACATACCCAGGGAGTTACAATTATTTGTAAGCGAATATTGTGTTAAAGTTAACACTAAATGGAAAAAAGTCATTCTTTTTTGGAGAGGTTCTTAGAAACTAATAAGATCTTGTCGATATGCCAAAACAGATAAGCGGTAACACAAACGTCGGAAATACCGCGCGCATTTGCAAGCGCATCTGCAAACATTACTGGACTCAACGTAGATCTTATACATCGTTTTCGAATATTACTCGAAGCACTTTCCAGAGAGTCTGACATAGATGCAATAAAGTTTTCCACCTATGCACGCGAAACAAAAGAAATATATTTTCAACATTACTCCTGGTACTATATGCCTGCAAGCATTCATAAAATACTACCCCGTTCTTAAGTGATATAAATGCTTGCATTTTGCCTCTGGGACAGTTATAAGAAGATGCTCAGGAAGCAAGCAACAAAGAATACTGGTGAATACGTGAAAATTTCAGCCGAAAAACTTCCCGAAAAGATTGCAATAGAGACATTCTCCACCACCGACTATCATCAGATTCACTTCTATCTAGTCGCAATATATTCAAGCCAATAAATTGAAGAAGATATCCACTCACGAATGAGACATTATTATTACTGAAGACTCCTGAACTGCTCCAATCTAGTTCCGACGATGAAGATGAAGACGATTACGAAGACTATGACGACAACTAATTATGAAAATGTTGAAATTCAATATAAAATTTACACTTTCTATTTCATTACCAAATCAATAAAATTGTTGTAGGTAGGCATTGCAGGTATAATACCTGTAAAGATAACTTTAATTGGGTTATTTCCACTAATAATTTAACCTATTACTAATTAAGTTGCATTCATTCATTTGAAAATATAACAAAAGGTTTATTTTATTCTTCGCTTATATGGTAGGTGGCGTCCGTGGCTTAGTTGGTTAAAGTGCGTGGCCGCTACGTCAACGAACCTGGAGACCCAGGTTCGAACCCCAGCAGCGACAGAAAATTATTTGAATTAAAACAATTTTTCTGCCGCCACCTCTCTGCAGACAATGGCGAACCTCAGAGAGTAATCAAAATGCCATGTAAAGCTTCTTGAAAACGAGAACATTCTGTTCATCGCCGTTCGGAGTCGGCGTTAAACATGTAGGTCCGGTTCTCGGTCAATTGTGTACAAACTTAATAACACGCACAACACAATTGATCATAAGAAGCTAGGTCAAAGTCCTTTCAAGGGCTGAAATGGCAAGTTATTTTTTTGTTTTTTATTTATATGGTAGGTGGGCGTGATAATGCTCCGACCACGCCAATTTTTTCTTAAGAATTGTATTGTGGCTTAGAAAATTACCAAAACAAATTTCAAGTCCTTATCTTAACATTTAGAATTAAGTTCCGCTAGATCATTCAAATTACACACTGAGCGGCGTATTTTACCGACAGACTGAAAAACCCCCAAGCTGCAGCCAACTTTCGGGAACTGTTAGAGCAGCATACGTCCAACCTTGCCATGATCCCGGAACTCACAACAACAGAGTATTGGGAAGAAATAAAGGCAGTGTACCGCTCAACGGGAGATGAAGCTGTCGGAAGGCCACCACGCGGCTTCCGCCCTTGGATGTCCGCAGACACCTGGACCCTGATTTCAGAGCGTGCGAAGCTCAAGATCAATATGAGCGCAACTACTTCCCCAGAAGCGGAAAGAGCCTTAAACCCAGTATCGCATAAAGCAAAAAGAAGCGAAAAGAAGTGAAAGACGCGACGTGAAACCGTATAGACGATTTAGCCCACCAAGCGGAAGAGGCCGCATACTGCGGTGACAGCAGCGCCGTTTAAAAGTGTACAAAGCAGCTGATCGACAAAAGCCTCACAATCGAACACCCTGTGAAGGATGAAAGCGGTCGACTTTTACATTCAGAGGACGAGCAGTTGGTACGATGGAAGCGTAATTTTTCGGTGGTTCTCAACCACATTATGGCCGATGACGCCTCAAATTTCGCCGCCGGCTTCTCGGAAGCGACGGCATACCAGCGGAATTCTACAAAGTTCATGCAAGACTCTTCGCTGAGCTTCTGTGGCCACTTATCCGTATCGCATGGCAAAATTAAAGTTTTCCAGATGAGTGGTCCAACGGCATAATTATCAAGATTCTGAAGAAAGGCGATTTAAGGGAATGTGATAATTGGCGTCGTATCTGTGTGTTGCCCACGGTTTCAAAAATTATAGCGAAAGTAGTACTAGAGCGATTGAAAGACCACCTTTACTCGACGATCGATGCGGTGCAAGCAGGTTTCCGTGCTGATTCTTCCTGTACGGACCATATCAACACAGTGCGTATCATCATTGAGCAATGTGCGGAATATAGATCTGATTTGCACATGATGTTCTTTGACTTCGAGAAAGCGTTCGAAAGTGTTCACAGGGACTGCTTATGGGTTGCCCTTTGACGGAGGGGTGTACCGGAAAATATAATCGCTTTAATCAAATAAACTAACGAAGTTGCAAGGTGTCGAGTTCTACACAAGGAAAACTATCTGATCCCTTCGAAGTCCGCAGTGGTGTCCGTCAGGAATCATTTTGTCCCCAGTTTTGTTTCTTCTTGTGATTAAAGGCGTTTTAAATGCTGCTTTACATCAAATAGGTTAGGTTAGAATAAGAGGGAAGGGCAACCCGATGTTGCCTACACGGGGGCCTATTGGTCCATTGTGGTTCCCTATGTTTGTGGACCTAAATGGGACCAAAATAAAAATCTTAGTCACTTGAGCAAGGTTGGTCGAACCAACCGGTGCTCCGTATAAATCTGAAAAGATCCATCAGTGGTACGTCCACGAGCTCTTGCAGTTCTTCGTACACTCTGCTTCCCATGTGGCGAAGTCGGCGTTGTTGGAGATTGGGACACTCGCAAAGTAGATGCTTGATGGTTTCGGTTTCCTCGACATCTCCACAGCTTCTGCAGAAGTCTGGGTGCGGGATTCCTAGTCGCGAGGCCATTGTGCCTATACAACAATGCCCCGTGAGGACCCCTATTAAGATGCGAGTTTCATTTTTACTCATTTAAAGTAGGGATTGGGTCCTTTTTTCGCAGAGTTTAGGCCAGAGATGGCGAGAGATAACACAGTCGTCTCTATTTGACCAAGAGTTATTTGTGTTATTTCTGGCTTTATCATTTATTTTCTTCTTGAATTCTTCGATTGGAGCCATGATCGACCCAATCACAGAACTACTTTCCAGTTCAGAGCTCTCCCTAGCCAATCTGTCTGCTATTTCGTTTCCCTCTATGTCTCGATGACCGGGGACCCAGCAGATATTGATCTTGTGGGGAGGACTGATTCTGGTGAGAGCTTGCCGGCAGCTCAATACAGATTTCGATTTTGTTATTTCACTGCGGAGTGCTTTTATCGCAGCTTGGCTGTCCACAAAGATTGTAATCCTTGATGGATTGATGTTCCTTGATTGGACTGTCGTAGCTGCTTTCTCGATCGCAAAAATTTCTGCTTGAAAAACACTACAGTAATCTGGAAGTCTGTATGACAGGGATATTTGTAGTACATTACAGTAGACTCCGGCTCCCGTGCCATTCTCCATTTTGGATCCATCAGTGAAGATCTGGATATCGTGTTCATTAAAAGGGTGGTTCGAATCCCATTCTTCTCTTTTTGGAAAGGAGAATGACATGTTCTGCCGAAAGTCTATTTCCGGGGTGATGTAATCGGAGGTGGTGGCGAGATTCTCAGGACTATACTTTGTGAGTATAGAGGCGTGTCCATGCGTCCAGTGCCTCCAAAGTTTAGCTTCCTTAAGTCGAAACGCCACTTTGGTTGCAGTGATTTTCATGAACTCGTCCAGGGGGAGGAGGTTCAATATGACCTCCAGGCCAGCCTGAGGCGTTGATCGTTGCTCACCTGTTATTCCTATACAGGCCAATCTCTGTACTCTAGAGAGAGAGTTAAGGTAGCTTGTCTTCTCAGTGGCTTTCCACCATACAATCGAGCCATAGGTTAGTATGGGCCTGACGATAGCCGTGTACATCCAATGGATGACATTGGGTCTCATCCCCCATTTGGTGCCGAAGGTTTTCTTGCAGGCGTAAAAGGCACTGGTTGCTTTCTTAATTCTTTCTTCTGTGTTGCTTTTCCAAGTGAGCTTTGAGTCAAGGATTACTCCGAGATATTTTGCTTTATTGGATAGCTGCAGGGTTTTGCCATTTATTTTTGGGAGGCAAAAATTTTCAATTTTATTTCTTTTTGTGAATAGTACTTGTTCGGTTTTATCGGGGTTGACCCCTAGGCCGTTTAGTACTGCCCACGAGACAGTTTCTTTAAGTGCTGTTTCTATCATGTTGCTGATGGTTGGGAGATGTTTCCCTCCCACCAGCAGCACGACGTCGTCAGTGTATGCTGTCACTTTAAAGCCTTTTTCGCTGAGGGTACTCAGCAGTTCGTTTACAACTAGGATCCAAAGCAAGGGAGATATGACTCCACCAAGGTGTTCCTCTTGAAGTTGTTTTCCTTATTTTACTGCTACCGATTTGTGTGTTGATGATTCTGCTTTTCAGCATTTCAACAATCCACTTGGTTATCTTTTCTTCCACTTGTAGATTTTCAAGAGCTGCCCTTATTGAGTCTGTGCTTACGTTGTTGAAAGCCCCTTCGATATCAAGAAAGGCAGCTAGGGTGTAATCTTTGAAGTGGAGGTATCTCTCAATTACCGAAACTACCTCATGTAGGGCTGTTTCCACCGACCTTCCTTTAAGGTAGGCGTGTTGTTTGCTACACAGGTTTCAGTCATTGAGGAGCGATCTTATGCGTTGATCCAGAATTCTTTCTAATGTTTTCAGTAAGAAAGAAGAAAGACTAATGGGTCTATAATCTTTTGCGGTGGAGTGAGTAGCTTTCCCAGCTTTTGGTATGAAGACTACTTTCACCTCTCTCCAATTTACAGGCACGTAACCTAGCCTTTGGCAACTATTAAAAATTTTTAAAAGCCAGGTTGAGATAGCCGGTAGAGCATGCTGAAGCATAGCGGGGGTAATACCGTCGGGTCCAGCCGATTTATACGGCTTGAAAGATTTAATCGCCCACTCTATTTTGTGCTCTGTTATTAAATTGGGTATACAGCCAGGGAAGTGTGCTTCCATGAGTAGTGTCACCGTCTCCTGGCAAGTTTCCGTCCACGAGTTGTCTGAGCGTTTAAGGTAGCCCGGGGCTACCGGATCCTTTGATAGGATTTTGCGTAGTCGGGCCGCCTCGCTAGTGTTCTCAATGGATTCACAGAAAGATTTCCACGATTGCCTTTTAGCTCTTCTTAGGTCTCTAAAGGGTGTTTTTTTTTAGAGTTATAGAACTTCGAATTGAAATAAAACACAAGAAAATCGTTTTAATGTCCATCAATTTGGCTTTATTGGAAGGATCATTTTATGCCATTATTGTTTAAATATGATTTCGGGCATGTGGCCGCCGCGGCTGGCTCGAATAAAGCCAATTCTACAGGTCCAATTTTCAACCACTTTTTCGAGCATATGGGGCCGTATGTCGGCAATAACGCCACGAATGTTGGCCTCCAAGTCCCCTAACGTTTCTGGTTTGTTGGCGTAGACGAGCGACTTCACATATCCCCAAAGAAAATAATCCAATAGTGTCAAATCACACGATCTTGGTGGCCAATTGACAGGTCCATTCCGCGAAATTATGCGCTCATCGAATGTTTCCTTCAATAAATCGATTGTGACGTGCGCTGTGTGGCATGTAGCGCCGTCTTGTTGGAACCAGAACTCATCCACATTCATGCCATTCAATTCGGGAACAAAATAGTCGGTTATCATGGCTCTATACCGGTCTCCATTAACGGTAACTGACTCTCCAGCATTATTTCGGAAGAAGTATGGCCCAATGACTCCACCAGCCCATAGAGCACACCAAACAGTCCGTTTTTGTGGATGTAATGGCGTCTCAAGGATCTCATGTGAATTCTCTTCACTCCAAATGCGGCAATTTTGCTTGTTGACGTAGCCATTCAACCAAAAATGAGCCTCATCACTGAACAAAATTTTGCGATGAAAATCAGCATCGAGATCAATCTCATTTTCGGCCCATACACCAAAATCACGAAGCATTGCATGGTCTCGTGGCTTTGATTCTTGCACAAGCTGGATCTTGTAAGGTCGCAAGCCAAGATCTTTGCGCAAAATCTTCCATAAAGTTGATGGACAAAGCTCCAATTGCTGTGCACGGTGGCGTATCGATTCATTCGGGTCCTCTTCAACATTTTGCTCTACAGCGGCAATTGTTTCTTCGGTGCGCACTGTTCGACGTCTCTGCGGATGCGTATTATCACATAGAGCAAACATAGTGCGAAAACGACCCATGGTTAACCGAATTAATTGCTCTGATGGACGATTATGTTGACCATAAAATGGACGGAGCTTGCGGTAAACTTCGCGAACTGAACCATTATTTTCGAAATAAATTTGCACGATTTGCAAGCGTTGTTCTTTTGTCAACCTGTTCATGATGAAATGGCAAAGCAAACTGAACATAAATGACATTAGAGTTGCCAGATTTGACCACAAAATGCCAGTTTTATCTCTATTCGAAAAACAAACCCCTAAAAAAAAACAATAGTATAGAGTTGAGAGCAGTTCTATAAGGGCCGTTTTATTCACTTTTATAATTTGAGAGTTAGAAATAACTTTAGGATTTTTTGAAACTGAAAAAAAAATTTGTTTTATTCAGTACAATATTTTTGTTATAACTTTTGAAATTGAAAATTTGATATAACTTGAGTTTTATAACTTTCGTCAACTTGTGATTTCAATAACTTCCGAAATAGAGTATAAACTCAATAACTTGAGCTTTTTGTTTCATTCCTAAGAAATCGTAGGTTACAATTGAACACAAAAGTTTTTAAATTTTGTAAACAAATGGGATGATGTGGACTTGATCGTTTTCGATTGACAAAAGAAACCACCTTGATGATTTTGGAGCTGATCAAAGACAAGCTACATTGTGACGAACGGCGTAAATTGAGTAAATTTTTGCTAATAGCCCACGTGAATTACATCTAATCACTCAATTTTTTATTTTCCCTTCGCTACGGTGATATTGGATCAGTTTAGTTCGCAGTTGCGGATTTCAGTTGAGTGTCTATTTCATCAGTGCATATTGTATTATATAGAATGGGTATGGCACCTGTTATATTTAGGCAACAATTCTTCAAAATGCAAACAACGCATGGTGACTTCCTGAGAGTTTCGAGAGAATTTTTCAGCTCATCCAAATTTCCGCGTAGAATTGGTGCAATTAAGTGCACACATATGAGAATTCAATCGCCAGGAGACAAGGACTCTGAAAACTACCAAAATCGAAAGAGACGGTTTTTTTTAAATGTTCATTAGATATTATGGCGCGTTTTCAATTAAACACTATAATATTTATTACTGTAAAGTTTACAGTATCAACACGCGTAATATTTTTGTGTTAACCAATCAATTTCAATGTTAATGTTCATTTGGCCGAATGGTTTTGTATGGGAAAAAAAGCTCAGCCATTCGGTATCGATCGCCATTCGAGAACTCATAAGAACGATTTCTGCATACTTGTTTTTTTCAAATCAGAGAAAATTTATCGTGGCCTTTTTGGTTCTCCTAAAGTTCCTTTTTGGTAAAAAAAATGGTATTTGCTGGTAACTTTTTATTTTTTACAGAACGCATACCCAAATCTGCTAAAAAGACAAATATCTTACACGTACCAACATTATGGCATAAACAAATGTTCGCTAGAGATAAATTCGAAGAGCCCGAAATAGAAAGCCATAGCTTACGTAATTGCACATTTTTTATGACAAAAAAGTACAAAATATTAGCGAAAAAGATTGTAAAAGGATTGACAATGCTGGCTATGCATTAAAATCGGTTGGGACATATTTATGCAGCTTAACAA
Organism: Pherbina coryleti; assembly: GCA_943735915.1. Taxonomy (NCBI): domain Eukaryota; kingdom Metazoa; phylum Arthropoda; class Insecta; order Diptera; family Sciomyzidae; genus Pherbina; species Pherbina coryleti. The sequence continues at coordinate 96,479,158 of OX030951.1, read as the reverse complement.
TCTCATGAAAATACACAAAGTTTGAATCACGCCAAAATTCAATTATAAATAAAATAAAGACTTTTTTGCAATAACTTAAACAAAATGTGTTTCTAAAGATAGCAAAAATTTTGGGAGGTCAATAAGAGTTATAATAGATAATACATAATTTTATAAATTGTTTTATTCTGAAATATTTGTATTTATCGTTTTAGCAGATTTCTAAATTGGAATTCTTAAGTTCTGTAATTTTTCGCACATAGCTTTGATCAAACCGATATATAAAAAGAAAATAGAACTCAATACCTTTCCCACCAGATAAATTTCAAGTAAATTCAATGAAAACTTTGGCTTTTACAGCGTTTTTAAAAAACGTGTTTTTAAAAGTAACCAACAATGCGATTTATGGAGGTGAATAAGAGTAATATTTCATGCCAAAATGTCGGTATGTGTAAGATATTTATCTTTTTAGCCGATTTGGGAATGCGTTCTGTGAGAAATAAAAAGTTCCAGCAAAAAACATGTTTTTTTTACCAAAACGGGCCTTCAGGAGAATAAAAAAAGGCTCCAATGAATATTCTCCAATTAAAAAAAGGTATGCAGAAATCGTTTTTATTCTAGACGAACTCTTACTTTTGAGAGCTCGAACGGCCGAATCAAATTTTTGATTCTTTCTAATGTTCATCTTTATCTAGTACATCTTTGAATGTGATATAGCTAAATGCAAAATCAAAAATAAAAAACGAGATCTGATTATAAAAGACAATTCATAAATTTCTTTATTTAAATATTAGGACCAAAATCAAAAAATAGCTCATTTTGACTCAGCGCGGCAACGATATTATTTTCAAACTCGATTGATTGAGAAGCATTTCGAGCTCAAGCGCTCAAAGGAAGCGCTTTGAGCTCCTGTATTTGGAGCGAGCTTTGATGGTTCCTGGGGACAGCGGAGTTTTCACCTCTATTGCCATGGTCTCCAATTTGGAGTCATCCAACAATTCGTCCTCTGTGCCGATACAGGCAGCGGTCGTGGGAGGATTTGAGACCTCCAGTGCGATCCAGGTAGAGGCGTCCGATGAGAGGAATTGAATCGGAGGATTCCTCCGAAGGTGGAACTACGATTGCAGACGGAAGGCGAATTGCCGGATATGGGGCTACGAACAAGCTGGTGTTGGGGTTGGACACGGCCACAGACATATTTGGGTTGGACTGAAACAAGGGCACGGAAAGACTGGGGTTGGACAGGATGCTCGCTGTCACGGACGAGGTTGCCGCAGGCATGGAGTGGTCGGACGTTGGGTTGCCTCGAGAGGCTTGATTTTATTTTTTCTGGATTTTGGTTTTGGTTTTTCATGTTACGATCCACGAGTAGCGGAGAAAGGGTGGTCGATCTGCGCAGAGATCCGCAGTACGCAGACAAGGCTTATTACATCCGGAGGGCACCAGATATCCGGATGGCTCCGTTAGCGACTTGGCTTTTTAATGCTGGGCCCCCAGCCAGGCTGATTCTCGGTACGGGTCGCATGACGCCTTTATCCGGCCCAGACCTCTGTCCGATGGTTGGAGATCTGCAGATTGAGCGTCCAGCTATGGAACAGCTTTGTCCCCCCAACTGTAGTCTCCAACCTAAGCTAACCAACATTCTTGCGAACACTGTAGCAGTTATTTCAAGCTGGCACTCACGTGGAGGGTTAGGAGGAGGATTTTTTGCCAGCCCTTACATCAAATACTAAACAGCGGTCTGAGGTGGGCAATGGCGAGCTTTTTGAATCATATCGACTATGCTCATGACATCTGCATCCTTGCCAATCGGCTAACCGATCTAACACGTATGAAGGACAATTTAAATGCAGAGGCGATGTCTACCGGCCTTAAAATTAACTTCAGAAAAACCAAAGTTTTAAGCCTGGCAGAAAATAACAGCGGTCCAGTAGAAATATCTGGTCATCCCATTGAGTTGGTCGATAGTTTTACATACCTGGTAAGTGAAGTTGCTGCTGGAGGCGGAACTGAGAAGGACATCGAGTGCCGAAAGCTAGAGCGGCTTTTGGTATGTTAAATTATATTTGGCGAAACAACATCCTGAGCACCAGCCTAAAAGTTCGACTGTTTAAATCGAATGTTCTATCTGTGCTTCTATAAGGCTGCTGTACTTGGAAAATAACCCAAGTAAACACCAAATGATTGCAAGTCTTCGTAAATCGTTGTCTTCGAATTGTTCTCAGAATATTTTGGTGTTAACTAATGAAGAAATGCTTCGCAAAACAAATATGGAGCCCTTAGACATCATGGTTAGAAGACAAAAGTGGAAGTGGATAGGCCACACTCTCCGCAAAGGAAACAACAGCATCGCAAAGAAGGCAATGGAATGGAACCCCCTCGATGCGAGGGGCAGAGCACCCGGCGGACCACGAGAAACATGGAGAAGTACGGTGGAACGCGAAACTAGTACACTTGGCAAGAATTGGAGGGAGCTCAAAGTGACTGCCAGAAACAGAACACGATGGCGCGTAGGCGTAGTTGTCCCGCTAGGGATTAAAGGACATTAAGAAGAAGAGTTATTTCACATTTGTCAGTTTTGTTAGAATGAGACAACAATATAAACATAAATAACTGAGTTGTGTCAAAGTTAACGCCAAAATAAATTTCTTGTCTGCTGTGAAAAATGTAAGTTGCAAAATTGTTTTGAAAAATAAAATAAAGATTTCTGTGAAATAAGAATCTAGAGAGGAAGACATTTTTGTGATTGTTAACTGAATTATTTATCTCAACATATACTTTTAGGGAGTTCTTATATCACTTGCCTCTGGAGGCTGTAAACACATTGATCACCTTGCTGTCCGTGCGTTTATTCACTCAGCAGCCCACTAAAAAGTCTTCCGGTAAATAGCTGCTACTTTATGCTTATTGCTTCCGAATTACAACTTAAACTGCGTATACCAAGTGACATATACGATGTTTTATATAGTGTATATCATTGTATACCAAGTGATGTTTTTAAGCATCTATAAAATGATAAAAAAATAATGATATAAAGTGAACAATATTCTACCGCTTCCGTCTTCTTTCACTTACAATGTTGTGCACATTCTTATTAAAGCTATCGTTCTCACTAAGTATCAGCAATAGAATGAGCGACATGTAGATATGATGTGAAGTGCTGTCAGGCGCATGATACAACGTCTGCAGTATGAGAATCACTAAGTTATCCAAATCATTTTGCGCTATTACAAAACGATAGAAGCGTTCATTGTGATGCAGTTGCAAATACAGGAACAGATTGGTCTGATGTATGGTCACAATGCGGCAAAGTTTCTCATAGACTGTGTTGAAATCGATTTTAAATGTGGAAACCTCAAGCGGTGAGTCCTTGGAGTCGGAACAGCTAAAGAGACTTGTGCGATAGGGATCCTCTTTCGTTGTGCAGCGATTGGTGCGAATTAAGATCAACAGAAAACGCTGATTAGCTAGCGATTAGTGTTCACGAAATTGCGGCGAGAGTTCAGCGCCAGTGGCACCACTTGATTTGAGTATATCCTGCTACTTGCTGAACGTTAAAATCGAGAATAGAGATTGGGCAATACCACAGACAAAAGAACCAGCCAAGCTAAAGCCAAACATGGTTTATGGCACCTCAACCATGGGTGATACAAAGTGCAGCAAAGCAGACATTAAAACGTTGGAAAGCTGGCATTTATTGACAGTTCTTCAATGAAGAATGCAGTTTAAGTTGTAATTCGGAAGCAATAAGCATAAAGTAGCAGCTATTTACCGGAAGACTTTTTAGTGGGCTGCTGAGTGAATAAACGCACGGACAGCAAGGTGATCAATGTGTTTACAGCCTCCAGAGGCAAGTGATATAAGAACTCCCTAAAAGTATATGTTGAGATAAATAATTCAGTTAACAATCACAAAAATGTCTTCCTCTCTAGATTCTTATTTCACAGAAATCTTTATTTTATTTTTCAAAACAATTTTGCAACTTACATTTTTCACAGCAGACAAGAAATTTATTTTGGCGTTAACTTTGACACAACTCAGTTATTTATGTTTATATTGTTGTCTCATTCTAACAAAACTGACAAATGTGAAATAACTCTTCTTCTTAATGTCCTTTAATCCCTAGCGGGACAACTACGCCTACGCGCCATCGTGTTCTGTTTCTGGCAGTCACTTTGAGCTCCCTCCAATTCTTGCCAAGTGTACTAGTTTCGCGTTCCACCGTACTTCTCCATGTTTCTCGTGGTCCGCCGGGTGCTCTGCCCCTCACATCGAGGGGGTTCCATTCCATTGCCTTCTTTGCGATGCTGTTGTTTCCTTTGCGGAGAGTGTGGCCTATCCACTTCCACTTTTGTCTTCTAACCATGATGTCTAAGGGCTCCATATTTGTTTTGCGAAGCATTTCTTCATTAGTTAACACCAAAATATTCTGAGAACAATTCGAAGACAACGATTTACGAAGACTTGCAATCATTTGGTGTTTACTTGGGTTATTTTCCAAGTACAGCAGCCTTATAGAAGCACAGATAGAACATTCGATTTAAACAGTTGAACTTTTAGGCTGGTGCTCAGGATGTTGTTTCGCCAAATATAATTTAACATACCAAAAGCCGCTCTAGCTTTCGGCACTCGATGTCCTTCTCAGTTCCGCCTCCAGCAGCAACTTCACTTACCAGGTATGTAAAACTATCGACCAACTCAATGGGATGACCAGATATTTCTACTGGACCGCTGTTATTTTCTGCCAGGCTTAAAACTTTGGTTTTTCTGAAGTTAATTTTAAGGCCGGTAGACATCGCCTCTGCATTTAAATTGTCCTTCATACGTGTTAGATCGGTTAGCCGATTGGCAAGGATGCAGATGTCATGAGCATAGTCGATATGATGCAAAAAGCTCGCCATTGCCCACCTCAGACCGCTATTTAGTATTTGATGTAAGGGCTGGCAAAAAATCCTCCTCCTAACCCTCCACGTGAGTGCCAGCTTGAAATAACTGCTACAGTGTTCGCAAGAATGTTGGTTAGCTTAGGTTGGAGAATACAGTTGGGGGGACAAAGCTGTTCCATAGCTGGACGCTCAATCTGCAGATCTCCAACCATCGGACAGAGGTCTGGGCCGGATAAAGGCGTCATGCGACCCGTACCGAGAATCAGCCTGGCTGGGGGCCCAGCATTAAAAAGCCAAGTCGCTAACGGAGCCATCCGGATATCTGGTGCCCTCCGGATGTAATAAGCCTTGTCTGCGTGCTGCGGATCTCTGCGCAGATCGACCACCCTTTCTCCGCTACTCGTGGATCGTAACATGAAAAACCAAAACCAAAATCCAGAAAAAATAAAATCAAGCCTCTCGAGGCAACCCAACGTCCGACTCCTCCATGCCTGCGGCAACCTCGTCCGTGACAGCGAGCATCCTGTCCAACCCCAGTCTTTCCGTGCCCTTGTTTCAGTCCAACCCAAATGTGTCTGTGGCCGTGTCCAACCCCAACACCAGCTTGTTCGTAGCCCCATATCCGGCAATTCGCCTTCCGTCTGCAATCGTAGTTCCCCCTTCGGAGGAATCCTCCGATTCAATTCCTCTCATCGGACGCCTCTACCTGGATCGCACTGAGGAGGTCTCAAATCCTCCCACGACCGCTGCCTGTATCGGCACAGAGGACGAATTGTTGGATGACTCCAAATTGGAGACCATGGCAATAGAGGTGAAAAATCCGCTGTCCCCAGGAACCATCAAAGCTCGCTCCAACTACAGGAGCTCAAAGCGCTTCCTGAAAAGGATGATGGCCCGCGACCCAGCTTCACTGGTAGTCAGGGACAAAAAGCTGATAAAAAAGCATGAACGGCTTGTGAAGCTCTTCGAGAGAAAAGAAGCTGGGCTTTCTCAGCGAGGGAGAGACTGCACCCAGAAAATCGGACTCCCCCTTACTCCTGCTGCGCACGAGGACAGCTCCATAATTGGTCTGCAGGCGAAGCAGAACGACTGGGCAAGCGTTAAGGAGTGGAAGCTACTCGAGTCCAAAAAGTGTTCCAATGGCATCGGTAAAGAACTTCCCTTTGCCATGGGCAAAACCTCAGCAGACCTGATCAAGAGTCGATCAGGTGCGCTGAAATTTGGTCTCGGGGTGGTAAAGGTGAGACTCCATGGGGAGGGAAAAGGCGCTGATGCTGCAGACAGTGCAAATTAACTTGCATCACTGCAAAGCAGCCACTGAAGATCTGATGATCTTCATGCAAGAGAAGGACATGGACGTAGCTCTAATCCAGGAACCCTGGATAATAGCCAATAGGGTACAAGGATTAGGGGCGAAGCAGTTCGACCTGTTTCACTCCATTGAAGGTTACAAGATAAGAAGCTGCATTCTTGTGAAGAAATCTCTAAATTTTCTCTTTCTTCACAGATTCAGCGACGGAGACACGGTGGCCATAAAGGCGGAGTCAAGTGAGCACCCAATCATTTTGGCCTCGTCCTACATGCCATACGAGGAAGCAGACCCACCACCGAAGGCAGTCCGATATCTAGCGACATACGCTAGCACTAGACACATCTCTATGGTGTTGGGTTGTGACGCCAATGCGCATCACATACAATGGGGCAGCAAGGCTGTAAATAGAAGAGGTGAGTCAATTTTTGATGATCTTCTTACATCTGACTTGACATTATGCAATAAGGGGGACCATCCTACATTTCATAATAGAATCAGAGAAGAGATTCTTGACCTCACTTTCTCGCTAGGAAATAACAGGGAAATAGTCAGAAATTGGAGAGTATCTTCTACCGACTCTTTTTGAGATCACTTTAGGATACTCTTAAATATTGACTTTGAGAATACAACTCGCACAGAACCATTTAGAAACCCAAAAAGAACGAATTGGACTGAATACACTAGATGGCTACAAACTCAGACCACTCACCCATGTAAGGCTGACCTTCCTGACAATATAGCCATTGACAGTGCAGTCAATTTCATCTCAGGTAAAATGAATAAGGCTTTCTGCAAGTTCTGCCCAATCTCCAGGAGTCACAAACCCAAACAAAATTGGTGGAACAGCGATCTCAAAGCAAGGAGAACTGAGGTTAGAAGTCTGCATAATAAGGCCAGGTTAAGCAAGAAACATGGAGACTGGGACTCTTAGGGCCGTTTTATTCACTTTTTCTAACTTTTGTTAACTTTTACAAGTTAAATAACTTTTGTCAACTTGCCAAGTTGCTTAACTTGAGAAGTTGAAAATTTTAATTTCCAGTTAAAAATTGATTTCATTAAGTTTCGGTTTTTGTCAGTTGGCGTTTCTAGCATTAAAGTTAAGTAAAGTTATAATTTCTCAAGTTATCAAAATATCCCAAGGAAATTCAACTCATTTGTCGTAAAAAACCAAAAATATTGAAATTATAACTTTTGAAATTGTTTCTGAATAAATCAATCGAGTTTGAAAATAATATCGTTGCCGAGCTGAGTCAAAATGAGCTAATTTTTGATTTTGGTTCTAATATTTAAATAAAGAAATTTATGAATTGTCTTTTATAATCAGACCTCGTTTTTTATTTTTGATTTTGCATTTACCTATATCACATTCAAAGATGTACTAGATAAAGATGAACATTAGAGAGAATCAAAAATTTGATTCGGCCGTTCGAGCTCTCAAAAGTAAGAGTTCGTCTAGAATAAGAACGATTTCTGCATACCTTTTTTTAACCCTGCAGTAGTCGCGTACCTAAATGTGACGAGAGTGGTCGCGGGGATTACATATGTAATCCGTTTTTTAAAGTTTAAAATAAGAGATGGCAATTATTTGTTTTAATTTTTATTATTACTTTATTTTATATTATATTTATTTAAAAAAACAACATAAACATAATTCTTATAGTACGTAAAATCAATGAATATCGATTGGAGACAATTGTGAAACTCATATTTTTACATGACTGGATTACATATGTAATCCGCGCGACTACTGCAGGGTTAATTGGAGAATATTCCTTGGAGCCTTTTTTTATTCTCCTGAAGGCCCGTTTTGGTAAAAAAAACATGTTTTTTGCTGGAACTTTTTATTTCTCACAGAACGCATTCCCAAATCGGCTAAAAAGATAAATATCTTACACATACCGACATTTTGGCATGAAATATTACTCTTATTCACCTCCATAAATCGCATTGTTGGTTACTTTTAAAAACACGTTTTTTAAAAACGCTGTAAAAGCCAAAGTTTTCATTGAATTTACTTGAAATTTATCTGGTGGGAAAGGTATTGAGTTCTATTTTCTTTTTATATATCGGTTTGATCAAAGCTATGTGCGAAAAATTACAGAACTTAAGAATTCCAATTTAGAAATCTGCTAAAACGATAAATACAAATATTTCAGAATAAAACAATTTATAAAATTATGTATTATCTATTATAACTCTTATTGACCTCCCAAAATTTTTGCTATCTTTAGAAACACATTTTGTTTAAGTTATTGCAAAAAAGTCTTTATTTTATTTATAATTGAATTTTGGCGTGATTCAAACTTTGTGTATTTTCATGAGATTGTTAAGCTGCATAAATATGTCCCAACCGATTTTAATGCATAGCCAGCATTGTCAATCCTTTTACAATCTTTTTCGCTAATATTTTGTACTTTTTTGTCATAAAAAATGTGCAATTACGTAAGCTATGGCTTTCTATTTCGGGCTCTTCGAATTTATCTCTAGCGAACATTTGTTTATGCCATAATGTTGGTACGTGTAAGATATTTGTCTTTTTAGCAGATTTGGGTATGCGTTCTGTAAAAAATAAAAAGTTACCAGCAAATACCATTTTTTTTACCAAAAAGGAACTTTAGGAGAACCAAAAAGGCCACGATAAATTTTCTCTGATTTGAAAAAAACAAGTATGCAGAAATCGTTCTTATGAGTTCTCGAATGGCGATCGATACCGAATGGCTGAGCTTTTTTTCCTATACAAAACCATTCGGCCAAATGAACATTAACATTGAAATTGATTGGTTAACACAAAAATATTACGCGTGTTGATACTGTAAACTTTACAGTAATAAATATTATAGTGTTTAATTGAAAACGCGCCATAATATCTAATGAACATTTAAAAAAAACCGTCTCTTTCGATTTTGGTAGTTTTCAGAGTCCTTGTCTCCTGGCGATTGAATTCTCATATGTGTGCACTTAATTGCACCAATTCTACGCGGAAATTTGGATGAGCTGAAAAATTCTCTCGAAACTCTCAGGAAGTCACCATGCGTTGTTTGCATTTTGAAGAATTGTTGCCTAAATATAACAGGTGCCATACCCATTCTATATAATACAATATGCACTGATGAAATAGACACTCAACTGAAATCCGCAACTGCGAACTAAACTGATCCAATATCACCGTAGCGAAGGGAAAATAAAAAATTGAGTGATTAGATGTAATTCACGTGGGCTATTAGCAAAAATTTACTCAATTTACGCCGTTCGTCACAATGTAGCTTGTCTTTGATCAGCTCCAAAATCATCAAGGTGGTTTCTTTTGTCAATCGAAAACGATCAAGTCCACATCATCCCATTTGTTTACAAAATTTAAAAACTTTTGTGTTCAATTGTAACCTACGATTTCTTAGGAATGAAACAAAAAGCTCAAGTTATTGAGTTTATACTCTATTTCGGAAGTTATTGAAATCACAAGTTGACGAAAGTTATAAAACTCAAGTTATATCAAATTTTCAATTTCAAAAGTTATAACAAAAATATTGTACTGAATAAAACAAATTTTTTTTTCAGTTTCAAAAAATCCTAAAGTTATTTCTAACTCTCAAATTATAAAAGTGAATAAAACGGCCCTTATAGAACTGCTCTCAACTCTATACTATTGTTTTTTTTTAGGGGTTTGTTTTTCGAATAGAGATAAAACTGGCATTTTGTGGTCAAATCTGGCAACTCTAATGTCATTTATGTTCAGTTTGCTTTGCCATTTCATCATGAACAGGTTGACAAAAGAACAACGCTTGCAAATCGTGCAAATTTATTTCGAAAATAATGGTTCAGTTCGTGAAGTTTACCGCAAGCTCCGTCCATTTTATGGTCAACATAATCGTCCATCAGATCAATTAATTCGGTTAACCATGGGTCGTTTTCGCACTATGTTTGCTCTATGTGATAATACGCATCTGCAGAGACGTCGAACAGTGCGCACCGAAGAAACAATTGCCGCTGTAGAGCAAAATGTTGAAGAGGACCCGAATGAATCGATTCGCCACCGTGCACAGCAATTGGAGCTTTGTCCATCAACTTTATGGAAGATTTTGCGCAAAGATCTTGGCTTGCGACCTTACAAGATCCAGCTTGTGCAAGAATCAAAGCCACGAGACCATGCAATGCTTCGTGATTTTGGTGTATGGGCCGAAAATGAGATTGATCTCGATGCTGATTTTCATCGCAAAATTTTGTTCAGTGATGAGGCTCATTTTTGGTTGAATGGCTACGTCAACAAGCAAAATTGCCGCATTTGGAGTGAAGAGAATTCACATGAGATCCTTGAGACGCCATTACATCCACAAAAACGGACTGTTTGGTGTGCTCTATGGGCTGGTGGAGTCATTGGGCCATACTTCTTCCGAAATAATGCTGGAGAGTCAGTTACCGTTAATGGAGACCGGTATAGAGCCATGATAACCGACTATTTTGTTCCCGAATTGGATGGCATGAATGTGGATGAGTTCTGGTTCCAACAAGACGGCGCTACATGCCACACAGCGCACGTCACAATCGATTTATTGAAGGAAACATTCGATGAGCGCATAATTTCGCGGAATGGACCTGTCAATTGGCCACCAAGATCGTGTGATTTGACACTATTGGATTATTTTCTTTGGGGATATGTGAAGTCGCTCGTCTACGCCAACAAACCAGAAACGTTAGGGGACTTGGAGGCCAACATTCGTGGCGTTATTGCCGACATACGGCCCCATATGCTCGAAAAAGTGGTTGAAAATTGGACCTGTAGAATTGGCTTTATTCGAGCCAGCCGCGGCGGCCACATGCCCGAAATCATATTTAAACAATAATGGCATAAAATGATCCTTCCAATAAAGCCAAATTGATGGACATTAAAACGATTTTCTTGTGTTTTATTTCAATTCGAAGTTCTATAACTCTAAAAAAAAACACCCTTTAGAGACCTAAGAAGAGCTAAAAGGCAATCGTGGAAATCTTTCTGTGAATCCATTGAGAACACTAGAGAGGCGGCCCGACTACGCAAAATCCTATCAAAGGATCCGGTAGCCCCGGGCTACCTTAAACGCTCAGACAACTCGTGGACGGAAACTTGCCAGGAGACGGTGACACTACTCATGGAAGCACACTTCCCTGGCTGTATACCCAATTTAATAACAGAGCACAAAATAGAGTGGGCGATTAAATCTTTCAAGCCGTATAAATCGGCTGGACCCGACGGTATTACCCCCGCTATGCTTCAGCATGCTCTACCGGCTATCTCAACCTGGCTTTTAAAAATTTTTAATAGTTGCCAAAGGCTAGGTTACGTGCCTGTAAATTGGAGAGAGGTGAAAGTAGTCTTCATACCAAAAGCTGGGAAAGCTTCTCACTCCACCGCAAAAGATTATAGACCCATTAGTCTTTCTTCTTTCTTACTGAAAACATTAGAAAGAATTCTGGATCAACACATAAGATCGCTCCTCAATGACTGAAACCTGTGTAGCAAACAACACGCCTACCTTAAAGGAAGGTCGGTGGAAACAGCCCTACATGAGGTAGTTTCGGTAATTGAGAGATACCTCCACTTCAAAGATTACACCCTAGCTGCCTTTCTTGATATCGAAGGGGCTTTCAACAACGTAAGCACAGACTCAATAAGGGCAGCTCTTGAAAATCTACAAGTGGAAGAAAAGATAACCAAGTGGATTGTTGAAATGCTGAAAAGCAGAATCATCAACACACAAATCGGTAGCAGTAAAATAAGGAAAACAACTTCAAGAGGAACACCTTGGTGGAGTCATATCTCCCTTGCTTTGGATCCTAGTTGTAAACGAACTGCTGAGTACCCTCAGCGAAAAAGGCTTTAAAGTGACAGCATACACTGACGACGTCGTGCTGCTGGTGGGAGGGAAACATCTCCCAACCATCAGCAACATGATAGAAACAGCACTTAAAGAAACTATCTCGTGGGCAGTACTAAACGGCCTAGGGGTCAACCCCGATAAAACCGAACAAGTACTATTCACAAAAAGAAATAAAATTGAAAATTTTTGCCTCCCAAAAATAAATGGCAAAACCCTGCAGCTATCCAATAAAGCAAAATATCTCGGAGTAATCCTTGACTCAAAGCTCACTTGGAAAAGCAACACAGAAGAAAGAATTAAGAAAGCAACCAGTGCCTTTTACGCCTGCAAGAAAACCTTCGGCACCAAATGGGGGATGAGACCCAATGTCATCCATTGGATGTACACGGCTATCGTCAGGCCCATACTAACCTATGGCTCGATTGTATGGTGGAAAGCCACTGAGAAGACAAGCTACCTTAACTCTCTCTCTAGAGTACAGAGATTGGCCTGTATAGGAATAACAGGTGAGCAACGATCAACGCCTCACGCTGGCCTGGAGGTCATATTGAACCTCCTCCCCCTGGACGAGTTCATGAAAACCACTGCAACCAAAGTGGCGTTTCGACTTAAGGAAGCTAAACTTTGGAGGCACTGGACGCATGGACACGCCTCTATACTCACAAAGTATAGTCCTGAGAATCTCGCCACCACCTCCGATTACATCACCCCGGAAATAGACTTTCGGCAGAACATGTCATTCTCCTTTCCAAAAAGAGAAGAATGGGATTCGAACCACCCTTTTAGTGAACATGATATCCAGATCTTCACTGATGGATCCAAAATGGAGAATGGCACGGGAGCCGGAGTCTACTGTAATGCACTACAAATATCCCTGTCATACAGACTTCCAGATTACTGTAGTGTTTTTCAAGCAGAAATTTTTGCAATCGAGAAAGCAGCTACGACAATCCAATCAAGGAACATCAATCCATCAAGGATTACAATCTTTGTGGACAGCCAGGCTGCGATAAAAGCACTCCGCAGCGAAATAACAAAATCGAAATCTGTATTGAGCTGCCGGCAAGCTCTCACCAGAATCAGTCCTCCCCACAAGATCAATATCTGCTGGGTCCCCGGTCATCGAGACATAGAGGGAAACGAAATAGCAGACAGATTGGCTAGGGAGAGCTCTGAACTGGAAAGTAGTTCTGTGATTGGGTCGATCATGGCTCCAATCGAAGAATTCAAGAAGAAAATAAATGATAAAGCCAGAAATAACACAAATAACTCTTGGTCAAATAGAGACGACTGTGTTATCTCTCGCCATCTCTGGCCTAAACTCTGCGAAAAAAGGACCCAATCCCTACTTTAAATGAGTAAAAATGAAACTCGCATCTTAATAGGGGTCCTCACGGGGCATTGTTGTATAGGCACAATGGCCTCGCGACTAGGAATCCGGCACCCAGACTTCTGCAGAAGCTGTGGAGATGTCGAGGAAACCGAAACCATCAAGCATCTACTTTGCGAGTGTCCCAATCTCCAACAACGCCGACTTCGCCACATGGGAAGCAGAGTGTACGAAGAACTGCAAGAGCTCGTGGATGTACCACTGATGGATCTTTTCAGATTTATACGGAGCACCGGTTGGTTCGACCAACCTTGCTCAAGTGACTAAAATTTTTATTTTGGTCCCATTTAGGTCCACAAACATAGGGAACCACAATGGACCAATAGGCCCCCGTGTAGGCAACATCGCGTTGCCCTTCCCTCTTATTCTAACCTAACCTATTTGATGTAAAGCAGCATTTAAAACGCCTTTAATCACAAGAAGAAACAAAACTGGGGACAAAATGATTCCTGACGGACACCACTGCGGACTTCGAAGGGATCAGATAGTTTTCCTTGTGTAGAACTCGACACCTTGCAACTTCGTTAGTTTATTTGATTAAAGCGATTATATTTTCCGGTACACCCCTCCGTCGAAGGGCAACCCATAAGCAGTCCCTGTGAACACTTTCGAACGCTTTCTCGAAGTCAAAGAACATCATGTGCAAATCAGATCTATATTCCGCACATTGCTCAATGATGATACGCACTGTGTTGATATGGTCCGTACAGGAAGAATCAGCACGGAAACCTGCTTGCACCGCATCGATCGTCGAGTAAAGGTGGTCTTTCAATCGCTCTAGTACTACTTTCGCTATAATTTTTGAAACCGTGGGCAACACACAGATACGACGCCAATTATCACATTCCCTTAAATCGCCTTTCTTCAGAATCTTGATAATTATGCCGTTGGACCACTCATCTGGAAAACTTTAATTTTGCCATGCGATACGGATAAGTGGCCACAGAAGCTCAGCGAAGAGTCTTGCATGAACTTTGTAGAATTCCGCTGGTATGCCGTCGCTTCCGAGAAGCCGGCGGCGAAATTTGAGGCGTCATCGGCCATAATGTGGTTGAGAACCACCGAAAAATTACGCTTCCATCGTACCAACTGCTCGTCCTCTGAATGTAAAAGTCGACCGCTTTCATCCTTCACAGGGTGTTCGATTGTGAGGCTTTTGTCGATCAGCTGCTTTGTACACTTTTAAACGGCGCTGCTGTCACCGCAGTATGCGGCCTCTTCCGCTTGGTGGGCTAAATCGTCTATACGGTTTCACGTCGCGTCTTTCACTTCTTTTCGCTTCTTTTTGCTTTATGCGATACTGGGTTTAAGGCTCTTTCCGCTTCTGGGGAAGTAGTTGCGCTCATATTGATCTTGAGCTTCGCACGCTCTGAAATCAGGGTCCAGGTGTCTGCGGACATCCAAGGGCGGAAGCCGCGTGGTGGCCTTCCGACAGCTTCATCTCCTGTTGAGCGGTACACTGCCTTTATTTCTTCCCAATACTCTGTTGTTGTGAGTTCCGGGATCATGGCAAGGTTGGACGTATGCTGCTCTAACAGTTCCCGAAAGTTGGCTGCAGCTTGGGCTTTTTTCAGTCTGTCGGTAAAATACGCCGCTCAGTGTGTAATTTGAATGATCTAGCGGAACTTAATTCTAAATGTTAAGATAAGGACTTGAAATTTGTTTTGGTAATTTTCTAAGCCACAATATAATTCTTAAGAAAAAATGGGCGTGGTCGGAGCATTATCACGCCCACCTACCATATAAATAAAAAACAAAAAAATAACTTGCCATTTCAGCCCTTGAAAGGACTTTGACCTAGCTTCTTATGATCAATTGTGTTGTGCGTGTTATTAAGTTTGTACACAATTGACCGAGAACCGGACCTACATGTTTAACGCCGACTCCGAACGGCGATGAACAGAATGTTCTCGTTCTCAAGAAGCTTTACATGGCATTTTGATTACTCTCTGAGGTTTGCCATTGTCTGCAGAGAGGTGGCGGCAGAAAAATTGTTTTAATTCAAATAATTTTCTGTCGCTGCTGGGGTTCGAACCTGGGTCTCCAGGTTCGTTGACGTAGCGGCCACGCACTTTCACCAACTAAGCCACGGACGCCACCTACCATATAAGCGAAGAATAAAATAAACCTTTTGTTATATTTTCAAATGAATGAATGCAACTTAATTAGTAATAGGTTAAATTATTAGGAAATAACCCAATTAAAGTTATCTTTACAGGTATTATACCTGCAATGCCTACCTACAACAATTTTATTGATTTGGTAATGAAATAGAAAGTGTAAATTTTATATTGAATTTCAACATTTTCATAATTAGTTGTCGTCATAGTCTTCGTAATCGTCTTCATCTTCATCGTCGGAACTAGATTGGAGCAGTTCAGGAGTCTTCAGTAATAATAATGTCTCATTCGTGAGTGGATATCTTCTTCAATTTATTGGCTTGAATATATTGCGACTAGATAGAAGTGAATCTGATGATAGTCGGTGGTGGAGAATGTCTCTATTGCAATCTTTTCGGGAAGTTTTTCGGCTGAAATTTTCACGTATTCACCAGTATTCTTTGTTGCTTGCTTCCTGAGCATCTTCTTATAACTGTCCCAGAGGCAAAATGCAAGCATTTATATCACTTAAGAACGGGGTAGTATTTTATGAATGCTTGCAGGCATATAGTACCAGGAGTAATGTTGAAAATATATTTCTTTTGTTTTGCGTGCATAGGTGGAAAACTTTATTGCATCTATGTCAGACTCTCTGGAAAGTGCTTCGAGTAATATTCGAAAACGATGTATAAGATCTACGTTGAGTCCAGTAATGTTTGCAGATGCGCTTGCAAATGCGCGCGGTATTTCCGACGTTTGTGTTACCGCTTATCTGTTTTGGCATATCGACAAGATCTTATTAGTTTCTAAGAACCTCTCCAAAAAAGAATGACTTTTTTCCATTTAGTGTTAACTTTAACACAATATTCGCTTACAAATAATTGTAACTCCCTGGGTATGTACTCAACCTCAACCATATCAAAGCTTGCTAATATGTGTACAAATATTTTTTTATGCGGTCTTCCTTCTTGGATCTATACCATACATGAAAAAATTCTTGACTTTTTATTTTGCCTAAATAAAAACAAATTATAACCCTTTGCTTTTTGGAAAAAAGTTGTTTGTGCGCTGGAAAAACGTGGAGCTACATTTAACTGATTGTATAAGTAAAAAAGCTGAAGAAGCGATTAAGCCAAATTTTAAAAGTTGTACAAGAGGGTACATCTTAGAAAAGTAACTTTAAACTTATAATATTAACAAACAAAAATCTACTTTTTTACATATTTTCTAAATGGATTTTTTTAATATTAATCAAACTCACATAAGCTTTATTCTTACCTTCAGCGATTCAATATTTAATAAATATTATAGGTACAATTTTTTTTCTTAATTTAAAAGTGGTAAATATGTTGTTAAACACTGATAAAAATAGCGTATTAAGAAAATTAAATTTTTAAAAATTTTTTCATTTCTGTTTTGTGTCACTTTCAACGCTAATTTTTCGCCACTGGTGATGTAAGGAAAAAATTTTTTGATAAGGCAAAAACGCGTAGAGTATTGACATAGTTTTCAAGGCAAAAAATTTTATTTCTGGTGGTTTTGATTTTTTTAATTAAGTTCCGCTAGATTATTTAAATTACACACTGTGCGCCGGCGCTCTCCGATTAGAGCTCAAGCAATGTTGTACTGCTGCGATACGAAGGCGAATGCTCGCTATCATTAGGTGGTGGTCGTGTGCATTTCCGATACATCCAAAAGACAGCTTCTAAATCGGCGCGTGATGGCAAAGTGGTCGATTTGGTTTTCTGCTGTTCCACCGGGGGAGACCCAGCTAACCTTGTGATAGAGTTTGTGCTGAAACATGGTTCCACCTATGACCAGGCGGTTTGTATTGCAAAATTCTACAAACCTTTCACCATTGTCATTTTGGTTACCGACGCCATGTTTGCCCATAACATGTCTCAGGTCATCGTTGACTTGCCCGACTTTGGCATTAAGGTCACCCATCACTATTATTATGTCTCCTCTGGGTACGGCGTTGTAGGTGACGCTTAACCTACTGTAGAATGCATCCTTTTCGCTGTCAGGAGCTATCTCGTTAGGCGCGTAACACTGTATGATGGTGATATTCCTAACTCTGATCCGGAATCTCACAGTAATCAACCTGTCTGATATAGGTGACCATGACATCAGACTTCTATGGGCTTCTGGTGTTAGCAGGAATCCAACACCAGATTCACGATTGGATCGTGTGTCTTTTCCCGAATAGAGGAATACAGTGGGGTCTGTTGGAGAGTTGTATATTCCATTACCGAGTCAGCGAACTTCGCTTACTCCCAGTATATCGATGTTGTATCGCATGAACTGGCGTTCCAGTTGAAGGATTCTGGCGTTTTGGCTGGTTTGAGTACGATCGTCAAGGAGAGTCATAACATTCCAGAAACCAATCTTTGTCCGGGTACAATAGCTAAAAGATGTCATCGTGCGAATCTTCTTTTTTACCCGAGGCTGTGTTGTTGAATTTTCGGTGGCTGTTGGTTATTCGGGTAAAAATGAACGCCGACCACAGGAGATCACCCTAGCCTAATGAAGGGGCTGCCATCTTGCAGAATCCAAGCATTCTGTTTGTTTGTATTCAGCCGCTCGCTCCGAGGCAGACGCTGTTTGCAGCCGCCCACTATGGGTCAAAATGCAGCTTCCAAGTAGTCCAGCCTCACTGGGACTGTAAACGCCACCGTTGATTCGCTTCTGAGTTCTTTCGCTACCTTTTTTGTTGTAGTTCGCCTTTGAAACGGACTTCAATAAGAGAAAGAATAAAAAGAATCGAGATGTCAAAATTGCGTCATTCAATAAGAAGTTTTAGTGGCTGGTGCTCTTCCAACAATTCACTTTTCTCAATCTCCCACCCACCCATAAAATAAATAAATTCTTCAAAATATGTGTTTTAAATATATATTTATAACAATGAAAATTGGGAAAAATTATGTTTGATATGTGCTTAACGTTTTCCAGTAGGTAGTCTTCTAATTTTGTTTGAAAAATTATTTTATTTCGCCCATATTCATCTGCAGCTGCTAAGTTTGCTGCACATAAACGTTTTCAACATTGTTTTTGTTTGCACTTAATAATATTAAGTTTACAAATTGTCTTCGTTCTAGTAATAACCAAAGAACGTTTTTTTTTTGTGTTCTCAACTTCCAAACAGTTCGGACGTGCTTTATAACCCGCTCCAGTTTTAATTTTGCTAAATTCCTGTACCTTGTAATTTACCTGCAAAATAATCAATCAACACAATAACAAAAGTCTGACCCAATTTATTGTGCCTTTCAATTTTAAAATTTTAAAATAAATATTTTGTGTTTTTGCCAACTTGCACTTTAACAGCTTAACAACAGTACTTAATCACACAAAAAAAAAATAAGAAAAAAAGTTGATTGCAAAAGTTGAATTATTTACGAATTAATAAGACAAGAAAAAAACTATAATTAAAATAACAATTGTGCGTGTAATCATTTTGTGAAATAAAATCTCATAATGGATTTCACTTGTGCCAACAAAAACTGCTCTATCGAAGACAAAAATGCACTAAAACTTAGCTGCAATGGTCTCTGCGGGAAATCCTACCAAGGCTGCTGTGTGGGCATGACAAAGAGGAGTCTGAACTACATTCAGGATTACTCATCACATTTTAAGTTTTTCTGCGACGAGTGTTGGGATTTGTCGCTTTCACACGTGATGCTCGGCATTAAATATCTGAGTGACTCTCTGAATGTAATGCACTCGAATTATAAACTACTGTGCAGTAAACTTCCCAACTTTGACGTCTTCACACACCTATCTGACGATCTAGCTAGAGTTGAGTCCACGTGCAAAGCAAATAACTCTGACATCTCAACTATTTCTAAGAACCTCAGAGTATTAACTGAAATAGTAAGAGATAGTGAGAAAGCTTTGCATTGTGATAAGGCGATCAATGAACTAAAAAAAGAAGTAAAAAATAGCTTTGAAATCCTTAAAAATGATGAATCTACCAAAAACATAATGAGTAATCTTACTTCCTTGCGGTATGATATGGATATTGCACTTCAAGCTACATCAAGTAAAGCAAAATTAACACCTCTGCAGCCTGATCCCATGTTTGAAATACTATTTCAAAAAATGAATGACATAAGCGATGATCTAGATGTGTTTCGAGTGACGCACGCAGATATAGCGGATGAAGTTAGATTAGCGCCCAATAGAGTTGAATCCCCACCACCACAGATGCTTCAACATAACTCCTCCTCTATTTGCGAAGAAATCATGATAGCATCCAAGCGTCCGCCATCGAACGAAGAGTTATCGAACGTTTTGGAACTTCGTGGACAATACCAGAATGGGAAAGCCGTCTGCTAAAGCTAAAGTCGCTCAACCAAAATGAGGGTATCACATTATTTATTACAGGTTTCCCAACCAATGCAAGTATATCCTGGGTCCGTAAATACTTTTTTAAAAAGTTCCGCTTCACCATATCCGAATGCCAAAAAACATCTCCAATTCATGCCAAGCTTTTCTTGCTGGAAATATAATTATATCATGAGGAGGTCTACACTTGCAATATTTGATCTCATGAAATATTTCGTGACATCGATAGGGCAAGTGTAGACCGCTTAGGCCCCGTACGTTCACCTAAGAAAACTTGCACGAATGAGATACGTAATTAGATAATTTTCCATAAAAATTAAAAATTGAATATCCAACTCATTTTAACGAAATGAGTAGCAAATGAGTAGTTTTACTTTAAACACAGCTCGGAGCATATTTAACTGCTTTTGGCCAACTCACACAGGGTTGCTTGATTGGCAATCGATGAACTTTTCTTACTCTCTCTCACATTCTGATTTTTGGTAGTTCAAACGACACGCCAATGATATTTTGACATTTCTTAAAAAATTTCATTTCGCCACCTAGCAACACTATTCAGATGGCTTATTGATGACATGTACAGCAATCTCAAAATGAACAAATTCTGTGTTCGGGCACAAAAAAATTTAATAAAAAAACTATATGATAATAAGTACAACAAAAACAACCGTCAAAGAAAATGAGATATAAAATTTTGAACACTTTTTAATGAAATATTAAAATTTGCTCATTTGGCTTTGGTGTGAACGTAATAGTAGGGTTCTTAAGGTGGCGTTCGTGGCGTAGTTGGTTAAAGTGCGTGGCTGCTATGTCAACGAACCTGGAGACCCGGGCTAGAATCCCAGCAGCGACAGAAAATTATTTGAATTCAAATTCAAATTATCTGAGGTACGGCCGCCACCTCTCTGCAGACAATGGCAAACCTAAGAGACTAATCAAAATGCCATGTAAAGCTTCTTGAGAATAAGAACATTCCGTTCCTCGGCGTTTGGAGTCAGCGTTAAACCTGTAGGTCCGCTTCTCGGTCAATTGTGTACAAACTTAATAACACGCACAACACAATTGATCATAAGAAGCTAGGTTTAAGTCCTTTTAAGGGCTGAAATGACCAGTAAAAATAAATAAATAAATAACTGGCCATTTCAGCCCTTGAAAGGACTTTGACCTAGCTTCATATGATCAATTGTGTTGTGCGTGTTATTAAGTTTGTACACAATTGACCAAGAACCGGACCTACATGCTTAAGGCGGTCTTCTCATTGAGCAACTTTTTTTTTTTCGACTTTTGTTTTTTGCATTTATTTATAGCTTGGGTAGTTGTGAATATGCCCCTAAAAGGATTTTTAGAAATTCGAAATACTTAAGAAGATACAGCCTTTTTTGTGAAGCAAGGTCTTCGTCAAAATGAGCTATTTCTAACTTTACTTCAAACTTTAAACGCGTTTATCTCGAACCCACGTTTTTCGAACTGGCGGCCATGATATCTCCAGTTCAACTGAACCGATTTTCATGAAACAAAGTGGAATCTACGCAAAATTGTCACCATTCTCGGGTGAACCTCGACCATAATTTTAAAAAATTTTTTACTATTTTTTTTTTACACTAAACTACAAAAAAAAAACCCGAAATTGAAATTTTTTTTTTGAATGGCCGCCATTTTGTCAAAAAAATCACAAAATTAAGTTTGAGGTTCACCCGAGAATTACATCTATACTGATTATAACCCCGTTTTTTTTTTTCATTTCGGACGCTCCGGAGACCCGGAATCGTGGCCGCCGTGACGACACCTTTTTTTTTCACCACCAACTTTGAAGTCTCATTACTTTTTGAACAGCCCACGTATCGAGGCAAAAAAAATTTTTTTATTTACTTTGAACCTTTTGTAATACAATAAAAAAAAAAGTTTTCAATTATTCTTTGCGTTTTCAAATAAGAATTTTTTTAAAAAGGGTCCAAAAAACGGGTTTTGAATGAGAAGACCGCCTTAACGCCGACTCCGAACGGCGATGAACGGAATGTTCTCGTTCTCAAGAAGCTTTACATGGCATTTTTAATACTCTCTGAGGTTTGCCATTGTCTGCAGAGAGGTGGCGACCGTACAGAAAAATTATTTTAATTCAAATAATTTTCTGTCGCTGCTGGGATTCGAACCTGGGTCTCCAGGTTCGTTGACATAGCGGCCACGCACTTTAACCAACTACGCCACGGACGCCAGAAATGACCAGTTATTTATTGTATTTTTTAAGGTCACCAGCTTAGGTGACCGTTTGCCTGGCGTGCAATCCCCAACTCACACGGTGATTTCCAATCAAGGAATCTAATCGCTTTGTTGTTGTTTTCAATGTGAAACTGTCAAAAGCTCTGATAGCCAGAGCGGATTTTCAGGATTTTTGTTTTTTTTTGGTCGCAACAAGAAACCGTATGCGTCTTTACGCTTTGGCATTTGCTCAGATTATGTGTGCTATCAAACTACAAGTTTGAAATTAATCAGTTTCGCCGCATCTGTCAACTGTCAAAAAATAGGTTGGAGTATCCACAACCGGAGCATGTCCACAACCGGAGACAATACCCTACCAATGAGTACGCGATAAAATCATCATCAACCAATGAGTAGCGATAAATACTTTGTTGTTGAAAAAGTGCAGTGCTATAAATATCTAGGTATCATGGTTGACCAACATCTGAGCTGGTCTAAGCATATATCTATATTGAGGGCCTACTAAAGCTTTTTAAGCGAAAAACCCTGTATTAAAAGTTTTAGTTATAAGCTACTGTTTATTTTAGGTATTTAAGGTACTGTATTAAAAGTTTTAGTTATAAGCTACTGTTTATTTTAGGTTACATTTTTTTTAAAATATAATTATATATATTTTGTAGAAAAGTTTTTGAATTTTTGAATAACAAATATTAAACCATATAGCAGGAATCCATAGTTTAGTAAAGTACCTTAAATATGCGGTGGACATGATTTCACAGAGCTTGTTTATCTTAAACACAGATTGCAGCAATCAAAATTTGTTTGTTTTGTACATGTCAGCAATCATTAATCGGAATACTGTTGCTATGTAGGTGTCGATATAAAATTTTCAAAGAAATGTCAAATTATGATTGGCGTGTCGTGTGAGCTACCAACAATCAGAATGTAAAAGAGAGTAAGAAAAGTTCATCAATTGCCTATCAAGCAATCCCGTGTGAGTTAACCACTAGACTATGGTTGAATAGCTTTGCGGGACGCTAACTGCGGAGCACATTAAACAGCTGAATTTGTTATTGAATTCTGTATAGAATTTTTAATTAGTGTGAGCAGAGCATCTATAGCTTTTTTCAATAGATAAAACATGTGTGGCAGGCAGAGATGCCAGATCACACGAATAGACTAAAAGACGTTAGGTTTTCCCAACGCTAGAATAAACCTAACGTAATTTGTAAGGAGAGTTTTATATGAACCTAACACCTTTGGTGTTAGGTATATGCCATATAGATTAGGGTGGTCCAAAAACGTAAAAGTTTAAAATGTTGAAGTGCACTTGACTTTTTTTAATCCTTTTGATGACTTAAGCTACCACAAAAAAAATTTACCAAAATGAATAATATTTACAACTGCCTCAATGCTTTTGAAATTAAGGCTTATACATATGAATATAATATTTTTTTGATTTTTATAAAATATTTTTATTTATTTATTTATAATAGTTTTAAACTGTTTTCTTTGAAAGAACATTAATTTTTGGTTCTGGAAACATTTTTCTATGCATTTCCACAACCTGGAAAAGGAACTGTTTTTGATCTTCTTGTTTTGTTATTGAAGAATTGAAATTTGTAGCTAAAGCAATTCCCCTCTCAGCGCTGTCATTTACGACCTTTAGACCAATCGCTGCCTTTTTTGCAATTTGAAATGGAAGACTTTCACTCCACTCTTCTATATCCGTATCCAGGAAGGAGGAATCCAATTTAAGGATTCGAAAAAAATTGTGAGATGCTGGACCAACAAAATCTTGTAAACCTTTGTCGCTAATATCATTAGTTGCATGGTACCTGGTGGATCTGTAATTTTCTTCCTTAGATGATTCGTTAAGTCGTTTTACCATCTTTCGTTTGGTTTCAAAATCAACTATGTCTGAAAATAGTCCAAATACAACCAGCTCTTCACTTAGATACCACAAATGCCTATATATTGCTGCAGTTCCTTTTTCGTAAACAATATTTGATGTTTCTTTATAAATTTTTAAATCTTTGATAAAGTTCAAGTCATTAGCTGGAGCATCACAAGAAATTGGGCAACTTATCCAGTATTTAACATAAATTAAAGCTATAAATAAGCTAAATTCAACTAATGCCCAAGTCTCTCCTTTTTGTATTTTAAATTGTTTTCGAAAGAGATATATTTTTAAGACGTAAATTAATTTTGACATCCAACGCGCATGGTGAAATGCACCTGGAGCTCGAAATTTTATACCTCCAGGGGGTTCTCTGCCAAGGAAAATTAGTGCTAATTGTAAAATTTCCTTGTAATCGTCTCTTGGGATATTGCATGAGCCTTCTAAAATTGTATTTAAAAAATTTATTGATTCATTTTTTAAAGACAGTAGTTGGATATTTAATCTGTCATCCGTACAAACTTCGTACAACTCTTGTTGTATATTTGGCCAATTGTCGCGAAACTTTTTAAACATAATCATATTTGGACCAGTCGTAGTACCAAATAATTCTTTAAATACGTCATTACAAACCACTTCTAATACATGATGCCTACAAGAAAGCCACAAAAACTGTTGGCTTAGTTTTTTTTCCAAAAGAACGCAAGCTCCATTTAAACGTCCTGTGTTCGCAGCAGTGGTATCAAAAGACATTCCACATATTTTGTGTTCAAGATTCCACTCGATTATCGTAGTTTTGACTACTTCAGCAATTTTTTCGCCAGTTCCGTTTTCGACTTTGGGCACAGCAAGAAGCTTTTCTGTATTGGCTCCTGTAACTAAAATTGCGATTCTGTCTTCTTTTTTTGAGCCACCAGAAATTGCCTGAAGCAGTTTTCCATCGAAATGAATAACTAATGGACCTTCTGGTGAAAATGATACCTTACAATTAGTTGCTTGACTTGATCGGGCGTTTATCCTTGCCCTTCGGATGCTGCTTCTACTTAATGACAAAGTACCATTATTTCCATACATTTTTTCTGCTGCAGCAAGTAGATAAGTTGCTTTCCGATCACTTATATTTGTTCTATCCAAAGCTGCTGTAATATTTGAAGAAATAGCAGCCTTTTTGACAGTAGATCTTTTTGCATTTGATGTTGATGGAATGTTTGCTTTAAAACTATCGTCGCTTAAGTCAGACTCTCCTTCTTCTTTTTCAGATGACAACTCCGAAATGGTTATAATTTCTTTTGCTCTACGTTTTCTGTCATTTTCTTTCTCTGTCCTCATTTCATTTTTTCGAGCCTTTGTTTCCTGTTTTTTCTCTTTTTTGGCTAATTTTTTATCCATAGTACCCATAAAATACATTCTCTCGGAACGTTGATCCAAAAGAAATACTTGATCTTCTTTAATTTTTATTAAGTTTATAGCATCATGATGGCTAATGTCAAAAAGTTTTTCAATTGCTTCAGAAAATTTTGTTTCTTTTGAAATCTGAGCGGTATCTCCACGTTTTTTATTTTTGCACAAATTTCGATATTTTTGTAGTAATAACTCAAATTTCCGTATAATACTTCGGTTTTCTGACACAGGCACTCTGGCTTTATCCCATATTTCACAAATAGCTGATACTACTAATTTAACAGCTTTTTTCTTGGGCAGATTTTTCACTTTGTGATAATTAAAATATACACGCAAGGCCTCAAGACTTGTTGGTAGCATACAACCCCCGAATTTTTCATCAGGTTCTCCAATTAAGTGTAATATTGTTTTTTTGCGTGTTGAGGCCATCTGTAATAATCACATTTATAATAACACAATATAATTAACACAACACATTCAAATTTACTATACTGGGTAACAATTTCCAAGATCCTCCAAAAAATATATTTTGTAACCGAATTGTTATGCGCTTTTCTTTCAATCGCGATTTAAAGGCAACTTATTGCAGTGAAAATTTATTGTAAAGGCGGATTCACTGATCACGTTCAGCAAGTTTTTTATATGAAGTTTTTGCTCTCTACCTTTCTCCACACTCAATGAGAGAGTAACAAAAACTTGCTGCACGCTCTTTGACTTGATTAACTAAATTTCAATTTTCTTGCTGAATGTTTTTTAACGGAATTGCCAGAATGAAGTTTCTTGAGTTGAATTGGCATATTTTATTTTTTGAAGCTTCAAAAGCATTATGTCTGGCAACATTAAATTGTAAGAAAACTTGCTGAACGTTTAACATGTCAGTGAATCGACTTTCGGCTTATTCCTGCAGAGAGAGCAAAGAAGCGCTCACAAAAAACTTGCTGAACGTTATCAGTGAATCCGCCTTAACTGAATAAAAATATTTTCGACACATTTCAAATATGTACAAAGTAAAAACCAAGGTTACTAGATTTAAACAAAGTAAATTCAAATACAAAGTAAAAACCAAGGTTACTAGATTTAAACATAACAAGTTTTTTAAGAAAAGTATATTTGTGATTTGTCCTTCAAGAGTAAGTGCTTTTTGCGAGCTTTTTAAACTTAATTTTCTTGAAAGACCCGTACAAAAAAATCGCAAAATCTTTGAAATTTTTATTAAAAAAAAATTCATACTGTTATGCAAAAACTATTAAAACAATTTTTTTTATGTTCTCCACAATGAATGAACGGATATTATACGTGAAATTAGTTATTTAAATAATTGATTTTTGTTAATACTTTTGCATTCCGTGGCAACTTATTTACCTTTAGCCTTACCGAAAGCAAAAATTGTTTGTATGTAGTTAAAAAATAAATTTTCAGTAGAGACAACATTTTATAATTTGTAACTATTTTCTAAGCTGTGGGATCCCTAAAATTTCCTTAAAAATTATGCACAGGCCCTTTAAAAGTTCCCACACTTTAAGGAATGATCCCAAATTGTGGTAATATTAATAATTACTGCATACAAATGTGGTAGACAAGAGTTTTAACAAATGAAGCCAAAAATTTTTATGTTTTGTGAATTTTTACGGATTTCAACAAGCATGAGGCAGTTCTAAACAACATCTTATTTAATTGAAATTTTTACACAATGCTAAACTTATCAATAGGATTCAAAAATGTAAAGTGCCCTTTGATTCCGGTAAAAAAAAATTTCTCTATACAACTGTGAACCACCCTAATATAGATGGCATATCTAACAGTTAGGTGTTTAGCTGGGGTAGGAGAAAAAGTAATGGAACTGAATGAAACGTCAAAATCTGTCCACCGTTCTTTTTCTACCACCCAGCAAACATCGAGGTTTGAGAATGATTTGGTATGAAATGTATTTCTCAAACGTCAAACATTTGATATCGATTTGAGATTTATTTGAGAATTATAGCATTCTCAACAAAAAGGCTACTTTATTCTCAAATTGAGAAATAGGTTTATTCTTGAGTTGATGTCAAACGTTGATCTCAAACCTGTTTCAAATCCGATTTTCAAAATGTTTAAAAAAATATTCTTTTTCAAATCAACCTTAAATCGAACTCAAATGTTAATATCAAACATCAATTCTCGATTTGAAAATGATTTGAGAATCACATTTGAAATCAAATTTGAGAAAAAAAAATTCTCAAACCTTTGACTTGTGTTTGCTGGTGTAATGGCCACCTCAGGATCCACAAAAATATTTTTGTAAAGTTCTATAGCGGCACGCACTTTTCGTCAGATGCCCACCGTTGACCATCAACTAGGCAGCAGCGAACTAACGCTGCGGCCACACGAGATAGTATTGCCATGACAATTGAGAATACGTATATTCTGTCAAATCATTGTCGGCAGCCAAGCAATTGTCGATTGTGACGTAGGTGGCCTGACAAAAGCATGGAAATAGCATGACAATGAATGTTATTTCATTATCTATATATTAATAGGCAAACAAAAAGTTTGTGTTCCTTCTTTTCTGTGTTACCTTCAACATATTCACATAATACTTATATCGATGGATAGGTTTTTTCGAGTAGATTTGCACAATATAATTTTTATTCAAACATTTGTCATTAAGATAAGTAAAACTGAGCAAATGTAATACGCTTTTTTTACCAATGGGACAAAGAGAAACTACAAAGCGACAAAGCTCTGTTGAACATCGCTGCTGTAGCTTACAAAAGCAAGAGTAGAATGCGTGAGTGACGCTAACATTTAAAAAGAGCTGAGTAGCATTATTGTTGTTGTTGTTGTTATTGTGCTTGTTGCTTTCTCTTAATATCTCTCAGCGTTAAAAAAACAAAAAAACTGCATGCTTGCTTCTATTATCTTGAGAATCATCGTTTATATTGATTTATTTGTTATACTTTTCTACCGTTTATTCACGGCATTTATTTTATTTATTTACTTTAAATGAATATTATATGTTAAATAAATTTTTGTTATTGACGCATATATGCTTCCGTTTTTGTCCTTTACCACTATTTTCCTCATAGCGTCAAAGTAAGAATTAGGAATTTCCATGCAAATTAATAACAATTCATTATGTGAAAAACAACTTGAGTTTCGTTACCTTACAGAATCAGATGGCCGAATTTCGGCCACAGGCGATACTAGTATTTATAATTTTTCTGTGTCGCTGTAACCATCTCTAGCCTAAAATTTTTGGCATAATTGAAGATGAATGAAAACTCAACATTTTCCCTTTTTTTTGTGCACCAACCACGATTATTCACGTCAATTTCAATACAAACGTCAAATTATTGCCAATGTTATTGTCAGCCTATTGTCATGCTGACAACTGCCTGGCAATAGATTGGCAATTGCCAAAGCTTGCTTGTATGGGTGAAAAAGTGTGAGTGTATTATTATTGTCATAACAAAATTGTCACGTGTGGCCGCCGGGTAACAAACATACATACATACATACATATTTACACACGTATTTTTTAACAAAAACTGCACAAGATTTTTTTTTGTTAGTTTGTTAAAGATTAGCTACACTAGTTTAAATTGGTAGTATTAACTTACTGGGAAGCTGCTAACGTTTAATAAAGCCTAATAATTGTAGATAAAGATAAATAAAAAAATAGAGATAAAGATAAAAATAGATATAAAGATAAATATAAAAATACAGATAACGGGGAAAAGATTAAGTATATGTCATATATATATATATATATATATATATATATATATATATATACATACATATATATAAATATATGTATACATTAACCCACTATTTATAAAGTGTAAAAGCTAATGAAAATTGTATAAAAACATATATTCTAACTAGCCACAAGGTTAAGAAAGATGAGTCAGTCAAGCCACCAAATAGTAGTGTAAACTTAAGTCCGAATGACCGAAAGCTTAAACATAGACCTACCCAACTTATGCAACAACAAGTGTGCCGTTCATCTCGCATAGCGATTTACCGCTTACCTATGGCTTACTGCTACTAAGTTGTAATTTGAGAAGCGCAAATTTTAGACAGGGGTCATTTGAAAGTAAACCACGAAAGAAGTGTTTAGCTTAGTGTCTACAAAAAAAAAAAAAAAAAAAAAAAAACATAATTTAAAAAAAGGAAAAGTATAACTTCACATTGTGTGGTGAAGCCACTTTAATTGTCATCCTTTAAACTGGATTTTTGATTTGTCACCAAGGCCTTAAACATTTTACTGGAACCAACGTATTACCAACTTGGGTGCGAATGGAGGCGCTGGCCACGAATCATCGGAGCGCAAGTTAAGCAGCTATGGAGACTCCTTGGTGCGACCTTGATTGTAAAGGGTGTCCCAACAAGAACGCAATTTTTAAATGTGGCAACACTGGAAGTGTCATTGTTTGACATTTGAACAATTGTTACTGTTTGCTAGTAGAAGGTTCGAGGTTAGTAAAAATGGAGCGCTACACGAATGAACAACGCATTCTCATTGTGAAATTGTTTTTCCAAAATGGTGAAAGTTTTGCGGCTACAGTTCGCAAATTGCGATCAATTTGGGGTCACAATAATGCTCCAAAAGAGTCAACTGTAAAGAGATTAATGGATAAATTTGCCGAAACTGTGTCTGTTAGTGATGTAAAGACAACAACGCGCCTTCCACCAGATCGATCGACCGAAAATGTCGCAGCTGTACGTGATGATGTCGCTCAAACTCCATCCACCTCAATTCGACACCGAGCTCAACAAATTGGTGTCTCCAAATCCACTATGCAGCGAATTTTGACGAAAGATTTGCATCTTCATGCATACAAAGTTCAATTGACTCAGGAACTGAAGCCAGCTGACCATGGACAGCGAAGGGAGTTCGTTAATTGGGTATTGGAGAGACAACATGAAAATGCTGATCTTGCCGCTAAAATCATCTTCAGTGACGAGGCCCATTTCCATCTTGATGGCTTTGTCAATAGGCAGAATTGTCGCATTTGGGGTGAGGAAAATCCTCGAGTGATTCACGAGAAGCAAATACATCCTCAACGTGTCACTGTGTGGTGTGGTTTTTGGGCTGGAGGAATCATTGGACCTTTTTTTTGAAGCGAAGCTTATTACGCCTCGTTCTGCGATTTGCTAGAGTGAAATCAGAAAAAACGACACTTTTTTCCGACACCTTTTTTCATAGAATTGATATTGTTTTTTGCTTGCATTAATTGAACCAGAAAATGTTAAATTAAAAATAATTTATTACCCGCTGCAGGAATTGAACCCACAACTCACAGTTCTATCGTTTGTTGGTACTTTCCTCTAACCATTACGCTAAAACCCTTGCTTTCACAACTTCGTTGATTCAGTGATAAACATCAGCTTAAGCTATGTTTCAGCAGATCACTATAATCTATTACTTTAAGACAGGATTGTGTGTTGGCTCTTCTAGGACTGTGTATTGGCTAGCCAACCGACAAAAGTACCAAACAAAACGAACTGGAGCAAAGATAACTAAATTTACCGAGCTATGGTTTGAATCTTCGGTTTGTCCATGCGAACTAAAAGACCTAACGAACTAAAAGAACGAACGAACTAAAAGAAATATTCACTAAGGATTGTGTATTAGATGTTGTTTCTACTTCCTACTAAAGGTCGTTATAAATATCGTTAAAAATAAACAACCTGTAAGTTGATTAAATTGTAACAAAATTAATGATTTTTGTATATTTATTCCCTACAACTGAACAGGGGGCTTTAAGGGAGGGCCGAAGAGGGTTAATATATATGATATATATACTTTGTTATTTTAAAGTTTTGAATTTAAAAATTATTTTAATCGAAAAAACGCTATTAAATTATCAAATCTATTAATTTGCAAAAATGCTTCTGTTGAAACGAATCATGTGGCAACCCACTTTGCTTTTGACATTTTCTTTATTTCTCTTTTTTCTTATATGTACTTCTTCTTGTTATAACCAATAAATTAAACACACGTGGATTCTACTCCGATTCAACATCTGCATTTTTTCTATCAGGTTATGGGCCCAGAACCCAATAAAAGTTTAAGTTATATTTCGCTTTAAATAATTATTAGTTTTTTCTTGCAAAAGCATTTGTTGCTATCTAGCTTACCAGAAGATTTTTTACACATTCGTTGTGATCGCAAAATTTTTAATGGCTAGTACGGAATCACACAGCATAATTGAGAAACTTCATGGAAGTGAAAATTTTCATACTTGGAAGTTTGCCATGGAGAGTTTGTTGGAGCTCAGCGACTTACAGGAATGCATCGCAGATCCAATGAAAGAGACTGATGTGAAGAAGCTACGAAAAGCAAGAGCTAAAATTATTTTATGCATCTATGAAGCGATTTACGTCCATATTCAGCATCAAAAGACTGCTGCCGACATCTGGAAGACTCTTCATCAGTTGTACGAAGACACTGGACTCACGCGGAAAATTGGGCTTTTGCGTAAACTAATTACAATACGACTAGAAAATTGTGAGTCAATGACCGATTACGTTAATCAGCTAGTCAATACGGCAAATAAGTTGTCCAGCATCGGGTTCGATATAAATGATGATTGGTTAGGCGCAATAATGCTGGCTGGACTTGGTGAAGATTATAAGCCTTTCATTATGGGCATTGAGAGCAGTGGCACAAAAATAACCGGAGAGAACATTAAGATGAAACTACTCGATGGCGACTACGAAAAATCGGCACAAAGTGGCAGTGCCTTCTTGACCATTAAAAAGAAATTTCATAAGCCATACAAATTAAAATGTAAATGTTATAACTGTGGCCGTAAGGGACAGTTTATAAAAGATTGCACAGAAAAGAAAAAACTTTCTGCACACTCGAATAACAATGATCGTAACAAAACTGCTTTTAATGTATTTTTGTCAAGTGATGGCAAACCAAACCGAAACGTATGGTATGTCGATAGTGGAGCTTCACGACACATGACTCCCTTCAAAGAGTGTTTGTGGGAAATAAGTCCTTCCGGCGTCACAGAAATTTTGGCTGCAAATAACGAAAGAATGTCTGTCAATGGTATCGGGAACGCTACGCTTCATTTTAATGGAAATGAAATTGAAGTTAAGAATGTTTTATATGTCCCACAATTGACAACAAATTTACTATCAGTTTCTCAAATAGTTGAAAATGGTAATAAGGTTACATTCGGCAATGGTCGGTGTAAAATTTTCAATCAAGATGGCGAACTCGTTGCCGAAGCAAATGATTCGTCGGGCGTGTTTAAACTTGAAGCCCAAACCGTGTCGTGTCTGCTTTTGAATGCAAAAACAAGTCTGATGACATGGCATCGACGTTTAGGCCACTTAAATTATGCCGATTTATGCAAGCTAAAAAATGATGGCATCAAGGGTATAACATTTAACGATGATCCAACCTGTTTGACGAAGTGCGAAGCATGTCTTAAAGGCAAACAGGCACGAATGCCATTCAATCACGTAGGGACACGAACGACAGAATTACTTCAGCTCATACACTCGGATTTGTGTGGGCCAATGGAGACTGTATCGATTGGTGGTGCTAAATATTTTATCACTTTTATCGACGACTTTTCGCGTAAAGTATTTGTCTACTTTTTAAAAAACAAGTCTGACGCTTTCAAATATTTCAAAGAATTTAAAAATTTTGTCGAAAATCAAACTGGTAAAAGAATTAAAGCCATTCGCTCCGATAACGGCACCGAGTACATTGGAGAACAATTTGAAGTTTTTCTACGTACATCTGGAATTTTGCACCAAACATCAAATGTTTACACGCCTGAACAGAATGGAGTCGCGGAGCGATACAACCGTACCATAGTAGAGCGAGCTAAATGCATGATATTTGATGCAAATTTCCACAAATAATATTGGGGAGGAGCAGTAAATACCGCAGTGCACATCATCAATCGCTCACCAAGTTCAGCTTTGAGCGGTCAGGTTCCAGACTTCAAAATGGTCAGGAGCTGACGTCGATTTAAGTACAATGCGGATTTTTGGTTCACCTGTAATGGTTCATATACCGAAACAACGCAGACGCAAATGGGATCCCAAGTCGAAGCGGATGGTATTTTTAGGCTATAGTGAGACAACGAAAGGTTATCGTTGTATGGACCCTCAAACAAAACAAATCACAACAAGTCGTGACGTTGTGTTCATGGAGACCGAGCCAAAGGTAGTATGTTGTGTTCCCATAGATAACGAAGAATTCATTTCAGTGAGGGCACCGGAATCCTCTCTTAAGACAGAAAGAGATGAAGACGACACAGATCCATTTCACGAAGCAGTTGAAGACACCTTTGATGATGCCAGAGATGACACCTTTGTCCCAGAAGTTGAGGTTTCAATTCCGCAGTCATTGCGAAAATCTTCTAGAACAGCAGTCCAACGTGATTTTTCAAGCCAAGGCTATGTTTCACATTTGGCTACCAGTGATGACCAAATGGATCCCCAGACTGTCACAGAAGCCCTACAGCATGCCGATTGCGAAAATTGGAAGAAAGCCATGCAATGTGAATTGAATTCACATGCTGAAAACAAAACATGGACAATTTGCAATCTTCCACCAAATCGCAAAGCGATAAAGTCAAAATGGGTGTTTCGAACCAAGAATGATGACAATGGAAATGTTGCTCAATATAAGGCCCGTCTAGTAGCTAAAGGTTGCGCACAGCAATACGGAATCGACTACAATGAAACTTACTCCCCTGTTGTGCGCTACACTTCCATTCGATACCTGATTGCACTATCCGTGAAGGTTAACCTGAAAATTGATCAACTGGGTGCTGTAACCGCATATCTACAAAGTAACTTAGACGAAGAAATTTTCATGCAGTTACCGGATGGATGCGGCGAAAATAGTGGAAAAATTTGTAAATTAAAAAAGGCCATTTATGGGTTAAAGCAAAGTGGGCGGCAATGGAACTTTCTATTAGAGAAAGCCCTCAGATCATTTGGTCTTCAGAAGTCAAGGGTAGATCCTTGCGTGTACTTTAGAAGTGATTCAGAAATTATTGTCGCTATATATGTCGACGACATTTTGATTTTTTGGAAAGATCCAGCTATTCGCGATCAAATCAAGGAAAAATTAACAAGTACATTTAAAATAAAATATTTAGGCGCTGCCAAAAGTTGTATCGGCTTCAACATCACGTATGATAAAAAGTCAAACGGAATATGGATAGATCAGGCAAAGTATACGGAAGAAATATTAAAAAAGTTTGGTATGCAGAATTCTAACCCCGTTGCTACACCATCTGACGTCAATCAGAAATTATCTTTAAAATTAATTGATGATGATCAACATTTAGAGAAAATACCTTATCAAGAAGCAGTAGGCAGTCTCTTATACTTGGCACAGGGCACTCGACCCGATATTGCCTATGCAGTGAATGATGTTAGCCGTTTCAATAACAAACATGGAAAGATTCATTGGACTGCAGTCAAGCGCATCTTCAGGTACCTTAAGGGAACTATTAATTACAAACTTTTTTATGGTAGGTCCGGAGGTCTGGTTGGATACAGCGACGCTGACTGGGCCTCCGACATCGACAAACGACGCTCTTACACAGGCTATGTCTTCACTTTGTGCGGTGGTGCAATATCTTGGGCCAGCAAGAGGCAGCCTACAGTCGCCTTGTCTAGTACTGAAGCCGAATACATGGCGTTGTCGTCAGCAGTTCAAGAAGCTATTTGGTTGCAGCAATTTGGGAAAGACTTCGATAAATCATTAAGTCAACAACCCGTAGAGATTGGATGTGACAACCAAAGTGCTATCACTCTATCAGAGTCAGACACCTTCAGAGTGAGATCGAAGCATATTGATGTGCGCCACCATTTCGTCCGCGATCGTATAAGCGAAGGTATGATAAAACTGTTTTATATACCTACAGAAGAGATGATCGCTGATAGCCTGACGAAAGCCGTTCCTAGCAACAAATCCAAGTTTTGCACCAAATATATGGGTATAATAAATTGTATTGAAGATTAAAATTATTATCTTTAGAATTTCATATATTTTGAATCACACTTTAATTTCTTATACTTTTTTGCATTATTAAATTTAATACTTCAATAAGTGAGGGTGTTGAAACGAATCATGTGGCAACCCACTTTGCTTTTGACATTTTCTTTATTTCTCTTTTTTCTTATATGTACTTCTTCTTGTTATAACCAATAAATTAAACACACGTGGATTCTACTCCGATTCAACATCTGCATTTTTTCTATGATTTTACACACACGCTTCTCTCGTGTGTCCAGTGACGCACCTGTGTTTTTTATGAAAATGAGGCAGGTCAAGCGCAAACAGTCAATGATGTTCGGTATCGTGAAATGATAACCAGTTTTTTCTTGCCTAGAATTGAAGAAATGAATGTGGAGGGCATGTGGTTCCAACAAGACGGCGCCACATGTCATACAGCCAGAGAAACAATTCAATTGCTACATCAGTCATTTCCCGGTCGTGTTATTTCGCGTTTTGGAAATCAGAATTGGCCGCCTAGATCGTGCGACTTAACACCATTAGATTTTTTTCTTTGGGGTTTTTTGAAGTCGATGGTTTACGCGAATAAGCCGACGACGACTAGAGCCTTAAAAGAGGAAATTGGACGCTGCATTAATGAAATTCCACAGCATTTATGCAAAACGGTCATTGAAAATTTCATTAAAAGATCGCGTGCATGCCAGCAAAGCCGCGGCGGCCATCTGCACGAAATATTGTTCCATACATAACCTCATTCTGTCTACTTTACGATATAATAAAGTTTCACGATTTTTTTTTTAAATATCTGTGTTTTATATAAAATTTAAAAATTGCTTGCATCTTGCATCTTGTTGGGACACCCTTTATAAGGTCAACACGTATATATACATATATATAACACACAGCAGAGTCTATAAAACGCAAAACTATCTGGTACAATGTACAACAGGTTTTAATTTAAATATTTAATGCTGTTTTAATTTAAATAAAAAGCGACGAGTGTTGGGATAAGGCGTTCAAAGAGCTAAAAAAAGAAGTCAAAAATAGCTTTGAAATCCTTAAAAATGATGAATCTACCAAAAACATAATGAGTAATCTTACTTCCTTGCGGTATGATATGGATATTGCACTTCAAGCTACATCAAGTAAAGCGAAATTAACACCTCTGCAGCCTGATCCCATGTTTGAAATACTATTTCAAAAAATTAATGACATAAGCGATGATCTAGATGTGTGTCGAGTGACGCTCGCAGATATAGCGGATGAAGTCAGATTAGCGCCCAATAGAGTTGAATCCCCACCACCACAGATACTTCAACATAACTCCTCCTCTATTTTCGAAGAAATCATGATAGCATCCAAGCGTTCGCCATCGAACGAAGAGTTATCGAACGTTTTGGAACTTCGTGGACAATACCAGAATGGGAAAGCCGTCTGCTAAAGCTAAAGTCGCTCAACCAAAATGAGGGTATCACATTATTTATTACAGGTTTCCCAACCAATGCAAGTATATCCTGGGTCCGTAAATACTTTTTTAAAAAGTTCCGCTTCACCATATCCGAATGCCAAAAAACATCTCCAATTCGTGCCAAGCTTTTCTTGCTGGAAATATAATTATATCATGAGGAGGTCTACACTTGCAATATTTGATCTCATGAAATATTTCGTGACATCGATAGGGCAAGTGTAGACCGCTTAGGCCCCGTACGTTCACCTAAGAAAACTTGCACGAATGAGATACGTAATTAGATAATTTTCCATAAAAATTAAAAATTGAATATCCAACTCATTTTAACGGAATGAGTAGCAAATCAGTAGTTTCACTTTAAACACAGCTCGGAGCATATTAAACTGCTTTTGGCCAACTCACACAGGGTTGCTTGATTGGCAATCGATGAACTTTTCTTACTCTCTCTCACATTCTGATTGTTGGTAGTTCAAACGACATGCCAATCATAATTTGACATTTCTTAAAAAATTTCATTTCGCCACCTAGCAACACTATTCAGATGGCTTATTGATGACATGTACAGCAATCTCAAAATGAACAAATTCTGTGTTCGGGCACAAAAAAATTTTGGGCACAAAAAAATTTAATAAAAAAACTATATGATAATAAGTACAACAAAAACAACCGTCAAAGAAAATGAGATATAAAATTTTGAACACTTTTTAATGAAATATTAAAATTTGCTCATTTGGCTTTGGTGTGAACGTAATAGTATGGTTCTTAAGGTCACCCGCTGGCGTTCGTGGCGTAGTTGGTTAAAGTGCGTGGCTGCTATGTCAACGAACCTGGAGACCCGGGCTAGAATCCCAGCAGCGACAGAAAATTATTTGAATTCAAATTCAAATTATCTGAGGTACGGCCGCCACCTCTCTGCAGACAATGGCAAACCTAAGAGACTAATCAAAATACCATGTAAAGCTTCTTGAGAATAAGAACATTCCGTTCCTCGGCGTTTGGAGTCAGCGTTAAACCTGTAGGTCCGCTTCTCGGTCAATTGTGTACAAACTTAATAACACGCGCAACACAATTGATCATAAGAAGCTAGGTTTAAGTCCTTTTAAGGGCTGAAATGACCAGTAAAAATAAATAAATAAATAACTGGCCATTTCAGCGCTTGAAAGGACTTTGACCTAGCTTCTTATGATCAATTGTGTTGTGCGTGTTATTGAGTTTGTACACAATTGACCAAGAACCGGACCTACATGCTTAACGCCGACTCCGAACGGCGATGAATGGAATGTTCTCGTTCTCGTTCTCAAGAAGCTTTACATGGCATTTTTAATACTCTCTGAGGTTTGCCATTGTCAGCAGAGAGGTGGCGACCGTACAGAAAAATTATTTTAATTCAAATAATTTTCTGTCGCTGCTGGGGTCCGAACCTGGGTCTCCAGGTTCGTTGACATAGCGGCCACGCACTTTAACCAACTACGCCACGGACGCCAGAAATGACCAGTAATTTATTTTATTTTTTAAGGTCACCAGCTTAGGTGACCGTTTGCCTGGCGTGCAATCCCCAACTCACACGGTGATTTCCAATCAAGCAATCTAATCGCTTTGTTGTTGTTTTCAATGTGAAACTGTCAAAAACTCTGATAGCCAGAGCGGATTTTCAGGATTTTTGTTTTTGTTTGGTCGCAACAAGAAACCGTATGCGTCCTTACGCTTTGGCATTTGCTCAGATTATGTGTGCTATCAAACTACAAGTTTGAAATTAATCAGTTTCGCCGCATCTGTCAACTGTCAAAAAATAGGTTGGAGTATCCACAACCGGAGCATGTCCACAACCGGAGACAATACCCTACCAATGAGTACGCGATAAAATCATCATC
The DNA here is from genome assembly GCA_943735915.1 of Pherbina coryleti. Lineage (NCBI taxonomy): Eukaryota > Metazoa > Arthropoda > Insecta > Diptera > Sciomyzidae > Pherbina > Pherbina coryleti. The sequence goes on along the minus strand of OX030951.1, from coordinate 96,440,469 downwards.
AACCAATGAGTAGCGATAAATACTTTGTTGTTGAAAAAGTGCAGTGCTATAAATATCTAGGTATCATGGTTGACCAACATCTGAGCTGGTCTAAGCATATATCTATATTAAGGGCCTACTAAAGCTTTTTAAGCGAAAAACCCTGTATTAAAAGTTTTAGTTATAAGCTACTGTTTATTTTAGGTTACATTTTTTTTAGATTATAATTATATATATTTTGTAGAAAAGTTTTTGAATTTTTGAATAACAAATATTAAACCATATAGCAGGAATCCATAGTTTAGTAAAGTACCTTAAATATGCGGTGGACATGATTTCACAGAGCTTGTTTATCTTAAACATAGATTGCAGCAATCAAAATTTGTTTGTTTTGTACATGTCAGCAATCATTAATCGGAATACTGTTGCTATGTAGGTGTCGATATAAAATTTTCAAAGAAATGTCAAATTATGATTGGCGTGTCGTGTGAGCTACCAACAATCAGAATGTAAAAGAGAGTAAGAAAAGTTCATCAATTGCCTATCAAGCAATCCCGTGTGAGTTAACCACTAGACTATGGTTGAATAGCTTTGCGGGACGCTAACTGCGGAGCACATTAAACAGCTGAATTTGTTATTGAATTCTGTATAGAATTTTTACTTAGTGTGAGCAGAGCATCTATAGCTTTTTTCAATAGATAAAACATGTGTGGCAGACAGAGATGCCAGATCACACGAATAGACTAAAAGACGTTAGGTTTTTCCCAACGCTAGAATAAACCTAACGTAATTTGTAAGGAGAGTTTTATATGAACCTAACACCTTTGGTGTTAGGTATACCCAGCTAGACAGCTCTAACGTAGTTACAAACACAATGAAACAAAATTTGGTGTTCACTAACCCTCTCTTACATTTTGTTGTCATGTTAAACAAGGAAAGTTGTATGTGCTTAAATAGCTTGCTCTTTTACGCAGCAAACAAGCTGGGGGTGTGAAAAAAACTTTAAGCGGTGCAGGTGTAAGTCACGCAATAAATAATATCCTAAAATATTCAACTTATATGATGATAGCCGTGGCGCAGTGGGTAGCATATGGAACTTATATGACAGAGGACCGCGGTTCAAATATCGCATGAGACCCAAAGATTTTCAATGTGTTGTTTAATTATCAAAATACAGTTCAAAATTCATTAAAAATAGACAAATTAACAAATACCTTCTTTCTAAAGAAAAGAAAATTTTCCTTGCTTGAATAAATAATAACAGTGTTATTTTCAGGGTATTTGTTTTTTATTGTCTTTAAATGTTTTACTTAAATTTATCTTTTGTAAATCTATCCATTAATAAAACTAGAAAAAAACATTTCTAAACAAAATAACAAGAAAAAAATTTGGCTTAATTTGGTGAAGGGTTTGAACCCGCGCATGTTTGCGTTAAAGGTCAGCGCGCTAGCCGCTACACTATGGTGGAAAGGTTTTGCGAGCCGCTAACTGCGTAGTTATGTAAACAGCTGAGCTTGTTATTAAATTCTTTACGGAATTTGTAATTGGTGTGAACAGAGCAGCTAAAGCTTTTTTTAATGAAAAAATCATATGAGGCAGACAGAGATGCCAGATCACACGGATAGGCAAAAGGCGTTAGATTTTTCAAAACGCTAGAACAAACCTAACGTGCTTTGTATGGAGAATTTTATATGAACCTAACGTACAAGGCGTTAGGTATATGCCATATATATGGCATATCTAACAGTTAGGTGTCTAGCTGGGTATGCCATATATATGGCATATGTAACAGTTAGGTGTTTAGCTGGGGTAGGAGAAAAAGTAATGGAACTGAATGAAACGTCAAAATCTGTCCACCGTTCTTTTTCTACCACCCAGCAAACATCGAGGTTTGAGAATGGCCACCTCAGGATCCACAAAAATATTTTTGTAAAGTTCTGTAGCGGCACACACTTTTCGTCAGATGCCCACCGTTGACCATCAACTAGGCAGCAGCGAACTAACGCTGCGGCCACACGAGATAGTATTGCCATGACAATTGAGAATACGTATATTCTGTCAAATCATTGTCGGCAGCCAAGCAATTGTCGATTGTGACGTAGGTGGCCTGACAAAAGCATGGAAATAGCATGACAATGAATGTTATTTCATTATCTATATATTAATAGGCAAACAAAAAGTTTGTGTTCCTTCTTTTCTGTGTTACCTTCAACATATTCACATAATACTTATATCGATGGATAGGTTTTTTCGAGTAGATTTGCACAATATAATTTTTATTCAAACATTTGTCATTAAGATAAGTAAAACTGAGCAAATGTAATACGCTTTTTTTACCAATGGGACAAAGAGAAACTACAAAGCGACAAAGCTCTGTTGAACATCGCTGCTGTAGCTTACAAAAGCAAGAGTAGAATGCGTGAGTGACGCTAACATTTAAAAAGAGCTGAGTAGCATTATTGTTGTTGTTGTTGTTATTGTGCTTGTTGCTTTCTCTTAATATCTCTCAGCGTTAAAAAAACAAAAAAACTGCATGCTTGCTTCTATTATCTTGAGAATCATCGTTTATATTGATTTATTTGTTATACTTTTCTACCGTTTATTTACGGTATTTATTTTATTTATTTACTTTAAATGAATATTATATGTTAAATAAATTTTTGTTATTGACGCATATATGCTTCCGTTTTTGTCCTTTACCACTATTTTCCTCATAGCGTCAAAGTAAGAATTAGGAATTTCCATGCAAATTAATAACAATTCATTATGTGAAAAACAACTTGAGTTTCGTTACCTTACAGAATCAGATGGCCGAATTTCGGCCACAGGCGATACTAGTATTTATAATTTTTCTGTGTCGCTGTAACCACCTCTAGCCTAAAATTTTTGGCATAATTGAAGATGAATGAAAACTCAACATTTCCCCTTTTTTTTGTGCACCAACCACGATTATTCACGTCAATTTCAATACAAACGTCAAATTATTGCCAATGTTATTGTCAGCCTATTGTCATGCTGACAACTGCCTGGCAATAGATTGGCAATTGCCAAAGCTTGCTTGTATGGGTGAAAAAGTGTGAGTGTATTGTTATTGTCATAACAAAATTGTCACGTGTGGCCGCCGGGTAACAAACATACATACATACATACATATTTACACACGTATTTTTTAACAAAAACTGCACAAGATTTTTTTTTGTTAGTTTGTTAAAGATTAGCTACACTAGTTTAAATTGGTAGTATTAACTTACTGGGAAGCTGCTAACTACGTTTAATAAAGCCTAATAATTGTAGATAAAGATAAATAAAAAATAGAGATAAAGATAAAAATAGATATAAAGATAAATATAAAAATACAGATAACGGGGAAAAGTATGTATACATTAACCCACTATTTATAAAGTGTAAAAGCTAATGAAAATTGTATAAAAACATATATTCTAACTAGCCACAAGGTTAAGAAAGAGGAGTCAGTCAAGCCACCAAATAGTAATGTAAACTTAAGTCCGAATGACCGAAAGCTTAAACATAGACCTACCCAACTTATGCAACAACAAGTGTGCCGTTCATCTCGCATAGCGATTTACCGCTTACCTATGGCTAACTGCTACTAAGTTGTAATTTGAGAAGCGCAAATTTTAGACAGGGGTCATTTGAAAGTAAACCACGAAAGAAGTGTTTAGCTTAGTGTCTACAAAAAAAAAAAAAAAAAAAAACATAATTTAAAAAAAGGAAAAGTATAACTTCACATTGTGTGGTGAAGCCACTTTACTTGTCATCCTTTAAACTGGATTTTTGATTTGTCACCAAGGCCTTAAACATTTTACTGGAACCAACGTATTACCAACTTGGGTGCGAATGGAGGCGCTGGCCACGAATCATCGGAGCGCAAGTTAAGCAGCTATGGAGACTCCTTGGTGCGACCTTGATTGTAAAGGGTGTCCCAACAAGAACGCAATTTTTAAATGTGGCAACACTGGAAGTGTCATTGTTTGACATTTGAACAATTGTTACTGTTTGCTAGTAGAAGGTTCGAGGTTAGTAAAAATGGAGCGCTACACGAATGAACAACGCATTCTCATTGTGAAATTGTTTTTCCAAAATGGTGAAAGTTTTGCGGCTACAGTTCGCAAATTGCGATCAATTTGGGGTCACAATAATGCTCCAAAAGAGTCAACTGTAAAGAGATTAATGGATAAATTTGCCGAAACTGGGTCTGTTAGTGATGTAAAGACAACAACGCGCCTTCCACCAGGTCGATCGACCGAAAATGTCGCAGCTGTACGTGATGATGTCGCTCAAACTCCATCCACCTCAATTCGACACCGAGCTCAACAAATTGGTGTCTCCAAATCCACTATGCAGCGAATTTTGACGAAAGATTTGCATCTTCATGCATACAAAGTTCAATTGACTCAGGAACTGAAGCCAGCTGACCATGGACAGAGAAGGGAGTTCGTTAATTGGGTATTGGAGAGACAACATGAAAATGCTGATTTTGCCGCTAAAATCATCTTCAGTGACGAGGCCCATTTCCATCTTGATGGCTTTGTCAATAGGCAGAATTGTCGCATTTGGGGTGAGGAAAATCCTCGAGTGATTAACGAGAAGCAAATGCATCCTCAACGTGTCACTGTGTGGTGTGGTTTTTGGGCTGGAGGAATCATTGGACCTTTTTTTTATGAAAATGAGGCAGGTCAAGCGCAAACAGTTAATGGTGTTCGGTATCGTGAAATGATAACCAGTTTTTTCTTGCCTAGAATTGAAGAAATGAATGTGGAGGGCATGTGGTTCCAACAAGACGGCGCCACATGTCATACAGCCAGAGAAACAATTCAATTGCTACATCAGTCATTTCCCGGTCGTGTTATTTCGCGTTTTGGAAATCAGAATTGGCCGCCTAGATCGTGCGACTTAACACCATTAGATTTTTTTCTTTGGGGTTTTTTGAAGTCGATGGTTTACGCGAATAAGCCGACGACAACTCGAGCCTTAAAAGAGGAAATTGGACGCTGCATTAATGAAATTCCGCAGCATTTATGCAAAACGGTCATTGAAAATTTCATTAAAAGATCGCGTGCATGCCAGCAAAGCCGCGGCGGCCATCTGCACGAAATATTGTTCCATACATAACCTCATTCTGTCTACTTTACGATATAATAAAGTTTCACGATTTTTTTTTTAAATATCTGTGTTTTATATAAAATTTAAAAATTGCTTGCATCTTGCATCTTGTTGGGACACCCTTTATAAGGTCAACACGTATATATACATATATATAACACACAGCAGAGTCTATAAAACGCAAAACTATCTGGTACAATGTACAACAGGTTTTAATTTAAATATTTAATGCTGTTTTAATTTAAATAAAAAGCGACGAGTGTTGGGATAAGGCGTTCAGAGAGCTAAAAAAAGAAGTCAAAAATAGCTTTGAAATCCTTAAAAATGATGAATCTACCAAAAACATAATGAGTAATCTTACTTCCTTGCGGTATGATATGGATATTGCACTTCAAGCTACATCAAGTAAAGCGAAATTAACACCTCTGCAGCCTGATCCCATGTTTGAAATACTATTTCAAAAAATGAATGACATAAGCGATGATCTAGATGTGCTTCGAGTGACGCTCGCAGATATAGCGGATGAAGTCAGATTAGCGCCCAATAGAGTTGAATCCCCACCACCACAGATACTTCAACATAACTCCTCCTCTATTTTCGAAGAAATCATGATAGCATCCAAGCGTCCGCCATCGAACGAAGAGTTATCGAACGTTTTGGAACTTCGTGGACAATACCAGAATGGGAAAGCCGTCTGCTAAAGCTAAAGTCGCTCAACCAAAATGAGGGTATCACATTATTTATTACAGGTTTCCCAACCAATGCAAGTATATCCTGGGTCCGTAAATACTTTTTTAAAAAGTTCCGCTTCACCATATCCGAATGCCAAAAAACATCTCCAATTCGTGCCAAGCTTTTCTTGCTGGAAATATAATTATATCATGAGGAGGTCTACACTTGCAATATTTGATCTCATGAAATATTTCGTGACATCGATAGGGCAAGTGTAGACCGCTTAGGCCCCGTACGTTCACCTAAGAAAACTTGCACAAATGAGATACGTAATAACATAATTTTCCATAAAAATTAAAAATTGAATATCCAACTCATTTTAACGAAATGAGTAGCAAATGAGTAGTTTCACTTTTAAAGACAGCTCGGAGCATATTAAACTGCTTTTGGCCAACTCACACAGGGTTGCTTGATTGGCAATCGATGAACTTTTCTTACTCTCTCTCACATTCTGATTGTTGGTAGTTCAAACGACATGCCAATCATAATTTGACATTTCTTAAAAAATTTCATTTCGCCACCTAGCAACACTATTCAGATGGCTTATTGATGACATGTACAGCAATCTCAAAATGAACAAATTCTGTGTTCGGGCACAAAAAAATTTTGGGCACAAAAAAATTTAATAAAAAAACTATATGATAATAAGTACAACAAAAACAACCGTCAAAGAAAATGAGATATAAAATTTTGAACACTTTTTAATGAAATATTAAAATTTGCTCATTTGGCTTTGGTGTGAACGTAATAGTATGGTTCTTAAGGTCACCCGCTGGCGTTCGTGGCGTAGTTGGTTAAAGTGCGAGGCTGCTATGTCAACGAACCTGGAGACCCGGGCTAGAATCCCAGCAGCGACAGAAAATTATTTGAATTCAAATTCAAATTATCTGAGGTACGGCCGCCACCTCTCTGCAGACAATGGCAAACCTAAGAGACTAATCAAAATGCCATGTAAAGCTTCTTGAGAATAAGAACATTCCGTTCCTCGGCGTTTGGAGTCAGCGTTAAACCTGTAGGTCCGCTTCTCGGTCAATTGTGTACAAACTTAATAACACGCACAACACAATTGATCATAAGAAGCTAGGTTTAAGTCCTTTTAAGGGCTGAAATGACCAGTTATTTATTTTATTTTTTAAGGTCACCAGCTTAGGTGACCGTTTGCCTGGCGTGCAATCCCCAACTCACACGGTGATTTCCAATCAAGCAATCTAATCGCTTTGATGTTGTTTTCAATGTGAAACTGTCAAAAACTCTGATAGCCAGGGCGGATTTTCAGGATTTTTGTTTTTGTTTGGTCGCAACAAAAAACCGTATGCGTCTTTACGCTTTGGCATTTGCTCAGATTATGTGTGCTGTCAAACTACACGTTTGACATTAATCAGTTTCGCCGCATCTGTCAACTGTCAAAAAATAGGTTGGAGTATCCACAACCGGAGCATGTCCACAACCGGAGACAATACCCTACCAATGAGTACGCGATAAAATCATCATCAACCAATGAGTAGCGATAAATACTTTGTTGTTGAAAAAGTGCAGTGCTATAAATATCTAGGTATCATGGTTGACCAACATCTGAGCTGGTCTAAGCATATATCTATGTTAATGGCCTACTAAAGCTTTTTAAGCGAAAAACCCTGTATTAAAAGTTTTAGTTATAAGCTACTGTTTATTTTAGGTTACATTTTTTTTAGATTATAATTATATATGTTTTGTAGAAAAGTTTTTGAATTTTTGAATAACAAATATTAAACCATATAGCAGGAATCCATAGTTTAGTAAAGTACCTTAAATATGCGGTGGACATGATTTCACAGAGCTTGTTTATCTTAAACACAGATTGCAGTAATCAAAATTTGTTTGTTTTGTACATGTCAGCAATCATTAATCGGAATAGTGTTGCTATGTAAAATAAACAATAAATAAATAACTGGCCATTTCAGCCCTTGAAAGGACTTTGACCTAGCTTCTTATGATCAATTGTGTTGTGCGTGTTATTAAGTTTGTACACAATTGACCGAGAACCGGACCTACATGTTTAACGCCGACTCCGAACGGCGATGAACGCAATGTTCTCGTTCTCAAGAAGCTTTACATGGCATTTTGATTACTCTCTGAGGTTTGCCATTGTCTGCAGAGAGGTGGCGGCCGTACACAAAAATTATTTGAATTCAAATAATTTTCTGTCGCTGCTGGGGTTCGAACCTGGGTCTCCAAAATTCGTTGACATAGCGGCCACGCACTTTAACCAACTACGCCACGGACGCCACAGTGTTGCTATGTAGGTGGCGATATAAAATTTTCAAAGAAATGTCAAATTATGATTTGCGTGTCGTGTGAGCTACCAACAGTCAGAATGTAAAAGAGAGTAAGAAAAGTTCATCAATTGCCTATCAAGCAATCCCGTGTGAGTTAACCACTAGACTATGGTTGAATAGCTTTGCGGGACGTTAACTGCGGAGCACATTAAACAGCTGAATTTGTTATTGAATTCTTTATAGAATTTGTAATTAGTGTGAGCAGAGCATCTATAGCTTTTTTCAATAGATAAAAAATGTGTGGCAGACAGAGATGCCAGATCACACGAATAGACTAAAAGACGTTAGGTTTTTTCCAACGCTAGAATAAACCTAACGTAATTTGTAAGGAGAGTTTTATATGAACCTAACACTTTGGTGTTAGGTGTTAGGTATATGCCATATAGATGGCATATCTAACAGTTAGGTGTTTAGCTAGGGTAGGAGAAAAAGTAATGGAACTGAATGAAACGTCAAAATCTGTCCACCGTTCTTTTTCTACCACCCAGCAAACATCGAGGTTTGAGAATGATTTGGTATGAAATGTATTTCTCAAATGTCAAACATTTGATATCGATTTGAGATTTATTTGAGAATTATAGCATTCTCAACAAAAAGGCTACTTTATTCTCAAATTGAGAAATAGGTTTATTCTTGAGTTGATGTCAAACGTTGATCTCAAACCTGTTTCATATCCGATTTTCAAAATGTTTAAAAAAATATTCTTTTTCAAGTCAACCTTAAATCGAACTCAAATGTTAATATCAAACATTAATTATCGATTTGAGAATCACATTTAAAATCAAATTTGAGAAAAAAAAAATTCTCAAACCTTTGACTTGTGTTTGCTGGTGTAATGGCCACCTCAGGATCCACAAAAATATTTTTGTAAAGTTCTATAGTGGTTCACCGTTGACCATCAACTAGGCAGCAGCGAACTAACAAACATACATAGATTTTTCACAAGATTTTTTTTGTTAGTTTGTTTAAGATTAGCTACACTAGTTTAAATTGGTAGTATTAACTTACTGGGAAGCTGCTAACTACGTTTTATAAAGCCTAATAATTGTAGATAAAGATAAATAAAAAAATAGAGATAAAGATAATAATAGATATAATGATAAATATAAAAATACAGATAACGGGGAAAAGATTAAATATATGTCATATATATATATATATATATATTGTTATTACACGCAGGATCGCCATGTTATGATATGTTATGAAAAAATTATTAACGCCTAATGCGTAGTCCTTGCGATTGCTAGCGGGCAAAGTTTGCCGTTGGCTAGCGCTACTACCCTTGCTGGTTCTGTCGAAAGACAAAAGCAAGGTTGCTGCTAATTCCACAAAAGTGAAAGCAGAGTAAAAAAAAACAAGGAGATTTTGAAGCTCGAAAGCTGTTCCAAGATCTGAATTTTATTTATTTGGCGTGCACTGCCTTTTATAAGACAGAGAACGATAATTTTGAGTTTTTTACAAAATTGAGTTTCTTAAAAATATTGAGTATTATTCTGAAATATTGAGTCTTAAGTTCTAGTTGGTTGACAATATTTGTAACCCGAAAAATATGTGGTAAGTAAAAAGAAACTTAAAGCTATTATTATATGGGTCACTTTTCAGCAGCAGCAAATGTAACTAGAAATGTTTACATTGCGCTTCATTATGACTCAAGTTTAGAATCATGTACACAAGCTGAACTTTTGTGTAAGCGAGTGTGCTATGCTGTGACTCAATCTTGTAATATAAATAAAATGTAGTTTATAACTTATTAAAGTACAACACTGACTTGACGAACGAGCAAAAGTAACGCAAAACGGACAAATGATTTCAAAAATAATAACGAAGCGTTGCAGTAGAAAAAGGGCAGTAAATAAGAAAAGACGTGTGCTCTTATAAGTATTTACATATAATATGATAAGTTAAAACTAAATCTCGTGTGTGCTTAGATTATAAAACTACATTTTACAAAACTACGAACTACATTTGTTAATTAAGCTTATATTATAAACTATTAATAAAATGAAATAAAAAATGTAATCCTAAAGAGTTTGATTTATTGAGTGAAACTACATTTTTGGGGACTCAACCGAAATAATTGTAAAAGAAAAAGGTGTGTTAAACAATAAAAACAATGGAAAGAGCCTTAAAAAAATCTTAATTAAACAATTCAGTAAAGTGCGGATTTGTTGATTTTGTTTACGGAAAAATTTTATATCGGTAGAAACTTAGATCAAGAATTTTCTTGTTTGCAGCATGGAAACAAAAACAGCTAAGTATGAACGCAAAGAGTGAAAGGCTTGCTAAAAAAAAAAAAACAAATTATAAATTGAGCCCATCGTAACGAAAGAAATGAAGTTGATAAAAAGATATAAAGAACATTAAAGAAGTGAGTGATATGCTTTGTTTGCTACATAAATTGAAAAAATAAATTGAGCAAATTTAAAGCAAGAACTAAATGGAAAAGAAAAACGAGAAGGACATGAAAAGTGTGTAAGCAGAATATAAAAAGTTCGAAAAAAGCTTTGCTACATGTGAAGACAGAAAACATAAATTGAGCAAAGTGAACAGAATAAAGTAAAGAATATAATAAAGTAAAGTAAAGTACAAACAAACAAAAAAAAAAAAGTGTGCAAGAAGAATATAAAAGAAGTTAGAAAAAAAAGCTTTGCTACATGTAAAGATAAAAAACATAAATTGAGCAAAGTGAAAAGAATATAATAAAGTAAAGTAAAGTAAAGAAAAGTGTGTAAGAAGAATATAAAAGAAGTTAGAAAAAAAAGCTTTGCTACATGTAAAGACAGAAAACAGAAGTTGAGCAAAGAAAAAACGAAAGATAATACGAAAAAGAATGAAGAAGTTATAAAAAGAAGTGCGAAAGAAAAGTCTGTACGAATTGAGTGAAAAAACTTTGCTACATAAATGAACGTAAAACAGAAGTTGAGCAAAGTAAAAGCAACGATAATATGAAAAGAAGTGAATTTCGTTAAGAATTGATTGCAAGTGAAGCGAGAGAAGAAGTAATGCAAAAATATTCGCTAAAAAAAAAAAAAACATAAGCTCTCAAAGTGAACGAAAAGAGAGGAAAATGTTGCTACATAGAAACAAATAATTGAGCAGAAGTTTAAAACGGAAGTGATCAGACAGCAAACGAAAGTGGTAGAACGTAACGTATTGAAGAGGAAAGCAGCAGCAAGAGATAAGAGTAAGGAGCAGAGAAGAGATAAATGATGACAGCGCAGCAGAGAGATCTTAAATTTGAGTATATTATAGAAATTTTGTATTGTGAGTAAAAAAAAAACTTTTATGCCATGTAGAAACAGAAATAAAGAAAGCGTGAACAGTGGGACAAATAATTTTATATGAAATCATAAAATCGTATGTCAGCAAACTATAAACAGAAAAAAAAATTCTTATTTGTTAAACTTTAAAATTCTAAAACGTAATTTAAATAAGATTGTTATAATACATTAAGCAACTTATGTTTTTGCAAACTATTTGAAGAGGAAAAATGTGCAAAGTTTTAAAATCAAAAGTCGGATAACTGAGTAAAAGTTTGTATGTAAATAAATAGATAGTTTAAAAGAAAATTGTACTAAAATTTTAAATTTTTATCTCAGAACGTCGAACAGTATAAAAAATTCAAATGAAATAAAAGAAAGAAGAAATTCAATGGAATATTGAAATGAAACATTTTCTTAAATCTTAAGACGTAATGAAATATTTTACATAAGAATGTCTTAGAATATAGTTATTTTGATAGCAGTCATTTCATATAATAACTTTTTAAAGAACGACAACAGTTTGTGTTGATTTAACTTACTATTACATAAGTTTTATTATTTTGAAAATAAATTGAATTTAAAAATAATACCAAGTTAAAATCTCAACTTTTGAAATAACAAAAATAAAACTTTAATTAAATTGAATTAATCAAAATTTAACTTTAGTTCAAAGAAATTTTGTATTTTTTTAAATTTTGTTCTTTAAGCCAATACAAAAGTTAACAACTTTAATTTTAAGTGTTTTTATAGCATTATAAAATTATTCTACATTTTATCATTTGATAACTTTACAAAATTTCTAACAATGGACAAAGAAACAATATTAAGACTTTCAGTAAGTGAGTTAAAAAATAAATTAGGGGAGTTGAATTTATCCATAACAGGACGGAAGGTTACCTTACAGGACAGGCTGATGACCCACTTCGGTCTAATCCAAAGCAGTGACGATGACTCTGAATATGAAGAAGTTGCCTCTAATAGACAATCTATAGCTGAAGCATTCATTCCAAGGTCGACTTTCACACTTCGCGATATTGAGGATTCAATTACTTCATTTACTGGATCTGGTCATCCACAGGTGGAACAATGACTTGATGAGTTCGAAGAAAACTCAGTGGCTGTTCAATCGAACGAGCTGCAAAAGTTCATTTATGCCAAGCAATTGTTGAAAGGCCCAGCTAAGACGTTTATTCGTAGTCAAGTCGGGATACATAATTGGAAAACGTTAAAAGAAGTTTTAAAGAAAGAATTTGGAACTAAGTTATCAGCAGTCGAGGTCCATAGAATGCTAATAAGTCGACGCAAAAGACAGAACGAAACCTTAAAGGAATACCTATACTCGCTGATGGAGCTCGCTAAATCAGTGCAACTTGACGAACAGAGTATTTTAGAATATTTCGTGGACGGTATAACTGACTCAAACGCTAACAAGATTAATCTATATCAAGCTAAATCTATCGAAGAACTAAAAACCCAAATTGTAATCTAAGAAAAAATCCGCGATAGCAAATATCATCAATCAACATATTTTAACAAAGCGCAGGCAAATAAGGTCTTGACAAATACCCAGAGCAGTAGACGAGAAAACGAAAAAAAATGTTTTAAATGTGGCGAAACTAACCACATTGCAAAAGATTGCAAAAATTTTGGATACAAATGTTTTAAGCGTCAGCAATTCGGACATCGATCTTTTGAATGTGAGACACTTAAAAAAGACATAAAGAAAGAAAACAACGTTTTACATTCCTTAAGTCAAGGTAAAATCATTAGTAAGAAGCCCAAGACCGTACAAAAGACCAATAGAATTTTCAAAGACATATACATTAATGGCAAAAAAATATCAGCTTTGATAGACACCGGAAGCGACATATGTGCAGTTGCGAATGAAACGTTCTCAAAAATAGGTGATGTCAAACTGCAACCTGATTTACACAGTTTTGTTGGAATAGGAGACGGAGAGTTCACAACAATCGGATCTTTCACAGCACACACAAAAATCGATGATGTTGGTGTAGATATTGATTTTTATGTTACTAAAAATAATGATATATTATACCCGGCAGTTATAGGCAACAATATTTTAGAGACTTTTAATTTGCTTATTGACGATAACGGAGCGACTTTCTATGAGAGACAAGAAAATTTACCATCAGAACCAAAAGAAAAAATATATGAAAATAACATTAATAATGTATCGGAACTTCTACGGAAGGCACGAATACGAGTGCCTATGTATGTCTACCTTGTTTGATGAAGAGTATCCTAAATTAACACTAGATTTATCCCATTTGAGACAAGAACATCAAATAAAAATGGATGGTTTGATTAAAAACTACAAGCCTGTCAATACAAGAAAATCTTCGATTGAGATGAGCATAATTTTAACCGATGGAGTACCCATATTTCAAAGACCTAGGCGGCTATCATATCTTGATCAACGAGTCGTCGAGAAGCAAATCGATGAATGGCTCCAAAAGGGAATCATTCAGCCAAGCACATCAGAGTACTCATCACCTATAGTACTCGCATCGAAAAAGGATGGAACCAAAAGGTTATGTTGTGATTATCGTAAATTAAACGAAAAAAATCATTAAGGACCATTTTCCAATGGCCATGATTGACGATGTATTACAAAGATTGCAACAGGCAAAGGTTTACACTACACTCGATCTACGAAATGGATTTTTTCATGTTCCCATGGCCGAAAGTTCTCCCAAGTACACTTCTTTTGTTACTCATAACGGACAGTATGAGTTTCTATATGTACCGTTTGGGATTTCAAACTCTCCAGCCGTTTTTTCCCGATTCATTTACTCAATCTTTCGAGAAATGATACAGAGTGGAACGATTGTAGTTTATATGGACGATATTATAATTCCATCGATAGATGAACTTGAAGGTATCAAGAAGTTTGAAAAGGTACTGAAACTCGCTGCTTCGTTTGGACTGCGTATAAAGTGGGAAAAATGCCAGTTTCTCCAGAAAAGGGTTACTTTTTTAGGCTATGTCATCGAAAACTCAACAATAGCGCCATCCGAAGATAAAGTGAGAGCTGTAAGTGAATTTCCTTTGCCAGTAAACAAGAAAACATTACAAAGATTCTTGGGTTTGACTTCGTATTTCCGTCGTTTTGTACCGAACTATGCGCTTATCGCTCGCCCTCTGACGAACCTACTGGTACAGGATCAGTCATTCCAGATAGGAGACGAAGAAGCTGCAGCGATCCAACAACTAAAATCTGCTCTGATACATTCACCAATCTTAAGATTATACGATCCAAAAGCTCCCACTGAGATACATACAGATGCCTGTATGTATGGCTATGGTGCAGTCCTCTTACAGTTAAACTCTGAAGATCAACAACTTCATCCGATTCAGTATATGAGCAAGAAAACCAACGAGTTTGAACAAAAATACCACTCTTATGAACATGAAGTGTTGGCAATCATCGAAGCCTTAAAGAAGTGGCGTGTATACGTACTAGGCATTAAAATAAAAATCGTAACGGACTGTAACGCATTTTCTATGACTATGAGAAAGAAGGATGTGCCCCTGAGAGTAGCCAGATGGGCTATGTTCCTCCAGGAATTTGATTATGAAATAGAACACAGATCAGGATCGAAAATGCGTCACGTAGACGCTCTGAGCAGGGCATCTTGTCTCATGATAGAAGAATCTATGAAACATCAAATTGAACAGGCACAATTACGAGATGAATGGATAAAAGCGGTAAGAAAAGTCTTAGAAAATACAAATTATGAGGATTTTTACATGAAATATGGCCTATTACATAAAAACCCCGATCAAGAACTGATTGTCATACCAACGGAAATGGAGAGAGAAATAATACAAATTGCTCATAGGCAGGGACACTTCGCGGCAAAAAAGACTGCAGATCTCGTAAGGAAATAGTTTTTTATACCAAATTTAGACAACAAGGTTAAGAGCATTGTTAAAAGTTGTGTTGAGTGCATATTGACGGAGGCAAAGGACGGAAAACGGGAGGGAATGCTACAACCGATTGACAAAGCCGACAAACCACTAGCGACATACCATATAGATCATTTAGGACCAATGGAAGATACTCGGAAGCGGTACAATCACCTATTTGTTGTAATCGACGCGTTTTCAAAGTTTGTTTGGCTTTACCCTACCAAAAGTACTGGCTCTGAAGAGGTAATTGAGAGGCTAAAGAAACAAGCTAGCTTATTCGGAAACCCGGAGAAAATTGTCTCTGATAGAGGAACGACGTTTACATCGAATGCATTTGAAGAATATTGTAAAAGCGAAGGTATACAGCACCTACTAATGGCAACAGGGGTGCCTAGAGGTAATGGTCAAGTAGAAAGAATTCACCGGGTAATTATACCGATGCTCACAAAACTTTGTGTGGAAAATCCTCAAAACTGGTACAAATACGTTGATCAAGTACAACAAATCATTAACAACACACCACCGCGAAGTAAAAAATTACACCATTCAGAATTCTAACTGGCATCGAGATGAAAATTAAAAACAATAATGATTTAACGGATTTATTAAGCGAACTTGCATTTAATGAGCTTGATGAGAAAAGGGACATGGTTCGTGAAGAAGCTCGCGAAAATATTTCAAAAATTCAAGCGGAGAATAAATCTTATTATGACAAAAAACGAAAATCAGAAGAAAACTATGAATTGAATGAGTAAGTAGCCATAAAACGAACCCAATACGGCTCTGGACTAAAGCTTAAACCAAACTTTCTGGGACCATATAAAATCTGTAAAAAATTAAGACACGGCCGTTATTATGTGGAAAGAGTTGGCAATGGAGATGGACCTCGAAGAAGCTATACCGTAGCGGAGCATATGAAATAGTGGACTCCACCATTCGAGGCGAATGTTGCTGCAGGATGGCCGGATGTGGGAATAGGCCAAACGGACGACGAACCAACAATACGGACTGTATGCAATACGGAGGATAGACATGCAACACGGGCGGTACTCGACACGGGCGATGGACATGCAACACGGGTTACAAGAAGCGGACTTAAATATTAAAGGACAACACTGACTTGACGAACGAGCAAAAGTAACGCAAAACGGACAAATGATTTCAAAAATAATAACGAAGCGTTGCAGTAGAAAAAGGGCAGTAAATAAGAAAAGACGTGTGCTCTTATAAGTATTTACATATAATATGATAAGTTAAAACTAAATCTCGTGTGTGCTTAGATTATAAAACTACATTTTACAAAACTACGAACTACATTTGTTAATTAAGCTTATATTATAAACTATTAATAAAATTAAATAAAAAATGTAATCCTAAAGAGTTTGATTTATTGAGTGAAACTACATATGTATACATTAACCCACTATTTATAAAGTGTAAAAGCTAATGAAAATTGTTTCAGCTATATAAAAACATATATTCTAACTAGCCACAAGGTTAAGAAACATGAGTCAGTCAAGCCACAAAATAGTAGTGTAAACTTAAGTCCGAATGACCGAAAGCTTAAACATAGACCTACCCAACTTATGCAACAAGTGTGCCGTTCATCTCGCATAGCGATTTACCGCTTACCTATGGCTAACTGGCTAACTGCTACTAAGTTGTAATTTGAGAAGAGCAAATTTTAGACAGGGGTCATTTGAAAGTAAATCACGAAAGAAGTGTTTAGCTTATGGCATCTTGCTGTAAAACGAAGACTTCGGCTGAAGCCTCGTTCGTTTGCAAACGATGTCGGATAAAATTGGCTTGCTGTATTTATTCTTTGCGTCATCGTGCACTATTACGTCGCTTACGTTACTCAAATACTCTCGACGTGAATATTTGTCAAAAGAAGCATTACCAGATAACAAAATTTCAATATTCTTCGTAAATTTTCTAAAATCCTTTAAAATTTTAATGTTAAATCATTGCATCCTTTAACGTTGGCAATGCTTTTTTCCATCAGCTGTTTCATTTATTTTTGCTTGGAAATAATTGCTTACTTTTGCAGCGATCTGCAATTTGTTTTCATATATTTTGTTAAATTTGACTAAAATAGTATTTTATAATGTTTTCTTTGATAGCAAGTGATAAGAAAGTGATAGTGATGAGCAGTGCATTTCCTGCACAAGAACCCAAAATTGCTCGCTTGTAGTTTTCTTTGTGCTGAAAACATATAAAATATTGTTAATATATGTTTTTATTATTATTTTTTATATAATAATGTTAAATATGCTTCTGAAAATGTATTTACATTTTCTTCACAGCAACTTCCATTATTAAAATTTTGTGGACGATGGCAATTTGTTTATCGTCGTTTTTTGACGTTCCGCTTCGGGTAATTTTCTTACAGCAAGCCAAATTTGTACTGCTGTTACGTCTTCGTTCGTAACTGAATCAGCTGTTCTCGTTTGTGTACAATATACGTTTTACATTAAGCAAAACCAGCTGATTATTGGCTTTTGAACGAAGTATTCGTGAAATACACGTTTCGTTCGTTTTACAGCAAGATGCTATTAGTGTCTACAAAAAAAAAAAACATAATTTAAAATAAAGAAAAGTATAACTTCACATTGTGTGGTGAAGCCACTTTAATTGTCATCCTTTAAACTGGATTTATGATTCGTCACCAAGGCCTTAAACATTTTACTGGAACCAACGTATTACCAACTTGGGCGTGAATGGAGGCGCTGGCCACGAATCATCGGAGCGCAAGTTAAGCAGCTATGGAGACTCCTTGGTGCGACCTTGATTGTATAAAGTCAATACGTATATATACATATATATAACAGACAGCAGAGTCTATAAAACGCAAAACTATCTGGTACAATGTACAACAGGTTTTAATTTAAATATTTAATGCTGTTTTAATTTAAATAAAAAGCTAATATTACTAAGTTAAAAAGTTAAAAAGAAAATACGTAAGCGATTTACATTTAAGAAAGAAGTCTAAATTTTAAAACTTATTTTTGATTAAAACTAAATTTTTGCTTAAAACAAGAAAAATTATGGAACAAAATATATTACAAAATTAATAATCTAAATACATAACGCTAAAGTTAAACTTTAATCTAATTTTATTAACTGAATTTAATTTTAATTTTATTGGTTTAACCTAAACTTAAGATGAAAGTCATTACTCTAAATCTAATTTCAATACTTTGTATATTTTTTTTCTAAAGTTAACTTTGAAATGTAATTTAAAGGGTTAAATAATTGTAGTTTAATTTGTCCACTAACTCAGCTAAGATTTTAGTTAAAAATGATTTTTTTGACGTAGAATACGTCATTCTCGGAGGTAAGTAGGGTGGTTGATAGTGATCAGGTGTCGGTATTTAGGTCACAATTTGAGCCTTTGGTGTGCCTAAAGTACTGATCGTACAATGTTGATATTAGTACTTGTTGGTCTGCTTGATCCTCACTGGGAGTAAAATTCATGTTTGAACTCTCTAACTTATATAAATTTTACACAATTACATGAAATATAAAGCTAACATTTGATATTTTTGTTTGCTTAAGTTTGTTACCTACTTATCGACAGTTTCCGGTTTTATCGACAAAACCATAAAATTTGTATGGGAGCCCCCCTAAGGAGTGGTCGGAGGGAATAGGTGTCAAAGACAAAAATGTTCCTTTTGGAAAAATAATATGGGTTGGTCATACATATTAACCCTCTCCGGCACTCTCTTAAAGGTCGTATGCTCAGGTGTATTGTAGTGTACTTACATATGTACATACATAGTTACCAAGCTGACCACCCAAAAGACTTTCATGCGTAGCTACAATTGTCCAACACATGACAATAATAAAACCCAAAGATATCAACAAAAATATTGTGACAAATTCTAAACATTAAATACCCAAAAATGTTAACGTAAACAAAACATTGCACTCAAATTCTTTTCGATGCACTTAGCACCTTTTACACTTCTGCCACTAGATACCGCACAAGCATAAGCGCGACAGCGGGTGTTGTGTTTCAAATGCATGTGCATGAGAAACTCTACGCAACAACAACAAGCTAATGAACTGAACAAGTGCCTATGACACTTTAGAATCAAGGCCGTAAGTTTAGTGAACTAATTATTGGTAGAGAATATCAATTTGAGGGGAAATATGAAGAATTTTACCAAACCAAGAGTGATTGGTCAATTGTCTATTTTTAAATTAAAATTATGAAATATTGGAAATCAAGGAGGAGTCTTGGAAATAGTGGTAAAAATAATTTTAAAATAATAGTGTTAAAAATTGTATAAATATCTTTAATTTTATAAAATAAAGACAGAATCTATCTGATAGTAATTCTGAGCTCTACTAGCTTAAAACTATCTTTTTATTTTCTCAATAAGCGCGGCTCTTAAGCCATCATATCCTGAGCGTTGGTGCGCTCTAAAAACACCACAAGTTATTTTTGAACAGTGTCAAAAATAACTTGTAAAATAATAGAATATACAACCAACCCTACATGGCGATCCTGCTACCATCGATCCTGCGATCTCAACTAATCCTAAATAACTGAAGTTTTTCTGTTTCTATGCATCAAAAACAATACAAGTTAAAAATCCAAATGTCAACATTAGAAGAAATAAACAATATCTTTTCAAAGTGGAAGAATTTTCAAAGCCAGACAACCTGTGGCAGAACTAAACCGGATAGCTAGGATAACAACAGATAAAGAATTAAGAAATGAAATTTTGAAAAAAATAATTATTGAAAAACAAAGTTATGTAAAAAATAGAAAATACTACCCATCCTACATAATGGTAAAAAAAATAAAAATCAACTATAATATACAATTTTTTTACATTATACTAAAATAAATAAACTTATGATACCTAACATAACACATGTATATCACTATCTTACAATGTTAAATAACGAGAATAAAGAAAAAATCATTATAAATGAAAACATTCACAATAATATTGGGTCGATAATAACAACATCTCAGATAACTAATATGACATGGACAATAGTTATTACATTAGTAATTATTTCTTTAATAGCTTACATTTTGTATAGAATTAACTTATATTACAAAAAGTATGTAAGAAAACACATAACCAGAGCAAATGTTTAAACAAAACATTAACTTTTAAATAACATTTTGAATAATGCATTTTGCAACACTTTGTAAATACCAAGGATGTTATGGTATCCTGTTTAAAAAACATTGCATAGCTTGTTATAAAAAAAATAATAGATCTAGGTAAAGTAATATATATAGAATATGAAGGAAAAAGCTGGCATCAAAATTGTTTTCAATGTAGTAAATGTAACATTAGACTAAGCAGATTTGATTTCTTTGAACATAACTCGCAACTATTTTGTAGGTATTGTCATAAATAAAAACAAAAACATAAGAAATTAATGGAAGAACTTAAAGAAATTTTTAATGAGGTATTAAAAATTAAGCAAAATATCAAGAAATCATCAAATAGAAAATACAAAACAGAAACAATTGATTTAAAGCTAAATTATTTAGATCGCTATAATTTACATTTCAATAAAACTGCCGAATCCTTAAATAAAATAGAGGCATATGAATTAAATGATCAATTCCAAAAATTACTAAACGAAACAAAAAATCTTTTGTTAAATCACAAAGTAGATAACAAGAACAAATTAACAATGTCTAAATATAGAGCTAATTTTGAAAACCATTCCTATTTTCAATGGTAACTACAAGGAATTAAACGCCTTTTTAACTTTAGAATAACTAATAGACAGCACTTGTATTACACCAGAAAACAAAAGAAAATTAATAAACATTGTAATCAATGTAAAACTAAGCAATAATGTTAAAACAACAATAGGACATACAGCAAGTATAGACACATTCGATAAACTTAAACTCGCTCTCACAAATTCATTTAAAAGCAATTTAACAATTACACAAATATATACACAACTATCTACACTGACACAACGAAACGGTACAGTATCAAATTTTAAAGACAAACTACTAAACTTAACATCTGAACTAAATAATTTACAAATTAATGAACTACCTACCGATTGCAATACTCAGCAAAGAGATTTAATTATGAAAATAAATGAATCTTACGCTTTGACTATTTTTAAAAATGGACTTAATGAAGACTTAAAGAACACAATTTTTGCAGCTCAACCAAAAACATTAATTGACGAAACAAATCTAGCTTTAGAACTAGAGAAAAATGTACAAACAAATAATCAGTTAATGTACTTTAAAGCAAACAACAGGAAACATAACTTTAATTTTTACAATTCATACCGGGGACGACAAAATAACGGAGCTAATAACTACAACAAGAAGACACAATACAACAGCTATAACAATAATACTAATGCTCGACAAAAAAATTACAGAAACAACAATACAAATTTCATGCAGCGCACAAATAACCAAAATAATCATAATAACAACAATCACAGGAATAATTTACAGAACAGCAATAACTATAGACGAAGTTTCAACAGTAACTATAGACAAAATCCAAACTATAGAAACCAAAACAGAATGTATGTCATAAATGACAGTTAAAATGATAGTAACAGAACATTAGATATACAGGGAAACGGAGAATGCTCGGAGATCCATATAGAAGATCTTCCGGGACAGCAAAATTAAAGACTTATAATATATCGGATAACAATACGAATTATATTATAGTAAAATGTAAAAATTCGAAACAAAACCTAAAGTTCTTAATTGACACGGGTGCAGATATTTCAATATGCAAACTTGAAAATATAACACCAGATACAATGATAAAAACAGACAATAAATGTAAATTAACAGGAATAACAAATGAAGAAACTTTAACTTTGGGATCTGTACAACTAAAAATAGATTTTCAATGTGACATAGTAGAACATTTTTTTCATGCAGTAGAACCAGATTTCCCAATAAGCACTGACGGAATTATACTCAGAAAAAAAAGAGTAGAACTTTTACCTAAAAATGTAGTCAATTCAGCTAAAGTAATCCGGTGATTTTCAGTCAACGAATTTGATTAGGTGCGCTACCAATTTCTAAATGTTAATTATATGCAATTATATTGGGTAGTTTAACTGCGAGAGTAGCTAAAAAAACCTAAATATTTAGGTGTACCTTCAACCATAAAATAGATAAGACACATAATTTATTAGAAGAATTAGCTAATTTTTTTTAAACTATGACCACTTCAGATTAGGCAAGCCACCTACTAAGTGTAGAAAAATCATCTAATTATTTAGATAGCATTCCCACTTAAGAGTGGGAATGCCGTGCAAAAAATATGCAAAAAATATGTTTTTTGTTTTGCAATTTCTATTTTGAAGTGAAACTTTCCCTCCTTAGGTGACTTTACTTCATTTCGTCACATGATAGAGAAGAAAGATTTGTCTTATAGCAGATAGAATGAGAGAGATATATACATTGTATAAATGACTGAAAAATTTCTTTGTCACCGCTGAGATTCGAACCTGTGATCTCAAGATTTCAACAACCAACGCCTTATCTATTGAGCTAAATTTCCAATCCAGAAATTTATTCTACATACCAATTAATCAAATTGCTGTAGATGCGCAGTGGAAACATAATTTCAGAGTTGTGGACCTCATATTTTTATATACATTTTGTTCACAAATTATCAAACGGCGTAACAGCACAGCGGTAAAGCGTTTGACTACAACGCCAGCGGCCCGAGTTCAATTCTCGCAATGAGGCTTTACTTTTTGTAAAATTTTCTCACTTTGTTTTTATTTATGTTTTTTATAGGAGAGCGCTGTGCTCTCCTTGGGCTGCACAGAAATAAAAAATTCAAATACGGGAAAAAAACAAGTTTTAAACAGTTGCATTTGATTTATCCACGTAAATATTTATATAAAATTTATACTGAGGCGTGGATAATGCTAATATGCAACTTGCATTAGGTAAAATAACTAGAAGAATTAGATGATTTAATAAGCAAAATTTTAGTTGAATTAACTAATTTGAATTAGGTGAATTACCTAATGCATGATTGTTAAATTAACTGTGTAAGTAGAAAAGTTGTTGAAAAGATTAGGTGAAATAGAAACTTTCACATTAGCTAAACTAGATTAGGTAATAAATCAATTCTTTTATTTTCTGTGTAGGAAGAGATTTCTTAACTAAATATATGTGCAAAATTGATTATGAAACACAAACACTAACAATAATACTAAACAACACTGACATAGTAACACCTCTTTACATAAATAAACATGCCTTTGATATAATTCAAATACCATCCAGAACAGAAATTATAGCCCCTATAAACTTAAATTTAGAGCAAGATAGTGTAATATTAAACGAGGAAATACAATCAGGAGTATTCATAGCGAACTCTATAGTTCCATCAACAGGAATATGCCACGTAAAGATATTAAACACAACTGAATCAGAAGTCAAAATAAGTAAACTAACACCAAAATTAATACCCCTATCAAAATTCTTATATTTCAAGCAAGATACACGTAGAGATGAAATTAGATTTCAAAAAGTTTTGAAAGAGTTAGACATAGAAACAAAACATCCACTTATAAATACATTCAGAGATTATCAACATATATTCCATTTAAAAAATGAACAGTTAACCATAAATAATTTTTATACGCAAAGACTTTCCACAATTGATGATACACCCACACACATTCAAAATTATAGGTTACCATACAGTCAAAATAAATAAAGCCATGAACAGGCTGAAGAATTAATGAAGAATGATATAATTGAACCATCAGTAAGCCCGTACAATTCACCACTCCTACTTGTACCAAAGAAAAGCAGTGATGACACTAAGAAATGGCGCTTGGTAGTTGATTTCAGAAAATTAAATGATAAAATAGTAAGTGATAAATTTCCGTTGACAAGAATAGAAGATGTATTAAACAAATTAGGTAGAGCAAAATATTTTTCCACACTCGACATGACGAGTTCTTTCCATCAAATTCCTTTAGATAAAACTTCGAGACCTCTAACAGCTTTTTCGACCAATGACGGTCATTACCAATTCAAAAGATTACCATTCGGATTAAAAATATCCTCAAACAGTTTTCAACGTATGTTGACATTAGCACTCACAGGATTAAGCTCAGAAGCATTTTTATATGTAGATGACATAATAGTTTTTGGATGTAGCCTCCAACACCATAACAATAATTTAGTTAAAACTTTCGAAAGATTATCAAAATACAACCTTAAATTAAATGCAAGTAAATGTAAATTTTTACGACTTGAAGTAGTCTATTTAGGACATTTAATAACACGAAACGGTATTAAGACTGATCCAGCAAAATATGAAACAATAAAAAACTATCCAACTCCTTCAAATGCTGACGAAGTGCGCAGATTCGTCGCCTTTTGCAATTATTATAGACGATTCATAAAAGACTTTGCAACAATCGCACAATGCTTAAATGCCTTACTTAAAAAGAACCAAATTTTCAATTGGACAACACAATGTCAAACAGCGTTCGAGACACTTAAACAAAAATTAATAGAACCACCCATATTACAGTATCCAGACTTCTCCAAAACATTCATTTTAACGACCGACGCATCAAACTACGCCTTAGGAGCAGTATTATCACAAGGTGACATTGGGCAAGACTTACCAATATCTTATGCCAGCAGAACTCTACAGAAACATGACATAAATAAACCTATAATAGAGAAAGAACTTTTAGCCATCCACTGGGGAATAAACTTTTTCAAACCATATCTATACGGACAGAAATTTATAGTTGTTACAGATCACAGACCTTTAGTTTCATTATTTAGTCACAAAAACCCATCATCAAAAATGACGAGAATCAGACTGGATTTATCTGATTATGATTTTACAATAATATTTAAACAAGGCAAAATAAATACAAATGCCGACGCACTATCGCGAGTAAAAATAGATTCAGGAATATTAAAAAAACTGATACCAACAGAAGAAAACAGCAATCTAAAAAAAGCCATGGTAATAACTAGGGGTAGTAAAAAGAAGCAAGAAGAACTTGCAAAGGATGAATGCACATCACCGCTGGAGTCTGATCAACTCTTTATATGGGATTGCACATCAATTAGCGACATAAAAAACGTACGCAAAATAAAATTTGAAATAAGCGATAAGAATATAAATATGAATATGAATGATACTAGTATCGAGTTAATAAATGATACTGTGCACGTGCGATGTAGCGATAAATCGACGAATCCAGATTCGACTTCGATGAAGCTCTGATGACTCTAGAGCCGATTCTGAAGAAATTAGTATCTAAAATGAATAAATTGAATATAAAAGAACTAGCGCTAGATGAAAATGATATTATATTTGAAATTGTACAAAAAGAAGAATTTAAGAGAATATATAACATACTGCAGCAGAAAATGAATAAAAATAATAAAGAATCGCTAAAAATTTTGATATTTCAACCACCTAAAAGAATCTATATATATAAAAAAATGTTGTCAAATCTGTTTGTGACGAGTGTTTGAGAGTTCGGCTGGGTAAAAAAAAAATCTGCCGATACCATTTTGTAGGGTACGTTCTCTAGATGGTTTTAAAAAAAAATTGTTTGAAAATGACAAGGGGGCGTGGCACCTCCCATACAACCCAAATCTACGGTAGCGAATAGCTCTGAAGTTATAGTTCGCATAGCATCGGAATTCGGTGTTCTACCTTAATTTACAAGAGCCGTTCCACAGGTAAAATTTTATGGGCGTTGAATGTGGGGCGTGGCACTTTTTCAGCAGACCAAATTTTCGGTATAACTTTCAAGCTATAAGTCACACATCAATGAAACTTGGTAGGAGCGTACTATTTAGTCGCGTCCTTCGACTAGCAAAATTTATCAAGTATAGGCCAAAGGGGTGTGGCACCGCCCATACAATTCAAATTTATGATATCGAATAGCTTTGGAACTAAATGCCGTATAATAATGAAATTCAGTATGGAGTTTCCACTTGGTGATATATTTATACTATAAAACTGGGATGGGCTTTGGAAAAGGGGGTGTGGCTACGCCCATACACTTAAAATTTTTGATATCAGATAGCTTTGGAACTAAACGTCGTTTAACAACGAAATTCAGAATGGAATTACTATTGGGTGATATTCTTCTACTAGAAAACTGAGACGTCATTGAACAAGGGGGTGTGGCTCCGCCCATACAAGCTAAATTTGCGATATCGAATAACTTTGGAATTATAAGTAGCATAGCCTCGAAATTTGGTTATCAATTTACACGAGTCGTTCCACTTAGAGATAGAGATAGAGATAGAGTTAGAGATAGAGATAGAGATAGAGATAGAGGATAGAGATAGAGATAGAGATAGAGATAGAGATAGAGATAGAGATAGAGATAGAGATAGAGATAGAGATAGAGATAGAGATAGAGATAGAGATAGAGATAGAGATAGAGATAGAGATAGAGATAGAGATAGAGATAGAGATAGAGATAGAGATAGAGATAGAGATAGAGATAGAGATAGAGATAGAGATAGAGATAGAGATAGAGATAGAGATAGAGATAGAGATAGAGATAGAGATAGAGATAGAGATAGAGATAGAGATAGAGATAGAGATAGAGATAGAGATAGAGATAGAGATAGAGATAGAGATAGAGATAGAGATAGAGATAGAGATAGAGATAGAGATAGAGATAGAGATAGAGATAGAGATAGAGATAGAAATCATTTACGCTACGACAGCAACGCGTCGGGTATCAGCTAGTAACAAATAAAACCATGCAACACAAGATAATTCAAGAATACCATGATACACCCCAAGGAGGACACTTCGGTATCAGAAAGACTATCCTTAAACTAAAACAACGATTTGTATGGAAACATATGCGACAGATGGTGAAAAATTATATAAACAAATGTATATATTGCACACGTAATAAACAGACTAGACACATCAAAGAAAAAATGACAATAACTGATACTCCTAATACGAGTTTTGAAACAATATCAATTGACACTGTCGGGCCATTAAAAATTTCAAACGGATTTAGGTACATACTGACTATGCAATGTGAACTGACAAAATTTGTTATAGCACACCCAATTGAGACAAAAGACGCAAAAACAATAGCCCAAACACTTGTAGAACAGTTGATTTTAAAGTACGGACTTTTCAAGAATTTAAAATCTGACAGAGGAGCGGAATTTACAAACGAACTTTTAAAAAACGTTTGCGACTTATTAAAAATAGAACAAATTTTCTCAGCACCTTATCATCATGAAACTATAGGAGCACTCGAAAGAAACCACAGGGTTCTTAACGAGTATCTTCTATCCTTTGCTGATGATTATAAATGGGATAAATGGGTTCCGTATTACACATTCGCATATAATACAACACCACATGTAGATACATCGTATTCACCATATGAACTTATTTTTGGCAAATTACCGAACACTCTAAATGATTTAACAAAAGATAAAGAACCAGTTTACAATTTTGAAAATTATTCAAACGAATTGAAAGCAAGACTAAGAAATTCCATTAATAAAGCAAGAGAAATAATAAGAACTGTAAAAGAAAAACGTAAAATTGCTTACGACACAAATGTTAATATCTCCGATTTTCAAGAAGGAGATCATGTATTAGTAAAATTAGAAACTAAGAAAAAATCTCAAAGTCCATATCACGGACCTTATAAAATAGTACGTAGAGAAGGTGTAAACTCAATTATAGAAATAAATAAAATCTATAAAAAATTTCATAATAATATGTTAAAAAAAGTTATATAAGCACAATTAAAATAAGATTATATCAATTAAATATAAATATTAATCAATCACGATTAATTAAAAGATCCAATAAAACCATTTTATTACATATAACTTTTCAAAACTAGAAATTTAACATTAGAATGCGCAAATAAGTAAATAATAAATAATTATAAGTATTTAAAATTGTATTATAAAAACTTCTTTTTATACAAATCTTATTCAAATTTCATTTAAAATCATATATATATTTTTTTAAGTTTGTAACATACTAAAAATGTAATTAAAATAAATACAATACTTCATTTAAGTTTATACTTTTCCAAAACTCCGACCTCTTAAAAATTTATCTTTGCAAGTAAATTTTCGCTTAAGATAGATAGATATTTTATTTAAAGTAGTAAAATCATTTAAAATATTTGTCATTGCACAATTTACAGTGATATGGATTTTTTTTTTATCCTTACATCTAAAACATTATCAATTTATCAGGCTATACAAGTATTCTATAGAAATAAGTTTAAACTAGGCAAAGGAAAAACTACTAACAAAAAACCTTCATAATAAAAAGGTAAGAGAAAAAAAGCGAAATTAAAGAATATTTTTTTAATAATAAGGAAATAATGTAAAATAGTTTTAATTATTTTTTAACAAACTTTATTATATAATGATGAAAATTAATAAATTATTAATATGAATAGTGAAATAAATGTGTTAATAAGTATGTTATATAAGTTAATTAATTTATTTAAGTAAATTAAAATAATTTTACATAATTTTAAATTCAATTATTTTCGCTTAAGGGTGAGGGTGTAGTGTACTTACATATGTACATACATACATAGTTTGGTAACTACCAAACTGACCACCCAAAAGACTTTCATGCGTAGCTACAATTGTCCAACACATGACAATAATAAAACCCAAAGATATCAACAAAAATATTGTAACAAATTCTAAACATTAAATCCCCAAAAATGTTAACGTAAACAAAACATTGCACTCAAATTCTTTTCGATGCACTTAGCACCTTTTACACTTCTGCCACTAGATACCGCACAAGCATAAGCGCGACAGCGGGTGTTGTGTTTCAAATGCATGTGCATGAGAAACTCTACGCAACAACAACAAGCTAATGAACTGAACAAGTGCCTATGACACTTTAGAATCAAGGCCGTAAGTTTAGTGAACTAATTATTGGTAGAGAATATCAATTTGAGGGGAAATATGAAGAATTTTACCAAACCAAGAGTGATTGGTCAATTGTCTATTTTTAAATTAAAATTATGAAATATTGGAAATCAAGGAGGAGTCTTGGAAATAGTGGTAAAAATAATTTTAAAATAATAGTGTTAAAAATTGTATAAATATCTTTAATTTTATAAAATAAAGACAGAATCTATCTGATAGTAATTCTGAGCTCTACTAGCTTAAAACTATCTTTTTATTTTCTCAATAAGCGCGGCTCTTAAGCCATCATATCCTGAGCGTTGGTGTGCTCTAAAAACACCACAAGTTATTTTTGAACAGTGTCAAAAATAACTTGTAAAATAATAGAATATACAACCAACCCTACAGTATGGAATAAACAAAAACCAAAAAATTTGTATGGGAGCCCCCCTAAGGAGTGGTCGGAGGGAATAGGTGTCGAAAGCAAAAATGTTCCTTTTGCAAAAGTAATGTGGGTCGGTGATACATATTAACCCTCTCCGGCACTCTCTTAAAGGTAGAATGCTCAGGTGTATGGAATAAACAAAAACCATAAAATTTGTATGGGAGCCCCCCTAAGGAGTGGTCGGAGGGAATAGGTGTCAAAAGCAAAAATGTTCCTTTTGCAAAGGTAATGGGGGTCGGTGATACATATTAACCCTCTCCGGCACTCTCTTAAAGGTCGTATGCTCAGGTGTATGGAATAAACAAAAACCATAAAATTTGTATGGGAGCCCCCTAAGGAGTGGTCGGAGGGAATAGGTGTCAAAAGCAAAAATGTTCCTTTTGCAAAGGTAATGGGGCTCGGTGATACATATTTACCCTTTTCGGCACTCTTTTAAAGGTCATATACTCAGGCGTATGGAATAAGTATACAAAACCATAAAATTTGTATGTGAGCCCCCCTAAGGAGTGGTCGGAGGGAATAGGTGTCATGGGAAAAAATGTTCCTTTTGCAAAAGTAATGTGGGTCGGTCATACATATTAACCTTCTCCGGCACTCTCTTAAAGGTATTATGCTCAGGTGTATGGCATAAATATACAAAAACCATAAAATTTGTATGGGAGCCCTCCTAAGGAGTGGTCGGAGGGAATAGGTGTCAAAGGCAAAAATGTTCCTTTTTCAAAAGTAATGGTAATGGTCGCTCATACATATTAACCCTCTCCGGCACTCTTTTTAAGGTCATATGCTCAGGTGTATGGAATAAATATTTTGCTAAATATTTTTAAAAAAAGATGTCATCAAAAGCGAATTGAATAATTACGTCTTGTGTTACGACATAGTCGAAACTACTGTATCTTTTTTTTGTCTAAAAGGTAATTAATTAAATGAATTTTCTATAACTACTCCCTAACTTAATATCTAAAACACATGAAATACAACAACAACATGCACATCATCTTCGTTAAGCTCATCGATGCATATTGGCACGTAAGTTTCTCTTTTACCATGTCTTCCTTTTCTATTTATAATATTCATAATTAAAGTATAATTCATTTAATAAAGTTTAAACTAAGTTGAGAAGAAGTTGCAACATGTTTCATTTTCCATTATGTTTCGCTCTGGTGTTGATTGAGCATCTTACTCTGAGCTTGATGTTTGTATTGGTTGTTTTTTTGTGAGAGTACGGAACTGAAGTTCTTAATAACAAATTTCTGCACAATTAAACTAAAATCTTAATGTTAGTATAAAACAAAAGAAAATTATTTATAATTTTTATATTCTTATACCTAAACGATAATTCTTATACCTAATGATTGAGATGTTAAACTTAAACTTATATATGATTATTTCTGTAATAATGGTTAATTTCTAGTATGAATAATTCTTATAAAATTAACTTTTTTTTAATTTAAATTATAACGACATAATGGTGTAATTTTATCTTTGAGGTTCATAGTGTATAAGCAATGTGGTGAGGTGAACGTTAGGTCAATCTAGAGTTTTCTAGTTTTGGATTGGGCAATTCAAGTTCGTCATCAAATTGCATGGTAAGGTGGGTACAGAAAACGGGTCCCTATTACACCAAAGTACAATCATGACAGTTTAAGTTAATATTACCAGTTTTTTTTATTGTTTCTAACGTAGACTCTCTTCCACCTAAATAAAGTGCACATAAATTTAATGCGGTTGTGTCCTAGCGTCTAAGAATTGGAAAGATCCCTGACTTCCCGACGAGCTAGTTAGAGCAAAGCTAGATGTGCACCTTCCTCCGATTTGTTAAGACGCATTCAGAACAGACTAGGCGGCACGCTACAAAATGTGGAAGAGAGTTAAAAAGATTCATTGCACGCCGGACAAACGGCCACCATAAAATAGGGGCCTTATATATTTCATGAAATAAATATTTCTTGAGATATATTTCATGAAATGAGGCTATGTGCCATTCGGAGGGCCTGTGTCAAAGAATATATCTACTGAGTTGAACAAAATTAAATTTTGACACATATTAATTTTGGCTTTTAACATTTTGGTTGTGTTTATCGCAATTATTGTATTCATAAGAACTGCTGCTGTTTGTCTGCTTTTGGAAAGTGACCTTAATAATAATTCCCTTAAGGGTATCACCTACATGCTGCCGAGAGTTTATTCCGAAACTTTAAATGGCTTTATAAATGGAGACAATGTAGTAACAAAAATGCATTTACAAGTATCTGCCAGCTCTTTTCGAAAAATTGTAGCGTTTATCCCAGCGAAGCATCATGGATGGTTCAAAGAGTATAAAGTGATATACTTCCTTTTTTTGAATGGCCTGCGAATGCAGCTTTCGAGTGGCAGGAGGTTTTATGGGAATAAGTCGCTATACTGTGCGGAACAGAGTCCATAAAAGTAATAATGAATTTATGAAGCTACAACATGTTATAAACCAGGGAGATACTGCAGATTTCGCGAGAACTGGAGCACAGTTTGGCAGAAAAAGTAAAACAATAGTTTTTAAAAATTGTATTGGTGCAGTTGATGGTACTTATATTTGCGTTCAATGTTCAGCCAACAAACACGATGAGTACATTAACCACAAAAAATTCTACTCCATACAAGCGTAAGCCTTAGTTGACTCTGCCCAATAAACCACAGAGCGCACTCGCATTCGTTTCGAATTCGAAACGGAACCGAGATCTCTGATCCGAGTTCTCGCTTTCTATTAGAATTCGAAATGATTCCGAGAATATTAAAAAAGCGAATATTTTATTTTATGAAATTTGTCTATCTTGTGGAGAATATTAATAAAAACAATTTTTTAAATTTGGTTTCTTTATTAACACGATTTTAATGTACCAAAGGAATAAAATACAATTCTTTACTTAATTTTAAAAACTTTTTAATATCTTCTACAATGTGTTTACAAAGCACTTCAAGCACTTTCAAATTGCACTTATCAAATTTCAAAAAAATAAAAAACAAAACCGTGGCAACGATAGACTTGTCAAAAACAAAAGAAAAACAAATAATTAGCTGCTCATTGTATAAGCTTTCAAAAACATTCGCATTTTGACATTTTTAAAGTTTATTTTTAATAAAATGAATTATAAAATATGTATAAAATAATATACATATTTCTTTGCAATTAGATAAACTTTTTTCCAGCACCTTCCGTCACGGCCGTGAACTGCAGTAGGCAATTTTCTCTTCACCGAACGACTTCTCTTACAAAAATTTTAGAATACAAACAGAATTTTATAAGCTGCAATAAATAAGAAAATAAAAATTCAAAATTTTTAAAAATAAATAAAAATTATTAAAAAAGTCATTGGTTTCATAAGAAGAATAATATTGAAATCATAAGATTTGAGAATATAAGAAAATTTAAAAAATCTCGTTTCGAAAACGCATTGATTGTTCCAAAAATCTCGTTTCGAAAACGATGCGATTATTTTAAAAATCTCGTTTCTAAAACGATTCGATTATTCTAAAAATCTCGTTTCGAAAACGAAGTGTGAGTTTCTTCCGATCGCGGATTCGAAAACGGAAGTAGAACGAATTTCGTTTTCGAACTAAATGCACGAGATCTCGGTTTCACCTCGAGTTCAAAACGAATCCGTTTGGTTTATTGGGTGATTATAATTTCACGAGTATGTTTATTTGGTTCCCTGTATCAGTGCATGACACGCGTGTTTTTTAAACAGCCCACATTACAACAATGGATCCTACCTTCCAAGTGGATACTACCTGCTTGGTGACAAAGGTTATCCTTGCCAAGTTCCCCCCGTGGGTGTCATAACCCTATTCATAGAACCTTGCATCAGAAATCAAAAGCGATACAATCCGGCTCATAACAAGGCTAGAATAATCGTTGAATGCTCATTTGGCATGCTGAAGCAAAGATGGAGGAACATTTTTAATAGAGATTTTTATCATCTTCATTTATTGAATATTGACTAAAAATTATATTTGAAGTTATTAATTTCGTATTATCAATAAATGTCCTTTTTCATTTATGTTAAAAAAAACAGGTTACAAGTTTCGTTAAAAAAATTCATTTTAATGTTGGAAGCTGTGGCCATTAAGCCGTATCGAAAAAAAAGTTTTCAATGTTACCGTCTTATATCAACTGTTATGAGAGAAAATTATGGGAGTGCAAAAATTTTTTTGTGGGCGTGGCGAAAACAGCGGAATGGTTTTTTGTCTATAACTTGGTTATTTGTTGTTCGATTTTAAAGTTTTATATATCGTTGAAAAGGTCATGGGAGGCAATATTATGTTTATAATTAAAAATCTATGAACTGCAGCTTCATCTTCACCTAACAATCAACATCACTTTCTGAAAAACAAATTATTAGTTTTATTTAAAAACAAAGAAGTTATTTTCGTTTTAGATTTCAGTACATATAGCACTCTGTTGGCAAAAGCGAAAAGCATATATGGCCGCGTAAAGCAACAACAACAATATAAGGAACCAACGAGCTATTCTCAACACACCGGACAACTACAACAACAACGATGCTTAAGGTACTATTGCAATGTGATGCTTTAAAGAACCATATTTTTATGTTAGTTTTTCTTAACACTTTCAATGTTATTTATTCAGTTTTATTCTTGTAAGCATATAAAGTGAATATTGTCAAGTTTAAATCAAAAATTACTTTTTGTCATAATCGGTAGTTGTCTTTCTCCTAGAAGGCGTTAAATTAGCATTTAGAAAAATCGTATAAATCGGCTGCCATTTTTTTAGTGAACTGATGTAACTTAAATCAAGAAGTTAGAAAATAATTAAACTTTACGACTTTTCTTTATGGTTTTTAAATGAAAAAAATATATATATTTCTTTGCGAAAGAAAATTTAAATACACAAAAAAATTTTTGTTGCTTGTAATTTGTTGATGAAAAAAAAAAAATAATAACTTAACTAGAAAAAAACTGTATTCACTCGCTGAGCTAAAAGTTTGAAGGGCTCCACGATGAATTTTGAAAAAACTTGACTCAAAGTCGTTGAACACAACTCGCTTGTATGAGTTCCATCGAATAAAATCTTAGCATCTGCTGCTATAGGAAAATAAAACAATAAAGCAATAAACATTTTTTTCAGTGTATTCTTTAAGCCTTGTCTTTAGGCATTACATCACAGTAACAAGTTTGTTTTAAATTAAAATGTAATCAAAAAAGTTTTTTGCTATTATAAAAACTTTGGTTCAAACCATGGTGGAACAATTATAAGGTGTTCCCATGACATCCCATGACATCCCATGACATTTTTCAATATATTTTTTGACATGCTGTCTTATTTTAACAATCTGAAGAGTATTAAATAAACAATTTTTGTTTGAAAATGTCAAAATAGCAACAAACATTTGTTTTTTTTAAATTAATAAACTACAAGCAACAAACATTTTTTTGTGCATTTAAATTTTCTTTCGAAAAGAAATAAATATTGTTGTTTTAATTCAAAAACAATAAAGAAAAGTCGCAAAAGCTTAGTTATTTTTAAACTTATTGATTTGAGAAGATATCAGTTCACTAGAAAAATGGCAGCCGTATAAATCGATTTTTCAAAATAGTAATTTAACGCCTTCTAGGAGAATCATAACTACCGATTATGAAAAAAGTAATTTTTGATTTAAACTTGACAATATTCACTTTATATGCATATAAGAATAAAATTGAATAAATAACATTTAGGGCCGTTTTCTCAATGTCCGGCTAGTCTAGGTCTTAACCCGGAGATAGCTAACCACACCATAGATAAAAAAACAATTTCGGTTTCACCAAGAGCTGATTAAGCAACCTCTGTTTAAATCAATAACCCTCTCAGTGGGTTTGTCGATTATATTCGATATTGCATGAGAATGTATTTGGACATCAAATATGTAATGGTTAATTTTCTCACAAATTTCTCTCTTTAACTTTATATAGTCAGAGAGAGATTACTTTTTAACTGGCGCCAGCAAGCGCAAAATAGAAATGGCTGGCGCAATTTCTTATACGAGGCCAAAACCGACTTACGGTTGTAAGCGCCAGATAAGTAAGTAAGTAAGAGATTACTTTTTTAAATAAATGCTTAGCTAAAACTATAAAGTTTCATTTATTGTTTTTTTTTAACTTTATACTGTGTTATCATCAAGTGCGTCCTATTGCCTATTACTTACTTACTTATCTGGCGCTTACAACCGAAGGTCGGTTTTGGCCTCGTATAAGAAATTGCGCCAGCCATTTCTATTTTGCGCTTGCTGGCGCCAGTTGGAAACACCAAGTGTAGTCAGGTTATCCAAAACCTGATCCTTCCAACGAAGATGTGGGCGTCCTCTTCTGCGTTGACCACCACCGGGCACCGAATCGAATATTTTTTTCGCTGGAGCGTCGTTTTCCATTCGCTCAACATGACCTAGCCAGCGGAGCCGCTCGATTTTAATGCGCTTAACTATGTCTATGTCAGCGTACAGCTCATACAGCTCGTGGTTCCATCGAATTCGGTACTCGCCATTGACGCAGATTGGACCGAAGATCTTACGAAGGATCTTTCTCTCGAAGGCTCCCAAAGTCTTTTCATCAGAACTGCTCAACATCCAAGTTTGTGCTGCATATAATAGGACGGGCATGATTAGTGACTTATAGAGCGTGAGTTTTGTTCGTCGAGAGAGGGCTCTGCTTCTCAATTGCCTACTCAGCCCAAAGTAACACCTGTTGGGCAGGTAGAGGGCTCTGCTTCTCAATTGCCTACTCAGCCCAAAGTAACACCTGTTGGCAAGAGTTATCCTTCGCTTTATCTCAATACTGACATCGTTGAAAGAGTTTACACTGGATCCCAGGTAGACGAAGTCCTTAACAACCTTGAAGGAGATGTTGTCAACAGTGACGTGGTTTCCAAGACGCTGGGACTATTTATTTGTTGACACTAGGTATTTCGTCTTATCTGCGTTCACTACAAGACCCATTCGACTCGACTCTTTCGCTAACCTGGAGAATGCTGCACTGACTTCGCGCGTATTATGGCCAATGATATCGATATCATCAGCATACGCCAGCAGCATAATACTTTTGTAGAATATCGTGCCACTGCGTCTCAAATTAGCAGCTTGGATGATCTTCTCCATCATTAGGTTGAAAAAGTCGCACGATAAGGAATCACCTTGTCTGAAACCTCGTTTGGTATCGAATGGAGGAGTGAGGTCCTTCCCGATTTTAACTGTGCTGCTGGTGTTGCTCAGTGTCATTCTGCAAAGGCGGATGAGCTTTGCAG
Source organism: Pherbina coryleti (assembly GCA_943735915.1). NCBI lineage: Eukaryota > Metazoa > Arthropoda > Insecta > Diptera > Sciomyzidae > Pherbina > Pherbina coryleti. The sequence goes on along the minus strand of OX030951.1, from coordinate 96,403,481 downwards.
GAATACCAAATTCAGACATGGTGGAATATAGATGATTCCTTATTGGACTGTCGAAGGCGGCTTTGTAATCGACAAAAAGATGGTGTGTGTCGATTTGTTTTTCTAGGGTCTTCTCCAAGATTTGTCGTAGCGTAAATATCTGGTCTATGGTGGATTTGCCAGGTCTGAAGCCACACTGATAAGGTCCAATCAGCTGGTTTACGATGGGCTTCAGTCTTTCACATAGTACGCTCGACAGAACCTTATATGCGGTATTCAGAAGGCTTATCCCACGGTAGTTGGCGCAAATTGTGGGATCGGCTTTCTTGTGGATTGGGCAGAGCACACTGAGGTTCCAATCGTTTGGAATGCATTCTTCCGACCATATTCTGCATAGAAGCTCATGAATGCATTTAAATAGAGCTTCGCCTCCATTCTTGAAGAGCTCAGCAGGTAAGCCATCGGCTCCTGCGGCTTTGTTGTTTTTAAGCCGAGCTATAGCTTTCAAGACTTCACTATGGTCGGGCAGCGGAACTTCAACGCTGTCGTCCAAAATTGGGGATTCCGGAATATCATCTCTACGACTGGCGGGATTGTTGTCGTCGTCGCCATTCAGAAGCCTAGAGAAGTGTGCCCTCCACATCATCAGTGTACACTGGATATCTGTCACTAGATTCCCATTTTCATCCTTGCAGGAAGAGGCCCCGGTCTTGAAACCATCGGCCAGGCGTCTTATTTTTTGGAAAAATTTTCGGACCTCATTCCTGTCACCATGCATCTCAATTTTCTCGCACTCACGCATTTCCGCTTCCCTTTTCTTTCGCCTGAAAATGCGTCTCTCTTCCCTCCTCTTCTCTTTGTATCGCTCCTTAGCAGCACGCGTTACAACCGACTGCAGGGTGGCTTTGTAGGCGGAATCTTTTTCTGCAGTGGCGTCGCGACACTCTTGGTCGTGCCACTGGTTTCGGCGAGGGCGGTGATAGCCAATCACCTCTTCGGCAGCCGTACGCATAGAGTGGGAAATATGATTCCACTGCGCGCATATATCGTCGATCGGAGGAGTGCTTTCTTGAAGCAGGAGTGAGAGTCGAGTAGCGAAGTCTTCGGCTGTTTGCTTTGATTGCAGCTTTTCGACGTCTAGCTTTCTCTGTGCTGGATTGCGCGCATTCTTGGTTGCGCACAGGCGTGTACGGATCTTGGCTGTGACAAGATAATGATCCGAGTCTATATTCTATAATTCCTATTGCCTATAATTGAGTTAAAATTTAACTATTCAAAAGTGATCACACTCGTTTGAAAAAATATATATATTCTTTAAAAGTGTTTAAATAATCGTTTCGATTTCGAAAAATAATAAGAAGTGTTGGCTGAATTTATATAATGCATAATATATTGGTGTCGAATATAATTGACATTGACCCACAAAGTAAGTTTTTTTTTTGCTGAATTGAAACAAGTTATTTATATAAAATTGTTATTATTTATCACCACATTGCAGAAAATATGGAGTTAAGGGGTTTTGATGAGGAAAAATTTTTTGAATTCCTTGAAAACTGTTCCGATATTAAAGAAGAACATGAGGATCAGAATGAAGAATTGATAGAATATGATGTGGATAATGTAAATAAAAATTTTTTGAATCAAGAGAACGGGATATTATTCCAGATGAAGTCTTGGAGGCTGACAAATCCGCAACAGGTATGTCGGTTGATATTCAGGAGGCTGGTCAAGCAAAGAAAATCCGTTGTCCTGCGCAGCAAAGAAAAAGAAGTGAAAGTTCGTACATAATATGCAAAATATGCAAAGTTTACCTTTGCGTCAAGCGAGAATCCAATTGTTTTTAAAATTTCATAATAACAAATAAATATCATTATCCAACAAATAAATTTTCAATAAAAATGGTATAAAATTAATTTAAATAACATTTTTTCATGTAACCAGGTTTGGTACCTCTCAAGGTCAATGTCGAATATAATCGACATCCCCTAACTGTAAGGTGCGACATCACAGGTAGATGGCGGCCTCGGTAGTCGAGTTGGTAGCGTGCTCGACTGCCACCCCAGAGGTCACGGGTTCGATTCCCGGCCAGGCCATGGTCCTTCGCTTTAAAAACCTTTCTAAATTTTCTATCCTCATTTCTAATCAACTGAAATTAAAAATTCATCAATATTTGCAACTTGAAGTTGTAGTTGATGGTAGAGAAGTTTGTGGATGAGATTGCCTTATAGCTTGAATTGACTGAGGTAAAGGCATAACACTATCCTCTGATTCAAATTCACATGTTTCTTTGGCTTTCCACCACGCTTAGAACATCCTACACGTGTTTCACTTGATTGCCCTTTCCTTCCCACTAATCTATCATCCCATTTCGAACCAAGGCAGACTTGACTGAACAGGTATTCCACCTGAAATCCTTGGTTCAAAGCTAAAAAAAAAAAAAAATACGAAAAGTTACAATTTTTATTCCAATGTAAATTATTTTTGAGAGAGGGTTAATTGTAAATTTTTCAATTGTGAATACGGGAAAACTGCATATCAACTGTCTTGTGTTGACTTTTTTTGTGATTTTGTGTCGCAAAAAGAGAATAACAGTGTACAAACGCAATAGATTGACAAAGTTTACTTTATATGAAGAAATTTTTCTTGTTTGTGAATTTGTGTGTAAAATAAATAAAAAATTGTTTACTCTACTCAGCTGTTTTTTAGCAGTTAACCAGAACCACAACTTGCCGATAACTTAATCAGCACTTAACCGACAGATAACCTGATTAACACTAACCGAACATTGAGAAAAAGCTTTTTTGCTAACCGCTGGATAAAGTTCTGGTTAGTGCTTAACCGGACATTGAGAAAACGGCCCTTAAAGCGTTAAGAAAAACTAATATAAAAATATGGTTCTTTAAAGCATCACAATGCAATAGCACCTTAAGCATCGTTGTTGTTGTAGTTGTCCGGTGTGTTGAGAATAGCTCGTTGGTTCTTTATGTTGTTGTTGTTGCTTTACGCAGCTATATTTGCTTTTCGTTTTTGCCGACAGAGTGCTCATATGTACTGAAATTTCAAACCAACATAGCTTCTGTGTTTTTAAATAAAACTAAGAATTTTTTCAAAAAAGTTCAAAAATTTCTTAAGGTCTTTAATTCTGCATCAACAAAATTTTTGACTAGGGGGGTTTTTCAGAAAGTGAAGTTGAGTATTAGGTGAAGATGAAGCTGCAGTGCATATATTTTTAATTATAAACATAGTGGCCTTCCGTTATCTTTTTAACAATATATAAAAACTTAAAATCTTACTACAAGCAACTGAGTTATAAACAAAAAACCGATTCCGCTGTTTTGCCACGCCGACAAAAAAATGTTTGCACTCTCATAATTTTCTCGACATAACAGTGGATGTAAGGCGGTAACATTTAGATTTTATTTTTTTTTTTTCATATAGAGCGAAAAATGTTTTTTTTCGTCTCCTCAAAAATTGTTAAAAAAACATAAAATCTTTTGTACAACGACCAGTGACCGCCAATAACGATTGTCGCTATCAATCAATCATTTTATAACAATTATTTTTTATCGTATTTTTTCGATCAGATATAAAAATTATTTTTTTTATCGTTATTTTTTTCAATCAGAAATTAAAGCTATTTTTTATCATTATTTTTTTCGATGAGAAATAGAAATTATTTTGTGTTCGCTATTTTTTCTATCAGTAATAAAAGTTTTTTTTTATCAAAATTTTTTAAATTTTTTAAAAATAAAAATAAATCATTAATCGATATTGTTTTCATCAGATTGATAAAAAATATCGATAAAAAAGTAACATGTGTATTAAGATATAAAATATAATATAACTAGCGATTCCCGGCGCGCATTGCTACACCCGGCTAGTATTATGAAACGAAAAATAATAATAATGAATAATGAAAAATAATAAGTAAATTCAAAACTTTTATTAGACCCTTAGTCTGACACCACGCTCATGGTCCACTGTCCTTTACAGTTTCCCATTAGCAGAAAATCACTCGCATGTGGCAATTTTAAAATTCACGTCCCAGTTTTACAGTAGAAGGACTTTGGTAATTAGTAACTCCATACTGAGTTTCATTGTTATGCGGCGTTTTGTTCCAAAGCTATTCGATATCTACAATTTGACTTGTACGGTCGGAGCTACATCCCCTTTTACATTGCCCGTCCCAGTTCTCTTGAACAAAAGCTATAAAAAAACAGCGAAGATATTTGAATCGAAGGCCACAAAATTGAATTTCTGATTGTTTTTTTCTCATTTTTGAACAATGATATTGCATTAAATATATCGGTGTACTTGAATTTTTCATAGTTTTGTAGATATGTTCATGTTTTTGGTGTCAAACCGATGGAATTTGTTTTTTTTTTTTTTTTGGTAATTAAACGCAAAATCTTTATTCATCAAATATTGGTGCACTGTTTCTATGTTCTTAAATTTCATAAGCTGTTTTTTTACCAAGCGAGCTGTAAAAAACGCCCGCTTATCATATGAAAACTGGCTTTAATAACACAGGAAACTGTTAGGGGCTTAAAAGTTTAGCGAGCAAACGAAAAAGTGTTTCCAAGTCATGTTTCAATTATTGTGTACTTTTTCTATGAAGGTGGCAACTGTGACGAATTGTCAGTTAATAGTGATACATGAAGTCGAAACTTTTTTGTACCCAATACTTGAACAAAATTTTCACAATGTCTTTTTCACCAACGTTTCTATAAAATACACTATTTAGTAAACAAGCTTTATCAAATAAACTCATTGCTGAAAAAATATTATTGTTTTTCCAAGCTTAAAGGTTCGAAAACTTTTTCAGTATCGGGTATTTCCGAGATTTAAATATTTGAGAGATGAAAAATTCGACAACAATACCATTGAACAATGCAATTGAAAGCTTCAAACAATCGGTGACAAAAAATCGGTTGACATTTTTGACACATCAGACAATGCTTCCAAGTTTGAAAAAAACATTCTTAAGCGACTTAGCAGTCGTTTTTTGACTACTCTCTTTGTAAAAAACAGAGCTATTGTAATAACAATTTTCGCACTATTGAAGATATGTAAGAGTTTTTGGTATCAAAATAACGGAAATTTTTTATTGTTACTAAATTTGCGAAAAATTTTATATTGTGTAAATATTTGGAAATGTAACCTAAAAAAATAACTAAAAATATACCTATTGTCTTAGACAGTTTTGTAAAAAATTTGTAGTACAGTCTGGTGTATAAGGTGGATCAAATAAGATAGCGCCAAGACACTCATCGTACCTGAAAACCACTATACAGCCCTAGTCAAAACTATTTACACATCGCTAATATTTTTAAATGTTTTAAAGAAATAGCTCACTTTATTTTTGTTGGAAATAATTTGCAAAGATATTTTTGTTGCTGCATTCTCTGCAGTATGTAAAGTAAAAAAAAAGTTTTAGCAAACTTAACGATATGTATCACAAAATAAACTAGTAAATGATAACTACTCTCTGGCTCTCATAAGAATTTACACACTCTTTCTTGGAGTCATTAAACACAATTATTTACAAATATAAGGGCTGCACTGCCTTACTTCTTAGGATTTAAGGAAAATACATGAATGTTTTTCCAAAAGTCTCCTCGAATTTATAAGAAGACTCATCAGTCCACAAATCATTGTGCCAAAACTGTACTGGCCAGAGAATATTTATATTTAGCTAATTGTTTTTTATGATATTTTCCGTTAGGTTTTAGAAAAGAATACAACAACCAAAAATTTCTTTGCAAATTATGCAAACAACAAAAAAGGCGAGCCCTTTCTTTAATCTATTTCTTCTGAAAGTGTAAATAATTTTGACTAGGGCTATGTACCAATTTTCATTCTAATCGCATGAGAGCTTTGGGAGTTTGTACTACTACAATTTGTAATACAGCGCCATCTAGTATTCAAAGTGTGTCACGGATGGAGCTCGAATTTTAATGCAATACAGTAACCATTTAGCATTAAGCAATTAGTATTAGCATTTATTTCTAAAAAGAACAAATTATATATGTATGTACATTAAGCAGAAAATTTTACATTTATCTTACCGCAGTTTGCACTCCAATCTGTTCTCCGTGACAAGTAAGAATGTAATAAATTTGAGTGTTGTCAGTGAAGCTTCTAAGCTATTCAAACAGTGAAATTTGAACAAACGCAAATAAAACAGAAACAGAGAGAGAAAAGTGCAAACTGCGATAGGATTCCCAGTGGACGATCTGCTACACTGCAGTTGATGGATTTCCCAGTGGACGTTCTGCTACATTCCCGCCTCCGTGGATCGACTCACTCGATTCACTACTATCCAAATCAAGAACGGCCAACTTAGACACCGGACGACGTAAAATGCCTGTTTTCGTCCGCACATCTGCTCGCCTTATTACTGAATCTTTGCCACAATAAACTCGTTCAACTCTACCACGACACCACTGTTTTCTTCCCATGTTCGAATCACACACGAAGACCAGATCTCCAACTTGCAACGCTTTCGTTTTCTGACACCACTTTGTACGACGTGTCAATGTTGGCAAATACTCAGCAATCCAACGTTTCCAGAAACGATCCCTTAACTGTCGTGCAATTTGCCACTGTTTCCTCATAACGCATTGTTTTTCTAGCACGTCAGCAACCCTAGGTGTTTGAGCAGTATTTGCCGAGCCCAGCAAAAAATGATTCGGGGCAAGCGGCTTTTCTTGGTCGACTGATACTGGTAGGTGAGTAAGCGGTCGCGAATTCACAACATTCTCTGCCTCTATAAGAAATGTATGAAGTGTATGTTCTCGCGGAGCGACTTCCTTTAGCGTATGCTGCAGCACCCTTTTCACACACAAAACCATTCGTTCCCAAATACCACCTTCGGACGGATTGCAAGGGCAATTAAATATCCACTCGATTCCTTTCGACGACATTTCATCTTTAAGCCGGCCACAGTCGAACACCTCATCAAACCGTTTTGCCACTTGGTCAGCACCAACAAAATTCTTGCCATTGTCGCTACGCATCCTTGCCGGGAGTCCACGACGATTTGTAAAATTTCTGATCGCCAAAATACATGCGTCGGTTGACAAGTCGTGGGCGATTTCCAAATGAATGGCTCGTATCGTCAGGCATGTGAACAAAGCCACCCACCGCTTCTCCGTGCGCCGCCCGATCGTTACAGTGAGCGGACCAAAGTAGTCCAGGCCAGTAAATGAAAATGGCCTTATAAATGGCGTCAATCGATCTTCGGGTAGCGAGCCCATGAATGGTGGAACTGGAGCGGCGCGCGTAATCTTGCACGCACTACAGCACGCAATTAGACGCAAGACTTGCCTTAAACGGGGAACCCAGAATCTACGTCGAATTTCACAAATCGTTGCCTCGTGATTTTGATGCTTCAGCAAGCAGTGGTGATGGATGATTACCAGTTTTGTGATCAAATGTTCTGGTGGAAGAATAATCGGACGTCTTGTACAATATGGCAGCCAGCTTGCTGCATCAATACGACCATTTACACGCAGAATATTTTCGCTATCGATGTATGGCGTTAAAGTGTATAATGAACTATCTTTATGTAGGCCTTGACCATCTACAATTCCGCTAATGTCGTTGCCATACACCTCTGCCTGAGCTTGTCGCACTAGAATTACTTCAGCTGCTTCGATCTCGCTGACTGTCAAACCATCTTCTTCTTCAGCACTGTATATTTTTCGGCAACGCTTAGCAAATCCAACGACCCAGGCTATTGTCCTTTTAAGTTTAATAAAAGAGGAAAACCGTTTAAAGTCTTTTAAAACATTACTCACGGCTAAAAGAGTGAACTTTGGACGCAGCTCTTCGTCACCATCTTCTTCGCCGAGGTCATTGTATACTTCAGATGGCCACATACCCTTTTCTTTCAGCAAAAACTCTGGTCCCTTCAGCCATCGTGATGAAGAACTTAGCTCAACTAGAAACTTGGACCTAGTGGCTTCGTCAGCGACATTGCTGTCAGTAGGTATCCATTTCCAATTCGACACATCAGTTGTGGCAAGTATTTCAGCAATTCTATGAGCTACGAATGGCTTGTAGCGACGCTGCGCCGATGCGATCCACTTTAGGACCGTTTTAGAATCCGTCCATAGAACACAACATGTGATACATAAAGAATGGCTTTCAATTATATTCTGCTTCAAACGCGTTCCTAGCACAGCTGCCTGGAGTTCCAAACGGGGCACTGTCAACGGCTTCATAGGTGCGCACTTTGACTTGGCGCAGATAAAAGATACCTCTACATTTCCAGCAACGTCAATAGCTCTCCAGTATGAGACTGCTGAAAACGCTTCCTCGCTGGCGTCAACAAAGATGTGTAACTCAAGTTGCTGTGGTTGACCTTGTTGGAAGTAATGACAAGGAATTTCAACATTTACGACCTTTCTCAAATCTTGACGCCACATGCTCCACGCTTTATTGATGTAAGAAGGCAGACATTCGTCCCAGCCAATATGATGCTTCCAGACTTCACGCATAATTAATTTAGTAACTATCAAAAAATTGCATAAAAATCCCATAGGATCGAACACTGACATTATTATGCTCAGCAACTCTCTTTTGGTTGGGCATCTAATTCCATTTATAACCTCAACATCGACGTTATGAAATTTCAACTGAAATTTAAACGCATCACTTCTAGGCTGCCAATACATTCCAAGGATTTTTTCCGTTGCGAGACTGTCCTCAGACGAACAATTATAATTAACTGTCATGTTCTTGTAGTTACCCTCTAATGCCTCGGTTACCTCTAGTGAATTAGATGTAAAATTGTGAAGTACAAATCCCGCGTCTTTATGTATGTCGCGCACTTGCTTTGCGATGTTAATTGCTTGCGCCACTGACTCGAAGCTATCAACAAAGTCGGCGACGTAGTGGTGTTCTAGGATGGATTTGATAGCTCGAGGATCACTATCGCGGTGCTCCAACGCGTTTGTTGTTTTGACATGTTGAGCTATACACGGTGAGCATGCGGCTCCAAATGTCATAACGACCATTTCATAGACATCAGGTTGACGGTAGTCTTCTCCATCGCGCCAAAGAAATCTTTGTGAGCATCTATCTTCCGCCCGGACAACCACTTGGTGGAACATTTCCTTTATGTCCGGCTATTGCTCCAACTCGAAAATTATACAGCACTGATGGCATTGGCTGATAGTGTTGAGGGCCTTTCAGTAGATGAGCATTCAGTGAAATACCATTCACCATAGCAGCGGCATCAAAAACTATGCGAATCTTATTCGGCTTGTTTGGGTTCACGACAGAAAAGTGAGGAAGATACCATGTCCTTGGTCCGTGTACTGAAGCTTCTACTGGAAGCAGCTTACGAGCGTACTGCTTGGAGACATAATCCTTTATAATTTCAATGTAGGCAGCAGCAAACCTGGAATCACGCTTCATTTTATGCTCGATTGCGACCAACCTCCTTTTGGCCATATTGTAACTATCTGGCAGCTCTATGTTGTCGTGTTTCCAAAGCAGACCAGCTTGAAATCTGCCATTTACTTTGCAAGTGGTTGCTTCTAGTATACTTCGAGCTCGAAGATCATCTTTTGATTCTAAAGCTGGTGCCGGCCTAACACCAAAGCTATCTGTAACGAAATACTCAGCCACTAATTCGTGCAAGTCATGCTCACTTGTATTGTTCAGCATCAGACAAGATGACGCTGTTGGCGCGTTGTCTTTTGTCGGGCCAAATACTACCCAACCCAAATCAGTTTTCGCCGCGAATGGTCCACCTTCGTGCAACCTTATGGTCTCTATAGGCAAGCCCAGATGGCAATGATCTAAACCTATTAATAATTTTGGAGTAATATTGGAATATGGCTGTATTAGAAGTTTATTTACATAGCTACAATTCAAATTAATATCATCTGCTTGAAGGCTTTGCGTTGGTAAACTCAAGTTTGACACTCCATAAACGTTACTTAATTTATATCTCTTCTCTTTATCGACACTGCTAATATGCAGGTCAACGACTGTCACTGGCTCTTGTGCAGCTCTTCCTCCAAACCACTGGACGTTCAATCGACGTTGGTAGCCTTGGAGTTCTAGTTCTTCTATTAGCTCATTATCAATCATAGTTATGGAGGAGCCCTCGTCCAGCAAGGCATAAGTTTTAATTTGTTTGTTTGGCCCAAATAGCAAAACTGGTAGCACGCGAAATAGCAAACTGTTTTTATTTTTAATTGCACTGGCTGCGCAACTAAGAACGGCTTCGTTTCCTCTTGCGACATCTATGGCTGCATGTGATGATGGATGGATCTCACCTGTTTGGCTTAACATTCTGCTATTGTTGCTAATTTGCTTGTTCTCGTGTAATAATTTGTGATGGCTCTTTTGGCAACCATCAACAAGACATGATCGGCGACGGCGACAGTTACGAATGGAATGGCGTGCTTCTAAGCACGCGAAGCAGATTCGGATACGCTTTGCTTCAAGCCATCGTTCATTTAAGTTTAGTGCTAAAAATCTTGGACACTCAAAGGCTTTGTGTCGGCCTTGGCATAAAGGACACTTAATTGCATCACTTCGTTGATGTTCAGCGGCATGAAGTACTACACGTCTCTTTGTTTCTGATGATGATCGACATGCGTTCTCTTGGACGGTGCAAATAAGAGATGCAATCTCACTCAGCCAATTACTGAAATCAGTTATAGTGGGATATGGTCGAATTGGAGCAGCATACTTAGCCCAGTCAAATTTTTTACTCATTGGAAGTTTCCCAATGAGTTCATCCAGCAAAGTAGGGTTCGACAAGTGCTGCTGGCCATTTACCGATTTTAAAAAGACAGCTAGGTTTCTTGCTTTTGTAGCAAACGGTATTAATTTTTCCAGTGCGCTCTCAGGTATTGGTGCTACTTCACGAATTTGACGCAGCTAACTTCGTATCAGCTGTTCCGGGCGACCAACGCGAAACTGAAGTTGCTCGGCAGACACGTTGTCAGGATGAATTAACAATGACCTAACTGTTTCCCTAGCTTCACCCTTCAAACATTTTTGCAAGCGTTGGCTATTTTCTAAGTTAGTGTAATTATAGATTGCGGTAGACTGAGCATAAGCTGTAGAAAACATTGGCCAATCTTCTGCTTGCCCACTGAACTCAGGCAACTCTTGAACTTTTCGTGGAATGGTTGAGTGGGTTAGACTGTTACTGTTTGAAGGATGATTAGGCGCAAATTCTGACAAGGTGTTTGACGTAACCCAATTGTCGTTTCCATGTGGAAAGTTTTGATTTAATCTATTTGCAGGTGATGGTTGTGTTCCTAGGATAGTCGGTATTGCAGTTTCGTTGCTATAAGTGCAATATGTTTGATTCGATGTTTCATTCGCAGCAGTCATACCAGTTGCAGTTGGATTGTAGGCTAACGGATACGATGTTACTATGCTTGGAACTGTGGCAATAAATGGAGACAAAGATGATGCAATTGTATTGGTGTTTAACGGGATCAATGACGTGGCTGCGTTCGGAATTGTGGCGGCAAATGAAGATAACTGCATAGTTGCTGCTGTTGACGCTGACGGCGCAGCTACTTCGGACGTTGGTGCTGTGTGACTTTGAAGAGCCTTATTTAAAGATTGGCATTGAATATTACTCACCTGCAACTTAATTTGGGTGCTTTTTAGCTCTTGTTCCATAGCGTTAAGTTTCATTTGCATAATTTGCAAGATTTCCTCTCTATCTGGTTGGCTGCAAGGGTTGGTTGAGGGACCTGCGGCTGCTTCAGCAGGGCTTCTTGTTGCAGCTGTGGCGGCAGTGGCAGAGTTTTTATTGGTTTCTGTGGCGGCAGAGGCAGAAGTTGTCTTGGTACCTGCGGCGGCATTGGCAGGGTTTTAGTTGGTTTCTGCGGCGGCAGAGGCAGAAGTTTGGTTGTTAGCTGCGGCGGCAGAGGCAGAAGTTGTCTTGGTACCTGCGGCGGCATTGGCAGGGTTTTGGGCAGAATTCTCCATTTTGTTAGAATCTGAAGCTTTTGATTTATAAACTTCTTGCTGTTGAAATCGTGGACTTTTTCTTGTTGGTGTACGTTGCATTCCTTTGTATGACACTCACATCAACTTGGCAGAAGCGGCTGCTTGCTTCTAAAAATATGTGCAGTGGCACAGACACATAGATTACTTCTCGACGTTTCTGCGGCGGCAGAGCAGAACTTTCGCTAATGCGAAGTAAAGAATTGTCACGGATGGAGCTCGAATTTTAATGCAATACAGTAACCATTTAGCATTAAGCAATTAGTATTAGCATTTATTTCTAAAAAGAACAAATTATATATGTATGTACATTAAACAGAAAATATTACATTTATCTTACCGCAGTTTGCACTCCAATCTGTTCTCCGTGACAAGTAAGAATGTAATAAATTTGAGTGTTGTCAGTGAAGCTTCTAAGCTATTCAAACAGTGAAATTTGAACAAACGCAAATAAAACAGAAAGAGAGAGAGAGAAAAGTGCAAACTGTGATAGGATTCCCAGTGGACGATCTGCTACACTGCAGTTGATGGATTTCCCAGTGGACGTTCTGCTACAAAGTGGATGAAAGAAGATAGCGCCAAAACACTCATGGTACCTGAAAACCACTATATACCGATTTTCATGCTAATCACATAAGCGATTTGTGAGTTTTATGCGGCTTTGTTAAAATTTTGTTAGAGTTGTATATGTCCAGACCCTTTAGTTTCTCTGAAGATTTATGTTAACGAAGATTTAAATGTAGTAGCAAACTGGGCCAAAGCTAATATGCTGAAATTGAACCTTCTTAAATCATATGTCTTACCGATTGCAAAAAATCCTTATTTGAATCTCGATGTCCCCTAATTTTTCTCAAAGACATGGAGCTAAAATTTGTAAGAAAGGTTACTAATCTAGATTATCAAATAAACTCGTCTTTGTCGTGTGAAGATCACGTTAACTGCTGTGTTAGTAAAATCTACTACGTTCTTAGAAATCTTCGGATGACTGCATAGTACGTACCTGTTCAAACGAGAAAGAAGCTAGTCTCGCAGTTGTTATTGGCTATATTTTCTTATGCGGATGTCATTTATAGTAAACTTGGCTCGAGATCTACACACAATGCAGGTTACGTTCAATAATTATACACGCTATGCTTACGGTCTTCAGAGGTATGATCATATAACTTACTTACTTACTAATCTGGCGCTTAAAACCGTAGGTCGGTTTTGGCCTCGTATAAGAAATTGCGCCAGCCATTTCTGTTTTGCGCTTGCTGGCGCCATTTGGAAACACCAAGTGTGGTCAGGTTATCCAACACCTGATCCTTCCAACGAAGATGTGGACGTCCTCTTCTGCGTTGATCACCACCGGGCACCGTATCGACTATTTTTTTCGCTGGAGCGTCGTTTTCCATTCACTCAACATGACCTAGCCAGCGGAGCCGCTTGATTTTAATGCGCTTAACTATGTCGATGTCAGCGTACAGCTCATATAGCTCGTGGTTTCATCGAATTCGGTACTCGCCATTGACGCAGATTGTTTGTTTATGTTTATTTAAATTAATGTTTACATGTAAGACATATTCTTTTAAATGCAAAGCGAACTAACAATTCTCAACAAATTATAGAATAAACAACCGAAAAAAATAATAATAAATACTTGTTAAAACTAACAATTAAGTTATTTGGAAAGAAATGAGTTGAATAAGCAACTAGTTATAAACAAAAAACACAAGTAATAAACAAATCAGGTCTTAAAATTAATTATATAGATGTTGATAGAAAGACATAGAGACAGTATTAAGAAAAGTATTGAAGAATTTCATGCTTAAAGGTGTGCTTATTAGGGATACTTTTAATTCTAACAGGCAACGAGTTCCACAATCTGATTGCATTCACGAAAAATAGTCTGTTTGAGGTCAAATAATTATAGACAGGAATAGTGAGGTTTAGATTTCTATTAGATCTACAAAATTGAAGCTTCTCAAATAGGTAATTGGATGTTTTGGTATGTATCAAATAATATAAGAATATACAGTTCCTAGCATCCAGGTAGTTAAAAATATTGCAACCAAGTATTTGATTGCCCATATGACTGATGCGGTCACACAGGAAAGTGAGGAGTTAATGTGGTAACCAAGATTCTTCACTTTATCAACAAATTTCAGTTCGACACCATTAAGATAAATAACTGGTATCCTGGAGAGAGAGTGATTGGATTTAAAAATCGGCAAGACGTATGATTTAAGGGGGTTGAGCTTGAGCCTATTATATTCAGCCCATTCAGTTATTTTCATTAAGTCTTCATTCATCTTAGTACATAAATCATCAACAAGGAACCGAAGATTTTCGGAAAAATCTTTCTCTCGAAGGCTCCCAAAGTTCATCAGAACCGCTCAACGTCTAGGTTTGTGCTACATAACTTTTGAGCATGATTAGTAGAGCGTGAGTTTTATTCGTCGAGAGAGGGCTCTGCTTCTCAATTGCCTACTTAGCCCAAAGTAACACCTGTTGGCAAGAGTTATCCTTCGCTTTATCTCAGTACTGACATCGTTGAAAGAGTTTATGCTGGATCCCAGGTAGACGAAGTCCTTAACAACCTCGAAGGAGATCTTGTCAACAGTGACGTGGTTTACAAGACGCTGGAACTGTTTATTTGTTGAAGCTGGGTATTTCGTCTTATCCGCGTTCACTGCAAGACCCATTCGACTCGACTCTTTTACAAATCTGGAGAATGCTGCACTGACTTCGCGCGTATTATGGCCAATGATATCGATATTATCAGCATATGCCGGCAGCATAATACATTTGTAGAATATCGTGCCACTGTGTCTCAAATCAGCAGCTCGGATGATCTTCTCCATCATAAGGTTGAAAAAGTCGCACGATAAAAAATCACCTTGTCTGAAACCTCGTTTGGTATCGAATGGAGGAGTGAGGTCCTTCCCGATTTTAACTGTGCTGCTGGTGTTGCTCAGTGTCATTCTGCAAAGGCGGATGAGCTTTGCAGGAATACCAAATTCAGACATGGTGGAATATAGATGATTCCTTATTGGACTGTCGAAGGCGGCTTTGTAATCGACAAGAAGATGGTGTGTGTCGATTTGTTTTTCTAGGGTCTTCTCCAAGATTTGTCGTAGCGTAAATATCTGGTCTATGGTGGATTTGCCAGGTCTGAAGCCACACTGATAAGGTCCAATCAGCTGGTTTACGATGGGCTTCAGTCTTTCACATAGTACGCTCGACAGAACCTTATATGCGGTATTCAGAAGGCTTATCCCACGGTAGTTGGCGCAAATTGTGGGATCGGCTTTCTTGTGGATTGGGCAGAGCACACTGAGGTTCCAATCGTTTGGAATGCAATCTTCTGACCATATTCTGCATAGAAGCTCATGAATGCATTTAAATAGAGCTTCGCCTTCATTCTTGAAGAGCTCAGCAGGTAAGCCATCGGCTCCTGCGGCTTTGTTGTTTTTAAGCCAAGCTATAGCTTTCAAGACTTCACTATGGTCGGGCAGCGGAACTTCAACGCTGTTGTCCACAATTGGGGTTTCCGGGATATTATCTCGGATTGTTGTCGTCGTCACCGTTCAGAAGCCTAGAGAAGTGTTCCCTCCAGATCATCAGTGTTCTCTGAATATCTGTCACTAGATTCCCATTTTCATAATTGCAGGAAGAGGTCCCGGTCTTGAAACCATCGGCCAGGCGTCTTATTTTTTGGAAAAATTTTCGGACCTCATTCCTGTCACAATGCATCTCAATTTTCTCGCACTCACGCATTTCCGCTTCCCTTTTCTTTCGCCTGAAAATGCGTCTCTCTTCCCTCCTCTTCTCTTTGTATCGCTCCTTAGCAGCACGCGTTACAACCGATTGCAGGGTGGCTTTGTAGGCGGCGTCTTTCTCTGCAGTGACGTCGCGGCACTCCTGGTCGTGCCACTGGTTTCGGCGAGGGCGGTGATAGCCAATCACCTTTTTGACAGCCGTACGCATAGAGTGGGAGATATGATTCCACTGCGCGCATATATCGTCGAACGAAGAAGTGCTTTCTTAAAGCAGGAGTTAAAGCAGGGAGGAGCGAAGTCTTCGGCTGTTTGTTTTGATTGCAGCTTTTCGACGTCTAGCTTTCTCTGTGCTGGATTGTCCGCATTCTTGGTTGCGCACAGACGTGTACGAATCTTGGCTGCGACAAGATAATGATCCGAGTCTATATTGGCACCACGGATCGTGCGTACTTCTAAAACACTTGAAGAGTGCTTTCCGTCAATCAAAACGAGATCAATTTGGTTACGCGTTTTTGATCAGGAGACAGCCAAATTGCTTTATGAATAGTGAGATGCTTGAATCTAGTGCTACTAACGACCATGTTTTGCGCTGCGGCAAAGTCAATCAGCCTCATTCCATTATCGGAGGTATTGTCGTGGAGGCTGAACTTTCCGACTGTTGGACCAAAGATATTTTCTTTTCCCACTTTGGCGTTGAAGTCGCCAAGCATGATTTTTATATCGTGGCGGGGGCTGCGCTCATAGGCCTCTTCAAGGCTCTCGTAGAAGCTGTTTTTGGTCTCATCATCCTTGTCTTCTGTCGGAGCGTGCGAACAAATAAGGCTTATATTGCAGAATTTTGCCTTGAAACGGATTATGGCAAATCGCTCGTTCACAGGTGTGAATCGCAGGACATGATGCCGTAGTCTCTTGCCAATCACGAATCCGCATCCAAACTCATGCTTCTCCGCATGACCGCTGTAGTAGATATCACATCATGCTTGCCGTAAGCAACCCTGTCCCTTCCAACGCATTTCTTGGATTGCAGTGATACCAGCTTTGTATCTTTCTAAGATATCTATAAGTTGGATAGAGGCACCATCCCAATTAAGGGTTCGGACGTTCCAAGTGCATATCCGTAAATCACTGTCAGTTTTTCGTTTACGGTAGTCGTCATCAGATTTGGGGATAATTTTTATCTTTATTCTTTTGCGTTTCATTGAAGTTGTTTTTTACCTGGTGGGCTTCAAACCCAACGCATAACCTTTTAAAGGCAGGTAGTCCGCCGCTCAGATTAGCCGTTAAACTAACGGTTGCCAGTTTGCCGTTTCTAGAGGACACCACGTAGAGGTTTGAGTTGACTTGAGAAGAGTTCGACATGGATAATTCTAGCCTCACCAGGCTGAGGTAGTCAGACACGTTGCCATGTGAAGATCGCCCCCTGACCTTCACGCGTTGCCTTGTGAGAATCATCCTCCATGATCATATAACACCATTTAATAAATAATTATTAGGTCGTAACCTTCTCAGCTATCTTGAAACAAGAAACTGCATTTTCTTACATAAGATTACCCACTCGTATTGTCCAAGTTATATTTTTGAAAAGATAAAGTTGTGTAGGTCAAGCAGAAGCATGAACCTTGTTATTCCGAAGCATAACTTCAAAAACTCTGGCCGTTTGCTTTTCGTCAGCGCCATAAGACTATGGCACTCACTTCCAAACAACGTAAAAGCTATATCCAATACTAAGCACTTTAAGCATTTGATTTTCAACTACAGTCGGACTCCTCTATAACGTTTTTATGTGCCTGCAAGTTTTTTTTTTATGTGCCTGCACGTCAGCTTACACATTATTAGGTAATCATATTTTCATACATATGCAGTGCCGGATTAAGACATTTCGCCGTCCTAGGCTCAACGTTGGCGCCGCTTCTAAGATTTAAATTTTTTTCTTACAATAGAACAACATTATAAAAAAATTTTTTTTAAATTTGTAACATACAATTAAAAAGTGATTTGTACAAAATAAAGAAAATATCGAGTTCATTATTTGTTTGCAACAAATGGTTTTTTCTTGCTTTTGCTCGTTCGAAATCATTTCTAAAGTCCTCATAACTTAGTTCTTGTACTAAATCTGCTTCAATTCATAATAATATCAGTGCATTTAATCGCTACTCATTCATAGTTGCCCGTAAATAGTTTTCAATTCGTTTTAATTTTGAAAATTATCGTTTTCCTGGACATTTTGTAGCAGGAATATTTAAATTAGGCTTGTGCGAAAAGCATCGATCACGAATAATTCGCATTTTCGATTGTCTCGAGTTTACGAATAACTCGTGGTAATTTTCGAGTTTCAAGTTTTAGTGGGAGTTATTCGATCGTCACGAGTTTTTTTTTTTAGCAACAATGCTAAGCTAAAAAATAATAAGTTGAAATGAACGAAGGAAATAGTAATATACAAATTTTTTTTGACAAATTATTAGAAGAAACTCGAAATTTACGATTTATTCGACAATTTTCGAATTTTTCGCTCAAACGAATTACTCAAAAACACGAAATTTTTAATTCGAGTTTCGAGTCTATTTAAATAAATCCTCAATAATATTTCTACATACAGATATATGTATATCGCAAAGATCAAGAAAAAGCAAAATAATATTTATTTCTGATGCAGATTATATCTTTTTCCTTTTCTTGCAGTAATATAAAAAGAAAACTTTTTAAATTAACGAATTGCTCATGGAGTGTATCTTCTAAATCATTCGGACACTTAGATAATAAATTTGTTGTTTTTTTTTAATTCATTAATATCAATATTGGTGAAATTATTAAAAATACTAAAGTGACTGAACAGTAGATACAGTGAAATCGTTTTTTGCTCCGTGCTCCCTCTCTCATATGAAAGGTACTTGAAAAAAAATAGTAAAACGCCCAAAAAAGTCCACGCTATTCATAAACTGGATGAGCTACAGTTATAAACATGCTCCATGTGTACTATTTAGCAATAGCAGTGAGATCACTGCGTTCTGTGGTGAGTGTTCTTCTTTTTTTTCCGTTTGTTTGCATCCTTTAATACTAATTCCGACTGTAAAAAATTGAAATGCTGATTTATTGATTTTGAAAACAGGTGTTTCGGCATTTCGTCTAAGAGATAAAGAAAGATTTACACTTAAAAAAAAAATAAAAGACTGGTCACTTCAGTCCTTGAAAGAACTTTAACCTACAGGGGCGCCGGACGCGAGGGGACAGGGGGGGAAGTCGCCCACTCGGTACAAACTCTCACAATAATTTTTTTAATACAAATGTTTTTAACTTTGTACAAATGTTTAGATTACAATTTTTAATTTTAAGTTTAATTTAATTTTAATTACAATACAATTTTTAATTTCTCTTCACATCGAATTTTTGTAATCAGCTGTGAAGCATTAAGCTCTAAAATCACAATTTTAAAAAAATCAGTTATTTACAACTCATTTGAAATCGTATGGAAACTACGCATCGCCTTGCTTAACGTTCACGCTAAAGTAGCAAAGTAGTAGTGAAGTTTGCAACTCTAGTTCGATGACCAATTTGACAGCTTAATAACACGCAGCTAATTGTGAATGTTCAATATGAAAAGAAACGGAAAATTGGAGCTGAAATCTCCAGCATATGTAGCTAGTTCTGAACGTTCTTTTAGTGCCCTTCGCCGCCTTAAAACATATCTTCGATCAACTATGACTCAGGAACGCCTCACGCATGCGGCACTTTTTCATATCCACAAGGAAAAAACAGAAGAATTAAAGTTTATTGCTTTCACCAATTTTGTTCTCGTTTTGAAAAATTTTTTTTCACTTGTTTCTAATCCGTGGAGTCCATACTAATGCAAATTCGCACCAGAAAAAATAAAGTGGTTGTTTAAAAAATTATAAATTTAACTATAAACTAATAACTTTTTCGTTTCATATTGAATTTAAATGTTTTGCTTGCTTTTATATGCTTTTATCGAACTTATTTTTACATCAATCTTTTCGTTATATTTTATTGATATGTTTTTTTCATCTTAATGAGATCTTTAATGTACTAAAAAATGTTCTGCCCTCCCAGTTGTACTGCCCACCCAGTTGAAATGAGCTTCCGGCGCCTTTGTTGACCTAGCTTCTTATGATGTTGTGTTTGTATACAATTGACCGAAAACCGGACCTACAGCTTTAACGCCGACTCCGAACGGCGATGAACGGAATGTTATTGTTCTTTAATTCAAATAATTTTCTGTCGCTGCTGGGATTCGAACTTGGGTCTCCAGGTTCGTAGACATAGAGGCCAGGCACTTTAACCAACTACGCCACGGACGCCAGCCAGGATTTACACTTACCCCTTCTGAATTTTTACTTGGAAAATATTTAAAACCGCATATGCCATAATTGCATTACTTAATTGATTGGTTTTTTAAATTACCGCCAATGACATTCCCATGTTAAAGTAAACTTTCTGTAACCCAAAAAGGAATCGATTTTTGTGTTTTCTACGTAATTTTACTCATTTCTTCTAAGCGAAGTTTTTGCTGCTTAGCTTTCCTTATATATTTGTCGCTCATAATAAGCCCTCTCAAAAATTTACAGTACAAGTCAAACTAGCTTATTGATTTATTTTGGGTTTCTTCATTAACTAGCTACGAAAATATATTACCGCTTGTTGATTCTGCTACAACAAAATTGATTCCATTCCTCAATTTTGTTTTCCTCAAAATATTCCAACCCTTCAAAAATTTTGCTGCCCCTAAAATGTTGCCGCCCTAGACCCGGTCCTCACGGGCCTAGGCCTAAATCCAGTACTGTACATATGTATACATTTAATTTATATTTTATCATTGTATGCATATGCATATGTTCATTACGTTTATTGTTTTGAAAAAAAAAATCTTAATTTTCGTTTGTTTGGCGGCTCTGAATTTTTCCTTGTGAACGAAATCTTTCAACAAGGCAATGGATTCGAAAATATTTTCGGTAATACCGCAAATGTCAGCATTAATTGCAGAGCTGATTTGATTTCAGGTCTCTGATTTGAAATGCAAACGCAAATAAAATTCACAAAATTTACAGTTACCTTGGGGGTTACTCTGTAGTTCAACTCGGAAGACGATTCTACTCGAACGCTTAATTCGAGAAAGAGAATCGGTACTCACTACTTCACTCGAATCACTGTTCGAACATATTTTAAGAAAGTAGGCAGCACTGCAGCCATATGTGAGAAAACTGTCAAAAAGTATACACATAAATAAAGAAAAAGACAATTTCAATTTATTTAAACTTATAAAAGGAACAAAAGTAATAATGGATTCCGTCGCATTGTGGTATGTTGAAAATGAAGAAGTGGAAAGACTTCAATTAAGAACTATTAGTGATAAGTCCGATGTTCTTTCTCTAAACGATAAAAGGTAAGGGAGTGCTTAACGTAATTTTTTTTCATCAATATTTTGCGATTACCTTTAATAGCTTTGTGCAAAATTTCCGGCTTAGTAAGGATGCGTTTTTATATGTGCTAAACAGCATAGCACCCGAACTATCCACGCCAAAAAAGTCGACAGCAATTCAACCCATAATAAAGTTGTCCGCAGCTCTTAAGCTGCTTAGTCAAGGAGGGTATCAACATCAAATCGGTCAAGAACTCCATAGGTAGATAAGGATGTCTCAACAGTCCATGTCATGCTGTTTGGTAGAAGTGTGTAAAGCTATAAAAAAACATTATGTACGAAGCACATCAAATTTCGAATGTCCACAATAGAAGAGAAGCAAGCGAAAAGGCACTTCTTTCAAAAATGTGGAATTCCAGGCGTTATTTATGCAGTAGATGGAACTCACATCCAGATGATTAGACCAGCCACAAACGAACACCTTTATTTCAATAGGAAGTTCAAGCACAGCATGAATGCCATTGTTGTAAGTACTTGTTTGACAAAAATTGTGTTAATCACTCATTACCTTTTTTTTAAGATGTGCGATCAGAACATGGTGATAAGAGCGGTCGACTGCCGATACGGTGGGGTATATCACGACTCACACATCTGGAATTTATCCGATGAGAGGACACACTTAAAAACTCGTTTCGAAAATGGAGAGCGAGGCACATGGATTCTTGGTAGGCATCCGTTTTAAGCCTTGATTATATATATGTATATTTAAATGTATTTTATTTTATTTCTTTTAGGCGACTCCGGATACCCTTTAGAGCCTTGGATACTGACTCCTTACCGGAACGCTGCTAAAAAATCCGCAGAATCGTTGATTAACGATAGACATTTGAAAGGAAGGGCAGTAATTGAACGAGCTTTGAAGTTTTAAAAGGACGATTCCGGTGTCTGTTGGCAGCCAGAGAACTTCACTATTCGCCGGAGAAAGCTGCTTTCATAACAAACGTTTGCTACACCTTGTACAACATATGCTTGCTCTATAATGTGGAGGTACCTCTCTTAGAAGCCACTGAAACAAGTGATGATGGTTTGCATTTTCCCACAAGCGAAATAAGCAACAATATCACAAACACTGGCAGAAACTTACGCGACGAAATAAGAAATAGTTTAATAACTAACAGATGAATCTATTTCATAATAACTTTTTTTATTTTGTACTAGCCTTTTCCCGGCGCGCGTTGCTGCACCCTGCAACTATATGGGAACATAATAGGTGTATTCAAAACTTTTCTCAGACTCATAGTTTGACACCACTGTTATTTTCCACTGCCCGTTACAGTTTCCCAGTAGCAGGAGATCACCAAATAGTAACTCCATTTTGAGTTTGTATGTAAGTATTGCTACTTTTACTTTCAAAGCTATTCGATAATACAAATTTTAACTGTATGGGCGGAGCCACACCCTCTTATATAATGCTCATCCCAGTTTTCTAGTAGATGGACATTACCCTGTTTTAGTACAGTTGCCGACAGTAAGCATACAGACTAAATTACCAAAATGTAGCCCAATCGGCGAAAACCGTAGGAAATATAGCATTTTTATTGATTTGTGGGCGGTAAAAGGGGGTGTGACAGAAATTTAAGCCATCTCGTACTTGAAAAAAATGTACTGCCAAAATTTCAGATCTATCGGCTAAGTAATTTTGAAGTTTCCAGCCATCACACACAGCGTTTTGCTTTTTGTATATATATTTTGGAGAAACATTATTGGCTATAACTTTCGATTGGCAAGAGATACTTAGATAATTTTTTCTAATAAATTAATTTTTTAGCTTGTATATTTTTTCAAAAATATAAAAACACAATTATGGAAAAAAAAATTTTGTTCGAAAAATTCAAAGGGTAGGCCTTGTTTTTTGAATCACAGAAATGGTTTTTAATTTTTGTGTAAAATTGAAATAATTTTTGCCTATAAATGTTATAATTTTTAAATAGAGTTGAAAATTTGCGAATTTGAATTTAAATTATTTTTTCAACAAAAACAAATTTTGAGCCTTTTTGTGAGGAAAACTCCAATATTTCAGACCTTTTTTGAAAAAAATATTTAAAATATATTTACTCAACTAACGGTATTTTTGCAATAAGGTTTTCATAGTACTTTGATGAAGCTTTAAGACAAAAAAAAATTTAACAAAATGAATACAAAAGCAGCGGAGATATTTGACTCGAATGTCGCAAAATTAAATTTCTGATTGTTTTTTTCTCATTTTTGAGCAACGATGTTGCATTAAATATATCGTTGTAGTAAAATTTTTCATAGTTTTCAAGATATGTTCATGTTTTTGATGTCAAAATAACGGAAATTATTTTTATTGTACTAAATTTAAGAAATATTTAATATTTTGTAAATATTTGCACATTTTACATAAGAAAACAACTAAAAATATACGATTTTGTAAAAAATTTGTACTACAGCACCATCTGGTGTCCAAGGTGGGTCAAAGAAGATAGTGCTTAAAACTCATCGTACCTGAAAACTACTATATACCAATTTTTATTCTAATCGCATGAGCAATTTGGGAGTTTTAGGTGGTTTTGTAAAAAATTTGTACTATAGCGCCCTCTGGTGTTCAATATAGGTCAAAAACGATAGCAGCAGAACACTCAACGTATAAGAAACCCACTGTATATCACTTTTCATTCTAATCGCATTAGCAGTTTAGGAGTTTTAGGCAGTTTTGTAAAAAATTTGTACTACAGCGCCCTCTGGTGTTCAAGGTGGATCAAAATTGATAGCCCACGAACACGCACCGTACCAAAAAACTTCTATACACAAATTTTCATGCTAATCGGATGAGTAGTTTAGGAGTCTATTGCGGCCTTACAAACATAAACTCCTTTTTTATATATATAGATTTAGAACACATTTAATATAAATGTAAAAATAAATAATACAAAAACAAAAATAAGGCACTCCATGTGGTAAATAAATAAAAATTGATATTAATTCAACTCCATAGTCTCATTTGATGTTATCAATGTTCACTTTTTAATACTTTAAAGAAATTTGAAAATCACAGATCATCGCAGGGTTTGTAATTTGTATTCTGAAGTTATCTTTTTTAGTTTAAGTTTTTCTATACTTAATTTTCTCTTCTCAATTTCTTTTTTCTTTTTAAATTCAAACTTTTCTTTTGATAAGGCAAATTTTTTTTCTTTTAACTCATAGTTTTTCCGAGCAAATCTACTCAAACTTTTCAAATTTTCGCAAACTTCATTAAGTTTTTTTACGGAATCTTTTTGGTATATTAATTGATTTTGCACTCTTAATTTTAAAAGATTTTCTTGTCCATTAGGCAATGCCGATGAACGCATAGTGGTTCTTGCAGGAACAGCACTTGAGGTGCGTATTTACTTCTTCTGATGCATTTCCGCTATTCTTGGCGAAAACGTTAACGGACGAAGTCAGTACAGAGATGGAGTCATCAAAAGCATTGGCTCCAAAACACGTTGTTTCAGGTGTTCCATTTACAGCATCTTCCATGCTCATCAGTGCAACCAGTGCCTGAGATGTTCAGTCTATTCTTTTGCAACTTGGATTTGATATGGTTTTTGTAATCAACCCAAATCTGTTAATGT
Source organism: Pherbina coryleti (assembly GCA_943735915.1). Classification (NCBI taxonomy): domain Eukaryota; kingdom Metazoa; phylum Arthropoda; class Insecta; order Diptera; family Sciomyzidae; genus Pherbina; species Pherbina coryleti. Next base: position 96,378,741 of record OX030951.1, on the reverse strand, counting down.
TATACGCCATTCATATTAAAATTTAACAAAACAAGATAAGATATACCACTTTTTTCCACTCGACAAAGGTGTGAATAGGAGGTCCGTTAAGATTAAGCTCCTTTACTAATCTTTTCCAAAGGTGGTCCGAGGTTTGCTTTGCAGCTACACCTCTTACTGGACCTTTAGACAAATCCGTATGCTGCTCCATGAAGTCAACCATCACTTCGAATTGACGCGGCTTTGTATTTGGTTGCTTTACTTTCAGCGCCCAAAAAGAAATTTTACAATAAAAACAAAAATAAATTTTTAATTTATTAAAAAGATTTTTCAATTCCTTTTTGTTTCTTGAAAACTTACATTAATACGGATTTTCTTTTATTTTAATTAATTTGACAATTGTCATCGAACAACAGAGTACAAACATTTCCGAATGTCAGAAGAGGGAAAAAAGAAATTCGAGTGTCAAGTATGTAACATTAGAGACTCGAACTACAGAGTGTCAAACGTTCGAGCTCGAACAAATCTGCGTTCGAGTAGAACTACAGAGTAACCCCCCTACCGTTTTGTTTTGGAGTTCCGGACGTAAGTTTTTTTATAAAACAAACATTCGACGTAAGTTTTTTTATAAAACAAAATTTGCGTACATACGTTTCGTTTGAATAAATTCGTTACAGAGGAGTTATTCCATATAAAAGAACTGTTTGTGTGTTTGAAAACGGGTCGTTACAGAGAGGAATTTGCTATAGAGTAGTTCGCTAAAGAGAAGCCCAAATATATGAAAAAATTAAAAAATTGCAGTGTCTTCAAAAAAACTTTGTTATAGAGGTGTCTTCGCTATAGGGGAGTTCGTTAACTCTATTTCTCCTGTTTCCTATCTCTATCTCTTATTCAAATTTGAACTAATTTTTAATTTATTCAGTATAAATCTATTCTTCTTAACGTTATTTCTGTATTGTTACATAAAAAGTTTTTATTCTTATTATGAGTCTGCTTTCTTTGACTTTTTGTTTAAATAAAATTAAATCATACTAAGGGCCATTTTGTTCACAGAGAGATAATTTTATTTCTTAGTTAATTCCATGATTTTTCTAGTTTGTCATTTGTTCACAGTGAGTTAAGCATTTAACTCTTTAATCTGGAGATAAAAATAGTGGCGAGATAGGTTAACCCCAGAACTATTTAACCGTAGCAAGTTGGTGAGTTAAGCTTTCTAACTCGCTCTCATGACTCTGATTTTTTTTTTTTTTTTTTTCATTTATTTGGTGTCAAAATATTTGAACATATGTCGAAAAAATAAAATTCTGAAAAATAAAAAGATTTTATAAGTGAGGCAGTGCTGATGCCTTAAGCCGTTTTTATACAGACGCTCATATGATCCCGGATCACGTCCTTTTTTACGCTCTTTTTTCGTTTGATGAGCTCTGTGATGAAAGTATGTTATACAGACGGTCATTTGATACCCGAACTCTAGTACTCTTTTTGCTACTTTCAATACTTTATGCAAAAAAGTATCACGAGCAGGTTTCATTACTGCTTTCATGCATTTCGTACTTAAAGAATACAGCGCAACACTGTTTTGATCTCGTGATTCCATATTGTTTTCGAATCATTTGATGACCATTCTGAGCAAAATAAATTCCCCCGCTCACTCTCTCAAATTTCCCTTTTACATTGAAACAACAACAATGCGTGCCCGTGATGAGCCCGTGAGCGTCTGTATAACAACGGCCTTACTTTGGGCAACTGTTAACGACAGGATATTCAAATGAATGAATAAAATTATTTTGTATAATAAATTTTTGTTGAAAAATATTGTTTTTAAAATAATCTTTTTTTTAAAATTTTTAAATAAATTATTTGAAATAATTAAGATTTTCATTTAAACTGGAGAAGCGGAAAACTTAAAAAATGTCGAAAGTTAAAAGACTAAGACAAATATTAAAAATAGTTTCATATTTGCTTTTTTATTAAGTTATAAATAAAAAATTATATTTTAAAAATTAAACATATTAAATTCAGATCAGTTGTAAAATTCAGTTCGAAAGAAATTATTAATTATGGAGCATTTCATGTGAAGCGGACAACGAAAAAATAGTGAAGTTCTGGAATTCGTTCCTATTGGGCATATTTGTACTTCTAGGGGATATGAAAGTGTTCACATTATATTTTTTTTTGATTTGAGGTTTAGCTGTTAAGTTATGGATTCTATAGAATTCACTAGATTGAAGGAAGAGTTTTTTAAATTTTATTTTCATATTGAAGATAATTATTATAAAATAAATAATGTAATTTGTTTTATAAGAAATTTACTGCTCTGTTTGATTTTTTAACTAGTTTTTAAATTTTAATTTTTTTTTCCAGTTTTAAACCGGAAGTAAGTATTTCAAATATGTTTTTTAACAACTTCGACCAATTCAATTTAAATTTTTTTAACGGCAAAATAAAGCTTAACATTTATAAATTTAACCATAAAAATTGCAGAATGGGATCTAAATTATTTTAAAAGATAAATCAATTAGAGTACGTAAATGTCACTCTGAGCGTGATACCTTCGGCTTCTTAAAGTCTATCGGTGATATAAAAACTTATTAAAACGTTAGTTATATTTAAGTAATATTAATTATGTGGCGTCCGTGGCGTAGTTGGTTAAAGTGCGTGGCCACTATGTCAACGAACCTGGAGACCCGGGTTCGAACCCCAGCATCGACAGAAAATTATTTCAATTAAAATAATTTTTCTGTACGGCCGCCACCTCTCTGCAGACAATGGCAAACCTCAGAGAGTAATCAAAATGCCATTTAAAGCTTCTTGAGAACGAGAACATTATGTTCATCGCCGTTCGGAGTCGGCGTTAAACATGTAGGTCTGGTTCTCGGTCAATTGTGTACAAACTTAATAACACGCACAACACAATTGATCATAAGAAGCTAGGTCAAAGTCCTTTCAAGGGCTGAAATGGCCAGTTATTTATTTATTTTTTTTTTAATTATGTGTGGCGTCCGTGGCGTAGTTGGTTAAAGTGTGTGGACGTTATGTCAACGAACCTGGAGACCCGGGTTCGAACCCCAGCAGCGACAGAAAATTATTTGAATTAAAATAATTTTTCTGTACGGTTTCCACCTCTCTGCAGACAATGGCAAACCTCAGAGAGTAATCAAAATGCCATGTAAAGCTTCTTGAGAACATGAACGTTCTGTTCATCGCCGTTCGGAGTCGGCGTTAAACATGTAGGTCCGGTTCAATTGTGTACAAACTTAATAACACGCACAACACAATTGATCATAAGAAGTTAGGTCAAAGTCCTTTCAAGGGCTGAAATGGCCAGTTATTTATTTATTATTATAATATTAATTATGTATTATTGTCTTGCCTATTTGTGTCATTTAAGGTCATAGATTTTATTTAAAATCTGGTGAATTCTATAGAATCCCATATCCGAACAGCTAAACCTCAAATCAAAAAATATAATGTGAATACGTTCATATCCCCTAGAAGTACAAATATGCCCAATATGAATGAATTTTAGAACCTTACTTTTTTTTCGTTGTCCGCTTCACATGAAATGCCCTTATATCACATTTAAATATTTGTCACTTAATTTTTTAAAAATGTGCATTTAAAATTTTACAAATAAGTTGTTGTAAAATCAATTGACCAAAATAAAAAATAAAATAACAGAATTTCAGTGATGGCCAGCAACATTATCGTCGTCAACAAGATCTGCTCCAAATTGCGAACGAGGCGAATTAGAAACACTAGCTATTTTAGAGTGCGGACCAGTAGCACCATTCGATAGTAGTATCTACTGGTGCATTTGGGATAATAATAATAAGTACTTGAACAATAAATAAAAAAATACTTCAGCGTCATTAAATTACTGATCGTCATTGAAAAAAGGAGTTAATCCATTTACGGATACTGATATAAGGGCAGTGTTGCGTTCAATAAACTCCAAACTAGCTGTACGATCCCATGGTCACTGGAACGGATACAGTTTCATAGTCATTGAAGCTATCCAAGTTCAGGGCCATCGGTTTGTGCAAGCTATGGCCACGAGCAGTCAGCTCATTGCACTAACGTCATCAGCAGTTTTGAAATACATGCTTTAGCTAGCGTCGATCAAGCTAGCGGAGTCGGATTTCTTAAGTCGCTGTTGAGTTCAGTGCAAGGCCAAGGCTGTTTGTGACCAAGGTTTGTGTGTATGTATGTGAGTTGCATTTAATTAAGTTAAGATTAATATGTATATTTTAAGATATTAAAAAATGTAAGTCATTTGTTTAAGTGAGTCTGAATAAAAATATTACAATTGGCGCAGCCGGTAAAAATAAAAAGTGCTCAAACTTGACGCAAAATATTGGATTACTCCTATGAAAATAAAATAAAAAGCAGGAGATTTTTATTTGTTAAAAAATAAAACTTTTGTGCATTTAACATAGCAAAAAAAAAAAACTGAAGAAAAGTATTCCAGAGTCAATTTCAATATACAAATATATAAAATTTTTTAATATTTAAACAAAGCTGTTAAAACAACTAAATGTAACTGCTTTTCAACTGCGAAAATGAAAAAAAAAGCTGTAACACTGCGATGTGATTAATTTAAACAAGAGCACATATTTAACGGATACTGCTTTGTGCACAACAATTGCTGATTTTTTTTGATTGATCGAAACTAAGACAAAAAAAGCAGCAGCAGCAACAACAACACCAACATCAGCAGCAGCAGCAAATAACACAGTCACATTTGCAGCTACATAAACAGCAACAACAACAGCAGCAGCAGCAACAAGCTCAAGTGCAGCAAAGGTTCTCAAACGATTTTCAAACGTATCAGCAAACATCGTCGCCTCAACGACAGCAGGCGCAATCAGAACAACCGCAACGACAACAGCAGCAGCAGCAACAAGCTCAAGCGCAGCAAAGGTTCTCAAACGATTTTCAAACGTATCAGCAAACATCGTCGCCTCAACGACAGCAGGCGCAATCAGAACAACCGCAACAACAAAAGCAGCAGCAACAACAAAAATCAACATTAACAACGCAGCATCAACAACAAAAACAACAACAGCAACAAAACCAACAGAGCAAAGATATACTCAAAGGTCATAAAAAATCCACTAAGGAGATTGAGGCCCTGTCGAAACAACACGTAACAAAGTACGTAAATGCAAAGCTCCACACCAAGGTCACCTAAAAGGCTTAGAAGCGGAAAGGTACGCAACGACAATTCCTCTATTAATTTAAAATCTTATTTAACTCGGCAAATTGAAAGAGTGCAAGAGGGTGAAAAATTATCCACGGTATTTTGTGATCGGTTAGACAAAAAAATAACAGAAACTCAGGATATAAGATCAGAACAAATAAAAAAATTTAGAGAAGATTCGGAAAAATTCAAGCAAGAACTGGTTAAATTTCAAACCCACTCACACTCTTTCAAAATAAGTGAAGATAGCTCTAGTTTATACAATAATTGTACAAAAATAGAAAATAATAGTAACTCAAGTGTTAATTTAAATTGGTTAAGTATTTCACTCTCTAAGTCAGAACAAGACCTAATCCATTCAGTCCGAATAAATACAACAAACAAACAAAAAATGTCAATAGATTATTCAAAAATTGCTAAGATCACGGCTCAATTGGTTCCCATTTTTTCTGGTGACCAAAACCCCCAAGTAGTGAGTGACCTTCAAATATTTTTAGGTTGTTCGAAAAAGGTACTTGACTGCCTAGAAGAAAGAGAACAACAAGCCTTTCTAAATATAATACCCACAAGATTACGGGGAGGGGCTTATCAATTAGTGGCCTCAAACCCACCCACTTCGTTTCAGGATATTGAAAACCTTCTAAACCGCACTTATCTACCTAGAGAAACATACGAAGAATTAGTAAACAAACTACTAACCTTACGTCAACATCCAAACGAAACTCTTATTGCCTATACGGCACGAATAAGCAACATGTTACAACAATGTAAGGAAGCAGCGAGAATAAAATATGGCGCAACAGTTGCACCAGTGATAACACAATTAGAAGATTTAGCAAAAAACTCTCTAAAAAGCTCAGTTACGAATCCATACTTAAGCCAGTATTTACTAACAATAAAAGATGAGCCCTTAGACTTATTAGTACGAAAGGCACTAGATATGGGAAAAATTACAACAAACGGCCTTACCAATTCAGACAGCTCAAGTTTTTCCAACATACCCAAATACCTATACACCTATAATGACTCACGAGACAAACCCTAATTTAAATAACATATACCCAGTACGACAAACAACATCAACTTCTGTACCGCCATATACGGACTATCAGCATGGTAATCAAATTAAATTCAATGAATGCCCTCCATATAGATATTTCCAACAACCAAACCAAGAAATACCAGCACTAAATAGGTCTATTAGAACTGCAGAACATTTTGCCGCAAAAATTACTTGCAATTTTTGTAGGAAAAAAGGTCACACCTATACAGAATGTTTGACTAGAAAAAACACACCATTTTGCTCTAATTGCAAAATTTATAACCATGACATAAGGGACTGTCGACGCTTAAACAACACACCGACCAGGCACATGAGCAACGAACAATACAGATCAGGTGAACAGTTCAATAGAAATTCGACAGGGAATAATAATCGATATAACACTGAAAATACACAAAAAATACACAGAGGGAACAGCGGTAATAACAGGGACACGAGAGCTCCAAATATGCCACGAATGTACAATGTTCGTATCAGATGTGATTTTTGTGGAAGAAATGGACATATAGTAGCTGAATGTCAACAAAAACAACGTTGGGAAGCCACGAATCAGGGAAACGAGTCGCGGTCGAGTCACAACTAAAAAGGGGGAACTGCAACCACCTACATCCATACCCACCATTAGAGTGCCTATGGATATCGCAAATCCAGACACATTAAGTCTAATAGTTGACACGGGTGCGGAGGTTAGCTTAATTAAGAAAAGTAGTATAAAAGCAAACACAAAAATAGAAAAAATTAATAAATGCACCCTACAAACAGCTTTTGGTAAGGGCACGACCCTAGGGAACTGCCAGGGAAATATCAATATAAACTCAAAAAAAATGTACCCTTGCACTTTTCAAGTGATAAATGGTATAAGTGGTATGACGGACGATGGGCTATTAGGAAATGATTTCCTTTCCAAACACTGTAATGTTGATGGACCGAATGATCGTCTGATATTTCCACGTACAAAGTTCAACAGTGAAGAACTACAGATACCCATGAAAAATAGACAAAATAACATAAGTGAAAAATCTAAAATTTACGAGGGACAAAATCCCACAAAAATCACTCCGAAACAATTCAAGTTCACTCGTACAGAGTCAATTGCAGAAGAATTTTCTTTATCCATGATTGAGAGTAACAATCAAATACTCTGTCAGAGGGCAGTCGAAATAGGACATTACGATGACAAGGTGGAGCCCAAGGAGGTAATACAAACCACCTGTAATGTCTTTAAGGCTTCTTCAGTACGGGAAGCTGGCTGCTTAACCGAAGACAACAATCAATATAAAACATATAACAAAAGCAAAATATCTGAAGTCAGGGAACAAACAATTGTTTTTAATTCACCCGCTGTCATACCGGAGCGGTGTCATAAGATTATTGAGCTACCAATAAAGTTAAAAGAAGAAATGATCTGTCTATCACAGGAACTTTTAGAAGGGGTCTTTTTATCAAATTGTATATTACCCACAGGCAATAAAAGGCCTTTAGTAGGCGTCATTAATACCACAAATAATACAGTAAGGCTTGCTAAACTTACTCTAAAATTGGCGTCTGCTCTGGGATATGAAAGAGTTCCCATACTAAACGAAATTAAAAATACCAATACATCAAATGTAAAATTAAAAATAAAAAATGATGAGAGCGATACTCATACAGATTGTATTAAAAAAATTTTTTCAAATAAAATATACTCAGAGAAAATTAATTTACGAATGAATAAACTCGAAAAGGAAATTAAAATAACACACACCTTAAATGATGAAGAAAAAGAATCTATACGTGCCCTTTGTCGCGAATTTAATGACATATTTCACCTAAAAGGTGACAAGCTAACAAACACTAGGGCTTTATCACATGAAATACCACTCATTCAAGATCAAGCCCCAATAAATCAGAAAATGTACAGGTTACCCGAGACACAAAAACTAATAATAAATGATCAACTTAAAGAAATGTTACGTGACGATATAGTTCAACCAAGTAAAAGTCCATGGAACTCACCTCTTTTAGTAGTTCCCAAAAAAGCTGGGCCAGATGGAGAAAAAAGATGGCGAGTCGTAGTGGATTTCCGTAAACTTAATGAAAAAACTATTGGCGACGCATATCCCCTACCACGAATTGAGGATATATTAGATCAGTTAGGACATTCGCGTTATTTTACGACACTGGATCTAGCCAGTGAATATCACCAAGTGCAAGTTCACCCAAGAGATCGATCAAAAACGGCCTTCAGCACAAATTATGGGCATTAAGAGTTCAAACGTATGCCTTTTGGATTAAAAGGAGCCCCAGCCACCTTTCAGCGGTTGATGAACTATGTACTGACAGGCTTACAAGGCCTGGAATGCTTCATGTACTTGGATGACATAGTCGTCTACGGAAAAAACTTGGAGGACCATAATAGCAAACTAGTTAAAGTTTTTTCCAAGCTTAGGCAGAATAACCTCAAACTACAGCCTGAAAAGTGTCAATTCTTATGTAAGGAAATAGTTTATTTAGGACATATCTGCTCAGAAAAAGGAGCACTCCCAGATCCTCGGAAAACAGAAAGTGTTCAAAATTTCCCAGTTCCAAAAACGGTGCGACAACTTCAATCGTTTCTGGGCCTTGCAAATTATTACCGAAAGTTTATACCGGCATTTTCAAAAATAGTGAAACCAATTACCAACCTACTGCGGAAGGACGTTAAATTTAAATGGACAGAGCAATGTCAAGAAGCATTTCAAAAAATTAAAAATGAACTCATTTCACCCCCCCTCCTAGTTTATCCGGATTTTACCCGACCATTCAATCTTACAACAGACGCGAGTAATGAAGCAATTGGTGCTGTACTTTCCCAAGGCGAAGTAGGAAGAGATAGGCCAATTGTTTATGCGAGCCGAACTCTTAACAAAGCCGAACAAAAGTACTCGACAATAGAAAGGGAACTTCTGGCGATCGTATGGGCTACAAAAAACTTTAGGTGCTACCTGCAGGGACGACCATTCACAGTTTATACAGATCATAAACCACTCAAAGGCGTGTTCAACACCAAAGATCCTACCACGCGACTGGTAAGGTTTCATCATAAGCTCTCGGAGTTAATTATAAAATTGAATATAAGCCGGGAAAATACAATACCAACGCAGATGCTTTAAGCCGAATACCAACGGAAATAAACGATAGTTCCAAAGTTATTACAACAGCTATTACACACACTAGACCAGAAGAAATTATTACGAAAACTGAAACAAACCAATTAAAATGCTATGCCATAACTCGAGCGCAATCAAAAAGCTTAAACGCACCTGCTACAACAGACCTAGACAGCAGTTTAATCGAACAGAATAACACGAATGTGAACAAAGAATCTAATCCTAAATCCAATATACTAAAGGAAAATTTAAAAGTAGAGGTTCTAAGTAAGCCTGAGGAGATACAAATAATCCTTAACCTTCGTATACTCGCGCATTGGTCTCTCAGACCGACGATTTACGTTTGACTTATTATTTTCATAACAAATGACGTTAAAAGACTGTTATTAGCCAATATTATGTAATTAACTAATAATGATATGTTATTAAAAACATGCTAAATTGGACCTAGGAATCTCGGTCTCACAGATCGTGCGCGGATATACGAATTACACTATTTGACGCGAGTATACGAAGGTTAAGGACCACGACTCTATTTTTGGGGGACACCAAGGTGTATTGAAAACGTATAAAAAAATCCGACGTAAATATTGGTGGAAAAAAATGCTTGGTGACATCAAAACTTACATAAAAAAATGCAAAAAATGCCAAATAATGAAATCATCTTTGCCAACAAAAATGCCTATGGTTATAACAGACATCGCAGAAAAACCCTTTGATAAAATATATTTAGATATAGTAGGACCGTTGCAACAAACTTTAACAAATAATCAATATATTCTCACGTTTCAAGATAACCTCACCAAACTGGTAGACTGTTACGCCATCCCAAACGCAGAAGCCCAGACAGTGGCCCAAATGGTATTCGACCAAATTATTACGCGCTATGGTATTCCAAAACAAATAGTAACCGATCAGGGAACAAACTTCTTAAGCGACCTCTTTAAAGACCTTTGCAAACTATTAAAAATAAAAAAACTACAAACTTCAGCCTACCATCCGCAATCCAATGGTGCTCTCGAAAGAGCGCATAGACCAATAGTTGAATACCTACGAAGCATTTGTGATGAAAACCCACAATCCTGGGATCAATATTTACGATCAGCAACATTTGTATATAACAACAGTTTCCATGATAGTACGAAACTCACACCTATGGAGTGCTTATATGGGTTCACATCAGATATTCCATCTAATTTAAAGCGTGAGGCAGAACCTATTTACAACCACGAAAGTTATTACCACGTACTCAAACACAAACTGCAGAAATCATATGCAATTGCTAGACGTAACCTATTAAAGAGCAAACAGCAATCAAAGCTTATTACGATCATTCAATACGACCACAGAATTTTCATGTAGAAGATCAGGTCCTAGTTAAAAATGAAAATAGAAAGGGTAAATTAGCTCCTATTTGGCGAGGACCTTACCGGGTAATTGCTCTAAAAGGACCTGTCAACGCAGGTTAAAATAGGAAATAAACGAGTAGTAATCCATAACAACAGATTAAAACAATATTACGAATAGACAAAAAAAAAAGACAAAAAAAAAAAAATAACAAAAATTAATAACAAATAAATTAGATTCTAAAAACCAAAATTTAAATAATCCAATTTAATGACGTCCATCATAACTACGTATTCTTCACAGTTCAAAATGGAGTGGTGCTTGATTTTAATGGCGATAGGCCTAACCCAGGGATTTGTCATGGAGCAACCCATAAACGTAACCCAGCTAAATTCCACAGGGGTTGTTTTCGAAGAACTGGGCGAACTATGGTTATACCAAAGTTCTTGGAGCGTGTTCACGGAAATTGACCTCTCTGAATTGGACAACCAAACTACATTAGCCGAACATGCAGACTATCTCAGTTCCCGCCTATGCAACCAATACAAAAAAAAGGGAGGCACTTGTGAACCCCAGGAACGACACATACAAGCCGTAATAGCGCAAATAAAGGCTAGGACCCAAACAATTCGGGAACTAATAAATACACCACGTCAGAAACGATCTATATTCGACGGTGTAGGGAGCAGTTTACATTACTTGTTTGGTACCATGGACCACTCTAATGAAGAAGAGGTATATAGTAAGTTAGGGAAACTAGAACTGAAAGAAAATGCACTGATTGAACTCCAAAAACAGCAAGTTAGTGTGGTGAAGTCCACTTTAAATAAAATACAAAAACCTTTATCAGTTTTAATGACCAACCAACAACAGATAGGATACCGAATAACTGAATTAGAAAACATAACCGACCAAATAGAAAAAACACAGTTACGACAGGATATACTCTACACCCTCTTGCTTCAAGTAATAGAACTAGAATCAAGACAACAAACACTACTGGACGTAATAATAGCCACTCAAAACAACAAAATACACCCATTACTTATTTCACCAAACACTCTGAATAACCTTTATCTAAAAACAAAATCTCTTTGTCAGGATTGTTTGCCAACATTATATCAGACAACCAAAATTAAAACACATTCTTCAGGACAAATTAATAATAAAAATAGAACTACCCATATTCGACCTTCCAAAAATGCAATATTTTCAAATATGGTGCTATCCAGTCCACACTAATAGCGGACATTCGGTGATACCCAATATAAAATATTCATATTTAGCGATAAACTACGAGAGGCAGACTCTGGTACTGTTAAAGGAACGAAGCCATCAAAAGTATATTAAAGTTAGCAGAAATATAAATTTTGACTCGTATATCGGGCCACTGGACGTTCCAATGACACAAGCAACAACGACTAAAGAGTGTGTACTTAAAGTGTTGCTAAACCCTTTAAACGACAAAATGGACTGCCCTCTTAACCTACAAACAACACCACAGGACACTTTAATAAAACTTAACAGGCCTAACACTTGGTTATTCTCGGTGGAAACTCCACAAATAATACATGTTTCGTGCGAAAGTAGTTTTTCAACGATAAAAGTCAAACACCAAGGAATATTTACCTTAACTCAACCTTGCCAAATACAAATTGAAGAACATATTATAAAGTTTCAAGGACACAACAGACATCCACTCAAAAGAAAACAACCCAATTTTTCCCCTTTAGAACAATCAGATATAACCAATTTAAACACAAGTTTTACCAAATCTCTAATACAAATGAAAAGCAACCGATCAATACAAATATTAATGGGCAAAGACACAAACGAAATTATAAATAAAGGGACAAAAACATTAGAAGAAATGCACAAAAAGTTGGTACAAATAGAGAAAGAAAAACCCGCCTCACACCAACATAAGATTGCACTAACTTCAATCTCTTTTTCAAGTTCACTGTTGCTATTGCTCACAATATACATTGCTTACAAACTCATTAATTTATTAAAAAGGAAACTACACAAAAAAAATTACCTGTAGAATCTGTTGTAGATATTCGGCTTCAGGAGGTTGAAACTCCTACGGATATTAACCCTCACATAACACCTAAGCCAAGAAAGCCATTAGCAAGATCAATGACATTTACTCCAAAAACGTCGTTCCAATTAGTAAGTGAAACATAAAAAAAACAAAAAAAAAAAAGAACAAGTATAATAAAAAAAAAAATATAATTCTTACATATATTATAATCTACTACTTACATAAAAAAAATGTTTTCTATGTTATACAAGTATCTTAAAAAAAAAAAATAGTTCTTACATATATTATAATCTACTACTGTAAAAAAAAAATAATAAAAAAAAAAGTTTTCTATGTTACACAAGTATATTAAAAAAAAAAAAAAAATAAAAAAATAATTCTTACATATATTTTATTCTACTACTGTCATAAAAAAAAAATGTTTTCTATGTTATACAAGTATATTTAAAAAAAAATATTAGTTCTTACATGTATTATAATCTACTGCTGTCATAAAAAAAAAAGAAATGATTTCTGTGTTATACAAAAAAAAAAAAAAAAACAAAATTATATGTAATTCAAGAATATAAAAAACAAAAATATAAGAATAATAATTGCAATAATTTATAAAAAATCCAATGTGGCTCACATACACGTATGGATTGTTGAACGACAGCTATCGAGAAATATTCCTTTTTTTTAAATAAAAAAAAAATGTGCAATATTTCTCTTCCAAAAAAAGGGAAGGAATTGTTGCGTTCAATAAACTCCAAACTAGCTGTACGATCCCATGGTCACTGGAACGGATACAGTTTCATAGTCATTGAAGCTATCCAAGTTCAGGGCCATCGGTTTGTGCAAGCTATGGCCACGAGCAGTCAGCTCATTGCACTAACGTCATCAGCAGTTTTGAAATACGTGCTTTAGCTAGCGTCGATCAAGCTAGCGGAGTCGGATTTCTTAAGTCGCTGCTGAGTTCAGTGCAAGGCCAAGGCTGTTTGTGACCAAGGTTTGTGTGTATGTATGTGAGTTGCATTTAAATAAGTTAAGATTAATATATATATTTTAAGATATTAAAAAATGTAAGTCAGTTGTTTAAGTGAGTCTGAATAAAAATATTACAGCAGTAAGCTGTTCTAACTCCTCGCTTTCTAGTAAATATTCTTGTGGTGCTTTCCTACCACCAGTTTCTTGGCGTGCTCTTCGCTCGGCGACAGCGGATTTCCGTAAACCCTTTTTAGTCGCTTTGTATTTGCTGCGAAATTGTTTCTCACTTCGAATCTAATCATGAAACGTTTAGAATAATTAATTAAGCGAGAAAATTCAAAATAAATCTCAACCTGGTCCACAATGTTTGTGTGTTTTGTCGAGTACTTTGAACGGTCCCTCGTACGGATTCTGTAGTGGACGTTGTATTGTGTCATTTCGTACGAATACGTATTTACAACTCTTCAAGGTTTGTGGTAAGTATTGACCAGGTGGTAAGTATTATGATGTGAAATGTTTGAATCGTTAATTTGAACGTTTTGTTTGAGTTTCGCTAATGTTTCTGATGCATTAAAAGATTGGTAATTCTGAGCAACTAGTTGTCTAGGTAGCTATTAGTTTTGAACGAAAACCATTTCAACCGGGGACGCTTTGATGTCTTCTTTGACTGTGGATCTAATACCCAAAAGAATCTCAGGAATCTCTGTGTACCAATTAGTTTGGTTATTACTAGCCATTATTGACGCTTTTAACTGTCTGTGAAATCTTTCAATCATCCCGTTTGATTGTGGATGGTACGACGAAGTAAAAATATGATGAGAACCAATGTATTTAACAAATTGTTTAAATGTGTTAGACGTGAACTGTGGTCCTCGGTCAGAAATGGTTTCTATTGGTACGCCAAATCGTGAAACGAATTCTCTATAGAATGTGTCGATTATTGTTATGGTCTCTATGTTCTTCAGTGGGCAGGCTTCAGGCCAACGTGTATTTCGGTCAATCGCGGTTAGAAGATATTTATATCCGTTCGATATTGGTAAGGGACCAACCATGTCAAAGTGGATGTGTTCGAAACGGCCGCGTGGAATGTGTATCTTGTGTGGTAATGTCTTTGTATGTTGGTGTTTAGCTTTCTGACAACTATTACATTCTTGAGTCCATTTATTAATTTGTAAATTCATGTTTGGCCAAAAATACCGTTCTGTTATAAGTCGTCGGGTACCTCTTGTCCCTGGATGTGAAATATTGTGTATTTGGTCAAAAATTTTCTTACGTTAGGATTGTGGAATATATGGGCGTGTGTTATCTTTGGAGTGCTCGCACCAAATTTCAATGTTCATGAATGGAATTTTGATTTGTTGAAATTTGTATAACGTTTGATCTACTATGTCTTTGAGTGCTGTATCTATGGTTTGTTCGCAATGTAATAGTTTGAGATTAAGATCGGGTGTTTTGAGTTCCTCTATCTCGCATCTTAATAATGCACCTGCTACTGAGTTACCTGTACCTTTGACGTGTAGTATCGTGTTAGTGAATTGTGCTATGTATTCTAGGTGCCGTGTTTGTCTTGGGCTTCTCTCTTTTTTAGAATTGAGTGCATTTGTTAGTGGTTTATGATGTATACTATGAAAATATAACCTTCAAGGTAGTGTCTAAAATGTTTGATTGTTAAGAGTATAGCTAAAAGTTCCCTATCGAATGTGCTGTATTTAGATTCTGTGGAAGTGAGTTTTTTGGAAAAGAATGCTATTAGTTCTAATTTATTGTTATATTTTTGTTGTAATACTCCACCTACTGCTGTATTTAATACATCTACAGCAATCGATAGTTCTGCTTTACTATTAACATAGTTAAGTAGTGTTTGCGTAGCAAAACTATCTTTAATTTCTGTGAATGCATCAGAAGGACAGAGGCTTAGCATGTGCGCTAATTTTGGAATGCAACTGTGATAATAGTTAGTCATGCCGATAAATTTTTGCATTTGTTTGACAGTATTTGGTTGTGGATAGTCTCTTATACATTGTATTCGTTCCTCCGATGGCCGCATGCCATGTCTTGAAATATTGTAGCTCAGAAAATTTATGTTTTCAACTCCGAAAATGCATTTGTTTGGTTTAATGTTCAAACCATATTTGTCAAGTCGTTCGAAAACTTGTGTCAAATGTTTCATGTGTTCTGTTTCTGTCTCGCTAGCTATCAAAATGTCATCTAAGTAGACGAAAATGAAATCTAGACCGTAAAGGGCTTCATGTATGAACCGTTGGAATGTTTGTGCTGAGTTTCTCAAACCAAAAGGCATTCGGAGAAATTCGAATTCCAAATGGTGTCTTGATAGCTGTCTTGTGTATGTCTTCGGGAACCATAGGTATTTGGTGATATGCTCTGACCAAGTACAGTTTCGAATAAATGCTTGCGTTGTGTAAATTGTTTGAAAAATCGTGCATATGTGGTAATGGGTATCGATTAGGTATTGTAATTGCATTGATTCGTTTGTAGTCACCGCATGGTCTCCAGTCGTTTGGTTCGCGTTTAGGAACGAGGTGTAGCGGAGAAAATGTCAGCGATTTCGACGGTCTATAAATGCCAGATTTAACTAAGAAATCGGATTCTTGTTTAGCTATTTTCGCTCTGGACAAGTCTAGACGTCATGGCTTCGTGAATGGTAACTGTCCTTCTGTCACTATGTGATGAACTGTTTGATGTTTTACCGGTGTAGTATAGTCGGGCTCTGTTAGTAGTGAAGGAAATTGTTTGAGTAATTGTGTGTATTTGTTGTCTAGTGAAAATAATTTTGGCAATGTTGTTTCACTGTATGCTGTTATTGTGCTAACTGATAAATTCGTTAATGAGTCGATGAGACGTTTTTATTTGAAATCAACAAGATGTCCATGTTTCGTTAAAAAAACTGCACCAATAATTGGTTTAGAAATGGCTGCTATAATAAATGCAAATGGTAATTCGGATTTGGAGATACCGCACAATTTGCATGAAACATTTGCTCACATGGGCCAGAACAACTGAACGTGGGGCTCAGAACATTCTGGCTTCTGCATAGCTCTTTAAGGAAACAAGCAGCAATATTTTCTACAGAAAAATAATCCATGTTTATTCCTTACAGAATTAAGCAATTGGATATTTATGCAAAAAATTTGCTTTTAGGGTTTATTTCATCACTATAACTAAGCAGTGAGCGCAACCGTTAAGAAACAATAACAACACTCACTAAGCTTAAAAAAGACAAAACTCCGCACAAAGAGGAATGAAAAAAAAAAACACAACAAGCTAGCTAGCAGTGGCGTTCCTAGGCTTGGTGACACCCGGGGCGGATACTCATGGTGTCACCCCTATAAAAAATTTCTAAATGCAAAAAGAAACCAATTCGAATGTTTTACGAAAAAAAACAAACACCATATGACAAACAATAAGAATTTGTAAAAAACAGAACAATAATATTACATTTTCAGGTGTCTACATATTTAGATATGTAGGCATAAGGTAAAAAAGAAAACTTATTAACTTCGCAGTCTTAAAAAGTGACGGAACAAAAACATTACATTTTCAGGTACATATTTGTATATGTAGGTATAAGGTTAAACAAAGAAATCTTATTAATGACGTTGTCTAAAAAACTAACTTTTCTTACTTTAAGAGCTCCAAAATTTGAAATAACCTTATCGAAATCAATATTGGGTCAATTGCAAAAAAAAACGTACACAAAGAGGTTTTCATGTTTTGTTTTTAATGATTTTTAAATTTTCCCGTTGAGTAGTAAAATTAAGTGAAAGTTAATGGAGAATTCAAAGTTGTTTTTAGGCCCTGCAAAAAATCATTTTTTCTATGGTTTTTATACGAATTTTGTATTGATCGTCACACAGCAGATATACGGGAAAAATCATTAAAAATTTTAAAAATGTTTTAAATTAAAGCTTACTGTGATGTTTATTAAGTTATTTAATCAGTTAAATTTCAGTTACAGAAATAATAATTTTTTACCAAAAATCCCTACATATTTTGCAATTTTAACGGAAAAAAAATTAAAATTTTTCTCCAAAAAGACATCAACATAGAAGTTATTTTCAAAGTAGTAGACTTGCAGCAATAAAAAATAAAAATCTGTTAAATAATAAGCAATTTCAGAAAAAACAACACAGTGACGTTCAATACATTTTGTGACGTTCAATACATTTTGTTGCGCTTAACCAAATAATTTAAATCAAATTGGGAGTTTAACAAAAAACAGGTTTATTCTTTTACAAAAAAAAAGTAAATATAAAGTATATAATTCAGCTAAACATAAAATTTTCATCCAATTTTTTTTTTTCTTTATTTTTTTACAAAAAATTAAAAAATTCAATTGAGTTTGTATTGAAAATTTATTAAGACTGCACGTTTTACAATATAACTTCTAAACCCGTTAAAACCACATTTTCATTTTATATCATTGGGAAGGTATAACCTAACGTAAAAACGTAAAAAAAATTAAAATTATAAAAAAAAAAATTATAGCTCGTGTTGCTGGCATGGTATTGAACTTAAACAAATTAAGAAATAGATGAAATAACTTTTTCAATGATACTATATTACCGGTTATAGCGGTCTTAAGTTGATTGAGCTATGTTGTCTCAAAATAGACCCTATTTTGGCCTAGAACAATTATTCTAAAAATTTATAACTTCAAATTTGGTTTTCAAATCAATAAACCAATGCAAAAAAAATATTTGAGAGAAATCGGAGATGGTCAGAGCAACTGATCACTTCAATGTGAAATGGGCGATATCAGTTAGTAAACACAAAAAGAAAAAATGAGGTCAAAGTCGTACATAGGTACCATTATTTTTGCTTTCGTTTATATTCTTCATTTCGTTCCTTATCTAGCTTTATTTTTTCCCGATATCTTCGTGCTCTTTCAGCAGGCGTTAACTTTGCTATTTTACTCTCAGAGGAGGATTTTGTATGCAATTGACCCTATTCAATGCAAGCTCGTTTTCAATGGATAAAATAGCAAGATCGGAAAGCCTTGCCTGTCCCATGGAAGACCTTAAATAAGTCTTAATTAATTTTAGCTTTGAAAAACTCTTTTCGCATGAAGCTACTGATACACAAATTGTTGAAATAATTTCAATGCGACAAAATGGGACACAAATTTTTTAACGTAATGTATTTGTACCTTTTTCTTTCTGTTTGAGAAATAAAAAAAAAACGAAATGGTGTCACCCCTAAAATGGTGGTACCCGGGGCGGACCGCCCCCCCCTCCCCCCCCTAGGAACGCCACTGCTAGCTAGCATGCAAGCAAGGCACTTCAACGTTAAAAAAACTCTTTGTATAAAAACAATGAACAATTAAACATGAATATAAATCGATATAAATACTAAAATTTAAATGTTAATATTTACACATATATAATGAGTTAGTACTATTAATAATATAACACTCACTAATTGATAAAACAAACCAATATTAAAAACACAGAAAATATAATTAGTCTTTAAAAACAAATAGCACGCACTTTTATTAAGCAAACAAAGCAAACCCCTACCGACACCAATAGAAGAGATCAACTGATTATAAATACTAGCATTATTTTGAAGTGAAGCTTTTTACCCCTCTTTCTGCGGTTTGCTGGAGTGAAATCTGAAAAAACGACTTTTTACCGACACCGTTTTTCTTAGAATTGATATTGTTGTTGCTTGCGTCTATTGCAACAAGAAAATGTTAAATTAAAAATAATTTTTTGTACGCTGCAGGAATTGAACTCATGCCCCGTCGACTGATAGTTTAACGCTCTAACTTGAGCTGTCAAACTATCGATAGTCGACACAATCGATATTTTCGATAGTGATAGTTTAAACTATCGATACATTGTCGATAGTATCAAAGATCGTACTGATCCATCACTGGCTATATCTTTTTAATATAGATTATTAATAATATCAAGAACAGGAAATTTAATATATTTTTGTGTATTTGAAAGAGCTTTCTTTATAAATCAATAGCAAAATAGCATTTCTTATTGAAATCATTATTTTAAAATTTATCAACAATTCATTTGAGATCGTAAATTTGTACTACTTCAACAAGAAATAATAAAAATTATGTAATCGAAATTTCCTCTTTAATACTATGTTCACGCACAAGCCGAAAAGCCGCCTTTCACCTGAAAACCCTGTTTTCAAAAAAAGGTGTTCACACTTGAAAAGCAGCTTTTCATTTGACACACAGTAGTCATATGTTTGTTATTATTGCGTTTTGTTTCATTGTTCTCAGAAAATAAGATACTCCTATTGGCTACAAGTACTCACTTAAAAAAAAACCGACGCAATGTCTAATATCAATGACAACCTGCATTTTAGTAATAGATTTCGACAAACAGACTTCAAATCAAGGTTGTTTTTAGCTTTTCAGAGCTTTTCGCTGAAAAGCAAACAAAAAGCATTCTATCATTCAGTTTTTCTATGGCGAAATTATGGGTATATTAATTCTGTCACACCATTTATAATTCCCATAAGGAGGCGTGGTAGATATAGAAAATTATACATATTCTTGATTAGCACCCGAGTCGATTTAGCCATGTCTGTCTGTCTGTCCGTATGTACCTTATAAGTATTTACTTAAAAATAAAAAATTTAGTACTCTCGAGTTGTTTAAAGGGGGAAACGCAGTCAGACCTTTTTTTCAAAAATTTCTTAAAGCCTTAAGTCTCAAGAATATGTGGTGAAAATTTCAAGTCGATATCTCAAAAAATAACAAAGTTATAGCCTAGTGAGTGAACCGCCTTCTAGAGCGCGCAGTGCTGGCGCTTATTTTCAAACTCGTTTTTCTCGAAACCATGTTTTCAAAGTGAGTGACCAAGATTTCTCGAAGCTCAGTGAACCGATCGTTTTGATTTTTTTGCAGGCTTATTTTATTCATATTAATCTCGTACTTGTCATACGTTTTTTTTTTTTTTTAGTTTCGTTAATTTTTTATAGGCAAAATTATGACGAATTTTTAGTCGAAAATCGTTTTTTTTACTTTCGAAAGTCCGCCATTTTGTGAAAAATCAATATTTTCAAAAACGGCTATGACAAGTACGAGTTTTAAGTATCTAGTTTAATAATATATTTAATTTTTTTGTTTCTGATGAAATTAGGAGGAGCAATCTTGGTCACCGCATTTCACCTTTTTTCAGAGCGATCTACAAAAAATGCTGTATCGACCTTAATATTATTTTTTTTATAATAAAAAAAAAAACTAATAATACTCTTGAATGTGTATATTTTTAGGTATAAAAACCCTCATTTAAAAATATCCCATAGGTTTCCTTAAAATAAAAACATTACATGTTTTACACAAACATTATATGAAATATAATAAAACTTAGTGGTGTGTGTGTTTTTGAGTTCCCTTTGTTATTTTAAAGTTTTAAATTTAAAAATTATTTTAATCGAAAAAAGCCATTAAATTATCAAATCTATGATATTGCGAAAATGCTTCGCTTCTCTCGTGTGTCCAGTGACAAACCTGTGTTTTTTTAATTTTTTTCTTTTCGAATTCTAATTCTGCACAAATATCTCGGACTATTCGCATACAAGGTCCAATTTACTCAGCAAAGGTGCACGACCATTATTAAATAATTTATGTTAGTAAAAAAAACCGATACTGGTCGTTCGGTTTTGTTAGTAAATGTTAGTAAACATAAACTATTTTATAATTAATAAATTCGCGTTCGGTCTAAAATAATGAAAAAAAAAGTAATCAATAATTGTCTAAAATTTACACCCTGAGTTCAAACAAACAATGACCAAAAAACTATATTTTTATTGCTATAAGTTGGTTTGCGGCAGCTGTTCAACCCAAGAACCTGCGTGGAAAAGAGATCCAGCTCTTATTCACCAAAACAAATCCAAACATAACGCAGATATATAAGTATTTATATGCACAAACATAAAAATATAAAATATACTTGGTCCGCTGAACAATTTAGTAGGACCGTGCTAATGTTATTATTTGGACAAGCATTTGGGCCAACGCAGTGGCGTTCTTAGGCTTGGTGACACCCGGGGCGGAAACCAGTGTTGTCACCCCTACAAAAAACACTAAAAAAAATAATTATGAAGAAATTAAGTTTCTATTAAGCTATACAAAAATTCAATACAAATTGTTATATTATGAAAATACATGTTATATAAGATAACAAAAAAAAATATAAAGCTTTAATACAAAAATTGCATATACTCAGGTATATGAGTAACAAAAATAAGTAAAAGTTACATTTGGAAACCTTAAAAAATTACATTCTTAAAAATTTACTTTTCTAACTTTTAGAGCAGCGAAATTAGATATAACATCGTCAAAATAAATTGTATTTGTTAATTTGTTTTCTGGTATTTTGAAAATTATTTTGTTCTGCTTTTATGTGCCTTCGTAGCCTCTGAATTTCAACAATAAGCTCATTTTTTGAGATTTCGTTATAAGCTGTTGTCTAATTTTGTGCAGTTACCATAAATTCATCTGAGTTTTCTAGCAGTAAATTTTCTGATTTTATAACTGTAAAAGTTTCGAGAATGTGATGAAAAGACATAGTTCTTGTTTTAAGTTCTGTATGAAAGCGGTCGATGCATTCATTCACAACTCTTCTGATTTCGTCGGTAAGGGTGAAGCAAGCATCTCGCAAAATTTTACCTGCCATCCTCTTTTTGTATCGTACTCTTCTTTCTATGGTAATGCCCAGATCACAAGATATTTGTGGTGCCTGCTCTAACTACTACACTACACTAGAGCCTCGAGTTGCGTCGTTAATGCGTTTCAAAAAACACGACGCAACTCGTTATTATAATTATTTCGCTTATTTTCCTCCTACATTCAAGATTCTTCAATCCCAATAGCAGGCAACGAACATTATACGTGGGTAAATTTGAATTAA
This sequence comes from Pherbina coryleti, assembly GCA_943735915.1. NCBI lineage: Eukaryota > Metazoa > Arthropoda > Insecta > Diptera > Sciomyzidae > Pherbina > Pherbina coryleti. The sequence goes on along the minus strand of OX030951.1, from coordinate 96,356,108 downwards.
AAGTAGTACAACGCAAGATATACTTTGTAGCCTTTTTTTGAACTTTTTCTAGCCTAAAAGCATGAATTGCAGCTGAAGGATTCCAAATAATTGATGCATGTTCAAGTCTCGATCTTACAAGAGAGCTATAAAGAGCTTTTATAGTATAGGGGTCAAGAACTTCTTGACTATTCCGACGAATAAAGGCAAGAAGGGAATAAGCTTTAGGAAGCGAAAAGTTTAAGTGATCTACAAAGGTAAATTTGGAATCAAAAACCACGCCTAGGTCACGAATTGTAAAAACTTTTTTAAGTGGGAAATCGGCCATTTTATAGGAAGTCGTTACTGAGTTGTTTGATTTATTAAAGGTAAGATAAGAACATTTACTAATATTAAGCGGCAACCCGTTTCGGACACTCCAATCATTTAAGTCGTCTTGCAATAGTGCTGAGTCTTCTAGATTATTTACCTTACTAAAAAATTTCAAATCATCAGCATAAAGTAGGAATTTTGAGAAGTGAAAACATTTACTTATGTCATTAATATAAAGTAAAAATAACAAGGGGCCCAGTATGCTACCTTGCGGAACACCAGAAGACCCTTTAAAACAGTACGAATTAATATTATTGATTGAGACAAAGCAAAATCTACCATTTAGGTAAGACTTAATCCATTACAGGAACGTGGAGTGGCACCCCATTTTCCTAAGCTTTGCGATTAAAACCTTATGGCATACTTTGTCGAAAGCCTTCGATAAATCTGTGTAAACGACATCAACCTGAGAGCCAGATTCAAGAGTAGATATACAATAATTTGAAAAAAGCGAGAGATTAGACACTGTAGACTTCCCTGTTACGAACCCATGCTGCTCAATGCAGATGTGTCGCTTAACAAGGAAATAAAGTTAAGGCTTGATAACTGCCTCAAACAGCTTTGATACATTACTTAATTTAGAAATAGGCCTATAGTTAGTTATATCGTTCTTTTGACCGCTTTTAAAGATTGGAGTAATATCTGCAATTTTCCAAGGCTCTATAAAAGATCCCGACGACAAAGATTTGTTTAAAATCAGTAAAAGCGGCTTAGCTAGTACAGATGCACACTTAATTAATAAAATAGAGGCCAAACCATCGATATCGGATTTTGTTGAGCATTTTAAGTCAGACAAAGAGCTGAAAACATCTTCAACAGACACTGAAATAGAAGCAATATCGAAGCCTAAATCAACATTTTCTAGCAGGGCGCTGTCATACCACGAGTCATCATCAACATAAAATAAATAAAAAAAATAAGCAAAAAGCTTCACAATGCCAACAGTTGTGGAACACTTAAAGCCATTAAAGACCATTGATCAGGGAATCTGGGATCCATTTTTTTTTCGATTGTATATAATTCCAATATGTTTTTGGATTTGAAATTATATTACTTTCCACACTAAGTATATATTACTTGTACAAAAATTTGTTTAAAAAATTAAACTCTCTAGAATAATACTCAAATTTGAGTTTATAACTATTAATGCCAGTGGACTTGAATAGTTTAAAGAACTTGTACTAGTGTACCACGGCAGCTTGTGGTTTATCTGCACAATATGGGGAACATTATTTTCGCAAATATTTAAAATATTATTTTTGAAGATATCAAAACATATTGCGGTGCTTTTACCATTAAACAAGTTAGTCCAGTTAATTTCATCCAAAAGATTCCTTAAAATCCCGAAATTACAAGAATTAAAATTAAATATGTTTTTATTTTGTTGGCACGAAATAAATTCCAAAAATTCAATTTCTAAAAGTAGTGGACAATGATGAATACTAGCAGGACTAACTGGAAAAACACACTCTGATAAATTGAATTTAATATCGCTAGAAACAAAAATTAAATCTAGGATTCTATTTAATTTATTTTCAAAATAATTGATTTGAGCTAAGTCAATGCTAAAAATACCATCAATAAAATTAATTTCGTGTAGTTGATTTACATTAGTTGGTGTGAAATCACCAGCAATACGCATCCAGTGAATTTTGCTTAGGTTAAAGTCACCTAATACGCAAAGATGATTACGAGGATCCAGCGAAGAGTGAAGAGAAATAATATTTTTGACGTGAGCATCATCAATTACATCCGAGCTTTAAGGCTGGATATATGATGCGCATAGATACAGAGAACAATCTGGTCCATCAATGGATATACATAGTTGATCTAGGATGGAATCTGCATTCGACAAGACAAATAAAGAAGAGCGCAGAGTACGTTTTGCAGCAATCAGAACCCACCGCCACGAGAGAGCCCTGTTTTTAATGGGTCTCTGTCTTTGCGATACAAATGATAAATTCCCAAATCAAAAAACTCTCCATCAAAAAAATCAGAGTTTAACCAAGTTTCAATAAAAACAATCAGATCATACTCGCCTTGCGAAGACCATTGATAAATGGAATCAGTTTTGGTTCTAATCCCAGATATATTTTGGAAATACAGATTAAGTTTATGGCTAGAACTATTAGCAGTACTCACATTCACTAAATTTGTGGGTTCACAGCGCCCAGCTTTTGAAAATTTTTAAATGGGCGCACTCTCACATTGGCTGGCCATAGAGATGGTTTTATAATATGTTTAAACAAGTTTGCGGAAACACCCAATTTAAATGAAATGCTACTAAGATTATCAAGTATAGCATCTCTTTTTACTAGTTTATGGCATGAGAAATGACTTCTATCAATCGCCGTGTGTTTCAACACATATTCAATAATACCATTCGCAGACACAGACACTTTGAATGATGATAGATGAACAAATTTTATTTCAGAGATAATATCTAGTTCATGACTCTCATTAACTCCCAAAAATCCATTTTTAGTTAGCTTTGGTTTAACTGAGATAGACTCTCTTACTTTAGGAGTGCCACGATCAGCTGATTTTGCTTTGGATTTAAGCACATCTGCATACATAAGAGAACCAGCACCAGAAACACAAGTAGCTGGGGAAGCAGCAACAACAAGGTCTGGTGAAGAGAAATTAACAGCAGCAGGTTGAACTTCGATTGAGTTCAAAGCAGCAGGAGTATTTATAGAAGCAGTAGCAGTGTAAGCTGGCGGAGCAACAGCAACACGGCCTGGCGAAGAGCAATTCACAGCAACAGGTTGAGTGTCGATTGTGTTTAAAGCAGAAGGATATATACATATATATATTAGGGTGATTAAAAAAAAACTTTTCGAAAATCAACCGAGCTCGTTCAAAAATGGGATGGTTATATCAAAATATGAAAACCAAAACTTTAAAAAAAAGTTTTTTTAATATTTAGTGCTACCGTCGGTTTCCTGTTTTAGTTGAAGAAATTCGTGGAAAAAGCCTTAAATTTGAAATATTCATATCTCTTTCTTATTTTTAAACATATAATTATGAAACTTTTATGGCATACGTACAATAGAGCATCGTTAATAAAAACATGTTAAAATTTTAGATTCTAGGTCAAATTTGTTTTTTAGGTCCTTGAAGGTTAAAAAAAGAATCGCTTGTAACTTATTTTGTAGACGTCGAATTAACTTGGATAGTACAGCTATGGAGAGCTAGAATGCTGTGGGGAACTTTTAACAAAAAACACGTTAAAACAACTAAAATAAACTTTATTCTGCCTTTTTAGTTAAAATTACTACTGATAACCAGGAGTAGATATACATACGGGCTGAAAGGGCTATAGATCCCCCATATCCCCCCTTTTAGAATTTTTTGTATGGGAAAAAACGTCTTAAAAGCCGTTTCAGCTCCCCCCTCGGGCTACAAAACTGAAGTTTCAGACCCCCTCGGGCGAATCCTATATCCGCAACTGGTGATAAACCCCCGAAAATCGGGTACAGGTTCTTACAATTCGCATTACAGTGAGTTTGTGTCTCAAGTCTTTTTACCTTTTTTCAACTTTAAACGCTTATACCCATACGCTTGGGTGTACATTAGGGCGGGTCGATTTAAAAATCGCTCGATCAAATAAGAAACTTCGCCGAAGGAACTATACCTCTAAAACGAATTCTGATGTCCCCCAATTTGGGTCGAACTTTTGGGTAGGGCAAATTTTGAAAAATCCCACTTTGACCCATTTAGAGTGCTCCAATCGAGTCCAAATGTATGACCGACCCCCACTAAATTTGGAAGCCCGACCCACCCATGCCAGTGGCACACCCCCTGGAACCCCCTGTGGGGTTCCCCATACAAACATTTAAAAAAATCACCATTTTTGGCCTTTACATGAAAAAATCAGCGAAATGGCTATGTTTTTTCTTTATTTTTATTTATTTATTTATAATAATATTTATTATTTATTTATAATAATATCTATTTTTTCTCTTTTGAAATTTATTTAGTCAGAACATATGTAAATGAAAAAATATTTTAAGTTAGTTATAGAAAAGAAACTAAAAAAATTATTGTTTGAAGTCTTTTTTACTTTCAAATCAGGGCAATTTCGCACGGCTCTCTAATGTCGTCGCCATAACAGCCTCTACATTTTCCGGTATAACAAGTTTGGAAACGCTAGGTAGCAATTGAACATGTCGTTCCGTTCCTTGTGTGTGATGGAATTTTTGGATCATTAAACGGTGGATTTAAATATTCTTTCAATGTATCGTACGGAATGCTTCGCGTGAATGGTGGTTCAAATACGTTATTTATGTCATTCATATTGATCATTTCCGTGTAACTTGTGCAATTAATTTTTATATCTGGTTTTTTAAAAGCTCTAAGTTGCGTTGGGTCGTCAACATCTGTTCGATAGCGTAGAATTATGTTGATAGCACAGTCGCGCTTTTCTTTGCTATCATCAAACAACATTGATAACAAGATATTTTCCGAATGCGCATAATATGAATTATCTGTAATTACTTGATTGACAATTTTGCGTAAACGAGGTTCTAGAAATCGTGACCAACTAATGAAGTTGAAAAATAATGCACTGCCGTACACGACAGAGCTGTAATACTTGATATTGAAGTTCATTGGCACATAACATTTAATTATAAATTCAACCCGAATTCTTAAATTTGCATCTGGATTTTTCGTTGTCACATATAATCGTAATAATCTAGCGGCCTTGGTGAGCCACCGAGAATGTACAATTTTCCCTGGTTTGATGTTAGCCAGATCCACCGAAACCACGCCGCTAGAAATTGCATGGGCCATGTCGTATAAGTACTTCGAATCGGTGGAAAATTCAATTTTTTTCTGGAGCGGGGGCATATTTTGCAACTCAATTTTCTGGAAGCCGTCCACCACCTGAAAATATATAATAATAAAATAATGAAAAATGGTTGACAATTATAATAAATGAGTGATAGCAATAACTTACCGGAAGAGTTTCACAAGTTTCGATTTGACGGCTCAGTTTTCCGGTTGCCGATCTTGGTCCAGTGCTGGTTGATTTATCCAAAGCTTCACACAAATGCCGAAACGGAAGTTCGTTGAAGTGTAGAAGGCAAACAAACCAATGCAATGGTCTTTTTAACAGCAATTCGAATCGTCTTATAATTCCACCGTGTGGGCCAGTGTTGGTTGGCTCACCTTCAGTGCATATTCCAATTAATGCATCCAGTGATATATTCTTATCGTTGAAAAAAATCATTTAATTTGGTTGTTTTGTATTCAGCGGTTTCATGTTCCAGTCTTACGTAACCAATCAATTCAGAATTGGGTTCTCTCAAAATAACAAGATGAGGTTCTTTTACCATCCTAGTATGATACTTCTCATCAACTTTAGCTGTCGTTAAAGTTTCATCTTTTCTGCCATCGAATGAAAACGCTAACAAATTGGTATGATCTAACCGTTTGCGAACCACTTCTTGTCTGCATTTCTCTTTTTCTCTGCGAACTTTCGATTTATCCATGATGAGATTTATCATTTATCATTGATGACATAGACGTTGCTCCTTGCTCTTCAGTTTCCATCACAACTTCTCATCTACATCTCCCATCTTCTCTGATTATGTTGATCGTGCATGAACTCTTTGAGGCGTTCGGGAACCCAGCCGCATGCACATTGAGCTGCCTTCAAATCGCATTTACATGTTCCAATGTAAAAAATTGTTTCCAGAGATTTTACATACTCTGTAAATTGTTGGGTTTTGTTTCTTCTCTTGATTTGCTCTTGATACTTGTCAAGCAATTTATTCAATTTATTAAATACACTTTTTTTCAGCATTATTTCCATACCAAATTTATCCCAAATTCCATTCAACTTATCTTGTACTTGAATAGTGAATGATTTATGGGAAAACTTTTTTTGTTCTGTTTTAGCACGTTCGCTTAAGTAAAAATAATATCTCAAGATATCCAGATGGGTTGGTAAATTAAGATCAGTCAAATCAGTAGACACACCAAAAACAGTAACATCGTGCTTGGGTATATGACTCATTGGGTTTTCGATAGTTATTGATGTTGTTGTTGCTTCATCTTGCGGTGTAGAGGATGGTGGATTCATTGTAAAGTTTTTGATTTGGAATGGAAAACTTTACTTATTATTTTTTTTTTTAATATTTTTTATCTGAAATTAGCACTTCACACTTTGAGTTCTTCACAAAAACTGTTGCGTTATATATGGTCTACGAGACGAGGTAATAAAAATGAAATGGTAATTTCAATTCTACCTGCTGTGTCTTATGGTGGCTTAAAAACGCACACAAGCAATTTTAGGATCTGCAATTGTGTCACAGTGATACCTTAATTTTTTAAAAGGGTTGCGGTGCATTCCAGTGATACCTTAATTGTTAAAATGGTTGCATAAAACGCGCATTTCTTAAGAAGGTGCCATAAAATACCCACAAAAAGGGTTGTAAAACAACCTTCATTTCTTAAGTAGTTGCTATAAAAAAACTACACAAGTAAGTTTACGACATGCAGCTGGGTCTTGTGGTGCCTTAAAAAACGCACACAAGCAATTTTCCGATTTGCAATTGTGTCACAGTGATACCTTCATTTTTTAAAAGGGTTGAATAAATTTCTAAAGAGAAAAAAACTCCAAAAAGAAAAACACATAGGCATTTCGCTGATTTTTTCATGTAAAGTGCCAAAAGTGGCGATTTTTTGAAATGTTTGTATGGGGAACCCCACAGGGGGGTTCCAGGGGGTGTGCCACTGGCATGGGTGGGTCGGGCCTCCAAAGTTAGTGGGGGTCGGTCATACATTTGGACTCGATTGGATCACTCTAAATGGGTCAAAGTGGGATTTTTCAAAATTTGCCCCTACCCAAAAGTTCGACCCAAATTGGGGGACATCAGAATTCGTTTTAGAGGTATGGTTCCTTCGGCAAAGTTTCTTATTTTGATCCCTAGAATACGATTTTCACAGAGCTATGGGCGATTTTTTTGCCTCCCCACAAATCGACCCGACCTAGTGTACATATTAGATAGGAGTAATTTTTTCCATGCTAGTAATATCCAGTTTCGAATTCTACATGGAATTCTGAGTAAAAAACTTCTTGTGGCCATATATTTCCGATGAAATTTACCCATCGAAAAATCCTTTAAAGATTCGTATATAATAATTTCACAGAGCGTTCGCTTCTTAATGTCCGACTCGTTCACTGATCGACCCATAGCTTAAACTACTTGAAAACACACAGCCTAAAATTACTAAAAAAAATTTAATTTAACAAATATATTACTTTGATTATGTACAAAGAATCTTATACTATGTTCAGACTGGGAGCTAAATGCGCATTTAGAGCTTAATTCGCATTTATTTCCTTAATGCTTCTCTAAATGCGAATTTACCCATATAAAATTCTGTCAAGTAAATTCACATAAATTCTACTTCAAATGAGCATTTAGCAGTTTGCGACCCTGTTTCGAAGTTCGAATACATTTTACTCGTTTGTTTTGACAGTACTCGTTATTAAATTCAATCAGCTGTTCGCCATTCGATTGATAAACTTGAACAGTTTTTGTTTTTCTTTTCTTAATTTTATTAATCAAATACACAAAAAAGTTTCTTTTCTTAATTTTATTAATTAAATACACAAAAAAGTCCTGTTCAAAAATAAATAAGAAGATTCCGTTGGTGAAAACCGATTGCAAAGGACTGGCCTGAAAACAACAAATTATAGAAGACGTGCGCCGCTGCGGGGGAAAACATCCTCTCATCCTTGTCTTTAAGGTGCAAAATATGCACAATAATCTGCTGAAGGATCTACGACAAGAATGGAAAGCAAACTCAAGATTTCTCTTTGGTAAAAATCATACCATGCAAATAGTTTTGGGACGTAACAAAGCTGAAAAAGTTGAAACAGGTTTCCACAGGCTTTCCAACAGACTTCGCGACAGGATGGACTGCCACTGAAACGCCAAAGCAAGAGGTGACTGGACAAAATATTACTGAGCGGTAGAATATGCTCGCAGTGTTTTTGTAGCCACAGAAACAGTGGTATTAAAAGGAGGTCCACCCGAAGATTTTGCACACTCACTGGAACCACATTTGCTTTCACTGTGTATGCCTACCAAATTGCAAAGAGAATTCTAGCGTTCTATAGTGACTACACCGTGGGCGAAGCAGGAAAAGTATTGATACCCGCGCAGGCTCGCATACTCAAGCTAATTGCAAATCATATAAAAAAATCGTTTGGGTTAATTGTGAGTTTTATTTAATTTGTCAATGATACATTTGTTTAATTATTAATAAAGTTGTTTATAAATATATTCAAACAAAAATAATAAATGTTTACAATTTTCCGAAAACTTTCTGGTTCGTTCCTGCAATCATATTTTTGTTAATATGTCAGCATTTTCACAACAGAAATAATATTAAGAAATCTGTCAATTTTAATGCGAATTAAGGGCTTCTTCATAGTTTGAACACTTGACATTTGTAAGAATTTTCGAACTTCTAAATGCGCATTTAAAACTCAGTCTGAACATAGTATTACACAAAAGAAAGAAAGTTTGAATAATTTTGAAAATTATGTCTTTAAAGGGTTAAAATTTGATAAAAAAAGGTTAAAAATGGGTAACGGGCTACTTGGAGTTGTACATGATATGTCAGAGTTCTGTGGACGTATTTTGATAACCTTCGTTAATGATTAAATAGGGTTTTCTCTTATCGGGAACATCTCTTATTTTCATACTACTTATAAAAATCTAATAATTTTGGCTTACCTACAGCTCAAGACCTTTTCAGTGATGATATCAATTGTTGCTCTATGAAATTATTATATACGAATCTTTCAACTATTTTTCGATGGGTAAATTTCATCGTAAATATATGCTCACAAGGAGTTTTGTACTCAGAATTTCATGTAGAATTCGAAACTGGATATTACTAGCATGGAAAAAATTACTCCTATCTAATATGCACACCCAAGCATACGGGTATGAGCGTTTAAAGTAGAAAAAATGCAAAAGGACTTGAGACACAAACTCAATCTAATGCGAATTGTAGGAACCTGTACCCGATTTTCGGGGGTTTATTGCCAGTTGCGGATCTAGGATTCGCCCGAGGGGGGTCTGAAACTTCAGTTTTGTGACCCGAGGGGGGAGCTGAAACGGCTTTTAAGACGTTGTTTTCAATACATAAAATTCTAAAAGGGGATGTGGGGGGTCTATAGCCCTTTCAGCCCGTATCCACCACTGGTTATCACTAGTAATTTTGACTAAAAAGGCAGAATAAAATTTATTTAAGTTGTTTTAACGTGTTTTTTGTTAAAAATTCCCTTCAGCATTAGTTCCCCATAGCTGTAATATCCAAGTTAATTCGACGTCTACAAAATAATCTTGAAGAATGGAATGAATGGCTGTCGAGGAATAGATTTTCATTAAAAAAAATATTGTTTTCCCATGCAAAACATAGTTACAAGCGATTCTTTTTTAACCCTCAAGGACCTAAAAAATTTGATCTAGAATCTAAAATTTAAACGTGTTTTTATTAATGATGCTCTATTGTTCGTATGCCATGAAAGTTTCATAATTATATGTTTAAAAATGAGAGAGATATGAATATTTCAAATTTAAGGCTTTTCCCACGAATTTCTTCAACTAAAACAGAAAATCGATGGTAGCACTATCTAAAAATTAAAAAATTTTTTGTTTAAAATTTTGGTTTTCATATTTTTATACAACCATCACATTTTTGAACGATAATAATATATAATATGTAATATATATATATATATATATATAAAATATCATTTTGTTTTTAATTTTTTTTCAATTTTCGACCGTTGGTCGAAAAATCACTTGGAACAATTTCTGTTATATTTCTTTTCCACACCACTTGGCACACTTCCAACTTGCTTCACTGTTCAGACTGAACTGAACTGCCACCCAGCGGTGCACTCTGGCGAGATTTAGGTTCCACAAGAGGGAAACCTAAGCAGCCATCTTTTTTCTAACAGAGATGGGGTTTTCGCAGAAACCGGTATTCAAACCTGAAGGCTTTGCTCACACTTATTTTTAAAATCTTTTTACGGATTTTTAAGGTACATCTTTGAGCAAATTTAAATAAAACCTTCTACCCACCAAGTGTTTTTTCATCTTGGCGGCATCTATGTAAGTATTGGTGTGGCAACACTCCACACCTTCCATAATCCACATTGACTACCCTCATTGTGAATTGGCCAAGTGATTTTTACTTTCTTCACAATGATCGTCCTAGTCCTGTTTGTTATGATTGTCCGGACAAAACAAATTCGTCATTTTATGAGTTCACATAAAATGGTCGCCTTGTAGTTTTGTCCGTACTCAATTTTGGCGCAACTAAATTTTTAGACCGCGACAAGTTTGCATACATCTATTGCGTTCAGTTCAGTAAATTCTACTTGGGTTTCAGAATTCTTCAATTTTAATGTTTTCGAAGTTATCAAGGCTGACGAGTTTTTTTGTTAAAAATTTTCCTACCTATGCCTATCTTTGATGAATTATTGAGAAATTATTTGTTAGCAATTACAAATTTTAATATGTTAGTTCACTAATGCTTTCTTAACCAAGGTTTTCTTAATTCCTAATATAGCATGCGCGTCACGTTTTTATAGGATCTAAAAGCCCCACTCTAGCAGAAATTATTTTATACTTTTAGTTCGTTTTAAAAACGTGGTACATTAAAAATTTTTTGTACCTTAATTATTATATTATGGTTTTTAATCTTGTGTAAAATTTGACAATAGATTTTCAAGGTTTTATGTTTTTATCAGAACAAAATTTGTTTTAAGAACCGAAATGGTTCAATTGATATTAAAACAAAACTGAAGAAATTCATTGACATTATCGAGGCTCCGAGATAAACAATTAAATTTTTGTTAAATATAATGTACTGTACATTCAAAATATTGTATCGACGCAACTCGAAAACGACGCAACTAGAAACGACGCAACTCAAGGCTCTAGTGTATATTGCTTCGTTCATTCTGCGGAAATTGGACAAGACCATTTTTTTAAATCAAAACTTTTTCAAGAGTCAATCCTTTTTTTGCAGATAAATTTGAGTTTCATCAGTTTCTTTTTAGACCTGAGCCCAGATAAATAGAAACCAGAGCAAAGTATAGTCTTTTGTGGAATTTAAAAGTTATTGAGCAGCAATTGAGTATACAATTTAATTATTTCAACGATTTTATTTTATCAAAATAAAAAAAAAAATACCTGGACGGTGTCACGCCTAAAATGGTGTCACCTGAGGCGGACCGCCCCCCTCCTCTAAGAACGCCTTTGGGCCAACGCAAGCAAAAACTAGTGGAAAAGAGAACTACTCTGGCACACAAGCCAAGTCACAAAAAATACAGAGTTTTCCAATAGGGACTTGACAACTTTGAATTAAATTTCTGAACGCACCCTTTCACTAGTCATCGAATTGTCACTGTCAATTTATTCAGTAAGCTCAAAATTTTTATCAAGTATACGAACGAACAATTATAAAAATTTACTACCGAAATTCGGAGTCGGTGATCGCAACTTTAAGAGCGTTAAAGCTCTTTAGACTCCCTAGTAGACAGACAATAACAAGTTTAGTGCAAAAATATAAGTCTACATATTCGTTGTGTGATGTTGCCGTGCCTATGAGACAACGGGTTGGTCGAAGTGTCGAAAATATCGCTGCCGTTCAGGTGTCTGTAGCAAACGATACAAAACAGTTAATTCCACGGCGTTCTCAAGAATTGGGCATAGCCTAGACCACATTATGGCGAAATTCGCGTAAGGATCTTGGTGTGTTTCGGACACCATGGAGGTGTGTTTAGGATTATTGTCCTGATAGAAAGCAAAATTGTTTAATATACCCAAACGCTCCGCAATTTCTTGACATTCGCTTAAAATATTGAAATTTATCCATATTGCCTTCAATAAAATTAATATATCCAACTCCTGAACTTGAACACACCTCCACACCATCACGGATCCACCACCATGCTTCACAGTAGTATCCCTCTTACATTGGTCAAGAATTGACGTCAATTCTTTGCTATTCCCTTTTAAACTTACCCTCTCTCCCGTTGATGTCCGCGTCTTTCATCAACAAACTCACAGACTTGATTTCAAGTCTTGACCAATGTAAAAGGGGTCTAGCCTTTGTATTTTTGCAAATAAAGTCAGTGTTAGGTTTTCGTCAAACATAGCACTTTCCATCCGACCCTTTTAAATTAAATTTGCTCTCATCAGTGTAAGCCATTAAACAATAGTCTTATTATAAAGAGATAGTATTTTAGTTTTATTTTACCGTTTTCCAGAATTCCATGTTTTTGGTTATGTAGTCTCTTGTAAATTTTATGCGAGCGCTTTTGTTTTTTGGACTAATGTAGGGCTTTTTTGCGCTATTCGGCCATGATAATCATTTTTTCTTAAAACATTTCGTATTGTTTCATCACATACCACATTATTAGTGTTTTCTTTAAAAATTTTATCAATTTGCACCGCTGTAAAAAAAAGATGTTTCTTAACTTCTTTTAAAATCATGCGTCTTTTATATTTTTTCCTTGCCCTAGGCGGCTTTTATTTACAATGGAAGAGTCATCTTTATATTTTTTATAATGTACTGCACCGTATAATGAGTACTGTTTATTAAATTTCCGATTTCTTTTAAAGTTTTTCCCTCTTAATGTAATTTAACAATTAGCAGGAGTTCTTCTACAGTTGTTTTTTTTTCCTGAAGGTGCCATTCTGCGTCAACTAAACTTATCACTGTGAAACTTATGAAAAACTAAAAATAGAAGCATTTATTGTCGAATTTTTTGCAAGCCTTGACTGTTCGCTTATAAAGTAACGGGATCCTGTCGTCTCTTCCTTATGTACGATTATTTGTTTGGACATGAATGTGGTGTTTTTGTTTGTTTTTATGAAATTGTAATAAATATAGTTTATGTGCATGATGAAATAGAGGAGACTCTGAACAAATAAAAATATGTTTGTTTTTATAAAATAATTTATTATTTCGAAAAATTATTGAAAAGTTCAACTTCGCGTATGTACGATTAAGCGTTTGAGCCACTGTATGTCTTAAAGCAAAAGTAAGTATAGACTTAAACTAACAATATTTTACCAAACACGATGCCATTCACGAATTTTATCCACAGTGTGCTGTGTGAAGGATATTCGAAGCTAAAGTTATAATCGACATAGCCAGGGGTGAAACTAGGAGGGGAAAAGGGGGTAGGATAACCCCTTCTTTTTTAGAGTCGGCCTAATTGTTACTTTATGATGAAATTTTTTTAAAATATTGATTTTTATTAACAATAATTATGAACGCATCAAAGTCAGTCGTACATTTTATTGCCATTTTCATAACAAAAACCAACTGTAACCGGCTATTTAATTTTAAGTCATACCCAAAACTATCTTCAGTCGGCCAATTCACTTTTAGTCGTACCTTAAACGAACTTCACTCGGCCAATTCACTTTCAGTCGTACCTTAAACGAACTTCAGTCGGCTAACTCACTAAAAGTCGTATCTTAAACAAACTTCAATCGGACAACTCAAATTCAGTCGTACCTTAAACGAACTTCAGCCGGCCAAGTCACTTTAAGTCGTATCAGCGATGAATTGTAAACGAATCCAGTGTTCCGTTGTGAAAAATGCAGGAAAAGTTCAGAAAAGTAGTATTCATTTTAATAAAAAAGTACGGAAAGAGTAATGCATAGTAATCTAAAAGGGAGCAGCGAAGCAAATGTCAAAAATGGACAATTTTTAGTCCAATTAGGCAACCATGTCCTTAACCAGAAATGATATTTTTGTTTGAGCAATAAAATATTAATCAAAATGCGATTTTTATTTGAGATTGAAAAGATAAAATCAGATTACTATTTTTATATCTGAGCAAAAACATGAAAATCATAAAACAATGATCAATACTTAAGTTTTTTTATATTGCTTAATGATAAAAATGATTTGAATTTCCCTGATTCAAATACCTAGTCAAAATGTTAAAAAAAAAATGGAATAAAACAAGCCCAAACGAGCAAAGGTGTACTCAGTCGCCACACACATTGCCCTTTTTTAAAACCTAATTAATACATTTTTGTAGCCCTTTCTGAGATTGAAATATTTATCCAGAAACACTTAACATTTTTAATAAAAAATTTAAATGATCGAAATCGGCCAACATAAATAAAGGTCAAAGTGAGAAAGACGCAAAAATAGGGAGCTCTAGTGAATAAATAAATTATTAACATAAAAACTATCTAATAAACTCTTACTAAGTGCTACAAATATGCACTAAAAGTGTATCTATTTGGCTAAGTAGAAATTTTTTACAAAAACCTTAAGACAGTTGAATTAAATAGAGTTAAAAGTTTTGTTCTGGCCGCTGTGTGTTTTGTGATCGAAATGCCGGCGGAGTGCAGAGATTGCACTGCAAAACTGGTGCAAGTGGATGAAATAATAATCTGCGCTGGTGGCATTTGAAACGGTTTTGTAATCAAGGCTGCTTTGATCGGATACAAATACAAAATTTGAAATAAAGCACCTAATAGAAAAAAATGAAATTAAACAATTGAAAGATGTAAAGGAAATAGTTGAGGAGTGTATTTCAAGTAAATGTAAAGAGATTAAAGACGATGTAATAAAAGATATGTACACGATAATTGAACAAAACTTAGAATCCAAAATCAACAAAATGAAAAAACAACTTATTGCTGATATATATTAAAAATAATCCAGAAAAAATTAGTGAATTATGCGCGCAAAGTATGCCAAAAAGAGTAAATGAATAAATGTCATACGCACAAATTGTTAAAAACAAAGAACACAGAATTTTAATCAAACCAAAAAGCAAAGATAACCAAACAAAAAAAAGAACAAAAAAAGCGCTAGCAGCCGTTATCGAGCCTACGGATGGGTTGGTAAACAGTCTTAAAGACATAAACACTGGAGCAATTACAGTTGAGTGAAAAAACGGTGAAGCGTTCGAAAAAGTACAAAAACAAGTAACATAAAGAATTGGAAACGATTATGATGTAGAAAAAGCGAGTCAAAACAATAGGAAGAAAATATTTAAAGTAATCGGTCTTACAAACAAGCTAACTGACGAAAGAATAACAATGTGGAACAAATTCCGGTTAGCAAAAGTTAGGTCGATTCTGAGAGTGAGGAGTCAAAATAGAGGCTAAATTAGAAGACCCGTATCGCGGCGTTTGTTTATGTTAGTTCGAATTTTTTTTTAAATCGACCTTTGAACTTTGCAGTCAAATGCCGATTTTCAGCATATTGTTTATATGGTTTTTTGGCTATAACTCGTCGAGTAATTGATATTTTTTCAATCTGTAAAAGCCAAATTATTGCCAGAGACCTGTACAACAATTAGTGTGCAAAAAATTTTTTAAAAAATTTATTTCCACAAAACTAAGTCTTTTTTGCTTTCTGTTTGATCTATAATATGCTTCTTAGTTTCTTTAATAAATTTCATTTGAAAAGAAAACAATCATAATACAAAACTTGCGTTTTCCAGCTTAATATTAATTAATTCTCATTTTTTATGTACCAATTTTGTTCAGTGTTGGTTTTGAAGAAACATTGAAAAAGAAATTCTAAAAATATGGAAAAAAATATAATTTTGAAATGTTAGTTATGAGAAGTTTTAAGTAAAATAATTAAATAAATTAAATTAATGATTTGACCAGTTGCCGTTTAGCAGGCGGGTGTGAATCAACATCACTGCTCTATCTAATATCTTGGTCATCGTCATCATCATCAGAAAGGTCGATAATTTCGTCCAACAGATACTCTGGAATTTCATCTTTGTCTTCCCCTTTTTCCTCGTCTTCCTCTTGTTCAAAGGTGTGTTTATACCACCAACATTTTGGTTCCAACATTTTTAATACAATATATATTATACAATGTTTTCTTTGTTATTTTTATGAGACCGATGCACTTAACTTAAATCACTCACAAAATGAAATTTTGTTTCAAAAAAATTATATTTTTGAAATTAGTTCCCTTGTACGAAAAAAAAAATTGCTACCTGTGCTGTGGTTGAAAACAAAAAAGTTGTTTTACTAATTCCTAATTCTTGGAGCTTCCCTTTTTAATTACTTCTACCTAAATCGCTATTTATTTAATGGTTTTGGGATTTTTAACGCAAATTATCGACTAAGACCATTTTCTTTTCAAATGAAATTTATTGAATAAACTAAGAAGCATATTATAGATTGTAACGACTTCCTTTTCCCAGGATCTATAGCTGGGATAGATCAGCGGGTGTCCAGGGTCGTACAATTATTTATAAGTTTTGAGACACTGATTTGGTTTTATATATTATTTATTAGTTTTCTCTTACAAACGTTACAAGTAATATTTATATAAATTTGCGTTAAGGTTATATAAACGTAAAATACAACTTAGCTTCTCGGATCCTGGATTCCTGGTTCAAGGTATTCGTCTTTGATGCGGTTCTCTTGCGCCTGTAATGCTCCTTCGTAACACCGTGACGGGTGAGTTTCTCGTACGACCGAGAGTAGATTTCGCCTAAAGGGTACACTAATGCGTCTGTCAAAGACTGAGAGTTCTTATCTATCGGCACAGTAGAACTCGAATACCGATAACAAGCGAATATCAAATCAATAAAATATCTAAACTAAAACTACCACGGATAACGACTATGCCTGTGTATAGAATTCGACCAAGAATTCTTATTTACCAGCACAGTAGAACTCGGATACTGATAAAAAGCGAATAATTTAATAAAAAAAAAATATATATTTACGAACTAGCAAGGTTCATGGATATGTCCGTGTAAGACCAAGGATTCTTGTCTATCAGCACAGTAGAACTCGAATACTGATAGCAAGCGAATAAAAAAAATTATATATTTAAGAACTGGCAAGGATCATGGATGTGTCCGTGTAAGACCAAGGATTCTTGTCTATCAGCACAGTAGAACTCGAATACTGATAGCAAGCGAATAAAAAAACAAAATAGGGAAAAATGCAAGGCGTACTCACCTCACGTCACTGTGTCCTTTCTGAAGGGCAAAAGGCGATCCTCTGCTCTGTGTTTAGTCTGCTTCCCTGCCGACGTTATTGCGGGCAGCGCTGTTGACGTCTCTGTCGACGTTCCTGTGGGCAGCGCTGTTGACGTCTCTGCTGACGTTCCTGTGGGCAGTGCAGTTGACGTATCTGCTAGCGTCGCTGCTGACTGCGGTTATTGATGTCCTTGCTGGCAGCGCTGTCGATGTCCTGATTATGGTTGATAGTCCTTGCTAGCAGCGCTGTCGATGTCCTGATAATGGTTACTTTACTATATTACACGCGATTAAATGTAGACTCGGCTCCTGCTGTCCACCAACTCCTGATTTCTTCTCTTGTTCGGCCTTTTATACCCTCGGTGGCCTACGTGCTCGCTTGCATTTTGTTGTTGCTTGTTTTGCTTAAACCGGTCTCTGAACATCCGATTGTCCCGTTGCGAGCAACTTTACAGGGTGCTTGCTCCCTCACATGAAAAGTTTTAGAAGAGTTTTAAGTTAAAATTCAATTTATTATATTTTTTTTTTTTTTTTTTTTAATAAAATAAACATTGTATAAAAATAAAATATAATTCAAAAACAAAATAAATTCTTCGTTGCAATAAGGTAGTGCATTTTTTTTTTTAAAATGTGTGTCAAATTTTATGACAAAAATTTGTCATCACAAGATCAAACAGAAAGCAAAAAAGACTTAGTTTTGTGGAAAATATTTTCAAAAAGCGTGTAAAAAAAATAATTTTTCCAACATTTTGCTTCATAAGCACCACAAAAATATTCTAAATAAATTTTTTCAAAAATTTTTTGCACACTAATTGTTGCACATGTCTCTAGCAATAATTTGGCTTTTACAGATTGAAAAAATATCAATTAGTCGATGAGTTATAGCCAAAAAACCATATAAACAATATGCTGAAAATCGGCATTTGACTGCAAAGTTCGAAGGTCGATTAAAAAAAAAAATTCGAACTAACATAAACAAACGCCGCGATACGGGTCTTCTAATTTAGACTCTATTTTGACCTCTCACTCTCAGAATCGACCTAACTTTTTCTAACCTGAATTTGTTCCACGGTGTAATCGAATGTGTACAAAAGCAAAGCGATATTTGTAATGGAAAAGTGTTTAATTAAAATTTATGAGAATGCTTACACTAGAGAGAAAAATTATAACATATTTATAGAAACGGGTGGCGTCCGTGGCGTAGTTGGTTAAAGTGCTCGGCCTCTATGTCAACGAACCTGGAGACCCGGGTTCGAACCCCAGCAGCGACAGAAAATTATTTGAATTGAAATAATTTTTCTGTACGGTCGCCACTTCTCTGCAGACAATGGCAAACCTCAGAGAGTAATCAAAATGCCATGTAAAGCTTCTTGAGAACAAGAACATTCCGTTCATCGCCGTTCGGAGTCGGCGTTAAACATGTAGGTCCGGTTCTCGGTCAATTGTGTACAAACTTAATAACACGCACAACACAATTGATCATAAGAAGCTAGGTCAAAGTACTTTCAAGGGCTGAAATGGCCAGTTATTTATTTTTTTTATTTAATAGAAACGGGTATTGAAACATACTTTAAAATTTTGCAAAATAAAAGATTTAATATTGAATGGGATTCGTGCAGAGTTTATGAATACGAAAACGTAATAAGATTTTCTAAATGTTTAGGGTTCAAACATAAAGCAAGTGAGTGCATTAATAAACGAGCTTGCAGTAGGTGTGCGGGTATGCATGATTCTAAAGACTGCCAAAGTAATTGTAAAAAATGTGTTAGTTGTTTCGATCTCGTAAAAATATAATGAATGTCGATTTTAATCATTATGCGTTCAGCAGAGAGTGTCCAGCATATAAGAGGTTGCTTCATAATAAAACAAAAGTAAAAAAGCAATAAACATTAACAGTATCTTAGCCAATAAAAATGAAATATAACGATTAATTGAATTAAAAAAACCAGCTATAGTGTTATGCTCCGAGACGTGTTTAACAGATAATATTGTTGAAAGTGAAATAAATATTCTAACATATAAATCTGTAAGATGCAACTCACACAGAAGCCACACTGGTGGAGTACTCATGTACATTAGGGCGTATCGAAAAATTTAGATCGTATTCTAAGAGGTCTCAAAAGTTGCATGGGGTTGTCCAGATCACCCTAAAAAAATTTTAAGAAAAAAAAAAGGATGTCTTCCTGCCCCGCAAGGACAAAGTCGTTTTTTGAGGAAAACAGTAAAAAATAACGACCTTACAATGCTTTGACTTTTATAAAAAAAACTACGTACGTCTTAAAGCAAAAGTAAGTATAGGCTTAAACTAACAATGTATTGGTAAACACGATACCACTCACGATTTTTATCCACAGTGTCCTGTGTGAAGGATATTCGATCCAAAAGTTGTAATCGAGATAACACAGTTCTTTTGATTGTTACGTAATAGTCTCAATTTTGGTTTTGTTCAGGAATATTTAAAAAATCCAAATTGAGCAAAGTTTCTTCGGTACCATTTCTGGTACCCGAGATATAAAATCTTATATTCATGTTTTTGAAAAAGTTAAAAAATTGCATTCAAGTATACATTTCTCAAAAATAGGAAAATGCATATGCAAAAATTATGCTAATTATTAATTCGGCAACTTTAAGGAATACGCTAACACTATAATTAATACCACCAAAATTTAGACTATTACATAACAATCAAAAGTACTGTGCTATCTCGATTACAACTTTAGCTTCGTATATACTTTATACAGGACACTGTGGATAAAAATCGTGAGTGGCATCGTGTTTAGCAATGTATTGTTAGTTTAAGCCTATACTTACTTTTGCTATAAGACATACGTAGTTTTATTTATAAAAGTCAAAGCATTGTAAGGTCGTTATTTTTCACTGTTTTGCTCAAAAAACAACTTTGGAAATAACTCTTATAAAAAAATTACGATATGAAGAATATTACTTAACACCAAAAAGACCTAACAACACTGTTATTCTTAGGAATGGAACTGTTATGGAAATAAGTAAGATATATATGCAATCAAATACAAATGAAATAAGAATCACAGGAAGTTCACTGCAAAAAACCGAATCAATTTTTACAAATCCATGTGATTCAAGTTTACTTTCAATGTGGAAAGTTTCTAAAAGTAATGCTTCAATCATAGATTGTATGATTGAAGATATACATCATAAAATGCTGATCATAGATATAAGTCGTGATAATAATGAAAATATTTATGTAATACCTTTACTTCATACTTAAAAACTAAACAAATGTATGTTTGTATATTTGTACGCTTTTATAAATAAATGTATAAAAAAATTACAGAGTTTAAAAATAAAAAAAAAAAAAACAACATCATTTTAACCATATTATTACAAAAAAAAATAGTAAGGAATGGAAAAGGCTACTTGATACCACCCTGATCAGGAAAGAACTAGTATAACCTTAAGTGAATACAAAAAAGTTAACCTCATCACAACCTGATCAGTTTTTCATAAAAATGCCGTTAGTAAGGAGCAGAAAAGGTTGTTATGATGTCAACCTGATGAGTATTTCATAATAGTGCCGTAAGTAAGGATCAGAACAGGCAATCATGATGCAAACCTGATAAGAATAAAATAAGGTATATCTTATAGCAAAAAGAAAAGGTTTCCTGATATTAACCTGATCATCCGTTCTTCAGGATTCCTTAAGTAATGATGAATTCAGGAAATCATGATACGCACTCGATCATATATTAATAAGGTTTCCTTAAAAGGGCTATCCGTATCATATCCGGATCGAATTCGGATCAAAATAAAGTTTTCCTTAACTGATTTCCACTCGGGTAGGGGTGTTATACCATTCACCAAGTTCAAGTGATTCGGAGTTTTTAGAGTATTTAAATGACATTGTAGCGGATGTTTATGAGCAATCAGACTACAACATTTTGTTAGGCGATTTCAATATAAATATGAACAATTCATCACTGTATTCAAAAAGACTGGATGATATATTCATGACATTTTCAATGAAGCAAAAAATAAATTTCAATACTCGGATAACATTCAATACAGAAACTAAAATAGATCTATTGTATTCAAATAACGATGATGTAAAATGTGAAAGGCTAATAGATCATAAAATATCGAATCACAAAACAATAAAATTTCAATTTAACAACTCAAAAACTTATAAAATGGGAACAACAAAAAAAGTAATATCGTAGGGAAAATTACGATAGTGAAAATCTAATAAGCATGCTACGCTATTATAACTTTAGTGAATTAGACCAGTATATTATAAAGTATATTACCTTAATAACGTCTTGATAGAAATAATAAATAATTTAACCCATGAAAAGTGTATACAAATTCAACTTATGAAAAAATGGTATGCTCACGAACTAGCTACTCTAAATAAATACAAAAACTATCTTTATAACTCAAGTGCAATAACTGGTTCATGGATCAATATGAGAGTGTTCAAAAACAATATAAAAAACTTATAAAAATCAAAAAAGTGCAATGAATGGAAAATAAAGTCATTACAAATAAAAAATGATAACAAGAAAATGTGGAAATGTTTAAAACAAGCAATAAATATATCAGAAGATAATACCTCAATAACAAAAGTAAAAAAAAATGGAGTCATACTAGAAAATAAAGCAGATATAGCAAATAGCCTAAACAAATATTTTATAGAATTTATAAAAGATATATGTGAAAGTATTGAACATGTTCAATGTACTAATATTCATGACGTAAATAACACAAATGAACTCCAATTTCATTACGAAATTTAAGTTATTGAAACAAGGTGTCAATTGAAGTTTTTATCTGAAGGTGTCATTAAAAACTCTATTGAATATACTGCATATTTTTATGAAAAATCATAAATAACAGTATAAACAGAGGTGAATTTCCGACACCATGGAAAGTATCAACAATAGTTCCAATAGAGAAGATTAAAAATACAATATTACCTGAAGAAATGAGATCAATTAATACGCTACCCTGTGATGAAGAAAATAATAGAAACTGTATTAAAAAAACAATTTGTGCAATATTTAGAAGATAAGAAATTAATTATACAACAACAATCAGTGGTGCGTTTATGTAATTCAGTTGAGAAATACTCAACTGGTCGTGACGCCATGCTCAATCAGTCTGCTAAACTCTATCGGTAGAGAAGAAGTATTTATGTATATCACGAAACTCACAAATATTCGTGGTAGCTAGGTAGACAATTTGACATTTGTGATTGAGAATTGTATTCTTGTTAATGCTGGTATAAGACTTGCTTTTTTTCTTATTTTTAAGATCTTAAAAAAAGCAGTGGGTAACAGGAACAGATATACGTTGATAGCAGGTGGTTTAGAATTCCATTTATGTCATTTTGAATAATGTAAAAAAAATTATTATTGTTATAAAAATGGGAAAAATTTGTTGGGACGATAAAATTATATTTTTTCTTATTGTCTGCAGGATTTTGATTGAGGATCTTCTTCTAACTCCAACAAATATGCCGCATCTAAATTAATTAATTGTGCAATGCACGCAATTTTTATTTTTATACCCATTTTTATTTGATTCAATATATTCAATATTGACAATATAATAGAATATTGAGAAATATCAAAATTTAATAAGCCTCTCAAATTTTGAGCTGCTAGCGGCTGAAAAAGTAGAATTTTTTACATTTTTCAGCCATTGAAAATGACAGTATTGCATTTTTTTGTACTTATCATTTGTACAATTGCATCTATATCAATATAGGCCGTGTGCTATTCGGAAACTTTTCACTCGGATGATGAAATTTTGACAGTCTGAAAGAGAATATTTGGCACTTGTGAGGTGAATATGATTGTCAAAAATTCATGTAGCCCCAGGGGCTAGTATAATTTTTGACAATCAGAAAGAGAATTTTTGACACAAGCAAAAATGAAAAAAAAAACACTTGCGAGTTTGTGAGTCGTAAAGCAATTAAAAATTTTGTGTTTCCGACAGCATAGCAACCAGAATCCCTAATTTTCAATATATATCAACAATTTCGCAAATTAAATTAAATTCTTGTGCTAATGCACTACCAAAATCTAAAACGTCAACATTTCTAGTTGTCAAAATTTCATCGTCCTTTTGGCACAGCAAAAATTACAATTTTATTTCAACAGACAGAAATTGTATTCAACTCAGTAAATTCTCTCCTACCACGAGTGAAAAGTTTCCGAATAGCACACGGCCATATAAGGTAAAAACTGCATAATTTGAATTTAAAATTTGTTTGTGATGATTGTGAATTTCCGTGAATTTCAGCATTGAAAATTAACTTTGTTGTGTTGGTGTTAGCTGATGCTCATGATAGGAGGAATATGTTGCTCATTCACCGACGAGCATTAAGAGACCAAAGTGATCCATTTCATTTGCCAAAGGCACGTTTTATTGAGCTGTTTAGGTAAAATAAAGCTACACCAATTGTGCTCCTAAATGAAATAGGACCCTATATGAAGGAAGGTGTTCGCAAAACGATTATACCTAAAAGTATAAGATTGGGACCTGAAAATTGACCGCAACCCAAAGAGCGGTTTGATTTCATAAAATGCAACAGTTTTTGCTTTTGCATTCTGGTCACATGACCTGTCAGAACTTTTTTCTATGAATAAAAAATATTATAGCATGTTCAAACCGAGCATTTAATTATGTCAAATCAATTTAAGAAAACGAGTTCTCAAATGAAGTTCTAATGAAGTTATATGCGTAGAATTGTTGTTGGAAATTTAACGTGTTAAAGCATTTAACATTTGAAACAATAAATAGAGATATTTTTCTGAAAAAATTGCATAATATTGGTGTGAAAAACAATGAGCTAAAGTGGTTTCGCAGTTTTCTTACAAATCGATCACAATGCACGGTTATTGAGATTTCAAGTCAGCTAGATGTCAACATTGGTGTACCGCAAGGTATATACATCCTAGCCCCTATTTATTTATTTATTTATTTATTTCATCAATGAAACAGTTTCCGCTATGTCAACTAACCTTGGAGACCCAGGTTCGAACCCCAGCAGCGAAAATTATTTGAATTAAAATAATTTTTCTGTACGGCCGCCACCTCTCTGCAGACAATGGTAAACCTCAGAGAGTAATCAAAATGTCGGCGTTAAACATGTAGGTCCGGTTCTCGGTCAATTGTGTACAAACTTAATAACACGCACAGCACAATTGATCATAAGAAGCTAGGTCAAAGTCCTTTCAAGGGCTGAAATAGCCAGTTATTTATTATTTTTATTTATATAATTAAGTAAAATTAAAGTACACCCAGGAAAAAATGAGGCAAAATATTTCAACACGGCTCCTGTTATTCTAACGTGATAATTTTTATATACAAAACAACAACACTTTTTAAATATTTACATTACATTATTCAGCGTTAAAAAATAACATGAGCAAAGTGTAGATTTTCATTGCATCAATAGCTCATTGAAAAAATTTTGAAATTTAAAAAAAAAAAAGTCGAAAAAAGCAGAAATTGATTTTGTTTGATTTCACTCATATGGAGGAATTAAAAGAAATAATTTTAACAAATCTTAAATTCGACGAATCCGTATACCAACGACTGATCGGTAAGAAACAAATAAATTGCAAAAACCTTACCTTTTTAATTAATCATGGTCTTGCGATTTTCATTTGCATTTCCATTTTTAACAGATTGCGGAATAGATTTAGAATCATTCAAGCTTTTAGAAGTAGCCGATATTAATGAGCTCTTTCCCATATCTCAGTTGGGTTTGCGAGTAAAATTTCGAAAAAAACTTGAAGAGTGGCGGAATGACTGCAAAAATATAAGCTGCTCCGCTCCACCAACAACCGCATTAATAGTACGTCCAGTTCTAAGTTTGACCGAGCTACTTACAAAAACCCCAAAAGGACAGAGTGTGATCAGCGAGTACAAAAACAAGGGATTCTTGGAGGATGAACAGAGAAGTACTATAATAAGTACTATTGTGGGCCACTTCTCAGACCATGATATTTCCATGTCAAGCAAAGATATTGTGCATTTCACCGACCAAATAGTGCAAAGCTTCCCAAGTGAAGACAAGGTGAGTAAAGTTCAATTCATATTTTATAAAAGCACAAAAGTGATTTGAATTTAAAAAAATTATAGAGATATTATCACTGTGTACGAGGGAAAGGACAAAATCCAACCGGAAAATTATTTGACAAAGCGACGAACGCTAGAAGAAAACGGAAAGCAAAAAGTCCTCCAACATCGAGCAAAATCGTTGTGAACAGCAACACTTTTACTTTGGACAATTCAGCTTCAATTTCCAACACTTTAAGTGACAGTACGTTAATAACAGCACATTTTTGTTACTGCGGAAACGCGAAAATTGTTATTTACAAAGTTTATTAAAATTGTTTATTTTATATTCAGGTAATAAGATATGGCTGCTCCACAACAATGATCCATGGGATATTGTGACAGAAAAATGGTTGCAATCTTTTGCCTTGCGTAGAGAAGACGTACTAAATTCTACTAATATATTGCTTGATTGGCCCTTATTGAGAAATTCTCGCGGCCATATACTGGTGAGTTAATTATAATCATTACTACTGAAGCGTTTTAAGCAAAATCCTCCCGCTGCCACATAACAAACAAAATGTGGATTATTTTAACAGGTTGAAATAGACTTCGAGCAACTTTTACCCAACTGCGCAGAATGCTTGCTAGCGAAGTGGCCAAACTTTACACGCGCTATTCTTCCATATTTCAAGAAGAATATTAAAGATTCCGTCTCCATCAATCTTTTGGAGAAGCTGGAAAGTGGAATATCAAATGGTAATAACGCAATAAATATATATCAATTACTTTAAAAAATAAATTAAAAAAAACATTTTTCGCAGACTCTCGGGATTGCATCACAATATTGCTCCTTCATGCAATATTGAAACCAACTCTTTTATCAAATCATCAAACTCAGAAAAAATGGAAGCCAACGATTTCCGACGCTCAAAATGCTACAATTCTTTTTTGCCCGTCCATTAATGACTACCAGCGAAAATATGATGAACTTAAATCAAAAGCGCTTCAACTCAAAACAACTCTACAGCCTCTTGTGTTAGTAATAGGTGATTCAATCCATCAAGTGGAATGTTTTTATGTACTGTTTGACAATATTTTATACAAGCTACCAACTTTTTTAAAAGCTTTTGACATTCTATTCAAATTACATCACGTGATGAATTTTAAATATGCTCCTGAAGCAGTTAATTTGTTTGAGTTTATTGAAAGCTATTTTTTTGATATGAACTCTGTTACTAAACCAAGTACTATTCAGTTAATTAGTTTCCTAAAGTTTAATCAATCTTAAAAATGTTTAATTGTTTTCTGTGCAACTATAATTCACCCAATGTAAAAGGGTTGATACAACATTTAAGGAGTTTTCATGTATATCCAGAAAAATTTATTTGCACTTTTCCTACCTGTGCGCAAACCTTTTCAAATATAGGTGCATTTAGAAATCACTTAAACAGAATACACAAAAATCGAAATGACTGTGAGCACGCAAATCTAATTGAAACATCTATAGAACCTTTAGAGCAAATAGTATTAGTTGAACAACTACAACAAACTCTTGAGGAAGATCACATAGATTCAACATGCGTTGAAAATAAAGTTAATGTATCTAAGTCTGCCCTTTGTGAAGAACAAATAAACGAATTCATATTGTCTTTACACAATAGAAATAACTTCAATAGAAATGATGTAATTTATATTTTAAAACAAGTCGACGAACTTATTTTGAAACCTATTTCCGATAATTTTATTAAATTAATTTCACCACTTTTTACTGACTGCAATCGCAAAGAAACAATTGAAAATCACTTCACCGACAATTTCTCTCTTTTAAAAAGAAATCAGTCTGAATATCGATTTAAGAAGTCAATTCAAAGTGCGGACATTTTTAGCCCTCCCCTTTCATATGTCATCGATAACGAAATTTCAGAAATTGTAGTGAATGGTACTCCAACCTTAGACTGTAACAAAATAACCGGAGTGTTGATGTCACTATCATTTCAATTTCGAAAATATTTCGAGACAGAACAAAATTTACGTTGCACCTTAAAAAATATGCAATATTTGCAGAGTATTGATAATAAATATATGAATTTAGTTCATGGAGAAGTATGGAAACAAAAAGTATCCAAATTTGCAGATAGCCTTATCATTCCATATATTCTGTACTTTGATGAGTTCGGGATTGACAACCCATTAGGCTCCCATGCAACTGAGCATACAATCTGCGGTATATATTATTCTTTTCCTACAATTCCACGACATCTTCTTTCAAAACTCGATAATATTTTCTTAGCTGGGTTTTTTAAATCAAAGGATAGGAAGGAATTTGGGAATAGATACGCATTTCAACCTTTAATTCGAGTGCTGAGGACATTAGAAACAGAAGAAATGGTTTTAAAGACATCTGATGGAGAGTTTCATGTACGTTTTGTATTGGCTTTTATAATTGGTGACAATTTGGGTTTGAATTCTGTTCTTGGTTTTTCACAAAGCTTCAATGCGAACTTTTACTGTCGCGTTTGTAAAAGACATAAGAAGGATATGCAAAAAGATGGAGTGGAGTATGAAGAGTTCTTAAGAACTGAAGCAAATTATATTTTAGACTGCAACATACAAGATGAGAAACGTACAGGTGTGAAAGAATGTTGTGTCTTTAACGACATTGACAGTTTCCATATAGTTAACAACTTTTACTTTGATTTAATGCATGACCTTTTTGAGGGTGTGTGCAGGTATGATATACCCGAAATATTGTTGTATTTTATCGAAAATAAATTTTTTTCTATTGCTACTCTTAACTATCGCAAGCAAATGTTTAACTTTGGTAAAACAGTGATAGGAAACATTTCGCAGGAAATAACTTTAGATAACTTGAAAAGCTTCAACTTGAGAATGACTGCGAGTGAGATGATGACATTTGTTCATCACCTCTCTCTAATGATAGGTGATCTGATACCAGAAGGAAATGGTGTATGGACTTTTTTTACAACGCTTTTGCAGATTGTGGACATTGTAATGTTGGTAGAGATCGATGATATTTCTCTCAGTAGATTAGAAAAATTAATCGAAGCTCACAATGGAATGTACATAGCTTTGTTTGAAAAACATCTAAAACCAAAATACCACTTCTTAGTGCACTACCCTTCAGCTATTAGGAAATGTGGACCACTTAGGCTCTTGTGGTGTATGCGGTTTGAAGCGTTCCACAAAATATTTAAAGGATACTCTCGTTGCACTAACTCCCGTATAAATGCTTCTTGGAGCCTGGCAATGAAAGCTGCTTTAAAATTTTCGTATAATTTAATGTCGAAAAACTTTTTCAGTCCAGAAGTCATAGCTAATCCGAAGCATATCATTTCCAAAAAAAATTTTTCTAAATATAATGAGCTCTTCGTACAAGAACATGATTTATACAATTCCCTTCTATATTCAAAAATAATTTTTAAAGGTGTTGAATATAACAGAGGATATTATATTATTTTGAGAAAGGAAAACTTATTATTATTTGAGATAGAAAATATTGTTGTAAGTGCTGGTGGAGAATTGTCTTTTATATGTTTCGAGCATAGTCTTAGCTATTTTGACGCGCACCTACAAGCGTACATTGTTGGACAAAAAATAAATAGCGCAAACTACATAAATGTTAATGAAATGAAATCTCTTCCTTTACATCTTCAAATTTTGCCTGATGCCCGAAAAGCATTACGTTTAAAAATGTTTTGATTCCTTAATATGGTTGCTTCTTTTGTCCTAGAATTCCTTTTTTATACTATTTTCCTAATAATACTATTCCATCAAATATTGGTGTTTTATATATTATTTGTTTATATATTAATCTTCCTCGTTTATAGTTTTAAATGTGACATGTGAAATATTATATAAAGTAATTTTAAGTTATCTCTTGAATAAACAAAACGATAAAAAATGATCTTGTATATTTTACTAGTATTTTTCAACTTGCATAATACATGGTAAGTAAAAAATGTTTCTGGTTTTGATTCGAAACAAAATATTTACAAGTAATCATGTAAATCTCCTGTAAAACTTACATGACAGGAAGTGTTGTGCTTACGGGGCAAAATGTCAAAACAACCGGTTCAAATGTGTTATTTTTACAATATTATTTTGTTCATGTAACATTTTGATAGTGTTCTTTTAACAGTTTTGAAGTGTAAGCTTAACAATATATTCATGTTCAGAAAACATTTTGATCATGTTCTTTAAACAGTTTTAAAGTGTTAGTTTTACAATATTATCCTGTTCATATAGCATGTTCATCGTGTTATTTTAACACTGAAAAATTATCGTGTAAAGTGTTAATTATTAACAAAGCAGATCGTGTTGAATTTCAATAACATGAAAAAATGTTAAAAAAGTGTTGTTTTTACAAGATTTTTTTTCTGAGTGTAACATAATAATAAGATAACAATTGTTACAGATATTTATTAAGAATAACAAAATATGTTTATTAACAACTTAACGATAGAAACCATTTAACTGGTTTTTTAAAACAATTTTGGAGCAAACAAAATCAATTTCAATGTCTTTAGATAACTTGTTAAATTCAATTGAGCATCGATTAATAGGAGCAATTAGTACATAATTAGTTCTTAATATTCCAACAAAAAACATATCAAAAGAACGAATGCTTCTGATAGGAATATTGAAGTTTATCATCGCTAAAAGGCGCGGACAATCAATCACACCAATAATTAGGTCAAAAATAAACATAAGTGAAAGTATAGTTCTTCTACTTTGCAGAGTTTTTAGATCTATAAGTAAACAACGAGAATTATAAGAGGGGCATAGGATCATGGAAATTGAAAGAACGTAAAGCATAAGGGGTGAAGGCTTTTTGGATATGTTCGAAGCGATTTATATGAGATGCATAGTATGGATTCCAAATTAGAGAGGCATACTCTAATTTTGATCGAACAAACGAAGAATAAAGAGTTTTGTGTGTATATGGGTCAGAAAATGCCGAACTATTTCTGATAACAAAAGCCATCATAGCATAAGCTTTTGATATAACAAAGTCAAAATATCTTAAAAAAAAAAAAATTTTGCATCAAAAATTACACCCAAGTCCGAAATTGTATCAACAATTTTTAAGGCACGAATCCCCAAAGAATATGAGGTATTGATGTTATTTTGGGGTTTGGAAAAGGTTATGTGAAAACACTTATTTAAGTTTAGTGAAAGACGGTTCTTACAACACCATGCATACACATTTGAAAGTTCTTGTTGTAGAAAATCTGAATCCGTATCATTCCTAATTGTGCTATATATTTTTAAATCATCAGCATATAAAAGATAATTAACTTTAGAAAAGCAGGAGCTAATGTCATTAATAAACAAAATGAAGAGCAAAGGACCTAAAATGCTTCCTTGTAGAACTCCAGAAGAGGCAATGAATGGGGCAGATTTCACATTATCGATTAAAACAAAGCAAGTTCTATCCGTTGAATAGGAACGTACCCACTGTAAAAAAACTGAATGAAAACCCAGTTTAGCAAGTTTTAGAACCAAGATATTGTGTGAAACCTTATCGAAAGCTTTGGAAAAGTCGATATATATTGTATCCACTTGATAACCACTCTGAAAAGCAGAGATACAGTCTTCTGAGAAAACCGCAAGATTGGATACCGTTGAACGTCCAGTAACAAAGCCATGTTGATTAGGACAAATGAAACGTTTAACTTGAAAATATATTTTATCTTTTATGATGCTCTCAAAGAGTTTTGAAACGGTTGATAGCTTAGAGATGGGCCTATAATTCGAAATATCGTTCTTATTACCACTTTTCAAAATGGAAGTAATTAAAGCAATCTTCCAATCATCAATAAATACACCAGAAGCTAGCGATTTATTTAGGATTATCTTGATGGGTTTAACTAAAACTGAGCAATTTTTTACATGAATGCAGAAATTCCATCAATATCTGTCATCATGGACGGTTTTTAATTACCAATACCATTAATGATATCCTCAGAGGATAGAATTAGGGACCCAAAGTCAAGGGACGACCAAATATTTTTACGGAATTCATCATTAGAAGTAGCACTATCACTATCATACTCATAGTTTGACATGAAATAGTCGGCAAAAAGATTAGCAGCTTCATTAACACAGTTTGCTTTTTTATCTTTGTAAAAAACAGCTGAAGGAATACTAGACGACATTTATTTTTTAAATTAAACAAACCACCAAAATGCTTTAAGATTGGATTTGATATTGGTTTCAAAGACTAAAATATATTGGCTATGAAGATACTTATTCAGAAAATGAAATTACCTCAGATAATGCTTGAATTTTTCAAAGTACATTAAGTTGTTACTAAGTTTAAATTTCTTGAAAAACTTGTTTCTCAAATTTTTTAGCTTTTTCAGACCCTAAGTAAACCACGAAATTTTATAGGAATTAGTAAGACACTGGTGAATATTCATATAAGATATTTCCATTACTTTAGACTTAAATTCAGCGAAGCATGCAGAAACATCAGCTCCGTTAAACAAATAGAACCAGCCTACATTATCAAAAAGATTGTTTAATAAAAAATAAATAAATACCTGGCCGTTTCAGCCCTTGAAAGTACTTTGACCTAGCTTCTTATGATCAATTGTGTTGTGCGTGTTATTAAGTTTGTACACAATTGACCGAGAACTGGACCTACAGGTTTAACGCCGACTCCGAACGGCGATGAACGGAATGTTCTCGTTCTCAAGAAGCTTTACATGGCATTTTGAATACTCTCTGAGGTTTGCTATTGTCTGCAGGGAGGTGGCGGCCGTACAGGGAGGTGGGGTTCGAACCTGGGTCTCCAGGTTCGTTGACATAGCGGCCACGCACTTTAACCAACTACGCCACAGACGCCACAAAAAGATTGTTTAAAAGATTAAAATCACAGAGTTTATAATTAAAAGATACGACAGAATTAGTTTTACTTAAAGTAGGGAATACATAAAATTCGAGTTCAATTGTTAACGGAACATGGTGCATGTCAGTAACGGAAAAAGGAAAAGGTTTTCAAAAAGCTTAAAATTCATATTATTACTTATCAAAATCAAGTCTAAGATTCTATTAAGCCTATTAGCGATATAATTAATTTGAAGAAAATCAAGACTTAAAAAACTATCAACTAGATAAATTTCACTAAAATCACCCAGCACGCAATAGTGGCAATCTTCATGATTATCAGATACCAGATTAATGACGTTATCAGTATGAGCCATATACAAACTAACGTTACAAATTCGGCGGAATATAAGATACGCACTCCAATAACTCTCCAGATAGTACACAAATTTTGACACACAGCTGATCCAGAACACACACCAGCACACCACCACCTCCTGTACAGCCAGTTTTATTAGCATCTCGATCTTTTCGAAACGTGCTATAAATGTTTGAATTAAAAAACTCTTCGTCTAAGAATTGCGAACTAAACCAAGTCTCAGTAAGAACAACAACATCATAATCAGCGAGCGAACTACTTTCAAGTATGGAGCAGGATTTAGTTCTCATACCTGAAATGCTCTGGGGTGGAATCGGCTAAGGTGATAGTTGACAGTTGATAATCAAAATCATCACTTTTGCTCCACGTAAGGTGATTATCAAATTGACTATCGCTTTTAGCTATCGATTTTAAGCGACAGCTATTTAGGTGTCGTTTTCATATATTTCTGACAGTTCAATTGCAAACTCGTTGAAATCGAAACAGTTTAAAGTGAAGTGTGTGTTGAATAAAATAAATTAAAAGTATTTAACAATAAATAATAAGTTCAAGAGTATTTATTTCAGTATTAAGCATTAAGTGAAATGTTTACCTCATTTCAACTTTTTAGAAGAGAAAATGCAGAAGAAAATAATAATTATAGAAAGATTCGACTTCTTAGAACAAATTTAAGAAACAAGGCAAATATTTTGGAACTTCCTAACCCAATGTACGAGTGTATTTATGGATATTTGTTAATTGTTAATAAAAGTACTAATTTTTTGTTTAGTTTTTTGAAAAACTTTCGCTTGGATAAGGAAAATTTTATGATTGTTTTGCGGTTGCTTGACTTGCCAAATGGAGTAAGGTCAACGCACATCCCACCTATCCTGCAATTGGCTGCAACTCTAAATCTTCTTGGTGGAGGTGGTTACCAAAGACAAATTGGTCAAGACTGGTCAAGATAGCTGAAATCAGAGCAGCAGTTATTAAAAAAATGCAGACCGTACTATGTCCACTCATGATTAAATTTGTGCCCATGGATTCAACAAAAGAATATTTTTTTGAAAAGTACCGTATTCCTGGAGGTACGTACTGTTAATCAACATCATTTATTGACTTATTATAATATTTGGCCTTTTGCCGTTCGTTGCTTTCTTTTCATACTGACGTGTTTTAGTCTAAAAAGTTTCAAAGTTTTTAAGTTCTTTAAATTCAATTAATAATTAAATTTAAAACAACATTTGGCTGATCATCTTTGCTGGGTCATCTTGCAGCGTGCCAGCATTCTTATTAATCCTTTTTATTAAAAATTTTATTTTTGTGTCAATTTTAATATACACATTATTTTATTCTTTGTGCGAGAGCGAATTATCATATTCTTCTTGCACATATATTTCGAAGCTTTAATTACATTGCTTATTCTCTTTTAACTACAAACAGGTTTTCTGTGTGCAAGCGAGTGAGAGCGATTGTTTGTTTTTTACACTTGCTCATCTGTTTTTGGCCTGTTTTGTTTTGTTTATAATAAACATAACCAGGGCTGCACTTAATAACTTTGCAGTGCTTATTAAACTGTTTTATTGGAAAATCGGGTATCTTCCTTTTTGTGGTTATTTTTGCATTTTATTAATACTTAAAATTTAAAATGTTCTGCAGTTTCCGTAATTGTGCTATAAAAGACGAATCCGACCGCGTAGTAAATTGCTGGTTGTGCGATTCATTTTTTCACTTCAAGT
Source organism: Pherbina coryleti (assembly GCA_943735915.1). Classification (NCBI taxonomy): domain Eukaryota; kingdom Metazoa; phylum Arthropoda; class Insecta; order Diptera; family Sciomyzidae; genus Pherbina; species Pherbina coryleti. Next base: position 96,321,721 of record OX030951.1, on the reverse strand, counting down.
GCGCAGCGTTGAATGCAAGAATTTATGACGCAATCAACGAAGGCAAAGCACTTCGTTGGTCATGTGTTGATTGCAGATCTACGGATGTTGATATCCTTAAGCTTATTAGACAATCTAGAAGAGGCTTCTTGGAAGTGTCTAAAGATTTAGAGGCGGCTCAGGCCAGATTGGCTGAATTTGAAAGTTTGTTCAAAAAGTTTAAGGTCTTGGATGAAGCTTCTGCATCTCCAAAACGAAAGCGAAGTAACAAAAATCTTCGAAGCTCAGCAAAATCTACTGCAATAGCCTTGCCTTTGTCATCAAATATTGATCTTATTTCACCTGCCTCAGTTTTACCACCTGAAGGACCACTGAAAAAGTCTGTTACGGATCAGTTGACGCCTACTAATGCTGCAGTTTCAGTTGATTTAACTTTAACTGTACCTTCTTCAGCTGTTCCCGCAAATGATAATTCTCCTCCTGTGGCAAAAAAAACATATGCTCAGACTTGTGCTTCTATTGTTTCTCCTAGCATTGCTACGAGTACTAATATTATTCCTTCCTCTCCTAGTTCGGTTTCTACTGGAGCTATACCGAAGCAAATATCGAATAGTAGCAATAAACTACCTGTTCATAAGGAACTGGTAGTTATTCCGCCAGCAAAATCTATATTTGTTTCTCGCTTTGCAGTTGATACATCTGAAGGTGATATCTTATATTATTTAAACTCTAAGTTAAACCTTCTTAATAAGAAGATTTCGGTTCACAAACTGAGATTTTCTTATCAGCGCACTATTTCATCTTTTAAAATTACTTTGCCTAGTGATGTCTTCAATAATGTTCTGGATCAAGGTTTTTGGCCGGAAAATACTTTGGTGCATGAATTTATTCAAAAATCACCGCCTCAAACTTCACTGGCTATCTTACCTGTTCACAGCGTGAACCCAAAAAACTATATTGTTGCCTTCAGTTCCTAGCCTTATATCAGAACGTTCGTGGTTTAAATACTAAACTTACAGACTTACACATTTTAAGCCATAATCTTCGTTTTGACATTATTGCTTTCCGTGAGACTTGGCTTAAACCTAGTACTTTAAATACTGAAATTCTGTCTAACAATTTTAATATATACCGCAAAGTTAGAAACTGAATTGCTGGTACTTTTGCAATGGTGGTGGCGTGTTAATTGCCATTAAATCTTCTCACTTTTCACAAGAAATATTAATATCTGAGTCTTTAGATATTGAATTTTGCTGTGTTCTTGTAAAGTTTGGTACTTTAAGAATTTATGTCACATGTTCATATATACCTCCACTTTCTAGTGTTGAAGTGTATGGGAAACATTTGGCGTCGATTTATAAAATTTGCTCACAACTTCAGCCTTATGATCACATTTTAATAACGGGTGACTTCAACCTTCCTAATGTTTCCTGGAACTGCTGTACTGAAAATTCTGCAGTACTCTTGCCATCTTCAGAGAGTTCATCTGATAACTCATTTTTAAATGAGCTTTCGAGCCAAGGACTTTTTCAAATAAACTGCCACTATAATAGAAACAACCGCTTGTTAGACCTTATTTATTTTGATGATAGTAATATTGTTTCAGTTAATAGGTCTGATCCACTTGTGTATCCTGAAGACGCACACCATCCAACTATCGAAATCACACTGAATTTTCCTAAACAATCTATATCAAACCGTATTCAAAATCCTGCCTTAGAGTTTAACTTTAAAAGAACGAATTATGTAATTTTGAGAAATAATTTGTCAATTATCAACTGGTCATCTGTACTTAATATTAATAACACAAGAATATTGCCACAAACGCTTGACTCTGCTGTATTTGCCTTTAACAGTACTCTTAATAATTGTTTTTTAACTTCAGTGCCACAGAGAAAATCCTCTTTAATATCTGGTCCCGTTTGGTTTACCAAAGAACTGAGAAAGCTGAGAAACTTAAAATCGAAATATTATAAAAAGTATCAAAAAACTCATAACATATGTGATTTTGCTTCTTATACCTTAACTAAATATAACTACCGGCAATTATGCAGGCATTCCTATAATATATATTTAACAAAAGTTAAATTAAACATAAAATCTGATGCAAATTTTTTTTGGAACTTTGTTAATACCAAACGTAAGATAAATTCATATCCATCTTTCATGAAATATAAAACATTTGAATCAGATGTTGATTCTACTATCTGTAGTCTTTTTGCAGATTTCTTTAAGACCACTTATTCCTCTGCTTCTTACGATAATTTTAGTTACCCTGATACAGTCTTAACCTACTTAAAAAACCTCAAAACATCTTATAAAAGCGGTCCTGATAACATACCTTCATGTGTTTTGAAATATTGCAGTGAAGAACTTGTAATTCCCATTACTTTGCTCTTTACAGCGTCTTTGCAATCCTGCTATTTTCCACTGGCTTGGAAATCATCTTTTATTATTCCGCTGCATAAATCCGGCAATAGATCTTTAATAGATAACTATCGCGGAATTGCAAAGCTTAGCGCCCTACCTAAACTTTTAGAGGCTATTGTAACCTCACAATTATCACATAGCGTGAAATCTTTAATGTCCCCATTCCAACATGGATTCTTATCTAGAAAATCTACTGTTACTAACCTTCTAGAATTCACATCAAAGACTATTGAGAATTTTGGAAAAGGTCTACAAACAGATGTTATCTATACTGACTTCAGTAAAGCTTTTGATGTTGTAAATCATAAGCTCTTAATTTTAAAACTAACCCTTCTCGGTTTTCGAACACCATTAGTGCTTTGGGTTGAATCTTATTTATCAAATAGAACACAAAGTGTTATCTTTAACCTTGTTAAGTCAGAGGAGTTCCCTGTTACTTCCGGTGTACCTCAAGGAAGCCACCTTGGGCCTCTGTTGTTTCTACTTTTTATTAATGATTTACCATCTGTTGTAATTCATAGTAATATTTTACTATACGCTGATGATGTTAAACTTTTCCTGTCATATAAAAATGAGCAAGACTCTTTTTTTCTTACAAACCGATCTTGACCATCTTTGTGACTGGTGTGAAATCAATTGCACGAAGCTTAACTTGAAAAAGTGCAAACACATGACTTTTTCTCGTAGACAACCTTCTCGAAGTTATTACAAAATAAGTGACTATACACTTGAGTCCTTAGAAGTTTTCGACGATCTTGGAGTAACTATGGACCCAAAACTTCGCTTTCACATTCATATTAATAAAGCTATAAGCAGAGCAAACAGTACTTTAGGGCTTATTAAACGATGGTCAAAAGAGTTTAATGATCCTTTCATTACTAAAACATTATTCACTTCGCTTGTAAGGCCCATACTTGAGTATGCGTCACTAATTCATTTCACTAATATTCACTTACCACCCTATGAATATCGATTAAAGCTTGTTAACCCACCTTCTCTAAGAAATCGTAGAATCATGGTTAATGTTTGCTGGATTTATCAACTTATACATACATGGATTTGTTGACAGTCCATACTTACTGAGTCAAATTTACTTTAATCTGCCACTTCGACCAAGAAGATCTTTTAAGCTACTTTTTATGAACTTTTGTAGAACTAACTACTTGCAAAATGAACCACTAAGAAGCGCTTGCGGAGACTTCAATTCAGTTTCAGATGTTATATCTTTTAATGAAACCCTATACTCAATTAAACTTAAAATAATAGATTATCTGCAGCACCGGCACTGATTCTTAACATACACTTCCAAGGATACGGAATTTTTACTGTTGAATGGTAATCAATCTACGCATTTACATCTGAATGGACCTGAACTTGCCGGACTTATTCCTATATAGAATGTGAGAACGATCTGCATAGTATATATATAAATAAAAGTGGCTTATTAGACCAAGTTTGTCTATGTGCCTGCGTTCGTTACCTTTGTCTTAGCTTGCTAGGAACTTGGTGTGATAAATAAAAGATGAATCAAGACATCATCGGCTTTAAAATCACAGAATGAATAATATTGTATATATACTATCAGTATGGCGTACCGGGCCTTGTTTGCCTTGATACCTAACACTGTTCTAGATCTCACACTCTGATACTATGTACCACATTTCCGCTTCGAGGTGTTATATGTATATTAATATGAGTGGCCAATGAGACCCAGTTTGTCTTAGTGCCTGCGTTCGCAACCATTTTCTTTTCGTACAAGGAAATTGGTGTGGTAAATACGACCCAATTCGTCGGATTACCAACTTGTTAAGCCAAAAATTCATTGGCTTCAAGACAGAACGATATATATTTTATACATATTCTAATTCTCGATACCACCGCCTTGGACCCTCTGGATGATTTATTATTAATTTATTTTTTTTTTTCTTTTTTTTGTTTTATAATATCTTTATTCATATTATCTATTAGTCTGTACATTTTTAAACGCTCATACTTTAATTTACATTACATTACAACTGAACTTATTTTACTTTGGTTTTGTTTTTGCATTTGAAATGAACTGAGCTCTTTATATTAGTATTATTATTAGCATTATTAGTATTAGTAAAATTGTATTCTGAATTTTAATTTTAAAAATTTTTTAAATTGCTATAAAGCCTAAAAGGCTTAGCAAACAAATAAAAAATATAAAGTTTAATTTCACAGTTATAGGGTGCATTGACGGAAGTCATATTATGATTCTCCGTCCAAAGGAAAATGAGAATATGTTCTTTAATCGAAAAGGAAGGCATAGTATTAATGCAATGATTGTAAGTTTATTATAAAACAAATAACGAATTGCAGCATTATTAAAAAATTAGCCTATAGATATGTGATGAAAATACAAAAATTTTGGCTATAAATGCTCGATATGGCGGAAGTGCTCATGACAGCTTTGTTTGGCGCCAAAGCAACGAAAGAGATGCATTGGAAAGAGATTACAAATCAGGCAGGAGATCGTCATGGCTACTTGGTAACAAAATATGCGTATTAAAAACGGCTTGTACTAAAACATTTTTTAAGGTGACAGCGGCTATCCACTTGAGCCTTTCCTAATGACTCCATATAGAAGCGCCAATGCAAATTCTCCTGAAGTACACTTCAACCGAGTGCATTCACAGGCCAGAAGCATTGTGGAACGATGCATTGGTCGTTTAAAAAGTATGTTTACTCTTTGTTCTATGAATTTTTCGAAGATACTAGATTATATATGTTAAGGTCGATGGCGTATAATTCTGGAAGAAAGGAAATGCAGATATAGCCCAAGAAGGGTTGCAGAAATAACGAACGTTTGTGCTGCATTGCACAACTTATGCTGCGCCCAAAATGTACTGTTCATATATGTAGCTGAAAATGTTCTAAAAATAATAAACACTAACACAATATTTAAGGTAAAATAATGCTTTTTTAAAAGCTTTTTATTTCAAAACAATAAACAAACAATAGAAACATAAACAACAGAATATATAAAAGTATTTATTATCGTTTTACAGTTTCCTTACATAGCTATATATAAAAAAATAATAAAGTTATATAAAACTTTTTTGTACTTTCATAAAGCTTCAATACCATGAACTAATAACTAAAAATATTGCTTTCCTAAAGCTTAAACAAAAAACAAAATATGTATGAAATAAATAAAATGAAATACTAACTTAAAATATTGCTTTCCTAAAGCTTAACCAAAAAACAAAATATGTACAGAATAAATAAAATTATATACTAACTTAAAATATTATTAACTCATAATTTAATTATTTGAACTTAGAGGTCAGTTCCCTTAATTTTAAATCATTGCCTACTTTAGCAACTTCCAACTCCATTTTTCTCACCTCAAGTTCTTCCCTCTTCAACTCATTCTCGTTCTTCCGTGCCTCGCAAAGCTCTCGAATTGAGTCCCGAATCTCACCAAGTGCTACATTTGTTTCTTTTGCACTTTCTAAATGCATCGAAAAATAATTTTCTTGCACTTCAAGCTGCTTTCTCAAAACATCGTCAACTCGATTTTCGTAAAGCTTTTTTTGGGTTGAATGTTTGCTTCGTACATTTGAATTTTGCTAAATATTTGCCCTGTCTGGCTCCGGTGTTCCAAGCAGATCCTCCAGAAGCTGTTCAGCAGAGTTTTCTGCTTGCTGTGGTTGCTCGACGTTCTCTGTTTAAACGAAAATGACAAATATCAAAGAAATTAAAAATATAATATATGCATACAAAGAAACAAACCTTTAGAACTGCTGCCAAAAGTTATAACGTCGTCTATACCGCTAACGGATGCTTCCAACCCGCACGCAGCAACAATGGCTTCCTCCGTTTCGTCAAGTTCCTTAAATTCAAATGGACCGCCACCAGTTTGCTTTATGGAGTTCTTATTGAAAGTCAGCTTTTTTTTGGCACTATATTTTCGGAGACTCCAAACCTAATTTAAAAAATAATTTTATATTATTAGAAAATACACCATAAATGTGTGTGTTACATACTCTTTTCCACTCCATCACAGACTTTGTTGGCGGTCCATTTGTATTTAAGTACCTCGTTAAATGATCCCATTGCTGCCTTTGGGTGGTCCGTGCAGTACTTGAAAGAGCATTATAAGACTTTGCTAGGTCCGGATGTCCTTCGATATACGAACTTAGGATTGCAATTTGCTGTTTTGTAGCGTGAGACCTTAAAGACAACAATAAAAGTTCGTTGATAGATATTTTATATAATTTCACATTTTAGTATTCTTAATACACTCACATTTTTTGCTGTAGCAGTAAACAAATAGCTGAACAAGGCACAGGAAAAGCAGCACATAAACAATTGAAACAAACAATTATAAATGATTAACAGCTGGCCAAAATGACATTTAATTTCTGAGAGAATGTTAAGTGCTGCCAAGTATTGAAAATATTTAGCGATCGCTTTACACGGAGCAACGACAAGTTGATAATCAAAAAAGACAATCAAAAACGATTATCAAAAAGCGATAATTAACTATCATCTTAGCCGATTCCACCCCTGATAACATATCTTAATTCTATTAGATTCGTTAGAAGTTAAGCAATTGGTTCCGAAACTCCAGCTTTTGGAAAAAAACGGAAAGGGCGAACCTTAACCCCCACAGGCCACAAAGATCCATCAAGCAGTTTATCAAAATATGGAGAAGAGACTCCCAATTTGAAATTAATTCTCTTAAGAGATTCTACGGAGACATCTTTCTTTATAAGCTTGTTGCAAGAGAGGTGATGTTTATTGATTCCAGTATGTTTAACATACTCAATAATATTTTCCTCATTGACTGATGGCACGAACGAAGAGAGGTGTACCCTTTTTTTGCTTAATGCGACATCAAGATCAGTAGCATCATTGCTACCAACAACTGTGTTATTGTTTCTTCTCTTATTCTTAGTCCTTACCGTATTCCAGGCATAAGTGTGTTGAGAAGGCAGTACAGGCGCAGGCTGGTTATAAACCATTTCATTAGCATTATCGACAAGGGCACTTAAAATAGCAGGAGAGGCAGCAGACGGATGACTTTGAATTGTAGAGAGCGACGAAGCAGCAGGCGATGGAACCTTTTAAGCAGAGCTTTCAGTATTAACAAGTGCATTACAGAGAGCAGGAGAGGCATCAACGCAGTGATTTAGACTTGTGGAGAGCGACAAAGCAGCAGGTGAAGCAACGTCGAAAGTGCAAGCAGCTGAGCCAACAGCATCAAGAGAGGGATCAGCAACGGCAACTAGTTTTTTTTTTTTATATGTTGGACTGCAGAGAAGACTGCACAGTGAGATAAGATTTGTTAGATTGTAAGTTTGGAAGTTTATTTATTATCAACAAATCATTCATTTGCGACTTCAAATGTTTAACTTCAGAGACTAACTCTGACACAACCGACATTAAATTCGTGCAAGAATTTTCACTAGTTGCACAATTAACACAATTAAAAGCAATGTTCGGATTGTTTTTAATTGCTCCAAAAAGAGTTTCATCATCAATGTTCACACACGCCTTGTGGAAGTCATTTTTGCGCACAGTGCAACTAACAAAAAGTTCTTTAGAAATAGATTTAGAGCAAAAAGCACAACGAGATCGAAGCGAAGACATAGTCAACCGTATCAGAAGGCAATTAGAAGAAGATTTTGTTCATTATTTATATTAATGATATAATATAACAACCGCAATAAAACATTGTAGTATTAAATTGTTAACAGATGATGCGTTAATAACTACATGGTTATTACCAGAAACTTCCTTTGTGTGGAAGAATTAGTGAATTTGAAAATCAATAACGAGGAAATAGAACAAGTAAATATAATGAAATACCTAGGAGTACGAATTGATAATAAATTAAAATATAATGAACATATTTCTTATGTTGGTAATAAAATTGGTAAAAAAATTGGTTTTATGCAAAGAACATGTAAATTTATAAGAACTGATCTAAAAATATTAGTGTGCAAGTCAATTATTGAACCTCATTTTATTTATTGTCCTTGTTGTGACCAACACAACATTATCCTGTACACTTTGTACACCCCTACCATGCACAATATTACCTACCCTGTACACTTGGTACATACCGACCTCAAGCCGAAACCTTCAATCGATTCCTTCGGACCAATCAATAAATTAAAATCCAATATTGCCTTAAAAAACGTCAACATAAATTTATTGCTATTTTTTCTATGAACGACTAAGATCCAATTCAAGTACGGTGACTCGAATTGCTGACGTTCATGAAAAACTGACCTCATTTTAGAGCACGCTTAAAATTACCAAAATAAACAAAACCATTGCTTGCTTTTAGTTGTCAAGTGTTTCCGACTACAACGTCGGCGACAACAAAAAGCAACTTGGCATTAGCTTGCATGGTCAGCATAATAGCGATCATTTATCTACCCTAGTTGCTGCGCTGCTCGCAAAGTGCAATGCCTGCAGCTATGCAACATGTAAGGCGTACGTGATCGCGTATCGCTAAAGGGGAAGTAATATGTAAATGGTGTAAAGATTTTTATGTATGACATGTATTGATTTGATTGGGTAGAATCGATACATAATTTCCACTTATTGGAAATTATGGGAATTATGGGAGTTTTCTGGGAGGAAGGAACTCTTTGGCAAGTGAGGATTTTCCTTTAAAAACCCGCAACCGGCGCAGAAACTAGCAGAGAGTTTTTAGAGTTAAAACTAAATCAAAAAGGTCGCAGCCTCGCCTAGACAGCGGGCCTTTCAAAATATTAAAATTATAAACTTAAAACACAACATTGGTCGCAGCCTCGCCCAGACAGCGGGCCTATATTATAAAAATAAAATTAATTCAAAACCTAAACTACAAGTCTTTTTCTCTGTGTCTTTGGTTTCTTTTCTCCTTGCGGAAATCACGGAAACCATAGGACGTAAAATACAACATTTGGTGGCCGCGGTGGGATTAATCCTTACCAATCCCTTAAACCAACAACATCCTTTTAATAACTAAAGGAAAAAGTTATAACAAACAGAAATCTTAAAATACCCAATACAAATTTTTAAGTGTACCGAGGCTTTGACATCGTCAGTTTTCTGTAAAAAGTGGAGAAAAGCGTACTAAAACATCGGAACAGTGTAAAAAAAAAATAATAAAAAAAAAACACAAAAAGTGAAAACAAAATTGTTTTTTAAGAGGAAAGCCCAGGATAACCAGCTTTAAGACGTGAAGTCTTCTGGCCCATTAAAAAATCCAGGATAACCAGCTATAAGGCTACTAAAAGAGCCTCCTGGCATCAACAACAACACCAAGAAAAAATTCAACAAGAGCAACAACATCAAGCAGAAATAGTTCGAAAAAATCAAGGAGAACGACATCAACAACACCAAGAACAAATTCAACAAGAGCAACAAAATCAACAACATCAAGCAGAAATAGCTCGACAAAATCAAGGAGAACGACTTTAACAAACACCAGGAACAAACAGAAAAAATATTTTTGATTATAGTAAGCAAAGTTAAAAATTTTTTTACATATGATTATAAAAAAAGGGATAAAACATACTTATTATTATATATTAATATATAATATATAATTAATATATTAATATAATTAATATATAATTAGTATATAATTATTTTTTTTTTTTGTGTGAAAGGACTGTGAAAGGACAAACTTTTTTTATATCAAAAAAAAAAGAAAAAAAAATTTTTCTGGTTTAACTAAATATTTCAAAATTCGTACAAGTCAACGCACGGCCAAGGTAGCTCAGAACTTTGCTTCTCTACCATTTTTCGATTCTTCTTTTCGTTCTGATGCGGAAAATCCTGAGTATTTAAATATGGATCTTAAATTCACGCTAAACGATATTTACAATATCGTTCCGGTATTTAATGGCAATCCGGCCGATTTAAATAAATTCATAGCATGCGGCAACATATTGTTTTCGTCTGCCAAAAACGAGGCGGAACATACATTTATTCTGGAAGTTGTTAAGACTTGATTGGAGGGTCCAGCCTTTGAACTCATCCAATTCAAATCTTTTGCCAAATGGAATGATTTGGTACGAGACTTGGAGAAGGAGTTCAAGAACGAAAAATCGCGAACCACTGCCCAAAACGAACTTCTGACCGGCAAACAAAAAACACAAGAGTCAATTAAAGAATTTGGTGACCGAATAGGAAAATTTCTACACGCTCTAAATTCTGCCACATTTGCTAGTACCAGTGAAGAGTCAGTTAGGGCATATTTAAAGCTAGAAAATGACCGATTGGCCATTCAGGAATTTGAAGACGATTTACGTAATCAAAACTTGCGACTGATAGTTAAAGCTCAAAGTGAGCATGATTTAAAAAGGCGATATCATATGCTGAAGAACACTCACTACGTTTAGAAAAAACACCACAATTAACGCCAATGCGAAACAAACCTGCCTGTAGCTATTGTAAGAAACTAGGGCATACACAGGAAAGCTGTAATAAAAAACAAATAATTTTAATTCGCAATATAATAGACCAACTTTAACAAATATTAAAAGAGAAGTGCAACATGTTAAGTGTACCTATTGCAAAAAACCCAACCACACATACAAAGAATGCAGACTGCGGCCACAACAAGGACAGAGCACATATCATAACCGACGAATTTTAGAACATGACCAAACTTTCCGTCAGTATGAAACTCCTTTCAAGCAAGCAAATCTAACAAACAAGGCATCGGGAAACGGAGCAGCACGGGAGGAAAGCAGCGGCGCCTCTTCCCGGATGCAAGTAAAGGCCGACGTGCACCACGCACAGCAATAAAAAATACAATAACAATCTCTTTTGTAAACAAATATGCAGACCCAGTAATCCGCATTAAGTTACAACCTTCCGACAAAAATCACTACACAACTTATTGATACAGGTGCAGAAGTAAGTTTGTTAAAAAACAATGATAAAGAAATTAAATTAAATTCAATCCAAAAATATAGTTTCTACAATAGCAGGAAATAAAATGCAAACACAAGGGGAACAAATTAAAACAATAAATGTTTCATTCGGCGATCAAACAATAATTCTGAGCTACCCTTTTCAAATTCTTTCAAAAAACATAAATCTAGCCTATGACGGAATAATAGGAAATGATTTTCCTATTTTCTCGACTGAATTGTAAAATTGACTACCTTAATAAACAAATTGAAATACCGGTAGATACCACTAACACAGCAGTGCGTATAATAAATAAAAAATTATTTATGATTGATAAAAAATTCACAAAAGAGGAAAACAAGGCATTATCTACAGGTAATGAAGAGGATCATGAAAAATGGGTAGAGGAACAAAAGGGGGGGTTCAACAAGCATTTTCCGTACCGAGAGTCCTCATAAACCTAATGTCTACGGGCCACAATCCATCTCCTTGCCACCTCAAGGTGAAAAATTCATCGAAAATAGAATAAAAGTTACAAAGAAGGAAGCCAAGACATTATCTCCGGATAGTAAAAGGGTACGTAAAAACAGGATTGAGCGAACTCAACCTGATGCCTACGGGATGCGATCCATTTCCTTGCAACCTCGCTGTGAACAAATTGTAGAAATCCCCTTTAAATATTCAAAGGACGTTGGAAGTGATCCATAAAAAACAAATAAACCCAGGAGTATATTTCGTGCTTGAGAAAAAATTTTCCGACAGAAAAATGCGGCGAAGAAAATTTCTTTATTCAAAATGCGGCGAAAAAATCACTTATATCAAATTCGGCGAAAAAAATCACTTTTATCAAAATGCGGCGAAAAAAAATCACTTTTATATAAAAATCATTTTATAGAGTACTGTAAGGAATTATAAAGATGAAAAAATAAATAGAAATAATTATTTGAAAATATATTTTTTTTCAGAAAAATTGTTCACGCTCCTTAAAAAATACAGCGCTGTTAACGTCACACTCTGAAAAGAGATTTTCTTCGCCGGATTTTAAAAAAACGGATTTTCTTCGCCGCACTTTTTTGATATGGATTTTTTTCGGCACATTTTGCAAAAACAGATTTTTGTCGCCGCAGTTAAAAAAAAAGGATTTTCTTGATCGCGTTAAAAGAAGAGATAGTTTTCGTAGGAACCGTCGATTTGGCGGAAACCCTGGTACGCCCAATTAATAATTAAGTAAAAGTTTTTCTTTTAGACACTATAGAGGAAAATCAAGTTATCAATTTGAACGAAATTCATTGTGAACGGGATAAGATAGAAAATGTTAAGAGCCGTCGCACACTACAGACTTTTAGTCGGCCGATAGTTTGATTTGTTTTCATGTGGGTATAGTGTCTTATGGAAGTGCGCACACCTAACGATTGAATCAAACCCAACTAAAAAATCAAATGGGAGGTCAGATTTCCACTTGATTTTAAAGTCTGGCAACTATCCGCAGACTACCAAGTGGGTATGGCGTGCTATGGAAGTCTGCACACTAGCTGATCAAATAGTTTGCCAACTGGTGGACATTTTGTTTATTTTTGTTGTAATTTTATTTTTCATTGAAAAATGCTGCTTTTTGCAGTATGAATGGGGATAAGTGTTGCTTTTTGCAGATTGAAAATAGGGATAAACAAGTTTTAATTATTTTTATAAAAGATAGCGTAAGTGCCAGCAAAATGTTGAATGCTGCTTATTACATAAAAATCTCATAAAAAAAATGTTGGTCCCTGGCGTAGTTGGTTCAAGTGCGTGGCCTCTATGTAAACGAACCTGGAGACCCGGGTTCGAACCCCAGCAGCGACAGAAAATTATTTGAATTAAAATAATTTGTCTGTACGGCCGCCACCTCTCTGCAGACAATGGCAAACCTCAGAGAGTAATCAAAATGCCATGTAAAGCTTCTTGAGAACAAGAACATCCGTTCATCGCCGTTCGGAGTCGGCGTTAAACCTGTAGGTCCGTTTCTCGGTCAATTGTGTACAAACTTAATAACAAGCACAACACAATTGATCATAAGAAGCTAGGTCAAAGTCCTTTCAAGGGCTAAAACGGCCAGTTATTTATTTTTTATTTATAAAAAAAAAGTTTAATATTCATACCCGCACCAAAATCAACAAAAATATCTCAGTAACGAAAAATTTTATAAAACTTAAAACAGCCAAATAATTTTAAAACTCCCCATGAGAATGTTTCTCAAATGCAACCCCGCGATTAGCAAACTATCCGGGCACAGTGTGCGCACTTACAACTAACTAAATAGTTGGCTTGTCAGTTGCGGCCAATCAAGCATCAAACTATCGGCCCATTAAAAGTCTGTAATGTGCGGTGGCTCTAAGACAATAAATCTAGAAAGATCGAAAGGCGAGGTAAAAAACAGATTAAAAAACATAGAAAAGGCGATCGAATTAAATCATTGTAATACAGAAGAAAAGAGAGTAATTTTAGGAATTTGTACTCGTACAGATACCGAAAATCACGAAATAATAACGGAAGCTAATAAACCTCCCACGTTCGTTAGGCCATACAGGCTCCCAGAAAGTCAAAAAGACGAAACCAAGACGGTATCATCCGACCAAGTTCTAGCCCATGGAACTCACCCTTGTTGTTATTCTAGTCCATGGAGCTCACCCAAAAAAGGCAGACTCCGAAGGCAACAAGCGCTGGAGAGTTGTGGAAGATTTTCGCAAGCTCAATGATTTAACCGTTGGCGATGCATATCCTCTGCCCAACATAACTGACATACTTGACCAGTTAGGTAGAGCTAAATATTTCAGCACTCTAGATCTTGCCAAAGGCTTCCACCAGATACCCGTTAAAGAATCTGACAAATGTAAAACTGCTTTCAGCACACCTTTTGGGCATCACGAATATAACAGGATGCCATTCGGATTAAAAAATGCACCCGCGACATTTCAGAGACTTATGAATAACGTACTCATGGGCCTACAAGGCTTTGAATGCTTTGTATATGTAGATGACATTGTTGTGTAATGCTACGATTTAAAAGACCACAATCAGATATTAATAAAAATATTTAACCGATTACGTCACTATAATCTTAAACTCCAGCCCGATGAATGCAATTTTTTAAAGCAAGAACTTACTTACTTGGGACATATAATTTCTGAAAACGGTATAAAACCAGATCAAAAAAAAAAAAATCAAATTAGTTAAAACTTACCTTACTCCGAAAAATGCGAAAGGTATTAAATCAATTTAAGGATTTGCAGGTTAATATAGAAGATTTATCAACAATTTTTCAAGTATTGCTAAACCTCTAACAAAACTGCTAAAAAAAAGACACAAAATTTAATTGGGACGCATTCTGCGATGAAGCTTTTTCGAAACTAAAAGACAAATTTAATCATTAATCCTCCAATATTAGCATATCCAAACTTTGATGAAGAATTTATAGTAACCACAGATGCAAGTGATGCAGGACTTGGCGCTGTCTTATCTCAAGGTATAATTGGAAGTCTACTCTCCGCCTAGGTTATTAACAACCCCATCCCATTAAGGACCCCAAAGGATCTAGAATTAGCACAGAAAACATAACAAAAAATTAAAAACGAGAATTGTAAACAGGACCAAGAACCAATCGCAGTAACAATCCCAAACTTTAACTCCCAATTTAATGCAAATTTTAAAACTATACTTAAAGCCTTATTCTCAAACAAAACAATTTATTTATATACAAATCAGAGAACAATCGTGGAAAATGTTGAGGAAATAAACAAAATATTAAAGGAATACATGAATCTTCGATCGGAGGACACCAAGGTATAAATAGAACAATGAAAAGTATTAAGAAAAAGTACTACTAGCCAACGATGAAGAAAGATGTTCAACTCCATGTAAAAAAAATGCGAATCATGTCAGAAGAATAAGCTCAGCAAATCTCCAAAAGTGCCGATGAAAATTTAGTGTGCTCTAGCCTACCAAAAAATTAAACGCCGCTAAGTTCTCTCAGGAGAATTAGTTTTAATCCTTTCAGACCGTGATGCATCGTTTGTACGGGTGGGTTCTATCTTTAATATTTCCACTTTTAATTTACGAATATTATAAAGAACGAAATGAATCGATTGTGCTTGTTATTGTTTACTTTTGTTTCTCACACTGTTCCGCGATTCGCTTTACCGTTACTTGAACACGCGTGGAATTCTTGATAAACTTTTAAGTTTTGTCAAAATGAGTCGCAGAGGTAATTTGTGTCTTCAATTTCAAAAATATTAAGTGTAAAACTTAAGTGTAAAACTAGTGAAGTTAACGCATTTGAGCTAAAAAAATAATAAATTTTGATGTTTCAAATAAATTTGAATAATTTTTTGCTAAAAAAATAGGTTTCAGATAAAGTTGCATCAATTTTGCGTGTCCTGAAAATCCTTGAAGGATATGTAAATTGCGTAACCTAAACATTGAGAATATTTTCATTCCATATAACGACCATACATTCCAAAAATCATATAAAAATTTTCAGTAGATAAGCGTCGGGTCTGAAAGGGTTAAATTAGGTGTATCAGCATATCACTATAATGAAGTATTTTCGTCATCTCTATGGCCGGCTAACAAAAAGCACAAAATCCCCAAATAGTGTCTGAGCTACTCGGAAAAATCTAGATTCATCAAATAGTCTAACAATATTATACCAAAATGTATCTGGACTTCGAACTAAATCCTTTTCGGTGTTTACCACAACTTCTCAACATGTCTACGATATCATTGCTATCACGGAAACCTGGCTAAACACCGATTTCTATGACGAAGAGTTCTTCGATAAACAGCTGTACCAAGTGTTCCGAAAAGATAGAGATGCTGTTAAAACTGGCTGCAGTCGTGGAGGGGGCGTACTTGTTGCTGTGAAACGTTCAATACTTGCGTCCGAAATTGTCTTAGAAAATACAGACTATGTTCTGGATCAGCTATGTGTAAAAATCGTAGGGCCTACTGAAATTCTATTCCTGTGTGTTTCGTATATACCACCAAATAGTAGCTATGATGTCTACAAAGCACATGTTGATTATATATATTTCAACTTATATATAATATTCTAGAAAATCACCTATGTGTACTGGGTGATTTCAAAGTTTCCTAGAATTACTTATTTGGTGACATTTTCTTAACTCCATCAAATGTAAACTCGGACTCTGAGCTCTACGTAGTGGATACTTTTTTGGATCTAAACTTACATCAAATTAATGGTTGTCATAATACTTTAAATATACTATTAGATTTGGTTTTTATAAGCAAAGTTTTTAATTTCCAAATTTGTAAATCAGGTTTTCCTATATCTTCAACTGATATGCATCACATTCCATTAAGTTTAACTTTTGAATTCTATAAATTTCTACCTTATACAAATAGTAACAATATTTCGTATAATTTTGATTATAAAAATTGTAATTTTAATCTTATAAATTGTTTGATAAATGATATAAACTGGGAAAATGAGTTCGAGCATTTAGACTTGGTTGACTGCTTTAATCTTTTTAAATTAAAAGTTAAAAATATCTGCTATGAAAATATTCCACTACTTAAATCTAAAAGTAATAAAACCTTGGCATACTCCTGGCCTACGGAAGATTAAGGCCCCTATTAGGTACGGCAACTCAACTTAAGTTGACGTGACTTAAGACACCTCAACTGAACTTTTTTGCCATATTACGTATAACATACATTTTCAGTTGAGCTGTGGTGTAAAATTGCTTTTTCTATTGGAGCATGATTACACCGAAATTTGACACTTTCATTGAAATGAATCAGTTGTTCGCATCAATTTTTGTGTAAATGTATTTTGTTCACAAGTAATAAAGCAAGGAAATAGCAGAGTGGCTGGCTGTAATGCCAGCGGTGTGAGTTCAATCCTCGCATGTGACAAAGAATAAAATTTTCCGGCTTTGCTTTTATCTATTTTTTTTTTTTTTTTTTTTTAACAAAGCGCTCCTTGAACTAACACATTAAAGAGCTTTTTTTACTATTCGTTGAAGCGCTTTTTAAACGATTTTTTAGCTGTATTTAAGAAGCGCATAACAAAATGTATATAAAAATATGAGCTCCACAACTCTGAACTCTGAAAAGCGCATTCTCAAAGTAAGTGCATAAAATGCGCTATTTCTAGGAGCGCTTTATATTTTCCCGCTGGGTACTAAAATAATACATACATGATATGGATAATAATATATGCATATACATAACATATGTATCTATACTTTATTTTACTTACGTATTTTTATCCATTTTCACTCAATTAATAAAAAACAATAAACAAATAAAAAGTTCGTATGAAAAAGACGCTATACAACTAGCTCAAAGCAGATGTAAGTTTTTGACAGTTTTTACACTCGACACAGAGTTGCATTGTTAAGCCTAATACCACAAAAAATACATACACATCTCTGAGATACATACTTATCAGACGATAGACACGTATGTACCTCAAATGTGTAAAAGACAATACAAATTTACAAATTACACACTCAACTTAAGTTGAGTTGTCGTACCTAATAGGGGCCTAAAATGTTGAGAATTAAGTACTATAAACTGTACATTAAGGCCCCTATTAGGTACGACAACTCAACTTAAGTTGAGTATGTAATTTGAAAATTTGTATTGTCTATTACACATTTGAGGTACATACGTGTCTGTCGTCTGCCAAGTATGTATCTCAGAGATGTGTATGTATTTTTTGTGGTATTATGTTTAACAATGCAACTCTGTGTCGAGTGTAAGGACTGTTAAAAACTTACATCTGATTTGAGTTAGTTGTATATCGTCTTTTTCATACGAACTATTTATTTGTTTATTGTTTTTTGTTAATTGAGTGAAAATGGATAAAAATACGTAAGTAAAATAATGTATAAATACATATATTATGTGACAAAGAATAAAGTTTTCTCGCTTTGTTTTTATGTATTTTTTTTTTTTTTAACACAACCCATAAAAGAGCTTAAACGATTTTTTAGCAGCACTCAAGAAGCGCTTCCATCCTAGCAAGCGCTTCTGCCATTCACACACCTGGAGCGCTTTTTAAGTAAACCTAATTCATATTAAAATTAACATTCCTAGCTGTGATGTCCTAGCTGTGTTAAAAAAAAAAAAAAAACAAAAACAAAGCAAAAATATTTATAATAAAAATATTAATAATATTTATTTATTCTTTGTCACATGCGAGGATTGGATTCGTATTGCTGGCATTACAGCCAAATGTCTTACCGCTCTGCTATTTCCATGCTTCCATACTTGTGAACAAAATACATATACACAAAAATTGAAATGAATGCGAACAGCTGATTCATTTCAATGAAAGTGTCAAAATTTCGATGTAATCATGCTTCAATATAAAATGCAATTTTACACCACAGCTCAACTGAAAATGTATGTTATATGTAATATGGCAAAAAAGTTCAGTTGAGGTGTCTTAAGTCATGTCAACTTAAGTTGAGTTGTCGTACCTAATACGGGCCTAAAACAAAAAATAATACTAACTACATTTGGTATCGGCATTTTATGAGAGAATCTCTTTAAACAATATATTCGTAAAATTGAATCTAAAATTAAATTGAATCCTAAAGAATTTTGGCGCTATGTGAACTCGAAAAAAGGAAGCTCTAATATTCCCTCTTCAATGTTTTTGAAAAACAAAAAATCAAATAATGGCTTAGAAACAGCAAATCTATTTGCTGAATTTTTTAAATCTAATTTTGAACCTGACTTGGGCTGTTTTCATGGCAATATTGAAGCTACTGCTGAATGCATTGATTTTGGGTCCCTATATGTATCCGAAAAAGATGTGAGTCAAGCAATAATGAAACTTAATTGTACTGCGAAAAGTGACTTAGATGGTTTGTCTGCTCTTTTAATTAAAAAGTGTAATTCATCTACGGCAAAGCCTCTTAAATATATTTTTAATAAATCACTTAAATCAGGAAATTTTATTGACTCTTGGAAGGTTACCTTCATAACACCAGTTTTCAAGTCTGGAAACAAAAATAATATTGAAAATTATAGGCCCATTTCAAAGCTGACAACAGTCAGTAAACTTTTTGAACATGTTGTTAAAGACAAAATTGGCTTTGCAATAAAGAGTTTCATTTCGCCTTATCAACATGGTTTTGTGCGTGGACGCTCAACCACAACAAATTTAATTTTGTTCTCTGAGTATTGTATCTCGACATTCAAAGAAGGTTATCAAGTAGATGTCATCTACACCGATTTCACCAAATCATTTGATGAGGTGTCACACTCTTTTATATTGGTGAAGCTAGCGAATATTGGCTTTCACTCTGCTTTACTCAAATGGTTTAGTTCTTATCTTTCGAATAGACTAAGCTATGTATATATTGATAATATGACCTCAAATTCCTTCATTGCTTCCTCTGGTGTGCCACGAGGTAGTGTTCTTGGCCCTCTTATATTTTTAATTTTTATTAATGATCTGCCTTGCTCAATAACACATTCCCAATGTCTACTTTTTGCTGATTACCTGAAAATATATCTGAAGATTCGAAATACTTCTGATGTATTCAAATAATGGCTTAGAAACAGCAAATCTATTTGCTGAATTTTTTAAATCTAATTTTGAACCTGACTTGGGCTGTTTTAATGGCAATGTTGAAGCTACTGCTGAATGCATTGATTTTGGGTCCCTATATGTATCCGAAAAAGATGTGAGTCAAGCAATAATGAAACTTAATTGTACTGCGAAAAGTGACTTAGATGGTTTGTCTGCTCTTTTAATTAAAAAGTGTAATTCATCTACGGCAAAGCCTCTTAAATATATTTTTAATAAATCACTTAAATCAGGAAATTTTATTGACTCTTGGAAGGTTTCCTTCATAACACCAGTTTTCAAGTCTGGAAACAAAAATAATATTGAAAATTATAGGCCCATTTCAAAGCTGACAACAGTCAGTAAACTTTTTGAACATGTTGTTAAAGACAAAATTGGCTTTGCAATAAAGAGTTTCATTTCGCCTTATCAACATGGTTTTGTGCGTGGACGCTCAACCACAACAAATTTAATTTTGTTCTCTGAGTATTGTATCTCGACATTCAAAGAAGGTTATCAAGTAGATGTCATCTACACCGATTTCACCAAATCATTTGATGAGGTGTCACACTCTTTTATATTGGTGAAGCTAGCGAATATTGGCTTTCACTCTGCTTTACTCAAATGGTTTAGTTCTTATCTTTCGAATAGACTAAGCTATGTATATATTGATAATATGACCTCAAATTCCTTCATTGCTTCCTCTGGTGTGCCACGAGGCAGTGTTCTTGGCCCTCTTATATTTTTAATTTTTATTAATGATCTGCCTTGCTCAATAACACATTCCCAATGTCTACTTTTTGCTGATTACCTGAAAATATATCTGAAGATTCGAAATACTTCTGATGTGCTAAAATTGCAAATGGACCTAAATGCCATCTACGAATGGTGTTTTGTAAACCGTCTACATTAAGTGCGATAAGTGTGTTGTAAATACATATTCTAAGTCCGTTTTTAATGTCAATGAATCTTATTTTCTAGATAATGTACCACTTAATCGAGTTAATGTTGTAAAAGACCTTGGTGTTGTATTTGACTCGAAGTTCACTTTTGTCAGTCACATAAACTTTATTATACCTAAAGCCTATCAAGTCTTAGCCTTTGTCCGTAGAAATAGTCAAAAATGTATGGATCCCTATGTGTTAAAAATTCTGTACATCTCATTGGTCCGTTCAAAATTAGAATATGCTTCCATTATTTGGAATCCTTTTTATTCCTCGCACAATATACACGTTGAACGAATACAAAAATCTTTTTTAAGATTTGCATTGCGCTCCTTAAATTTTGAAGAACGTATCCCTTCCTATGATGCCAGATGTAAACTTTTACACATCACATCGTTGCAAAAAATAAGAACTTTATTTTCCCTGTTATTTATTTATGATGTCATTGTTGGTTCAATAGATTGTCCTTATCTCTTAGAGTTAATTAATTTCAATGTTCCTGGTAGAATCTTACGTCATTCAAACATGTTTTATTTAGGCACTTGCCGAACAAACTTCGCTTTTAACTCGCCTATTAATAGAGCGCTACATGAATTTAATACTCTATCAGTATCAAATAATATTGATTTTTCTATTTCTAAGGAATCTTTTAAAAATTTGTTACGAAATGTAATTGGTTAATTTAAAAGAATAATCATAATTAAATTGTATCTTAGTCAGTAAGAATTAATGTTGTTTGACTGAAATAAATAAATAAATAAATAAATAAAATTATAACAACCAGATCGACAGCATTTAAAAGAGTAGCTTTAGACATAGTCGGCCCACTTCCAGGGACATACAAGAGTAATAAATACATCTTAACTTTTCAAGATGATTTAACTAAATTCACTGAAGCCATACCTCTGGAAAACATAGAAGCGACAACAGTTGCACGGGCTTTCGTTGAACAAATACTTTGCAGATTCGGATTTCCAGATTCTCTATTAACTGACCAGGGAACAAATTTTTTAAGTGAACTATTTAAGGAAATATGCAAATTGTTAAAAATTAAAAAACTACAAGCCACTCCATATCATCTACAAACAAATGGAGCATTTGAGAGAAGCCACCGCACATTAGCGGAATACCTGCGGCATTATGTCAATAATTATCCTCTCACTTGGGACGACTGGATACCATATGCTATGTTTGTCTTCAATAACACACCACATAGTAGCTCAAACTACAGTCCACACGAACTGCTTTATGGATACCCAGATAAAATTCCTTCCAGCTTACAAAAAGATCCATCAATAAATTATAACTATGATAATTACGATAATGAATTAAAATCACGTCTTCAATATGGATTTAAAATTGCAGGACAAACTTTGAAAAATAAAAAGGAAAAATTCAAGGAATGTTACGATAGAGGAGCATAGCTCAAGACATTCAACGTTGGAGATAAAGTATTAATTAAAAATCAAACAAGGAAAAACAAATTCTCAACATTATGGGAAGGTCCTTCCAAGTAATAAAAATAATATCACCAGAAAACACTGCTATTAAAATTCGTCACAAAATTAAAATAATACACAACAACAACCTCAAGCCATTTTCAGATTAAAATAACACACACACATAAAACACTCTCACAGCACTAATAAAAAAAAAATAAAAAAAAAATAATAATCAAATAAAACAATAAAAAAGTTTTTTATTAAAAGGAAAACGAAAAATTTTTTTAGTTAGCTTGCTGGAGTTTTTGACTAACCAAGTTTTTAGACATTAAGGAAAAACATATTTCGCATAATTTTAAGCGGCGTAGCGCAGACTTTTTCGTTCTCCCTCAAAATTTGGTAGATAGAAGTTGGCAACGCGCTAAATTTCGCTGACGTTGTGTTTTTTAGATTGTTCACAGTTTATATTTAAAAACAATGGTTTTCTTAAAGTTAAATAAAAAATTTTTGTGCTTTTGTGCTTTTTATAACATACAGCGATAAGTTTTGTTTATATTTTATATTTTACTTCTCATAAAATAAGTTTTCATAATCTACTATTTATTAATATTTCGTAGAAGTGGTTGAACAAGTATCAGTACATTTTGTTTATTTTATTATTATCTTTCTTTTTTTCGTTTATATTGTAATTACGTTTTAGACATCTGCCTAGCTCTGTCTAGCTACATAATTTTTATTTATTATACTTACTTTATTTATGTATCGAAAAATAGTTGCATACTTCTGGGCACTTCACTAAATTGATAGGGGTTGCCATCACTTCAAGTTGTCACCTTTGCTTACTACTACTATTATTACTACTTTTACTACTTTTATTTATTTTTAGCAGGGAATGGAAAAAAACCTTAACGATCGGTTCGTTTTTGATATGTTCTGCATTTTTTAGCAAGCGCTACCTTTATTTCTCCTCATTCGTATATCGCACTCAATCACAAGCGCTACTCTTAACACGCAGAAGAGAGAGAGTGGAACGGAATGGAAAAGTTGTGTTGAAAAAGCACAAAACATTATTTGCGCTGTTGTGGTTTTTGCTCGCCATCGTAAACAAGAACCAAAACCGTACCAAATGTATCGTTCGTTTCTACGTTTCTTTGTATTGCAATTATCCAATTAAATCCAATTAAATCAAGTATCCAAACAATTCAATGAGCTTGTGTGGGAAACGCTTAATCGTATTAGGACTTTTTAGGATTCTGTGGACTACTTGGACAAAAATTGATGATTTTATTTTAAAATTGAAGATGGCGGATAGGGTTGCCACCTATTTTTTATTTTTACGAATTCGGTGCTGTGGCGAACACTAGGTAAAAATGCGTAGCTGAATCCGAATCCGTTGTCAGAATTAAAAAATGATGAAATTTTCAACAATAGGGTTGCCACAATGTGCCATCTTGAATTTTAAAATTCTGACATCAGATTCGAAATCAGCAACCCCCCAAAACTGGTAGATAATGATTAAAATTTTTAAAAAAGCATATTTTTAGGTGGCAACCCTATTGGGTTAAAAATTTCATCATTTTTAAATTCTGACAACGGATTCGGGTTCAGCGACCCATTTTCACCTAGTGTTCGCTCCAGCATCGAATTCGTAAAATTAAAAAAAATTAGGTGGCAACCCTACCAGCCATCTTGAATTTTAAAATTCTGACATCAGTAGCGGAATTCCCAAAAAATTATCGCTAAAAAATCGCTATCGCAAACTAACGACGATTGTGGCTTGCAATAATGATTGTTGTATTCCCAAAATCGTACTTAGCGACAAAATTATTAAAAGTGTAGTTAATAATACAATCTATAAACGTCGTTAACACAAATCGAAAATATGGCAGCACTTAATTTTTGACAAGTGAAAAACAAAAAATTTATATAAGAAAAATGGAGCAAACAAGAAAACGATCAAGCCGCACTACATTGGAGCAGCACAAGATAATGCTGGATTTTTTTTACTCCAACAAGGGATTGGCAGAAGGCAAGTTTGCTTCATTGCATGGCCGGCAAGAAGCTTGTAGAAAGTGGGAGGAGTTAGCTTCACTCCTAAACCAAGCAAGAGGAGCTGAAAAGTCGGCGTCGCAATGGCAAGCGGTAAGTAAACAATGGTAATAGTTCAATTGTTATGCTTAGATTAACATTACTTATTTTAGAGTTGGCGCGATCTAAAAAGCCGAACATCCATAAAAGCAAGGGAGCGCAGGAAGGAAATGACAAAGACTGGTGGAAACCCGCTCACGCTTCCTGCGCTCACCGAACTTGATTTGCGCGTGCTAGGCATTTTGGGCCACAACTACTCTGAAGGTAGCAGCATTTGTCCGGAAAGCTTTCCAGAGGAGGAGGTAACTTCATTGTTATAAGCGTATATGTATATTTATTAATATTTTTTAATATAGAATTTGCAAATCCTTTTGGAAATTGGAAACACAGATGCTCTGTATGAGAACCCTAAAGTGGCTAGCATGATTGGAGACGGGCCGACTGGAGCTGATGGCGAAATCGAAAATGAAGAAAATTGGCCTGTGGAAGAGCTCGACGTGACAGCAGATGAGCCACCACAACGAAAAAAGGCTAAAGCAGATTGCAAGCTAAGAGTTCCAAAAAGAACACAAATGGATTCGGCACGGGAGCAGTTTGCTATAATAGCAAAAAAACAGGCAGACGCAATTATGGTAAGTACATTGTCATAAATCAAAGCAAGGTGTGTTTCTATACGTTTGGATCTCTTACAGATACAAGCTGAATCAGCCAAACAGCAAGCAATGGCATCAATGCAACTGGCTGAAGCTGCGCTATTGCCAGCAAATGCTTGCGATAGAATTGCGTCTGCTTTGGAAAGATTGGCGAGCTCTTTAGAGCGAAGAAATTAATAAAAAAAAAGCTGAAATGAATTAAAAAATTTATAATATAAACAAAATAATAATATAATAATAAAAACAAATAATAATAACAATAACATACAAACCAAAAATTTATCAAAATATGTGACTGAACTTACAACTTACTTCCCACCTATGTGATGAAATTTATGTTTTTTTTTATTTATTTATAGTAATTTATATTTTGCCTTTTTAATATTGAATTTTTTTAGTTTTAAGTGCATTTTTTAGTAATAAGTCTTTTTTTAGTATTTGGTGTTCCTATTTTAATATTGAATTTTTTTAGAATTAAGTGCATTTTTTAGTAATAAGTCTTTTTTTAGTATTTTGTTTAAGTTATTTATTTTTGAATGGAAAAAAAAATTAAATAAAATAAAAAATTAATGAAATTGATATAAATTTGTTTTTTGTTATGAAAATTTTTGCGCAATTAAGCGATCTTGTATGCGTTTTGCAACTGATGAACGAAACTCAATTTCAATTTCATCGGTTGCTGCAGCTTTCGGTTCTACATTTGGTAACAAATCATCCGCCATTTCACTCGTGCTAGATGTATTAAGGCTCATGTTATGGAGAACCGCACATGCGTTAACAATTTTGCCTGCAAAGCCAGGTTCGTACATTAATACTCTCTGCTTTGAAAGACAGCGCCACCTACTCTTGAGTACACCGAAAAGCCTCTCCACACAATTTCGGGCTTTGCACAATGCCTCATTGTACCGAAACTTTGGAGTACCTTCAGGCTGATTCGTCAGGGGAGTCATTAGCCAAGGTTCTAGTGGATAGCCAGAATCACCTGTAAATAAAGTATTGATAATTAGTAAAATATGCTGAATGTACTAATTTTCTTGGAAGTGTACCAATTAAAAAAGTTTTTCTGTCACCACGTTCGAATGCTCTTTGCATGACACTACGAACAGCACATGCACTCCATATAAAGGCATCATGGCGAGCCCCAGGATACCTCGCATTAACATGCAAAATCCGTAGATTAGGGTCGCATATCTAAAAATATGTTAAAAAACTTTATGTACAAATACAAGTTTTAGGAATAAGTTTGAACTTACCATTTGAACGTTAATTGAATGATAACCATGATGGTTAACATATGCCTCTTCGTGTTGTGGTGGTCCAACGACGGAGACGTGGGAACAATCAATTGCACCAATAGCACCCTCAAAAGGCTGACGCGACATCCGAAACATGGTAAGCGCTGCTTGCCGCTCAATGTGCGTAACAGGATAACGCACGTTAGGACGAAAAATCCTGCTATTTATTGCATCCGTCACCCGATGGATGGAACGGCTCACAGATGACTGGCTCATTGTAATTTTTTTCTGCTGGCCAACCGGGCGCTGGTAGCACCCAGTCACATAGAATCTTAAAGCAGCCAGCACCTATTAATGTAGAGTAGATAAGTTAAGGAGATAGCTACTTATAATGGATTTACTTAAATACTCACTTGGCTTTCAGCGGATAAAGCTGTTATGGTTTTTTTTTCCAAATCGCTGCAAATTGAATCAATTACTTGAGAAGCTACATCGGGTGTTAAGCGGTATAGGCTTATAAATTTTGATTCTTCCAAATCAAATGCGTTATCAACCCTTCGCAGAGCAGCCCACTCGAAAGCACTGTCTCGCATTGAAATTTCATCATTTAACAAAGCTGCATCCATTCCCAAATATTCAAAAGCCATTTTTGCATAGTATATTTATTTTATAAAATCGCAATCACAAACAAACCAATTTCTTAACGTTGTTATATCAATTTGCGACGCCAAAATATGCGTGGTTAAGCTTGCTACAAATAACGTTCAAGAACTGTCAAAATTAAAGACAAATATAGCCAACATAGATGTTGGGAATACCAGTTAACGATGATTGTAGCAAAGGCCAGTTAACGATAACTATAAACGTCGTTAACACGTTTGGGAATTCCGCTACAGATTCGAAATCAGCGACCCGCAATTTTTCTTTGGAAAACGCTGGCGCCAATAACAGTAGCAATAACAAAATCAATAACATTCTTAAACGAACAACTGCAGAACCGAACCGGAATTTGGTACGGTTTCAGTTAGCGATGGCGAGTAAAAACCTCAACACAGCAAATAATGGTTTATGCTCGAAAAACAACCCGCTACCATTCTGTTCCGATCTCTCATTTCTGCACTATGGTGCTAGTGCTTTTGTTTGAACCGAAGAGCAACAAACGGAATGCAGAGAGAAAAAGTTTTTGATCGCTTTTGTAGCGCTTCGTATAAGGTACGGTTTTTTCCATTCTCTGATTTTTAGTACTTTTTTGGTTTTATTTTTATTTATTAATAACTGCTAATAGTTTTACTACTTTATTTGTTTTTACTACTCTTTTTTTTTTTTTGTATTTATTAATTAAAATGCTTTGTTCTAAGCTCGGCTGTTCCACTAAAGATGAAAATGAGCGGTATTTATCATGTTGGCTATGTGATAATATCGTTCACGGCAAATGTGTGGGCATAATGGGTCGAGTTGCAGACCTTATTGAAGAAGGTAAAGGGTTGCGTTGGTCTTGTGAGAAGTGCAGACTGACTGATATAAACTTTTACAAGCTTTTTAAGCAGACAAAGCAGGGTTTCTCCGAAATTAGTAGGGAATTTTCTTTGCTTTCTGCTAAATTTTTAAAATAGCAAACACTTTTCGATGAGTGTAAATATATCGAAGAGTCAATTCCTTCACCCAAGCATAAAAAGAAAATCATGAACCTGCGCAATAAGCCGAAAACTAACTCGATATCACCAATGCCACCACCTGTTGAACAGGACATTGTGGACGATATGGACATTTGTACTGATACGATTGCCTCCATATCTGCTCCAAATGCACCAGAGACCGTTTCCTTGCCAATGTTAGCACCATCTATACCAGTTAACCAGCCTGTTCTTTCTTATGCTCAAGCTGTTTCAATTGCTCCTCCTATTGTTAATATTCCTATTTTTGAAACTTCAGTTGTTGACGCTCAACGGATTCCGATTACTACTGCTACTATTTCGCCTAAGCCATTAAGCGCAATTCCACCAACTAAAGCAATCTTTGTATCGCGCTTAGCCGCTGATACAACTGAAAATTATATTCAATTTTTTATTAATTCAAAGTTAAAAAGTGGTATCCCTCTTTCGATCCAAAAATTCAAATACTTAAATGCGAGACTGACTACTTCTTTTAGATTGACTGTTCCGGAAAATTTATTTAAAACTCTTGTGGACTTGTAAACTTTTGGCCCCGAAATACAATTGTTCATGAATTTAAATTCAAAAACAAACCGCGTATTGCAAATGTTGTACACTTGCCTCGTCCTTCTAATAGTCCTCAGTACCATACAAAAAACGATTAAAAAATCACAAGTCTAAGTTAGAGCTTGTGTATCAAAACGTAAGAGGTCTCAATTCTAAACTTTCCGATATTTTCATTAATAGTTTTGATTTTGAATATAACTTTATAATTTTTGCTGAAACTTGGCTTCGCTCCAACGTTTTAAATTCTGAAATAATGTGCAATAAGTTCAAAATTTTTTGTAAAGATCGCTATGATAAGATCGGTGGTGGCGTTCTGATAGCTGTCCATAACTCGCTTGCTTCGGAGGAATTAACAATTCCTGGCACCAACGACCTGGAGTTTATTTGTGTTACAGTTACACTAAATAATAACTCTATTTTTCTTACTTGCTCTTACATTCCACCTAAAAGTGATTTAACAATTTACTTAAACCATATTAATGCCATCGAAACTGTCCATAATATGCTTACAAATATGGACACTATCATTGTATTAGGTGATTTCAACTTACCTTCCATGTCTTGGCGTTTTTCCGATGATTCCGCATTTCTTACTCCTATCTCTGCCTCTGATTGGATAAATGACTTCTTAGATAAGTTGTCTGATCTGTGTCTTCAGCAGGTTAATAATATTCTTAATAAAAGTAATAGATCTCTTGACCTTATATTTGTAGACAGATGCACTTCCGTAAATCTCTGTCTTTCGAACCCAGTTTTTTTCCGGAAGACGATTATCATCCAACACTTGAAATAACAATATTACTTGCCAACGAAAATGAAAATAAATTAGCTCCGGATACGCGAAATAATAAAATTTTTAACTTTAAAAAAACAGACTATGTTAAACTTAATGCTCTTCTCGCGCGGATTGACTGGTCCCCAATTTTAAATAATAGGTCTTCGTACTCTTTTTATGATGTCGAATCTTCAGTGCAGTTTCTCAATGATACCTTGCAAAAATGATTCTCATTATCTGTACCAAAAAAAAATATTAATTTCAAGCCTTTAAGCCCTCCTTGGTTAACTAATGAGCTTAAGTCTTTAAAAAATTCCAAAAATCGCTTATTTAAGAAATATAAAAAGCCAGGCTCTAACTAAGACTTCGCTTGCTATTCCTCTTATCGTTACAGATATCAACTATTAAATAAACAATGCTACTCTGCATATATAGCCAAAATAAAAACTCAATTCAAAGTTAATCCGAAACTTTTCTACACGTTTGTCAATTCAAAACGGAAAACCTCCAGCTTCCCACCTCTTATGAAATTTAATCATGATGAAGCATCTTGCGACTTCGATGTTAACATGTTTGCAAACTTCTTAAAAACAACCTACTCCGATATACCATTGAGCACGAGTCTTGAATATCCTTACCTACCACCAGTTAGCTCTTTTGAAACCCCCGTAATAGATTCTAATATAGTTATGCATTACCTTCAACAAGTTAAATCTTCTTTTACGACTGGTTCTGACGAAATCCCGAGCTGCATTTTAAAAAATTGTTCTAAAAGTTTGTGTTTTCCCCTATCAAAAATTTTTAACTCATCCTTGCACAGCGGTCATTTTCCCAATATATGGAGAAAATCCGGTTAAAAAATTGATGTTTCCAATTACCGAGGTATCGCAAAACTTAGCGCAATCCCCAAGTTATTTGAGAAAATTATAACTGATCAAATAACCCACGTCGTATCTTCCTCCATTTCCACCTCTCAACATGGTTTCTTAAAGGGAAAATCTACGATAACTAACCTCTTGGAGTCTACTACGCGTGTCATTAAAGGTTTTACTTTAGGACGACAGACTGACGTTATTTATACAGACTTTAGCAAAGCTTTCGATAGTGTTAGTCATTATCTTCTTCTGAAAAAGCTTCATCTAATTGGGTTTCCTGTCAAACTATTACACTGGATTAAATCGTACTTGTCGAATCGTCCGCAAAAAGTTTTATATAAGAATTCTATGTCAAAAAATATTTTGGTCACATCAGGTGTTCCTCAGGGAAGTCATCTTGGTCCGGTTTTATTTTTACTGTTTATAAATGACCTTCCTTCTTTAATAAAACACTGTAACGTCTTAATGTACGCCGATGACGTAAAACTTTTTCTAACTTACAAATCGCTTGAAGAACAACAACTCTTACAATCCGATTTAAATAGTCTAGTGGAGTGGTGTAATTTAAACCTATTAAAATTAAACTTAAAAAAATGTAAGCAAATGACATTCTCACGTCGAATGCTAATAGTATAAATTACACTATAAATAATACTAACTTAGAAATTGTACACAGTTTTCTTGATTTAGGTGTAATTATGGATCCTAAACTTCGTTTCAATCTTCAAGTTAATTTGGTGGTAAATAAGGCTAGAGGTGTCCTTGGTTTCATTAAAAGATGGGCTAAAGAATTCAACGATCCTTTCACTACTAAGATACTTTATACCTCTCTTGTTAGACCAATTCTTGAATATGCATCCGTAATATGGAACCCTCAATACAATGTCCACATCGATGCATTAGAATCGGTCCAAAAATAATTCTTACTTTTTGCTTTACATTATCGTTGGAACCCCAACATTATTCTACCCCCTTATGAAACCCGCCTTAAAATTATTTCCCTGCCTTCCTTAAGAAGCAGAAGAATTCTGCTAAATGTCTCCTTTTTATACAAATTACTCAGTGGTAACTCACATTACCTCCTTTCTTCATTAAACTTCAACATCCCTAGGAGCGAAGCCAGACATTTCCAGCTTTTTAAGTTGAGTCAGTGCACTTCTAATTATGCCCTTCACGACCCTTTGCGATGTATGTGTAGTGATTTCAATGGCATCTTGAACTTGATAAATTTTTCTGACTCGGATGTCTTAAAACGTAAAATGATATAACATTTGAATACTTAATGCATTCATTGCGATAACAAATATAACTCGCGATAATTGTGTAGATTTTACGATTTAACATATAAGCATTATCGAATTTGATAAATACTTTAAGTTTTCGTTTTATTTAGTTTCGTTGCTTAATTTTTTCATAAAATTATTTTAGATCTTTAGTTCTATAGCTTGTTTAAAATGGGACCATGTATACCGTATCCCTCGGCTTGGTGTGTCAGAGTGTATCTCTTTTCCATACAAGTTTTTACCTGCGTTGGCCCAAATGCATGTCCAAATAATAGCTTTAGCTCGGTGTTCCCTTATTTTAGTGACCCGAATATATAAATATATTGTGCCTGCATAATATATACTTGTATATCTGTGCTATGTTTGGTATTGGTTTGGTGTTTGAGAGTTGCATCTCTTTTCCACGTAGGATCTTGGGTTGGACAGTGGCCCCAAGCCGAATGACAACAATTATAAATGCGGTTATATATGGCCTAATAAATTACTTTGGATGTTGTCTTGTATTGCTTCGTGTTATGAAGAATGTGTTTTTATTCGATGATGTTTATGATGTTTACATAAGCACAAAAATTCTCAAATTTCAAATGTTTCTTTATCTAATTTTAATTTCCGCTGAAAGGCCAAGCAATTGTGCTTAGTGGAGGCTTTTATTTGCCAACAGGTGGTAGGTTTTAACACGTAGGTGCATTCTATTCAGTCCGGCTGATCCGGGAACTTCTTAGAATGTAAATCGTGCATGCGTATGGTGCGGGTCATACGTATCTATGAAGATTTCCTACTTCCGGGCAAATCCAAAAAAAAAAAAAAAAAAAAAAAAAAAACAAAATATTGCCAAACGATAAAAGCAATAAAATACAACATAAAAAAATTTTTTTCATTCACAAAAACTTTCAACAAATATTTATTACTAGAGAAAAATTTACTTACAATAATAATAAATAAATAGATCAAAAATATAAAAAAAAAACAAATAAATTTATTAGTTTATATTTATTTAAACTTTTTCTATCAGATTATTTCCATGATTAATCCTATTTAAAAAAAAAACATTATTTTCAACTTACTTATTAGAGATAAAATTAACTTACCAAAGAAATAGATTAAAATTATCGAAAAAAGGATGTAAAACAATTAGATATATTATAAAGTTTATATTTATTTAAACTTTTTGTTATTAGATTATTCTCATTATTACTAAATTAATACATTGTTATATAAATTATTCCATACAAAATGTTAATACTCTATGCTCAATCAATAAATTAAAATCCAATATTGCCTTAAAAAACGTCAACATAAATTTATTGCTATTTTTTCTATGAACGACTAAGATCCAATTCAAGTACGGTGACTCGAATTGCTGACGTTCATGAAAAACTGACCTCATTTTAGAGCACGCTTAAAATTACCAAAATAAACAAAACCATTGCTTGCTTTTAGTTGTCAAGTGTTTCCGACTACAACGTCGGCGACAACAAAAAGCAACTTGGCATTAGCTTGCATGGTCAGCATAATAGCGATCATTTACCTACCCTAGTTGCTGCGCTGCTCGCAAAGTGCAATGCCTGCAGCTATGCAACATGTAAGGCGTACGTGATCACTAAAGGGGAAGTAATATGTAAATGGTGTAAAAATTTTTATGTATGACATGTATTGATTTGATTGGTTAGAATCGATACATAATTTCCACTTATTAGAAATTATGGGAGTTTTCTGGGAGGAAGGAGGAAGGAAACTCTTTGGAAAGTGAGGATTTTCCTTTAAAAATCCGCAACCGGTGCAGAAACTAGCATAGAGTTTTTAGAGTAAAAACTAAATCAAAAAGGTCGCAGCCTCGCCTAGACAGCGGGCCTTTCAAAATATTAAAATTATAAACTTAAAACACAACATTGGTCGCAGCCTCGCAAAACTTAAACTACAAGTCTTTTTTCTCTCCGTCTTTGGTTTCTCTTCCCCTTGCGGAAAGCACGGAAACCATAGGACGTAAAATACAACATTCCTCTGTGTTATTCATTATCGTTGATAGTCAAATCGTTAAATTATAAAGCCTACAAAATAGAGCAATGAGATTTATTATTAATAAACCTAGAGATACTTCTTCAAGAGATATGTTAAATATGTTAGATTGGTCAAGCATAAAACAAACTATTTTTTATTATACTATTAAATTTATATTTAATATTACACATGGAAGATTACCAGATTATTTTAGACGATTTTAGACTGCCAAGGTTTCGAACGGAAACAGATAAAAGAAACTTTGCTATAACGGCTTGAAATGTTTTAATGAATTGCCAGATAATTTGAAATTTTGTGAAAATTTCATTAAGATATTTCATTAAGGTATTTCATTAAGATTTATTGAAATTATATTACCCTACATTCTGAGTCCTCTAACACATATAATTAATCATTGTTTTACTACTTCATGTTTTCCCAACACGTTTAAGCGTGCGACTATTATACCAATTGCGAAAGTTGCAAACTCAGCCACTATACAGGATTATAGACCCATAAGTATTCTGTCATCGTTATCCAAAATTTGCGAGTCTTTAATGGCTAAACAAATTAATGAGTATTTAGCTAAATATAAACTCTTATCACCAAATCAGTCTGGATTTAGACCTAAACACAGTTGTTCAACTGCTATGCTTAAAGTTATTGATGATATTCGCGTGCCCTATGATGAAGGACACGTTACTATTCTTTGCCTTTTGGACTGTTTGAAGGCCTTTGACTGTGTTAACCATTCGTTACTTGTCCGTAAGCTTGAGCATCTATTTGGATTTGATAATTGTGCGCTTTCGTTAATATCAAGTTACCTTAATAGGAGAGAACAAAGGGTTAAGATAGATAATATATTTTCAGATTATAAGACCATTAATTCGGGTGTCCCTCAAGGCTCAATTCTTGGGCCTTTACTCTTTAGTATTTTCATTAATGATATTTTCAGCATCTGTCAGAATGTTAAAATCCATGCTTATGCTGATGACATTCAGTTATACATATCTAACCGCGTTGGACTCGTTGAAGATTTATGTTGCAGGTTAACTAAGATTTAGATGCAGTTTCTAGGGCTTCAAGGAATGATCTCTGTCTCAATGCCAATAAATCATACATTCTGCCAATTTTTAAAAATAAATTAGATCTTCTTGATATTCCACCTCTACATTTAAATGGTAGACAACTTAAGATTGTTGATAAGGTAAAAAACTTAGGCTTTTATGTTAACTCTAAACTGTCGTGTACTGATCATATAAACAGTGTTCTCAGAAAAATA
Source organism: Pherbina coryleti (assembly GCA_943735915.1). Lineage (NCBI taxonomy): Eukaryota > Metazoa > Arthropoda > Insecta > Diptera > Sciomyzidae > Pherbina > Pherbina coryleti. The sequence continues at coordinate 96,287,045 of OX030951.1, read as the reverse complement.
TATTGCACATTACGCTGCCTTCGGCTATCTGCAGAGTTTACTCCTATCGAAATTAAAAAGAGACTCGTCCTCCAATTAATAATTCCGCTTATTTCTTATTCGGAACTTGTTTACAGTGATCTTGATTCTCATTCTGCTCACAAAATACAGGTCGCTTTTAATGATGCAACAAGATATGTTTATAACATGAGACGATTTGAACACATATCGATACTAAGTAAGAAAATATTAGGATGCACTATAATGAAATATCTTAAGATTAGAAACTGCATGTTCTTACATAAGTTGATCAATTCTAAAACTCCCAACTACTTATATCAAAAACTTCAATTTAGCACTTCTTCCAGGACATGTAATTTAACTATCCCCAAATTCTCCTGCCTTCACACTAAACGTTTGTTCTTTATCAACGCCATTAAACTTTGGAATTCATTACCTCATTTCATAAAGTCTATTGTGAGTACGAATAAATTTAAATGCTCCGTTATCTCATTTTTTTCAAACATCTAAGCATAACTATTTTAACACTCTATTTCTACTCGATCACATAATACTTCTTAAACCATTATTCTTGACTTCTTGCTTTTACGTGCTGATTTACTTTTAAGTTATTATAATTTTATTTAATACCATTCAGTTGTTATTGCTTCCCTAATATTAAGCTTGTAAATTATTAAGATTTGATGATTCATTCTTATAATGCTTTTGCAAAAATTTTTAATTAAAATATGTTTTATATGTATGTTGTTGGTCATGTATTGTTATTTTCTTTTAATTAATATTGTCTCTTTTTATAATTGCTCATCATATGTTAAATTTTTGCTTATCCGACTCATCTTTACTCTTTGTAATTTAATCCTACTTATAAAAGTTTTTATTTATCAGTTTTTGAATATATATTTATATCGATTGTACTTCAAAATATCTAGAATCTTATTGTACTGATGGTACAATATGTGATAAATAACATAAATCAAATAAATAAATAAGTAATTTAATGTTAACTTATTTTAAACTCTAAGATAATTATGTAAATACCATCACAATTTCATGTTTTGAATTAGGCTTTAACCCTTCGAGCCACACTGGTGCTTTTCATCGCCCCATGCCTTAAAAAACCTATTTTTTTAAATCAAAACCTTTTTATGCATACTTCTTACGCCATCTGGGTGTTCACAACTTAACTAGCTTTACTCTCAAGCAATTTATAAGGTCAGGGATCCGTTAGTGTGTCGTTGGCATTCGTTTAAAATCGACTGGTGCTCTCATATACCCCATGTGTGGCTTAGTGTATATTTTTAGAGATAACTGAAATATTTCATTTTATTGAATTTAACTATTTTTTTTATTGTTTAAAAGTATGTATAAATATAAATTGATAATTTAAAATAAAAAAATGAATTTTTGTGCAAAAATTTATAAGTTTAGTGTCTGAACTATTGAATTTGAATTTGACTGAATTTGACTATTTTACTACTTTTTTCTCTAAATATATTATTAAATTACTTACAAAAATATTTTCAGGTCTTAAAATCAACACTGAACGAGTTTATTTGAATGTTATTGGTATTTCGTTTTTTGAAAAAGTGGGTGCAGTTTTTTGGTTGAATAAATATGTTTTTTTTAACTAACGCTATGACTAATATTTTGTCTTTGTAGCAACGTATTTGATGCCTTCAAACATAAATTTTTTTTTGGTCTTAAATTAAAAACTGTAAAAATTATGAATTTTTCAGTAAAAGAGATAATTTTTCACGTTTATTTTAACTTGGCCGCGCTCCTAAAGTCAGCCATTTTTAAAATATTACAAAATAACTACACAAAATGTTGAACATGAGCAAACGTAGTAACCATGTAAAGTTTCAAGCTTATATATCAAAAATTCGGAATTTTACATAATTTTACAAATTCGGGCGATGACATACCCTCATGTGGATCTATGTTACTGGAGTGAGGGTGTGGCTGGAAGGGTTAAACAAGCCGTAATAATAATAATAAATAAATAAACATTTTTAAAGACATTTTTTTCTCAAGAACTCTGATATAAAAGCGTACATCTCATAGGCTTAACATTTTAATTTAAATACTATTATAATAAATAAATAAATAATTATTTTAAATAATTAATTTAAAGGATTTAGTCAAACTTTTAAAAAAAGGTTCGTTTTAACTCTTAAACTCGAGCTGATGGCAAAAAGGACACCAATTTTAAATTAATAAAGTTCGAAATTAATTTATTTTGATTAACTTTTCATCCTGGTGCTCTTTTCTTTTCACTGTGTCGCGGTCTAAAACTTTAGTTGCGCCAAAGTGACGTACGGACAAAACTACACGGCGACCATTTTATGTGTAGTCATAAAATGACGATTGTGTTTTGTCCGGACGTAATCACTGTGCGTTTGGAGTGGCGCCCAACACACACATGCACTCCAGTGGTCATTAAACCACTTTGTTAATTTATTACTTTCGTAACTCGGTCTGGCAAAGGTTTCTCCTTGTGCTCCATGCTCGACGAAACTGAAATCCCACGAGTGACTGAACGCACGGAATTGCGCGACAAATAAAACGAACAGGACTAGGACTGTTATTGTGAAAAATAGTAAAAAATCACTTGGCCAAGTCACAATGAGAGTAGCCATTGTGGGCTGTGGAAGGTGTGGAGTGTTGCCACACCAATACTAGCATAGATGCCGCCAAGATGTAGAAAAACACTTGGTGGGTAGAAGGTTTTATTTAAATTTGCTCAAGATGCACCTCAAAAAATCCGGAAAACGATTTTGAAAATAGGTGTGAGCAAAGCCTTCAGGTGTGAATACCGGTTTCTGCGAAAACCGCATCTATGCTAGAAAAAAGATGGCTGTGTTTAGGTTCCCATCTTGTGGAACCTAAGCATCGTCAGTCTGCACCGCTGGTTGGCAGTTCAGTTCGTTCTGAACAGTGAAGCAAGGTGGTAGTGTGCCAAAGTGAAGTGTGTTGCGAAGGAAAATTTGCCAAGTGATTTTTTTTTTGACAAAACGTCGGAAAAGAAAAGGAAAAAAGGGATATATATATATATATATATATATATATATATATAGCATATATATACATATATACGTATCGGAAGTTTTGTGGTTCCAGTGAGCTGTCGAGCCCACCAGGACAGACGGAGTCGGTGGGATTTTTGGATCGGGAGCCGCTGGAGCGAGGAGGAGCTGAAGGCCAGGACCTGGGAAAAATCGGGGAGTACCTTTTTATTATATCTATATATATAAAAAGAAGTGTACGTTTGGTTGAAATCGCATCACTTCAGAACGACTGGACCGATTTGGATAATTTTTTTTTTAAATGTTCGTTTTAGTCCAAGTTAGGTTTTTAAGGAAATAAAAATTGACCACGCCCACTTTTTCGCCCACTTTTTTTGATTTATCTAAAATCGGAAAACGGCTGGACCGATTTGGATAATTTTTATTTTCAAATGTTCGTAGTAATCCAATTTAAGTTTTGTCGGAAAGAAAAATTGACCACGCCCACTTTTGCGCCCACTTTTTTCGATTTATCTAAAATTGGAAAACGGCTGGACCGATTTGGGTAATTTTTTTTCAAATGTTCGTAGCAATCCAATTTAAGTGTTTACTGAAAGAAAAGTTGACCACGCCCACTTTTGCGCCCACTGTTTTGATATATATATCAAAACTTATCAACAATACAGGTGTGAAAAAATACAGGTGCGCACATATGGTGTATGTGGGAAAATATTTGCAAGGGTAATTGGAAATAAATGGAATATTGGAATAATTTGGCAAGTCTCACTTTAGTTTGCATTTGCGCGAAAAATATACGCATAGTAAAAATTTTCCATACCCCCTTTACCACCTACAAATCAATAAAAATGCTATATTTAAGATTTTTTTGGTCGTATTAGACTACAATTTGGTAAATAAGTTCGTATGGTTACTGTCGGGAATTATACTAAAACTGGGCGTGGTCTAACTATATATACGCCCACTTTTTAGAAATCATTATTATTCCTGAGTTGTACATATTTTGATAGTGGAACTTGATATATACTATATATTTGAGCGAACATAAGACAAGGGGGAATTTGGTCACACAGGCCAAATTTATGATATCGAATTGCTTTGGAACTAAATGTCTTATGTAACTATGCAATAGACTCCTAAACTACTCATTTGATAAGCATGAAAATTTGTGTATAGAAGTTTTTTGGTACCGTGCGTGTTTGTGGGCTATCAATTTTTATCGACCTTGAACACCAGAGGGCGCTGTAGTACAAATTTTTTACAAAACTGCCTTAAACTCACAAACCGTTTATGCGATTAGAATGACAAGTGGCATACAGTAGTTTTCATGTACGTTGAGTGTTTTGCTGCAATCTTTTTTGACCTATTCTTGAACACCAGAGGGTGCTGTAGTACAAATTTTTTGCAAAACCACCTAAAACTCCCAAACCGCTCATGCGATTAGAATAAAAATTGGTATATAGTAGTTCTCAGGTACAATGAGTTTTTTGACAGTATCTTCTTTTAACCACGTTGGACACCAGATGGTGCTGTAGTACAAATTTTTTACAAAATCGCATATTTTTAGTTCTTACATATGCAAATATTTACACAATATAAAATATTTCTTAAATTTAGTAAAATTAAAAAATATCCGTTATTTTGACATCAAAAACATGAACTTATCTTGAAAACCATGAAAAATTTTACTACAACGATATATGTATATAATGCAACATCGTGCTCAAAAATGAAAAAAAACACAATCAGAAATTTAATTTTGTGACTTTCGATTCAAATATCTCCGCTGCTTTTTTATACATTTTGTTAAATTTTTTTTTGTCTTAAAGCTTCATCAAAGTACTATAAAAGCCTTATTGCAAAAATACCGATAGTTGAGTATATATATTTTAAATATTTTTTCAAAAAAGGTCTGAAATTTTGGAGTTTTCCTCAAAAAAAGGCTCAAAATTTGTTTTTTTTTTCAACTTTACATATTCGTAAATTTTCAACTCTATTTAAAAATTATAACATTCATAAGCAAATGTTATTTCAATTTTACGCAAAAATTAAAAACCGTTTTTATGATTCAAAATAGAGGCCACCCCCTTGATTTTTTCGAACAAAATTTTTTTTTCCAATATTGTGTTTTTATAGTTTTGAAAAATTATCTTAGTATCTCTTACCAATCAAAAGTTATAGCCAATAATCTTTATCCAAAATATATATACAAAAAGCAAAATGCTGTCTGTGTGATGGCTGGAAACTTAAAAAATTACTGAGCCGATAGATCTGAAATTTCGGCAGTAAATTTTTTTCAAGATGGTTTAAATTTCTGTCACACCCACTTTTACCGCCCACAAATCAATAAAAATGCTATATTTCCTACGGTTTTCGTCGATTTGGCTACATTTTGGTAATTTAGTTTGTATTCTATGAAAACTGGGATGGGCATTATATAAAGGGGTGTGGCTCCGCCCATACAATTAAAATTTGTATTATCCAATAGCTTTGAAAGTAAAAGTAGTGGTATTTACATACAAACTTTAGGCAAAAATTTAAAACCATTTTTGTGATTATAAAAACAAGGCCTACCCTTGATTTTTTCGAACAAAATTTTTTTTCCAATATTGTGTTTTCATATTTTTGAAAAAATAAACAAGCTAAAAAATGAATGTTTTAGAAAAAATATCTTAGTATCTCTTACAAATCAAAAGTTATAGCCAATAATCTTTATCCAAAATATATATACAAAAAGCAAAACGCTGTCTGTGTGATGGCTGGAAACTTCAAAATTACTGAGCCGATAGAGCTGAAACTTTGGCAGTACATTTTTTTCAGGTACGAGATGGTTTAAATTTCTGTCACACCTGCTTTTGCCGCCCAAAAATCAATAAAAATGCTATATTTCCTACGGTTTTCGTCGATTTGGCAAAATTTTGGTAATTTAGTCTGTATGCTGACTGTCGGTAACTGTACTAAAACTGTGTAATGTCCATTTACTAGAAAACTGGGATGGGCATTATGGAAGGGGGTGTGGCTCCGCCCATACAATTAAAATTTGTATTATCGAATAGCTTTAAAAGAAAAAGTAGCAATACTTACATACAAACTCAAAATGGAGTTACTATTTGGTGATCTCCTGCTACTGGGAAACTGTAACGGGCAGTGGAAAATGACAGTGGTGTCAAACTATGAGTCTAAGAAAAGTTTTGAATACACCTATTATAAAAATATAAAAATAAATAATTGGCCATTTCAGCCCTTGAAAGGACTTTGACCTAGCTTCTTATGATCAATTGTGTTGTGCGTGTTATTAAGTTTGTACAAAATTGACCGAGAAATGGATCTACAGGCTTAACGCCGACTCCGAACGGCGATAAACGGAATGTTCTTATTCTCAAGAAGCTTTACATGGCATTTTTTATTACTCTCTGAGGTTTGCCATTGTCTGCAGAGAGGTGGCGGCCGTACAGAAAAATTATTTTAATTCAAATAATTTTCAGTCGCTGCTGGGGTTCGAACCTGGGTCTCCAAAGTTCGTTGACATAGCGGCCACGCACTTTAACCAACTACGCCACGGACGCCACTATTATGTTCCCATATAGTTGCAGGGTGCAGCAATGCGCGCCAGGAAAAGGCTAGTATATATATATGGGTAATTCCATGAAATTTCGCCAAATCAGCGTCACCACGGGTCTCCGGAATCGCTGCGCCAGGTTGATCATCGACAGTTGGCATGAATACTAGATGATTTTCATAGATTTCAAATTTCGGAACCACCGCCCCTGCTCTACGGTACACTAGCAAAGCTCAAAAACAACTGTTTTAGGCCATGTGTTAAAAAAATCATATCTCGGCGTAGAAATAAGATTTCAGACTCGTTCTTACGCCATTCTCTTTGTAATAATACGTACTTTTTAGTAAAAAATTGCAAAACCCAAAGTAACGGATTATAAATGTATTATTCATTGATATATGCACACGTATTTAAGCCTTTTTACAGCATCTTCTTGGGCTTATAACTTTGACGAACGATAATATTTTCTAACTTCCCGGGTTGCATTTTGTTTGTTTACTCAATTTTCAACATTTTGCGACCCAGAACGATCAGTTTTGACCATTTGTTGCCTAGTTATAGCGCTTTGAAGTTTGCATTTTTCTTCATTTTAGCCATTTTAGCCATTTTTACCTGCTTATATCTCGCTTCTACCTTGATTTTTTTTCAATTGATTCCCACCAAAATTTAGTTTCAAACACGCATAGTATGATCCAATAGGTCCGGGGGTGTTATTTCGATATATTACATGCTAATGAGGCCAGGGAAATCTGCGCAAATCGAGTACATTTTTATACCCCTATGTTTAAAAACGTAAACGGGGTATATTAATTTTGTCACTCCGTTTGTAACGCCCATAAAGAGGCGTGGTAGGTATATAAAATATATTTATTTTTGATCAGCATCACCACCCGAGTCGATTTAGCCATGTCCGTCTGTCTGTCCGTTTCTGATTATTATAACTGATACGTTTTCTGATACGTTTTCTGACGTCTGATGTCGAAAGTATCATTATTTTAAACCTGTAAGTATAGATTCTATTATGGTAAAAGTCTTGTCTGATGAGAAAGACTCTAAGATCGTGCAGATGATATAAAAACATTTATGGTTTATGGACATTTTGCAAATTTTTGTCTCAGTCATCAATCAGACATCAAATAATGAATTTTAATGTAGAAAATTTCAATTTTCATTTTCGTTATCAATTTAAAAATATGTTATCAAAATAAAGTCAGAAAACGTATCAGATAATTTTTACATTTACAATCTGATCTACTCCTACTAACGTGCACATGCCAATTTCCGTACGATGTGTAGAAATTTCATATTACATATAGATATTAAAGAGTCAATGTGCATTCTATTCAACGTTGTGATCGACAATTTTACCTCACCAGGACCCGAGAGAATATTATATCCGCAACACAAAAATAAACTAGTAAGAAATGATCTTCGACTGGGTCGAAGCTAAAATACTCCCACGTCCGAACCAAAGTATATTCAAAGTCTTAAGCAGTCAAAAAAATGTTTATTTGTAAAAACATTTTCGTCATAGTTTTAAGAGAAAATATTCTCTTTTGTTTTTTGATAAAGTCACTTTGTATGGGAGGTGGGTGTGGTTTTCACTCGATTTGGTTGAATTTCATACACAAAGTACAAGTTATATATCAAAGTTCATATGCAAAAGTTCAAGTCCATATATTAAGTTTTGGAGAATTTAAAGAAATTTTACATTTTTGGTAAAGTCACTTTGTATGGGAGGTAGGCGTGGTTTTCACCTGATTTCGTTGAATTTCATACTCAGAGTGTATATTATATATCAAAGCTCATACGCAAAATTTCAATTTCATATATTAATATTTGTGGAATTCTAAGAGATTTTACCGTTTTGATAAAGTCACTTTGTATGGGAGGTAGGCGTGGTTATGATCCGATTTGGCTCATTTTCGAACTTGACCTTTATTTTTTAAATAAAAGCTTAAATATCGAGTTTCGTGATGATATCTTGAAAATTACGGCTGTAATCGTGACGACAGACGGACAGACGGACAGACAGACGGACATGGCTAAATCGACTCGGGTGGTGATGCTGATCAAAAATAAATATATTTTATATACCTACCACGCCTCTTTATGGGCGTTACAAACGGAGTGACAAAATTAATATACCCCGTTTACGTTTTTAAACATAGGGGTATAAAAATGTACTCGATTTGCGCAGATTTCCCTGGCCTCATTAGCATGTAATATATCGAAATAACACCCCCGGACCTATTGGATCATACTATGCGTGTTTGAAACTAAATTTTGGTGGGAATCAATTGAAAAAAAATCAAGGTAGAAGCGAGATATAAGCAGGTAAAAATGGCTAAAATGGCTAAAATGAAGAAAAATGCAAACTTCAAAGCGCTATAACTAGGCAACAAATGGTCACAACTGATCGTTCTGGGTCGCAAAATGTTGAAAATTGAGTAAACAAACAAAATGCAACCCGGGAAGTTAGAAAATATTATCGTTCGTCAAAGTTATAAGCCCAAGAAGATGCTGTGAAAAGGCTTAAATACGTGTGCATATATCAATGAATAATACATTTATAATCCGTTACTTTGGGTTTCCAATTTTTTACTAAAAAGTACGTATTATTACAAAGAGAATGGCGTAAGAACGAGTTTGAAATCTTATTTCTACGCCGAGATATGATTTTTTTAACACATGGCCTAAAACAGTTGTTTTTTGAGCTTTGCTAGTGTACCGTAGAGCAGGGGCGGTGAATCCGAAATTTGAAATCTATGAAAATCATCAAGTATTCATGCCAACTGTCGATGATCAACCTGGCGCAGCGATTCCGGAGACCCGTGGTGACGCTGATTTGGCGAAATTTCATGGAATTACCCATATATATATATATATTTGTGTATTTGTTTGTGTGTGTTGGTGTGCTCACCACACACCGTGCTTACTTTTGATTGTCCGATAAATTTCCCTCGATATTACAGCGCTTTTTTTATTTTCTCCGTACTGATCTATCGTGTTTTTTTTGGTCGGTACTCACTTTGGCGCGTTTTCTTTGTGTTAGGCCCCTCGCACTCGAGCCTAGTTCCGTCCGGAACAGGTAAAATAAATTAATTTCACCGGTGGAATTGTGAGAGGGTCCAAGTCATCTCCTTGGACCCGCAACTAGAGTGCGACCCAAAAATTTGGGTTATTTTTTTGGGTTTTCCTTTTTTTTTTTAACGATAAAAAAAAACAAATCGCGATATTTAATAATATTTTTTTTTTGAGTGTTATTCTCTTCGGTCCCACCGTGCATAAGTTTGATAAGACTTTAATTAAAAAGTCTTATCAAACGCGCTTGCATATTGTTTTCGTTTTTTTTTTCATTGCAATATATATACCCACACCCGTCTCCGCTGAACAGGTGGCAACTCTTATCGTCGGCACTATTGTGCACTTAGAGTCCACAAAATAACTGAATCAGCTGTTCGCGCATAATTTACTTGTATTTAATTCGCGATCGTGCCGGTAAAGTTTTTTTACTAATAAATTAAGAAATAACTAAGTGTGCGCGGTCAACAAAACGTTTTATAATAAAGAAAAGAAACAAAAAAAGATCAATCAAAAAGTGTTTTTTTGTGCGAAAAAAAAAACAACAAGTGGTTGATTGTGCGCCGCCGGTGTATTAAATAGTGAAAAAAAAAACAGAAAAAAAACTCAACAAGTGCGCGAAGTGTTAATTAAAAATAAAAAAAAAAAAGAAAGACAATCCCGGCTTAAGTGGAGTGGTGGAAATCGTCGGTTCCACCTAGTGCTGCGCAGGACGGACATTTCGGTTCGGACGGGCACTTGTGCTTTTCGGACGGACAGTTTTTTAGGCAAACACAACTTCGGACGGACATTTTGTGTACTTTCGGACGGACATTTTGTACATATTCGGACGGACATCGCTGTGTAGATTCATAAAAACATTTTTAAGTTAATTTTGGACAGACACGGTTAAAAAAAAAAAAAAAACCTATTATAATTAACTTAAACTAATAAAATTTTCTTCCAGGAACTGGGCGACGGTGGTTAGCATTTTGTTGTTTTCGTGGCGTTCGTAGGGAGCAGAGCAGCGGACATTGCAGCGCTGGTAACTTGTTGCAGCGTTGGAAAATTAGCAGCGGAGCAGCGATTGACGTCAGCGGACATTTTCAGCGGTGGGATTTAGTTGAAGCAGGAATTCCAGGACCACAGGAATACCCGGTGAGTTCGTTCCATTTTTTTTTGTTCCTTTATTTTGTCAGGTCGTAGCTCTTATTTGCCAGTGAGCGAGGGCACAGTGGGCGCGAAAGCATTAATTTCGAACAAAAAGATTTTGGTTTTTTTTTCATCGGTTTTGTGTGCTTAGCTGATTTGCTTGTTTTCATGCGCACAGTGGGCCAGGTAGGATCCTTAGTGGAAAAAAATTAAATTAAATTAACCTTAGATTAAAACTAAATTAAAATTAAAGTAAAATAAAATTAAAATTAAATTTAAAGTAAATTAAACCTAAATTAAAATTAAATTAAAAATTCAATCAAAATTAAATCAAAATTAAATTAAAATTAAATTAACATTAAATTAAAATTAAAATTAAATTACAATCAAACTAAGAATAAAGTAAAATAAAGTTAAAATTAAAAATAAATTAAAAATTCAATTAAAATTAAATTAAAAATAAATTAACATTAAATTAACATTAACTTAACATTAAATTAAAATTAAAATTAAATTAAAATTAAATTAATATTGGATTGGAATCAAATTGGAATTAAATTAAAATTAAATTGAAATTAAATTAGAATTGAATTAAAGTTGAATTAAAATTGAATTGAAGTTAGATTGGAATTTCAATTAAAATTAAATTAATTGAATTAAAAGTAAATAAAAATTAAAATTGTAGTTCAAATCAAAGATTTGTTAATATTGAATAAAAATAAAATCAAATTTAAATAAAAATTATATTGGAACCACACAGTATATTAAAATTTAAACAAAAACATATTGAAAATTAAATTGGAAAGTACGGTCCCGCGATTTTAATTAGAGGGAATTAAGTTCTGTACGTTGAAGGAATTTAATTTGTTTATACTAATATTTTTATTTTTACTACTTTTTATTTTATACCTTATATTTCTATTATATATATTTTTTCTATATTGCTTTTCTGTTGTTTTATTCTTTTTGTTTCATTTTTATTTTTTTCCTCATAAAAAAAAAATATATATACAATTTAATAGTCGAAGTACCGTTGTTTATCCGTTCGCGTGTTATTTGTCGCTGGTCTGACTTTTGGTTGTCGGTCCGTTTCGCGTATTTCGGAGCTTTTATTTTCTGTTGCATTTTTGGGTTTTTTTTAATACTGGTCCGACGTTGTTGTTGGTCCGTCAATATATATTTCTGGTTTGCTTTTCTTTGTTCGCTCTGGAGTTTTGATTTAGTTAAATATTCGTCGAGTTTTTGGTTCGTCGTCTAATTTTTTGTGGTTTTGTCCATTTTCATTTTTGATTTTTATTTTTATTTCTTTTTTTATATTATTCTTTAATTCAAAAATACCATGGAAATCAACCGTTTAAACCAAGAAGAGTTGGTGTACGAGATGGAGTCTCGTGGGTTACCAACAGGTACGGTTGACTCTATGAGGAAAACCTTGAGAGCTTCAAGGCATCTGGAGCGCAGGGACTCGGTCGACATCTTCGCCGTGTACCCGTTTGAATTTTCTGAGGATAAGGCAGCGTTGGAGGCGAAGATCGTGGAGATCGAGGCGCTCATGGAGAACCCACCACAGGACCCGAAGTCTTCAGAGTTCCTGAAGATTATGACCAAGCTCGAGTGGAGCGTTGGTCGGGTCAACCGGTCTAGGCCTACGTCCGCCGGTATGATATCCGAGCAGATGGAGCTGAGGAACCGATTGATGCTGCTCCTGACGGATCTTCTGGAGCTAGCTGGAGTGCAGGATGAGGAAGACGAGGTACCACCCAAACCCGTCAAAACAACGGAGGAGATGGCCAAGCCAAGGGCCACGTTACAAAAAACAGCTGCGGTTGAGGACGATGTTCCACCGGCGCCACCGGTACCCGAACCCGTGGCAGGTCGCTCGGTTAGTGTAGAGGGAAGTCTGCATCATCAGGAAAAGATAGAAAATTTGGCCAAGTGGGAATTGAAGTTTTCTGGAGAAAAGGTAGGAGGGTCTTTAAGTTCATTTTTAGAGAGGGTAGAGGAGCTTTGTGAAGCTCGAGGGGTCAGTGAGACCCAGCTTTTTAGAGGGGCCGTAGATTTGTTTAGTGGTAAAGCGCTTTTATGGCTCCGTGCGGTACGTAAGACCGTGTCAGGTTGGCAGGAGTTGGTGAAGGAGTTGAAACTGGAGTTTCTCCCACCCAACTACGACGAATTATTAATGGATGAGATCAGGAGAAGGACTCAAGGGGGCAATGAGTCCATAGGGATTTTTGTAGCGGCAATGAGAGGCTTATTTGGTCGGCTGGCCGAACCTCTTTCTGAACGCCGAAAGTTAGGGTTAGTGATGTCGAATTTGACACCCTTTTTCCAAACTCAGCTAGGTTTAGCTGAGCCAACCACCCTGTCCGAATTGGTCTCTTTAGGTCGTAAGTTGGAAGCCGTAAGAACGAATGTGGAATCATTCGTCCCACCGCCAAGCAGTCGTTCGAAGAATCTTCTGGAGCCGGACTTAGCCTACGTGTCAGCAGAGCCCGCTGTGGCTGAAGTGAACGCCCCGCTCCGGGCGCAACGATTGGAACGCAGGATTTCATCACCACCACAACCGACGTTCCGGTGTTTTAATTGCAGGAGATTTGGACATGTTTCGGTCAACTGTCCAAAAGGGATCAAGTGCTACGGCTGCGGGATAGCCGGGTATATGAAGCGCGACTGTCCTCGGTGCTCAAATAGAGCAGGGCCGTCAGACAGACGCGGGTTCAGGGCCGAAACAGATAGGGGCCGAGAGGGGCCAAGGGAGGGACCTAACCCGAACATGTCGGGAAATGTGTTGCGAGCCCATGCAGACGCAGGGCAAGGCGCTCGCCGAGAATAAAGAGGTTGCCTGCGAGCAACCAGCTGGCTAGGGTAGATAGGGACATAGAAAATTGTTGTCATGAGGTTAGATTAGGGTTTACACTTCTAGAAAAGGAATTAGATAATAGGCCTTATTTAGGTGTTAGAATCTTTGGAGTTTTTCTGAGAGGTTTGTTAGATTCGGGAGCTTCAAGAACCATCATTGGCCGCCCAGGGTGGGATATTTTAAGTTCTTGGGGTATAGAGTTGACTTCTTCAACTATTTCTAGGGTCGCGTTAGCGGATGGCGAGTTTGTTCCAGTGCGTGGAGTTATAACACTTCCGATCGAGGTCGAGGGCAAGTCGGTCCTTATAGAGTGCCTCGTTATACCAGGCTTATCGCAAAACCTGATTTTAGGCATTGACTTTTGGGTCAAGGCGGGCATTATCCCGGATGTAGCCAGAAATCAGTGGAGGTTTAGCGATAGGGTAGAAGTGTCGGCAGTGGCAAGCATCGTGGAAAGGTCGGAGTTGACCACTAGCGAAGCCGCGTCGTTGGAACGATTAGTAGGAGAGATTTTTGAGGCGATGCCCGAGGGTCTTGGCTGCACACATTTGGTCGAACATCGGATCAGACCAAAGCCAAATGTGGAGCCCATCAAGCAGAGATACTACCCAGTGTCTCCAGCCATCCAGAAGCACATCGACAAGGAAATCGAGGAGATGTTGGAGAAGGACGTGATCGAGGTCTCTCACAGTCCGTGGGCCTCACCGGTGGTCATGATCAAGAAGAAGGACGGCTCTTATCGATTTTGTGTCGACTATAGAGCACTCAACAAGAACACCGAGCGTGATAGTTACCCGTTGCCGTATATCTCCGCAACGTTGGATAAGCTGAAAGACGCCAAGTATCTTTCAAGCTTGGATATAAAATCAGCGCATTGGCAGATTCCAGTCGCGGAAAAGTCAAGGGCTTTTACTGCTTTTACGGTCCCAGGTCGGGGACTTTACCTGTCAAGCGAATGCCCTATAGCCTGCATAATGCGCCTGCCACGTGGCAGAGATTTATAGATACGGTGATCGGAGCTGATTTGGAGCCGCACGTATTCGTCTACCTGGATGACATCATCATCCTGGCGAATACGTTCGAAAAGCACGTAGAGGTTTTGAGGGAAGTTCTTCGTAGAATTGGCGACGCCGGGTTACGGCTGAATAGGGAAAAATGTAATTTTTGTTTGTCTTCACTTCGATATTTAGGTTATGTTGTTGATAGGCAAGGTCTACACGTAGACCCAGAAAAGGTGGAGGCGATGTTGAAGATACCCGCCCCCAGGAATGTTAAAGAAGTTCGTTCTTTTGTAGGTACTATCTCTTGGTACAGGCGTTTTGTACCAAACTTCGCCGATCTAGTGAAACCACTTACGGATCTTCTAAAGAAAAACAAGAGATTTCACTGGTCGGCTGAGTGCGAAGATAGTTTTCTGAAGGCCAAAGAGCGCCTTGTCACTGCCCCTGTTTTGAGTTGCCCAGATTTTGATAGGCCCTTTTCTGTACAAACTGACGCCTCTGATTTTGGCATAGGCGCAGTCCTGACCTAGCAGTTTGATGAGGGCGAAAAGGTCATTTCTTACTTGAGTAGGTCGCTTAGTAAGTGCGAAAAAAATTATTCCACAACGGAGAAGGAGTGTCTGGCAGTTTTGTGGGCAGTGGAGAAGCTGCGTCCATACATCGAGGGAGTTCATTTTACGGTGGTAACTGATCACTACTCGCTCGTGTGGCTGAACAACTTGAAGAACCCCTGCGGGAGACTGGCCAGGTGGGCCCTTAAACTACAGCAGTACGATTTTGAAATCGTACATCGCAAGGGCAAGGACCATGTTGTCCCGGATATGCTGTCAAGGAGTGTTCCAGTACTCAGTGAAATCACCGAGGGACCAACGGACCCTTGGGTACTGGAGATGAGTAAAAAGGTGGCACAGACGCCGCTTGATTTCACCGAACGTGGGATACTCACCTGGCTAAAGTAGCCTGCTGCATTCGCACGTCGCAGCACGAGGTGATAGGGCAATCTCCCTATTTTGTAAATTTTGGCAGGAACATGGCGGTCCGGGGAGATAGGGACTATCGACGAAAGGATGACTTAGACGAACCGACTTGTAATAATAGTGAGGAACGAGCGGAACTTATGGCCAAGTTGAGGCAAGACATACGGACGAAAATGGAAATAGCGAGCGCCAAGATGGCAAAGACCTATAATCTGAGACGTAGGGATGTACAATACTTACCGAACGAATTAGTCTGGAGACGGAATTTTGTGCTGTCCGATGCAGCCAATTACTTTGCAGCAAAATTAGCACCCAAGTTTATAGGACCATATAGGGTTAAAAAGAGGGTATCTCCCTGGACTTATGTCCTCGAAGATGAGGATGGGCGTGAGAAAGGGACGTGGCACGTACAGGATCTACGGCCACATGTAGGAGAAACTTAGTATCCCTTAGGTTAGTTTTCTGTAACGAAAGTTTCTCGGTTATCAGATACCGAGCAACTTTCGTGGAGTTGGGGGTGGGGTTGTCGCGGTCTAAACCTTTAGTTGCGCCAAAGTGACGTACGGACAAAACTACACGGCGACCATTTTATGTGTAGTCATAAAATGACGATTTTGTTTTGTCCGGACGTAATCACTGTGCGTTTGGAGTGGCGCCCAACACACACATGCACTCCAGTGGTCATTAAACCACTTTGTTTGTTTATTACTTTCGTAACTCGGTCTGGCAAAGGTTTCTCCTTGTGCTCCATGCTCGACGAAACTGAAATCCCACGATTGACTGAACGCACGGAATTGCGCGACAAATAAAACGAACAGGACTAGGACTGTTATTGTGAAAAATAGTAAAAAATCACTTGGCCAAGTCACAATGAGAGTAGCCATTGTGGGCTGTGGAAGGTGTGGAGTGTTGCCACACCAATACTAGCATAGATGCCGCCAAGATGTAGAAAAACACTTGGTGGGTAGAAGGTTTTATTTAAATTTGCTCAAGATGCACCTCAAAAAATCCGGAAAACGATTTTGAAAATAGGTGTGAGCAAAGCCTTCAGGTGTGAATACCGGTTTCTGCGAAAACCGCATCTATGCTAGAAAAAAGATGGCTGTGTTTAGGTTCCCATCTTGTGGAACCTAAGCATCGTCAGTCTGCACCGCTGGTTGGCAGTTCAGTTCGTTCTGAACAGTGAAGCAAGGTGGTAGTGTGCCAAAGTGAAGTGTGTTGCGAAGGAAAATTTGCCAAGTGATTTTTTTTTGACAAAACGTCGGAAAAGAAAAGGAAAAAAAGGGATATATATATATATATATATATATATATATATAGCATATATATACATATATACGTATCGGAAGTTTTGTGGTTCCAGTGAGCTGTCGAGCCCACCAGGACAGACGGAGTCGGTGGGATTTTTGGATCGGGAGCCGCTGGAGCGAGGAGGAGCTGAAGGCCAGGACCTGGGAAAAATCAGGGAGTACCTTTTTATTATATCTATACTAGCCTTTTCCTGGCGCGCATTGCTGCACCCTGCAACTATATGGGAACATAATAGTGGCGTCCGTGGCGTAGTTGGTTAAAGTGCGTGGCCGCTATGTCAACGAACTTTGGAGACCCAGGTTCGAACCCCAGCAGCGACTGAAAATTATTTGAATTAAAATAATTTTTCTGTACGGCCGCCACCTCTCTGCAGACAATGGCAAACCTCAGAGAGTAATAAAAAATGCCATGTAAAGCTTCTTGAGAATAAGAACATTCCGTTTATCGCCGTTCGGAGTCGGCGTTAAGCCTGTAGATCCATTTCTCGGTCAATTTTGCACAAACTTAATAACACGCACAACACAATTGATCATAAGAAGCTAGGTCAAAGTCCTTTCAAGGGCTGAAATGGCCAGTTATTTATTTTTTTATTTTTATAATAGGTGTATTCAAAACTTTTCTTAGACTCATAGTTTGACACCACTGTCATTTTCCACTGCCCGTTACAGTTTCCCAGTAGCAGGAGATCACCAAATAGTAACTCCATTTTGAGTTTGTATGTAAGTATTGCTACTTTTTCTTTTAAAGCTATTCGATAATACAAATTTTAATTGTATGGGCGGAGCCACACCCCCTTCCATAATGCCCATCCCAGTTTTCTAGTAAATGGACATTACACAGTTTTAGTACAGTTACCGACAGTCAGCATACAGACTAAATTACCAAAATTTTGCCAAATCGACGAAAACCGTAGGAAATATAGCATTTTTATTGATTTTTGGGCGGCAAAAGCAGGTGTGACAGAAATTTAAACCATCTCGTACCTGAAAAAAATGTACTGCCAAAGTTTCAGCTCTATCGGCTCAGTAATTTTGAAGTTTCCAGCCATCACACAGACAGCGTTTTGCTTTTTGTATATATATTTTGGATAAAGATTATTGGCTATAACTTTTGATTTGTAAGAGATACTAAGATACTTTTTTCTAAAAGATTCATTTTTTAGCTTGTTTATTTTTTCAAAAATATGAAAACACAATATTGGAAAAAAAATTTTGTTCGAAAAAATCAAGGGTAGGCCTTGTTTTTATAATCACAAAAATGGTTTTAAATTTTTGCCTAAAGTTTGTATGTAAATACCACTACTTTTACTTTCAAAGCTATTGGATAATACAAATTTTAATTGTATGGGCGGAGCCACACCCCTTTATATAATGCCCATCCCAGTTTTCATAGAATACAAACTAAATTACCAAAATGTAGCCAAATCGACGAAAACCGTAGGAAATATAGCATTTTTATTGATTTGTGGGCGGTAAAAGTGGGTGTGACAGAAATTTAAACCATCTTGAAAAAAATTTACTGCCGAAATTTCAGATCTATCGGCTCAGTAATTTTTTAAGTTTCCAGCCATCACACAGACAGCATTTTGCTTTTTGTATATATATTTTGGATAAAGATTATTGGCTATAACTTTTGATTGGTAAGAGATACTAAGATAATTTTTCAAAACTATAAAAACACAATATTGGAAAAAAAAATTTTGTTCGAAAAAATCAAGGGGGTGGCCTCTATTTTGAATCATAAAAACGGTTTTTAATTTTTGCGTAAAATTGAAATAACATTTGCTTATGAATGTTATAATTTTTAAATAGAGTTGAAAATTTACGAATATGTAAAGTTGAAAAAAAAACAAATTTTGAGCCTTTTTTTGAGGAAAACTCCAAAATTTCAGACCTTTTTTGAAAAAATATTTAAAATATATATACTCAACTATCGGTATTTTTGCAATAAGGCTTTTATAGTACTTTGATGAAGCTTTAAGACAAAAAAAAATTTAACAAAATGTATAAAAAAGCAGCGGAGATATTTGAATCGAAAGTCACAAAATTAAATTTCTGATTGTGTTTTTTTTCATTTTTGAGCACGATGTTGCATTATATACATATATCGTTGTAGTAAAATTTTTCATGGTTTTCAAGATAAGTTCATGTTTTTGATGTCAAAATAACGGATATTTTTTAATTTTACTAAATTTAAGAAATATTTTATATTGTGTAAATATTTGCATATGTAAGAACTAAAAATATGCGATTTTGTAAAAAATTTGTACTACAGCACCATCTGGTGTCCAACGTGGTTAAAAGAAGATACTGTCAAAAAACTCATTGTACCTGAGAACTACTATATACCAATTTTTATTCTAATCGCATGAGCGGTTTGGGAGTTTTAGGTGGTTTTGCAAAAAATTTGTACTACAGCACCCTCTGGTGTTCAAGAATAGGTCAAAAAAGATTGCAGCAAAACACTCAACGTACATGAAAACTACTGTATGCCACTTGTCATTCTAATCGCATAAACGGTTTGTGAGTTTAAGGCTGTTTTGTAAAAAATTTGTACTACAGCGCCCTCTGGTGTTCAAGGTCGATAAAAATTGATAGCCCACAAACACGCACGGTACCAAAAAACTTCTATACACAAATTTTCATGCTTATCAAATGAGTAGTTTAGGAGTCTATTGCATAGTTACATAAGACATTTAGTTCCAAAGCAATTCGATATCATAAATTTGGCCTGTGTGACCAAATTCCCCCTTGTCTTATGTTCGCTCAAATATATAGTATATATCAAGTTCCACTATCAAAATATGTACAACTCAGGAATAATAATGATTTCTAAAAAGTGGGCGTATATATAGTTAGACCACGCCCAGTTTTAGTATAATTCCCGACAGTAACCATACGAACTTATTTACCAAATTGTAGTCTAATACGACCAAAAAAATCTTAAATATAGCATTTTTATTGATTTGTAGGTGGTAAAGGGGGTATGGAAAATTTTTACTATGCGTATATTTTTCGCGCAAATGCAAACTAAAGTGAGACTTGCCAAATTATTCCAATATTCCATTTATTTCCAATTACCCTTGCAAATATTTTCCCACATACACCATATGTGCGCACCTGTATTTTTTCACACCTGTATTGTTGATAAGTTTTGATATATATATCAAAACAGTGGGCGCAAAAGTGGGCGTGGTCAACTTTTCTTTCAGTAAACACTTAAATTGGATTGCTACGAACATTTGAAAAAAAATTACCCAAATCGGTCCAGCCGTTTTCCAATTTTAGATAAATCGAAAAAAGTGGGCGCAAAAGTGGGCGTGGTCAATTTTTCTTTCCGATAAAACTTAAATTGGATTACTACGAACATTTGAAAATAAAAATTATCCAAATCGGTCCAGCCGTTTTCCGATTTTAGATAAATCAAAAAAAGTGGGCGAAAAAGTGGGCGTGGTCAATTTTTATTTCCTTAAAAACCTAACTTGGACTAAAACGAACATTTAAAAAAAAAAATTATCCAAATCGGTCCAGCCGTTCTGAAGTGATGCGATTTCAACCAAACGTACACTTCTTTTTATATATATAGATATATATAGATATATAAATATAGATATTTAAAATATATATAGATATATATATAGATATATAAAAAGAAGTGTACGTTTGGTTGAAATCGCATCACTTCAGAACGGCTGGACCGATTTGGATAATTTTTTTTTTAAATGTTCGTTTTAGTCCAAGTTAGGTTTTTAAGGAAATAAAAATTGACCACGCCCACTTTTTCGCCCACTTTTTTTGATTTATCTAAAATCGGAAAACGGCTGGACCGATTTGGATAATTTTTATTTTCAAATGTTCGTAGTAATCCAATTTAAGTTTTGTCGGAAAGAAAAATTGACCACGCCCACTTTTGCGCCCACTTTTTTCGATTTATCTAAAATTGGAAAACGGCTGGACCGATTTGGGTAATTTTTTTTCAAATGTTCGTAGCAATCCAATTTAAGTGTTTACTGAAAGAAAAGTTGACCACGCCCACTTTTGCGCCCACTGTTTTGATATATATATCAAAACTTATCAACAATACAGGTGTGAAAAAATACAGGTGCGCACATATGGTGTATGTGGGAAAATATTTGCAAGGGTAATTGGAAATAAATGGAATATTGGAATAATTTGGCAAGTCTCACTTTAGTTTGCATTTGTGCGAAAAATATACGCATAGTAAAAATTTTCCATACCCCCTTTACCACCTACAAATCAATAAAAATGCTATATTTAAGATTTTTTTGGTCGTATTAGACTACAATTTGGTAAATAAGTTCGTATGGTTACTGTCGGGAATTATACTAAAACTGGGCGTGGTCTAACTATATATACGCCCACTTTTTAGAAATCATTATTATTCCTGAGTTGTATATATTTTGATAGTGGAACTTGATATATACTATATATTTGAGCGAACATAAGACAAGGGGGAATTTGGTCACACAGGCCAAATTTATGATATCGAATTGCTTTGGAACTAAATGTCTTATGTAACTATGCAATAGACTCCTAAACTACTCATTTGATAAGCATGAAAATTTGTGTATAGAAGTTTTTTGGTACCGTGCGTGTTTGTGGGCTATCAATTTTTATCGACCTTGAACACCAGAGGGCGCTGTAGTACAAATTTTTTACAAAACAGCCTTAAACTCACAAACCGTTTATGCGATTAGAATGACAAGTGGCATACAGTAGTTTTCATGTACGTTGAGTGTTTTGCTGCAATCTTTTTTGACCTATTCTTGAACACCAGAGGGTGCTGTAGTACAAATTTTTTGCAAAACCACCTAAAACTCCCAAACCGCTCATGCGATTAGAATAAAAATTGGTATATAGTAGTTCTCAGGTACAATGAGTTTTTTGACAGTATCTTCTTTTAACCACGTTGGACACCAGATGGTGCTGTAGTACAAATTTTTTACAAAATCGCATATTTTTAGTTCTTACATATGCAAATATTTACACAATATAAAATATTTCTTAAATTTAGTAAAATTAAAAAATATCCGTTATTTTGACATCAAAAACATGAACTTATCTTGAAAACCATGAAAAATTTTACTACAACGATATATGTATATAATGCAACATCGTGCTCAAAAATGAAAAAAAACACAATCAGAAATTTAATTTTGTGACTTTCGATTCAAATATCTCCGCTGCTTTTTTATACATTTTGTTAAATTTTTTTTTGTCTTAAAGCTTCATCAAAGTACTATAAAAGCCTTATTGCAAAAATACCGATAGTTGAGTATATATATTTTAAATATTTTTTCAAAAAAGGTCTGAAATTTTGGAGTTTTCCTCAAAAAAAGGCTCAAAATTTGTTTTTTTTTTTCAACTTTACATATTCGTAAATTTTCAACTCTATTTAAAAATTATAACATTCATAAGCAAATGTTATTTCAATTTTACGCAAAAATTAAAAACCGTTTTTATGATTCAAAATATAGGCCACCCCCTTGATTTTTTCGAACAAAATTTTTTTTTCCAATATTGTGTTTTTATAGTTTTGAAAAATTATCTTAGTATCTCTTACCAATCAAAAGTTATAGCCAATAATCTTTATCCAAAATATATATACAAAACGCAAAATGCTGTCTGTGTGATGGCTGGAAACTTAAAAAATTACTGAGCCGATCTGAAGATCTGAAATTTCGGCAGTAAATTTTTTTCAAGATGGTTTAAATTTCTGTCACACCCACTTTTACCGCCCACAAATCAATAAAAATGCTATATTTCCTACGGTTTTCGTCGATTTGGCTACATTTTGGTAATTTAGTTTGTATTCTATGAAAACTGGGATGGGCATTATATAAAGGGGTGTGGCTCCGCCCATACAATTAAAATATGTATTATCCAATAGCTTTGAAAGTAAAAGTAGTGGTATTTACATACAAACTTTAGGCAAAAATTTAAAACCATTTTTGTGATTATAAAAACAAGGCCTACCCTTGATTTTTTCGAACAAAATTTTTTTTCCAATATTGTGTTTTCATATTTTTGAAAAAATAAACAAGCTAAAAAATGAATGTTTTAGAAAAAAGTATCTTAGTATCTCTTACAAATCAAAAGTTATAGCCAATAATCTTTATCCAAAATATATATTCAAAAAGCAAAACGCTGTTTGTGTGATGGCTGGAAACTTCAAAATTACTGAGCCGATAGAGCTGAAACTTTGGCAGTACATTTTTTTCAGGTACGAGATGGTTTAAATTTCTGTCACACCTGCTTTTGCCGCCCAAAAATCAATAAAAATGCTATATTTCCTACGGTTTTCGTCGATTTGGCAAAATTTTGGTAATTTAGTCTGTATGCTGACTGTCGGTAACTGTACTAAAACTGTGTAATGTCCATTTACTAGAAAACTGGGATGGGCATTATGGAAGGGGGTGTGGCTCCGCCCATACAATTAAAATTTGTATTATCGAATAGCTTTAAAAGAAAAAGTAGCAATACTTACATACAAACTCAAAATGGAGTTACTATTTGGTGATCTCCTGCTACTGGGAAACTGTAACGGGCAGTGGAAAATGACAGTGGTGTCAAACTATGAGTCTAAGAAAAGTTTTGAATACACCTATTATAAAAATAAAAAAATAAATAACTGGCCATTTCAGCCCTTGAAAGGACTTTGACCTAGCTTCTTATGATCAATTGTGTTGTGCGTGTTATTAAGTTTGTGCAAAATTGACCGAGAAATGGATCTACAGGCTTAACGCCGACTCCGAACGGCGATAAACGGAATGTTCTTATTCTCAAGAAGCTTTACATGGCATTTTTTATTACTCTCTGAGGTTTGCCATTGTCTGCAGAGAGGTGGCGGCCGTACAGAAAAATTATTTTAATTCAAATAATTTTCAGTCGCTGCTGGGGTTCGAACCTGGGTCTCCAAAGTTCGTTAACATAGCGGCCACGCACTTTAACCAACTACGCCACGGACGCCACTATTATGTTCCCATATAGTTGCAGGGTGCAGCAATGCGCGCCAGGAAAAGGCTAGTATATATATATTTGTGTATTTGTTTGTGTGTGTTGGTGTGCTTACCACACACCGTGCTTACTTTTGATTGTCCGATAAATTTCCCTCGATATTACAGCGCTTTTTTTATTTTCTCCGTACTGATCTATCGTGTTTTTTTGGTCGGTACTCACTTTGGCGCGTTTTCTTTGTGTTAGGCCCCTCGCACTCGAGCCTAGTTCCGTCCGGAACAGGTAAAATAAAATAATTTCACCGGTGGAATTGTGAGAGGGTCCAAGTCATCTCCTTGGACCCGCAACTAGAGTGCGACCCAAAAATTTGGGTTATTTTTTTGGGGTATTCTTTTTTTTTAAAACGAAAAAAAAAACAAATCGCGATATTTAATAATATTTTTTTTTGAGTGTTATTCTCTTCGGTCCCACCGTGCATAAGTTTGATAAGACTTTAATTAAAAAGTCTTATCAAACGCGCTTGCATATTGTTTTCGTTTTTTTTTCATTGCAATATATATACCCACACCCGTCTCCGCTGAACAGGTGGCAACTCTTATCGTCGGCACTATTGTGCACTTAGAGTCCACAAAATAACTGAATCAGCTGTTCGCGCATAATTTACTTGTATTTAATTCGCGATCGTGCCGGTAAAGTTTTTTAACTAATAATTTAAGAAATAACTAAGTGTGCGCGGTCAACAAAACGTTTTATAATAAAGAAAAGAAACAAAAAAAGATCAATCAAAAAGTGTTTTTTTGTGCGAAAAAAAAACAACAAGTGGTTGATTGTGCGCCGCCGGTGTATTAAATAGTGAAAAAAAAAAACAGAAAAAAAACTCAACAAGTGCGCGAAGTGTTAATTAAAAATAAAAAAAAAAAGAAAGACAATCCCGGCTTAAGTGGAGTGGTGGAAATCGTCGGTTCCACCTAGTGCTGCGCAGGACGGACATTTCGGTTCGGACGGGCACTTGTGCTTTTCGGACGGACAGTTTTTTAGGCAAACACAACTTCGGACGGACATTTTGTGTACTTTCGGACGGACATTTTGTACATATTCGGACGGACATCGCTGTGTAGATTCATAAAAACATTTTTAAGTTAATTTTGGACAGACACGGTTAAAAAAAAAAAAAAAACCTATTATAATTAACTTAAACTAATAAAATTTTCTTCCAGGCACTGGGCGACGGTGGTTAGCATTTTGTTGTTTTCGTGGCGTTCGTAGGGAGCAGAGCAGCGGACATTGCAGCGCTGGTAACTTGTTGCAGCGTTGGAAAATTAGCAGCGGAGCAGCGATTGCCGTCAGCGGACATTTTCAGCGGTGGGATTTAGTTGAAGCAGGAATTCCAGGACCACAGGAATACCCGGTGAGTTCGTTCCATTTTTTTTTGTTCCTTTATTTTGTCAGGTCGTAGCTCTTATTTGCCAGTGAGCGAGGGCACAGTGGGCGCGAAAGCATTAATTTCGAACAAAAAGATTTTGGTTTTTTTTTCATCGGTTTTGTGTGCTTAGCTGATTTGCTTGTTTTCATGCGCACAGTGGGCCAGGTAGGATCCTTAGTGGAAAAAAATTAAATTAAATTAACCTTAGATTAAAACTAAATTAAAATTAAAGTAAAATAAAATTAAAATTAAATTTAAAGTAAATTAAACCTAAATTAAAATTAAATTAAAAATTCAATCAAAATTAAATCAAAATTAAATTAAAATTAAATTAACATTAAATTAAAATTAAAATTAAATTACAATCAAACTAAGAATAAAGTAAAATAAAGTTAAAATTAAAAATAAATTAAAAATTCAATTAAAATTAAATTAAAACTAGTAAGAAATGATCTTCGACTGGGCCGAAGTTAAAATACCCCCACGGCCGAACCAAAGTATATTCAAAGTCTTAAGCAATCAATAAAATGTTTATCCGTAAATACGTTTTCGTTATATTTTTAACAGAAAATATTCGCTTTGTTTTTTGATAAAATGGCTTTGTATGGGAGGTGGGCGTGGTTTTCACCCAAGTTGGTTGAATTCCATACATATAGTACACGTTATATATCAAAGTTCATATGCAAAATTTCAAGTCCATACATTAATTTTTGTGGATTTTAGAGAAATTTTACCTTTTTGATAAAGTCACTTTGTATGGGAGGTAGGCGTGGTTTTCATCCGATTTGGTTGAATTTCATACTTAGAGTGTATTTTGAACATCAAAACTCATATGCAAAATTGGAATTCCATATATTAATTTTTGTTGAATTCTAAGAGATTTTACCGTTTTGATAAAGTCACTTTGTATGGGAGGTAGGCGTGGTTTTCATCCGATTTGGCTCATTTACGAACTTGACCTTCATTTTTTAGATAAAAGCTTAAATATTGAATTTCGTGCTGATAGCTTTAAAATTACGGCTGGAATCGTGATCACAGACAGACGGACAGACGGACAGACAGACGGACATGGCTAAATCAACTCGGGTGGTGATGCTGATCAAGAATATATATACTTTTCTATACCTACCACGCCTCCTTATGGGCGTTACAAACGGAGTGACAAAATTAATATACCCCCATTTACGTTTTTTAAACGTGGGGGTATAATAAATTAAAAATAAATTAACATTAAATTAACATTAACTTAACATTAAATTAAAATTAAAATTAAATTAAAATTAAATTAATATTGGATTGGAATCAAATTGGAATTAAATTAAAATTAAATTGAAATTAAATTAGAATTGAATTAAAGTTGAATTAAAATTGAATTGAAGTTAGATTGGAATTTCAATTAAAATTAAATTAATTGAATTAAAAGTAAATAACAATTAAAATTGTAGTTCAAATCAAAGATTTGTTAATATTGAATAAAAATAAAATCAAATTTAAATAAAAATTATATTGGAACCACACAGTATATTAAAATTTAAACAAAAACATATTGAAAATTAAATTGGAAAGTACGGTCCCGCGATTTTAATTAGAGGGAATTAAGTTCTGTACGTTGAAGGAATTTAATTTGTTTATACTAATATTTTTATTTTTACTACTTTTTATTTTATACCTTATATTTCTATTATATATATTTTTTCTATATTGCTTTTCTGTTGTTTTATTCTTTTTGTTTCATTTTTATTTTTTTCCTCATAAAAAAAAAATATATATACAATTTAATAGTCGAAGTACCGTTGTTTATCCGTGCGCGTGTTATTTGTCGCTGGTCTGACTTTTGGTTGTCGGTCCGTTTCGCGTATTTCGGAGCTTTTATTTTCTGTTGCATTTTTGGGTTTTTTTTAATACTGGTCCAACGTTGTTGTTGGTCCGTCAATATATATTTCTGGTTTGCTTTTCTTTGTTCGCTCTGGAGTTTTGATTTAGTTAAATATTCGTCGAGTTTTTGGTTCGTCGTCTAATTTTTTGTGGTTTTGTCCATTTTCATTTTTGATTTTTATTTTTATTTCTTTTTTTATATTATTCTTTAATTCAAAAATACCATGGAAATCAACCGTTTAAACCAAGAAGAGTTGGTGTACGAGATGGAGTCTCGTGGGTTACCAACAGGTACGGTTGACTCTATGAGGAAAACCTTGAGAGCTTCAAGGCATCTGGAGCGCAGGGACTCGGTCGACATCTTCGCCGTGTACCCGTTTGAATTTTCTGAGGATAAGGCAGCGTTGGAGGCGAAGATCGTGGAGATCGAGGCGCTCATGGAGAACCCACCACAGGACCCGAAGTCTTCAGAGTTCCTGAAGATTATGACCAAGCTCGAGTGGAGCGTTGGTCGGGTCAACCGGTCTAGGCCTACGTCCGCCGGTATGATATCCGAGCAGATGGAGCTGAGGAACCGATTGATGCTGCTCCTGACGGATCTTCTGGAGCTAGCTGGAGTGCAGGATGAGGAAGACGAGGTACCACCCAAACCCGTCAAAACAACGGAGGAGATGGCCAAGCCAAGGGCCACGTTACAAAAAACAGCTGCGGTTGAGGACGATGTTCCACCGGCGCCACCGGTACCCGAACCCGTGGCAGGTCGCTCGGTTAGTGTAGAGGGAAGTCTGCATCATCAGGAAAAGATAGAAAATTTGGCCAAGTGGGAATTGAAGTTTTCTGGAGAAAAGGTAGGAGGGTCTTTAAGTTCATTTTTAGAGAGGGTAGAGGAGCTTTGTGAAGCTCGAGGGGTCAGTGAGACCCAGCTTTTTAGAGGGGCCGTAGATTTGTTTAGTGGTAAAGCGCTTTTATGGCTCCGTGCGGTACGTAAGACCGTGTCAGGTTGGCAGGAGTTGGTGAAGGAGTTGAAACTGGAGTTTCTCCCACCCAACTACGACGAATTATTAATGGATGAGATCAGGAGAAGGACTCAAGGGGGCAATGAGTCCATAGGGATTTTTGTAGCGGCAATGAGAGGCTTATTTGGTCGGCTGGCCGAACCTCTTTCTGAACGCCGAAAGTTAGGGTTAGTGATGTCGAATTTGACACCCTTTTTCCAAACTCAGCTAGGTTTAGCTGAGCCAACCACCCTGTCCGAATTGGTCTCTTTAGGTCGTAAGTTGGAAGCCGTAAGAACGAATGTGGAATCATTCGTCCCACCGCCAAGCAGTCGTTCGAAGAATCTTCTGGAGCCGGACTTAGCCTACGTGTCAGCAGAGCCCGCTGTGGCTGAAGTGAACGCCCCGCTCCGGGCGCAACGATTGGAACGCAGGATTTCATCACCACCACAACCGACGTTCCGGTGTTTTAATTGCAGGAGATTTGGACATGTTTCGGTCAACTGTCCAAAAGGGATCAAGTGCTACGGCTGCGGGATAGCCGGGTATATGAAGCGCGACTGTCCTCGGTGCTCAAATAGAGCAGGGCCGTCAGACAGACGCGGGTTCAGGGCCGAAACAGATAGGGGCCGAGAGGGGCCAAGGGAGGGACCTAACCCGAACATGTCGGGAAATGTGTTGCGAGCCCATGCAGACGCAGGGCAAGGCGCTCGCCGAGAATAAAGAGGTTGCCTGCGAGCAATCAGCTGGCTAGGGTAGATAGGGACATAGAAAATTGTTGTCATGAGGTTAGATTAGGGTTTACACTTCTAGAAAAGGAATTAGATAATAGGCCTTATTTAGGTGTTAGAATCTTTGGAGTTTTTCTGAGAGGTTTGTTAGATTCGGGAGCTTCAAGAACCATCATTGGCCGCCCAGGGTGGGATATTTTAAGTTCTTGGGGTATAGAGTTGACTTCTTCAACTATTTCTAGGGTCGCGTTAGCGGATGGCGAGTTTGTTCCAGTGCGTGGAGTTATAACACTTCCGATCGAGGTCGAGGGCAAGTCGGTCCTTATAGAGTGCCTCGTTATACCAGGCTTATCGCAAAACCTGATTTTAGGCATTGACTTTTGGGTCAAGGCGGGCATTATCCCGGATGTATCCAGAAATCAGTGGAGGTTTAGCGATAGGGTAGAAGTGTCGGCAGTGGCAAGCATCGTGGAAAGGTCGGAGTTGACCACTAGCGAAGCCGCGTCGTTGGAACGATTAGTAGGAGAGATTTTTGAGGCGATGCCCGAGGGTCTTGGCTGCACACATTTGGTCGAACATCGGATCAGACCAAAGCCAAATGTGGAGCCCATCAAGCAGAGATACTACCCAGTGTCTCCAGCCATCCAGAAGCACATCGACAAGGAAATCGAGGAGATGTTGGAGAAGGACGTGATCGAGGTCTCTCACAGTCCGTGGGCCTCACCGGTGGTCATGATCAAGAAGAAGGACGGCTCTTATCGATTTTGTGTCGACTATAGAGCACTCAACAAGAACACCGAGCGTGATAGTTACCCGTTGCCGTATATCTCCGCAACGTTGGATAAGCTGAAAGACGCCAAGTATCTTTCAAGCTTGGATATAAAATCAGCGTATTGGCAGATTCCAGTCGCGGAAAAGTCAAGGGCTTTTACTGCTTTTACGGTCCCAGGTCGGGGACTTTACCTGTCAAGCGAATGCCCTATGGCCTGCATAATGCGCCTGCCACGTGGCAGAGATTTATAGATACGGTGATCGGAGCTGATTTGGAGCCGCACGTATTCGTCTACCTGGATGACATCATCATCCTGGCGAATACGTTCGAAAAGCACGTAGAGGTTTTGAGGGAAGTTCTTCGTAGAATTGGCGACGCCGGGTTACGGCTGAATAGGGAAAAATGTAATTTTTGTTTGTCTTCACTTCGATATTTAGGTTATGTTGTTGATAGGCAAGGTCTACACGTAGACCCAGAAAAGGTGGAGGCGATGTTGAAGATACCCGCCCCCAGGAATGTTAAAGAAGTTCGTTCTTTTGTAGGTACTATCTCTTGGTACAGGCGTTTTGTACCAAACTTCGCCGATCTAGTGAAACCACTAACGGATCTTCTAAAGAAAAACAAGAGATTTCACTGGTCGGCTGAGTGCGAAGATAGTTTTCTGAAGGCCAAAGAGCGCCTTGTCACTGCCCCTGTTTTGAGTTGCCCAGATTTTGATAGGCCCTTTTCTGTACAAACTGACGCCTCTGATTTTGGCATAGGCGCAGTCCTGACCCAGCAGTTTGATGAGGGCGAAAAGGTCATTTCTTACTTGAGTAGGTCGCTTAGTAAGTGCGAAAAAAATTATTCCACAACGGAGAAGGAGTGTCTGGCAGTTTTGTGGGCAGTGGAGAAGCTGCGTCCATACATCGAGGGAGTTCATTTTACGGTGGTAACTGATCACTACTCGCTCGTGTGGCTGAACAACTTGAAGGACCTATGCGGGAGACTGGCCAGGTGGGCCCTTAAACTACAGCAGTACGATTTTGAAATCGTACATCGCAAGGGCAAGGACCATGTTGTCCCGGATATGCTGTCAAGGAGTGTTCCAGTACTCAGTGAAATCACCGAGGGACCAACGGACCCTTGGGTACTGGAGATGAGTAAAAAGGTGGCACAGACGCCACTTGATTTTTCCGCGTGGCGTTTCGAAAACGGTGTTTTATACAAACACGCTAAGGCAGGGCTTAGCAACGTTTACGATAGGGCTTATGAGTGGAAGAGAGTGTTAGGAAAAGGTGAGAGAAAGGAGGCTTTGCGCGAGTGCCATGATGATCCGTTAGCAGGACACATGGGCGTACGGAAGACGTTAGCTAGGGTGGCCGACAAATATTATTGGCCAAAGATGAAGGCAGATATAGCTAGGAATATTAAGGGATGTCAGGTTTGCCAAAAGGTGAAACCAGACAATAGAAAGCCAGCTGGTGGAATGGTAGGTAGGATCAAGGATTTGGAGCCATGGGAGATGATCTCCGTGGATCTGGTAGGACCCCTTGTGAAGTCTAGTTAAGGTTACAGTTATATTTTAACTGTGGTTGACTACTTCACCAAATTCCCGCTTTTGTTTCCGTTACGTTCAGCAACGGCAAAAAGCATCTGCAAAGAGCTGGAGAACAACGTGTTCTTACTCTTTGGCGTCCCTAGGTCAATAGTGTGCGACAATGGCCCTCAATTTAAGAGCAGAGAACTGCAGTCTTTGTGTGACTCCTTTGGAGTCCGGCTCCGGTTCACTGCCAATTATCATCCGCAGGCGAACCCGGCTGAGCCGATTAATCAGATCATTAAGACAACCCTTAGGGCTTATATTTCTGAAAATCACCGAACGTGAGATACTCACCTGGCTAAAGTAGCCTGCTGCATTCGCACGTCGCAGCACGAGGTGATAGGGCAATCTCCCTATTTTGTAAATTTTGGCAGGAACATGGCGGTCCGGGGAGATAGGGACTATCGACGAAAGGATGACTTAGACGAACCGACTTGTAATAATAGTGAGGAACGAGCGGAACTTATGGCCAAGTTGAGGCAAGACATACGGACGAAAATGGAAATAGCGAGCGCCAAGATGGCAAAGACCTATAATCTGAGACGTAGGGATGTACAATACTTACCGAACGAATTAGTCTGGAGACGGAATTTTGTGCTGTCCGATGCAGCCAATTACTTTGCAGCAAAATTAGCACCCAAGTTTATAGGACCATATAGGGTTAAAAAGAGGGTATCTCCCTGGACTTATGTCCTCGAAGATGAGGATGGGCGTGAGAAAGGGACGTGGTACGTACAGGATCTACGGCCACATGTAGCAGAAACTTAGTATCCCTTAGGTTAGTTTTCTGTAACGAAAGTTTCTCGGTTATCAGATACCGAGCAACTTTCGTGGAGTTGGGGGTGGGGTTGTCGCGGTCTAAAACTTTAGTTGCGCCAAAGTGACGTACGGACAAAACTACACGGCGACCATTTTATGTGTAGTCATAAAATGACGATTGTGTTTTGTCCGGACGTAATCACTGTTCGTTTGGAGTGGCGCCCAACACACACATGCACTCCAGTGGTCATTAAACCACTTTGTTTATTTATTACTTTCGTAACTCGGTCTGGCAAAGGTTTCTCCTTGTGCTCCATGCTCGACGAAACTGAAATCCCACGAGTGACTGAACGCACGGAATTGCGCGACAAATAAAACGAACAGGACTAGGACTGTTATTGTGAAAAATAGTAAAAAATCACTTGGCCAAGTCACAATGAGAGTAGCCATTGTGGGCTGTGGAAGGTGTGGAGTGTTGCCACACCAATACTAGCATAGATGCCGCCAAGATGTAAAAAAACACTTGGTGGGTAGAAGGTTTTATTTAAATTTGTTCAAGATGCACCTCAAAAAATCCGGAAAACGATTTTGAAAATAGGTGTGAGCAAAGCCTTCAGGTGTGAATACCGGTTTCTGCGAAAACCGCATCTATGCTAGAAAAAAGATGGCTGTGTTTAGGTTCCCATCTTGTGGAACCTAAGCATCGTCAGTCTGCACCGCTGGTTGGCAGTTCAGTTCGTTCTGAACAGTGAAGCAAGGTGGTAGTGTGCCAAAGTGAAGTGTGTTGCGAAGGAAAATTTGCCAAGTGATTTTTTTTTGACAAAACGTCGGAAAAGAAAAGGAAAAAAAGGGATATATATATATATAAGAACATTCCGTTCATCGCCGTTCGGAGTCAGCGTTAAGCATGTAGGTCCATTTCTCGGTCAATTGTGTACAAACTTAATAACACGCACAACACAATTGATCATAAGAAGCTAGGTCAAAGTCCTTTCAAGGGCTGAAATGGCCAGTTATTTATTTTTTTTTTTTTTTTTAATTAAATAAAATATTAAAATATTTAAAATAAAATTAATAAAAAATATATTTAAATTATGCACGAATATATTTAAATATTTTTCAAATATTTACTATTTGAAAATAAAACAATCGCATTTAAAGAAAATTTATATAAAAATATTGAAATTTAAAAACAATTTATTTGAATATTTCCCACGAGCTGCGTCCATATCAAACGCCATTTAGTGGTATATTTTCTTTTCTTTTTGTGAAAATATGATTTGTGAGTCAGGTGGTGAGTGCGATGCATGATGAAATCATGTAGAGTGGAGTGACATTCTTGAGAAAATACCGAGTTGTCACACCACCTCACATGAATTCATCATGCATCGCACTCACAAATCATGTTTACCAAATATCCATACTATATTACTCTTGCAACAATAACTAAATGAGAACTATAACAACTGCAAATGCAAGAAATAAACTGCAGGAACAGAGTGCGATGCTGCTTGTCGGAGTATGTGTGGACGTGTGCGATGCTGTTGCTGCTTGCTTGTATGGAAAATGTTTGTACGTGTGTAGAATAAATAAAATTCAAATACGGGAAAAAAAACGAGTTGTAAGGAAAACATTTGATTTATCCACGTAAATATTTGAATAAAATTTATTCTCAGGCGTGGATAATGCTAATATGCGTTATTTCCCTTAGTGTAGGTATTAGCTTGTTGCGCGCCCGCCGCAGGGTAAAATACTAGTTTTTTAATTTATTGTTAATTTTTGTAAGTACATAATGTGAATTTAATGAAATCTAATCATACTTTTAGCACAATAAAAATGTATTTATTTATTGTTGATATTAATACCTAAATTGCACTAATTTCATGAAAAAGTGGGAAAAGGCTGCGGGAGAAATTTCGACGCAGCAGGGGCGGTAACCACGCCCACCATAAAAAATCTTTGTAGATATCATATTTCTTATGTATCTGTTCCAAAAAAATTTAAAACATTTATAAAAAGCAGATAAAAGATTTTTTTTTAATTTGTGCAAATATGGTCTAATATGGGCCTTTTTCGAAACTTTCGGGCCCGATTGGCACGGGTAAACGTTGTCGTAAAAAAAAATTTTTTTAGTTTCGTTCTTAGAAAATAAAAACGCATAAAAAAAGCTTTCAGCCCCTTAACATTTCCAAAAATCGCAAAATAAGGGACACTCTAATGCACATCGAGTACACACACTGGCATAGTGAGAGGTTTGCATAGCATGTTCTAACAGGTTGCTTTTAATCGGTCTATAATCCTCTTAAAGAATATTTAAATACAAGATTCCATATTTTATTCAAAAGTCTTTATAAAACATGGGCTTTTTTGTGAAAATCTTAATCTGAGTATCCCCATATACAAATCCTTAACACTTGGTTGCCCGGACACAACGCCCAAAATTCAACTTAGCATTATGACCGTGATAAGAGGGGGCATTATAAAAAAATAAAATTTAATAATGTTACACCCATAGAAGTGGCGCTAAAGCCAACTGGGCTTTAGGACCATTTATAAGACATGTCACAATTCAGTTTATAAGACATGTCACAATTCTTAAAAAAAAAAACAACACAAAAATGTTAGCTTTGTGAACAACTCATAATTGACCGTTGGCTGTTTTGGGGCGCTAATAAAACCGATTTTTTTTTTTACAACAAATTTTAATAAATTAAACTGCTTGAGTAAATTTTTAAGTTTAATTATATGTGATACTTGAAGTTTATCACACTCATCTTATCTTATCTTAATTCCTCTTATCTTGTCTTATTCTATCTTTTTCGATCTCATCTTATCTTATATGTTTTTTTTTTGTTTATTTTTATCTCATCTCATCTTATCTTCTCTTATCTTATCTTATATTTTCTTAGCTTATCTTATCTTATCTTATCTTAACTAATCTTGTCTTATCTCATCTCATCTTATCTTATCTTATCTTATCTTATCTTATCTAATCTTATCTTATCTTATCTTATCTTATCTTATCATATCTTATCTCATCTCATCTCATCTCATTTCATCTCATCTCATCTCATCTCATCTCATCTCATCTCATCTCATCTCATCTCATCTCATCTCATTTCATCTCATCTCATCTCATCTCATCTTATCTTGTCTTATCTTATCTTATCTTATCTTATCTTATATTATCTTATCGTATCTCATCTCATCTCATCTCATCTCATCTCATCTCATGTCATCTCATCTCATCTCATCTCATCTCATCTCATCTCATCTCATCTCATCTCGTCTCATGTCATCTCATCTCATCTCATCTCATCTCATCTCATCTCATCTCATCTCATCTTATCTTGTCTTATCTTATCTTATCTTATCTTATCTTATCTCTAATATATATATATATATATATATATATATATAACATATATATACATATATACGTATCGGAAGTTTTGTGGTTCCAGTGAGCTGTCGAGCCCACCAGGACAGACGGAGTCGGTGGGATTTTTGGATCGGGAGCCGCTGGAGCGAGGAGGAGCTGAAGGCCAGGACCTGGGAAAAATCAGGGAGTACCTTTTTATTATATATATATATATATATATATATATTTGTGTATTTGTTTGTGTGTGTTGGTGTGCTCACCACACACCGTGTTTACTTTTGATTGTCCGATAAATTTCCCTCGATATTACAGCGCTTTTTTTATTTTCTCCGTACTGATCTATCGTGTTTTTTTGGTCGGTACTCACTTTGGCGCGTTTTCTTTGTGTTAGGCCCCTCGCACTCGAGCCTAGTTCCGTCCGGAACAGGTAAAATAAATTAATTTCACCGGTGGAATTGTGAGAGGGTCCAAGTCATCTCCTTGGACCCGCAACTAGAGTGCGACCCAAAAATTTGGGTTATTTTTTTGGGGTATTCCTTTTTTTTAAACGATAAAAAAAAACAAATCGCGATATTTAATAATATTTTTTTTTTGAGTGTTATTCTCTTCGGTCGCACCGTGCATAAGTTTGATAAGACTTTAATTAAAAAGTCTTATCAAATGCGCTTGCATATTGTTTTCGTTTTTTTTTTCATTGCAATATATATACTCACACCCGTCTCCGCTGAACAGGTGGCAACTCTTATCGTCGGCACTATTGTGCACTTAGAGTCCACAAAATAACTGAATCAGCTGTTCGCGCATAATTTACTTGTATTTAATTCGCGATCGTGCCGGTAAAGTTTTTTACTAATAAATTAAGAAATAACTAAGTGTGCGCGGTTAACAAAACGTTTTATAATAAAGAAAAACCTAAGTGCCGAAAGTGTCGCGATAACTGCTCCTCTGTGCTATGTAGCGATTTTGTTATCTTGTCTTTTTAGCCGACTTCAAAAAGGAGGAGGTTCTAAAGTTCGTTGGTTTCTTTGTTTTTTTTTTTTTAATTGTATGTACATCGATAACTCCTAAAGCACTTGCCCGAAAAAGGTGGGCGATATTTGACAAAGGGGCGTATTAGAAAAACACTGTATTTCAGTTAATATTGACACTAGGGTACTGAAATTTACAATTTACTTTAAGGAAAGTACAATATATCGGTTAATATTGATACTTGAGATCTAAAATGTGGCACAGGGCTAGGTTGAATCATTACAAAGTACGATCAATAAAGTGGGCGGAATTAGAAAAAAGGCATGGCACTTTAATAAAACTTGCAAAGAGAGGAATGGAAAATACCCAACAAACTTTCAGGAATTAATAAAACAATTTTTTTTTAATTAATAAAAACAAACCATCTTCTGTCAAAAATAGACTCAAAAAAACTTTTTAACAAAAAAAAAAAAACGACTTCAAAAACACTACAAAGTAAAAAATAATTTTAAATAACTTTTCCCATTAATTTCTTGGTCAACTTGTAAAAGTTATTTATGTATATTATAATATGGGAAATCTTATAATTTTAATTTTTTTCTAATTTGTTGTATTATCATCAATATATTAATTGCTTTATGAACATAAAAGCTTTAAAGTCGGCGCAAATATTTGACATACAATCATGATCTTTTACCATCCCTTCACTATTTTAAACTTTTTTATTTGGTGCTATGCTGCCTTGGTGACACTGTAGTAATTTTAAATCTTAATTTAAAAGCGCAAGAAACTATCCCAATCAACTGTCAATGCTACGTTGCATTTATTATACCATGCCTTCAGCCATGTATTTATGTATTTGTTATTGCAGTCATTTTCCTTCACCAGACAATTATTTGCCATTTCATTTTATTACTTCTTTACAGCGTTGCATTTTTTAATAGATAAACTTTTGCATGGCTTATTTAGTAAAAATAAACAAGATTAATCTCCTCAAAGGGCGGAGGAGATTTATCTCCTCAAATAAACAAGA
Source organism: Pherbina coryleti (assembly GCA_943735915.1). Lineage (NCBI taxonomy): Eukaryota > Metazoa > Arthropoda > Insecta > Diptera > Sciomyzidae > Pherbina > Pherbina coryleti. The sequence goes on along the minus strand of OX030951.1, from coordinate 96,249,601 downwards.
TTTATCTCCTCTCGATTTAATCTCGATATGTTAACACACTATAATAAAAATTCAACAAATTCTTTTCTTTCTTTCACTGTGTAGTATTTTCTAGTAAATATCAAGCTGTTAAATACTGCGCCTTTGCAGCGTAATACCTCTTGTTGACATACCGTCTTGTTAGCCCTTAAAGTGAGTCGAGATTTTTTTCAGTATTTTGCGAGAGCTTAACGTGATTGAGATTTGGCAGATAGACATCTAGCCAGCTCAGAAATAACAGCAGTCAATAGTGAAACAAAGGCGGTTGTATAGATGAATACAAAATATTAACAATTTTAAATACAATGTTATACAATTTTGACATTTTTAAGGTTTACTAAATGACCAAGACTTCCTTAAACTAAACATAATTTTATTCAAACCTGGTTAGATATTTAAGACAATGACTTTGAGTGGGCAAATAATTTTGAAATGCAGTGAAAATTTTTTTAAACCATAATTTGTATATCATATTACAAAAAAAAGAAACGTTAAAAAAAAGAAACGTTCGATGACATATCGTAAAAATATGAGACTACAGTCGGACTGCTCTATAACGAACTCACCTATAGGGAAGACACCTCTAAAATAAAGTTTTTTTGAAGACACTGCAATTTTTTAATTTTTTCATGTATTTGGACTCTATAGCGAACTCCTCCATAGCAAATTCCTCTCTGTAACATGCAATAACAATCGAGTTTAGCTACTACAGCTTTTTCGCACATTCTCATCATTAACACATTTAAAGTCTTAATCCAAATATCTTTGAAATTTTCAACGATATTAATACAAGTGGCTCAAAATAAGCTTATGTGAGAAAAATTAATCCACCAAAATATGGTTGGGCTCAAGGACAACACAAGACATCACGAATAACCATGCAAAAACATAACCATGCAATTACACAATAGTTTTTAATCTACTCTTGAGTGACCTTTAGACAAGTTAACATCAAAAAAGCTACAATTGTTAACTAATTCACTCATAAGCTTTAAAGGAGCAGTTAACATATAATTTATTCTACTAAATGGCAAGTAAATTAAATTATTAGCATTTCTACTGCTTCTACGATTAGAGTTAAAATTTATAAGAGAAAGAAGTTCTGGAGAATCGAATACACTGGTGATGAGTTGGTGCAAATAAACGATATCTGCAGACTTCCTTCGCTCACTCAATGATTGCATTTTTAAAAGTTTCAAGCGATCCTCATAAGGAGGAAGGTTTAAAGTGTCAAATCCACTTAAGCCTCTTAGAGCAAACCAAACAAAGCATTTTTGGATTCTCTCTCTTCGATCAACATTGTAACTTGGAGACCAAACTTGACTTGCGTACTCCAAGTGAGGACGCACTATTGCATAATACAACGTTGTAGTCGTAATCATGCTATTAAATTCTTTGGCCCAGCGTTTAATAAATCCAAGCATAGAAGATGCTTTTTTACAAATGTTATCAATATGAATGCTAAAGGAAAGCTTAGAATCCATACATATTCCCAGATCTTTAACGACATCCACACGACATAAAGCAGTATCTTTTATTTTATAATCAAAAACTAAATTATTCCTTTTTCGCGAAAAGGTCATAGTTTGGCATTTATCTGAATTGCCTATGTTCATACGTCAGTCAAATGATTGAATCAGTCAAAATTTGTTGTTGCGTTCCTATGTAAAAAAAATGAACTTTATCTCAGAGCGAAAATGAACTCCAAAATCTTCTCTCGTCAGTCAAAATTTTGATTGAGCTCATGGTATAATAATACAAGTTAGCATTGACAGTTGCTTGGGAAATCATATACTGTCAAAAAATATACTCAAAAAGAGAGCGCTCACAATCCGCCCTTGAAAACACAAGCAATGTTGAAAACGTTGAAGTGAAAAAAAAACAACAACCACAGCAGCTGCTGATGTATTTCCACAAAAAGCTGTTTTTGACAGTTTATGTTTTCCTGTTGAAGAGAAAATAAGCAGTTGTCAATGCTACCATGTATTATTATACCATGGATTGAGCTCTAGAGTCTAGACCAGCGATTGCCAGCGCCTAACTCTTTCCACTCTTTCCACTCTACAACAACAACTTCAATATTTTCATGATTGTTGTAATTCGACGAATTGTTCACAAACGCAGCTGCACTGCAACAACACAGCGTGTCTTTGTTGTTGTTTATTCTTGTCGTTGTTGGTAAATAGCGCATGCGACCGCGCACAACTCTTGCTACGCTGAAGGTCTCTTGTTGGTAATTTTGCGTATGGTTTCGTCACCGACTGCTTTTTGTTTGCGATTTTTATGTTACTATTTCCTTATTGTACTACGTATCCAACGATTTGTTGTTGTTGTTGGTTTTAAGTTGTAATTGTTGTTGCACTCTTTTAAAATCACTCTTTGGCAATCCCTGGTCTAGACCTAAATCAATCAGTCAAATGGTTGCATTATTTTAATTGTTTGTTGTTTAGTAGGAAATTATGTCAAGAAAAGTAGTTAATTAGTAGTTTTTTGGTAACAAATGTAGTTTTTTAAAGAGAAAAGGATGTAATCTGTAACCCTTGCGAACAAAATGAAATGCAAAACAACTTCTATTTAAAAATTTAAAATCGGGTTTTGTTTATTGTGTTGTGTTTACTTTCTGTTTACAGCACGATACGATTTCACAAAATATTAGGTAGCAGAAAAGTAACAAATGGCGTCGTCAGAGCATCAATCAAAAGATCGTGTGTGAGCAGGCGTCAGTCAAAATTTTCCGAGAGAGTAAAAGAGAGTAAAAAATCGTGATGAACTTCAGTCATTTGACTGACGTGTGAACATAGCCATTAAGAAACATATTATTTTTAGAACACCAAACTTCAAAAGATTTCAGATCGGACTGGAGTAGGGCTGAATTGTCTTGAGAATTTATTTTTCTGTGTATTTTCATATCATCCGCATTAATAAGCAGATGAGAGTTTTTAATGATATGGGTCACATCATTAATGGCTAAAATAAATAGAAGTGGACCTAGGTGACTTCCTTGAGGAACACCAGATAACGCAATAAACTCAGCAGACAAAACCCTTCGGAATCGTATTTGATAAGATCGGTCTGACAAATACGATTTAATCCAGTTTACAAAATATTGTGGAAATCCAATGGACTTAAGTTTAAATAGAATTAAATTGTGTGGTAACTTATGAAACGACCTGTTTTCAAACACACAAACAGTTTTTTTAGTAACTCCCCTGTAACGAATTTATTCAAACGCAACGTATGTACGTAAATTTTGTTTTATAAAAAAAATTACGTCGAATTTCTCCAGAACTCCGGAGAAATTAATTAATCTACAACATCACAATTTTAATTTTTATAGATCCAGATTCAGATGAGGTAGACGGGTACTATGAAGAAATTGAAGAGTTTGTTAAATTGTCATCGTTTTTAGAAACCCGCCAACCTATCACTTAGTGATATTTGCGGAATCGCGTAGCGGTGTTCCCGAAAACATTTTAGAATCCATTACTTTGTTGGAAGATTTCGTTCACAAGGAAAAATTCAAAGCCGCCAAATAAACAAAAATTAACAATTTTTTTCCAAAACAATAAATGTAATTAACATATGTCTATTAGAGTGGAACAAATTTTTAACCTCATGGGCTTCATATATATTTGAAAACTATGAGTAAAAAAATAAATTTCTGCATCTTTAGTTTTTTCTGCGACATAACTTTTGACTGCGCCCGAGGGTTTATATATTTCATGCCAGACTTATTATTTTTTTTTTTTTCTGAAATCCAAAGTTTAGTTTGAAAATTCTTTCCTAAATTTTTAATGCAAACCTCTTCGTTAACGTATAAATAACAACTTGTCAAGAGTTCCCTATGATACCATGTATGCGCTAGAAGATATTCAGGACCAAAGATCACCGAAATCGGTCATTCGCTTATATCTCCGCTCCTCTTTGTAGGACAGCAAATATGATCGGAACAAAATTGTAGATCAGATAATTCTCTACAAAAATGCCCTTAACAGCTTTAACATAAAACAAACAGTTTCCACGCTATGCGATCAGATATGTTTGAATAGCGCAAAGTAGAAATTTCATATTAACTTTGAGTAGAGCGGAGATATAAGCAAATTACCAAATTCGGTGATCTTTGAACCTAAATACCTTCTAGCGCATACATGGTATCATAGGGAACTCTTGGCAAGTTATTATTAATGAGTTAATGAAGAGGTTTGCATCAAAAAATTAGCTCCTAACTTTTTTGGATTTCAGAAAAAAAAGTCTAACAGTGAAATATATAAACCCTCGGGCGCAGTCAAAAGTTATGTCGCAGAAAAAAACTAAAGATGCAGAAATTTATTTGTTTAAGCGTAGTTTTCAAAAATATATGAAGACCATGAAGTTTTTTGCTTCCATACATTTCGTTCCACTCTAATGTTTATATACACATATTTCTTTATATATATATAAAAATATACATATATTCTTCTATGTACTTCAAAAAAAAGTTCGCCGTATACCAGCGAATATGACGTATTTTTGCAAGACAATTACGAAAAAAAAAATTTTTTTTTTTACCGAACGTAGGGGTCGCGTATTGACATATTTCTTCATATCTCTGGTGTTTACAGTCGGATTTTTAAGTTTCGTATATCAATGTTTTTGTCTCAAGGATACCAATATTACTTCTATAGAGGTCATTGAGCTCAGGTGTACCGTTCTAGTACTTACCCTCCAGATCTCAGTTTCTACCATCCTAATGTGCCACCCTAATATTAAAAAAATAAAGCTCTTAAAATATCATTAATCTTTTGCTCAGAATGTATATCGATATTTCCAGCAAAAGTATTTTTAAAAAATTTTTGAAAATTTTTTGCCGAACGTAGGGCTCCCTTTTTTAATTTTCATCATAACATCGGTATTAAAATTCTGATCATATTGAATGACATATTTTTGTTGTGATTTATTAAATATATAATGTATTATTATTTTATTTTTTCACATTCTTGTTCCGTCGCAACTAATTGCAATTTAGTGATCCATGCTATAATTTTCTTTATTCAAATATTCAACAATGCTCCTCTGGACACCTACTGGAGTGCTGTCAGCGGGCGTAGCATAGCCGATGAATTTTGAATTTGACTCTTTCACAATGGTGACATTTTCTTCATTCGCAACAACGTTACGCGTCACATTTGCCTCCGTGAATCTTTTTAAAGTTGGCTTTTTTTCCCATCAAACGAAATACACGTTAGCAAATCATCACACTTAGCTGCTGCTGAAGCCTCTTTTCGAAATTTGACACGTTCTCTAAATACTTTATTTTTTGTAATGATAAGCCCATCCATGAATTGAGTTCTTTTTTCTGCTGTTTAGGAAGATAACTCCTCTTCAGCTTTTGGAGCAATCGACAATTGTAAATCTTTTATTAACATGGTCGCATGCAGTGCACCAAAGCGAACTGGTGTGTCGCTGCGATCCAAAGCAGAACTATAATTTCGCAGTGATATGCCCGCCACTACAGTATTTTTTTGTATCGTCTGTGATTCGCTTACGTTTTGTTCAAATTCCTCTTCGTCCTCGCTATCTAGCTCGTACCCAACGCTGGCAGAGTACACCGCATTCGATGTTGCAGCAACTGACCTTACTTCTACTTCTACTGTTTCATAGACATCATCTAACGCCATTGATCTTGGACCACACTGATCAATAAAGAAAATTTTTGCTGCGTCTGGAATTTTATTTGAGGTGTTGCAACCACACGGATTGTTGCTTTCAATGGCACACTTACAACGCGAAATTTTAAACAATTTATTTTAAGCATTCACGTTATATCTCAGTCGATTTTTAGAAATTGTATAATAGTTATTCACAAGTACATCAACACGTTTCCGAACCACCGCTAGGGTTATAATTGGTATGCCGGCGCATTGCCACAAAACGATTACATTTCTAACAGGTTCTTGTTTCAAAACATCCAACTTTCGACTTTTATCACTGTTATGCCGCATGTTCAATACAAAAGTTATAACATTATACTCCGTTGGTAATTTGGTATTATTTAAGTCACTCGCAATTTTTTATTCTTTTACGAGCTTTAAAATTCCTCAAAATCAATTTAAGGCCTTCCAAGGACTTGTAGGAATATTTTTTTTTATTTTGGAGAAAAAAATAATTGGTCTCTTTCAGACAAAAACATAGATATGTCATTCAATATGATCAGACTTTTAATACCGAAGATATAATGAAAATGAAAAAAGGGAGCCCTACGTTCGGCAAAAAAATTTTTAAAAATACTTCTGCTGGAAATATCGATATACTACCTGAGCGAAAGATTAATGATATTTTAAGAGCTTTATTTTTTTAATATTAGGGTGGTACATTAAGATGGTAGGAACGGAGATCTGGGGGGTAAGTACTAGAACGGTATACCTGAGGTCAATGACCTTTATAGAAGTCATATTGGTATCCTTGAGACAAAAACATTGATATACCAAACTTTAAAATCTGACTGTAAACATCAGAGATATGAAGTTATATGTCAATGCGCGACCCCTACGTTCAGTAAAAAAAAATTTTTTTTTTCGTAATTGTCTTGCAAAAATACGTAATATTCGCTGGTATACGGCGCACTTTTTTTTTTTGCATTGGAGGTGGTACGGTCTAATGCAAATGCTGTATGATAAAATATGAATTAAATATATATGTATGAAAATATAAATTACTTACAATAGTTTTGAGTAAGCTGGCGTGAAGGCACATTAAAAAAAAATCAGTTCCCCTATAACGAAGACTCCTCTATAACAAAGTGCTTTACCGGTCCCAACGACTTCGTTATAGAGGAGTCAGACTGTATTTGTTTTGCTTCCTTTCCCATACGAAAACTTTCATTTAGCTCGGGACAAAAATCAGTTATGGTATAATGTGACCAACCGTACTGCTTTTTCGCCCATTGTACTGCTTTTAACTTACAACGAATGGACGAGTTCTGGGGAAATCTTCTTTTAATAAAAGAGGAACGGTTTTTGATTTCAGAACCATCATTTAAAGAAAAGAGATTTATTCAAGCTCAAAGAAATTATGCTGAATTAATTGGAAGCGTCACCAAACATTTCGTCGGTAATTTTAAAGTTGTTGTTAACTCTTTTAGTAAAACAATAAAAAATAAATGCAGTTTTATGTATTTCATATAATAGGTCTGTTTCCGTACGCACACTGTGTAAGATTTGTGTAAAACGTGTGCTAGAGAGTGTTATTGTAATTTAATGTTGAATTTAAATGAATGTTTTACAAATGTTTTTACTTTAACAAAATGAACGTTTCACGTTTGTTTAACATCAATGCTACTGGGCGCTGTGTTAATCGGCAACTGAATTAGTTTCTATCTTTTCTTTTGCTTTTAGGCTTGCAGTTGTTATTCTCCCTTTTCTTTTGCTTTTTGGCTTGCAGTTGTTATTTTTGCCTACAGTGGGCCCTCTTTAACAGATGTCTTAAAATAATTTGAATTTTGATTAAAATTATGTTGTATTTTACTAATTTTTAAGATGACGCCTACATTTTGTTAAATGAATGGACGGAAAAATTTTAATAAAGTTGAATATTTTTTATGGATAAGCTTACAAACGTTACCAATTTTGTCCACCGTTCTATGCAAAATTTAAAAGGAGGAAAGTAAGGCTGCAAAACTATTGGATTAATATGGACATTAAAGATATATTGTTCAATTGAAAAGTTAACAATGTGGAGACAAAACAATGTAGCTATGGAAGACCGTTGCGTGGAGATTTTTAACCACATATATAATGAATTACTTTCATGTACTTCCACTTCTGTATTGAATTGAGTACGCTCTTTGTCTTTCCCGAACTTTAGCATCAGTTATAATACATGACAGTTGAAAAATCACAATTGGTTTTCAACACTTTAAAATGTACTGTAACCATTAAAGGCCGCTTTTCATTGTCCTACTGTGTGTAACGACATGTGAGATAGAATGTATAACCGAATTATATCACACTGTCATTTTTTCATTTTTGTATAAAGAAATTAATTTTTCTCTTTTAGACTATCTCACAAAGTCACATTGCACTTTTATTCAATAAAAATTTAAAATTCTTAAAATGAATCGGGACATACCAGCTATTGTAAGCATTATAAGGGCTAATTGTGCATTAAAAATAGAAGCAGTCATTATTTTGCTTGCTTTTTAACATTTGATGAAATGTAACTTGCAGCTTGGTGATTTCTAATCAATTAAATTCGAAGAAATCTTATAACTCATCTCTGGTCGGATAGAATGTGAGATGAAATTAGAAACAAACCTAAAAATTAAAATGTAGAACGACATGTCATAAAAATCAAAACAGGTTCGAACACACTTTGCTTTTCGTTGTTTACACCATTCTACATTCTGTCATACATGAAAATTTTGACATGTCGTAACACACAGTAGGACAATGTAGCGGCCTTTACTATCGGATTTAATTCGATAAACGCAATTTCGTAATACCACACAACAGAATGCAAGCGTTTATCGTGTATCGTATGAATTCATTATAGGGGTATAAGTTTCCAATATTTCCCAACGTTGTTCAAGCGTAAAGCGACTCATTTCGCGTAAAGCGAGAGAAATAAACAAAAAAAAAACTTAATTTTTAAAAGAACACGCTGCGTGGAATGATATTTTTTATAAAACGCCAATAAATGCGTAAAATTGCACAACATTTATTGTAGAGATTTAGCATTCAGTTTTTAGACCCTGCTAGACATGCCTAACTGAAACTCCAACACAATCACAACATTTGTAGCAAAAACTAATACATTCTCAGTTATTTCACTTTTGTCAGTTTTGTCAGAATGAGACAACAATATAAACATTAAATTACGCAGCAAACAAGCTGAGGGTATGAAAAAAACTTTAAGAGGTGCAAGTGTAAGTCACGCATTAATTATATCCTAAAATACCAAAATTGAATGATAGTGGCCGTGGCGCAGTGGGTAGAATTTGGAACTTATATGACAGAGGACCGTGGTTCAAATATCGCATGAGGCATAAAGATTTTGAATTGTGTTTAATTAATAAAATATAGCTCAAAAGTGATTAAAACTAGACAAATTAACAAATAAAACACATTTTTTCTAAAGAAAAGCAAGATTTCCTTGCTACAGTAAAACGCTTTTTTTTATTTTCTTTAAATATTATTTATCTTTTGTAAATACTACCCATTAATAAAAATAGAAAAAAAACATTTCTAAACAAAATTACAAGAAAAAATTTCGCTTTATTTTGTGAAGGGTTTGAACTCGCGCATGTTTGCGTTAAAAGCCAGGGCTCTCATCACGTAACTTTCAAAACGATCATCGTTCAAACGATACTATACGACGATATTGTCGAGTGTTTGCTTCATATAAATGCATCACTGTCGTCTCGTCTATCGTTCAGTTTACTAAAGTTTGAAAGTCACTAGAAAACATATGTTCAGAGGCAAAAGTGACATTTGCTTGAATTTTTATTGTTTGTTGTGCCTTTATGTGAGCTTTGCTGCAAAAATGTAAGTATTGTTGAGTATTTAATCAAATAATTTTGTAATAATGTGTTGAAAATTATATTTTAGGGCGGTGACTCCTAAACGTGGCGTCCGTGGCGTAGTTGGTTAAAGTGCGTGGCCGCTATGTCAACGAACTTTGGAAACCCAGGTTCGAACCCCAGCAGCGACAGAAAATTATTTTGAATTAAAATAATTTTTCTGTACGGCCGCCACCTCTCTGCAGACAATGGCAAACTTCAGAGAGTAATCAAATTGCCATGTAAAGCTTCTTGAGAACGAGAACATTCCGTTCATCGCCGTTCGGAGTCGGCGTTAAGCATGTAGGTCCGGTTCTCGGTCAATTGTGTACAAACTTAATAACACGCACAACACAATTGATCATAAGAAGCTAGGTCAAAGTCCTTTCAAGGGCTGAAATGGCCAGTTATTTATTTTTATTTTTTTTTTTTTGACTCCTAAACAAATGGAAATTTTAGTAAATTTTATTGACGAGCTGGCCAACAATTACATCGCAAACACGGTCCAGGGCCGACAAACGATAAATTCATTGTAGGCAACATTAACTAATAAGTTAAATGCTAGTGGTTTGCCCAACAAGTCAACAGCAGCTTGGAGAAAGGTAAGCATCAATTGCATTACATAAAATTCTGCATATGTAAACAATCTTTGCTTTACTTCTAGGTTTGGACGGACAGCAAATATCGCGCAAAAAAAAATGCAGCAAAAATCTTGCAGCCATGCAAAAGACTGGTGGTGGACCGTTGGAAGAAGTTCCACTGTAACCAATGGAGGAGAAAGTTGCGGCGCTGGCTTCCCTGCGAGATGCTGTTGCGGGAAGCTCATCAAATTGCTTTGGAGCACCATCTTATTTGGCACAAGATGATGACGACGACGGAATTCTTTTTCGCTTATCGCCGGCCTCAAGTGTGTGCGAAGGAGTGATGGCTCCTACCGAAGAGGTTCCGTTTACAAGCGTACAAGCAAGAAAGAGGTGAGTCAAATATATAAGAGTGGCTTAAAATCAAAACTCCCAAACTGAACTTTTTTAAAAAATCAATTTAATGATGCAGTGTCAAAAGTGATAAAAAGTGAAATATGGCTTTCAGAAAAATAATGTTGCAAATCTGTGAATCTCCGCAACATTGAAAGTTTCACCAGCTCTAATTAAGAAAGTTCAGCTTGCAGGTTTTGATTCTAAGCCATTCATGTTATTAATTTCATTTGCCGGAGTTCGGCTTTGGTCGTCAACTGTGCCGGTTGTGAACTAGAGTTCTTAACACCTACAATAGCGACAAAACAAAAAAAAAAAAAAAAAAAAACCAGTGATTTCCACAGAGATCAATTATTGATCATGATTAATAAAGATCAAGTATTGAAAAAAATTTTCATAACATAAAGACAGTGATTAACACAAAACTCAAAGACAGTGAATAACACATTACATTAAAAATAAAAAAACACAAATGTCCTCGCCCACGCGCGAGGGAGAAGACCCATGTAATTTCGTGAGCAAAGAAAAATATGAAGAAGTGGTTCAGCGTTTAATATTATTGCAATCCCAGCACGAACAATTGGTCGAACAGCTGCAATCAAACAATACGCAATCACCAGCTCGAAAACGAAAGAATGGAAAACAACAAAACAATAACACGTTGGCAACAACATCATCAGCTTTAAAAACCAACAGTTCCTCAAGCTTAATCAGCGATGGTAAGAGCGATGAAATGGATCATAGCACAATCGAGATTCGAAGAGGCAACTCAACATTAACAAATAATGCGTTTGCGTTGCTCTCCAGCGACGAAGAACTCAATGATTTGGACTTCCCGTTATTATCAGAGAATACAAACAAAATCATACATGAGATGAAAAAGAACAACTCAATAAAAAAAAAAATAATCCTAAAATTAGTACTACAATTAGTACTTCCATTTTTACTAAAAACAAAAAAGCAAGCGATGAACCAATGCAAAAAACAAACAATCAAAAAATTATTAAATCTATGAAGCCACCACCTATTAATATTTTTCACGAGGACCCTAAGAAAATTAATAAATTGTTAGAAAGTGCAATTGGAAAGGCACAATTTAGTTTAAAAATATTAATAAACAAAAAATTATGTTACAAAATTTATAATAGCAAACATGTAGATATAGTTAAGAATATATTGAACAGAACCAAAACTGAATTTTATACATACACAGAAAAAGACAAAAAACTTAATACCTTTTTAATTAAAGGGCTGTCTGATACATACACACCAGAGGAGATCTTAGAAGAACTCCAAACCAATAATGAAGAACTTAACTTTGTTAAAGCGTTTAGGTATGTCACGGCTCGATCGAAACGTGAAAACATCACATTGCCTTGGTGTTTCATTTGCAAGCGCGACTAGAAGCAATATTGCTCCCCATATAGATTCATCTTTCGCAAACGAAAGCTTACGAGAAGAAGTAAATAAATTAGCTAATGACGTAAAAGAGACTAAAAAAACTCTAAATATTATTTTGGAAATGCTTCAAAATCTTAATGACCGATCTTAGATGCAGAGCGCTAAGAATAGCTGCCATTAATGTTAACTCCATTATATCACTGTCCAGACGTACCGACGTTCTAAACTTTGTTACAAACAATAGACTTGACGTTTTACTTTTAAACGAAACGAAACTAAACAGCAAACATAAAATTAATTGTAAAGATTTTGATATCATAAGAAATGACAGAAAGGACTCAACTCGAGGAGGTGGTACTGCAATTCTTATAAGAAAACCAATTAAATTCACAAAAGTGTACCAGGGTGATATCGCGAATTTCCATTGCTTAGAAACAACAATTATCTCTCTACCACTTCGAGATCACAGCTCTTTATTCATAATCTCAGCGTACGCACCACCAGCAAATACCCAATTTAACATAGAACTCGAGCAACTGTTTCATATTCTTGAACTGAACAATTTAAATAACTATTTCATACTAGCGGGAGACCTTAATGCTAAACATCAGGCTTGGCAGGACTCAAGTCCTAACGGAAGAGGCATCTTCTTGAAACGTTTTATTGATGACAATCAAATAAGATACAAACTTAAATTATACAGCCCGATCTCACCAAGCTATCCGTCTGGAAGCTCATATCTTGACCTATGCCTTACTGATGCACGCATAGAAATAGAAACAGTTTATGATAATAAAATTCCTACCTTACCATATGACAGCGACCACAACGCTATCTATATGAAAGCGTCGCCAACCGAAGAGTCACTATTTACTCTGACAGAAAACCCAGAGGTTCCTAAATTAAATTTCAGGAAAACTAACTGGGGCAAATTTTCTAAACGGGTCTCAAGGGAATATAGGTATGCACTCTCCTCTTCTGAAATTCCTAACAACAGGAACTTGAGCAACGAGCAAATCTATAGATAAACTGAATTCAATAATTATAAATAGCATCAATGCAATAGTTCCTAAATTTAAAAACCGAAATTCGATGGAATGCTATACTAACCGCCAAATTCAAACACTTCAAAGCTACAAAAGTTTCCTTTTAACTCAAATCAATCGAGTACAGCGGCAGTCCACAAGTTCAGCAACCAATAACGATATTATAAGGTTAAAGGCCATACTAAGAAACGTTAAAACTTTACTGGAACAACAATTTAGGAACAGTATTAACAACTATTGGAAGCAAGGGCTGAACAAATTATTAAATCCAATGACATGTATCCGAAAATAAATCGACTATACAAACAACACAGTACAATAACTATACCAGACCTAAAAATACCAACTACATCAGAATATCTCTTAACCCAAGCAGGAATTAATACTGCTTCCATACCGATTATTAACGACAAATATGTTGTTGGCGACGATATAGTTAAGCTTGAAATCATAGGTTCACATTTTGAAAAAGTTCACCAAATAGAAACAAGACCAAGTAATGCCGAAGAAATAGTAAATAACGAAATGTTAAGATTTCTCAACACCAATAACTACCCAGAGGCACTTATAAACTTTTCTAACGACTTAAAATCCGACAGCCTGACTCAAGACCAAACACAACATTACTTTACAACAATGACTGAACTAACTGACATATTCAGAAAACTAAATAATAAACCGTCGACTGGATTAGACAAAATACCAAACTTAGTGTTGAAACACCTACCTTTAGAAATCATACAAAAATATTGCATTATATTTAACAATCTTCTTAATAAATACTATTTCCCGGTATACTGGAAAACGGCAAAAGTAGTGCCCATAATAAAAAAGAACAAAGACCCGTCTATCTTTTCCAACAAACTATAGGCCAATTAGTCTTCTTTCCAACATTGGAAAGGTATTTGAGATCGTTATAAGTAAATCAATTTTGTTTGTGTGCGATCAAAAAAACATAATACCTCAAAACCAGTTTGGGTTTAAAAGACAACACTCGACAGTTCACGCGATAAATACACTAACCTCAGATGTGTTCTGGCATTTGAATGGTAAGATGAACACAGCCGCTTGCTTAGTGGATATTGAAAAGGCCTTCGATACAGTTTGGATCGATGCGCTTATTCATAGAATTATAGAATACGGGTTTCCAAGTCACATCGTGAAAATGATCAAATCGCTGACAAAGGGAAAAAAATTCGTAGTGTCAGATGGAAACAGCATGACGAATAGAGAGTTCCTTATAGAAAACGGCTTACCACAAGGCACAGTAACGGCGCCCATCTTATTCAATGTATTTATTGCAAAAATCTTGCATGAGAATAAAACATCCGACGATATCATTCTTTATGTGCACGGTACAAAAATTTAAGATATCCAAAATAGACTTCAAAACAAATTTAATTATCTTCAGAAATTCTGTGAAACATGGAAACTTAATATTAGCTACTCAAAATGTGAAGTAATCCTGTTTCGAACCCCGCTTAGACGCGGTAACAACGACCTTCGTAAAAATTGGAAAAATCTAAAAATCACGTATGCAAACGGTCTTCAAATTCCAAATAAAATAAATGTTCGGTACCTGGGGGTTTATTTAGATAAATTTTTGTATTTTAATGAACATATAAACATCACACTAGAAAAAGCAAGAGCAGCTTTTATGGCACTTAAAAAGCTCTTCTACTCACGACATTTAAGAAGTGATGTGAAAATCATATGTTATCAAGCTTTTGTACGACCAATAATAACATACGCCTGTCCAATATGGTGGAATATTAGTCCGTCATGCATGGAAAAAATACGCTTATTTGAGAGAAGATGCCTAAGAGCATGTATGAATATGTACCGAAGTTCACATTCGAACTACATGCATTACATTTCAAATATAAAACTTCTTAACGCATCCGGTTTATCAAGAATTGATAACGTCATACTCGATATAACCCGCAACCGCGCTCAGCTCTAAGTGAAAATAGTTATATTTCGGGAGCCTTGTATCCAAATCCCATTTATTTTGAAAACACTTTAGTGAAGGGATTAATACCACCGGAGGCGTTTCTATATCTTGATGCACTAAGTTATTTGTCAGACTCATGCAACATTCCTATAATTTATCACTTAGCTAGAAGAGCAACTGATAAAAGAATCAAACATTCACGTATGACAACCGATAACCGACTGGCAAATTGGAGATATTGTTGTGACATACCTGAGCGTGATAAAATGAATCATGAACGATTCAATAGAAACAAATACTTTTGGCTTGATTGGGGTTCAGCAATCAGTCAGCCCTAATATCTACTTTTCCTTCCATAAGGACATTTGTCTATCTTTCGGCGTGAGCGGCTTGACTTGCTTTTAGATACAGGTGACAGTATTTATTTGTATTAAATAAATTATTGAAGCTTGTTCTCCACTGCGGGAACTGGTGCGCATTTTGGAAGCAGATCAATTTCCTTAATTTTAAATAGTTTTAATCAGTCTTAGCTTGTAAATTTTTATATATATTCCAAAAAACTGCTGCTACTTAATTAATAGTTTTCCTTCCTTTTTTCTATTAAGTCTTAATTCAATATAGTAAAAAAAAAAACCAAAATTCCAAACAGAATTATTGTTAGATTTGAAATAAGTTATACAAATATATAGCATGTATTGAGAGCCTATAAAGGACATTTACTTTAATACCATTATTTTATGTAGTATTCATTTTTTCTTTCTACTTATAAAAATTATAAAATTGTTAAATAAAAAAAAAGAAAAAAAAATAAAAAAAAAAAATTTCATTTGCCTTACCAATTTTATTTTTAAGAAATGCAACTGAACACTCGCGCGCTCCAACTCCAAAGAGAAGATTCGCAGCTAAGCCAAATGAAGGAGTGGAAATCCTAAGGAGCCAGTGTGAAGCTGACAAATCTTTTCAAAACAGCTTATTGGCTGTTTTGCGAGAGAGAAACCACCAAGATGCTACTTTTCAATCCAAAGTTATCGAACTCCTAACAAAACGCAATGAAATTGCAGAGAAGAAGTTGGAGCAAGATTTAAAATTTTTCAGTCAAGTTGATTGAGTCGATATTTTAACTTTTTTAATTTTTTTTTTAACTTTTTAAATGCGCTGTGAATTATTTGTTTTTTTTTTTGTAATTTATAAGAATGTGAAATATGAACTGTGATTTATTTTTTTTTAATACGTAAATATAAGTTTTCTAAGCAAAGATTTTTCAATAATAAAATTAAAAAAAAACAAACATTTAAAGTAAGGTTAATTTGTTAAAAGTTAATTTCAGAGTTTATATAATTATATAAGGATTTAACAATGATTGTGTTGTTATAAAGTTTTCATTTAAAATTTTTCTATGCAGAGATTTTATATCATCTCTGATTCTTTCTGCAAACAGTCTTAATGAATTATTCGAAACATCTGAGGTCTCGGAAAGGTTTTCTTCGGTTTCTTCGTCTTCATAATTCTCCACATTGTAGTATATACAAATGTTTTGTTAAACAGCACATACATTTGCAAAAACTGTAATTTTCTGAGGATCATACCGGCTTTTTCTTTCCTCTAGTAAGATTCTCCAACGGCCTGTAAATTTAAATTCGTGATACATATTACTAAATATAATCACATTAATCTTAAGAAATTTACCTTTATACACACCAATACATCTTTCGATAATATTCCTTGCCTTAGCATGGACTGCATTAAATTTTGTTTTTTTTTATATCGGCGGATGATCGGTAAGGTGTAAGTAACAATGGATATCCACTATCACCTAGAACACAATCTTTTTCAAATATGTTTTTATTTAAAAGCTAAATATCTACCTAATAACCAAGAACTGTGCTGCCTTTCGTTGTTAGTTCTTTCAAAAAACAGCCTTTCATTGGAATGCCTCCATACCAAGGAGTCATGAGAAGATCCGGCGTATCTGGGATTTATTGCCATAATTTTCATATTGCGCAAATCTGCGCAAAATTAACATAAAATTCAAAATTTCTTACAATTCCTTATATGTAACTTTCAAAAGAACTTACAATCATCGCATTCAAGCTGTGTTTTCCCTTTCTATTGAAAAAAAGCTGCTCATTTTCTCGCGGTCTTTGAAAAAATAAATGCGTTCCATTTATACAGCCGATAACTGAAAGAAACTTGTTATTATACTCCTTTTGTTGTAAATAGTTAAAACTTACCTCCTGGTATCGAATATTTATGATAAAACCACTGCTTTATCTCCTCTCTCCTACTTTCTCTACCAATCTCCCACTTTATCCACATTGTACAAATTTTTTGCTCCAAAATCTTCGTGGTATCAGAAATAATTCCAGAGAGAGTGCTTTGTGCGACAGACACACCAGAATCATTTCCGGTCAACCACAACTGATAGCCTCCGCCTTCAAGGACTTCCAATGTTGCACACAACCTTAAAATTGGTGGAATGTGTGTTGACCGACACCCGTTTTGTAAGTCAATTTTGTCTAAAACATATAAAAATGCCTCCTTAGACAAACGGAAGCGCTGAATAAAGCTAAATTTATTTGAAAACAAATTATTAGCAATACTTACAATGAAATATTCTAAACACAATACATACCTTTTTGTTGGAAGAGATAAAGGATCCGATTTATCTCTTAGGGTTCTGCGTTGTCGCAACAATTCAATTTTTTCATCATCTTCATCGTCACGTATGAAAAGAATTAAATTTCGGCTCCGAAACATTTTAATTTTATTGATTTGAAACTTAAAATAAAATAACAAACCATAAACGATACCAAAATAACTATCGTGTCAATTCAATCGTCAAAACGATAGCATTTGACAGCTGTTAGCCATACATGAAGCAAGCAAAACGATATCGTTAAGACGATACTACAGTTTTAGAGTTACGTGAAGTTAAACTGTCGTCTAGACGATGTCGTCAAACGATTCTCATCATACGTGATGAGAGCCCAGCGCTCTAACCACTACACTATGGCGGAAAGGTTTTGCGATACGCTTACTGCGTACTTAAGTAAACAGCTGAGTTTGTAATGAAATTCTTTACGGAATTTGTTGTTAGTGTGAGCAGAGCAGCTGTGTTCGGCAAGACATTGAAATACTTTCGTAAGAAAGAGATATGAAATCACACTTATACATGAGTTTTGGTTAGATTTTTCACATTGCCCTTAACAAATTGATAGAAACTTTGTTCTACAGACTAACCGAAATTTCCGACAGCACTATTGGTTAAATAACGAATCATTTAACCAGTACTTGTCTTGCAGGGGAGTGCACCCTTTAAAGCCACTTTACATTGTCCTACAGTAGAATGGTGTAAACAACGAAAAGCAAAGTGTGTTCGAACCTGTTTTGATTTTTTTTACATGTCGTTCTACATTTTAATTTTTAAGGTTTGTTTCAGAGATAAAGAGATGGGAAACTTCGATGTGTAAGGGATAGCACTATGCCTTCTTTATGTCAAATTGAAGTCAATACTAACACAATATTATAGTTGTGGTCGTACATTTTGTTGAGAAACTCACCCAGTTTGGGTTCCAGTTTGAGTTGAGTTTGAGTTATTCAGCTGGTTCGGGTTCTCACCACTGTGTAAAATTTCACTGAGCTTAACCAAACTGACCACGGTCAAAACCTAAACAAGTGGAAAAATTGCTGGTCTTGTACTCAAGTAGCAATAATTTATAATTTTCTTTTTTTTTGCCTAATTACAAAAAAAAAAAAAAAAAAATTCAAACGAGCACGAATGCATTTTATTAATAAGAAAAAATTGCTATTATCATTTTTTCCAAATAAAAACTCCTTCTTTATTAAAGTAATTAATTATGTTATGAATTTGTTTAAAAATATTCATTATATTTTTTTATCTGTTTAACAATTTCGTATTTTTAAAAACAAAAAACAAATTATAAATCATCTTATTGTTTAAAGTTGATTACAATTTTACAATTATTCGTTTTAAAACATGATTTACTTCTTTATTTACAACTATAAAAAATAAAAAATATTAATATACGCAACATTAAATAAATAAAAAATTGCCAATATTTTTCTCAAATTCTTTCTTTATTATTTGGATGGGAATCGAAGGGGAAAACATCAATTACTGTTCATTGGCAAAATCTGGACTATCAAGCACTGAATAGCTTGATATCGCTACATCCATTTCTTTGCTATGAACACTGTTGTATAAGCTGCAAGTTCCATCGATTTATTTAGCCAATCCGGTTTTGCCTCAGTTTGTTCCAGTACTTCTTGAACGCCAGAAACAGTAGATGTTGAGGTACTGCTTACATTTGTAACCAATATATTTGGTGTTTTAATGGCATTAAGTAGTATTTTTAGGTTTTCACCCGATATGCGATCCTCGGCAATAGCATGTGTTGCATTATGGGACAATTGTTGCTGCTGTGCGTGAGGATGTTGCGGTTGATTGGCATGTATGAAGGATGCCCATCCTCTCGGATTTAGAATATATTTATAAGTTAACTTAAGTACATATCCGATCAAAAAGAATAACAGAATTGGTGCCATCAAGTTGTATGAAAAGGAGAGATTGCCTTTTAAATAAAATGGTTAGGTTTGGAAAATGGATTGCTGCATAAACAAGTCATTGAGGTACATTATTATCACATGATCTGGTCGACAAATCCATTTTTAAATTTCTAGCTTTTCTGTAATAAAACTGAATAAGAATTTTTTTATATATCTATTTTACATATAAACAGCCTCTCACTCACTTCAGCTGCTTGACTTGCATATTTTCATTCCTTTTCATTCAAACCCTATTGCATTCCAAGTAAGTAAAAAAGAATCCAAACAAGAAAAAGCTTTATAGCCCATGCAAATGTAAACAATTTGATTACGATTGTGCAAGAACCAGCAAAGTAGAATTGCAGCAGCCACGATCAAAGTAAATTGAATCTGCAAAATACATTATTTTAATTAAATTTCATTTGAAATTTTTTAAATGATTATACAAAACATTTTGTATGATTTAAATTATTAAGATGAAATTGATATTTTTAATATAAAAGTATACAATATCAATATTTGGGAAATGATCACACAAGGAACATGCTTACCTCGGATATTTTCAACAGTTCAAAATTATCCTTGAATATGTCCAAAACTATAGCAATTGTTCCCATGCTGCTGTCGACGTTACTTCCGAATACGCTATCCAGCTCATGTGGATCACTTAGCTGTTCTAGTTTTTCCTACTGTGCTTGTAGCTGCTTGAAGCGTAATGAGTGATGATACAGCAAATGCCAATGATCGCAGCCAATACTCGCGCCAGCATTGCCAGTAGACTTGCTCAACTCGTGCCAACCTTTGCCCAAAGCATCGGGATCGGTAAACACAACAATAGTACGTCCAACGATGCTCTTGGCGCCGCACAATGTGATTTTGCTGTCGCAAATGTCTACCTCAGTGGGTCCGCTTGCTTTGGCTTCAATGTTGCCCAAATCGCCCAAGTGACGGTCTTCATCACCGGGTGCGCCATGTTCCTTGCCATGGGGATTGAAGTTAGGGCCGGCAGAGGTGCATCCATTGGTGTCACCAAATTCATGCATATGGAAACCATGTAGGGCTTGGGTGAGACCATTAACTTCACCTATAACCTTAACGGGCGCGTCGGCAATCTCTTGTTCAAAAAGACGGTACCACTAGCATCGCTATTGATAACGCACAGCTTTTGCAGGCATATTTCTTTAGTTTTATTACTTTATATTTAAGAATAACCACAACTTTATAAAATAATTATAAACTTTTCTCGACCCGAGCTAACGTTGGAATGAGAAATTAAATTACAGCAAAAATAAGGTATTTGAAAAGCAGACAATTTATAAAACAAAGTTACAAAACTATAAAACTTCACAACAGCTGACGGCCGACACAGCAGGTGAGGTGAACTCACATACACAATACGTGAGGACATAAAAACTGAGAAGAACAAGCACCATTTTGGCGCAAAATCAACAAAAATGACAGCCGAATCGAAGTTTCCCATCTCTTTATCTCTGGTTTGTTTCTTATTTCATCACACATTCTATTCGACCAGATATGAGTTTTATAAGATTTCTTCGAATTTAATTTATTGGAAATCACCAAGCTGCAAGTTAAATTTCATCAAATGTTTAAAAGCAAGCAAAATAATGACTGCTTCTGTTTTTAATGCACAATTGGCCCTTATAATGCTTACAATAGCTGCTATGTCCCAGTTCATTTTAAGAATTTTCAATTTTTAAATTTTTATTGAATGGAAGTGCAATGTGACTCTGTGAGATAGTCTAAAAGAGAAAAATTAATTTCTTTATACAAAAATTAAAAAAGACAGTGTGATAAGATTCGGTTATACTTCCTATCTCACATGTCGTAACACACAGTAGGACAATGTAAAGCGGCCTTTACAAGCTACACATGTTAAATTTAGGGATGTGTTCCAAAACTTTAAAAAACACTGCAAGTTGAAAAACTTTTACATTTTTGTAAAAAAAACTGTGCAAAAAAATAATCATTTCAATATAAATACAATTATTATTGAATATATTGACTATAAAAAAAAAAATTATTTCTGTTTCAAAAATCAAAATAAAAAACATGTAGGTACTAAGAGTACAATGTGAAAAAAGTAAGTGAATAAGTGAAGTAAGTGTACAACGAAAATCTTATAGCATCATTTTATAAATCCCTGCACATCACTTCACGCTGCGTTGTTGAAATTCGCAATTTATGAAACGCAACGCTTCACGCCGTGATCTTCAGCGTTGAGCAACGCAATAGCGTAGTAAAAACAGTACAAAGTTAGCATTTTATAAAACGCTGCACTTGAAATTCGTTCACTTGAACTGTCACTTTCATCACTTGCTCTTGAGCTGCCGTTAGAACGAATAAGTTGGCATTGAAAGTGTAATAACTGTTTGTTTCACTCATATATTCTTAAATGTTTACATATATCGTTTGAATATAGGTTAAAGACAGCAACAACGAACCAACAGTTCGCAATGTTGCTAAAAGAAATAAAAAAACTACCGCAGGTAGCAAATGGTACGACAGTGTTTGGCGTTTATATTGCAATTTCAATTTAATGATGGCAGAAGAGAACAGCTGATATGGTTGCCAACAAGTCCAAATTTGGTGAATCTTAAATATTTCAAAGATTTGCAATAATGATGCTAGTTTTATTTCACATGTGACAACCCTAAACTGCTGTTGGCTGACAGTTCACCGTGGCAAATTTTAAATCAAAGTGATGCGCCGCGTTAGCGTTGCGTTTAATCACGGTGATTTATAAAATGATGCCATTAATCAAAATTAGGACTTCAAATTAATTTCTGCTCACTTCAACACAAAATATTGTAACTCTAACAACAATTTTGAGAAAAATTACTAGCTGAGAAAAATATAAATTCAAAAAGTCGACTAGGAGTGTAGAAAACAAGGAATCAGAAAGCGATGACACTAAATACATTTTAAATTTTAATATATACCTATGTATGTCGCAATTCAGGAAAATACTGAAAAAGGTCTAAATCTTATTTTTACTTTTGCTTTGTAAATTTTTTACGTTTTAATATTTTTAAATACAAAGACTAGTATGCAGCCCGAAGAGAAGACCAAAAAAGCGGGAGGTCTTTATTCTATTTTTTAAGCCTCGAAATAACTCTTCCTCCCATGCAGCCCCAATAAGATGTGATGAGCCTGTAAAACAGCCTTGTTTCATGCTTAAAACTGGCGCTACATTCATCAAAACCTCTGATTAAAGGCTCAGGAGATTGCAGTAAAGCAACATAATGTGGAGTATTTTGCCATTACTTTATGCGCCTGGAAGAAGGTACACAACCAAAGCATTATTATATGCCAGAGCCACAAAAGCAGCATTAATTCGCAAATTGGAAACAACAATTCCGCAATACAATTTTGAATCAGTAAAAAAACAGAATTCGCAAATAAACTTTTAATACATTATAGAAAGAAAGTTAGTTGTACAAATTTATGACCAGAAATTGAAGATATATAAATAAATAACACAAAATTTAAAAAATAAAATAATACATGCCTAGACATTAGATTATCTACCGACTAACAATGCT
Source organism: Pherbina coryleti (assembly GCA_943735915.1). Lineage (NCBI taxonomy): Eukaryota > Metazoa > Arthropoda > Insecta > Diptera > Sciomyzidae > Pherbina > Pherbina coryleti. The sequence goes on along the minus strand of OX030951.1, from coordinate 96,226,544 downwards.
TCGTCCGTAAAAGCTGCAGCAATCAGTGCTTCTAGCTCCATCTTCTTTATCTTCTATGCAGACAATTTGCCCTTGACTGCATCATTGCAAATCAAAATCTCGACGTTTTACATTTTCTCTTTATCTTTTTTCTTTAAGTTTATTTTTTTACATCATGCTGAATATTATATTTGTAATTCAATATACACCATCATCTTCCTTTCCCGAGTTTGTTCCAGTTTTTTGCATGCCGCATGTAACGCTGTCCATTTACGTACGCCTTGTTGTTTTTCCAGTTCTCTGACCCTAAAACAGACCATTCACCGTTACACTCGGAAGTTTTGCCAATTTTGAGAGTCAGCAAAGTTGACCCACCAGTAGATATTTCTATTGCGCTGCTTTAGAACAGCAGCGTCTTCTTAAGGCATCTTTTTCCAGCGTCCAATCGCTATATGGATATATTCTGCACACGCCTACATAACGATGGATACCATTGCGATATTTATTGCAACTGTTATGAAACTCGTTTAAATAATTACCCAATTTCTAGTATAATCAAACTTACTTGAAATGATATTTCGTATGTTGACAACCTCGAGCGCGATTTCAATAATAAACAATAATTGTTTAATTTTTTCTTATGATTGTCAAAATTGGACAGCTCACAAGCAACAAATATTAAAATTATAGTCAAATGTATAGCATGGTATAATTAATCAGGTGTGACAGTTTTCAATCGAACATGAATTGTCAAAAATCATACAAAACAAAGCAAACAAAAATAAAAAACAAAAACAGCCGAGTTTGACAATCCACGAACGATCTCGTGAGAAAATAGCCTGTTGTCAAACCTACCTGTATAATTGTATCATGATGTATAGCAGGTGATAAACTTTTCTAGCAAAAGTTAAAAAAGATGAACTTGAAATAAATTTTTAAATGCTGATTCGATAATGTTGAAATACTTTTATTTTATTTTCTTTGAAAGAGGGAACTTTTACACTTGAAAAAAAAATTTTTCATTGTATGGTTTATATGAAATTGTTACTTTATGTGGGTTACTTTATGTGGAATACGTGTTAAAAATTTCAGGATTTCTTAAAACGGTGCCATAGATTAACGAAAAAAGTCCGCTTGCGCCGAAACTTTTTTTCATTATATTTATTGTTGTAAAATCTCCTAGAGGAGGACGATCCTCACAAGGCAACGCGTGAGGGTCAAGGGGGCGATCTTCACATGGTAACGTGTCTGACTGCCTCAACCTGGTGAGGCCAGCATTATGCATGTCGAACCCGTCTCAAGTCAACTCAAACCTCTGCGTGGTGTCCTCTAGAAACGGCAAACTGCCAACAGTTAGTTTGACGGCTAATCTGAGCAGCGGGCTCCCCTGAATTTAAAGGGTTGTGCGTTGGGTTTGAAGCCCACCACGTAAAAACAAAATTTCAATGAAACGCATAAGAAATAAGACAAAAATTATCCCCAAATCTGATAACGACTACCGCAAACGGAAAACTGACAATGATTTACGTATATGCACTTGGAACGTCCTTTATCCAACTAATAGATATCTTAGAAAGATACAAAGCTGATATCACTGCAATCCAAGAAATGCGTTGGAAGGGACAGGGTTGCTTACGGTAAGCATGCTGTGATATCTACTACAGCGGCCATGCGGAGAATCACGAATTTGGATGCGGATTCGTGGTTGGCAAGCGACTACGGCATCATGTCCTGCGATTCACACCTGTGAACGAACGACTTGCCATAATCCGTGTCAAGGCAAGATTCTTCAATATAAGCCTGATTTGTGCGCACGCTCCGACAGAAGAGAAGGACGATGAGACCAAAGACAGCTTCTACGAGCGCCTTAAAGAGGCCTATGAGCGCAGCCCCCGTCACGGCATAAAAATCGTGCTTGGTGACTTCAACGCCAAGGTAGGAAAAGAAAATATCTTTGGTCCAACAGTCGGAAAGTTCAGCCTCCACGACAATACCTCCGATAATGGAATGAGGCTGATTGACTTTGCCGCAGCGCAAAACATGGTCGTAAGTAGCACTAGATTCAAGCATCTCGATATTCATAAAGCAATTTGGCTGTCTCCTGATCAAAAGACGCGTAACCAAATTGATCACGTTTTGATTGACGGAAGGCACTCTTCCAGTGTTTTAGATGTACGCACGATCCGTGGTGCCAATATAGACTCGGATCATTATCTTGTCGCAGCCAAGATCCGTACACGCCTGTGCGCAACCAAGAATGCGCGCAATCCAGCACAGAGAAAGCTAGATGTCGAAAAGCTGCAATCAAAACAAACAGCCGAAGACTTCACTACTCGACTCTCACTCCTTCTTCAAGAAAGCATTCCTCCGATATACGATATATGCGCGCAGTGGAATCACATTTCCCACTCTATGTGTACGGCTGCCGAAGAGGTGATTGGCTATCACCGCCCTCGCCGAAACCAGTGGCACGACCAGGAGTGTCGCGACGCCACTGCAGAAAAAGACGCCGCCTACAAAGCCACCCTGCAGTCGGTTGTAACGCGTGCTGCTAAGGAGCGATACAAAGAGAAGAGGAGGGAAGAGAGACGCATTTTCAGGCGAAAGAAAAGGGAATTACAAATGCGTGAGTGCGAGAAAATTGAGATGCATTGTGACTGGAATGAGGTCCGAAAATTTTTCGAAAAAATAAGACGCCTGGCCGATGGTTTGAAGACCGGGACCTCTTCCTGCAATGATGAAAATGGGAATCTAGTGACAGATATTCAGAGTACACTGATGATGTGGAGGGAACACTTCTCTAGGCTTCTGAATGGTGACGACGACAACAATCCGAGATGATATCCCGGAAACCCCAATTGTGGACGACAGCGTTGAAGTTCCGCTGCCCGACCATAGTGAAGTCTTGAAAGCTATAGCTCGGCTTAAAAACAACAAAGCCGCAGGAGCCGATGGCTTACCTGCTGAGCTCTTCAAGAATGGAGGCGAAGCTCTATTTAAATGCATTCATGAGCTTCTATGCAGAATATGGTCGGAAGAATGCATTCCAAACGATTGGAACCTCAGTGTGCTCTGCCCAATCCACAAGAAAGCCGATCCCACAATTTGCGCCAACTACCGTGGGATAAGCCTTCTGAATACCGCATATAAGGTTCTGTCGAGCGTACTATGTGAAAGACTGAAGCCCATCGTAAACCAGCTGATTGGACCTTATCAGTGTGGCTTCAGACCTGGCAAATCCACCATAGACCAGATATTTACGCTACGACAAATCTTGGAGAAGACCCTAGAAAAACAAATCGACACACACCATCTTTTTGTCGATTACAAAGCCGCCTTCGACAGTCCAATAAGGAATCATCTATATTCCACCATGTCTGAATTTGGTATTCCTGCAAAGCTCATCCGCCTTTGCAGAATGACACTGAGCAACACCAGCAGCACAGTTAAAATCGGGAAGGACCTCACTCCTCCATTCGATACCAAACGAGGTTTCAGACAAGGTGATTCCTTATCGTGCGACTTTTTCAACCTAATGATGGAGAAGATCATCCAAGCTGCTAATTTGAGACGCAGTGGCACGATATTCTACAAAAGTATTATGCTGCTGGCGTATGCTGATGATATCGATATCATTGGCCATAATACGCGCGAAGTCAGCGCAGCATTCTCCAAATTAGCGAAAGAGTCGAGTCGAATGGATCTTGCAATGAATGCAGATAAGACGAAATACCTAGTGTCAACAAATAAACAGTCCCAGCGTCTTGGAAACCACGTCACTGTTGACAACATCTCCTTCGAGGTTGTTAAGGACTTCGTCTACCTGGGATCCAGCGTAAACTCTTTCAACGATGTCAGTATTGAGATAAAGCGAAGGATAACTCTTGCCAACAGGTGTTACTTTGGGCTGAGTAGGCAATTGAGAAGCAGAGCCCTCTCTCGACAAACAAAACTCACGCTCTATAAGTCACTAATCATGCCCGTCCTATTATATGCAGCACAAACCTGGACGTTGAGCAGTTCTGATGAAAATACTTTGGGAGCCTTCGAGAGAAAGATCCTTCGTAAGACCTTCGGTCCAATCTGCGTCAATGGCGAGTACCGAATTCGATGGAACCACGAGCTGTATGAGCTGTACGCTGACATCGACATAGTTAAGCGCATTAAAATCGAGCGGCTCCGCTGGCTAGGTCATGTTGAGCGAATGGAAAACGACGCTCCAGCGAAAAAAATATTGGATTCGGTGCCCGGTGGTTGTCAACGCAGAAGAGGACGCCCACATCTTCGTTGGAAGGATCAGGTGTTGGATAACCTGACCACGCTTGATGTTTCCAACTGGCGCCAGCAAGCACAGAACAGAAATGGCTGGCGCAATTTCTCATACAAGGCCAAAACCGACTTACGGTTGTAAGCGCCAGATAAGTAAGTAAGTAAGTAAAATCTCCTAGATTACCTACAATCATCTATTAAAACTTAAAACTCGAATTTTTAGATCGTTTGAAATGTAAAATATAGGGTAATTTTTCAATTTTTGTTTTCAAAATGGCGCCAAAAACAGGAATGAGGTTTATTTGGCTGATTATAAGTTGAACTAAAGAATTTTCAGTTATCTGTTGTAAAAGATGAGAAATCGTTGCCACCGTTTTGGATTCGAAAAATGAGTTACAAATTGCGAAAAGCTTAAAAGTGCAGATAGAAGGCCAAGCCAAAAATACAAAAAAATGCAGAACATACTTAATTTTATGTATTTTAATGTTCACAAGTTTTATTTTCATCATTAAAAAAGTTTTTACAAAATTAGAGACGAAATGTTTTTTTTTAGCCGTTCAAATGAAAAAGACCTCTTAAGATTTATTTATATTGATCGAACCGATGAGTAACTTTTGTTAATTCAGCAATGTTGTATTAAAAAAAAGTGGGGACTTAAGGGTATCCAGTTGGCCGAAATACCTTGCTACCCTCCCAATCAAAATGGCCTCGGTACGCCCCTGGTGATAGCACAAAACTTTTGATTACCTAATAGTCTAAATAGTGGTATTGATCATAGTGTTAACGTATTCCTTAATGTTTCCTATTTTTGAGAAATGAATACTTGAATGCAATTTTTTAACTTTTTTTAAAAAGATAAATATAAGATTTTTTATCTCGGGCATCAGAAATAGTACCGAAGATAATTTTCTCAATTTGAAGTCTTTAAATATTTCTGAACAACACCATGTCATAAATGTATTAATTTAAGGTACTAGCTTAAGACCCCGATTTTTTTTTATATTAAAAAAAAAATTACTTCCTAACATGAAATTTTACCATTTCATCAAAAAAATATCTAAATAGAAAAAATAATTGTGGTCTTAAGCCGGTATTTGAAATAAAAACATGTGAACAGGGTGTTGTTCAGAAATACTAAAATCGCATTTTAAAATCGTTATTTTTTACTGTTTTCCTCAAAAACAAACTTTGTCCTTGCGAGAAAGGAAAAGATCCTTTTATTTTCGGGGTGATCTTGACAACCTCATGGAACTTTTGAGACATCTTAGAATGTAAAATTAAAAAAAAAAAAATTGTAATTCGATACGCCCTACTTTACAAGCACCCTTCCTGATCTGGAACAGATGTTTATTTGTTGAAGGAGATGTGATATTCACATGAGTCCCATCAAAACGAGTTATTCCTCGCTTTGTTTGTCTTCCTGTACTGGCAAAGTTAACATCGATTGCATCAAAATCCACCTTAGTCTTTATCAACTTATTTTTTGTATCCATTAGAGAACAGCACAAGTATAAGAAAAATTACTTGCAAGCCATCTGCCATTATTCAAGTATTTCGTGTCTTCCGCCGTCATATTTCAAAATAATAAGGGTTGTAGAAAATTTTTTGATGTGCCCTTAAATTCAAAACAAACAAACAACATAACACCAAAACTAAACAAGAAAACTGAAGTATGTCCCAACAGAAAATATAGAAAGATGTGATTCACTAGTCTTCTGCATATTCCACGTTTAAATTTTTGAAGTGAAACTTCTTTAGCCGCGATGGGGAGTAAAACCGATGAATCAATTTGCCGATGAAACACTTCGCCCTGAAACGCTTCGACGTGTTTTTCACATAGTGTTATGCAGAATTAAATAATTATAATATAAAGCTACTGTGTCCACACATTAGCTTTTCAACTGCATGGTTCAAACATTGAGTAATTATAATATTGCCGAAAAAAAGAATTGCATATGGAGCATGTCTTTGATATTCATATTGAAAACATCAACCTCAAACAAAAAGACAAGCACTAACTGCTGCTAAGTAACAGAGTTGTAGTGTACAACATTTTAAGGTATATTTAAAACTTTGTGCAGTAATTTCAGAAAATCGACACGAGTACTGTACAACATTCGGCATACTCTTTGATTAACCGCAGAAGAGCAGATTGCAGTGATGCCTGTTTAAAAAACAGTGTGTTCCCCAAGAAATAAAGAGTACACAGAGTATATTTCTGTATAGCATTTATTTTCCTTATATCTTTGGTTTTGATATAAAGTTCAACAAATACAAATAAATAAAATTTGTATGGGAGCCCCCATAAGGAGTGGTCGGAAGGAATAGGTCCCCAAGGGAAAATTTTTCCTTTTGAAAAAGTAATGGGGTCACACATATTAACCCTCTCCGGCCCCTGTAAGCTCCACTATTCAGGTGTAGAGAATAAAAATTGCCATGTGCTAGCAACAAAGCTGTGCGGTGTCTTGAGTTTTATGTTTGGGGGAAAAAAAAAAATATAACTGGACAAATGATTTTTATTTTTGAGCGTAAAATAAAAATTGAGAAAAACCTTTATTTCTGAGCGAAAAAATAAAAATTGAAAAACAATTTTTATTCTTGAGCAAAAAAATAAAACTCAGAAAGAGTAAAAATTATAAACATAAATCCAAACATTATTTTTATTTCTGATCAAAACAGTAAAAAACGTAAGATAATTTTTATTGTTGAGCAATAAAATAAAAATCTAAACATAATAACTAAACTTTGAGTTTTTGGATATCGCTTATAATAATTACGATCCCTGATTAAAAGACTTAACTGGTGATTCAATAAGTCCCTAGGATAAGTATGAAAAATACAAAATTTTGATAAAACACGATTATATTATTCTACATAGTTGTTTTCGAGATCGATACAACGAGTATAGCGATTCTCCAACTTTTCGATACCACTTCTACAGTACGATTTCTCTTTCTCGTCAAAATAGCCCTCAGCCTGGATAATGTTTTAAAGCCATTGTTTGGTTTCCACTCTATTTTTTTTTTTATCAAATTCAGTTTTTTCCTTTTTTTTTTTCAATAGCAAAATTTGCACACAAAATACTATAACTCACGAATCAATAGTCTGTTCTTTTGTTAAATTCTTAGTTTTATAATTGGGTGGAATCCAGCGTAGCTCGGAAATAAAAGACAAATGGAAGGATTAGTGTTTAAAATATATAAGGAGAACTTTATTTGTTTTCTAAGTCTTGGTTATAAGTTGGTGCTTACCTTTACACTTGGTTGTTTATTTCATAACTAAAAACTAAAACAAGATAAGCTTAGCTCATACGAGTGTATTACTTAATCATAGATAACTTAAAAAAAAAACTAGATTAAAGCTTTAGATTAAAGCGAATTTGCCGAAAGCTCTTATTTCGAATTATGGTTGCCACCTCAGGATGTTTGGGGATTCATAGTTTTGGCATAAACATCGCCGCCCGCCTTGCAGTGTGGCTGCAAAAAAAAATTCTTCGGTGCATCATCTTGAATGAAACAAAATTAGGATTAAAAAACAGTTCATGGAAATATATAATTCAAATTTATATCTAATGATAGGAATATGGTTACGATATAAGTTTTACAAAGCTATAAAATGATATGAAACTTAAATACTTACAAGATTGGCATTTGCCTTTAAATTCATTATTTCATTAAGTCTTAGAAGAAAAAGGTGCATTGAAAAATTTGGCAAGGATCATATTTATAAATGAAAAACGGGTTCTCTACACAGCGCAGGATCCGCATAAGATCCATCCGAAAAGTGTTTTGGGCTACTGGAAGGCCACTGGTGCTGGGCATCATACCGGGAAGGATAACCCGAGGATACAAATCAGCCCCTACAATAAAGGACAGAGGTGCTGACTTAAAGAATTTCGGATCTGCCAGAACGACGTTATGAAATTTTTCTTTGACGGATTCTTCGTTGGATTTTGTCGGAGTTCGCATAGTTACCCGGTTGTCGACGCGTGCACTTGCTTCGATCTTCAAGCAGTCATTGTATGGAGATCGGATGATGACGGAACCAACCTTTTCGCTGCCGACCATGGTTGTTAATAGTTGCAATTCTTGGACTGTTGCAGTTGAAATGCGACTCATTGGAGTACAAGGGTCCAATAATGCCCGGACGTTATAGCGTTTACCCTTAATTTCGAGCTGTATTACAGCTGATGGAAGCAATGTTATAACATGCTGGGAAAGGATGGAAGCAACAGATGGTGGCGGTGGTGTGATTTCAGTAGACATCTCCCGTCGAGGATTCCGTAGACGTTCGTGCATGTGGAGAAGTATATGGTGATTTCCTCGGCAGTAGTGACATCCTGACTGCCTGCGACAGGATCCACGAGAATGTTTGAGTGCCAAGCAGTTCGAACAGTGCTTGTGGAGTAGCACTTGTCGCATTCGCTTCTCCGTGTTCATGGCAAGGAACACTGTGCAAAACCGAGTGCATGGTCTTCTTGACAAATACGACACGTGTACTGCTTTTTATTTGGACGACGAACTAAGCTATTATTCTTAGGCTTTCGGATATCAATTTTCTTGGAGGCTCGCTTGTTGTTGCGCATATTAGTGGATCCGTTTGCCATTTTGCCTAAATAAAAATACGATGAGTGTAAAAAAGAGGTATGATAAAATGACAGAAGAAGAAAAACAAGTTAATTCGAAGAAATTGGAGTGTAAAAAACAAGTCAGTTAACTGGAAGAATGACGAGCTTTACGTTGGACGTGTTATGACACCCCGCTCAGTTAAGACGTCAGCAACTCGGACTCGTTTATCATTACCATAATAAACCTTTTTAACGCGGCCAAGTCTCCATTCGTTCGGAGGAAGGTTTTCATCTTTTATAATTACCATAGCATTTTCAGCCAAGTTTGGTTCAGATTTTTTCCATTTGTTTCGCTTTTGAAGTTCTTTGAGATATTCATGTTTCCAGCGAGAACATAAATTCTGATGAAGCGCCTTAAGTCGCTGCCATCGATTAATGATAGATATGGGTTGTTCATGGATATCGGGTTCAAGTGGAGCAAGAATTGGTGTACCGATGAGGAAATGACCTGGAGTCAATGAGGTAAGGTCAGTTGGATTTTCTGACATCCGGGATATAGGTCGAGAGTTTAAACATGCCTCAATTTTAGAAAGAAGTGTGGAGAACTCCTCAAAGGTATATTTAAAAGAACCTGCAATTTTTCGGAAGTGTGTCTTGAAACTTTTAACGCCGGCCTCCCACAAGCCACCCATGTGGGGACCTCCAGGAGGAATGAAATGCCAGGACAGATTTTGACTACTATAAGTAGCTATAAGCGCTTCACGAGAAGCTCGGTTAAAATCAGTCATCAATGCTTTGGAAGCGCAGACAAAATTTGTTCCATTGTCGGAATATACGTGGAGTGGACAGCCACGTCTAGAGACAAATCTGTTGAAAGCAGCTAGGAATGCAGGAGTGGACAAACTTGATGTAGCCTCAAGATGTATCGCTTTGGTGGAAAAACAAACGAAGACACACACATATCTTTTTGTAATAAGACATGCCCTACCAGTGTAGTTCTTAATATCAAATGGACCAGCAAAATCCATTCCGGTGTGGGCAAATGGACGTGAAAGTACTGTACGTTCGGGAGGCAAGGAGCTCATCAGCTGACCTTGGACCTTTTTCTTGTGGATGACGCATACTTTACATTTTTGGATTATTTTCTTTATAAGATTTTTAACCTTAGGAACCCAAAATTAAAGTCGAATAAGTCTGAGAACTAATTGATTGCCTCCGTGAAGGGAAATTTGGTGAGTAAATTGGACTATAAGACGTGACAGATGACACTGATATGGCAGTATAATTTGATGTCTTTCATCCTAAGAGAGTGCGGGGGAAGAAACAAGTCTTCCACAAACTCTTAATAGACCCAATTCATCGAAAAATGGGTTAAGATTTAAAATCTTGCTAGAAGCTGCTAGTGGCTCTTTTTTAGTGAGGTTTAAATATTCATTAGGGTACGCAATTTTCTGAGCAAGAATCATAAGTCGCGTTTTTACGTGGTTTACTTCTCGAGAAGAAATAAGAACAGAATTTTCTTTGAAGCCAGAAGAATGCTTTGGATGCGTACGGTAGAAAAATCGGAACATATATGCAATAACTCTTATCGCTTTTGGCAATCTAGAAAAACGTTCAGTTATGTCTTCAAAATTGGAAAAAAAGACAAAATTATATTTTATTGGCTTCTTTTCCAGCTGGGTTTCAGAGGAATCATCCTGATTTGTGCTTGGCCAGTGAGAAGGAGAAAGTTTAAGCCAGTTAGGACCATGCCACCACAGGTCGTTACCAACGAGATCCTGTGGAAGTAGCCCGCGGCTGGCCAAATCAGCTGGGTTTGAAGCGGAATCAACGTGAAACCAATTGCTTGAACCAATGCCTTGGACAATTTTTGACACTCTATTTGCCACAAAAGTTACCCAATGACAAGGAGGTTTGCGAAGCCAAGCTAAAACAATAGTGGAATCTGTCCAAAAGAACATATTACACTTTTGAACTTCTAGCTTCGGCACAAGATGATCAACCATGTCGGATAAGAGAGTTGCACCGCACAATTCAAGTCTGGGCAATGGAATGGAATGAAATGGTTTTTACAGGCGCTACTTTGGTCTTGGCAGATAGCAAATGAGTGGAAATTATTGAGTTTCGAACTATGCGCACATAAATGGTTGCTACATAGGCCTTTTCCGATGAGTCACAAAATGAATGAAGTTGGTTATCGCATTCAGGAGTATAATCTATCCACCTTGGAATTTGTATATTGTCTATGAATTGATAGTTTGCTTTGAACGAGTGCCAATTTTCAGAAATGCACTCATCCCAATCAATTTTCTCAAGCCATATCTGCTGCATTAACATTTTAGCATAAACAATGCATGGAGCTAACCAGCCAGCAGGATCAAATAATTTTGCGATTTCGGACAATACTTCAAGCTTGGAAAATGTATTATTGTAAGGAATGGCCTTTGTAATGAAGTAAAAAGAATCTGAATGAGCATTCCAGCGTACTCCTAATGTTTTGACGTGACTTGCGTCATCGAGTAGGAGAAAGTTTTCCTTGAGGAGGTCATCTCGAGAGAGGCCTGTTAAAATATGTTTGGAGTTTGATGTCCATTTTTTCAAAGAGAATCCAGCAGATTTTAAGGACGCAATTAGCTCATCGCGAGCGTGAACTGCAGTTTGAACATCATGAGCACCTGCGATGCCATCATCGACGCACATATTATGCCTTAAGATGTCACTTGCAAGTGGATATTGTTCTTTGACATCATCTGCTAACTGTAATAGGGTGCGAATAGCAAGATAAGGAGCGCAATTAACTCCAAATGTTACAGTTTGTAGCTCGAAATCTTGAATTTCGCTTTTTGGATTATCGCGAAATAAAATACGCTGAAATGACGTTTGACAGGGATCTATTAGGATTTGGCGATACATTTTTTCAATATCAGCATTGAACACAAATTGATAAAAACGCCATCTTAAAATAAGAAGTGTAAGATCCGATTGGAGAACTGGACCGGTATGAAGGATGTCATTCAGACTATTACCATTTGATGAGGGATTGGAAGCATTGAAAACAACACGAACCTTGGTAGTCGTGCTATCTGGCTTAAAAACCGCGTGGTGTGGAAGGTAATAGTGATTTGGAATGTATGAATTCTGTGGAGAAGCAACCATTTTCATATGGTTAAAATTTAAATATTCTCGGAGGACATTATCGTACTCAGCTTTGAATTCTAAGTTTTTGCAAAGTCGTGCTTCATTTCGAAGAAACTGTGAGTTTGCAATGTGTCTAGAAAATCCTAGTTTTGACAAATTCTGAAATTCGTTTTTGAATGGTAGGGAAACTACATATCGACCATCGTCTCTCCTTTTCGTAGTGCGAATATAATTTTCTTGCAAAAACGATCAGATTCGGTCATGTAGTGTTTTTGTGGAAGATCCTCCACCTCCAAAAACGAGAAATTTGTTTGTCGAGTGCGACTTCGCTGTAATACGAAACGACTGTGGATGGAGCTGCTGTCAATTTTGCAAATATTGGTCCAGACAAAATCCATCCAAAGATGGTTTCTTGGGCCAATAATGATCCCCAAACTCGATTCTTAACACCGTCAAGAATGACAGATGGAAAGAGATCACAGCCTATTAAAATATCAACATGAGAACTTTTGAAAAAGTTCGCATCAGCTAAGCAGATATTTGGAAGCTGTGATAAAATTGATGCATCTATAGAGCATGTCGGCAGATTTCCTGTGAGTTGCGGAGGGACAAGAGCTGTTGCTTCTATTTTAATTTCAGGTTGAATAGGAGAGCTCAGAATGAAGGAACAAGATTTTTGGATTTTACCGGAAACTACTTGGTTAAGTCCAGATACTTGAGCATTAACGGTAAAACATGGAAGTTTTAACAGTTTGAAGAGACGATCGGAAATGAAGGTTCCTTCTGATCCAGAATCCAAGAGGGCCCTTGCTGTGTAAGTCGTACCTAGATGACAGATATTCACCATAGCGGTACCTAAGAGAATGCCCTTTGAATTGGATGCGAAGCATGACTGAATATTGCTAATGTGACCTGAATTACCAGTGGACTGTAATTGAGTTAGGTGTGAACGCTGAATTGTGCAGTTTTTGCTTGACGTCGGTTGCTCGTATATGGAATGTGGCGTTAAATTGGATTGAATTGGAGCAAAGGAGTTAGGAGTTGTGGAAGATACATCATTATGTAATAATGTATTGTGTCTTTTGTTAGAAGTATAAAAATTATGGGTGCTCTTACAGTTTTTTATGGAATGAGCGCGAGCCAAACAATTAATGCAAAGTCTATGTTTTTTGACAATTGCCATTCTTTCGGAAGGGTTCATATTGAGAAAACGTGGACATTGGCGGATTGTATGATGTTCTTTTGGACATATTTTACAGGTAGGAGTTGCGACATTTGTGTGGTATGTATTTACTTTTCTAGCTTCAGAAAAACAGGAATTCGAAGCCAACTTTTTTGAACCTTGGGACTTCAAACTTGTAGAGGATCGGATGTCCGCTACTGTTTCAAGTGTCTGATAGCGATTTGTAAGGAACGAATCAAGATTTTTCCAAACAGGAATATCTGTTTTATCTTCGATTGATTGCTCCCACAGAGCCAGTGTTGCATCAGGAAGATGGGAAGAACACAAAAATACGAATATTGCATCCCAATTATCGATAGCAATAACATATAATTGCAGGGCAGAAATACAACTATTAATATCCCTTTGTAATTTTTTTATCGCTGTACCAGACTCAGTAGATACCATTGGAAGATTAAACAATATGCGCAATTGGCTGTTAACCAGGATCCGCTTGTTTTCAAAGCGATCCTTTAGATTTTTCCAAGCTGTTAAAAATCCATCGTTTGTGAGTGGAGTCTTCTTTACGATGTCACGGGCTTCACCTCTGGTTTTTTGATTAAGGTGGAACAATTTTTCCACTGGACTTAATCGAGAATTATTGATATAGATGGCCAAGAACATATCCCGGAATGACGGCCAGGACAAGTAATCGCCGCTGAAAACCTCGGTATCGCATGGAAGGGGGGTGAAAATTGCTGCTTGGAACCTCGTTCGTTCTTAGAATGGATTGCTCATCGGCACGCACTGTTAATTGTTCATTATATTCGCCCATCTTGGAAACACAACGTACATAAGTCTCGTAGGTGTTCCGATAGCGAGACTTCATCGATTCAAGGTCTGGACTTTCATCATCGCTGTGATCATCAATGACCTCCTTCATGCACGTTTCATAAGCCAATTTGACTTTTGTCCAAATGGCTTTCATTTCTTCTCGATGCACTTCCAGAGAGTGTCGAGAGAAGGCTGCTACTGGGCCGGAATTGAAATCGGCTTCGAATTCGATGAGCGCGTCGGTCAAGCGAATAAAATATCCAAGGGATGCGATTGTAAAAAAAAGAATTTGCACTATACAAAAATCGGAAATGGTTCTAGCGGAAGTAGATGTACAAGGAACGAAATCAGGAATCGACCAAAATCAGAAATGGAACAAGAGGAATCAGAAATGGAACTTTCGGAAATAAAAATGTCGGAACTATAATTATGTTGGAAGATATTTAAATAGATTTAAATAAATCAGAAATGAAACCAATTTAGCTTTCATTAGTATTCAGAAGAAATATTATTTCATTACAAAAAAAAAAAAAAAAACCAGAATTAGCAGAATAAACTTTCAATAAAGTAATCGGAAATTAATAAAAAAAATAGTCGAAATTAAATTTAATCGAATATACACAATCAGATTTGAAACAAATGAATATTAAATTTTAATTTTTCAATAAAATAAATTTTTAATCGACAATAAGTGCAAAGATATCAAAATTCAACTTAATCGTTGATGAAATGGAAAAAAGCAGAAATCTTTGCATAAGAAGAATTGTTTTTTTTTTTTTTTTTTTTTTTTTTTTGTAGTAGAAGAACCAAAGCAGGATGTGTTTAAAGAAATGGAAGAAGTGGAATCATAAACCTCAGCTACATTTAAATTTAAATTTAAATCGAAAAAATACATTTTAAAAAGATTTCAACATTTATCAAAAAAAATAATTTTAAAATAAAAGAATAAATTTGATTTTGACGAACCAAAGTTAAATTTCAGCAGTTGGTTGTTATAAACTATGGCCTTTTTTTTTGTTTTTAGGACTGAACCTAAGCAATTACCAAAATTTCAGAAATATAAAAAACCGATGCTAAATCTCAATCGAAATCTTTATGGAACATACAGTTCAACAGTGAAAACTTAATTTAAAATTTATGTCGGAACTGTGAAGTACTAAAATAGTTAAATCTTGTTTACTGGAATATAGGAAAGGTTATTTTATGTGTGGTAAATTGTAATAAAGAAATAATTAAAAGGAATTAATTAATTAATTAATTAATAAAGAAATAATTCACAGGAAATTGTTTTCATTAGCATATGTTGTTAAGTTTCTATCCTGTGTAACGCTGTTCTTTGTTTGAAATAAAACTAGTCGCTAATGTTGCTGGAGTATTTGGATGTAAAACTAAAATAACGAAAAAAGCTGCTAAATGTTGCTAGTAATTAATGTTTTGATCTATTCAAACCATTAAAACATTTATATTTGTTTAATGTTGCAAGCAGCGTTTGTTGAGAGTGCACAGAAAAAGCTGAAACATTATCATTAGTATTATAGAAACATACTTTAATTTTATTTAAACATCTACAGTGATGTGCGATGAAATAGAGCCACGCACTCGCTGATGATATTACTTAATTAATCTGAACCAAACTTAGTTTAAAAACCAGTTCTCCCATAAATATTGTACAGTTGTTTTTGAGTACAATTGCGCCCTTATTTTTCGCTAATCTGTGAAACTGTGATATTGTTGCATTTAAAGTGTGTGCGTTAAAATAGAGCCAACCAATATAACTAAAATCTTTTTAATTTAAAAAGATCTTTTTTAATAAAATTTTACCACAGAACGTGAGTAAGAGTTCTCAGTTTTATGATTTTAAAATAAATTTTTGTGTTTCAAGCAATTAGGTCTAAAAATGGGAAGAGCCAACTACTGCAGTTTTGAAAACCGAAAAATTATAAAAAATTTGCGTAAACAAGGTAAAAGCCAAAGGATAATAGCCAGTATAGTTGGCTGCTCAAAGAAAATGGTTGAGAACGCATTAAAGTTTACAAAAAAAAAAGACACCAGAGGAAAACAACCCAAAATAAGTACCAGTTTGCAAAGACGAATCTTACGTGACGTAAAAAAAGATCCGTTTGTAACCTCTTCCGCTCTCAAGAAACAATATTCAACAATAGACGTGGACACTTCAACGATTCGAAAACTTTTAATTAAAAACTGATTGAAGGCTAAACCTGCTCGGAAGATACCATTCCTGACCAAAGTTAATGTCTGCATGCGATTTCAATTCGCAAAGAATTATGCTGATTGGCCAACGAGCAAATGGCGAAACATTCTTTGGTCAGATGAAACCAAAATTAATTTATTTAACTCAGACCGAGGCAGCATTTCTATGAGAAGACCCCCCCCAATATCGAATTCCTCCCTCAGCACACTATAAAACCTGTCAAACATGGCGGTGGGAGTACAATGGTTTGGGGGTGTTTCTCATATAATGGTACATGTCCCTTATTTCGCTTCGAGGGAAAGATAGATGCTTTAAAATACACCAGGATTTTGAGTGAAACCATGGTGCTGTACGCAGAGTTAAAGATGTCGCTTCGATGGGTGTTTCAGCAGGATAACGACCCGAAACACACATCGAAACGGGCAAACGAATCGTCTAGACAAAAAACATCGAAATTTTAAGCTGGCTGCCACAGTCGCTAGACCTTAATCCTATCGAAAATTAATTTATGGCGAGAGGTTAAAGTGTCTCTTAAAGACAAACATCCAATCAACAAAGATGATCTTTGGAGGTTAATCAAGGACGCATGGGAGAAAATTCCAGCTACTAAGTGCCAAAAACTAGTGGATTCGATGCCTAGACGTTCAGCAGTTATCAGCAATAATGGATTCTCTACCAAATATTGAGGTAGAAATAATTATATTTCAATCATTTCTATTGATTATATCATGAAATTTCAAATTTTCTAATCACAAGTCATGTCTAAAATCAATTAACTATTTCTGGCTCTATTTCAAGTCACAGCCGAAAGAGGACATATCATTGAAATTTGAATTTTTTCGTTTATGTTTCACATTTAACTTAATTAATTCGTGTACTAATATTAATTAAATTAATTATTCTTTTTTACATATTAAAAAAAAATTAAAAATGCAAAATTTCCTTAAATTTTTTGACTTAAATAATTTAAATAGCACTGGCTCTATTTCATCGCACATCACTGTATATTCACGCGGTTAAGTAAAATTAAACATTGGGTTGTTGCTAACGTTCAAAAGAGAGTTACAACAATATTGCTAAACATATGTTTGGAAATGAAGCTAAACACTTTCTATCATATAGCATAGTACTGTGTTCGTTCGTGTGAAATTTCGCTGGCAACATCCATTTTTATGTTGCGTGAAAATTTTGATAGAAAAATATGTTGCTAACGAACAGCTTAAAAATTCTGACAAAACAATTGAAAAAGTAAGAATTTATCAGACGAAAAGCAGAAAATCATGTAAGTTCTGTAAATTTGTATAATATGGGATTATATTAATAAGAAATATATATTTTAGAATGGATACACAAATAGAAGATATTCATTGCTGTGGAGCTGGTCAAGCCATTAGCTTATTGCTGCAAGCTGCGGAGATTTGTAACCGCCAACACCGCGGAAAGGTGCATCCGTATTTAAAGGAACGGAAGTTGAAAAGAAGATTCGTTAAAGATGTAAGTTTTTGTTTGGACAAAGCTATTCGTTATTGAATTTTATGAATGTTTAGTTTGAAAACTTGGTGCAGTGTGAGAAGAGATTCAGAGAGAATTTTCACATGGACCATGAAAGCTTCACAGCAATTTTAAGCCTTGTTGAAGTGCACTTGCAGCCAAAAAGGAACATACACCCACAAAATGCAATTACGCCGAAGGAAAAATTGGCCATTACATTAGAGTAAGTAAATTAATCAGTGAATCTTAAAAGTTGTGTTAGTGGACCAATTAATTTTGGTCGCTCGAAGTTTCATTGATTTTAAAGAACTTTTTAAACTGTCCACATATCGACTTGTCTCTGATTGATTCTCGCAAGTTAAGAACTCCTTTTAACTTACCAGGTTAAGTCAGAGATCAGTCGATATCGCTCATTTACTTGAAGACTTTCATTACCAAAAAAGTGCGTTTTTGAGTTAATTTATAGATCCTACATTCTAGAGTATTCGTTATATTCCTCCACCTTGTGTAAATGACATTATTATTATTATTACGACCAGTAATCGTGTCGACAGACGGACATGGCTAAGACGACTTAGGTGGTCATGGTGATCAATAATATATATGGTTTTCAATACCTGGCACATACCGTTATGGGTGTTACAAACGTTATGACTTATTAATACACCCCTAACGTAATACGCATGGGGTATAAATATATGTTTTTTTTTACTGTAAAGTACGAGTAAATCTATAACTGGCTCATTCCATGAGATTTTTCCTGTATCGTTCGCTAGTGGTCCAGCTGGAAGCACTTGAGGGTTGGCCGAAAAGCATGTTTTAAGGGTTTACAATTTCTTATATAATTTTACTTGTGAGATAGATTTTGACTTAATTTAAAAACAGTTATACAGAGAAGAAATTATACTTTTAGGTAACATTAAATTCATCCATTAAAGTTTCATACAAAATAAGCGAAGTTAATCGAAAAAATTAAAATTTTTTCGATTTTCACCATTTGCATTTAGAGTGCAATGCATATGGAAATGTTTTTTTTTTTAATCTATTTAAGACCCGAGACTGTGTAAATATGTCAATATTTACTGTGTTTTTAAATTGTAAATAAGTGAGAAAAAATCATGTTTCTTTAAGAAAACTGTTGGTACTGTTTTAAGTTTGTTTATCTTGTTTCGTTGATTAAGTTTTTCTGTTAACTTCTCAAGGAATGTATTTGTTATTTTACACTCGTAGTCGTCCGTCTATTTCGAATTTGTTGTATTAATGTTAAGGCGGTTTTTTGTGTTCGTTTTTGAAGTATTACTTTTTCAAAATAGTGATATTACTCAATTATGGTCCATATACAGTTAAGATATACAACTGAGTTTAAAAATATTTTAATAGAATTTTTAATACCGCGAATACACAACCTTTTTTAGGGGCGTTTTTGAAAAAACAATTTCATATTTTGTCATCGGGTTTGAATAAAACTTTCAAGCGAAAGGACGGTTAAAAACTCACAAAAGTTATAAGCATAACTTTGCTTAATTCGTATAAAACATTTACTTCATTTCATCAACTTGAAATTTAATAGAACTTAAAATTTAATTTTTACCTATTTGTATAGGTTTTAAATTTAGTCAATATATATCACACAGCGAGGTTATAAAGAAACTGTAAACCCTTAAAACATGTTTTTTCATGAGTTCAGAATCTTCAAGTACATGAGCGAGTTGGTTTTGATGTAGATTAATAAGATTATATTTAATGGAATATCTTTCGCCAACACAGATATTTTGCATGTGGGACATTGCAACGACATATAGCGTCAGTATACCGCATTAGCAAACAATACTAAGCGAAGTTTGCGTTGCAATAGTCAGAGCATTGAACGAAGAAATTCCTCCACTTTGCAAAGAAGAATTCATAAAAACCTCAAAATCTTTCGAAAAATGGAATTTCCCTAATTGTGTTGGTGCTATTGACGGTAAACACTGTGCCGTTAAATGCCAACCTAATTCTGGTAGTCTGTTCTATAATTATAAGGTAACGTTTAAAAATATAACTTGAATGAGAATCGAACTTAACATATATTTCTTTTCAAGGGTTTCTTTAGCATCGTCCTGATGGGTGTGGCAAACGGCGACTATCAATTTACATATATAGATGTGGGGGCCTATGGAAGTGAAGGAGATGCAAATGTTTTCCATAAAAGGTCTTTGGGAAAAACTCTTGCAAATGGAACTTTGCAATTTCCCAACGATTCTGGAACATTTGAAAATGTTTTTCCAGAATATATTTACTTCAACACAGAATTACCATGGAATTAGAAAAACTATCAGAAATGAAAAGAATAACTTTGGACTAAATTTCTTTTTTGAATATATCTCATTGCATTTTCTAAAAATTAATAAAATGATTTGACAAAATCTCTTTCAAAAGCATTGTTAGCTGAGCATTTTTATTTATATTTTGTTTTCTTTTTTCTAATTAGTCTACAATACGAGGAACATTATATTTAACTAATTTGTTTTTTAGTTCATTATAGGCCATTGCAATGAATTTGGCCCCAAGATCGTTGGCCGTTGCATCCGGTAACTGCTCAATAATTGAGCCCAAATGAGCCAGAAGGTGATGATGCTTCGATTTGGTGGCCATCTCATACTTCCGCATCTCAATGACCGTGGCCATTTGCTCCACCACTTTTTCAGCAGTAGCCTGTAGTTCGCTGACGTTTTGCCGACGGTTGGTTGATGAAGGAGTCTGTAACTAAAAAGAAAATATGTTATAAATTATCAAGAAAAAAATTAAAAACAATTCTCATACATATGAGTATGATGGCTCAGGGTGTTCCACACAGCTCTCCCCTTGAAGTGTCGAAAAAGTTCTGAAATGCAAATATACATGTAAAATCAGTCCTGTCTTAGTTTTCTATGAATAAATTTTAACTAACTCTCTTTGTGTAGAAGTATCGCATAAAAATGACAAATCTTCCGCAAAATCAAAGTCTTTTAGTGGAACATTTTCATCCACCTCTACATCCAAGTCGCAGGCGCTCCCGGATTTTTTAGCTTTATTTGCATGGTAGCGTTTGCTGTCACGCAAGCTCTTCCATGCTGCGTTGCAGTCTTCCACTAGAAAATTTAAATTAAAATAACAAAATTAACAAAAAGACAAATTAGTACACTTATAACTTTTATTAATTTCAAGGCTTATATTTAGCCAAGCATTCTTTAAAGCATTCCGATTGCTGTGCTTTTTTTTTCCTCCTCGTTGAGTTGGCTCTTCTTCTTTTTGAGAAAATTTATATCCACTGAAATTAGTATAAATAATTATAATAAATATTATACAGCGCACGCTCGATAACGAAAACACTCCAAAACGTGAACACCCCAAAACGTGAACAAATTTTTTTGTGCATTGACTTCTCTAAAACGTGAACAAAGCAAGAAAGCTCTATAACGTGAACAATAGACATTTCAACGTTTCAGAGATTGAACATTTTTTTCTGCTTGACACCACTCTAAAACATGAACAAAGCAAGAAAGCTCTATAACTTGAACAATAGACGTTTCATAGTCAGCTTTGATTTCAAATAATTCTGTTTCTTGGGAGTCCCCTAATAGGAAGTAATTTGGCTTTTCGTTTGTAAATGTAACACACAAAGCATTTTAGTCGCAATTTTGGCTTTGTACGGCGCGTTTCGCCTTATATTTGCTGCGTAAAAATGAGTTGTAAAAAACCTGTGTGCTTGACGTTAAAACAAAAAAGCAGAAATTCTCGAGTTTTTGAAGAAAGGATCAAGTGTTACGTGCTTAGCAAAAAAATATAATGTTGCTAAATCAACCATTTGTGGAATTAAACGGAAAAGAGAAATGATTTCTAAATGTGTAAACAATACATTCTCCGGGCCTGGAATAAGAAAAACGCTGCGCACTTCAGAGTTGCCCAAAATGGAGAAAGCTCTTTATCGCTGGTTTATTCGTATGCGGAATAAAAACTGGCCAGTTAGTGCTTTAATGCTGAAGGAAAAAGCAAAGAAACTGAATTTAAAACTTAAGGAAAGCGAAGGTGGTTTCAACGATAGCGATGGCTGGCTCCAAGGCTTCAAGAAAAGGTACGGTGTTCGACTACTTCAAATTTCAGGCGAAAAACTGTCTTCGCAGCCTAGAGTAGTGGAGCCGTTTAAAGAAAAACTTAAAGCTATAATGACTGAAATGGAGTTAAGCAACGATCAGCTTTATAATGCTCATGAGTCTGGTTTATTCTGGAAACTTCTGCCAGAAAAAACATACGTATCCAGTTTGGAAAAGAGAGCCCCAGGCGTAAAGACAGAGAAGCAGCGTGTTACGTTCTTGTGTGGTTCAAATGCCACTGGATCTCACAAACTTAAGCTCTTGGTAATTGGAAAGGCAAAGAATCCACGGTGTTTTAAAAACTTTGAGTGCCCCACCGACTACAAAAGTTCAAAATCAGCCTGGATGACATCGACTATATTCAAAGATTGGTTTCATGAATCATTTGTTCCACAGGTAAATGTCTCCTTTGATTTTTGAATACACTTTTTTTGTATAGTTTGTCTTGTTTTTAAGGTGAAAGCGTTTTTAAAAGAAAAAAAAGTTGCCATTAAAAGCTCTTGTTCTAATCGACAACGCACCTTCCCATCCTAATGAAGCTGAACTGAAAACGGAAGATGGGCAAATTTTCGCAATGTTTATGCCACCAAATGTCACTCCTCTCATTCAACCGATGGATCAGAATGCCATAAAAATTACGAAGCTGCACTACAGAAATAGCCTTTTAGCATCAATAGCAGCGACACAATCTGATTTACTCGAGTCGATGAAAAAAATATCATTAAAAAAGGCTATAAATCTCTTGGATGCCGCCTGGAGTCGTGTTGGCCAAGAAACTTTAGCTAGGTGCTGGAACAATATTTTGCACTTTGCAGGAAACGACGATGATCCCGAAGATGGTATACTGTTGGCCGCTTTAAAAGAACAGTGGATAGCTGAACTTCGCCCCTTAATATGCCACACCGTCGATCTCCTACACAGTTTAAACCCTGAGGTTTGTTCTTACGCGCAGACATCCACAATGATATGTAAGGTATTAAAAACGTTGTTGTTATTAACCATTTCAGATTGAATGTACGTTACCGACTGTTCAAGAATGGAACGATGATATAGACATAGACATTGCGGATAACGATATCGATATTGAAGAGGAGGATGAATCCAACGATGATGACTACATCTCAGAAGGACTGGAGAAAATGAAACCAAGTGAAGCAGTCCAAATATTCAACAAAGCGGTACAGTGGGCTAGCCATGAAGACGTCGATCAAAGTGATTTGAATGTACTGAGACGTCTGAGGGAGAAAGCTGTGTTTCAGTTGTTAGAAAAGCAGAAAATACAAAGAAAGATGACTGATTTTTTTAAATAAAAGTAATATATTATATTATATATAATAAAACAATCTATTTCTAAGATATATATTTCTGTTACGCAAAAACGAATGTACAAGTAAACAATAAAATATGAACTTAAATGTGTATATGTGCTTATATTCTTCATACGTATTTGGCATTCGAAAACGTGAACACTTTTGTTAACGTGAACTCCCTTGGTTTTAATTAGTTCACGTTATCGAGCGTGCACTGTATTTCCAATAAGAAACTTACTTTCTTTTTTTCTTTGCGCTTTTTTTAATTTCAAATGACAACTGTCACTTTTCACTCCAAAATAAATTGTCGGATCAATTAAATTGCCATGAAAAGATGTTTCTAGATTCATGTTGCGACATATAGTAATAGATTTTTTTCGCAGCGAAGCACAGTTCAACTTTGAGGAAATTGTTGTGAAATTTTCACGCTTATTTCACAGCTATCATTTTCCAACAGCGTGGAATTTCACATGAAACCGAACACAGTACTATGCTTATGCATATAATGCACGTTGCTGAGCTTAAAATCTTGGAGAGCTGTTGCTAAGGCTTTAAGAGAATTGCAACAATGTTACTGGACAAATGTTGCAGAAAGTTGTTTTAACTTCTCTTATATGTTGCGTAAAACTTATCTTTGTTTTATCAACAAGTTGCAACTTGACTCTTCTATTAAAGCTTTACTTAGTTAGTATGATGCGTTTAAAAGAACAAAAAATTGCTAGAATGCTTGTAAATTGAAAAAAAAATAATGTATTTGGTCTTTTATTATAAGCGTAGGAGACACAAGATAAATTTAAAGCAACAGCTTGGAAAGAGCTTTTATGAGAATATCATATGTGTGTGTGTGTATTAGGGGTACAACTTTTTGCATTTTTTGAAAAAAAAAAAAATTTACATGGCATAACACGATGAGGAATAGTAAAAAAATGATAACTGCGTTTTTAGTTCTTCGATTTATTTCAAAAACTTCACGCAGAATTTAAATTGAAAATTCGTATGCAAATTTCATACATATGCCAAGAAAAAACACCATATGAGATTATGTTCTTTTCTTTGTGTCTGTTTTGTTTTGCTCTTCTTCTGTTATTCATCGTATTTTTGCATATGACAAAAGTACATAACGGTAAATTTGAGTAAATGCTTTATGAATGATTGAAACTTCGTATAAGCGTCGCGCCAGTTGCTTTTATTTAGCTGTCGATCTCTCATTCAGTGCGTGGCGGCTTGAGTGAAAGTGTCTTTTTTAATTAACAATGTCTTTTAAAAAAAGTGGTGCTGAAGTTTTAAAAAATTCAAAAAAATGGGAAAACAATTTAATAACATTTGAAAAATCTAAGAATAAGAGAAGAGAAATCAATAACATTGAAAAACCCTTGAGTGAATTGTGTAAGATTCCAAAACAGACCGTGATTATAGGAAGGTATAATGAATTAGCAAAAACGGAGAAATTTAAAAAGAAAAGATGCCAGATTATTACAAACGAAATGATTGTATTGTGGTCGAAACTAAACTTTCCGAGCATAACACGTATAGCTGCAGAACGGAAGATAACAAAAGTTTTAAATGATTATTCAACATTTTTAAAATTCCCGGATGGCAGAAATGTTACAATGACGTTCAACAAGTTATGTGATATAACTGATTTAAATGGTGTCTGGCTAGGAACTGAGGACAAAAAGTTGTATGAACTCCAAACAACTACAAATGGAGAAGTTAGGTACACGACAGCTAAAGCAGTTAATGTGCATACCTCCAAAGCTGCCCTTTCAAGAAAAAATGTTCAAAGCACCTCGTGTTTAAATAAAGTGGCGCTCAACACGTCAACATCATCAGCTGAATCTGTCGAGCAATCACATTCTCCACCTGTTGCTGAATATAAAGCTCCTCTTCCAAGAAAAAGAAATGCGAAGTGTTCAACAAAAGAAGCAGTGACAATGGTAACAAAAGCCCATGTAAGCACCAAAAATGCCGCTAAAATATGCAAAGAATTGTCCAAAGAAGGAATAAATATAGCAACATCAACACAAGCAGGTATTCACAAAGCGATGATTAAAGTAGCGCTGAACTTGGAAAAAAATTATAAGAATTCCTTAAGAGATGACATTTGGTGTATTCATTTCGGCGGCAAAAAATTTGGGAAGAAAGAAGTGCAGGCCGTGGTGTTAACAAATGAAACTAAGGAAGTAAGAGTAGCGGCAATGGTTCTTGAAAACTGGAAAAGTTTGTCAATTTTTGAAGGTTTCTATTTAATAATATATTTTTAGAGCATTAATTAACTTTCTATAACTTTTTTAAGGAATAAGGAATGTCTTGGATAAATTTAACCTTTGGAATTCCATAAGAATGATTGTTAGTGACACAACAAACGTTAATACAGGGGTTAAAAGTGGAGTTGTTCGTTTACTTGTCCCCACCGTTTATTTGTCCCCACCGCAGTATATTGGATGCCAACATCATGTATTAGATTTAATTTTGAAGCATGTGATGAATGAGTTACTAAGTGGAAAGTCGACATCGCCAAACATCAGTTATGACATATTTACCGAATTGATTATGAACTACGAAAACCTAAAACAAAACTACAAACAAAACGAAGAAAAGTTGACCTTAAGATCTATTAAATGGCGTGATGACATGCAATTTTTATATGAACTAGGGCAATATTTTAAATATTATGAAGTAAGCAACAAGTTCCCATACATAAAATTTAGAGTTTTACCAGCGCTCAGCAACGCTCGATGGAATTCTAGAGCTATTCTAGCGATTTTAACGTTCATACTAATACCGGAACACAGAATACAACTTTTGCCAATTTGCCAATTCATATGCAGCGCATGGTATGATGTTTGGTTCTCGGATCACCGTTTTCATAACAACGATTTTGAAATATTGGAAAAATCCGTCAAGCAATTCGGAACTGCGCATAAGTGTTTTCTAAAACACTGGGTAAAGGAAGATTCTGCCATTCTGAATTAAAAAAGATCTAATATTTGCGCTGAAAGAGCCATCAAAGTTATTCAGGAAATTTACCCTTTTTGTAAATCTGAATATAGTTTAAATCTTAAGTTTATCTCAAATAATATAAAAATGAATTAAATAATGAACTAAAACGTATATTTACTATAAAAATGTATTTGTCTTGTACTTAAATTAGTTTTATTGCTTCTAAATCAAAATTTGTCTTCTTCTTCTTCGCATATAACATATGAATTTTTTAAATTTTAATTCTGCGTGAAGTTTTTGAAATAAATCGAAAAACTAAAAACGCAGTTATCATTTTTTTACTATTCCTCATCGTGTTATGCCATGTAAAGTAGGTGTTACAAAAATAGACTACCCCTAGTGTGTATGCTAGTTCTAGCATTAGCGGCTTCTATTTAGTTGCTCACTAAGTTAATAGCACATACAGTGGGTGGAATTAAAATATTTCTGAACAAAATTTAAGATGCACTTTAGCGGATAACTAATGCACTTTAGCGATTTATGCTGTATATATTTTAAATGGCAGAACATATCGACTCATAACCGCCAAGATATCTTAAGCGACATAATATCCGATTTATGTTTTTTGATGAAAATCGATAATTTGCGATGGTTTACATCGTCTGTCAAAATTTCATAGGTGTACGAAATTAGATTATGAATTTAAACCAAAAGCAAAAAATTAAAAAAGCACTAAGCACTAAGCAAAGATAATTACAAAAAACCTTCTCCTGTAAAATTTTCTTTTTGGCGCTTAAGATATTTTGGCGGTTATGAGTCGATATATATGTATGTATAAATATTGACATATATGTATATAAATATATATGTATATATATGTGTGTATGTGAAATATAGTATATATATCTTATATATATATAAAATAAATATTAATAACGGCAACGTAATAGCGGATCCAAATAGCGGATTGAACTTTTCTGCTTCCGCTATTAACGTTTTCGTTATTTTGGAAACTTCACAAATTTCGAGCACTTTATGTATTTATACTTGAAAGGGTTATTTTTCACGCGCTTTGTACCACTGTTTCACTATGTAATTTGCACCATAGACTTACGAAATAATGAAAATAAAAACCAAACGCACCTGTTATGCAGCTCTTGAATGTTGAAATTAAATAATTAAATTGCTTGATGAATGGATGATAAGTAGTCTTGCTTTGGAATGACGATGCTGGAATGCGGTTCGATTGGACCAATGTTCTTTTGTTAAATTCTTAGTTTTATAATTGGGTGGAATCCAGCGTAGCTCGGAAATAAAAGACAAATGGAAGGATTAGTGTTTAAAATATATAAGGAGAACTTTATTTGTTTTCTAAGTCTTGGTTATAAGTTGGTGCTTACCTTTACACTTGGTTGTTTATTTCATAACTAAAAACTAAAACAAGATAAGCTTAGCTCATACGAGTGTATTACTTAATTATAGATAGCTTAAAAAAAAAACTAGATTAAAGCTTTAGATTAAAGCGAATTTGCCGAAAGCTCTTATTTCGAATTATGGTTGCCACCTAAGGATGTTTGGGGATTCATAGTTTTGGCATAAACAAGTCAGTTTGTTGTCAAATTTATATACGTATCATTTGAAGGTTAGTATTAAATAAAAATCATATGGAAAAAAATCGAGTACCGCCATCTATGTGTCATCCTATGGACTTTTTAAACGGATATTAATTTATGGTCTGATTATGCAAACTTGACGTAACAAAGGTTAACATGAAGCTACGTGCTATGGCTTTTTGTTGATTATGCAAACATAGCAACCACAGCAAGTGTCAAACAGCTAATTTACAGCTCTGAATTTGTTTGCTAAAATTGTTTGCGTTAAAGATATCAAAAAGACATGGAGGAAGATTTGTATTTAAATTTAAGTTTCTAAAACATCATGAGACTATATTTAAAAATGAGAACACTAAAAAATTCAAGACGCTGGGCTTTTTTTGGATTCGCCCGGAGGTAAGAAATCTTCATAGATACGTATGACCCGCGCCATACGCATGCACGATTTACATTCTAAGAAGTTCCCGGATCAGCCGGACTGAATAGAATGCACCTACGTGCTAAAACCTACCACCTGTTGGCAAATAAAAGCCTCCACTAAGCACAATTGCTTGGCCTTTCAGCGGAAATTAAAATTAGATAAAGAAACATTTGAAATTTGAGAATTTTATGTAAACATAATAAGCATCATCGAATAAAAGCACAATCTTCATAATACGAAGCAACAAAAGACAACATCCAAAGTAATTTATTAGACCATATATAACCGCGTTTATAATTGTTGTCATTCGGCTGGGGGCCACAAGAAAGAAGGTATTGTGAGTCTATATCGCCACTGAGTAGTTTGTATCAAAAGGAGACATTGAGCATAATTCGTCTGATTCTTTAGGAAGGCAGGGAAATAATTTTAAGGCGGGTTTCATAAGGGGGTAGAATAATGTTGGGGTTCCAACGATAATGTAAAGCAAAAAGTAAGAATTGTTTTTGGACCGATTCTAATGCATCGATGTGGACATTGTATTGAGGGTTCCATATTACGGATGCATATTCAAGAATTGGTCTAACAAGAGAGGTATAAAGTATCTTAGTAGTGAAAGGATCGTTGAATTCTTTAGCCCATCTTTTAATGAAACCAAGGACACCTCTAGCCTTATTTACCACCAAATTAACTTGAAGATTGAAACGAAGTTTAGGATCCATAATTACACCTAAATCAAGAAAACTGTGTACAATTTCTAAGTTAGTATTATTTATAGTGTAATTTATACTATTAGCATTCGACGTGAGAATGTCATTTGCTTACATTTTTTTAAGTTTAATTTTAATAGGTTTAAATTACACCACTCCACTAGACTATTTAAATCGGATTGTAAGAGTTGTTGTTCTTCAAGCGATTTGTAAGTTAGAAAAAGTTTTACGTCATCGGCGTACATTAAGACGTTACAGTGTTTTATTAAAGAAGGAAGGTCATTTATAAACAGTAAAAATAAAACCGGACCAAGATGACTTCCCTGAGGAACACCTGATGTGACCAAAATATTTTTTGACATAGAATTCTTATATAAAACTTTTTGCGGACGATTCGACAAGTACGATTTAATCCAGTGTAATAGTTTGACAGGAAACCCAATTAGATGAAGCTTTTTCAGAAGAAGATAATGACTAACACTATCGAAAGCTTTGCTAAAGTCTGTATAAATAACGTCAGTCTGTCGTCCTAAAGTAAAACCTTTAATGACACGCGTAGTAGACTCCAAGAGGTTAGTTATCGTAGATTTTCCCTTTAAGAAACCATGTTGAGAGGTGGAAATGGAGGAAGATACGACGTGGGTTATTTGATCAGTTATAATTTTCTCAAATAACTTGGGGATTGCGCTAAGTTTTGCGATACCTCGGTAATTGGAAACATCAATTTTTTAACCGGATTTATGAAGAGGTATTATATAAGATTTTCTCCATATATTGGGAAAATGACCGCTGTGCAAGGATGAGTTAAAAATTTTTGATAGGGGAAAACACAAACTTTTAGAACAATTTTTTAAAATGCAGCTCGGGATTTCGTCAGAACCAGTCGTAAAAGAAGATTTAACTTGTTGAAGGTAATGCATAACTATATTAGAATCTATTACGGGGGTTTCAAAAGAGCTAACTGGTGGTAGGTAAGGATATTCAAGACTCGTGCTCAATGGTATATCGGAGTAGGTTGTTTTAAAGAAGTTTGCAAACATGTTAACATCGAAGTCACAAGATGCTTCATCATGATTAAATTTCATAAGAGGTGGGAAGCTGGAGGTTTTTCGTTTTGAGTTGACAAAACAAATAGAGACCGGCTGTTCGAAATTGGCTGTATACATGGCTGTTTGACCAATAAATGGAGACCGGATACCAAGTGGCTACTTCAAAAAAGTATTTTTAAAGATGAAGTCTCAAGATGAAGAACAATTTTTCATACATACGAGAATGACCCGAAGTGCGTATAGTTTACTTTTAAATTTAGTTGGAACATACTTGGAAAATCTTTACCAAAATTACCGGATTTCCATAAGACTCTTGTAAGTTATATTTAATATAAGTTTTCAATATAATAAACTATTGCTTTTCATTTTAAGGTATTTAGCTCATGATGCATCGTTCCAGAGTATTGCCTCGAGTTATAAATTGGGTAAAACAACAGTTTTTTATTTAAAACAACAGTTAGAAATATTGTTTTGGAGACGTGCGAAGTATTGTGGCGCGTTCTCTCGCCAATATATGTTAGCGAGCCAACAACTTCGCAATTTCAGGATATTGCAAACGATTTCCAAATTACGTTGGAGCTATTGATGGCAAGCATATTGCCATCACTTGTCCAAAGAACTCTGCCTCCATGTTTTTCAACTATAAAAAATTGTATAGTATTTTACTTATGGCAGTATGTGATGCCAAATACACGTTCACTATGGTGTCTATTGGTAGTTATGGCAGTTAAAGCGATGGAGGTAATTTATAAATATATATTGTTATATAAAGGTTAAAGGGAAAACTTAAATTTTACTTTGTTTGCAGGAGTCTTTCAACACTCTACTTTCGGGTGAGCACTCTTAGCAAATGGACTACCTTTTCCTTCAAGTGCTCCAGTAGGAAATAGCTCAACGGACACATTTCCTTGTAGGCGATGCAGCATTTCCGCTGAAGATGAATTTAATGAGACCCTATTCTGATTCACAACTACCACAGGCCAAAGGCGTCTTTAACTATCGCTTATCGAGGGCCCGGCGTGTTATTGAATCCAGCTTCGGAATATTGACTGCCCGCTGGCGCGTTCTCAGATCACCTATAGAATGTAGCCCAGAAAACTGTGAAAAAATAGTACTCAGCTGCATAGTTTTGCATAACTTTATTATGTTATCTGATGTCAAGAGATGGTACTGCCCAGATGGATATGCTGACTAGGACAATTCGAAACATAATGTTCAAAATGGTAATTGGCGAAATGATCTTCCAGATGTTGGTGGACCATTACATTCCGTAACATCTTATCGACGTTATGCATCAACAGCTGCATACCAACTTAGAGATAAGTTAGCAGAGTTCTTTATGAACGAGTTCTTTATTTGACTGTGATGTTTACATTTTTTCCTTAAACCACATTAAAATCATTTAAATAATAAAAACAAATTCTTTTAAAACCAATGTTTTATTTTAAAAAAAACGATATAAATATTATTTCAATACTTTTTTTTTTACATAAAAAAGGAACTTCATTTATCTTAAACTACTTATTCTTAAATCTATAAAAAATTCATGTCACTTATAAAATAGCAAAAAATTCAGTCTTTAAAAATAAAATGAAAAAAAAATATATAATGAAAATGATATAAAATTAAAAAAAAAAACGAAAATAAAATAAAACAAAATGAAAATAAAATCAAATGAAAATAAAATAAAATGAAAATAAAATAAAATGAAAATACAATAAAATTAAATTAAATCTTTAATCTTCCAGCTGCAAATTCATCACAAATTCTGTTATCCCCTTCATGGCAATCGCTTGCTTCCGCGCATTCATCGCGCTTATTGAGGCAATGATCATTTGTCCGAATCCGTGAACAACCTCGTTCCTCGGCGCAGACCTTTGCATGCACATTTCTTTGTGGGCATTGCATGCTTCGCGAAATTCTTCTTCATTCGCTTCGTGATTGACTCTGCGTCGCTTAGCGCTTGATGATACCGGTGTTGACGCTGTTCTGCCTGGTTCAGAAGATGGTATAAGCGGAGGAGGTGAAATGGGCTCCAGTATCTTTGGGCATGAGGAAGCGTGGGAATATTCGAGCAAATTGGATGGACAACGTGCTCTAAAATTGCTTTCTATGTTATTTGTTTGCATTGTGAACTCAAAGTCATACTCACGGCGTCAAATAACGGCCAACTTTCGGTAAAAGACGCTCCACTGCTTGATGGTGCATCCATGCGCTTGCACTCCCTGGAGAACCGCCCTCTTAAGTTCGTCCATCTCCTGCAGCATTGCTCCTCTTTTTAAACATAATATCAATGCACAGATTTAATTTAAAGCATACTTTTTATACGAACCTGTCGCACCAAGTTCCTGTGCAATTTTTCTCCACACTAATTTTCTTTTGTCCGGCAACCTGTAGCCTAACAAAAACTACTATATAGCACTTCGTTACTTCTGACCATATCAATACGTTTTTCGTCGTCTTCCATTCTGAAACATATTTCAATTATTTTAATTATTAATAAAAAATCATTTTAAAATAAAATACTTACATTTCGCTTCAATAATAAAAAACAAATAAACGCAAAAAAGAAAGCAAAATAAAAAAATCAACAATCAAAGTATGATGCTAGCAACAAGTATGCTGAAATGTTAGTCGACGTAACACAGAAATCCAAATTCTACAGACTTCTACGTCGCGTCACGTCTATGTCATATTTCAGCTAATTAGATACACACAAAACGCGTTCGGTAGATTTGTATGTGACAAACGAAACGGCTGTGTTACGTTGAACTATGTTTGGCTAATTAGGCCATTACTCTAGCCATTATATGAAATGGGACTTTTTTAGTGAGACTATATTAAAGAGTAAATCAAATAAAAGTAAAATAAATAAAGGACTGGCCATTTCAGCCCTTGAAAGGACTTTGACCTAGCTTTTTATGATCAATTGTGTTGTGCGGGTAATTAGGTTTATACACAATTGACCGAGAACCGGACCTACAGGTTTAACACCGAAACCGAACGGCGATGAACGGAATGTCCTTGTTCTCAAGAAGCTTTACATGGCATTTTGATTACTTTCTGAGGTTTGCCATTGTCTGCAGAGAGGTGGCGGCCATACAGAAAAATTATTTTAATTCAAATAATTTTCTGTCGCTGCTTGGGGTTCGAACCCGGGTCTCCAGGTTCGTTGACATAGAGGCCACGCACTTTAACCAATAACGCCACGGACGCCACGAGTAAATCAAATAACCACTTAAAAATCAACTTTTTTGGGTTAAAGTTTCACTTGTACCGTGCGTGGTGGCCACACAATTTTTTTTTGTTTTTTTTATTGATTTAATATTTAAGTTTGATACGGTCACGGTGGCGTCCGTGGCGTAGTTGGTTACAGTGCGTGGCCGCTATGTCAGCGAACTTTGGAGACCCAGGTTCGAACCCCAGCAGCGACAGAAAATTATTTGAATTAAAATAATTTTTCTGTACGGCCGCCACCTCTCTGCAGACAATGGCAAACCTCAGAGAGTAATCAAAATGCCATGTAAAGCTTCTTGAGAATAAGAACATTTCGTTCATCGCCGTTCGGAGTCGGCGTTAAGCCTGTAGGTCCATTTCTCGGTCAATTGTGTACAAACTTAATAACACGCACAACACAATTGATCATAAGAAGCTAGGTCAAAGTCCTTTCAAGGGCTGAAATGGCCAGTTATTTATTTTTTATTTAAGTTTGATAAAAACCTTGCTTCGTTTTAAATATTTGGCGTTCTCCCTAATTTTAAAAGGTTGCCGCACAGAAAACCAAAAAATACCAATGATACTTAACGACTTTTTCGCAACTTTCGATATTTGAGGCAACGAAGACAATGATAACTGGTAAGATCTGGCATTTCAGTAAGCATAAATTTTATTTATTGATAAAAATCATAATTATATAATTTTATTATCATATTTCATAAATTTAAATATGTTCATTATTAACGACTTATGATCCAATTTTTTCGATTTCTTCAGAATTTTCAGCATTTAACAATCCAATCGATTTTTTAAAGTGGTCTTCAATTGTACGGCAAATAGCCATAGACGTATCGCTGTCTACTAAATTTATAGCAATTCCATGTTTTCCTAGAAGAAAATAATTAGCGAAATTTCTGTTTCGACCTCCAGATACATACCAAATCGACCGGTGCGTCCAATTCGGTGCAAATATGTTTCACAATCTGCATCGCCTTTTGCATCCATTGGTAAATCAAAATTTACCACAACTGTAACTTGTTCAACATCAATTCCTTTAAATAAAAGTGAGTATAAGTGATGGTTATTCTTAATAATATCATTTTATCAAAATTAGGATTGATCGAAAGGCAACTCAACAATAATATAAGAAATTAGAGTCCGATATGTTAATAGACATCGGTATCGTCATGAAATTCAAGAATCAGTATGAATTTAAAATTATGATATTGATATTGGTATACATTTTAGGATAGGCATTGGTTATATATTGACATCAACCAAAAATTTAGTATTCGACATGAAAAAACCTGCCAATTATTTTCACAATATCTTTTCAATAATTTGTATCGATGCAATTTTAAAATTTTTTTAACTAAGATGACCATACAAAAACTTGTTAAGTTCTAATATACAGGGTGGGCCAAATACAAGTTTATTTATATTAGCACAAATATTTCCAATAAAATGAACAAAATTAAACTTTTTCCATGTAATATGGCTTTATTAGTAAGAGCAAACATTCTCATTAATTATGGAACACAACGTCGTTCAAGTGGCTGCTTCGGCTGGATTCGCAGTAGCACATTCTGCCACTACAATTTTCCAAGACCTTGATAATGGTTTCGGGCTGTAGCTCACGGATTGCTTGGATGATATTGGTCTTAAGTGCTTGAATCGTTTCCGAATTGTTGGGATAACATCGGTCCTTCATGGTTCCCCACAAAAAAAAAAAGAAATCCAAAGAGGTAAAATCGCAGCTCTGAGCCGGCCAATTAACATCGCAGAGACGGCTGATAACACGATATGGGAATTCGGTGCACAAAAGATTCGGTGTGGCACGGGCTGTGTGGCATTGCGCGTCATCCTGCATAAACCAGAGGTCTTCCAAATGCATGTTTCCAATTTCAGTAAAAAAAAATTCGGTTAACATGGCTCTGTAACGCCCACTGTTGACCGAAACGTTGTTGTCAAAATTGTTTTCGAAGAAAAATGGTCCAATGATGCCACCACTCCACAATCCGTACCAAACTGTCACTCTCTGTGTATGCATCGACTTCTCGACAATAACGTGCGGGTTTTCCGAGCCCCAGATGCGGCAATTTTGTTTGTTTGTTTTGTTTGTAACCGCCGAGATGAAAATTTGACTCGTCAGAAAAGATGATTTTTTTAATCAAATCATCTTCTTTTCAAATAACGCACTGTTTGGGCTACACAGTAGACCGTATCACCTTGTATGGAAAAAAAGTAAACCCATTTTGACCCGCCTCAATCATTAGACATTTAAAAGACATTTTCAAAAAAAATTTTTTTTTTTTTTTGAAATGGTCCCTATGGTGCTTTTTTCTTGTTTTAGTTATGTCTTCTGTGTTTCTTGTCCGATCCCAAAGATTTTTTAAATATGTGTTTATTGCTTTTTTGCAATTTTTTTCTGGTTTTATTTTTTCGGGAATCTTGTTTTTTTAAGTTATCACCCACCTTATCTCAGTTGCTACTATGTTAACAAAATCTAAAAAGAGCAAATAATTAAAGCTCACAAAAAATCATTAAGACCATGGAAACAAATGATATCCATTAAATTCATTTTTGAAGCAGTTCCAAACGATTTTATCCCAAAAATAACACTTTCGAAATTTTCGTCAGTCATACTCGAATTTTTATTAATTTTCTAAATCTTTACGGGATTCAAGGTGGCTGTAGCACTTCAAGCTGTCAAGCTTCACGAAAATGTGCCCCAAACGATTTTCGTCAGTGACTTCTGTGGCCGACTTTTCCACAATTTGGACGTAACGCTCGATGTTTTGCGAATGACAAGGATAATCTGTGAAAAACATATAACATGATAAATACGATTTAATATATGACGTCAAATTTAATTATTTATTTCATAAAAAAAAATATCTGCTTTAATGCTCACCAGGAATTTCAATACAGTACAGGACGTCCAAGTACTGTAGATCAGTCCATTGCTCTTGAGTAAAAAACTGAAGACATGGTGGATCAGTGATCTGAAATTTGGTCCAATCGATCATTTCAGTGAATGTGGTGCTGCCATATTAGATAAAGGGCTGGTGGTTGGGTCCACGAAATTGCCGAATACGATCTGTTAGGTTTAAACGGGCTTCAAATCGAAGACGAAGAATTGATGTATGTTGCTATTGTTGTTGTAACAATAATGCAGGCAAAGAGAAGACGTTTGTTGTTTTTGTTGACTGTATAGCGAAAACGAAGAGTAGGTGGTGGTGATGGCCTTTTTTGTTGTTGGTACAAAGTGTTTAAATATTTTTTGTTCATGAATGGA
Source organism: Pherbina coryleti (assembly GCA_943735915.1). Classification (NCBI taxonomy): domain Eukaryota; kingdom Metazoa; phylum Arthropoda; class Insecta; order Diptera; family Sciomyzidae; genus Pherbina; species Pherbina coryleti. The sequence continues at coordinate 96,190,223 of OX030951.1, read as the reverse complement.
AGCGATGATGAGCGGGGGGAGGGTGGGTGGGGGGTGGTGGTGGTGGAGTCATTCATTTAAAGCCGACAACAACTACTGTTGGGCAGAGTTTGTAACAGAGCATGATTTCATTAGTTAAACTTACTCTCAACGAAAAATAATCGTCAACTTTAATAAACAATTAGAAATTTTATTACAATTCTAGTAAACATCAAATTTCAAATATAAACGGTTTTTGCAATCTTCAACTCTCGATATAATTGACTTTTATTAATCTTCTTATGAGAACCGTTGTGATTGAAAAAGCCAAGTTATTTGTTTAATAAAAAGTCGAGTATGACTGACGAAAATTTCGAAAGTGTTATTTTTGGGATAAAATCGGTCGGAACTGCAATAAAAATAAATTTTATGGATATCATTTGTTTCCATGGTCTTAATGATTTTTTGTGAGCTTTAATTATTTGCTCTTTTTAGATTTTGTTAACATAGTAGCAACTGAGATAAGGTGGGTGATAATTAAAAAAAAACAAGATTCGCGAAAAAATAAAATCAGAAAAAAATTGCAAAAAAGCAATAAACACATATATGAAAAATCTTTGGGATCGAACAAGAAACACATAAGATATAACGAAAACAAGAAAAAAGCACCATAGGGACCATTTAAAAAAAAAAAAAAATTTTTTTTTGAAAATGTCTCTTAAATGTCTAACGATTGAGGTGGGGTCAAATACAGGTTAGTTTTGGTGATACGGTCTACTACACAGCCCTCACTTTGGAAATAAGTTTCTAATATTACCTAACGTTGTTCAAGCGTAAAGTGACTCATTTCTTTCCGCGGAGATACTGACTTTATATCAAGATTTCGAGCGGGAAACAGCTGTCAAAGTCAAAATAACCTATGATTTTAAAAGAAACCACTAGATTGTCCACCCTGTAGATATGTTTTGGAGACTTATGATTTATGATATTAAATCGAGAAGAAGCTAGAAAGCGTAGTAAAAATTGCCAATAAAATACGCATAGTCATTGGTATGAGCATCGGTTTATAGATTGGCATCGAAATAGGTATTGGTATTGGTTTTCGAAATAGAGGAAACATCAGTAGTATAAGAAAAATTAAACAGAATAGATTCTCATGTTTGCATTTTCTTGAGTTTTATTTTATTTTAAACACTTTAAAGTATTTAAGTTTATTTTTTTATTATTGCAGAAACAATTATTAGATTTATAGTAAGTTTATATTAATTATAACAGTAGATTTATATTCATAAATTCTTTTAATATTCTTTTAAATATAAGTTCAATTTAGACGAAATCATGAATTATTAATTTATTTAAAATTTAGGAAAATCACCACCGCACGTTTAAACAAGCACGCTTCGTTCGTTCAACTCTCTCGTCGTTTCTTATCCCGCTTGTTTATCGTTGCCAACTCGCTTTTTTTGATTCTGGGTTGCCAGAGTGTTTTCTTCTCTTACAGTAGCGAAATTCGAACTCCAGAAGTAACTATCATTAAAGTTTAATTAAACCCCACCTCTACATTTGAGGGCGGAATATTGAACAAACTTTGTTTTCACTATAATTAGGTATATATTGATGCTAGCATAATGAAAACTGATGAAACAAATTGCGAAATGTGGATACGATTGGATACCACAAGAAACAATATTCGTAGAAGTAAAAATTCGCTTGACTGCAATTAGTACACCACCACCTCGATGACGTCCAAAATATTCCTCATTAAAGAAGTTTTCATTTAGCCAAGTCTCATTTAAAACAAAAACATCATAATCACAATCAGCCGTAACCGCAAAAATAGCATTTGACTTCGTTCTCAATCCAAATACGTTCTGATAAAAAACTTTAATCGTCTTACTATCCACAGTACAATGCTGCTCAGCTATTGCGTTTTTTGTTGGTTTTCCATTTTTTGAAAAAAACTTAAAATCTTTCACTCTGATATCTACGGGCCAGAGCGATGGTTTAATTATTTCATTATAAAGAGAAGAAGAAATCCCCAGTCTGAAATTAACTTGAGTAAGAGATTCTAATTGAACATCCTTCTTTACCAGTTTATGACATGCTAGATGATGACTCCCGACGTTCGTATGCTTAGTAAAATATGAAATTATGTCATCTTCAGATACTGTTGGCTTAAAAGACGCTAGATGGGCCCATTTTTTGCGATCAGCAACAGCCAGTTCAGAAGTAAGATTTTGACCAACAACAATTGATCCATTATTTAAATTAGCACTTTTATAAAGAGTCTCACCAACATTCTCTTTAGTATGAGCAAATGACACAGCATTCAATGCAATAGAAGAGGAAGATGATGTGAAAAAATGAGAAGCATTCACTTTAGAATGCGAAGATGGAACAGCATTAGATGAAATTGAAGATGAAGCTGATGTGAGGTAGGTCCAACAACAACATCATGAGCAGCACGATCAACAGCTCTCAGATTAGATGGAACTTTTAACACCTTCATCATAAGGCAGAGAGCCTACACTAGGCACAACAGCAGGTACAGCAGCAACAACAACAGTATTAGACTCATCCCCATTGAAAATCAATGAGAGCAGCAACTGAATCATTTTCAACAGCATTACCAGCAAGCAGAGAATTTACTTTAGGCACAGTAATCCCACCAACAACAATTGACTTAGATGAATTATTCGAGAAAGCAGCAGCATTTTCCGTAGAGGTTGATGTACTTGTAGATGACGATTGACACGTAGTTGTAGCAACAACATTTTTAGGCAAAAGTTGAGAATAATTTTTTGTACTGCGGCCGTTAGGAAGAGCACTTTGACTGATAAAAGATTTGATCTCTTTAACTTCAATAACTAACTGCGCCACTGAAGCAAGCAAATTAGATGCATTGTTAACACAGTCATTGCAATTAAAAACAATATTAGGATGCGAATTAAACAAATCAAAAAGACTGTCTTCAATATTCACACACAATTTGTGAAAAAAACCTTTGCAATTATTGCAAGGTAAAGCACTGTCTTTGCCTATCGATTTATTGCAGGCACCACAGCGCGAGCGTAGAGACATTTTCAGAGCAGTCAAAGTAAGACTGACGTAAGACTGAATTTCTGTAATCTATTATTATAACAAAATATAAAATTCAAATGCATTTAAATCGTACTAATCCAATCTGGGTGAAATTTAAAATTACTTTTTAAGCTCAAAGTAATAATCCCTACATATAACATAAATTACCACGCAACCAAATTGATCACGTTTTGATTGACGGAAGGGACACTTCCAGTGTTTTAGATGTACGCACGATCCGTGTTGCCAATATAGACTTCGATCATTATTTTGTCGCAGCCAAGATCAGTACACGTCTGTGCGCAACCAAGAATGCTCGCAATCCAACACAGAGAAAGCTACACGTCAAAAAGATGCAATCAAAACGAACAGCCGAAGATTTCGCTATTCGACTTTCACTCCTGCTTCAAGAAAGCACTCCTCTGATCGATGATACATGCGCGCAGTGGAAGCACATTTCCCACTCTATGCGTATGGCTGCCGAAAAGGTGATTGGCTATTACCGCCCTCGCCGAAACCAGTGGCACGACCAGGAGTGTCGCGACGCCACTGCAGAAAAAGACGCCGCCTTAAAAGCCACCTTGCAGTCGGTTGTAACGCGTGCTGCTAAAGAGCGATACAAAGAGAAGAGGAGAGAAGAGAGACGCATTTTCAAGCGAAAGAAAAGAAAAGCGGAAATGCGTGAGTGCGAGAAAATTGAGATGCATGGTGACAGGAATGAGGTCCGAAAATTTTTCGAAAAAATCAGACGCCTGGCCGATGGTTTCAAGACCGGGACCTCTTCCTGCAAAGATGAAAATGGGAATCTAGTGACAGATATCCAGAGTACACAGATGATGTGGAGGGAACACTTCTCTAGGGTTCTGAATGGCGACGACGACAACAATCCCGCTAATAGAGATGATATCCCGTGGAGACTCAGGTTCGAACCCCAGCAGCGACAGAAAATTATTTGAATTAAAATAATTTTTCTGTACGGCCGCCACCTCTCTGCAGACAATGGCAAATCTCAGAGAGTAATCAAAATGCCATGTAAAGCTTCTTGAGAATAAGAACATCCCGTTCATCGCCGTTCGGAGTCGGCGTTAAGCCTGTAGGTCCATTTCCCGGTCAATTGTGTACAAACTTAATAACACGCACAACACAATTGATCATAAGAAGCTAGGTCAAAGTCCTTTCAAGGGCTGAAATGACCAGTTATTTATTTTTTTTTTATTACATCTTTATTCCACCATGTCTGAATTTGGTATTTCTTCAAAGCTCATCGTCTTTGCAGAATGACACTGAGCAACACCAGCAGCACAGTTAAAATCGGGAAGGATCTCACTCCTCCATTCGATACCAAACGAGGTTTCAGACAAAGTGATTCCTAATCGTGCGACTTTTTCAACCTAATGATGGAGAAGATCATCCGAGCTGCTGATTTGAGACAAAGTCGCACGATATTCTACAAAAGTATTATGCTGCTGGCGTATGCTGATGATATCGTTATCATTGGTCATAATACGCGTGAAGTCAGCGCAGCATTCTCTAGATTATCGAAAAAGTCGAGTCGAATGGGTCTTGTACAGCCAACACAACATCATTGAAAAATTATTTCGTATTTTATTTGTACGATTTAAACTCATAAGCATAATTTTTATTTGCCATTTTGAAATTGTCATAATGGCCCGTATGCATAAAAAAAGTAAGCTCTAGACTAAGTAGTAGACTTACAGAGCGAGATATTCGAACGGTCTAAAATAGATTTTTTTCTTCGCACTTTTCGGTCTTTAATGGCCAACTCACACGGGATTGCTTGATTGGCAATCAATGAACTTTTCTTACTCTCTTTCACATGCTGATTGTTGGTAGCTCACACGACACGCCAATCATAATTTTGCATTTCTTTGAAAATTTTATTTCGTAACCTAGCAACACAATACAGATTGCTGATTGCGGACATGTACAGCAATCTCAAAATGAACAAATTTAGATTGCTGCAATTTGTGTTCATCCGCTCCAAATATTGTCAACAGTGCGTTGTACAACGTAGATAAGAGGAAATACCTAGTGTAAACAAATTAACAGTCCCAGCGTCTTGAAAACCACGTCACTGTTGACAATAGGTGTGTTTTTTTGGCATCGCTATATACGCTTGTCCAAAAAAACGCTCATCGGCGCTTAATATTTCGCTTAACTTTTTTCTTAAAAACTTGGCAGCATTGCGTGTTACTGTCAAATATTGGGTGATATAATAATGGGTGATCCAAGTAGAGAGACTTTTTCAATAGTCTAAAGTTTATGCGGACAATCCCGCTTCCATCTGAGACGTAGCCGCGGCCAAAAAATGTTTTTTCAAATGATAATACATATTCCTCATTAAAATTGAATTTTCCGTGTTTTTTTCTTTAAAAAGGTAGGGAGCTTCGAAACGGATCACCCTTTATTTTATTTTTTTTTTTTTATTTAAAAAAATAAATGCACAAATTTCTACTGTTTAATACTTTTCGATACCAAACGTATTTACAGTTTCTTTGTAATCTCGGGAACAGCATTAAAAAGGTCAGCAACCAGACCAATTTCAGCGACTAAAAAGATTGGCACTTCGGCATCCTTGAGTCGCTCCACACAATAGTTTTGGAGTCTTTCATACCAGCCAGATGTTGAATAGCGCCAGAGATTCCGAGAGCAAAGTATAGGTCCGAAGCTACAATTTAGCCCGTCTGTCCGATTTGCATGTCGTTGGGCACGAAACCAGCATCGACAGCAGCACGTGAAGCACCGACAGCAGCGAAAAAACTTGTCTGCCAAATCGTACAGCATCTTGAAGTTGTCGCCCGATTTGAGGCCACGACCACCCGATATAATCACCTTGGCACTAGCTAGCTCATGGCGATCAGACTTTGTGAGCTCGGACGAAACGTACTCGCTTAGACTTGACTTGAAATCACCAGTGGGCGCCTGTTCGATGGCACCGCTACCGCCGTCCGCAGAGACAGCTTCAAAATTCGTGCCACGTTCGGTGATAACCTTCACTGGATCCTTGGACTTGAGCGTCAGTATCGCATTTCCAGCGTAGATGGTGCGCACAAACGTATCCTCCGACTTGACATCGATAATCTCTGAAATAGGCGAAACATCGAGTTAGGCGGCCACACGTGGCAGTACATTCTTGCCAAGTGCCGTCGCACCTACTAAGATGTGCGTGAATTTGTATTGATTTTGGGCAGCCAGCACCAAAGGTGTTAGCGACTCAGAGGTGAAACCTTTGAAGGCATCATTCTTTGCCATGAGAACTTTTGCAAACACCAGACACCTTAGAAACAGCTTCGGAAACGTGTCCGCATTTAGTGCCTGCTACCAGCAGTTACGTCGCCTCCGATTTTCTCTGCTGCCGAGATTGTATTCAGCGTTACAGGATTCAAAACCTCTTTGTTGTGTTCAGCCACGACGAGGGTGCTTTTGCAACGATGCAAAACGCTGCTGCGCAAAAGGTTTCGGGTGCTGGCGCTGAACATATTTTTGATGCTTAATTTTTTGATGCTTTATTTGTTTTTCTGATATAGACTTTTTTTCTATCACCGGTCTGACGTAAACATGGTTGTTTTCCAAAAAGTGCTTTTGCAATTTTTTGTATAAAAAATGTTGTTAAGCGTATATGCCAAAAAAAACGCACCTAATATTTCCTTAGAGGTTGTTAAGGACTTCGTCTACCTGGGATCAACCATAAACTCTTTCAACGATGTCAGTTTAAAGATAAAATGAAGGATAACTCTTGCCAACGGGTGTTACTTTGGGCTGAGTAGGCAATTGAGGAGCAGAGCCCTCTCTCGACGAACAAAACACACGCTTTTTAAGTCACTAATCATGCCCGTCCTTTTATATGCAGCACAAACCTGGACGTTGAGCAGTTCTTATGAAACGACTTTGGGAGACTTCGAGAGAAAGATTCCCGGTCCAATCTGCGCCAATGGCGAATACAGAATTCGATGGAACCACGAGCTGTATGCTGACATCGACATAGTTAAGCGCATTAAAATTGAGCGGCTCCGCTGCACAGCGGGCTTTTTTCGATTTTAGGATGACATTTCCACTTTTTTCAAAAACTATAAAAGCTAGAGCAATAAAATTTTGCACCAATGCTTTTTATGTAGAAATACACTTCTTTAAAAAAAAAAAAGAAGAATTTTAGGCCAACTGCAACGCACCACCCATACGAAGTGACTTTTTTCAATAGCAAAAATTCCACTAATTTTGCTCATATGTGAAATGAATTTGGTTAACAACAAAATAAACACCATGCCAAAAATAATTAAGATCCGACAACTTTTAGATTTTCCTCCCACACAACGAGACAATTAAGGCACCAGTTTGATGATATTTCACATGTTTGCTAATTTACTTGTGTGCATGCACGAATGCTTAAAAAAAGATTAAAAACGGTTTTAATATTGTGTTATTTTCTGTTTATTCTGAATCAGTACTATCACTCAGACATGGGAATCTTAAAAGACCCAAAACATTTGGAGCAATATTTGATTTTTTATATTTAGATGGTTGCCTTACAGAATTTATAAATGTAAAAAGCAACCTGTGAATAAGGTCAACATTTTTATCTGTTCTTGACGTCTTTTTTGTAAAAAATTCTCTGAAGCGTCTATTGTCTTTATTTCTATTGTCTATTCGGAGAGCTGACCAATAGGCAATATACATGAAGATAATATTCTTTCAACATGACAGAGAACCTACAAATTATAAACTAAGTCACTATAAAAGCAATGCAATAAGCCGTAATATTTACCTTATGAACTGTGACTACTAGCATGTAATACCACGCGTAGTGAGCTAAGTAGACATTTCTAGTTTCAGTGGCATAAATTCCAAACGCCTTGGAATCAATGGATGAACCACACCCTAAGCACTTTAAAATTGTGTGCAAATTTGCATTAATTCTAAGCTTATGCCTGTTATTTCAGAACTATTTTCTGCGTTCCAAAAAAACTTTCCTAACACTTTTGCCTGCAGGTGGATTCAAACTCAGGTCCACGAACTTCCTCACTATAGAAAAAAATTTGACAACGGGTTAGCACTCTCAGCCAAAGTCATTTCTGACATCGTTATAGGAGCCCCCAGTAGGTTAATTTTCTTTTGAAAGAAGTTTTACCGTTCTATTTTTAAATTATTTTTTGTTAAAGCAACCATTATTGCTTATTTGTGTTGTGTTATGTTTGCTTTGAGAAACTCTACTACTAGGAAAAAACTGGGCTTCTATCAAAATATTCTAAATTTCAAAATTGAACTCGTTAGTAAGTCTTCAGCAGTCGCGCGCTGGTTTACAATCGATTTTTCTAAAACATTTACTATTATAAACGTTTACTGAAATGTAAACATCTAAAATAAAATCATACGTTCAAAATTTCAAGTCAAAAAAATAACTTTGTGTAATTCAATGCGGTTTTACCGTTTTTATATGGTCACTTATATTTTGAATTTCATTAAGATCGTTTCAATATTAGAGCTATAACAGACGGACAGACAAACAATCGGACAGAGGGAAACATGGCAATACGCGGGGGAAAACAAAAATATATCTTACTAATTTTAAGTACCTGTGTAAATGAAAAATTTTTTTTATGTGCAACTGTGCGCAGTCAATTTTTTAAGAAACATAAGGCAGACATACTATATTTTATGAAAGTATAATTATTCCATTGTAATTAGGTTGAACTATTTAAATTTCTTCCACTAAATTTTAGTAAAATAAAAACTGCTTAATAAATTTAGAGACATACTTCCACGTTTTTTCCAATTTTTGTTTTTTAATATTTTATTTTTTATGTTCGTTACAAATTCAATGGTAATTAAGACAGTAATAAATAAAAAATAAATAACTGGTCATTTCAGCCCTTGAAAGGACTTTGACCTAGCTTCTTATGATCAATTATGTTGTGCGTGTTATTAAGTTTGTACACAATTGACCGAGGAACTGACCTATGTTACAGGTTTAACGCCTACTCCGAACAGCGATGAACGGAATGTTCTTATTCTCAAGAAGCTTTACATGGCATTTTGATTGCTCTCTGAGGTTTGCCATTGTCTGTAGAGAGGTGGAGGCCGTACAGAAAAATCATTTTAATTCAAATAATATTCTGTCGCTGCTGGGATTCCAACCCGGGTCTCCAGGTTCGTTGACATAGAGGCCACGCACTTTAACCAACTACGCCACGGACACCAGGATTAATTAAGACAGTAAAAAATAAAAAAAAACAAATTTTAATGTATATATATATTCTTATATATATAAGGCGGCCTCGGTAGTCGAGTAGGTAGCGTGCTCGACTGCTATCCCAGAGGTCCCGGGTTCGATTCCCGGCCAGGCCATGGTCCTTCGCTTTAAAAACCTTTCTAAATTTTCTTTCCTGATTCCTAAATCAACTGAAACAAATTTACCACTGTAACAAATTTACCACTGAAACATTAATATTTACCACTTGAAAAATGAAATTATTGAAATGTATTTATGAAATTTGATGAAAAATTCACCAATGTTTACGACTTGAAATGAAATTATTGAAATGTATCTATGAAAAGTAGTCGTCAGTAAGAGATGATCTCTGTTGTAATCTGTAAGGGCAAAGCCCGGTAGATGAAAATATAAATAAATAAAAAATTATACTTGAAGTGGCAACAATTCTCGGACCTGTTTTCCCAAATTATCGACAAACAACCAATAGCAAAAAATGTGGTACCTAAAGGCCAACGTTACAGGAGAAGCTTCAAAACTTATCAGTCATTTTTCGTCAACAGAAAAAAACTATTTAGCAGCTTGGACGTTATTACATGAACGGTACAACAACAGGAGGGAAATTGTTGCTACGCTAATCGAAAAGTTAGTGAATCGTACACTGAAAAAAAATGTTTTAAAATGGACGACGATTGTTTTATGACAAATTACGAACACATTTTTTGAACACATTGTGTTTAATTTTAAGCTAACATTTTTTTTTCTGTGTAGGGGGGATGCTTAATATAAGGTCTATGCTTTTAAATGTCATTTGATTTTTTTGATTCTGATACACGGGAAAGGCCATATCCATCGAACCGTTTTGAATGTCTTTTTTCAATGCCATTTTCAGCGCCCTCTATATAAAAGCCAGAACTGTATTTAAAAAAAACAATATTTTTATAAAGTATTTTTTATGTACAATAAAAAATAAACTTCTTATATCTAAAAAAAAATTTTTGAAAACAGCTCCTGTCTTTGGCTGCTACACGTATATTATACTTAAAAAAGCTTAAATTCTGTAGACCGACAGGATATATCAACTTTATACTACTTGTACATAATTTTTTTAACTTCAGCTGATGGCGTTTTATGTGAACGCCATCTTAATGTGAAATTCGTTGTTTTTAAGAATCGAAAGTATTCTACGAACAACTTGAAGCATAAAGTGTTAAAATATTTTAAATAATGTGATTATTTTATTTTATAGAATTTTTAATAACTTATGTTACATATATGTATAAGTTCTGAATTTTTATTTATATATTATTTGTTGCTATAACAAGTTGATGTTTTCATATTATGATATAGCCAGGTTATTAAATTTAGTTGTATTTCTTTATTTGCTGTCTATAACAATATATAAAAATCATTAACAAATATACTAAGCGTCCTGAGAAATTTCTCCTTTATTAGAACATTATATAAAAAACTTGAAATTGAAATTAAATGTTACTCATACGCCACGTAGTACTTAAATAACGATATAACAAGAAAGCAAATGGAAAAGGAGAAACCGAAAATGAAAAATAAAAAAGATGGCCATTGAAAGGGATAAAATGGGCAGTCGTTCTATTACATAAAAAATCACTTATTTCAGAACTTATCCATCTCAATGTAAATTTTACGTATTCGTCAATCATCAATTATTTTAGGAGTAGTTTCCAATATATTAAGTTTAAATCTTGATAAAGCCGAAGAAAGCCGATTTAAAAGCCATATAAAATGAAAATTTCCCTTATAATTATTATAAGTTCAGTGCAATTTCATTCCATGTGCATAAATTATGAAAAAGCTGTTTTTCTTTAAAATAAAAAACGAGCGGTTTTAGGCATTTGTTGAGTAATATTTTGAACATAATTATTATACATAATGTGTTTTATTAAAACCTTAATTATCTTAAAATCATCTTAATTACGTGTTAAGCAATTCAAAACAGAGTTGTAATAAAAACCGAGATTATTACGCATTTGTGAACTTTGCGTAGGCAAATTTTCGTAGGCAGTAATTTTATTTTCTTTTCTTATTATAGATTTTAGTACATTTATTAAGACATGACTTAATTAAATTCTCTTTTTTTATTTGTGGAAAATATGTAAATTTTCTATTTCCTATGGTGCTATAAGACCAAAAACCCACAAAGCAAGCTTTGAAACATAAGAAAGTAAAATAAATATACTTGTTAAAGGAAGAATGTTAAAGCATGGTAGAAAGTAAAAAACGACGCACAGTGGTTTCTTTACTTTGAAAAAAGTACGCCAAAAATAAACTTTTAAGGCGTTTATTTTTAATGCTAAGTTGGCCTAAATCTTCCTTATGTGAGCAGGCTGAATAGTATGTTTTAATTAAGAATTATAAAAAAAAACACATTTAATGTCCTTTGAGGCAAAAGCATAGTATTACAGAAAAAAAAAATAAAAAAATTAAACTTAATGTTCTTTTATTTCATTGTCAGCACAGTTGTTGGTGATGACTTGCAATGGCATGGAATGGAATGGAATAGAGTGAAGCATATTTCAGCATAATTAATAGTTATAAATGTACGTATGAAGGTATGTCTATGAATACATGTTTCTGTTAAAAGCTGTTTCAGGGGGCAGATTAACACTGAATGTGGCAAAACAAAAGATTTTGTAATTTTCTTCACCGCTGACATAGCTGCCATTGACGTCATTCAGTCAGTCGCCATTTCCGCTTCCCTTGTCGTTTTATTTATTTATCATTTGAATTTAAATGTAATATTGTTGTTATTTTTGTTTTGCCTTCTTGTTTTTTCTAGCATCTATTTTGCTTTCACTTCGATATCCTGTAATAGACAACGCATGTTTTATAGAACATTTTATAGTTTGTGCCCGCTGTTTGAAAGAAAGTTCGCATTTGTGGTTGAAAAAAGGCTTCTTCAGCCGCGTCGTATCCTTGGTGTATCCTTTTGTGTATCAGAAGCAGTATGTTAAGGTTTATAATCGAATAGAATAATAAATTAATACAGACAGTGTTCAATATTGTGCTATGCGTAGCAGCGAACGTGATGTTTGAATGTGTGCATATGTGTGTGTGTGTGTATGGTGTGTTTGTGTATGTTTTTGTGTGTAAGATTTTTATAAGCAAGACAAATCAAGGTCAAATTGGCGTCGCAGACACACGCATACACGCACTTAATACGCACACACACAATCGGTCGCAAGCGTAGCATCGTTTTAACCACATGGTTGACAAGCGACACACACAGCCACACATGCATACACACATACACATTTAAATGCTTTTAAATACATACATTATGAAAGATCTACACATACACAATAGATTAAATACATAGTTGATGGCGTGCTAAAGTATTGGAAGCACAAAAAAGGACACTAGCACTACTCTTGCATGCTGTCATGCGAAGTAACTGTTTACGGCTTTATTTAATTTTACTCTGGTGCCTCTTTTTCTCATGTGATCTGTGCTTTTTTTTTTGTTTTTTTTTCCTTTTGTTTATGTTGTTTTATTTTTGTTTTTGTTGAGCAGCATTAAGTAGGGGGTAACATATTACCTACAAAGCTTGGGTTCACACACTATTTGCTTAGGCTGTCCTCTACTGTCCTGTGCCATTTTACGGTTCTGCTTCATCATGCAACGTCCACCTTCTACATTATTTGTTTTTTTTTTCGTTTTTTCGCTATTCTGCTTTAAGTGCCTAATTCTATATAGTCTATGCTACTACTAGCTGCTGGATACACATTTGAATCAAGCACAGAAACAGCTAGCGGATCAGATAAATAATGCCTGTGGGTTGATAAAATAAAAAGGTGGCCATGTGTGTTTGTTTGCAAGCACATAAACAGGGTCATAAAAATGTAGTTGCTCGCGAGAGTGTGAGTTTATTTGCCTATGTTTGTGAAATTGCGAATTTAATTTTGTTGACTTAAGAAGTTGCATAAATTCAGCTACTCAATTAAAGCATTTACTCGTAAAAAGCAAGCAAATGTTTTCCTACTTCAACTTTAACGGAAGCTAATTTAAAATTTACATGTAAAAACATTATAAACTTAGCAATACATAGGTGGTCAGAATTTTTAGTAAAATAATATTTATAAAAAGTTTTTACTTTTCATTAAGATGAGACTATTTCTGGAAACAGTTGGGAAACAGAGAAACAGTTGAGTACTTTTATAACTCGGAAAGAAACTTGTTGATATAAATTAGTATGTGTTTCTATGCTGAGTTAGTAAAAAGAGAAGATTGTGGCTGTGCACGTTTGGTTGAAAATTGAAAATATAAAAAAAAAAGTTTTTTCGTAATTCTTTTTTTTTCTTACCGTAATAACTCAAAATAAGGCACAGTTTCTAATAAACTATCTTGACAATTTGTCTTGAAAAACTATTGAAACTATTTTATATGTCTGAAAAATAATGCCTTTAAAATATTTAAATTTTTAAAAACGGGAGACCTCGTGATCACACGGTGAGTGATCGAATTTGGAAAGCCTTATAGAGGATGAAGTGAGCCATAACTTAATGCTTTTGGGCGATTTAAATTTAAACATTTTGAGTGACTCTGGTTACATAAATGATTATTTGTGTCTTTTATCATCGTACGGATTAAGTTCATGTATTAACTTGCCAACCCGTATTACTGATCAAAGCTCCACTTGCATAGATCACATTTTCTGTAGACTTGGTCTGAATGTTAATGCGTCTAGCGCTATTATAGATTTGCATATTACAGATCTCTGTTTAACTTGTCTAAGCCTTGATATAGCTATCAGCAATGAAAAAAATGTTAGCGACTTTAATCATACAGTGAAAACTGATTTTGGTCTTTTGAATTCCTATCCGAGAGTAGAATCTTGGAATGAGGTTTATTATGAATATGACCCCAGCAAGGCTTTCTCCAGTTTCCTTTCAAAGCTTAACGATATATAGATATCTGCTCAAATAAAACTAGTAAACGCAGATTTAGGTATTGTAAACTTAAACCTTGGATGACTGATAATTTGATTGAGAATATTGAAAACAAAAAAAAAGCTTTATAAGAAAATGAAGAAATGCCCTGATAATATTCAGATCATCCTTGAATACAAGACCTTGTGCATAAATATTCGGAAAGATGTTGAAAATTGTAAAAACTCGTATTACTCGGAAGAATTGCGAAAAGTCAGGGGTGATTCAAAGAAGGAGTGGAGATTAGTGAACGAGATTTTGGGAAGAACTAAAACGCATGAAAGCTTCTGTAATCTAAAAATTAATGACTCAATAGTTAATAGTACGCTTGAGGTTGCAGAGGAATTTAATAAATTTTTTTCCACGATTGGTGAGAAAACTGTTGAAAAAAGTTGCCATAATAGTTCACTTTTGTCGTCAGTTTTTATTGATAATAACGTCTCAGCTAGTTTTGTTTTTGTACCTTTCTCGTCGTTTGAAATATACAATATTATTTGCAAGGAATTAAAGAATTCTAATTCTTCCACATCTGACTGTCCGTCAAGTTCTTTTATAAAAAAGATTGTTTTTAATATATCTGACATTTTGTGCCATATTTTTAATGATAGCGTTATAAAGGGTATTTTTCCAAGCAAATTAAAGGTTACAGATGTTATTCCATTGTACAAAAAAGGTGCTAAAGACTCTTTAAATAATTATAGGCCTATTTCTTTATTACCAGTGTTTTCAAAAATTTTTGAGAAGGGTATGAAGAAAAGAATTTTGTCTTTTCTTGATCGTGTAAATTTCTTGTCGAACAAACAATTTGGCTTTAGAGCAGGTAAAAGCACTGAAGATGCGCTACTGAATTTCTGTACTGATGTCTAAGAGTCTATGAATAAGAAAAAACTCACGGCTACTCTATTTCTCGACATAACTAAAGCTTTCGATACTGTAAACTACGATATTCTTTTACAAAAACTAGCACATTATGGCTTTAGAGGGTTTTGCCTGGATTGGTTAAAATCGTATCTGGCAAACAGACAGCAAAGGGTCAAATTTAAAAACTCTGTTAGCTCAGTAAGCAATATTTTCCTGGGTGTTCCACAAGGGTCAGTTTTGGGCCCCATACTCTTCTTGATCTACATTAATTCGCTGTTTTCACAAAATTTTTACAGTACAATAACGGGTTTCGCAGGTGATATGGCCTTCGTTTTTAGCTGTGAATCAATAGACTTGTTGTCAGCTTCTATAAATCGTGACTTACATTTGATTAGATGCTGGTTCTTAAGGCATAATATGGTTATTAGTGATAAATCGAAACTTCTGTTTTTCAACCTAGTAGGAAACACAATTAATTCTGATAGATTTGTTTTGCATTCGAATTGTTGTTTGAGATATCCTATTAATTATGATGAGAGTCTTCAATTGTGCTAATGATGTTGACTGCGCAAATGAGTGCTTCGAGATTGATCATGTAAAATCGTATAAATATCTAGGTGTAATAATCGACAGCAAGATGAATTGGCATGAACATGCTTCGAAATTAAAGAACTATTTACTTAATGTAAATAGATGTCTTTATTTGCTAAGTTTTTCGTGTAACTTGGATTTGCTTAAAGGTATTTATTATGGCTTATTTCATTCGAAATTAGAGTACGGACTGTGTTGCTGGGGTGGGGTGGGTACACATAACAATATATTGCAGCCTTTACGTATACTTCAGAAAAAGGCCATTCGAATTATTTGTAAGGTAAACAGGTATCAAAATAGTCTACCGCTATTTGGAAAAAATTTAATTTTGCCACTGAGGTATTTGTATATCTTTAAAATCTTAAAACTATTTTTTATAAGATCAGGGTACTTAAACAATAGATTTTCCCCTATCTACAATTTGCGAGTAAATGCAAGAAATTTGTCAATTGTTCCGCCACATTCACTGCATTTATACTTATTTTCGTTTTCTTCAGTAGCGCCTAGACTATTTAATAAACTTCCAGAAAACATACGTGAAATAAGATCAAAAAATCTTTTCCTCAAGAGAGTAAAAGTTTGGCTTTTTCAACTGGATTGTGCTCAAGTTGAACTTATGTTAAAATTGCCTTGTTCTTAAGATTGTTTTTATTGTTCTAGTTACAAATATATACTATGTCTATGTCTTGTACAAAAAAAAAAAAAAAAAAAAAAAAAAGATTATTATTTCTGATGTATTATCTTTTTACTCTTACTTTACTGTTATAGATAAGTATAGAGTACATATAAGTTTAGTTCTGGTTCAACACTAGCCATCTTGGCTACTGAATGCAGTACTATTACTTGCATTTCTTTATATTTATGTTAACCTTGTTTGTATATTATTGTGTGAAATGCATTGTACTAAAAATCAATCAATAAATAAATAAAAAAAAATAAAATAAAATGTGATTCCTGCTTTCATTAAGTGGACTTGGGTAAGCTCTTAAAGACATATTTATAAAAAAAAAATGTAAGGATGATTATCCCAACTAAGAAAACCTACCAAAAACTTTATAAAAAAATGCTTAATTTATTTTTTTTTTTGTTTTCTTTGCTTAACCGTTTCTTATAAATCAAAGTTAAGTACGTATAGAACAAATGAAAACATTTTTCAGAAAATAAAGATCAATCATGTTGAAATGCGGAAAAATCTTCAATCTATCTTCTAGTGATCTAAACTCAAACGGTTAAATCACGATATTTTGGTTACATAGAAATTATTGAAACTAAGCAAAAAATTGTATTAAACTAATCATAATTGAAAAAGTCTGACCTTTAATTTCTCAATTTCTATAAATGTACATTTCTATATACAAACAAACATTCCCCCATTATTTATGGAACAAGATTTGATTCAAGTTACTATCTGGGCTAGCATATGTTGTCAACCAAATTTTCCAAGACCTTTAACGGTTACGGTAAAAGGTACACTATATTTAACACTATCTCTATCGCTCTAATGCTTAGACACAAGTGCGATAATGCATCGATTTTTAGAACAATAAACTAATAAGTTTAAATCGCAGCACATTTTATATATTAATACGCAAACATAGAATGTTGTCGTACACTTTTTTAATATTTTTAATAAAAAAAAAAGAAAATTAAACTTCTATCATTCGAAAGGTATTGTGCCATAGATGTGCCAAAAAGTAAAAAAAAAAAAAATTAAATATGTTATGTGATAATTGCATTTCAAAATAAATGTATGCATTGCCATACCCATGGCTGTACTTTGAATCTCTCTACCTTTCAAGTTTTGCAAACAATTGTTGTTGCTCTCTCTTTGCTAATCGCATTCCACATTATTTTGCCAAACACAAAATTTCTCTCTTCGATGGTTTCATAAGCAGCTATGGGCAGAGAGTGCTCTGGGAGCGTTGATAATAAGAACTGAGAGCAGAGGCTAATGTAGCAACACAAAACGCAACAACAAATCAAAGACAAAAGACAAACACAGAAGCTTTAAATGGTGTGGTGCCCATACCCGGTCATGACTCATGACCGGGTATGGGCACGACTACACATAAAGTTTCTGTGTTTGTCTTTAGTCTTTGATTTGTTGTTGCGTTTTGTGTATCTACATAATCCTTTGCTCTCAATTCTTGCTCTCAACGCTGGTCAAGACAAAAATAGACAAAATATTCATGCAGTCATGAATATTTGATTGACACCGCGGAAAGAGTAGCTACAAGATCCGAAATGCATCAATCATGCAATGGAATTGCATAGAATTGTTTCTTGTAGTGTATATGCGGCACGATAAAACAAAAATTAAGAATTTGTACTTGATCTTAAAAAAAAAAAAAAAAAAAAAACAAAATTGACGTCGTCAGGTTGCTGACAACGGCTAAGACAACGGTAAGGACAGAGATTGAAACATACCTAAAACAATATTTGGGACAAGAAATGAGGCAAGGAATAGACCAAGGTTTCGAACACAGTAAGAACAAAACTTAGAAAAAAGATTTAGATAGGTAGTGGGAGCAGGACTAGGAAAGGATTTGAACAAGGATGAGGTCAGGAATTCGGAGATGGGTTAAAACAAGCGTTTGGATAGGGAGAAGGGCATTAGAACATATATAGGAATAAGGATGAGAATGAAGATAAATTTGGGAACAAATTAAAGGATAGGGACAAGAATAACTTGTCCAAGCATTTTTCAATAAATATAAAAAGAAAACAAGAGAAAAACCTATTTTGCTATGGTCGAATTTCGACCGCAGGCAATACTAGCGATTTCAAAAAGGTACCCGTATTTGAACCATTATTTATATCAAATTTTATATATATCCACATATTCGACCACTTTTTTACATATTTTGAGCAGTATCTCGGCTATAACATGACATATGCCCACAACAAAAGCTATGTCGCGTCAGATCGCATCTCTAAACGTGAAATTACGCGTCATGGAAACTTCACGTCGTAAAATCTTTATTCGCAGGCCCACAATTAGACAAATTCGGTTCTTCAACTAAAATGTCACTTCCTGCAGCGGTATTTGTTGTTTGACACCAGTTTCCTAAAATTTGTTCATTACCCTTCTAATTGCTTGCACAGTAGGACGATGATAAATGCCATAATCTACCCTTGGCCATGCAAGATTCACAACTTTTGTAACAGAATTTTACAATTTTATGCGTTGTTTGATGATTCAATGATCTATTTCGTAAATGTTTTATTGCCTGAACCTATAAAATGACACTTGCCATGACAGGTATTTTTGACATATCAGGGATGCCAACATTACGATTTTGAAACGACAAAATGAAAAGTCCTGAATTGTTTCTTGGTATGTTGATCAATTTGGGTTGATTTTAAGTAATTTATGCACTTTTCTAAAATACAAAAAAGGAAAATGAAAAAAAAAATATGCAAAACACACTTTTTTACCTTATTTCTATTTCTGCTTTAGCTTATAAATAAGCAACTCAAATCAATATTTGTGCTCATATTTGAATTTGCTTAGATTGACATTTTTTATGCAAAAGTCCTTCGCTTTCTCAGAAATTCAACCTTGTGATGGAGTGGAATAAATTATAGTAAAAAATAGATGTAGAAAAATTTAAATATTTCCACACAAATTTAACGTAAATTTAATATTATGCAATTTTCATAAATTCATCAAATTAAAATAAGTTTTTTTAGTACAGCTGTTGGCTGTCATAGCATTTATTGTGCTGGAAGTTTTTAATTTTCCATTTCATTGATTTTCACCTTCCCTTCAAAAAAAAAAAAAAAAAAACCCTGCAAGAAAATCTGAATTGCTGAGTGCACGAGTGTAAAAGGCTATAATCAAAATGTTGAAAATTTTATTTGAGGTAAACATGTCTTGTGCTACTCGTTTTCCATCTACCTGCCATACTATTGTTGCTATCCTAAACGTGACAAGCATAACTATAAATTTATAATGGGATAATTTAAGCTTTACCGAACCTAAGCAACCCGTCCTGTCAGACAAAATAATCATCAAGAAGCTACTTTACAACATTTGTAAGCATTTTCCAAAATATTGCTTAATAAACTATGCAAAAGCATTGAGGAAAAACAAAGGCATATAATAAAATATGCAAAAATATGACTCAGCTTTAAACAGTTTGTAGGTGTAACTCTGCAAGAATGAAAGAGTTGAATTTGTACAAAATCAACAAAACTCATTAAAATTGTTTAAGTCCAGAAAACTTTATTTTAGCTTTATTATTTAAATTGAAATTGACTGATAGTCTTGCTGCAATTTTAATTGTTTTTAAATTAAATTTTACTTACATAAGTATTAATTTTGACAACAACAACAAAATGTATTGCTGTAAAGAGCTACAGCTTATAAGATAATGCTTTAGGCTTAAAACAAGTTTATTCTACAAAACAATTAAAAAATTAATCTGTACTAATCATCTTAAAGACTTGACTACTTTAGAGCTGGACTCTATATAGTTGCTTCCTGGAATTAATTCAAACTTGTAATCAGTAGAAACATAGTGTACCATTGAACAAAATTATTGTGGAGCTAAACTGAAAAACATATATGTGGAAATTTATTGAGTTTCTGGTTTTGATGTTAAGGAGAAAACCAATATTTAAGTCTGTTACTTCAAAGCCGTACAAAGTTTACTCGCTAGGGGTTAACCGGAGTAAAAGTTAAATCTTTAAACATTTTATTTGACGAAATTATTTGTTAATTAAGTGCCTTAATTTTAAGAAATGAACTCTACCAGCTTTGGTAAATCTTATCGTTCTTAGTAAAGGAAGTAAGTTCTTACGAGGGTCTTGCGTCTCGGCTACACTAAGCATTGCTAGATGAATTTTGACAGTTCCATTTGAAAACTTGACGTTTCTTAGTGTAAACGTACTCACAACTTTTTGTTGAATGTGCGATAATTGTGTTGTTTAGAATAATTTTAAAACTGTATATCAGCAAAAAAATGGAATTTACACGTGAGCATTTTCGGGTGATGATTTTTTACGATATTTTACGATGGATTGACAAAAGAATACATCGATCAACTTAGTTCGACTTTTAGTTATGAAGCATCACACCCAGCGAGCGTGGTTATCATTATCTCCAAGAGAAGTTGGTGAAGGTCGTCCAAGAATGGTTGTTGTGGCAGAAAACATCGATGCTGTGCGTGAACTGTTTGAAGCAGACCGGCATGAGACACACCCCATGGCATAATAATACAGGGTAGCATTGACAACTGCTTATTTCCTCTTCAACAAGAAACCACCTCCTGTCAAAAACAGCTATTTGTCTGCAGCTGCTGAAGTTGTTATTTTTTTCACTTCTACGTTTTCAACATTGTTTTTTTAATGGCCAATTGTGAGCACTCTCTTTTTGAGAGCTATCTCTTTTTTGGTATTTTTTGATAGGAGGTGGCATGGTAGAATTACAAGGTAGGGCCGAGTCACTCAGTGCCCTCCGCGTCAACGAAAAGTGGATAATATAAAGGTTGG
Organism: Pherbina coryleti; assembly: GCA_943735915.1. Lineage (NCBI taxonomy): Eukaryota > Metazoa > Arthropoda > Insecta > Diptera > Sciomyzidae > Pherbina > Pherbina coryleti. The sequence continues at coordinate 96,169,043 of OX030951.1, read as the reverse complement.
CTAATTGTCAAAATGGCGAAGTTCGTAGAAACCTCAAATGAAATAAAAATATTATGTTTTCAAGTTGTAAATAGTGCGTGTTAAGCTGTTAACTTTGTGTTAATTTGAGTGAAAATATTGTAAAAACATTGTGAATAAATCTATAAAATGCTGCGGAAGTGTTAAATTTGAAAAAAAGCTTGTAATAAATTTAACCTAAACCACCTGCGAAACATGAACATAAAGAAACTCGAGATTAACAGCTGATTTTGACAACTAGCCCGCTTTTTTCTGCTTTTTACTCCATTCGTCTACGAGTCGGCCCTACCTTATAATTCTACCATGGGAGGTGGTTTCCCAACCAACTGTAAATACTACCTTGTAATAATTATAGGATGATACACCCTGAGATGAAGTAATCCTTGGGTACTAGTTGTTTGAAACAAGTCTACGACATTATCACAGGTGACGACTAGTGGATCTACGTTTATGAGTCCGAAACAAGGCAGCAATCAACTCTTTGGGTCTTTTATTAAATTTAATTTGTCGAATAAGAAAGTCTTTTAAAAATAATCTATTAGATTTTTAATTTCCGACTGCATATTTCGTATTCGGCAATTCTATTTAACTAATTTAAACAAAAATACATATTTACACACAGTCAACATCAGGCGCGGATCCAGGGGGGGAGGGGGGTTTGGGGGTTCAAACCCCCCCGAAATTCTAAAAGAACCTGTATTTAAATGTGATGTACTGATGTTTATTATGTGGGCTAAGAGTACCAAAAAGAAAAAAAATTGGTTTTTTATAATTTACTTTAAATATTCACACCCCTATGCTGTCAACGTTTGTAGCTGTTTCTACACGTATTGCTAAAATACTGAATTCTGTTCCAGTTTTTGTTTGTTTTTGCGATATTGCGCCTGTAGCTGTAAACAGTCACACATACAATCTTAACCTGAAATCACAAAAACACCGCATTTTTTGGATAAAATATATCCAAACACCGCACAGTCTCAATTTAAAAACCCACAGTTTCGATAGTATCGAAAGTGTAGACTTAAAATTCCTTTTTATACAGTAATGGAGAAAAATTCCGGTTTTTGTAGTTTGACGTAAAATTCCTTTTTATACAGTAACTAGCTGGTACCCGACGCGTTGCTGTCGTAGCGGAAATAATTTCTATCTCTATCTGAATCTCAAACTCAGTCTCAATCTCAATCTCAATCTCAATCTCAATCTCAATCTCAATCTCAATCTCAATCTCAATCTCAATCTCAATCTCAATCTCAATTTCAATTTCAATTTCAATTTCAATTTCAATTTCAATCTCAATCTCAATCTCAATCTCAATCTCAATCTCAATCTCAATCTCAATCTCAATTTCAATTTCAATTTCAATTTCAATTTCAATTTCAATCTCAATCTCAATCTCAATCTCAATCTCAATCTCAATCTCAATCTCAATCTCAATCTCAATCTCAATCTCAATCTCAATCTCAATCTCAATCTCAATCTCAATCTCAATCTCAATCTCAATCTCAATCTCAATCTCAATCTCAATCTCAATCTCAATCTCAATCTCAATCTCAATCTCAATCTCAATCTCAATCTCAATCTCTATCTCTATCTCTATCTCTATCTCTATCTCTATCTCTATCTCTATCTCTATCTCTATCTCTATCTCTATCTCTATCTCTATCTCTATCTCTATCTCTATCTCTATCTCTATCTCTATCTCTATCTCTATCTCTATCTCTATCTCTATCTCTATCTCTATCTCTATCTCTATCTCTATCTCTATCTCTATCTCTATCTCTATCTCTATCTCTATCTCTTTCTCTATCTCTATCTCTATCTCTATCTCTATCTCTATCTCTATCTCTATCTCTATCTCTATCTCTTTCTCTGTCTCTATCTCTATCTCTATCTCTATCTCTATCTCTATCTCTATCTCTATCTCTATCTCTATCTCTATCACTATCTCTATCTCACGAAAATCGGTCGAGCCGTTTCGGAGGAGTTCGATCACGCACCCCGTGACAGAAGAATTTTATATATTAGAAGATATATTCTTATATATATAAGGCGGCCTCGGTAGTCGAGTAGGTAGCGTGCTCGACTGCTATCCCAGAGGTCCCGGGTTCGATTCCCGGCCAGGCCATGGTCCTTCGCTTTAAAAACCTTTCTAAATTTTCTTTCCTGATTCCTAAATCAACTGAAACAAATTTACCACTGTAACAAATTTACCACTGAAACATTAATATTTACTACTTGAAAAATGAAATTATTGAAATGTATTTATGAAATTTGATGAAAAATTCACCAATGTTTACGACTTGAAATGAAATTATTGAAATGTATCTATGAAAAGTAGTCGTCAGTAAGAGATGATCTCTGTTGTAATCTGTAAGGGCAAAGCCCGGTAGATGAAAATATAAATAAATAAAAAATTATACTTGAAGTGGCAACAATTCTCGGACCTGTTTTCCCAAATTATCGACAAACAACCAATAGCAAAAAATGTGGTACCTAAAGGCCAACGTTACAGGAGAAGCTTCAAAACTTATCAGTCATTTTTCGTCAACAGAAAAAAACTATTTAGCAGCTTGGACGTTATTACATGAACGGTACAACAACAGGAGGGAAATTGTTGCTACGCTAATCGAAAAATTAGTGAATCAACCATCAGGAACCTCAACTGCTGCAACAATGAAGAATTTACATGACACAACACGTTAATGCAACCTGGCCTTAGACAACTTAGGAGTTGATACAAAAGCATGGGATCGAATTCTTTCTCATTTGCTTCTTAAGAAACTAGATCGAGCAAAACTCTTCAAATAAAAACACGTGATGATTGAGCTTCTGCATAGACAAGAATGTAAGGAAAAGAGAATGGAATAAAAGACAATTAAATGACATTAGTTGCATAAAGCCTTATCCACATCAGTAATATAATAAAGCCTAGTTTACAACACCCTCACTTGTTGAATCTTTAATTAATTCAAATAGCAAATTTTTTATTAACAAAAATATATATAATGGAAAAAAAAGCCTAGTTCTACTAGATATGGATTTACTTAAAGATAAAGCAAACGGAAATAAAAAATATGAAATTATATGAAATTTTGAAATTCAACACAATCCCATTTTCTTTGCGTCAGAATTGTTCTTTTCTTTAGTGAATGACTTAGTTAAGCTATCAGCAGCCATATTAACTGTTAAAATATATTTTATTGATATGATACCCTTTTCTACCGTTTCCCGCAAGTGGTGGTATTTAATATCGATGTGCTAGGATCTTGGTCGAAATCCATCCGATTCTGCTAACTTGATAGCTCCTTGATTATCACAGAGCAATTGTATTGATGATTTGCCGCTGTAAGCCAGCTAATCCGATAATTGTTTAAGCCATACTGCTTCTTGAATAGCTGCTGACATCGCCATATATTCAGCCTCAGTACTTGAAAGTGCTATCGTCGGTTGTCGTTTGCTTGACCAAGTGATTGCAGCATTCGACATCTTGAATAAATATCCAGTACATGAGCGACGTTTATCTATGTCTGAAGCCCAATCGGCATCACTGTAACCATGCAGTTCTGGTGAACCACCAGATGAATACTTTAATTTATAGTGCATTGTTCCTTTTAAGTACCGCATTATTCTTTTGACCGCCTTCCAATGTGCCATATTGTAATTTGTATTAAATCGACTTACATCGTTAACTGCAAACGCAATATCTGGCCGTGTACATTGCGCTAAATATAACAAACTTCCAACTGCAGCCTGATATGGAATCTTCGCTAGTCCCTCTTTATCAGTACTTTCCGAAATCATATCAACAGATAGTTTCTGATTATGATCGCTAGGTGAAGAAACAGGTTTACAATCTGTCATATTAAATCGTTTTAAAATATCTTGGATATATTGGAATTGATCCAACTCGAATCACACTTCATTCGTTTGTGTGATTCGAATACCAACACAGCTTTTAATAGAACCCAAATCTTTCATTTTGAACGCAGTACACAATGAGCTTTTTATATTTTTTAAAATCTTCAAGTCCTTCCAGAATATTAGTATGTCATCAACTTATATTGCCAATATTAATGATGAATCACCATTGTAGTACACACAAGAATCCAATTTTGATTTTTTTAATCCAAATGACTTCAGCACAGCTTCCAGCTTCAAATTCCATTGTCTGCCGGCCTGTTTTAAGCCGTACATCGCACGATTCAACTTGCATACCATTTTGGAACCATTATGAAATCCTTCTGGCTGCGCAATTTATATTTCTTCCTGAAGTTCGCCTTGTAGAAATGCAGTGACCGCGTCCATTTGATCGATTTTTAACCCATTCTTTACAGCCAATGCAACCAAAAACGAATTGTTGATTAGCGTACATCTGGACAGAACGTTTCGTCGTAATCCATTCCATAGATCTGGCTACAGCCCTTTGCGACCAAACGTGCTTTATACTTGGTGATGTTGCCATCCATGTCGCGTTTAGTGGCAAATACCCATTTTGTATTTAATGCTCTTCGACCCTTTGGCAACTCCATTAAACTCCATGTGTTGTTTTCTGCTAACGAACTCATCTCACTCTCCATAGCCAATTTCCATTTTTCAGCATCAGTTCGATTCATAGCTTCCTTCACTGTAATTGGATCAAGATCTTCGTTAGTTTCATATGTTAGATAACTTACAAATCCATCAAATGGTTGAGATGGTTTCGGTACTCTAGCTGAACGTCTTAGTGTTCTATCATCAGTCACTACAGGCTCTTCAGGTTCATAAGGTGGGTCGGTGAGTGTGGCATCTCCTGTTGAGTGAAACACACTAGAATTGGAGTCACTTTCTTCATAATCATTCATCGACTGATTTTGTGATACGTTCGAATTATTTTCAGAAGATAATTTTGATTTATTTGTTTCAAGATCCCTCACTTGATCTGAAACCTCTGCATTTACTTCAACTCCAATAATAGATTTGTTTGTTTTTTCTTGAAAAATTACATCTCGACTCACAACTAACTGATTTGTTTGTGGATTAATGCAACAAAATCCTTTTTTATTAGAATCATATCCCACAAAAATCATCTTTATCGCCTTTCTATCCAACTTCTTACGACGCTGCTTTGGAATGTGCACCATAAATGGAGATCCGAAAATGCATAAATGTGAGACATCAACTTTTGAATTGGTCCACACTTCCTCTGGTGTTTTATTCTTCAAGGCTGAGCATACTGACTGGTTAATCAAATACGACGCCATATTGACTGCTTCAGCCCAATATTCGTCACCAAGCTTAGCATCAAACAACATACATTTGGCACGTTCAATTAAAGTTCGGTTCATTCGTTCTGATGTACCGTTTTGTTGCGGCGTATATACATTTGTTAATTGATGTTGAATCCCATTAACACGATAAAATTTATTGAATTGAGACGAGCAATACTCTGTGCCGTTGTCTGTACGAAAGATTTTGATCTCTTTGCCAGTCTGCTTCTCAACGAATGCTTTAAATTCGATGAAGATGTTCAACACTTCAGATTTTGCTTGCAGAAAATATACAAAAACTTTCGTCGTCAATGAATGTCAACAGATATTTCGAACCACCAATCGATTTCATTTCCATTGGTCCCACTAGGTCTGAGTGCACCAGCTCTAGTATTTCACTTGTGTTGCTTACACTTGATTTGAAGGACTCACGTGATTGCTTTCCTTCGGCACATACTTCACAATTCTGCAATCCGATTTTTTGGTTCGAAAATTTCATTCCAGTTACCACTCTATCGCGCATTTTGCATAAACTTGCATAATTCAGATGACCAAATCGACGATGCCAGGTAATTGCACTTAGTTCTTCTTTAGATGATAGCATGCATACACCTTTTCCAACTTTCAATTTGTAAATTCCACCATCTGACTTACAATGTGCTAATTCAACCAAGTTTTTGTCATAAATTGAGCATCCTTTTTTATCAAGGACTACAGTATTTCCTTTTTGACAAACTTAGTACACAGATAATAAATTAGCCGATAATTCAGGTATGTGCAAAATGTTCGCTACTTCAACTTCATCATTATCTAACAATAGTTTTGATTTACCAGAACCAACAACTTTAATTTTTGAATCATTTGCCGTTGATATTTCTGTGACATTCGTTGCAGTGCGATCAAATAATAAATTCTGATACGGTGTCATATGACTCGAAGCTCCACTGCCTATACACCATTCGCATATTTCGTTATTTAACGAACTCGTTACTGTAAATGCTCTATTCGCAGTCTCTTTGCTTTTGTTGTAGTTGTTTCTATTGGTTTCGCCTTCTTCCTTTTGTTCTTTCTTTTTACATACTGAACTGATGTGGCCCCTGCCTCCGCACGAGTAACACGTTTTTCCGCTACTTGATTTTTTGTTGTTTCGCTGCTTTTTTGCATCCAAGAAATGCGCTGCTCTTGTTGCTTTCGTCCTTCCCTGAGTACTGCGTGTCTAACAACATTAGCTTGATGTCATCTAAATTAATTTTGCTATATGCTTCAAAACTTAAAATTAACGGCTTATACTCATCTGATAGCCCTGCAAGCATGATTGCCGCTATCCAATCATCATCAATGTTAAAGCCAATACACGTCAGCTTACTTGCCGTTGTCATAATTTGATCGATGTAAATCTGCATATTTTCACACTTTTCCAAACGAATTGAAATTAAAGTTCGCAATAAGCCAATTTTGCGCATTAAGCCACGATCTTCATACATGTTCTGAAATTTTGTCCAAATTTCTAATGCCGTTTTACAAGACCTGATATGCACATATAAATCTGGTTCCACGCTCAAAGCTAACAGTGTCTTCGCTGCACTCCTTTTGTCGGACGCTTCCTCAAGGCACTCATTTTGATTTTCTTTAGATGGCACAATACAACTACTAAGTCCTTTTAGCTCTAATAAGTTCTCCATTGCAAATGACCAATTGTGGAAGTTTTCGCTGCCTTTCAGTTTCTCGACCACAAAATCCGCCTTCATTGAGTTTGTCATTTTGACTTTATTTGATGGTTTTGCGACTCACGTGCTTCGAAAGCAACTAACGCAACCCAAGCAACTAATGCAATCAAATCATCGAAAACAGAAAATATATTAAAATTGTTTTAATGTACTTTTAGCGATTCTGGGCCCATAACCTCTTCAAATAAAAACACGTGATGATTGAGCTGCTGCATAGACAAGAATGTGTATATTTTATTTGAACAAGAATGTAAGGAAAAGAGAATAGAATAAAAGACAATTAAATGACATTAGTTGCATAAAGCCTTATCCACATCAGTAATATAATAAAGCCTAGTTTACAACAAAAACATATGAGGTTCGAACAATCCTTGACAAACCCAGAAGAATTACAAAAGGTGTATGACTTCCTGCTGTTTCTGGAAGGACAGTTTCATACACTGGAAGCCATCGGTTTTAAGGATAAGGCTGCATTGCCGCAACTGCATACCCGAGTTGAGTCTTCCATTACAACATCGAGCAAAAGCTGCAAATTATGTGAAAATGGTAGTCATCCATTGTATTACTGCAAGAAATTTCTATAGCTATTTCTACGAATGCAACCGGTTCATCAGCAGCATTAAGTAACGTATCAACTCAAGGTAACATACTACTTGCAAGAGCAAGGATAAAAATCACTGCGATCAAAAGCAATGTAGGAGAGTTAAGAGAAATATTGGACATCAGGTCGCAGGTCAACATCATTTCAGAACGTCTCATGAAGAGATTATCCATATCCCCATCCAAGGCTTTCTTGGGCATTGAACGAATTGGTAATGCTCTAAAGAAAGTCACTCAAAGAATAAATGTGAAAATGCAATCCACTAGCGGCAGTTTTTCAACAAATTTGAAAGCGTTTGTACTTCCAAACATTATTACCGCTGAACTGAATCTTCAACTTGATACTTCAAAGTGGAAGATCCCAGCCAACTAACAACTGACAGATCCTGACTTTTATAAGCAAAATAAAATTGACATATTGCTTGGTGCCAAATTTACCTCAGTCTCTTTGTACCTGGTCATATAAAGTTAATGACTACCGGCCCAATTCTCCAAAACACTTCACTTGGCTAAATTGTGAGCGGAAAATGTGGATCATCTTATCCATCGGCAGAATCATTTACTTTTCCAGTTTTCGGAAGTTTACCAGCAGAACAACAATGCGAAGCACACTTTCTTTAAAACATGCGCAAAAATGCCCAGGGACGTTTCTTCGTAAAATTACTATTTCTCGAAAATCCATCAGCATTGGGAGAATTAAGGATGATGTCCCAGAATCGGTTTCTTGGTCTCGAACGTCGGCTTCAAAGGAACACAGAGGCACGGAAACAATATGTAGATTTTATGAGAGATAACGAAATATTAAGACACATGGAGCATGTGAACTTTGAGTCAATGCCATCTCCTAAATACTTCATTCCTCATCAATGCGTCCTGAAACCCGAGAGCACCACTACCAAATTGCGAATGATGTTCGACACCTCCGCCAAAACCACGATAAGGTAACATATGTAACAAATAATTTAATGCATACGGGGCCCATAGTTCAAACTAAACTGTTTTCAATACTGTTGCCACATTTTGTCTTCGCAACCGATATCAAGAAAATTTATCGGCAGATCCTAAAACATTCAGATGACCAACAGTATCAAATCATCATGTGGAAAGAGGATCGAATAGCAGAAATCACGTACTATCAATTAAACACCGTAACAAATGGTACATGGGCAGCACCACACCTGGCGACCAAATGTCAGCAACAAATCGCAAACGACATTCTATTCTAAGTCGTCATTTGGGAGTTCAAAAGTTGCATGACAATTTGTATGTAGATAATGGTCTTGGAGGGTCAAATAGTCCGGCTACAGCCATAGAAATGCAACAGCAACTCATCAAAATACTGAGCACACATGGATTCAATTTACGAAAATGGTGTGCAAATCATCCCAAACGATTGAAAAATATTCCACAAGATGACCAAGAAGTAAATTTTAACTTCTCTAAGGACAGTAATGACTCAATAAAAACGCTGGGCTCATTTGGTTACCAAAGGTTAATGTATTCTGCATCAGTACAAGGCTGGATCCTGTAAGGACAATTTCTAAATGAACAATCAGTTTCGATTTAGCACGACTGTGTGATTCATTCGAACTATTAGCACCCGTAATTGTTAAATCAAAACATAATCATTGCCTAGACCAGAACTTTGCGCTGCACTAGTCGGTTTTCAACTGGCAGCTCGAGTCAAAACAGAATGTCAGATAAAAAATCAAACCATTTTCTTTTGGACCGATTCAGAAGTTGTGCTTCATTGGAATAATGCACAAACTGTGCACAATAATGCACAAACTTTTGTGGCAACAGAGTAGCAGAAATTCAGATGTTAACTTCACCTATGCAATGGAGACACGTCAGCTCAAAGGCAAATCCAGCTGATTTGCTATCAAGCAAGCAAATAGAGAATGGATTTATCAAATCAATTATCACAATTTATTAGGTACACTTCAAAGAATCATTGGATACGTCTTAATAATTATAAACAATACAAAGTGCAAACAGGAGTCTAGATCAGGACACACTGTTCTATCGAAAATCGAACAAGAAAATGCAAAACCCATACTTACCACTCTAATATGTAATAGTAATGTAACATGTAAATGTAATCGCTATTGAAATTGAATTCCAGTGAGAAATAAATTTCTATCATAAATTTCGCGCGAGTTGCAACAAGGAAACTTTTTTGAGGGGAAAACTCGTTGCTTTCAATCAAGCGAGTAGTCGTCGTTTTAAAAGGAAAAAGTTCAACAGCTGTTTTGAAATTACTTGAAAAAGCCGAAATTATCAAAAGAGAAAATCATTTTTAACTCTGCGTTAGGATTGTTATTGAAAGAGGAAGATGAAAATGAACTATTAATTGCTCAGCGCCTTGTACGGCGAAGATTAAGAGATGAGAAAAATCCTTTAGAAATGCCACAAGTATTGTAAGTGGAAATTACTTTGAAAACGAAACAGAAAATGCACTCTGAAAACATGCAAATATTTATTTTTCAGATTTCATCAGTATTTTAGAGTAAGCAAGCCAATTTTTAGATACTTGCTGAACGTTTTGACTGACTCCATGCCGCGAGCGAAAAAAATCTTATGCCGTCCCACCTTCTGTAAAACTATGTGTTTGCATGAATGTAAGAAGCATATCCGATTGAACTTTATTTACTGTTTTGCTCCTAAAATAAATTAAATATTTAATTAAATGTCATTAGCAATTATTTTTAAATTTTACAGCTGTATCTTAACAACTTACATTCTTTCGACTATGTTCACTAACAAAAAATAAGCGAAAATTTACACGCGAAATGACGAGTAGTTTCTCGGAAAAAAATTGTTTATAATAAAGAAAATTTTTCACTTTTGCGAGTTTATTCGCGCGAGTAGCGCTTTATGATAGCGGAAATAGAAACTAGCGAAAAAATCACGCGAACTGTTGATGATAAGGCTGATTATTCGATTAGAGATAAGGCTGATCTCCGTTGGAAGTAAATTATACCAACACCGCACCAAAAGCCACCGGAATTGCATCTGCGGTTAAGCGCGTCTTACATTTTGGATAAGAGTATGAGAGATTTTGTATATCGGTAAGCATATCCTTTAGTTTCTCGAAAGACGCTTGTTGGTCATGACGCCAAGTAAACTTGCAATTGGCTTTCACGAGACTCCTCAGTGGTTTTGTAATGTTTGCCAAATCAGGGATGAACTTGCCTACATAAGTAACGAGGCCCAAAAAACTTCTCGTTTCTTCCTTTGTTTGTGGTGCTCTGAAGTCTTTTATTTTTTTTACTTTATCTGGATCAGGAGATATTCCCTGATCAGACTACACATGACCCAAAAATTTTAGTCTTTTAGCCCCCCATACACATTTGTCGTTGTCAAGAAGCAAATTATTATTCTTGAAAATTGTTAACACCTGATTTACTGTATCATCGTGTTCTTATTTTGTACTCTCAAAAACGATGACACCATCAATGTAATTTAGCGCATTATTGCAAGTTGACAGCAATCCTTCCATTATCCGTTAGAAAATTTCTTGAGCCGAGCTGATTACGAACATCAATCTATACTATTATATTAAATGAAAGTGAGAATTTTTTGTGTCCGCAAAAATCCAGAAGTACTGGTCCGATTTTTTTGAAATACGTTTTAAAATATCACATTTGTGCTACAAAAGGTTCATTGGTTATTTTCTTTACGAAATTTCAATAATAAGTATCTGTAATTAAAGTGTTAAGTTTTTAAAAAAATCATCCACAATGCCATGCATTGCTTGATCGTTAGCTTTTCATGCGTTTGTGCTGCGAGAGCCTCAACAAACTGCATGTTGCTCTCTACTATACTCTTTTTGTTCTCAGCAAGCACAAAACAACAAAACAAACAAACAAATACATATCCATACATACTTTGCTGCGCTTAAAGCTAATAGGATCGAAGTACATTCTAATATGTTGAAAGTAGTTTTGATGTGGAGAATTAATCTAACACAGTTTTGTTAAAAGGGGATTCACTGACGTCCTTTAGCATGTTGAGGACTTTTTTGATGAGAATGAGATTCAATCCGACTTGATGTATGTATGTATGATATATATGTATAGGGTGTTTTTTTAGGAGTTTGTTTTTCGAATAGAGATAAAACACAAGAAAATCGTTTTAATGTCCATCAATTTGGCTTTATTGGAAGGATAATTTTATGCCATTAATGTTTAAATATGATTTCGGGCATGTGGCCGCCGCGGCTGGCTCGAATAAAGTCAATTCTACAGGTCCAATTTTCAACCACTTTTTCGAGCATATGGGGCCGTATGTCGGCAATAACGCCACGAATGTTGGCCTCCAAGTCCCCTAACGTTTCTGGTTTGTTGGCGTAGACGAGCGACTTCACATATCCCCAAAGAAAATAATCCAATGGTGTCAAGTCACACGTCTTGGTGGCCAATTGACAGGTCCATTCCGCGAAATTATGCGCTCATCGAATGTTTCCTTCAATAAATCGATTGTGACGTGCGCTGTGTGGCATGTAGCGCCGTCTTGTTGGAACCACAACTCATCCACATTCATGCCATCCAATTCGGGAACAAAATAGTCGGTTATCATGGCTCTATACCGGTCTCCATTAACGGTAACTGACTCTCCAGTATTATTTCGGAAGAAGTATGACTCAACCCAATGACTCAACCAGCCCATAGAGCACACCAAACAGTCAGTTTTTGTGGATGTAATGGCGTCTCAAGGATCTCATGTGGATTCTCTTCACTCCAAATGCGGCCATTTTGCTTGTTGACGTAGCCATTTAACCAAAAATGAGCCTCATCACTGAACAAAATTTTGCGATGAAAATCAGCAACGAGATCAATCTCATTTTCGGCCCATTTGCAAGCGTTGTTCTTTTGTCAACCTGTTCATGATGAAATGGCAAACCAAACTGAACATAAATGACATTAGAGTTGCCAGATTTGACCACAAAATGCCAGTTTTATCTCTATTCGAAAAACAAACCCCTAAAAAAAACACCCTTTATATACGTATGTTTATTTGTTTCGCTGCATGCAACTTTTCTACACATGTTTTGACGGTGGTTTTCCTGTAATTTCTAAATGAACAAAAGGAACAAACGGCTGACTCTTTAATTTATAGAATTGACATTGTGTGGTTCAATAAGTTTTTTTAAAAATAAACAAGAGAACTGGGACGGGCATAGGAAAAGGGGTTATGGCTTCGACCACACAAGTCAAATTTTTGATATTGAATAGTTTTGGAACTAAACGTCGCATGACAATAAAACTCAGTATGGAGTTACTAATTGCCAAAGTCTTTCTACTGGAAAACCGGTTTGTGCATTGGAAAAGGGGGTGTGGCCCGATTCTCTATACAGAATAGCTATGGAAGCTTAAATCACAGGACATTGAAACTCACAATAGAATTGTCACCTGGGGGTGATGTTCTGCTACTGGGAAACTGTAACGGGCAGTGGAACATGAGCGTGGTGTCACACTAAGGGATTAATAAAAGTTTTGAATTTACTTATCATTTCCAATATACTTGCTGTGTGCAGCAACGCGCGCCGGCTATCGCTAGTCTTTTATAACAGAAGAGCCCCTTGTGCGTTATAAAATTAGTTATATCACGACTCGTTTGTGTGCAGCTTTAATTGATGATATGCCCACTTTAAATCCAATCTGGAAAACAATTTGGCGTCCCTCAGTTTAGTCATAAACGAGTAAAAAGTCGGCAATGGGTAGTTTTCTCGGAGTACAGCATTATTTGCTCGTCGCATATCGACGCAGTCTGATTTCTCCATTTCATTTAAAAACAAAAACTATGGGTGAGATCCATGAGCTTGGACCCTCTACCGGTTCAATGATATCCTGCAAGATTCCTACCTTTATTTTGTCTTCTACTTTCTTCTCCAGACTGGTATTCGACGCAACCGCTGCTAGATTGGCTTTACCGTGTGATCTAACGACAGTTTTATTTTAACGTTCGCGACTTTAGAAAAGGGTTTTTTTAATTTCATCTCGCACTGCAGCAAGCCCTATCTTTACGTTGAGTTTGATAGGTGTATCACGAACTAGGAGCGACTAGAGATGGGTCGTTCCGAACCTGTATAGTTCCTGGAACTATGTTCACAGTCGGACATAGTTCCAATCGTTCCTTCAGTTCCGGTTGCAATGAATTTTTTTCTATAAATCAATATGAACCGACTTCTCTTTCACACATATTATGGCTTTCACGAATTTGTGATCGACTATAAGTGCAAAGATATGTTTGCGAACGAACGAAACAACTGATGTGTGAAATGGTAAGATGACATTTCGACGTTCTTGTTGCGCGCAATGCTGTGTTTATTTCGTTTTGAACATGCTTTCATTCAATCGAATGGAACTGCGGAACTAGATAGTTCCGCGGACATGTTACAATCTGCTGCATATGAGTTGCATGAGTTTCATTCAATCAAAGGGAACTGCGGAGCTAGATAGTTCCGCGGACACGTTTTGCAACTAGAGAGTACTCAATTTGTTATTTTTAAGCACTTATTAGTTACATACGAACGGACATGGCTAAATCGACTTGGGTGGTGATGCTGATCAAGAATATATATACTTTGCTGTACGTATGCCTCCTTATGGGGCTTACAGAGTGACACAATTAATATGCCCCTATTGCGTTTTTCTATGGGAGCCCCCCTAAGGAGTGGTCGGAGGGAATAGGTGTCTAAGGAAAAAAATGTTCCTTTTTCAAAAGTAATGGGGGTCGGTCATACATATTAATCCTTTTCGGCCTTCTCTTAAAGCCCTTCTGTTCAGGTGTAGAGAATACATATAGTACAAAAACCATAAAAAATTGCTACTACAGCTCAAAGGAACTACATAGTTAAGCGGACATGTTTCCGCGAACTAGTTCCGCTGTACAAAAGAATCGTTCCATGTTCGTTCCGACCTCGGAACTGTTTAGCACAAGCCTAGGAGCGACTGATTGCCATTTTCAATCACATTTTATTTTATTTTTATTTAAAACGTGGAAATTATCTCAAACCCATCTGTTACCGATATCGGAGCCTCAAATATGTTCAATATATTAAGCAACGTGTCTGCAGCATATGCTTTAAACTGATTGGTTGACCTTGTACGACTATTCAACATCGCCTTACTATTGTTGTGTGTACACAACCAAATTAAACAAATAAACAAATAAAACAAAACAATAAAACAAATTTAGACCACCTTGTCTCAAAATATGAAATGCTGAGCACATGTGAATGTAATCTGATCTAATTTGGCGACGACAAAAATAGTGACAATTAAAGAAGAATGATTCATAAATTACAAATTTGGTTTAGCGCGAGCGTTCACTTATGTTGGAAATAAAAAAGACAAGATCATATTGCAGTGTGCACATGGTCAGCATGTGAGGGAATGTGTCGATATGCATATTCATGAGTAACATGTTAAAGTAGCGCATCTGATGAAACGATTAATTTCTAAATTGGAATTTCTTAATTCTGAGAAGCCAATATAGAATCAATCAGAGTAAAAAGGAAGCATTGTGATTTTTAATATGTGACTTGAGAAAATGCAAGTCTTAACTTTGTTTATGATTGGTTACAAAAATATAATTGGAAGAATAACTGGAAATGGGGTGTGTCTTAGATATAAGAACATGTTGTAAATTTAGTATTTAAGCAAGCAAATTTGAAAAATAAAAGGGAAGTTATTGAGTTAAGCGAAAGCTGTCTTTTTAATTTCGAATATAATCAGAGCGGCCTTGAGGCCTTAGTTATCAGCGTGGCTCGCTTAAAAGCCAAAATATAATAGGGAAATTATCTATAACATGGCGATCCTGCGGACACCGTTCTTGCGACAAATATAAAACCTAACATAATATAAAGCCTAATGTCATACTCAAGAGTAGGGTTAGATGAGCTATTCGAGCAGTTGAACCAACCAGCAACATTTGTAGAAGTTGAATATGTACCAGAACATGTAGCGCAAGGCAATACAGTTCCACAGATATATATTCCGACACCATTGACAGCTGGACCAAAGCCACTCACACTGGAGCAATACCAGCAAAGACAGTGCAAAAGGACACAGCAAGAAGAGGATAAACATAGAAAGAAGTCGAGAGGAGGCAAAGCAGTAAACTTGAGAAGAAAGCTTGGTGAGCTATACCGCGTGATCCATCTGGCGTCAGGTGAAAACAAGAAGAAACTGATAGCTGAACTGATCAAAGCAAAAGAAGAACTACATGATACCAAACATTACAGAAGTCTACAGACAACTCACGATGCTTGACCAGAAGAGCAAGGAAACCATTACAATCAATGAGAACATTGAAAATAATCTAGGATCAGCTGTAACAAAAACCGAGATTCAGCAGACAACACTAACCATTCTATCAACAATAATCATTATTTGCATATTTATATACATAGCATATAGAATAAATCAATATTTTAAAGCATACGTTCAGAAAAGGATAAACAGAATTCAGAATGTTTAAATTAATTATCATAACAGCTCTTTTGATAATAATAATTTCTGTTGCATTATATAAAATATATTCTTATTTTAAAAATTATGTTAAGAACAAAATACTTTTATCAGTAATTGAAAATATATAATCAAAGACAAAAAAAAAAAAAAAAAAAGTAATTATAGATATAACAATGTCAGAATTTGCTACAACATGCTTTTACCAAGGATGTTTTGGAATCCTTTTTAGCGAACACTGCTATAAATGTAAACGAAAAATTATTGATATTGGAAAAGTAAGATATTTATCTTACAAGAAAAATAGCTTTCATTTCAATTGCTTCAGATGTACTATTTGCGAACTGAAAATTGGCAAAAATGGCTTTCATTTAAAAGAATCAAGAATAATTTGTAACAAATGCGCATAAATAATATAAATGGAGAGTGAATATGCTTTGCAAATACTTGTGAAGTTAAAAAAGAGCCCAAATAGGACGTATACAACTGAATTCATAACAAAGACTTTACTTGACTTAAAAAATTTAAGACTGCAAATAATTGAGGATCAAGAGAAGCATAATTTTGATCAAATAACAAAAAAAATAAAATCATTCTTAAAATCAAAAGAGGAAAATTTAACAACCACAATGGCTTCATTTGATTTAGTAACTGCTTCTAAGTTGATTCCTGAGTTTCAAGGAGACTTTCGAGATTTAAACAATTATATAGGGTTAATTGAATTTTATCATGATACTTTAAAAGATGATACACAACAAAAAACACTAATTAAGTTTATACTAGCCACAAAATTATCAGAAAATGTAAAAAACAGAATACTAAGTGAAACAAAACCTGAGACTTTAGAAACATTAAAAATCATACTACAAAAAACATTCAAAACGAAAAAGACAGTTTCAACATTGCATCATGATTTAACCAAGATGTATCAAGGAAATTTGGAAATCACAGCATTTGCATCTAAGATAGAAAATCTGTTAGCAGCATTGAATGAGTTGCAGATAAATGAGCAAGGTGAAGAGCACCGTGAATTAATAGTAAGGCTGAACGATCAAATAGGAATGACAACGTTCAAGAATGGGTTAGTTGAACCTTTTAAGTCAGTCGTTTTGGCAGCTCGCCCAACAACATTAGGTGATGCAATCAGGGTAGCTACAGAGGTCGATACGACAAATAACAGTAGAGTAATGCATTTTAACAGATTTCCAAGAGGTCGAGGACATTTTAATCAAAACAGGCAGAATCATTTTCATAATAAGAATTTTAGTAGTGGAAACTTTAACCGGAATTTCATTCAAGACAGAAATAAGAATAATAATAACAATAGAGGTTACGGCAATAATATAAATAATAGCTATAGTAGAGGTGTGCACAATAATCTTAGAGGTAATAACAGTAGAGCGAATAATAATAATGGGCATAGATACAATAATAATAACAATAGGACCAACAACCAGGGAAACTAAGAAGCCCCCGGTATCCGGAGACTGGGGAACTCTTACATAAGAAGCGGAGAGAAAATAAAAAATGTAGAATTATAAATGTAACTCGATCAAATGAGATATCAAATTATGTTAGTGTTAAGATAGGTAATAATATAGTAACGTTACTAGTAGATACTGGAGCAGACATCTCCTTATTAAAAAATTACATTTTAAATGATTATATAAACGATAATGATATATGTAAGATAAATGGAATAACTAGTGAAACAACACATTCATTAGGAAGCTCAAATATTAAATTAAAATGGGAGGATAGGATTTTAGCACATCAATTTCATATAGTAGATGAAAATATAAACTTGTTATCAGATGGGATTTTAGGTAGAGATTTTCTTATAAAGAATAATTGTAAAATAGATTATGAGACGTATACACTAACAATTGCGGCAGATGAAGAAGAGTTTGTAATACCAATGAACACGCAAATAATAACTGTTAAAAACTTAAAAATTCCCCCAAGAGCAGAGTCAGTAATAGCTGTGAATATAGATGTAGTTGAAGAAAGCATAGTTTGTGGTAAAGAAATTAGTAAAGGAGTGTTTGTAGCAAACACGATAATTCCAGCACTAGGAGTTAAGCATGTACAATTTCTAAATACAACACCGGATGAGATTTTTGTACCAAAATTGACGCTGGGTACAGAAAACATGAAAAATTATGAAATATTTCATTATAAGAACAGCTTACCAGATGAGTATAGGTTTCAAAAAATTCTCAAGGAAATTAAGATAGATAATCTAGATAAGCAAGCAAAAGAATCAATATTAGAACTTTGTAGTGATTATCAAAACATTTTTTATATGGAAGGCGAGATTTTAACGAAAAATAATTTTTATGAACAAAAAATTACAACAGTTGATAAGTCACCGGTATACATTAAAAATTATAGAATACCACATTCTAATTTACAGGAAATAAAAAAACAAGTTGATAAGCTATTAGATGAAGACATAGTTGAACCTTCCGTTAGTCCATATAATTCACCTCTGTTAATAGTTCCGAAGAAGAGCACGGGTGAAGAGAAGAAATGGAGGCTAGTAGTTGACTACAGATCTTTGAATAAAAAAATTGTGGATGACAAATTCCCATTAACTAGACTTGAAGATGTTCTTGACAAGTTAGGCAAAGCAAAGTTTTTCTCAACATTAGATATGACAAGTTCATTTCATCAAATTCCGCTACACCCAAAATCAAGGCCATTAAAAGCTTTTTCGACTGATTCAGGTCATTTTCAATTCAAACGTTTACCTTTTGGTTTGCAAGCCTCAGCATTTTTATATGTTGATGATATAATAGTTTTTGGCTCAAGTTTAAAAGAACATAATAAAAATTTGATAGAAGTTTTTAAAAGATTACGTAAATATAATTTAAAATTGAATCCAGGTAAATGCAATTTCTTAAGACCAGAAGTAGTTTATCTTGGACACCTCATAACGGATCAAGGTGTAACTACGGATCCTAGCAAATATAAAGTAATAGAAAATTATCCAATACCAACAGACGCGGATGAAGTACGTAGATTTGTAGCTTTCTGTAATTATTACAGACGTTTTATTAAAAATTTTGCTGATATAGCAAAACCATTAAATCAATTATTAAAGAAGAATGTAATTTTTAGCTGGTCACAGAGTTGCCAGAATTCTTTTGAAAATTTAAAACAAAAACTGATGTCACCACCAGTATTAAGCTACCCAGACTTTTCAAAACCTTTTATCTTGACAACTGATGCTTCAAATTATGCACTAGGAGCTGTTCTTTCTCAGGGAGAAATAGGAAGTGATAGACCAATAGCATTTGCGAGTAAATCACTCAACAAACATGAGGTAAATAAAGCAGTAATAGAAAAAGAATTATTAGCAATACATTGGGGAATAAATCATTTCAGACCATATTTGTATGGAAGAAGATTTAAAGTGTATACAGACCATAGACCACTAGTTAGTTAATTTACTCATAAGGACCCATCTTCAAGATTAACAAGAATAAGAGTAGATTTAATGGATTATGATTTCGATATTATATTTAAACAAGGTAGCATGAATACAAATGCTGACGCGTTATCTAGAATAGAGTTAAATTCTGAAAAATTAAAAGAAATGATACCGGTAAATAATATAAGTGCACTAAAGAGAGCAATGAAGAATAAGAAAGCAATTAATGGAGTAAATGAAAATAATAAGAATAAGAAAACAAGTAAGGAAGTAAATGAAATATCCGCGGACACTTCACCATTGAAGACTGATCATCTTCATATATGGGAGTGTATATCAATATCTGACACCAGAGGAGTGCAGAAGTTAAAATGTGAACATGCAAAAGAAATTAATAAAGGCCACACTTGTGAAATATATAAATTCAATAATATAGTACATGTTAGATACAATCATAAGACATTATCAGAATTAAAATTGATTTTGAAAAAATTGTTATCTTATACAAAACATGAAAAGCTGAAGAAATTAGCGCTAGCAAAGAATGATAGAATATTTAAAGATATATCTGTGCACAAGTTTAAACAAATATTTAATGAGTTAGAAGAAAATAATAAAGAGAATTGTCTAGACATAATATTATATACTCCACCGAAAAGAATTGAGAAAATAGAAGACATGAAGAAATTAATAAGAGATAATCACGATACAAAAACTGCAGGACACTGCGGTATAAGAAGAAGCATAGCCAAACTAAAACAGAAGTACGTTTGGAAAGGTATGAATAAAATGGTTAAGGAATATATTAACAAATGTGACATTTGTAATCAAGTAAAAATCACTAGGTACACAAAAGAAAGATTAACTATAACAGAAACACCAAACACATCGTTCGATGTTGTCACAATAGATACAGTAGGTCCGCTTAGACCATCTAATGCATATAGATACATACTTACTATTCAATGTGAACTAACAAAATTTGTAGAAGCTTTTCCACTTTTTACAAAAGATGCAGTAAGTGTTGCAAAAACAATAGTAGAAAGATTCATACTAAAATATGGTTGTTTTAGAAAATTAAAAACAGATAAAGGTACTGAATTCACGAACGAATTATTAGTAAATATATGCAAAATGTTGAACATAGATAAAACCACATCAACACCATATCATCATGAAACGTTAGGAACAGTAGAAAGAAACCATAGAGTTTTAAACGATTTTCTAATGACAATGGACGGAAAAGACAACTGGGATGAATTGTTACCTTATTATACATATTCATATAATACAACTCCGCATAGCATAACGCAATACACACCATTTGAATTAGTATATGGAAAATTATGTACCTTACCATGTGAAATTGCAAACAATGAAGAAAAATTTTATAATTTAGAAAACTATATTAATGAATTTAAAATTAAATTAAAATATGCACATATGAAAGCAAAAGAAAATTTATTAGAAAATAAGCAAAATACGTTAAAAAAGCAAAAATATATTAATAAAGCTAATTATAAAATAGGAGATTATGTATATTTAAAAGTAGAGAATAAGAAAAAATTAGATAAACCTTTCAAAGGCCCTTTTGAAATTATATCTCAAAATGGACCTAACAGTACTATTAAAATAGATAATAGAGAAAAAGAAGTACATAATAACAACTTAATAAAAGCTAGAAATATGTAGAATCTTAATATTATCAATTATCATAAAATAATTTTGTCATTTAAAAATAACAAAATCATTTTTTTTTAAAGGGTGAGGGTGTTGTGTGTACACAACCAAATTAAACAAATAAACAAATAAAACAAAACAATAAAACAAATTTAGACCACCTTGTCTCAAAATATGAAATGCTGAGCACATGTGAATGTAATCTGATCTAATTTGGCGACGACAAAAATAGTGACAATTAAAGAAGAATGATTCATAAATTACAAATTTGGTTTAGCGCGAGCGTTCACTTATGTTGGAAATAAAAAAGACAAGATCATATTGCAGTGTGCACATGGTCAGCATGTGAGGGAATGTGTCGATATGCATATTCATGAGTAACATGTTAAAGTAGCGCATCTGATGAAACGATTAATTTCTAAATTGGAATTTCTTAATTCTGAGAAGCCAATATAGAATCAATCAGAGTAAAAAGGAAGCATTGTGATTTTTAATATGTGACTTGAGAAAATGCAAGTCTTAACTTTGTTTATGATTGGTTACAAAAATATAATTGGAAGAATAACTGGAAATGGGGTGTGTCTTAGATATAAGAACATGTTGTAAATTTAGTATTTAAGCAAGCAAATTTGAAAAATAAAAGGGAAGTTATTGAGTTAAGCGAAAGCTGTCTTTTTAATTTCGAATATAATCAGAGCGGCCTTGAGGCCTTAGTTATCAGCGTGGCTCGCTTAAAAGCCAAAATATAATAGGGAAATTATCTATAACATGGCGATCCTGCGGACACCGTTCTTGCGACAAATATAAAACCTAACATAATATAAAGCCTAATGTCATACTCAAGAGTAGGGTTAGATGAGCTATTCGAGCAGTTGAACCAACCAGCAACATTTGTAGAAGTTGAATATGTACCAGAACATGTAGCGCAAGGCAATACAGTTCCACAGATATATATTCCGACACCATTGACAGCTGGACCAAAGCCACTCACACTGGAGCAATACCAGCAAAGACAGTGCAAAAGGACACAGCAAGAAGAGGATAAACATAGAAAGAAGTCGAGAGGAGGCAAAGCAGTAAACTTGAGAAGAAAGCTTGGTGAGCTATACCGCGTGATCCATCTGGCGTCAGGTGAAAACAAGAAGAAACTGATAGCTGAACTGATCAAAGCAAAAGAAGAACTACATGATACCAAACATTACAGAAGTCTACAGACAACTCACGATGCTTGACCAGAAGAGCAAGGAAACCATTACAATCAATGAGAACATTGAAAATAATCTAGGATCAGCTGTAACAAAAACCGAGATTCAGCAGACAACACTAACCATTCTATCAACAATAATCATTATTTGCATATTTATATACATAGCATATAGAATAAATCAATATTTTAAAGCATACGTTCAGAAAAGGATAAACAGAATTCAGAATGTTTAAATTAATTATCATAACAGCTCTTTTGATAATAATAATTTCTGTTGCATTATATAAAATATATTCTTATTTTAAAAATTATGTTAAGAACAAAATACTTTTATCAGTAATTGAAAATATATAATCAAAGACAAAAAAAAAAAAAAAAAAAGTAATTATAGATATAACAATGTCAGAATTTGCTACAACATGCTTTTACCAAGGATGTTTTGGAATCCTTTTTAGCGAACACTGCTATAAATGTAAACGAAAAATTATTGATATTGGAAAAGTAAGATATTTATCTTACAAGAAAAATAGCTTTCATTTCAATTGCTTCAGATGTACTATTTGCGAACTGAAAATTGGCAAAAATGGCTTTCATTTAAAAGAATCAAGAATAATTTGTAACAAATGCGCATAAATAATATAAATGGAGAGTGAATATGCTTTGCAAATACTTGTGAAGTTAAAAAAGAGCCCAAATAGGACGTATACAACTGAATTCATAACAAAGACTTTACTTGACTTAAAAAATTTAAGACTGCAAATAATTGAGGATCAAGAGAAGCATAATTTTGATCAAATAACAAAAAAAAATAAAATCATTCTTAAAATCAAAAGAGGAAAATTTAACAACCACAATGGCTTCATTTGATTTAGTAACTGCTTCTAAGTTGATTCCTGAGTTTCAAGGAGACTTTCGAGATTTAAACAATTATATAGGGTTAATTGAATTTTATCATGATACTTTAAAAGATGATACACAACAAAAAACACTAATTAAGTTTATACTAGCCACAAAATTATCAGAAAATGTAAAAAACAGAATACTAAGTGAAACAAAACCTGAGACTTTAGAAACATTAAAAATCATACTACAAAAAACATTCAAAACGAAAAAGACAGTTTCAACATTGCATCATGATTTAACCAAGATGTATCAAGGAAATTTGGAAATCACAGCATTTGCATCTAAGATAGAAAATCTGTTAGCAGCATTGAATGAGTTGCAGATAAATGAGCAAGGTGAAGAGCACCGTGAATTAATAGTAAGGCTGAACGATCAAATAGGAATGACAACGTTCAAGAATGGGTTAGTTGAACCTTTTAAGTCAGTCGTTTTGGCAGCTCGCCCAACAACATTAGGTGATGCAATCAGGGTAGCTACAGAGGTCGATACGACAAATAACAGTAGAGTAATGCATTTTAACAGATTTCCAAGAGGTCGAGGACATTTTAATCAAAACAGGCAGAATCATTTTCATAATAAGAATTTTAGTAGTGGAAACTTTAACCGGAATTTCATTCAAGACAGAAATAAGAATAATAATAACAATAGAGGTTACGGCAATAATATAAATAATAGCTATAGTAGAGGTGTGCACAATAATCTTAGAGGTAATAACAGTAGAGCGAATAATAATAATGGGCATAGATACAATAATAATAACAATAGGACCAACAACCAGGGAAACTAAGAAGCCCCCGGTATCCGGAGACTGGGGAACTCTTACATAAGAAGCGGAGAGAAAATAAAAAATGTAGAATTATAAATGTAACTCGATCAAATGAGATATCAAATTATGTTAGTGTTAAGATAGGTAATAATATAGTAACGTTACTAGTAGATACTGGAGCAGACATCTCCTTATTAAAAAATTACATTTTAAATGATTATATAAACGATAATGATATATGTAAGATAAATGGAATAACTAGTGAAACAACACATTCATTAGGAAGCTCAAATATTAAATTAAAATGGGAGGATAGGATTTTAGCACATCAATTTCATATAGTAGATGAAAATATAAACTTGTTATCAGATGGGATTTTAGGTAGAGATTTTCTTATAAAGAATAATTGTAAAATAGATTATGAGACGTATACACTAACAATTGCGGCAGATGAAGAAGAGTTTGTAATACCAATGAACACGCAAATAATAACTGTTAAAAACTTAAAAATTCCCCCAAGAGCAGAGTCAGTAATAGCTGTGAATATAGATGTAGTTGAAGAAAGCATAGTTTGTGGTAAAGAAATTAGTAAAGGAGTGTTTGTAGCAAACACGATAATTCCAGCACTAGGAGTTAAGCATGTACAATTTCTAAATACAACACCGGATGAGATTTTTGTACCAAAATTGACGCTGGGTACAGAAAACATGAAAAATTATGAAATATTTCATTATAAGAACAGCTTACCAGATGAGTATAGGTTTCAAAAAATTCTCAAGGAAATTAAGATAGATAATCTAGATAAGCAAGCAAAAGAATCAATATTAGAACTTTGTAGTGATTATCAAAACATTTTTTATATGGAAGGCGAGATTTTAACGAAAAATAATTTTTATGAACAAAAAATTACAACAGTTGATAAGTCACCGGTATACATTAAAAATTATAGAATACCACATTCTAATTTACAGGAAATAAAAAAACAAGTTGATAAGCTATTAGATGAAGACATAGTTGAACCTTCCGTTAGTCCATATAATTCACCTCTGTTAATAGTTCCGAAGAAGAGCACGGGTGAAGAGAAGAAATGGAGGCTAGTAGTTGACTACAGATCTTTGAATAAAAAAATTGTGGATGACAAATTCCCATTAACTAGACTTGAAGATGTTCTTGACAAGTTAGGCAAAGCAAAGTTTTTCTCAACATTAGATATGACAAGTTCATTTCATCAAATTCCGCTACACCCAAAATCAAGGCCATTAAAAGCTTTTTCGACTGATTCAGGTCATTTTCAATTCAAACGTTTACCTTTTGGTTTAAAAATTTCAACGAATAGTTTTCAGAGAATGCTTTCACTCGCACTAAGTGGTTTGCAAGCCTCAGCATTTTTATATGTTGATGATATAATAGTTTTTGGCTCAAGTTTAAAAGAACATAATAAAAATTTGATAGAAGTTTTTAAAAGATTACGTAAATATAATTTAAAATTGAATCCAGGTAAATGCAATTTCTTAAGACCAGAAGTAGTTTATCTTGGACACCTCATAACGGATCAAGGTGTAACTACGGATCCTAGCAAATATAAAGTAATAGAAAATTATCCAATACCAACAGACGCGGATGAAGTACGTAGATTTGTAGCTTTCTGTAATTATTACAGACGTTTTATTAAAAATTTTGCTGATATAGCAAAACCATTAAATCAATTATTAAAGAAGAATGTAATTTTTAGCTGGTCACAGAGTTGCCAGAATTCTTTTGAAAATTTAAAACAAAAACTGATGTCACCACCAGTATTAAGCTACCCAGACTTTTCAAAACCTTTTATCTTGACAACTGATGCTTCAAATTATGCACTAGGAGCTGTTCTTTCTCAGGGAGAAATAGGAAGTGATAGACCAATAGCATTTGCGAGTAAATCACTCAACAAACATGAGGTAAATAAAGCAGTAATAGAAAAAGAATTATTAGCAATACATTGGGGAATAAATCATTTCAGACCATATTTGTATGGAAGAAGATTTAAAGTGTATACAGACCATAGACCACTAGTTAGTTAATTTACTCATAAGGACCCATCTTCAAGATTAACAAGAATAAGAGTAGATTTAATGGATTATGATTTCGATATTATATTTAAACAAGGTAGCATGAATACAAATGCTGACGCGTTATCTAGAATAGAGTTAAATTCTGAAAAATTAAAAGAAATGATACCGGTAAATAATATAAGTGCACTAAAGAGAGCAATGAAGAATAAGAAAGCAATTAATGGAGTAAATGAAAATAATAAGAATAAGAAAACAAGTAAGGAAGTAAATGAAATATCCGCGGACACTTCACCATTGAAGACTGATCATCTTCATATATGGGAGTGTATATCAATATCTGACACCAGAGGAGTGCAGAAGTTAAAATGTGAACATGCAAAAGAAATTAATAAAGGCCACACTTGTGAAATATATAAATTCAATAATATAGTACATGTTAGATACAATCATAAGACATTATCAGAATTAAAATTGATTTTGAAAAAATTGTTATCTTATACAAAACATGAAAAGCTGAAGAAATTAGCGCTAGCAAAGAATGATAGAATATTTAAAGATATATCTGTGCACAAGTTTAAACAAATATTTAATGAGTTAGAAGAAAATAATAAAGAGAATTGTCTAGACATAATATTATATACTCCACCGAAAAGAATTGAGAAAATAGAAGACATGAAGAAATTAATAAGAGATAATCACGATACAAAAACTGCAGGACACTGCGGTATAAGAAGAAGCATAGCCAAACTAAAACAGAAGTACGTTTGGAAAGGTATGAATAAAATGGTTAAGGAATATATTAACAAATGTGACATTTGTAATCAAGTAAAAATCACTAGGTACACAAAAGAAAGATTAACTATAACAGAAACACCAAACACATCGTTCGATGTTGTCACAATAGATACAGTAGGTCCGCTTAGACCATCTAATGCATATAGATACATACTTACTATTCAATGTGAACTAACAAAATTTGTAGAAGCTTTTCCACTTTTTACAAAAGATGCAGTAAGTGTTGCAAAAACAATAGTAGAAAGATTCATACTAAAATATGGTTGTTTTAGAAAATTAAAAACAGATAAAGGTACTGAATTCACGAACGAATTATTAGTAAATATATGCAAAATGTTGAACATAGATAAAACCACATCAACACCATATCATCATGAAACGTTAGGAACAGTAGAAAGAAACCATAGAGTTTTAAACGATTTTCTAATGACAATGGACGGAAAAGACAACTGGGATGAATTGTTACCTTATTATACATATTCATATAATACAACTCCGCATAGCATAACGCAATACACACCATTTGAATTAGTATATGGAAAATTATGTACCTTACCATGTGAAATTGCAAACAATGAAGAAAAATTTTATAATTTAGAAAACTATATTAATGAATTTAAAATTAAATTAAAATATGCACATATGAAAGCAAAAAAAAATTTATTAGAAAATAAGCAAAATACGTTAAAAAAGCAAAAATATATTAATAAAGCTAATTATAAAATAGGAGATTATGTATATTTAAAAGTAGAGAATAAGAAAAAATTAGATAAACCTTTCAAAGGCCCTTTTGAAATTATATCTCAAAATGGACCTAACAGTACTATTAAAATAGATAATAGAGAAAAAGAAGTACATAATAACAACTTAATAAAAGCTAGAAATATGTAGAATCTTAATATTATCAATTATCATAAAATAATTTTGTCATTTAAAAATAACAAAATCATTTTTTTTTAAAGGGTGAGGGTGTTGTGTGTACACAACCAAATTAAAC
The DNA here is from genome assembly GCA_943735915.1 of Pherbina coryleti. Taxonomy (NCBI): domain Eukaryota; kingdom Metazoa; phylum Arthropoda; class Insecta; order Diptera; family Sciomyzidae; genus Pherbina; species Pherbina coryleti. The sequence continues at coordinate 96,141,140 of OX030951.1, read as the reverse complement.
AAATAAACAAATAAAACAAAACAATAAAACAAATTTAGACCACCTTGTCTCAAAATATGAAATGCTGAGCACATGTGAATGTAATCTGATCTAATTTGGCGACGACAAAAATAGTGACAATTAAAGAAGAATGATTCATAAATTACAAATTTGGTTTAGCGCGAGCGTTCACTTATGTTGGAAATAAAAAAGACAAGATCATATTGCAGTGTGCACATGGTCAGCATGTGAGGGAATGTGTCGATATGCATATTCATGAGTAACATGTTAAAGTAGCGCATCTGATGAAACGATTAATTTCTAAATTGGAATTTCTTAATTCTGAGAAGCCAATATAGAATCAATCAGAGTAAAAAGGAAGCATTGTGATTTTTAATATGTGACTTGAGAAAATGCAAGTCTTAACTTTGTTTATGATTGGTTACAAAAATATAATTGGAAGAATAACTGGAAATGGGGTGTGTCTTAGATATAAGAACATGTTGTAAATTTAGTATTTAAGCAAGCAAATTTGAAAAATAAAAGGGAAGTTATTGAGTTAAGCGAAAGCTGTCTTTTTAATTTCGAATATAATCAGAGCGGCCTTGAGGCCTTAGTTATCAGCGTGGCTCGCTTAAAAGCCAAAATATAATAGGGAAATTATCTATAACATGGCGATCCTGCGGACACCGTTCTTGCGACAAATATAAAACCTAACATAATATAAAGCCTAATGTCATACTCAAGAGTAGGGTTAGATGAGCTATTCGAGCAGTTGAACCAACCAGCAACATTTGTAGAAGTTGAATATGTACCAGAACATGTAGCGCAAGGCAATACAGTTCCACAGATATATATTCCGACACCATTGACAGCTGGACCAAAGCCACTCACACTGGAGCAATACCAGCAAAGACAGTGCAAAAGGACACAGCAAGAAGAGGATAAACATAGAAAGAAGTCGAGAGGAGGCAAAGCAGTAAACTTGAGAAGAAAGCTTGGTGAGCTATACCGCGTGATCCATCTGGCGTCAGGTGAAAACAAGAAGAAACTGATAGCTGAACTGATCAAAGCAAAAGAAGAACTACATGATACCAAACATTACAGAAGTCTACAGACAACTCACGATGCTTGACCAGAAGAGCAAGGAAACCATTACAATCAATGAGAACATTGAAAATAATCTAGGATCAGCTGTAACAAAAACCGAGATTCAGCAGACAACACTAACCATTCTATCAACAATAATCATTATTTGCATATTTATATACATAGCATATAGAATAAATCAATATTTTAAAGCATACGTTCAGAAAAGGATAAACAGAATTCAGAATGTTTAAATTAATTATCATAACAGCTCTTTTGATAATAATAATTTCTGTTGCATTATATAAAATATATTCTTATTTTAAAAATTATGTTAAGAACAAAATACTTTTATCAGTAATTGAAAATATATAATCAAAGACAAAAAAAAAAAAAAAAAAGTAATTATAGATATAACAATGTCAGAATTTGCTACAACATGCTTTTACCAAGGATGTTTTGGAATCCTTTTTAGCGAACACTGCTATAAATGTAAACGAAAAATTATTGATATTGGAAAAGTAAGATATTTATCTTACAAGAAAAATAGCTTTCATTTCAATTGCTTCAGATGTACTATTTGCGAACTGAAAATTGGCAAAAATGGCTTTCATTTAAAAGAATCAAGAATAATTTGTAACAAATGCGCATAAATAATATAAATGGAGAGTGAATATGCTTTGCAAATACTTGTGAAGTTAAAAAAGAGCCCAAATAGGACGTATACAACTGAATTCATAACAAAGACTTTACTTGACTTAAAAAATTTAAGACTGCAAATAATTGAGGATCAAGAGAAGCATAATTTTGATCAAATAACAAAAAAAAATAAAATCATTCTTAAAATCAAAAGAGGAAAATTTAACAACCACAATGGCTTCATTTGATTTAGTAACTGCTTCTAAGTTGATTCCTGAGTTTCAAGGAGACTTTCGAGATTTAAACAATTATATAGGGTTAATTGAATTTTATCATGATACTTTAAAAGATGATACACAACAAAAAACACTAATTAAGTTTATACTAGCCACAAAATTATCAGAAAATGTAAAAAACAGAATACTAAGTGAAACAAAACCTGAGACTTTAGAAACATTAAAAATCATACTACAAAAAACATTCAAAACGAAAAAGACAGTTTCAACATTGCATCATGATTTAACCAAGATGTATCAAGGAAATTTGGAAATCACAGCATTTGCATCTAAGATAGAAAATCTGTTAGCAGCATTGAATGAGTTGCAGATAAATGAGCAAGGTGAAGAGCACCGTGAATTAATAGTAAGGCTGAACGATCAAATAGGAATGACAACGTTCAAGAATGGGTTAGTTGAACCTTTTAAGTCAGTCGTTTTGGCAGCTCGCCCAACAACATTAGGTGATGCAATCAGGGTAGCTACAGAGGTCGATACGACAAATAACAGTAGAGTAATGCATTTTAACAGATTTCCAAGAGGTCGAGGACATTTTAATCAAAACAGGCAGAATCATTTTCATAATAAGAATTTTAGTAATGGAAACTTTAACCGGAATTTCATTCAAGACAGAAATAAGAATAATAATAACAATAGAGGTTACGGCAATAATATAAATAATAGCTATAGTAGAGGTGTGCACAATAATCTTAGAGGTAATAACAGTAGAGCGAATAATAATAATGGGCATAGATACAATAATAATAACAATAGGACCAACAACCAGGGAAACTAAGAAGCCCCCGGTATCCGGAGACTGGGGAACTCTTACATAAGAAGCGGAGAGAAAATAAAAAATGTAGAATTATAAATGTAACTCGATCAAATGAGATATCAAATTATGTTAGTGTTAAGATAGGTAATAATATAGTAACGTTACTAGTAGATACTGGAACAGACATCTCCTTATTAAAAAATTACATTTTAAATGATTATATAAACGATAATGATATATGTAAGATAAATGGAATAACTAGTGAAACAACACATTCATTAGGAAGCTCAAATATTAAATTAAAATGGGAGGATAGGATTTTAGCACATCAATTTCATATAGTAGATGAAAATATAAACTTGTTATCAGATGGGATTTTAGGTAGAGATTTTCTTATAAAGAATAATTGTAAAATAGATTATGAGACGTATACACTAACAATTGCGGCAGATGAAGAAGAGTTTGTAATACCAATGAACACGCAAATAATAACTGTTAAAAACTTAAAAATTCCCCCAAGAGCAGAGTCAGTAATAGCTGTGAATATAGATGTAGTTGAAGAAAGCATAGTTTGTGGTAAAGAAATTAGTAAAGGAGTGTTTGTAGCAAACACGATAATTCCAGCACTAGGAGTTAAGCATGTACAATTTCTAAATACAACACCGGATGAGATTTTTGTACCAAAATTGACGCTGGGTACAGAAAACATGAAAAATTATGAAATATTTCATTATAAGAACAGCTTACCAGATGAGTATAGGTTTCAAAAAATTCTCAAGGAAATTAAGATAGATAATCTAGATAAGCAAGCAAAAGAATCAATATTAGAACTTTGTAGTGATTATCAAAACATTTTTTATATGGAAGGCGAGATTTTAACGAAAAATAATTTTTATGAACAAAAAATTACAACAGTTGATAAGTCACCGGTATACATTAAAAATTATAGAATACCACATTCTAATTTACAGGAAATAAAAAAACAAGTTGATAAGCTATTAGATGAAGACATAGTTGAACCTTCCGTTAGTCCATATAATTCACCTCTGTTAATAGTTCCGAAGAAGAGCACGGGTGAAGAGAAGAAATGGAGGCTAGTAGTTGACTACAGATCTTTGAATAAAAAAATTGTGGATGACAAATTCCCATTAACTAGACTTGAAGATGTTCTTGACAAGTTAGGCAAAGCAAAGTTTTTCTCAACATTAGATATGACAAGTTCATTTCATCAAATTCCGCTACACCCAAAATCAAGGCCATTAAAAGCTTTTTCGACTGATTCAGGTCATTTTCAATTCAAACGTTTACCTTTTGGTTTAAAAATTTCAACGAATAGTTTTCAGAGAATGCTTTCACTCGCACTAAGTGGTTTGCAAGCCTCAGTATTTTTATATGTTGATGATATAATAGTTTTTGGCTCAAGTTTAAAAGAACATAATAAAAATTTGATAGAAGTTTTTAAAAGATTACGTAAATATAATTTAAAATTGAATCCAGGTAAATGCAATTTCTTAAGACCAGAAGTAGTTTATCTTGGACACCTCATAACGGATCAAGGTGTAACTACGGATCCTAGCAAATATAAAGTAATAGAAAATTATCCAATACCAACAGACGCGGATGAAGTACGTAGATTTGTAGCTTTCTGTAATTATTACAGACGTTTTATTAAAAATTTTGCTGATATAGCAAAACCATTAAATCAATTATTAAAGAAGAATGTAATTTTTAGCTGGTCACAGAGTTGCCAGAATTCTTTTGAAAATTTAAAACAAAAACTGATGTCACCACCAGTATTAAGCTACCCAGACTTTTCAAAACCTTTTATCTTGACAACTGATGCTTCAAATTATGCACTAGGAGCTGTTCTTTCTCAGGGAGAAATAGGAAGTGATAGACCAATAGCATTTGCGAGTAAATCACTCAACAAACATGAGGTAAATAAAGCAGTAATAGAAAAAGAATTATTAGCAATACATTGGGGAATAAATCATTTCAGACCATATTTGTATGGAAGAAGATTTAAAGTGTATACAGACCATAGACCACTAGTTAGTTAATTTACTCATAAGGACCCATCTTCAAGATTAACAAGAATAAGAGTAGATTTAATGGATTATGATTTCGATATTATATTTAAACAAGGTAGCATGAATACAAATGCTGACGCGTTATCTAGAATAGAGTTAAATTCTGAAAAATTAAAAGAAATGATACCGGTAAATAATATAAGTGCACTAAAGAGAGCAATGAAGAATAAGAAAGCAATTAATGGAGTAAATGAAAATAATAAGAATAAGAAAACAAGTAAGGAAGTAAATGAAATATCCGCGGACACTTCACCATTGAAGACTGATCATCTTCATATATGGGAGTGTATATCAATATCTGACACCAGAGGAGTGCAGAAGTTAAAATGTGAACATGCAAAAGAAATTAATAAAGGCCACACTTGTGAAATATATAAATTCAATAATATAGTACATGTTAGATACAATCATAAGACATTATCAGAATTAAAATTGATTTTGAAAAAATTGTTATCTTATACAAAACATGAAAAGCTGAAGAAATTAGCGCTAGCAAAGAATGATAGAATATTTAAAGATATATCTGTGCACAAGTTTAAACAAATATTTAATGAGTTAGAAGAAAATAATAAAGAGAATTGTCTAGACATAATATTATATACTCCACCGAAAAGAATTGAGAAAATAGAAGACATGAAGAAATTAATAAGAGATAATCACGATACAAAAACTGCAGGACACTGTGGTATAAGAAGAAGCATAGCCAAACTAAAATAGAAGTACGTTTGGAAAGGTATGAATAAAATGGTTAAGGAATATATTAACAAATGTGACATTTGTAATCAAGTAAAAATCACTAGGTACACAAAAGAAAGATTAACTATAACAGAACATTAACTATACAGTAGGTCCGCTTAGACCATCTAATGCATATAGATACATACTTACTATTCAATGTGAACTAACAAAATTTGTAGAAGCTTTTCCACTTTTTACAAAAGATGCAGTAAGTGTTGCAAAAACAATAGTAGAAAGATTCATACTAAAATATGGTTGTTTTAGAAAATTAAAAACAGATAAAGGTACTGAATTCACGAACGAATTATTAGTAAATATATGCAAAATGTTGAACATAGATAAAACCACATCAACACCATATCATCATGAAACGTTAGGAACAGTAGAAAGAAACCATAGGGTTTTAAACGATTTTCTAATGACAATGGACGGAAAAGACAACTGGGATGAATTGTTACCTTATTATACATATTCATATAATACAACTCCGCATAGCATAACGCAATACACACCATTTGAATTAGTATATGGAAAATTATGTACCTTACCATGTGAAATTGCAAACAATGAAGAAAAATTTTATAATTTAGAAAACTATATTAATGAATTTAAAATTAAATTAAAATATGCACATATGAAAGCAAAAGAAAATTTATTAGAAAATAAGCAAAATACGTTAAAAAAGCAAAAATATATTAATAAAGCTAATTATAAAATAGGAGATTATGTATATTTAAAAGTAGAGAATAAGAAAAAATTAGATAAACCTTTCAAAGGCCCTTTTGAAATTATATCTCAAAATGGACCTAACAGTACTATTAAAATAGATAATAGAGAAAAATAAGTACATAATAACAACTTAATAAAAGCTAGAAATATGTAGAATCTTAATATTATCAATTATCATAAAATAATTTTGTCATTTAAAAATAACAAAATCATTTTTTTTTAAAGGGTGAGGGTGTTGTGTGTACACAACCAAATTAAACAAATAAACAAATAAAACAAAACAATAAAACAAATTTAGACCACCTTGTCTCAAAATATGAAATGCTGAGCACATGTGAATGTAATCTGATCTAATTTGGCGACGACAAAAATAGTGACAATTAAAGAAGAATGATTCATAAATTACAAATTTGGTTTAGCGCGAGCGTTCACTTATGTTGGAAATAAAAAAGACAAGATCATATTGCAGTGTGCACATGGTCAGCATGTGAGGGAATGTGTCGATATGCATATTCATGAGTAACATGTTAAAGTAGCGCATCTGATGAAACGATTAATTTCTAAATTGGAATTTCTTAATTCTGAGAAGCCAATATAGAATCAATCAGAGTAAAAAGGAAGCATTGTGATTTTTAATATGTGACTTGAGAAAATGCAAGTCTTAACTTTGTTTATGATTGGTTACAAAAATATAATTGGAAGAATAACTGGAAATGGGGTGTGTCTTAGATATAAGAACATGTTGTAAATTTAGTATTTAAGCAAGCAAATTTGAAAAATAAAAGGGAAGTTATTGAGTTAAGCGAAAGCTGTCTTTTTAATTTCGAATATAATCAGAGCGGCCTTGAGGCCTTAGTTATCAGCGTGGCTCGCTTAAAAGCCAAAATATAATAGGGAAATTATCTATAACACTATTCTGGAGCATTTCCCAGTCCCTTTGGCTGAGAAGATTGAAACGCGATCCAGAATCGATTATCATCAAGATGTTGGAACCTCCTACGCGGCATCGAATCCTTTTATCCATTGTAACGGTGTTGGAATCATCTTCGTCTTGCCTACCCTACTGTGAAATTGTAACAACTTTATTAATTGTTTCAGCCTCTGGCTTCGCTATCATACTCTGCGACTGTCTGTTAATCTGGTCATGAATCTGACAAACAATAATAACATCTTCTGCTCTACTTCCAAAAGCTTTTTCTTTAACTCCATAGGCGCCTATAATCTTGTCTTTCAAAGAAATTTCTCTGATTTCTGTTAGCGTTGCGCCGAAAGCGCACTTGGAGCCCTGAAGTCTAAGTCGCAGAAAAAACTTCACTAAAAACATCATATTCCACTAGAGCTCCTGGATCGTTAAATATTACTTCCTGCAGTTGTGGGCAACCCAAATGAAGCAACTTGTTTTTCTTCTTAGCCACGTCTGTTATATCTTCCGCCAGAATATATAGAGAGGGATCGAAGCCATTTTTCCCATTCGGTCCTTAATAATGATTTTCCAATATTTTCGCAAAGGAAAGGCTTTATCTCACTCATTCCAGCGCTTTACAAAATAATCTTCCAGTCACGATTTGAAATTTATTTTGGTCTGTAATAAAAAATTCTTTATCCACAATTAAACAATTTGTGTTCCCTTATTTTTTTTTTTTTCTTTTTAACTGGGCTAAATGGGATTTGCGCGTATTACCCGATCAAATGGGTAGTCACCGTCAAAATTGAATGTGCCTCCTATTGCCACAATTTAATGCGCTTTCTTTTGCCGCAATTTAATGCACTTTCTATCACCGCAATTTAATGTGCTTCCTATTGCTGCAATTTAATGCGTTTATTTAATAAAATTGCGCAATTGAATGTGTTTCAAGTAGCTTAGCAGTCATCTGCAATAATTTGTTTATTTATCAATTCGTACGGTTACTCTAATTTTTCCCATACCCAACAATTTGACGTTTTCGTTTCCTTAAAAAAAAAAAAAAAACAATAAATAACTGGCCATTTCAGCCCTTGAAAGGACTTTGACCTAGCTTCTTATGATCAATTGTGTTGTGCGTGTTATTAAGTTTGTACACAATTGACCGAGAACCGGACCTACATGTTTAACGCCGACTCCGAACGGCGATGAACAGAATGTTCTTGTTCTCAAGAAGCTTTACATGGCATTTTGATTACTCTCTGAGGTTTGCCATTGTCTGCAGAGAGGTGGCGGCCGTACAGAAAAATTATTTTAATTCAAATAATTTTCTGTCGCTGCTGGGATTCGAACCCGGGTCTCCAGGTTCGTTGACATAGCGGCCACGCACTTTAACCAACTACGCCACGGACGCCACTCGTTTCCTTTGTTTCGTTTATTCAATTTTTTTTTTCCCTTTGACAATCGAATGGTCGTCTCGCTCTCACACACACCCAGCCAACCTAAACTAGGAAAGGAAAAATGAGGAAAGGAAATGCGACAATGAAAAATTTTGCAATGCAAAATGTTTTTAATTATTAAGGTGCGGGAGCTAGCTGAGGCTCTGAAGATATCGAAAGGCAGTGTGGGAACAATATTACAGGAACATTTGTCGATGAGAAAGTTGCTTTCCAAATGGGTGCCGCGTTTTCTCACACCGGACCAAAAACAGCAACGAGTCCATGATTCGGAGAGCTGTTTGACACTGTTTACAAAGAATAAACATGAATTTTTGAGTCGGTATGTGACAATGGATGAAACATGGATCCACCATTACACACCGGAATTAAAACGGTCATCAGCTGAGTGGAGAACAACCGATGAAAGCAGGCCAAAGTGGCCAACCAAAGTGACCTGTGTGGATGAAAGCAGGCCACACAACAGTCGGTTGGAAAGGTTATTGCATCTGTATTATGGGATGCGCATGGAATTTTGTTCACCATCTCGAAAAGGGAAAAAAAACCAACAGCGATTATTATAAAGCGTTGTTGGAGCGTTTGAAGGATAAAATCGCGAAAAGTCGGCCCCATTTGAAGAAGAAAAAAAATTATTTTTTGTCACCGTGTCACAAAATAAGGGCAAGAAATCTGCCTTTTTTGCGCTATATAACACATGGTCCAATAAGTCCCGAGACTAACTACTAGGTGGCACCTCTAACGAAATATCGATATGATATTTCGATAGTTCCAACCTCAACATGCACCGTGTCACTAATCGATGAAAACGATGGCCAAAATCCACGAATTGGGCTTCGAATCGCTTCCTCATCCACCGTATTCGCCAGATTTGGCCCCCAGCGACTACTGGTTCTTTGCTGACCTCAAAAAATGCTTGCCGGCAAGAGATTTGGCTCCAATGAAGAGGTGATGGTTGAAACTGAAAAGTATTTTGAGGCGAATTCATTTGTAGAACAAATCGTTCTACAAATGAATGTGGAATGAATGTATTGCTCTTGAAGGAACCTATGTTGATGAATAAAGAAGAATATTTGCAAAAAAAAGTTTTTTATTACTTATTTACTTTTTTATCCAAAAATTTTAAAGACATTTCAAATCATCAATCGTAAAAAGAATTTTACATGATACATTGACAATTAAATATACTAATATAATACATAAACAGAAAAACAAATGTTTTCTAACAATAAGAGAGTTATTATGATTTGAAGGCGATGAGTTTATAAGAATGAAATAAGTTTTTCTGGACAACACGTTTCGTTAATAAAGTATACTTTTTATAACGCATTCGCATTACTCCGAAAAATATACGAAAAGCGAAAAATGCAACTTTTGTCAATTTGAAAAAATTTACGATACTGTTAATGCCACAGATTCTAAAAGAAGTAATAAGAAACGATGAAATCATATAGATTACTAGAAGACTGTCTTCTCAAGAAGGTATAATAAAATATCTCAGTTCAGTTTTTTTTTTAAATGAGTTGTAAGAATACAACTTTTTTCTAAGAATAGGTGAAACTGCTAATGCCACAGATTCTAAAAGAAGTAATAAGAAACGATGAAATCATATAGATATGTTAAGACTGTCTTAACTTTATTCTCAAGGAGTTTTAATAAAATATCTCAGTTCAGTTTTTTTTAAAATGAGTTGCAAGAATTCAACTTTTTTCTTTTTTTCTAAAAAAAGGTGAAACTGCTAGTGCCACAGATTCTAAAAGAAGTAATAAGAAACGATGAAATCATAAAGATATACTAGAAGACTGCAGTAACTTTGTTCTCAAGAAGTTTTAATAAAATATCTCAGTTCAGTTTTTTTAAAATGAATTGCAAGAATTCAACTTTTGCAAAAATACTCAAAGCTTTTAATTTTATAGATTCTAAAAAAAAACAAGCAAAGAAGCTTTTAGTTGTTAAGACATTACTTTCCACCACTATCTAGAAATTAAAAGAAACTTCTGTGGTGCAAATATTAGATATGTGAATATTAGATGTTCACTCGGATAACTTTTGCTAATTTGGTTCATTGGGTGACGCTTTTTTTTAACTTCTTCTCCAGAAGTTCTTGTTGATTGTGGTTTTATAAGACCAATATGTAAGCTTCTGTTTGCATTAGATGTACCTACTTTAAAAAAAATTGTATTCGAATGACTTTATTCATAAAAAATTATGAAACTCTTTCATAAGAAAAAATTTAAAAACCTTATTCATAAACGTTTAATAGCTTTAAAATCTCTTTTAAATGCTTCATAAATTAGAGAATTTTAAAAATTGTTAAAACCTTCCATAAACCCTCGATAAACCATTTTTAAATTAGTTTTGTTCTCATCTGAGGACAAATTTTTTCAAAAATATATCAAATTATTTCAAAATATATCCTAAACAAACTAAATCCCAAAAAATACTGGAAAATGTTTGTTTATAGAGGAGTTTAAAAATAGATGGAACAAGCAATAATCCCCTCATAAAACATTTTTAAAATTATTTGCTCTCATTTGAGCACAAATATTGTCAAAAACAATAAAAAATATTTCAAACATTAGGAAAATTTGTCAAAATAAAAAAAATAACCAAAATATATAAAAAAATTCCAAAAAAAGGAAATAATAACAAGAAAATTTGTCCAAACATTTAAAAATATTTAAAAAAAAAAATGACAATTATTTTCAGTGCAGAGTGTCATGTTGGAATAATTATAAGGTGCTCTCATCCCATGACATTTTGCAATATATTTTTTGACATGCTGACATCTGAAAGGTTTTCATATAAACGTTTTTGTATGAAAATGTCAAAATAAGGCAGCCTATTTTTTTCTGATATTTGGGATGAGTACTCCATATATTTATTCCACCATGCAGAGGGTAGCTTCGAAAAAGTTTGATGTTTAAATATCAAATTGTAAAATATCAAAAATTTTCTTTTTTTTATCATGATACAATTATAAGGAAGGCACAATTCGGAGATAAAAAAAAAACGAAAAAGCAACGCAAATCAAAACATCGGCGTAGGTATAATGTTACTTTTGACTATTAACGTTTATTCTTTCAGACATAGGGATGTATAATTTACTTTTAACCGTATAAAACTGGGTATTGGGTAGACATGGGTAATGCAGCAAAATATGATACGCTGCTACACCAACCCCAGCGCAGTTTACTGTATCAGCGTAATGCGCTAACGCAATTGCGCCATGAAGCATTTTGAAACGCTATGATATCTGTAGTATCAAGACCACCGCAGGCTGTTTTTGAATTGGATAGCGCGATGCGTTATGAGGTCAATTTGTGTAATGCGGTGAGCTTTTAGAGTGCGCTTCAAACAAAACTAAAACATCAAAGGATTCTGGTATTGCAGCAAGTTTAAAGTTTGATTCAAGTTTGTTTGTACTCTTAAAATCGAACACGTTGGACATATTGTAAAAACCATTGCGTGTTCGGCAAAGCATCATAACAATCAAACTAGTTTTATATAATAGCAAATTGAACTTAAAATACATTAAAATATAAAGAGAACATTGAAAGAATAATGAAAATTATTTAATGAGTCGAATTAAGGACAGAGTAAGAAAGAGTGAAAAAATTTAGGAGGAAGAAAAATAGGTTAAAATAGAATGCCTAAAGACACCTCTACCTGTGACCTCTCTAAGTCTACGTGGCAAAGCAGATAAATACAATTTCTGGCATAAAGGTAAGATAGTAAATCACATCCAAGTATAGCATTTCTGTAACTAGATAAGTGATCAAACCTACGCAACCCATATACATATCGCGTAGCATAATTAAAGGCAACTTGTAATTTTAACTGAGAGGAGGAGTCTCGCCTACTATACACCAACTCTGTATAAGTTATCACGGGAAGAACCAACTGTATAACCAACTTACGTCTAACATTGACTGGGGTCACACTAGCAGACATTCTCAAATTACGCAGGACATAATACACTTTTTGGACTACACTATTAATATGATCAGTACACGACAGAGAAGAGTTTATATAAAAACCCAGATTGAGGACTCTCGATACTAATTTTAGCTTGTTTGTCCCAATCCACAAGTCAGGGATATCATCATCACAAATTTTATGTTTACATACCTATATGTAAACATACGATTTCTCAGCGTTCAATTGAAAACCATTGCCTTTGGCCCACTTACTGATGTTATAAAGATCATCATTCATTCTACTGCACAGATCATCAAGTAGCCAGATACGGCCAGAAAGATACAGTTGAACATCATCAGCATATGCATGAACAGATGAGTGCTTGCAGACAGAAAATATATCATTAATAAATATAGAGAATAAAAGTGGACCAAGAATGGAACCTTGTGGAACACCACTTTGTACCAGTCTGAACTGCGAAAATGTATTCCCAACTTAAACTCTTTGCAACCGATTAGACAAGTAACTAGACATAAGGTTAACGGCAGTCTCACTAAACCCAAATAAAAGCTTGAGTTTTTGACACAAATATGTATGGTTAACCTTGTCAAAGACTTTTGAAAAATCTAACAAGCCTAGCAATGTCATATTACCAGCATCATATTCCGCCCTTATGTCGTCCATAACTTTAACTACGGTTGTGGAACACCCATGCCCTGCCCGGAAACCAGACTGAAATGGGGATAAGAGTCTCTTATCCTTAATATGACTATTAATTTGTTGAGCCATTAATTTCTCACATATTTTTGATAAAGGTGAAAGAATGCTAATAGGCCTAAAATCATTGGTCCCTGATGGGTTAGATTTTTTTGCAACAGGTAACACAATAGCTACTTTCCACATGTCCGGGAAAAAGACGACGTAAAACAATAATTAATAATATGCGTAAGCTGCTTAATAATATGAGGTAAAACGATTTTAATGAACCTAATAGAAATTTATTCTACACCCAAAGCATTTGATTTCAGCTGCATTACACATTTCCTAACATCAGTTTCAGTAACAGGCACAAAATTAAACGTTTGCAGAATGGACATATCACACCTAACACCCACATTATTCTCAGTCGTAAGATTAAAATTGTCTAAAAAAAAAGTTATTGAGCGTGTCAGGGTCAATTTGGCAGTCAGAAGTTTTCTTATTACACACCCCCAGTTTTTTAATATTTCCCCACAAAGTTTTGTAAGGGAAAGGTTAAGCTTAGAAGAAAAGTATCTGAATTTAGATTGTTTAGTTATTAAAACGGCTTCATTTCTCGTTAACCTATACTATTCCCAGTTTGTAGGTGAAGGGTTTCTTCTCCATAATTTGTGCAACTTATTTCTTTTTTTTATTGCATTGAGAACATGTTGGGAAAACCAAGGACAAGAACATGTTTATCGAACAGGTTTTTTATAGGAGTTAGAAAAGCATTGAGTTTATCTTGAATTGTACTACAGTGATGACTACATTCATCAAACGAAATCAAGGAAATATCATTGAACAAAGACGGATAGTTAATATGTTTGAAGTCACGATAAGAAAATGAATTAGAAGTAGCATTACGAGACAAATTAACATTTAATGATCAAAAAGAGAATCAAGAGACGAATCAGACACAATAAAGTAATTAAGGAGACTTGGATTGGTATTATCGGAAAACCGGGAAGGCAATGTTTCATTAACGACTGTTAAGCCCAACGAGGAAATCTTATCGCATAACGATTGTTTAGCAGAATCATTTGACAAAAGATTGACATTGAAATAACCACACAGTAAGATAACGTTATGATTTGTAACATAATTGTTCAATTCACTAAAAAATGGATCAACGGGATGACATTTATTGGGGTTATACACACATGATAAACAGATTTTGGTGTTATTGTCGGATATACTTAGAATTAAAAAATCAATCCCATGTCCACTTGATTTGTATAGTACATTGGCTGAAAGATTATTTTTACAATAAACTGCCACTCCTCCTCCCTTTTTGTCACATCTATCATTTCTGAACAATCTTTAGTATCTATCATATATAATCTATCATATATAGTATCATTTATATTGTCACTTAGCCACGTTTCAAAATAGACTACATTAAGACCGGTATATTGTTTGCACATCACCTGTATTAGTGCTTTATGGTTAACATTAGCGCCAACAGACGTATGACTAGAGCCTAACATGAGAGCAAAAAACAAGGAGAGTAAGTTTTAGGCAAACAGTAAATAATAACAGATTGGCAGAAGAGTAGAACGACATCTAAAAGTTTGTTTAAAATAAATAAAAGAAATAATTCAAATAGCAGAAGCGGCATCATTTGAAAACCCATTAATAGTTTTGTGAAGATCTTCCATACTGTTGATACGAATGCTATCAGCATTTTTTTGCATTCTGATAAAAATTGTGCTACGAAAGGTGAACGCATTATGTATGCTCTTTTCGCGCTTGCAGACTATGGCAGCTTGAAGAATCTTGCGAGTGTCGGCATTTAAGCTTTCATGGATAAATATATTTTCATCAAAACCTGCAGCTCTCAGGTTCATGGCTGTTTTTTCTCTCCTCCGGTATGCTCCGAACGCTTTCAACACAAGGTTTCGATCAAATGGTGAAAAATATTTGACAATAACAATCGGATTAGGATTGTTTACGTTAGGTTTAAGACGAAAGATGTCTTTGATCTGTGGTGGCTGAAAGTTTAAGAAGAGGAATACTATTGGATGACTTACTTGGAAACAATTTTGATGGTGAGTTATAAAATTGTGGCATTTTTGTATGTTTAAGAATAAAAAAAAAAATATTTTTTAAGAATTATATTAAGAGCTTTATGCCAAATAAATCATGAAGCAACAGGTTGCTACAACAACAAGTTCTTTGCAGAACAAACCAAGCTGACTAGACCATGGTTTCGTCGGGCGCTACTCCGACTCATCAGTAGTCTCAGTGGTTCTAGCAGTCCACTAACTTTGACAAGTTAATAAGCGCAATAGAATTATAAAATTAAATTTTGATGGTGTTTGGTAGTGAGTTCCACAGCCTTATTGCGCTAACGAAAAATAATCTGCTAGAGTTTATAAAATTGTACTTTGGAATGATAAGGTTCATGTTTCGACTGGATCTACAAAACTTGAGCTTTTCGAAAAGATAATTTGGGCAGCGCGAGTGGATGACTCTATGCAGGAAAATGCAGTTTCTTGCCTCAAAATAGCTGAATAAACTACGGCCCAATAGCTGATTTGTAAAGGGTGATATGCGATCAAATCTTTTGAGTCCGTACACATAGCGTGCAGTATTGTTAAAGGCAACTTGTAGCTTCTGCATTGATCTCGAGTCGAGTTTACTATATACTACTTCCGAGTATGTTATAATTGGCAGTACCAGCTACAACACAAGTTTTTTCTTAATGTCCACCGGTACACAACCTGCAGTCATTCTAAGATTTTGTAGGGCGTAGTAACTTTGACTAACGCAACGGTTAATGTGATCTTCGCAGGACAATGACGTATTGATTTGATAACCCAAATTTGTGGTCTTACTGATAGAACTAAGCGCTACGTTGTTGATGAAAATTGGAGGTTCATTAAAATTATGGTAGGGGGTCTTTCAGATCGGTAAAATGTACGATTTCAGAGGGTTTAGCTTCAACTTATTTTCACTGGCCCAATCAGCTGCCAGTTTAAGATCTTCATTGACTTTTACACTTAAATCTTCAACGAGACCCATGGGTCTGGACAAATACAATTGCAAGTCATCAGCATATGCATGCATGGTTACATGATTACATATACTAAAAATGTCATTTATAAACATGGTAAAAAGGATTGGACCATGAACAGAGCCTTGTGGAACTCTACTCGTGATACTTTTGTAAGATGACAATTTGCAGAAAACAAACCGCTGCATGAGAGAACCCAAAGTAACACTCAAGCTTTTTATAGAGTAAAGAGTGATTCACAGAATCGAACGCTTTAGAGAAGTCCAAAAGGCAGAGCAAGTTTAAATGTCCTAGATCATATGGAACTCTTATATCATCCAAAACTTTTATTAAAGCAGTGGAGCAGCTGTGACCAGGTCGAAAACCCGACTGCAATGTAGACAACAAGCCAAAAGTTTTTGTGTGGTGAGAAATCTGTTCAGCCATGAGAGACTCGCATATTTTGGATTTGAATATGCTAATTGGTCGGAAATCAGATGGTTCGGAGGCGTTTGATTTTTTGGCGATAGGTATCACCGTCGCAACTTTCCATATCTCGACGTTGTGAAACAGTGGTTTATTATTTGGGTACGTGGGCTGAGTACATACGGCTGTATACATTTCAGAAATTTCATGGAGATACCGTCAAAACCAGTGGCATTCGATTTAATCTTCTTTATGCAGCGGGCCACGTCTAGTTCACTTACTGAGTTAAATTGAAATTCAAATGTGTGGTTGCGAGTAATGCTTTCGCCAGAATCAGAAAAAGACGAGACTGTAGAAGTTAAGTTTGCTACAAAGTAATCATTTAAAGTATTAGGATCAATACGACACGATTCGGATTCCTTAGCCTCCTAAGCCTTTGAGATTGCTCCAGAGCTGTTTCGAAGGTAATGTAGGATTCAGTTTGGACAAAAAGAATTGTTGTTTTTAAAGCTTGATTGCATTCGTAGCTTCGTTTCTAGCTTTTCTAAATTCCTCCCAGTTTTGTGCATTAGGATTTTGTTTCCATTTGGTGTAGATTATGTTTCGTGTTTTAAGATGCATTTGTATAGAGCGCGTAAACCATGGGCAAGAAGTATTGATTACCTACGAAACCTGACGAGTACGCAAAGGAACATTGGTATTAAACAAATTTAGAATGTTATCTGTGAAAAATTTTCCCTTATCATCGACCGATTCGAAAAACCAGCAATCTGACCAATTATTCGAGACAAATCGTTAACCAACGATAAGTAATTGAAAGGTTAATGTTAAGAGTACAAAAAATAAGGTCGTGATCAGATATGAACGAAATTTGATCAAAGAGCAATGTGGAAGATAGATCCGAGACAGCAAAAACATCTAATAGGCTAGGACAGGCATTGTTTGCAAACCGAGTTGGCATTGTAGAATTAACTACATTTAAACCAACTGCAGACAAATAATCAAGAAACTTATGACCAAGATTGTCAGACGCTAAAAGATTTATATTGAAATCACCGCACAATATAAAATGTTGAAATTCTATGGCACAATTTGCGACTTCTGAGAATAGTGATTCTAAGCTGCAGCTACGATTGGGATTGTACACCCAAGAGAGAAAAACATTTGTTGAGCTGTCTGATAATGCTACATTAAGATATTCAACCTCCGATCCCCTTGACTGTCCCAAAATTTTTACATTTAAATTTTCCTTGCAATATATTGCAACCCCTCCGCCTCTAGAATGCAATCTATCATTTCGAAAAAGTCTAAAATTTTTAATATTTAAAGAAGAGTCCTTAACATCCGGATGAAACCAAATTTCTGAAACACAGTAACATCAACACTGGATTCGGAAAAAGCATATCTTACACAATCCATCTTAACGTCATTAATACATCTTGCTATGGGCACTATTTATACCTGACATAAACATAAGGTTATTATATTAGTACTTAGAGCATTTATATAAAATATAGAGCACTAGCCTTTTCCTGGCGCGCATTGCTGCACCCTGCAACTATATGGGAACATAATAGTGGCGTCCGTGGCGTAGTTGGTTAAAGTGCGTGGCCGCTATGTCAACGAACTTTGGAGACCCAGGTTCGAATCCCAGCAGCGACTGAAAATTATTTGAATTAAAATAATTTTTCTGTACGGCCGCCACCTCTCTGCAGACAATGGCAAACCTCAGAGAGTAATAAAAAATGCCATGTAAAGCTTCTTGAGAATAAGAACATTCCGTTCATCGCCGTTCGGAGTCGGCGTTAAGCCTGTAGGTCCATTTCTCGGTCAATTTTGCACAAACTTAATAACACGCACAACACAATTGATCATAAGAAGCTAGGTCAAAGTCCTTTCAAGGGCTGAAATGGCCAGTTATTTATTTTTTTATTTTTATAATAGGTGTATTCAAAACTTTTCTTAGACTCATAGTTTGACACCACTGTCATTTTCCACTGCCCGTTACAGTTTCCCAGTAGCAGGAGATCACCAAATAGTAACTCCATTTTGAGTTTGTATGTAAGTATTGCTACTTTTTCTTTTAAAGCTATTCGATAATACAAATTTTAATTGTATGGGCGGAGCCACACCCCCTTCCATAATGCCCATCCCAGTTTTCTAGTAAATGGACATTACACAGTTTTAGTACAGTTACCGACAGTCAGCATACAGACTAAATTACCAAAATTTTGCCAAATCGACGAAAACCGTAGGAAATATAGCATTTTTATTGATTTTTGGGCGGCAAAAGCAGGTGTGACAGAAATTTAAACCATCTCGTACCTGAAAAAAATGTACTGCCAAAGTTTCAGCTCTATCGGCTCAGTAATTTTGAAGTTTCCAGCCATCACACAGACAGCGTTTTGCTTTTTGTATATATATTTTGGATAAAGATTATTGGCTATAACTTTTGATTTGTAAGAGATACTAAGATATTTTTTTCTAAAACATTCATTTTTTAGCTTGTTTATTTTTTCAAAAATATGAAAACACAATATTGGAAAAAAAATTTTGTTCGAAAAAATCAAGGGTAGGCCTTGTTTTTATAATCACAAAAATGGTTTTAAATTTTTGCCTAAAGTTTGTATGTAAATACCACTACTTTTACTTTCAAAGCTATTGGATAATACAAATTTTAATTGTATGGTCGGAGCCACACCCCTTTATATAATGCCCATCCCAGTTTTCATAGAATACAAACTAAATTACCAAAATGTAGCCAAATCGACGAAAACCGTAGGAAATATAGCATTTTTATTGATTTGTGGGCGGTAAAAGTGGGTGTGACAGAAATTTAAACCATCTTGAAAAAAATTTACTGCCGAAATTTCAGATCTTTCGGCTCAGTAATTTTTTAAGTTTCCAGCCATCACACAGACAGCATTTTGCTTTTTGTATATATGGGTAATTCCATGAAATTTCGCCAAATCAGCGTCACCACGGGTCTCCGGAATCGCTGCGCCAGGTTGATCATCGACAGTTGGCATGAATACTAGATGATTTTCATAGATTTCAAATTTCGGAACCACCGCCCCTGCTCTACGGTACACTAGCAAAGCTCAAAAAACAACTGTTTTAGGCCATGTGTTAAAAAAATCATATCTCGGCGTAGAAATAAGATTTCAAACTCGTTCTTACGCCATTCTCTTTGTAATAATACGTACTTTTTAGTAAAATATTGCAAAACCCAAAGTAACGGACTATAAATGTATTATTCATTGATATATGCATACGTATTTAAGCCTTTTTACAGCATCTTCTTGGGCTTATAACTTTGACGAACGATAATATTTTCTAACTTCCCGGGTTGCATTTCGTTTGTTTACTCAATTTCCAACATTTTGCGACCCAGAACGATCAGTTTTGACCATTTGTTGCCTAGTTATAGCGCTTTGAAGTTTGCATTTTTCTTCATTTTAGCCATTTTAGCCTTTTTTACCTGCTTATATCTCGCTTCTACCTTGATTTTTTTTCAATTGATTCCCACCAAAATTTAGTTTCAAACACGCATAGTATGATCCAATAGGTCCGGGGGTGTTATTTCGATATATTACATGCTAATGAGGCCAGGGAAATCTGCGCAAATCGAGTACATTTTTATACCCCTATGTTTAAAAACGTAAACGGGGTATATTAATTTTGTCACTCCGTTTGTAACGCCCATAAAGAGGCGTGGTAGGTATATAAAATATATTTATTCTTGATCAGCATCACCACCCGAGTCGATTTAGCCATGTCCGTCTGTCTGTCCGTCTGTCCGTCTGTCGTCACGATTACAGCCGTAATTTTCAAGCTATCATCACGAAACTCGATATTTAAGCTTTTATTTAAAAAATAAAGGTCAAGTTTGAAAATGAGAATCGGATCATAACCACGCCTACCTCCCATACAAAGTGACTTTATCAAAACGGTAAAATCTCTTAGAATTCCACAAAAATTAATATATGAAATTGAAATTTTGCGTATGAGCTTTGATATATAATATACACTCTGAGTATGAAATTCAACTAAATCAGGTGAAAACCACGCCTACCTCCCATACAAAGTGACTTTACCAAAAATGTAAAATTTCTTTAAATTATCCAAAACTTAATATATGAAATTGAACTTTTGCATATGAACTTTGATATATAACTTGTACTTTGTGTATGAAATTCAACCAAATCGAGTGAAAACCACACCCACCTCCCATACAAAGTGACTTTATCAAAAAACAAAAGAATATTTTCTCTTAAAACTATGACGAAAATGTTTTTACAAATAAACCATAATAGAATCTATACTTACAGGTTTAAAATAATGATACTTTCGACATCAGACGTCAGAAAACGTATCAGTTAATTTTTACATTTACAATCTGATCTACACCTACTAACGTGCACATGCCAATTTCCGTACGATGTGTAGAAATTTCATATTACATATAGATATTAAAGAGTCAATGTGCATTCTATTCAACGTTGTGATCGACAATTTTACCTCACCAGGACCCGAGAGAATATTATATCCGCAACACAAAAATAAACTAGTAAGAAATGATCTTCGACTGGGTCGAAGCTAAAATACTCCCACGTCCGAACCAAAGTATATTCAAAGTCTTAAGCAGTCAAAAAAATGTTTATTTGTAAAAACATTTTCGTCATAGTTTTAAGAGAAAATATTCTCTTTTGTTTTTTGATAAAGTCACTTTGTATGGGAGGTGGGTGTGGTTTTCACTCGATTTGGTTGAATTTCATACACAAAGTACAAGTTATATATCAAAGTTCATATGCAAAAGTTCAAGTCCATATATTAAGTTTTGGAGAATTTAAAGAAATTTTACATTTTTGGTAAAGTCACTTTGTATGGGAGGTAGGCGTGGTTTTCACCTGATTTCGTTGAATTTCATACTCAGAGTGTATATTATATATCAAAGCTCATACGCAAAATTTCAATTTCATATATTAATATTTGTGGAATTCTAAGAGATTTTACCGTTTTGATAAAGTCACTTTGTATGGGAGGTAGGCGTGGTTATGATCCGATTTGGCTCATTTTCGAACTTGACCTTTATTTTTTAAATAAAAGCTTAAATATCGAGTTTCGTGATGATATCTTGAAAATTACGGCTGTAATCGTGACGACAGACGGACAGACGGACAGACAGACGGACATGGCTAAATCGACTCGGGTGGTGATGCTGATCAAGAATAAATATATTTTATATACCTACCACGCCTCTTTATGGGCGTTACAAACGGAGTGACAAAATTAATATACCCCGTTTACGTTTTTAAACATAGGGGTATAAAAATGTACTCGATTTGCGCAGATTTCCCTGGCCTCATTAGCATGTAATATATCGAAATAACACCCCCGGACCTATTGGATCATACTATGCGTGTTTGAAACTAAATTTTGGTGGGAATCAATTGAAAAAAAATCAAGGTAGAAGCGAGATATAAGCAGGTAAAAAAGGCTAAAATGGCTAAAATGAAGAAAAATGCAAACTTCAAAGCGCTATAACTAGGCAACAAATGGTCAAAACTGATCGTTCTGGGTCGCAAAATGTTGGAAATTGAGTAAACAAACGAAATGCAACCCGGGAAGTTAGAAAATATTATCGTTCGTCAAAGTTATAAGCCCAAGAAGATGCTGTAAAAAGGCTTAAATACGTATGCATATATCAATGAATAATACATTTATAGTCCGTTACTTTGGGTTTTGCAATATTTTACTAAAAAGTACGTATTATTACAAAGAGAATGGCGTAAGAACGAGTTTGAAATCTTATTTCTACGCCGAGATATGATTTTTTTAACACATGGCCTAAAACAGTTGTTTTTTGAGCTTTGCTAGTGTACCGTAGAGCAGGGGCGGTGGTTCCGAAATTTGAAATCTATGAAAATCATCTAGTATTCATGCCAACTGTCGATGATCAACCTGGCGCAGCGATTCCGGAGACCCGTGGTGACGCTGATTTGGCGAAATTTCATGGAATTACCCATATATTTTGGATAAAGATTATTGGCTATAACTTTTGATTGGTAAGAGATACTAAGATAATTTTTCAAAACTATAAAAACACAATATTGGAAAAAAAAATTTTGTTCGAAAAAATCAAGGGGGTGGCCTCTATTTTGAATCATAAAAACGGTTTTTAATTTTTGCGTAAAATTGAAATAACATTTGCTTATGAATGTTATAATTTTTAAATAGAGTTGAAAATTTACGAATATGTAAAGTTGAAAAAAAAAACAAATTTTGAGCCTTTTTTTGAGGAAAACTCCAAAATTTCAGACCTTTTTTGAAAAAATATTTAAAATATATATACTCAACTATCGGTATTTTTGCAATAAGGCTTTTATAGTACTTTGATGAAGCTTTAAGACAAAAAAAAATTTAACAAAATGTATAAAAAAGCAGCGGAGATATTTGAATCGAAAGTCACAAAATTAAATTTCTGATTGTGTTTTTTTTCATTTTTGAGCACGATGTTGCATTATATACATATATCGTTGTAGTAAAATTTTTCATGGTTTTCAAGATAAGTTCATGTTTTTGATGTCAAAATAACGGATATTTTTTAATTTTACTAAATTTAAGAAATATTTTATATTGTGTAAATATTTGCATATGTAAGAACTAAAAATATGCGTTTTTGTAAAAAATTTGTACTACAGCACCATCTGGTGTCCAACGTGGTTAAAAGAAGATACTGTCAAAAAACTCATTGTACCTGAGAACTACTATATACCAATTTTTATTCTAATCGCATGAGCGGTTTGGGAGTTTTAGGTGGTTTTGCAAAAAATTTGTACTACAGCACCCTCTGGTGTTCAAGAATAGGTCAAAAAAGATTGCAGCAAAACACTCAACGTACATGAAAACTACTGTATGCCACTTGTCATTCTAATCGCATAAACGGTTTGTGAGTTTAAGGCTGTTTTGTAAAAAATTTGTACTACAGCGCCCTCTGGTGTTCAAGGTCGATTAAAATTGATAGCCCACAAACACGCACGGTACCAAAAAACTTCTATACACAAATTTTCATGCTTATCAAATGAGTAGTTTAGGAGTCTATTGCATAGTTACATAAGACATTTAGTTCCAAAGCAATTCGATATCATAAATTTGGCCTGTGTGACCAAATTCCCCCTTGTCTTATGTTCGCTCAAATATATAGTATATATCAAGTTCCACTATCAAAATATGTACAACTCAGGAATAATAATGATTTCTAAAAAGTGGGCGTATATATAGTTAGACCACGCCCAGTTTTAGTATAGTTCCCGACAGTAACCATACGAACTTATTTACCAAATTGTAGTCTAATACGACCAAAAAAATCTTAAATATAGCATTTTTATTGATTTGTAGGTGGTAAAGGAGGTATGGAAAATTTTTACTATGCGTATATTTTTCGCGCAAATGCAAACTAAAGTGAGACTTGCCAAATTATTCCAATATTCCATTTATTTCCAATTACCCTTGCAAATATTTTCCCACATACCCCATATGTGCGCACCTGTATTTTTTCACACCTGTATTGTTGATAAGTTTTGATATATATATCAAAACAGTGGGCGCAAAAGTGGGCGTGGTCAACTTTTCTTTCAGTAAACACTTAGATTGGATTGCTACGAACATTTGAAAAAAAATTACCCAAATCGGTCCAGCCGTTTTCCAATTTTAGATAAATCGAAAAAAGTGGGCGCAAAAGTGGGCGTGGTCAATTTTTCTTTCCGACAAAACTTAAATTGGATTACTACGAACATTTGAAAATAAAAATTATCCAAATCGGTCCAGCCGTTTTCCGATTTTAGATAAATCAAAAAAAGTGGGCGAAAAAGTGGGCGTGGTCAATTTTTATTTCCTTAAAAACCTAACTTGGACTAAAACGAACATTTAAAAAAAAAAATTATCCAAATCGGTCCAGCCGTTCTGAAGTGATGCGATTTCAACCAAACGTACACTTCTTTTTATATATATAGATAAGAAAGAAGTGACAAAAAAAATGCAAGAGAAGAGAGCATAAATTGATGAGTGTGAAAGAAGTAAGTGAAGTAGCGCACAGTTCAATTTGACAAAAACTAACATAAATAATAAAACTACATATATAATAAAAAACACAGGTGCGTCACTGGACACACAAGAGAAGCGAAGCATTTTCGCAATTCCATAGATTCGATAATTTAATGGCTTTTTTTCGATTAAAATAATTTTTAAATTTAAAACTTCTAAATAACAAAGTTTTATGTTTTTCTGTGGGAGCACCCGTAAGGAGTGGTCGGAGGGGATAGGTCCTTAAGGGAAAAATGTTCATTTTGCAAAAATAATGTAGGTTGATCATACATATTAACTCTCTCCGGCCCTCCCTTGAAGCCCTCCTGTTCAGTTGTAGGGAATAAATATACAAAAATCATTAAATTTGTTTATAGAACAACGACATCTAGTAGTAAGTAGAAGCAACATTTTTGTTTTTTAGTACTCTTGTTTGTATAGCCAATACACAATCTATAGTGGTTATATTGTATCAGGCCCGTAGCCAGGATTTACCTAAGGGGGGGGTTTGGATTAAGAAAATATCGATAGTTTTTGATATCGATAAATGAAAAGGTATTTTTTATATAATTACCAGAAAGATGGGAAAAATCAGTGGCTAGAAATAGACAATACTTTGAGAAATGAATTTGTAACAAATTTTTCACAATAAAGCAACAAACTTGAAAAAAAAACACTTTAAAACTTTTTGTACACCAAATACATAAAACAAAAATGAATTTTTTATTTTTGTTTATTTTATATATTTATATTAACAGCCCGATTCTGCGTACTTGATAAATTCACCTTATTGAATATTTATCAAGAGTTGGTATTCTGTGATAGAAAAAAACTCTTTAATTGATAAATTTGTCAATATCTCATTTGCTATTGATAAATTTATCAAGAGAGTTGTGGTTGCTCGTAGCAGGCAATACCAAGGTTAATATTAACATAATAATGTTAACAACAATAATTATTTTCTACAAATTAATACACTTTTGTGGAACATAAGGGAAATGAAAGCAGAAATCTGTTCTCTGTGTTATGCTATTAATGAGAACAATTAGCTGTTAACAGGAATTTACCTACTCTGGTGAATTACGAAAACTTTTTATTTATAAAACTTACACCGTATGTGCCTCATGGCAGTTAACGTGTTAAATCGGAGTTTGCGAGAACCGCTGGCAGGAAAATTAAAATTTGGTGGAGGCACATAAATGCTTTCAAAACTTTCAAGGCGGTTCGAATCGGAAATATTGCTCATCAACTTGAAAATATCGTTATTTGGACATTGATATACTCTCGAAGTCGAATGCAGTTCCGATGAATCAAATGATATTTCAGGAAAAATTTCTACAATTATACACACAAACTTAGAGTTATAAGCATTAAAAGTAAAATATTAATACCGCAACTTGTACTTGTACTTGTACCGCTTTCCACATAGCTGTCAACATTTAAGCTTTCTACAACTGCAGGTTACAAAGGAAGTTCTGAAGACTTTTCAGATTCCAAAGTTTCTTGAACGTTTTCTATCGGGTTTTCCAATAAAAGTTGTTATTTTGGTATTCAAAGAAAAATGCCATATTTTTAGATAAATGATCGGATGTTTATTTCATAATAAAGAGGAAGGTATGCCGTTAATAATGAAAATCAACATCAGCCAAATGGCCACCACGACCACGCTTACAGCACAATATCCTTTTCATGAAATTTGCCATAACCAAATCGCAAAGTGGTTGCCCTATGTCCTCATTTTCGAAAAAGTAAGGTCCAATGACCCCGCCGGACCATAAACCGCACCAAACAGTCACACGTTGAGGATGAAGGGGCTTCTCAACAATAACTCTTGGATTTTCCGAGCCCCAGATGCGACAATTTTGCTTGTTGACGTAGCCACCGAGGTGGAAATGGGCCTCATCAGTCAAGATGATTTTTCGATGGAATTCCGGATCACTTTCATGCATTTCAAGGACCCAATCAGCAAAGACACGACGTTGTTGTATCGTTCCATTTTTAGTAATGGCATAGTTTCTACTTGTCAAATGTCAAAGAATAAAAGCTTTAAAAGTGAGCGCTTCACAATAGCGGGCGATTCACAATAACACCTCTTATTGGAAAACCCTATACAATACAGATGAAATATAATATTATTCGGATTTTGTCGGTTCCGCATCAAGCAAAAAGTTAATCCATTAATATTCAATCAATGCAAACACGCTACCAAACAAAAAACACAGCTTTCAAACATTCAGAAATATTCGGCAACTTTTTAACACATTTACGCATTGATAAAGGAAGAAAAACCATTTGAATCAAGCACTTACTTTCCACCGTTCTAGCCTGTTTTTACATCTGGTTTCTGCAGCCAATTAAGTAGACTAATTTTTGTAGTTTTGGCACAGTAAAATTAACAATAGAAACTCTTAAACTTATCTAACGAAACGCAATCAAAATTTCACCACTTTCACGTTACACCTGTTAACGCAATAAATTCTTAAATTGCTGGTCGTAGACAAAGTTCAATTGAATGTATCGAACTTTTTTCGATACTTAAGCTTGTTGATGTTTTCGCTGTATTTCGCTATATTATTTTTTTATACTTTTTGGACCATAAGGGGGGGGTTTTAACCCTAAAAACCCCCCCCTTGTCTACGGGCCTGTATTGTATTGGCTAATGGTTATTGTAGGAGATGAAGGATATGTAGCCAATACAATTTCTATAAATAGATTATTGTGATCTACTGCAACATAGCTTTAGTTAATACTTAATATTAAGTGCGTTCGATTCGCCAATGCGCAACTCAATTTCGAAAAAAACGGCTACTCACTTAGCTGTTACTTACTGCATAGTTGGCAACATTTTTATTGTTACAGACCACATAAAGTCTGCCCATAAATTAATTTTGTTTTTGTACTCACATCACATTTTGGCAGAATCCTTACATTAACTTTATTCCGTACACAAACCAACTAAAAAATAAGAACTTGGCAACGCAACTTTACTCAACTCAACTGATAATTGACCTACTCTATACTCAAGAAGCTATAGACTTTGTTGTTGTTTTCCAATACAAATTTTGAAATAAGCGACATGAATTGAGTATAGGCTGGCGAATCGAACGCAGCTACTGAATCAGCGATGCTTTGCAGAGGGTGCTTTTGGTGTGATGGTTACAGCGGACAAAATATTATTTTTAATTTAACATTTTCTTGTTCCAATAGACGCAAGCAAAAAACAATATCAATTCAAAGAAAAACGGTGTCTGAAAAAAGTGTCGTTTTTTCAGATTTCACTCCAGCAAATCGCAGAACGAGGCGTAAAAAGCTTCGCTTCAAAAAACCAAACAGATGAGATGAATTACTCGTTCTCAGCACCAACACCAACAGCATCAGAGATAGTATTATGCAGTTCATCTTCGCTGTTAATTTTAATGATTTCGCTGCCTTTACGCAGTCTGAAGAAAACTGCACCTCGGAGAGTAAACGCATTAAAAAGTTGGTTTTTGCGCTTACATGAGATGGCTGCATGTAGCAATTTTCTGCACTCAACTGTTAGGCTTTCGTGAATATACATTTTAGCATCAGAGTCAAGCTCAGCATCTCTTAGGTTGACAGCCTTCTTTACCCGTCCTCGATAGTCGCCGAGGGTCTTCAGTACACGGTTCCTATCGAAAGGTGTATAAAACTTTACGATAACCACAGGGCTGTGATTGTTCGATTTAGGCTTAATGCGGAAAATGTCCCTTATTACGGGCGATTGGAAGTTGTTGTTGTTGTTGTTGTTGTTGTTGTTGTTGGTGTTGTTGGTGTTGTTGGTGTTGTTGGTGTTGTTGGTGTTGTTGGTGTTGTTGGTGTTTTTGGTGTTGTTGGTGTTGTTGGTGTTGTTGGTGTTGTTGGTGTTGTTGTTGTTGCAGTTGCAGTCGTCTATTTTTTTCGACAGATGGTCGACAGTGTTGTAAGAGAGTTCACGTTTGTTTCTAAAAAGAGTATTTTTCTGTCGTACTCTGAACATTGACTAACAAGTTGCTGCTGAATTTATTGGCAATTTCAGCTGAGAGACGCGCGAAAAGATTTTCAGCGTGCTGTCGAAGTCGGTTCTCAGAGCTAGTTATATCTTCTTTGAAATTCGCCTTGAGTCCCTCTTCTAATGCAGTAAGTTGAGAGCTTATACATGTTGGAGTGATGCTGCTACCCTGCTTTGTCGTGCCTTCGCATTTGTTGTTAGCCCGCGTTTGTTGTTGGGGCGCGAGATGCTCACGTTGTTGACGCGTCAGCATAGGAGCATAGAGTAATGAGACCCCGATAGCGGTGTTGCCGATAGATAACAATTAGTATCACTCAATTGTATGTTAGCTTTCAATGAAGCAAAAAAAAGTTAACATTTTAATTTTCACTCGACTACTTTGTTCGATTGTTCAGTAACCAATTTATTTGTGTCGCTATGTATTGTTTTTTTACATTATACTTACATCTTTGTTTTGGTATTGAATTGTAGTCATAGAGAGCGTGTTTTTTACTGACAAAAATTTTATTTTTCCAGCTCAAAAAAAAAAGTGAACCATTTTTTTTAATTGAGCGTTTTTTAATCAAACGTTTTTAATTAAAGTTGACGCTACAATGAAGCATATCTATTGAATTTGATCAGAAGCTGTATGATTTTATTTAGCGTTGCAGGAATACTGAATACTGAAAATAAGAATTTTTGAGATGGGAAGTGACAAAAAGCGCCATCTATTGTTGAGAAAAAAATCTTACTGGTCGAAAAATTCGCTTTTTTATAGTTTTTTTACCCTAGTGGTCAAAATTAAAACTGCCTACACAAAAAGCAAGAAAAGAAACGTAGGTGCATATTTGGACATACGAGAGAAGCGAAGCTTTTTCGCAATTTCATAGATTTGATAATTAAATTCTTTCTTCTTTTTTTTTTTCCTTTCTTCCTTTCTTCTTTTTTTTTTTTTTGAATAAAATTATTTTTATATTTAAAACTTTAAAATTACGTGAAGTGAATTAAAAAACACACGGTAATCTTCACACCAGTAACTTTAATTAGATGTCATTATTATTTTTTTTTTGTCAATTCTTAATTTTTCCTTCGCTGTATAAAAAAACATGAATTGCTACAATTTAATATGTTTATATAATTTTATAATTCTTAAAAAACATATTTTTAAGAATTATATTTTGAGATTTATGCCAACTAATTCATAAAGCAACAGGTTGCTACAACAACAAAAGTTCTTTGCAGAACAAACCGAGCAGACTAGACCATGGTTTCGTCGGACGCTCATCAGTAGTCTTTATGGTTTTAGCAGTCCACTAACTTTGAAAAGCTAATAAGTGTAACAGTAATAAAACCAAAGCGGAATTATAGAAGCGCTATTCACTTTATTAAAGCAATGCTTTTCTACTCTTTTGCTAGTCTTTGAATTTAGGTAATAAGATCAGCTTGTTCCTATATATTTTTATATTAAGAGAAATTTATATAAGCAAGCCAGTTAGCTTACATTTAGATATCGAGGAAAAGGATCCCCAGACTCTGTTATGGCCGAAATATGCTGGCGCACGACTAATTTGTTTCACGATGCTGAAGTTGAGCACATGGAAGTAGAAGGGGAAGATACATTTCTTGAAGACCTTCAAGACTCTGATGATGATTTTTCAAGCAACGAAGATTTGTAAGACCTTGCCGTTATTATCATCATTTATCACTAAAGTATATATATATATATATATACAGTTACTCACAGAACTGATCACGCTTTTGGCTTACTATGTATATTTCTAAGTCTGTAATTTTTGTGTGCATTAAAATACCAACACAAACGTAATGTCTTAAAACTGCAACGGTATCTATTTAACAGTTTTATAAATTTTGATGAGTTTTTCTCTTTTAGTTTTTTTGTGCTTTTAGAAATAATGCAACTAGTTAGCATGACCAGTTTTGTGAGTTGAGTGCACAAGAAAACATTTGAAAAGAAAAAGTTTTATGTTTAAAAAGAAAATTTTATTTAAATTTTGTATTTTAAAATATATTCAAAAGTATTCTAATACAAGAGTTTAAAAAAAAATTAATTTTATTATTTTATTAGTGGTATAAAATGGGTGCTTATAACAAGCCAATTGATGGAAAGAATCTTAAAAAAATTGAAGAATTTTTAAGAAACGGTGAGTCCCATCGGCGGATTTCATCCTTGACAGGCGTATCAACATGTTTTATTAGTAAAATACGCCAAAAATTAAACAATCTTCTTGTCAAAAACCAAGGAGGGCGGCCAAAATTTTTTTTGTAGCTGATGAAAGGAAAGTTGTACGGGATTTGCGAAGTCAAAAATATAAAAATGCTGTGGAAATTAAACGCTCTATCAATTCCGATCTTAATATCGACGTATCAGCTGAAACTATTCGCAGAATCTTGCGCAACGCTGGTTTAAGATGAAGAGCAAAAGTAAAGAAGCCCCTGTTGTCAGCCCGGCACATGAAATTACGCCTAGATTTTCCAAAGAAGTCCTCCCAATGGACTGTTGAAGATTGGGCTAAGGTTATTTGCTCTGACGAGTCCAAAATTAATCGCTTAGGCTCTGACGGTCGTGAGTGGGTATAGAAAGAAAACACCTGGAAAGAAGCTGCAGCCATGGCATGTAAAGCCAACTCTAAAGTTTGGAGGAGGGTCTATAATGATATGGAGCTGCATGATGGCCTGTGGTGTCGGAAACATTTATAAAATATTAGGCAAAATGACTTCATCATCATATGTCGATAATTTGCGTTCAGAACTCACAGCATCGGTGGAAAAATTTGGGGTGAATACTTCGGACGTTGTCTTCCAGCAAGACAATGATCCGAAGCACACTGCTAAACTTACAAAAGAGTGGTTAAAAAATAATAATATCTCAACTCTTATGTGGCCGCCACAGTCTCCAGACCTCAACCCCATAGAACATCTATGGGGGGTGTTGAAGAGATCAGTTACTGGGGAGACCGAAAGTTTGGAGCAGCTGTGGTTAAAAGTGAGGGCTGCATGGGAAGATATTCCAGCAGAAGTTTGCAGAAATCTGGTAGAAAGTATGCCGAAAAGGATTAAGGCCATCATCGATGGAAAAGGTGGATATACGAAATATTAATTAAGAATAGAAAGTGTTTTTGCTGAAGTCACAAAAGTGGTCACGATAGTCAGTTATGCTTTTTCATTATTGTCTTTTAATACGTAGTTAATATGTTATGAATTACCTTTTAATTTATTTTTTAATTGTTATATGAATTCAAATAAATATTGAATAATAAATATTGATTTAAAAATTTTTCAACTAACTTTATTTATGTTGAAAGCGTGCTCGTTTTGTGAGTAACAGTATATAAAAAAGGAGCTTATGTTTGTTTTTTTTTTATTTATTATAATTATTTACAAAATATAAAATCTTATAAATAAAGGGGGATACGAGCAATAGCTGCCAGGGCTTTCAGCTCGGATATAAAAAATATTTAAAGAGTATTACTAAAATTGTAGGATTTTATATACTTCTCTATCAAAGTGATATTTTCTAATGTTACATTTTTTAACAAATCGGTTGGTAGAGTATTGTTAAAGATTTTTTTTCGGATGGAAATTAAACTTGGACAATCATTAAGAATATGGTTTATGGATGATGTGCTATAGCAAAGTTGACAGTTTGAGGGGGCGTTCCCGGTTAACAGGTGCTCGTGCGTAAGTTTAGTGTGTCCGACTCGTAATCGGACGAAGATTTGGCATTGTTGACGCGTGCATGATGATGGGTAGACAGCTTTCAGTCCGTTTGTATTGATGGTACTGTAGCGATGGTTGTAGGATGACCATTCTGCTACCCGGCATTCTTCTAGATGACAGTTGATCAATCTAAAAATGTCGTCTTTTTCTGCAGTGCTGAAAGGGTAGACTGGTGCATGTTTAGCTGCAGATGCGGCTTGGTCTGCTAGTTCGTTTCCTATGATGCCTGCGTGACCCGGAACCCACATTATTTTTATTTTATTTTGGTATTTAATGCAGTTATTTCTGATTGCTTTTACGAGTTCACTGTCATTATTAACGTTTTGAATGGCTTTTATAGTGGATTTACTGTCAGAGCATATAATAAACTTGCCTTTGTTACTCTTAGCAAAGTCTGTTGCTAGCTTGACCGCAAGGGCCTCAGCAGTGAATACAGAACAATGAGGTGCAACTAGTCCAGAAGATATAAGCATTCCGTTTTGGTGTACTAGAGCGAATGTGGTATGATCTACGGTTTTGGATCCGTCGGTGTACAAACAGGACCAATTATTTCGGATGTAAGGTTCTGTGGCCTCATAGAAAAGCTGTTTATAAGTTAACGTGTTGGACGATTGTTTGGGAAACGCCTGTAAATCCGTAATGAAAGATGAAGCTTGTAAGAACCATGGTGGTTCAGATTGTTGTTTAGTGCGATGAGGTTTGATATCTAGAACATTTGATTTAACGTAATCGGCACATCGCTGAATCGTCGATTTGATTTTTTTGGTTCGCTTTTGTTTAATTGCATTGCCTAAGTCTTTTGATAATACCGCATTATTGCTGTAAAAAAGTTTTGGGATAAGATGGTACGTTGTTGTTTTGACTCGCTGAGTTATGGTAGGAAGGCCAGCTTCTGCCAAAATGTTTATAGTTGGAGATGTTGGGAACGCACCGATGCTTCTTCGAACAGCAGCATGGTAAGGCGTCATGAGCATTTTCAAGTTGCTTTTTGCACACCATCCAAAAATTGGGAGGGCATAATCTATTTTTGATAGAATTAATGATCGCGTTATATTGACTAATGTGGAAATATGAATAAGGAAATGTTTGGAAGACAAGTATTTTATAATACTGAGCCTGGCAGCAAGGTTTTTTCTTAAAACTAGACATTGTTGTTTGAAATTGAGTTTATCGTCAAAGATTACGCCTAATATTTTTAGATGTTTTACAAATTCAATATTTACATTATTGTAACTTAGGCTAAATTGAGAACAGTTTCTCTTATTACAAATATGCAGTACCTTGCACTTTTCTAAAGCAAGATTAGCACCGGAAGATGTACTCCATTCCTTTATTTCATTTAGTACTGCAGTGAAAATTTCTTTAATTTTGGTGATATCGCTTACTTTAGAAAAGATGATTGCATCATCGGCATAAATGGAATGATCGACTTTATTGTACTTACAAATAATTTTACTTAGTTTATCAAATGCGGTTATGAATAAAATAACCGATAATGGAGAACCTTGTGGAATTCCATTATAAAGTGGAAAGGTGTCGGAAAGCTTGGAGTTAATTCTGACTCGAAATTTGCGACCAGTCAAAAAAACCTTGACGAAATCAAAGACCTTTCGACCAACTCTCCAAATTGCAAGCTGCTGAAGCACCACATGCACTCCGATGCGATCGAATGCTTTTTCAAAATCTGTAGCCATGATCGTTATATGATTTTTGCTAGAAAGAGCTAATGACGCATAATGTTGGAGATGGAGAAGTACATCATATGTGTTTTGTTTTTTTTTGAAAGCCACTTGGTTTGGGCTCAATAGATTATTTTTGGTTATATACCACATCAATCTTTTTGCAATTATTTTTTCGAGAATTTTCCCCATGCATGGAAGTAGCGATATTGGACGGTATCCACCGACTTCGGAGGCAGTTTTATTGGGTTTTGGTATTGGCACAATTTCAGCAGTACGCCAATTTTGTGGGTAAATACCATTATCAAAGATGTTATTGTATATTTTTATTAATCTGTCTACTAAAACAGGTGGAAGATTTTTCATCATGGGGTATGAGACCCGATCGAATCCCGGGGTTTTACCCTTTGCGCTGTTCAAGGCATTATAAAATTCGATGTTAGTAATTTTTGTTTCAATTTTACGAGCGGATGTTGGGATACAAGATGGGCTATATTCGGTTTGGAGTACTGTGTTTTTGTTTAAAATAAAATCTTTTGAAAAGTTATTGTCATTTGAAAAGTTTGACCAAGTGGAAGCGAAAAGATTGGCTATTTCTTTGCAGGAAGTTAATATATTTTCACCGCATTGCATGGATTTTATTATTGTTGAGTTCTTTCTACCTGATAGCATATTAATGTCAGACCAAATTTTCTTAATATTCGAATTCGGGTTGATTTTAGATGTTAACTTCTCTAAGCTTTTAGCTTTCGCTAATTTAGCAGTTCTTCGAAACAAAGCATTGGATTTTTTATAATTTACCAAGTTTGTGGTGGTCCTAAAACGTTTGAAAGTTTGCCAAAGAAGTTGTTTGTCTTTTCTGAGATTTTCGAGTTCTCTGTTCCACCAGGGAATAGTGGCTTTAGCAAAAACCGATTTCGTTTGTGGAATAGCAACGTTTGCAGCAATTCTAATAATCTTGCCCAAATTAGCGGCCTCTTTATTGAGGTCGTTGGGGATACTGTATTTGACACTATTTAGCTCGCAAATTTTTGAGAATTTATTCCAGTTTGCCAGGTCAGTTTTAAACTTTTGCCTTGGTTTAAACTTCTCCAATCGAAAATTCGAAAAGAATTCAACAGTGATCGGGAAGTGATCACTGCCGTGGAGGTCCTCGAGTACGCTCCAAATACATTTAGGTGTAAGTTGCGCTGAGCAAATAGTTAGGTCGATATGAGTGAAGGAATTGTGGGTCGAGAAGTGAGTTGCAGTTCCATCATTTAGGACTACAAGATTCTCAAATAATACTACATCCTCAATAATTTTTCCTCTGCTATTAGTTTCAATAGATCCCCATAATGGACTCCAAGCATTAAAATCTCCGGTTATAATATATGGAGTGCGAGAATTTATAATACTAGCTAATATTTCCTGGGAGGAGAAGGTTTGTTGGGGAGGAATATACATATTAAATATGGTGAAGCGATAACCAATATTAAGTTCAATGGCCATTGAAGATATATTTGAATATATTGTTATTAATTTATGTGGTATATGGCTTTTTATTAGAATTCCTATACCTTGTTTGGAGGAGGTGTTAGTTGAAAGGTTGTGGAAATAGCCTTTATATTGCTTGGGTACTATAACGTTGTTTGAATTAAAAGCTAAATGCGTCTCTTGCACAGAAATGATATCTGGATTATAATCCTTAATGAGTAATTTTAATTCTAGAAAATTGTTTGTGTATCCTTTCATGTTCCATTGGACTATTTTTATCGACATAATTATAAAAAAAAAAAAGAAAAAGATAAGATAAAGGTGCAAATATTTATATTTATTTATATTTTAGTGAAGATTTTTAGTGTAAGATATCTGAATTTAAAGAGAAGAGCTACAACTCTTCTTCGCTAATGCGCTCATGACCATCATAGAATGGGTTTGCCATGGAGGAATATCGTTGCTGGAAATAGAGCTATATTCGTTTACATTGTTTATTTGATCATTGGATGTATTTTTTTGCAAATTTGTTGGCATTTGGTTTTGTGTTTGGAACCGGTTTATTGAATTTATGTTTTGACTGAGATGTGTTGAAGGGAGAGTTGTCTCATTTTTATTACTTTTGAGTTCTTGTTTAGATTGTTGTTGTTGATTTGAAAAAGTGTTATTTAAATTAGAGAATGTCTTTGGTAAAGAAGTTGTGTTTTTGGGTACAGAGTTGAGTGAGGTTTTGTGGGTGGGAAGAGCGCTGCTGCTTAGTGGATTTTTGCTGTTTGTTGAATTTATGTTTTGAGTGAGATGTGGTGAGGGGAGAGATGCATCATTTTTTCTACTTTTGGGTTCTTGTTTAGATTGTTGTTGTTGATTTGAATAGGTGTTGTTTAAATTAGAGAGTGCCTTTGGTAAAGGAGTTGTGTTTTTTTGTGATGAGTTGAGTGAAGTTTTGTGGGTGGGAAGAGCGCTGCTGCTTAATGCATTTTTACTCTCCGTTTCTATTTGCTTTGAGTGATTGTCTGTTTTTTTTTGAGTTGTGATGTGTGTATTGGTGGCTGAGCTGCTGCGAGAATTATTGTTTGGCAAAGGGGGAACGGTATTGGATTTTGTTATTGTAGAATAACTGGTGGTTGTGGTGTTTAAGAAGTTAGCGGAGTTAAGAGATCTGTGGATGTTTTTAGCTTCGCGCATTGAACATTTTTTTTGAGTTTTGATTTTAAGAACTTCTCTTTGTTGTATGTACTTAGTACATTCTTTGGAAGAAGCAGGGTGTTCAGCCGCGCAGTTTGCGCAGAAAGTACGGGAGCAGTTTTCTGGAGAGTGAGGGGGTAAATTGCAGTTAACACATGCTGGCGAGTTGGAGCAACGTTTGCCTGTGTGTCCAAGTAATTGGCATAATTTGCAGCGCATTGGGTTGGGTATATATTCTCTTATACGCACTGAGTGCCAAGAAATGTCGATTTGTTCAGGAA
This sequence comes from Pherbina coryleti, assembly GCA_943735915.1. NCBI lineage: Eukaryota > Metazoa > Arthropoda > Insecta > Diptera > Sciomyzidae > Pherbina > Pherbina coryleti. The sequence goes on along the minus strand of OX030951.1, from coordinate 96,103,956 downwards.
GATGGTAACGATCGAAAGTGAGGAGTACGACTCCAGAAAATATGGTTTTACCTTCGGCTAATTTGTTAAATTTGTAGGCACCGATTACGCCCTGGGAGCTGAGTTCTTTGATGATTTCTTCTTCAGGAACATTTTTTAAGCAAGGGGCGTAGACTGTGCCCTTGGTAGAGTTCAAAGAAGTGTGGAGAGAGAATTTAACAGGACAGACACCGAACAATTCCTTGGTTGATAAGAATTTATCAGCAATTGTTTTATTACTGACCAGGAGAAGCAAATTTCCATCTCGTAACTCGGAAATTGAAATAATGTCTTTTGATATCAAATGCAGTGCTCTATGGACAGCAAAGCAAGAGAAATCGGAAAGAGCTTTTTTTTCGTTGGTAGATGATACGACCACGAATTTTGGGTTACGTAATTGAATTGTGGGAAGAGCTGGGTAATCCGTGATGCTGGTTTGACAGGGACGTTTTTTCTTACCAGGTGGACTTTCGGCTAGTATAGAAAATCGATTTTCCCCGAGGTTAGGAGGCCCAGGGGCCATTTTTGCGACACACAACCGTCCAGACAAGTGTTAAATAACAAAAAGGTTACCGAAGAGGAAGACCAAACTTAATATCTTTTATATTAACGGAGTTGAAGGAAAAAGAAAAACAGAAATAAGAAATAGTGCAAAGAGCACGTGAGAGGCAAAATTAATAGCGCGATGCTAAAATTGTAAAAATTAAACGACCCCTTCTTGAGTTATGCGCGTACACACGGACGTCAGTCATTTTTATATATAAGAAAAAAGGAGCTTATGTTTGTAACTATGCAATGGACTCCTAAACTAATCATTCGATTAGCATGAAAATTTGTGTATAGAAGTTTTTTGATACGGTGCGTGTTTGTGGGCTATCAATTTTGATCCAACTTGAACACCAGAGGGCGCAGTAGTACAATTTTTTTACAGAACTGCCTACAACTCACAAACCTCTTATGCGATTAGAATGAAAAGTGGTATACAGTGGTTTTCATGTACGTTGAGTGTTTTGCTGCTATCTGTTTTGACCTATCTTGAACACCAGAGGACGCTGTAGTACAAATTTTTTGCAAAACTACCTAAAACTCCCAAACCGCTCATGCGATTAGAATGAAAATTGGTATATAGTAGTTTTTCAGTACGATGAGTTTTTTAACAGTATCTTCTTTAAACCACCTTGGACACCAGATGGTGCTTTAGTACAAATTTTTTACAAAAGCGCATATTTTTAGTTGTTTTCTTAGGTTACATATGAAAATATTTACAAAATATAAAATATTTCTTAAATTTAGTAAAATTAAAAAATTTCCGTTATTTTGACATCTAAAACATGAACATATCTTGAAAACTATGAAAAATTTTACTACAACGATATATTTAATGCAACATCGTTGCTGAAAAATGAGAAAAACACAATCAGAAATTTAATTTTGTGACTTTCGATTCAAATATCTCCGCTGCTTTTTTATACATTTTGTTAAATTCTTTTTTTTTGTCTTAAAGCTTCATCAAGGTACTATGAAAACCTAATTGCAAAAATACCGTTAGTTGAGTATATATATTTTCAAAATTTTTTTCAAAAAAGGTCTGAAATTTAGGAATTTTCCTCAAAAAAAGGCTCAAAATTTGTTTCTGTTGTAAAAATCATTTAAATTAAAATTCGCAAATTTTTATCTATAACATTTATCAGCAAAAGTTATTTCAATTTTGCGTAAAAATTAAAAAACAGTTTTGTGGTTAACAAAACAAGGCCAACCTCTTGATTTTTTCGAACAAAATTTTTTTTCCAATACTGTGTTTTTATATTTTTGAAAAAATAAACAAGCTAAAAAATTAATTTTTTAGAAAAAATTATCTTAGTATCTCTACCAATAAAAAGTTATAGCCAATAATCTATATATACAAAAAGCAAAACGCTGTCTGTGTGATGGGTGGAAACTTCATACAATTAAAATTTGTATTATCGAATAGCTTTGAAAATAAAAGTAGCAGTATTTACATACAAACTCAAAATGGAGTTACTATTTGGTGATCTCCTGCTACTGGAAAACTGTAACACAGTGAAAAATGACAGTAGTGTTAAACTATGGGCCTAAGAAAAGTTTCGAATATAATTATTACGATGCGATATAATTGCTGGGTGCAGCAACACGCGCCGGGAAAAAGCTAATATTAAATAAAAAACATGGTGTTTTTGAGCTTTTTAAGTGCTGTTGACCTGTTCAGATTATATAAGTATGATCACAAGAGTTGTTTAATTTTTTTTCGGCTACAACTTTGTGGAAGATATTTGGTTAAAAAATTGCTTAGTTTAGGAGTTATCGTCGAAAAATTGCGAAAACAGCCCAAAAAATTAACATTTTTCACTTAAAAAATTATCTTTTTGAGCTTTTTAAGTAGTGCAGACACGTTCAGATCACATTAGTGTGTTGACAAGTGTTGTTCAATTTTTCTTCGGCTACAATATTGTAGAAAATAGTATAGGAAAAATTTCAATTTCAAAAATTCCCTTCAAGTTATGCCCAAAAAACCATTAATTAAAAAGGCATTTTAATTAAAAAAAAATACAACAAATTTTTTACAAGTATCTTTTGTTTATATGTTTGTTTATTGGATTGTAAGCTACAACTTTGCCAAAGAGAATAAACCGATATATATATTTCTGACGGAGTTATTGAAAAAAAAACTGATAGTACCTTTTTTTGGCAAAATCACTAAAAAACACAATATAAAATGGGCCATAAAAATGAAACGGGCGCCAAACTCGCGAAACCGCGCTAGGGTTATACTCACCACTGATCATAGTATCGAACCTATATAGTGGCATGCTGTTATTTTGCCAAAAGTGTTTTTTTGTGTCATAGTGGTATAAGAGTACTTTCAAGCAGTGCAGATAAAATGGAACAATTAATTCGAGTTCGTTGGTAGAAGAAAAGTTAATAGTGTATTAATATATTTTACAGATGCAAATGGATTATATAAAGTGAAATCGAAAAACTCGAAAAAAACATTATCATACGTGCTATATATATGATACTTGCGACGCCCGGGCGTCATAAAACAAATCAACTGTAGAACCTTAATCTTCTTTTAATAATAAACAATTTGTATTTGTATTATTCCTAAAAAAACGTATTCATAATAACATACATAATAACATTTTCAATTCCTTTTTTATAATAAAAGAAAACTTCTGGCATTTTTTTATGTTTTTTTTTTTTTTTTTGTCAAGTCAAAGAAAATATTTAGGCTCGCGAACGCCCAGCGCGGTACGGCGCACAGTGGGATTTTGGCAAAAAAAAAATCAATTTTCGGACAACTCTATTCTATTCTATTCTAGAGAAATGTTAATTAATTATGAAGAATCCATTAATTCTTTTCTTAAAATTTCATTTTTTTATAAGAAAAAATTAATCAAAGTGAAAGGCGGATTTAAGCAAAAACTTATTTAAATTTTTTGTAACTTAGCAGTGTATTTGAATAAACAAAAAATTTGTTACTAGCAAATTATTATAACTTTTTATAATAAACTAAACCTTATTGCCATTATTCTAACTAGAAAATTTTTTAGATCACATGAATATTTTAAAAGTTATTAGATAATCAGAATTGGTCCATGAAATTTTTTTTTTTATTTTCTATGAAAAATATAAATTAAGCTCGGTCGTTTCATTATGATATGAAATGCGGGAATTTCCTTTTTAAATATATGTAAAAAAAGTTGGTACATGTTTGCGGTCGCCGAACAAAGTTTTTAAAAATTCGGACATTGTTATATGCAAATAAAAAAAAAATCATGCACACTTTTAGGGTTTAATTATTTTAGTGACTGTTATTAGAAAGTGACAGCAATTAGAAAAAAGTACATAAAGAAATTAAAAAAAAAAAACAAAACCATATGATTATTTTTTTTTTAAACAAAATAATAATTGCGGTATAAATTTGTAGAAATACTTCTAAAATTAATTAATTTTTTGTGTCACATAGGGAACTTTTTATTTGCGGTCGAAATGTAAATTTTTTAACAAGTTTTATTGAGTGAAAAAACTCGACTCTTACAAGTGAAGATATCGAAGCAGTGACCGAAGTAATTCGAAAGCGCTTCCTTGAACACTTTAATAAGCGATTTGAAGAAACCAATGGATGAAAATACTTCTTCATCTGCTGTTTGTTATATTTGTAAAGCGAAACCTTCCGAAATGAACAATTTAGACACAAATTTGGAAAAAGACATTGATATCGATGCTTGCACATTGCGCATTTCATCATTACATGCTAGAATAAAATTTATGGAATGCATACTCCATGAGGCCTATAACATACCCTTTAAAAAGTGTAGTGCTATCAGCGAAGACCACAAGTTATTAAAACAGCAAAACAAACATCGAATTCAGGCGGCAATTAAAGAACACATGGGCTTGCGAGTGGATGCTGTGCAGCAAGGAACAAATTTTTTGCCGAACGTAGAGCTCCCTTTTTTCATTTTCATCATATCATCGGTATTAAAAGTCTTATCATATTAAATGACATATTGATGTTATTGTCTGAAAGAGACCAATTATTTTTTCTCCAAAATAAAAAAGAAAAAAATATTCCTACAAGTCCTTGGAAGGCTTTAAATTGATTTTGAGGAATTTTAAAGCTCGTAAAAGAATAAAAAATCTGTAACGCCAATGCAAAAAGAGGTACCAACACTATTTTTGTTGTGATTTATTAAATATACATTGTATTATTATTATATTTTTTCACTTTTGATTTTTAATTTCGCTGATTCGCTTTCCACGGCCACATTGAAAATAGTCAAGCAATTTCAAGCACTGGCATTGCAATTCGTTTTACCCGTGAAAAAACAGTTGAAAATTACTCCGTCTAATATTTATTTCAAAAGCGAGTTTTATAGAGGGCTCCCACGTTCGGCAAAAAATTTTAAAAATTTTTTAAAAAATAGTTCTGCCTTAAATATCGATATACTTCCTCAGCAAAGGATTAATGATATTTTAAGAGCTTTGAATGATTGTGTCTAACTAGGTGCAAACCTATTTAGACGAGTGTTGAGCATAGGTACTTGAACCAATACTGATGTTTTGATGGGCAAAATGCAGGCACTTAAACCAATATTTTGCTTGATGAATCAATCTGATGTTTTAAAGAATGTAGACAATGTAAATAATGTTTATATGTACATTTATTAAAAACGACTGAATAACAATTAACAAAAAGTAAGAGTATTTAAAGGAAAATACTTAGACTAAAATATAAATAAATATGAAATTGACAAATATAAAATTGCTGCATTGCACTATAAGAACGAAGTTCATGACCGCAGGTTATTGCACTTATTTTTGTGACCCAATTTTCCAATATTGTTTTGGTTACAATTCAGCTGACTAACGCAATAACGAATTGCATGTCGTTGGCCTAGAATTATGCTGGTGTCAACAAACTGCGTTCTTATGTGCAAATTATTTTGATTGCTTAGTGTATTTTTCTTTATATATTATGAATTAATATTGTATCGTGTATGTATGTTTTGTGTGTTTGTTGCTTTATGTTTGTTTGTATGAACATTCTCCCCCCCGTTGAGTGTCTAACTCAACTCAAGTTGTCTCAATTTCAAATGCTGATTTGTGCTGACGTGGCATCGGTTGAGGAGATGTGCTAGCCTTGGTTGCGGATCTTCGTTGGTAGTGTGTTCTTATCTTGCAAACACTGTAGGTTGTGATAAAAAACATCGCCAAAATTAACGCTGAATAACTGACCACATGATGATGGATTTTATTGGATTTGAGCTGGTTTGGTAACTGGTCAAAATCTTCTCTTGATAGTTTTGTCTGAAGATCAGTGAGTTGTTCCAGTTTTGTCTCAAAATGTTCGAAGTTTTGTGTTAATAAACCCTTTAATGCGTTAGGTTGACTGATGGACGAGATATTTCCAATACCAGCAAATGATGTGTATACACGACTGGATGATTCAACATAACCTCGGATCTGGACGTCATCATTTTTTAAGCTGCAGTGTTGGTCAATCGTAAGTATTCCTGACCCTGTAAGTGTTAGTTGAATGGTTTCGTGATTACATACTGCTGTAATTTCAGTTGGAACTGTAGAAGCTTAAATCCATTTATTAGCAAGATGTAATGGTGTAAATGTTAACTGATCAGAGCACTTTATTAGGTCACATATTTGGGACGTCTTGTTGTTAAAAAGTTGAATCTCGCAAGCAAGTTTCTTTGATTGTCTTCCAATGGTAGCTTGCTTCCTACTTATTAAATAAATGTCATCACTAGTCAACGTTGCTGCTTCAACCTCGGCTCGGTTTAGTGGAATGTATTGATCCCGATGGCCGCTAACTGCTAGTATTTCGGTGGTGGGTTTAATCGCCACAAGAGTGTTGTTTACTGTTATTGGAATCGGGTGTATAAGAAATAGGTCTAGTTTATTATGATCAACTAGTGGTACAGCTAATTCAAAGATGCCGTGATTTTTTGTTAATCCAGATTTAACATCCATAATGGTATAAAGTTCCAGTAGGTTGTTGTCTTCGACTGGAAGGGCCCAACTAGTGGGTAAGTGTCCTTTGATAGTCAAGATTTCCTTCGCAAGTTGTTTTGGTGTAAGGATCTGTGGACTTATTTTTCCATGTTTAGTGTTCGTTAAGATGTTTATTAAATCTGCTTGTGTATGCTGCAATTCTGTGCTAACCATAGAGAGTTGAGTGATTAAAACTGCCAGTTGCTGAGTCAAACGTAGTTGAGCAGCTGTGTCTTCAATTTTGTTTATGTCCACGTTGATCAAACGCTGTATTTCAATCAAACGTGAGGATGTATCTGATTCATCTTGTTTTATAATGTTGATTGTGGAATCAATAATTGACGTTTGATTCTTCAACAGTTTTAGAAGATGTTCTTCGTTGAATTTGACTTCATTTATGGTGTTTGACATGTGTTCGGCATAGTCTGAGTCGAGAACACCAAACAAAGTGTGGGCCACGTTTCCGATGATATTAAACGCACCTCTTTTAGGACGATTTGATGACAATAAGGTTTCCTCCTGGTGCAGATTGTTGACAGTAACTTGAAAATAATCAATGAGTGAACTGCATGAGATGTCTGATGTTGGGTGTAAGCAGAGCTTCCTGAGTGTTGTGATTCCATCTGATAGCGAATTTATTTGGTAATGAAACGGTGCAAGGTCATAGTATACGATGATTTTCCAGATACCTGTTGATAGCCGTGCAGCACCTATTCCTTCGAAGTAAATGCCATGCTTGTTGCGAAATCTTGATGTATTAATTGGAGAGGTCATTGCTAATGGCAACATCAGGAATGCAACCAGCATTACCGAGAGAGCAAGACCCTTTGATGCTGACTTGTTTTTTGGGGTATCTTCATGTAGATGTGACCTTTTTCGCTTGTGGTTATTTGTCAGTACTGTTGCAGGATCTATTTTTTCTGTTTCTTCTTCAGTGAATAATGGAGCTAATTCATGTATAGGTCGTTTGGATATGCCCGAAGCTGTCTTAACGTCAACGACCCGAATAAAATTATCATCTCCTTTATAGGTTCGGATAATTCGACCAAGGGGCCATTGAAGGACTGGAACGTTATCCTTTTTTATGATGACCAATGTGCCTTCCTTTACATTTGGTGTTGGATGCTTCTATTTAGACCTTTGTTGGAGCTCGTGCAGGTATTCGTGGTGCCATCTTGTCCAAAATCTATGTTTTATATCTGACACATACTTCCAATTTGTTTTAAGTGATCTTCTTGTTTCTGATGTCCTTGAGTCAACTGGTGTGGTGAGTGGCTCTCCTATGATGAAATGACCTGGTGTTAGTGCTCCTATATCATTTGGGTCTGAAGACAACGGGGTGATAGGCCTAGAGTTTAGAATTGCCTCTATTTCAACTACAACAGTCTCTAGTTCTTCATATGTAAGAGAAGCAGTAGAGACACTGCGATACAAATGATGCTTCGCAGATTTGACTGCAGCTTCCCAGAGTCCACCAAAATGTGGAGCTTTAGGTGGAATGAACTTAAATTCGATGCCCTTGTCACTGCAGGATTTGATAATTTCCTCTTGAGCGGAATTAGAGAAAACAGCTTGTTGCAATTCATTTAATTGATTTTTTGCACCCACAAAATTTGTTGCATTATCAGAGTACAATGTCTGGCACCTTCCACGGCGGCTGATAAACCGTTTTAGTGCTCCAATAAAGGCGTCAGTAGTGAGGTCCGAAACAATTTCCATATGTACTGCTTTCGTGACAAAACAACAAAACACTGCTATATAAGCCTTTTGAGGTCGTTTTCCACGGATTTTGTAATGGATCCATATTGGACCGCAGTAATCTACACCAGCTGTTAGAAATGGCCGTGATTCAGTATCTGGTAGATTCCCCATGATTTGGCTGTAGAGCTTTGGTTTTGCTTTGGTTTTGCTTTGACGCAACGCACACAGTTTTGTACAATATTACGTGCCATTGTTTTTCCTCTTACAATCCAGAATTTTTGCCTCGAGGCTGCCAATAAGGCCTTCGGGCCGCAATGTTTGTTGTCTTGATGAACCATGGTAAGTAATAATTTTACTATTGAATCATTGTATGGTAGTAAAATTGGATGTTTTTCGTCAAAGGGTAATGATGATGCTTCTAATCGGCCTCCCACACGCATTACATTTTGATCGTCTAAGAACGGACATAGGCTTACAAGTTGATTTGAATTTCTCACCTGCTTGTATTTTTGCAATTCTTTAATTTCATCTTTAAAATCTGCCATTTGAATAGTCCTGATTTTAACTACTAAGGACTTATTCATTTCTGATGCACATATGGATAGATGATTTGACCGAACTGTTGTTTGTATCTTTAGATTTTCAATAAAACGTAGCATGTAGGCAACTGTGCGTTGCAAAGTTCGAAATGAATTTTTGTGGTTGATTCCATAAATTAGCGCCTCCAATGATGCTGACGAAGAAGCTATTATCGATGCAGTGGTCGTTTTTCTTCTTTCGATGTCATTGGGTGTATCGGCAGGTTTTGGTGTTGGTTTAAGCCATGACTCTTGGCTGCCATGTAGAAATAAGGGTCCGAAAAACCACGCAGTACACGAGGTGAATTTTTCAGGGTTAATCCCCCTTGAAATTACGTCAGCTGGATTATCTTTTGATCAGACATGATGCCATTGATTGATGTGTGATATTTCTTAAATCCTGCTTACTCGGTTGGCGACGAAAGTGTGTAATGAAGTTGCTGATGATTTAATCCATGACAAAACTATTTCTGAGTCTGACCAAAAAAATGCTGGGACATCTTGATATTTTAGATCCTGCTTCACTCGTTCTGTAAGCTCAACTCCTAAAACAGCTGCACACAATTCCAATCGAGGAAGCGTTTGTAGTTTTAGGGGTGCTATCCTTGATTTTGCGCATAGCAAGTTCGATGTTATGGTTCGATCCTTGTATGTTGTTCGCACATAAACAGCTGCTCCGTACGCTCGTTCTGAGGCATCGGCAAAGGTGTGTAGCTGAACCTTTACTTGAGGTTTTGAATGAAATATGTGTCGGGGTACCTTTGAGTTATTGAGTTCCAATATATTTTCTTTGAAGTGATGCCATTCTTGTTGAATTTGATGTGGTAGCCTTTCATCCCATTCATATTCTTGTTTCCATAGTTTTTGAATGAATATTTTTGCGGATACGATTACAGGTCCAAAGATTCCTAATGGGTCGAAGATTCGTGCTAAGTCTGAAGCTACTACGCGTTTTGTAATCTGTTCAACTGGTGATAAGTAGGCTCGTCCGCATAGTTGATCTGTTTTTGGTAGCCAAATGAGACCTAATGTTTTTGTAGCCTTATCATCCAGATCCAGGTTAACTTCTTGATCCTCTACAGGTATGTTTGCAAGTAATCTTGAGTTGTTAGAGCACCATTTTCGGAGTTTGAAGCCAGCTTCTTGAAGAATTTGTGTAAGTTGGGTTTGAGATTCTAAAGCTGATGCGATATCATTGGCACCACTGAGACAATCGTCCACATAAAAATCTTCAAGCAATGTTCGTGCACCTTGTGGGTATTTACCCATGTTCTGTTTTGCCAGATATTGCAGACATTTGGTAGCAAGATATGGTGCTGATGTTGTTCCATACGTCACTGTTTTAAGCCGGTAGTATTGAATAACTTCACTTGGGTCCTTCCGCCACACAATGAGCTGCTGAGCTGTATCTTCCTCATGCATGCCAATCTGTCGATACATCTTTTCAATATCAGCTGTAAACACGTATCTGTATGTTCTAAAGCGCAGCAGCATTGAAAATAAATCACTTTGAACAATAGGGCCCTTATGCAATATATCGTTTAAAGCCTGGCCACTTGACGTTTTGGCTGATGCGTCAAATACGACCCTAAGCTTTGTGGTACTGCTATCTGGCTTTAGTACGTAATGATGAGGAATAAAATAATGTACATCGGGAACATCTTTCGGCCATATTTTTTCCATATGATTCAACGACTCGTACTCATCCATGAACATAACGTATTGTGCTTGTATGGTCGGATCTATGTGTAATCGTTTTTCGAGAGATAAAAACCTGTTAATAGCCATGGCCCTTGATTTTCCGAGAGCCGTTGGACTTTCAGAAAAGAGTAAACGGGTAATGAAACGACCATCATTATCTCTTTTTATGTTATTAGTAAAATGATTTTCATACCAATTCTCAACAGGGGTCATGGCCTGACTGACTGTGTTCAAATCATCGATTCGCCAAAATCTTTCAAGAATAGAGTCCAAGTTTTCATCTTTTATAGTAGCTACGGCGCATGCTGCAATTGCTTCTGTCGACACTTCAGTTTTTCCAATGACAATCCATCCAAAAACTGTGTTTTGTAGGAGTGGTAAATTTCTTTTCAATGTAAGCTGCTCTGGGTGGATTAGGCTATGGTAGAGCTCAGCACCAATAATCATGTCAATTGTTCCAGACTTAAAGAACTCGGGATCGGCCAGGCGTAGATGAATTGGAAGATTCCAATTTGTCACTTCTAGGTCCCTTGTTGGTTGTGAAGAAATAAGTTTTGGCATGACATAGGCTTCTACTCTTGTTGAAAAGCCTTCTGTTCGTGAATGAATTGCAACGTTGACTCTTGAAGTTGAAGTTCCTGTTTGTTGTCCGATTCCATCAATAGAAAGCTGTGACCTTGTAGTGGTTAATGATAACTTGTTGACGAGCCGCTGTGTCACCATGTTTATTTGTGAACCAGAATCAAGTAATGCACGTACTTCACAGGCCTGTCCATTGTTTGCGACAACTTTAATTTTTGCTGTTGCCAACAGTACATATTTGTTATTTTTCATTGCATGATTAGTTGTTACCACAGTTGCTCGTGAATTTTCCTTAACTTCATTCTTTATCCCCTGTAATGATGATTCTTGTTGCTGAAGATGAAGTAGTGAATTGTGTTTTTTCGAACACTTGGGACAGTGTCGCCATGCACATTGTCCTGCTGCGTGACCTGATTTTAGACAATTCAGGCATAATTTGTGTTTTTGTACAAATTTTATACGATCCTGCACCTTGAGGTTTAGGAAGTTATCGCATGCGAACAGCGGATGGAATTTCTTTCCACATAGCAAACAGAGTTTGATGTCCATTTGTGCGGCTGATGATGTGAAGACTTTTATTGGCGCCTTTGGTTTTTCTCGTTGTCCAATAGTTTCCATGGTTTGGAATTGTAATTCGAGGAAAGCCAACAATTCTGATATTTTGGGAATTTCTTTAGGCCTCACAATTGATTGTTCATATAGAACGTATGTGCTTCGATCCAATTTTTTTATGAGAATGTGAATCAGCAATGGATCCCATGAATCAGTTTGGATGCCTTAATTATTTAAAGCCAGTAGACATTCCCTTGTTGTGTCATGCAGGTGTTTGACTGCTGCTATATTCGAAGTTCCGGATGGTTGATCTACCAATTTCTTTATAAGTGTTGACGTCAATACTCTTTTGTTGTTGTAGCGCTCTTCTAGTAGCCTCCATGCTGCGACATAGTTTTCATCAGTAGTAGCCAGGTGACTGATTAAGCCTGATGCTTCTACTGTAAGCTGTGTTTTTAGATGCCACATTTTTTCTACGTTTGATAATGGTTGTTTATGGATTATTTCAGTAAACAAGTCGTGGAATTGGCTCCATTTTAAGTAGTCCCCATCAAATTTCGGAATTTGAACCTTTGGAATTGGTATAGTGCTCTTTGATGGGTGGGACTCGTGCTGAGGAATGGGTTGGTTAAGCATTAATGTGATTTCTGTTATTTTCAGATGCACTGCTTGCTCAAGTGTCTGAAATTTCTCTGCATCATAGCCTAAAGCTACTGGATTGGAGTGTTGCTCCCAAATTTGTTCGTCAAATATGGCTATGTCGTGCCATAGTTGGTTCAAAAATTCCACCTTTAGGTCATAATATCGTGAAGATTGTCCTTCCAAGACCCCAATGTTAGAGAGCCTTGACTCTAGGAGAGACATTTTTCTGTGGGCCTTTCTAATCAGACCATTAGTTAGATTCTCCTTGTTTGAGATTTCTTCGCCTAATGCCCGTTGTTCCGGTCTCCGAACGTTGTCGTCAGCACTGTCTCCATCAATTGCTGTATCCAATATGTTGTTGATCTCTTGCTTAAAGTGCTTTACGTATTTTTCGCAAAGCACTGTCAGCTGCGTGTAGTAGTCCTTAGTAAAGTACTCGTGACTGCGATCCTTTACTTTATTAAGCTCTATATGATTTGCCTTGAATTTGGCATGTATGGCTTCAAGCTGGCTTAGCCGAAGTTTGTAATATTTTAGATCCCTCCGAACTTCTGGATCCTTTTTGTAGTTCCGGATGATCCTTTCGATTTCGTCTCCGAGCTGAGACTGTGCGACATACAACTCCTCCATCCCTATGTTGATTGCTGGCTGCTGTATACAGGTAGAGAACTTGATTGGTGTCGTCTGGGTCACTTATAAATGGCCGTCTGTGTGTTTAGTGATCAATAGATTATTGGATACTTGGCAATTGAACCAGTTATCCTTCCGATCACGTCGGGGTCACCAATGAATGATTGTGTCTAACTAGGTGCAAACCTATTTAGACGAGTGTTGAGCATAGGTACTTGAACCAATACTGATGTTTTGATGGGCAAAATGCAGGCACTTAAACCAATATTTTGCTTGATGAATCAATCTGATGTTTTAAAGAATGTAGACAATGTAAATAATGTTTATATGTACATTTATTAAAAACGACTGAATAACAATTAACAAAAAGTAAGAGTATTTAAAGGAAAATACTTAGACTAAAATATAAATAAATATGAAATTGACAAATATAAAATTGCTGCATTGCACTATAAGAACGAAGTTCATGACCGCAGGTTATTGCACTTATTTTTGTGACCCAATTTTCCAATATTGTTTTGGTTACAATTCAGCTGACTAACGCAATAACGAATTGCATGTCGTTGGCCTAGAATTATGCTGGTGTCAACAAACTGCGTTCTTATGTGCAAATTATTTTGATTGCTTAGTGTATTTTTGTTTATATATTATGAATTAATATTGTATCGTGTATGTATGTTTTGTGTGTTTGTTGCTTTATGTTTGTTTGTATGAACAAGCTTTATTTTTTTGATATGGTGTTACATTAGGATGGTAGGAACTGAGATCTGGAGAGTTAGTACTAGAACGTTGCACATGAGGTCAATGACCTTTCAAGAGGTCATATTGGTATCCTTAAGACAAAAACATTGATATACCAAACTTTAAAACCGACTGTAAACACCAGAGATATGAAGAAATACGTCAATGCGCGACCCCTACGTTCGGTAAAAAAAAAATTTTTTTTCGTAATTGTCTTAAAAAAATGCGTCATATTCGCTGGTATACGGCGTACTTTTTTTGCATAGGAGGTGGTACGGTCTAGTGCTCAGGTTATCCAACACCTGACCCTTCCAATGAAGATGTGGGCGTCCTCTTCTGCGTTGACCATAACGGGCACCGAATCGAATATTTTTTCGCTGGAGCGTCGTTTTCCATTCGCTCAACATGACCTTTCCAGCGGAGCCGCTCGATTTTAATGCTCTTAACTATGTCGATGTCAGCGTACAGCTCATAACGACAACTCATTAACTTAATAGTTGTCAAGCTCATTAACTTATAGCACCGACAAAAAAAAAGCAAAAATTGTGCAAATTTACAACATTTCGAGTTATGCATTTTTAATAAGGAGACTACCCCACATCTGAACAATTTATTTACTAAGTGCAAACGTTTGTAAAATCCAGAGGAGGCATTACCTCCTTAGCCTATCTAGCCATGTCTGTGTGTCTATCTGTATGTTGTCCTTGAACTAAGGACTAAGGGAAGGAAATGAGACAATTTCGTGAAACTTGGGACACATGTCTATATGATCCGAAGGATCTGCGCATATGAAGTTGTTTTTTTATCATTTTTTGAATGTGTACTGTATTTAGGATACAAACTTCCTATAAAACAATGGCAAGCTTGAGGTGTAAATAAAACAATAATAGAAGAAACCAAAAGAAAAATTCAGCAAAGCTTTAACGACAGAATTGGGTTAAATGTAGATAAGCCACAGCATGGTTTCGGCAGTAGCAATGATGGGAACACTGCCAGGCGATTTTTTTATGACCCAGACATATCTTCGCAGTTAACGGGTGTTGATGTTATTATAATAAAAAGATTTCAAACAATTGTGCAAGCTCTAGCTAATGGTTTCAAAATAAATCTTGATAAATATAGAGCTGTCGCTTTAGAAACAAATATTTGTTCAAAAATACAAATGGTCCCCCCATGCCCTCCCTCCCTCTTATGCCTTCCACAGTCTACAAAATAGTAATACACAGACATCAAGTAATTGAGAAAATTCTGCTGTTCGGCCAGTTAAGTGAAGAGGCGCAAGAGGCACGCAATAAAGATTTTAAAAATTATATATAAAACTTTTCCAGAAAATCATTTTAAATTTTTTGCTAATATCATCAGATCCCGTTATTGCCAGCTTGCAGAAACCGACAAAAAGTAATCGTAAAGCACTAACAGAAGATACTTTAAGTTTATAACAATCCCCAGACGTAAACTTCCGTACAGGAATCCATTTTCTATCATGGTCATCTTCATGTGATAGTGAATCGGAAAGTTAGATACACGAAATTTTTTGTTGTAATATGTACAATAAACCTTAAAAACACATTATTTGTCTTTAGTTCCCCTTTGAATTTAAATATTTGCATTGAAAATAATTTCCGCCATGTTTTCATAACTTTGGCCGAACTGTGCGGCGGGCGAAAAATTATTTTTAATTTAACATTTTCTTGTTGCAATAGACGCAAACAAAAAGCAACATTAACTCTAAGAAAAAAGGTGTCGGAAAAAAGTGCCGTTTTTGAGATTTTACTACAGCAAATCACAGAACGAGTCGTAAAAAGCTTCCTTTTAAAATCGAAATAAGGCCTATTTCGCAAAGTTGGTCTAATAATTTTAACTGTTCTTATTGTTACATAACAGTTATAGATTCAAGGGCTGCGGAGTCTGAGTCGAGGAGTCTGAGTCGAGGAGTCGAAGTCGGTAAGGATTTTTGGGTGAAGGAGTCGGAGTTTAATAAATGCACCGACTCCGGTTGAAAAAACATCAATAAATAATTATAACGAATATCGGCATGGCACAAAATCTTATGGAAAAATTATTAATTTTTAACATTATGTTAATATGTAAAGGGCCCAATAGACGAACAACTAGTAGCAGAACTGGTTGATAAACTGGTTACTGGTTGTTTAAAAAAAGTCGTCTGTTGGTACTTGAGGTGTCATTTCTAATTTTTTCATGGGTTTATCAATCAGTTGCCAAACATAAAAAAGTTTTGATTTTTTACGGTTTGACATCAGCCAGGTGTTCAAATAGTTGATGTGTTTGTACCAAATTTAGTAACCAAACAAAAAAATTTTAATTAGGGTATTCACAGTTCCCTTTTAAAGTTAATATATAGTAACTTTAAAAGATACTTCAATCAAATTATGAGCACCGCTCAGGGCTGCCAGGGTTTTGGCAAGCGATTGCCATGAAGGGGATAACAGAATTTGTGATGAATTTGCAGCTGGAAGATTAAAAATTTAGTTTTATTTTATTTCATTTTCATTTTATTTCTTTTTCATTTTATTTTATTTTAATTTTATTTTCATTTTATTTTATTTTCATTTTATTTTATTTTGATTTTATTTTCATTTTATTTTATTTTAATTTTATTTTATTTTCGTTTTAATTTTAATTTTATATCATTTTGATTATATATATTTTTTTTTCATTTTATTTTTAAAGACTGAATTTTTTGCTATTTTATAAGTGACATGAATTTTTTATAGATTTAAGAATAAGTAGTTTAAGATAAATGAAGTTCCTTTTTTATGCAAAAAAAAAGTATTGAAATAATATTTATATCGTTTTTTTAAAATAAAACATTGTTTTTAAAAGAAATTGTTTTTATTATTTAAATGATTTTAATGTAATTTAAGGAAAAAATGTAAACATCACAGTCAAATAAAGAACTCGTTCATAAAGAACTCTGCTAACTTATCTCTAAGTTGGTATGCAGCTGTTGATGCATAACGTCGATAAGATGTTACGGAATGTAATGGTCCACCAACATCTGGAAGATCATTTCGCCAATTACCATTTTGAACATTATGTTTCCAATTGTCCCAGTCAGCATATCCATCTGGGCAGTACCATCTCTTGACATCATAAAAAAAAAATAAATAACTGGCCATTTCAGCCCTTGAAAGGACTTTGACCTAGCTTCTTATGATAAATTGTGTTGTGCGTGTTATTAAGTTTGTACACAATTGACCGAGAACCGGACCTACATGCTTAACGCCGACTCCGAACGGCGATGAACGGAAAGTTCTCGTTCTCAAGAAGGTTTACTTGGCATTTTGATAACTCTCTGAGGTTTGCCATTGTCTGCAGAGAGGTGGCGGCCGTACAGAAAAATTATTTTAATTCAAATAATTTTCTGCCTCTGCTGGGGTTCGAACCTGGCTTTCCAAAGTTCTTTGACATAGCGGCCACGCACTTTAACCAACTACGCCACGGACGCCTCTTGACATCAGATAACATAATAAAGTTATGCAAAACTATGCAGCTGAGTACTATTTTTTCACAGTTTTCTGGGCTACATTCTATAGGTGATCTAAGAACGCGCCAGCGGGCAGTCAATATTCCGAAGCTGGATTCAATAACACGCCGGGCCCTCGATAAGCGATAGTTAAAGACGCCTTTGGCCTGTGGTAGTTGTGAATCAGAATAGGGTCTCATTAAATTCATCTTTAGCGGAAATGCTGCATCGCCTACGAGGAAATGTTTCCGTTGAGCTATTTCCTACTGGAGCACTTGAAGGAAAAGGTAGTTCATTTGCTAAGAGTGCTCACCCGAAAGTAGAGTGTTGAAAGACTCCTGCAAACAAAGTAAAATTTAAGTTTTCACTTTAACCTTTATATAACAATATATATTTATAAATTACCTCCATCGCTTTAACTGCCATAACTACCAATAGACACCATAGTGAACGTGTATTTGGCATCACATACTGCCATAAGTAAAATACTATACAACTTTTTATAGTTGAAAAACATGGAGGCAGAGTTCTTTGGACAAGTGATGGCAATATGCTTGCCATCAATAGCTCCAACGCAATTCGGAAATCGTTTTTGTTAGAAATCTGACAATCCGACTATGAACATCCCTGTTGTTTTTTATTACTTTATTTTCTTTTTCTCATTTTTGGCTTTTTTCTCTTTTTGCTTACAACACTGAACTCACTCGTTAATAAACCTGCAAACTATTTAGACGGATTTTCAGCATTTTTATTCTAATAGGTTATGGGCCCAGGCACATTCGGTGTGGGCAAGAAATAAGTACTGTTCTGTTTAAAAAGAAAATACCGCGAATAATTAAAAGTAAAGTTTTGCGGAATGGGTTCGCTGTACCAAATTGATAAGCTGGACGAGAAGAATTATGAAACATGGGTAATGCAGATGCGTAGCGTACTCATCCACGCTGAGTTGTGGAAAGTTACATCGGGTGAGCTTGTAAAACCCATAGTACCAGGTGAGATTGCTCCATGGACAACAACTGATGAAAAGGCGCTGGCGACGCTTTCGCTTTGTTTGAAACCAACGCAACGGAACCACATAAAGAAGTGTAAGTCGGCTGCTGAAGCCTGGTAACGGTTAAAAGAGGTTCATCAACCAAAAGGTCCAGTGCGGAAGGTGGCTTTGTATAAGCAGCTTTTGAATTTACGTATGCGAGAAGGCGAGTCAATTTCCAGCTACATTAATTCGTTCTCATCACTAATAAATAGACCAATTGGCAGAAGTCGCTGTAGAAGTCACCGACGAATTGGCTGTTATTATCCTAATTTCAAGTCTACCAAAGCAGTACGAGACATTTGTGGTAGCGATGGAGACACGTGACGAGTTGCCCTCCTTGGATGTATGAAGGTCAAACTCTTGGAAGATGGAGTTCGGAGAAATGACGCATCAAAAATAGAAATTAATGGCGAAAATACTGCATTTTCTGCAATGGCGGCATATGCAAGCAGCAACAACAATAACAAATGGACAAGAAAAAACGTAAAAAAAAACTTGAAAAACATCACGTGTTTTTGCTGTGGTGACCGCGGGCACCTTGCACGGAATTGTCAATCGTCAACTAAAAAGGTATCGAAGGAAAATACAACAGTAAAATCAAAAAATTTCACAATTCTAGCGGCTGCTGATACATTTAACTTAAAATTAGATAACTGGTGTCTCGATAGTGGCGCTACGGCTCATATGTGTTGTGAGCGTGATTTGTTTATATCATTCAATGAACATTACGAACAAATCGATCTTGCAGCAGATTACTCAGTTGTAGCCAAATGTGTTATTGGCTACATGTAAAATGTAACACCTTACCAATGTGTTATTGCAGACTGAGTGCAAGTTAACTTTAAACGATGTATTGTATGTGCCAGAACTACGTGCTAATTTTATTTCCCTAAGCAGAGCGATGAAAAAAGGCTTTACAGCAAAATTCAACAATAATGGTGCTGAAATAATGGATAAGATGGCGATATGGTGCTCAAGGCAAAGGCGAACAGTGGCTTGTTTTTAGTTGAAACAAAAGGTAACATGTGTATGATAGCGGCAGAATGTGTGTCAGAGAAGTGGCATAATCGTTTTGGCCATTTAAATTATGGCGATTTAAAGCGGCTATCAGATGGCAATATGGTACAGGGTATGGACACTATTTCTAAAACAAGCAGCACTGGCTGCATTACGTGCATGAAAAACAAAATATGCACTCAAAAATTCCCAAAGAAGAGTGAAAGCCGGGCAGAAAATATTTTTGATTTGATTCACACTGACGTGTGTGGGCCGTTTTCAACGCAATCGCTTGGTGGATCTAAATATTTTTTGACGTTTATCGACGATAAGTCACGCCATATTTTCGTGTACTTTATCAAGCACAAAAGTGAAGTATTTCAGTGTTTTGTTTCTTTAAAAACATGGTCGAATGTCAAACCGGTCGCAAGATAAAATGTTTGAGAAGCGACAACGGCCGTGAATTTATCAGCAACGAATTTGATACATTTTGCGACAAAAATGGCATATTACGACAGTTGACTGTGCCGTACACGCCTCAGCAGAACGGCGTAGCAGAGCGGGCGAATAGAACCCTTGTTGAAATGGCAAGGAGTATGCTATCTTTTTCGGGCATGGCTGAGTCCTTATGGGCAGAGGCAATTGCAACTGCAGCGTATATTCGCAACAGATCGCCAACAAAATCACTTATAGGAGTAACGCCGTATGAAGCGTGGACACAACGAAAACCAAGCGGTATTCATCTGCGTACTTTTGGTTCGATAGCAGTAGCCCTTGATAAAGC
This sequence comes from Pherbina coryleti, assembly GCA_943735915.1. Classification (NCBI taxonomy): domain Eukaryota; kingdom Metazoa; phylum Arthropoda; class Insecta; order Diptera; family Sciomyzidae; genus Pherbina; species Pherbina coryleti. The sequence goes on along the minus strand of OX030951.1, from coordinate 96,083,980 downwards.
GAGTCACAAAAAGTTCAAACCTAAAGGTAAAGAGTACGTGATGGTGGGCTACTCTCTGACGGCTAAGGCATATCGACTTTACGATGCAGAAACAAAGCAGGTTATCGAGCGACGTGACGTTTTATTTCAGGAGCCTAAAGTGCAAGATGCATCGCAGTCTGACGAAGTGATGTTAGATTTATCTTTTGGAAATCGATATAGCAGTGGAAGTGTGTGCCATAGCGAAACAATAAAATGCAATGACAGTGACGACGAAAATTATGCCAACGTAGGTGATGAAACCAGTGCAAAAGGTGCTAATCAAAGTGTTGATGACCAAACTCTTTTAGAAGGGTTCACCGACAGTAGCACAGGCAGTGAGCAACAAGAAGATGGCGACAATTATGCAAGTGCCGAAGAACAAAAAGCGGTGTGGTCTAGCAGGTTTAAACTTGAACGAACTTGCAAAAAAATGTGCAACAGGCTGAATGTTATTGACCAATGCTTAATTCCGCAAACATACGAAGAAGCTGTGAGAAGTGAACATGCAGACTTATGGCAAAAGGCCATGAAAACTGAATTCGATGCACTCCAGCACAATAAAACTTGGATTTTGACTGAACTACCAGTAAATCAACGTGCTATTGGCTGCAAATGGGTTTTCAGTCATAAGACGGACACAAGTGGCAATATTGTCCGCTACAAGGCGCGTTTAGTTGCCAAAGGGTGCTCGCAACGTTTAGGTGTCGACTACGATGAGACTTTTTCACCAGTTTGTCGTTTTGAGACGATACGGATGGTCATAGCGATGGCAGTCGAAATGCGTATGTTCACACATCAAATGGACGTATGTACGGCGTACTTAAATAGTGACCTAAGTGATGATGCTTATATGAAGCAGCCAGAGGGGTATATCAATCACAATCATCCGAACAAAGTTCTTCGACTCAAGAAAGCTATATATGGGTTAAAGCAATCAGGACGAGAATGGAACGCCAAGTTAGATGTGTCACTTAAAGAGCTTGGTTTCTTTCCATGTGTTAACGAACCATGCCTGTATAAGCGGAACCAAGGTAACTTATCATTAATACTGATTTACGTTGATGATTTAATTGTAGCATGCCAATCGAAATCAGAGCTGATGAAAATTAAACATGAGATCGCAAAAAGGTTCGAGTGCGTGGACAAGGGTCCACTCGAATTATTTCTTGGCATGCGCGTGCAACGTGATGGTGATGTTGGCAGTATTACAATCGACCAGTCAGCCTATATAAGGGAGCTACTTAGAGAGCATGGTATGAGCAATTGCAGAATTGTAGCAACACCGTTAGATGCTGGCTTTCAGGTGGCATGTAAAAATGAAGACTGTGGTATTGTTGATGCAAAATTGTACCAATCGGCTGTAGGTGCGTTAATGTGGCTAGCTCTTACAACTAGGCCCGATATTTTGCATTCGGTTACAAAGCTGGCCCAGCGCTGCACAAATCCACATACCGAGAATATGGCTGGTGTTAAACATCTGATTCGATACTTATCATCGACCGTTGACATGAAGCTGCATTATCGAGCAACGGGCGAGCCGCTCAAGGGATTTGCCGATGCCGAATCGTATACAGGATACGTGTTCTTTTTGGCTGGCGGTCCCATATTTTGGAAGTCTCCGAAGCAAAGTTCGGTTTCGTTGAGCAGCACTGAAACTGAATATATCGCATTGAGTACAGCTGTAAAAGAGGCGATATTTTTGAGACGTTTACTGTGCGAAATTGGTGTTACAGATGGCGACATGGCTACTGTGGTACATGATGACAATCTTGGAGCACAACAACTGTCTAAAAATCCAGTGTTCCATGACAGAAGCAAGCATATCGACATAAAATTCCACTTCATCAGAGAAGTGATTAAGAACGGAGATGTTGCGCTTAAGTATATGCCTACAGACAATATGATCGCTGATATTTTTACGAAAAATTTATTTAAAACAAAGCATTGTAATTTCGTAAGGTCTCTAAGTTTGAATTGATATTTTTATTAATTGTTTGTTGATAAATGTAACATAATCGCATTGAGGAAGAGTGTTAGAAATCTGACAATGCGACTATGAACATCCCTGTTGTTTTTTATTACTTTATTTTCTTTTTCTCATTTTTTGGCTTTTTTCTCTTTTTGCTTACAACACTGAACTCACTCGTTAATAAACCTGCAAACTATTTAGACGGATTTTCAGCATTTTTATTCTAATAGTTAGCAATATCCTTATATTGCGAAATTGTTGGCTTGCTAACATATATTGGCGAGAGAACGCGCCACAATACTTCGCACGAAAACAATATTTCTAACTGTTGTTTTACCCAATTTATAACTCGAGTCAATACTCTGGAACGATGCACCATGAGCTAAATACCTTAAAATGAAAAGCAATAGTTTATTATATTGAAAACTTATATTAAATATAACTTACAAGAGTGTTATGGAAATCCGCTCTTCAAAAAAAATTTTTTGATAAGGATTTTCCAAGTATGTTCCAACTAAATTTAAAAGTAAACTATACACACTTCGGGTCATTCTCGTATGTATGAAAAATTGTTCTTCATCTTGAGCCTTCTTCTTTAAAAATACTTTTTTGAAGTAGCCACTTGGTATCCGGTATCTATTTTTTGATCCAACAGCCCAGCGTCTTGAATTTTTTAGTGTTCTCATCTTTAAATATAGTCTCATGATGTTTAAGAAACTTAAATTTAAATATAAATCTTCCTCCATGTCTTTTTGATATTTTTAGCGCAAACAATTTTAGCAAACAAATTCAGAGCTGTACAACACTTTATTCCGACACCGTTTTTCTTAGAACTGATAATGTTTTTTGCTTGCGTCTATTGCAACAAGAAAATGTTAAATTAAAAATAATTTCTAGTCCGCTGCAGGAGTTGAACTTATGCCCGTTGATTGATAGTTTAACGCTTTAACCATCAAACCAAAACCCATTGTTGGTAAATATCGCTGATTCAATATCAAGAATTAACTAAAGCTATGTTACAGTAGACGTGGCGTCCGTGGCGTAGTTGGTTAAAGTGCGTGGCCGCTATGTCAAAGAACTTTGGAGACCCAGGTTCGAACCCCAGCAGCGACAGAAAATTATTTGAATTAAAATAATTTTTCTGTACGGCCGCCACCTCTCTGCAGACAATGGCAAACCTCAGAGAGTAATTAAAATGCCATGTAAAGCTTCTTGAGAACGAGAACATTCCGTTCATCGCCGTTCGGAGTCGGCGTTAAGCATGTAGGTCCGGTTCTCGGTCAATTGTGTACAAACTTAATAACACGCACAATACAATTGATCATAAGAAGCTAGGTCAAAGACCTTTCAAGGGCTGAAATGGCCAGTTATTTATTTTTTATTTTTTTATTTTTTTATGTTACAGTAGATCAAAATAATCTATTTATAGGAATTATAAATTCATATCTACAGCTACATATCCTTCATCTCCTACAATAACCATTAGCCAATACACAATAACCACTATAGATTGTGTATTGGCTATACAAACAAGAGTACTAAAAAACCCAAATGTTGCTTCTACTTACTACTAGATGTCGTTATGCTACAAACAAATTTAATGATTTTTGTATATTTATTCCCTACAACTGAACAGGAGGGCCGGAGAGGGTTAATATGTATATCAACCCCCTCCGACCACTCCTTACGGGTGCTCCCATACAAGAACGTAAAACTTTGTTATTTTAAAGTTTTAAATTTAAAAATTATTTTAATCTGTATTTTTCTTTGGGAAGAACTTTTAGACACAACAATAAACAATTTAGAAAATAAACCTAGACTGTTAACAAAATATGTTGACGACTTATTTTGCATCATAAAGAAGACTGCAGTTGACGACACGCTACAAGCACTAAACAGTTTCCACAGACATATACAGTTCACACAAGAAATAGAAAAAGAAGACAAATTACCATATTTGGATACAATGATAATAAAGACACAAAACACCTTAAAATTAGACTGGTACCAGAAGCCTACAGCCACAGGACGAATTATTAATTTTCACTCCAACCACCCGAGACACATAATACTAAACACAGCACAGAACTTTGTTAGAAGAGTACTAAAAATAAGCGACAGACAATACCACAGAAATAACATAAAAAGGACACAAGAAATATAACAAAAAAACAGCTTTCCTCACAAAACAACGACGAACATAATAAAAAACGCGATAAAAAAACTCGACAGGGAAAATTTGGAAAAACCCACAAAATTATACAAAACAATGACACACATTCCAGGTTTCTCCAATAGGATAGTCTACTCCGACATTTACATCCGACAAATACAATATTGCACTAAAAAACAACAACACATTAAAACAACTATTTTCAAAAACAAAAACAAAACTGGATAAAATTGGAAAAAGCAAATGTAAGATATAAAATACCATGCAATGGAGACGGATCCAACATATGTAGTAAAATATATGTTGGAACAACCAAATCTAAATTACAGACAAGGTTAGCTGCACACAAATCAGACTACAAAAATAGACAAGGAACAATTGGCAACAAAACAGCGCTAGCGGCCCACTGTGTTTCCACTGGACATTCGCCGAATTTAGAAAACACACAAATCTTACAACAAGAAACAAATTATAAAAAACGATACACAATAGAAATGTTACATATAATAAACACACAAGCAGATCAACGAATAAACTACAAAACAGACACAGAAAAATGTGCACATATCTACAGACATATAATAACAAAACATAAACAACATAAACACTAGTACTTACTGGACAATCACAACAAGCGGACGGACTTAAAATTTAATTGTAAGAGTATAAAAATTGTTTTAGTTTGTTTTTGTTTAAGTGTTTAATTGTAAATAAAATTTTCAGATTTTCCTGAAGATGGACACCAAAGGTGTCCGAAATATTGAAAATAAATAAATAAATGTATAAAAAAACAAATAAAAAAGTTTTTGCAACATTTTGAATATAAGACCTAGAGCCCAAAGAAAAATACAACAAAAAAACACACAAAATTTAAGGTCGAAAAAAATAAAAAAAAAAAAAAATTTACAAATTATTTTAATCGAAAAAGCCATTAAATTATCAAAGCTATGAAATTGTGAAAATGCTTCCCTTCTCTCGTGTGTCCAGTGACGCACCTGTGTTTTGTTTAGTTTGTCTTTCTTCTATTGCTGTTTTCGATTAATTTTCGATAAAAATTAGAGATAAAACTGATTTCTACTTGATTCGGATGTTAATTCAAACTGAATTACCTTCGAATGAGTTAATTCAGCTTGTCAAATGTTGTATGGCGAATTAGTTAATTCGGAACATAATTCAGCCTCGAATTACGTTGTTTAGCGTGCCGTGAAAAAATTCTATTAGCTTTGTTCGAAAATATATGTTATTTTTGACTAAAGTTTTTAAATTCAAGGCTTTGTAGAACAGGAATCTCTCGAAGTTCATTCAGAATAAAAATATCTTTAGGAGTGAAGTTTTCTTCAGACTATTGAATGCACGTGTTAAATTATTGCACAGCAAGTGACCCTTTTATAAGAGGAGGTAGAATATGTTCAGCGTGGTTTTCATCTGTACTTTCAATTTCTGTGACTTCATTATACCCTTCTTTGTCTGAAAAACTTTCGTGCATTCATTCATTAAGCTCTTTATTTTTTAAAGATTCATTTAACGCCAGTTTTTCGAGCATCGCTTTCAAGATTAAATTTCGTTGTTTATAATATTTTGATACATTGGTTTAATAATGGCATTAGTGTCAGCTGGATGACACATAAAGGTTATTATCCCATCATCACTTTTCATATCATTATCTTTAGGGCGACACTGGTCGTTATCTAGAAGTAATAAAGCAGTCTTTGGAAGTCTCTTGGATCCCAGAAATATTCGTACCTATAACAACCCGAAAAAGTAAACAAAATTTTAAAATACAAGCTCAATATATTTTTTATTTTGTTATTTTTACCTCAGGAACAAAAATGTATGAAACCAGTCCAGTCCAGTTCTTATTGGCCTTATAAACGGCTATTTACTGAAAATGTTTGAGTGCTCATTTCTTGCTTTACTAATCATATGCGATTGTGCAGGCGAGGAATTTTATTTTATTCTTTCTAGTTTTGCGACCAGGAGCAGATGTTTCCTTGCAGATCACTACGGTTTTATTTGTAATGTGCCTAAAAAATAAACCGGACCCATCAGCATTATGAATACGTTTTGTTGAAAGACTTAGCTCCATCATTTTATTTCTAAGATCGATTAAAAACAGTTTGACATTCTTATTAGAATGATTCATTGCACAAATTTTTAAGTGGCGAAGTCCATACCTCTTTTTGAAATTAGAAACCCAACCACTTCTTGTGTTGTAAAATTCCTCCTTTTCTAATATTTTCTCAAACAAATTGCGAGCTTTTGATTTTTTTGATTTTAAAAGCCATTTGTAGAGTCTCTTGTTCAATTTCGGATATTCATATGATTTTAGAGTTTGCCGTTTACCTGGCCTAGCTTCCATATTTCCGGCTTATTTCAGAATTGCATCCTTATTTTTCTTATTCTCGTGATTGTCAACTTGTGCACCTTATAATCGAGCAGAGAATTTCAGTCGATACACCATATATGATTTTATGTAAAACTTAATTTTTTTGTTGAATTGTTAGCTTTATCAATTTTTTTGTGATTTCGTTTTTTTCCCCATCGCTTTCAATCAAAACACACTGCCACCGGCGTGTCCACTACCACTACCACTAAAAAAAAGCTACCACTAATTATCATCTGTCGACCCATGCGCCTAAAGCCTGCACACAAACCAGCAACAAATTCAACAGAATAACGACTTAAAAACGGTCAATCCGCTAATAAATCAGGAAAATAAATTAGATAAGAACATAACTCACAAAAAAAAAATACAAACATTGAAAATTAAAGCTTAGTCAGTTGCAGTTATTGAGGTAACTTTTTTAAATAAGTAGCACTTATAAAGGTTACAATGCTATGTCTCGAACTGATGCAAAAATCGAGGAATTTCGTGTATCAAGGATTGCGATTACCAAGTCTGTACTATATATAGATCGAAAATATGATATATAATTGTGGAAGGTTTTTGAAAATCAAAAGTTCTTTTAAAATCAAACTTTCTGAAAATAATCTAAGTTTTCCTATAAATGAGCTATAATTTAGCGATTATGTTGACTTTTTATGATATTAGAAAAAAATTAATAAATTTTAGTTTTTAAATATGTGTACAAATTGGTACTTAACTTGATATTAATTATTAGATATTTATTAGGAGAGTGTATCTGTTAACCCGCATCCATCGGAAATTTCTAGAAACGAGAAGTACGTTGTGCATCAATTTGATGCAGATACAAAAAGACAATATTATTCATTGGAATATTTTCAATTTATTAACTATTCTAGCGCGATAAGTATAAGACTATCTCTAACTGTAGAACTGCTCACTTGTTTATTCTGATATTTTAGGAAGGTAGCCAAAATTCTGAATTTAAATATGCATATTTGTTTTTAATATATGAATGTGTTTCAAGAATTTGCATCAATTTGATGCAAACGATGGATGCGGGTTAAAATACATTTAATTTAAAACTGAATTTATATAAAATAAATAAATGTTGTTAACTTTTGATATTCAAGTTGTCGGCGAGAAAAGACGCGAATTAAAACGCTCTGTTTAATTCACTAATTAATCAAGTGTTAAAGCTCGAAAAGTTCTAAAATATATACAAGTGCAAAGGTTGATGATCTGAAGTCTAAGAATTCTGATAATTTTTACTGGGACACCTTTTATTTAAACATAGAAAAAATAATTTGAAAATACTTAATGAGTAAATGTAGTAACACCAATACAGTGCAGTGTGTGTGCTAAATGCAAATCCTCTATTAGAGGAGAGAGTGGTATCAGATGTGAAGGTGTGTGCGGAAAAACCTTCCATGAAAGTTTATCTTGTTCAGGAGTTGACAAATACAGTGTAAAAATAGTGGGAGAAAATAATATGATCCGTTTTATGTGTAATGAGTGCATTGCCTATGTGCAAAACATTGACTTAGTATTACAAGACATGCAAATGAGTGTAAAAAAGAACAATTCAATATTAAATGAATGAGGTCATAAAATGAATGAAGTCATAAAAAAAACCAAGAAGAAATGAAATCACTACTAGATGCTATTGAACTTCGCTATTATCAACGAGTGTTAAATTTGCAAAGAACGCAAGAATTATTCGAAAAAAACATTGGTGATATAAAAAATTTATATGATATGGTTAAAGACATTAAAAATAAAACCGAATCAATTGGCAAAGAGAATGAAAAAGTACACAGTGAAATAAAAAAAATAAGCAACAGTGCGAATGAGGTTCATATGTCTTATGCTGATGTAATAAAAAAAGATTAAATAATTAAAAAACTGTCAGAGTTGAAAAAAGATGTTGCACTAATAGTGAAATCGAAGGTAAAACACACAGGCGAAAAAACAAAAAGAGACTTGAGTGAAAAAGTGGATCCCAAAAACTTGAAAGGAACTTTCGAGTATAGCTACAAAACACAGTGGTATGATTATAATACAAAGTGAAAATAATGATGAACGCGACAAAATAAAAGGAGCTATTGAAAAGAATATTGAAAGTGAATACGAAATAAAGTTGCCGGAATCGTTAAAACCAAGCTTCGTAATTACTGGAAAAAACTTTAAACACGTCAAAACAAGTTAGTGGAATTAATAAAAAAGCAAAATTCCTGTATTAGTCAAAGCTCGCTAGAAATTGTACAGCAATACCAAAGAAAAAAAGGGAACCATACTTACTGCAACGCAATTATTCAAATTAATTCGGATGATTTTACAAAAGTGCTAGAAGCGGAAAATTTAAACGTGGGTTGGGAACGCGGTAAATGTGCTTATGTGTTTTAAATGCAAAGGTTTTAACCACAAATTTGCTGACTGTAAAAACGATGAAGCGTGTTCAAAATGTCATGGAAAACATAATTCCAACACGTGCAATGCTAGTCCGATAAATAAATGTTTAAATTGCATACGGGCTAATACCAACTATAATATGACATTAGATGTTAACCCCGATACTTTTGATAAACAGTGTCCATGCTATGATAATAAATTGCAATTAAGAAAGAAGAAGATTGGCTATTAGGCTACGAACATAGTGAACGCGAGTTGCTGAGCCGAGCCGAAAAACATATTAGAGCAATACAGTACGCAAGTCATGCATCTCTTTTACCCGAATGCGTTTTTGAGTTTCAATCGGCTCGGATCAGCAACTCGCGTCTACTATGTTCGCAGCCTTAGCAACTAAGGGAAGAAGACTTTTCAGAAACAAAATACGTAAATAAAAATAAGCCAATAAGTGAATTAAAGTGCATATATTTAAACACAAAAAGTATAACAGCAAATAAAGACGAGATGGAAAGATAGAATTTGTGAAATCAAACATTTTACTGTGTGCAGAGACTCATACTACTGAGAATATCCGCGATGCGGAAATAGCAATTGTTGAATATAACCATATAAGATGCGATTCACATAGCAGACATACTGGTGGTGTTTTAATTTACATACACAAATCAATTGACTTTAAACTAATATGTAATAAATGTTTTGATACTAATATGTGGTAGAACGAAAACTTTATACAGATGGCAAATAGGCGTATTGTATCACTCACCCAATACTAGTGATGCTGAATTTGTAAAATATATAGGAGGAATTCTAGAAGAGTGCTTTGAAGAGGGCAATAATAATATAATTACACAGTGTGACGACTATAAAAACACAACCAAACTTTATAGAAATTCTTAAAGAGTGACATGTTGTGAGCCCATCGCACTTGGTCTGACCTCTCAATGTCGTCACAATTTTTTTTTAATTCATTTTTAAAGTTGAAGGGTTCGATTTTTGTTGTGCCGACGTTCATTGAATTTTTACAGTTATTTGCCTTGTTGGAAATGAAAAACAAATTCCACTTCTTTTCAGTAGAATTTTACGTAGAATAAAGCTGTATAAAAATAAATACGATAAAATACAAAATGAAGCCTGTAGCGATGCAAATTCATTAATTTTTCTTTAATTTCATAAAAAAATTAGTGTTTCTATGAGTTTAAATGATGCATGAATTACATCTTTTTTCACAAAAATTCATTCCATGTAAAAATACCTTTTCATTGAATCCAAAACCATCAATATCGGTTGAGAATTGGCAAAATGGCGGCAGTTTAAACGTTTTGTTTTTCGTCATAAAACACTGAGCATAGTAGCTTTTATATTTTTCAAATATCTATTTGGCAATGCTCTAGATCAGGCCTGTCCAACATACGGCCCCCGGGCCACCATCCGGCCCGCATAGGCCCTTCATCCGGCCCGCCATCTCTTAGAATCTTTGGGCATCCCAGTTGTATAGGTTTGCTTCTATATGTTTACATGTGTGTGTGTCAATTAAAAAACTTACTCGATTGCAAGTAAAACAGTGCTCCCTGTAGTAAATAAAATAAGTAGTTGATAAAAAACAGTACCTATAAAGTACTGTACTTTGCAAGTGCCTACAAATTGGTTTAAATCTCATGAGTATATCAAGCAAAACGCGTACATGTACAAAAAGAAAACAAAACAAAAGAAGCGTGCCATATGGCACGAACTGATTCAAATAGCGCAACAACAAATTCATGAGAAATATTTTTGTCACAAACATCAGCACGAGCTAATGGGAAAACCTGTGTATTTGTTTTTTCGCATTCTCGCTCCAGCAAATTTTCTGGCAAAAATAGCAACAACATTCATCATTTTTTCTTATGATCCGTTAACCAAGAAGTAATAGGAAATCCTATACAAAACAAATGATAATTTGGGAGCGATAAAAAAACAAATTGTTTTTGTTATCGCACCACAAATTTCATTTTTGGAAAGCCTTTGCATTTGTTTTTGTACAAATTAATATACATAATATTAATTACATACAAATTAAGTATGTAAGAAGAAGAAAGTGAATTTGAGCAGTGTTTTGCGTTAAATCAGTTTGTGAATAAGTTGTGTTTTTAATAAAGAAACCTCTGTTTTTATAGCCTTTGGCACTACATACATATATTATTTCGTGAATTATTGCATTGAAATATTAAAACGGTAAGCAAATAATTCAATTCTCCAAAAATGTAATTATTTTAGTTATGATGTTTTTCTTTAGTTATAATTTATGAGTTGCACTACAATTAAAATTTTTCAGATCAATCATCAGATCATCATCAGAAAAGAGACGTAAAGTTGATGCAGAATGTCGAATGTTTAAAAATAGTTGGACGGAAGCCTTTTTTGTCATAGAAGAACAAAATGAAACTATACTGTGCCTCATATGTCACGAAAAAATATCAGTTTGCAAGGAATACAATATAAAGCGCCATTATTCTACAAAACACGCTTCTAAATATGATGAGTACAAAGGTCAAATTCGAATTGATCGCGTAAATTCGTTAAAAAAATATGACCGGTCAACAAGCGATGTTCAAAATACCGAAAGAAAATTCCGAAACTGTTACAAAAATTATTTTCATGATAGCAGAAGTCATTGCCAAGCGAAGCAAACCTCTATCAGACGGAGAGTTCGTCAAGGAATGCTTGGAGATATTCGCTTCAATAGCCTGTCCGGAGCAGAAAAAAATAATAAAAAATATAAGTTTGTCACATCAAACCATAGCAAGAAGAATTGATTTCATGGCCAACGATATTGAGTCGTCTATAGTTTCTGCAATTGCAGAAATGTGTTTTCTATAGTTTAGCGCTCGACGAAAGTACTGATATGTCAGATACAGCCCAATTGGCAGTTTTCGTGAGAGGAGTATCCGAAGACTATACCGTTATCGAGGAATTGTTAGATTTGCGTTCAATGAAAGATACAACCACTGGACAAGACATCTACGAATAAGTTAAAAGTTGTATAGAAAAATATGAACTTCAAACAGAAAATCTTTGCGGCTTAACAACAGATGGTGCGCCTGCAATGACAGGGAAGAGTAACGGCTTTGTGGCTTTGATGCGTAATAGCATCACACATACAATCATACAGCATCATTGTATTATTCACCAAGAACAGCTATGTGCAAAAGTTCTAGACCTGAAACACGTGATGGATAAAGTAGTGCAGACAGTTAATTTTATACGCGCAAGAGGGCTTAACCACAGACAGTTCCAGACTTTTCTGGCTGATGTCGGTTCAGATCACGAAGACATTGTATATTTCAGTCGCGTTCGCTGGCTCAGCAGAGCAGCTACACTAAAACGATTCTATTCCCTGCTGGACGACTTAAAGATTTTTCTTGACAACAAAGACCAAGAAATTACTTTCCTTACTGATGAGCAGTGGTTGGCTGATCTGGCTTTCCTGGTTGATATAACTAAATATCTTTCTGATCTTAACTTGAAACTGCAAGGGAAAGACCAACTATGCACACAGTTATACGAACACGTTCTAGCTTTCACAAAAAAGCTTTTGTTGTTGGAAAAGCAGCTGGAACAAAAGCAGTTGATTGCTTGGGAGACCTTATCTACAAGAAAGCAAGATACCTTGGATTTTGACAAGTACGTGTTGATGTCCGTGGCGTAGTTGGTTAAAGTGCGTGGCCGCTATGTCAAAGAACTTTGGAGACCCAGGTTCGAACCCCAGCAGCGACAGAAAATTATTTGAATTAAAATAATTTTTCTGTACGGCCGCCACCTCTCTGCAGACAATGGCAAACCTCAGAGAGTAATCAAAATGCCATGTAAAGCTTCTTGAGAACGAGAACATTCTGTTCATCGCCGTTCGGAGTCGGCGTTAAGCATGTAGGTCCGGTTCTCGGTCAATTGTGTACAAACTTAATAACACGCACAACACAATTAATCATAAGAAGCTAGGTCAAAGTCCTTTCAAGGGCTGAAATGACCAGTTATTTATTTATATATTTTTTTTTGTGTTGATGTTACAAAGATTAAGGAACGAGTTTGACGACAGATTCGCAGACTTCAAATCACAAACTCCCTGCATGAAAGTGTTTCAAAATCCATTTGATGTTGAAATTGAAGGCGCTGCGCTGAATTTACAGCTGGAGTTAATAGAATTGCAAAGCAGCTCTCATCTAAAAACAGCATATAATAATTGTCCTCCAAACTTAATTGAATTTTACAAAAAGTATATTACACCCAGTCAATACCCAAACCTTACTAAGCTGGCTATTCAACAAATTTCTTTATTTGGTAGTATATATGTTTGTGAGCAGCTGTTTTCTCGCATGAAATTTAACAAATCAAAAACCAGATCATCTTTATTAGATAGCCATCTTAAAGGCATTTTGCGCATAGCCACTTCTAAAACTCCAGCTGACATAGATGCGCTGTGCAAACAGAAAAAATGTCAGACATCTCATTAATTAGATTTTAAGAATAAGAATATCTTTATATGCTAAGACCATAGTTACATTAATAATAATAATATATTAAGATTTATGTGATGTTGGTTTTTATAAATAAATAAATATACCAAAACTGAAGGTCATTTTATATTTTTTTTGGCCCGCTACGGTTATGAAAATGCTAAACCTGGCCCTTCACAAAATTATGTTGGACGGGCCTGCTCTAGATGTATGTTACTCATCACATTTTCTTTCCAATGAGCTAAAGATGTCTAAAATCGGTTTAGATTTGACAAAATGAGAGCACTTTGTATGATAGCAAACATATATGTACATGGGAATCAGTGTTTTATGACGAAAAAAAAAAACGTTTAAACTGCCGCCATTTTGCCAATTCTCAACCGATATTGATGGTTTTCGATTCAATGAAAAGGTCTTTTTACGTGCAATGAATTTTTGTGAAAAAAGGTGTAATTCATGCAGCATTATATCATTTAAATTCATAGAAACACTAATTTTTTTATGATATTAAAGAAAAATGAATGAATTTGCTTTGCTACAGGCTTCATTTTGTATTTTATCGTATTTATTTTTATACAGACTTATTCTACGTGAAATTCTACTGAAAAGAAGTGGAATTTGTTTTTCACTTCCAACAAGGCAAATAACTGTAAAAATCCAATGAACGTCGAAAAAATTCAACAAAAAAAAATTTTTGTTGAAAAAATTCAACAAAAATCGAACCCTTCAACTTTAAAAATGAATTAAAAAAAATTGTGACGACATTGAGAGGTCAGACCAAGTGCGATGGACTCACAACATGTCCCTCTTTAAGAATTTCCTGAAAAACTGTGTTATCGGAGACTTTAATATAAACATTAACTACCAATCAACCAACATATTCGAATCAATGTGCCTAATGATTGATTTTAATACAAGAATCACAAATTCGGCGCAAACAAAAATTGACTTATTATATACTAACAATAGTGAAATTAAAATATGTAACTTAGACAAACACAAAATATCCGATCATCAAACTATCTTGTTTGAATTACCAGTAAAAAAGAAATACAAAATGAGGCTCTATGAAAACCGTAAAGGGAAAATTACTCCAAAGAAAATCTAATTGAGTGTCTACGAACCTATGATTATAGCCAACTAAACAGTCTAGAAATTGATCAAAAAGCTAAAGTATTAAGTGAAACTCTGCTAAATATTTTGTTAAATTTAATAAACGATAAGCGTGTTCAAATTAAACTCATTAATAAGTGGTATGATAGGGAGCTAACAGAGCTAAATAATTGAAAATATGAACTCTTCAAATTGGCCGAAAGAACAAATGAATGGAATGAATATAACATAATAAAACTATATTACAAGAAAACGGTAAAAATAAAAAAGAAACAATATATGGAAAACAAAATATCAGTTGATCGCAATAACCGAAAACTAATATGGAAATATTTAAAAGATGCTGTTAATATGACTAGTAACACCTCAACAATAAAGAAAGTTATAATAAATAATAAGTGCTTTGAAGAAGAAATTGAAATAGCAGACGCGCTAAACAAATACTTTGTGGAGAGCATAAAAGAAATTCGTAACAACATTGAGAATATTGTCATAAATGAAGAGACATCAAATATATATAGAAGACTATTTGAGTTTAAGACAATTAACACTGATGATATAAATCAAACTGTTTCTGCATTAAAAAACAAATACGGTAGGAAAAAACTTTTAACCGAAGGTGTTATAACAGACTCTATTGATTATTTGGGGCACGTGTATGCTTGTCTGATCAACGAGAGCTTAAATCAAGGTATTTTTCCAGACACTTGGATGATCTTGGAGTGGTCATATAGTTGATTTTGGAGTGGTCTTGGACAACAAACTGCGTTTTAATCTACACTATGATAAAATTGTATCCAGGGCCAGCAAACAGCTCGGATTTATTATAAGATGAGCACATGAATTCAAGAATGTATGGGTCACTACATCCCTGTACTGTGCACTAGTGCGCCCAATACTTGAATATGGCTGCATTATTTGGAATCCAGCTTTTGAATCCCATAGTGATAGAATCGAATCCATACAAAAGCAATTTGTCCTATTTGCTCTGAGAGAGACTTATAACCCCCGCGAATATTGTAGCCTTCCACCGTATGAACACAGACTCATCATATTAAATTTGATGCCGCTATCAATAAGAAGAACGGTATTGGATTCATGCTTTACAGTCGATGTTCTGAACGGTGTAACTAATTGCGAATACATCTCTAACAAGATTACCCTCAATGACCCTATAAGACGAACAAGACATACTCGGCTGTTAACTGAATATCAGCATCATACTGCATATGAAAGTAATGAACCCATCAGCCGTTGCTGTAGAGAATTTATTAGTATATCCGATCACTACTCACCTTCCATGTCTAAATCCTCATTCAAGCGATCTCTATCCAAGTCTCTTTCTCTTCCTAATCAACCCAATCTTTAAGCTTTCTTTCTATTTACTTTCCTTCTCCTCTTTCCTTTTCTACTACTAAATATGTATAAAATATACTAGAATGTAAGTAAGTAGCTTTTACTTTTATTTGTTACTTTCTTCTTGCCTTTTCTTTTTGACGTGTTCGTAAAATCCTGTCATTTAGGTGGGCGGATTACGCCCACATCGAATTGCATATCTTCGAACACCAAAACAAGGAAAGGGGAGAGAAAAAAATAAAAAAATAAAATAATAATAAAACCTGTTATAATAAGTAAATTGCCTTGCTTGGCCAATAAATAAATAAATAAATAAATAATGGTGGAAATGGTCAAAGGAACTACTAAACCTGAAGAGATACGCCCCATAAATACGTTACAATGCGATGAAAAAATTATTGAAACAAAGTTAATGTCATGGATAAAGGTTCAACGATTGATAATAATATTAAATATATAGCGCTACAATATGACTCAAGCTGATTGGAGTCGGTCATCGGCCCAATGTGACATGCGATACATTGTGAGCCAAGCTGACCGAACTCGAGCTGACAAAACTATGTAATACGTTGTGACTCAAGCTGATCGAACTAGATTAGCAGTTCATTGCACCTGCAGTTCTTTACCCTTATTCATGACACCGCCTAGTCAGCGAGCTTACAAAACGCTTTCGCTGGCTTAGTAATTTAAGCTATAAATATATGTTATCTTGTTATTGTTAAGTCAGTTTTGTTCACACGTTTCACAAATAAAGAATTGAATAACAAAACTATAACATGGCGATCCTGCCAGTCTTTGGCTAGAACTAAAAACGAGTTTAGTACGTCGAGCGGGTAAACCAAAAAAATAAAATTCATAGCGGAGTAAAAGTAACTACAATCTACAGTGCGGGAAAATTTATTGACATTGAAGAGAAAAAGAGTGAAAAAAAAAAAATATAAAATAAAAACAGAACAACATTTGTTAATAATAAACATGTTGTGAAAACTGGTGGTTACTTATCCATAAAACAATAAGCAACAGAAAGTGTAAAATATAAAAAAAGAGAAGTGAAAAATTATTTACTATGTCCTGGTGGAACAAAGTGCTAAGTGCAATTCTGATAGCAATATCAGGATATGAAGTTGGACAAGAGGTGGAGCAAAATAAGCTCGAAAAATACGTTGAAAGACACTTTCAAGTAAGTGAAACTCAACAAATACAGAACAAAAGTGATAGCAACAGCAAACAAAATACATGGCAATTAATAGCACTGTTAGCAATATTAGTGTCAATAATGATCATTTATACGTTTTTTAAAAACTATTTAAGCCGACGCGTAAGACAAATAGAAACACCGAGTGTATAAAGAAGAGAGTGCCTTAAAGCTGAAGGCCCAACACCCCCCAACGATTGGGAATGGGGGATGAAAACACCAAAATTATCAACTTCATATATGCAATTTGCGGACATCAAACACCAGCATCTGAATCTGCATCTGAGAACGTAAAGTACCCGACTCATCGTCTGCCGTTCATTTAAGTATATTTTCTTTTTATTTTTATTTTATTGGTTAAGAATACAGGAAATGTGATTTAGAATAATTATGAAATTTGTATGTAAATTTGCACATATGATGCAATGCATTTATGAATTAATTATGATTATAAAATTCTACACCAATTATAACAAAATTTTAAAACGAAAAAAAAAATCTACTTCTGAGGACGAAGTGTAGGAAGTAACTTTTTTTATTTTAGTAAATAACATTAAAAAAACAAAAGTTAAAAAAAAGCATATAAAAAAAAAAAAAAAAAAAAATTAATCATGTTTATTAACTAAATAAATCCCTTATTTGAATTTTTCTATTCTTTGCTAATCAAAATCAATGTCAATTAAATGGGAAGAATTAAATGCAAAACTAAAAGAAATTAAGTTGGTTTTTGACAAATCATTTAAATGTTTGAACAAGTCAAATCTTCCCTCACAATCAACTCAAACATAGCATATCAAGTTATTAGTACTAAAGCATAACGAAATAGCAACTCTTTTAAGTACAGTATACAAATTTTTAACCGCACAGCATAAGGTTGAAATAGAAACATTTTGCCAAACGCTTAAAACGCGATTAGAAGTTTTATTTAAGAGATTAGATATATCTGAAAAAATACCCAAATCACCAACAGAAACCATAAATGTAAACTTTAAATTTCAAGAAAAATCTGACCCTGACTCGGGATCAGAACCAGAATCAGATTTAGAAACTCCGTCAAAAACCGACGACGAAAGTATAATACCCCAAGCAGACAATTCAATGTCATCGGTTAATACAGCTAAAGAAAAAGAAATATGACTCCAGCGGAATTTCTTGGTTTAGCATCAAAGCTACTGCCAGATTTCGATGGCAGGCAAGAACATTTAGTTAAATTTCTAAACGCACTAGACCTTATAGAATCTATTAAAGGAGAACACGAATTAATAGCTATTTCGCTTATTAAAACCAAACTATCTGGCGTAGCACAAACTGCCGTAAGTAATGAAAGAACAATTTCAGCCATAAAAGCTACGTTAAAACGAGAAATCAAAAGTGAATCAGCACAATCAGCAGCTGCAAAATTGCTTAACACCAAACAAAATTTAAAAAACACAAACGAGTATGCAAAAGAAATAGAGCAATTAACATCACAATTGCAAAATGCATATCTTTCAGATGGACTTAGTCCTCAAATAGCTGAAAACTATGCTACACAAGTAGCTGTGAAATCTATCGTAAAAAACGCTCGTTCACCAGAAGTAAAACTCTTAATGAGAGCAGGAAATTTTACTAATGTCAACGAGGTAGTTACAAAATTTGTAGATCTAAATGCAGACACTGATAACGCAGTGAGCATAAACTTTATACAAAACAAATTTAACAGAGGGAGATACAACCAAAGGTATAGAGGTAGAAGAGGATATAGGAATAAAGGCAGAGGAGGTTATTACAACCAAAATTATTCTAGCTCAGATCAGAATACAAGCAATCAAAACCGTAACCGAAATTATGCGCCTCCAAACAATTACCAATATAATACCAGAAACGGTAATCGTGGTAGGCAAGCCACTAATGTACGAACTATTGAAGCCATTCCGGAAAACGAGAATGCTCCCCAGCCAGCCCAACTGGGGAACTTGTTGAATATAAGCCACTAATATGTATATTATTTATTTGTAAGCTTTGAAAAATCCCTTTCTTAAGATTCTAGTTTTTGTTAACATTGCAACATTGTTTTTATCTTGTTTCTCTTTCGCAAGTTCTTTCTTTATTCATTCTTATCGCAGCATCAAACATTGTAACACTTTTGCATCAACATTTATCTTTAATAAATAGTTTTAAATTAAAATTGAACTCTTATAACTTAATAGGTTATGGGCCCAGTGAAGGAAACATCTTCATCAAAATTGTTTAATTGAAAGTTTCCAGTTCTACCGAGTTTAAAGAAATAAAACATATTTCTTTGTCTTCATTGCATCATTTTTGCGTACGTGACTTCGTACAGGCAGTGCAGTTGTTGTTGCAGTTTAGCTGTTCTTTTTTTCTGGTGGTGCCTGAATAGCGGACAAGTTTTTGTTGCTGCGGTATATAATCATTTTTTTTTGCTGGTTGTTGCTGACGAAATATAGCGGCTATATATATATATATATATATTTACATTGGAGCAGTCTCTAGTACAGTTTTTTTAAAACCAAAAATGGACAAAGAGTCAACTATCGAGAAATTCATCGATCCATCGCAATGGATGATGTGGAAATTTCAGGTTCGAGTAAATTTGATGGCGTCAGAGCTTTTTGGATATGTCAATGGGACGGAGAAAAATACAACCGACAATAAAACTTTTATTAAGAATGATGCACGGACACAGAAGGTTATCGTAAATTCATGTGGTGCTAAAGTTCTTATTCATTTGTGTAATTGCAACACGGCAAAGGAAATGTGGGATAAATTGCATTCGGTGTACGAACAAACAAATGAATCAGCCAAGCAACTATTGCAGGAGCAATTTTATACTTACAAAAAGGATTCAAATCATGATATAGCTACACATATTTCAATTCTTGAAGGACTGGTTACAAAATTAAAAGTAGTCGGTGTAAATATTGATGAAAGCATGCTGATGACAAAAATTTTAATGACACTACCAACCGAATATAAGCATTTTTCTACAGCATGGGATTCAACAAGTGATGAACACCGCACAATTGTTAATTTGACAAACCGTCTTATGGTGGAAGAATCCCGATTAGGCTTTCAAGCAATCAATTTGAATGAAATCGGAGCTACTGAGGCGCTGGTGGCAAGCCATAATGCTAATTTTGTTAAAAGACGGACTAACCACAACGCCAAGCGCAAGGGAAAATGTTTTAAGTGTGGAGGCTTTGGTCACTGGAAACGTGATTGCAGGGTTAAGTCTGCCACAGCAAAAAATTCCGTTTTAGATTCAACTTCTAGATTCGATGACAAGGCTTTTTTTGGTGATGTTGTTCAATCTTTGAAAGAAAGCGATAGTTGGTACGTCGATTCAGGAGCCACAAGCCATATGTGTAAAAGTCGTGAATGGTTTTATAATTACACTGAATTGGACCAGCCAATTGAAGTTTTACTTGGTGATGGAAAGACAATGAAAGCAGTTGGACGTGGTAACATAAAAATTTTATCCTTTACTGGGACAAATTGGATCGAAAAAATATTAAAGGATGTTTTATATTCACCGCAATTGTGCGCAAATTTATTTTCATCAACTAAGGCAATGGATAATGGGCATACAAGTTGGTCAGATAAGAGCTGTTTTAAATTGTTTGATGGAAACAAAGTAGTTGCAATTGGTTGCAGAAAAGCAGGCATGTTTCAAATGATTTTTAAAATTATAGAGCCTACGACAATGGCCAACGTGGCAATTAAATGTAGCTCATTGCGGATTTGGCATGAGAGGCTTGGCCATCAAAATCTGAAACATGTGCGAAATTTTTTAAAGAAAAATAACATTGATTTTATTGATGAAGAATTCGATTGCGAAGGTTGCGCATTTGGCAAGCAACATAGATTAAGTTTTGATTTGCGAGTTGAGCGATCATCAAAGTGCGGCGAAATTCTTCATGCTGACGTTTGCGGACCAATGGAGCAGAATTCTTTTGGAGGTTCCAGATATTTTCTGCTATTTAAAGACGACTTTTCTCATTTTAGATTCGTGTTTTTCCTTAAAAGTAAGTCAGAGGTTATTGAAAAACTTAAAGTCGTTGTGAGAACTTCTGAAAAGCAGTGTAACCATCCAATAAAAATATTGCAAACTGACAACGGAACCGAATTCGTGAATGAAGACGTAAAAACTTTTTTAGAAGAAAATGGAATTCATCATCGTCGGTCAGTACCGTATACACCAGAACAAAATGGTAGTATTGAGCGAGAAAATCGCACAATAATGGAATCAGCACGATCCATGATTCATACAAAAAGTCTTAATGTGAAACTTTGGGCGGAGGCCGTTCAAACAGCGGTGTACATATTAAATCGAACTGGAACAAGCACATTGAAGGATAAAACACCTTTTGATCTTTGGTTTGGCAAGCCAGCAAATTGTGATAATTTTCGGATATTTGGGTCTGAAGTATACGTGCACATTCCTAAACAAAAGCGATCAAAATTAGACGTTAAGGCAAAGAAGTGTATATTTGTGGGTTACGATGAAACTTACAAAGGTTACCGAGTTATGGATGATACAAATTGTATAAAAGTAGCTCGTGATGTTCAGTTTTTAGCTGAAAAACCGACGACAATTACCATCGTTGAAGATGAAACTGAGAATGGAGTTCATCAGGATGTTGAAATAGAAGCTGAACAGCAGTCAAATACTGAAGTTATACCAGAGCGTTCAGCAAAGGTGGGCCATATCGATGAAAACAATATTTTAGAATCGCGTTTGCGCAGTGGTAAAGAAAGTGCTTTAATGGCAACGGCATTAGTATCCATTATAGATGAGCCAAAATCCTACGAGGAAGCTAAAAAATCACCAGATCACAACAAATGGTCAGAAGCTATGAAAGAGGAATATGATTCGCTTTGCCAAAATGAAACTTGGATTCTTGTTGAAAAACCAACTAACCAAAAGGTGATTGACAACAAATGGGTTTTTAAAATAAAGCAAAATGCAGATGATTCTATGGTTAGATATAAAGCACGACTTGTTGTAAGAGGTTTTACTCAAGAGTATGGGATTGATTATTTGGAGACATTTAGTCCAGTGGTACGTTTTACTTCGTTGCGGTCAATTTTGAGTATTGCAGCTGAGAGAAAAATGAAGATAATCCAGTTTGATGTCAAAACGGCATTTTTAAATGGTGATCTCGATGAAGAGATATACATGTGGCAGCCAATTGGTTTTGATGACGACAGTGGACGAGTATGCAAATTAAAGAAAAGTCTTTATGGCCTTAAACAAGCCTCACGGTGCTGGAATCAAAAATTCAAATACTTCATAGAATGCTTTGGGTTCAAAGTAAGCGAAGCAGATCCATGCATATATGTGAATCGAGATGGTGATAGCATGACTTTCTTGGCGATATATGTTGACGACGGCATAATATGCAGTGATGATTCGGCAAGTATAACAGCAGTTTCTAATCATCTTCAAAAACAATTTCAGATTAAACTTATGGAAGTCGGATGTTTTCTGGGGTTTCAAATTGAGAGATTTCATGACGGTTCTATTTTTATTCATCAATCAGCTTACTCAAAAAGAATTTTGCAAAAGTTTAATGCAAAGGATTGTTTTCCAGTGGCAGTACCGAGTGACCCGAATCAAGTTTTGAGCAGCTCTTTAGATTCAAAGCCTAGTACATTTTTATATAGGCAGCTAGTTGGAAATTTAATGTATCTTGCGGTAGCAACGCGGCCCGATATATGTTACGCTATTGGAAATGTCAGTCGTTACTTGGAGAATCCTACTATAGCACACGAAAAAGCACTAAAACGCATTTTGAAATACATAAAGGGCACAACAGGGTTCGGAATATTTTACAACAACAAGGTCAAAAATAGTTTTTGTGGATATAGTGATGCAGATTATGCAGGTGATCTTGACACTCGTAGATCTACGTCAGGATCAGCATTTCTTTACAACAATGGTATTATAAGTTGGAGTAGTGGGCGGCAGAAATGTGTATCTCTATCTACGATGGAATCAGAATATATAGCTGCTTCCGAAGCAGTTAAAGAATTGTTGTGGCTGAAGCGACTATTTGCGAATTTATTACCATTCAATTCAAACAACAATATAACATTTTATATGGACAATCAGAGCGCTATTCGCATCATTAAAAATCCAGAGTACCACAAAAGAAGTAAGCATATAGACGTGAGGTATCATTTCATACGAGAGAAGTTCCAGGAGGGCTGTTTCAACTTACAATACATATCAACGCATCAAATGATTGCAGATATTTTCACTAAAGCTCTACCAAAGGATCGTTTCGAGTCTCTACGCTCATTAATTGGTGTTATGGAAGTTAACAAAAAGGGGGAGTGTTGAATATAAGCCACTAATATGTATATTATTTATTTGTAAGCTTTGAAAAATCCCTTTCTTAAGATTCTAGTTTTTGTTAACATTGCAACATTGTTTTTATCTTGTTTCTCTTTCGCAAGTTCTTTCTTTATTCATTCTTATCGCAGCATCAAACATTGTAACACTTTTGCATCAACATTTATCTTTAATAAATAGTTTTAAATTAAAATTTAACTCTTATAACTTAATAGAACTTCTAAAGAAATTATATCCATTTGGTACGATTCTTAATATTAATCTAAAATTTAACAATTATATAATCGTAAAGACTTCCTTGAATGACTTCAAAAATACATTTTTGTTGGATACTGGCTCTGATATTTGCATTATTAAAGAAAAATTTGTTCAAAATAATTACAATACCCAAACTGATTTTATTTTAAATTTGTTAGGTATTGGTGAAGGTGTAATTTCAACAAAAGGCTGCATTGCAAATACAATTTTTTTAGACGAATTTAAAATTACACATGATTTTCATATTGTAAATAATGATTTTTCTATTCCCTGCGATGGTATTATAGGACTTGACTTCATAAAACAGAATAATTGTGCTCTAGACTATCATTGGCATCAACCAAATTATTTTATTATTAGACCAAATCCTTTGCGACCTTTTGCTTATATAGAAATTTTAGACGCACCCAAAGCAAATTCCATTACGCTCCCCGCGAGAGCTGAAGTGGTCAAGAAATTATCAATCGACTCTACGGAGAATGAATTATTAATTCCGTCTCAGGAGATAGCCAATGGCGTTTTTATTGGAAATACTATTGTTAACAAAAATAACGCTTATGTGCGCATTTTAAATACAACAGATGCAAATTTATTGCTAGAAAATGTTTCAGTGGAAACTGAAAGTCTTGACTGTTATAGCGCTGTTAATTTTAACTGCTTAAATGACTCTTCTGAAAGAAAAAATATCATACTAGACAAAATTTCTCAAAATTGCCCATCTCAAGCTAAAGAAAAACTTTTGGAATTTTGTTCGTCATATACCGACATATTTGCCATTGAATCAGATAATGTGACATAAAGGGTGTTTTTTTTAGAGGTATAGAACTTCGAATTGAAATAAAACACAAGAAAATCGTTTTAATGTCCATCAATTTGGCTTTATTTGAAGGATAATTTTATGCCATTAATGTTTAAATATGATTTCGGGCATGTGGCCGCCGGGGCTGGCTCGAATAAAGCCAATTCTACAGGTCCAATTTTCAACCACTTTTTCGAGCATATGGGGCCGTATGTCGGCAATAACGCCACGAATGTTGGCCTCCAAGTCCCCTAACGTTTCTGGTTTGTTGGCGTAGACGAGCGACTTCACATATCCCCAAAGAAAATAATCCAATGGTGTCAAATCACACGATCTTGGTGGCCAATTGACAGGTCCATTCCGCGAAATTATGCGCTCATCGAATGTTTCCTTCAATAAATCGATTGTGACGTGCGCTGTGTGGCATGTAGCGCCGTCTTGTTGGAACCACAACTCATCCACATTCATGCCAGCCAATTCGGGAACAAAATAGTTGGCTATCATGGCTCTATACCGGTCTCCATTAACGGTAACTGACTCTCCAGCATTATTTCGGAAGAAGTATGGCCCAATGACTACACCAGCCCATAGAGCACACCAAACGGTCAGTCTTTGTGGATGTAATGGCGTCTCAAGGATCTCATGTGGATTCTCTTCACTCCAAATGCGGCAATTTTGCTTGTTGACGTAGCCATTCAACCAAAAACGAGCCTCATCACTGCACAAAATTTTGCGATGAAAATCAGCATCGAGATCAATCTCATTTTCGGCCCATACACCAAAATCACGACGCGTTGCATGGTCTCGCGGCTTTAATTCTTGCACAAGCTGGATTTTGTAAGGTCGCAAGCCAAGATCTTTGCGCAAAATCTTCCATAAAGTTGATGGACAAAGCTCCAATTGCTGTGCACGGTGGCGAATCGATTCATTCGGGTCCTCTTCAACATTTTGCTCTACAGCGGCAATTGTTTCTTCGGTGCGCACTGTTCGACGTCTCTGCGGATGCGTATTATCACATAGAGTTAACGTAGTGCGAAAACGACCCATGGTTAACCGAAATAATTGCTCTGATGGACGATTATGTCGACCATAAAATGGACGGAGCTTGCGGTAAACTTCGCGAACTGAACCATTAGTTTCGAAATAAATTTGCACGATTTGCAAGCGTTGTTCTTTTGTCAACCTGTTCATGATGAAATGGCAAACCAAACTGAACATAAATGACATTAGAGTTGCCAGATTTGACCACAAAATGCCAGTTTTATCTCTATTCGAAAAACAAACCCCTAAAAAAAACACCCGTTATAACAATTTTTATAAACAAAAATTGCGTATCAATGACAAAACCCCAGTTTACATTAAAAATTATAGAATACCCCATACGCACAAGAACGAAATAGAAAAGCAAATCACAAAAATGATAACAGACGATATAATAGAACCAGCCATTTCAGAATATAATAGTCCAATCCTGCTAGTGCCCAAAAAATCTTTACCCGGCAGCTCAGAAAAAAGATGGAGACTAGTAATTGATTATCGTCAAGTGAATAAAAAATTGGTAGCTGATAAATTCCCGTTACCAAGAATCGACGATATCTTGGATCAATTAGGAAGAGCCAAGTACTTCAGCTGTCTAGACCTTATGAACGGATTCCATCAAATAGAACTAGATAAAGACTCAAGGGATGTAACATCTTTTTCAACTACGCAAGGGTCCTCCGTTTTAAGAGACTACCATACGGGCTAAAAATAGCTCCAAATTCATTTCAGAGAATGATGTCGTTAGCATTCTCAGGTTTAAGTCCTAATAAAGCATTTGTCTATATGGACGATCTTATAGTAATTGGATGTTCTGAAGCGCATATGCTTGCCAATCTAAAATCTGTTTTCGAAATTTGTCGTAAAACAAATTTAAAGCTTCATCCGGACAAATGTAATTTCCTTAATTCAGAAGTAACATTCCTAGGTCACAAATGCACGGATAAAGGTATCTTACCAGACGAATCAAAATATGACAAAATAAAAGAATATCCAAGGCCTACAAATGCTGACGAAGCGCGGCGTTGGATAGCATTCGTAAACTATTACAGGCGTTTCATCCCAAATTTTGCACACCACTCCATACATATTACTCGTCTTACTAGGAAAAATGTCCCATTTATTTGGTCAAATGATTGTGAAATCGCATTTAATTATCTAAAAAAATCCCTTTTGCGCCAAAAATCCTTAAATATCCAGATTTTGATAAGGAATTTTGCATCACTACCGATGCCAGCAAAATTGCTTGTGGTGCAGTGCTTTCCCAAGACTATAACGGTACACAATTGCCAATTGCTTTCGCGTCTAGATCCTTTACAAAAGGTGAAAGCAATAAATCCGTGATCGAACAAGAACTAGCCGCTATTCATTGGGCTATAACCTTTTGCAGACCCTATATATTTGGGAAGAAATTTCTGGTCAAAAGCGACCATAAGCCACTCACATATCTCTTTTCTATGAAAAATCCGTCATCAAAATTAACCAGAATTCGAATAGATCTCGAGGAATTTGATTTTGAAGTTGAATATATCAAAGGAAAAGACAATTGCGGTGCGGACGCTTTATCTCGTATTGATTTTGGGCAAATCAAACGACTTAAAGAAGAAAATTCTGCTTTCATCCAAGTAGTAACAAGATCCAAAGCAAAAAATATACCCCTTAATACCAATACTTACAAGAAAGAAAATGTTTGCAAACAAAATGTGTATACCTCTATAACGACACACGAAGTAAAAAAGTTACCATGCCTAAAACTTATAACAAAAAGGTGCACCAAAAATGAAAAAAATAATGAAAAATTAAATGATTCCTCTAACCTAATTTTATTCCATGGAAAAAAGAAGGTATGTGAAATAAATGTTAAAGATTTTATTGCTTATGGGAAGATTGAACTAGATCAATTTTTTCCCAAACTTGAAACAGTAGTTGGCAATGCAAACTTTAAGAATATTAAAATCGCGATTAATGATAAATTATTTAAATACGTCGACGTCGAGGAATTCAAGAAGATAGGCAACAAGAAATTAAAAAAGGTAACACTTGCAATAACACCAAAAATCATTGAAATTACTTCACCCTCACAAAAGATTGAAATATTACAAAAGAATCATGATGACCCTGTATTTGGAGGCCACCCAGGAGTCACCCGACTACTATCTAAACTAAAACGACAATATTTTTGGAAAAATATGATTTCAGACGTGAAATCTTATGTAAAAAATTGCGAAAAATGTAAAAAAAATAAATCTGGGATAAATCACATAGAACCTTTAATTAAAACACCTACTCCAACTAAAGCTTTTGATGCCGTGCAAATTGACACGATTGGTCCACTTCCTAAGTCTTTCAATGGAAACGAATACGCACTTACAATAATTTGCGATTTAACAAAATTCCTTATAACAATAGCTATTCCAAACAAATCATCCAATATAGTTGCCAAATCAATAGTAGAAAATTGCATACTAGTTCATGGACCCATACAACAAATCCTAACAGATATGGGAACTGAATATAAAAATCAAGTATTTGATGAAATATGCAAACTTCTAAAAATAGAAAACAAAACATCGACTCCATATCATCACCAAACTTTAGGAACAGTAGAACGCTCCCATAGAACTTTTAACGAATACATAAGGTCTTATATATCAACAAATAAACTAGATTGGGACCACTGGCTCAAATACTTTACATATTGCTACAATACAACCCCATCAACAACACATGGCTACACACCTTTTGAGTTAGTATATGGAAAATCCGTAGCGCCTTATGACTTTCTGTTGAAAGGAAAAGTAGATCCAATATACAATATTGACAATTACGTAACAGAACTCAAATTTAAACTACAAACAGCCCAAAAAAGAGCTATTGAAATGTTAGAAAAAGTTAAAGTGAGAACGAAAGTAAGCTATGACAAGAAGACAAAACCGCAAATTACGTAAAGAACGAAACCGGCCATAAACTGGATAGCATTTTTAAAGGTCCATATAAAGTGGTTGATATTGACAATTTAGGAAATTGCAAAATCGACACAAAGCAAAAAATTGTAATAGTTCATAAAAATAGATTAAAATTAGCCTAATTCAAATTTTATTATTAGTAAGTAAACATAAACATAAATCTAGTAAAAATTGAGTTTAAGAATATTTTTGAATAAGAACACTAGAAAATATTACTTATATCTATACTTATTACTTATATCGGCCGATATCTCTAAAAAAAAAAATATTTACCAATCTAAAAAAAAAAAAAAAACCATACTATCTTATACAATTAGCAGTAGTTAATAATTTTATAATTAAGTAACTTTAAGAAATATCAACATATGCTTTATAAATTATAACTTCAACTCAATTCAAAAAAAAAAAAAATATCTTTATTCTTCTTCAAATTATATAAAGTTTTTTTTTTTTTTTCCAAAAAGGGGAGGTGTCATGGATAAAGGTTCAACGATTGATAATAATATTAAATATATCGCGCTACAATATGACTCAAGCTGATTGGAGTCGGTCATCGGCCCAATGTGACATGCGATACATTGTGAGCCAAGCTGACCGAACTCGAGCTGACAAAACTATGTAATACGTTGTGACTCAAGCTGATCGAACTAGATTAGCAGTTCATTGCACCTGCAGTTCTTTACCCTTATTCATGACACCGCCTAGTCAGCGAGCTTACAAAACGCTTTCGCTGGCTTAGTAATTTAAGCTATAAATATATGTTATCTTGTTATTGTTAAGTCAGTTTTGTTCACACGTTTCACAAATAAAGAATTGAATAACAAAACTATAACATTAAAGATCAGCTGCTAGAATACTTAGATAAACTTGAATCGCCCCAGGGATAGGTTCTGGCAGCAATTCTATTTATAATATACATACATAAATGATATTAATAAATATATTAAAAACAGTAAACTTCGACTATTTGCAGACGATGCTTTACTTACAATAAGTGCTCCAACATAAGAAGAAGCAATAGTCAAAATACAAATAGACTTAAATGAAATATATAATTGGCATTGTCATAACAAATTGAAAATTAATATAGATAAAACTAAATACATTATTATGCTAAAGAGACTAGTTAGCTTAGATCATGTGACATTGAAAATTGCAAACAACTCACTACAAAGGGTTGATCAAATAAAGTATTTAGGTATAATTATTGATAATACGTTGAAGTTTGAGGAACATCTAAAGTATGTTGATAAAAAATAGCAAAAAAGATAGGTTTTATGTTCCGTACTTGTAAATATATTAGCAGAGAATACAAAATCATGGTATATAGAACAACAATAGAACCCCACTTCATATATTGTCCGACAATTCTCTTTACGATGATTGATTCACAAATCACTAAGTTACAAAAGAAACAAAATAAAATAATGCGATTCATATTGCAGAAACGATATGATACTCACATTCAAGACATGCTTAACGAATTGAACTGGCTTAGTGTGAAACAATTAGTTGTGTATTATACATTAAAGTTCATACACAATATAAAACTAGACAATTTACCAAACTATTTAAGTAATAGAATGAGATATAATAGAGAAATTCATGGTTACCAAACAAGGAATAGAAACAATTTTCATCTCTCAATTACTAGAAATGAACTTGATAAAAGAAGTATATACACCCAACTCTTTTTTTACACGGTAGATATGTTCCTCAGAAATCCGTGTAAAAAAAAAACCGTGTAAAAAAAGAGGCGTTTCCTATAGTAAAATGAAGGATACGTTCAATGTCATCTGAAAACCGTGTAAGATGAAATAAAGAACTATATTTACTTCGAAAAACCGTGTAAAAAATGTTGAAAACCAGTGCCAATAAGATAGACATAAGAATTAATTTGTAATTTTACCATTTTTTATAATTTTTATTAAATTAATTGGATTACCAAATTGCGAAACTTTTATATCTAAGTCAATAGACTGTAATAAATCAATAAATAAATAAATCAATAAATAAAAATAACTAATTTATTTTTCATTAAAGTTCTCATTGTAAAAACATAGTTGACCCATAATTTCTTAAATTTATATATATGATAATTGAGTTTGCGTCAATAAATAAATAAAAGAAAAATAAACCATTTCAGCCCTTGAAAGGACTTTGACCGAACTTCTTATGATCAAAATTATGTTGTGCCAAATGTTTGTACACACTTTGTCGAGAACTGGACCCTACAGTTTTATGCCTACTCCGAACGGCTAATGTGCATGTTCTCAAGAAGCTTTACATGTCATTATTTACTCTCTGAGGTTTGCCATTGTCTGCAGAGATGTGACTGCCGAACAGAAAAATTAATTCAATTGAAAAAACTTTCTGTATCAGATGGAAATTGAACCAGGGTTCTCTGACTTATGGGTCAAGCACTCTACCCACTGCGCCACGGCCGCCATAATTTTTTTTTTTTTTGTTGCGTCAATACCTCAATAAATTTGGTACGAAGTCTTCAAAGTTTTTTCATGTAATTTTTTTTTTTTATATACATTTATTTGTTTATTTAAACTTAGAAGTAAGTTGTTTTAGCATATCATGAAATTGTTACAAACTTCCATTCAATGGTATAATTCTCTAGGGTTTTTAATTAAGAGATTTCGTCAATACCTCAATAAATTTCGGATAAAGTCTTTAAAATTTTTTCGTGTAGTTATTTTTTTTTAATAGACTTATACATTCATTTAAACTTAAAAGTAAATTGTTTTAGCATATCATGAAATTGTTACAAACTTCCATTCAATGGAATAATTCTGTAGGCTTTTTAATTAACAAATTCGAATACGAAAGAGTATTTTTACAACTTACCTCTGGATAACACGTTTGTTGTTATAAGTACTTTCTCCAAACCTGCTCTAAAACGATCAAGAACAGCTAGCCTTTGCTCAACAGTTAGGTCTCCAGACAGTACAGCCACTGAATGGCCATCCGAAGACATTTTTCCAGCCAACCATCCCGCTGCTTTTCGTGTCTAAAATTTCTTTTTTATA
This sequence comes from Pherbina coryleti, assembly GCA_943735915.1. Taxonomy (NCBI): domain Eukaryota; kingdom Metazoa; phylum Arthropoda; class Insecta; order Diptera; family Sciomyzidae; genus Pherbina; species Pherbina coryleti. The sequence goes on along the minus strand of OX030951.1, from coordinate 96,052,429 downwards.
AGAATATAAATGAGTTTTTTACGATTTAAAATATTACATGACAAAATATTATCGCTTGACCAATTGTAATTCCACCATATATATTCTGAATTGCATTATACTTCTCGTCTTCATTGCGGCATTTAACATAATATTGTTTTATATTGTCCAATGATTCTTGTTCTCGCAGAAGTCTTTAATTACACTTTAGAGTTACAAAATGTTTAAGTACACACATATATCTCTTACCTTATTATTGTTGGCTCTGAAACGATATGTTGCGCAAAGTTCATAACATCCTTTTCATATGTGGCAGAAAAAAAAAGCATCTGGCATTTAGGCAACAATTGTCTTAAGATAGTTAATAATTAAAAAAATTAATAAATTAATATACATATTTTAAGACAGAAATATCTTTATACTTATGAATGCGTATGCACTGATCATGATGTCCCTGAGTAGCTATCATAACATCCGCTTCATCCAAAACGAAAACCCTTATTTTTTTCAAATCAAAGACTTTATACTTAAGTCCCCAATCTAGAATTTTTCCAGGTGTACCAATAATGATATGATCCTTTAGTTTTGTATTTGGAACAACTAAAAAAGAATAAATAAAATATTTGCATTTTTAATTATTTGAAGCAAAACTTCTCAAGACACGGAATCAATTTAGCAGAGTCCTACAACATTTTAGACAACATTAGACATTTTTTTTTTGAAGCGAAGCTTTTTACGCCTCGTTCTGCGATTTACTGGAGTGAAATCTGAAAAAACGACACTTTTTTCCGACACCATTTTTCTTAGAATTGATATTGTTTTTTGCTTGCGTCTAGTGCAACAAGAAAATGTTAAATTAAAAATAATTTCTAGTCCGCTGCAGGAGTTGAACTCATGTCCGTTGATTGATAGTTTAACGCTTTAACCATCGAAACAAAACCCATTGTTGGTAAATATCGCTGATTCAATATCAAGAATTAACTAAAGCTATGTTACAGTAGATCAAAATAATCTATTTATAGGAATTATAAATTCATATCTACAGCTACATATCCTTCATCTCCTACAATAACCATTAGCCAATACACAATAACCACTATAGATTATTGTGTATTGGCTATACAAACAAGAGTACTAAAAAACCCAAATGTTGCTTCTACTTACTACTAGATGTCGTTATGCTACAAACAAATTTAATGATTTTTGTATATTTATTCCCTACAACTGAACAGGAGGGCCGGACAGGGTTAATATGTATATCAACCCTCTCCGACCACTCCTTACGGGTGCTCCCATACAAAAACGTAAAACTTTCTTATTTTAAAGTTTTAAATTTAAAAATTATTTTAATCGAAAAAAGCCATTAAATTATCAATTCTTGCCATTAATAAAAAGCCATTAATTATTCTATGAAATCGCGAAATGCTTCGCTTCTCTCGTGTGTCCAGTGATGCACCTGTGTTTTTTTTTTTAGTTATCCCGGTAGCTATATCGAACAGTTCTTATAATATTCTAATTACACAGTGTGACGACTAAAAAAGCACAGCCCAACTTTATAGAAATTCTTAAATAGGGACATGTTGTCAGTCCATCACACCGGGTCTGACCTCTCAATGTCGTCGCAATTTTTCTTTATTCGTTTTTTAAGTTGAAGCGTTCGAATTTCGTTGTGCCGACATTCATTGAATTTTTACAGCTATTTGCCTTGCTGGAAATGAAGAACAAATTCCACTTCGTTCACGTAGAATAAGTCTGTATAAAAATAAATACGATAAAATACAAAATTAAGAGTGAAGCGAAGCAAATTCTTTTATTTTTCTTCAATTTCATAAAAAATATTTACTGTTTCTATGAATTTTAATGATATAATGCTGCATGAATGACATCTTTTTTCACAAAAATCTTTTCATCTTTAGCTCATTGGAAAGAAAATATGATGAGCAACATACATCTAGAACATTGCAATATAGATCTTTGAAAAATATAAAAGTAACTATGGAACGAATTAACATTTTTTCATTATTAATAGAATTTTTATATGAATGAATGTGTACGGGTGTATTAGACCGTATCGAAAAAAAAGTAAACCGCACACCATCTAATCTGAAACACTTTTGTAAGAAAATTTCGAAAAAAAATTGTTTTTTACCGAACGTTTAAATCTTTCTTCACTTCTTCGGCATTTACAGTCCGATCTTAAAGACTGATATAGTAATATTTTTAATTTGAGGAGTCCAAATTGTTTGCAATATTTTTTCAATGATGTTGTTTTGGCTGTACTGTTGCTTACTTTTGAGAACAATTTTTATAATTTATTTTGAAAAACATCAAATTTTCATGAAATGTGAATGATAACATTTAATATTTTCCGAACATGTCAATTTTTTTCTTCATTCAGTTGATAGCATTTAAGCGCAGAATTTAAAATCGTTGTTCTTGAGAGTGCAAAAATTCTGCATTTTTTCAATTTTCGAGGTCAATATTTTCGAGAAAAGAACACGATTAAATTTACAGCTCACTTTGTACTTTGTATGATAGCAAACATATAAATGGAAATTAGTTTGATGAAAAAAAAAAAACGTTAAAACTGCCGCCATTTTGCGAATTCTCAACCGATATTAATGGTTTTGGATTCAATGAAAAGGTATTTTTACGTACAATAAATTTTTACGAATTTGCTTCGCTGCACTCTTTATTTTGTATTTTATCGTATTTATTTTTATACAGACTTCCCAGCTAGACACCTAACTGTTAGATATGCCATATATATGGCATACACCTAACGCCTTTGACGTTATATTCATATAAAATGCTCCATACAAATTAAGTTATATTTGTTCTACCGTCGTGCAAAATATAACGCCTTTTTGTCTATCCGTGTGATCTGGCATCTCTGTCTGCCACACATGTTTTATCTATTAAAAAGAGCCATAGATGTTCTGCTCACACTAATTACAAATTCCATAAAAAATTAAAAAACAAATTCAGCTGTTTAATATGGTCCGCAGTTAGCATCCCGCAGAGCTCTTCGACCATAGTGTACTGGTTAGAGTTCTGGCTTTTAACGCGAACATGCGCGGGTTCATATCCTCCACAAATAAAACCAAATTTTGTTTTTCTTATAATTTTGTTTATAATTGTTTTTTTTTTTCTATTTTTATTATGGGTAAATTATAAATATTTGTATTTATAAAGTATAAATTAAAGAAAAAAATATTTAAAGAAAATAAAAAACTAATTTCAAATATTGCAATAATTTTTTTAGATTAGCAGGAAACTCTATATTTCTTTACAAAGAAGATCGTTTTTATTTGTTTATTTTAAGTCATCACTATTTTTAATTTACATATATTAATTGATTTACTATAAAATTTACCTGAAAAACTCTGAAGTGCCAGACGGAATTTGAACCGTGGCTTCTGGCATAGGGGACACGCATTCTACCCTCGGCGCCACGGCCACCATATTTATATTCATTTATTTTAGGATAAAACACGCTTAAAGCTTTTGTTTGCTATTTTTTCATGCCCTCAGCTTGTTTGCTGCGAAAAAGGGCAAGCTATGTAACACATACAACTTTCTTTGTTTAGCATGACAACAAAATGTAAGAGTGTGTTAGTGAACACCAAATTTTGTTTCCTTGTGTGCGTAACTACGTTAGAGCTGTCTAGCTGGGTTATTCTACGTGAAATTCTACTGCAACGAAGTGGAATTTGTTTTTCATTTCCAACAAGGCAAATAGCTGTAAAAATTCAATGAATGTCGGCACAACGAAATTCGAACACTTCAACTTTAAAAACGAATTAAAAAAATTGTGACGACATTGAGAGGTCAGACCATGTGTGATGGACTGACAATATTTCCCTCTTTAAAAATTTCTATAAAGCTTGGTTGTGCTTTTTTTATCGATTTCGTCACATTGTGTTATATTACTAGTAATTTTGATTTGAAGTTTTATAAAACAAAGTTTGGTGTATAAAAATAATACAAAATAGAGCATACTGACGGATGTTTTTTAGAACTTTTACTACGGAATAAACAACTTTCAAAACTAGCATTGAACCAACCAATGTAAAATTTTGCTTCTTTCAAATCAATAAAACACAAATTAAATTAAATAATGCATTTATTTCTATCAACTTTTTTTCTACAATTTTGTAGCATTGCTTGGAGTAATAATTTTTTCCATTTTGTAGAGTACTATAGTGTAATTAAGTTATAGTACTTCAGTCGAACTTCTCTATAGCGAATTTCTCTCTATAACGAATTGTTTTCAAAAACACTACATTTTCCTAATGTTTTTCACACATTTTTACCTCTCTATAACGAATTTCTCTATAACGTAGTTTTCTCTGTAACGAACCTTATTTAACAACACAGCTGGTGTTTTATGTACCAAATAAACCTCTCTATAGCGAATTTTTTTAGCAGTCGCAAAATTCCAATGAATTTATGCGCACACAAATATTGCGGTAAAATACGTTAAATTTTGTTTGCCTATTTCAAGGAAAAAAAAACAAATGAAAGTGAGTAAGAAAATCTTTGTTTGTAATAAGTTTTGGTTGTGGCTGCAAGGTTGTGATCAAATTAAGATGTCCAAGCGAAAAAGTTTATCTTTTGAAAAAAAGTGTCTTATTATTTCTGCAGTATCACAAGGAAATAAAAAAAAGAAGGATATTGCTGAAGAGTTTGGAATTTCTGCAACTACTTTGTCAACAATTTTGAAGAATAAAGATAAGATTCAAGAATCTAGCTCTTCTGGTCTACTTAAGAAATTTAAGAAAGCTAGATCCTGTGAGTATCCTGATGTTAATGAAGCCATGATAAAGTGGATCACCGTTGCAAGGCATAAGAACATTCCACTTTCCGGACCGTTAATCAGAGAAAAAGCTGTGGAGTTTGCAGAATCATTGGGACATTCCGATTTTGTTGCTAGCGCTGGTTGGCTAGATAAATTTAAACGAAGACATAACATTGTTGGAAAAGTTGTTTGTGGTGAAAGCGGATCCATTGATATCAAAACTCGGGATGATTGGATACAAAATATTTTACCTTCCCTTATTCAAGAATATGATAAGAATGACATATTTAACGCTGATGAAACCAGATTGTTTTTTAAATGTTTGCCATCCAGAACACTAGCCTTTCGAAATGAAAAATGTGTTGGTGGCAAAAAAAGCAAGGAAAGAATAACTGTCATGGTAGGTTCAAACTGGAGTGGAACAGAAAAACTTAGACTGCTTGTCATAGGAAAATCAAAAAATCCTCGTTGTTTTAAAGGATTACAATCTCTAGAAGTGGATTACGAGAATAACTCAAAATCTTGGATGACTAGTGAATTATATGAGAAGTGGCTTCTAAAGTTGGACAAAAAATTTGCGGCTCAAAAAAGGAAGATTTTACTTTTTATTGACAATTGTCCAGCACATCCAAAATCAGCACAATCGAAGCTAACAAATATTAAAATTGTTTATTTTCCTCCAAATATGACATCATCCCTACAACCAATGGATCAGGGAATAATACAGAATCTGAAACATCACTATAGAAAGCGAATTCTAAAGAAAGTTCTGTGCAATTCAGAGAAAGAAACTCCTATGTCAATAAACTTACTTGATGGAATCAGAGATTTAAGTAAGGCCTGGAGCTCCAATGTCAAAAAGGAAACAATTTCAAACTGCTTTAAAAAAGCTGGATTTGGTGAAGGCATTGAACTACCAGTGGATATTGAAGATGAAAACATTCCTTTGGCAGATTTGTGGTCCGCGTACATCGAAGAGAACAACATTGAGGATGTCACTATCGAAGATTACATTAATGTTGACAACGAAACATTCACTATGGAGTGCCCTTCCGATGAAGATATTCTGCAAAGCATTCTATCAAATCAGTATGGGGTTAATAGTAAGTACAACATATGCACTCAAGAATCATGAAGAATACCCACTAATAAATTTTTTATTTAGTTTCAGAAAATGACGACTCTGACGCTGATGAAGAAGGAAATGAATTACCAACATTTTCTCAACTACACTCATCTTTCAACACAATAAGAACATTTATGGAATCCAGAAATAATGTCCCGGATGAAATTTTTTCCTTCCTCAATAGATGTGAAGATTTTGTCGATGAAGAGAAATTTAAAAGTTTAAGGCAAACGAGAATAACGTCGTTCTTTCATATTGAATAAGTTTCAATGTTATTAAATTTGTGTGTATCGAAATAGCATCTAAATGAAATAAAAAGCTAGTGTTTATATAAACATACATACATACAACCAAATAATCAGTAGTTTCTCTATAACGAATTTTCTCTATAACGTAGAAATCGGCGATCCCCAGTGACTACGTTATAGAGAAGTTCGACTGTATATGTAGCATATTTCTTATACAAATAAAACCAATAATACGTTTATTGATACGAAAGTTGCTACATATATTTGGGGAATAAATATAAAGACCGCATTTTTTTCATTGAAAATAGCTTTATTGTTTTCCGGAATATTTTCTGTTATGATTAATACATTTTTGCATGCGTTCAAACTATTTGTCATAACTAGTCAGCTTGGTTTGTTCTGCAAAGAACATTGTTGTTGTAGCAACCTGTTGCTTCATCAATTATTTGGCATAAAGTTCTTAATATAATTCTTAAAAAATATGTTTTTTAAAAATTATAAAAATTAATTATTTGTCATAACATTTATCCCATTCCGATTAAAAAACCTTCAAAACAAAGTTTCTGAACGCATCAACGGCTTCTTCTGGCGTCGAAAATCGTTGTCTATGCAGTTTGTCCTTAATGTGCGGATGCATCATTAATTCGAAGTATTATGTGCTCAAAAATATCTTTGTTGGAGCTGATGTGTGGGAGCTCGCATTGTCTTGATGAAGAATAATCCTTCGGCGCTTGTTATTTGTATTTTCCTTATTTCACGGAACACTGCTGGCAAACAAATGGTTGTGTACAGTGTCGCCAAATGAAATTACCACCAAAATTCTCTTTTTTTCACACTTAATTCTCATAATACCACAAAACTACCACAAAATACCACAATACCTCAAAATACCTCAGTTTACCACAAAACTTTATTCAGGTATTGTGGTATTTTGGGGTAATTAGAGGTATTTTGTGATTTTTTGAGGTATTTTTTCCCACGCGTGGTAAATATCGCACATGGGATATTTTTTCCCACGCGGCAGATTTTTACAACAAAATATCACGGGAATAACCACATACCGGAATCGTTGAAAACTACCATAAGTACTATTTATCGTGCTTTTTTTGGCAACATTGGTTGTGCACATTGATTGGCAACAAAAAATCCTGCACAATGTTGTTCGTGTTCTTTTTATGCACTTTTTCTTTCTCTCAAATCGGCGCATAACAAAAATTTTTACAGCAGGGTTCACCAAACTTTTTGAACGCTATGAATATGCTGAGATAAGAACACGAAAATTTGACAGCCCTGCCGCAGTGCAGAACAAATGAAATATTATAGCGAGAAACGAAAACGCTATAAATCAAGTGTCCGAACAACCTCTTTGGAGGTGGCAAATGGATTTCGCTTGTGGTGGCGCTTACACGCCACAAATATTCCTGTCATCACGCAGCGATGTCTTCCGTGACCGCCCTCCTGAATGTACCGTTGTTATATCTTTTGTGATGTTATACTTTTTTATTAATCTACATACTATTGGACGATTAATAATAAACTATTTAGCGATAGATATTGCGATTTTCCTTTTTTATATTCGGAAATAATTTGTAATTTTAGAGTTTCACAGAATTTATCACGTGCCATTATAAATGGAACAGTCAATGTCACTATTAGCGCAAAAACAAAACTAAACTTTAATGTCTATGACTTACAAACAAAATGTGCTTTACAATAAAATAACTTTTACAGTTATTTTTTGGAACTTCTGTTCTCTTTTTACAATTTTTTAAGTTTTGTTGCTTTTATTTTGCACTCGAACAAATTGAATTCAGTCACATTAATTTTAAATTTAATAAACATTAATTTTAAATTTAATAAAAAAAACAAAACCTAATTTGAATATGATTTGTTTTTTATATGATGTATGAATATATGCTTTGTTTCCTATAATAATTTTCGTGTGTTCCCAATATTAAAAAATATACACGATTTTGTAGCTGCGCACTGATTATGTTGCTCTGAAAGAGAGAGAGCATGACGTCACTAGTGATATTGTCAGACTTTGGAATAATTTTACTTTGGGACCCACGCCGCAAATATTTTTTTTTTATTTTTATAATATGTATATGGACCTCCTAAGCCTATTGGTGCAATAAAATTTTGTCGATCTCGTATGGTTTAGGATAGAGACGGACATATCTGGCGCACATTCTGCAGCTGTGGGCGCCAGTGTGCGCCAAGGCGCGCAGACTCGGCTGCTGGATGATTTCGGGTGGGAAAGGAAAGGGGAACGGTAAACTGTGAGAGAACTAAGAGCGTAAATTTATAGAAAGTGTGAGAGCGAGAGAATAAAATATAAAAAAAAAAATAAATAACTGGCCATTTCAGCCCTTGAAATGACTTTGACCTAGCTTCTTATGATCAATATTGTTGTGCGTGTTATTAAGTTTGTACACAATTGACCGAGAACCGGACCTACATGCTTAACCCTTCGGAGGGCGCGCTCTGAAAAGTAACACAGGAGGGCGCGTCGCGGCAAATTTGCCGCAAGGTAATTTAAATAGTTTCGACTGGAATTTTTCCTATTTATAGCAAAAAACCATTTAAATAAAACAAGCCATTGCTTTCTATTGATTTTGAAATTATTTTTTTAAGCATTTATTTTTTTAATTCTTATTAATTATCGGTAACAGAGGCATTGCACATTCATACATTCAACACATTCCGAAATTTGCTTACAATGTATTTTGCAGACATTTTTATTACAATTATTACAACAAACTTTTGTTCTATTATTTTTGTGCGGTCCACAAATATAACAAACTCCTGATTTCGGTTGTTGTTGCGCAGCTGGTTCGCTTCGATGTAGGTTTAAAAACATCAATATATCCTAAGGTAATTTTTGTACTTATGGTTTATTGATATCATAACGTAACAAAATTTATACCCAACACAATTAAAAATTACACGTTTTTATACTTTTTACTCACACAAAACAATTATAGAAATTTTCACCTTCATCAAAACACTTTTTTCCAATTAACTACAAAAAAATGTTTGCAAGTTACACTTGATTTTTTTGTTACACGAGAAGGCGCGCCGCGGCAATTTAGCCGCAAAAACGAGACACTAATTTTTAAACACAAATAACACCTAAACGAAATATCGTAGCAACCAGCGGTTAACGGTAAACCTCGCTGCATCTCAAAACTTACAAAGTCACTTGAGTGGCAGCGGCCAGATACCATTATAAATACTTGAAAAACACAAATAAAACAGTTTGCGGCTAATTTGCCGCGGCGCGCCCTCCGAAGGGTTAACGCCGACTCGGAACGGCGATGAACGGAATGTTCTTGTTCTCAAGAAGCTTTACATGACATTTTGAATACTCTCTGAGGTTTGCCATTGTCTGCAGAGAGGTGGCGGCTGATTATAAATTTAAGATGATTTCTTAAAAACGGATTATTTTTATTTGAATTAGCTACAAAAATCGATGTTATTTGTTTACCAATCAGATCAGCGTCTTCAGGTGCATTTATAAAAATGTTTTTCAAAAGAACTTTTATTTTTATTTTTGGCTTAAAAAAATAAAAGCCTAATAAATACTTTTTTGTTAAAAATTTTATAGATAACTAAAACTTTCTGGCTTTAAGTAAAAAATGCACGCCCATACCCGGCCTCTGCATTATATGCCGAATATTAATGAGTAGTTATGAAATGCCCTTTATTTGAAATCACAGAGCAAGCAACATTGGTTTTGGTCGGTACTGAGAGCAATTAAGATTTTCGCAATGCAGACCAGCGTTGCCACTTAAAACATTTTATTTTAACAAATTTTTACTGAAATTGTTACTGCCCCAAATTTGTTTGCAACCTATGTACTAACAAAGTTTACCATAAAAAAAAATACATGCATTTTTAAAGTTTAAAAATTTACAAAATTTTTTTGATAAATTTACAAAAAAAAAAAAAATATAATAGTATTTCATTATAACTTCTCAATAAAATTTACTTTACTTAACTTTACTTCAATTATTTTTAGAAATATATCAGCTTTAGTCCTTATGAAAATAATAGATACATCTGAAATACTTTTCGGCATTTATTTGTGATATATAACAGGGTTGTTTTGAATTGAATTAATTTTATGTCAGATTTGCTAAAATTGTAGCAAGTGAGCAAATATTTGTATTAATAATAATTCTTAATTGTTTGGAATTCTGGAATTTTTCAAGCCTTCCTTAACTTCATGATTATAATTGCAATAAACCAACCAAACTACCAAGTAATACTAATATAATATATTGAATTCAAAATATATCAAGTTTGTATTCTGAAAAAAATAGAGGCAAGGCTTGTATGAGAGTCTGCTTTGTGAAAATCCTAATGCGCTCAGTGGTACTCTCTTATTCGCTCAATTTTTCTCTCTTTGACCCAAGTCATGGCAACCCCTCATCTAGCACACTTAGCACGCAGTCAACAATCTCTGTCGCATATTGTGATGTGCGCCATTTGCCCAACTAATGTGTGCCATTTGCCCAACTCTAGTTTAGGAGATAAAAATCTTAATAAAAGTTTAAAAAATTCATATTTTTTGTATACGAATTTTTATACAGAAGAATAGAAATTTTTACTTTAATTTTCCGAAAGAATTTATTTTCAATTTCGTCAATTTGCCTAAGCGATCGCACATTTGCATACGTTTTTGCCAAGCAAAAGTACTGTGTGACGTCATGCACTCAATTGAGAAAAAGAGCATTAGATAAAGGTACTGCGGAACGCGTAATCTTGTTTCTATCATTCTTGGTCCTGCACGAGTATAATCGCAAAGCGAATACACTCTGCTTCACTGCTAAAGAGTACACTGTAACTGAATAAAACTTAAACAACAGGTCAAGTAGTGAAGAGCAAATCTGCGTACGAGCTTTATTGCTTTACCTTATCTGTTCTCTCACAAACACTGTAAGCACTGATCTGAACTTTGAGAGGTTTGCGTTATTTTTGTTTCTATTCGGTGTAATCGCATACCATACTCTCACATACACTGCAAGCACTGATCTGAACTTTGAAAGCTTTGCGTTATTTTTGTTTCTGTTCTGTAGTTCAGTGATGCTTAGCGTTTAACCAAACCGGTTTTCTTAGACAAAGGAGGTAGGACAGGCGACGTGAGGTGCTCAAAAAAATAACTGGTTTCACGCAGACTCACAGGTTCAGTGTGTTTTTGAATAACTGACTAAGGACGACAGTGTATTTTGTTCGGGATTTTTTCCATTGTGAAAATTACGTGTTTGAACGAGTCAATAGATTATATATATTAAAGTGGAACGAATTTTTAACCTCATTGGTTTCATATATTTTTGAAAACTACGCGTAAAAAAATGAATTTCTGCATCTTTATTTTTTTCTGCGACATTACTTTTGACTGCGCTTGAGGGTATATATATTTCATTACCACTTATTTTTTTTTTTTTTTTAAATCTAAAAAAATAAGGAGCTAATTTTTTATGCAAACCTTTAATTTAAGTAAAACTTGTCATGAGTTATATCTCCGCTCCTCTTTATAGGACAGAAAATATGCTCAGAACAAAAATGTAGATCAGATAATTTTCTACAAAAATGCTCTTAACAGTTTTAACGCAAAACAAACAGTTTCGGAATATAACCGAGTGACCTTTTACGTTGACGTTTGAACCTGAGTATCTTCTAGTGCATATATGGTATCATAGGGAACTATTGACAAGTTGTTATTTATGCGTTAATGAAGAGGCTTGCATCAAAAAATTAGTTCATAATTTTAGTGGATTTAAAAAAAAAATAAGACTGGCAATGAAATATATAAACCCTTGGGCGCAGTCAAAAGTTATGTCGCAGAAAAAAACTAAAGATGCAGAAATTTATTTTTTTACGCGTAGTTTTCAAAAATATATGAAGCCCATGAAGATTTTTTGCTTCCATACATTTCGGTCCACTCTAATTGTATACATAAAAATATTAATTTTATTAAAAATGAGGTAAGTATCATTAAGATGATCTTATAATAATGAAAGAAAAGTATTACTATTAATATTATTATTATTTTTATTATTATTTATTATTATATATCATGAATTCCATGTCACGCACTGTTACAGCTTGCGAATAATTGTAACTGATTTACATAAGAAGAAATTTTTGCGAAAACTGGTTTGCAATTTTTATTAATTAATTTTACGGTCTATTTAAAATGTGTAAAGGTTTAATGAATCCACTTATGAATTTCGGTGATATTAAGCAAAATGTAGCGTACGCACGTGCTACAAAATTTTCCCTTTAAAAATTTGATGTCAGCTTCAATCTGAAATTTCTGCGAATTGACTTCAGATAGAATTTTCTTATTTTTTTACAGCAATAAGAGGTTATCCTAGATTATATAAGTAGCTAAGTTATTTGAGAAAAAAAAATTAAAAAACAAGTTTTTTAACTTTAAACACCGTCACGCACATGTTACATTCGTCACGCACAATTACACCGTACGTTCGTATTACTGTTACCTTCGACCATATTTACTAAAAACTGAAATACAAAACAAAAGGATTAAAAATTTCTTATTTTATTTTTTTTAATCTCTTTTATGTCATGACTAGATACATTTAAGAAAAAAATTTGAAAATCAATTGTTTTAAGCGATAAAAACGATTCTATTCCATTCGATCCAAAAGTCGATGCTCTCAATCACTGGAATTGAAGGAGCTGCAACTTTGGGGACTCTTCAAATTCTTCAACAGATTCCATGTGGACCTATTCAGGTGTATTCTCATTTCTTATGCAAAGAAATTCGCCTGGCCTTTGAGAGAGTACCCGTAAAGGCTGCACCCGTACCACCAAGTTCAGTGTTTTTGTGAATATGATTCCTTAAAATGGATTTATTTGAATAATAATTTATATTCCGATTTATTTTTATCCTTAAATGCCCAATAACACCGATATTATTAAAATTATATTGTGTTAAATGATCCCCTGAACACGACCCCGTTTTTATTTTTTTTGGAAAAAATTTTTGTTTAAAGAAAACATGGTTGTATCCAAAAAGATACAGTGGGCATTCTGACGTATACCAGAATGGTTGTAGGAGTTCAAGGCAAAAACGTGGAAAACGATTCTTTTTATGATAACTCTAAATTTGTTTGTTAAATGATACTCTAAAATTGTTAATAGTTTAAAAGGTATTTCATGTCAAAAAGCGAATTTTCCGAAAAAATAAAAAAAACTGTTTTTTAATTTGACGGTCAATATTTCCCAAACCAACAAAGTTATGCCAATAATAAAATTTTTGTTTTATATTTGAAATTTTCTGAGTGAAACTACATATCCAGCATTTTAATTTTTGCAATATTTTAAAAGAAATAGCTTATTTTCTCGGTTGTATCCAAAAAGATACACTGGGCATTTAAGGGTTAAATTAAATAAAACTCACTTATGAGAATTCATATTGACACTTGTCAATAGTTAACCGTCAATTTCGACGTTTGACCGTCTAATGCAGATGTAAGGATGGACATTTTTTTAAATGAAGGGTGTATTAATTTGAATTTTTTCGAGTTGTTTTATTTTTCGTCACTTTGCTATATATGAGACCCCCCATATCATTACTAATCGTAATACATTTTAATGCCCCTCCTCCCATCTAAATTGGTAACGTAATTTATGAACGACCCCGTAGTGTGTAAAAACTACATTTTTGTATAGAAAAAAGTGTAACATGTGCGAAACGCGTGGAATTTTTTTCAATGGAAATAGTAAAAAAAATGTTTTTCAATCTGGTTTGCCATCTCAATATCCACACATAACAGCATTTTCCGCAAAAAATTTCTTATATTAGAGTCTGCATTGAAACTTATATCAATATTGTCACGCACATGCTACATATTTTCTTAATTTATTTAACTGCTCTTACCACGGTATGTCGTTGATAATTATTTATTCATATATATGCATGATTATTAGGAAAATATTAAAAAATTTGAAGCAAATATTTTTTTTTTTAATTGTTGTAATAAACAGCGCACGCCCTCATGGCAAATATCAAAATAAAACTGCAAAATTTTCGCTCAACTTATTCACCACGCGAAAGTAAAAAAAACACAGAAAAACTACCGTTATCTTGAAAAATTCAACTTAAAACGTGTTGTCCGAATTCGATAGAATATATTCTATATAGTTTCTCTTCTCTCTTTACAATTTGATTTTTGACCTATGAGGTTGACTTTTTGGTGGAATTCGTGATATTATATATCTGAACTTTGAGAGGTTTGCGTTATTTAATTTTACTCATGAATTTATTTTTTATGTTTTTTTTTTTAGACCTATACTTTTTATTCGTTACATTAACCATTACTTTATTTATAACTGAATTTAAACTTAAGCAATAATTTAATATTGTTATTAAGCTCTATTTTTAAGTTTCTGCTGTGAATTTGTAATAATAATTTTTGAAAAACGAAGTACAAACTCTAATAAAAACAATTAATTCTTGAAAAAACTGTAAAAAAAATTGTATTCCTTTAATACTTCACTAATCATAATTGAAAACAATGAAAAAAGCATGTCTATATACATATTGTTTGCATCTCATTGAAAGTCACGCGCAACACAAAAGATTCTTACATATAACTGTTGAGAACAGGGAATGGAAAAAAACCTTAACGATCGGTTCGTTTTTGATATGTTCTGCATTTTTTAGCAAGCGCTACCTTTATTCCTCCTCATTCGTATATCGCTTTTCGACTCAATCACAAGCGCTACTCTTAACACGCAGAAGAGAGAGAGTGGAACAGAATGGAAAAGTTGTGTTGAAAAAGCACAAAACATTATTTCCTCTGTTGTGGTTTTTGCTCGCCATCGTAAACAAGAGCCAAAACCGTACCAAATGTTTCGTTCTTTTCTGCGTTTCTTTGTGCAATCATTTTGAAAGTATCCAAATATTTCAAAGAGCTTGTGTGGGAAACACTAATCATATTAGGACTTTTTAGGTTTCTGTGGACTACTTGGACAAAAGTTGATGATTTTTTATTTTAAAATTGAAGATGACGGATAGGGTTGCCACCTAATTTTTGTATTTTTACGAATTCGGTGCTGGGGCGAACACTAGGTAAAAATGGGTCGCTGAACCCGAATCCGTTGTCAGAATTTAAGATTTGTAAATTTGTAACCCTATAGGGTTGCCACCTAAAAACATGCTTTTTTAAAAGTTTAAACACGATCCTACAGTTTTAGGGGGTCGCTGATTTCGAATCTGATGTCAGAATTTTAAAATTCAAGATGGCTGATAGGCTGATGTTGAAAATTTCATAATTTTTAAATTCTGACAACGGATTCCGGTTCAGCGACCCATTTTTACCTAGTGTTCGCCCCAGTATCGAATTCGTAAAAATAAATAAAAAATTAGGTGGCAACCCTATCAGCCATCTTGAATTTTAAAATTCTGACATCAGATTCGAAATCAGCGACCCCCTAAAACTGTAGAATAGTGATTGAAACTTTTAAAAAAGCATATTTTTAGGTGGCAACCCTATAGGGTTAAAAGTAGGATCGTGTTTAAAACTTTTAAAAAAGCATATTTTTAAGTGGCAACCCTATAAGGTTAAAAATTACACAATTTTGAAATTCTGACAACGGATTCGGGTTCAGCGACCCATTTTTACCTAGTGTTCGCCCCAGCATCGAATTCGTAAAAATAAAAAAAAATTAGGTGGCAACCCTATCAGCCATCTTGAATTTTAAAATTCTGACATCAGATTCGAAATCAGCGACCCCCTAAAACTGTAGAATAGTGATTGAAACTTTTAAAAAAGCATATTTTTAGGTGGCAACCCTATAGGGTTAAAAATTACACAATTTTGAAATCCTGACGACGGATTCGGATTCAGCTACCCATTTTTACCTAGTGTTCGCCACAGCACCGAATTCGTAAAAATAAAAAAAAATAGGTGGCAGCCCCAGCAGCCATCTTAAATTTTAAAATTCTGACATCGGATTCGAAATCAGCTACCCACAAATTTTCTTTGGAAGACGCTGGCGCCAATAACAGTAGCAATAACAAAATCAATAACATTTTTAAACGAACAACTGCAGAACCGAACTGGAATTTGGTACGGTTTCAGTTAGCGATGGCGAGTAAAAACCTCAACACAGCAAATTTTGGTTTATGCTCGAAAAACAATCCGCTACCATTCTGTTCCGATCTCTCATTTCTGCACTATGGTGCTAGTGCTTTTGTTTGAACCGAAGAGCAACAAACGGAATGCAGAGAGAAAAAGTTTTTGATCGCTTTTGTAGCGCTACGTATAAGGTACGGTTTTTTTCCATTCTCTGGTTGAGAATATGATAATTAACATTAACTTAACTTGTTTACTGGGTTGTTTTTGTTCACTGGGTTTCATTTTGACATATTTTTTAATTCTGTCTCCCATTTTATTCTTTACTTATCTTTGCTTTTTTTTCTTTCCTTCTTCTGTAAGAACTTCTAAAACACGCTTCACGTGTATTCTTTTATATAAAATTAATATAAATTGTATTAAATAATTAAAATGGAGTTTTTATTTCAATAGGTTATGGGCCCAGTCACGCTAAGAATATGGAAAAAGATCAGCCGATTATTGAGAAATTTACGGATGCATCACAGTGGCCAATGTGGAGGTTCCAGCTGCGCGTCAACTTGGTGGCAGCAGATTTGTATGGTTACGTTGAGGGCTCCATAGTTAAAACTGACAAAACCACAGATTGGGTCAAGAATGACGCAAAGGCGCAGAGGATCATTGTAAATTCTTGTGGATCAAAGGTGTTAATTCATCTGTGCAACTGCTCCACATCAAAGGAAATGGGGAATAAGCTACATTCAGTATATGAAAGAAGTGGCGTCCGTGGCGTAGTTGGTTAAAGTGCGTGGCCGCTATGTCAAAGAACCTGGAAACCCGGGTTCGAATCCCAGCAGCGACAGAAAATTATTTGAATTAAAATAATTTTTCTGTACGGCCGCCACCTCTCTGCAGACAATGGCAAACCTCAGAGAGTAATCAAAATGCCATGTAAAGCTTCTTGAGAATAAGAACATTACGTTCATCGCCGTTCGGAGTCGGCGTTAAGCCTGTAGGTCCATTTCTCGGTCAATTGTGTACAAACTTAATAACACGCACAACATAACTGATCCTAAGAAGCTAGGTAAAAGTCCTTTCAAGGGCTGAAATGGCCAGTTATTTATTTATTTTTTTTTTTTTTTTTTTAGTATATGAAAGAACTCATATTGCAGCTAAGCATTTGTTAATGGAGCAGTTTTATGCTTACAAGAAGGATCCGGCACAAGATATTGCGACTCATATTTCGATACTTGAAGGTTTAGCAAATAAATTAAAAACTGCGGGTGCTTTAATAGACGAAAGCATGTTAATAACAAAAATACTGATGACGATGACGCTACCTGTAGAATTTAAATATTTTGCTACGGCCTGGGACTCAGTGGCCCAAGATCAGCGGACCCTTGAGAATTTGACAAACAGGCTCATGATTGAAGAATCTAGACTTGGCGTTGAAAATATCAACCTGAATGAGGTCGGAACCAGTGAGGCATTTATGGCAAAGCATAATAATGAAGTATCTAAAAAGCTGAAAAATAAACGTTATGCCAAATGTTTTAAGTGCGGTTTAACTGGTCATTAGAAACGCGACTGTAAGATAAAATCAACATCGAGATATATTGAACAACAATCTGCTCAAGATGGTGACGATAAAGCTTTTTTTACTAAATTACACTGCCAATCGATAAAACTGATGCTTGGTACGTTGATTCAGGAGCGACAAGTCACATGTGTAAGCGGCGTGAGTGGTTTTTTTAAACATTTTCGGAATTGGAAAGACCAGTTGAAGTTGTTCTTGGTGATGGCAAGGTGATGTCTGCAGTTGGTCGTGGTGATCTGAAGGTTTTGTGTTATACTGGAAAAAACTGGATCGAGAAAACTTCAAAGAATGTTTTATATTCACCACAACTTTATGCAAATTTATTTTCGTCGACAAAAGCTTTAGATAGCGGACATACAAGTTAGTCAGACAGGAATCAATTTAAGTTACTCGATGGCAAAGAAGTAAATGCAGTGGGAGCAAGGCAAGGTGGTATGTTTCAAATGCTTTTTAAAATAATCGAGCCTATGTCTGGCCGCACAAGGGCTAACATTGGAATCAAGCATGACTCGCTGAGGGTCTGGCATGAGCGACTTGGTCATCAAAATCTCAATCAAGTAAAAAATTTTTTGAAGCGAAATGAAATCGAGTTTTTGGATACAAATTTTAATTGCGATGGCTGTGCGTTTGGAAAACAGCATCGGCTAAGTTTCAGTTCACGGTCCGAAGAATCAAAAATGTGTGGCGAGATTTTGCATGCTGATGTTTGTGATGTCACGGTCCGAAGAATCAAAAATGTGTGGCGAGATTTTGCATGCTGATGTTTGTGGCCCAATAGAAATGGTATCTTTTGGGGGGTCCAGATATTTTTTGCTTGTCAAAGATGAGTTTTCACATTTTCGATTCGTGTATTTTTTGAAAGAAAAATCCGAAGTTTTAAATAAAATCAAAGTTGTGGTTAAAATTTCTGAAAAGCATTTTGGCCATCGTGTAAAATTTGTACAAACAGATAATGGCACAGAGTTTGTTAATTTACACATGAAAGAGTTGTTAGAAGAAAACGGAATCCAGCATAGACGCTCAGTTCCATATACTCCTGAGCAAAATGGGTGCATCGAACGAGAAAACAGAACAAGTATGGAGTCAGCGCGGTCGATGATACATGCAAAGCAGTTGGATTTTAAATTGTGGGCAGAGGCGGTAAAGACTGCAGTTTTTATTTTGAATCGAACTGGAACAAGTTCACAAAAAGACAAAACACCTTATGAGCTATGGTACGGTAAGCCAGCACAGTTTGATCATTTTCGAATATTTGGTTCAGAGGTTTACATTCATATACCGAAACAAAAGCGTCAGAAGCTCGATGCAAAGGCAAAAAAATGTATTTTTGTTGGTTATGAAGACAGCCAAGGTTTTCGAGTGATGGATGAAAAAAGCTGTATCACAATAGCACGAGATGTAAAATTTTTAACTGAGGAGGCAGCTGTAGCTACAGTCATTGAAGATGAAGAAGAAGTTGCTGGTGATGAAATTTGTGAAGATCATGACAATATTCAAAAGGTTGAATCACAGAATCAAATAAGAAAACCACGAGAACGTTTTTTACAAGATATTCGTGAAAATAACACGGTGTTACAAAATGAAAACAAATCAAAAAACTTGCCTCGAGACATAGAAGAGGTAGTAGGCCTGGTTGAACATAAGATAACTTAGTTAATATAACTTAGCATACTTAGTTTTTTCAATATACCCTCAAAATCGGGATTTGTGGTCAAAAAACCGATTTTTGGTAGGTGCATGTATAGTTTGTTATGTAACTCCGTTATATCTAGCTCAATTTTAAAAATTGAATAAACATTGATAAAAAGAAGAAAAATATACCTTTAATATAATATACAGACCGTTTTTTTACAAAAAGAATTGGCAAAGTGACAGGTAAAATCATTTGAAAATTTCTCATTTTTTTTAATTTTTTCAACTTCAACAACGTTTTGTTAACAAATTTTGTTTTTGGCACTATTAGTTTTAGCAGGATTCTGAAAGCCTGTTAAATTTTGCGTTCAACAAGCTATCATTTAATTCAATTGGCTAAAATACAAAAGCACTATCGAATTTTTAGTATTCGTAATAATATACAAAAAAATTTTTTTTTTTCTAAAAATGTTTTTTTTTGACCTTTTTCGTTTATATATATTATCATAAAGCTGGTGTATTTCCCAGATGTGACGGAACTGTTTGCAGTTTTCAACCACAAACACGCTCCGAATGAATGGCGTTTGTTTATTGAGGGATCTTGCAAGAGTATGATTTATTTAAAAACTTTTTATGTGATTCTTGATATGTTAAATTCTGATATATGTATGTCGCCGACTTAAAGGCTCTAACAATAATGTTTGGAATGCAAGGTGAATATACCAAGTATCCTTGCATTATTTGCGAATGGGATAGTCGTGCGACTAATAAATATAAGCAAAAGGAGTAGCCACTGCGTGCTTCATTTCCAGTTGGCAAAAAATATGTTTTGAATACTCCACTGGTGCGACCTGAAAATGTAATCCTACCGCGGCCTCGGTAGTCGAGTTGGTAGCGTGCCCGGGTTCGATTCCTGGCCAGGTCATGGTCCTTCGCTTTTAACCTTTCTTAATTTTCTATCCTCATTTCTAATTAACTGAAATTAAAAATTCATCAATATTTACGACATGAAGTTGTAGTTGATGGTAGAGAAGTTTGTGGATGAGATTGACTTATAACTTGAATTGACTGAGGTAAAGGCATAACACTTGCGTCTGATTCAAATTCATATGTTTCTTTGGCTTTCCACCACGCTTAGAACATCCTACGCGTGTTTCACTTGATTGCCCTTTCCTTCCCACTAATCTATCATCCCATTTTCGAACCAAGGCAGACTTGACTGAATAGGTATTCCACCTGAAATCCTTGGTTCAAGGCTAAAAAAAAAAAATCTGATTGCAGCGTTTCCTAGGTTAAGTGAGGCCAAAATCAAAGAAACTATCCTGCACGTTCAAATCTTTTATAAAAGTTATTTATTCATTTCGGTTATTCTAAGGTTTATTTGTGGGCCCACAAATTCGGAAAATTTTCTTGGACACTGATTTCGTTTCTAAATTAAATCCAGTTGAAAAAAAGAGCTTGGAATAGTTTTATTTCGTTATGCATTTATTTCGTCGGCAACAAGAAGAGTCGAAATTACTTAGATGTTGTAAATGAATTTTTAAGTGCCTACGAAGAAATGGGCTGCAATATGTCAATTAAAATACATTTTTTGCACTCCCATATAAACTTTTTCCCGAATAGCCTTGGGCAGTTTAGTGATGAACAAGGAGAAAGGTTCCACCAGGAGATGGAAGCTATAGAAACCGGCTTTCAGGGAAAAAATTCCATAAACATGCTGGCAGACTTCTGCTGGTCCCTAAAACGTGAAATCGATTATAATATATATAAACGAAAAAGGTCAAATAAACATTTTTAGAAAAAAAAAAAAAATTAAAATTTTTTGTATTTTATTACAAATACTAAAAATTCGATAGTGCATTTGTATTTGAGCCAATTGAAGTTAATGATAGCTTGTTGAACGCAAAATTTAACAGGCTTTCAGAATCCTGCTAAAACTAATAGTGCCAAAAAACAAAATTTGTTAACAAAACGTTGTTAAAGTTGAAAAACTTAAAAAGAAATGAGAAATTTTCAAATGATTTGACCTGTAACTTTGTCAATTCTTTTTGTAAAAAACGGTCTGTATATTTTATTAAAGGTATATTTTTCTTCTTTTTATCAATGTTTAAATTTTTAAAATTGAGCTAGATATAACGGAGTTACATAACAAACTATACATGCACCTACCTAAAATAGGTTTTTTGACCACAAATCCCGATTTTGAGGGTATATTCAAAAAACTAAGTATGGAGTTATCTTATGTTGAACTAGACCTACAACCTCTGCTATGTCTCGAGCCGAGTTTATTTTCACTGTTACACCGTGTAATATATTAAATTCGGGACTTCGAAATCGTGAAAACTCATTGATGGCAATGGCTTTTTTTATGAACGCTGAAGAGCCGAAAACGTATAAAGAAGCAATTGAATCTCAAGATAAAGAAAAATGTCAAGAAGCTTTGCAATATGAATTTGATTCACTGCTAAAACTAAGACTTGGTTTTTAGTGGATGAACCAAAAGACCAGAAAGTAATCGACAAGTGGGTTTATAAAATAAAGAAAAATTCAGACAATTCAGTTGAGCGTTATTAAGCGCGGCTTGTGGTTCGAGGATTTGCACAGGAATATGGCGTCGACTTTTTGGAAACTTTTAGTCCAGAAAATGCAAATTACACAGTTCGATGTTAAAACAGCATTTCTGAACGGTGATCTGAAGGAGAGTGTTTATATGAAACAGCCAATTGGTTTCAACGATGATAGTGGTCGCGTTTGCAAATTGCAAAAAAGTCTGTATGGCTTGAAACAGGCTTCTCGATGTTGGAATAAAAAATTTAAGTCCTTTATTGAAACGTTCGGATTTAAGGTTAGTGACTCGTATCCATGTGTGTTTGTATGTCATGAACAACGAGGTACAACTATTCTTGCAATATATGTACGTAGACGATGGTATAATCGTTGGAAACGATAATTCGCGTATCAAGATGGTTGTTAAGCATCTTCAAGAACAATTTGAAATAAAAGTAATGAAACTTGGATACTTTTTAGGTTTTAAAATTCAACAAAATTGTAACGGCTCCATCTTCATTCATCAAGCTGCCTATGCACAAAGTATATTAAAGAAATATCAAGCAAAAGATTGTAGACAGGTTACTGTTCCTAGTGATCCAAATCAAGTACTGAATAATTTTGACGGGTCGCAAGAAAGTCAATTTCCATATAGACAGTTGGCTGGAAGCCTAATGTACTTGGCTGTTGCTACAAGACCAGATATATCCTACTCTATTGGCAATATATGTCGCTACTTGGAAAACCCAAAATTAGCTCACGAAAATGCAATTAAACGTATTTTAAAGTATGTAAAAGGTACAATTAATTTTGGAATCCTATACAATACTGGCGGGAGCAATCAATTATGTGGATATAGCGATGCAGACTATGCTGGTGACATTATTACAAGAAAATCAACGTCAGGATATGCTATTCTTTTAAATGATGGCATAATCAGTTGGTGCAGCAGTCGGCAGAAGTGCATTTCACTCTCAACTACTGAATCGGAGTACGCAGCAGCTTCAGAAGCAGTGAAAGAGTTGATTTGGTTGCAACGATTATTAGGAGAATTGATTCCGCTGAAAAGGAGTGAGAAAGCTATGTTTTTTATGGATAATCAAAGTGCCATCAGACTTATAAAAAATCCCGAGTTTCATAAGCACACGAAACACATCGATGTACGATATCATTTCGTTCGTGAAAAGTTTCAGACGGGCCATATGGATTTACAGTATGTGCCAACGAATGAGATGATTGCAGATATTTTCACAAAGGCACTACCGAGTGAACGTTTTCAATTTCTTCGCTTATTAATGGGAGTTAAGCTTATTTAAATTTGTAATGTAACAAAAAGTGGGAGTGTTGAGAATATGATAATTTTGTAACATTAACTTAACTTGTTTACTGGGTTTTTTTGTTCTTTTGTTCACTGGGTTTCATTTTGACATATTTTTTAATTCTGTCTCCCATTTTATTCTTTACGTATCTTTGCTTTTTTTTCTTTCCTTCTTCTGTAAGAACTTCTAAAACACGCTTCACGTGTATTCTTTTATATAAAATTAATATTGTATTAAATAATTAAAATATACAATCTGGAGTTTTTATTTCAATAATAACAAAAGAATGCCCAAAATATTCATTGTATGTATCCTAGTGTTTGCGTTACTTTTTATTGTAAGAAGCTGGTCTTGCTGTTATAAGTTCAGCAGTGTATTTTTACTCTCGTCGTTTCTTAATTTCGCATAAAATAGAGTGAGAGTATGTTTACATACGAGAGCTTTGGAAAAAAAGGTGAGAGTAAGCTTTTTATCCGACAGCAAACGATTGTATTTCAGGAGGCAAAAAGCATACTCATGCAGGGCTCTATTAGATAACACGAGCCTTAAGCGTTATTTAATATGAGTCCTAACAAAATTCGTGTTAGTCCCATCTAAAATTGTCCATACAAAAGTTGTAATATTTCTTACCCCAGCTAGACACCTAACTGTTATATATGCCATATATAATAACGCCGTGTACGTTAGGTTCATATAAAATTCTCCATACAAAGCACGTTAGGTTTGTTCTAGCTTTTTGAAAAATCTAACGCCTTTTTGCTTACCCGCATAATCTGGCATCTCTGTCTGCCTTATACGATTTATTCATTAAAAAAAGCTAGAGCTGCTCTGCTCACACCAATTACAAATTCCATAAAGAATTTAATAACAAACTTAGCTGTTTACTTAAGTACGCAGTTAGCGTCCCGCACAGCTCTTCGACCGTAGTTTAGTGTTTTTTTTTTTATTTTTTTAAGTTTTGAACAAAGGATTTCAGGTGGACAAAGGATTCAGTCAAGTCTGTCTTGGTTTGAAATTTGGTGCTAGATTAGTGGGAAGGAAAGGGCAATCAAGTGAAACACGTGTAGGATGTTCTAAGCGAGGTGGAAAACCAAAGAAACATGTGAATTTGTATCAGAGGCAAGTGTTATACTTTACCTCAGTCAATTCAAGTTATCACAAACTTCTCTACCTTCTTCTATAGGGATCTGCCCCCATTTTGGGGATTTTAAATCAGTTTTGGGACGAATTTTTTAGTTTGAGGATGAAGGATTTGGTGGGGATATTTATGCCTATCTTGGGGATTTCAGAAGAGAAAGAGAAAAAACTTTAGTTAATTATAGTTTGAAATTAAATAATTAGGGGCGCAATATTTGAAATGTAAGCATATCCTTAATTTACAGATTTGAATAAATGGCCATATTATGGAAAACCAAACGGGTAAAACAAATTTTGCAAAAACAAACGAGTAAAACGAAAAACGTACTGCAATGTATGTAAATGTATAAAATATTGTCATTTATTTTACTTTATATATGTTTTTGAATTTTAAAAATGTTTAAAAAAAAAACAAAATGTAGACTTCAAATATTTAAAAATTTTTAAAAATTGTTGAACTCGATGCTACTTTTTCCAGAAAAACTCAATTCAATTGTAGATCATGGAATAAATTAGAGGAAGGAATTGACTTGCTTACTTATCTGGCGCTTACAACCGTAGGTCGGTTTTGGCCTCGTATAAGAAATTGCGCCAGCCATTTCTGATTTGCGCTTGCTGGCGCCAGTTGGAAACACCAAGAGTGGTCAGGTTATCCAACACCTGATCCTTCCAACGAAGATGTGGGCGTCCTCTTCTGCGTTGACCACCACCGGGTACCGAATCGAATATTTTTTTCGCTGGAGCGTCGTTTTCCATTCGCTCAACATGACCTAGCCAGTGGAGTCGCTCGATTTTAATGCGCTTAACTATGTCGATGTCAGCGTACAGCTCATACAGCTCGTGGTTCCATCGAATTCGGTACTCGTCATTGACGCATATTGGACCGAAGACTTTACGAAGGATCTTTCTCTCGAAGGCTCCCAAAGTCTTTTCATCAGAACTGCTCAACGTCCAGGTTTGTGTTGCATATAATAGGACGGGCATGATTAGTGACTTATAGAGCGTGAGTTTTGTTCGTCGAGAGAGGGCTCTGCTTCTCAATTGCCTACTTAGACGAAAGTAACACCTGTTGGTAAGAGTTATCCTTCGTTTTATCCCAATGCTGACATCGTTGAAAGAGTTTATGCTGGATCCCAGGTAGACGAAGTCCTTAACAACCTCGAAGGAGATGTTGTCAACAGTGACGTGGTTTCCAAGACGCTGGGACTGTTTATTTGTTGACATCAGGTTTTTCGTCTTATCTGCGTTCACTGCAAGACGCATTCGACTCGACTCTTTCGCTAATTTGGAGAATGCTGCACTGACTTCGCGCGTATTATGGCCAATAATATCGATATCATCAGCATACGCCAGCAACACAATACTTTTGTAGAATATAGTGCCAATGCGTCTCAAATCAGCAGCTCGGATGATCTTCTCCATCATCAGGTTGAAAAAGTCGCACGATAAGGAATCACCTTGTCTGAAACCGCGTTCCTTCCCGATTTTAACTGTCTGCTGGTGTTGCTCAGTGTCATTCTGCAAAGACGGATGAGCTTTGCAGGAATACCAAATTCAGACATGGTGGAGTAAAGATGATTCTTTATTGGACTGTCGAAGGCGGCTTTGTAATCCACAAAAAGATGGTGTGTGTCGATTTGTTTTTCTAGGGTCTTCTCCAAGATTTGTCGTAGCGTAAATATCTGGTCTATGGTGGATTTACCAGGTCTGAAGCCACACTGATAAGGTCCAATTAGCTGGTTTACAATGCTCTTCAGTCTTTCACATAATACGCTTGACAGGACCTTTATTATTATTATTATCATTATTATTACTTTCAAATTCGTATAATAAGAACAAGTTCTTTTTCTATACAAAGTGATGACTTAAGAAATACAATATTACAAATTAAATTTAACACAAGTTAAGATTGCTTAAATACTTAAAGAATTATAATGACTAAGTAAGAATAAAATTAAATGACTCTTGAAGTTATATAAGAATTTAATTGAGGAAATTTAATGAAGAAAAAATAAAAAGAAGAGAAAAATTTAAGAAAGAAAGAGAGAGCTGTTTACCATTTATAAAGTAGTTAGTTAAAAAATTTAAATATAGCTTGCCTAAAGCTTCCAATACCATCAATGTTTTTTAAGTGATTGGATAAAGAGTTCCATAGTCTGATGGCGTTAATGAAAAAAAGTCAAGTAGAGTTAAGGTATTATTTGAATTAAAATAATTTTTCTGTACGGCCGCCACCTCTCTGCAGACAATGGCAAACCTCAGAGAGTAATCAAATGCCATGTAAAGCTTCTTGAGAATAAGAACATTACGTTCATCGCCGTTCGGAGTCGGCGTTAAACATGTAGGTCCCTTTCTCGGTCAATTGTGTACAAACTTAATAACACGCACAACACAATTGATCATAAGAAGCTAGGTCAAAGTCCTTTCAAGGGCTGAAATGGCCAGTTATTTATTTTTTTTTTTTTTTAGAGTTAAGGTATTTAAAATTAGGTACAATTAGCATGTTACTTCGACTAGACTGGCAGAATTGTAGTTTGTCAAAAAGATACAGTGGAGTTTTATAGTGAATCAGCTTATGAAGAAAAATGCAGTTTCTGGCGTTGATGTAGTTCGTAAGGCTACAACCAAGGATAGAATTCCTATACTGTGATAGATGGTCAAATCTTCGAATGCCGTGAATGAATCATACATACCTTGTTGTATGATTAAACGCTATTTGCAGTTTATGTTCAGAACACGAATCTAATTTACTGTATACAATTTCCGAATAGCTAATTATGGGTAAAATTAGTTGTATCACGAGCTTATGTCTTGTTTCAACGGGTGTTAAATCGGCAGACATTGTAAGATTTCGCAAGATGTAGTATATTTTGCGAATGATACTATTTACATGATCACTACATGTTAGTGTTGAGTTGATGTGAAAGCCAAGACTCACAACATTAGTCACAAATTCAAGTTTTTTGTCGCCAATAAACAAGTGTGGAATATTTTCAAAATACATTATTGACGCTGAAATCGGTAGCACAAAAGAATTAAGCGCATTTAGCTGTAGACCATTACTAATGGCCCACTGGTTAATATTGCAGAAATCTTCATTCAGTCTATAGCTTAAGTCTTCTAAGAGACCCGTTCTACGCGAGAGATATAATTGAACATCATCCACATAGGCATGCAGGGTAGAATACCTACATGTTGAGAAGATGTCATTTATAAACACGGAGAACAGCAAAGGACCAAAAATGGAGCCTTGGGGCACTCCACTTCGTACCAATTTAAATTGAGAAAACTTATTTCCGACTCTAACTCTTTGCAATCTGTTCGACAAGTAGCTTTCTAAGAGACTTACAGCACTGTCACAAAAACCATATCAACATTTAAATTTCTGACATAACAACAAGTGATTTACAGTATCGAATGCTTTTGAAAAGTCAAGCATGCAAAGAAGAGTAACCAGACCATCATCGTATGATTTTCTGATATCATGTAATACTTTCATTGTAGCGGTTGTGCAGCTATGACCAGCATGAAAGCCGGATTGTAAAGGAGAAAGCAAGTTATTTCTGTTCAAAAAAGCTGAAATCTGATCTGCCATAATAGATTCGCATATCTTACACAAAGAGGACAGAATACTTATAGGTCTGAAGTCAATGGCTTCAGACGCTAACGCTTTTTTGGCAACAGGTATTACTTTTGCAATTTTCCAGGAGTGAGGGAAAGCAGACGTAGTAAAACAATAATTAATTATATGTGCTAGTGAACTAAGTACGTGGGGTAAAATAAGTTTTATAAATTTAACTGAAATACCATCCTCACCAGTAGCATTTGATTTAATTTTCATTATGCACTTGCCAACATCACTCTCGCTAACAGCAGAAAACTAAAAATTCGGTTCAACTAGTACATCTACAATTGTTCTGCTTCCCAAAGTACCATTGTTAGAAAGAAAGAAATTGTTCAGAACGTCGGGATCTACGTTACAATCACCAGCAGATTTTTTCCCAATACCAAGGTTTTTTATGTTCCTCCA
This sequence comes from Pherbina coryleti, assembly GCA_943735915.1. Classification (NCBI taxonomy): domain Eukaryota; kingdom Metazoa; phylum Arthropoda; class Insecta; order Diptera; family Sciomyzidae; genus Pherbina; species Pherbina coryleti. The sequence goes on along the minus strand of OX030951.1, from coordinate 96,023,919 downwards.
CAGCACTTTTCAGCTTAGCAGAGCAATAGATGATTTTAGATTGTTTCGTTTTTAGTACTGAAGCATTTCTGGCAACTCTGTAGTTTTCCCAGTTCTCCGGTGAAGGCTGCCTTTTCCACCGACTATGCATTTTATTACGTTTTTTTATTGCATTTTTTACGTTACTGTTAAACCATGGACAGGAAGCATTTTTGATAACAGTGATACGAGTGGGAACATGTCTTACGAAAAGATTGTTGAGCATACTAGAAAAAAATTCTACCATTTTACCAAGGAGAAACCATATATTATTCCAGGGAACTAAATGCACATCATTATACAGTGCAGTAAAATTAATAGATTTAAAATCTGGATATAATATTGTTTCTGAAAAACATGTACGAGATAACATTATGTCTAATGTGCAAAAGATCAAGTCATGATCAGAAATGAAATAAATCTGATCAAACAGAAGAACAGTTGATAAATCAGAGACAATAAAATAGTCTAGAAGACTAGGAACGTTATTATGCGAAAATCGCGTGGGCATAGAATCATTCACAATTGACATACCGACGGACGAAACATTTTCATACATAGACTTACAGCCCTATTCTGGCAGCTTAACTAAGCTCACCACATTAACAAAATAGTTAATATTAACAAATTGTTAAGGTTTCGTATTCTGATGATAATTTGAAAGCTCCTTTCTTTACTATTTTGTTAATGACAGAAAACAACTTAACAACGAAAGATAGTTCAGTACTAAGCCAAACAAATGCTGTGTAAATAAAATAAAATAAAAAAAAAAACGGATGAATTCTTACTTTTACTTCTTTTTAGCATTGATACTGAAGAAGATCAAAGAAAAAATAAATTTTAAAGACTGCAAAACACTCGAAAATTGCTTGGCTATTAAAAAAATTAATTTTGAAACTAAAAACAATTGAAAACAATTAGTAAATTATTTATTTCTTAACATTTTCCATCTTACTTGTAGAAAAACAAACATAAACAATCAAAATTAGCAAGGAAAGAGCAATATAAAAACAGCTGACGCTTAATATCTAAGGCATTTACATTTTCACCATGCGTGGTGAACTTTAATAGCTTTTGAGAGCTTTCAAATTGTAAATGATTTGACAGAATACGAACATTTACATTACATAACAAGAACATTAACAAGAGCTCCTTAACAATTCCTTGTTAAGTTAACAAGCAGAATAGGGCTGTTAGTGACGTTATCATGACATAACAGATTAACATTTAAATCCCCACACACAACAAAATAATTAAAGTCAATTGCCAGATCAGAGAGTTCAGAAAAGAAAGTATTCAGACTATGACATTTATTAGGGTTATAAACGCAAGACAGAAGTACTTTTGTAACATAATCACATATACTAAGATTCAGAAATTCAACGCTATCACCAGCAGATTTATTAGTGATTGTAGCATTTAAGTTTTTTCAGCAATAAATAGCTACCCCACCCACTCTCTCTTATCCGTTCTGTCTATTTCTAAATAAGTTAAAATTTTTTATATCAAAAACACTGTCGTTAACATCAGGACAAAACCAAGTCTCTGAAACACATATAACATCTAAAGAAGATTCCTCAGCCACAAACTTTAAATAGTCTAACTTATAAGTATTAAGGCTTCTGGCATTGAAATGTACAATTTTAAGGCCAGGATAACGACTACACAACACATTTAACAAGACTTTACAATTTTCATTAGCGCCATTGCAGTAATTGTTAGAACCAATCATAGAATTGAAGATAAACAGAAACATTAGGCAAACTAAATAGAGTACAAACAGATATTAGGTACAAAGAAAAAGATTTAAAAAAATAGTAGCAACTAGTAACCAGGTAACTCTTATAGTGATATTACTAAAAAAATTAAAAAGAAGAAAAGAAAAATATAGGCATAAATAAGAAAGCTTATTTAACTTAGCATAAGTAACATACAAAAATATACATTTAATATTAATTCTCATTTCCAAATTTATCATCATCCAGCTCACCCGCAGCAACAGCAGAAAGTTGGTTGAAGCTTTCTATTAGCAAGCTCTCACCATTCTCAACCCGCTTGACAAAAATAAGCCCCTTCTTAACATATGCAGAAAACAGCTGTTTGCGATGCTTTAGTTTTATTGCACCCTGTAGAAGTTGACGGCTACGCTTAGTCAAGCTTTCGTTTAAGTATATGCTTGAGTTAGAGTTGAGTCCCAAGCCGTTCAGCGAGAGATTTTTACTATTGTTTCTTCGATAAGTGGCTGCAGATCGAAGAACATAATCTCTCTCACATGAGCTGGCAAACTTAAGAACAATTGGAGTGCTTCTTGCGTTGCGCGCATTACTTCTCACTCGAAACACACTCTTTAGAGGTGGAGGTCTGCAGCCAATTGTGAAGCACAGCTTGTTGAACATATGCGTTAAATTCTCCTCGTTGTTCTCAGGAACCCCAAACAGGACAGCATCAGCAGCAACTTCTCTACGTTCAAGATCGCCAATGAGTTTTTGCATCACATACACCTCCTCTTTGATCTCAGCCGTTTGAGTGTCTTCAGCATATGACTCAAGTTTATCAACACGCACAACGACGTCAGCGAGAGAAACATTAACTTTGTTTACTTTTTCAAGCCATATTCTTTCCATGCTTTCAATTTTTGAGTTGAACTCATCGCGGAGTTGGCTCAATTCTGTTCGAAAGCTGACGATAAACATCTCGCTTTGTTTCTTTAGGCGGTCATTTAGCTGATCAAGTGTAAGAGCAGAGTTATTTGATGTGTTGACACTTGGAGAGGCACCTTGCTTGGGAGTTGAGAAAAGATGTTTTGCACTCATAGTTTTAGCTCTCGTTGACATTGTGTGTTCGTTTGGATATGAAAAAAGCGGGAACAAAAAGAAACTAATGATTCAGCGCAGCAATTAAAATTGCACAAAAGTTTCAAATTATAGTTATTCGGAGAATATCACTTAGTCGAATGAATTAAAAGGCAGATAATTTAATGCAGTTCACCGCGTTAGACCAATATAGGTTTAGTTAACCACTTAAAAATTGAGCTATTGACGAGCGGAATGAAAAACACGTCTCCTAGTTGTAACACATTAATCCGGACCTTATATGCGATATTAAGAAGGCTTATCCCACGGTAGTTGGCGCAAATTGTGAGATCACCTTTCTTGTGTATTGGGCAGAGCACACTGAGGTTCCAATCGTTTGGAATGTATTCTTCCGACCATATTCTGCATAGGAGCTCATGAATGCATTTAAGTAGTGTCGCCTCCATTCTTGAAGAGCTCAGCAGGTAAGCCATCGGCTCCTGCGTGCTTTGTTGTTTTTAAGCCCAGCTATAGCTTTCAAGACTTCACTATGGTCGGGCAGCGGAACTTTAACGCTGTCATCTACAATTGGGGTTTCCGGGATATCATCTCTATTGGCGGGATTGTTGTCTTCGTCACCATTCAAAAGGCTAGATAAGTGTTTCCTCCACATCATCAGTGTACTCTGGATATCTTCTTTCGTTTTCTTTCGTTCTTTTGTTTGAAAATGCGTCTCTCTTCCCTCCTCTTCTCGTTGTAGCGCTCTTTAGCAGCACGCGTTACAACCGACTGCAGGGTGGCTTTGTAGGCGGCGTCTTTTTCTGCAGTGGCGTCGCGACACTCCTGGTCGTGCCACTGGTTTCGGCGAGGGCGGTGATAGCCTATCACCTCTTCGGCAGCCGTACGCATAGAGTGGGAAATGTGATTCCACTGCACGCATATATCGCCGATCGGAGGAGTGCTTTCTTGAAGCACGTGTGAGTGTCGAGTAGCGAAGTCTTCGGCTGTTTGTTTTGATTGCAGCTTTTCGACGTCTAGCTTTCTCTGTGCTGGATTACGCGCATTCTTGGTTGCGCACAGACGTGTGCGGATCTTTTGTTAGAAATACTTAAGTAATCATAGTAAAAATACTAAAATACATAGAATGTAATATTTATGTTTTGACATAAACAAAAATCATTAATAAAAATTTGTTGAACTGAAAAAGTTGTGTAATAAAACATATAACAAAATAAAATAGTCTATACACAAATTTTAAAATAAATTAAATAAAAATAAGTACACAAAAAATTGGCGATCCTGCGAATCTGGAATAACCGCAATCTAAGAGATATTCAATGCAGTTTGTCCAAAATCAATGCTACACGACAAACTCACTGGAACTCACAAAATCAGAAATTTTCAATGGACGACGAGGAAATTGCTGAGAACATCGACATTTCAGCTACAATCACCTGCATCTACAGCAGCCTCTCAAACAGCACGCTACTTCTCGCATCTTAGTCAACAGGAGCAACAATAAGACAATATACAAACAATACCATCACACAACCACAGCTAGTTAAGATATCAACAAACCTCGTCGCCTCAACAACAAGCAAAACACTCCACCTGACGGTAAGGTGACACAGGCAACAGCAACAACAACGGCTTCAAACCCGACGCACAACCCTTTAAAGGCAGGCAGCCCGCCGCTCAGATTAGCCGTCAAATAACGGTTGCCAGTTTGCCGTTTCTAGAGGACACCACGTAGAGGTTTGAGTCGACTTGAGACGAGTTCGACATGGATAATGCTGGCCTCACCAGGTTGAGGCATTCAGACACGTTGCCATTTGAAGATCGCCCCCCTGACCCTCACGCGTTGCCTTGTGAGGATCGTCCTCAGGAATTAGGTTCCTAGGGAGAGGAAGGAATAAGGTTTCAATAAAGTTTCTTTATTTGTTAATTTTTGATGTGCTTACCTTTGCTAGTGTTGCTGTTGCCGGTTGTTTTAGAAGTGTGGTTGTCTTAGAAGTGTCAGAGCCGCCCAGAAACACTAGCGAGGGTACCAAGCAATCTAACTTAGCTTAATGTACATAATGCTTAAAGATAAATGTGGAACCTAATCCGGCAAGAAGGGTTACCATCAATACCAGAAAAATACTTAAGTAATAATAGTAAAAATACTAAAATATATATAATGTAATATTTATGTTTTGACATAAACATCGCCGGCCACCTTGCTGCATGGCTGCAAAAAAAAATCTTTGGTGCATCATCTTCAATGAAATAAAATTAGGATAAAAACAATTCATGGAAATATATAATTCAAATTTATATATAATGATATAAGTTATACAAGGCTATGAAATGATATTAACTTAAATACTTATGATACTGAAATGTTCCTTTAAATTCATTATTTGATTAAGTCTTTAGAAAAAAGGTGCATTGAAAAAACTGAGCATGGATTAAATATATAACATTAGTGAAATGGAAAATATGATTAAATATAAAATGGAAAAATTGTAGCTATACAGCGCAAGACCCGTATAGGATCTATCCGAAAACAGTGTTTTTGGCTACTGGAAGACCACTGGCGCTGGGCATCATACCGGGAAGGATAACCCGAGGATACAAGTCAGCACCTACAATAAAGGACAAAGGTGCTGACTTAAAAAAAATCGGATCTGATGATTTGTCAGAGTTCGGATAGTTATCCGGTTGTCGACGCGTGCGCTTGCTTCGATTTTCAAGCGGTCATCGTTTGGAGATCGTATAATGACGGAACAAACCTTTTCGCTGCCGACCATGGTTGATGACAGTTGCAATTCTTTGACTGTTGCAGTGAAAATGCGACTCATTGGAGTACAAGGGTCCAATAACGCACAGACATTATGGTATTTACCCTTGATTTCGAGCTGTATTACAGCTGATGGAAGCAATGTTATAACATGCTGGGAAAGGATGGAAGTAACAGACGGTGGCGGCGGGGTGGTTTCAGGAGACATCTCACGTCGAGGATTCCGTAGTCGTTCGTGCATGTGGAGAAGAGTATGGTGATTTCCTCGGTAGTAGTGACATCCTGACTGGCTGGATCCACGGGAATGTTTGAATGCCATGCAGTTCGAACAGTACTTGTGGAGTAGCACTTGTCGCATTCGCTTCTCCGTGTTCATGGCAAGGAACACTGTGCAAAACCGTATTACATGGTTTTCTTGACATATACGGCAGGTGTACTGCTTTTTATTTGAGCAACGAGCGAAGCTGGACCTTTTATGCTTTCTGATATCGATTTTCTGGAAGGCTCGCTTGTTGTTGCGCACATTAGTGGATCCGTTTGCCATTTTGCCTAAATAAAAATACGATGAGTGTAAATAGAGGTATACAAAAAATGACAGGGAAAAAAATGTAGATTTGAAGAAATTGGAGTGTAGAAGACAAGTCAGTTAACTGGAAGAATGGCAAGCTTTACGAGCTTTACGAGAACTTTGATTTTGATGAAGCGCCTTAAGTCCGTGCCATCGATTAATGATGGATATGGGTTATTCATGAATATCGGGTTCGAGTGGAGCTAGAATTGGCGTACCGATGAGGAAATGACCTGGAGTCAATGATGTAAGGTCAGTTGGATTTTCTGACAACGGAGAAAGAGGTCGAGATTTTAAACATGCCTCAGTTTTAGAAAGAAGTGTGGAGAACTCCTCAAAGGTGTATTTAAAAGAACCTGCAATTTTTCGGAAGTGTGTCTTGAAACTTTTGACGCCAGCCTCCCACAAGCCACCCATGTGAGGACCTCCTGGAGGAATGAAATACCATGACAGATTTTGACTACTGTAAGAAGATACAAGCGCTTCACCAGAAGCTCGGTTGAAATCAGTCATCAATGCTTTGGAAGCGCCAACAAAATTGGTTCCATTGTCGGAATATACGTGGAGTGGACCGCCGCGTCTAGATACAAATCTGTTGAAGGCAGCTAGAAATACACAATATACACAAACTGATAAAAATGCCATTTCAAATGCCAAACTGATAAACGGTCCATTAAAGAACTGAACCGGTATGAAGGATGTCATTGAGACTATTACCATTTGATGATGGATTGGAAGTATTGAAAACAACACGAACCTTAGTAGTTGTGCTATCAGGCTTAATAACAGCGTGATGTGGAAGGTAATAGTGATTTGGAATGTATGAATTCTGTGGAGAAGCAACCATTTTCATATGGTTAAACTTTAAATATTCTCGGAGAACATTATCGTATTCAGCTTTGAATTCTAGATTTTTGCAAAGTCGTGCTTCATTCCGAAAAAAACTGCGAGTTTGCAATGTGTCTAGAAAACCCTAGTTTTGACAAATTCTGAACTTCGTTCCTGAATGGTAGGGAAACTACATATCGACCTTCGTCTCTCCTTTTCGTAGTGCGAATAAAATTTTCTTCCCAAAAACGAGAAATTTGTTTGTCGAGTGCGACTTCGCTGTAATACGAAACGACTGTGGATGGAGCTGCTGTCAATTTTGCAAATATTGGTCCAGACAAAATCCATCCAAAGATGGTTTCTTGAGCCAATAATGATCCCCAAACTCGATTCTTAACACCGTCAAGAATGATGGATGGAAAGAGATCACAGCCTATTAAAATATCCACATGAGAACTTTTGAAAAAGTTCGCATCAGCTAAGCAGATATTTGGAAGCTGTGATAAAATTGATGCATCTATAGAGCATGTCGGCATATTTCCAGAGACTTGAGCATTAACTGTAAAACTTGGAAGTTTTAAAAGTTTAAAGAGGTGATCGGAAATTAATGTTCCTTCAGATCCAGAATCCAAGAGGGCCCTTGCAGTGTAAACCGTACCTAGATGACAGATATTCACCATAGCGGTACCTAAGAGAATTCCCTTTGAATTCGATGCGAAGCATGACTGAATATTGCTAATGTGACCTGAATTATCAGTGGACTGTAATTGAGTTAGATGTGAACGCTGAATGGTGCAGTTTTTGCTTGAGCTCGGTTGCTCGTATATTTAATGTAGCGCTGAATTGGATTGAGTTAGAGCAAAGGAGCTAGAAGTTGTGGAAGATACATCATTATGTAATAATGTATTGTATCTTTTGTTACAAGTAAAACAATTATGGGTACTCTTACAGCTTTTTATGGAATGAGCGCGAACCAAACAATTAATGCGAAGTCCATGTTTTTTGACAATTGCCATTCTTTCGGAAGGTTTCATTTGGAGAAAACGTGGACATTGGCGGATTGTATGATGCTCTTTTTTACATATTTTGCAGGTAGGAGTTGCTAAGTTTGTGTGGTATGTATTTACTTTTCTAGCTTCAGAAAAAGTGGAATTCGAAGCCAACTTTTTTGGAACTTGGGACTTGAAACTTGTAGAAGATTGGATGTCCGCTACTGTTTCAAGTGTCTGATAGCGATTTGTAAGAAACTAATCAAGATTTTTTCCAAACAGGGATATCTGTTTTATTTTGAATTGATTGTTCCCACAGCGCCAGTGTGGCATCAGGAAGACGGGAAAAACACAAGAAAACGAATATTGCATCCCAATTATCGATAGGAATATCGTAGAATTGGAGAGCAGAAATACAACTATTAATATCCCTTTGTAATTTTTTTATCGCAGTACCAGGCTGAGTAGATACCACTGGAAGATTAAACAGTATGCGCAATTGGCTGTTAAACAGGATCCGCTTGTTTTCAAAGCAATCCTTTAGATTTTTCCAGGCTGTTAAAAATCCATCGTTGGTGAGTGGAGTCTTCTTTACGATGTCACGGGCTTCACCTCTGGTTTTTTGATTAAGGTGGAACAATTTTTCCACTGGACTTAATCGAGAATTATTGATAAAGATGGCCAGGAACATATCCCGGAATTACGGCCAGGACAAGTAATCGCCGCTGAAAACCTCTGTATCGCATGAAGGGAGGTGAAAATTGCTGCTTGAAACCGGAGCCTCGTTCGTTCTTAGATGAATGGATTGCTCATTTGTACGCAATGTTAATTGTTCAATGTATTCGCCCATCTTAGAAACACAGCGTACATAAGTCTCATAGGTGTTCCGGTAACGAGACTTCATCGTTTCAAGGTCCGGACTTTCATCATCGCTGTGATCATCTACGACCTCCTTCATGCACGCTTCATAAGCCAATTTGACTTTTGTTCAAATGGCTTTCATTTCCTCTCGATGCACTTCCAGAAAGTGTCGAGAGAAGGCTGCTACTGGAACTGAATTGAAATCGGCTTCGAATTCGATGAGCGCATCGGTCAAACGAATAAAATATCCAAGGGATGCCATTGTAAAACAAAAATTTGCACTATAAGAAAATTGGAAATGATTCTAGCTGAAGTACATATTAAAGAAACCTAAATCAGGGATTGACCAAACTCAGAAATGGAACAAGAGGAATCAGAAATGGAACAAGTGCAATCAGCAATGGAACTAGTGGAATCAGCTATCGAAAGCAGGAATTTTAAAAATTGAAATCAAAATTTAAACCAGAAATGAAATGATGCAATGAGGTCCGAATTGTAGTTATCGGAAACGGGAATTTTAAAAATTCAAATGAAAATTAAAATTTAAACCAAAATGGATATGATGGAAATGTAACCAAATTGTAGTTTATCGAATGCAGGAATTTTAAAAATTTAAATTGAAATCAAAATTTAAACCAATATGATATGATAGAAATATCACCACAATTGTAGTTATCGGAAGCAGAAATTTTAAAATTGAAATCGAAATCAAAATTTCAAACCAATATGAAATGATAAAAATATCACCACAATTGTAGTTATCGGAAGCAGAAATTTTAAAATTGAAATCGAAATCAAAATTTTAAACCAATATGAAATGATAAAAATATGACCAGAATTGTAGTTATCGGAAACAGGAATTTTAAAAATGGAAATCGAAATTAAAATTATGTGGAATAGAATAAGCAAACACGCTTTGCTAAGTACTATTTTGCTTTTAAATTGAAGATATTGGAGATTTCAAATTACTTTTCGCGATCAATGATGCTTTAGACATATGATAAATAATTTTAAAATACCCAAAATGTCTCACCTAGATGAAAATCGATAAAAAAATGCTCAAACTATATTTTACGACTGGAGTCAAATCGATAAAGACTTAATTGGAAATAGCTAAATCAGTTAAATGAAATGTTTATAGCTGAAATGTTTTGATTGTAATAGACGAATACACCATATGTGACCCGGTCTACGAAAAGGGACCTTCGGTGTAAAAACAAGTTTTCGAGAAAACAGCTGTTTGTAAACGTTTAATTGTCGCACACTGAATGGCGTCTTCTCATTTATTTCAGCTTATCCTCTATTCTTACAGAGTTGTATTTCTTAGTCTATTAATACAGATTTGTATTTCTTAGTCAATTAATACGAGTTCTTTTTTTTTTTAGTTAACGACCAACAGTGAAGAGGTGATTACGTTTACTGAATCATTTTTATGCGTCTTTTTCTTTACGAGTTGGAAACTTCTGCTTTGCGCCATTAGAAAGAGCACACATTAGTCTATCCGAATCGCCAAAAAAGTGAAAAATGATATTTTCACACCGAAGGTCCCTTTTCGTAGACCGGGTCAAAATATTTAAAAAAAAAAAAAAAAAAATAAATAACTGGCCATTTCAGCCCTTGAAAGGACTTTGACCTAGCTTCTTAGGATCAATTGTGTTGTGCGTGTTATTAAGTTTGTACACAATTGACCGAGAACCGGACCTACATGCTTAACGCCGACTCCGAACGGCGATGAACAGAATGTTCTTGTTCTCAAGAAGCTTTACATGGCATTGTGACTACTCTCTGAGGTTTGCCATTGTCTGCAGAGAGGTGGCGGCCGTACAGAAAAATTATTTTAATTCAAATAATTTTCTGTCGCTGCTGGGGTTCGAACCTGGGTCTCCAAAGTTCGTTGACATTGCGGCCACGCACTTTAACCAACTACGCCACGGTCGCCACACTTGGTGGTATCATAGAAAATTTAATAAAAACCCAATTAAATGTATAAAACCATGTGCTTTCATTAATAAAAACAATAATAATAATTTCAACCAAAATTTAAACTAAACATTCTATTATGACGGTGGCAGATAATGGAACACAAATAAAACCCACTCGGCGCCTTTTCATTTTGGATAAAAATAATAATTTAAACTTTTTAATTGATACTGGTGCAGTTGTTTCAGTTGTCATCAAATTAAATTCTGAAAATAAATTCTGACATCAATTTAAAAGCTGCAAATGGATCATCAATAGAAACTTTCGGATCAAACTCTTTAAAATTGACTTAGGTTTTCGTCGTGTTTTCGAATTTCCATTTTTATTGGCTAATATTTCCACTCCTATTATTGGAGCTAGTTTTTTTAGAAAATTTTAAAAAATAGTTGATATAAAAAACAAACAATTAATTGACCTAACTACCAAATTAAAAGTAAATGAAACTTCTGGTTTTTGTGATATTTATTCCCTTAAACTACATCTTAATGAAAATAAATTTTCTAATTTACTCAAGGAATTCTTTTCACTTACCTCTGAACCAGACTACACTAAACCAGTGAAGCACAATACGGTTCATAGGATAGAAACAAAAGGAACTATTCCATTTACAAAACCACGTCGTTTAGATCCAATCAAGATGAAAATTGCCAAAGCTAAATTCGAATATCTTGTCAAAGTTGGTATATGTTGGTATACCTTCCAACTCTGCTTTGTATCTGCCCTTCATTTATTCCTTAAAAAAGAACAAAATTATTGGCGACCATGTGGAGATTACAGAATGCTCAACTGTATAACCATACCCGATTGTTATCCACTTCCACACATACATGATTTAAGTATCGAAATTAAAAACAAGACATCAGATAGGAACGATATTTGGTAAAAATGTGTCGTTTGGTAAAAAACAGTAAAGATGATGCATCGGAGACAATGAAGATATCAAGCAGACTCGGTGACGAGTTATTCAAAAACCTAGTTGGCATAGAAGTGTTAACGACAGTGAGGTCAACTTCAGATATTCGATCTAGGAAGTTACGGGTAGAATTGTTATCGGCTAAAAGATTTAAATTAAAATCACCAGTTAGAATTAAATGTTCGTAGTCGATGGCACAATTTGATAACGAAGAGAATAATGGATCCATGTTGCAGTTGCAATTAGGATTGTACACGCAAGAGATAAAAACTTGAGCACCATTGCCTAAGACTTCTACGTGTAAAAATTCTATATCTGATTGACTAGATTTATCCAGGGTATTTACTTTAAGGTGTTTTTTACAATAGATTGCAACTCCACCACCTCTCTTACCCGTTCTGTCGTTGCGGAGAAGTTGATAATTAGGTATATTTAGATAGGAGCCAGTCAAGTCTTCATGGAACCACGTCTCTGAGACACATACATGTCTTGCACAGTCCAACTTGAAACCATTCAAGCTATTTGCGTTGAAGTGCACGATTTTTAGGACTTCAAGCTGCCTACACATAATTTCAATTATAATTTTATGATTGTCTTTAACGTTGAAATCAGTATAATTTACAACAGACATAATAGTAATAGAGGTAGATATAAAACGAACTGAAAGCATTTATACATATTAAACGGTTGAATATAAGAGAGGGTTGAAAGAAATAAGAGGAGAAGAAAGTAAATAGATAGATAAAAAAATGCAGAAAAAAATATAAAAAATTTCAGATTCATTGGTACGACTCTCGTGTATATAAACATTGTTATCGGAATCGATACAAACTTCACGCAGATTGACCGCTTTTGTAATGTTGTATATATATACATATTATATATGTAAGGTTGTATATATTCCGGATCAACACGATGATATTAATAATTAATTTGATTGAAGCAGTGCTCACATATGTGAGGCTGATAACCAAGTTCTATTATGTGTGTAGAAACAGGGATTAGAGCAAAGCTCACATATGCAAGGGTAGACGGACGGGGCCTACCTCCGGCATATGCCAGGCGAGACGGACGTATTTAGAATTTTAAGTTTAATTGAGTATATGGATTCATTTAAAGAAATTACATCTGAAACAAAATTAAAGTCACCACAAGCACTTCTCAGCGGTTCATTTTGCAAGTAGTTCATGTAAAGTAACTCAAAAGATCTTCTAGGACGAATAGGAATATTAAAGTAAATTTTACTTAATAAATATGGACTGTCAACATATCCATGCAGAAGTTTAACAATCCAGCTAACATTAAGCATAGTTCTGCGATTTTTTAAAGTAGGAAGATTTCATAGCTGTAATCGATATTCATAAGGTGGAAGATGAAAGTCAATTCTGCAGTATAAAATGCTTAAGCAGAACAGAAGAAATTTTTTCTGAACTGATTCAATGTCGTCAATGTAACAACCATATCGTGGACACCATACAATTGAGGCATATTCTAAGAAAGGCCGCACTAGTGAAGTGAACAAAGATTTCGTAATAAAGGGATGATTAAACTCTTTTGCCCATCGTTTGATAAATCCTAGGGCTTACGCGAGAAGGCTATGTGCTTACATTTTTTCATATTGAGATTCATATGATTCATTTTGCATCAGTTATAAAGATTATTGATGTCAATTTGTAAGAATTTGGCTTTAAAACTATTTTTCAAAGTAACACAATTAGTTTTCTTAAAGTTGAATTCGGTGAGCGGTTGAATAGTATGGTTCTGTACAGATGGTTTAGGAAAATTTAAACAGATTTCTATAGTCGGATGGTGAGAATCTTCGGGAGTGATTAAGGGATCAGACCTTGACACTGAAGCAGTACTGCTATCCTCAAAAAATACCAGATCGAGCAAACGTTTATTCTTGTTCAAGTGACAGTTTAGTTGGAAAAGACCTTGGCTTGAGAGGTCGTTTTAAAAGCAATTGTCAGATGAGCTTTCAGAGCAAGGGAAAAATATTGTAGGGTTTTCGGAACAACAGTTCCAAGAAACGTTGGGCAGGTTAAAGTCACCAGTTATTAATATATGATCATTTGGATGAAGCTGTAGGCAAACTTTACTAATAGAGAGCAAATGTTTGCTATAAACTTCTAAGTTAGAAAATGGTGGGATATACAGTGTCGGACAAAACATTTTGGACTGCATGCGCTCTGTATTGTTATTTGTTATTCTCTTTAAATATGTGTTGTATCCATCTCAAATACATTAAGAATACATTAGTTTCTCATTAACTAAACAATAAAATTTTTTTTTTTTTTTGAGAGCGCACATTATTTCATGATCATACTTAAACCATATCCAAAACTCACGCGACAAAACATATTGGACTCATCACTTTGTTGTTGAATAAATAATCAAATATAACCGTTATCTTTTGATAAAAGAGAGTGCATCCATTAATTGATGAGAGTGAGTGCATTAACAGTTATTCTTGTCCAAAATTCAAATATTTTTCATTACCCAAATGTTTTTATAGCGCGACGGTGAAAATTAAGAATCGTTTACATATTTTTTTAAAATTATCGAAAATGGCAAGAACAAAGTACAATGCTCAGTTCAAAAATCTAATTTTAAGAGACTTTGGAAACGGTTTATCCCAAAAAGATATTTCTAAGAAATATTCTATGCCGAAATCTAGTGTAAGTTTTATAATAAAAAAATATAATGCTTCGGGAAGTGTTGAAACGGTTCACAGTGGAGGGCGTCCAAGATGCACAACACACAAGGAAGATGCCAGAATAGTCAGGGAATTTAAAAAGTATCCTGATAAATCTGCTCCACGTGTTTTGCAGACCCTTAATTTCCACATAAGCACAAGAACAGTGCAAAGAAGAGCTTGCGCAGCTGGACTTAAAAGTTTTCGTGCGGCGAAAAAGCCTTTTATATCGGAGAAAAATCGAAAGTGCCGCATAAAGTTCGCGCAAGATCATTTGGATTGGACAGTGCAGAAGTGGAAAACTGTTTTATTTTCGGATGAATCCAAATTTAATTTGAAAGATTGGAAAGATGGAATGAAGAGAGTTCGCAGACCAAAGAACAAACGTTTAGATCCACGATATTGTAAAGGTACTGTTAAGCATGGAGGTGGATGTGTAATGGTGTGGGATTGCTTTTCTGGTAAAAGCTTAGGACCCTTACACAAAATCGACGGAATAATGGATAGGTTCATGTACAAAGATATACTCCAAAATGTGATGCTTCCCTATGCAGAATGGAATATGCCACTGTCTTGGCAGTTCCAACAAGACAACGACCCAAAACACTCGTCCAAGTATGTAAAAGACTGGTTTGTGGAGGAAGGTATCGACGTCATGAAGTGGCCAGCACAATCCCCAGATCTCAACCCGATTGAGAACTTGTGGGAAATTGTGAATAGGAAAATAAATAGAGAGGGTGTACATGGAGACAAAAATAAATTATTTGAAGCAATAAAAGACGCTTGGTCAGCTGTTCCTCAAAACATCATGGATAACCTTATTACGTCCATGCCAAGAAGATGTAGAGATGTTATTAAAAACAGGGGCTATGCTACAAAATATTGAATTTTAATAATAGTCCAATATGTTTTGTCGCGTGAGTTTTTGACATATTGGGCCCAATCACGATCGCCGACGGGAGCCCGTCGGGAGACATTTTCTGGATCTCACTAAAAATACAATCGAGGTTTCCGTCGGAAATTCGAAATTTTCCGTCAAAAAAAATACAATCACTTTTTACGACGGAAAAGATTTTTCTGTCAAATTCACTCACTTAAATTTTGAATGTGAGATTGGGACGAATTAATAAAAACTGAGGGCACGAGTTGAGTGGAGTGCTTGAGTGTGCATTTTGAGTGTGCGATGTTAGTTAAGTGGAGTGTGAAATCCGTATTTAAAAAACTCCACTCCACTCTGAGGGCAAAAAAAAACATAGTTTGAGTGTTTCCTCATGACAGCATCTGTCAGACAGCTACGTTTGTTTTTTAAATGTAAGGCACGTTTCATTATTTTGAAAATAGTTTTCATTTTAATATAAATGGATATGATTTACGAGGACATTGAAGGTAAGTAGTAAATAAATCGAATGTAAAATGTAAAGTACGTAAAATTTTCGTTTGTGTCCTTTTCTTCAATATAGTACTTGATGAAAATACAGCCCATGACGAGATGGTTTTTTGATTGCAATCAAAGTGCAGTCAACAGCGCCAATTGCACATGGAAACATGAATTTTTGACGTCAAGCTTTTCTAGCTGCTTCAAACTCTGCTTCATTTGATGGAAATGGATTTATTCCGCAGCTTTATCTACTATAAGCTTGCATACATTCCAAATTTTATAGCACACTGTATTTTGATGTACACCAATGTCTTCACCAACTCCAACATAGATATAAACATGTCCTTTTTTGTTTCAATTTGTTATATATGTTTATTTATTTCACTTGAAAACCTGGATCACCCATATATCGAAGAAATGTTTGCATTTTTTCTATATTCGATAGAGCACCACCACGCGTTTCTTCATAAAAAGGCATAAAACAATTCACCAAGTAATGAACATTTTTACGTGTGAATCGGTATAATTATCACCAATTATTGTTATCGTCTCCTGACCTTCTTGTTTTATACTTAACTGCACGTATTTCACCTTCGTCTTCTTCATCGGAATCAAAGAAAAAATTCACCAAATTGGCCATTTTATTTCTTGAAAACCAAAACACCAAAATACGTGAATGAAACCAAACGAAATGTGACCTGTATGATGGGAAATAAATGGCAAATACGGCATTTGCATAGCTTGAGTAAGGTTGAGGCAGCTAAATAGCACACTCAACTTTTGCTGAGTGATCTCAGTTTTTATTAATACGAAATAAACAAAAGCTGAGGGTGCGATGTTTATTCAGAGTGAACACTCAATGTCAAAGAAAAACATGAGTAGAGTGGAGTTGAGTAAGTTTTATTAATATGGTTTATTCATATCGATCAGAGTAAACTCGAGTTGAGCTTAGTTCACTCCACTCCACTCACTTTATTAATTCGTCCCATTGTAAAAAAATAAAAAATGAAAATTTTTGAACAAAAAAATAAAAACAATTAGCATATAAGAGCAGCACGGAAAATAAATTTATTCATTTTGTTTGATTTGGGCGTGTTGTGCTTCAATTAATTCTTTTTCCAGTGCAAACTTCTTCAAACTAAGTTTTTCCATAACACTATTGTGCATTTTTTTTTCTTGCAAGTTTTCCTCTAGTGCTTCGGCTATACGTCGCGTATAAGATTCAATGAAATTCCATTGGTCTTCAAGCAATTCATTCGTGGACATCCTCTTTCGTTTCCTAGCAAGAGGCTCACTTGGAGCAACTGTATTTTCGTTTTTAAAAATTAGGAATCTTGATACAAAATCTTACAATGCTTTGAAACATCTTTCAAACTTTCAGCATTCTCCTCGTTTGTAACAGCGTGGTGCGCAGATGTTGAAGGTGTTGTGGAGCCACTTCCTCCATTTCCAAAACTTCTTCCCCTCTTTTTTTAATCCCTTTCCTAGTTTGGAAAGGTGTGTTTTATGTGTGTCTTAATTTTTGTACTAATCCATATCCTCATTCATGTCATAGTCTTTTTCTGGTGTTGTTGTTGTTGTTGTTGTTGTTGTTGTTGTTGTTGTTGTTGTTGTTGTTGTTGTTGTTGTTGTTATTGTTATTGTTGTTGTTGTTGTTGTTGTTGTTGTTGTTGTTGTTGTTATATTTGTTGTTGTTGTTGTTGTTGTTGCTTTTTTTATTTGTTCTGACAATCAGCTGTGTTTTGTTTTGAAAAATAAACTACCACGGGTGTTTTTTTATTTTCATGGGATTCTGATATCATCACAAAAATAAATAAGTTTTCTTCGATTATTGCAAATATAATCTGATAGTTTTACCACAAATATGTTTTTTTAATGTTACACAGCTAATTTGCGTTTCAATATTCACTTATGAAAGCATAACTTATACATTTATTTCTTCAAAAAGTCCCATATGTCCTATTTCTTACAACACTTCATTGTGAATACTTTTCACTCACTTCGAAAATATGACAACGAACATCGAAATTGAGAGGAACAATGTTGTCGTGTTATTCTACTTTATCCCTTCCCGACGGAAATCTCGATTGAAATTTTTATCACGTCGGGCGGAAAGCTTCCCGACGAGCGGAAAATCCGACAGTATCGCGATTGGGCCCATTGTTTCATTAATTTTTTTTTATTTAAAAAACATGAAGAAAATAAATATATTTTGTTTGTTTTGTGAACTATAAACTTAATTTTTTCTTTTACAATTGTTTTTAGATGAGTTCGATCTTTGCTTTTAAAGAATTTTTGAAAAAGAATATAAGCAATATGTTATATGTTGACAATATGTTTTGTCCGACACTGTATGAGCATGTAATGTAGATACTCAAGGGACCGAACTTTACGTGAACACAGCAAAATTCTATGTCTGCAGCTTCTCGGATGTCTATTTCTTGAGAGTAATGTGTTGATTTGACCGCAATCAACACACCTCCCTCATTAGAGGAATTGCCAGGAATAGAGTTTCTATCTTTACGATAAATGTTAAATTTGTTGCAAAGAATTTCAGAATTTAAAGAGTTGGGTTTTAGCCAAGTCTCACTGAAAGTAATTATATCATAATGAATGTTGTGACTCATAATGAATAAATTAATCAATTTAGTATTAATGCTACAAACGTTTTGATATAAGATTAGGAACTGGCAGCAATCTAGTTTTTTTGGTTCATGTTGCGAACAAGTAAAGAAGCTAGTACAGTTCTAGGTTGTGATCTATGGACGTATTCATGAACTAAAGTATATTCAGGCCAAAAACTTTGACTGATTACTTTATTGTAGAGATCATCAGGTAGAGTTATTTTAAATCTAAGCTGTTAAATTGCGATTACGATTAGTAATCAATTAGATTATTTTTTAAAAAGAATTGTAATGATTATATAATCCTTAAGCAAGAATTTTATGATTAGTAATTGATTACGATTACAAATAATCAAAAAATAATAACGATTACTTGAGATTACGCAAAAAAATCAAAAATAATCAAAAGCAATCAAAAAAATAATTCGATTACTTTTAAAGATTATCTTTGATTCTTTTTTGATTATTTTAAGAATTTCAGTCTAAAGTACGAAATATTTTGTGAAAGTGATGATGAAATTGACACAACTGGTTCTTCACAGGACACCGTTAAACCCGATTAGTGATCCCAACAGACCAAATCTTCTGCTACTTGCATGATAATTCAAGTGCTGAAATGATTTGGCAAAAGTCTGGCTTGGTGAAGGAATTTCTTTCATTTCAGTTGAGAGTCTTTTTTTTTTGCCGGCATAGTAAACACTCCAATCATTGTTTGATTTTTCTTTTGAAAAATTAGTTCTTATGAAGGCAAATAGTAATTTAGAGTAAAAAGGTTTTATTTTTGTTTCGTTTATGTTGTACTATAATACAATAGTGTTCTCGTTCTTGTTTTTTGTCAATCTTTTTTTTTATAATGAAATACATAATTTTTTTGTTTTAATAAAATTTAACAAAATATTTTGTACCTAAAACTGAAATTCTTAAAATAATCAAAAAAGAATAAAAAATAATCTCGAAAAGTAATCGGATTATTTTTTTGATAACTTTTGATTCTTTTTGATTATTTTGCGTAATCTCAAGTAATCGTTATTATTTTTTGATTATTTGTAATCGTAATCATGTGATTACGATTACAAACAGAAAAGAATCGTACTTAATCAATTATTTTACCTTTTTGAAAAAAAGAATCGAATAAACTATGCTATGTTTTATTAATATAGCATAAATTAACAGCTATGTTTTAAATGAAGACGTGACGTGTTCATGAGGTAACTTGAATTTATAAATCGAAATTCTTTTATTCCACTTCTGGTTCTGGTTCTAGTGTCAAAAATTCTCCTGTCGATTATCAAATTTTGTACTGGCCCCTGTGGCTACATGAATTTTGGACAGTCATATTCATCTCACATCTGCCAAATATTTTCATTCAGACTGGCAAAATTTCGTCATCCGAGTGAAAAGTTTCCGGATAGCACACGACCTAAGAATTGCTTTGAGTTTGATTGGTATAAAACTAAAACGCCTTACAGAATCGCTTCGAATGCCACAAGTTTAGTTAAAAAATAAATAAATAATTTCCATTTCAAATGAATGTTCTTCATTCTTGTTTCATGCACTGTTTTTATTAGGATAAGAAACTACGACGTAGAAGCAAGGCATATAAGAGTAACAGCAAAACAAAGGATAATAAAACGTCTGCTTTGTGTGACCATTGCTTAAAACTTTGTGACCTTTGCATTATGCTCGTGCATGTTAATCGTGTAACCATCACAAATACAAAGAACCTGATATATTGGAAGATAACGATGATAATGATGGGGCAGATCTATCATGGCCTAGCACATCAAATGCAGCTCAATCGAATCGGATTTATCAATCGGTTATAAATCTTATGTAAATTGCAAATGTTTTGTGCTAACATATATTTAAAAAAAAACAAAGTATTATACGATAGGGTTCAATATTGAAAGATAGCAGAGCAAATTTTAGAAATTTTTTTAATTCGTTCAAGTCTAAGTATATGAACAGCATAGGATCCCATATAAGAGAAGCGTATTCTAAACGTGATCTAACAAAGGATAGAAAAACACACTTCAATGTAAAGGGTGTTTTTTTTAGGGGTTTGTTTTTCGAATAGAGATAAAACTGGCATTTTGTGGTCAAATCTGGCAACTCTAATGTCATTTATGTTCAGTTTGGTTTGCCATTTCATCATGAACAGGTTGACAAAAGAACAACGCTTGCAAATTTATTTCGAAAATAATGGTTCAGTTCGCGAAGTTTACCGCAAGCTCCGTCCATTTTATGGTCGACATAATCGTCCATCAGAGCAATTAATTCGGTTAAGCATGGGTCGTTTTTGCACTACGTTTACTCTATGTGATAATACGCATCCGCAGAGACGTCGAACAGTGCGCACCGAAGAAACAATTGCCGCTGTAGAGCAAAATGTTGAAGAGGACCCGAATGAATCGATTCGCCACCGTGCACAGCAATTGGAGCTTTGTCCATCAACTTTATGGAAGATTTTGCGCAAAGATCTTGGCTTGCGACCTTACAAGATCCAGCTTGTGCAAGAGTTAAAGCCGCGAGACCATGGAATGCGTCGTGATTTTGGTGTATGGGCCGAAAATGAGATTGATCTCGATGCTGATTTTCATCGCAAAATTTTGTTCAGTTATGAGGCTCATTTTTGGTTGAATGGCTACGTCAACAAGCAAAATTGCCGCATTTGGAGTGAAGAGAATCCACATGAGATCCTTGAGACGCCATTACATCCACAAAAACCGACTGTTTGGTGTGCTCTATGGGCTGGTGGAGTCATTGGGCCATACTTCTTCCGAAATAATGCTGGAGAGTCAGTTATCGTTAATGGAGACCAGTATAGAGCCATGATAACCGACTATTTTGTTCCCGAATTGGATGGCATGAATGTGGATGAGTTGTGGTTCCAACAAGACGACGCTACATGCCACACAGCGCACGTCACAATCGATTTATTGAAGGAAACATTCGATGAGCGCATAATTTCGCGGAATGGACCTGTCAATTGGCCACCAAGATCGTGTGATTTGACACCATTGGATTATTTTCTTTGGGGATATGTGAAGTCGCTCGTCTACGCCAACAAACCAGAAACGTTAGGGGACTTGGAGGCCAACATTCGTGGCTTTATTCTAGCCAGCCGCGGCGGCCACATGCCCGAAATCATATTTAAACATTAATGGCATAAAATTATCCTTCCAATAAAGCCAAATTGATGGACATTAAAACGATTTTCTTGTGTTTTATTTCAATTCGAAGTTCTATACCTCTAAAAAAACACCCTTTATATGGATTTGAAAAATTCGCGCAATTTCGCCTTAAGAAAGCATGAATAGAATATGATTTATATAGCGTGATAGTTGAGTGTCTAAAAAAAAAAAAAAATAGACTCAAAACAAACACACAGATCAATAATTTCACTAACACAAGTTAAATTAGCGTTATCAATATAAAAAGATGTAGCTAAAAAATTTCTAATTTTAGCATAAGAAACATCAAACATGTTTCGCCTGCACCAATCAAATAGAACATTTAAATCTTCTTGGATCAAAGAAACAGAAAGAAAAACAGCAAATTATATCATTAATAAATAATATGAAAAGAAGAGGTACCAAAGAGGTTTCGGATTATTCGAGAAACCGGGTTTTTATTGATTTTTCGGTTTTTTCGGTTTCGGTTTTTTTTTAAAGTGTGCATTTCGAATAACTCGAAAAACCGGGTTTTTCTGGCCGGGTTATTCGACATTTTCGAATTCTTAAAATTTTAAACTTTTCCATTTTTTTTTTTTGTCAATATCCAACGTATAAATTATTTACAAAATAAAAGTTTATTTATAGAAAAATCTGCAGCAAATCAAATGGCAGCACTATTTTGTCTATTAAACACATCCACTAAAATGCAACACAGATTTACTAACTATTTGCCCAACATCTAGAAAATGTGAAAGAGTATTTTCCGTTTCAACTTCAATTAAATCAAAACAAAGAAATAGATTTTTTTTTAAAGAAATGGATTGTCACCAAAGCATTTAAATTGATTTTTATTCCTCACATATTATTTTAAACGTGAAACGAAATGTTAAGCTGTGTACTTATTTTTTTAATATTAATTGATTCATTTCTTTTTATTGTATGTTCCTTGCAACTCCTTACTTTTTTCATACATGGATTTAAATTACTATTTTTATTTTTGTCTTACTGTACTCTTAAATACGCTTTATAAAATCTTTATTAAAATGGACTATATATATATAAATTTTCCTCTCAATTTTTTTATTAAATTTAAAAATATGTTTTATTAAAAACCGGTTAGCCGGTTTGAGCCGGTTCTTTTTTTTAAGTATTCGAAAATCCGGTTTTAAAAAATTTTCATTTTCGGGTTATTCGAGAAACCGGTTTTTACATTTTGTCGAATATTTGACAACACTAACTTCAACAAAGCAGAGACTGTCAGCTAAGTAATTTTGTATCCAATTTAAGAAGTTCAGATGAAAACCCAGTTAACGTATTTACTTACTTATCTGGCGCTTACAACCGTTGGCCGGTTTCAACCTCGTATAAAAAATTGCGCCAGCCATTTCTGTTTTGCGCTTGCTGGCGCCAGTTGGAAACACCAAGTGTAGTCAGGTTATTCCACACTTGATCCTTCCAACGAAAATGTGGAGGTCCTCTTCTGCGTTGACCACCACTGGGCACCGAATCAAATATTTTCTCCGCTGGACCGTCGTTTTCCATTCGCTCAACATGACCTAGCCAGCGGAGCCGCTCAATTTAAATGCGCTTTCGTTCCATCGAATTCGGTACTCGCCATTGACGCAGATTGGACCGAAGATTTTACGAAGGATCTTTCTCTCAAAGGCTCCGAAAGTCCTTTCATCAGAACTGCTCAACGTCCAGGTTTGTGCTGCATATAATAGGATGGGCATGATTAATGACTTATAGAGCGTGAGCTTTGTTAGTCGAGAGAGGGCTCTTTTTCTGAATTGCCTACTCAGCCCAAAGTAACACCTGTTGGCAAGAGTTATCCTTCGTTCTATCTCAATACTGATATTGTTGAAAGAGTTTATGCTGGATCCCAGCTAGACGATGTCCTTAACGACCACCCCCACCTGTTGGCAAGAGTTATCCTTCGTTCTATCTCAATACTGATATTGTTGAAAGAGTTTATGCTGGATCCCAGCTAGACGATGTCCTTAACGACCTCGAAGGAGGTAGGGTACGCATAGAGTGGGAAATATGATTCCACTGCACATATATGCGTCGATCGGAGGAGTGCTTTCTTGAGGTAGGAGTGAGAGTCGAGTAGCGAAATCTTCGGCTGTTCGCTTTGATTGCAGCTTTTCGACGTCTAGCTTTCTCTGTGCTAGATTAGGCGCAGTTTTGGTTGCGCACAGACGTGTACGGATCTTTGCTACGACAAGATAATGATCCTAATCTTTATTACCACCACGGATCGTGCGGACATCTAAAACACTGAAAGAGTGCCTTCCGTTAATCAAAACGTGATCAATTCGGTTGCGCGTCTATTGATCTAGAAACAGCTAAGTAGCTTTATGAATATTGACATGCTTGAATCTAGTGCTAACGACCATGTTTCGTGCTGCGGCAAAGTCAATCAGACTCATTCCGTTATCGGAGGTATTGTCACGGAGGCTGAACTTTCCAACTGTTGGACCAAAGATATTTTCTTTTCCCACCTTGGCGTTGAAGACAATTTAGTTTTAACTATATATTCAAAAAGTTTCCATGAAATTGAAAGTTTAGAGATCGGACGGTAGTTAGTGACATAATTTTTTCGACCAGACTTAAAGACAGGAGTAATAGATGCAATTTTTCATTTAGTAATAAAATCCCCCGACAAAAGAGATTTATTAAAAATAAGACACAACGGCTTTATAACAGATACTGCACATGTTTTTAAACAAAAGGCAGACAAACCGTCAATATAAGCCTTCATAGAATTTTTTAGACTGGATATGTATGCCATTTAAAACATCACTTTTATTGATAGAAAGGTAGCCAAAATCTATGCATGATTAAATTTTATTAAGAATTTCCAAGTCATTCCATTTATGATCAATCAAATAATCAATCTTAAAAAAATCAAATGTTCTTAGAAACCGTAATATCCCAAAATATTGTTGTTGGATTGAAAGAGCTCTTAGACTGAGCAAAACGCCATAAAACTTAGGATAAGATTTGATATTCTGCTCAACATTAAGAGTGTGCCGTTTGTATATAAATTTATTTAAAAAATTAAATTCCCGAGAGTATTGACAATAAGGGTTTTCACTTCAATGCTGAAATTTCCGAAACGCTGAAATTTACGAAAACTTCAGTTCAATTGTTGTTGTTTTGTCATAAAAAATCAAAGCAGAATGTTGAATCTTTCTTGTCAAACACATTCATCCAGTCAACAGCTGCAATAAAGTTATTTAGGGTATCAACATTACACAAATTAAAATTAAATTTTAAGTCAGCACCGACAGATCTATGTTCTATGTAAAAAATAAATTCAACATTTAAAACAAGCGGAATATCATGCATATCCGAGGACATTTTGGGATAACCACAAACATCTAAATAGAATTTTATAGTACCGCTGACAAAGATAAGATCAAGTATGTTATAAAGCTTGTTAATAAAAGAAATAATGTGAGACAAATCAACACTCATCAACGAATCAACCAAGTAAATTTAATTTGAATGATTGATGTTACTAGGTCTTAGAAAAATATCGTTTGACAAGAAAGACCATTTTACATTAGATACGTTAAAATCGCCTAGAATACACAAGTGATCATTATTATTTAGATTTGATGCAAGCTCTACAATATTATTAACATGCGCACTATATAATTCATCATCACTATTTGGAATAACATACGAGACATAAAAAAAGAGTACCGGAATATCAATTATAGAAAAGCACAGCTGGTACGGAAATGTATCCATATTTATTAAATTGTACAAAGACGATCGAAGTAAACGCTTAACAGCAATGAGGACGCCTCCACCGCGTTAAAAACCAGTTTTCGAGGTATCTCTATCATTTCTACATATACAATGTATATAATATTAGGATCAAAAAATTCTTCATCTCTAAAATCATTATTCAGCCAAGTTTTAACAAAAACCTAAACATCATAATTGTTTGAAGTAGTGCCAGCAAAAACAGCATCACCTTTAGTTCTCATTCCAGCAATATTTTGGAAATAAATATCAATGGAGCAAAAATTTTCATAATTTCGAGCATCTGAAACTGTATGAAGATAACGGGGAACCAGGGATCGTAATTATTATAAGCGATATTCAAAAACTGAAAGTTAATTATTATTTTTAGATTTTTATTTTATTGCTCAACAATAAAAATTACACGGTGTTACAAAATGAAAACAAATCAAAAAACTTGCCTCGAGACAGAAGAGGTAGTAGGCCTGGTTGAACATAAGATAACTGCATACTTAGTTTTTTGAATATACCCTCAAAATCGGGATTTGTGGTCAAAAAAACGATTTTAGGTAGGTGCATGTATAGTTTGTTATGTAACTCCGTTATATTTAGCTCAATTTTAAAAATTTAAACATTGATAAAAAGAAGAAAAATATACCCTTAACATAATATATAGACCGTTTTTTTACAAAAAGAATTGACAAAGTTACAGGTAAAATCATTTGAAAATTTCTCATTTTTTTTAAATTTTTTCAACTTCAACAACGTTTTGTTAACAAATTTTGTTTTGCGGCACTATTAGCTTTAGCAGGATTCTGAAAGCCTGTTAAATTTTGCGTTCAACAAGTTATCATTTACTTCAATTGGCTGAAATACAAAAGCACTATCGAATTTTTAGTATTCGTAATATAATACAAAAAAAATTTTTTTTTTCTAAAAATGTTTTTTGACCTTTTTCGTTTATATATATTATCATAAAGCTGGTGTATTGCCCGGATGTGACATAACTGTTTGCAGTTTTCAACCACAAACACGCTCCGAATGAATGGCGTTTGTTTATTGAGGGATCTTGCAAGAGTATGATTTATTTAAAAACTTTATATGTATGTAGGTTTGAAAGCTGTGCTATTACACAACAAAAATGAGTTGCCATCGGTTTCTTTAGCTTATGCAACGAATATGAAAGAAATATATTAGACAATGGAAAAAATACTTCGCTTTATAAATTACAACACGTTTAAATAGCAAATAGTCGCCGACTTAAAGGCTCTAACAATACTGTTTGGAATGCAAGGTGGATATACCAAGTATCCTTGCATTATTTGCGAATGGGATAGTCGTGCGACTAATAAATATAAGCAAAAGGAGTAGCCACTGCGTGCTTCATTTCAAGTTGGCAAAAAATATGTTTTGAATACTCCACTGGTGCGACCTGAAAATGTAATCCTACCGCGGCCTCGGTGGTCGAGTTGGTAGCGTGCTCGACTGCCACCCCAGAGGTCCCGGGTTCGATTCCTGGCCAGGCCATGGTTCTTCGCTTTTAACCTTTCCTTATTTTCTATCCTCATTTCTAATTAAGTGAAATTAAAAATTCATCAATATTTACGACATGAAGTTGTAGTTGATGGTAGAGAAGTTTGTGGATGAGATTGACTTATAACTTGAATTGACTGAGTTAAAGAAATAACACTTGCGTCTGATTCAAATTCATATGTTTCTTTGGCTTTCCATCATGCTTAGAACATCCTACACGTGTTTCACTTGATTGCCCTTTCCTTCCCACTAATCTATCATCCCATTTTCGAACCAAGGCAGACTTGACTGAATAGGTATTCCACCTGAAATCCTTGGTTCAAAGCTAAAAAAAAAAAATCTGATTGCAGCGTTTCCTAGGTTAAATGAGGCCAAAATCAAAGAAACTATCCTGCACGTTCAAATCTTTTATAAAAGTTATTTATTCATTTCGGTTATTCTAAGGTTTATTTGTGGGCCCACAAATTCGGAAAATTTTCTTGGACTCTGATTTTGTTTCTAAATTAAATCCAGTTGAAAAAAAGAGCTTGGAATAGTTTTATTTCGTTATGCATTTATTTCCTCAACAAGAAGAGTCGAAATTACTTAGATGTTGTAAATGAATTTTTAAGTGCCTACGAAGAAATGGGCTGCAATATGTCAATTAAAATACATTTTTTGCACTCCCATATAAACTTTTTCCCGAATAGCCTTGGGCAGTTTAGTGATGAACAAGGAGAAAGGTTCCACCAGGAGATGGAAGCTATAGAAACCGGCTTTCAGGGAAAAAATTCCATAAACATGCTGGCAGACTACTGCTGGTCCCTAAAACGTGAAATCGATTATAATATATATAAACGAAAAAGGTCAAATAAACATTTTTAGAAAAAAAAAAATTTGTTTGTATTTTATTACGAATACTAAAAATTCGATAGTGTATTTGTATTTCAGCCAATTGAAGTAAATAATAGCTTATTGAACGCAAAATTTAACAGGCTTTCAGAATCCTACTAAAACTAATAGTGCCAAAAAACAAAATTTGTTAACAAAATTTGTTAACAAAACGTTGTTGAAGTTGAAAAAATTTAAAAAAAATGAGAAATTTTCAAATGATTTTACCTGTTACTTTGTCAATTCTTTTTGTAAAAAAACGGTCTATATATTATGTTAAGGGTATATTTTTCTTCTTTTTATCAATGTTTAAATTTTTAAAATTGAGCTAGATATAACGGAGTTACATAACAAACCATACATGCACCTACCTAAAATCGGTTTTTTTACCACAAATCCCGATTTTGAGGGTATATTCAAAAAACTAAGTATACAGTTATCTTATGTTCAACTAGACCTACAACCTCTACTATGTCTCGAGCCGAGTTTATTTTCACTGTTACACCGTGTTATCTTACGATTTTTATTTTATCCATCAAAAATAAGAGTTATTTTTTGATTTTTATTTTTCAGATCAAGAATAAGTGTTATTTTTGACTTTTATTTTTTCCCTCAAGAATAAAAATTATTTCTCAATTTTTATTTTTTCGCTCAAGAATAAAAATTATTTATCAATTTTTATTTTTTCGCTCAAAAATAAAAGTTATTTCTCAATTTTTATTTTTTACGCTCAATAATAAAAATCATTTGTATAAATGATTGAATAAATACCCCAAAATAATAAAATTTGTATGGGAGCTCTGTAGTGCACATGTAGCTAGCACTAACCTACCTCAACAATAACATAAACACACAACGCTACAAACGCTCTACGTTGGTCTGACTCCATACCTGCAGCAAAACCTAACCATAAGGCGCAAGCAGTGACAAACTCAAGTGCTACTAGCGGCATGATTCATGTTATACATTGTGAAAACAAATCGCTGCCAAAAGTAAGTCATTGGAGTTGGTAACCTGTAAGTGGGTTGTGATGGATATGATTACAAATAGATGTGTAAGTAAGTAAAAAGTAATAGTAAGCAGATGTGTAATAATTGTATCTAAATTTCATGACTGTTAATTGTATACATGTAAGAACTTGTTTAGAATAAATGTTATTTTGAGTGAAAAGAAAATATTGTCACTTTTCACTCAAATTTTTATTATAAAAACCCCAGTTGGGGTTAAATAAAATCAGATTCTGAAAAACATCCAAAAAGAAGGAAGTCTCTTTCAAAAACTTAAGCCTTGTGGCTTCTTCAATACTAAATTATATTGAAACTCTGCCTTTGTGGCAGCAAATAATAAAAGCCTTGCGGCTATTATAGAAAGGCCTAGTGGCCAAAAATCCCCTGTGTCCCCAGATAAGGAAAATAGGGAAATATAATAATATTATGTGGCGATCCTGCGACCACGCAACAATAATTCACATATGACGACTCAGAAGCAAATAGACGAAATTTTTGCGAAGTGGGAAAAACTTTTGGGTCCCAGCAAAGAAGAACAAATCAGCTGGACCTAAGCCACTAACTATTGAAGAATACAAGCAGAGGCAATTAGCAAAATCAAGACCGGAAGAGCAAAGAAAGAAGAAAACTCGTGCTGGAAAGCAAGTCAGGCAGAGAAAAGAACTCAACGAAATATATAGATTAATCACAATCACAAAAGGCTTAGAAAAATATAACTACATAAGAAAATTGAAAAATTTAAAATTTAAAACAAAATAGAGAATAACTAATAATGTCAGAATATAAGCACTGTTTCATTTGCGAGGCTAAAATAAATATAAAATACATGAAAGATCATTTAAAGCTACATAAGCTAATATTTTCTAGTAAACTAAGTAAAACTAAGAAAAATATAGCAAAAATAAAGATTTTTTTTAGATAAATGTCTGACCATACTTTATTCATAAATATTACAAATTTTAATAACAAAATGGTTTCATTAGGACAAGAAACCAAATTTACAGAAAATATCTCTATAAATGGAAACATTTCCAACAAACAAGAAATGTATATAGATCTTTTTGTAGTCATAACATTAATTGGATTATTAATATATATTTTCAAGAAAGTCAATGAATATTACAAAAAATATGTAATAAAAAGAATTGCAAATGCACAAGTTTAAATGGATGCATTACTAGAATCATTAAAAAAATTAAAAGAAAGCATTACTAAATCACCATCAAGAAAATTCAAGCAAAAAACATTGCATGATAAACAGAAACAATGCATTAGTATTGAATTAAAATAAAAAAAAATATATAGATAGTCCACAACCAAACTATGAAATTATTGTAAAATGTAACAAGCTTATAAAAATAATCAAGGAATTATTACAAGAGAGACTAACAGAATATTATGCAGATCGAGACAATAGTGACAGCGATAGCGATAATAATAAAGATATAATATGGAATAAAGATAATAAAAATAGCACAAATATAATAATCATGGCAAACTTTGAAATTTCAGTAGCATCAAAAATAGTTGATGAGTTTGATGGAGATAGCAAAAAACTATCAACGTTTTTAGGCACAATTGAATTCTATGCATCAACACTTAAGGATGATACACAGAAATCTCAATTGTTTAAATTTATTCTAGCAGCAAAAATAACCGAAAAAGTAAAGAATAGATTGCTACCAACTGCAATTCCAAATTCAATTGAACAATTAAAAGAAATACTTGTAAAAAATTACAAACTTAATAAAAATCCTTTGAAATTGCACAATGAACTGCATCAAATTAAACAAGGATCAATGAACGTCACTAATTTTGCCACTAGAATAGAAACAATAATATCATCTTTGAATGAAATTCAAATAGCTACTCAAGGAGAAAATAATAAAGAAGTAATCATAAAACTAAATGACCAATTAGCGGCCAATTCATTTAAAACAGGTTTAAATGAGCCCTTCAGGAGCATAGTTCTTGCAGCTCAACCCAATACATTTGCTAAAGCTTTAGAGATAGCAACAGAAGTAGATGGTCACACAAATGTAAATTATAATGTAATGACATTTAGAAATAGGAATGATTATAATAGAAATGGAAACTATAATAGGAATAGAAATATTAAAAATAATAACAATAATAACTTTAGAAATTATAATAATGGAAATAGTTACAATTCTAGAAATAACAATAGCAACCGGAATAGCAATAATAACTAATAGAAATAATAACAATGGTTATAGGAATTACAATAATAATAGAGCTAGTAATAATAATAGCTTTAATAATAATAGAAACCGTCAAAATTCGGGAAACGTATCAATCCCCGGCAACCGGGGTTAACGCAGCCTAGAAAAACCAATAAATATAGAATTAGCTGTGTTAGTAATAATTTTAATACTAATGTCATTAAAGTAAAAATAGGAGATAGAAATAATTTAGTAACCTTACTTATTGATACAGGTGCGGACATATCAATAATAAAAAAAAGATACAGTAGTTTCGACTATGTCGTAACACAAGACGTAGAATTAGTCAATTCGCTTTTGATGACATCTTTTTTAAAAACTATTTAGCAAAATATTTATTCCATACACCTGAGCATATGACCTTTAAAAGAGTGCCGGAGAGGGTTAATATGTATGGCCGACGCCCATTACTTTTGCAAAAGGAACATTTTTGCCTTTGACACCTATTTCCTCCGACCACTAAATAGGTGGTAAACCAAAAATATTATGGTTTTTGTATGTTTATTCCATACACCTGAGCATATGACGTTTAAGAGAGTGCCGGAAAGGGTTCATAGGTATGACTGACCCCCATTACTTTTGCAGAAGGAATATTTTTGCCTTTGACACCTATTCCCTCCGACCACTCCTTGGGGGGGTCCTATACAAATTTTATGGTGTTTGTATATTTATGCCATACACCTGAGCATATGACCTTTAAAAGAGTGCCGGAAAGGGTTAATATGTATGACCGACCCCCATTATTTTTGCAAAAGAAACATTTTTGCCTTTGACACCTATTCTCTCCGACCACTCCTTAGGGGGGCACCCATACAAATTTTATGGTTTTTGTATATTTATTCCATACACCTGAGCATATGACCTTTAAAAGAGTGCCGGAAAGGGTTAATGTGTATGACCGACCCCCATTACTTTTGCAAAAGAAACATTTTTGCTTTTGACACCTTATCCCTCCGACCACTCCTTGGGGGGGTCCTATACAAATTTTATGGTTTTTGTATATTTATGCCATACACCTGAGAATATGACCTTTAAAAGAGTGCCGGAAAGGGTTAATATGTATGACCGACCCCCATTATTTTTGCAAAAGAAACATTTTTGCCTTTGACACCTATTCTCTCCGACCACTCCTTAGGGGGGCTCCCATACCAATTTTATGGTTTTTGTTTATTTATTCCATACACCTGAGCATATGACCTTTAAAAGAGTGCCGGAAAGGGTTAATGTGTATGACCGACCCCCATTACTTTTGCAAAAGAAACATTTTTGCTTTTGACACCTTATCCCTCCGACCACTCCTTGGGGGGGTCCTATACAAATTTTATGGTTTTTGTATATTTATGCCATACACCTGAGCATATGACCTTTAAAAGAGTGCCGGAAAGGGTTAATATGTATGACCGACCCCCATTATTTTTGCAAAAGAAACATTTTTGCCTTTGACACCTATTCTCTCCGACCACTCCTTAGGGGGGCACCCATACAAATTTTATGGTTTTTGTATATTTATTCCATACACCTGAGCATATGACCTTCAAGAGAGTGCCGGAGAGTGTTAATATATATGACCGACCCACACTACTTTTGTAAAAGGAACATTTTTGCCTTTGACACCTATTCCCTCCGACCACTTCTTAGGGGGGCTTCCATACAAATTTTATTGTGTTTGTGCCGGAAAGGGTTAATATGTATCACCTACCCCCATTACTTTTGCAAAAGGACACCTATTTCCTCCGACCACTCCTTAGGGGGGCTCCCATACAAATTTTATGGTTTTGTCGATAAAACCGGAAACTGTCGATAAATAGGTAGCAAGTTTAAGCAAACAAAAACATCAAATGTTGGCTTTATATTTCATGTAATTGTGTAAAATTTATAAAAGTTCGAGAGTTCTAACATGAATTTTTGTTGCATTGAGGATCAAGCAGACCAACAAGTGCTAACATCAACATTGTACGATCAGTACTTTAGGCCCACCAAAGGCTCAAAAAGTTATATAAATACCGACACCTGATCACTATCAACCACCCTACTTACCTCCGAGAATGACGTATTCTACGTCAAAAATGAGAAAATTAATGAAAATGATATAAAGTCATCAAATCAAATCCAAATCACAGGTATTGCAAGCAGACCATTAACCATTCAACAACAAACAAATATAAAAATAAAACTCAACGATGGAGAGATTTCACACAGATTTTATGTCATACAAGAAGATATTGACATAAATGCAGATGGAATACTTGGAAGAGATTTCTTAATGAAATATAATTGTAAAATAGATTACGAAACATGTGTTTTATCCATACACACCACGGAAAACCAAGAAGATATTCCAATGTACGTGACCTTGCCAGTAACAATATCAAACATTAATATACCAAGAAGAAGTGAACTAATAACAAATATAAATGTAGACCTGGAGGAAGACAGTATAGTACACGCATCAGAAATAAGAAAAGGAATATTTATAGCAAATGCAATCATACCAGCAGATGGAATCAAGCACGTGAAAATACTGAATACAACCGATAATGATATATATTTAGATAATTGCAATTTAAATATAGAGCCACTGAAAAATTTTAAAATACTACAATACAATGCTTCAGAACAAAATGATGAGAATCTTGAAATTCAAATAGATGGAAAAGATGAAAAAGCCAAGCAAGAAGTAATTAACCTATGTTACAAATACAGAAACGTTTTCCACAATGAAGGAGATATACTAACAACAAACAATTTTTATAAACAGCAGATAGACTTAATTGACAACTCACCTGTTTATATAAAGAACTACAGACTTCCGCAAACACAGCTTCAAGAAATAGAAGATCAAGTATAAAAGTGACTAGAAGAAGATATCATTGAACCATCATTCAGCCCATACAACTCTCCACTCTTAGTTGTACCAAAAAAATCAACAATTGGAACAGCAAAATGGAGACTGGTAGTAGACTTTAGGGCACTAAACAAAAAAATAATTAATGATAAATTCCCGCTGACAAGACTAGAAGATGTACTAGATAAGCTCGGAAATGCGAAATATTTTTCCACGTTGGATATGACAAGTTCTTTTCATCAGATACCACTCATCAAAAATTCAAGAAATATGACAGCATTCTCAACAAATTCAGGGCACTATCATTTCAAGCGCTTACCATTTGGATTAAAAATAGCAACAAATAGTTTTCAACGCATGCTTTCAATTGCATTAAGTGGACTTCAAGAATCAGCATTTCTCTATGTAGATGACATCATTGTTTTTGGATCAAATCTGAGACATCATAACAAAAACTTGGAAAGAGTATTACAAAAATTACTAAGGTACAATTTAAAACTAAATCTCAAGAAATGTGAATTTTTAAAGACAGAAGCTGTATACTTAGCACACCTGATAACATCCAAAGAATAACAACTGATCCAGCTAAACACAAAACCATAAGGGAATACCCAAAACCAAACAATGCTGATGATACCAGAAGATTTGTAGCATTCTGCAATTACTATAGAAAATTTATTCCAGATTTTGCAGAAATTGCAAGACCACTAAATCAGTTGCTAAAGAAAGGACAGCTTTTCAATTGGACAGAAACATGTGAAGCAGCATTCAACAAGTAAGAGAGAAACTAATACATCCAAAAATATTAGCATATCCAGATTTTGATAAACCTTTTATACTGACCAGGCCCGTAGACAAGGGTGGGTTTTTAGGGTTAAAACCCCCCCCTTATGGTCCAAAAAGTAATAAAAAAATAATATATTAGCATTAATATAATACTTGCTGCACGTGCGTGTTTTTTTCTCTTACAGTGCAAACTTCAAGTGAAAACAGCAACATCAACATGCTTAAGTATCGAAAAAAGTTCGATACATTTAATTGAACTTTGTCTACCACCAGCAATTTAAGAATTTATTGCGTTAACAGGTGTTACGTGAAAGTGGTGAAATTTGATTGAGTTTCGTTAGATAAGTTTAAGAGTTTCTATTGTTAATTTTACTGTGCCAAAACTACAAAAATGAGTCTACTTAATTGGCTGCAGAAACCAGAAGTAAAAAAGGCTAGAACGGTGGAAAGTAAGTGCTTGATTTAAATGATTTTTTTTTTCCATTATCAATGCGTAAATGTGTTAAAAAGTTGACGAATATTTCTGAATGTTTGAAAGCTGTGTTTTTTTTTTTTGGTAGCGTGTTTGCATTGATTGAATATTAATGGATTAACTTTTTGCTTGATGCGGCACCAACAAAATCCGAATAATTTTATATATTGCAGAAAACGTTCAAGAAACTTTGGAATCTGAAAAGTCTTCAGAACTTCCTTTGTAACCTGCAGTTATAGAAAGCTTTAATGTTGACACCTATGTAGAAACCGGTAGTACAAGTTGCGGTATTAATATTTTACTTTTAATGTTTATAACTCTAAGTTTGTGTGTATGATTGTAGAAATTGTTCCAGAAATATCATTTGATTCATCGGAACTGCCTTCGACTTCGAGAGTATATCAATGTCCAAATAACGATATTTCCAAGTTGATGAGCAATATTTCCGATTCGAACCGCCTTGAAAGTTTTCAAAGCATTTATGTGCCTCCACCAAATTTTAATTTTCCTGCCAGCGGTTCTCGCAAACTCCGATTTAAGCATTCTTGGTTGAACCGTTGGCATTGGTTGGTTTACTCCAAATTGGAAAATGCAGCTTATTGCGAGTTTTTAGCATTGGTTTTGGAGGCGCAGGATCACAACCTTCTGGTAATTTTACCGAATGATAATAAAAACTTTTTAAAAAAAATTGTCTAACCTTTTCATTGTGGCCTTTACAAAAGTCAGAAAATACAAGAAAATGTCGTTATTCTAATCGTGGTTATATTTATATTGAATTTTAAACCGAAATAAGCTTGCAAGTAAATTATTAAAATAATAATATAAGATGCTTAATTATCGTCATTTTAGAAGTTTGTCTTGAAAATTTTATTTTTTTTTAACGTCTTTCTGTATTCCAAAATGACAGTTTAACGATAAGCAGGACATATAGCCGAAACACATTGAGCTCAATAAACGACAGTTTTGAAATTATAGAACACACGTTTTTTATGTTAAATGGGTGTGCATCCTTACGCATACATAGGAATTTCAGTGTCACAGCGGACGCTGTGTTATTAGAATTAACAAAAAAAAAAAAAACAAACAGAAGAAGACTTGATCTATATTAATAAAAATCATTTTCTGTTTGTTTGACTACAATTGACAATCTTAACGGCTGAACAGATTTAACTCAAATTCGGCTCACATATTACTTGAATCCTAACTTAGGTTATGGCATACTAAGTTTTGACCACGCCTCTTCCGCCCCTTTACAAGTAACGCAAATCTAACTACTAGCGTATTTTTTTCAAGCGAAAATGCTCTACTTATTAATTTTAAAAAAATCCTGTTATTTTGACATCAAAAACATTCACATATCTTTAAAATTGGACAAACTTTTGGTACAACGTCTTTTTCTAATAACATCGTTTCCTTAGAATAACAAAAAAACTATCAGAAATATGTATTTTTTACTTGCGATGCAAATAACTCCGTTGTTTTTGAATATATTTCATTCAAATTTTTTTTGTTGATAAACTCAATTCAAGCACTTAATAAAAACAATTTAAAGGGTACCGTTATCTTAGCAGATATATTTTTAATATTTATTTCAAAAAAGGTCCAAAATATTGACTTTTTACTCAAAAAATGACACAAAAGTTGTTTTTGTTGTTAAAATAATAAAAACTCAAAATTGCATTTTCGACTAAGTCTTACATGACATAGCGTTTTATAGCAAAAATGCTTCCAATTTTACAGAAAAATTTATTAACTATTTCTCTCATCAAAAAACATGACCCTACCCCCAGTGATTTTTTTAAAGAAATTAATTTTTTTAAAAGTTGTTTTTATTCTTTTTATATAATAGTTAAGCTCAAAGAATAATTTATGTGAAAAAATTATACCAATATCTCTTTCCGATCAAAAGTTATCGCGATATATATATTTTTTTTTAGACACAAACCAAGCTGTTTTTCAAATGCTTATCTATTAATAAAACTCATTTTTTTTCTGTGAATATTAAAACTACTGGGAAACTGTAACGGGCAGTGGAAAATGACTGTGGTGTCAAACTATGAGTCTAAGAAAAGTTTTTAATACACCTATTATGTTCCTATATAGTTGCTGGGTGCAGCAACGCGCGCCGGGAAAAGGCTAGTATAAATATATAAAATAAACAAAAATAAAGTAAATTAAT
Source organism: Pherbina coryleti (assembly GCA_943735915.1). Classification (NCBI taxonomy): domain Eukaryota; kingdom Metazoa; phylum Arthropoda; class Insecta; order Diptera; family Sciomyzidae; genus Pherbina; species Pherbina coryleti. The sequence goes on along the minus strand of OX030951.1, from coordinate 95,986,621 downwards.
TTTTGTTTTATGTATTTGGTGTACAAAAAGTTTTAAAGTATTTTTTTTTTCAAGTTTGTCGCTTTATTGTGAAAAATTTGTTACAAATTTATTTTTCAAGTATTGTCCATTTCTAGCCACTGATTTTTCCCATCTTTCTGGTAATTATATAAAAAATACCTTCTCATTTATCGATATCAAAAACTATCGATATATTGTTTTAAACCAAACCCCCCCCCTTAGGTAAATCCTGGCTACGGGCCTGATACTGACAACAGATGCATCACAATTTGCTTTAGGAGCAGTACTATCTCAAGGTGAACCAGGACACGATAGACCAATTGCCTATGCCAGCAAAACATTAAATTAACATGAAGTAAATAAGGCAATAATAGAAAAAGAGTTATTAGAAATTCACTGGGGAATCAATTACTTCAGACCATATCTCTGTGGAAGAAAGTTCAGACCATTAGTAAGTCTGTTCACACATAAGAATCCATCATCAAAATTAACAAGAGAACGACTGGACTTGATGGATTATGACTTTGATATAATTTTTAAACAAGGCAAGATGAATACTAACGCGGATGCACTATCTAGAATAAAATTAGATAGCGAACAATTAAAAAATATGATACCTAAAGAAGCAAATATACAAGTGGTAACACGGGCGGCACATAAAAAATTGAACAAGAATACACGTACAAATAAAAGAATAACCGGTGATAAAAATAAGAATAATGCGCAAATGAGTAACCTGAATAATAATGTTAGATCTCAGCAAGTGAAGAGTCATGAACTTCATATATGGGAAGCTACATCATTTTCAGAAGTAAGACGTCTAAAAAATTTGAAATTTTTATATATTGAAAAGGCCAAAAATATGAATAATAATGGAGCAAATAACGTTCTTGAAATGTACAACGAAAAATCTTTACCAGAGTTAAAATTGGTTCAGAGGAAGTTTACATCAACAACACAAGAACAAAAAGATAATATAATTATAGCTCAAAATAAAGTTCATGCGGTACTTAACGAAAAATCTTTACCAGAGGTAAAATTGGTTCTGAGGAAGTTAGTATCAAAAGCAAAAGAACAGAATATAGAAATATTAGCGCTAGAAAAGAATGATATCATATTTAATTTAATAAAGGTGCACAAATTGAAAAGAATATTTAATGAGATACAGAGAGATACCAAGGAGAAATTAAAAATTATATTGTATCAGCCCCCGAAACAAATAACAAATAAAGCTGAGCAGCTGCAGCTAATTAAAGAAAATCACGACTCAATATTAGGAGGACATATAGGTATTAAAAGATGCATCGCGAAATTGAAACAAAAATATATATGGAAAAATTTATCAAAGATGGTTAAAAACTACATAAATAATTGTAATTTATGTAATGAAGTGAAAATAACAAAATATACTAAGGAGAAAATGTGTGTGACGAATACACCAACAACATCATTTGAAACAGTAACAATGGACACAGTTGGACCAATGAGACCCTCTAATGGATACCGTTATATTCTAACAATACAATGTGAATTGACAAAATATTTAGTTGCAATTCCTTTAGAAGACAAAACAGCGATTTCTGTCGCAAAAGCTATTGTAGAACAATTTATTCTAAAACATGGATGTTTTAAAACACTAAAAACAGATAAAGGAACCGAATTTATAAATGAATTGCTACAAAACATATGTAAAGAATTACACATAGAAAAAAGAACGTCAACACCATATCACCATGAAACTGTCGGAACAGTTGAAAGAAATCATAGGGTATTGAATGAATATTTAAGAGGAATGCAAGAAAATGATAACTGGTCAACTTTACTACCGTACTACACATATTTTTACAACACAACTCCACACTCAACAACATATTCTCCATTTGAGTTAGTATATGGAAAAATTTGTACGCTACCTGGTGAGATTTGGAACAACAACAAGAAATTATATGACTTAGAAAATTATTTAACAGAATTAAAAATTAAATTAAAGTACGCACATAACAAAGCTAAAGAATATTTAGAGAAACATAAAATAGATATATCAAATAAAGAAAATAAGGCAACAAAACACAAATTTAGTGTAGGAGATCTAGTATATTTAAAAGTAGGAAATAAGAAAAAGTTTGATAAACCATTTAAGGGACCATATGAAATAGTTGAAAGAAAAGGTCCAAACAGTGTAATAAAATTAGATAACAAAACATTAGAAATTCATAATAATAACATAGTATTGTCAATTACATTAAGTTAAAATAACCATAATAATCAATGTTTTAGTATAAGAATTCAAATAAAATACTTACAATTCACATCTAGAAAGAAATAATAAAATTAAAATCACTTTCAAAATAATCTTTATTCATATTCAAGAATTATTAATAAACATTATTCATTTTCAAAAGGGGAAGGATGTAGTGCACATGTAGCTAGCACTAACCTACCTCAACAATAACATAAACACACAACGCTACAAACGCTCTACGTTGGTCTCACTCCATACCTGCAGCGAAACCAAACCATAAAGCGCAAGCAGTGACAAACTCAAGTGCTACTAGCGGCATGATTCATGTTATACATTGTGAAAACAAATCGCTGCCAAAAGTAAGTCATTGGAGTTGGTAACCTGTAAGTGGGTTGTGATGGATATGATTACAAACAGATGTGTAAGTAAGTAAAAAGTAATAGTAAGCAGATGTGTAATAATTGTATTAAAATTTCATGACTGTTAATTGTATACATGTAAGTACTTATTTAGAATAAATGTTATTTTGAGTGAAATGAAAATATTGTCACTTTTCACTCAAATTTTTATTATAAAAACCCGAGTTGGGGTTAAATAAAATCAGATTCTGAAAAACATCCAAAAAGAAGGAAGTCTCTTTCAAAAACTTAAGCTTTGTGGCTTCTTCAATATTAAATTATATTGAAACTCTGCCTTTGTGGCAGCAAACAATAAAAGCCTTGCGGCTATTATAGAAAGGCCTTGCGGCCAAAAATCCCCTGTGACCCCAGATAAGGAAAATAGGGAAATATAATAATATTATAGCTCCCTTAAGGAGTGGTCAGAGGGAATACGTCTCGAAGGGAAAAATTTTCTGTTTGCACTGGTAATGGGGGTCAGTCATACATATTAATCCTCTCCGGCACTCCCTTAAATGATTTTTTTGTATTTGTTCCTACATCTAAAAAGGGGGGCTTTAAGGTAATTAAATTTAGTAAAATTGGTAGTAATTTCCCATTACTTTTGCAAAAGGAAAATTTTTCCCTTGGGGACCTATTCCCTCCGACCACTTCTTAAGGGAGCTCCCATACATATTTTATTATTTCGGTATATTTATTCCCTACACCAGAACAGGGGAGCTTCAATGAACGCCCGGAGAGAGTTGACCGACCCCCATTACTTTTCTTAACAGGGGAGCTTCAATGGAGGCCCGGAGAGAGTTGACCGACCCCCATTACTTTTCTTAAAGGACAATTTACCTTTCGGGACTTATTCGCTCCAACCACTCCTTAAGGGAGCTCTCATACAAATTTTATAATTTTGGGGTATTTATTCCCGACCCACAAAAAATAAAACTGGACAAATGATTTTTATTTTTGAGCAAAAAAATAAAAATTGAGAAACAATTATTATCCTTGACGGAAAAAAAATTAAAATCAAAAATAACTCTTATTCTTGATTTTTTATTATTTAATTTTTGGAAATAATCGTTATTTTCTATCCCTGTGGGGAACATCCGAAGCAATTAAATCTGCAGAATGTTGGTATAAAAACCATATCTTCCTTGTCAACTCTAGCATATTTTTGCACATAGGCAATAATATTATCTTCACTGTGTGAATTTCATGTTTGTGAATTTTTTTAAGGAAACCTATGGGATATTTTTAAATGAGGGTTTTTATACCTAAAAATATACACATTCAAGATTATTTTTAGTTTTTTTTTATTAAAAAAAAAAATTATATTAAGGTCGATATACAGCATTTTTTGTAGAGCGCTCTGAAAAAAAGATTAAATGCGGTGACCAAGATTGCTCCTCCTAATTTCATCAGAAACAAAAAAATGAAATATATTATTAAACGAGATACTGAAAAATCGTACTTGTCATAGCCGTTTTTGAAAATATTGATTTTTCACAAAATGGCGGACTTCCGAACGTAAATTAACGATTTTCGACTAAAAATTCGTCATAATTTTGTCTATAAAAAATGAACGAAGCTACGAAAAAAAAATCCTATGACAAGTACGAGATTATTATGTGTACAATAAACCTGCAAAAAAATCAAAACGATCGGTTCACTGAATTTCGAGAAATCTTGGTCACCGACTTTGAAAACATGGTTTCGAGAAAAACGAGTTTGAAAATAAGCGCCAGCACTGCGCGCTCTAGAAGGCGGTTCACTCACTACGCTATAACTTTGTTATTTTTTGAGATATCGACTTGAAATTTTCACCACATATTCTTCAGACTTAAGGCTTTAAGGAAATGCAGTAAAAAATTTTTGAAAAAAAAGGTCTGACTGCACTTCCTTCCTTAATTGAAGATAAGTGAACATATTTCAAAAACATCCAGGTCAGTATTTGCATTATTAATAACAAAAACAGGAGGAGAGCGTTTTTTTTTCTTTATATTATTTTGCGCATCAAATCGCATATTATTATTAGATATGTAAGTCGGCAAAATTACTGGAACAGTTGCCAAGAAAGTAGCAAAAGAAAGAGTGCAATTATCAGAGAGCAAATTTTCGAATACGTAGGTACAGAAAATGCAGAAGAAGAAATAGCACGATCAGAAGAGAGTGATAGATCAGAAGAGCATACATTAGCATAAGTAAATGCATTAGATTTATTGTTTTGCGAAAAATCATGTGTAGGCACAGTAGCAGTCGCAAAAGCACCAACAGCAGAGAGCACTGGAAGTGGAACAGTAACAGCAGCAGAAACAGAAACTTGTGTAGGCAATGAAGCAAAATCATGAGTAGGCACAGTAGCAGTCGCAAAAGCATCAACAGCAGAGAGCACTGAAACAACAGCAGCAGCACGAGGTATATTCAACAAGGTAGTGTTAGTTGTTGAAATTCTCTCTTGTGAAGGGTACAGCACCTGTCAAAATCGGCTGTTTAAGAATAATAGCAAACAGTTTTCTATTCTCTGTTTTTTCTTTCTTTTTTATATTTTTCTTGTGTTTGACAGCTGCTGTATCTACCACTCCGACACGAGACTACCTTGTTAAATATGCCTTGCAGCAGCAGAAACAGAAACTTAAGCAAGAACTTCGACAGGCACAGCAATAGATGAGGGAGCAGGAACAGCTCAGAACGGATGCAGCTTATCGCGGACGCAAGCGAGCAAGAGCATGATTTGAAGAAGGTGATATTTTTCCCGGGCTTTGACGCGGCGTATCAAGAGAATCAAGGCGCATCAAAGTTAACTGCGGCACTAGAAGGAAGGTCAATGACCTTATTTTATGAGAACATTCTTTTTAAGCTATTCACTTCGCTCGCCAAGAGACCAATAGCAGATACAGTGTTATTTTGTAATACAAGACACTTGTCACAAAGATACACGATATTTGAATAAGAGATTAAAAGTTTAAATTGTTCGTCAAAGTTAGCACATTGTTTATGAAATATACCATTACATGGCATGCAAGTCACAGGCAAATCACTTGCTAAAGACTTTAAACACTGCATAATAAGAGAAACACGTCTGGTTGTTATCACGATCAAAACCGACTTCAGTGGTAAAAATGCAACGGTAAACATAAAGTTTTCGTTATTTAACTATTGCCAGGGCTTCCAATCATACCCCACTAGCGAACTAATGATAGTTCCACATGTACATCCTCTATATCACATAGTTATAAAATTTCATGAGGACTTATTAATTACAGCTTCAAAATTTGCTTCTGCAAAAACAAATTTCGGTTGTTGTTATCGGCGGCAATATTTCTTGCTTTTCAGCCCGCAGTGCATATAGAGATGGTAAGCAATCTTTATGCAAACTAGTTATTTTTTTACGCAAAATGTTACACTTTCTATCAAAAGATCGAGATCCATATATAAAGCTAGAGTTTCAAAAGGAGAAAATTATTCTTTATTGGCATTCATTTTCTCAGGATTACATTTTTCCCAATTTCTTATACGCATTTTCCAGTTCAGCAAATTATGGGTTTATAACATAATTAGTTCAACTCGATTTTTAGATCTAAGTGATGACTCATCAAACATTTTCTTGTGTCTTCCTCGTTTCGCACTTGTGCTGGTTGCTAAACATTTCAATAAGTAATGAAAATCTTTATTATTCAAAAACACCAATTTTTATGACTTTATATTACCTGGATCAGGAACTGATGAAATTACCCAATTTAGCTCTTTGATTCTAATATTTTCGAAGTAAATCTTTTATAGTGGCTCTCACTCCATCTTTTTTGCATTTCATAACTAAAAACACTTATTTTTTCTTTCAACATTTTTTTATCACAAATCTGATTTTCAACAAATGCATAAACTGCAGAGTATTTTTCGGCTAACCAACAATTAATTAAATTAGAATAGTTTAAAACAAAAGCCGTATTAATGAGTTTTAATAAATATAAATGATTACTTATCACTGTTTTTTTTTCTCTTTTAGCTTCTTAAGTTTTGTTTACATTTTTGAAGTAACGGTAAAATCACATTCACAGAAATAAAGATGTTCTATATGGCCCATAGAATGGAAAATTCTCATGACGGAAAGAATTCCTTGGTTTTCGAAAATATAATCCATCACAAAAAAAAAATAATTATATCTGCTTTTTCTTTGCCTTAAATCTAAATTGATAATTTTGAATTTTTGACAATTAAGTGATAATGTACATTTACAAAAATTTATTTTTTTCAAAAAAGTAGAAAAAAAAAGTGGTAGATTTTATATTTATCTAATAGATGAAGGAAAATATTTTCATATCGAAGAAAAACCTTTTTATTTTCACTTTTTTGATACTTTTTTATCCATCAAAAAAGTAATTTTTTTTAAATTTTTTACCTAGAGAAAATTGCGTCTTACTCAGCACTACACCAAAAAATTTCTGAAAAGTATTTTAAAAAAACTTTTATCGTTTATATTTTTTAAGCATTTTAATTACAGAAACTTTTTACTTTGACATCATACTATAATAAATGTATTTTTGACGAATATAAAAAATAAAAAATAAATAACTGGTCATTTCAGCCCTTGAAAGGACTTTGACCTAGCTTCTTATGATCAATTGTGTTGGGTCTCCAGGTTCGTTGACATAGCGGCAACGCACTTTAACCAACTACGCCACGGACGCCACATATTTGACGAATATAGTTCACAATTTCTTTTAAAAATTTCTTTCAAATTTCTGTTTCAATCGTCACTGACATCACATTAAATAGTTTATAACAAAAAATATTTTTTTTATTATTAATAGAACTCTAACCTTTCCGAAAATACCAAATTGATTGATATTTACAACAAAATCTTGTATTTGTGCCTATTGGATTCATCACTGTGCGTCGTAGTGAATATTTGTGGCCAGCAGGTATGTTTTTACCAAACTTATTACGTTAAATCACTGCGGACGGATGCCCGGGACAGGGAGCTTTGGGTACATCCAACTTCTTAAATGACCACAGTCAAATAAGCGCGACTTGAGCCCGTAATTGGGGTAGTAAGAACTCTTTATCGTGCTTGCCTGGCATGTTGATCCTTCTGTACAAAACGTAGGCGTTGATCTTTGTCAAGTCGAACAAATTGTGAAATAAGTGATTGACATATTTTGCTGCCTTCGAATGAATTTTGTAGGATGAGCCATGGTGAATCCACACCACCCATATGACGATTATATTCATGAATTGCATTTGGGCATGCGACCTTCTCATGTTCGTTAGCACGATTATAACACATTGACACTACTTACCAATAATTTCTTTAGGTTTATTGAAGCTCAAAATTTATTTTAAAATAATTTTTCTTTCTGACACACTTTCAAAAACAATTATTTGCTCACTTTCACACGAAACTTCAACTAAATCTTATAATTACTGCCGTTGTGAGCGGCGCAGCGTTATCGGACTGCATTGTCAGAAAATCCCTTATTTTAAAAAAATGTGGATACCCTTTTTTATACGCGGAAAATTAGCTGCAAAAATCTTAAGGTACGATTTACACAATTTTTTAAATTTAAGATCTCTACAGGCCTTTTTGGGAGCTGGAGGGTTAAACGGGTATTTTCACTGTTCGTATTCTGATATTGGATAATAAATTATTTTTAATGGATTTCTAATGCTATTAAAATCTGTTTACCGGATACTTTGTTGGATGTTTGAAAAACCTAGCCGTACGATATATATGGATGAATGTCATAGACTGTATGCTCCTTTTATGCTTGAATGAACCGGGAGGTCCGAACTTGAATTGCAGCTGAAGCTAGCATTGATTGACAGATAATAATTTTCAAATAAGTATCACTATGGTTCTAGTGGCTCACTCTGTCATCAGGATTAAATGTTAAAAGCAAAATTTTGTTAAAATTTAAGTGAGTGAAGGTACACAAACTAGAAAGAGTATTTGTTTTTATAATTTTTCGAATTTCTTCGAAGCATATTTTTATACAGATTTTTTTTACTATTAGGTTATATGAATTCGGACCTGCCTGCTTCCACATTGTCTACATTGCCGTAACTAAATACATTTTCTGAAAATTTGAGTATAACCTTCTTCTCCTCGAACAGCGAACTTTAATTTTATTTCTGGGCAAAACTGAGCCATTCGAGCTGCGACTTCGCCTGTTTGGATTGCAAGTTCATAGGTTGGTGATAAGCATAGAACCTAAAATTAAAAAAAAAATTAATGTTTAAATGATACTTTGTGAGATAATATGAAGAGAAGTAGGAAATGCAATATATAGGGTGTTTTTGAATTGAAATAAAATGATGAGAATTACTAATACAAACTGCAGATTGGCCTTATTAGAAACATTGCTTTATGCCATTATTGCTTAAATTTGTACGATTTTTATGCGGATGCGTATTATCATTTAGAGCAACGATTGAGCGGCCCTAAACACATTATTATCAGGAACATGATTTAAAGAAAATCTCGAACATGATTTAAGAAATCGTTCTGAATTTCAGATATCTTGAGCTTAATTTCGGCTTTGTCGCACAGAATTTGGTACTCCGTACTTAAGATTAAAAAAGTATCCAAAATACGTAATTACGTAAGTTCGTAATTTTGCAACCTTGGTGACAGGTTGCAAGTGATAGGTTGCAAATGACAAGTAAATTACGCGGAACACGGATACAACAGCATTTTGTGCTTTCTTATAAAGTATAGTTTTGTTATAATTTAATTACCCGTAATGGCGGAAGTGTCTTTAAAATGTAATCAAAAAATGTCCGACGAAAAGAGTGTTAAGACAAATGGATTTGGGCAAAGAATATTTCGTTGTAGCGAATAAACATAGTTCGACCATATGCTTGATATGTCGAGAGAGTATTATATTAGGGGTATTCACGATCCGGAGCTCTTTGTAAAGCTCTTGTAAAAGAGCAAAAGTGCAAAAAAAACGAGCTCTACAATAACAAAATACACGCGCTCAAGCGCACTGGTGATACCTGTATCTCTTTTGTAGAGCGCTTGAGCTCTTGAGTTAATTTTTGACAACAAACACTTCCAGGTACTAACTTCTTTAATATCATAACTTTACGTCACTAACTTTCAAAGTTGACTGAACTTAACTTCAATTGATAGGTCTGTGTATGGGGTGTGTTCCCAGTTTGTTGCGCTTTTTTGCTCTTTTGCACAAGAGCTATACAAAGAGCTCTGGATCGTGAATATCCCTATTAAAAAAATACTGTGGAGTTTTACTTTTTTCACTATTTTATTTTTTGTCAGTATGCTGATTAGCGATATGTACTATTATTATTCTGTTTTAGCTATGTAATGCACATGTGGCTAGCATTTACCTACCGCAACTTGTTTGTCATATCAAAACACACAACGCTACAAACGTTCTATGTTGGGTTGGGCAAAACCAAAACATGAAGCGTATGCAGAAACAAATTCAAGTACTACTAGCGGCATGATTCATGTTATGCATTGTGAAAACAGATCGCTGCCAAAAGTAAGTCATTGGAGTTTGTAACCTGTTAGTCGGTTGTAATGGATACGATTACAAACAGATGTGTAAGTAAAAAGTAATAGTAAGCAGATGTGTAATAATTGTATTTAGATTTCATGACTGTTAATTGTATAATATGTAAGAACTTATTGAGAATAAATATTAATTTGAGTGAAAAGAAAATAATGTTACTTTCCACTCAATAATTTTGTATAATTAGTGAAGATTTTAATAAAGAAAACAGATTCGATTTTATCACTAAACTGATCGCACTTCGTCTCTCAATTCCTACCCGTACGTGGCAGTATATGAACAAAGCCTTGCAGCTGATATTAAAAGGCCTTGTAGCCCAAACCCTTGCCTCACTAGGAATTCTAAACTAGGCATTTGTACAAGTAACCACAAACATTATAGATTCCACTTTTTAAAATCTCTTCATTTTTAATTTTTAAAATAAATGGTTTTTACAAAAAGAGAAATTTCATTATTTTTTCGTCATACCAGTATAGTGTTGCGGCCCGTATAACATTACAAACATATGTATGTGGCCTGAAGAAAGAAAAGGTTGAGTATCATTAATGTAGAGTATGCATGGTGCGAAAATGATTCATGGTTAATCCAATTAGTAGTTTGGATGGACGATTATGTCTAAAAAAGGAGGTAGCGCATGGTAACATTCCCGAACTTAACCATGATTTTCGAAATAAATTTGCACAATTTGCAAGTGTTCTTTCGGCGTTGGTCTATTCATTATAAAATGGCAAACCAAACTGATCACAAATTATAATAGAGTAGTCAGATCTGACCACCTTATGATAGTTTAACCCTTGGTCTGTCTAGAATTTTAAGATTGCAGAATTTGAAATTTTTTTAAAATCCTCAAAATATATTAGAATATCAGAACACAATGATGTACAATGTACTGTACTAATTCTTAAGTCCAATAAATACAAAAATACAAATACAAGAATATTTGACAAAATCTTCTAGTCTGAATTAAGTAATTCGGTCTATGAATTACAAATGTGAATTACCCTGTTCTTACGAAGCAATCGTAATTCGATTTGACAGCTGTGCTTTGTGCATCTTACTTTGTATTTTCAGTTGATCTAAGCTCAAAAATGGAGAAAAAAAGTGAAATGTAAAATATAAAAGAATAATGAGAAAATGTTTCTTATTTCCTCGTTTTGCCTCTCAGAAATAAAAGACTTATGTAAATAAGAGTAGGCGAGTAAGCGGGCTTTGGTTGCTATTTGTTTTGTTTCGTTTTTATTTTTTTTCTTAGTGCCGTTTTCGATTAATTGCCGATAACATTTAAATACGAAAGCGATTTCTACGTAATTCGTATGTTAATTCAAACTGAATTACCTTCGAATGAGGTAAGTCAACTTATCAAATTTTGTATGACGAATTACTTAATTCGGAACATAATTAAGCTTCGAATTACGAATGAGAGTCGAATTACGTTGTTACACGGTACTCTGTGAGAACATGCTTAAAGATTCAGAGGTATAAAATGACCGATTGGATACATTTTTTTTTCTGTTTATTATTAAATACTTTCTCAATTGAATTGTTTATAAACCGGTAAAGTTGAACGACACCGTTTGTGTTATTTTGTTTCAAACGAGGTACATTTGTTAGTCTTCATCATTTTTCAACTGTACTCTTTACCTACTCTTTAACTTCAAAGTGCTGTTTGATTTTATTCTTTGTGTCCATTCACAATGGCTTTAAATAGGTTGGTCAAAATATATATCTCTTTGATTCATATTATTTTGACATTGACAGCTTTTTACCCGCTCAAAATATTGACTGTTAGTATCATACCTTCGCGAAAAAAAAGTCGCTTTTTGAAATATTGAGCAAACTTATATCCAAGTGAGTACTGTTTTGCCCAAGCCCTGCATTTATTTAAAATAGAATTTAGAGTAGTGGCAACACTGGCCCCTTTTTTTAATGCGTCTAAAATCGTCGTTTTGGAAAGTGTGTTCAAATAAGAACATTTAAAAAAATAAATAACTGGCCATTTCTAATAAAAAATAAATAACTGGCTGAGGTTTGCCATTGTCTGCAGAGAGGTGGCGGCCGTACAGAAAAATTATTTTAATTCAAATAATTTTCTGTCGCTGTTGGGGTTCGAACCTGGGCTTCCGGTTCGTTGACATAGCGGCCACGCACTTTAACCAACTACGCCACGCACGCCACGTAAGAACATATACGCCGTATATAACGCCATAAGAACATATACCAAAATAAATTTTCTATATTTATTTAAATATACTTGTTTTTGGTCTACCCTTCGTAGACAACCTACTGTGAAGACAGCCGAGATAGCCACGTGAATTAGAATTTAGAAAAAAATCAAGAATTGTATAGTATTTTTTATTTGTAACTGTGTTTTTATTAAATTCATAGCTTGCAAACTAATATACACTTCATCAAAAATGTGCACATACAGTAGATAATTTTTTATTTAAGCCATTGTATTTTCTAAAATAATGTACATTAGACCGTACTACCTCCTATGCAAAAAAAAAGTGCGCCGTATACCAGCGAATATGACGTATTTTTGCAAGACAATTACGAAAAAAAAAATTTTTTTTCGTAGCTTCGTTAATTTTTTAATAAACGAATAATGTAATAATAAAAATACATTCAATAATGACGAATTTTTGGTCGAAAATCGTTCATTTACGTTCGGAAGTCCGCCATTTTGTGAAAAATTAATATTTTTAAAATCGGCTATGACAAGTACGAGTTTTAAGCAGAGTGCGTAGAGCAATCAAAATTCGCTCCCGCTCTTCTGAGTTATCTTTGGTATGAATTTATCATTTCCAAAAATTCAAGAGCGTATGCAAATAAAATATTCGCTCCCTTTTGAAATCCTCAATTTTTTTTCTCGCTCGTTTGTTTGTATGTTGAGCAATTTTAAATGAGCGATTGTCGTGATGATGCGATAGAGTGAGTTTTCATCGCTCGTGAGTTTTTAAATGATGCACTCATTTCGCTCGCTCGCTTTCATTTGATGCGAAATTTTAATTGATTATTCCGCACATAATAAATGGAAGGATTTTAAAACAACGATTTTAAACATTTTTTAAGAATATATTTCATTAAAAATAAATAAAATATACATGATGAAAACATAGAAAAAAAATAATAATAATAATAATAAAATTAAAGGAACATGAAAAGACGAATGTTTCATAAAAAAGTTATATAATATTTGTATATGTATGTACATAATATACATAAATATATACAATAAAAATATGGTAATATTTTTAAAAATGCTTTCATTTCATCTAATAAAAAGCAAATTATATAATTAAAAGCAACGTATTTATTTTTGTCCGTATTTGCAATTCTGCCCATTTTTTATTAGCAAAATCACTTCAGACTTTGTTTAATCACGTGTGTATAACAATAAGCAAGCACAACTTTTTAACTCCTACCTAAATATAAGTTAAAAAATAGTTACAGTACAATGCAAATAAAGCCAAAAAGAAGAAAAACAATCAAAAATAAATGAGCGAGTGCAAAAATTCTAATAAAATGAGTTTATCATTGCAAAAACTCCCGAGCGAGAAGTATAACAGGAGTAAACAGCAAAGACCGCTCTTCAAAACGGAGTTTTTCAGGAGCGCAAATAACGAGCGATAACTATTAAAGAAAAATGAAAAAGTTTTTATCACTCTGAACATTTAACGAAAGAGCGCTCATTTTTTTTTTCTTCACGAATGAGGAAAGAGAAATGAATAGTTCTTCAATTGAGTGATATTGATGAGGAAGAGTGCAATTTTACTCTTCACTTGCGAGTTTTAGCGAACCCTGGTTTTAAGTATCTAGTTAAATAATATTATTCATATTTTTGTTTCAGATGAATTTAGGAGGAGCAATCTTGGTCATAAATGTACATAATGTAATGTACATAAATCAGTGTGCATAAATCAGTGTGTAAAGTGTTGACAATTTTTTTGGAGATTTTGATGTACTATATATTATTTTTTCGTGAAATTTGTATACATTTTTTAAAAAACGCTTCATAAATTTTTAAAAAAATGCTTCTCCATCAACTTTTACTATCCGATTCCTATCCGGGAAACTAGTTGCCTAAGACTTTTTTGATGAACGCAAAGAACCCAAAACTTTGCGTTTGATGGTAAAAAATTTTAATACGCAAATAATGAAAACATACTTGTATACAAGGCAATATAAATAAAACCTGCTAAAAGGTAAGAAAATTCCAGATTTTATTTCCAAAGCCAGCCTTACTTTTTTTTAAGCCTCAATATCTAAATTGATTTTTACAAACCGACCCTGAAGAATGGAAATCAACATATAATTTCAAGAAGCTAAGAACAATTCAACAATTGCAAGTAGTAAATATAATATAATATATATATTTATGTGATATATATTTATATATATCATATATATTTTTAACGCAACATCAAAAAAACAAACCAAAAAACAATTTGCTTATCACCACAAATAAAAAAAGAAACAAAAAACTAAACATTTCATAGCCAAAAAGTTTAGAAACATTTGTGCTTTTGATTGAACTTTGCATTGCTTCGTTTGAAAAAAGCTTGAAAATAACTTTAAAATAATGTCAGTAATATACGCATCAGTCACTCGCTTTTTTGTAATAAACGCAGATTATTTGTCTTTTTGTCTTAAAAATGGGATGGGAAAAAATCTCACTGGACGTTCGTAAATTAATTCTAAGGCTGTATTTTCAAAATAATAAAGTGCGAGATATTGGCTAAATAATCGGGAGAACTCTTTCTAGTGTTCATAAAATTATAAATAAATATTTATACACGGGATCATTACAACCAAAACTTCGATCTGGTCGGCCAAGTTCTTTAACAGCGCGCCATGAACGAGTTATTTTGTCAGAAATAAAAGCAACTCCAAACGCTTCAGCTCCGAAGATTGCTGCGACACTAGAGAAATTTCATGATGTCCACGTAAATGCCCAAACAGTTCGAAAAAGGCTCCATAAGGCTGGCTATCATGGTAGAGTTGCTCGTAAAAAACCTTTCATAAATAAGCGATATGCGGATAAACGCTTGGAGTTCGCAAAAAACACATCAACCAATCGGAACAGTTTTGGAGAACTGTGGTATTCAGTGACGAGTCGAAATACAACATTTTTGGTTCGGACGGACGTCGTATGGTGTGGAGAAAGGCAAATACGGAGTTCAATAAAGAAAACATTCAAGTAACAATAAAACATGGAGGCGGTAGTGTGGTGGTGTGGGGGTGCGTTTCAGCAGCTGGCGTGGGAAACTTGAAGTTCATTGAAGGAATAATGAATAAAGAACATATTTAGCCATTTTGAGAGAAAATTTGCTGCAAGTGTGAACAAAATGGGGCTAGATGAAATCAGTTTCTTTTTCCAACTAGATAATGACCCCAAGCACAAGTCGCTTTTGGTCATGGAATGGCTGCTTTTCAAAGTCCCAAACCAGTTGCATACACCCCCCCAATCTCCAGATCTCAATATAATTGAAAATGTGTGGGACCTTATTGAAAAAAGGATCAGGCACCATCATATTACATCCAAAGAGTCGCTTAAACAAGCCATATTAGAAGAATGGGATGTAATTACCCCACTAGAGCTTGAAAAACTATCTTTGGGAATGAAAAACAGACTCCAAGCGGTTCTTGATGCGAAAGGCTATCAAACTAAAATATTAAAAAAGTAGTTTTTCTTTAATTTTTTCTGTATAACTTTTAATTTGTTACTAAACTTTTTTGGCCATGAAATAATGTTCTTTTTGTTGTTTTTATCACTTGTACGAATATTGTAATTGTTTTTGATTTCATTTTTTTTGTTATTGTGTTGTGAATATATATGGAATAAAAATATATGAACAAAATTTTTGCATCCGCTTAAAAAGTGTAAAATTTCAATGATTGTTTGAGAGAAAATGTTTTGTTTCTAAACTTTTTTGATTCACTGTAGGAATATGTTTATTTTATTTTTCTCTAACCTGTGAAATTGTGTGATATTGTTGCATTTAAAGTGTGCGTTAAAATAGAGCCAACCAATATAACTAAAAATTTTTTAATTTAACCTTAGACCCGTTTACATGTTTTACAACTTAATCCCGTTTATCTGGGTCATATTGACCCGTAGTGTATTTTGTATGGAAATTCTGTATTTTTCAATGAGAAAGATTAAAAAGTGCTGTTATTTCATGAAATATTAATTTTAGTGATTGGTTTTTTTTTTTAAATATGCACAAAACATTTGCATTTTACATAAGATTTATAACCGATTGATAAATCCGATTCGATTGAGCTGCATTTGATGTGCTTGGCATTGGTAGATCTGCCCTATCATTATCATCGTTATCTTCCAATATATCAGGTTATTTGTATTTGTGAAGGTAACACGATTGACATGCACGAACATAATGCGAAGTTCAAAAAGTTTTGAGCAATGGTCACACACAGCAGACGTTTTATTATCCTTTGTTTTGCTGTTACCCTTATATGCTTCGCATCTACGTCATGATTTCTAATCCAGTAAAAACAGTGAATGAAACAAGAATGAACAAAATTCATTTGAAGTGGAAATTATTTATTTTTTTTTTAACTAAACTTTTGCATTCGAAGCGATTCTGTAAGGCGTTTTAGCTTCATACCAATCGAGCTCAAAGCAATTCTTAGGCCGTGTCCTATCCGGAAACTTTTCACTCGGATGACGAAATTTTGACAGTCTGAATGAGAATATTTGGCAGATGGGGATGTATATGATTTTCAAAAATTAATGTAGCCGCCAGGAGCTAGTATAAATTTTGATAATCGGCAAGAGAATTTTTGACACAAGCAAAAATAGAAGAAAGTGCTTCCAACAGCATAGCAACCAGAATTGAAAATATTTGCATAAAATACTGTTAATTATTAGTATATATTAACAATTTTTCAAATTTAATTAAATTCTTGTGCTTCTACACTACCGAAATCTAAAACGTCAAAATTTCTAGCTGTCAAAATTTCATCGTCCTTCTTTTCTACCACCATCAAGGGCGCCTCGGTAGTCCAGTTGTTAGCGTGCTCGACTGCCACCCCAGAGGTCCCGGGTTCGATTCCCGGCCAGGCCATGGTCCTTCGCTTTAAAACCTTTCTAAATATTCTCTCCTCATTTCTAATCAACTGAAATTTAAAATTCATCAATATTTACGACTTGAAGTTGTAGTTGATGGTAGAGAAGTTTGTAGAAAAGATCTTTTTTAATAAAATTTGACCACAGAACGTGAGTAAGAGTTCTCAGTTTTATGATTTTAAAATAAATTTTTATCTTTCAAACAATTAGATCTAAAAATGGGAAGAGCCAAGCACTGCAGTTCTGAAAACCGAAAAGTATTAAAAATTTGCGTAAGCAAGGTAAAAGCCAAAGAATAATAGTTGGCTGCAAAGAAAATGGTTGAGAACGCATTAAAGTTTTCACAAAAAAAAAAAACAGACAGCAGGCGAAAACAACCCAAAATAAGTACACTAAGGGAAAAAAATATTAAATTTATCCAAAAACTTTTTTAATTTATCCAAAAAGCTAGTCATTTTTGCACCAATAACGCATTTGCATAAATCGACTACGCAAATATTTAAAATTTATTTAAATATTTTCTTAATTAAATAAAATATTTAAATATTTAAACAGAATTAATAAAAAATATATTAAAATTGTGCACGAATTTTTTTAAAATATCTTTCAAATATTTAATATTTGAAAATAAAACTATCGCATTTAAAGAAAATTTATATAAAAATACCGAATTTAAAAAACAACATATTTAAATTCAATAAGAAATAAAATTCAGAGATAATCTATCTCTGTTAAAATTTATAAGAAGCAAAATATGCAGGTAAATGACAACCAGAAAATATCAAGTTGTCACTCAACCCTACATCATTTCATACAGCGACCACCCATCGCATGCACAAATCATCTTGGCCAAATATCCACCCTATATAACCCTTGCAACATTAACTAAATGAGAACTATAAGAAACCTACAGGAACAGAGTGCGATGCTGTTGCTGCTTATCGGAATATGTGTGTACGAGTGCGATGCTGTTGCTGCTTGCTGCTTGCTTGTATAAAATATGTGTGTACGCGTCTGGTATAAATAAAATTTAAATACGGGTAAAAACGAGTTGTAAGGAAAATATTTCATTTATCCCCGTAAATATATAAATAAAATTTATACTCAGGTGTGGATAATGTTAATATGCGTTATTTCTCTTAGTGTACCAGTTTTCAAAAACGAATTCTACGTCACGTAAAAAAAGATGCGTTTGTGACCTCTTCCGCTCTCAAGAAACAATATTCCTTGGACGTGGACACTTCAACGATTCGAAAACTTTTAATTAAAAACGGATTGAGGGCTAAACCTGCTCGGAAGATACCATTCCTGACCAAAGGTAATGTCCGCAAGCGATTTCAACTCGCAAAGGATTATGCTGGTTGGCCAACGAGCAAATGGCGAAACATTCTTTGGTCAGATGAAACCAAAGTTAATTTATTTAACTCAGACCGAGGCAGCCTTTCTATGAGAAGACCCCCTAATACCGAATTCCTCCCTCAACATACTATAAAAACCTGTTAAACATGGCGATGGGAGTATAATGGTTTTAGGGTGTTTCTCATAAAATGGCACATGTCCCTTATTTCGCTTCGAGGAAAGATGGATGCTTTGAAATACACCAGGATTTTGAGTGAAACCATGATGCCGTACGCAGAGTTACATATGCCACTTCGATGGGTGTTTCAGCAGGATAACGACCCGAAACACACATCGAAGCGGTCAAACGACTCGTTTAGACAAAAAATATCGAAGTTTTAAGCTGGCCGCCACAGTCGCCACACCTAAATCCTATCGAAAATTTATGGCGAGAGGTTAAAGCGTCTCTTAGAGACAAACATCCAATCAACAAAGATGATCTTTGGAGGTTAATTAAGGGCGCATGGGAGAAAATTCAAGCTACTAAGTACCAAAAACTAGTGGATTCGATGCCTAGGCGTTGCTCAGAAGTTATCAGAAATAATGGATACTGCACCAAATATTGAGGTAGACATAATTACACGGTGTAACAGTGAAAATAAACTCGGCTCGAGATATAGTAGAGGTTGTAGGTCTAGTTGAACATTAGATAACTGCATACTTACTTACTTACTTACTTATCTGGCGCTTACAACCGTAAGTCGGTTTTGGCCTCGTATAAGAAATTGCGCCAGCCATTTCTGTTCTGCGCTTGCTGGCGCCAGTTGGAAACACCAAGTGTAGTCAGGTTATCCAACACCTGATCCTTCCAACGAAGATGTGGGCGTCCTCTTCTGCGTTGACCACCACCGGGCACCGAATCGAATATTTTTTTCGCTGGAGCGTCGTTTTCCATTCGCTCAACATGACCTAGCCAGCGGAGCCGCTCGATTTTAATGCGCTTAACTATGTCGATGTCAGCGTACAGCTCATACAGCTCGTGGTTCCATCGAATTCGGTACTCGCCATTGACGCAGATTGGACCGAAGATTTTACGAAGGATCTTTCTCTCGAAGGCTCCCAGAGTCTTTTCATCAGAACTGCTCAACGTCCAGGTTTGTGCTGCATATAATAGGACGGGCATGATTAGTGACTTATAGAGCGTGAGTTTTGTTCGTCGGGAGAGGGCTCTGCTTCTCAATTGCCTACTCAGCCCAAAGTAACACCTGTTGGCAAGAGTTATCCTTCGCTTTATCTCAATACTGACATCGTTGAAAGAGTTTACACTGGATCCCAGGTAGACGAAGTCCTTAACAACCTCGAAGGAGATGTTGTCAACAGTGACGTGGTTTCCAAGACGCTGGGACTGTTTATTTGTTGACACTAGGTATTTCGTCTTATCTGCGTTCACTGCAAGACCCATTCGACTCGACTCTTTCGCTAATCTGGAGAATGCTGCACTGACTTCGCGCGTATTATGGCCAATGATATCGATATCATCAGCATACGCCAGTGATATATCCACCAAAAGTCGCACGATAAGGAATCACCTTGTCTGAAACCTCGTTTGGTATCGAATGGAGGAGTGAGATCCTTCCCGATCTTAACTGTGCTGCTGGTGTTGCTCAATGTCATTCTGCAAAGACGGATGAGCTTTGCAGGAATACCAAATTCAGACATGGCGGAGTATAGATAATTCCTTATAGGACTGTCGAAGGCGGCTTTATAATCGACAAAAAGATGGTGTGTGTCGATCTGTTTTTCTAGGGTCTTCTCCAAGATTTGTCTTAGCGTAAATATCTGGTCTATGGTGGATTTACCAGGTCTGAAGCCACACTGATAAGGTCCAATCAGCTGGTTTACGATGGGCTTTAGTCTTTCACATAGTACGCTCGACAGGACCTTATATGCGATATTCAGAAGGCTTATCCCACGGTAGTTGGCGCAAATTGTGGGATCACCTTTCTTGTGGATTGGGCAGAGCACACTGAGGTTCCAATCGTTTGGAATGCATTCTTCCGACCATATTCTGCATAGAAGCTCATGAATGCATTTAAATAGAGCTTCGCCTCCATTCTTGAAGAGCTCAGCAGGGGAGTCATCGGCTCCTGCGGCTTTGTTGTTTTTAAGCCGAGCTATAGCTTTCAATACTTTACTATGGTCGGGCAGCGGAACTTTAACGCTGTCGTCCACAATTGGGGTTTCCGGGATATCATCTCTATTGGCGGGATTGTTGTCGTCGTCACCATTCAGAAGCCTAGAGAAGTGTTCCCTCCACATCATCAGTGTACTCTGGATATCTGTCACTAGATTCCCATTTTCATCCTTGCAGGAAGAGGCCCCGGTCTTGAAACCATCGGCCAGGCGTCTTATTTTTTCGAAAAATTTTCGGACCTCATTCCTGTCACCATGCATCTCAATTTTCTCGCACTCACGCATTTCCGCTTCCCTTTTCTTTCGTCTGAAAATGCGTCTCTCTTCCCTCCTCTTCTCTTTGTATCGCTCTTTAGCAGCACGCGTTACAACCGACTGCAGGGTGGCTTTGTAGGCGGCGTCTTTTTCTGCAGTGGCGTCGCGACACTCTTGGTCGTGCCACTGGTTTCGGCGAGGGCGGTGATAGCCTATCACCTCTTCGGCAGCCTTACGCATAGAGTGGGAAATGTGATTCCACTGCGCGCATACATCGTCGATCGGAGGAGTGCTTTCTTGAAGCAGGAGTGAGAGTTGAGTAGCGAAGTCTTCGGCTGTTTGTTTTGATTGCAGCTTTTCGACGTCTAGCTTTCTCTGTGCTGGATTGCGCGCATTCTTCGTTGCGCACAGACGTGTACGGATCTTGGTTGCGACAAGATAATGATCCGAGTCTATATTGGCACCACGGATCGTGCGTACATCTAAAACACTGGAAGAGTGCCTTCCGTCAATCAAAACGTGATCAATTTGGTTACGCGTCTTTTGATCAGGAGACAGCCAAGTTGCTTTATGAATATCGAGATGCTTGAATCTAGTGCTACTAAAGACCATGTTTCGCGCTGCGGCAAAGTCAATCAGCCTCATTCCGTTATCGGAGGTATTGTCGTGGAGGCTGAACTTTCCGACTGTTGGACCAAAGATATTTTCTTTTCCCACCTTGGCGTTGAAGTCACCAAGCACGATTTTTAAGTCGTGGCGGGGGCTGCGCTCATAGGCCTCTTCAAGACACTCGTAGAAGCTGTCTTTGGTCTCATCGTCCTTGTCTTCTGTCGGAGCGTGCGCACAAATCAGGCTTATATTGAAGAATCTTGCCTTGACACGGATTATGGCAAGTCGTTCGTTCACAGGTGTGAATCGCAGGACATGATGCCGTTGTCGCTTGCCAACCACGAATCCGCATCCAAATTCGTGCTTCTCCGCATGGCCGCTGTAGTAGATATCACAGGATGCTTGCCGTAAGCAACCCTGTCCCTTCCATCGCATTTCTTGGATTGCAGTGATATCAGCTTTGTATCTTTCTAAGATATCTATCAGTTGGATAGAGGCACCATCCCAATTAAGGGTTCGGACGTTCCAGGTGCATATCCGTAAATCATTGTCAGTTTTTCGTTTGCGGTAGTCGTCATCAGATTTGGGGATCATTTTTTTCTTATTTCTTATGCGTTTCATTGAAATTTTGTTTTTACGTGGTGGGCTTCAAACCCAACGCACAACCCTTTAAAGGCAGGGGGAGCCCGCCGCTCACATTAGCCGTCAAACTAACGGTTGCCAGTTTGCCGTTTCTAGAGGACACCACGCAGAGGTTTGAGTCGACTTGAGACGAGTTCGACATGGATAATGCTGGCCTCACCAGGTTGAGGCAGTCAGACACGTTGCCATGTGAAGATCGCCCCCTTGACCCTCACGCGTTGCCTTGTGAGGATCGTCCTCCTGCTGCATACTTAGTTTTGTAAATATACCCTCAAAATCGGGATTTGTGGTCAAAAAACCGATTTTAGGTAGGTGCATGTATAGTTTGTTATGAACAAGGAGAAAGGTTCCACCAGGAGATGGAAGCTATAGAAACCGGCTTTTAGGGAAAAAATTCCATAAACATGCTGGCAGACTACTGCTGGTCCCTAAAACGTGAAATCGATTATAATATATATAAACGAAAAAGGTCAAAAAAACATTTTTAGAAAAAAAAAAAAAAAATTGTTTTTGTATTTTATTACGAATACTAAAAATTCGATAGTGCTTTTGTATTTCAGCCAATTGAAGTAAATGATAGCTTGTTGAACGCAAAATTTAACAGGCTTTCAGAATCCTGCTAAAACTAATAGTGCCACAAAACAAAATTTGTTAACAAAACGTTGTTGAAGTTGAAAAAATTAAAAAAAAATGAGAAATTTTCAAATGATTTTGCCTGTAACTTTGTCAATTCTTTTTGTAGAAAAATGGTCTATATGTTATATTAAGGATATATTAAGGAAATATTATTTTTCTTCTTTTTATCAATGTTTAAATTTTTAAAATTGAGCTAGATATAACGGAGTTACATAACAAACTATACATGCACCTACCTAAAATCGGTTTTTTGACCACAAATCCCGATTTTGAGGGTATATTCAAAAAACTAAGTATGCAGTTATCTTATGTTCAACCAGGCCTACTACCTCTTCTATGTCTTGAGGCAAGTTTTTTGATTTGTTTTCATTTTGTAACACCGTGTTATATTTCAATAATTTCTATTGATTATATCATGAAATTTTTAATTTTCTAATCACAAGTCATGGCTAAAATCAAGTAACTATATCTGGCTCTATTTTAATTCACAGCCGAAAGAGGACATATCATTAAATTTTGAATTTTTTCGTTTATGTTTCACACGTAACTTAATTAATTAGTTTACTTATATTAATTAAATGAATTATTCTTTTTTACCTACTAAAAGAAAAAATTAAAAATGCAAGGTTCCCTTAGATTTTTTTGATTTAAATAATTTTTATAACACTGGTTCTATTTCATCGCACATCACTGTAAGAGTGACTTTGGCTGGAAACCACATAATTGTTGAAAATATATGAATTTTTTATGGAAGTATGCCTTAACATAGTATTTATATAGTAGATTAATAATATACAAGAGTGGTCCTCGTCGAAATCGACTTGTTTTAAATTAGTTAAAGAAATGCTATTTGGCAGAAAAATTATAGTAAAAGTTCTTAAACATAGATATATCCTTAAGTGTCATCTTGATGTGGCGTCCGTGGCGTAGTTGGTTAAAGTGCGTGGCCGCTATGTCAACGAACCTGGTGACCCGGGTTCGAAACGCAGCAGCAACAGAAAATTATTTGAATTAAAATAATTTTTCTGTAAGGCCGACACCTCTCTGCAGACAATGGCAAACCTTAGAGAGTAATCAAAAATGCCATGAAAAGCTTCTTAAGAACAAGAACATTCCGTTCATCAATAAGTCCCGAGACTAAGTAATAAAAAAACTTTTTTGCAAATATTCTTCTCTATTCATCAACATAGGTTCCATCAATACATACATTCCACCGCTTTTCTAACTTTTCAATACCGGTTTTTTAGAACGATTGTACTTTGCCTCAAAATACGCTTCAGTTTCAGCCATCACCTCTTCATTGGAGCCAAATCTCTTGTCGGCAAGCATTTTTTTGAGGTCAGCAAAGAACCAGTAGTCGCTGAGGGCAAAAGCGCGAATACGGTGGATGAGGAAGCAATTCGAAGCCCAATTCGTGGATTTTTGTAATCGTTTTCATCGATTTGTGACACGGTGCAATGTCTTGGTGAAAAAGAATTTTTTCTTCTTCAAATGGGTCCGATTTTTCGCGATTTCATCTTTCAAACGCTCCAACAACGCATATAATCGCTGTTGATTGTTTTTCCCTTTTCGAGGTAGTCGGTGAACAAAATTCCATGCGCATCCCAAAATACAGATGCCATAACCTTTCCAGCCGACTGTTGTGTTTTTTATCGCTTTGGTCTACTTTCATCGGTTGGTCTCCACTCAGCTGACGACCGTTTTGATTCCGGTGTGTAATGGCGGATCCATGTTTCATCCTTTGTCATATACCGACGCAAAAATTCATGTTTATTCTTTGTAAACAGTGCCAAACAGCTCTCCAAATCATGGACACGTTGTTGTTTTTTGTCCGGTGTGAGAAAACGCGGCACCCATTTGGAAAGCAGCTTTCTCGTCGATAAATGTTCCTATAATATTGTTCCCACATTGCCTTTCGATATCTTCAGAGCCTCAGCTAGCTCGCGCCCCTTCACTTACGGTCGGCCAATACCATTTTGTGTACTTTTTTTATGTTTTGTGGAACAACTGCCTCATATGGGCGTCCTGAACGTTCAGCATCATTTGTGTCTGTACGACCAAGTTTAAACTCAGCATACCATCGGCAAATTGTTGCTCTTTGACGGAGCAGAGTCCGAATAACACTTTCGAAGCCATTATTTCGGTTTTTTTTTTCAATAAAAAAACAGTGATAAATCAACACACGGAATTGCTTTGAATCCATTATTTTGAAAATATCAACAGTAGCTTCACTTAAATCACTGCAACCTCTGAACTAAATGTTAGATTGTCATGAAATTTTTACACGTATTGTTTAAAGGTTGGAACTATCGAAATATTATATAGATATTTCGTTAGAGGAGCCACCTAGTAGTTAGTCTCGGGACTTATTGGACTAAGGAGCGATACAAAGAAGAGAGGAGGGAAGAGAGGCGCATTTTCAGGCGAAAGAAAAGGGAAGCGGAAATGCGTGAGTGCGAGAAAATTGAGATGCATGGTGACATCGCTTGGCCGATGGTTTGTTTGTTTTTTTTTTATGTTTGTTGCAATGTTTGCTTTTTAATTCCTCGACTCAACAATTTAACGATTCAACCAACGGTTACAAAGCTTTAAAGGCCATAACTTCAGAACGGCAAGAGTTAAATTAAGATTTTTTTTTTAATTGTTTAAAATTTTACCCTAGTTTAAAGTTGATCGTTACTTTATTTCATTTTGATGAAATTTTTAAAAGTTATGAAGCGTTTTTTACAAAATTTACACAAATTTCAAAAAATTATATATAGTGCACCAAAATGTCCAAAAAATTGGGAACACTTCTGGTTTATGCACATTAAAGTAAAGTTTGGGTATTTGTGTTTCGAAATGATGACTCAAAGACTTAGAAAATATTTGTTATTGACCAACTTATGCTTGAAATTAAAAAAATTCTCCGAAAAACCTGATTTTTAGGGAAAATCCAATTAGCGTTACCCCTAAACCTCTTTCAAAAAATCTGAAAACAAAACTCAAAAATACTTGACTCTATAAGCTTTCAAACAAAGGTTGAGCAACTATGAAATTCGAAAAAAAAAATTTTATTTGGGACACCCTAATCCTCATACACTTTACAGTCCATGGAGGAGGACGACGAAGAAAGTGACGTAAAAGACGGCATTATCGAAGGAGACAAAAGCAAAAATCACCAAGATGCGAGATCGCTTCAATTGTCAGGAACGGGCAACTGTAAGACAATAAAGTGATATAGTGGTAGCTCTGAAAAAATAACGCAGTGACAGGACTGACGAAAAGAACGAAGCGTGGGTTGTCAGTCGGAAATGGATGCGAGAGGAAAAGCATGTTGAAGCGGGCGCGTTATTAATAAATTGATTATTTGAGATTTTTATTTGATAAATAGTTTAATAAATATTTTAAAATAATAAAAATAATTCCTATTGGATAAAAACTCGACAATGGCAAATGCCAGCGAAAAAGTATTCGATTCGATATCCGGCGGCGATCACCGTAGTAGGACACCCGGATCTTCATTGGAAAGACCAAGTATTGTACAGCCTGATAGTACTTGAAATTTCTAACTGACGCAAATTGGTACAAGTTAGAGGGGAAAAATTCTTTTGTTGATTTTTTTGATAGTTTTCGATGTTTAAGGTATAAGAAATTACAAAAAAAAGTATTTTAAAAATTTTGTACAAGTGGACGTGGCAGCTGCCATATAACTTAAACACATTTTACGCTATATTTCAGAAATTAAACAAAGTACGATGACAAAATCAAAAGTCATCTGGAGGAGGATCCTCACAAGGCAATGCGTGAGGGCCAAGGGGGCGATCTTCACATAGCAACGTGTCTGACTGCGTCAACCTGGTGAGGCCAGCATTATCCATGTCGAACTAGTCTCAAGTCGACTCAAACCTCTGCGTGGTGTCCTCTAGAAACGGCAAACTGGCAACCGTTAGTTTGACGGCTAATCTGAGCGGAGGGCTACCTGCCTTTTAATGGTTGTACGTTGGGTTTGAAGCCCACCACGTAAAAACAAATTTCAATGAAAAATTTAAGAAAAAAAGATAAAAATTATCCCCAAATCTGATGACGACTACCGCAAACGAAAAACTGACAATGATTTACGGATATGCACCTGGAACGTCCGAACCCTTAATTGGGATGGTGCCTCTATCCAACTGATAGATATCTTAGAAAGATACGAAGCTGATATCACTGCAATCCAAGGAATGCGATGGAAGGGACAGGGTTGCTCACGGCAAGCATCCTGTGATATCTACTACAGCGGCCATGCGGAGAAGCACGAATTTGGATGTGGATTCGTGGTTGGCAAGAGACTCTGCGATTCACACCTGTGATTTTTCAACATGAGCCTGATTTGTGCGCACGCTCCGACAGAAGAGAAGGACGATGAGACCAATGACAGTTTCTACGAGCGCCTTGAAAAGGCCTATGAGCGCAGCCCCCGCCATGACATAAAAATCGTGCTTGGTGACTTCAACGCCAAGGTGGGAAAAGAAAATATCTTTGGTCCAACAGTCGGAAAGCTCATCCTCCACGACAATACCTCCGATAACGGAATGAGGCTGATTGACTTTGCCGAAGCGCGAAACATGGTCGTTAGTAGCACTAGATTCAAGCATCTCAATATTCATAAAGCCACTTAGCTGTCTCCTGATCAAAAGACGGGCAACCAAATTGATCACGTTTTGATTGACGGACGGCACTCTTCCAGTGTTTTAGATGTACGCACGATCCGTGGTGCCAATATAGACTCGGATCATTATCTTGTCGCAACCAAGATCCGTACACGTCTGTGCGCAACGAAGAATGCGCGCAATCCAGCACAGAGAAAGCTAGACGTCGAAAAGCTGCAATCAAAACGAACCGCCGAAGACTTCGCTACTCGACTCTCACTCCTGTTTCAAGAAAGTACTCCTCCGTTCGACGATATATGCGCGCAGTGGAATCACATTTCCCACTCTATGCGTACGGCTGCCGAAGAGGTGATTGGCTATCACCGCCCTCGCCGAAACCAGTGGCACGGCCAGGAGTGTCGCGACGCCACTGCAGAAAAAGACGCCGCCTACAAAGCCACTCTGCAGTCGGTTGTAATTCGTGCTGCTAAAGAGCGATACAAAGAGAAGAGGAGGGAAGAGAGACGCATTTTCAGGCGAAGAAAAGAGAAGCGGAAATGCGTGAGTGCGAGAAAATTGAGATGCATGGTGACAAGAATGAGGTCCGAAAATTTTTCGAAAAAATAAGACGCCTGGCCGATGGTTTTAAGACCGGGGCCTCTTCCTGCAAGGATGAAAACGGGAATCTAGTGACATATCCAGAGAACACTGATGATGTGGAGGGAACACTTCTCTAGGCTTCTGAATGGCGACGACGACAACAATCCCACCAATAGAGATGATATCCCGGAATCCCCAATTTTGGACGACAGCGTTGAAGTTCCGCTGCCCGACCATAGTGAAGTCTTGAAATCTATAGCTTGGCTTAAAAACAAAAAAGCCGATGGCCTACCTGCTGAGCTCTCCAAGAATGGAGGCGGAGTTCTATTTAAATGCATTCATGAGCTTATATGCAGAATATGGTCGGAAGAATGCATTCCAAAAGATTGGAACCTTAGTGTGCTCTGCCCAATCCACAAGAAAGGTGATCCCACAATTTGCGCCAACTACCGTG
This sequence comes from Pherbina coryleti, assembly GCA_943735915.1. Classification (NCBI taxonomy): domain Eukaryota; kingdom Metazoa; phylum Arthropoda; class Insecta; order Diptera; family Sciomyzidae; genus Pherbina; species Pherbina coryleti. The sequence goes on along the minus strand of OX030951.1, from coordinate 95,958,022 downwards.
GGATAAGCCTTCTGAATATCGCATATAAGGTCTTGTCGAGCGTATTATGTGAAAGACTGAAGCCCATCGTAAACCAGCTGATTGGACCTTATCAGTGTGGCTTCAGACCTAGTAAATACACCATAGACCAGATATTTACGCTAAGACAAATCTTGGAGAAGACCCTTGAAAAACAAATCGACACACACCATCTTTTTGTCGATTACAAAGCCGCCTTCGACAGTCCAATAAGGAATCATCTATATTCCACCATGTCTAAATTTGGGCTTCCTGCAAAGCTCATCCGCCTTTGCAGAATGACACTGAACAACACCAGCAGCACAGTTAAAATCGGGAAGGATCTCACTCCTCCATTCGATACCAAACGAGGTTTCAGACGAGGTGATTACTTATCGTGCGACTTTTTCAACCTGATGATGGAGAAGATCATCCGAGCTGCTGATTTGAGACGCATTGGCACTATATTCTACAAAAGTTATAAGCTGCTGGCGTATGCTGATGATATCGATATTATTGGCCATAATACGCGCGAAGTCAGTGCAGCATTCTCCAGGTTAGCGAAAGAGTCGAGTCTGTGAAAGCGGAAGAGTCGGGTCTTGTAGTGAACGCAGATAAGACGAAATACCTAGAGTCAACAAATAAACAGTCCCAGCATCTTGGAAACCACGTCACTGTTGACAACATCTCCTTCGAGATTGTTAAGGACTTCGTCTACCTGGGATCCAGTGTAAACTCTTTCAACGATGCCAGTATTGAGATAAAACAAAGGATAACTCTTGCCAACAGGTGTTTCTTTGGGCTAAGTAGGCAATTGAGAAGCAGAGCCCTCTCTCGACGAACAAAAATCACGCTCTATAAGTCCCCAATCATGCCCGTCCTATTATATGCAGCACAAACCTGGACGTTGAGCAGTTCTGATGAAAAGACTTTGGGAGCCTTCGAGAGAAAGATCCTTCGTAAGACCTTCGGTCCAATCTGCGTCAATGGCGAGTACCGAATTCGATGGAACCACGAACTGTATGAGCTGTACGCTGACATCGACATGTTTAAAAATCGTTTTAAAATCGAGCGGCTTCGCTAGCTAGGTCATGTTGAGTGAATGGAAAACGACGCTCCAGCGAAAAAAATATTCGATTCGGTGCCCGGTGGTTGTCAACGCAGAAGAGGACGCCCACATCTTCGTTGGAAGGATCAGGTGTTGGATAACCTGACCACGCTTGGTGTTTCCAACTGGCGCCAGCAAGCGCAAGACAGAAATGGCTGGCGCAATTTCTTATACGAGGCCAAAACCGACCAACGGTTGTAAGCGCCAGATAAGTAAGTAGACAAATTCAAACATATACGTCTTTGGGCGAGGCATCTACCATACAACTTAAACACATTTTGCGCTGCAATTTAACGTTTGTTAACAGCAACGTTAATATAACTATTGGTAGATAACTAATATAAGAACATTCCGTTCATCGCCGTTCGGAGTCGGCGTTAAGCATGTAGGTCCATTTCTCGGTCAATTGTGTACAAACTTAATAACACGCACAACACAATTGATCATAAGAAGCTAGGTCAAAGTCCTTTCAAGGGCTGAAATGGCCAGTTATTTATTTATTTTTTTTTTTTTTTTAGATAACTAATATGTGATTTTTAAAATTCTTGCAAAATTTCGATGAGATTGGACAAGTAGTCGTCGCACTCCTATATATGTGAAATATATTTAGGCCCTTAACTAATGGGAAAAGCTGCAATAAAAAAATTTTAAGTTATAAATTTCTAACTTTAAGAATTTTTTTATTATTTCATATTTAAACAATATAAGTATTGATATGATACATTACGGTGATATATTTTTTTTTTTAAAGAATTTATTTGCAATCTATTTTGTGTTAAGCAAATTACTTCAAGAGCTTAAGATATAACAGGCATTGCAAAACTTCATTAAGCATTACAATATAATATACATGTTCACTACAAGTTTATTAACAATTTAGGTATAAAAAAGGATGAATCTTAAGTTTAGTTTAGTTTTTAAGAGTAAAAGTAAGTTATTTTCTGAATGGTAGATCAAGTGGGTGGAATCTTTTAAGTCTTTGTACTTCATGAGTGTCATCGAGAAGTGAGATAACCAGTGGATTATTATGGTCACTTAGCCTCTGCAAGCATCTTTCGCTGAAATTTCTGATCTTGTTCTTTACTTTTGGTATGGCAAGGTCTCTTTTTAAAGATATATTTGTAGCAAACCAGGGTGCATTTGTTATTAGTCGCAGTGTTTTTGATTGATAGCATTCGAGAATCTCGATGTTGGAGTTGCCCAAATCTACAGCCCGTAAGTCCAAACAGGTTTAAGTATAGTTTTGTATATTTTTATTTTGTTTTCAAGATTAAGTTATGAGTTTGAGTTTATTAGTCAATAGAGTTTTTGTTTACGAGGTTTAGCTGCTGCCGTTTGGCTTTGATGTGGTTTTCCCAAGTTAGGCGTCTGTCAAGGTGTAGTCCGAGATATTTAACAGAACTATCCGTTGGGATTATTGTGCCTTTTATTTTAATTGCAGGGCAGTCATCTTTCCTTAAAGAGAATGTAACATGTACAGATTTTTTTGCGTTTATTTTTATGTTCCATTAAGATAGCCACGCATCAATTTTATCTATCTCGTTTTGAATTAATCTAGAGGCTTCCGAAGGAGATGTGTCTGTACCTATAACAACATTATCATATGCATATGTTGCGACAGTTACACTGTCATTTGTAGGCATGTCTGACGTAAAAAGTTTATAAAGAATAGGGCCTAAAACACTACCCTGAGGAATTCCAGCTCCTATTTGATAGATGCTTGAAGTTTCATTATTTACTTCGACGTAGAAGTATCTATTGGATAGAAAGCTTTTTAAGACGAAATAAAATGGTGCTGGCAGAACTTTTTTCATTTTGTAAAGCAGGCCTGATGCCAGACTCTGTGATATGAATAATCTTATTTTCCGTCTGTTTAGCTATCATCACGAAATTTGATATTTAAGCTTGTCTCTAAAAATAAAGATCAAGTTCGAAAATGAGCCAAATTGGATTGGAAATTGGATGAAAATTTCATACTCTGAGTATGAAATTTAACCAAATCGGATGAAAACCACACTTACTTTCCATACAAACGGTAAAATCTCTTAAAATTCCACAAAAATGTATTTAATAACTAAAATAACGGGCAAAATTAACACCCTTATAAGATCTCACAGATCTCAAATTATCTCAGAGTCAATTTCTCAATATCACAATTATAAAAAACAGTTGAAGCCTGGGTTTGGAATAAAAATAAATACCTTTTTTTTTACCATCAAATAGTCTAAAAAAACAAGGCAACCGGTAGTCTGCGTACCTTGGCACTCTTAGAGGTCAAAGTAGATATAAAAATGGTTTAATAAAATAAATATGAGGTGGCATTTAAAACGTTTTTTTACCAAATTTTGCGTTTTTATTAAAAAAAAAACACCCCTAAAATATTTTTTTTTTTCTTTTTCTTTAATACATATTGAATTTTTTTTTCAGTGTAAAAATATTGTGTGATGCGTTAGAATATTCAAATCCCGCATACAGTCTCATCGACCTCAAATTAACCCTTCGTTACATGTTTTTTCTCCCTGTGTATTAAAATATTTAATGACTTTATTTGTGATTGGAGAGGTTAAGAGAATGTATAAACGAAATTTGGATGCTCTGCAATGAATAGGAGCGAAGTTACGCAATATTGCAAATGTGCAATTTCATGCAGGCAAGCAATAAAAATTAGTATATGATGGTTTATATCTTAATTTTTATTAATTTGTATTTTACATTTTTGAAATGGAATTATATGCTTTTAATAACTAAAACTAAGATATATTTCCCAGTTTTTTATATAGTCAATTTAAATTGACAATTTTAAACAAAGGAAAATAAAACACTGATTTGCAAGGTCACAAGGATTTTGTTTCTTAATTTGAAGCTCATTGTATAAGAATTCATTATTATTCATTACGAAATTGTTTAAAAAAATTTCTATTTTAATTCTATTTTGATATATTATTAAAACATACTCTTGTCTAAACTATTGAGCAGCTAACATGAGTGTATCCATTGCACCCTGGTAATTTACATCGTAATCGCTTGTCGTCCCATTGTGGCCAGAGATCAAAATGGTCCAACCGCTTTATTGCTACACACGCTTATACAATAGCAATGCATTTACTAAGATTATCGTATAGCGTATTTTTATCTTACAGCTTCCAATAAATGAGTGGAACAAGTTGACTTCCCCCATAAATGTATTGTATTGTGAAACAATATTCGGACACTCAATGGATATTTTTTTACACAACTTCTTATCAAATCGTTCAGCTATGTTCTCAGGACTTTTACTACAATGGTTTGACATCAAATTAACAACTTTATTATCTCTCCATGAAATCAAATGTACGTTAACATCATCATGGTAAGCTACATATTCCACAGACTCTCCTCGAGATGTCTTCATTGATATGGGAACACTCGGTAGTTTTGAGTTCGGAATTCTGTTCCGACGGATTGTACCCAATAAATACCCCTTTTGGCTAGTTCAATTATTAGTGGTAGTGTTCATATAATGATTATCATAAAAAAAACTTTGTAATTCATATGAGAAGTACTTCCCGTAAAACTCTTTTATAACAATATTTACATCATTTTCTTCGTGGTGACGAAGATAGGGGCTGTTTTTTTGACCCAAGTTATTTATTTCTAAAATTAATTTATTTTTAATTTTAGCTTTAAATATAGTTAAGCGCATAGAATTGCACATCTGCAATATAACCTCATATCTGCAATGTAACTTCAAAATGTCTCCAATGCATGATATTGCATATTTGCAATTAAGCCATTTATTTTATTAAATTAAAGTTATAATGCACAAAAAAATTAGTAATCTTAAAGAAAATTAACTTATATTCTGGAAAATAACTTACATTTGAACGTTTTTTTGATATTTCTTGTATAATTATTAAAAATATTCGCTTATTTTTTCTACGTATAAGACAGACCTTGTTCAAATCAATATTTTGGGCAAAAGAAATCCACAATTTGACAAAAGAAGACAACAACTAATAAAAAAATGTCTAAATTTATTTTTAAATAAAATTCCGTTAGGTATATTCATAGGGTGTGTATGATATGTCTCTTAGAAGTCAACATTGCATATGTGCAATCCCATGCAACGAAGGGTTAAATACATCTCATACAAAAGGGTCAGAGCTTGGTTTATACAGGCATTATTGGTACCATCATATAGATTGCGAAAAAAAGCTGATACAAAAATTGCGCACCTTGGCATTCGCAGAACTTAAGGTAGACATAATAGTTATTTAGTAAAAAAACAAATTTTGCAAATATGAGGAGGGCCTTTTTTATTTCCCAAAATATTTTACCAAATTTTCCGTTTTTACGCATTATTTTCTTTAAGGGGAGAAATACATGTAAATGCTCGAAAATCAGTAATTTTTCATAAATTATTTTGAGGGGGATGAAATAATTAAATCATTTTGCACTTTTGACATAATTTAATGACATGTGTTTGGTAATAAAAACAATTTTTTTTTTAATAAATACAAAGTGGCGGCGGTACAATCCCTCCACGAAGGCCGTTTTTGGCCGAAGTTGTAAAGCTGCCATCGCCCAGCTTTTTCTATTGGTCTGAAATCAAAAAACAAAAAATATTTCAATTACTGATGAGTTTAGGCATAAAGCAAACCTATAAAATTGAGAAAAAGTACGAAATAAAAAATTTGATACACTTGTTAATAAAATCTTCGTATTTTCGCCTTTTTTTTCGACAGTTATTGTTCCCTTAAAATTGTTTATTTATGCAAATTGTGTAATATTTTAGGATTATTCTATGGGTAATTATGTTGCCTAAAACCACTCAAAATTTCAGCCTGATCGGTTAATTACTTTTTGAGTTGCAGTGGCAGCCGTTTTTGAAAAGTAGTTTCGAGAAAATCGCGTTTTAAGTTTTAGGACGATAAAACAATAGTTTTTGCGACTTACCTATCAATCAGCAATTCCAGGCGCATACAATAGCCCTTCAGCTTCCTCTATAAGCTGATTATCGTCCAGTTGTTGCTGTTTCCTGGCAGTACATTTTACAGTAGATTTTACATGTATTTTTCCCCCTTAAATACCGTTTTATAGCACCAGCACTTTAAAAGAAACGTTATTGAATTTATTTTATTTCAAAATAACATATCTTATTCATTTACTGTTGGATATTGGAAAATATTTCAAAAATATAATTATGTGTAACAACAAAATTCATGAATAAAAATTAAAAAATATCACTTTCTGAGTCAACTTTCAAAAATTTTTGTATTTTTTGTAGAAAGCGGAGGTAAGTAGAATTTTGTAGAATGACCTGAGATCAATGGAAATATTCAGAATGCAAAAATTCGATTTCCAACTTTTTCCGTCTAGCATGCCCTTTCGCATCACTGTGTGGCGCCGCTCCAGCAAACGAACGATAAGAGGCTGAGGCAAAATCTAAGATGTGGCTAAAAACGACTTACGGAAGTGCATTTGAATATACTACAGACACTCTCTGTTATGAATGTAGTTAAAAAAAAATTTTTTTAGGCAAAAATTTACTTACCTGTGGAAAATCAAATTTAACGTTGACACGACTTAGCATTGCCAAAACAAAAGCGGCAGTTTTGCCTGTGCCGGATTGACTTTGTGCTATCATATTTTGGGGTGGATCAGCTAATAAAATAGGTAAAGCAGTTTCCTGAATTTTTGATGGTGCATTGAATCCCATAGCATAAATGCCTTTAAGTAACTCAGCTTTTCTAGAATAGAGAATACAAAATAAAAAAATGTTCTTTATACAGTGTTTTTCAATAGGGACTTGACAACTTTGAATTAAATTTCTGAACGCACCCTTTCACTAATCTTCGAACTGTCACTGTCAATTTATTCAGTAAACTCAACATTTTCATCAGTAAGTGCACGAACGAACAACGTCTGCAAATTATAAAAATTTACTACCGAAATTCAGAGTCGGTGATCGCATCTTATAGAGCGTTAACTGCAATTTTCGGTCTTAATTCTCGCCCTAGTAGACAGACAATAACAAGTTTAGTGCAAACATTTGAGTCTACATATTCGTTGTGTGATATTGCCCTGCCAGTGAGACAACGGGTTGGTCGAAGTGTCGAAAATATCGCTGCCTGTTTAGGCGTCCGTATCGAACGATACAAAACAGTCAATTCCACGGCGTTCCTAAGAATTGGGCATCGCCCAGACGACTTTATGGCGAATTTTGCGTAATCAAGAATTGAAGCCGATGGACCATTTGAAGCGGCGTACGTTTTCCGGTTGTGCTCTGGAAAAGATGCGCCAAGATGATGAATTTCATAACAAAATCATCTTCAGTGACGAAGCTAATTTTTGGCTCAATGGGTTCGTCAATAAGCAAAATATGTGTTATTGGTCGGGTGAAAATCCACATGTCCTTCATGAATCACCACTTCATCCACAAAAAATAACTGTGTGGTGCGGTTTGCATGGCGGCGGCGTCATTGGACCATATTTTTTCGTCGACGATAACGATCGTAACATTACTGTGAATGGCCACCGTTATCGCGCCATGATTACCGATTATTTTTGACCCGAATTAGAACTTGGACTTGGACGAAATGTGGTTCCAACAGGACGGTGCCACAAGCCACACAGCACACGTTACAATCGATTTATTGAAGAGTAAGTTTGATCAGCGTGTTATATCAAGAAATGGGCCAGTCGATAGGCCGACTCGTTCGTGCGATTTTACGCCTCCAGACTATTTTCTTTGGGGCTACGTCAAGTCATTGATCTATGCCAACAAGCCGACGACGTTGGAAGAGCTCAGAGCCAACATTCAACGCGAAATAGAGGCCGTTTCGGCGGAAATAGGTGACCGAGTCATCGAAAATTGGGTCCAACGAATCGACCGCTGCATACGTGCCCGCGGTGGCCATATGAACGAAGTCGAGTTTCATTCATAAATGTTTTGATTGTACTTCAAGCCGATTAAAAAGGTTTTGAAATATCTCAAATGGTTTGGGTTTTATTTAAAAAAAAACTTGTCAAGTCCTTAATGGAAAACCTTGTATATAACTTAAAGTACACTCACAAATGAAGCGCCTCAAATGATTTTACGGAATGTAGAGGTGAAGTTGGATCTTTTCGCTGGACTTCTAAATCTAAGGTTGACTCCACGAGACCTTTCCGAATTATTTTGAGCAATAAACTTGTTTCTTCGGGGCTAAAAAGTATTTTATTTATAAAATGGTAATAATGATTTTGTCAATTTTATTCATAATATTAGACTGATTCTAATCAAAATGATACTTTTCACTATTTTAAAATAATTTATCATATAAGTGATTCACAAATCCTAATTTTTTAAAACAATCATTTCCTAAGACATAATAAGTGTTTTCTCCGTACGAAAAAAATGTCGAGAAAAAGTCGAGTAAAGTTCAAGCTGAGTGTAAAATTAAATTTGAGGATAGTGTCAAAAGTACGAAAACGACTTCTATCTAGTTTCAAGCACAAAAACAGCTGATTGCCTATTAAACGTAAACAGCGCCAAATTTATTTACGCCAATTATCAATTTTCAACTTTCAAATTAATTTATTATTAATTTATTTATATTTATTTACAATTTGCATTTCACTATTTGTAAATTTATTTTCCGCCGCACAGCATAAACCAGCAAAAAATGTAAATTTGACATTTTCTTGTTCTCCTTGATGCTTGTTCTTATAATGCTCGAAGAAATTTTTACAGCACACTTCGAGCTCTAGAGAGCGCTTTTATGCTTGTTCTTCCTTTCTCTTTTTAGCTAGAAAAAGTACGGAAACACATTCTAGCACATTGCAAGTTACTACAATCGAGTACGGAAACAGACCTAATATGTAGGCTGTTACCTATACTTCGGATCTAGCAACGTTAATGTCATTCATGTGTATCCTGAAGACGCACACCATCCAACTATCGAAATCACACTGAGTTTTCCTAAACAATCTATATCAAACCGTATTCAAAATCCTGCCTTAGAGTTTAACTTTAAAAGAACGAATTATGTAATTTTGAGGAATAATTCGTCTATTATCAACTGGTCATCTGTACTTAATATTAATAACACAAGAATATTACCACAAACGCTTGACTCTGCTGTATTTGCCTTTAACAGTACTCTTAATAATTGTTTTTTAACTTCAGTGCCACAGAGAAAATCCTCTTTAATATCTGGTCCTGTTTGGTATACCAAAGAACTGAGAAAGCTGAGAAACTTAAAATCGAAATATTATAAAAAGTATCAAAAAACTCATAACATTTGTGATTTTGCTTCTTATACCTCAACTAAATATAACTACCGGCAATTATGCAGGCAATCCTATAATATATATTTAACAAGTTAAATTAAACATAAAATCTGATGCAAAATTTTTTTGGAACTTTGTTAATACTAAACGTAAGATTCATAAAATTCATATCCCTCTTTTATGAAATATAAAACATTTGAACATGTTGATTCTACTATCTGTAGTCTTTTTGCAGATTTCTTTAAGACCACTTATTCATCTGCTTCTTACGATAATTTTAGTTACCCTTATAATGTGCAGACTGGTGACATTTGCTCCCCAATAATTAATGTTGATACAGTTTTAACCTACTTAAAAAATCTCAAAACATCTTATAAAAGCGGTCCTGATAACATACCTTCATGTGTTTTGAAATATTGCAGTGAAGAACTTGTAATTCCTATTACTTTGCTTTTTACAGCGTCTTTGCAATCCTGCTATTTTCCACTGGCTTGGAAATCATCTTTTATTATTCCGCTGCATAAATCCGGCAATAGATCTTTAATAGATAACTATCGCGGAATTGCAAAGCTTAGCGTCCTACCTAAACTTTTTGAGGCTATTGTAACCTCACAATTATCACATAGCGCGAAATCTTTAATGTCCCCATTCCAACATGGATTCTTACCTAGAAAATCTACTGTTACTAACCTTCTAGAATTCACATCAAAGACTATTGAGAATTTTAGAAAAGGTCTACAAACAGATGTTATCTATACTGACTTCAGTAAAGCTTTTGATGTTGTAAATCATAAGCTCTTAATTTTAAAACTAACCCTTCTCGGTTTTCCAACCATTAGTGCTTTGGATTGAATCTTATTTATTAAATAGAACGCAAAGTGTTATCTTTAACCTTGTTAAGTCAGAGGAGTTCCCTGTTACTTCCGGTGTACCTCAAGGAAGCCACCTTGGGCCTCTGTTGTTTCTACTTTTTATTAATGATTTACCATCTGTTGTAATTCATAGTAATATTTTACTATACGCTGATGATGTTAAACTTTTCCTGTCATATAAAAATGAGCAAGACTCTTTTTTCTTACAAACCGATCTTGACCATCTTTGTGACTGGTGTGAAATCAATTGCACGAAGCTTAACTTGAAAAAGTGCAAACACATGACTTTATCTCGTAGACCTTCTCGAAGTTATTACAAAATAAGTGACTATACACTTGAGTTCTTAGAAGTTTTCGACGATCTTGGAGTAACTATGGACCCAAAACTTCGCTTTCACATTCATATTAATAAAGCTATAAGCAGAGCAAACAGTACTTTAGGGTTTATTAAACGATGGTCAAAAGAGTTTAATGATCCTTTCATTACTAAAACATTATTCACTTCGCTTGTAAGGCCCATACTTGAGTATGCGTGAATTGTCTGGTGTCCTAGATATGGGTGTTATATTGACGATAGAGAATCAGTTCAGAAACAATTTCTTTTTGTTTTGTTTACGCAATATATATTGTCATACTAACATTCACTTACCACCCTATGAATATCGATTGAAGCTTGTTAACCTACCTTCTCTAAGAAATCGTAGAATCATGCTTAATGTTTGCTGGATTTATCAACTTATACATGGATTTGTTGACAGTCCATACTTACTGAGTAAAATTTACTTTAATCTTCCTCTTCGACCAAGAAGATCTTTTGAGCTACTTTTTATGAACTTTTGTAGAACTAATTACTTGCAAAATGAACCACTAAGAAGCGCTTGCGGAGACTTCAATTCCGTTTCAGATGTTATATCTTTTAATGAAACCCTATACTCAATTAAACTTAAAATAATAGATTATCTGCAGCACCGGCACTGATTCTCAACATACTCTTCCAAGGATACGGCACTTTTACTGTTGGATGCACCGCCACTGATTCTCAACATACTCTTCCAAGGATACGGCATTTTTACTGTTGGATGGTAATCAGTCAACACATTTACATCTGAATGGACCTGAACTTGCCAGACTTATTCCTATATAGAATGAGAGAACGATCTGCATAGTATATATATTAATATAAGCGGCTTATTAGACCAAGTTTGTCTATGTGCCTGCGTTCGTTACCTTTGTCTTAGCTTACTAGGAACTCGGTGTGATAATTAAAAGATGAATCAAGACTTCATCGACTTTAGAATCACAGAATGAAAAATATTGTATATATACTATCAGTATGGCGTACCGGGTCTTGTTTGCCTTGATACCTTCCACTTTTCTAGATCTCACACTCTGATACTTTGTGCCATATTTATAGAGGTGTTATATGTATATTAATATGAGACCTAGTGTGTCTTAGTGCCTGCGTTCGCAACCATTTTCTTTTCCACAAGGAAATTGGTGTGGTAAATACGACTCAATTCGTCGGATTACCAACTTGCTAAGCCAAGACTTTATTGGCTTCAAGGACAGAACGATATATTTATTTTATACATATTTTCATTCTCGATACCACCGCCTTGGACCCTCTTGAAGATTTATTATTAATGTATTTTTTTGCTATATAATACCTTTACTCATGTTATCTAAAGGGTGTCCCAACAAGAACGCAATTTTTAAATTTTATATAAAACACAGATATTTAAAAAAAAATCGTGAAACTTTATTATTTCGTAAAGTAGACAGAATGAGGTTATGTATGGAATAATATATCGTGCAGATGGCCGCCGCGGCTTTGCTGGCATGCACGCGATCTTTTAATGAAATTTTCAATGACCGTTTTGCATAAATGCTGCGGTATTTCATTAATGCAGCGTCCAATTTCCTCTTTTAAGGCTCGAGTCGTCGTCGGCTTATTCGCGTAAACCATCGACTTCAAAAAACCCCAAAGAAAAAAAATCTAATGGTGTTAAATCGCACGATCTAGGCGGCCAATTCTGATTTCCAAAACGCGAAATAACACGACCGGGAAATGACTGATGCAGCAATTGAATTGTTTCTCTGGCTGTATGACATGTGGCGCCGTCTTGTTGGAACCACATGCCCTCCACATTCATTTCTTCAATTCTAGGCAAGAAAAAACTGGTTATCATTTCACGATACCAAACACCATTGACTGTTTGCGCTTGACCTGCCTCATTTTCATAAAAAAAAGGTCCAATGATTCCTCCAGCCCAAAAACCACACCACACTGTGACACGTTGAGGATGCATTTGCTTCTCGTGAATCACTCGAGGATTTTCCTCACCCCAAATGCGACAATTCTGCCTATTGACGACGCCATCAAGATGGAAATGGGCCTCGTCACTGAAGATGATTTTAGCGGCAAAATCAGCATTTTCATGTTGTCTCTCCAATACCCAATTAACGAACTCCCTTCGCAGTCCATGGTCAGCTGGCTTCAGTTCCTGAGTCAATTGAACTTTGTATGCATGAAGATGCAAATCTTTCGTCAAAATTCGCTGCATAGTGGATTTGGAGACACCAATTTGTTGAGCTCGGTGTCGAATTGAGGTGGATGGAGTTTGAGCGACATCATCACGTACAGCTGCGACATTTTCGGTCGATCGACCTGGTGGAAGGCGCGTTGTTGTCTTTACATCACTAACAGACCCAGTTTCGGCAAATTTATCCATTAATCTCTTTACAGTTGACTCTTTTGGAGCATTATTGTGACCCCAAATTTATCGCAATTTGCGAACTGTAGCCGCAAAACTTTCACCATTTTGGAAAAACAATTTCACAATGAGATGCGTTGTTCATTCGTGTAGCGCTCCATTTTTACTAACCTCGTACCTTCTACTAGCAAACAGTAACAATTGTTCAAATGTCAAACAATGACACTTCCAGTGTTGCCACATTTAAAAATTGCGTTCTTGTTGGGACACCCTTTATAAGTCTGTATACTTTGAAACGTTCATGTTTTAATTTACATTACATTACAACTGAACTTATTTTACTTTGGTTTTGTATCTTCATTTAAAACGAACTTGAACTCTATATATTAATGTTATTATTATTATTATTAGTATTATTAGTATTAGTTTAATTGGATTATGAATTGTAATTTTAAAATGCTATAAAGCCTAAAAGGCTTAGCAAACAAATAAATAAATAAATAAAAATAAAAAGTCAAACTGACGTTTCCATTGAAATGTTTGACATTTTTTAGTTTATAAATACGTACTCAAGTTTGGGTTTACGTGCTGTTATTGTGTTGTTTTCAGAGCTTTTAATATTGTATTTCAGACAGACTATATGAGCCCATGATTTTGAAAGTGGTATAAGTCAAAAATTTAAAAAATCGGGTTTATCAGCTATTTCATATCAAATCCTAATAAGATAACATTATCTGAAGAGATTCGCAGTATGCCATGAAAATTAACTCGATAAAATGGGTTTCTTTTTTGGTTGACAAACAAAATACAGTTACTGTTTTTTTTTTTATAATGGTATAAGTCAGTCTGTTCACAAAGTTTTGAAAAAATAAGGAGTAATTTTGTCATGTCCTCAGATAGCGGATCAGGTATGAAATCAGGTAATCCTTTAAATGTAAAAACGCACTACTTATACTGAATTGAAGACATTATACGGCGAGAAATATAAGTAATGCTCCCAAGAAATGGAAACGAATAAGACTAATATCGTCTTCCGGTGAATCAGTTCATACTTTAAAAGTGAATTCGGAACCCTTACAAACGGGAGAAAGCAACATGAAAACAAGAAAGAGGACACGAAATCAAAATATCTAACGGAAGATTAAGTCGTCTCTTAAATGCTAAAACACCTGGAAGGGATGGTCGTGGCAAAATGGCTGGTTCATCTAGAAAAATAGATGAAGAAAAAATTAAAGTGGTACGAGAACATATTCTGAGTTTTCCAGCATGTGAGAGCCATTACACGAGAACACATCACACTTCAGGTCGAAAGTATCTAAGTGCTGACTTAGATATTCGAAAAATGTATGAGCTGTATGTGGAAAAATGTGTTGAAAATAATACATCACGTGTTAAGGCGTGGCCTTACAGGAAAATATTCAATACGGAGTTCAACTTAAATTTTCATACTTCTCGTAAAGACACGTGCCAAAAGTGTGATTCGCTAAAACTAAAAATCGAAGCATCCAGTAATGAAGACGAGAAGTTGCATCTTATGGAAATTCATGATTCACATGTTAACAGTGTTGAACAGGCTAGAAAAAGTTCAACAGATGACATACAAAAAGCAAAAGATAACCCGAGTGAATATTACGGATTCACATTTGATCTACAGAAAACACTTTCTTATCCAAAACTTTCTGTTTCGATAGCTTATTATAAGCGCAACATGTATGTATACAATATAGGGTTTCATAATTTCCAAAATGAAAATGCTAAAATGTATGCATGTGATGAAACAATCGCCTCAAGAAGATCACAGGAAGTTGCGTCCTGCATCTTAAAGCACATTCAGGACATTACCACTCAAAAGCATGTCATAGCTTACAGTGATGCCTGCTCAGTACAAAATCGTAACATTAACATAGCTTTAATATGGTTAAAAATTGTTCTGTCGTCTTTATTTTTTTTTTTTAGTTTTGAACAAAGGATTTCAGGTGGAATACCTATTCAGTCAAGTCTGCCTTGGTTCGAAATGGGATGATAGATTATTGGGAAGGAAAGGGCAATCAAGTGAAACACGTGTAGGATGTTCTAAGCGTGGTGGAAAGCCAAAGAAACATGTGAATTTGAATCAGAAGCAAGTGTTATGCCTTTACCTCAGTCAATTCAAGTTATAAGGCAATCTCATCTACAAACTTCTCTACCATCAACTACAACTTCAAGATTTCATTTCGACAAAACAACTAAAAGAATCAACGATAAATTGAAAGAAAAACTCCAATGGAGAAGCTGTGTCTTGGCTAAAAATGCAATGGATGAGATTTCTAAAACTTGCTCCATATAAGATATTTTATAAAACTTCCTTGGATGACAATTCCGAATTCAAAGTATTAGACCTCTCACCTAAAAGAGGAAGACCTAGAATATACGAAAATATTGATTTGCTTCCATTATAAACAACCATTAGACCAATAGCAAGAAAAACGTTAAGATATGATAGATTTACTACGCTATAGCCCACCAATTTTTCACAAAAACTTTATTTCCCTAAATACTAATAAATAATTTACTTAGTTACAATGAAATGAGTTGGAATAAAATGTTAATTTCTAATAAAAATGTTTCCTTGATGGTGTAAGTCATTTATAAAGTCATGCAGTTAATTTTGAAAGTGGTATAATTCATTTCAACCTTTCAAAACCCCATTTCCTTTTCAAAATGGTTATAAATTTCACCAAATCATAATAAACACTTATTTGTTGGCACTACTTTACTGTCGAAAAATCATATTCCATAATACAAAAATATTTTTTCAGCCTTTAAAATGCAAAACACTTAATATCTCGAAACAAGAAAAATATAACTTATACCACTTTCATAATCATGGGCTCATATATTCTATAGACTTTGCATCAGAACCACTCTAGCAATACCACTCAGAGATTGGTATGTCAAGATGGGCACGGCGAAAAACGGTGGCCAGACGAGTTAAAAAGCAGCGCGTCGATAAACTTATGTTGCTAGAATTTGTTGATAGACTTTAGAACAGGGCAGGACCATGATTCAATAATATAAAGTTATTCGTATTTTTGACGTTTTCTCTAATTGGTATGCTTATTTTAAAATGAGAGCATGAGAGCAATGCAATTTGACCGAAAAAACACACGGCTGCCTTAATTACATACTATTTGGTACTGAATTAAGTACAATTCATTTGATTTGCTACTTTTAATACTCCGTTTTCTTTGTGCGTTAATAACTTGCTAAACTATTTTTACTTACTTAACTTCAATAAAAACTCATTTATATTAGAAATAAAAATACTAAAAAATAAAAATTAAATATTTAGTTTATTTGCATTAATAAACATTTAAATTGATGAGCTGATGAAATTTAATTGATAAAAAGAAAGGTTCTTGCGTGTTGCTGCCAAAATATATATATATACATATATATTTGTATATTACTATTTAGGTCGTGTGCTATTCAGAAACTTTCACTCGTGGTAGGAAAGAATGTACTGAGTTGTATACAATTTCTGTGTGTCGAAATAAAATTGTAATTTTTGCTGTGCCAAAAGGACAATGAAATTTTGACAACTAGAAATTATGACGTTTTAAATTTTGCAAGATTTTATCTAAATTAGCACAAGAATTTAATTTATTTTGCAAAATTGTTAATATATACTGAAAATTAACAGTATTTTACGCAAATATTTACCACTTCTGGTTGCTATGTTGTCGGAAGCATAATATTTTTGATATTATTTGATAATTAAGCTGCATTTGATGTGCTTGGCATTAATGGATCTGCCCCATCATTATCATCAGGTTCTTTGTATTTGTGGTCAAAAAAGTTTTAAGCAATGGTCACACACAGCAGACGTTTTATTATCCTTTGTTTTGCTGTTACTCTTATATGCTTCGTATCTACGTCGTGGTTTCTACTCCAGTAAAAACAGTGAATGAAACAAGAGTGAACAACATTCATTTGAAATGGAAATTATTTATTTATTTTTTACCAAAACTTGTGGCATTCGAAGCGATTCTGTAAGGCGTTTTAGCTTCATACCAATCAAACCCAAAGCAATTCTTAGGCCATGTGCTATCCGGAAACTTTTCACTCACAATAAAAATGACAATTTTAGTGCGACAGAAATTGTATTCAAGTCTGAAACTTCTTTTTGTCTCCACGAGTGAATAGTTTCCGAGTAGCACACGGCCTTATTAAATGTTTCGTTGGGGTGTTGCATCGCTTTTCCAATTGATTTTTAACATGATATAACGCAAATACTAAAAGACAACACAAAAGAGAACACTGCACATGCACAACAGATATATATGTGTAAGTGTACAGAAGTATGAAAAGTACATACGCCAACGACAGAATAATGCATCTCTCACTTCCAATGTATTCACAGTTGCAAACAATTTAGAAAGGATTGCACAACAGCAAAAAGTAGTGAAAAAAGTACTACAAAAACTGATCCTTCATACAAATCGTATGGTAGAAAATATCGGGTCATTTTGACCCAGATAAACGTATAGTGCAGATGTCAGTTTTTTGTCTCTGCAATGCACATATGTCACATATGTAACATTTTTTATTCTGGTTGCAAAGATAAAAGTCCAACAAATAGAATAGTATTTTTTTTTGTTTTTTTTTTATTTTTAATTTTTAATTATTTTTTTTTGTTTTTTTTTTTTTTTAATTTTTAATATGTTTTTTATGCCGATAAACGGGTTTAAGGTTAAATATGCACTACGACTATGCCATATAATTAAATAACTGATGATGACTGCCCGGTGACTTGGTTTGAAGCAGCAAAGATGTTACGACTGAGGCTGTGCTAGCATTAACAGCGACGCTACATCGTTGATCAAAAAGTTCACGGCTTCAATTGGAAACAACGAATTTTCATAACCACTTTGCACTGCAAAAACGTGTAATCGTTTTAAACTTTATATAATTTTTATTGTCTCATTTGTTATTAGCAGTTTTTTTTATTTTGTTAATTTTGTTTAATATTTTTCACTTTTATTACTGTTTTACCACACGTTTTAACGCACTGCTAATACGCGTCAATCGTTTTAAGCTTTATATACATTTTATAGTCTGGTTTTTTTTTTTAAATTTATGCAATATTTTTCATTTTTATGATCGTTTTTTTTTGCGATTTTCTTTTCGATTTTACAAAAACATGCGCACCACACCATAGACCTCCATTTTTTTTTCTTTTTCGTTGACTGGTCACGGTCGCCATATAATTAAATAACTGATGATTATGTTATTTGATGATTATAAGACAACACACGACTTTATTGTTTCAAATCTCAGTCCAGACTACTTTATTGTTCAACTTTTTTCTCTACTTACTGTCTCAAATAACTTCTATTTGTAGTTTGTGGTTTGAAAACAAAAAAAATTGAAAAAGAAAAAACCAAAAAATTTTAATAAAAAAACAACATTTGCAGCAGCAGCAAAAAAAAAACAACATTGTGTGCAGCATCAACAACTGCAGTATCAACAAGAAATGCAGCAACAGCATCACCAAACACCAGCAGCATCAACAACTGCAGCTACAACAACAAAAACAGCAACAACAAAAACAACAACAAATCCATAAATTAAAAAAAAAAACAAAAAGAAAAATCAGGTGAGTTTTTATTCTAATTATATTTTTGATTATATTGATACCCATATGTATATGTCGCAGCGTGGTATTTCTGATCATAAGTAAAACCTAAATATACTCAACGGAACGTCAAGTAAAACTACTTGGGTGAAACCAATCAGCAGGCCTAGAGAAATATCATATCAATATTAGTAGGCATAGAATATAAAAATTCAGAATTGAAAAATACCTGACTGGGATTGCCACGTTCCGTTATACGTTTGTTAATTTTTAAATAAAGAATTTTCAAATTTTCTATAATAAACTGTTTGATTTGATATCATGAATGGCAAAGATAATGCAGAAAACGATATTCATAATGATGTTTATCCGACATCAGAAGTGGGATACAGCCAACGCCCTCAACAAAAAGAACCAGCCACGGGAGATGTAAAATGGCGCCTAATGCTTGAACAGCAAAACCAAAACTTTTTGGCGCTTATTCAGGCTATGCAAACACCTGAAAAAACTGATGTTCAACTACCGGAATTTTGACTACCGATGGCTGACTTGTGCATTAATGATCAACCGCCGAAGAGTGCATCTTTAATGAATATGCTGAGTCGGGCTATTAAAGGCCAAGCTTCTTCATGGTTAGCTCAGGTCTCGTATCCAGGAATGACGTGGATTGAATTCAAGGACCTTTTCATTGCACGGTACAACTGTCCTGAAACTGCAGCTGCCTTTTTAATTAACATGAACAACGACAGACCTAAAGATGGTGAGTGTCTTGCTGCAACCATGATGACTTCGTTGATGTCTCGATGGAGGACTGTTTCGGTTGAGCAGATAGCAGTATCAACAGTTCTGGCTCATATTTCTCAATTCGAGCCAAGAGTTCAACGCTTGTCGTTCACTTCTGACATTTGTACGAGAAATCGTCTGCAGCAAGAATTGCAAGCTATGTCGTTTTTGAAGAGAAACTTGGTTATGCTGCCAGAAAAGAAGGGTCCTAATGCGAAGAGATATAAGCAACCTACATCTTCAACGAGTCTTAAATGCTTTATTTGTGGCAAACAAGGACACAAAGCTCTTGAATGCAGATTTAAAAGGGACAATATAAATAACGGTGCAAAACCAAGCTACAACAATAATGGACTGTTCAAGAATCCTGTAAAGTCATCTGTAACTTGTTTTAACTGTAAAGAGGTCGGCCATTATGCATCCAGATGTCCGAAGGCGAGTGACAAAAAATACAACGATGGTCAATCTTTATCAAGCGAAAGGCGAGTCGATTTGTGTGTTGTGAACGCACCTACTGGTACATTATGTCACTCTGGTGAGAAGTTTTTATTTAATTATGATTCTGGAGCAGAATGCTCTCTTGTTAAGGAGTCAATAGCATGTAAGTTTAGTGGAAAACGTTACCATAATAGTGGGACTTTGACTGGTATTGGACAAACATCTGTTATTAGTACAATGCAAATACTTACGTTAATTGAGGTAGATGGTATTACTTTTGAGATTCTGTTACATGTTTTAAATAATAGCTACTTAAATCATCAAATTATGATTGGACGTGAGGTATTGAATCAAGGTCTAGCTGTTTTGATGGCTTCTGACAAATTGAGTTTCAGTAAGGTCAACGTAGTTAACGTATGCGATGTTGATGTACCTACTGGTATAAATTCTGAAGCAATCGACACTGACGTTCCTTTGTATCTGAAGCAAAACTTAATTGAGATTTTGGATTGTTTCAAGAACCATTTTGTGAAAGGTATTCCTCGTACACGTGCTGATGCTGAAAGACCCTACCAAGACTGTTTGTCGACGACCTTACCGATTGAGTCCCGAAGAACGTCGTGTAGTTCGTGATAGAGTTAATGAACTTTTAACTGCTAATATTATTCGTGCAAGTTCATCGCCGTTCGCAAGTCCTATACTTCTGGTAAAGAAGAAAGATGGTTCGGACCGAATGTGTGTGGACTACCGCAGCTTAAATTACAGCACTATTCCAGAAAGGTTCCCTTTACCACTTATCTCAGATCAAATTGATAGGTTGTACGGCTCTAATTTCTTTACAATCTTGGATATGGCTTCTGGATTTCACCAAATTCCTGTTCACCCCAACTCTATTGAATATACATCCTTTATAACACCAGATGGTCAATATGAGTATCTTGCTATGCCATTCGGTCTTAGAAATGCCCCGTCAGTTTTTCAGCGAGCTGTCATCCAAGCTTTAGGTAGTCTGGCATATTCTTTTGTTGTTGTTTATATGGATGACGTTCTTATTGTAGCTTCTAATGCAGAAGAGGCTTTAGATAGATTGCGTATAGTGCTGACAGTGCTTACTGATAAAGGTTTTTCTTTGAATTTTAAAAAATGTGCTTTTCTTAAACAGAAAGTAGAGTATTTAGGTTTTGAAATTAATGGTGGTAAAATAAGACCTAATCCAAAAAAAATAGAAGCTCTGACTGCTCTACCTCCTCCAGAAACTGTGACACAGTTGCGGCAATTTATCGGGCTGGCATCTTATTTTAGAAGATTTGTACCGAAGTTTTCGCAATTTATGGCTCCATTATATTCTTTGACTTCCGGTAATGGTAAAATTGATTGGAAGCCTAATTATGAAGCTGTAAGGCAGAAAGTAGTATCTATTTTGACAAGTGAACCAGTGTTAACCATTTTTAACCCCGACTGTCCTATAGAACTTTATACTGATGCTAGCTCTATTGGCTATGGTGCCATCTTAATGCAAAAAATAGATGCCAAGCCTTGTGTAATTGCCTATTATAGCAGGCGCACTACAGCAGCAGAGTCTAAATATCACTCATATGAGTTAGAAACAATTGCAGTTGTTAATTCAATAAAGCATTTTAGGCACTATTTGCATGGACAAAAGTTTGTGGTTATAACTGATTGCAATTCGCTACAGTCGTCACGCAAAAAGCTTGATTTAACTCCAAGGGTTCACAGGTGGTGGGCTTTCTTGCAAGCCTTCGATTTTGATATTGTTCATAGAAACGGCAATCGAATGTGTCATGTTGACTTCTTTTCTAGAAATCCATTACCTTCCCCTTCAATAAAATTATTCGAAAAGGTAAAGCCCAAAGAAGTGAATGTGTCCGAATTATCTGACAATTGGATACTTGCAGAACAACAGCGAGATAGTGAAATATCAAAGCTTCTGCTTGATCTCAACGAGAATAATCTTAGTGAAGATGTAGCAAAAACTTATGAAATTCGGTCAGGTGTTCTTTACCGTAAAATTCAACGCAATGGAAGAACTCGGTGTTTGCCAATAGTGCCCAGGTCTCTTAGGTGGTCAATCATCAATAACACTCACGAAGCTTTGATGCATCTTGGTTGGGAAAAGACCCTAGAGAAAGTATATGAATTCTATTGGTTCGAGAATATGTCGAAGTTTGTTAAAAAGTTTGTAGACAACTGTGTCACGTGTAAAGTTTCAAAATCGCCATCTGGAAAAGTGCAAGCTCAATTACACCCTATACCAAAAGTACCTGTCCCTTGGCACACTTTGCATATTGATGCTTCTGGCAAACTTAGCGGAAAGAGTGATAAAAAGGAGTATATATTTGTATTAATAGATGCATTTACAAATTATGTTCTTTTGTATCATTCCCTAAATATTGATACTACTAACAGCATTGAAGCTTTAAAGCAATGTATTTCTCTATTTGGAGCTCCCACCCGAGTCATTGCTGATCAGGGTCGTTGTTTTACTAGTTTGGAGTTTAAAGAATACTGCGAAACACATAGGATTAGCTTACACCTAATTGAAGCTGGTAGTTCTCGTGCCAATGGTCAAGTCGAGCGTGTCATGAGTACGCTAAAGAACATGCTTACTGCTGTAGAAACAAGCAATCGTTCGTGGCAAGATGCTCTCCCTGACATTCAATTGGCATTAAATTGCACCCAAAATCGAGTCACTAAACCCAGTCCACTTGAACTATTAATAGGTAAGGTAGCAAGACCTGTAGATATTATGTTGTCAGATGAAGCTGAACAATCGGTTAGCCTTGATGAGGTTCGCACCAAAGCTTTGCATAACATAAATAAGAATGCTGATTATGACAAAATAAGATTTGACCGAACAAAAGCAAGACTTGACAAATTTAATTTAGGGGAATTTGTTCTTTTAAAAAATGATGAACGGAACCAAACAAAACTAGATCCTAAACATAAAGGTCCTTTTAAAGTATTAGAAATATTAGATGGCGATCGATATATTTTAAAGGCACTTAATTGTAATCGTAAATATAAGTACTCTCATGATCGTCTTAGAAAAATGCCCGAAGGTCATGTTCCCATTGAAGACGATGATAATTTACAAAATGCAATTCAGTAAAGTGAAACGGAGTGTTTTCAAACATTTATTTAGTTTGATAAATGTGACCATTGGAAAGAAATGGTGGTATTATTGCTAGATAGAAGCAATAAAAATTATTTAAAAAAAAAAACTATTACTGGAGAGAGGTGATAGTAAAAATATAGTGACAAGAAGATGATACAATTTCACTGGATCGAAGTGAAAGTTTTAATGCTTAGTAATTGGATGAAGATTACTTTTCTTAGCATCATTTTGATTTTTTTTTTTTTCTCTAACTATAATGGAAGATAGTTGTACAAAGGGACTTGATACTCGGGTGCTTTTCTGTGTATTTTGTTAAAGAATTGCCTTGTAACTTAACAACTTTAAAATGTAAACGAATAAAATTTTTGGTTGTAAAATTAAGTACATATTTGTATTTTCCTTATGAATATAAGAACTGGCTACTTGGGTGAAACCAATCAGCAGGCCTAGAGAAATATCATCTCAATATTAGTAGGCATAAAATTTAAAAATTCAGAATAGAAAAATACCTGACTGGGATTGCCACGTTCCGTTATACGTTTGTTAATTTTTAAATAAAGAATTTTCAAATTTTCTATAATAAATTGTTTGATTTGATATCATGAATGGCAAAGATAATGCAGAAAACAATATTCATAATGATGTTTATCCGACATATATATATATTAGGGCGGGTCGATTTAAAAATCGCTCAATGCTCTGTGAAAATCGTATTCTAGGGATCAAAATAAGAAACTTCGCCAAAGGAACCATACCTCTAAAACGAATTCGGATGTCCCCCAATTTCGGTCGAACTTTTGGGTAGGGGCAAATTTTGAAAAATCCCACTTTGACCCATTTAGAGTGCTCCAATCGAGTCCAAATGTATGACCGACCCCCACTAACTTTGGAGGCTCGACCCACCCATGCCAGTGACACACCTCCTGGAACCCCCTGTGGGGTTCACCATACAAACATTTCAAAAAATCGCCAGTTTTGGCACTTTACATGAAAAAATCAGCGAAATGGCGATTTTTTTTTCTTTTTGGAGTTTTTTTCTCTTTAGAAATTTATTCAACCCTTTTAAAAAATGAAGGTATCACTGTGACACAATTGCAAATCGGAAAATTGCTTGTGTGCGTTTTTTAAGGCACCACAAGACACAGCTGCATGTCGTAAACTTACTTGTGTAGTTTTTTTATAGCAACTACTTAAGAAATGAATGTTGTTTTTACAACCCTGGGGTATTTTATGGCACCTTCTTATGAAATGCGCGTTTTATGTAACCTTTTAACAATTAAGGTATCACTGGAATGCACCGCAACCCTTTTAAAAAATTCAGGTATCACTGTGACACAATTGCAGATCCTAAAATTGCTTGTGTGCGTTTTTAAGCCACCACAAGACACAGCAGGTAGAATTGAAATTACCATTTCATTCTTATTACCTCGTCTCGTAGACCATATATAACGCAACAGTTTTTGTGAATGCATTAAGTCGTTGTGAAGAACTCAAAGTGTGAAGTGCTAATTTCAGATAAAAAAATATTAAAAAAAAAAAAATAAAAAGTGAAGTTGACCATTCCAAATCAAAAAGTTTACAATGAATCCACCATCCTCTACACCGCAAGATGAAGCAACAACAACATCAACAACTATCGAAAACCCAATGAGGTTTTCAACCAACTACAACTACCCAAAAGTTCGACCCAAATTGGGGGACATCAGAATTCGTTTTAGAGGTATGGTTCCTTCGGTGAAGTTTCTTATTATATATATATTATATATATTTATTTGCATTATATATATTTATTTGCATTATATATATTTATTTGCATTATATATATTTTGCATTATATTTCATTTATTATACATAGTTCAATAAAAGAGAAATAGTGACGTTTTTTTTATAAAAAATTCACCTAATTCGCCAAAATCACGCGGTTCGGTCAATTCTTAAAGTGCAGGTTTTAGTTTAGAAAATTGTATATAGGTATTAGAGTGGAACGAATTTTTAGCCTCATGGGCTTCATATATTTTTGAAAACTACGAGTAAAAAAATAAATTTCTGCATCTTTAGTTTTTTTCTGCGACATAACTTTTGACTGCGCCCGGTTTATATATTTCATGCCAGACTTATTTTGTTTTTTTTTTTAAATCCAAGGTTTAGTTTGAAAATTAGTTCCTAATTTTTTGATGCAAACCTCTTCATTAGCGCATAAATGATAACTTGTCAAGAGTTCCCTGTGATACCATGTATGCGCTAGAAGATATTCAGGATCAAAGATCACCGAAATTGGTCATTCGCTTATATCTCCGCTCCTCTTTGTAGGACAGAAAATGTGCTCAGAACAAAATTGTAGATCAGATAATTTTCTACAAAAATGCCCTTAACAGTTTTAACATAAAACAAACAGTTTCCACGCTATGCGACTAGATATGTTTGAATAACACAAAGTAGAAATTTCATATTAACTTTGAGCAGAGCGGAGATATAAACAAATGACCGATTTCGGTTATATTTGAACCTGAATATCTTCTAGCGCATACGTGACAAGTTGTTATTAATGAGTAAATGAAGAGGTTTGCATCAAATAAATTAGCTCTAAATTTTTTTTTTGATTTCAGAAAAAAAAAGTCTGATAATAAAATATAATAATAAACCTAATAATAGGAATAAAAAAAAAAAAAAAATAATAGGAATAGAAATACTAATAATAAACCTTTAAATATTATATGTGTAAAATTTTTGTCATCATGGAAGAAGAAAGAAATTATGAGGAAAAAGATAGTAAATAGAAACAATTTAAATACAAGCTTATTTGGTGACAACGGTAACAAAAAAATTTTTATAAATGATAGTCTTTCGGTGGAAACACGTAAAATATTCAACGCTGCAAAAGTTGTAAAAATTAATAAAAAAATTCAAATATATTTGGGTAAAGCATGGCAAAGGTTTGATGACTAAAAAGGAGGGTGATAGACCAATTGTTGTGAATTCGATTGATGAACTTGATAGAGTAACTTAACTCTCAATTTTGTAAATATATAACTCGTGATGTCAGATATTTTTGATTCTCACAACAATTGGCTAGATCTTCCTTTCGAAAATTGCAAAAAAGTATATTTTTATAACGTTTCCTTAAACCCAAACAGTTTAAACGGTTTTTATATAGTTGCCCAAAATATTAGAAGTTAAAAAAAAATTTTGACACCTTTCTTCTTCATCTAGAAACTTTCAAAACAAAGCCAGTTTTTATTTTCTTTTCCGAAATATGGATATATGTTATGAGTACGAGAAGACGCTTTTTGATATTCCTGGCTACAAATTTTACGCTAATTGTAATAATCAGTACGCATCTGGTGGTGTAGCTGTTTTTATTTTAGGAAATATAACTTGTGATATTGCTAATTTTAATTTTAGTAGTTCTGATGTTATCAGGGTGAAGTGTTCTATCGACAAGCGAATATTAACTTTTATTTGTATATACAGATTTCATGAAACTGCTTCTTATGACATATTTTTAAACGATTTAAATAGCCTACTGGTGGATGATAAAAGCGATAATATGATATCGCTATGCAAGAATCATCACAAGTGGATAATTATTTATCATTACTATCTTCCCTCGGCCTAGAATCTTGCATAAAAGAGCCAACTAGAATATCTGATCATTCCGCTACCTGTATTGATCATATTTTTATCCGCTTAAGCAAATCAAGAAATATAGCAATCAGTAGTTCAGTTTGTAATCTGCATGTATCGGATCATTGCCTCACTTGTCTTTGTTTTGAGAACGTTAATTGCCAAAAAACCGATGCTGCTTTTTGTCTGACAAGAACAATAACCGACTTTTATATATTAAATAGATTCTTACTTTTTGAAACCTGGGAAAAAGTTTACGATAAAACTGACCCATCACGGGCATATAATGAATTCAAAAATACTTTGACAAAGTATGTTGATCTTTCAACAAAGCAACCTAGGCCTATAAATTCTAAAAACAAAAAGTTAAAACCTTGGATGACAAATGAACTTCTTTAAAAGGTAAAAAAGAAAAACGAGCTTTTTAAAAAATGCAAAAAATTTCCAGATAATATTAATCTTAAACTTGAATATAAGCATCTGTGCAAGGTAATTTCTATGGCTACTTTAAATTGTAAAAATGAGTACTATGAAAACGAATTTTTCAAAGTGAAAGGCAATGCTAAAAGGGAATGGAATCTCGTAAATAACATCGTTAATAGGACTAACCTTAATGTTAGAGTAAATGACCTGGAAGAGGGAAACACGATCTTTTCTGATCCAAGCGCAAAGGCCGATGTTTTTAATAAATATTTTGCTAATATAGGAATTTAAGTTGTTTCAAATAATGGGTTAATTCCTTCCATCTGTAATTGTCTTCAAAAAGAAAGTTATATTACTGATAGTTTTTATTGTAAACCCCTATCATCATATGAACTATATAGAATTATCTTGTCGTTGAAAAACTCTAATTCAAGCACTGAAAATAGTTTTTCCAGTACCTTTATTAAGAAAATTGTTTTCAATATTGTGGACATTCTGCGTCACATGTTAATAAAAGCATTGAAACTGGTATCTTTCCTGATGTGCTAAAAAGGTCAGAAGTTATACCTTTATTTAAAAAAGGCAATAGATCCAGCATCAACAATTATAGACCAATTTCACTTTTGTCTACTTTTTCTAAAATTTTTGAAAAAGCCATAAAAGTCAGGATGCTAAATTTTTTAAACAAACTAAATGATAAAAAAATTACTGCGGCCCTTTTTATTGATATTACTAAAGCGTTTGATACTGTGAATCATGACATATTACTAACTAAGCTATATAAGTGTGGTTTTCGTGGTACTATTTACCAATGGTTTTCTTCTTACTTAATGAATAGGTTTCAAAGAGTAAAAGTTGAAAATCATTATAGTTCATCTAGCGAAGTGAATATTGGAGTTCCTCAAGGATCCGTATTCGGTCCTATATTATTTTTAATATATATAAATTCATTGTTTACTAATAAATTTACGGGTAAAACTATAGCTTTTGCCGATGATATGGCTTCTACCTTTTCTTGTGATACAGTTTTTGAGGCTGTTGTAGAAATAAATAAAGATTTGGAAACTTTAAAACACTGGTTTACTACACACAAACTAGTTCTAAGTGACAAGACCAAAATAATGTTTTTTAACGTCTCTGGTAAAGACACTCAGTTAGGAGATTTCACTTATCATGGGGCAAACTGTGAAAAGTATTTTCTCTGCAACGAAACTTGTAGTTTTCTTAATAACGTACACACTTATAATAACACAGGTACCTGTTCGAAAAGCTGCTTTAAGATTGTTTGTGTTAAAACTTTCAAATATCTGGGTTTAGTACTAGACTGGAAAATGAATTGGGGTGATCACACAAATGCATTAAAAAAATATTTATTGTCAACAACAAGACAACTGTATCATTTAAAAAACTTCTGCTCTACAAAATTACTTACTTGTATCTACTTTGGTATTGTTCAATCTAAGTTAGACTATGGTTTGGCTTGTTGGGATCTCACTTTTCTCGCGAGCAGCAATTCGATTACAATCAATTGGGCCGTTGTTATGCAGACGCTCATATGATCCCCGATCACGTCCTTTTTTACACTCTTTTTTCGTTTGATGAGCTCTATGATGAAAGTATGTTATACAGACGGTCATTTGATCCCTGAACACTAGTACACTTTTTTTTAATACTTTATGCAAAAAAAAGTATCACGAGAATGAATATGGTGAGTGTTGCTATTATGCAGGTTTCATTACTGCTTTCATGCATTTCATACTAAAAGTGTACAACTTTCAATACTAAAAGACAAATGTTGTGAATAATTGCACAGCGCAACACTGTTTTGATGTGACCAGTGTTGCCAGAAAATATTTGAGGGTGTAGCTAAAAATGCTACAAAATGTAGCTAAAAAGAGCTAAACAATTTCTTTTGTAGCTAAAAAAAGAAGCTAGTTTTTAAAATAACTTCGTTACTATATTTTATTCATTCAGTTAAAAATTTTATTTTTAATTTTGTGTACACAAATAAAAACAACAAAAACTTTTTAATAAAAAAAAAAAAAACCGACGTCAAAATCACTACAAAGTAAAAAATTATTTGAAATAAGTTTTCCCATTAATTTCTTGATCAAATTTTAAAAGTTATTTATATGTATTATAATATTGGAAATCTTATCATTATCATTTTTTTTCTATTTTGTTTTATTATCATCAATATATTAATTGCTTTATGTACATAAAAGCTTTGAAGTCGGCGCTTATCTTACTAAGTCGACATCTTTTTATTTTAATTTTTTCTAATTTGTTTTATAATCATAAAAATATTACTAACTTTATGAATATAAAAGCTTTTTATCGATTTTTTTCTTTCAGTTGGCAATTGTTGAGTACACTGAATGTAGCCAATGATTTCCATGCACTATTTGTGCAGCTGTTACACACTAGGTGTGTTTCCGTACACAATGTCGAGTAAAAGTCGAGTAAAGTTCGAGCTGGGAGCGTAAAATGAAATTTGAGAATAGTGTCAAAAGTACGGAAACCACTTCTAGCTAGTTTCCAGCACAAAAACAGCTGATTGCCTATAAAACGTAAACAGTGCCAAATTTATTTACGCCAATTATCGATTATTAACTTTCAAATTAATTTATTATTAATTTATTTATATTTATTTGCAATTTGCATTTCACTATTTGTAAATTTATTTCCCGCCACACAACGTAAATAAAGAAAAAAATCAATTTCACAGTTTCTTGTTCTTCTTCATGCTTGTTCTTATAATGCTCGAAGTAATTTCTTCCAGCACGCTTCGAGCTACTTTCGAGCTCGAGAGAGCGCTTTTATGCTTGTTCTTCTTCTCTCTTTTGAGCTAGAAAAAGTACGGAAACACGTTCTAGCACATTGCAAGTTACTACAATCGAGTACGGAAACAGACCTACTATGTCATATTCAATATGAGCTTTACAAGCTCACCCAAACCAGTATAATGAGAATGTTTATGTGTACAAAGCTTTTAAAATTACTACAGTGTCACGAATGCAGCATAGCATCAAATAAAAAAGTTTAAAATAGTGCAAAGATGGTAAATGATCATGATTGTGTGTCAAAAACTAGCGCCGACTCCAAAGCTTTTATGTTCATAAAGCAATTAATATATTGATGATAATAAAACAAAATAGAAGAAATGAAAATGATAAGATTTCCAATATTATAATACATATAAATAACTTTTAAAATTTGATCAAGAAATTAATGGGAAAAGTTATTTAAAATTATTTTTTACTTTGTAGTGATGTTGACGTCGGTTTTTTTTTTTTTTTTGTTAAAAAGTTTTTATTTCTTCCTTTTTAGAGAATATGAAAAATTTTATGTAATAGTATTTGTTTATACCAGAAATAGTAAATACTACTTGCCATCAGGTGGCGCTTCACGCTGTCCTAAAAATTCTATTACTGTTATTCTATTTCTTTCTCTCATTATATTTTATTATATTTAAGCTATCTTGTTGTAAACTTTCTAGATTTAAGTTCACTTTATTATAAACTCCCAAACTGGTAAGAACAAAATATAAAGCATACATATTTTTTCCCACTATCTCACGACCTTATTTCTTCCTTATTTCTTTCCTATTTCAAAACTGTTTTCAATCTCAACTTATTTGAGATTGAAAGCACTAGATTCCTAAAGGGTTCTTTTGCAGCGTTTACAGTATTCTTGAGTAAAATTTCAAAAATGACACTTTGTTCTTAAGAAATTTGTTTGATTAATTCCTGAAAATTTGTTGGGTATTATCCATTTCTGTCTCTTTACAATTTTTATTAAAGTGCCACACCCTTTCTCTAATCCCGCCCACTTTATTAACCGTACTTTATAATGACTTTACCTAGCCCTGTGCCAAATTTCAGTTCCCAAGTATCAATATTAACCGATATATAATAATTTCCTTAAAGTGCCACACCCTATGTACAATCCCACCCACTTTTGTAATGATTCTACCTACTCACCTACCTGAATACCCAATATTAGTACCCTAGTGTCAATATAAACTGAGATATAGTATTTTAATAATATTGCCACACCCCTTCCTTTGTTGAATAACGCCCACTTTTTTACCGTAATTTTTAGTAACTGTGCCTACCCATGGAGGACGATCCTCACAAGGCAACGCGTGAGGGTCAAGGGGGCGATCTTCACATGGCAACGTGTCTGACTGCCTCAACCTGGTGAGGCCAGCATTATCCATGTCGAACTCGTCTCAAGTCGACTCAAACCTCTGCGTGGTGTCCTCTAGAAACGGCAAACTGGCAACCGTTAGTTTGACGGCTAATCTGAGCGGCGCACAATGGGGTATTTTATGCCAAAAGTGACGACTAATTGAAAAAAAACGTTTAAGGTACATAGTGATGTTAGGTACCCGATGAAAGAAGATAAAATTCTGCATCGCTAGGTGAAAGCATAGTTGAAAAATATTCTACCGTTTACCCGCAATGCAGTTTGAAAGTCATCATTTTTTTTTCTCTTTGAGTGTGCACAGTAACAAACGTGTTTATTCGAAATTTTTAAAGTTTTTTTTTTGTGTATTATTTTTTAAAAATTACAAAAAATTACGATGGAACCTTCTTGTTCAGGTATTTAAGCAATACAAAATTAAATTTTTTGTTATGAAATAGTGTTTATATATACAAGGTGGCGCAAAAATAACCTTCCGATGTTTTTTGGCTGTAATTTAAAAAAAAAATTAAAAACTTTGATTCTTCTTGTGGATTATTTTTATTTGGTCTTTTAATTTTTTTACATCAAGTCGAGAATATGATGTCATGTAAATGGCCGCCGCCACAGTTGATTGTCATTTGAGCCCTTTTTATGGCATTTTCCATCACTTCGGCCAAAACTTCCGGCGATAGGTCCTCACATTCTTGACGGATATTGTCTTTAAGAGCTGCAAGAGTCTGAGGATTGTTGACATAAACCCGCGACTTCAAAAAGCCCCACAAAAAGAAGTCTGGAGCGGTCAAATCAGGCGATCTTGCTGGCCAGTGTAAATAGCCAAATCGGGAGATTAGGCGCCCGAGAAATGCATCCTTCAGCATATCGGTTGTGGCACGTGCAGTGTGTGCCGTTGCACCGTCCTGTTGGAACCACATGTTTTCCAATCCCAATTCATCAAGTTGCGGCAAAAAGAACTCGTTGATCATTGCTCTGTAGCGCTCACCATTCACAGTAAACGTCTTCGAAGAAAAAAGGTCCGATGACTCCTCCAGCGAAAACAGCACACCATAGTGACTTTGAGCGGGTGTAATGGCTCTTCGTGGGTTACACGCGGATTTTCAGTGCCCCAGAAGCGTAAATTTTGCTTATTTACGTACCCGCTAAGATGGAAATGGGCCTCATCACTCATGATTATTTTTGATGAAAAATCATCTTCCTCTTGGTGGTGATTAATTCCGCGTTCTGGAGCAGTGTAGCGTAACATTGTTTATTAACGTGTATTTCGCATGTGTTTACTACACAAATGTCAAAACAGAACTGACATTAGGGGCCAATCGCAAAATTTATAGCATTTTCTGATAGGAGGATTACTTTTGCGCCACCTTGTATATTAATTGGCTGGCGAAAACCCTCTGACTGAACCCTCCAAGAGGGTGCCGGCCGGGCAATGGGCACTGCACAGCCCCTGGGCTATACAGTGTCTAGCGAAGGTCTTATCCTGCGAAGGATGAGACCATGGTCAGAGGTGTCTGGCGGCAGGCATAAAACGCTATGGGTGATTTCCCAGAAAATAATAATCACATGGAGGTCGAGAAGGGAAAAACAAGGGTTGGGATGTCAACCCAAACGTCGGTGGAATGCGTGACTGCTACCACCGGCGGGCACGGTGAGGAGCAATCCTCTCTACGTGTCGCCAGCGGTCACACCTCCCCTATGGTTGGAGCAGGCCATAGTGGTTGCAACACTACTGCCAAGAACACCCACAGGATGGGAGCAGGTCCTGTCGGAAAGCCAGCTACTGCCAAAAACTACTCGCTACGTCGCGAAGGTGCCATAGTCGATGAAGACTCGGACCTCAGCGGCAACTCCACTACAGAAGACAAGCCTCTTCTCTCCCCCCCAGACCAGTCAGCGGGTGCCAGCTCCTCTAGGAAGGAAGGGCCCAAGACGAAGTCAAAGGAGGGACTGAAAGCGAAGGCAAGTTATAAAGCGGCCCTAAAGATCTGCAGCCGGTTCTCAGGTAAGAGCAATCTATCTTCCGAAGAGAAGGAGAGGCTCACCTGGGCTGAGCAAAGGGTAAAAGAGGGCCGCGAACACTTCGCGAAAAACCCGCGCTTCGCAGCTTCCACCACGCAGTATGCGAACAAGGTAGAAGAAAATGCGGCACAGAAACGCCAAAGGTCGACGGAAAGCTCCAAGGTTGATGCTCCTGAGAGCAAAAAACAGAAGCGGAAGTCGAACACGCAGCCCGGAACGGAGGAAAAAGCGAAGGCGAGCGAGGTAGCCAAACGACATCTGATCGTGGCACTAATCGACCGCAGCGATCCTCAGGGGCAAATGACTCTAGATAGGTGGAAATCCGTAGAGATGAAGCTTCTAGAGTCTATGTTCTCGAGAATGGAGGACATACCCGACTCCCCAATGCCCA
This sequence comes from Pherbina coryleti, assembly GCA_943735915.1. Classification (NCBI taxonomy): domain Eukaryota; kingdom Metazoa; phylum Arthropoda; class Insecta; order Diptera; family Sciomyzidae; genus Pherbina; species Pherbina coryleti. Next base: position 95,924,441 of record OX030951.1, on the reverse strand, counting down.
CCTTTGACGGTGCGGGTTGGCTGAACGGAGTAAAAATCCTCAAATGTAACGATGACCCGACTCTGGAATGGGTGAAGGGAGTAGTTCCGACGCTCCAAGGCCTATGGGAGGGCGCCCAGCTGGAGGTAGTTGACAGGACTAGTATCCCGTCTCTACCAAAGGCGAAAGTGCTCATCCCAAGAGTCGTGCCACCAGACTGCGCACTAAAGCTTCTGAAAAAGCAAAATCCTGACGTGCCAACAGCTGACTGGAAGGTGCTAAAGGTTGCTGAGCCGCTACCTGGTAGTGGAGGCGGGCAACAATACATCCTCCAGATCAACAAGGAAGCCGAGGACATTTTGTACGCACGCTATGGGAAGATGGCATGGGGCGTTGGCAGTGTGTACCTGCGCCTCAAGAAGCGCCACCCCAAAGACAACAACAAAAACACGCTGGAGTCCGGAGAGGTAGAGAAGGATCTAGGCCTAGAAGCCATGACTGATGCTACCAAAGGACTCAGTATAGACGACGCAGATGGCGTAAGAGGAACGATGAGTGCAGTCGACCCCGTGGAGGAGCCTACAAATAATGCAGTTGAAGGTCCTCCAGATCAATCTGCATAAAAGCAAAACGGCGAGCACAGAACTCCTTCTCGTACTAGAGGAAGGAGGCTACGATGTGGCTTTAGTGCAGGAGCCGTGGATAGCCTCTGGCAACACAGTCTCCGGCCTAAAGTCAAACAACTACAACACATTCTTCGCAACAACAGTAAGTAGAACGAGAACCGCCATCCTCACAAGGAAAGGCATCCATACTTATTTAATGTCTCATTATAGCACTGACGATCTCACAGTCGTGACACTAGAGGGCGACGAAGACAAGAAAATCCTTGTCGCGTCATGCTACATGGCTCACGACAAACCCGCACCACCGAATGAGCTTCGCACGATGGTAGAAACAACCGAAGCAAAGAAGCAGACAGTTGTCATCGGAGCAGACGCCAATGCACATCACACAGTATGGGGGAGCCCAGACATCAATGATCGAGGTGAGTCCATGCTAAACTTTATTTTACAAACTAACATTAACATAGCAAACACAGGCGACGAACACACATACGTAGGTCCCTCGTCGTCTAATGTCCTAGACTTAACGTAAACCTCTTGCAATAACACTCAGGTCACAGATTGGAGGGTACTAAAACAAGACTCCTTCTCAGACCACAAATATATAAGCTTTAATATTAGCTTCAAATATACCCCATCTCAAAAAATCTTTAGGAACCCCGCTAATGCTAACTGGAAACAGTTCAAAAGCTTAGTTGAGTCCAGGCTACCCACACCCACAAATATAATCACAGAAGCCGATATAGAGAGCTCCCTGAAGACCCTAACAGAACTGCTTCTCAAATCATATAACACATGTTGTAAACCCACGCGAACGAACCGACAGACTAGACCACCTTGGTGGAACTCAGATCTCGTAGAGGAAAGACGCGACCTAAGAGATTTCTTTAAGCTAGCAAAAATAGCTGAACAAGAAGAAATATGGGGGGAATACAAAGATAGACTAAAACTTTTCAAGAAGAACGTACGCAGAGTAAAAAGGTTATCTTGGAAGAACTTCTGCTCTAGCATAGAGAACACTACGGACACGGCAAGGCTTAGGAAGCTACTCTCGAAGCAGCCTTCCGTCCAAAGCCAGCTACGCAACCATAATGGCGACTGGACAGAGAGCAATCAGGAATCACTTGAGGTGCTTCTGAATGCGCACTTTCCGGGCTGTACCGAAACCTCGACCACAAACACAACACAGTCATGGAGGAGTAATCCGCTGCAGATTCCACACGACCTAATAACGAATGACAAAATCCAGTGGGCAATAAACTCATTCTCAAGATACAAATCTCCTGGACTGGACGGGATAGTCCCAGCCATGCTGCAAACGACCAAATCAAGAGTCGTTCCATGGCTTGAAACCGTATTCAAAGGCTGTATTAGGTTAAATTATGTACCCGTTGTCTGGAGGAAAGCAAGAGTTGTATTCCTGCCGAAATCAGGTAGAAGCAGCCACTTGTATCCGAGAGACTACAGGCCCATAAGCCTAACGTCTTTTCTACTAAAAACACTTGAAAAACTGATAGACCTGCACTTGAGGAATGGTGCGAACCGATCCGTGCTAGCATCAAATCAGCACGCTTATACGAAAGGGAAATCTGTGGAGACAGCGCTACACTCCCTAGTAGCGCCCATAGAAAAAGCCCTACACCATAAAGAATACGCACTAGGCGCATTCCTAGACATCTCTGGAGCATTCAATAATGTCTCAACAAATGCAATACTCAAGGGACTTCGCGCAATAGATACACCACCAGCAATCGAGCACTGGATAAACAATTTACTAAATTGTAGAATGGTCCAAGCTGAGTGGGGTACAACAACCATGGAAAGGGAAGCACGCAGAGGAACACCCCAAGGAGGGGTTCTCTCTCCCCTACTATGGAACCTAGTTGTGAACGAATTACTCAAATACTTTGAAGGCAAAGCCCCAAGGATAACAGCGTATGCAGACGACATAAGCATTATAATTGTGGGGAAATGTCTACCAACAATAAGCTCTATAATGGAAAGAACACTCAAAGAGGTACTCAGATGGACTAACTCAGTCGGTCTAAGTATTAATGCTGAGAAAACCGATCTGGTGCTGTTTACAAAACGATACAAGATACCGCCGTGGACACCGCCAAAAATAAATAACATACACCTCAGCCCGAAAACTCACACAAAATACCTAGGGGTAGTCTTAGACAGTAAGCTGACATGGAGACTCAATGTAAACGAGAGAGTGAAAAAGGCCAATAATGCTCTATACGCATCCAAGAAGATGCTAGGCAGTACCTGGGGCCTCTCACCCTCTCTGATGCATTGGATCTACACATCGGTAGTTCGTCCCATTCTACTCCATGGAATCATAGTGTGGTGGCCGGCAGTAAACAAATCAACATACCTCAAAACATTGGAGAAATCCCAACGACAGGCAGCGATCTGTATAACGGGGGCGTTGAAGACAACTCCAACTAAGGCCCTAGAAACCATTCTAAGTATGGACCCCCTGGACATACACGCTAAATTAATAGCCGGAAAAACGGCACAACGCCTTATAGCGGCTGATAACATACAGAATCAGAACTTCGGACACTGTACAATCTTTAAAGACTTGTCCAGTCTCACGGATTATATGATCCCCCGCATAACCACCAGATCAAGAGTACCAACTCTCGTAGGACCGAATGACTGGTGCAATGGAACTAAACAAACACAGATGGCAGTAAATATATTTACTGACGGCTCAAAAATGCGCACAGGGGTGGGAGCGGCAGTGTACTGTGCAGAGCCCGACATAAGGCAGCCATACAAACTGCCGGACCACTGCAGCATCTTCCAAGCAGAGGTATTTGCTATAAGGAAGGCCGCAGAATTAGCCCTCGGAATCAACACTCATCACTCTCGAATCAACATATTTGTAGACAGCCAAGCGGCGATCAAATCCATGAGTTCCGATACCATCAAATCCAGAAATGCCCTGGCGAGCAGGGAAGCACTAGACGCTCTGTCCGACAGAAAGGAAGTGCGTATCTACTGGGTTCCAAGCCACCAGGGCATCGAAGGCAACGAGATGGCAGACGAACTAGCAAAGGAGGGCGCCGGGCTGGGAGCAGAGCTCACAGAGCATATACTGATCCCACTACAAGAACTATACAGCAACTTAGAAAAACGATCCGCACTAACAGCGAGTCGCAGGTGGAAAGATACGGCAACCTGCAAAATTGCCAGAACCATGTGCGAGGCACGCTGCGAAAAACGAACCACATACATCCTTGCACACCCACGGAGTGTCTGCAGAACACTAGTAGGTATTCTTACTGGCCACTGCATGGTGGGAGCCCACGCAAAGAAGATGGGCATCACCATGGATGAAAGCTGCAGGAAGTGTAAGGAACCAGGCACCGTAGAGACCTTGGAACACCTTCTATGCACATGCCCCGCTATACTCAGATCAAGACATAAACTCTTAGGCTCCCCGACGTTCTCGTCACTAAAAGAAGTAGCCAAAACCCCTCTTGAATCCCTTCTAAAATTCGTGAATACGACGCAAATCTTTAATAAATTCTCCTGACCCACACAGCCTCCACCTAACCGGTACCACTAAGGACCTGTATGGTCTATGTGAGACTTCTACGAGAGGCGACCGGTCTAACCTAACCTAACCTAACCTTGTATATTAATTTATTTATTTTAATTTAACCTTAAAAAGTTGGATTTTTCAATATGTTAATAGAGATATAGTTGTGTGTTGAGTGGAATTAAGGAAAACTGTTTTGATTATCGTAAGCTATGAACATTCAAGCTATATTCTATAAAAAAAAAAGTTGCGTCAATGCTGCGCACTTTCGCGGTATTTCGATTTTTTACTTTAACTTACATGTCACGAATTTACGATTTTATTTCGAAAAATTAAAACAAACGAAATAAAGTACAAAATAAATGTAAATACTAAACAGATTTTGCTGTTTTTTGTTTTTTTTTTGTTGTTTACCAGTACTCTTCTTCACTTTGTTTTTGTTATACGCTATTTTTTACCCTACATTATGGAAAGCGGCATATGCAGTGCACCTTTCCACAATTAAGGTAGATAGTTGATGTTTCTTTCAAACACCAGTTTTTTATATATTAAAAGAAGCAGATGAATGTGTTAAGCTATTAAATTAAATTATATTAGTTCGATTTTAACACTTATTTTCTGATTTTGATATAAGTAAGACATAAATTGTTTGCCCTGCAGTTTGCAGGGTACATGTGAAATCAACATTATTGTTTATGTTTATTAACTATTGTTATTGCAATCCTTTGTTTTTGTATAAAATGTCGTTCAAAGCTTGTTTTGTGCAATTTGTAGTAATATCGAAAATTATGTTATATATACTATGTAATTCGGTAAAAGGTACATAGATAATGATTACATTTTGAAGCCGCCATTTAGAATTTTAAATTTTTGACTTCGGATTCATGATCAGCGACCCCACAAACCCCAGTATACAAATTTTTACCTCCATTAAACGTTTTTTGCAGAACATAGCTTGTTCATGGCCGCCATTTTGAAGCCGCCGTTTTGAATTTCAAATTTTTGATTTCAGATTCGTGATCAGCGACCCCACAAAACCCTGTATACAACATTTTACCTCCTTTAAACGTTTTTTGTAGAAGTTAGCTTGTTCATGGCCGCGATTTTGAAGCCGCCATTTTGAATTTCAGATTTTTGACTTCAGATTCGTGATCAGCGACCCCAAAAACCCCGAAAGTACAATTTTTGTCTCGATAAGTGGCCCCTGTCAATTAATCGTCACTTTTGGCATAAAATACCCAATTGTGCGGCGGGCTCCCCCTGCCTTTAAAGGGTTGTGCGTTGGGTTTGAAGCCCACCACGTAAAAACAAAATTTCAATGAAACGCATAAGAAATAAGATAAAAATGATCCCCAAATCTGATGACGACTACCGCAAACGAAAAACTGACAATGATTTACGGATATGCACCTGGAACGTCCGAACCCTTAATTGGGATGGTGCCTCTATCCAACTGATAGATATCTTAGAAAGATACAAAGCTGATATCACTGCAATCCAAGAAATGCGATGGAAGGGATAGGGTTGCTTACGGCAAGCATCCTGTGATATCTACTACAGCGGCCATGCGGAGAAGCACGAATTTGGATGTGGATTCGTGGTTGGCAAGCGACTACGGCATCATGTCCTGCGATTCACACCTGTGAACGAACGACTTGCCATAATCCGTGTCAAGGCAAGATTTTTCAATATAAGCCTGATTTGTGCGCACGCTCCGACAGAAGAGAAGGACGATGAGACCAATGACAGCCTCTACGAGCGCCTTGAAGAGGCCTATGAGCGCAGCCCCCGCCACGACATAAAAATCGTGCTTGGTGACTTCAACGCCAAGGTGGGAAAATAAAATATCTTTGGTCCAACAGTCGGAAAGTTCAGCCTCCACGACAATACTTCCGATAACGGAATGAGGCTGATTGACTTTGCCGCAGCGCGAAACATGGTCGTTAAAAGCACTAGATTCAAGCATCTCAATATTCATAAAGCAACTTGGCTGTCTCCTGATCAAAAGACGCGTAACCAAATTGATCACGTTTTGATTGACGGAAGGCACTCTTCCAGTGTTTTAGATGTACGCACGATCCGTGGTGCCAATATAGACTCGGATCATTATCTTGTCGCAGCCAAGATCCGTACACGCCTGTGCGCAACGAAGAATGCGCGCAATCCAGCACAGAGAAAGCTAGACGTCGAAAAGCTGCAATCAAAGCAAACAGCCGAAGACTTCGCTACTCGACTCTCACTCGTGCTTCAAGAAAGCACTCCTCCGATCGACGATATATGCGGGCAGTGGAATCACATTTCCCACTCTATGCGTACGGCTGCCGAAGAGGTGATAGGCTATCACCGCCCTCGCCGAAACCAGTGGCACGACCAGGAGTGTCGCGACGCCACTGCAGAAAAAGACGCCGCCTACAAAGCCACCCTGCAGTCGGTTGTAACGCGTGCTGCTAAAGAGCGATACAAAGAGAAGAGGAGGGAAGAGAGACGCATTTTCAGGCGAAAGAAAAGGGAAGCAGAAATGCGTGAGTGCGAGAAAATTGAGATGCATGGTGACAGGAATGGGGTCCGAAAATTTTTCGAAAAAATAAGACGCCTGGCCGATGGTTTCAAGACCGGGGCCTCTTCCTGCAAGGATGAAAATGGGAATCTAGTGACAGATATCCAGAGTACACTGATGATGTGGAGGGAACACTTCTCTAGGCTTCTGAATGGTGACGACGACAACAATCCCGCCAATAGAGATGATATCCCGGAAACCCCAATTGTGGACGACAGCGTTGAAGTTCTGCTGCCCGACCATAGTGAAGTCTTGAAAGCTATAGCTCGGCTTAAAAACAACAAAGCCGCAGGAGCCGATGGCTTACCGGCTGAGCTCTTCAAGAATGGAGGCGAAGCTCTATTTAAATGCATTCATGAGCTTCTATGCAGAATATGGTCGGAAGAATGCATTCCAAACGATTGAAACCTCAGTGTGCTCTGCCCAATCCACAAGAAAGGCGATCCCACAATTTTCGCCAATTACCGTGGGATAAGCCTTCTTAATATCGCATATAAGGTCCTCTCGAGCGTGCTATGTGAAAGACTAAAGCCCATCGTAAACCAGCTAATTGGACCTTATCAGTGTGGCTTCAGACCTGGCAAATCCACCATAGACCAGATATTTACGCTACGACAAATCTTGGAGAAGACTCTAGAAAAACAAATCGACACACACCATCTTTTTGTCGATTACAAAGCCGCCTTCGACAGTCCAATAAGGAATCATCTATATTCCACCATGTCTGAATTTGGTATTCCTGCAAAGCTCATCCGCCTTTGCAGAATGACACTGAGCAACACCAGCAGCACAGTTAAAATCGGGAAGGATCTCACTCCTCCATTCGATACCAAACGAGGTTTCAGACAAGGTGATTCCTTATCGTGCGAATTTTTCAACCTGATGATGGAGAAGATCATCCGAGCTGCTGATTTGAGACGCAGCGGCACGATATTGGTGGATATATCACTGGCGTATGCTGATGATATCGATATCATTGGCCATAATACGCGCGAAGTCAGTGCAGCATTCTCCAGGTTAGCGAAAGAGTCGAGTCTGTGAAAGCGGAAGAGTCGGGTCTTGCAGTGAACGCAGATAAGACGAAAAACCTGATGTCAACAAATAAACAGTCCCAGCGTCTTGGAAACCACGTCACTGTTGACAACATCTCCTTCGAGGTTGTTAAGGACTTCGTCTACCTGGGATCCAGCATTAACTCTTTCAACGATGTTAGTATTGAGATAAAACGAAGGATAACTCTTGCCAACAGGTGTTACTTTGGGCTAAGTAGGCAATTGAGAAGCAGAGCCCTCTCTCGACGAACAAAACTCACGCTCTATAAGGCACTAATCATGCCCGTCCTATTATATGCAGCACAAACCTGGACGTTGAGCAGTTCTGATGAAAAGACTCTGGGAGCCTTCGATAGAAAGATCCTTCGTAAAATCTTCGGTCCAATCTGCGTCAATGGCGAGTACCGAATTCGATGGAACCATGAGCTGTATGAGCTGTACGCTGACATCGACATAGTTAAGCGCATTAAAATCGAGCGGCTCCGCTGGCTAGGTCATGTTGAGCGAATGGAAAACGACGCTCCAGCGAAAAAATATTCGATTCGGTGCCCGGTGGTGGTCAACGCAGAAGAGGACGCCCACATCTTCGTTGGAAGGATCAGGTGTTGGATAACCTGACCACGCTTGGTGTTTCCAACTGGCGCCAGCAAGCTCAGAACAGAAATGGCTGGCGCAATTTCTTATACGAGCCCAAAACCGACTTACGGTTGTAAGCGCCAGATAAGTAAGTAAGTAAGCCTACCCATGTACTAAATTTCAGTACCCTAGTGTCAATATTATTTGAGATAGTGTTTTTCTAATATGACCAAACCCCTTTGTCAAATAACGCCCACTTTATTGACTGTAGTTTGTAATAACTATGCCTACCCATGTACTAAAATTCAGCAACCTTTTGTCAATATCGACTGAGATATAGTATTTTAATAATATTGCCACACCCCTTTGTTGAATAGCGCCCACTTTTTTTACCGTAATTTTTAGTAACTGTGCCTACCCATGTACTAAATTTCAGTACCCCAGTGGCAATATTATTGGAGATACAGTGTTTTTCTAATATGACCACACCCCTATGTCAAATAACGCCCACTTTATTGACTGTAGTTTTTAATAACTATGCCTACCCATGTGCTAAATTTCATCACTCTAGTGTCAATAATATTCGATATATAGTGTTTCTAATATTGCCACACTCCTTTGTCGAATAACGCCCACTTTCTTTACAGTACTTTTTAAAAACTGTTTCAACTCCTGTACTAAATTTCAGTATCGTAGTGTCAATACTATTCGAGATACAGTGTTTTTCTAAAATGACCACACCCCTTTGTCAAAAACCGCCCACTTTATTGACCGTAATTTGTAATAGTGCTGCCTACTCCAGGATTTTAACTGTAAATTTCAGTACAATAGTGTCAATATTAACTGAAATACAGTGTTTTTCTAATATTGACACGCCCCTTTGTCGAATATCGCCCACTTTTTTAAAAAAAGACCTCCGCGTTCATGATATCTATCTGTTGACAAAAAATTACGGAAATCGGGCAAGTGCTTTAGAAGTTATCGATGTACATACATTTAAAAAAAAAAAAAAAAAAAGCGGACAAACAAACCAACGAACTTGAGAACCTCCTCCTTTTTGAAGTCGGTTAAAAAGGCATATATTTTCATATGCTAAGGTACATTTTGATCAGTAAAATACACTTTCAATGTACTAATAATTTTTTTAAAACGGTTATGTGTTAATTAAAATAAAAATTAATTACAAGAAAAAGGCAAAAAAGTGTGGTTTTAAATAAATACATACATATATGTTTTAATATTTATATAAAGGCACAGTTTTGTAGGGTATACCATCAGTTCAGATCTCACATTCCATACTATCATTACTATTATTATCTGAACTATCAGAATCTTCATCATTGTAAATATCTTAAAAAAAAAAAAATAAAATAAATAACTGGCCATTTCAGCCCTTGAAAGGACTTTGACCTAGCTTCTTATGATCAATTGTGTTGTGCGTGTTATTAAGTTTGTACACAATTGACCGAGAACTGGACCTACATGCTTAACGCCGACTCCGAACGGCGATGAACGGAAAGTTCTCCTTCTCAAGAAGCTTTACATGGCATTTTGATTACTCTCTGAGATTTGCCATTGTCTGCAGAGAGGTGGCGGCCGTACAGAAAAATTATTTTAATTCAAATAATTTTCTGTCGCTGCTGGGGTTCGAACCTGGGTTTCCAAAGTTCTCTGACATAGCGGCCACGCACTTTAACCAACTACGCCACGGACGCCACAATATCTTCCCCTTTCATAATTTTTCCGAGATTGTCATTTATAATGTAATCGTGACAACATTTGTTTATTTTTTAAGACATGTCTTACCCCTTCATTCTTATCACGAAATAAGCTTACTAACAATACTTAAGCAAAACACTATAAGCAATTTGTAGGTTTATATATAGATATATATAGAAGAAAGTAGTGATGATCGTTTCTTTTTTGTCTTTCATGCCTTGTTTCGTGATACGAATGATGGGCTTAACATACTGTGGAATTTGACATTAACAATTTAATTGAATTTCTTTGCTTTTATAATACTATGTTCAGACAGAGTTTTAAATGCGCATTTAGAAGTTCGAAAATTCTTACACATGTCAAGTGTTCAAACTATGAAGAAGCCCTTAATTCGCATTTAAATTGATAGATTTCTTAATATTATTTTTATGTTGTGAAAATGCTGTCATTTTAACAAAAATATGATTGCAGGAACGAGCCAGAAAGTTTTGGGAAAATTGTAATCATTTATTATTTTGTTTTAATATACAAGGTGGCGCAAAAGTAATCCTCCTATCAGAAAATGCTATAAATTTTGCGATTGGCCCCTAATGTCAGTTCTGTTTTGACATTTGTGTAGTAAACACATGTGTGTAAACACGCTACACTACTCCAGAACGCGGAATATTGCTGACTATTTATTTGACTAATATTTTCATCAAAAATAATCATGAGTGATGAGGCCCATTTCCATCTTAGCGGGTACGTAAATAAGCAAAATTTACGCTTCTGGACACTGAAAATCCGCGTGTAACCCACGAAGAGCCATTACACCCGCTCAAAGTCACTGTATGGTGTGTTGTTTTCGCTGGAGGAGTCATCGGACCTTTTTTCTTCGAAGACGTCGCGGGCCAAACGGTTACTGTGAATGGTGAGCGCTACAGAGCAATGATCAACGAGTTCTTTTTGCCGCAACTTGATGAATTGGGATTGGAAAACATGTGGTTCCAACAGGACGGTGCAACGGCACACACTGCACGTGCCACAACCGATATGCTGAAGGATGCATTTCCCGGGCGCCTAATCTCCCGATTTGGCGATTTGCACTGGCCAGCAAGATCGCCTGATTTGACCGCTCCAGACTTCTTTTTGTGGGGCTTTTTGAAGTCGCGGGTTTATGTCAACAATCCTCAGACTCTTGCAGCTCTTAAAGACAATATCCGTCAAGAATGTGAGGACCTATCGCCGGAAGTTTTGGCCGAAGTGATGGAAAATGCCATAAAAAGGGCTCAAATGACAATCAACTGTGGAGGCGGCCATTTACATGACATCATATTCTCGACTTGATGTAAAAAAAATTAAAAGACCAAATAAAAATAATCCACAAGAAGAACCAAAGTTTTTAATTTTTTTTTTAAATCACAGCCAAAAAACATCGGAAGGTTATTTTCGCGCCACCTTGCATTAATAAAGAACTTTATTAATATTAATAATTAAACGAAAGTATCATTGACAAATTAAGTAAAACTCACAATTAACCCAAACGATGTTTTTTTATATGATTTGCAATTAGCTTGAGAATGCAAGCCTGCGCAGGTGTCAATACTTTTCTTTCTTCGCACACGGTGTAGTCACTATAGAACGCTAGAATTCCCTTTGCAATTTGGTAGGCATACACAGTGAAAGGAAATGTGGCTCCATCGAGTGTGCAAAATCTTCGAGTGGACCTTCTTTTAATGCCACTGTTTCTGTGGCTACGAAACCACTGCGAACATATTCTACCGCTCAGTAATATTTTGTCCCGTCACCTCATGCTTTTGCGTTTCAGTGGCAGACTATCCTGTCGCGAAGTCTGTTGGAAAGCTATCATTGTTTTCAATACTGATTTTTTTTTTTCTGTAAGCAGTAGTGGCGTCCGTGGCGTAGTTGGTTACAGTGCGTGGCCGCTATGTCAACGAACTTTGGAGACCCAGGTTCGAACCCCAGCAGCGACAGAAAATTATTTGAATTAAAATAATTTTTCTGTACGGCCGCCACCTCTCTGCAGACAATGGCAAACCTCAGAGAGTAATCAAAATGCCATGTAAAGCTTCTTGAGAATAAGAACATTCCGTTCATCGCCGTTCGGAGTCGGCGTTAAGCCTGTAGGTCCATTTCTCGGTCAATTGTGTACAAACTTAATAACACGCACAACACAATTGATCATAAGAAGCTAGGTCAAAGTCCTTTCAAGGGCTGAAATGGCCAGTTATTTATTTTTTATTTTATTTTTTATAAGCAGTAGTGTCCGACCGAATGTGAAATTTTGGCCGAAGCCGAATTCGTGGAAGTTCGGCCAAGTGGAAGTATTCGACCGAATACCGAAGCCGAATATTAATAAAATTTTTTTCAAGTACAAAAAATAATAAAATTTAGTACTGGCTTTCGTTATTTCCGTAAAAAAAAAAACGACAAATATTAAGTTCGAGTTAAACGCATTACTTTTTCTGCCTGATTTCTGTCAGCATTGCATTTCTGTAGCTTTTACGACTAGATATAAAATTGATTAAATTTCTTTCATGTCATTTTGCTGAATTATAATATTTCTGTAATTCATTTAGTAACGTCAGGATGACATAGAAGATACTAAAATCGATTTTCGATCTAGTCGAGAAAAGCAACAGAAATTCAATACTGACTGAAATCTCGCAGAAAATTTCTAGCGTAACTCGGTTTTTTTTTATATCATGTATGATCAATCAAAAGCAAATGAGACGGTCGGGTAAAAATCAAAAATATTTGAGTTTTCTGCCAGTTCGTTGAACTGGTACGATCTTATAACCCATGTCGGTCGGACCATGATACATGATTACAAGGTAGGTTCATATTGGAGAGCAGGGTGACCTAGTTGTCAAAATCAGCTGTTAATTTTAGTTTTTTTAATTGTTGTTGTTGCTTTTTTCGTTTGACGTTAGTAGCTTCTACAGATTTGTTGTTGTAAAATTGCTCATTTGAGCAGCCATCTTAAAATGAGCTTACCTTGTAATTGTATCAAGGGTCGGACTCACTGCATTTATCATTTGAATAAAGTTTTCAACGAGCGAAAACCAACTTATGGAAGAACAGAAGAAAGAAAAAAACAAAACCAACAAGTGTTTCAAGTATGGAATTTCGAACGGAATTCATCGAATTATACTAAAATTTTCCTAAAGAATTATAAAAATGTTTTTAGTTATTACAAAGTAAAAATATTCGGCCCAAATATTCGGCTGTTTAGGCCGAAACCGAAAATTAAAAAATCAGCCGAATATGCCGAATACCGAAGCCGAATATTCGGTCGGACACTAATAAGCAGCGAAGCGCGTCGAGTCAGGTAGTTTCGACTAACAAATTTAGTCGAAATATTAACGAAAATAAAATGAAAAACCAATACAAATCAAAATGCAAGTCTTATTTTAACACAGCCAAAGCCTACACATATGTTAAATAAAATAAAAAAGAAATATAATGTGGATTTTGGAAACTTTCAACACTTGAACAAAAATTTTGTTGGAAAAGAAAATATTATTTTATTTATAATTTAAAAAAAAAGTCATTAAAAAAAAACAAATTAAATATATATATATATTTATATATAAATTTGTATGGATGTGTTTCTCCTAGAAAATTAATGGGGGTCAGCCTTACACATTAACCCTCTCCGTCCCTCCCTCAAATTGAAAATATTGATTACATTAAAAGTAGGATGTTAGGGTTTTCCCTTAAGCCGCCTCACGATGTTTGATGAAAACCTGACGTGACATGAGAAACGAACTTCATATTCGTTTTTAGCGACCTCCGAAACACTATAAAATTTACTCTTCCTTGGTAAGGGACTTGTATCAAATTAATTGGTCGGACTGTTGGTTTCTTAACTCAGTTGACGAAAAACTTGGTTTTTTCATTAATAATATAAATAATTTATTTAATGCACATGTACCTTTGCGAAACCTTCGTGTGATCAATAGCACTTGTCCCTGGTTTACGTATTCTGTAAAACTAGCCTTAAAAAGACACAATAGACCTTATACAACGTGGAAACGGAACCCGACTGATATGAACTGGGAGCAACACAAAAAAATGAAAAATGAAGCTACGATCGCTGTTCGCTCATCTAAACAGAAATTTTTTATGTCCAAGTTAAATCCATCATTACCACCGAAGCAGCTTTGGTCAAATATTAGGAGCTTAGGTGTTTATAAAATAGAATCAGAAACATGCCGTATTGATCCCAATCTACTTAATGATTTTTTTGTTGCTAGCTCTATAAATACTTCTTCATCCATCTCTGAATATGACGATAGTCCTGTTCAAAATATACTTAATGAATTTCAATTTGATGCAGTAAGTGAATTTGATGTTGCTCGTTGCATTAATAGCAAAAAAATCGAATGCTTGTGAACTAGCTGATTTTCGACCAATTAGCATACTATCCTCAATCTCTAAGATTTGTGAGTCTCTAATGGCTGAACAAATTTCCCGCCACATAAGCACATTCGGTCTTATGTCAAACCTTCAGTCAGGTTTTCGTCAAGGACACAGCTGTTCAACCGCTATGGTAAAAGTTTTGGATGACTTAAGACTGCCATATGACATGGGCCAACTAAGCTTGCTATGTCTGCTAGACTTCTCAAAGGCATTCGATACTGTGAATCATGCTATCTTGCTCAGAAAGCTTAAGATATACTTTGGATTTTCGGATACAGCGTGTCGTCTTTAGGAAAGTTACTTAGGTGGTAGATCTCAAAGAGTCAAAGTTAGGAATAATTTTTCGTTATGTAAAAGAACCTCGAGTGGAGTACCACAAGGATCAGTTCTCGGCCCTCTTCTTTTTACTATGTTTGTCAATGATATTTTCAGTAAATGCAGTCATGTTACCATGCATGCCTATGCTGATGATGTACAACTTTATATGTCAAGACCCACTGCACTTGTTGAAGAGCTTTGTGCAAAAGTAAATGAAGATCTATGCTTGGTAGCTGAATGGGCCAGATCAAACATGCTGCAGCTAAACCCTCTTAAATCGTTTGTTCTTCCGGTCTCTAAGACTCCTTATGGAAATATTGATGTTCCTCCAATTTTTCTCAATAACATTGAGTTAAAATTTGTCAGTAAAGCCACTAATCTTGGTTATCGGATCAATACGACCCTGTCTTGCGAAGATCACATTAATTCATGCGTGAGCAAAATATACTATGTCTTACGAAATCTTCGAATGACTGCAGCATTCGTGCCGGTCGAAACTAAAAAGAAACTCGTCTTGCAGCTGTTATTGCCAATCATTACATATTCGGAAATTGTATTTAGCAAACTCGACTCGAGATCCTTACACAAACTTTTAGTCGCTTTCAATAATGCAGTGCAATATATATACGGTCTTAAGAAGTTTGATCATATATCATCCTTTTCAAATAAAATATTAGGTCGAAGCCTTCCCAACCACCTCAATGCAAGAAATTGCATTTTTTGCATACTCATATACTCGCGTTGTCCTAATTACCTTTTTGAAAAGATACAATTCTGCAGATCGAGCAGAAGCATGAACCTCGTTATTCCGACGCACAATTTTAAAAACTCCAGTAGATTGTTTTTCGTTAGTGCGATAAGACTATGGAATTCACTACCTAAGTTCTGGCAACGCTGTCCAAACTATCAAACACGAAAATAAAATCGCGCGAAAATAAATTATCGACAATTGTATAATTCACTTATTTAATTGCATTTTTAACGATAAAAACAACTGCGACACAACAAGTAAAGGATTCCTCAATGAGCGCCAACAAAAAACCATCAGGGAAATCCTCCGCAAGAAAAGCGCGCTGTGGCATCTGCAACTTACACATTGAAGGCGACTGCATCCAATGTGACACTTGCAACAAATGGATCCACGCCCTTTGCAGCGGGCTGAACGCCCAAGAATATATGGATGCAACCAAGAGGGAAGAAGTTGAATACATTTGCCCAACCTGCAAGAACGTTGTGGACGCGAATGGCACTGATAAGTTGACGACTAGCCAATTCAATTTAATCATGTCGAAACTCAGCCACCTCGATGAAATAAAAAAATCTGTGGACTTTATGTCTAACCAGTACGAGGAGCTCATTGGCACCATAAACCAAAATAAAAAGAAGGTCGAATCAGTCGCCAAGGAAAACACGAGACTGTAGGCGGAGGTATACGAACTGAAGACATCAGTAAAGTTCTTAATGGACGAAAGGGTCAAAAATTACTGTGTGGTACGTGGCCTATTGGACGCTTCCAACTCAAAAACAGCGACGGAACTTATCCTGGATATGTCGAAAGACCTCAACGTAGATATCGCCAAAAATGATATAGCGCACGCAAGCTTCTATAAAGCACCAGCCCAAAAAGCAGCAAACAACATCAACAGCAACTGCAACAGCAAAACGGTGCTAGTCAAGTTCTGCAATCACGATGCAAAACTTTCGTTTTTGGAGGCCAAAAAAGTGGTAAAAAAAGACCCGGCTAGGAAAAACACGGTATTTATCAACGACTACCTCAATAGAGACACGCTACAGCTCTTTGGCCATGCAAAGACACTGAAAAAATTCGGCTATAAATTCATATACACCAGAGGCAACACAATTCTCGCCAAAAAAACAGAGGGAGCACGGGATATCAAAATCAACAAATATGAGGACATCGATAAGTTAGTCTTGGAGCCAGCAACGAACAACAAGCATAGGAGCGCCCGCTACTCAGCTAACACTCAATCAAATGATGCTGACTCTGACGACAACGGTGATGCAGGGACGTCCGGTGGTTGCTTCCTTCCTAGGGCACAATAAGTAAAAGGTGGTAAGCCAATTAAACACTATAATGAATTACTTTAAAAATATATCTGAATTCAATATACACACAAAAAAAGAACAAAATCACTCCATACATTTTTTATCATTTAATGCGAGAAGCATAGCTTCATTAACTAAATTTAACACGTTGCGAACAGAGATCGCTAGCTTTGAACATTTGCCACAAATCATATGCATTCAAGAAACATGGTTTTCGGAGGTAATTGCTGATGTATATGCGATACCAGGATACCGCAGTGTGCACTGCTGTAGAGGCGACTCATATGGCGGATTATCATTTTTTGTAGCTGAGCATCTTTCAATGGACATTGAAGAAGTGTGCAATGAGTCGTACTGCCATTTCTTAAGAATTTCAATTCCTTCACTAAAAATTAACAACAAGCCACTGTCAATCGTAGGATTCTACCGCTCAACTAGGTGCCCTACAAACATATTCTTGAACCTACTCGATAACCAACTACAGCAAAACCCCGCCAACAGCTGGGTATCAGTAGGTGATTCAAATATCGATACTCTGGCACAATCCATAGACAGACATTCACTCTTTGCGCTACTGAACTCCAATTGTATGTACTCATACCATGAGCTGATTACTAGACCGGCCTCTGGCTCATCCATAGACAATGTCGTTTCTAATTTACACAGCGAGCAAATAGTAGTCAGCTCAATCGAAAACGCAATGAGTGACCACAACATGATAAGTTGCATAGTCAAGATAAACAATCAAAGCGAAAAGTATAAAACAATTGTGAAAACAGTCTACAATTACGACAATATTGCCAGAAATATTGATACAAACCTAGATACAACTCTTAATGAAAGCAACAGTCCCAATGAAATCTACGATTTTATCGATAATGTCATATGCACTGCGATCAATGAAAAAAAAACTACGGTGACCACAAAAATTAAGCTTCGACACCTTGTATCACCGTGGGTCAATCAAGACTTCATCATCCTGTTAAAAATAAAAAAATATCTGCTGAAAAAAATCAAGCTTCAGCCGCGCAGGCGTGACCTGAGAATGCGATTAAACGGCATCATCAACATCATCACAGAAACGAGGAGAGTGCTCACCGACAGCTATTACAAGCAGAAGCTAACTGAAGCCAACGGTGATATGAAAGCTACTTGGAGGACCATAAACGGATTCCTCAACCGTACAACGCAGCAGGGCGCAATCGCTAAAATCGAAAGCGCAGATGGCATACTTATAAGCGACAGCAATAAGATAGCGAATTGTGTTAACGAATTCTTCACAACGCGTGCAGTGGAGATAGCAGCGTCAATTGAAATGGAAGATGGAGATGATATCAACGCATTTAGAACTCTGACTATCGCAAATAAACTATTCCAATTTGAAGGGCCGACTACGAAAGAACTCCAAGTAACAATACAGCAGCTTGACTCGAGCAAACCAGCTGGCATAGATGAAATTCCTCCAACCATCGTCAAAAACTCGAGCGCGAGCATTGCAAAAGCGATGGCTATGTTAATAACATCTATTTTTCTACATGGAATTTACCCAAACAAACTTAAGCTGCAAAAAATACGCCCAATATACAAGTGTGGCGAGAAAACCAAAACGCAAAACTACAGGCCTATTGCAATTCTCTCAGTTCTAAACATGGTGATCGAGAAAGTCATGAAACAACAAATAAGCAAACATATTCAGGACATCCAGTTTTTATATACACACCAGTATGGGTTCCGACAACGATCTGGGACCCAACCAGCACTAATTCAGGCGATTGACGTTGTATGCGCATACATGGATAATGGCTGCAAAGAGGTCGGAGCACTCTTCATCGACCTTCAAAAGGCATTCGAATGCGTCAACCACGAAATACTCTTAGAGAAACTTCAGTACGCTGGATTTTATGGAAACAGTCTTTCACTCATCAGCAACTATCTCACCGGTAGACATCAAGTAGTATTCAATGGCAACTCTACGAGTACACCTAAGGAGGTCACATGCGGAGTACCACAGGGAAGCGTGCTTGGCCCCATCCTGTTCCTCATCTTCATCAACGACATAAAAAACATCACTTTAAACGGCAAACTTTTCCTCTTTGCAGATGACATCGCGCTTTTCTATCCTAGCATGTCAAAGCTGGCGTTGAGAGCAAAACTGGAGTATGATATATCAATAATAAGAGAATTTTTCCGCTTCAACAAAATAGCTATAAACGAAGGCAAAACACAGTTCATGATCATCACACCGCAGCCCAGCACAACTGAAAAATTCAAGTTCATCGTGAATGAAACTGAGATAGTAGAAGAGGATAAAGTTAAATTCTTGGGCCTCACGGTAGCCAACAACCTTAGCTGGAACGACCACATACAAAACTTACAAAACAAGACATCATACGGCCTGGGCCTGCTACGCAAGTTCAGAAACAAGCTTTCCACGGAGACGAAGTACCTGATATATATGACTTTGGTTCACTCCCACCTAACATACATGACCATGTGCTGGGGCCACAAAAACTCAACAGAAATGAAGAAACTACAGAGAACTCAAAACAAAGCTATGAAAGCAGTCTTTAGACTACCAATGCGGTACCCCAGCCACCAACTTTACCAAGAAGCCTATAAAAACGTCCTGTCCATACGCAAGCTTTACCAATACCAACTTATACTACAGGTGTACAAAAACTTAAACAACATAAGCTACAACACCACTCACTTACAACAACCCGTCCATATATTCAGCACAAGGAACAGAAGGAACCTAGTCGTGGCGAGATGCAGCAGAGAAATCACCAAACAACGATATCTATATGCAGGACCGAGCGCTTACAACAACCTACCGTAGGCGATCAAAAATATAACAACCATAGGCGTATTCAAAACCGAATTCAAAAAATTCATACAAGCAGGAATTTAAAATTTAAAATTAAAACTTACAACCTATTTATACATTTATTTATTATATTCATAAATTTATTTTAGTAGAAATATTTACAAGTAATATTATATTTACAAATTAGTTAAGCCAGACAGGCACGCTCCTTAATAGCCTAGTGGCACTGGAGCACAAAAAAAAACAATGTACATGAAAATACCTGAAGTTAGCTAAAATAAATCAATTAAAAAAAAAAAAAATAATCTGAAAAGTGTCTCAAATATAAAGGACTTTAAGCTTTTAATTTTCGAATACTTCTCTTAACTCCCTTCTATCTTTTCTGAATTTTTGCTTTCTCTTAAACCTTACATATAATCTCTTTTTATTGCTATATTATATTATTTTAGTGTTTAAGTTTCATTTTACAATCTTCATATTATATTAATTTTTTGATTTGCAATATAATTCTTAATTATTTATTTAATTTACTGATTGTTTTTCTTTTTATTTAGTTACTAGCGATACCCGGCGCGTTGCTGCACCCGGCAAGTATATTGGAAATAATAAGTAAATTCAAAACTTTTATTAGTCCCTTAGTCTGACACCGCGCTCATGTTCCACTGCCCGTTACAGTTTCCCAGTAGCAGAACATCACTCCCAGGTGACAATTCCATTATGAGTTTCAATGTCCTGTGATCTTAGCTTCCATAGCTATTCTGTATAGAGAATCGGGCCACACCCCCTTTTCCAACGCACATATCAGTTTTCCAGTAAAAAGACTTTGGCAATTAGTAACTCCTTGCTGAGTTTTATTGTCATGCGAGTTTTAGTTCCAAAGCTATTCAATATCAAAAATTTGACTTGTGTGGTCGAAGCCATAACCCCTTTTCCTATGCCCGTTCTAGTTATCTTGTTTATTTATAAAAAAACTTATTGAATCACACAATGTCAATTCTATAAAGTAAAAAGTCACCCGTTCCTTTTGTTCATTTATAAATTACATGCAGCGAAACAAATAAACATACGTACATACAAACATACATACATCAAGTCGGATTGAATCGCATTCTCATCAAAAAAATCCTCAACATGCTAAAGGTGGTCAGTGAATCCCCTTTTAACAAAACTGTGTTCGATTAATTCTCCACATCAAAACTACTTTGAACATATTTGAATGTACTTCGATCCTATTAGCTTTAAGCGCAGCAAAGTATGTATGGATATGTATTTGTTTGTTTGTTTTGTTGTTTTGTGCTTGCTGAGAACAAAAAGAGTATAGTAGAGAGCAACATGCAGTTTATTGAGGCTCTCGCAGCACAAACGCATGAAAAGCTAACGATCAAGCAATGCATGGCATTGTGGATGATTTTTTAAAAAAGTTAACACTTTAATTAAAGATACTTATTATTGAAATTCCGAAAAGCAAATAACCAATCAACCTTTTGTAGCACAAATGTGATATTTTAAAAGTTATTTCAAAAAAATCGGACCAGTACTTTTGGAGTTTTGCGGACACAAAAAATTTTCACTTTCATTTTATATAATAGTATAGATATAGATTTAATATTTAATTTGAACAATGTTAGTTGTTATTTGCTCCGTTCATGCGGCATGTAAAAGATTAATCTTAAATGTCAACATATTTTATCTAATAAATACAAAAAGAACATTAAACCCCACGAGAGTTTTTTGCTGCTGTACAGTGTAATCCTTTATTAATTATTTGCTTCAAGTTTATAGCTTTCCTTATTCTTAAAATTTGAGAAATTGGTCTTTTCTTCTAGAATTGAATAATAATTTTTTTTATTCAATTATATGCAATAAGGAATTAGACATCCAAAAATTAATTTTATGCTTAATATCAACATTTCAAAATTCGCTATGTGGTGATTTTTCTGCCGCTGAGGAAAATGTATCAATGAAATTTTTTATAATTAATATATGAGCCGTTAGAAACAAAAATACAACACTTACGTTCACGGGGAGAAGTGTTGTTTTATAAATTGCGAGTAAAGTTCAACAAACCAGTGTGAAGTTAAGTGCTGGGATATAATTATGCTAGTAGTATAATTATAAAGCACTTGGAGAGCGGCCTGAAATTTTTTGGAATTGGACTTAGGCATGGTAGAATTATAAGGTAGGGCAGACTCGGAGACAAATGGAGTAGAAAGCAGAAAAAAGCGGGCTAGTTGTCAAAATCAGCTGTTAATCTCGAGTTTCTTTATGGTTATGTTTCGCAGTTGATTTAAGGTTAAATTTTTTCCGCGGCATTTTATAGATTTATTTACAATGTTTTTACAATATTTCCACTCAAATTAACACAAACTTAACAATTTAACACGCACTATTTACAACTTGAAAACATAATATTTTTATTTCATTTGAGGTTTCTACGAACTTCGCTATTTTGACAATTAGCCAACCTTTTTATTATCCACTCTTCGTTGACGCGTGAGGGTACTGAGCGATTCGGCCCTACCTTGTAATTCTACCATGGACTAGGGGCTAAATACATACATATCTGTGGACTTTTGACAAAACACCCAAGTCTATCTGAAATTCACAGACAAGCCCCATTAAGTTGATATGAAAGGCATAAAGACTTAAGTTGTTTTATCTATGAATTTCAGATAGACTTGGGGTGGTTTGTCAAAAGTCCACAGATATATTCCACCAAAAAAAAATGTAAGACTTGAGTTTCTTTTCATCTTCAATTAGTCTCGAAGTTAAAACTGGAAATTCAAATAGACTTCAAGTCAAATCCTTGAGATTATGATTCAACCGTTAGTAATATTTACCTCGCTACGTCTGGCGCATCCTCCACCGCTTTTTCTACGTTATTTTCATGATCGTTCCTGAGATCCAATTTGTTTACCTATGTTATAAAAATATATTTATATATATATGTATACGATATTAACATATTTACTCTAACTAAACATTACCAATTGAGATATTTCTTGATCTTCAGCTTTCTTTACCCAATTAGACATTATTTAAGATCGAATTGAAATAAATTTAAACTAAGAAAGCTCTTTATACCCAATCCGACAGCACTACTTATAACTTAAAAATTGAAATCGAAAAGCAACACTAAAATAGTAACATTGTAAGAATTAACAAAACATTTAGCAACACTTGGAGGTGAAATTCAGAGGCTGAAATGATATTCAAAACGAGCAAAGAATTAAAACACAAGGACCCGTTTTACATTGGTCAAGAATTGAATTCAAGTCTGTGAGTTTGCTGGCAATTCGCCGCACATCATCACCACAGAACATTGACGCTGTACCGTCAATTTTTTGCCAATTTTTTGTATTCCTTTTGTGCTTTTCGCTGTTTTGTCGAAGTGCTTCACATTATTTTTCGTTTGCTTGCGTGCGTTTGGTGTTTTGTAGCTGAAAATTGTAAGGCTGCGAACATATTGCATGTGTATGAGCAGAGCAAACATATTAAAGCAATAAAGAACGCATCTCTTTTGCACCAGAATTCAATTCTTGACCAATGTAAAAGGTTTCGTCAAGTCTAAATGAGAACGTCAAAAAAACTTGATTTCAAGTCTTGACCAATGTAAAAGCGGTCCTACAGTGTGTGTACTGAGGCATATTTCATGAATTGGTTGAGCGAGAGGGCAAGAGTTTTTGACATTTCGATCGCTCGTCTGTCCGAAATATATACGAAATATTTAATAAAAAGTTATTTTTATTGTGTAAGCTTATAATTAATACTATATTTATAATATGGTAGCACTATTTTAAGAAAAAGAACGTTGTAAAGTTATGTATGGCAGCACCGTGTGCCTATGTATTTGGCAATACTAAAATATAAGATAGACTAAGAAAAGCAAATGGCTGGTCCATTTCCGGTTATTCACTTTTGCTGACATTTACTATGTTTCCATGGCGAGTTAACTCGGGGTTTACTCGGGGTTAACTCGCTATGGAAACGCGAGTTGAGTTGAGTTTCGTTAAATCCACGAAACTCCACGAAACTCGTAAGATTTAACTGGGTTCTATCTGTCAAAGTGAATGCTGCCATTTAGTATCTATTTCGCTAGTAAAACAATAACAAAAATGCAAATGATATTGACAAGTTCGACTCAACTCGATGCTGTGCATGGAAACACTATCGAGTTAGCGACGCCATTTTCTTAACTCGACGAAAACCCTTACCCCGAGTTAACTCGCCATGGAAACATAGTAATTGTGAACGAGAACACAAGCTAAATAAAGAAATCGTTATGGCAACACCGTGTGCCTATGTATTTGGCAACACTAAAATATAAGATAGAATAAGAAAAGACAATGGCTGGTCCATTTCCGGTTATTCAATTTTGCTGACATTGTGAACGAGAACACAAGCTAAATAAAGAAATCGTTTGTAATAAATTTAATCTTACAACTCTCAGAAGTGGGATACGGGTTTTTTTTAAATAAATTAATTACTTTCAATCTTATATAAAAATTTTTTGACAAAATGCCTCCACTAAGGTTGTGACGGCAAGATATTAGGTCTGTTTCCGTACTCACACTGTGTAACTTGTGTGACATTATTTTGTTTCCGTACTCTTTGTGCTTAAAATAGGAGAAGAAGAACAAGCATAAAATCGCTCTAATCATGATACAACTACCAGATAGTATTAATCGCTACTTTTACTCGTTGCTTTGGGCATATAGTGTCAAATAGCAGTATTGCAATCACAGCAAGAAGTAAAAGGAGATATTTTTGTTTTTATACTTAAACCAATCATTTTAAATATTAAGAAGGAAATGATTAATGACGAAATTATATCTCTGTTTAGGTTTTGCTTTGTTTTTTATATTTAATACAAATATAATGAAATGATTAAATTGAAGTATTCATCTTTATTTTATCAAGACTCCCTCATGTAAACCTTAAAAATTATTTGAAGACTGCATCAACAATAACAACAAAACCCAACAACACCAACAAATTGTTAGAAAAGATAGTATATATTTGTACACAGTTGTATAATATAAAAGTAAGTACAACTGTGTTGGCAGTGTCCGCCATAGCTCAAAAGTTCTTATATGGGTGTTTGTATGTATGTATAACGCTTGAAACATCCCAATAAACCACAGAGCGGACTCGCATTCGTTTTGAATTCGAAACGGAACCGAGATCTCGGATCCGAGTTCTCGCTTTATATAAGAATTCGAGATGATTCCGAGAATATTAAAAAAGCGAATATTTTATTTTATGAAAATTGTCTATCTTGTGGATAATATTAATAAAAACAATTTTTAAATTTTTTTTCTTTATTTACACGATTTTAACGTACCAAAGGAATTAAATTCTTTACTTAATTTTAAAAACTTTTTAATATCTTCTACAATGCATTTACAAAGCACTTCAAGTACTTTCAAATTGCACTTCTCAAATTTCAAAAAAATAAAAAAGAAACCGTGGCAACTATAGACTTAAATGTCAACAACAAACGAAAAACACATCACTTGCTACTCGTTGTATAAGCTTTCAAAAAGTTCGCATTTTGACACTTTTAAAGTTTATTTTTAATAAAATGAAAAGTATGAGAATTTTAAGTCATTACTCCTCATCAGGGTGCTACACCACGCCAGGTAAAGTATAAATAAAGAGTTTAAACAGATTAAATAGGTTAAGAATAGGCATCCGGTAGAGGCGTAAATTTCTATGTAGAAGCAAAAAGAAAATTACTTTCAAAAAAATGGATACACTAGATGTCATGGAGATAGGATATACATGTTTCTTTGCAATTTGATAAACTTTTTGTCCAGCAATTTCCGTCACGACCGTAGTAGGGAATTTTCCCTTCACCGAACGGCTTCTCTCACAAAAATTTTAGAATACAAAAAGAATTATATAAGCTGAAGAATATCGAAATCATAAGATTTGAGAATATAAAAAAAATTAAAAAATCTCGTTTCGAAAACGAATCGATTGTTCCAAAAATCTCGTTTCGAAAACGATGCGATTATTTTAAAAATTTCTTTTCTAAAACGATTTGATTATTCTAAAAATCTCGTTTCGAAAACGAAATGTGAATTTCTTCCTCTCGCGGGTTCGAAAACGAAAGTAGAACGAATCTCGTTTTCGAACTAAATGCACGAGGTCTCGGTTTCACATCGAATTCGAAACGAATCCGTTTGGTTTATTGGAATATAGCAAGAAAATCGTTATTGATGTAAGCAACATGATGATATCGCGATTCAATTGTTTTACGCTTTACCAAAAAGTGCTCAACCCGCTAAAAAAAGTTTTCATTTTTTAAAAAATAAATATGAAAAATTTTTATAAAAATCGCGCTATTTTAATTTCCAATAATACAATAAGCAACATTGTTTGCACCTACTCGCTATATTTTGACACTATATGCCCATAATGACAGTTTTTCCACAGCTGACTTTCAGCGAATAATACTACCTGGTAATTGTATCATGGCTCTTACAAGAAGCAAATGTCAAATTACATTTCATAATTGTTTATGTTTTGCGATAAATAAATTCACAAATTGTGTGCCTAAAAAAAATGTATGTACAATAAATAAATAATAATAAATAAATATTAGGGGTATTCACACCGAGCTCGTTAGTTTGTTAGTTGTTACTTGTTACCGAGCGCTTACACTGCCTGAACGAACGAAGAAATCTTCGGAACATTGGTTTTTTACAAAATGCTCGCGAGCGCTATTCGCGCAGTGTAAACTTTTTTAAAGCACGAACGAACGAAGATTTCTTCGTTCGCTCTGATCGGCCGACGCTCGATCTTTTTGAGCGAATCTAGTGCTTATTTGCGCATAGGTAGTAGATTTGTTGAAATTGTAGTTAATAACGTAGGAAAAACAAAAAAGAAAGAAAATATATTGAAAATTTAACGCAAAAGAACTTTAATTTGCTTTGTTATTTTATTAGCACTTTATATAAGCAAATGATTTATATAATATTCTTTATATAATAAATTCTTTACATAAATACTTACATAAAACCTAAATTAAAAGGCATAAAAGTAGTAAAAATTAATCAAATTTAGTACGTTTGCATAAACAAATATTGATCAACGCTGATGCTCGCAAGCATTGAATTTAAGTGTTTCCACTGCACGAACGAACAACATGGCGACTTACCAATGTTCGCAACTTGTGTTCGTGCGGTGGAAACAGTTGGACCGAACGAAGAATTCATCGCGACGATTTGTTCGCGATGATTTCTTCGTTCGTTCGGGCGGTGGAAACGCTCGGTTACGTTTTTACATACATTTTGTTTTTGTAAAAGTATCGAACTACCGAGTAACAAAGTAACAACTTAGCAACCCAGATAATTTTTTCGTTAGTTGGCAAAATACGAACAACTGTTCCATATTTTTAATTGCATGAAATTTAAATGCATAAAAAATAAAATCCAACGCATATTAAATTGAAGTTTTTGTTGAAAAATAAGTATTAAATAAATAAATTAATTTTTTACTCTATTCTCTCCACTTTTTACTTATAAATTTTCAGCAATTGTAATTTACGAAAAGCAAAATCAGCTGTTATTCAACTATAATTACCAGGCTAACGAGATTAAACAAAAGGGTGTGTTCGCAGTTAACTAATTTAACGAAGCAACAACTAACCAAATAACAAACTAACGAGTTCGGTGTGAATACCCCTATTAAGTAATGGTTCAGTCTTGCCAAAGAACTAAGATATAAGGAAGTGATGTTATTGCCCAAAAGTGTGGTATTTTTCTTTTTCGTGTTGGTTGACACAAATACATAAACATTCACAAAGGGCCGTATTCAGTTGCATCGAAGAAGAAGGCTTAATTTGTTTCTGATTCGTATAACATATAAAACAGGTGTTTAGAGTTATACGGTATTAATAAAACGTTTGACCGAAACGTTTGACGAATTAAAGACCTAATAAATTAAAATAAAATTGTATTGCAATACAGAAACATTTACTCAGGGCTATATTCGGTTAGATAGTTAAAGAAGGTCTAAACAGTTTCTAATTGGAATCACATATACAATAGATTCTGGGTAAAATTTACTGATTTTGGAGCTAATTTAATTATATTATATAAAAATAATTAAATTATTATAAAATAAAATAATATAGTTTTGTTTTTATTGTATTTCCACACCACTTTTGAGGCATACAATTTGGTGCGTTACCGATATTTTATTGGGTAATAATAATATAATATAATATAATATAATATAATGCAATATAATATAATATATAATATAATTTGAGATCCACAATATGCGGAAATCTGAAAACAATAAAAAATAACAATTATGTATCATAAACTTTGCTGAAGACAAAAGCGCCCCATAAGTGCACTAAAGAGTGAAAAAATAATGCGCCCCTGAAACATTGTTTGCGTTTTGACAACTGTGGTCGCATCAAATTTGTGCGAAAAAATTTTTTTTTGCTGAGAAGGCTGTTTACAAGCGAACGCTCATAAATAACGAACGCTCATAAATGTCAAAAAACACACTCTGTCTCGCTCGCTCAATTTTCGAATCGGCCACAGTTCACGTACACTGTATGTGTAGACAACACAACTTCCTTATATTTTAGTTCTTTGAGTCTTGCATTAAAAAATGGCTTTTAATAATTTGTAAATAATGGCGCATTTTACGTTTGACACGCCTGCAGTCAAAATCAGCTGTTTTGTGCTTGAAACTTACTAGAAGCTGTTTCCGTACTTTTGCAACTATTCTCACATTTACTTTTTACTCTCTCAGTTTGAACTTACACAAATTTTACATAGTGTAAAGCACGGAAACAGACCTATTGTTGATTCTTTGTCTGAAGCTGGGATTTCATACCCAGAAACTGCAACGGTGGTGCAACTGCGACCGTTGTATGAGCAAATGCTCAACGGAAAATCAGAAATGCAAGGTGGGAATACAGAAAATTCTGATGTGCCATCGGCTTCTGATGATATAAGTGCTGTTGAGAAAATCATTGGTGAGGGGCACTTTGGAAGTCTTGAGGTGCCTCTTATGCCTTCTGCCACTACTTGTGCCGCTGTGCTGTCACTATTCCTGCTGTTTCTGTTGTCATTGCTGTTTCTGCTGCAACTGCAACCTTTGTCTCAACTGCGTTCACTTCTATATCTGCTTCCTCAATTGTTACAGCTGCCGCTGTTGAAACTGATGCCTCTGCCAGGCCGGATCACTCTGCTAAGACAACTGCTGCTCCTGCTGTCACTAGGCCTGCTACTGCTCCTGGTATAATTTCTGACGTAACTCATCATGCAGATTTCGATGAGGCAGATGCAAATGAAGCCATTGGAATGGAAATATCCAAATTGTGAAGACAACGTGGGCTTCTTTTGTTTAGACGTGAGGTCGAACTACTTCAGCTTGGTCCACAAAGAGAAGTGATGGTTGATTTTCAACTTTTGGAAGCAACGGTGGACAAATTCTCTGGTAAAAGGTACAAAATTATTTTGTACTGATGCAATGTAGCGAGCGGATGCAGAATATTTGTGTTCGGCAGCTGTTAGATGGTACAGCAAAAATATTAGTCCGGACAGTAGCTGCCTCTTCATTTGAGGAAATAAAGTGTTTGCTTCTTGCTGAGTTTGGCAAGAAATACAGTCTCATTGAAATTTATGAGGAGTTAAAAGCACACAAGAGGAAGCAGGGCGAAGGAATACAGCTGTACGTCTTGGAAATGCAATCTCTGGCCAGCACGGGTGCAGTTCCAGAGCGGGACATTGTGGATACCATCATCGCTGGACTGAATGACAAATCATCATTGGCCATGATGCTCTATCAGGCCACTAACATAAAAGAGCTGAAGAATTATCTAGAGCGCTATGAGAAGTTGAGTGCTAAGCTCACAAATCCTGTTCCTCGTGCTCAACCAGGGTCATTTAGTCGTGTTCCAACTAAATAAAAAAAAATAAATGTTCCAACTGTTGCTGTAAAAAATACAACGAGTGCTGAGGAAAATGCTGAAGAACCGAGGTTATGCTGAAGAAGAGGTTCGTCTTAATGCTGAAGAACCACGATGTTATAACTGCTCTCAAAAGGGACATTTTCAGTCACAGTGCACGAAACCGAAGAGACCAGCTGGCTCATGTTTCCCTAAGAAGAGGGGATTGATCGCTGCAATTGCTGAAAGTGAGGAATCTTATAGCAACATGTTTACTGGTGAGGTAGAAACAGTTCCAGAAATTCAAAAAGTGAGTGCCATATTTAAAGATAAGCAGGGTAAATGCAGAGAGGTTAGTAATATTATTTCACTTCTCGATTTCGGCAGCCCGACGAATTTTATTAAACGCTCTTCTGTACCTTACATAACCAACGGGATACTAAAGCCAACCAATTTTCAAGGTGTTGGAAATTTCAGGATAAAAATGTTTGATGAAATTGTTTGCTTGATTAAAATAAAGAAAGAAATATTTATTCATAAATTAATATATTATTCCAATATTAATTTGAAGAGATCTTTTAAATAAACTTCAAATATTCTTATGTAAACTTAAAACTAAACTACTATATTCAAAAGAAAAACTTTTTCCAATAAAAGAACAAAATGAAGTAGTTCATCCGAAGTTTTTTTCTTAAGGGTGCATTTGATTTGCTTAACTTTAACAAGGTTAATAAAACATGTAAACAGTGTCTGAGTGTGGAATGTCATTTGAGTCAATTTAATGCTCGACAATTACGCACAAGCTTAGAATCAAGTGTAGACAGGGTGTCGGCCTCATGATTCAATTATAATAAGGTTATCCAGATATTTACGTATCCTTATTTTATGTAAACAAAAATATTTTACGCTCTTGAAAAAATGGCAGCCAGGGTTGTGTGGTCTTTCCGACAAAAAGTAATGTTGCAGTGTTTTGCTGTGCTTTTTTTTAGAAAAAAGGTACTTTTTCTATATGTTTGTGCTTCTTTTAAAAAGAAAAAAATCAAGTGTGCTTTTATCAATTTAATTGACGTGAGGATAATTCGTGATTTTTCGCGTGAGTATAGTGAAAATTTAATTAAATTTTTTAAGCGTCTTTAACATTTAATTACTCTGTGCCTTATAGTGCCTTATTGTGTGCCTTATAGTGAGAATAACTTAAAATAAAAAATACCTTCAACGTGTGGGATATGTAGGACAACATATGTGTACAGCAGTGAGCATGTGCTAAAGTACGCTGTGCCGTTGGATCCGGTAAGGCGTCAGCTGTGGGAAAAAATATGTGGGATGCAGTTCTCAACATCAGCTAAATTATGCGAAAAACATTTCACACCCGGCGATTTTTCAGACGCAGTTGGTGGGAACAGAAGCGCAACTAGAGGGGGGTTTTGGGGTTTAAAACCCCCTCCCCCCAATTATTGTCACAAAAAGAAAAACATGATAAGTAATGACTTGTTTTTATCAAAATCGCGAAAAACCCAAATTAAATTTCAAATCGATTTCGGTTGAAGCATAACATTTCGCGACAGATATTTCTGATGCCGGAGGTTTTTCAGCTGATTATAGACAAATATGGTTTCCTGATTTCAGATAAATACTCCGTTTTTCTCCATCAGCTCGAGTTTTTAAGCTGTAGGCCAAAACATGAAAATCAGTTCTTTTTCTGATAATTTTGCTATATCTGATTTACTGATTTACCGATTTGTAATACGATGATGATTTTTATTTATTTTTATTTTAATACGATGATGAATTTCAATGAAGAAATACTAGACGTTTCAATTTTTCCAATACCTTTTACAATACCTATGACAGTTTTAAAGATATCAACGTACAAAGTGGGAAAAAGTCACAATTTTACGTAGGCTGCTCTTTTGTATATTTTAATGGGCTTACAAAAACTTTTTTTTAAGTTTTTTATTTTATCTTGCATTTTTTAAAGAAATTAAGAAGAAAACATTTTTTTAAATTAATTGTTTCAAGTACGAATTACGTAGTTTTAGAGTATGTTTTCTTATATAAGTAGTAAAATGCCGGGAATAAGTTCAGAAAAGCTTAAAGCTGGTTTTATGGCCTGGTTTTAGAGCCTCTTACTTTTAAACCTCGATGACTAACCTTGAGCGAAAGGCATGGGTGTTATTTGAATTACTTGTCAAAAAATTTTTAGGCAGTTGCAAATCAAGTTATTTTGAGGAACTAGTGACCAACATGCTTGATTGTTTTAGGGATCTTGGATGTGATATTAGCATCACGGTTCACTACCTGCACAGCCATTTATCCCACTTCACTGAGAATTTAGGAAACTTGAATCATTAAAACAAGGTTTCCATCAGGACATGAAAATAATGGAAAACCATTACCAAGAAAGATGGCACAAACATATGATGGCTGTTGTTGTTTTTCTATATTCAACTTCTTTATTATTTTTAAAGATGGTATACAACAGGTAGCAGCATAAAAAAGGACTTATTCTATTTCTGAACAACGCTTGACTCCCAAAACATGGTCGTCGTTTTTTACATCTAGAAACTTCGGAATACTCGTTGGAGTATCGAGACTCGCTACTCCAACGAGTATTTGATGTATCGAGCTTAAAACACAAGAGTGGTCATAACTTATTATAAACGGTGAAGGATTTCTTAACAATGGCAGACTATTGTTGGAGTCTTAAGCGAGATGGTCCTGATGTCTTTAATTCCAGAAAGTCACTGAAGAGAAGTTTTTCAAGTCGTAAATGATGCTTACATTATAAAAAATATCTTATCAATTGAACTTGAATTTTAATACAATTTATTTAAAAAAATTTTTTTTTAATTTCTTTAAAAAAAAGACAATAAAAAAAATAAAATGTTTATTAAAATTCCAGAGATTTTCTATCAAGTAAAAATAGTTCTTGCAAATCCGTTAAAAATTTTTAAATACACAGAGTTTCAAAAGAGCAGCCTACGTAAAATTGTGACCTTTTTTCCATTTTGAACGTCGATATCTTATTGTTCTTAATCGCCTTAATCCTGTAACTAAAGTCTTTTTAATGAAAAAATAACTGTTTACAATAATTGTATCATTATGTTTGCTGCCATTGTGATAGAATTAACGTTTTGAGTGCAATATTTGGACTCATTACACCATAGCCACTATAGTTACGCACATTTTATTTTACTAGTGTCACCTGCGGTCGAAATTCGACCATTTAAAATTGATTTTTTTTTTGTAATTTTACTGAAAACATTTTTTTCCATCTTCACTCACCATTAGCAGAAAATCACAAAATAGTAACTCCACTCTGAGTTTCCATGTTCTGTTACTTTTACTTTCTAAGCTATTCGATATCGATTCGATTGGCTTATATATTCGGAGTTGTATTCCTTTGTCCAATGCCTGTACCAGGACTCTACTTCCCATATTCAACTTTCTTCTAGAAGGATATCACTAATTCGGAACTCCATGTTGAGTTTCATTGTTATTTGGCATTTACTTCCAAAGCTATTCGATACAAAAACTTTGAATTGTATGGGTGGTGCCACACCCCTTTGTCTAATGATCATTCAATTTTTCCAGTCGAAGAACACGACTAAATAGGAAGTTCCTACCGAGTTTCATTGATTTATGACTTATAGCTCGAAAGCTATACTGAAAAGTGCCACTTGTGTCGTCCGTGGCGTAGTTGGTTAAAGTGCGTGGCCGCTATGTCACAGAACCTGGAGACCCAGGTTCGAACCTTAGCAGCGACAGAAAATTATTTGAATTAAAATAATTTTTCTGTACGGCCGCCACCTCTCTGCAGACAATGGCAAACCTCAGAGAGTATTCAAAATGCCATGTAAAGCTTCTTGAGAACAAGAACATTTTGCGTTCATTGCCGTTCGGAGTCGGCGTTAAACATGTAGGTCCGGTTCTCGGTCAATTGTGTACATACTCAATAACACGCACAACACAATTGATCATAAGAAGCTAGGTCAAAGTCCTTTCAAGGGCTGAAATGGCCAGTTATTTATTTATTTTTATTTTTTTGGAAAAGTGCCGCGCCCCTCTTACAACGCCCATAAAATGCTGCTCATGGAATTGTACGTGTGATTTGAGGTCGAATACTTATTTCCGAGGCTATGTGACCTATAACTCTAAAGCTATTCAATATCGCAAATTCGGGTTGGATGGGATGTGCCACGCCCACCATATATACTCAGTGCACTCTTTCTCCCTGCTCTTATTGATTTAAAAAAAATTATCAAAATCGGTTGAGAAACACGGGAGAAAATGGTTCTTAATTGTTTTGCCTACGCCTATTTATATATAGATATACATATAATTATAAACCCCCCCCCCCCAAAAAAAATTCCTGGTTGCGCCTCTGGGTTGGAAGCATAGACGACTGAAGAGCGGTGCTGTTCCCACACTATTTATACCACAGGTGACAAGTTTTGAACCAAACGAATCCAAGTAAGTAATAAAATAAGATTCTTAAGTCTTTATGCGTTAATATTTTTTTTTTATAGTTCTAAAACCATACATATGGAAAATATTGCTGTAGAGGAGCAAGGCAATATGGACTGCGGTTCACAGACTGAGTAAGTAACTTATGCTTACCCTATGGGGCAAAACACTTAGAAGGCATATTAGCAATATAAGCACAACCATAAAATATAGTCTAATTGCATTTATTTATTATTTTTATTATTCTGAATTAAATTCAATGCATAAAATTCAGAGTATTTTGGCATATTTGACAATTTGTATATATTCTATGCACACCTGCAATGTGTTTTGTTTGTTCTGAAGTTATAGGCCCAAAATACACTGTAGTGCTCAGTCTGCGTGAGCAGTCAATCATTCAAAAACACACTGCACTGATCAGTCTGCGTGAAACCAGTTTAATTTCGTGTACATGAACTGTGTTTGATTGTATTAGTGTGGTAAATTTTGTGAAGCCCTAAATAAAATATGACGACTTGATTTATGTGTGCGTGTCAGTCAATCGTCACTACAGCTTTTTCGGTGAGTGAAATTTCACGCACTTCACGTCCGCTGACTCACCTCCCTTGCCTAAGAAACCCGGTTTAACCCAGACTGAGCACTACAGTGTATTTTGGGCCATTCAAACGTTCAGACAATATTAGGGCAATTCATAATCTTGTGTATTCGAGATTGTAAATTCATGAAATACAAATTTTTCAGCAATTGAGAACGGTTTTTTGGGCTTAATTTGTAACAATCCTTCTATATATGATTTTGATATATGATTTATGCGTGAAGCCATGATATAATTATAAAAGGTAGGAGTGACAGTTTTTTAGTTTTGCTTCAATTGTCAAAAATAGTATAAATTAGATAACGAAAAAAGTAAAAAAGAAAATAAAAAGTAAAATATGGAAAAAGATGATAGGCACATTACATTTAATGGACGCAGTTCGTGAGGAAATAGTCAGTTGTCAATGCTACCTTATAATTATTGTATCTTGCGTGAAGCATCGTGTATGAAGGGTTATGGGTCATATAGTATGTATCATATATTACAAAATAATGAAAAAAAAATTCCAAAAGAATTAAACAAAAATTAATTGTATTTTGATCTGAATTTGTTGAAGCTGGAACAATTTTTGAAAACCAAATATTGAAAAAAAAAAAATTGAAGAGCTGCAGGCAGAGAACTCCAGTCTTAAAGAGCAATTGGCGGATATGAAGTCGTTAAATGAAAATATAAAAAATATTTTTACTGCGAGACAAGTTAAAAGATTAACAATCCCAGCATCCACACTAAATGGTGTTAGGATGATGTATCAGCTGCGATTACTCTTCACGCAGCTGGGCACAGGGCATATAGGCATTTACGATAAAAAGGGCTCCCATTGCCTTGCCTGTCAACTTTGCACAGTTGGGTACAAAAAGTTCGATTCGAGGAAGGCAGTCTGAATCAAATAATTGATTTGTTGAAAAATGTAAATGAAATTGTGGGGGAAGACAAGCTATGCATTATTTCATTTGATGAAATGAAAGTTGCTGCGTGTTATGAGCACGATACTTTTACTGATTGCATCCGAAAGCCTTCCAATTACGTTTACACAGTTGTAGGTATGGTGGCAGACATGGGATCATCAAATCAAGCATTGTGGAGAGAGCTTAATGTCTCTATTGGTAAGATTCTTTTTGACTTAATGGGTTCTTATATTTATTGAATGAGTGTGTTAAAAATGTTAAAACATATATTTTCCTTTATATAATTTTTTCTGGTAGATCAAACCTGGTTTCAACATCCATCAAATTATAAAGAAAAAGTCTTTGTGTTTGTTGATGTTCCCCACCTTCTAAAGCTCGTTCGAAATCATTTTATAGACAGTGGGTTCATCTTTGAAGGCAAGATTATAACAGCTCAGATAGTGAAGCAACTGAAGAACTCTACTTCTATATCAGACACATCCATTGCTTTTAAATTGTATGATGAGTATCTGAATGTCAACAATGCAAGCAGACAAAAAGTCAAGCTTGCGGCACAACTTATGTCAAACACAACAGCATATGCAATAAGGCGGTGTTATTCAATTGGCCATGACATGTACAATCCCTGTGAGTGCGCGGACTTCATCCAACTCACAAATGACTGGTTCGATATATTTAATTCTAAATTATCAACCGCCAACAATATTGAAGTGAAGAAATCATATGGCCTTGCTCTTTCCTCTCAAAGCTTCATAATTAATCGTATGAGCCAAGTAATGTCGCAAAACATCATACCAAACAGGAAAACATTGGCGCCATTTCAAAAAGGCATAATTATATCAAACCAAGCACTTATCTTTTTGTGTGATTATCTCAAAAAGAGATTCGGGTTTGATTATTATTATTATTATTAACAGTTTATTTACAAAATAAATTTAGTGAATAAACTTAAAATAAACTAAGCCCTAACTACTATGGCCTTCAGCTTAGAATTCGGGTTTGAATATATAATAACCTACAGGTTAAACGAAGATGTTTTGGTCAATTTCTTTGGCAATATTAGAAGCTAAGGCGGTCTTTATGATCATCCAAGTCCAATGCAGTTCAAGTATAGGCTGCGAAAATATCTATTTGGTATGTAAAAGCAAACTTATAAAGTTTGTGGCTTTTTTTTAAATGCTTTTACATCACAATGAAATTCTAAGACATTATTACAATTTATTTCCATTTTTTAATATACTTTAGCCAGAAACACAGAAATCCTCAAGACAAAATTAAATGTGGAGGTAGATGATACTCCATGGCTTGATTTATCTTCAGCAACAGCACTTCAGATGAACAATCTCGAAGAAGCGACAATCTCGCAAGCACTGTGCCAAGAATTCCTCAACGATAACTTCTGTGATCCTGTCATTGAGCACCACATTTCCGAAGTTCAGGAAGATGCTCTCGAATTTATATCTGGGTACATTATCCGAAAGCTTACCATCAGGGACGAATTCAAGGATACAGACTCTGCTACGTTCACATGGGTAGATCAGGTGTCGCAAATCCAAGCGATTCCTCGAGGAAATAAAAAAATTAGTAGACATTTTCAATATGTACAACGGGGCAGAAATTTCTCCAGTTCAACATTTAGGCGATGTCATGTTTAAAGCCGTCCGAAAAATGTCCGGATAATGTCGTCAAACTTTTTTTTAATCCAGGATAAATTTTAGACAGCGTGATCTCAATAAAAAAATGCGAGAGCAAAAAATTAGTCAACGATGTGGAGATAATAAGAAAATGAGGTAAATATTGACATAAAAAAAGTGAATTCTTTATATGCTATCTGTATTCTGAGCAGTATTGCCAGAACTTTTTTGAGAAAAGCGCGAGATTTAAAAAAAATATCGCCCAAAATCGCACAATAAAAAAAAAATCACCAAAATCACAATTTTTTCTAAGAAATATATTTATTAGAAAAAAACTAAAAAATTATATGCATTTTTTTCAAATAATATTGAGAGCTGTTAATAGTATTATATATATAAAAGTTCTTATTTTCATATTTACTGAAATAATATTAAAATCTGTAAAAAATTATAAAAAAGATACTTAATTTTATACGAGAATTTTGATTGTTAAAGAACATTTTTTTAGAGACTATAACTATTTAGAATTTTTAAATATGCAACTTTAAAAATAAAAACTTTTTACAAAAAACGTAGTTTCATTCTATTAATTACTTCAGCCATATTAGACTCTTCCTCCGTTTTGTCAATTCTCAAAGTATTGTTTAGTTCATACATTGATTTATTTATTTTTGAAATCATATCATCGGATATTGGCAGCGACTTGCAACAACAGTTTGAGCCTTCATGAACCATTTTACTCGAATGATTGAAGTTAGCATATCTAATTCCATTCTGTTGACGGAGAAAATACGTTCCACAAATGCATTAGAATGTGGCAAGGAAAGAAAGATGAATGCCAACTTACAAATATTGCCAAACATTTTTTTTCCCACACATTAGATGAGTTTACGAAAAAGCGTGGTTTTCACAAAAATCGCCCAAAAAATCGCCAGGCGATTTCCTAAAAATTTAAGCGCAAAAACAAGAAAAAAAGCGCCCAATTGGCGACAAATCGCCCAATCTGGCAACGGTGATTCTGAGTAATATGTCCTTTTAATATTTCTTTTTAAGATGTTCAGCTCATCAAATGAAGCACCTTCCAATATTGCAATAACGCAAGAAATACAGCAATGAAACATTTAATTGTGATATTTACCTTCATATGTTAATAAAAGTGAGTTTTTTTTCTACTTTCCCACTATAAAAACAGAAGTGTTTCATTTCATATAAAGTACATAGTGAGCAAGATATGGTTTTTGAGGTGAGCTTGGCAAGGATTCTTAACTGATGCTGATTCCATTTCAGTTTATTTCATCAGTGAATAATTAATTTCATTGAATTTTAAAATTTTATACATTGTCGTTATAGAAAAAAAATTCAATAATACTTATTTTTATCTTCTATCAAAAGTAAGTATATTTAGTTTTCCCAAATTATTATATAAATAATAATCATTACATTCACATTTCAAAACTCACATTTCAAACAAACGATTTCAAAACTCTGCAGCACAAATTTTTTTAAACAAAATTTTCAATTAATTTGACGTCTAAACTGTCTATATCTTATATTATTATATATTCGACTACCTTATATTATAACTTATTTTAAATCAAATTTCAAAAACAATAAAAATATTCATACAAATTTATTTTGAAATGTATATTGCATAATAAATTCTAATTTTTCAATATAATTTTGTATAAATAATGGGACCTTTAATTTTTAAAAGCTCATAATAATATTTTGGTTCAAAGCAAACAAGTAGTAGAAAACGAAGTAGTCAAATGTATCTTTAGTATTTTGTACAACGAAAAAGTATGATATTCAGGCAACTGAGTGATTTTGGCATTAAAATTTGGCCAGAGATAAAAGGTCTGTTTCCGTACTTTACACTGTGTAAGATTTGTGTAACGCTGCGGCCACACGTGCAAGTAATCACTTGCAAGTAGAGAATACATATTAACTTCGAAAAAATTCGAAAATTGCTGCAAGTTGTTTCAGCGACCACATGTGCAAGTGCAAGTTCATTTAAAAAATGTCATCGAATGCAAAGGTTCTCGCTACAAGTTTAGTATTGCGAGAGCTGGAAAAGCTACAAAATGAAGAAAATTAAGAAAACAAGTTACCAGTGTGCTTGTTGTATTAAATTGTGAAAAATCTGGGTAAAATCTCCAAAAGATTAGCAAAAACAACACGCTTGTCCCCTTTTTTGACATTTACTTGCAGCAAGTGTCAAAATCCACTGTCTCTGAAAATTCGTTGATAGTAGCGCTGCAAGTCGGCTGCAAGTGCGAAATTGCGAGTGTGTTAGTAAAATTATTTGAATGTATAAAGTTTTTCGAACTTGCACTTGCAGGTGTGGCCGCCGTGTAAGATGTGTGCAAGAGAGTAAAAACGAAATGTGAGAATAGTTGCAAGAGTACGGAAACAGCTTCTAGTAAGCATGCATAGAAGTAAAATATAAGGAAGCGGTGTAGTTGAACAAAATTGAAGTACTTTTCTTATTGGTGTCAGTAAACACACATACAGAAACATTCAAACAGGGCCGCATTTGGTTCTGTAGTTAAGGAAGGCGAAAACTTTTTTGTTGTTTATATTTTTTTTTTTGTTCTTATTTAATTTTTATTGTATTTCCACACCACCCATGAGGTATACAATATGGTGCGTTACCGATTTTTTTTTTGGGTGTTCGGTTCCCCTGTAGGCCTATTTCACCCGCAAAAAAAGACAATTAATAAAATGAATGAATTAGTAAAATGAAGCAAAAGACTTGAACTCAGAATAAAAATAAAATTATTCAACACTAATTTCAATGATTTGATAAAAATACATTTTAAGAAAATAGCATGCATGAAATTATAAGAAATTTGATAATTCAAAATAAGAAAAAAGCGTTCATAAATTTTAAGAAATTTAAAAATTTAAAGTAATCACAAAAAGCAATAGTTTTGTTAACTATATAATACAACAACTAAGCAAAACACAAATATATAACAAATTAAACTCCTCCTTAAATAGTTTTATGTAGTTTTTGCCGAAGTGTTGGCTTTTCATTAGTTTTTTTTTTGTTGTATAAAAGTAGCGTTTTTTTTTTAAATGTCTACAATAACTTAACTACTACATAACTTGACATATTTGGAAATCTGAAAAAATAACACAGTAATTTTATTTCTTATAAGGTTAAAGGCTAAGTCGCAAAGGCGCTTTAGGTCGGTCGCGCTTTGACCGTACTTTGATCGTACTTTGGTCAACCTTACGGGATGAACTGTCAAAACGCCCGACCTTATAATTTTGAAATCATAATGTCGCGTTAGCATGTCGTGCGTTTGTCACTTAGATGATGCCACTGTACGCAGTCAAACCAAAAAAATCCCACAAAGTCTGAAATCCCCAAATCACAATGTGTGTGGTAGAAGTACATGATGGCTGTATTTCTTTATTCATTTTAGCTATCCATATTTTAATAGCCGTCGCTATTAATAAATTAATTATATGCTGTTATATGCTTTATTATTTATATAATAAAGAAAATAATTACAATTTATTATGTTTAATAAATAAATGTTTCTGCGTATCTAACCAGCGTAGAAGTTATATTATTTATATAATAAATAAACATCTGTGTTTTATATTGTATTACATTGCTGAAGTTTAACAAAAACAATAACAAACGAAAAAAAACTAAAGCAACTGATTTTACATACATATAAACAACAGTAGCATCAACAAAACACGTACAAATTCACATACATATAAACAACAACAACAGCATCAACAACAACACAAGCAGGTACTGAAAAATATTCGCTTCAAACAAAGCAACAACCGTAACATAAGCAGCCACTGATGTTATGAATGATTTATCTTGTAAAAAAGTCAAAATTAAATTACATTCAATACAAAATATTTTCATGAAACAACAAATCCCATGCAAACATGTCTTTACTACTGCAACTCAACAATGCTCATATATTTAGCTAACTCAATGAAAATACAACCCTGCGCTATCGGCAAATGTCAAACGCGCGACCAAGTTGAACACTTCTCAACTTTTTTCAGCAGCTCGCGCTTTGATCGTACTTTACCCCTTCTTACGAAATTCGACGATATTTACGATACAAAGTACGATCAAAGCTTGAGGTCGAATTATGGATTGCTTCATAACAACTCGTTGTTTCTACTTTAGCTGTCAAAGCGCGACCGACCTAACGCGCCTTTGCGATTTGGGTATAACTATAAGCGCCCTAAGGTTAAAAATGAGCGCCCTAAAAAGTATGCCACCTTCAGTAGTTGAATGCGCCCTTGAAGTGGTATTTTAGTTTTGACAACTAAAATATCACAATTGTGATACTTTCGATGGCACCAAATTAGCGGACTAAGTAAATGGAATTATTTTATTTTTCCAATAAGAAATACATTTATTTATGTTTATTTCTCATTGGAATTCACTTTTTGCACTTCATTTATGTAAAAAATAGTAATTTTAGTTTCAAAAAACACTAATAATAGTGTAATACTTACATATGAAATGAAATCAGCTTATTTTTTTAACGTTGGCTATTGCTGCAATATTTCACTATCCAACACATTTTTATATTCACAAACATTAAAATAAAATATTTTGAGCGATTAAAAGCACTTTTTTTATTTATTTTTTCGAAATTTAAACACTTATTTAAACACTTCAATTCAATTCGTCTCCTTAAGCGCGATCTTTGCTTTACCTTGCATTCGTAATTGTGATATTTTGGTTGTCAAAATCACTTGGCAGTCAAAAAGAAGTACTTCAGCACACAAACACTGTATGTGAGACAAACACCTCTTCCTTATCTTCTAGTTCTTTGTAAGCATGGTATTATTAATCAGGTAGGTGTGACAGTTTTCAATCGAACATGAATTGTCAAAAATCATACAAAGCAAAGCAAATAAAAAAAAAAAAAAAAACAAATAGCCGAGTTTGACAATCCATGAACGATCTCGTGAGAAAATAGCCTGTTGTCAAACCTACCTGTATAATTGTATCATGCTAGTAAGTTTCAAGCACAAAACAGCTGATTTTGACTGCAGACGGCAGCACAGAATTTAAAACACTTTCACGCAAATTATTAAAAGCTATTTTTAATGCAAAACTGCACAATTACTTAATTTTTGTTTATTATTATGTATTTATTGTACGTAAATTTCTTTTTAGGCACACAATTTGTACATTTATTTATCGCAAAACATAAACAATTATGAAATGTAATTTGACATTTGCTTCTTCTTATTTATGCTTATTCTTCTTGATGCTTGTTCTTACTTTACTCGAAGTCTCGAGTTCTAGCACTCTCTGTGCACTTTGTGTGCTCGAGAGAGCGATTTTATGCTTGTTCTTCTTCTCCCATTTTAAGCACAGAAAGTACGGAAACAGAAAATAGTGTCCCACAAGTTACACAGTGTGCGTACGGAAACAGACCTAAAGAGATGGGAAACTTCAATGTGAAAGGGATAGCACTATGCCTGCTTTATGTCAAATTGAAGTCAATACTAACCAAAGAACTAAGAGATAAGGAAGTGATGTTTATCTCACATACAGTGTATGTGTACTGAAAAACTTCTGGGCTTGCGAGTGAGCGAGATAGCAAGTATTTTTTGACAGGCTACATATCACAAAAATAAAAAAGCCTAAGCAAGTGGAAGTGTCGGTGAAAAATATTAAACAAATAAATAAAAATAAATGTAAATGAAAAGATTATAATCGTTAAAAACTCGAAAATTGTAAAATTTTATAAGCTATAAATCGAATTAATTTATAAAGAAATGCTTTGTGTAGTCAAAAACTGTGAAAGCAGCCAGTGCTCAAAAAATGTGCTTATTTGATTTCACAGGTAAGTATAACAAAACTTGTGAGGTTTTAAAATAATAAAATTGTTGCTTATATAAAAGTGATGTTAGGTACGCTTATTTCCAAATGGAATATAAATGCATTTCTCATAAGAAATACAAGAAAATTATATGTATCAAACTCGTTGATGTGGCGACATTGAAAGCCTCCACATTGTGTTATATCGCCTGTCAAAAAACACTTCAGGGGCGCATTTAATTTCTGAGGTACCATGCCTTTCAGGGCGCTTATTTTTTACCATAAAAAACTAATAACAAAAATATAAAACTAATGTATCCTTCTTTTTAATTTCATGCATGCTTTTGTCTTAAAATGAATTTTTATCAAATCATTGAAAGTAGTGTTGAATAATTTTGTTTTTCTTCTGGATTCAGGTCTTTTAGTTAATTTTACAAATATTTGTATTTTTTACGGGTGAAATATGCCTACAGGGAAACCGAACACCCAACAAAGAAAAAATATCGTTAACGCACCATATTGTATACCTCATGGGTGGTGTAGAAATACAATAAAAATTAAATAAGAACAAAAAAAAAAATATGAACAAAAAGTTTTCGGCTTTCTTTATGGCCGTTTCTTTCTTCATTTAATTGCTCATTTTTTGTTATTAAAAAAAGCAGTTAAAATAGTACAAATGCATAGATTCCATTAGTGTGAGTGAGTTCGCA
This sequence comes from Pherbina coryleti, assembly GCA_943735915.1. Classification (NCBI taxonomy): domain Eukaryota; kingdom Metazoa; phylum Arthropoda; class Insecta; order Diptera; family Sciomyzidae; genus Pherbina; species Pherbina coryleti. Next base: position 95,880,682 of record OX030951.1, on the reverse strand, counting down.
TATAGCACGAATTGGAGAAACAAATGTGCAACGAACTCCATTTTTAATGCATTGTTTTTGACGCTTCTCAATTCGTTACGCGTTAAGTTTCGATCAAATATTTGCTGTCAAATTCTTGTTTCAACGCAACTACACAAAAAAAAATTTATATATTTAACAATATCCGTATTGTTGAATTTATTTCAAAAAATGTTATTAATAAAAAATTATTTTTGTTATAGCAACCAAATTATAGCTTTAAAATACTCAAATCTTTGTATTGAGAAGATTTCTTGATGATTGTTTGTCACCAAGTTTATTGTTTAGTTGAAAACATTTTATTTTAATATACCAGACTTTTTTTATTTGGTGTAACTCCTTGCAAGAAAAAAAATCAGCACCAACTAGCAACGTCGCTAAACAGTCAAAATTGGTTGTTGGCACTGAATATGTTTCTATCCCATTCTCGCACAATAGACAAGAATATTGTTGTCTTGCCCACCCGCCACTTGTTTTCAGATTTTAAAATGGGACAAAAAAATGAATTGTCATACAGGGCTTACTACAGAACCGATACGGCCCTGTTTGAATGTGTCTGTATCTGTGTATACTGACACCAATAAAAAAAGTGCTTCGCTTTTGTTCAACTACACCGCTTCCTTATATTTTACTTCTATGATACTAACACAATATTATAGTTGTGGTCGTACATTTTGTTGAGAAACTCGCCCAGTTTGGGTGCCAGTTTGTGTTGAGTTTGAGTTATTCAGCTGGTTCGGGTTCTCACCACTGTGTAAAATTTCACTGAACTTAGACAAACTAACCACGGTCAAAACCTAAACAAGTGGAAAAATTGCTGGTCTTGTACTCAAGTAGCAATAATTTATAATTTTCTTTTTTTTTCTAATTACAAAATAAAAAAAATAAATAAATTTCAAACGAGCAACAATGCATTTTATTAATAAAAAAAAATTGCTTTTATCACTTTTTCCAAATAAAAACTGCTTTATTAAAGTAATCAATTATGTTATGAGTTTGTTTAAAAATATTCATTATATTTTTTTGTATGTTTAACAATTAAATTTGTATGTTTAACAATTTTAAAAACAAAAACAAAAAACAAATTAAAAATCATCTTATTGCTTAAAGTTATTTACAATTTTATAATTATTCATTTTAAAGCATGATTTACTTCTTTATTTACATATGTCTATAAAATATAAAAAATATTAATATACGAAATATTAAATAAATAAAAAATTGCAACTACTTTTCTTAAATTCTTTCTTCATTATTTCGATGGGAATCGAAGGGGAAAAACATCAATTACTGTTCATTGGCAAAATCTGGACTATCAAGCACTGAATCGCTTGATATCGCTTCATCCATTTCTTTGCTATGAACACTGTTGTTATTAGCTGCAAGTACCATCGATTTATTTATCGAGTCCGGTTTTGCCTCAATTTGTTCCAGTACTTCTTGAACGCCAGAAACAGCAGGTGTTGAGGCACTGCTTGCATTTGTAACCAATATATTTGGTGTTTTAATGGCTTTAAATATAATAGTATATTTAGGTTTTCACCGGATATGCGATCCTCGGCAATAGCATGTGTTGCATTATGGGACAATTGTTGCTGCTGTGCGTGAGGATGTTGCGGTTGATTGGCATGTATGAAGGTTTTCTGTAATAAAAATGAATAAGAATTTTTTTAAATATCTATTTTACATATAAACAGCCTCTCACTCACTTCAGTAGCTTGACTTCCATATTTTCATTGCTTTTCATTCAAAAATTATTGCATTCCAAGCAAGAACCAGCAAAGTAGAATTGCAGCAGCCGCAATCAAAGTAAATTGAATCTGCAAAATATATAATTGTAATTTAATTTCATTTCAAATTTTTTTAAAAAACATTAAAAAACATTTTGTATTGTTTAAATTATTAAATTAAAGTATAAATTGAATTGTTCATTTGTCCTAAGCAATTCAATTTATACTTTAATTGTCCTCATATTTGTCCTAAGTTTTCTAAATGAAATAAATATTAATATGCTTCTTCGATCCCTTAATTCATTATATTGGATTGCATTCGTGCTCAATTTTTTAAAAAACGTAAACGGGGTATATTAATTTTGTCACTCCGTTTGTAACGCCCATAAGGAGGCGTGGTAGGTATAGAAAAGTATATATATTATTGATCAGCATCACTACCCGAGTCGATTTAGCCATGTCCGTCTGTCCGTCTGTCTGTCTGTGATCACGATTACAGCCGTAATGTTCAAGCTATCATCACGAAATTCGATATTTAAGCTTGTATCTAAAAAATAAAGGGGAAAGTTCGAAAATGGCCCAAATCCGATAAAAACCACGCATACCTCCCATACAAAGTGACTTTATCAAAACGGTAAAATCTCTTAGAATTCCACAAAAATTAATATATAGACTTAAATTTTGCACATGAGCTTTGCTATTTAATATATACTCTGAATATAAAATTCAACCAAATCGGATGAAAACCACGCCTACCTCCCATGCAAAGTGACTTTATCAAAAATGTAAATTTTTTTTAAATTCCACAAAAATTATTATATTGATTTTCAATTTTGGATATGAACTTTGATATGTAACATGTGCACTGTGTATGAAATTCAACCAAATCGAGTGAAAAAAACACCCACCTCCGATACAAAGTGACTTTATAAAAAAACAAAAGAGAATATTTCCTGTAAAAACTATGCCGAAAATGTTTTTACAAATAAATTTTTACTGCTTAAGACTTTAAATATATTTTAATTCGGACGTAGGGGTATTTTAACTTCGGCCCAGTCGAAGATCATTTTTTACTAGTTTTATTTAATATAAAACAATCTCTAACATTTTTTAGTTCAATTTATTTATTTAGCCAAATATCTCGAACTCCGCCGGAGTTCATCATCAGGGACAGGATTAAACATTAAACACAAACTTAACAATTTTGGATCACAGGATTCGTGAACAAACACGAATTTTTTTATATTAAATAAAACAAATTACCTTAGGTCGAATTCAGCGCAAAATAATGAAATAAATATTTTTTAATAAATTTTACTAACTTGATTTCTTTTCGAATATTCTTGTTTTGATGTTTCTTTAGTTTAGTAAGGAAATTTAAAATCCTGCCTATTTCTCATTTCAGTTTGAAAATGCCCATATTGTCGATTATTATTTAAATATTACTTACTTAATTTCCATTCGAAATTTCTTGCTTTTTTAAACCCTCTTCAAATTTATAGTCTTGTTTTTGATTGATGTTGTTTTGTGTCTGTCCAGTCTTTTTTTCCTTGGATCTTTTAAAATGATTACAGACTAATGTTTGACTCAATGCATTAATGAAATTAATAAACCTTTTTTCTAGTGTTTTTTAAAAGCTCAATATAATAAGATGCTGCCAGATAAAGTATTGCTTACTGCACCGTCTTTATCATTATCTTTTTCATAATCCACATGCTGTGGCAGTGTCTTATATTTGACTAATTTCGGAATTTCTAAATTTTTGGAAGAATGAGCAGATTCTACGCTGGTGTCTTAATGACTTTTTTGGACATTGGAAGAAGCAGCAAATAAATAAACAAATAAATTATCGATATACATATGCAGAGTTATCTTTTATAACAATATTGCTTACTTCCATTCCCATTTCTTTTAGTTGTTGTTTCTCTGTTGCTTTCAACACACCGGATGAATTACAAGTTTCATCAAAAGATGATTCAATTAGTTGATGATACGGAATGTTATTTGTTGTGTTAGCAGCACTCTTCTTCGTTTGATTTAATGATTGCTTCTGTTCAATCAATTGCTTTGTTGCCAACTTTAACAAATAAAAATATATATTTAAATGAAAGGAAATTATTGAAATTACTTTTTTCCTCATTTCGATAAGTTTCTGTTATGTTATAATATTTTCACCAGATATGGACGAAAAGTCATCTTCTGTCTTAGGTGTGTGGCTTCAATGTTGTCCAAATCGCCTAAGTGACGGTTCTCATCACCGAGTGCGCCATGTTCCTCTCCATGGGGATTGAAGTGAGTGCCGGCGGAGGTGCATCCATTGGTGTTGTCACCAAATTCATGCACATGGAAACCATGTATGCCCTGGGTGAGACCATTAACTTCACCAGTAACCTTTGCTCTCCCCAGCTAGAACAGTATCTGTTAGCTAACTTGTTATTTAACCCGAGTCGTAACAGAAAATCTGTTAGGCCCATATAAAATTCTCCATACAAAACTCATTATATTTGTTTAGGCGGTGGGAAAAATCTAACAAGTATTGTCCTATACGTGTGATCTTGCATTTCGTTCTGGCACCCATGTTTTGTTCATTAAAAAGACTAAAGCTGCACTCCACACACCAATAGGATATTACATAAGAAAAATCATAACAAATGTAGGGTTTTTATTTAAAACACAGTTAGCGGCCACCCGCCGCTTGCCCACCGTAACTTACTCTGTCCGAATCGCGAGTTCAAACCCTGGATCAAACAAAAACACAAACTTTTTTTATTGCTATTTCTAATTATTTTATTTCAGTATTTTCCTTATAAATGTTACAAAATACATATTTAAATATAATTTTAGAATTTTTTCAATATTAAAGTAAAAATAATGCATGGACAAATTAAAATATCCTCTACACATAACATATTAATTTTAACTAAAAAAGGAAACTAATTACACTCAAAACAACAAAATAAAAACATCACAGCTTTTTCACACCACTTATTTGCTATATTGTTTCACTTATATTTTGTTATTTTACATAATTTTATTTTATTTTTTCGGAAACTTATTTCCACCGCTCACTTTATTTTGATTGTTTTCAAACATTGGACAAGGGGGCGTGGCACCTCCCACATAACTCAAATCTACGATAGCGAATAGCCTAGAAGTTATAGGTCACATAGCATCGGAATTCGGTGTTCTTCCTCAATTTACAAGTGCCGTTCCACAGGTAAAATTTTTTTATTTAAAAAAAGGCGCGCCGGGTATTGCTAGTTATGAATAAAACAAGCCTGCAAAAAAATAAAAACAATCGGTTCACTGAGCATCGAGAAATCTTGGTCACCGACTTTAATAATAACGCGTTTGAAAATAAGGGCCTTAAAACGATGCTTTCTATTTTAGTGAATCTATGAATCAAATAGATAAACCAAATTGTATGTTAGTACAAAAACATAAGTATCATTTGAAGCAGCTACTACTAATTTTCACGCCTTTTCAAAGTTTATTTTTATGGCAGCGTGGTTGCTATTATTGTTGCTGTCATTGTTTCTGTTCTTTTGTCTCGGTTTCCCTTCGTCGAGTTTTCGCGGTCAATTTTTGGCATTCCTTTTTAAACTTCAGAAAATTAGAAAATCTTAGAAGAAAAAAAAATTAAAATTTTTTGTATTTTATTACGAATACTAAAAATTCGATAGTGCTTTTGTATTTCAGCCAATTGAAGTAAATGATAGCTTGTTGAAAGCAAAATTTAACAGGCTTTCAGAATCCTGCTAAATCTAATAGTGCCAAAAAACAAAATTTGTTAACAAAACGTTGTTGAAGTTGAAAGAATTTAAAAAAAAATGAGAAATTTTCAAATAATTTTAACTGTAACTTTGTCAATTCTTTTTGTAAAAAACGGTCTGTATATTATGTTAAAGGTATATTTTTCTTCATTTTACCAATGTTTAAATTTTTAAAATCGAGCTAAATATAACGGAGTTACATAACAAACTATACATGCACCTACCTAAAATCGGTTTTTTTACCACAAATCCCGATTTTGAGGGTATATTCAAAAACCTAAGTATGCAGTTATCTTATATTCAACCAGGCCTACTACCTCTTCTATGTCTCGAGGCAAGTTTTTTGATTTGTTTTTATTTTGTAACACCGTGTAATTAGTTTTATCCTTCCGCTGAACGATTATGGTTGTGTATACGCTTGAACAACGCTGGGAAATATTGCGACATTACTTTGAAAATCATGGTAATGTTGCAGAATGTGTGCGAAAATTGCGTACGGATTTTGGAAGAACAGAAGCACCGTCAGCTCCGTATGCTCGTTATCTTGTGAAAAAGTGAAAGAAACTGGCATCCTAATCGATAAACCAAAGCGTGAAAAGCCAAAAACAGTGCGTACACCCGAGAATATTGTGGCAGAAAGTGTGCGTAAAGTGGCATTAACATCAATTCACCGTCGTTCTCATTAATTGAACATTTCGGAGACATCATTGAGACGAATTTTGCATAAAGACCTTGGTATGACGCCATACAAAGTTCAATTGGTTCAGGAGTTGAAGCCAACTGACCATCCAATGCGTTTTCGCTTCGCTGAGTGGGCCTGCGATCGACTTACAGAAGACGCCGATTTTGCCAAAAAAATCATCTTTTAAGATGAAGCTCATTTTGATCTTGGCGGGTATGTAAACAAGCAAAATTGTCTCATTTGGGGCAGAAAGTGTGCGTGAAGCGGCATCAAGATCAATTCACCGTCGTTCTCAACAATTGAACATTTCGGAGACATCATTGAGACGAATTTTGCATAAAGACCTTGGTATGACGCCATACAAAGTTCAATTGGTTCAGGAGTTGAAGCCAACTGACCATCCAATGCGTTTTCGCTTCGCTGAGTGGGTCTGCGATCGACTTACAGAAGATGCAGATTTTGCCAAAAAAATCATCTTTTAAGATGAAGCTCATTTTGATCTTGGCGGGTATGTAAACAAGAAAAATTGTCGCATTTGGGGCACAGAAAACCCGCACGCATACATTGAAAAGCCGATGCACCCAAAGCGAGTCACTGTTTGGTGCGGATTTTGGTCCAGAGGCATAATTGGGCCATTTTTCTTCGAAAATGAGCTAGGAGTGGTCGTTACAGTCAATGGCCATCGTTATCGGGCCATGTTGAATGAATTTTTGTTCACAACAATTGAAGAAGAGGATATTGGCAACATTTGGTTTCAACAGGACGGCGCTACGTGCCACACAGCCGAAGCTACACTCGATGTGTTGCGCCCTGTTTTTGAAGATCGCATTATCAGCCGCAGAGCTGATGTCGTTTGGCAACCTCGGAGCTGCGATTTGACACCGTTGGACTATTATTTGTGGGGTGCCCTCAAAGATAAGTGCTACGCCGACAAGCCAGAGACAATTGACGCTTTAAAGGACAATATTCGTGAAGCCATTGGTGAAATACAGCTGCACACAATCGATATTGTGCTTAAAAATTGGACCGATCGTGTAGGCTACTGCATGGCCAGCCGAGGCAGCCATTTGAATGAAATTATTTTCCATTGTTAACCGGAAGGATTGTACATTCAAATAAAAAAAGAAATTTGAGAAAATATTCAGTAGTTTTTTTTATAGCATTTTTTAAAAAAAAAAAGTTATTTGGCGGACCCTTTAGTTCCTGGAGGACAATATGAGAACACCAAAATGCCTTTTGGTTTAAAGAACGCTCCTGCTTTTTTCCAGCGTTTTATTTGTAAGATTTTAAGTGATTTAATTCACACAGGGAAGATAGCTGTATTCATTGATGACATAACAGTTGCTACAAAAGATTTCGACTCACATTTTAACTTAGTCAAGGAAGTCTTAAGTCGATTACGTAAGTGTGGCTTGGAATTAAAAATGAAGAAGTGCAACTTCGGTTACTTTGAAATACATTTTTTGGGTTATACCGTAAATGAAAATGGTATCAGGCCCAATGATTCACACATTAAGGCTATAAGGAATTTCCCTCAACCTCAGAATTTTAAAGAGGTACAGCGGTGCCTTGGGCTATTTTCATATTTAAGGTAATTTATTCGCTCATTTTCAACTATTGCGAAACCCTTAACAAATCTTCTAAAGAAAGAAACCACTTTTATTTTTTCTTCTGATTGTGTTGAAGCATTTGAGAAATTAAAGGATATTCTTATTTCAGCTCCCATGTTAGCCATATATAGCCCTTCGAGAAAAACCGAATTGCATACTAATGCGAGTAAATTAGGTTTTGCAGCAGTACTTATGCAAAAACAAAATGATGGTAAATTCCACCCTGTATCTTTCTTTTCAAAAACTGCCTCAGATATTGAGACAAAATTACATAGTTTTGAATAAGAGACCTTAGCAATCGTTTATGCACTTTGATGCGGATTATTTTTGAGGATTAGGCCTTTTCGTTGCGATATGAGGAGATAGTGAAAAAGCGCATGGTTTTCATCAACGAACATTTATTAACTTAAACTACAAAAAATGAAAAACAAAGAGAACAAAAAAGGTGATACAAATAACAGAATGTCAAAAATAATAATGTGAAAAGAGAGTTGCCACATAGGCGCGATCACACTTGAAAGATATAGAACACAGTTACAGGGTATACTGTTCACAATTGTGAATGCCTTAGCCAAAGCCATGATAAAAAACAGGTAAGTAAGTCAACGTATTGCAAGGTGGGTCTTTAGTTTTGAAAACTATAATTATAAAGTTAAACATCGCTCAGGGGTCTCTATGGGTCATGTGGAAGCATTGCGTAGATGTTATATGATAGGATGTAAGGATGACCAGGATGCTGATTTGGCTATACAGATCACTCAAAATAGGGATGAGACTATAAAGTCAATTAAATTGTTACTAGAAGAGGCACCCGTACCACATTATGAGCTTAAAGATGGGCTGATCTTTAGGAAAAATGAAAATTAATTTTTACAGCTATATGTTCCCAGAGAGATGGAGAATAATATTATCAGGGCAACACATGAAAAACTGGCTCATTTGGGAGTTGACAAAACGGTTGATCAGTTAAAGAAACATTATTGGTTTCCAAAGTTACGGAAAAAAGTTAATAGCCATATTTTGTAAAACAAACGCAGTCACTTGCGTTAAGATTTTCAGTCTGGCAATGCCTTTTTCATATGAAGTAAAAGAAAGTCTCTCTTTCACTCAAGAATATTCTACTAAAATATATTACCAGATAAGAAAACCCGAAGTGACGTGATTGCGTGCGTTTTACAAAATATGGCCATAAGTCTTTTATAAAAAATTGTCTCAAATGCATTGTTTATTGCGTTTATCCCTGCAGCCCGAAGTAATGAGCGAAATTTGAATAATATCCCAATAAAACCTATACCATTTGATAATATACACATTCAGGCATGTTCTGAAATCCACCTCGGAATTGGATCGGAATCGGATTTCATTTCCATTTCCAATTTAAAAAGGTATTTGGTGTTTCCGAGCGGAAAGCAATCAATGTAATCGGATTCGAACAAGCATTCGAACATCCTGCTTTCTGAACGCATCAACTAAATGACAGCAAATCTGGCACTTGCTCATAAGAAAATAAAAAGTTCAATTGAAGTAAAATGAATATTTTATAAATATAAGTATTATAGTGATTGCTGCATGAAAATTATTGTTGAATAATTGTAATATCCTTTATAAATTTTGTAATCGTAACATATTTGAATAAAATGTATCATTTATAAAAATACTCACATTTTTAAAGATGGTTAAAAGGCCGCGAAAAAAAAAATAACATTAAAATAGTAATGCCAAAACTAAAACATTGCAGCAGTTCAGGTAATTAACACTTTCACTGCTTTTTTAATGAAAAATCATTGAAGCATTTACAATCTGTCAACAAAATTTTGATCGGATTGGATTTCAGTTTAATTCCGATAAATCGGATTACAGAACACCTACAATCCGCAAAAAAACAAATATCGGATTCAAAGATCGGAATCGGATTGCAGCACACCTTTCATTCAAATGTCATCGGAAGTAATTCCGATTCCGACGTGAATCGGATTTCAGAACATGCCCGATTGACAATTTTGGACCATTACATTCGGTCAGTTCGAGGAGAGAACATGTGTTGGTTGGTGTGGACAGTTTTACAAAATGTGTTGAGTTATACGCAGTAAAAACCACAAATATAAGGGAAGAAGTATGTGGCGCCTTACAGAAGTACTTTGATTACTAAAGACTAGAACTAAGGAGTTTTCTGATTTTATTGAGAAAAACAATATTATCCATGTTAAGGTAGCTTCAGCTTCGCCGAATGCAAACGGTCAAGTTAAAAGGGTTAATCGAGTGTTCGAAAACAAACAGAACCATTAACATATTCCGACTGGGTAGAAAACTTAATCAATGTTGAGAATGCAATAAATAATTCTATACATTCTTCCATTAAGCAGGCTCCTAGTATGCTATTATTTGGTATCGAACAACGTGGTTGGATTTTAGATGACTTAACTGAGTTCTTAGATGATAAAAAAGAAACCAAAAGGTTTGATTTTGAAGGTGGTTGAGCAAAGGCTCTACAAGATATACAAAAAACTATAATGAAGTATTTTCTTAGGCACATTGCACCTGCGAAGACTTATGAGGTTGGAGACTTTGTTGTAATGAAAAATGTAGAATGCACGACTGGTTCAAATAAAAAACTTATTCCAAAATAGAGAGGACCATATGTAGTTTACAAGAAATTGCCGAACGATCGTTATGTTCTAAGAGACATTGAAAATTGTCAAATAATTCAAATGCCGTATGACGGAGTTATCGAGGATAACCGGTTAAGGAAATTACTCAGACCACAACCTGACACAGGTACTGTAGATACTGAACCTTTATGTGACACATATAAATCGTGTTTTTTTAGAGGTATAGAACTTCGAATTGAAATAAAACACAAGAAAATAGTTTTAATGTCCATCAATTTGGCTTTATTGGAAGGATAATTTTATGCCATTAATGTTTAAATATGATTTCGGGCATGTGGCCGCCGCGGCTGGCTCGAATAAAGCCAATTCTACAGGTCCAATTTTCAACCACTTTTTCGAGCATATGGGGCCGTATGTCGGCAATAACGCCACGAATGTTGGCCTCCAAGTCCACTAACTTTTCTGGTTTGTTGGCGTAGACGAGCGACTTCACATATCCCCAAAGAAAATAATCCAATGGTGTCAAATCACATGATCTTGGTGGCCAATTGACAGGTCCATTCCGCGAAATTATTTAATTATTAAATTATACGCTCATCGAATGTTTCCTTCAATAAATCGATTGTGACGTGCGCTGTGTGGCATGTAGCGCCGTCTTGTTGGAACCACAACTCATCCACATTCATGCCATCCAATTTGGGAACAAAATAGTCGGTTATCATGGCTCTATACCGGTCTCCATTAACGGTAACTGACTCTCCAGCATTATTTCGGAAGAAGTATGGCTCGATGACTCCACCAGCCCATAGAGCAAACCAAACAGTCAGTTTTTATGGATGTAATGGCGTCTCAAGGATCTCATGTGAATTCTCTTCACTCCAAATGCGGCAATTTTGCTTGTTGACGTGGCCATTCAACCAAAAATGAGCCTCATCACTGAACAAAATTTTGCGATGAAAATCAGCATCGAGATCAATCTCATTTTCGGCCCATACACCAAAATCACGACGCATTGCATGTTCTCGCGGCTTTAATTCTTGCACAAGCTGGATCTTGTAAGGTCGCAAGCCAAGATCTTTGCGCAAAATCTTCCATAAAGTTGATGGACAAAGCACCAATTGCTGTGCACGGTGGTGAATCGATTCATTCGGGTCCTCTTCAACATTTTGCTCTACAGCGGCAATTGTTTCTTCGGTGCGCACTGTTCGACTTCTCTGCGGATGCGTATTATCACATAGAGTAAACGTAGTGCGAAAACGACCCATGGTTAACCGAATTAATTGCTCTGATGGACGATTATGTCGACCATAAAATGGACGGAGCTTGCGGTAAACTTCGCGAACTGAACCATTATTTTCGAAATAAATTTGCAAGATTTGCAAGCGTTGTTCTTTTGTCAACCTGTTCATGATGAAATGGCAAACCAAACTGAACATAAATGACATTAGAGTTGCCAGATTTGACCACAAAATGCCAGTTTTATCTCTATTCGAAGAACAAACCCCTAAAAAAAACACCCATTATAAGTTAAATAAGACAACAATACTTTTGATGTAAAAAGATCGAGTCGATCACAATGTCAGAATGGCCGACCTGTTAGCTTATTATTAATATTATATCTATGATATGGTAACACTATTTTAAGAAAAACAACTTTGTAAAGTTATGTATGGCAACACCGTGTGCCGATGTATTTGGCAGCACTAAAATATAGTAAGATAGAACAAGAAAAGCAAATGGCTGGTCCATTTCCGGTTATCCACTTTTGCTGACATCCACTTTTGCTGAAAACACAAGCTAAATAAAGAAATCGTTTGTAATAAATTTTATCTTACAATTTAAAATTCCTTTTGATTCGGGCACTGGGATTAGAAAATGATGTTGTAAAAGCAAGATCAGTGGTTTGCTGCTTGTATGATATCTGAAAAGAAACTTCGTATTCAAACGTAATTATTAGATAAAGACAAATCTATTTTGCACAAAATATATTAAGGGGCTTCATGTCACTACGTAAGTGCTTCTGAAGCTCGTTTTTCGTAAAAACTTACGAACCGTCAAAAGTGTTTCATATGAAATTTGAGTTAGGAATATTTTTCAAATCTACGCAACGTATTCGATGCTTATGTCGTAAGTCAGCTTGTGTAAACTTATTTTATTTGTCAGAATAAAAAATAAAAAAAATTAAATAAATTTTATCGGAAAATGTTTTTATTATCATTTTCTTGCAAAATCAATTTTCAAAAAATCATGCTCTCGGAATTCGGGTCCTCTTCCTAATTGCATTCCAGAAGAAGCTGTCGTCAAAGCTGTATCTTTTGTTGGTGCTAGTTTCTATCAGTTTCATTAAAGCTGTTTCTGCTGTTTGATCTCGTTGGCTGCTTTTCAATAGAAATAGCTGCGCCCTCAGATTTAAGCTCTCAGCGACTTACCACCTGAAGACTGGTCGTGTCCTTCCTCCTTCTGGAAGTCAGACAAGGAAGACATTTTTGCAATGGTAGTTACCACGTGCCTGAAGTCTGATTTGTTCTCATCATAAAGTTTGTTTTTTGAAGGCTGTAACAAACAAAATTGCCCACTAACTTGTCTACGATGGAAATGAGGCAAGTCCCACGGTCTCGACGCGATCTCTGCACACCTAGCTATGCTTCGGTCGTAGCTCAGGGAAAATGGGAGTGGGATTGCGTTGGACGGTGGGATGGTGTGGGAGTTACAGACAATAAAAAATCAGGTGCAGAGGGTTAAGGGTCAATCCTACCCAAACAAACACAAAGAAAAAAAAACGGAACGCGATGTGGCGCGGACAAGTGATGGTGATTCGAATTTTGGGAGGGGAGGAGGTGTTATTTTCCCCACCCGGTCTTCACACACCTAACCTTCTCCAATTTGAATATTTATTGGAGCCCTCGTCAAAACCTAACTTATTTGCCCCGCCGCATTACCTTTGATGATAAGAAATGAAAAAGGTTTATTTACCTAGGCATTTTACAATAATTTTATTATATTAGTTCACAAATTCCTCCATTATTTATATTATTTTTCATTTTTTCAAAATTTCGTTTTCATTTTTAAATTACATTAATTTAAATTCATTAAAAAAATATAAATATAAACTGGCCATTTCAACCCTTGAAAGGACTTTGACCGAACTTCTTAAAATCAAATTTAACAACAATATTAGCGGGGGAAGCGGGCGACTCGAGATACAAGACTGCATCCTGAAGAAGCGTGTGGTGCGGTTGTTGGCAACTACGGTATCTAGAAAAACTTCTGCACTTACCTTCAGGATGCCCTTTGCTGAGACAGTTTCCACATGCACCGTTTTGCTTTATGGCGGCCGGGCGCTGCATTGCATCCAAATTTGAGAACTTTTGGAATATATATATATTGTGATCGCCATTGTAGACATTTGAATGCCTACCTTGCAGCTGATACAGGCGATTTCTGCTCTACTGCGTGAAGCGAATTGGTTGGTTTTGATGACGTTTTAGGTATGTTTTTCTGCGTAAAACTTGCGACTGGGACTGTGGACAGCATCTCGAGCGAGCTCGAGTTTCCAAAATTTCTTGCAGATGTTCAAAAGATGGCAATTCATCGCTTACTAATGATAATTCCCACTGCCTGCGTGTTTCAAACGATAGTTTAGAGACAGTTAAATAAACTAAAACGTGGCGTCCGTGGCGTAGTTGGTAAAAGTGCGTGGCCGCTATGTCAACGAACCTGGAGACCCGGGTTCGAACCCCAGCAGCGACAGAAAATTATTTGAACTAAAATAATTTTTCTGTACGGCCGCCACCTCTCTGCAGACAATGGCAAACCTCAGAGAGTAATCAAAATGCCATGTAAAGCTTCTTGAGAATAAGAACATTACGTTCATTGCCGTTCGGAGTCGGCGTTAAACCTGTAGGTCCATTTCTCGGTCAATTGTGTACAAACTTAATAACACGCACAACACAATTGATCATAAGAAGCTAGGTCAAAGTCCTTCCAAGGGCTGAAATGGCCAGTTATTTATTTATTTTTTTTTATTTTTTTTATTTTTTAAATAAACTAAAAAGTCATCACAAAATTCCAGCGAGTCCCCAAGCGCACGTAAACCTGCTACATGCTGTGTGATAGTACTCACAATAGACTTCATGGCACCGGCAATGTCTTTTGTTATCTTTTCGGGTGTGAATATTGATTTCAAATGACTGTCTACTATAACACACATGACTTTGTAGCGCGATATGAGAAGGTGCCACGCCTCGTTGTAATTTGCATCGCTAATTTTTAAACCACTTACCAATTGCAGTGCATTACCTTTAAGACAGCTGCGCAGGTAATGCAGCTTTGTCCGTCCGACAAATTTGCGTTCGCGTGAACCAGCGACTGAAATGCGTCGTGAAATGAAATCCAATCAGCGGCATCTCCGGAAAATGAAGGCAACTGCAACTTGGTCAATTGTATCACATTGCTTCTGCATGGTGATTCACCAGGTGTGCCTCTATTGTTAACTGTTGAAGCGCCAAAAACTTTTGCAAAACGATCGAGATTGGATTTTGAAGTTAGGAAAATCGTTTCGGCTTGAATACGTGTTGCGTCTTCAAATTCTACACTTTCAGGGCCGCATGAGATTTCTACCTTCTCTTGCGCTTGGCAGAAACGCGCCCATTGCTCAGCAAGAAGCTGCTGATAGCCTTGTACTAATTCCAAATCCATAGAAAGAACGTCTGTTTTGCTGGCTTCTAAGTAGCGATTAATTGCTTTTAAGGCAGAATCTCGAACTTTCACATCAGACATTTTACACAGTCACACACGTGTATTTTTGTGCGTGCAATTTTCGATGTTAATAATATGAAATCCTTGATTTAGTAGTAATGATACAATTGGTGGTTGCTTATCCATGACAGAAGGACCAAAATGATGCGTATTATTTAGTTTAGTTTAGTTTAGTTTAGTTTATTGATTCTATGGATACAAATCCTTACAGACTAGAGAGTAATACATTTTGTTATAATAAACTTAAAACAAAGCAATAAAATATAAATAACAAATAAGAGAAACATAAAACTTACAAGTAACTAAAATAAGGTATTAACAAAATTTTTTAAAGCAGATTTTGATATAGAGAAATCGACAAGATATTTTATGGATAATTCATTATATAAACAAAAGATCTTGTTATTGGTTCATTTAAAGCATAATTAGTTCTGTGAAGTTTGATAAAAAAAAGTTTAAAACACCGTAACTGCCTTGGAGGTATATTGAAACTAATAAGATTTAATAAGGAGGAGTCATCAATGTTACAGGATATGATATCATATATAAACATTAATGAGCTTATTTTCCTCCTATATTCAAGATTCTTCAATCCCAATAGCAGGCAACGAACATTATACGTGGGTAAATTGAATTAAAAGTAGTACAACGCTACATATACTTAGTGGCCTTTTTTTGAACTTTTTCTATCCTAAAAGCATGAATTGCAGCTGAAGGATTCCAAATAATTAATGCATATTCAAGTCTCGATCTTACAAGAGAGCTAAAAAGAGCTTTTATAGTATAGGGGTCAAGAAATTCTTCACTATTCCGACGAATAAAGGCAAGAAGGGAATAAGCTTTAGGAAGCAAAAAGTTTAAGTGATCTACAAAGGTAAATTTGGAATCAAAAACTACGCCTAGGTCACGAATTGTAAAAACTTTTTTAAGTGGGAAATCGGCAATTGTATAGGAAGTCGTTACTGAGTTGTTTGATTTATTAAAGGTAACATAAGAACATTTACTAATATTAAGCGGCAACCCGTTTCGGACACTTCAATCAAAGACATCATTTAAGTCGTCTTGCAATAGTGCTGAGTCTTCTAGATTATTTACCTTACTAAAGAATTTCAAATCATCAGCACAAAGTAGTAATTTTAAGAAGTGAAAACATTTACTTATGTCATTAATATAAAGTACAAATAACAAGGGGCCCAATATGCTACCTTGCGGAACACCAGAAGACACTTTAAAACAGTACGAATTAATATTATTGATTGAGACAAAGCAAAATCTACCATTTAGGTAAGACTTAATCCATTCCAGGAACTTGGAGTGGCACCCCATTTTCCCAAGCTTTGCGATTAAAACCTTATGGCATACTTTGTCGAAAGCCTTCGATAGATCTGTGTAAACGACATCAACCTGAGAGCCAGATTCAAGAGTAGAGATACAATAATTTGAAAAAAGCGAGAGATTAGACACTGTAGACTTCCCTGTTACGAACCCATGCTGCTCAATGCAGATGTGTCGTTTAACAAGGAAATAAAGTTTAGGCTTGATAACTGCCTCAAGCAGCTTTGATACATTACTTAATTTAGAAATGGGCCTATAGTTAGTTATATAGTTCTTTTGACCGCTTTTAAAGATTGGAGTAATAGCTGCAATTTTCCAAGGCTCTATAAAAGATCCCGACGACAAAGATTTCTGATTTAAAAATCAGACAAAGTGGCTTAGCTAGTACAGATGCACACTTAATTAATAAAATAGAGGCCAAACCATCGATATCGGATTTAGTTGAGCATTTTAAGTCAGACAAAGAGCTGAAAACATCTTCAACAGACACTGAAATATAACCAATATCGAAGCCTAAATCAACATTTTCTAGCAGGGCGCTGTCATACCACGAGTCATCTTCAACATAATTTGATTTAAAAAAATCGGCAAAAAGCTTCGCAATGTAAACTGTTGTGGAACACTTAAAGCCATTAAAGACCATTGATGAGGGAATCTGGGATCCATTTTTTTTCGATTGTATATAATTCCAAAATGTTTTTGGATTTGAAATTATATTACTTTCCACACTAAGTATATATTGCTTGTACAAAAATTTGTTTAAAAAATTAAACTCTCTAGAATAATACTCAAATTTGAGTTTATAACTATTAATGTCAGTTGACTTGAATAGTTTGAAGAACTTGTTACGCAAATTTTTTAATTTTTTGAGACCACTAGTGTACCAGGGCAGCTTGTGGTTTATCTGCGCAATATGGGGAACATTATTTTCGCTAATATTTAAAATATTATTTTTAAAGATATAAAAACATATTGCGGTGCTTTTTCCATTAAACGAGTAAGTCCAGTTAATTTCATCCAAAAGATTCCTTAAAATCCCGAAATTACAAGAATTAAAATTAAATATGTTTTTATTTTGTTGGCACGAAATAAATTCCAAAAATTCAATTTCTAAAAGTAGTGGACAATGATGAATACTAGCAGGACTAACTGGAAAAACACACTCTGATAAATTAAATTTAATATCGCTAGAAACAAAAATTAAATCTAGGATTCTATTTATTTTATTTTCAAAATAATTGATTTGAGCTAAGTCAATGCTAAAAATACCGCGGGATATATGATGCGCATAGATACAGAGAACAATCTGGTCCATCAATGGATATACATAGTTGATCTAGGATGGAATCTGCATTCGACAAGATAAATAAAGAAGAGCGCAGAGTACGTTTTGCAGCAATCAGAACCCCACCGCCACGAGAGAGCCCTGTTTTTAATGGGTCTCTGTCTTTGCGATACACATGATAAATTCCCAAATCAAAAAACTCTCCATAAAAAAAATCTGAGTTTAACCAAGTTTCAATAAAAACAATCAGATCATACTCGCCTTGCGAAGACCATTGATAAATGGAATCAGTTTTGGTTCTAATCCCAGATATATTTTGGAAATACAGATTAAGTTTATGGCTAGAACTATTAGCAGTATTCACATTCACTAAATTTGTGGGTTCACAGCGCCCAGCTTTTGAAAATTTTCAAATGGGCGCACTCTCACATTGGCTGGCCATAGAGATGGTTTTATAATATGATCAAACAAGTTTGCGGAAACACCCAATTTAAATGAAATGCTACTAAGATTATCAAGTATAGCATCACTTTTTACTAGTTTATGGCATGAGAAATGACTTCTATCAATCACCGTGTGTTTCAACACATATTCAATAATATCATTCTCAGACACAGACACTTTGAATGATGATAGATGAACAAATTTTTTTTCAGAGATAATATCTAATTCATGACTCTCATTAACTCCCAAAAATCCATTTTTAGTTAGCTTTGGTTTAACTGAGATAGACTCTCTTGCTTGAGGAGTGGCACGATCAGCTGATTTTGCTTTGTATTTAAGCACATCTGCATACATAAGAGAACCAGCACCAGAAACACCAGTAGATGGGGAAGCTGCAACAACAAGGCCTGGTGAAGAGAAATTAACAGCAACAGGTTGAACGTCGATTGAGTTCAAAGCAGCAAGAGTATTTATAGCAGCAGTAGCAGTGTAAGCTGAAGGAGCAACAACAACATGGCCTGGCGAAGAGCAATTCACAGCAACAGGTTGAATGTCGATTGTGTTTAAAGCAGCAGGAGAAATAAGAGCAGCAGTAGCGGTGTTAGCCAATTTCCGAGAGCGCAACCTTGTAACAACAGCATCAGAGCGAGGAGGCTCAGCAATTGACGGAGATTGAGTGCGAGCATAGTCATCATTGGCGGCAGCAGTGGCAGAACGAGAAGAAAGATTATTATGTACAGCATCAGCACGAGGAGGCACAGTAATCGAAGGAGAGCAAGAGTGTGAGACTGCAGAGTCGTAGGCAGCAGACACGGTGATAGATGAATGATCATTGTGTGGGAGTATATGATCGAGCTTATGCTCAGCCAACTGTTGAGAACTGATCGAAGGCAGAGAGGCGCCCATTGTATCGGTTTGCAAGACAGAACGCGGGTCAATGACCACATTACGAACTGACTGCAACAGCATTGATTTAAGATCACAAACTTCTCTTGATAATTGCATTATTGAAGAGGCACAATTTCCAGGTACTCCCAAGCAATTATCACAACAAAAAAATATATTTGGGTGATTTAAGATCGCGATAAATTCACTATTAGATATATTGAGGCAATTATTATGAAATGCATTGCAGCAAAGCTTACAGATAACAAGTGAATCACTTGTAATGCAAAATTTACACTACATTTACATTACATTTCATTTCCGATTCCAATTTAAAAAGGTGTTCTACATAATCGCAACATATTTGAATAAAATGTATCATTTATAAAAATACTCACATTTTTAAAGATGATTAAAAAGCCGCCAAATTAAAAAAAGATCGGAATCGGATTGCAGAACACCTTTCATTCAAATGTCATCGGAAGTAAATCCGATTCCGACGTGAATCGGATTTTAGAACATGCCCGATTGACAATTTTGGACCATTACCTTCGGTCAGTTCGAGAAGAGAACATGTGTTGGTTGTAGTGGACATTTTTACAAAATATGTTAAGTTATACGCAGTAAAAACCACAAATATAAGGGAAGAAGTATGTGGCGCCTTACAGAAGTACTTTGATTACTAAAGACTAGAACTAAGGAGTTTTCTGATTTTATTGAGAAAAACAATATTATCCATGTTAAGGTAGCTTCAGCTTCGCCGCAAGCAAACGGTCAAGTTGAAAGGGTTAATCGAGTGTTGAAAGCAATGCTTTCAAAACAAACAGAACCATTAACACATTCCGACTGGGTAGAAAAATTAATAAATGTTGAGAATGCAATAAATAATTCTATACATTCTTCCAATAAGCAGGCTCCTAGTATGCTATTATTTGGTATCGAACAACGTGGTTGGATTTTAGATGACTTAACTGAGTTTGTTGCGTCCAAAACGTATTACCTTTTGTAACGTGAGCCTGTGAGCTGAAAAGAAGAAAAAAAAAAGGGTTAATACAATTATTCAAATTGGTTACTTACCTCTATGCGCTGAGCTCCACTTTTGATGTTCAAATTTGTTTTTTTATTATTTGTTTATCTGCTGCGTTTAAAATTACATTATTTTAGCTATTTGATTTCAATTCTTGCACCTTTAGGCTTAAGCTTAAAATTAAATGAAAGAAACGTGGAAAGCAATGACAGCTGAGAAATGTCACTTTCCATTGGAATGCTTGTTCGAAAATGTAAGATTGAGCGACTGGGGATATGAGTGAATGGCTAATTCACAATAGAGATATAGTCTTAAATGAGAAGGATTTTTGTGTTGTAACTAGCTAAGCTTTTTACCACTGTTAGGGTTTGAGTGTGGATGTTGTTTTACTCTGTGTTTTGATTTTTTTTTTTGTATAAGAGGGTTGTGTCTTGGTTGTCTTCGGTGTTTTACATCCACTTTCACTCAAGTTTGTTGAGCTAGGAACAAAACGATGTATTCAGCCAAACTTTATGATTTATGTGTTAGTAAACGAATCGTGAATTTAGCTAGTTTAAACTAATAGGATATCAAAGCTAAAATCAGCAGAGCAGAGATGAAAAAGTGTTCTTCAAAGAAAGAAGTGTTGTGTTTAAAAGTGCAAGTAAAGTTTTTTTAAACAGTGTATTAAAAATTTAGAAAAGGCAGCCAGATCATCACGGTGTAATATTGTTAGTACTAGGTTCTAAGTTTTAGTTTTGTGTAAAAAAAAAAAAAAAAAAAAAAATATAATAATAAAAAAACCGCAGTTTAGTTAAAATTAATTATTTGTTGCTAGGTCAATCGTCAAGTGACCGGATGAAACGGTGTCCCGTACTCCCGTTGTTTTATGTACATATGTGCCGATCCGCTAGGTGTTGGCATATATATATATATACATTGATAATCTTAGGTAAGAGTTTTAGCATAATGTAGCCAGTGTAGAATATTCTAATTTTAAACATTTTTTACTAGGTCCTTGCATGGCAGGAGGGCAGTTTTAGGGCCTAAGATTAATTGCGAAAGATTTTGTATATCTTAAAATCAGCGCTAAAGTTGAATGCATAGTAGAGTCGCGAAGTGAAGATCCAGTGGGAATAAAGTTACTCAAGTGCTCAGAGAGTAACATCGAGCTAACCAACAGCTGTTCGCGACTGGAAAACGAAGATGAAATGAGCAGAGGTCAATGACCGAAAGTAAAATTGAGGCAGCAGAGAGCCAACAGCTGATCGTCACTGTGATATAAAAATATATACATGCATACACATTGTATATATATATAGAGTTCAACGACCTCAGCACAATTTTTTTTGTTCTTTGCATATGCTTGTTCGATATGTTTAATTTTAAAGTTTCTTTTTTTTTTATTTTTATATGCTTAAAATTGCGATTTTTTTATGAATTAACGTTTGCTCAGAGATTAATTTTCTATATTTTAAATCAAATTTAAACATGAAATCTGTCTAATTTTTAAGTTTTTTTACTAGCTTTTTTTTGAATTGTTAAAAGTAGCAATTTTTTTATGAATTCATTCTTGCCACGTAGTTTAATTTTTTATATTTTAAGTTTAATTTTATATATGAAATATGCTTGATTTTGAAGTTTTTTTTTAATTTTTTTAAATAGTTTTCTTTTGTCGATTTTTTTATGCATTCAAATACGCTACATATTTTAAATTTTTAATTTAAGTAGATTAGGGTAGAAAGAAAAAGAGAACTGCTTTTTTTAACACTTCATACTTTAAACTTTACGAAAACCACGGATGGAATGTAGCAAAGCGGATGCTGGCGCCAACATTAACACTAGCTGGAAATCGGTGAGTTAAGTCCTTTTCATTTTACCATATATATACATATATATATATATATATAAAAAAAGCAGTTTAAATTTCTTTGACTTTGATTCAATTTTTTTTATATAAAAAAAAAAAAAAACAGTTTTAAATTTTTAGATTTTCTTCTATTTCTTTATTTTTGTTTTTTTTGTACGCAATAACTATTATTCTCTGCATTTATTTATATATATTCCATTTATAACAATTGAATTGCGTTAGTGATTATAAATACTATTAAATTGAATTGTTTTAATAAATATTAGATATGCCTTGAATCAAGCTATGCGGTTTTATTGCGGTTTAAAGGATTTTTTTCGGTTATTTTTTTAAGAATAACTAGAGCAAGTATGCCTTGCTAAATATTTTGTCGGTTGGTGTGGACTAGGTAGTGGCTCCTAAACAGGTATGTTGTGATGTAGTTCTGACAGGGAAATGGGTAATAAACGGACTTAGACAGATTTTTGACGGAGTCAGCGATTGGGAACCACATAACAAAAATTCATGGAGTCCGTATGTGGTTCACGGCTGCTATGTTAAAGGTGCAGATGTAGGGTGGGATGACTCCAGCTGACGGACAGAGACTTAGGATTGTATGTTATGTACTTGTTTGCTTCTTTGGTTTTTCATTTCTTCTATTTCACAGTATCTATTCGATTTTTCATTACTTTGTTAGTTATGTCTTTTTTTTTTTTTTGTCTCCTTCGGACACGAACAATTTTATGTTTTGAGCTAGTGGTATGCACATGCTGGCAAGAACCATCCCAAAAGCCGTCGAGCAGCCGGAAAATGCCACCGTGTCAACCGCCGGACATGTAGCACACCCAACATAGCTAGACTCATTACACTTTATATATATTATATATTTTTTCTTATTTCATATCTTACAATTCGAATTAGTACTGTATTGATTAGTTAACCCTGAACAAATTGTTTTGTTTTTTTATTTTTTATTTTATTCGTTAAGTTAACACACTAAATTTTTGCTCTCTTTAAATTCAGCAAATCTGAACCAAATGTCTTTTTTTTATTCTTTAATTAAATACACAAACTATTGCTCTCTTTAAATTCCGCACAACAAGCGGTAATCTTATTCCTTTTACTTTATATTCTGTGTAGCTTATGAAAATTTTGTAAATTAGAAGAAATCATTAAACAAGTTGAAGTGAACTCTTTCGGTTGTTTCATTTCCAATCACAAAAAAGCTTGTGATTTAATAGAGTTCTTAGATGATAAAAGAGAAACCAAAAGGTTTGATTTTGAAGGTGGTTGAGCAAAGGCTCTACAAGATATACAAAAAACTATAATGAAATATTTTCTTAGGCACATTGCACCTGCGAAGACTTATGAGCAGTGTTGCCATTTTAGCTATTTTGTAGCTAGATTTAGCTTATTTTTTTCTCATTTAGCTCCAAAAATTGTGTTTAGCTCCTAGCTACTTTTTTGGCTTCTTATTTTTCGAGTTTATTTTTCGAGCTATTTTTAGATACTACTTTTGTTTTTGGTTAAAAAATTCAATATTTTCGTAATCACTTGGGACCACCGATATTTTTTTTTTTTTGTGACATCTCTAACTTATTCATATGATGAAATCCGATGGAGAAAACTTCATACTTATCCATGGACTAAGGAATCGTCTTCTATTTATTTTTGGATAGAAGTAAGAGAATGGAAGGGTGCTTTAAACGAAAACCCTTTCTCTGATCTTACTAAATTCGTTTTTATTTTTTACTTTTACCGTTAAGCAACGCTGAAAAAGAGATAACGTTTTCAATAATGAGTCTTATAAAAACAAAACAAAGAAATTCAATTAAATTTTTAATGTCAAATTCCACAGTATGTTAAGCCCATCATTCGTATCACGAAACAAGGCATGAACGACAAAAAAGAAACGATCAGCACTACTTTCTTCTATATATAAACCTACATATTGCTTATCGTGTTTTGCTTATTGTTAATAAGCCTATTTCGTGATACAGAATGAAGGGGTAAGATATGTCTTAAAAAATAAACAAATGTTGCCACGGTTACATTATAAATGACGATCTCGTAAAATTTATAAAACGGCAAGATATTTACAATGATGAAGATTCTGATAGTTCAGATAATAATAGTAATGATAGTACGGAATTTGAGATCTGAACTGATGGTATACGCCTACAAAACTGTGCCTGCATATAAATATTAACACATACATATATGTGGCGTCCGTGGCGTAGTTGGTTAAAGTGCGTGGCCGCTATGTCAATGAACCTGGAAGCCCAGATTCGAACCCCAGCAGCGACAGAAAATTATTTGAATTAAAATAATTTTTCTGTACGGCCGCCACCTCTCTCCAGACAATGGTAAACCTCAGAGAGTAATCAAAATGCCATGTAAAGCTTCTTGAGAACGAGAACATTCCGTTCATCGCCGTTCGGAGTCGGCGTTAAACATGTAGGTCCCCTTCTCGGTCAATTGTGTACAAACTTAATAACACGCATAACACAATTGATCACAAGAAGCTAGGTCAAAGTCCTTTCAAGGGCTGAAATGGCCAGTTATTTATTTTTATTTTTTTACATGTATGTATTTATTTAAAACTAGACTTTTTGGCCTTTTTCTTGTAATTAATTTTTGTTTTAATTAACACATAACCGTTTTAAAAAAATTATTAGTATATTGAAAGTGTATTTTACTGATCAAAATGTACCTTAGCATATGAAAATATATTTCGTTGTTTTTATTTATGTACACAAAATTTAAAAGAAAACATTTAAACTGAATGAATAAAATATAGTAACTAAGTTGTTTTTAAAAACTAGCTTCTTTTTTTAGCTACAAAAAAAATTGTTTAGCTCTTTTTAGCTACTTTTTATACCATTTTTAGCTACATCATCAAAAATTTTCTGGCAACACTGCTTATGAGGTTGGAGACTTTGTTGTAATGAAAAATGTAGAATGCACGACTGGTTCAAATAAAAAACTTATTCCAAAATAGAGAGGACCATATGTAGTTTACAAGAAATTGCCGAACGATCGTTATGTTCTAAGAGACATTGAAAATTGTCAAATAATTCAAATGCCGTATGACGTAGTTATCGAGACGTATAATGTTATTCGAAAAGAAATTGCTTAAATTTTTTTGGACATTCTGGCGTAGCAAAGTCCTGACAGCCGTCACCTGTTTAAAATGTTATGTCAAAATAATAAATCTTTTATTATGCAAAGTGACACATTTAAAATAAGAATCATTGAAACTTACGTAAATATCTTTGTTTTCTGAAATAATTTTTGCCTCCATCGTTTTTAAATTTTCTTCTGTTTTCAAAGGGAAGAGTGATGCAGTCGGAATAATGGCACTTTCTTACCTCATCAATTTATGAATCAAAATTTTTTGCTCCGCCAGTGCTTCCAGTATAATTGTGGCTTGGTTATCAAGCTTAGCTAAAGATTTTGTTTTTAATATATACATTTTTAATTATGTATTTATTTCATACCCTCGAGCTGGAAAAGTTCAGTTTTAAGTTCCTCTAAACAGCTGCATTTTTTTTTTGCTTTTGCCAGTTCAGCCGTCGATCCGTGCTTTCGATACATGTTGAGCTCATTTATTAAGTTGAAGTGAGCCATGAAAAAGGAAAAAAGTTAGAATGTTTTTAAAATGCTTAGAAATAAAGATATCGTAATTTAATTTTAATATATGTAAATAAGATTCAAACTTTTCTGGGACTCTTATATAAAATACTTTTAAAAAATAATAATACATCAGACCAAATCACAAATTAATTAAATATCCACTAATTATTCTAGAAAATACACATATAAAACCTACAAGCAACCATGTAAGATAGGAATCAAAAGCAATTCCGTTTCGTGTGGAATACACATTTACTTGCAATAAATATCGTCAATGCAAAAATGTTCTTAAATTTCTGAAAATATTGGTTCTGCTAAGTAAATTCCAATTACTAAGGCACTAAGACAAACTGGGTCTCATTGGCCACTCATATTAATATACATATAACACCTCGAAGCGGAAATGTGGTACATAGTATCAGAGTGTGAGATCTAGAACAGTGTTAGGTATCAAGGCAAACAAGGCCCGGTACGCCATACTGATAGTATATATACAATATTATTCATTCTGTGATTCTAAAGCCGATGATGTCTTGATTCATCTTTTATTTATCACACCAAGTCCCTAGCAAGCTAAGACAAAGGTAACGAACGCAGGCACATAGACAAACTTGGTCTAATAAGCCACTTATATTAATATATATACTATGCAGATCGTTCTCACGTTCTATATAGGAATAAGTCCGGGAGTTCAGGTCCATTTAGATGTAAATGTAGATAGATCACGCGTGGATCAGTTGGAGTGAAGTATTTTTTACACCGTTTTAAAAAACCTAGGCACTTGGCCGCTTCTTTCGACACATCGAAAATGTGATCATTCCAACGAAGATCTGATCTGGTCGATATGCCCAGAACGTCAAGAGCATCTGATTCAGCAAGATCTACACCGTTCATATTGAGGGGAGCTAAGGGGCAATTTATTCGTTTGTGGGTTAACAGGCAACACTGGGTCTTGCAAGCATTAAACTCAACTCTATTAGCAAGCCCCCACTCAGAGATTTTTCGTAAGTCGTTAAGCAGTGTTTCATTCATATTTTACCTCTTTCTCTCAATCTCCAAAGAGCTCGGGCGTTTTTTTAAGGAAAATGAATGACAAATGCTGCTGTCGTCCGCAAACGAATGAATTGGGTTATGAGTCAACGACAGAAGGTCTAGGACTGAACCCTGAGGTACTCCTGCACCGATGGCGAGTTCACTAGACGAAATGCCGTCAACCACGACACGAATCGACCTGTCCTTTAGAAAACACGTGATCCATCGCGCGAAGTTACCACCAACACCATATGCAATTAGTTTTGACACGAGAACTTTATGCCACACTCGGTCAAACGCCTTAGAAATATCCAGAGCAACAACCCTGCTTTCACCAAAGAAGTGAACACATTGATTCCACCTCTCCGTGAGGAACGCCATAAGTTCATCAGTAGACCGAGCCCTACGGAAGCCGTATTGACGGTCACTAAGCAATTTGTTGCGCTCCAGATAATTCATTAGGTGGAAGTTTATTACACTCCCCATGACTTTGGAGAGCGTAGAGCATATCGCAATGGGTCGATAGTTCTCAGGGTTCGTGGCATCGCCCTTTTTGGGTACCGGCTGAACGTTCGCGACCTTCCAACAAGATGGAAATACTCCTGTCCTGTAGGAGATGTTGAAAAGGTTACGCAAAGGTCGAGCCAGTGTAGAAGCACACATTTTTAGCACAATTGGTGGTATACCATCAGGGCCAGAAGATTTATTTATGTTGAGGTTTGCAAAGACTCTTTTAACTGCTCTCGTTCGAAAAAGTATTTCCTGCATTGAAGACGATTTATTCTCTACAGAGGGCAGTGGCTCATTGCTAGCCGGGATTGTCGAATTTTGTGCAAACAATCCAGCCAAAAAGTTCGCTTTATCAGCCGAGTCAGTGAAGACTTGGTCACCATTTAAAAGAGCAGGAATCGACGAGGACGTCTGATTTTAAACTCTTTTAACGAATGACCAAAAGTTTTTGCTCCCTTTGGGGCAGAGAAGAACCTGTTCTCTGATGCGAGTTTCGTGAAGAAACTTTTCGCGTTTTAAAGCTGCATTACAGCGATTCCTAGCCTCAATGCGAAGTCTTCTAGTATCAGCATTCTTGCTGGAACGCCAATTCTGAAAGGCTTCCTCTTTGGACTTGACTGCAATCCTGCAAGTCTCTTTAAACCAGGAGTGGTCTTTTGGTTTAATACGCGGCATTTACATTTCTATCAGCGAAACATAATTTCCAATTGAAATTACGGTAAAAATTATTTAACGCAGTCCAATTTGCTTTTCAATAAAACCAAGCGATCCTCTTCGGGGCTTTAGGCGTAGAAGTGCATAGGCTAGAATATGGAAAAGCAGCGAATATGATACAGTGGTCCGAATTACCAAGAGGTGCATGGACACTCACATCATATTTATCATGGCGCGAAGTCAGAAAAAGATCTAGGACTTTGTGGCTTTGCAGACCAGCTCTAGGGATGAAAGTTGGTTCCTTCACTAATTGAATCAGTTGGTTCGGTTCAGCAAAGAGCTCAACATATTGGCCCTCAGGTGTTGTTTGCCCTGAGTGGCATAACCAAACCGGGTTGTGGACATTGAAATCGCTGGCTACAACGATCTCGCTGTCAGGGAACAACCCCAAAATATGCGTAATAGAATCAGAGAGAGTCCAATTTGTTAAAAGTGGACTCCCTCCCTAGATTCGGACTTCTATAGATGTAGCAGAAGTGCATCAAATGAGAGTGAACTCTGAATTTTACCCACAAGGAGCAGAACTCAGGATCGGAGTTGCTCAGGTTCCGCTCGCACTGATACGCTACATCTGTTCTGATGTAAAGAGCGATGCCCCTATGCAGGGAAAACAATGGCAGTAAGTGATACCCAGGTATATGAAAATCCAGTGGATCTGCATCCTCGCTAACATGGGTCTCCCTCAGTGCCATTATTTGAGGCCTATTAAGAGTTCAATATGCATAAACCGAGAAAAAATTCATCCTCAGTCCATGCACATTGCAAAAATCTATGCGAAAATGACCCGACATTTTCTCGCAGTCTAAATTTCAAAACAAATGAAGGTGTATGGGTAATTAGTTGCAACTGTAAAAAGAGTAACACTGAGAGCATAAGTGAAATGCGCAGAGGCAAGTGTTATGCCTTTGCCCCAGCACAATTCTACTCACAGTGAGACCCACTCACAGTCGCAACTAATCAGAGAGGATGGAGGAATAGACGGACACGAAAAAACAACAATTACTTACGTAGCGAGGAGCATAGAAAAGCCCCTCGCGAGGCTAGCTATAAAAAATCGAAACACTCCAGCGGTGTTGTTGTTGCTGCTGCTGTAGACTGTCTTCAAAACCGGTTGCTGTTGTTGTTTTGTTGTGCAGCCGATGCTGCATATTTTATTTTGGTTTGGAAGTTGGAGTAGAGTACTTTGGTCCGTTGTATGTGACAGTACGGCGTAGTAGTGAGAAAAGGTATTGAGTGTTGTTTACATGCATGACTACTCGCGCTGTCCATATTGAAGTTGCATATTCTTTGACATCAGATTCCTGCATTCTAACACAATTCGAAATTTTATAGGACGGCGAGGGTCACCAATCGAGTTCTACAGTGATAATGGTACCAATTTTAGAGGAGCTGAACGTGATTTAGCGAAGGCATTCGCAGGTATGGACAAAAATCTAATAGTTTCGACATTTACAAGTTCATCAACTAAGTGGCAGTTTCTACCACCCTCGTCACCACATATGGGAGGTGCCTGGAAACGCCTAGTTCGTTCAGTCAAAAGAGTACTTTACAATGTTCTGCTCAGGCAAAAGATAACTGATGAGCTTATTCGAGCGGCGCTCACAGAGGTGGTAATGATAAATATCTTCGCGCCTTCTAACCGATGTACCAGTCCATCATGAGAACGACGAGGCGCTCACTCCCAATCAAACCATTAATTTTGGCTGGAGTTGATGGTATGTTATTGAAAAAAACTTGCTCTTTTCACAGCAAATAGCAAATGCTTTCTGGAAGCGGTGGTTAGTGGTTGAATGTAAAGCATATAGATGTTGGCGATATTGTTTATATAGTTGACCCAAATCAACCTAGAAATTGCTGTCCCAGGGGATCAGTGTGGCAAAAGGACAGGATAGCAGAGTGAGAAATGCGTCAGTGCAGACTACCGCTGGTGTGTATGATAGACCTGCTGCGAAAATTGCTGTTTTAGATGTTGCAGATAGGGTAGAACCTTGTCAGGATATACTGGGGGATGTGTTACGAAACATCTGGCAACACCACCCGCAAATGTCAAATAAAATATATTGTAACAAGCTATAGGGCGGAATAATGACTTCCGCTTTATTCTTTCTTTCTGTCTTGTCTTGGAGTCACGGAAGCAGCCCTAAACGGCGAAGAATAATATTAAAGGTAAGATAATGAATTCATTATAAAATGTATATTAATCTTTCTATTGTATTACTTAGGAATTTTTAAACCATTCAAAACTAAGTCCCCTATTAGGCACGACAACTCAACTTAAGTTGACGTGACTTAAGACACCTCAACTCAACTTTTTTGCCATATTACATATAACATACATTTTCAGTTGAGCTGTGGTGTAAAATTGCTTTTTCTATTGCAGGATGATTACACCGAAATTTTGACACTTTCATTGAAATGAATCAGCTGTTCGCAATCATTTCAATTTTTGTGTATATGTATTTTGTTCACAATAAATCAAGCAAGGAAGTAGAATGGTAATACATTTGACTGTAATGCCAGCAGTCCGAGTTCAATACTCGCATGTGACAAAGAATAAAATTTTCTCGCTTTGGTTTTATGTATTTGCTTCGTTTTTTAACACAGCGCTCCTTGGACTAACACATAAAAGACATTTTTGAATTGTTTGTTGAAGCGCTTTTAAACGATTTTTTAACCTGCACTTAATAAGCGCTTCTGCCATAGCGTTTCACACATTTGGATCGCTTTTTAAGTAAACCAAATTCATATTAAAATTTACATTGGATGTCCAAGGATGGAAGCACTTCTTAAGTGCAGCTAAAAAATCGTTTAAAAAGCGCTTCAACATATAGTTAAAAAAGCTCTTTTATATGTTAGTCCAAGGAGCGCTGTGTTAAAAAACAAAAAACAACAATAAATACATAAAAACAAAGCGAAAAAATTTTGTTCTGTTGGCATTATAGTCAAATGTCTAACCGCTTTGCTATTTCATTGCTTGACTACTCGTGAACAAAATGTGTATAAAAATATGAACCCCACATCTCTGAACTCTGAAAAGCGCATCCTCAAAATAAGCGCATAAAATGCACTTTTTCTAGGAGTGCTTTTTATTTTCCCGCTGGGTAATAATATAATATATACATGATATGGATAATAATATATGCATATACATAATATATGTATTTATACCTTATTTTACTTACGTATTTTTATCCATTTTCACTCAATTAACAAAACACAATAAACAAATAAAAAGCTCGTATGAAAAAGACGCTATACAACTACCTCAAAGGAGATGTAAGTTTTTGACAGTCATTACACTCGGCACAGAGTTGCATTGTTAAACATAATACCACAAAAAATACATACACATCTCTGAGATACATACTTGTCAGACGACAGACACGTATGTACCTCACTGTGCGTTTAGACCGCCTGAACGAACGAAAGAATCCTCGTTTGTTCGCGCGGTATCGCGAACGCTGTTTGCCCAGTGTAAACAGTAAATTAGCGCGAACGATCGAAGATTCTTTCGTCCCTCGATCTTTTTGGGCGAATCCAGTGTTGCGCTGTTTTTAAAAACAGAAAAGTAGCAAAAAGAAGTAGCTTAAAAGAAGAAATCACGGAAAGTATATTTATTCATAAAAATATATACTATAAACATAAAAATTAAGAGATATCAATCCTACATTTATGAATGTTCGGTCGAATGCACAATTTCCTGTTTAGACCGGCTGAACATACAAGATGGCGGATAACGTTCGATAGCGAATCGATGTTCGTGCGGTGTAAACAGTACGCCGAACGACGTTTTTATCGCAATAAATTGCATGTGATGAATTTTTCGTTCGTTCAGGCGGTCTAAACGCACAGTCAAATGTGTAATAGACAATACAAATTAACAAATTACACACACAACTTAAGTTGAGTTGTCGTACCTAATAGGGGCCTAAATAAAAAGGTTGATAAAAAGTAAAGTCGATTTACAGCTCTATTCTACTTGTTAACATAACAAGGAATTGTAAAGAAGCTCTTGTTAATGTTCTTGTTATGTAAAGAAAATGTTCGTATTCTGGCAAATCATTAACAATTTGAAAGCTCTAAAAAGCTGTTTAAGTTCACCACGCATGGTGAAAATGTAAATGCCGTAGATATAAAGCATCAGCTGTTTTTATATTGCTTATTTCTTGCTTATTTTGATTGCTTTTGTTTATTTTTCTGCACGTAAGATGGAAAATGTTAAGAACTAAATAATTTACTGATTGTTTTCAATTGTTTTAAGTTTCAATATTAATTTTTTTAATAGCCAAGCAATGTTTGAGTTTTTTGCAGTCTTTAAAATTTATTTTTCTTTGATCTTCTTCAGTATCATTGCTTGAAAGAAGTAAGAAGTGTAAGGTATCCCTTGGTATTTATTTTAAAAATAATTGGCAACGCGAGTTGCGAAAACAGTTAGCTGAAAGGAGAAACGAGAGTCAGTCGACGCAGATACGTGTTTCACAACCGAACATGAAAACTTGGCGTGATATTTAAAAAATCTAAATTTTTCTAAACTAATAATATATTACATATATATATAAAAATGTATGAAATTAATTAAAAAAACATTTTATTCATTGACTAAAACTAAAAAAGTGTAATTAATAAGAAATTGAAGATAATATTAAAAAAGTTTCAATAAAATGACCTAAATAAACTATAACCGTTTAAAATATTATTTATTCGTATTATCTGCTTATAATTCAGAAGTGGGATGAATTTCATCAAATACGTGCTTTCGGTTTGGAAGTGAAGCGGGTTGAGACTTCCGCGAAAAGTAAGACTCCTGTGGCATGATTTCAAGGCTAAGTAGACAACGGAAAATTTTCAAAAAAATTTAACGAACGCTTGGGTTGAAATCGATGTAGCTTAACGAAAGCGAAAAGTAGAAAAAGGATATGCAACAAGTGAACGTAAATACATCAAGTGCAAGCGAGCGAACGTATGCGTGCTAATGAAAGCGATTGAAACAGCGTGCCAACGGGCTAATGAAAATAACGAGCTAACGAAAATAACCAGCTAACGGGCTAACGAAAATAACGGGCTAACGAAAACAAAGTGTTTAAGAAGCACGAAACAAAAAAGAAAAAAGAAACGTCAAAATAATAATAACAAAATAACAACTGAAGTGCAAATCTAATTCAGTTTAAATTTATGCAAAATATATCCGCTAAGATCTGATATTGTGTTTTTCTTTTCTTTATTGCTTTGTAACTATTTTTGTGTAGTGCGTAAATTACCGATTTTAAGAAAATAAAATGCCTTTTTTAAATACATTAAAAGTTGAACAGCTCAACCAATTGCTACGCGAAAAAACTTAAGTTCAACCGGGCTGAAGGCAGAGCTAGTGCAACGACTAAGTGAAGCGCTAGGAAGTGATGAAGTGGATATCGAAATCGCGGATCCAATTCAACAGCAATTAAACGAATTAAGTGAAATTGTGCGTAATTTGTCGGCAACTGTAAAAATCTCAGTGCACCAGCCGCGAGTGACAATCAATCGGACTTTATAGGATTCGGTTCAACGACAATAAGCAACTTATCCCCAGTGCCAAACGTAACTACATCTGCTAGTAGAGGTGAAGTGAACAGGTCCAATGCCAATCAAATAGACATGTTAGGAACTGATTCGGCAAGCATGAGAGACAATTCCTCGGTACGAAACCATTATTCCGTGAAAGAAATTGCTGAAACAATCCCTGAGTATGATCCTACTAGCGAAGTTGGTCTCTCAGCGGAACAATTCGTGGCGCGAGTGGACAGTGTGAAAAATGCATATTTATTTGACGACAAGTGCTTACTGCTTGCAGTGTATAGCCGCTTGAAAGGCGTGACAAAGTTGTGGCACGATGCTACCCAAGTTTTGTCAACAAACTGGGCTAGTTTTTTGGAAAGTTTAATAAAAGAGTTTGGACGATCATATGATGAAGCTGATGTACATTTTAAAATGGTTGCAGCAACGCGTAAACAAAGGGAACGAATCAGTGACTATACTTTTAAAATCAGTGCGCTTGGTCGGCGGTATAATCTAAATGAAAGTGCCGTGATAAAGTATGCGCGTGAAGGCTTAAGGCATCGTGATTTACAAGCAGCGATTGCACCAATGAGATTCAAATCAGTGAAACAATTACGTGAAATTTGTGAAGAATATTTAGAAAATATGCCAAGCGTCGCGGTCACTAAAAATTTCAAATCGGATATAAATAAACAGAAAAATGAAGTCAAAAGTCTTGACAATACCGTCAAAACGGAAAAATCGAAATTCAAAGACATAACTTGGTATAATTGTTACGAAAAAGGACATTTTTCTAATGAGTGTCCAAAAGCGCAACGGCGTAAGCGTTGTAGTAGTTGCCAAAAAGTGCACCCAAAAGTTATGCCAGAAGAATGTGGTAAGCCAAAAGCAAACGTGAGCAAAGTTGGGTGCGAAACAAAAAACAATCCCTTTGAAAAACAAGTTTTCATAAACGGAAAATCGGTAGTAGCATTTATTGACACTGGTAGTGAGTGCAATTCAAAAGGGCTTACACATCGGCGAATCTGTTCGTCACACGGCGGCCATGTTCACACAAGTTCGCTAGTTAAGAAGCGATGTTCGACAGTTTGTCACACGGTTGGCCGTGTTTACAAAAATGTTTGATTTTCTCTGTCGAACAAGGGATGCTGCCCAAAATGATGACAGAAAACAACAAAAATGAATGGCTTGTGTGACGAACAGGTTCGTTCAATTTGAACGCTAGCATTTTCACACACGTTCGCGCCGCCATGTTGTTCGACGAACAGATTCGCCGATGTGTAAGCCCTTTAATACGTCGATCGGTAGCGAACGATTTATCTTGCGAGCGTGAACAGTGCAACTTAAAAATAAGTGGTTTGTGCGGCGGAGCTCGTTTTTCTAATCAAAAAATCATAGTGGAACTTAAAATAGATGCTTTGACATGCCAGATCGTCTTGTACATTATTGAAAACGAACTTTTATCTACTGATATTTTGCTCGGACAAGAACTTTTTAAAGAAAATTACGCCAAGATGTTGAATGGACAGTTAAAACTCGAGCCGTGTGTGGAAAAGATCCTGAAAAATATATCTTTTGAATACAAAAAAGAAATGGATTCGAAAATATTAAAAGTGGTGATTTAAACGAACAATCCAAAAGCAACTTGTTGAAAACGCTTAAAGACTTTAGAGACGTATTTGCTACAGACTTGAGTGAAATAGGGAAAACAGATCTTGAAACAATGAAAATAGAAATCGATTCAGATAAACCTATAGCACAGCGACCTTATCGAATTCCAGAACCCAAACGTGAAATTGTGAATGAAATGGTCGATGAACTTTTGCGAAATGACATTATTCAAAAATCTGATTCGGAATTCGCAAGTCCTCTTTTGTTAGTGAAGAAAAATGGTGGAGGCGAACGTTTGTGCGTGGATTATAGATTAATAAATAAACGTATGAAAAAAGATATGTATCCAACACCAAATATAGAAGAAATGTTTCAAGAAGCGAAAAAGTTTAAATACTTCACGACCCTTGACCTTAACAGTGGGTTTTACCAAATTTTAATTGAACCAGAATGTAGAAAATACTCGGCTTTTATAACAACAGATGGATTGTACGAATTTAAAAGGATGCCGTTTGGGCTCAAAAACGCGCAGGCACTGTTCCAAAAACTAATGACGAAAATTAAAGAGAAGACGATGGCTGGAGACATGATTCACTATATGGACGATATTTTGGTGGGAAGCCAAACGATTCTTGAAGTGTTCGAGAAGTTACAAAGAGTTCTGAAAGCACTGAGAGAGTCAAATGTCACTTTGAATATCGAAAAGTGTGAATTTTTACAAGAATCCATTGATTTTCTGGGTCACCGTCTGATTCCTGAAAGGATCAGTCCAGGCTTAGTTAAAACATTAGCAGTTCAGAATTTCCCGACTCCAAAAACCGTTTGTGATGTGCGCACATCTCTAGGATTGAGCGGTTATTTCAGAAAATTCGTTCCCGGTTACGCGCTCCTATCCGAACAACTCAGAAAATTGTTTCGAAAAGATGTGCCTTTTAAATGGACACATGAACAAGAAAAATCGTTTTGTCAACTCAAACTTGCTCTTGTTTCAAAACCTGTAATGGCTGCTTATAGGGTAGACGCCGAACATGAAGTGCATACCGATGCTAGCGCCGTGGGTCTCGCAGGAGTGCTGCTTCAAAAAGAAGGTAAGAAATTGAAGCCTGTTATATACTTTAGCAGATCGACGAGTCCAAACGAACAAAAATTCCACAGCTACGAACTCAAAGCTCTTGCTGTCGTGGAAACGCTAGAAAGACTGAAATACTATATATACGGAAAGAAAATTAAAGTAGTTACGGACTGCAATGCTGTCACAACGGCAATGGACAAGAAAGAGATAATACCTCGAATAGCACGATGGTGGTTGAGAATCCAAGACTATGATATCGAGATAGAGCATAGATCTGGAAATCGAATGGCTCACGTAGACGCATTGAGCCGAGCGCCAAACGAAGATTCTCGTGAGATTGATACAGCATCGCTCAAGGTTCTCAAGGTTGAGCTAGATCAAGACGACTGGTTGTTCAGTATGCAGCTTCAAGACCAACATTTACAACAGATCGTGAAGAAAATCGACAACAAAGACAAAACGACGATGAAAGAGTATACCATAAAAAAATGGACGTTTATTCCGCAAAATTGGAGAAAAGTCAGCATGGGTTGTGCCAAAATCGCTTCTCTGGCGAGTCGTGCAAGGGTGTCACGATAAATGTGGACATCTAGGATTAGAGAAAACGTTATATAGAGTGCAACAGACATTTTGGTTCTCACGTATGAGGAATTATGTCAAGTCCTACATCAAAGCGTGCGTGGAATGCGCATACAACAAAAATCCTGGAGGTAAGAAGGAAGCGGAGTACCACTACGATGCAATGGAACCAATTCCATTCAAAACCATACATTTAGATCACCTGGGTCCATTTCCGAAAAGTTCAAAACGGAACGAGCATATTTTGGTACTTGTTGACGCATTCACGAAGTTTGCTATCATTAAAGCAGTCACAAGTACCGCAACAAAACAGGTATTAAACATTTTGGAAGAGGTGAGCAGCTACGTAGGAATTCCAGAAAGAATTGTGACTGATCGTGGAACGGCATTCACGTCGAAAGACTTCGAGAGATACTGCAACGAAAATGGAATAAAACACAAACTAAACGCTGTTCGAACACCACGGGCAAATGGACATGCTGAGCGTACGAACAGAACGCTACTTTCCATGTTGCTACCATCAACAGAAACTGATAAACGATGAGATGATCAACTTCGAGGTATCCAGTGGGCGCTAAATACGATGAAAAACAAAACAACTGACAGATCACTATTCGAACTTCTTTATGGATTTCATCCACGAGACATTCTCAAAAATAAATTAATATCGGCTCTACACAGGCCCGTAGACAAGGGGGGGGTTTTTAGGGTTAAAACCCCCCCCTTATGGTCCAAAAAGTATAAAATAATAATATATTAGCATTAATATAACTTTGCCAATTTGCGAATACTTTGCTCCACGTGCGTCTTTTTTCTCTTACAGTGCAACTGCAAGTGTAAACAGCAACAACGAAAACATCAACATGCTTAAGTATCGAAAAAAGTTCGATATATTCAATTGAACTTTGTCTACCACCAGCAATTTAAGAATTTATTGCTTTAACAGGTGTTACGTGAAAGTGGTGAAATTTTGATTGAGTTTCGTTAGATAAGTTTAAGAGTTTCTATTGTTAATTTTACTGTGCCAAAACTACAAAAATGATTCTACATAATTGGCTGCAGAAACCAGAAGTAAAAAAGGCTAGAACGGTGGAAAGTACTTGCTTGATTTAAAGGATTTTTTTCCTTTATCAATGTGTAAATGTGTTAAAAAGTTGCCGAATATTTCTGAATGCTTGAGAGCTGATTGAATATTAATGGATTAGCTTTTTGCTTGATGCGGAACTGACAAAATCCGAATAATATTATATTTCATCTGTATTGCAGAAAACGTTCAAGAAACTTTGGAATCTGAAAAGTCTTCAGAACTTCCTTTGTAACCTGCACTTGAAGAAAGCTTTAATGTTGACAGCTATGTGGAAATTTCCGCTTAAGCGGTAGTACAAGTTGTGGTATTAATATTTTACTTTTAATGTTTATAACTCTAAGTTTGTGTGTATGATTGTAGAAATTGTTCCAGAAATATCATTTGATTCATCGGAACTGCCTCCGACTTCGAGAGTATATCAATGTCCAAATAACGATATTTCCAAGTTGATGAGCAATATTTCCGACTCGAACCGCCTTGAAATTTTTCAAAGCATTTATGTGCCTCCACCAAATTTTAATTTTCCTGCCAGCGGTTCTCGCAAACTCCGATTTAAGCATTCTTGGTTGAACCGTTGGCATTGGTTGGCTTACTCCAAATTGGAAAATGCAGCTTATTTAAAGTTTTGCGTATTTTTTAGAACTGGTTTTGGAGGTGCAGGATCACAACCTCTTGGTAATTTTACCGAGTGATAATAAGAACTTTTTAAATAAAATTTTCTAACCTTTTCATTGTGGCCTTTACAAAAGTCAGGAAATACAAGAAAATGTCGCTTTCTAATCGTGGTTATTTTTATATAGTTAGAATTTTAAACCGATATAAGTTTGCGAGTAAATTATTAAAATAAAAGGCTTAATTAACGTCATTTTAGAATTTTGTCTTGAAAATTTTATTTTTTTATCGTCTTTCTGTATTTCAAAATGAGAGTGCAACGATAAGCAAGATATATAGCCGAAACACATTGAGCTCAACAAACGACAGTTTTGATATTATAGAACACACATTTTTTATGTTAAATGGGTGTGCATCCTTAAGCATGCATAGGGATTGCAGTGTCACAGCGGACGCTGTGTTATTAGAGTTAACAAAAAAAAAAAAAATAAGAAGACTTAATCTATCTTCTATCTATATATATAAAAATCAAATGCGTGTGCGTTAGTCTTGCTCAGGCTCAGAAACGGCTGGGCTGATTTTAATAATCCTTTTTTTGTATTGTTTGCCTTAATACAGATGTGGTTCAGAAAGAAAGAAAATTACAAAAACTTCAAGGAACAGCGGAAAAATCGAAAAAAATCGAAATTGGTAATTTTGTATGGGAATTGCCACATCAGACTAATTTAAATAGCCAACAAATCTTAACTGCTGAACGGATTTAACTCAAATTCGGCACACACATTACTTTAATCCTAGATTAGGTTATGGCATACTTGGTTTTGACCACGCCCCTTCTTCTGCCCCTTTACAAGAAACGTAAATTATCCTACCAGCGTACTTTTATTAGCGAAACTCTGCGTCTAAATAATTAAAAGAAAATTCTATCAAAAAACATTCACACATCTTCAAAATTGCACAAAATTTTAGTACAGCGTCTTTTTTTAATAACTTCGTTTCCTTAGAATAACAAAAACTATCAGAAATTCGTATTTCTTACTTTCGATGAAAATAACTCCGTTTTTTTTAATATATTTCATCCAATTTCTTTTCGTTGATAAATTCAATTTTAGTACTTAATAAACCATATTTGAAGAAAGCTCCAACGTGTTCATTTTTTACTCCAAAAATCACAAAAGCTGTCATTTCAACAAATAAAAAAAACTTAAAAAAAAATTATTTGTTTGCCCATTGTGGGATCGATCCTTAGACCACCTCAAGGCTTCAAAACTAACAGTTGAGCTGACTATTTTTATTCAAATTGAAATGTACTAAAAAAAAAAATAGAATTCGCAATAAAATGATATGACAGCACAATCTTTTGAATTCGAATAATAGCAGCCTATTACATTCCGTGTTAATATGGGATATTGGAGTGTTTCATTCAATCAATAATTGAAATTCGATTGGCACCATTTGTTATTGATCATGAATGTTCGATAAAACATTAATTTCGGGTGGAATCGTGATTGCTCGAATTTAGGGCGGGACGAAGTTTGCCGAGCCTCTAGTATAAATATATAAAATAAACAAAGATAAAGTAAATTAATTTCTGCTTTATGTATTTGGTGTACAAAAAAGTTTTAAAGTGTTTTTTTCAAGTTTGTCGCTTTATTGTGAAAAATTTGTTACAAATTCATTTTTCAAAGTATTGTCCATTTCTAGCCACTGATTTTTCCCATCTTTCTGGTAATTATATAAAAAATACCTTTTCATTTATCGATATCAAAAACTATCGATATTTTTTTTTAATCCAAACCCCCCCCTTCGGTAAATCCTGGCTACGGGCCTGGCTCTACATACCAACGAGGGCGACAACGAAGTTAATCTACAGCAAGTTCGAGAGACAGCAGCAACGAGAGTAAACGAGCTGCGAGAAAAAGCGAAAGGGCGATTCGACGAGAAGCATGCTAGACCGACCTTGTTTAACGTTGGTGATTTGGTTTTAGCTGAAAATGAAGCTGTCAGCTCCGGTACATCACGGAAACTTGAGCCACGTTACAAAGGCCCTTTTCAAGTAACAAGTGCTTTAGGCAAAGACCGCTACGTCATCGAAGATATACCAGGTTCGAAAAGAAAGCAGAGACACTGTTCGTCAGTGTATTCTTCCGATAAACTCAAATATTGGTGTCTCCTTCCTATTTCTGAAGGCGACGAATTCAGCGAAGAAGACAACAGCAACGACGACATTGACACAGTTTGCGAAGCGAGGTCGCTCCAATAATCAGGAAAGGCTGACTGTAAGTTATTACTTGGTATTTATTTTAAAAATAGAGCTTCACAACCGAACATGAAAACTTGGCGTGATATATAAAAAATCTAAATTTTTCTAAACTAATAAAATATATATATAAAAATTTATGAAATTAATTAAAAAAACATTTAATTCATTGACTAAAACTAAATAAGTGTAATTAATAAGAAATTGAAGATAATATTAAAAAAGTTTCAATAAAATGACCTAAATAAACTATAACCGTTTAAAATATTATTTATTTGTATTATCTGCTTATAGAAGTAAGAATTTAGCAATTTCTAATATTTTATTTCATTTGCACAGCATTTGTTTGGCTTAACACTGAACTATCTTTCGTTGTTAAGTTGTTTTCTGCCATTAACAAAATAGTAAAGAAAGGAGCTTTTAAACTATTACCAGAATACGAAACCTTAACAATTTGTTAAAATTAAATATTTTGTTAATATGGTGAGCTTAGTTAAGCTGCCAGAATAGGGCTGTTAGTCGCCAACAATACGTCTTCTCAATTGTCATGTCAATACTATCTCGTGTGGCCGCAGCGTAGTGCCATGTCTACACAGAGAGTTTAATTTAAGTTTCCAGTACAAAGTTGAGTTTTGCTACTGAACGCAACAAAAACTCTTGAGTTCTCCAGTACAATTTTGAAGGATAAAACTCAACTAAACTCAACTTTATTTCTGTGTTTATCAATACTTAATTTGAGAAATCCCTAAAAATATGCTAATGTTCTTACAAAAAGGTACGTTCAAAGGCAACTTGTACAATTTTGTGGTGAGAAATGCCAAAAACAGCTGTTTGTGCAATTTACTATTTGCAAAAAATTAACAAAAAAGCAATGAAAAGAACTTGGGCAAGTGAAGCAGATGAGGTTTTCATATCAGTATGGGCCGATAAAAATTCCGATTTGCGCAGCGTAAGGAAGAACTCGCATGTGTATGCAGAGTTAATTAACTCCGAGTTAATTAACTAGTTTCCTAACCGGTTGAGTCTCTGTTAGTTTTTTAGTAAGAAGGGATAGGCTGTCGGGAAAAATCTAACCTATTTACTTTCTATCTGTGTGTCAGATACAGATGGCTGACTCTTTCTAACGCATGTACGCAGACATCTCTCTTTTCATTTTAAAGTGGTTAACAACCACGTATTTATAGGGTTTTATACCTAGTATACTAACCGTTTCCTAAGCAATATTCTAACCGCTTTTAAAACTACTATTCTTACCGTTTTATAACCATTTTCCTAACCAGTTTTTTTATTCATATCCTAACCACGTTCTAACCAATATTCTAACCGCTTTTTTTAACTTGTATGCTAACCGTTTGTAAGTAATATTCTTACCGCTATTTTAACTAGTATTCTAACTAAAAATAGTAAATAAATACACTAATTGGTACTTTTTTAAATTTGTTGTTGTTTTTATAATTATAATTTTTATATAATAATAATATATTTTTAATATTATGTAATAATGTAATATTTGAAGTATTATAATATCGATTATAA
This sequence comes from Pherbina coryleti, assembly GCA_943735915.1. Lineage (NCBI taxonomy): Eukaryota > Metazoa > Arthropoda > Insecta > Diptera > Sciomyzidae > Pherbina > Pherbina coryleti. The sequence continues at coordinate 95,838,517 of OX030951.1, read as the reverse complement.
AATATACAGTATGCTCCGGTAGAGCAGAGGTTGGAGGCAGCGCAGCGCACCATCAACTCATCGTATGGTTTATCGCATAGTAAACAGACGAGAACAACTGTCATATTATGGCCACCTAGTCCATTCATCTGACAATCAAGCGCCAGGCTTGATGATTCATCAGCTCTTCGCAGATCTCTACCGGAAACTTTCCCATGCCGATGCGCTTTCGGCAGAAGTCGATGACTTCTTTGTTGCTCATAACGTCCCAAAAGCCTGTTTGAGTAGAATTTGTGCAAGTGCTTACCGCAATACTGATCTGCTGTAGCGCCACCATGACCACCGTAGACAGCAAAGAATGACTTGTCGAGATCGTCGGGCAACAAAAGAATGTGTGTATGTGAGTGTTCCATATGTATGCGCCAGCCATGCATGCAGCTCCCGACTTGGTCCGATCTTATTCTGAAAATTCCTCTTGAATGCAGTTCCACATGAAATTAGAGAAAATTCCGATCATTGCTTTTTTACCTCTATTAAATTCCGTAATTTCAATTTATTTTTAATTTGATATGACTAATTATTACCTTGTATTATTATACCATGCTTTTCACCTATACCTTTTTCTATCTTTCACACGCAATGGTTGAAACAGACATATCTCTTTCACTGTTTCACCAAATCTTTGTCAAAGTAAATAGAAAGGGTAGTTTCAGTGTGTAAGTAAATTTGCAAATTTGTTTTGAATGTATGTGTACTTTCGGTAGCTGATATTTGCAGGGCATGGCATAAGAACAAAGAACTAAGATAAAAGGAAGTGATGTTATTGCACAAAAGTGTGGTATTTTTCTTATTCGTGTTGGTTGACACAAATACATAAACATTCACAAAAGGGCCGTATTCAGTTGCATCGAAAAAGAAGGCTCAAATTGTTTCTGATTAGAATAAAATAAAATATTTTTTTGGGTTTTACTGTATTAATAAAACGTTTGATAATTAAAGACCTAATATATTAAAAGAAAATTGTATTTGGGCTATTCCCAGTTTAAATACGCAGGTCTGTTATATTTACGATTTGTTATTTTTACGCCAACTTACGCAAGCGTATTTTGCTTTATTGTTGTTTTGCATGCAAACGCAAATACGCAGACACGCGTAAATAAAAGTAGCCCTTGGACGTGTTTTTTGTGCCTCGTATTTTAAGCCCTGACTACAGTTGCCAACTTCGTGTTTAGTTATCTGTCAAAACCTAAAAACTAAAATAAATAAAAAAGCTGTGCTCCCTATAAGTTTTAAGAAGTGTTTAGAAGTTGAAGATGGAGGAAATAAATGCAGAAAGCAATAAAAAAACTTTGCAAACAAGTGAAAATGTAAGAACTGCAGTTTTCGATGTCGATAGAAGTCTGTTTGATGGCAACAGAGTTTCAATAAATAAATCCTATGCACGTCGTAGTCCGCGCAAAGTGACCACAAAGGTTTTGAGGCAATTTCAGAATTGTTTATTATTCTATTAAATGTAACCAAGTCCTTGTCCTAAGTTTGAAAGGGAACGCTAGTGAACACTTAGAACGCAAGAATCCTTCTACATGAGTGAGGAATGGCACTTGTCCAAGTGGTGGTGCTTAAAATGCAAGAAATTATGAAATTATGTGGAAATTATGTGATAAATAAAGCTGTCTTGTCTACGGAGCTGAGAAGATTGAGGAATAGAGAAATGGATACTAATTCTATTTAACGTGTCCAATAAATTCAGGCGCACACTAATTGATAGCAATAAGCTGCATACTGTAATCACAACTTTTCGAAGAATGCGCTGTCCACTGCATTACTTTTGCACCCAGATTTCAAGAGCATTCCTTTGCTCGTCAAGTGCGATGTCTTGAACACGTTAACTGAAACTAGTATCCATTTATCTATTCTTCAATCTTCTCATCTCCGTAGACAATTTTCAAGTTGTTGCATTCTAAGCACCACCACTTGGACAAGTGCCATTCCTCACTCATGTAGCAGGATTTCATTATATACAATTTGCTTAAAAAGCAATAAAAAGATATAAATGATCCAAAGAAAAAAAGTCAATAATTAATATAACTTTTCCAGATGGCAAAAAAGCGAAAAAGGAATGTGCCCAACAGAAAATGGAATGATAACGAGCAGGCTATCTTGTTGCAGTTTTTAAAAGACAACAGGCCATTTGAGGTTTGTAATTTTTACATGATTATAAGACTTATATGATAAAATTTTATTATTTTAGAAACCAACGGCGCAAATCTTTTACAAAAAATTTTTGGAAAGTAGTGAGCTGGATGCGGAATGGACCGTAGTTAAGAACAAAGTAAGAAACATGAGAATGTGTTACAACAAAGCCAAGGCTTGGGAGAACACAACAGGAGCAGGAACATCAAAAGATGGGGAAACAATGAGAAGTATGCATATCTTAATAAAATTTTTGGCATCCGTTTGCAAATTAAAATTTAAATATTGTTTTTATATGTTTCAGGTGCGTTGCACAAAATGTGTCCGTACTTCAATGAAATGGACGAAATTTTTTTTAGCAACAGGAACTTCGCTTTTGAGGCAATCATTTCTGAATCGGAAGATTTCTCTAATCATGATTCGTTGCTTACCCCACCATTACTCAATTCGACTTCAACACATGTTTTTTTTGAAGAAAACATGGAACATGGTACTCCTGAAATTACTCCCGAATGTACTCTTGAAGAAACGGCAAGCACCCCTGCGTCTCGCAAGGGAATTTACTCGCGTACAGACATATCCGATATCTTGGAAGTTCATACTGACATCATGCAAATGAGGAGAGAGAAATTTGCAACAGATAAAATTAAGATGGACAACGAAATCCTGTTAAAACAACGAGAAATGGAAATAAAGGAAAAGGAGCACGCACTTCAACAGGACCGGTTTCATTTTGAAAAAGAAAAAGAATTGAGAGCTTTGAAAATTAAAGAAATAGAAGTGCAGAGTCAAGAAAAATTGAAAATTTTGGAAATAGAAATGAAAAAAATAATTGCTTTAGAAGAAATTAAAAGCAAAGAGAGAATTGAACTAAAAAATATGGAGTATCGGACATAAGCTCAGCTCCTCGAGGGCGCTCACCCAGATAAAAATGCAATTGAACTTTTGAAATAAGTTTATGGGGCTTACCATTTAAAGCAAATAGTTCAAATATAATTTGCAAAAAGTTGTGTTCTCCCAAGCCTTGGCTTTGTTGTAACACATTCTCATGTTTCTTACTTTATTCTTAACTACGGTCCATTCCGCATCCAGCTCACTACTTTCCTAACAATTTTTGTAAAAGATTTGCGCCGTTGGTTTCTAAAATAATAAAATTTTATCATGTAAGCAACTTCGTTAATTTGTTCCTATAAGATTCCTAAAAGTTCCTAACTTCAAATCAGAAATTGCATCTTGTAGACTTCAAGCTTCGGCAACTATTTGCTTAAAAGAGTGAGCTCCGTTAACTAATTTTAAAAGTTTAATTGCATTTTTTTTTTCTGAAAGCTCATAAGGCAAACGCACATAATTTTATTTTTTATTTTTTGAAGCCTTTTGTGTTTATGCTATGTTAAGTTTTTTATGAAGTTTAAATTAATAACAAATGGCAATGGCCCAGTACTGAATTTAACTTTAATTAAAAGATATGTAGATACTAAAGAATAAGTTTTTATTATAAACAGAAGTACAAATAAATTTTTAAAAATGTTAATTAATTCGTCTATTGTTTACGTAATTGACTAAACCATGTCTTAAATTTTCATTTTCAATTATTTGTTGTGGGTAAATTGGAACTGTTGGAACGTTATTTATTGGAAGTGGAAAATTTAAACACTGTAATATATTGTGCAGGATACAACACACTAAAACCCATCTACAACATTCTTTGTGGTCCTCTTCATTCTTCAGCCGGCATTTTAATTCTTTTAAGCTCCCGAACCTTTCTTTCAACTTCCCAAAGCAGTTCTCCACTCGAACCCGATATTTCGAAAAGTATTTGTTGAATGCACATCTCGCTTCCTCAGTTAGCTCGTTGCTGTTTTGCCTAAATGGTGTAACAAGATTAGGACCCAAAGGATATGCTGAGTCACCGGCAATCCACTGCAGATTGGAGAAATATCTTTCAGGAAAGCGTGCAATGGGACACTCCCTATAAATTTTTGCGTCGTGAACGCTTCCTCGATAGCCAATTGTTACTTGTCGAATTCTCAAAGTGTAATCGCAGATAACTTGCATTTTTATGGCATACTGCCTCTTCCTTGAAAAAAACTGCTCATGGTGCATCGTTGGTGCTTCTGCCACCCTGATTTCGGTTCCATCTATGTATCCGATGCATCCTGGTAACTCTGTCAGTGTGTTATCTACAATATGGTTCCTTTCTGTCACAGAAGGCCAGAACAAGTATTTCTGTTTAAGACGTAAAATTGCTTTAAACACACGTCTGCTTATGTTTTGAAGAGTTCCGCCATCTCCAACACCAAACAGTGAAGCAATTTTGCGAACAGACGATCCTTCGCCATAAGAACCAAGGCGGAATAACGCGATTTGCAATTGAAGTTCTACTGGCAATTGTGGCACAGAATTTTTATTTTTAAAGACGGGATCATCTTTTATCAACTCTAAAATATATAAAAATTCCTTTGCGTCTACTCGCAGCATTTGTAATTTTCTATCGTCATCCAGATTCTTCAACACCTTATCAGTCCAATGGAATGACTTTGGCACATAGAAATGAGTACTCCTGCGATGCGACAGCAAGAGGATTAAGTTTACATGAAAAGTTGTCATTGTCATATCCTCCTCTTCTTCCTCATTATCGAAAATACACAAATTAATAAAAACACTACGCTTAATTGCACAAATTCTAACCTGAGTCGAAAGCAATTAAATCCAAAGCATTTTGGAAGCACAAAGCATTTACTAGCTTATTTTTCATACAATCTCTTGGCATTTTAAAACACTAAGCAAATCGCGCAAAAAGGTTGTGTTTGTTAGAAAATAAGACAGTGGTGCCACTGCATTTGAGCAAAATTTGCAAAATCCACTTATTTTTTCCTTTGCTTTTACATTTCAGAATATGTTTTTTATTATTTTGAATGTTGGGTGGTTTTAAGGATAGGACCTCAACTTTGCTTAAAATTTATTAAGAAATAGGAATTCACTTCTAAACTTAATATATTGCACTGAATTCATTTAACTTGATTTTTTGTAATAATCCCCACAGGTAGTAAAAATTCTCCTTCAAAGAATTTTTAACGTAGTGGCAGCACTGACGATGAACGTCACAGCGTTGCAAATTATTGAATACGCCAGTCACATACTGAGGTGCTCACAGTTTCAGAAATAACAAATGCTATATATACACTTTGTTAATATACGCTTAAACTGTGAATACCCTAATTGTAATACAGAATTATTTTACTCAGGGCCGTATTCGGAAAGATCATTAAAGAAGGTCCAAATTGTTTCTAATTGGAATCCCATAAACAATAGATTCTGAGTTAAATTTACTGATTTTGGAGCTAATTTAATTATATAATATAAAAATAATTAAATTATTATAAATTGAGGCTTTTTAAAAATATGATAATATAGTTTTGTTTTTATTATATTTCCACACCACCTATTTTGTCTTCTTTTTTTGGATATTTCATTGGGTAATAATAATATAATAATATAATATAATTTGAGATCCAAAATATGCGGAAAATCTGAAAAAAATTAAAAATAACAATTATGTATCATAAACTTTGCTAAAGACAAAAGCGCCCCAAAACTGTGTTAAAGAGTGAAAAAAATAATGCGCCCCTGAAGCAGTGATTGCGTTTTGACAACTGTACTTTTTACTTATCTGGCGCTTACAACCGAAGGTCGGTTTTGGCCTCGTATAAGAAATTGCGCCAGCCATTTCTATTTTGCGCTTGCTGGCGCCAGTTGGAAACACCAAGTGTAGTCAGGTTATCCAACACCTGATCCTTCCAACGAAGATGTGGGCGTCCTCTTCTGCGTTGACCACCACCGGGCACCGAATCGAATATTTTTTTCGCTGGAGCGTCGTTTTCCATTCGCTCAACATGACCTAGCCAGCGGAGCCGCTCAATTTTAATGCGCTTAACTATGTCTATGTCAGCGTACAGCTCATATAGCTCGTGGTTCCATCGAATTCGGTACTCGCCATTGACGCAGATTGGACCGAAGATCTTACGAAGGATCTTTCTTTCGAAGGCTCCCAAAGTCTTTTCATCAGAACTGCTCAACGTCCAAGTTTGTGCTGCATATAATAGGACGGGCATGATTAGTGACTTATAGAGCGTGAGTTTTGTTCGTCGAGAGAGGGCTCTGCTTCTCAATTGCCTACTCAGCCCAAAGTAACACCTGTTGGCAAGAGTTATCCTTCGCTTTATCTCAATACTGACATCGTTGAAAGAGTTTACGCTGGATCCCAGGTAGATTTGTTTTTCTAGGGTCTTCTCCAAGATTTGTCGTAGCGTAAATATCTGGTCTATGGTGGATTTGCCAGGTCTGAAGCCACACTGATAAGGTCCAATCAGCTGGTTTACGATGGGCTTCAGTCTTTCACATAGTACGCTCGACAGGACCTTATATGCGATATTCAGAAGGCTTATCCCACGGTAGTTGGCGCAAATTGTGGGATCGCCTTTCTTGTGGATTGGGCAGAGCACACTGAGGTTCCAATCGTTTGGAATGCATTCTTCCGACCATATTCTGCATAGAAGCTCATGAATGCATTTAAATAGAGCTTCGCCTCCATTATTGAAGAGCTCAATCGGCTCCTGCGGCTTTGTTGTTTTTAAGCCGAGCTATAGCTTTCAAGACTTCACTATGGTCGGGCAGCGGAACTTCAACGCTGTCGTCCAAAATTGGGGATTCCGGAATATCATCTCTATTGGCGGGATTGTTGTCGTCGTCGCCATTCAGAAGCCTAGAGAAGTGTTCCCTCCACATCATCAGTGTACTCTGGATATCTGTCACTAGATTCCCATTTTCATCCTTGCAGGAAGAGGCCCCGGTCTTGAAACCATCGGCCAGGCGTCTTATTTTTTCGAAAAATTTTCGGACCTCATTCCTGTCACCATGCATCTCAATTTTCTCGCACTCACGCATTTCCGCTTCCCTTTTCTTTCGCCTGAAAATGCGTCTCTCTTCCCTCCTCTTCTCTTTGTATCGCTCCTTAGCAGCACGCGTTACAACCGACTGCAGGGTGGCTTTGTAGGCGGCGTCTTTTTCTGCAGTGGCTTCGCGACACTCTTGGTCGTGCCACTGGTTTTGGCGAGGGTGGTGATAGCCAATCACCTCTTCGGCAGCCGTACGCATAGAGTGGGAAATATGATTCCACTGCGCGCATATATCGTCGATCGGAGGAGTGCTTTCTTGAAGCAGGAGTGAGAGTCGAGTAGCGAACTCTTCGGCTGTTTGCTTTGATTGCAGCTTTTCGACGTCTAGCTTTCTCTGTGCTGGATTGCGCGCATTCTTGGTTGCGCACAGGCGTGTACGGATCTTGGCTGCGACAAGATAATGATCCGAGTCTATATTGGCACCACGGATCGTGCGTACATCTAAAACACTGGAAGAGTGCCTTCCGTCAATCAAAACGTGATCAATTTGGTTGCGCGTCTTTTGATCAGGAGACAGCCAAGTTGCTTTATGAATATTGAGATGCTTGAATCTAGTGCTACTAACGACCATGTTTCGCGCTGCGGCAAAGTCAATCAGCCTCATTCCGTTATCGGAGGTATTGTCGTGGAGGCTGAACTTTCCGACTGTTGGACCAAAGATATTTTATTTTCCCACCTTGGCGTTGAAGTCACCAAGCACGATTTTTATGTCGTGGCGGGGGCTGCGCTCATAGGCCTCTTCAAGGCGCTCGTAGAGGCTGTCATTGGTCTCATCGTCCTTCTCTTCTGTCGGAGCGTGCGCACAAATCAGTCTTATATTGAAAAATCTTGCCTTGACACGGATTATGGCAAGTCGTTCGTTCACAGGTGCGAATCGCAGGACATGATGCCGTAGTCGCTTGCCAACCACGAATCCGCATCCAAATTCGTGCTTCTCCGCATGGCCGCTGTAGTAGATATCACAGGATGCTTGCCGTAAGCAACCCTATCCCTTCCATTTCTTGGATTGCAGTGATATCAGCTTTGTATCTTTCTAAGATATCTATCAGTTGGATAGAGGCACCATCCCAATTAAGGGTTCGGACGTTCCAGGTGCATATCCGTAAATCATTGTCAGTTTTTCGTTTGCGGTAGTCGTCATCAGATTTGGGGATAACATGCAATAACAATCGAGTTTAGCTACTACAGCTTTTTCGCACTTTCTCATCATTAACGCATTAAAAGTCACAGTCCTAAAATCTTTGAAATAATTCAACGATATTGATACTAGTGGCTCGAAATAAGTCAATGTGAGAAAAATTTACCCACCAAAATATGGTTGGGCTCAAGGACAACACAAGACGACACGACTAACCATGCAATTAAACAATAGTTTTTAATCTACTCTTGAGTTGACCTTTAGACAAGTTAACATCAAAAAAGCTACAATCGTTAACTAATTTACTCATACGGTTTATAGGAGCAGTTAACATATAATTTCTTCTACTAAATGGTAAGTAAATTAAATTGTTAGCATTTCTACTGCTGCTACGATTAGAGTTAAAATTTATAAGAGAAAGAAGTTTTGGAGAATCGAATACACCAGTGATTAGTTGGTGCAAATAGACGATATCTGCAGACTTCCTTCGTTCACTCAATGATTGCATTTTTAAAAGTTTTAAGCGATACTCATAAGGAGGAAGGTTTAAAATGTCAAATCCACTTAAGCCCCTTAGGGCAAACCGAACAAAACATTTTTGGATTCTCTCTATTCGATCAACATGCACATTGTAACTTGGAGACCAAACTTGACTTGCGTACTCCAAGTGAGGACGCACTATTGCATAATACAACGTTGTAGTCGTAATCATGCTATTGAATTCTTTGGCCCAGCGTTTAATAAATCCAAGCATAAAGGATGCTTTTTTACAAATGTTATCAATATGAATGTTAAAGGAAAGCTTCGAATCTATACATATTCCCATATCTTTAACGACATCCACACGACATAAAGCAGTATCTTTTATTTTATAATCAAAAACTAAATTATTCCTTTTTCGCGAAAAGGTCATAGTTTGGCATTTATCTGGATTAAGAAACATATTATTTTTAGAACACCAAACTTCAAAAGATTTCAGATCGGACTGTAGTAGGGCTGAATTGTCTTGAGAATTTATTTTTCTGTATATCTTCATATCATCCGCATAAATAAGCAGATGAGAGTTTTCAATGATATGGGTCACATCATTAATGGCTAAAATAAACAGAAGCGGACCAAGGTGACTTCCTTGAGGAACACCTGATAACGCAATAAACTCAGTAGACAATACCCCTCGGAATCGTATTTGATAAGATCGCTCTGTCAAATACGATTTAATCCAGTTAACAAAATATTGTGGAAATCCAATAGATTTAAGTTTAAATAGAATTAAATTGTGTGGTAACTTATCAAATGCTTTGCTGAAATCAGTGTAGATGCAGTCGACCTGGCAGCCAGATTCAATGGTGTTTAAACAGAACGTTGTAAAATCGAGTAGATTAGATACCGTAGATCTGCCATTTACAAAACCATGCTGACGAGTTGTGATGACTTCACGGCAGTGAGTTTTTACCCGATCATACACGATTCGCTCAAAAAGTTTCGGAATCGATGACAGTTTAGCAATGGGCCTGTAGTTATTAACATCATTCCTGCAACCTTTCTTATAAATAGGACTGATGAATGATTTTTTCCAAAACTGTGGAAAATAACTTTCGTTTATAGATTTATTAAATAACAGAGAAAGTGGTTGACACAAAATTGAACCGCATTGAGTTAACACTGCGGCAGGAATCCCATCGGGTCCAGCGCTAAAATCTTCATCGATCGAATCAATATATTTTAAAATATCCTCTGAGGTAAAGGATAAAGAGTCCAAAGATACTCTGGGTGTAGAATTCATATATTCAAAATACTCCATATCTGGATGAAAAGAATCTGAACAAAATGATTCCTTAAAAAGATTGGCAAATAGGCCACTTATTATGACAGGATCGTCTGTAAATCCATTTTGGGTCTTAAAAGATACAGGAAACCCGTCAGATTTCTTCTTAGTATTAATGAATCCCCAGAATCTCTTTGGATCAGACAATATTCTCAGCTTAATATTATCTAAATACTCGTGATATAATGTTGCTGACTGATTTTCAAATTCCAGAAAAAAACGTTTGTAGGTTTCCAGGTCATTTGAGTCCAAGCTACAGACATATTTCTTCCAGGCTCTGTTCCTATAGTTGCGAAGCGTTTTTAATTCCCTTGTGTACCAAGGATATGCTGAATTTTCGCAAATTTTAGGCTATACGGCACAGACTGAGAAATCATAGCAAAGAGCTCCAAATAAAAAAAATTAATGGATTCCTCAAGGTTATGTCCATTAATGTATTCTAAAATATAATTCATATTGCAATCAAGTAAATAATTCAGCTTCAAAAAGTCAGCTTTTTTAAAGCTATGTACAACAAATATATGTTCTTGGCGGGTCTTCGAATTTGATGCACAAAAATATGTATCATCGTCGGAAGAATGCCATTTTAAGTCAGGCAGATTGAAATCGCCCAACAGTAAAATGTCGTCATTAACGTCAAGTATATTTACTACATATTGTATGCAAGCCGCAAGGCTTGCATAGACTTCAGCACTGCTCTTTGGGGGAACATATGCATTAATAACATATACATTGGAATTACAATGTAACACCTTAACGCATAAAAGTTCAATATTAGAAGAGCAGGGAATATCAATTAAGGAACTGAGAAAGGAATTCCTTACAGCTAAAAGGACACCACCACCAACAGCAGAAATATTGTCAGTGTGTCTATCCCTTCTAAAAACTTGGAAACTATTGTCAAACAATTCCAAGTCAATAATGCTTCCGTTCAGCCATGTTTCTGTTAACGCAATAACATCCTCAGAGAAATTCTGAGACGCCAAAAATATGTCGCGTGTTTTAGAACGTAATCCCCTTACATTTTGATAGTAAAGGGATAATCTATTTAGTTTTTTTGGGTCTGATGGGCGATTTTATTCGTCCTTCTAGACTTATTTGTAGGCGTAAATTCAGAAACGAGAATGTTATCGGCCCACATTTTAGAGTTAAGAACAGATGCAAACTCTTCAGGTGCAACCGTTAGAATAAAGGAGGCTTGGGAAGGCTTGTTACCAATTTTTTTGCATGAACAGAATGCATTTTGCCTAAATAATATATTTTGCTTGCTAAACGTCAATACATTTTCAGTTGTTGTGTCGGGCTGAAGACGTGAAATGAATAAGAGCTTACGCCTAAACACTGCCCTTAAATTAATTATTGTGTTATTGGGCTCAGTTGAAATCAAATGAGGACTATTAGCCAATGGAGGAGTATAAGATGGAGGTGAAGACATATTTAAACTATTGTTTACTGAAGGCATAGCTGAGGGCTGCTTAGCCAGATGAGGGTTTGAGGACGTCTTACGACGCTTATTATTTTTATTTTTATTCTTCCTCTTCTTTTTTGATATATTCCGGTCTTCTTTAGACTGAATGTTTGTTTGCGTCCCGGAAGAGACTGTCTGAGACAAAGAAGGCGAGATGTGTTCCGGTGAAGAACATTCATCGTAGACGCTGGTACTGGGTGCGGCACTAACTTCGCTAAAAAATGTAACAATTTCCCTAAAATTGTTATTTAACGAGTTAAGACTTTCTCCAAAAAGCTTTATTTTAGAATAAAGCTCATCTGGGGAAAGGGCCCTGCACGAAGCACAGTACCAACGAAGACCTGATCGGACAGACATTAAATTGTCTAAGCACGATTTGGAAATACCCGCACATCTCGCATGAAACATTTTCCCACATGGGCCAGAACAGTTGAACATAGGGTTCAGAATATTCTGGCTTCTGCATAGCTCGTTAAGGGAACAAGCAGCAATATTTTCTACAGAAAAATAATCCATGTTTATTCTTTACAGAATTGAGCAATTGGATATATATACAAAAGATGTGCTTTTAGGGTTTAATTTAACACTATAACCAAGCAGTGAGCGCTACAGTTAAAAAACAATAACAACACTCACTAAGCTTAAAAAAAAAACAAAACTCCGTACAAAGAAGAATGAGAAAAAAAGAAACACAACAAGCAAGCAAGCATGCAAGCACAGCACTTCAACGTTAAAAACAAAAACAACTTGTTATAAAAACAACGAACAATTAAACATGAATATTAATACTAAAATTGAAATTTTAATGTTTACACAATATATTTAATGAGTTTGTTAGTAATAAATATATTGTGTAACAAACCAATATTTAAAACACAGAAAATATATGACTTAACTTTATTACAAAAACAAATAGCACGCACTTTTATTACTAAGCAAAATAAATCAAAACACTACCGACACCGACTAATAGACGAGATCAACTGGAAATCAACTGGATCATTTTTATCTTATTTCTTTGTCGTTTCATTGAAATTTGTTTTTACGTGGTGGGCTTCAAACCCAACGCACAACCCTTTAAAGGCAGGGGGAGCCCGCCGCTCAGATTAGCCGTCAAACTAACGGTTGCCAGTTTGCCGTTTCTAGAGGACACCACGCAGAGGTTTGAGTCGACTTGAGACGAGTTCGACATGGATAATGCTTGCCTCACCAGGTTGAGGCAGTCAGACACGTTGCCATGTGAAGATCGCCCCCTTGACCCTCACGCGTTGCCTTGTGAGGATCGTCCTCCTCTGTGGACGCATCAAATTGGCGCGACTATTTTTTTTTTTACTGAGAAGACTTGTGAACAGCTGACGATCGCTCAGAAATGTCAAAAAAACACACTCTGTCTCGCTCACTGAATTTACGAAATTGGCCACAGTTCACGTACACTGTATGTGTAGCCAACACCACTTCCTTATATTTTAGTTCTTTGCCATGGTATAATAATACAAGGTAGCATTGACAGTTGCTTGGGAAATAATATACTGTCAAAAAATATACTCAAAAAGAGAGCGCTCACAATCAGCCATTGAAAACACAAGCAATGTTGAAAACGTTGAAGTGAAAAAAAACAACAACAACAGCAGCTGCTGATGTATTTCCACAAAAAGCTATTTTTGACAGTTTATGTTTTCCTGTTGAAGGGAAAATAAGCAGTTGTCAATGCTACCATGTATTATTATACCATGGTTCTTTAGGCCTGCGCACATAGAAAGCATGCATGCTTCAAAGCTTCTGACGTTTAAGTTGAAAACAAGTAAGCTTATAGGATGACGCTCATAGAAAGCATGCGCGCATGGAGCATCAATATGCATGCTTGAAGTTGGCAAACTTTCAACTTTTATCAAGCATCAAGGCATTGACAGGTGATGACAGCTGATTTTTTGTTCATATTTTATTTGTCTTCTTTTTTTTGTGTTATTTTTTTCGCGGAAAATGTTTGAGGAGGAGTTGATAAACGAAATTTATAAATTTCCATGCATTTACAACAAAAGATACTGGGCCTACAAAAACAAAATTCAACGTGAAAAAGCATGGGCCGCAGTTGCAGCGGCAACTAAGTGTTCAGGTAAATTTTCACAGACTAGCTGCTATGGATATATTTACTTTCTTTTTTTAATAGTTTCCCAGTGCCAGGGACGCTGGAAAACTCTGCGAGACCGCTTTGTCAAGGAGGTAAATAAATCCATCTCTCCTTCTGGAAGTGCTGCATCTGCGGGTGGCTCCAATTGGAAGTTCATGGAGGTCATGGAATTTATGAGAGTTCATGTTACTCCTAGACCGTAAATATTCTATGTTAAGTTTGTTGATTAATGATATACATTGTTTTTGTTTTTTAGAACAATATCAAGTATTCAATCGGACGAAGAATCGTGCTCATTTAACGAAACTGAAGAGCTCCCTTTATTTGAAGAATCGTCTCAAGAAGTATTATGTGCACAGCCTCTGATAGATGAACAAAGTATGCCTTCATCAAAAGCTAAAAAAAGAAAGGCAACTGAAGTTGCTCACGATAAGTTTGACACGCTGTGTGGAACTGTGAATGCAATTGTTGAAGAAAAATTTTCACGGGTGTCACGCAACGAGGCTTTCTATAAGTATTTGGACACAATCCTAACAAAAGTAGAAGACAAAGCACAAGATGCAATTAAATTAGACATAATTGCCTTATGCAGTGAGAGAGTCAATGAAGAATTGGAAAAAATTATCCTCTTTTAAGAATAATTTCATAATACAGTTGTTACTTTTTTATGTTCCTAGTTTTATAGTAATTTTTTATGTTTTTGCAAGACTGAAGTATGGTTATGTTTCCTATTTATTTTATGTTTAAATGTTTGAATAAAAAGAGTGCTAAAATTTATCTTTTGTTTAAAGTGTTATAGCGTTTGAAAGAAGGCATAGCTGCCAACCAATTTTACCACAAAAAATACCTTTTTCCCACATCAATAATTAAAAAATACCACAGAAATTCCCATGGTATGTTTTGCTAAAAAAATACCACAAAAATTCCCACAGTCATTAAAAATTACCAAAAAAATTTCAGTCATTTGAAAATACCACGAAAATTCTCACAGTTATTAAAAATACCACAAAAATTCCCACAGTCATTAAAAAATACCCGCATTATAAGCCATTATAAAATACCATGAAATTCCCATATTCCCACAAAAATCTCACAGTAAAAACAATTTTGTATTTTTTCGTTTTATGCAAAAAATTTTATTATTTAAAATTTCAGGTTAATTAACCATTTAACCATTTAATGGATTCAGTTTTTTTTTTTAAAAAACCGATTAAAAATAAACTACCTCATTAAATAACCTTTCAATTGGTCCCGTAGTTGAAATGCTTCTCTAGAAGCGTTGTTGGAAATCGCTCGTGTCGCTCTATCCAAAGGCTCTGTGGTTTGTCTCCACAAACCATTAACAACTCTTTCTCCATGTATTGAGTGCGAATAATCAGGGGGACAATAGCTTCCATCACTCATTTTTACGAAATTGTGCAACACAACAGTAGCCTTTACAATGGATTCAGCAGACTTCGGACTCATGTTGAGTGAACCCAGCAAAACCCTCCATCGTGAGGTTAAAATACCGAAAGTGTTTTCAATGGTCATTCTTGCTCTTGAAAGGCGCTTGTTAAAATTTTCTCTGTCTGGTGGTAATAAACTGCCAGGATATGGACGCATCAGATTTGTGCGAAGTGGGAATGCCGCATCACCAACGAAAAAGTAAGGGAAGTTTGTATTGGAGTTTCTTAAATAGCGGCTTTTAGGTAAATCGAATTGACCATTAAAAAGAAGTTTTCCGAATTTCGAATGCCACAAAACACCACCATCGCTTTGCGAACCATACGCCCCAATGTCGATTGCAGTAAAAGTGTAATTTGCGTCACACACAGCCAAGAGAACAATGGAATAAGTTCCTGTTTAATAAAAATAAGAATTCATTATTTGTTCTGCTCATTGATGAGAGCAATACATAACGAAAGCTTGCATCACAAACGAGTGTTTTGAAACGCAGAGGTTTAATATTTATGTACCTTTATAATTATAAAAAGTTGCACCAGAATTGGACGGACAGGTAATTTTGATGTGCTTGCCATCAACTGCGCCTACGCAATGAGGTAAATTCCAAATATGTTCGTAATCTTGCGCAATCCTATGCCATTCATTGTTGTTTGGAAGTGCAAGGTACGTTGGCACCAGCGAATCCCACAATACCGTACACGTTTCTTGAATGATTTTTCGTACTGTGGATGCTCCCATTTTGAATGAAAGGGACAAGTATCTTGTGGAGTCTCCATGAGCCAAGTACCTGAAACATTTAATTATTAGGATACCAAGAATTATTAAAATGTAACCAACTTACACGAGGGTTAGAAACAATCGAAATTTTGCAGATATAGACGGTCTGTTGCTGTTTTTTGTGAGATCTTCCTTTGTTAAATTAAACAATGCGTCAAACACTTCCGTGTTCATCCTCACAGCAATCTTAAATTGCTCCTTATCCACATCGTAAAGATGTTGGAAGCTTGCAGCAAACACTCCGTCGACATCTCTGGTTTGGTACAGTTCTCGCACCCAAAACCTGCGCCTTCCTCGCAAAACACTTAATTGCTCTTTCATTTCTTGTAATATTATAATTAAAATCATAAGCCACAACATTTCTTCAATATCCATGTTTTAATTTCAATTTTTCAACGCTTTTTATGAATGTTTCAAAAAGATGTCACTAAACTTTATTGACAGATACATGTGATTTATTTTTGATACATGCTTGCTATGTGTTTCAAAAAGCATGCTTCAAATGCTTTGAAGCATGCATGCTTTCTATGTGCGCAGGCCTTTTGCATAAGAAAAGGATGAAATAAAATTGTACTAGTACGAAAAGATTAGTACTTCGTATTTAAATAATAAAAATGTATCTAAAATAGTACAAGCGTACGTACGTGTGCAACTTTGTATTCTTAGTTTTTATCTTCAGTTCAGAGGTTAAATTTCCTGTGCACGTTTTAGTGTACGAAAATATATATTACCGATTTATAATTAAATTAAACAACTTGTTTATCTTAGTGGGAACTCAAGTAAGTATTAAAATTGTTATTCATTTAAAGCGATGGTATAAATTTAGGATACAAAATGGTCCTACGTTTTTGGGACATATCAAGTTAAATTATATGATTGATAATGTAAATTTTATAATAAAAACGTATTGATGTGGACATTACAATTCTAAAATGCACATAAATGTTTTATATAGAATCTTCATATGCACTTTGGGTTTTACCAAAATTGACTGCATATATAATAATATAATAATAATGTAGTGTACAGCACACAACGCGTTTTGGTTACTGCAGTGGGAAAATTTACAAGTGCTCTACGTTTCTGACTATCAAATGATACATTCAATTGAATTTTATTCTTTGTAATTGTAATATTTATAACATTTTTTGTAATTCAAAACTCGGTACCGCTCAAAAAATATGATTTCGTATTGTAACCCGAATCATAGGCTCCTTTCAGTAGGAGTAACTGTTGAGCTCAACATGTTGAGTAAGAGCCGTCGCACACTACAGACTTTTAGTCGGCCGATAGTTTGATTTGCTTTCATGTGGGCATGGTGTCTTATGGAAGTGCGCACACCTAACGATTGAATCAAACCCAACTAAAAAATTAAATGGGCGGTCAGATTTCCACTTGATTTTAAAGTCTGGCAATTATCTGTAGACTGCCAAGTGGGTATGCGTGCTATGGAAGTCTGCACACTAGCCGGATCCAATAGGGGTTTTTCAGACAATACTACATATCCGATGACAAGTACGATGTGTGAAAGCTAAAACTACATGTCCGATGAAATGATTTTGATTTTTCTGCCGGCTCATCCGACGTGTAGTATTGTTTGAACGCACGTTCATCAGACTCGTTGCATTTTTCATTCTGCAAAAATCGTCGAGGAGTGAACAGCTACGCAAAACATACAAAAAAAATGTATTTGAATAAATTAGCGTTTCTTTTCTCTACTCCTTAACCCAAATCCTCTTTTTCCCCTTTTTTTAGTTTTTTCATCTCCTCCTCTTCCTTCAAAACTTCATCAATAATTAGAGCAGCAAGAAATTGTTTTGCCATTGTAATGATGTGTTCGCTTTGAACGCTACAAAATAATGATGTCTATCCAACATGTAGGATGTCTGAACGCTCGTCAAGAAAATGCCGTTAATTTGCAGAACTACATGTCCGATAGACATGCCTTTTGAAGATTGTAAATAGGGATAAACAAGTTTTAATTATTGTCATAAAATATAGCGTAAGTGCCAGCAAAATGTTGAATGCTGCTTATTACATAATAATCTAATAAAAATATGTTTCATATTCATACCCGCACCAAAATCAACAAAAAATATCTCAGTAACGAAAAATTTTATATAACTTAACACAGCCAAATAATTTTAAAACCTCCCCATGAGAATAGTTCTCAAATGCAACCCCGCAATTGGCAAACTATCCGGGCACATGATGTAATTAACAGGGTGGTATTGAATTTTTCACCACACACTCAATTTTGCTGAATCTGTCATAAAATTTTTTTTTATTTTTTATTTTATTTTTTATTTTATTTTATTTTTTTTTTTATTTTTTTTTTATTTTTTTTTTTATTTTGATTCAAACATTAGTTTATGAATAATTATTCTTACAGACTAGGATATAAAATAATGAAATAAAATAAAATTTATAAAAAAGTATTTAATAAAATTCTCAATTGAGATTTGGAAATAGAAAAATCGAAGTTATGAGTTGAGTATAAATTGTTGTACAAATTCAAAGCCCTAGAAATTGGGACATTTGCAGCATAGTTAGTGCGATACATGTTCAAATAGAAAGGATCGTAATTTCTGAGTATTCTAGCAGGAACATTAAAATTAATCATTGCCAGTAATTCATTACAATCAACCGCCCCCGAAATAATGTCGTGAACAAAAAGCAGTGACAAAATATTTCTTCTAGCCTCCAGACTTTAGTCCAATTAACCCATTAACTCCCAGCGGTATTTAAAATAAAAAATTTTTGTTTTTCATAGTATTTTCTGTTTATTGAGATGAAAGTTAAGACATATACACAAATAAAAAGTGTTAAAATATTTTTGGTTAGGAGTTATGAAGGTGTATTTTTTTTAGTACAATGGGGTCAAGCATAAATAAATAAAAATAAATAACTGGCCATTTCAGCCCTTGAAAGGGCTTTGACCTAGCTTCTTAGGATCAATTGTGTTGTGCGTGTTATTAAGTTTGTACACAATTGACCGAGAAATGGACCTACAGGCTTAACGCCGACTCCGAACGGCGATGAACGAAAAATATTCTTATTCTCAAGAAGCTTTACATGGCATTTTGATTACTCTCTGAGTTTTGCCATTGTCTGCAGAGAGGTGGCGGCCGTACAGAAAAATTATTTTAATTCAAATAATTTTCTGTCGCTGCTGGGATTCGAACCCGGGTTTCCAGGTTCGTTGACATAGCGGCCACGCACTTTAACCATAAGAAATTGCGCCAGCCATTTCTGTTCTGCGCTTGCTGGCGCCAGTTGGAAACACCAAGTGTAGTCAGGTTATCCAACACCTGATCCTTCCAACGAAGATGTGGGCGTCCTCTTCTGCGTTGACCACCACCGGGCACCGAATCGAATATTTTTTTCGCTGGAGCGTCGTTTTCCATTCGCTCAACATGACCTAGCCAGCGGAGCCGCTCGATTTTGATACGCTTAACTATGTCGATGTCAGCGTACAGCTCATACAGCTCGTGGTTCCATCGAATTCGGTACTCGCCATTGACGCAGATTGGACCGAAGATCTTACGAAGGATCTTTCTCTCGAAGGCTCCCAAGGTCTTTTCATCAGAACTGCTCAGCGTCCAGGTTTGTGCTGCATATAATAGGACGGGCATGATTAGTGACTTATAGAGCGTGAGTTTTGTTCGTCGAGAGAGGGCTCTGCTTCTCAATTGCCTACTCAGCCCAAAGTAACACCTGTTGGCAAGAGTTATCCTTCGCTTTATCTCAATACTGACATCGTTGAAAGAGTTTACGCTGGATCCCAGGTAGACGAAGTCCTTAACAACCTCGAAGGAGATGTTGTCAACAGTGACGTGGTTTCCAAGACGCTGGGACTGTTTATTTGTTGACACTAGGTATTTCGTCTTATCTGCGTTCACTACAAGACCCATTCGACTCGACTCTTTCGCTAACCTGGAGAATGCTGCGCTGACTTCGCGCGTATTATGGCCAATGATATCGATATCATCAGCATACGCCAGCAGCATAATACTTTTGTAGAATATCGTGCCGCTGCGTCTCAAATCAGCAGCTCGGATGATCTTCTCCATCATCAGGTTGAAAAAGTCGCACGATAAGGAATCACCTTGTCTGAAACCTCGTTTGGTATCGAATGGAGGAGTGAGGTCCTTTCCAATTTTAACTGTGCTGCTGGTGTTGCTCAGTGTCATTCTGCAAAGGCGGATGAGCTTTGCAGGAATACCAAATTCAGACATGGTGGAATATAGATGATTCCTTATTGGACTGTCGAAGGCGGCTTTGTAATCGACAAAAAGATGGTGTGTGTCGATTTGTTTTTCTAGGGTCTTCTCCAAGATTTGTCGTAGCGTAAATATCTGGTCTATGGTGGATTTGCCAGGTCTGAAGCCACACTGATAAGGTCCAATCAGCTGGTTTACGATGGGCTTCAGTCTTTCACATAGTACGCTCGACAGGACCTTATATGCGATATTCAGAAGGCTTATCCCACGGTAGTTGGCGCAAATTGTGGGATCGCCTTTCTTGTGGATTGGGCAGAGCACACTGAGGTTCCAATCGTTTGGAATGCATTCTTCCGACCATATTCTGCATAGAAGCTCATGAATGCATTTAAATAGAGCTTCGCCTCCATTATTGAAGAGCTCAATCGGCTCCTGCGGCTTTGTTGTTTTTAAGCCGAGCTATAGCTTTCAAGACTTCACTATGGTCGGGCAGCGGAACTTCAACGCTGTCGTCCAAAATTGGGGATTCCGGAATATCATCTCTATTGGCGGGATTGTTGTCGTCGTCGCCATTCAGAAGCCTAGAGAAGTGTTCCCTCCACATCATCAGTGTACTCTGGATATCTGTCACTAGATTCCCATTTTCATCCTTGCAGGAAGAGGCCCCGGTCTTGAAACCATCGGCCAGGCGTCTTATTTTTTCGAAAAATTTTCGGACCTCATTCCTGTCACCATGCATCTCAATTTTCTCGCACTCACGCATTTCCGCTTCCCTTTTCTTTCGCCTGAAAATGCGTCTCTCTTCCCTCCTCTTCTCTTTGTATCGATCCTTAGCAGCACGCGTTACAACCGACTGCAGGGTGGCTTTGTAGGCGGCATCTTTTTCTTTTGAATTCTATCCAAATAATTATCTGTTCGTACAATACCGTCTTGGGATGAAATGGACTTTGTCCATAGCGGTGGAGCAATTGACTTTTTTAGCTCAGACAATGGAATGTCATCTTCGCTGTCAAATCCATCGTCGTCTGGCGCTAAATAAGATTCCACAACAATCTCAACCTCACCTGGAACTTGCGGCATCTCTACTGTCTTTATGTTGTCTTTATCTATATCCTCTTCATCCGTAACATAGTCCACCGGTGGAGGAATCAGAACGATATCAGCATTAACTATCTCCATATTGCCCTCAATTTCATCTATGGCGGAATCGACATTGTGGAAACGTTTTCGATAAAAATGCTTAGTAGAAATGGTTTTCAAATCCATTCTTGATACTAAAAAAAATAAATGTTTGCATAAACCCACTGTACTATTTAAAGTACATCTAACTCTAGCTTTGCTTACCTCCGTATATATGTACAAAAATATGTGTGGACTTATTTTTTACTGAACTTTATGTTTATTTTCAATAAATATTGCAGAAATAAGCACAATATCTGTTTTCTTAAACTTTTTGTATTCACAAACTTTTTTGATGGAAGCAAACGGAAAAATATTTTAAAATGCTTTGCGCAAAAAACCAATTTGACACACGCCTACTGCGATTTAAAAATAAAAATGTGTCCAACAATATTCAAAAATACTCCATTAAGGCAAATAAGCTTTTAAACGTGTAATTTTTATTTCATAGCCTACTTTTCTATGCACTTAAAGTAACTGCATTTTGCTGTACTTTGAAAAGTACAATGGGAGAGTATGGGTTAAAAGACAGCGGGTACTATAAGATGGAATAGAACCCTCAAAGTTAAGAGAGCGTAAGCCAAATCTAGTTCAGTACTTTTGGACGCGTTCAAGTCTAATCTTATGAGTCTCATAAAATGGGTTCCAGACAATGGACGCATATTCAAGCCTAGAGCGAACAAGACTTGTAAACAAGACTTTCAACGTGTAGGGGTCCGTAAAGCAAGAGCCATTACGACGTACAAAGGCAAGCATTGCATACGCCTTTGGAATAATGTAATCCAAATGAGGAACAAAAGAAAGTTTACTGTCAAAGACAACGCCTAAGTCTTTAAATTGAGCCGTAATGGATAAATTACAATTAGCAATGTGATAAGAAGAAGGTACGACATTAATAGACCTAGAATAAGACATAGAAACGCATTCAGCTAAATTTAAAAAGAGATAGTTTTTACAACACCAATTATAAAGTTTGTGAATCTCACTTTGAAGCCATTCTACATCTTCCACTGATTTAACTCTTAGAAAAATCTTTAAGTCATCAGCGTATAACAAACAAGAACTATATGAAAAAAGAGTAATTATATCATTAATAAAAATTAAGAACAGAAGGGGCCCTAGGATGCTTCCTTGTGGAACACCAGAAGTAGCCACATATGAATAGGATTTAACGTTATCGAAAGCTACGATACACTGCCTATTTGACAAATATGAAGTCAACCAACGAAGAAAAGAAGAATGAAACCCAATCATCTCAAGTTTTTTTATTAAAAGAGAATGCGATACTTTATCAAACGCTTTGGTGAAATCTGCATAGATTACATCAACTTGACATACCTCCATAAAAGCTGAAAAATTATCAAATTAGACACCGTTGAGCGACCCTGCATGAAGCCATGCTGATATGGTGAAATGAAATTCTTCACAGCAAAGAACATTTTTCCTTAATAATGGATTCGAATAATTTAGAAATAGAGAGCTTAGTTATAGGCCATTAATTTGAGACATTATTCTTAGAACCCGATTTATTAATAGGAGTTACAAAAGATACTTTCCAACTATCAATGAAAATACCAGAGCGCAGAGAGTTATTGAAAATTAACATTAAAGGTTAAGCAAGGCTCCTTGCACATTTATTTTAAAAAAATGAACAAACACCATCAACATCTAATTTTTTGTATGATTTAAGCTTACGAATCCCATTTACAACATCGATCTCGGACAACGAGATACATCCAAAGTCAATATCAGCTAACGCATTATTTGTGGCCTCAAAATCAACATTGTAGCCAAGTTCAAAATTAGATAGGAAAAAATCGGCAAAAAGATTCGCAGTACTAGAGGCCTCATTCGAGACCTTATTCGAATAAAGAACAACGACATTGGGATGTTCGAAGATCCTTTTTTAGATTTGACAAAGCTCCAGAAGGACTTTGGATTACTTTTAATGTTATGTTAAAATTTTAAAATATATTGTCTATACAGATACTTATCTAGAAAATTGAATTCCCTCATATAGTGCATATAGTTGAGAAAAATGGTTTGGTTCCGGGTTAAAATAAATTTTTTGTAATACTTAGACCGCAAATTTTTTAATTTTTTAAGACCAGGCGTGTACCAAGGCAATTTATAAACGTATGACCTAGTTCTAGAAACATTATCATTAAAAACAATGGCAAAGTTATATTTGAAAATATCAAACATAGTACCAGTTTCAAAGTTATTAAATTCATAAGCCCAATTAATATTCGCGAAAACCGAATTAATGTTATCAAAATTACAATTAGTGAAGTTATAATTTGGATTTGAATTATCATTTAGCAACGCAAGATATTTATAAAAGGAAATTTTGATCTCGACTGGAACATGATGCGCACTACTCGCTGAAATTGGAAAGGCAGATTCAATTAAATTAAAATTTATATTACTAGTAATAAAAACTAAATCTAGCAGTCTATTTAATAAATTAAAGCAGGAATTAATTTGATGCAAACCAAGATTAAGGAAATTATCAATGAGATATAATTCAACATTACTGGATACATTAGTTGGAGAGAGAAAATTGGTAAATTAAAATCACCAAGCAGCAGAAATTGACGATTATCAACACATGAATCCACCAACATAGAGATGTTATCAGTATGCGCTTTGTACACTTCCAACGAGCTGTTGGGAAGAATATAAGACACGCAGATGTTGAGCATTTCCGATTTTCCTCTAATAGCCACTCCCAATTGATCGAGCAGTGAATCAGGATTTGACAAAACAAGAGTAGATGAAACGATATTTCTATTAACGGCAATTAGAACACCACCACCTCTAAGAGTTCCAGTAGCATTTGAATCCCGGTCCTTACGATAGACGGTATATAAATTTGGATCAAAGAATTCTTCACTAAAGAGAGTTGCATTCAACCAGGTCTCCGTCAAGATATAGACGTCATAAAGACAATGCGCAGTAGCAGGAAAAATTTAAGAAGATTTAGTCCTTAGGCCAGAAACATTTTGATAATAGATTTTAATTGCATCATTATCTGGAATATTCTGCGGTGCAGTTAATGCAGCCTCCGTTGAGTTTGAGCTTTGGGAAAAAACGTAAAATCCTTAATCTTCACATCAACTGGCCACAACATAGGATCAGTGACTTTATTTGAGAGAGATGATGATATCCCGAGTTTAAAAGTAATACTATTAAGAGATGTTAGTGGAACATTCTTCTTAGCCAAATTAGTGCAAGAAAGATGATGCCGTTCAATTTTTAAATGTTTAACTACATATTCAATGATGTCATTTTCCGATACAGACGGCTTGAAAGACGACAAGTGGAACCATTTCATCCGATCCGCCACTGCAAGTTCAGAGTTGACATTCTGTCCAACAATGGTTTGCCTTATTGGACTATTTACAATTGCAGAAGTTATGCTATTAAGCGTCAACACAGCAGGACAAATAACTGAGTCATCAGCGATATCTACAACAACAGGTGGAACAGCTGCAGCAGCAACGACAGGAACATTAGCAGAAAAATCCGGAACATCAGCAACAAAAACATGCCCGAGGTATTAACCGGATTAACACAGGAAACAGATTCCAATAAATTGTCAGACGTGACAGCAACAGATGTTATTGAAGAACACAATGCGGAAGTACACTTTTGCGTGGCTGGATTTAAATTTTTGCTATTTGTAGGTGTGCAACGATTTTTGTTATATACTGTAGGCGAGCTTACAGATTTTCGCCGCTGTATTTTTGTAGGTACAACAATCTTTGCTTTAGAGCGAGTCAGCATGCATTTATTTAACGATTCTTTATGTGCAGTACCGTTACTCTCAGAGGGAGCACCATAAACACATACATGCTTAAGGTCAAGAAGCGATTTACTAGCAGTTAATATGTCTATCATTAATTTAGGCACAGAGCAATCAATGCAAGAATCCCAAACAAAACATAAATTCTTATTAGATTGAATTAGGTTGAAATATTGGGCTCCACGCTCGGTACACCTAAGATGCAGTTTCCTTAAACAAAAACTGCAAGCTATGTAGTTATTAACAATGGATGTCACACACACGTAGCACACCGAAATGATTTTGATTGATTGTATGGAGATGCAATCTTTGGATGTTTATGAAAGTTAATGTTTAATGTATGTATGTATTCAAGTTTGTATGCAAGAACACACAGCAATATTAAGATCAGAAAAGAAAACGAAACGAACTTGTTAAGTCGACTGTCGAATGATGACTGAAATTGTGACATAAAGAGAGGATCCGTTGGTATGTGTCAAATCAATATTTGTGTTGTTTGCTTGCTCGTGGCAGTTCTAGCTTATAAGTAATAAATTGCAATTATAAGTAGTTTCGTCGGATTTTCATCAAAATAATTGAAAAAAAGCAGTGAAAAAGTATAGCCAAATACGGAAACAAACTGCAATATCCTGCAAGGCCATATAGTTCCAGAATAGCAATAAGCTGAGCCAGTTAAAATCTTCCAGGAAATCTAGGAAAGCTGTATCACAGTCCGTACGAGGTGCTACACAATGTTTCAAGAATGCAGTTCTTTATCTTGAGCTGCCGGAGAAGTAGTTTAATCACTTTGAGGTTAAGTTTGATATTTGCTTTAGGTACAACTCGAACCAGCGCAGTCCACGCAGGAGTTTGGAACAGCGATGTGTTTTACTAATCTATACGGACGAAATGTGCCAGCTTCGTGCAATCCGTCTGTAATACCACGCTGAAGTGGTATGTCCATGAGTGCAGCAAATGCCGATGACGTTAAAAATTTGGCTATCGAAATATTGGCATTCAGCTGGACACCAACTTTATTGAGATTTTAAACTTATCCATGTTTTTTGCACGTTTATAATCAAATGAAACTTTCACAATAAGTTCAAATATCACAAACTTTGTTTTGCTATGGTTTTGCTTAAAATATGCAATCAGCTGTTTTTGACAGATCGAGAGTTAATTTTTGTGAGAGAAGTTAAAAATTCACTACCACCTTGTTAATTACACCATGTCCGGGTACAGTGTGCGCACCTACAACCAACTAAATAGTTGGCTTGTCAGTTGCGGCCAATCAAGCATCAAAGTATAGGCCGATTAAAAGTCTAACCCGGCGTCTAGACATGCAATAATTCATTGCTTTCCATCTGTCACATTTCATTGCTGGCAATGAAAAAATTTCAATGGTGGGCATTTCATGTTAAGCAATAATCATTCTAAAAAAAACGCAGTTCGCTGCGCTCGAGCGCTTGAAGGCCTGACTATAATAGCCACATGCTGGCAGACGGATCTGTCAAAATGAAAGCGAGCCCATGTAAATACAGTATCGGCCAAAACCTAAGCACCCCCTCAGTACATTTTTTTTAAATGATAATTTTTTTAAGAAAACAAAGTTATTACATTTTTTTTTCTTTTTTTTTATTTAGTTTTATCTTTTTTATTAAAAAACAAAAACTTAAGGTATTCAGAATTTATTTAAAAAAAAGTTAAAATTCAAAACACATTTTATGTCGCAAATATAAGCGGACAAAACTAAAGCACCCCCAATTTAAGGTAGAAAAAAAAATATTGAAATCAATATTTCGTTGCGAATCCTTTATTCTGGTTGACACACGCACATCTTTTAGGCATAGAGGATATTAAATTATTAATTATATCAGGTGATATTGCTTTCCAGGCTATTTTTGCGGCTTCGAATAAATTTTCTTTGGTTTTGCAATTTTCTCTGTTGATTTTTAAGTTAACGATCTGCCACAAGTTCTCGATTGGGTTAAGATCGGGGGATTGGGCAGGCCAACGGAGAACTTCTATCAAATTGTCCTGGAACCACTCCTTAACCACTTTAGAAGTATGTTTAGGGTCGTTGTCCTGCTGGAAAATCCATTTAAGTGGCATCTCTTCTTCAGCATAAGGCAACATCACATCTTTTAATATGTCACGATATATGAAACGATCCATTATTCCATCAATCTTATGAATTGGCCCCATCCCTTGCAAAGAGAAACAACCCCAGACCATTACGTTTCCGCCTCCATGCTTTACAGTACCTTTGCAATATTTAGGATTTAATCGTTGTCCATTTGGTCTGCGTACACGCCTTATGCCATCTGAATCCTTTATATTAAACTTAGATTCGTCAGAAAACAGCACAGTCCTCCATTTTTGGACACTCCAGTTGAGATGGGCATTGGCGAATTCAAGTCTGGCTTTTCTATTTTTTGACGATATGAAAGGTTTTTTTGCTGGTCGTCGACTGAATAATCCGGCCTCTACCGCCCTTCTGCGAATCGTTCTTTCGCTAATTTTTAAATGTAAGCGGTTTCGTATTTGACTAGAGGAAGCTGTAGGATCATTTTGGATCGTCCTTTTAATTAAGGAGCCTTCATGTCGCGAAGTTTCACGTGGCCTTCCTCCAAAATGAGTAGGAGATGTGCGACCAGTCTGCAAAAACTTTTTAATTAGCCTAGAAATAATTGATCTGTTGATCGAATATTTTGCACTCAATTGATGTCTTGATAAGCCTGCTCTCCAATCATCAAGAATTCTAATTTTAAATTCACTTGAGTAATTATTGCGTGCCATTACTCTTATCTCAACGAAAACTTTAAAACAATGACAATTTTCGCATAAATTCTAACAAGTTCTTCTTCTGCAGCATTTTTGGAGTGTCCCGTTAATTGATACATACAATAGTAATGTCGTAGTAGCGTAGTCAAATAATAGCGTATTAAAAAAAAGGGGGTGCTTTAGTTTTGTCCGCTTATATTTGCGACATAAAATGTTTTTTGAATTTTAACTTTTTTTTAAATAAATTCTGAATACCTTAAGTTTGTGTTTTTTAATAATAAAGATATAACTAAATAAAAAAAAGAAAAAAAAAATGTAATAACTTTGTTTTCTTAAAAAAATTATCATTTAAAAAAAATGTACTGAGGGGGTGCTTAGGTTTTGGCCGATACTGTATATGAGCGTACCCATAATTGGAATTGCCACAGTTTCGTTAAGTTTCGTTGACTTTCAGTAGCCCTAACCAAAATAGACGAAACGAGACGATTGCAACTTGCCGAACGTTTGCAATCGTTACGTCTGTTTTGACATTTAACCCAAAATGAAACGAGTTCCTCCAATCGAAAAAGACGAAAAAAGACGAAGACTAATCTGCACAGCTGTTGTTGACGAGTTTAGACGCTAAAAGTTCGGTTGTTACGGAACAGAACGTCTCGTCAAACCGTTTCGATAAGTTTACGTTTGTTTATTTTGGGTTACGACATTCAAATGCATTTAAGCGAACATTTTTGTCTTCACTCGTTACGGAGCGACTCGTCTATTTTGGTTAGGGGTAGTGACTTTTTGAAGAGCGATTTAAATCGGTCACAGCATAGGCAAATGTCAAATAATTGTTTATTCGAATTTATTGAAGTAATAATTGAAGCCAAACAGCAAAGACTTATGA
Source organism: Pherbina coryleti (assembly GCA_943735915.1). Taxonomy (NCBI): domain Eukaryota; kingdom Metazoa; phylum Arthropoda; class Insecta; order Diptera; family Sciomyzidae; genus Pherbina; species Pherbina coryleti. Next base: position 95,809,749 of record OX030951.1, on the reverse strand, counting down.
TTAAGTTTTTATATTATTTTGCACATTAATTTTGAAAAAAATCTCACAAATAAGCACAAATAAAAACAAACTATTTTAAGACATTTCTCAAAGTCAGTATATGGCAATTATGGATATTTTTTATTTTGGCAACAGCCTGCTGGCTTTTCGTTTAAATTTTGGCATTAGCGTATGCCAGCATATGGCTATTATAGTCAGGCCTTGACTCTTAGAAATATGCCATGCATGATTTTTTAAAAGCTAATCTCTTATAATTTGGACTTCTGTAGTTTCATAAACACTCAAAAAGTCTGTATAAAAAAGTCTGTATAAAAGTCTATACAAATAGACACAACTCAGCACTCTGCTGCCACTCAATCTACTGCCTTACCGACTGCCACAATGTCAAATATCGTTGCTGCGCAATCTACTGCTGCCATGCGTAATACTGGTGCAGCGCTACCTGCCTCTGAGCAAACCTTACAAACAGCTACAACTCAACATCCTGCTGCCACTCAATCTACTGCGTTATCGACTGTCACAATATCAAATATTTTTGCTGCGCAATCTACAGCCGCCTTACGTACTACTGACGAGGCGCAACCAGCTGCTGCTACTCCTACTGGCACTGAACATTCTATTGCCTATACAACTAGTACCGAGACTGCAACTCAATTTGCCTGTCCTGTGCAAAATCCAGCGCCTAGCTACGCCTCTGTACTCACGAATGCTGTGCATAGTTCTGTCAATCCTCCAACAGTCAATCTAGTTGCTGTTCCGCCGCGCAAAGCGTTGTTCATCTCCAGGCTTGCTGCTTCTACATCTGTCGAGGACATCATAGCTCACATCAACTGTAATTTTCCTTTTCTATCTGGTCCTGTTACATGCTATAAACTGTCCTCCAATGCAGGGCGAGTAATATCATCGTTTAAATTGTTAGTGCATGAATTAGACTTCAACTCCTTCCTATCTTTGAGCATATGGCCGGTAGGCACGGTAGTTCACGAATTTATACAGCGACCAAGACCTCTACGGGCTCGCGAGCGCGTGCCAAGGAACACGCTAACTACTCCAAAAAACTACTAAACTCGGATTCAGCCTCGACTGCAGATTCATCAAATATTAAGTATTCAATATACTACCAGAACATTGGTGGCCATAGATCTAAAATTAATAATTTCTTTATATCTTCTTGTTCATTAGATTATGATTTTATTTTATTTTCTGAAACCTGGCTAACTGAGCATCACTTTACCGCGGAACTGTTTAATGGCTCTCGGTATAATGTTTTTCGTAAAGATCGTTGCCCAATAATTACGGGTCTATCACGTGGGGGTGGGGTTTTGGTTGCGATCAAAAATTCATTCCCATGTGAACAATTACAGCCTCCTCACAATAATGCTTCTCAATCAGTTGTTCTCGATATCGATCAGATCATCGTCAAACTCTCTATTTCTAACAGCATTGAACTTTTCATCATAGTTAGCTACATCCCACCTAGAAGCTCCATAGACCTTTATAACGCTCACTTTGACAATTGCCGTTCGGTTCTCGAAAACCTATCATCTTCTCAGCATGTAGTGTTTGCTGGTGACTTCAACTTGGGAAGCATTGTTTGGAAGCCTAATTGTAACGAATCTTACCTTTTTCCATTAAATGCTCACAGTCAGACTGAGATTTTAATAATAGATTTTTTTAGTCAACATGATCTATTACAAATTAATAACTTTACAAACGACAACAATCGTATTCTAGATCTTATATTTGTGGATAAAGAATTTATTGTAACACTCGAGATTCCACCTTCACCAATTTTCAACGATACAATCCATCACAAACCTCTTCTTCTTGATTTCTCATTTTATCAATATCAAAAACAGGTCAATAATCCTAGATCAACTTTCGACTTTAATAATGCTAACTTTGGTGCAATGAATGATTACTTATCCTCTATATCCTGGGACTTTATCTCTAGTGAAACTGATCTATCCACGGCCTACGACAACTTTTTATCAATTTTAAAACATTCAATCTGTCAATTTGTCCCCATGAAACAGACCCTTAGTAATAACAACCCTCCTTGGTTCAATAAGAGACTTGCAAATTTGAAAAACAAAAAAAATAAAGCTTTTAAGCGTTCTAGGCATGATCCTTTAAATCTTGTTCTTAAATCCATCTACTTGTCTATCAATCATGAATTTAACATTCTTAACAAATTTCTTTACAATTCGTACATCTCCTCAACTGAACAATTACTCAAAGAAAATAGTAAATATTTCTGGACTTTCATTAATAACAAAAGAAAATCTAATGGTCTACCTAGCTCTATGTTTTATCTCGACACCTCTTCGGACAATACGGAAGTAATTTGTAACTTGTTTGCTAACTATTTTAAGTCTGTCTACTGCTCGGCTTCTAATCCTGATCCTGTATCACTTGTTAGCCCTTCTGAATCAGCCCTGAATCTCGGCGAGCTATCCTTCTCGTTGGAAGATATTAAATCTGCTCTGTCAAACCTTAAAAATAGCCCAACTGCAAGCCCAGATGGTATAGCTCAAACAGTACTGAAAAATTGCGCCCCATCACTGGCATCACCCCTTTTCTTAATCTTTAGAAATTCTCTATCCGCTGGTTGCTTTTTAGATTGTTGGAAACATTCCTATATTGTCCCAATCCACAAATCGGGTTCCAAACAGGATATAAAAAACTATAGGCCTATTTGTAAAATCTCCTATGTTCCTAAAATCTTCGATAAAATCGTATATGATAAATTGTCCTTTCACGTCAAAAATGTTATATCCCCTGAACAGCATGGGTTCTTAACAGGCAAATCAACTTTGACAAATCTGACACTCTTTTGCAATTTCATTATTACACACTTTGAATCTGGCCTTCAAACTGATGTAATTTTTACGGATTTCGCGAAGGCATTCGACAAAGTCTGCCACAAACTTTTAATTTTGAAGCTTGCCTCCCTAGGTATTCACTCAAATCTTTTGAGTTGGTTCCAATCATACTTATGCAACCGCATCCAGTCCGTAATAATAAAGGATTTCACTTCTAACATCTTTGAAGTAACTTCTGGTGTTCCCCAAGGAAGCCATCTAGGACCTCTCCTCTTCCTCCTATTTATCAATGATCTGCCCACGGTAATACATTATTCGCAGTGCCTTCTTTTTGCAGATGACCTTAAACTATTTAGATCAATTAAATCATACGCTGATGTAAACTTACTTCAGTTAGATATCGACTCAATCTTTACCTGGTGCGAATTAAATAAATTACATCTCAACGTTTCCAAATGTCAGTGCTTCACTTTTAGTAGGTCTCCATCTCCTTTAATTAACATGTATTCCATTAATTCATGTCAACTCGAGAGGGTTACCTCAAAAAAAGATCTTGGAATTTTATTCGATCCCTGCTTGAATTTTAAAGACCACATCAATCTTATCATCAATAAATCTCACTCCATGCTTAGCTTTCTAATAAGGAACTCAAAAGATTTTAATGACCCCTACACCCTCAAAACTCTATATATATCACTAGTTAGGCCACATATAGAATACTGCTCACTATTATGGAGTCCCGCTTCCCCCTCCCAATCTCTTAGAATTGAAAGAGTTCAGAAAAAATTCACAAGATACATGGTTTTTAAACTCAATTGGAATCTCCCTCAGTTGCCACCCTACACCACCAGATGTGCCCTAATCGATTTATGTTCTCTTGAATCCAGGCGTAAAATTCAGTCTGTCACCTTTATTCGTGACTTAGTTCACCACCATATTCAGTGTCCCGCACTGATTAACTTATTGGACTTCAATACCCCATTGCGACTCCTTAGGAGCCAATTTAACTTCCGCATCCCTTTCCATAGAGCTTCATATGCTCTTAACGAGCCTATTACTCGTTGCACCATTGAAACAAACCGGGTATTGTCCATGATTGATATCTTTGACAATATAACAAGAAACCGCTTCAAAACTAACCTTAAACTTCTCCAAATTTTTCATGTCTCTTAGTACTTTTATTTCTACAATCTCAATTGTGTTACTGGTAAATTCTTTTTTTTAAATCGTAAAATTAATTTCATATTTTAAAATTTGTATTTTTATTTAAATCTCACGTTCACATTGTGCTCCTTGTTATCTGTAGTCTTCTTCATGTTATCACTAAATATCACACCAGTTGTCTTTAAAAGAAAATCAGATATTGTTATTGTTTGTATTTTTATTTATACAATTTAATTTTATGTTACCTTTAAGTTTTTCATAAGTAGTCTATAAGAGTTAATGTCTCTGTTTGACGAAATAAATAAATAAATAAATAAATAAATTTATTATATTATAAATATCAGCTGTGCACCACTCAATTTTATTGATGTTTTCACTACCATGCTTGCAAAATTATGAAAATTCCCTCTCCCACTGCAGAAGTGACAGAACTGGATGACAACACAATATTATCTAATTTATTTGTCTGTGTGTTTATTTGTTTGGCTAAAATACGAAATTATTTGATACATATATTCAAACATATTAAAAATCAAACAAAAAAAAAATGGAAAAACTCATTGACAGTTTTAAATTTCAAAAATTCACAACTAAAGTGAATTTATTACCTCATTTAGAATACATTTTCCTGTGAGTTCTATAGATCAAAGCGTAAAGCGATCGCCTTATTAAACACTACGTAGTGAGTTCGAGCCTCAGCCATGCAAATGAAATTTTTATTTTTTTTTATGAAACAATTTCAAATTTTTTAAAACACCACTGAGGGTGACAAAAGAATTTTTAAAAAAGTCGTTGAAATAAAATTTTTTAGTTTATCTTTTTCTTAACATTTACATTACATTAACATAACATTAACATTAACTATTTATCTTAACATAACATTAACATTAACTATTTATCTTAACATTTTTATGGGCGTGCTCTCCCAGAATATTTAATATTAATATTTTGTATACGGCCTCTAATTATTTATATTGAAAACTAGTTTTTCGAGCTCTAGGCCAAGCATGTTGTCAACAAGACAACATGAAGAACAAAGAAGGCAACAACCAACAACAACAACAAAGGCTCTGTATAGAGCAAATCACACAGCTTGACTATACAGACTGTTTCATTGGCCGCTACACCAACTCATCAGTAGCCTTTGTATGACTTTACACTGTGATCCACTCAAGCTACTTAGGTTCTACATATACTGCCAATATGCCGAGAAAGTTACCCGGAATTTGTTTTTGGCAGAGAACGCTGGAATTTTTGTAACTGAGTTCTTATCTACTTTTTGATGCATACTGTACTAAGGTTAACAACCTAGATCGTATCATACTTTTAGGCATAGCCTTAATTCATGTGTATCTTCGAAATTCGATCACAGCGGTTTACTGCTATCAGAGCATATTGAAGTTGTTGTTATTTTTGCTGTTTAGCTCCTCCATTTTTTTTTTTTTTCCACACTTTCATTTTAGGGTTCAGTTAGTTTAACTGATGGTACATCTATGATGGCGTGGAAACCATTTTTTGTTATTTTTTAGTTATTTTTGAAAAGTAGTTTAATATATTGCTTCAGTGAAAGTTCTGTAGCTGAGAGCGTAAAGCGATTTATTTTTTTTTTATGAAACAAATTGAAATTTTTTAAAATTCACCACTGAGGACAAAAAAAAAGTGGACAAAGACTAAAAACCAGAAAATAATTATTAAAGTAAAAAAAATTTTTAATATACCACGTTTTTAAATTGAACTAAAAAGTATAAAATAATTTCTGCAAGAGTCGGGCTTTTTGTTCTCATAAAAACGTGGGGCGCATGCTATAGAGATTAGTAAGGAGTGTTATTAACAATTCTAATACGTTAGTGAAAAAATTATTTCTTAAGGTAGTAGTCTGGTAACTTATGCCTATTTTCATGACTTCTTTGGAGGGTGGTTTTTTATAGGAAAATAAAAATGAATTATCTTGAATATTTAAAGTGTTTTTATTTACATATTGAAAATATAAAAAAAAATTTATTTGAAAAAATTTAATAGTTTATTACTATTATTATTGTCACTCGAAGTTGGAACCTCAAAAAAAATGCACGTGGGTGGCCCGGGTGATTTTGGCTCTTGATGTTATCTGAAATGAAATATTCTTGATTTTTCTTAATCTATGGACATGTCATTCTGGTCGGAACTACTGAAGTTAAATTTCAAGGGTAAATAACAAAATGGCGGACTTTGAAAAAAAAGTCCTTTTATTTTAGCAAAGAAAGGGTTGTAAAATAAAAAGTTAGGGGTGAAAAAAATTCTCGTTAGTACCGACGAGAACTATAAGTGTGTAGAAGTGTGTAGCCTGTTAAAATTTGAAAGCAATCGGCTCAGTAAAAAAAAAGTTAGGACCCGGGCCGACCAGAAAACAATGTTTTGAGAAAAACGCGTTTAAAGTTCAACAACATTAAAGGTTGGACTCCGAGGCGCGCTAGGAAATTCGTTATAACTCCCGAAATATTTCGAATTTCTGTCTGAAATTTTCACAGTATATTCTCAAGACATTGTACTTTAAAATTAAGCAAAAAAAAAATTTCGATTTTTTGAACCCAAGTTATTAGTTATTGAGGAACCCGAGCCTCAACAATGTGGAGGATTTTTTTTGTTTATATGAAACAAATTGAAACCTTTAACAATTCACCAGTGAGGGTGAAAAAACAATTGTAAGAAAGTAGTTTAAAAAGAAAAATTTTTAGTTATTTTTAAATAGTAGTTTGAGTTATTGCTATTTTGCTATTGCCTTTTGTGTGAGTTCTGTAGCTCAGAGCACACGGCCCTTGCTTTATGATCGTGAGGTTGTGAATTCGATCCTTAACAATGTCAATGATGTTTTTCCGGTTTTTTTCGTATTTCATTTTCTTGAATAAATTATTTTGTCACCTTCAGTCGTAAATTTTTGAAACTTCGTATTTCTTAAGTTTTTGATAGAACTCAAAAGAATTATGAGAAAAAACAAATACAAAATTTAAAAAAAAAAATATTAAAGAAAAAATTACAATGGTCAAAGAAACAACCAAACAACGCAAGCGACGCTTAGAGAAGGAGAAGCAGTTACGCCGAGTGAAGATTAAATCTGAGGCAGGTAAGTCTGCAAGATTATTCAAACGGCAATTATGAATTATGAACTAGAAACTTTAAATGTAGCTGAGAAATGGATTAAAATAGAATATTATGAGAAATTATCTTAAAGCTTTATTATTAATTTAAGTAAAAAAAAATTTTTAACATCCAACGTTTTTAAATCGAACTAAAAAGTATAAAATAATTTCTGCTAGAGTGGGGCTTTTAGTTCTCATAAAAACGTGGGGCGCATGCTATAGAGAATAGTAATTAGTGTTATTAACAATTCTAGTACGTTAGGGAACAAATGATTTCTTAACTCAGGTCCATTGACTGCCAGAATAAAAGACCTTGCATGGAAGGCAGATTTAGACATCTATTGAGAAATGATTTGTTAGCAATTAATATTTGAATATGTTAGTGGACAAATGCTTTCTTAACCAAGGTTCTCTTAACTGCTATATATATATATATATATACTATTGTATAAAATGAAACTGAACATTTTTTGTGTCCGCAAAACTCCAAAAGTACTGGTCCGATTTTTTTGAAATAAGTTTTAAAATATCACATTTGTGCTACAAAAGGTTCATTGGTTATTTTCTTTACGAAATTTCAATAATAAGTATCTTTAATTAACCCTGCAGTAGTCGCGTACCTAAATGTGACGAGAGTGGTCGCGCGGATTACATATGTAATCCGTTTTTTAAAGTTTAAAATAAGAAATGGCAATTTGAAAATGCTTAGTTATTTGTTTTAATTTTTATTATTACTCTATTTTATATTATATTTATTTAAAAAAACAACATAAACATAATTCTTATAGTACGTAAAATCAATGAATATCGATTGCAGACAATTGTGAAATTCATAATGTTGCATGACTGGATTACATACATATGTAATCCGCGCGACTTCTGCAGGGTTAAAGTGTTAAGTTTTTTAAAAAATCATCCACAATGCCATGCATTGCTTGATCGTTAGCTTTTCATGCGTTTGTGCTGCGAGAGCCTCAATAAACTGCATGTTGCTCTCTATTATACTCTTTTTGTTCTCAGCAAGCACAAAACAAACAAACAAATACATATTATACATACATACTTTGCTGCGCTTAAAGCTAATTGGATCGAAGTACATTCTAATATGTTCAAAGTAGTTTTGATGTGGAGAATTAATCTAACACAGTTTTGTTAAAAGTGGATTCACTGACCACCTTTAGCATGTTGAGGATGTTTTTGATGAGAATGAGATTCAATCCGACTTGATATATGTATGTATGTATGTATTTACGTATGTTTATTTGTTTAGCTGCATGCAACTTTTCTACACATGTTTTGACGGTGGTTTTCCTGTAATTTATAAATGAACAAAAGGAACAAACGGCTGACTTTTTACTTTATAGAATTGACATTGTGTGATTCAATAAGTTTTTTTATAAATAAACAAGAGAACTGGTACGGGCATAGGAAAAGGGGTTATGGCTTCGACCACACAAGTCAAATTTTTGATAGTGAATAGTTTTGGAACTAAAGGTCGCATGACAATAAAACTCAGTATGGAGTTACTAATTGCCAAAGTCTGTCTACTGGAAAACTGGTATGTGCATTGGAGAAGGGGGTGTGGCCCGATTCTCTATACAGAATAGCTATGGAAGCTAAATTCACAGGACAGTGAAACTCATAATGGAATAGTCACCTGGGAGTGATGTTCTTAGCGTGGTGTCAGACTAAGGGACTAAAAAAGTTTTGAATTTACTTATTATTTCCAATATACTTGCCGGGTGCAGCAACGCGCGCCGGGTATCGCTAGTATATATATAAAATCACTGCAAAAAAGTAAATATCTTTTGTGTAAGGGAAAATTTCCCAAAAGTTTTGATGCAGAACTCTGTAAATCTTTGATTTACACTATTTGTGACAATTTTTTGTACTAAAAATATGGCAAAAACGTTATCAAAGAAAACCGCGATTTTTAGAGGTTTTTTCGAACCATTCTAGCAAGCTGACGGCTATCGTTAGAGCCGAAATATTTGGGGAATCCCCATAATATAAACCAAAGTTTATTTTGAAGGGGGGGGGGGGGAATCCAGAGTTGGGGATCCAGAGTGATTCCTGAATCTTTTTTAGAAATAAAAATTATAAAATTGATGAATTTCATCGCAAAATCATCTTCAGTGACGAAGCTCATTTTGGGCTCAATGGGTTCGTCAATAAGCAAAATATGTGTTATTGGCCGGGTGAAAATCCACATGTGCTTCATGAATCACCACTGCATCCACAAAAAATAATTGTTTGGTGCAGTTTGCATGCCGGCGGCGTCATTGGACCATATTTTTTCGTCGATTTGAATGGCCATCGTTATCGCGCCATGATAACCGATTATTTTTGGCCCGAATTGGAAGATATGGACTTGGACGACAAGTGGATCCAATAGGACGGTACAACACAGCACACGTTACAATCGACTTATTGAAGAGTAAGTTTGATGAGCGTGTTATCTTAAGAAATGGGCCAGTCGATTGGCCGCCTCGTTCGTGCGATTTAACGCATCTAGACTATTTTCTTTGGGGCTACATCAAGTCATTGGTCTATGCCAACAAGCCGACGACGTTGGAAAAGCTTAGAGCCAACATTGAACGCGAAATGGCGGCCGTTTCGGCCGAAATGTGTGACCGAGTTATCGAAAATTGGGTCCAACGAATCGACCGCTGCATACGTGCCCGCGGTGGCAATATGAACGAAGTCGAGTTCCATTCATAAATGTTTTGATTGAATTGCAAGCCGATAATAATGTTTTTGAAATATCTCAAATGGTTTGCGTTTTCATTAAAAAAAAAATTGTAAAGTCCTTAATGGAAAACCCTTTAGAAACAACAACGGACCAGTTGGCTGCCCTGCGGGACCCCCAAGATGATCTCGATCGGACTGGTATTGTGTTATTGATTTTGAAAAGTTAGAATCGATTTTGTAAATAAGATTTCATCCAACTAAGTAGATTGAAGTTTCGGAGGGTTTTGATATGAGGCTATTATGACTGACCTTGTCAAATGCTTTCGCTAAGTCTGAAAATGACGTCCGTCTTCAAATGGTTTTCCATATTACCAATAATAAAGTTAAAAAAAAGAAAAGGGTAAGTGACTAGATTTTTCACTCAAAATACCATGTTGGTTGCAGGGATACAATATTTTTGACTAAGAAAACAAGTTTTTTGGTTATAATTTTCTCAATTTCGATATAGTGGCGAGTTTACAAATCGGTCTAAATTTATGATCTCATGTTAAGGCTGATTTATGGATTGGTACGATATATAAAATTTTCTAAGAGTCTAGGTATATGTCGGATGCTAATGAATTGTTATAAATTAACCCTAGAAAGATAACCCTATTTGCCATGCATATTGAAAATATGTACATAATATACGTCGAATCGACGTACGTTATCTTTCTAGGGTTAATGATAATGGATAAACAATGGAGTATGAACAATTTTTCAAAGAAATCGGTCATAAACCATCAGGGCCTTCACTCGTGCTGCTTTCAATGCTAGCTAGTGTAATAAGTCCGTCGGATTCATCCAGGAAAATAGAATCCAAATCAAGAAGAGGACTAGGCGGTTTATAACCTGACACTTGAAACACAGTAATCCGCAAATAGATTACAAATGGTTATTGTGTCATTAGAAGATTTGTTGAGATAAGTCATTTCTGTTGGAAGTCCATTTGACTTTTTTTTTTGTTAATGCAGATCCAAAAATATTTGCTGTATCTTTTGAGATCAGATTCATTGGACATAATATCCAAACGAAAGAGAAACTTGTTCAATGTTTCAAATTCAAATTGATGTGCAATAATAGTTCAAATAACCGATTATTTCAGGGTTACATTTTAAACTATAGGGCCGTAGTTAATTTCCTTTAATACCTTCAGTAAAATTCTTGCAAATTCAATGTCCTTTAAAATTGTGAAACATTAGATTTGTTTCCTTACTCTACACTGGGTAAGATTTGTGTAAGTTCAGACTGAGAGAGTAAAAAGGAAATGTGAGAATAGTTGCAAAAGTACGAAAACATCCCAGCAGAAAAGTGGACCAAATTTGAAATAGTTCTGAACTAGTTCCAAAAAGGACCAGTATTAGTTCCACTACAATACCCTTTAACATTGAACGAACTGACGCTTTTTGCGGGTTTATGTCATAGGAAAAGACAATTGTCCCCAGAAACACTCCTTTTTCCCTATATTTGAACTAGTTGCATTAGGAACATTTTTAAACTGGTTGCTTTCGCAGTAGCCTGAAACTGGTTCTTTTTTAACTAGTTTTAAAGTGAACATATCAAAAGTGTAAGAATTTAGTGCAATGGAAAGGTCCTAAAGATCTCATTTGTACCATCTTTTCCATCCACAATCCAGAAAACATTTTGTCTATAAACTTTTTTTTTATTATTTTTTCTTGTGCGCAGCAAATTTTAAAAAGTATGCAACAATACTTTTGAAAACAAAAGCAAATATAACAGTTGTACACTGAACGCCTTTTGTACTTTTTCAGAGCTACTGCGAACTGCGCTAGAAATGAACTAGTTCACTTTTTCAATTAGGTCTGTTTCCGTACTTTACGCTGTGTAAGATTTGTGTAAAATGTGTGCAAGAAAGTAAAAACGAAATGTGAGAATAGTTGCAAAAGTACGGAAACAGCTTCTAGTAAGTTTCAAGCACAAAACAGCTGAATTTGACTGCAGACGGCTGCACAAAATTTAAAACACTTTCACTCAAATTATTAAAAGCTATTTTTAATGCAAAACTGAACAATTACTTAATTTTTATTTATTATTATTTATTTATTGTACGTAAATTTCTTTTTAGGCACACAATTTGTGAATTTATTAATCGCAAAACATAAACAATTATGAAATGTAATTTGACATTTGCTTCTTCTTATTGTTGCTTATTCTTCTTGATGCTTGTTCTTACTTTACTCGAAGTCTCGAGTTCTAGCACTCTCTGTGCACTTTGTGTGCTCGAGAGAGCGATTTTATGCTTGTTCTTCTTCTCCCATTTTAAGCACAGAAAGTACGGAAAAAGAAAATAGTGTGCCAAAAGTTACACAGTGTGCGTACGGAAACAGACCTACTGACTCCAAAATAACTGCTGGGATCTTCTAGTAAGTTTCAAGCACAAAACAGCTGATTTTGCCTGTAGAGGTGTCAAACGTAAATTGCGCCATTATTTACAAATTATTAAAAGCCATTTTTTAATGCAAAACTGAACAGTTACTTAATTTTTATTTATTATTATTTATTTATTGAACGTAAATTTCTTTTTAGGCACACAATTTGTGAATTTATTTATCGCAAAACATAAACAATTACGAAATGTAATTTGACATTTGCTTCTTATTGTTGATGCTTATTCTTCTTGATGCTTGTTCTTCTTGATGCTTGTTCTTACTTTACTCGAAGTCATGAATTCTAGCACTCTTTATGCACATTGTGTGCTCGAGAGAGCGATTTTATGCTTGTTCTTCTTTCCCATTTTAAGCACAGAAAGTACGGAAACAGAAAATAATGTCCCACAAGTTGCACAGTGTGAGTACGAAAACAGACCTGTTATTGCCCCCTTATATCTCGGAAACTCGGCGATATAATTTTTATTACTTCTACAAACAAAATTTTCATCATCTTAAGGAATGTATCGAAAGAAACTGCACACTTTGTTTTGTTTATATCTTCCTTTAATTAATACGGAACTTCTCAATTTTATTTATTTCAACAAAATGCCTTATTCGCAACAATATTAACCAAAAGAATTTAAATAATATTTCATTTCTGATTTTTTGAACGAATTTTGTGTTTTATATGTTTCATTTCATTTTTCAGTGCTTTTGGTTATAGATTTTGTTGCTTGAGTCCAAATTTTTTTGAACTGTTACAAGTTTTTAGCAGCCCTGCCCGTCATTCTAAACTTATTCTTGGATTCAGACCAATAGCGCTCGATGTGGCGAAGCTCTGGAGATTTTGGTGGATTCTCCTCTTTACAAACAAACTTGACCCCATTTCGATTGAAGAGCTCTATGGTTGACTTCGCGTAATGGGCTGTTGCCAAGTCAGGCCAAAATATTTTTGGACCTTGGTGGCGCTTGTAGAATGGAATTTGTCGTTTTTTCAAACACTCTTTGTAAATTTCAGCACTCATTGTGCCTTTTGTAAAAAAGTTGATGTTTTAATGCCGCAACTGCAAATACCTTGCCAGACCAGAACTTTCTGGCCAAATTTTTCCAGTTGAATTTTGCCGACTGAGTCATGGACATTTCGTCCTTTTCGTACAGCTTACGAAGCTAGTTTTGCACCTGGTAATTTGTTTTTCAGACTTTGGAGCATTTTTGTTTCTATGTCTCTAAGTTGTTTCTTTTCTTGACTCGTTGAATCATTGCTACACTTGTCTTCACTGTTTTGACCAAATCGCGAATGAATAAGCATGGACTCTTTTTTTTATAAAGATTTGATTTTTTTACTAAGTTGTCTGTCCTTTGCACGCTTTTACCAGCCCGATTTTGATAAATCCCTGACAGAACACTATTTCCCAAAATTAATAATAACATTTTTTACCGAATTTACAGCGAATTTGTAACGTTTCGCCAACTTTCAGTAAGAAAATCTTTTTTTCGATGCAGGGACCGACAATAATTGTTATTCTACATTTCACAGAACAAAAGGTTCGGAAATTTCAAGTCATAAAAAACTAGTAAGAAATGATCTTCGACTGGGCCGAAGTTAAAATACCCCCACGGCCGAACCAATGTATATTCAAAGTCTTAAGCAATCAATAAAATGTTTATCTGTAAAAACGTTTTCGTTATATTTTTAACAGAAAATATTCGCTTTTGTTTTCTGATAAAGTCGCTTTGTATGTGAGGTGGGCGGGGTTTTCACTCAATTTGGTTGAATTCCATACACATATAGCCCTATTACGGTTCACAGCAATATACTGCTGTGTCTTTTATCAAGTAGACACAACAATCGAGTAGACACAGCAGAAATGCGCTATGATGGTTCACAACAATACATTGTTGTTTCACTTGATTGTGGAAAGTATGTGGAATTTGTTACTTATGACAGCTCGTCAAGATGCCACTACAAATTCTCATTAAAACACATTTTTTCCCACAGTAATTTAATACCACGAAAATCCCACATATATTAAAACTACGGCAAAAATACCAAAATAAGACGTTTACATTTTAAAAAGGGGATAATTCATAAGTAAATAAATCATGAATATATTTTTTTGACTAAAGAAAAAATAAATACGGAGCGAAATACTAAAAAGACGAACTGTATCAAAGGAATGGCTTTTTCCCACAGCAATTAAAAAGTTCCACAAATGAAATATTTTAAAATAGTGGCAACAGTGCAACTGGTAGCTATCAGCTGACAAACAAAACAAAACAAATCATATTATTTGCTGCCAAATTTATTTATTGTGCAAATTTTATAATAAAAAGTGATGGCAATTTGAATTGCGTTGTGGTCAAGTGACGACGAAGATGATGTGGCGCTATCACGAAGCAGAAGACCGCTCAAATCCATTTAAGTTCCAAAAGGTTATCCTGTGCCTGCTTGCTTTGTCCAAAATGTCGTTGTCCTTGAGCAGTCGCTGGATTCTGCTCCATTTTATTTTCAAGCAACTCATGTTGCGAATTGTTGGATACTGCTAATTTTCTGCAAATAGTTTATTACATAAATTTAACAAAAAGACACAATTTTGATTCTATTTTACATTAATCTTACCTTGCTAAAGCCATTCTTCTGCTTAACGCTGCTACAACACAACACCAAATAAGCTGTCTTCAAAATTTGACATATAAGTATACAATTGAGGACAACTGCTGTGTTGCATAATAGGTGTATTGAAGACACAGGATTGTTGACAGACAACAGTGGAATGTATTCAGTTGTATTGTTGTGTACCGTAATAGCAAATTAGACATTGAACACAGAAGTTACTGTTGTGTTGTGAACCATAATAGGGCTAATAGTACACGTTATATGGGGCATTATTTTTGAAGTGATCCACCCAAAATTTCAAAGTACTCCGATTTTGATGAAATTTTTACCATGTATAGTTCTTAAGGTTATACGTTCAAGACGTTAATTTTGTAGGCCCAGAATGACGGAATAACTTTTTACAGTGTGTTTAATTTTCAAGTTTAGTGTGAGAATGTGAAAGTAAAACGGTCTTTAACTTTTCAACGAATGAACCTATTTGACTAAATGAAACGTCAAACGAAAGAAAATTAATGAACGTTTTAACTCTTTTGTAAGAATTTTGGAAAAAAGTTTTTTTCTATAAAATTTTTTTGAAAAATAAAAAAAAAATTATTTTTTCAAAAAGAATACCCCCTACGATTTTTTTCGCAACAATTTTAATTTTACAAAAATAATAAACTTATTTACTTCAAAATGAGATATCATCCAGGATGGTATCTCTTAGGGTTTTGAAGCTATGAGCATGTATGCATGAAATCTTCCAACTATTTTATTTCATCACACAAAAAAAAAAAGCTTAAAGTCACCCAGCTAGCATTTCCAATTGCGTAAGAAACCTCTGTATGCCTAAATCTTAGCTTATATTAACAAAAAAAAAATTTATTGTTTGATTTTTTGAAATCTTTTTATTTATTATAAGAGAAAATCTTAAAATTAGAGTCTAGTGAATACTTTTTTAATATTAATGACTTATCTTTAGTTGGAATAACACAGTGATATCCTTGAGTCCCAGGTACTGTTGTTGCTTGTGAAAACCTTATTTTTAAGTTAACACCTGTCGTTCCTTGATCTGCTTTTGAACTGTAAAACACTTCTGTTTTATTCAAATTTATTTTTGCCCAATCATACAATGCTTTGGGTGTTAAAATGTGGTTTTTTGATGAGGCTTGTAAACTAGCTCGTGCTGCAAGGTGTTTTAGATTTCCGCCTATTCCGTCGCATGGGCCTTTACCATGGGCAGTGGCATGAAAATGCCATTCCGCAGCTATGCCAAAATCGCATTCGTGATGGAGTAAATTCATGAAATTATACTTATTTTTGAAATGTTGTGCAGCACCATCGGTAAAATAAAATATTTTTGTTGGATCGAAATGTTTTTTTAAAAAATGTATTATAATTTTTTGGTTATCGTACATAGCAACGGTATCTTGATTAAGCATTGTATGATTGGGCAAAAATATATTTGAATAAAACAAGTGTTTTACAGTTCAAAAGCAGATCAAGGAACGACAGGTGTTAACTTAAAAATAAGGTTTTCACAAGCAACAACAGTACCTGGGACTCAAGGATATCACTGTGTTATTCCAACTAAAGATAAGTCATTAATATTAAAAAAGTATTCACTAAACTCTAATTTTAAGATTTTCTCTTATAATAAATAAAAAGATTTCAAAAAATCAAACAATAAATCTATTTTTTTGTTAATATAAGCTAAGATTTAGCATACAGAGGTTTCTTACGCAATTGGAAATGCTAGCTGGGTGACTTTAAGCTTTTTTTTTTGTGTGATGAAAATATAGTTGGAAGTTTTCATGCATAAATGCTCATAACTTCAAAACCCTAAGAGATACCATCCTGGATGATATCTCATTTTGAAGTAAAAAAGTTTATTATTTTTGTAAAATTGTTGTGAAAAAAATCGTAGGGGGTATTCTTTTTGAAAAAATAATTTTTTTTTTATTTTTCACAAAAATTCTATAGAAAAAACTTTTTTCCAAAATTCTTACAAAAGAGACGTTCATTAATTTTCTTTCGTTTGACGTTTCATTTAGTCAAATAGGTTCATTCGTTGAAAAGTTAAAGACCGTTTTACTTTCACATTCTCACACTAAACTTGAAAATTAAACACACTGTAAAAAGTTATTCCGTCATTCTGGGCCTACAAAATTAACGTCTTGAACGTATAACCTTAAGAACTATACATGGTAAATCATCAAAATCGGAGTACTTTGAAATTTTGGGTGGATCACTTCAAAAATAATGCCCCATATATCAAAGTTCATATGCAAAATTGTAAGTCCATACATTAATTTTTGTGGATTTTAGAAAAATTTTACCTTTTTGATAAAGTCACTTTGTATTGGAGGTAGGCGTAGTTTTCATCCGATTTGGTTGAATTTCATACTTATGTTAGAGTGTATTTTAAACATCAAAACTCATGCAAAATTGCAACTACATATATTAATTTTTGTTGAATTCTAAGAGATTTTACCGTCTTGATAAAGTCACTTTGTATAAGAGGTAGGCGGGGTTTTCATCCGATTTGGCTCATTTACGAACTTGACCTTCATTTTTTAGATAAAAGCTTAAATATTGAATTTCGTGATGATAGCTTTAAAATTACGGCTGTAATCGTGATCACAGACAGACGGACATGGCTAAATCAACTCGGGTGGTAATGCTGATCCAGGATATATATATTTTTCTATACCTACCACGCCTCCTTATGGGCGTTACAAACGGAGTGACAAAATTAATATACCCCCATTTACGTTTTTTAACCGTGGGGGTATAAAAATATGTGTGTGGCGGAAGAAGTGAAATTTTAGTGCAAAAAAGTTGATTTTTAAGTGGTTAATTTAGATTAAGATTAAGATTTACTCTTTAAAATTGTCTTACTAAAAATGTTTTCATATAATGGCAAGAGTAAATTAAATCTGTTTTAACCAGGGACCGTAATTATTATAAGCGATATCATTATAGCGAGGCAGCGTAACTTTAAACGGGCTTTAAACAAGAAAACGTTATTCATAAACATTTTTCGCAGTTGTTTAAGAGCTGCGTAACTTAAACGCCGAAATTGCCGTTTAAAGGCTGCGTAAATACAACCATGATTTTTGTTTGTCTTTTCGTTTAATATCAAAGACATGCTCCATATGCGCCCTTTGCTGCATTTTTTTATGTGGCGGCCATTGCAAATCCATAGGAATTCTTAATTTTTGTAGAGATTTTCTATAGTTCAGACCAGGCCCGTAGACAAGGGGGGAGTTTTTAGGGTTAAACCCCCCCCCCCCCTTATGGTCCAAAAAGTATAAAAATATAATACATATATTAGCATTAATATAACTTTGCCAATTGGCGAATACTTGCTGCACGTGCGTCTTTTTTCTCTTACAGTGCAAACTGCAAGTGTAAACAGCAACAGCGAAAACATCAAAATGCTTAAGTATCGAAAAAGTTCGATACATTTAATTGAACTTTGTCTTCCACCAGCAATTTAAGAATTTATTGCGTTAACAGGTGTTACGTGAAAGTGGTGAAATTTTGATTGAGTTTCGTTAGATAAGTTTAAGAGTTTCTATTGTTAATTTTACTGTGCCAAAACTACAAAAATGAGTCTAGCATGAGCAGAAACCAGAAATAAAAAAGGCTAGAACGGTTTCCTTTATCAATGCGTAAATGTGTTAAAAAGTTGCCGAATATTTCTGAATGTTTTAAAGCTGTTTTTTTTTTTTTTTTTGGTAGCGTGTTTGCATTGATTGCATATTAATGGATTCACTTTTTGCTTGATGGAGAACCGACAAAATCTGAATAATATTATATTTCATCTGTATTGCAGAAAACGTTCAAGAAACCTTGGAATCTGAAAAGTCTTCAGAACTTCCTTTGTAACCTGCAGTTGTAGAAAGCTTTAATGTTGACAGCTTTGTGGAAACGGTAGTACAAGTTGCGGTATTAATATTTTACTTTTTATGTTTATAACTCTGAGTTTGTGTGTATGATTGTAGAAATTGTTCCAGAAATATCATTTGATTCATCGGAACTGCCTTCGACTTTGAGAGTATATCAATGTCCAAATAACGATATTTTCAAGATGATGAGCAATATTTTCGATTCGAACCGCCTTAAAAGTTTTCAAAGCATTTATGTGCCTCCACCAAATTTTAATTTTCCTGCCAGCGGTTCTCGCAAACTCCGATTTAAGCATTCTTGGTTGAACCGATGGCATTGGTTGGTTTACTCCAAATTGGAAAATATAGCTTATTGCAAGTTTTGCATATTTTTTACCACTGTTTTGGAGGCGCAGGATCACAACCTCTTGGTAATTTTACCGAATGGTAATAACAACTTTTTAAATAAAATTTTCTAATCTTTTCATTGTGGCCTTTACAAAAATCAGGAATTACAAGAAAATGTCGTTATCTAATCGTGATTATTTTTATATAGAATTTTAAACCGATATAAGTTTGCAAGTAAATTATTAAAATAATAATATAAGATGCTTAATTATCGTCATTTTAGAAGTTTGTCTTGAAAATTTCATTTTTTTTAGCGTCTTTCTTTATTCCAAAATGACAGTGCAACAATAAGCAAGACATATAGCCACAACACATTGAGCTCAACAGACCACAGTTTTGAAATTATAGAACACACGTTTTTTATGTTAAATGGGTGTGCATCCTTAAGCATACATAGGGATTGCAGTGTCACAGGGGACGCTGTGTTATTAGAATTAACAAAAAAAAAAAAATAAGACTTAATATAAATATATGAAATAAACAAAAATAAAGTAAATTAATTTTTGTTTTATATATTTGGTGTACAAAAAAAATTTTAAAGTGTTTTTTTTTTCAAGGTTGTCGCTTTATTGTGAAAAATTTGTTACAAATTCATTTTTCAAAGTATTGTCCATTTCTAGCTATGATTTTTCCCATCTTTCTGGTAATTATATTAAAAATACCTTTTCTTTATCGATATCAAAAACTATCGATATTTTTTTTAATCCAACCCCTCCCCTTAGGCAAATCCTGGCTACGGGCCTGGTTCAGACACAAACCTTACAAACATAAACAGCGAATGAAAAAGTGTTTATGAATAACAATGTTAGCAAGGTTGTATAGAGGCTGCGTAAAGCCTTAAACAGTGCGTAACTAAACAAGCGTTGAAAGGTTGTTTAAGGAAATGTATTGAATAAGGCTGTAAAAGTTTATTATTTTTAGATTTTTATTTTATTGCTCTTATTATCTTACGATTTTTATTGTTTTGATCAGAAATAAGTTATTTTTTTTTATTTTCTTTTTAAGAATCGCTCAGAAATAAAAGATTTTCTCAATTTTTATTTTACGCTTGGCAATAAAAATCATTTCTCCAGTTTTTATTTTTTATTTTTATTTTTTTTTTTTTTAATTTTTTTTTTATATTTGTTTCTTCATGTGTAATTCAAAAGCCAACAGGGAATTTAGCTTGTGGCTTCAAAATTCCCTAATTCAAAAGCCAGGAATTTAGCTGGTGAATTATGAACAAGAGGAAAAGACGTAGACATAGACCCATAGCATAATTAGTGATAAGCCCGAGAAGTTCAACTCAATAAATACTTTGAATATGTGTAAAGAGGTTCCTTTTAAAGACAATAGGCGATAACGAAAACAATTTTAAACTTGGATGCAGTCCATTCCAGATTCTGGATACCCTTATGAGAAACGATCGCTCATATAACGACATAGCAATTTTTGGGTACAAATCTGCCTGTTTCTAGTCGATCGCGAAAAAATAAATGTTTTCACTAAATAAGACGGAATTTTAGTTTTCATAATTTTATAGAAGTATAGCATCAGCCTACACTGTATCCAAATGGGAAAATAGCACCAAGAAACGAATGGGTAAAATTCGAAACATGGTCACGCTGTTTTGAATTGTACAAAAAACGCATCATCTTATTGAATAAAATTTCAATTCTCCTTATTGTAAGCAAATGTACCAGAAAAGACTTCAATACAGTATGTTAAGTTAGAAAGTAATAAAGCATGCACTAATTTGTGCTTGACATGTGATGGCAATTGCTATATAGGCTATAGAGCTTTTTTAAGGTAAAATTGATCCTGGAACTCGGGCTATTTATATGAACGTCAAATGATAATCGGTTGTCCAAACGAACACCTAGGCACATCATCAACAAAACTGACTTGATTATCATAGCCCTTGATACACAAGTTGATATTAGAATTTCTGCAATTAGAAAAAATCATAGCTATCGTTTTGTTTGGATTGATTATGAAGTCATTACTATTCATCCAGTCACATAAATTATCAATATTAAAATTTATGACGGCCTCAAATACATCCAAAAACTGCATTTCACCTTTGAACAAAAGTTGAATGTCATCCGCAAAAATGTACGGAGTGCAAGCATTAAGGTCTAAGCAATCAACCAGGTCATTAACATAAAACAAAAAGAATAGGACCCAAAACCGAGCTCTGAGGCACATCATCATTGACATTTAACAAGTCTGAATTTAAGCCATTGCAAGAGACAAATTGTTTCCTATTTGAAAGGTAAGAATCAATCAATTCACAAGCGGGTTTGGAAAACTTGAATTTAGTGCACAATTTACTGATCAAATTACGTGATTAATACAATTGAATACAATTGAAATTGGCACAACCAGAGCAATTTTTCATGCAGCAGGGAAAACAGATATCATTAAAATACAATTCATTAAGTGAAGTAAATACTTATGAATATACGAAAAAGGTATTTTTAATAACTTTATCGGAATATTGTCATTGCCAATTGCGTTCAATTTGATTTTAATGAATCCAAAGTAAAGCTCATCAAGGCTTACAGCTCTGAAGGAGAAATTGTTATTAGAATTAAAGTGTAAATCGAAGTCAACAGAGTTAATAGCTGGGCTAGAATGGTTTAGCAGAAAACTTTGATTTAGTGCATTAACATCAGCGTTTTCGATCGGAGAATCAGTGTTAGAGCATCCATAGTGTCGAAGAATATTCCACATTTGCTTGCACGTTTTGCATATCTAATGACTAAAATATGCCAATTAGCGTCATTGTTGTTGCTGATAAAGGGTGTTTTTTTTAGGGGTTTGTTTTTCGAATAGAGATAAAACTGGCATTTTGTGGTCAAATCTGGCAACTCTAGTGTCATTTATGTTCAGTTTGGTTTGCCATTTCATCATGAACAGGTTGACAAAAGAACAACGCTTGCAAATCGTGCAAATTTATTTCGAAAAAAATGGTTCAGTTCGCGAAGTTTACCGCAAGCTCCGTCCATTTTATGGTCGACATAATCGTCCATCAGAGCAATTAATTCGGTTAACCATGGGTCGTTTTCGCACTACGTTTACTCTATGTGATAATACGCATCCGCAGAGAAGTCGACCAGTGCGCACCGAAGAAACAATTGCCGCTGTAGAGCAAAATGTTAAAGAGGACCCGAATGAATCGATTCGCCACCGTGCACAGCAATTGGAGCTTTGTCCATCAACTTTATGGAAGATTTTGCGCAAAGATCTTGGCTTGCGACCTTACAAGATCCAGCTTGTGCAAGAATTAAAGCCGCGAGACCATGCAATGCGTCGTGATTTTGGTGTATGGGCCGAAAATGAGATTGATCTCGATGCTGATTTTCATCGCAAAATTTTGTTCAGTGATGAGGCTCATTTTTGGTTGAATGGCTACGTCAACAAGCAAAATTGCCGCATTTGGAGTGAAGAGAATCCACATGAGATCCTTGAGACGCCATTACATCCACAAAAACTGACTGTTTGGTGTGCTCTATGGGCTGGTGGAGTCATTGGGCCATACTTCTTCCGAAATAATGCTGGAGAGTCAGTTACCGTTAATGGAGACCGATATAGAGCCATGATAACCGACTATTTTGTTCCCGAATTGGATGGCATGAATGTGGATGAGTTGTGATTCCAACAAAACGGCGCTACATGCCACACAGCGCACGTCACAATCGATTTATTGAAGGAAACATTCGATGAGCGCATAATTTCGCGGAATGGACCTGTCAATTGGCCACCATGATCGTGTGATTTGACACCATTGGATTATTTTCTTTGGGGATATGTGAAGTCGCTCGTCTACGCCAACAAACCAGAAACGTTTGGGGACTTGGAGGCCAACATTCGTGGCGTTATTGCCGACATACGGCCCCATATGCTCGAAAAAGTGGTTGAAAATTGGACCTGTAGAATTGGCTTTATTCGAGCCAGCCGCGGCGGCCACATGGCCAAAATCATATTTAAACATTAATGGCATAAAATTATCCTTCCAATAAAGCCAAATTGATGGACATTAAAACGATTTTCTTGTGTTTTATTTCAATTCGAAGTTCTATACCTCTAAAAAAAACACCCTTTATAAGCTTTGTAAGTTAAGTCACGTAGGGATTTAGCATAGATAATTTCACTGAACTTTAACCAGCTGTCATTCCTGTAGTTTAATTTGCGTTTAACAAGAGACACAAGATCAAGTAATCTAATTATATTAGAGCTGTTATGTAGCTGGTAATGAGTATTGTTTGTTAAGAATATGCTACTAAAATCACACGTGTTTAAAGCTGCGAGTAGCGAATCATAATTTAAACCATTATAATTACGGTACTCAATGAATTCATCTTTTTTGAGGAGGGGTGTTATAATCGAAATGAAAATAAAAGCGTGTTTTGAAATACCCTGGCATATCATTTGACTAGACAGGCGCTCGCACTGACTACATCAGTGCGAGCGGAGTCTGAACGTAACCGATCCGGAGTTTTGTTCCTTGTGGGTGAAGTTCAGGGTTCGCTCGCACTTGATGCACTTTTGCTACGTGTATAGAAGTCCGAATTTAGGGAGGGAGTCCACTTTTAACAAATTGGACTCTCTCTCTGATTCAATAACGCACATTTTCGGGTTGTTCCCTGGCAGCGAGATCGTTATTGCCGGCGATTTCAATGTCCACAACCCGGCTTGGTTATGCCATTCGGGGGCAACAACACCTTAGGGACGATATGTTGAGCTCTTTGCTGAATCGAACCAACTGATTCAACTAGTGAAGAAACCAACTTTCATCCCTAGAGTTGGTCTGCAAAGCCACAAAGTCCTAGACCTTTTTCTGACTTCGCATCATGATAAATATGATGTGAATGTCCATGCACCTCTTGGTAATTCGGACCACTGTATCATATTCGCTGCTTTTCCATATTCTAGCCTATGCACTTCTACGCCTAAAGCCCCGAAGAGGATCGCTTGGTTTTATTGAAAAGCAAATTGGACTGTGTTAAATAATTTTTACTGTAATTTCAGTTGGAAATTATGTTTCGCTGATAGAAATGTAAATGCCGCGACTCTAATGGTACAAGAAATAATTTAATTGGGAATGAGGTCTTTCATCCAGTTTCAGTTTTAGAGTTTAACTCAACGTGTGCAGACGTGCTTTTTAATCGTTCCAAAAAATTCGAAAGTTAAAGCTTTATAAACTTGAATACAAAAGCATAGAGTGTAATGTCAGCAGAATGTACAAAGTGCGATATGTGGAGAGACGGGAATAAGATGTGCGGGTGTATGTGGAAAGAATTTTCACTCCACACCCAAATGTTCTGGCTTTTAAAATTAATGAGAGTGAAATCAAAAATTTGCTTGAAGCAATTGAGTCGCGATATAGTGAAAGAGTAAAATTTATAATCAAAGCTCAAGAATCATGTGAGGCTAAGGTTAGTGCCCTAGGATCCTAGTGCCTAGGATTAAACTGCAATGTGAGCAAATAAGCCGGGAGGTGGGAACAAGTGCAAAGGAAAATAAAAAAAATTTGTGACGAGTTAAAAAATTTCGTAAACAGCAATAACCCGCGAGAAGGTAATAGCGAAACGTATGCTTCGAAGCTTAAAAAATCAACGGTCACTAGTGCGCCTGTTATTCTTAAACCAAAAGAAAAACAAGAGAGCGAAACAACAAGAAACGAAATCAAAAAAAAAAAATAAACCCATCAGAGCTGAGTGTTGGAGTAAATGGAATTGTAAATAGACAAAACGGTGCGGTTGCTATTCGATGTGAGAGTGAAGAAGCTAGAGCAATTTTAGCAAACGAAATGAAAATTAAATTGAGTGAAAAATACGATGTCCAACTGCCAAAAATGAGAAACCCCAAAATTTTAATATCAGGAATGAGTGCTAATTTGGAGAGTGAGAAAATTATAGCCGCAATAAAAAACCAAAATGATTTTTACTGCAAAGAACTGAAATGTATTAAAGTGTATAAGTCCTTTAAAAATCCTCGAGTGTACAATGCATTGATTGAAGTCGATGCTTTAAAAGGATCATGAAAGAAAAAAGAATAAATATTGAATGGGATAGATGCGTAGCTTACGAAAGCCTTAATGTAATAAGATGTTTCAAATGCTGGGGTTTTAATCATAAATCAAGTGTATGCAGTAAGAGTAACCAAATATGTGCGAAATGTAGTAAAACAGGGCATTGCTATAGAGAATGCAAAAATTACTTTTAGAAATGCATTAATTGCATAAAAACAAAGGAAAAGTTGAAAATGATCTGAATGTAAACCATGACTGCAGAGACACTACATGCAGCACACTTCAGAAAAAATTGAGAGTAGAAGCCGAAAAAGTAATGTACTAGCAATCAAACAAAGTGCCTGCGCTTGAATATTGGAGGGATTCGTACAAATATTAATCAACTTGAAGTAATAGTTGCAGAAAATAAATTTGATTTTATCTGTGTAACTGAAACTCATTTGACAGAATCCATACTGGACTCAGAAGTACAGTTTAATTGTTATAACATGATAAGATGTGATAGTATATCTAATCACACTGGTGGAGTGGCCTTTTACATAAGACACGAATGGCATACTCAAACAATAAAAGTGATTTCAGTTGGAAAAATGATCTGGTGGCTAATAATAAAAGTTAAATTAAAAAATTTAAATTTAGTGCTAGTGGCGGTATATAGATCCCCTGATAAGCAAAAATCACCGGAGGGTATTTTTTGCGAATTTTTTAAAACTCAAATGGAAGAATGCGAACTTTTAGGAGATCACGTGATTGTAATGGGTGATTTTAATGTTGACTGGAAAATAATGTACATAAAAGAAAAATTGAACAAGTTATTTATGATAATTCCTTCAGACAAATTGTTACTCAACCAACCAGAAGAACGAGAACCTCATCAACTCTAATAGACTATGTAGTGACTAATAATCCATGTGTTAAAGCAAATGTAAAAAAAGAATTTAGAGTGAGTGACCATGAATCAATTGATATTGATATCAAAATCAACGCACGGAACGAAAATAAAAAAAAATCATTCAGACTATAAATTATAACCAAGAGACTTTCTTTCGAGAACTAGCTCAAAGAGGCTTTGCAATGGTGAATTATTCTATAAGTTGTAACCAGTCAGCAAATTCTTTTAGTCAGATTCTAAGTGATTCCTTGAATAGAATGATGATTAAAAAGGAAATAACAGGAGGAAATCAGTGTAGTGCTTGGTTCAAATCTAATCTTTATAATTTGAAGAAACAAAAAATTCAATTATACCAACTTGCAGTAAGGACAAACAACTTAAATGATTGGCATAACTACAAATGTTGTAGAAACATATACGTGTACGAACTAGCCTTGGCAAAGAACAATTATATAAAAAGGAAGGTAGACGAGGCATATGACCAAAAATCAATGTGGCGAGCAATAAAAACATTAGTCTTAAACGAAGAGAAACATGAAATAAATAAGATTGTGATGAATGGAAGAAATATAATAAACAAACAAGAAATGGCGAACGCTCTTAACAGATTTTTTATAGACAGTGTTGAATGTATAAATGCAAATATTCCGTATATGAAATATGAAAATCTCCTTGAAAGAAGTGAAAACAGTTTAAAATTTGAGTTGCTAAATCTAAATCGTTTAAAAACTATCATGAAAAATATGAATAATAAAAAAGACTCTAAATTTCTTTCCGTGACGATGATGGTTGACGCGTTTGACATAATTGGACCAACATTTCTGCAGATTATAAACGAATCTTTACGTTCTGGAATATTTCCTGACTGCTGGAAGGAATCAACAGTGGTACCGATTGAGAAAGTGAAAAATGCTACAACCCCAGAGAATTTTAGACCCATCAATATGTTAACGACAGAAAGCAAAATAATTGAAAAAATTGTTCATTCACAATTAGAAGATTATATGGAAACGCATTCATTGCTCTCTGACTACCAATCTGGCTTTCGGAGAAAACATAGTTGTGAAGCGCTGCTGAATCTTGTTGTTGCTCAGTGGAAGTCGGAAACACAAGACAAAAAAGTCATAGTAGCCGTTTTTCTTGATCTGCAAAGAGCGTTTGAAACAATTGACAGAGATATATTGCTGCATAAACTTTATATGTACGGCATAAGTGGAAACGAACTTAATTGGTTTAAAAGTTATCTTTCGGGAAGAAAACAAAAAACAAAAGTAGGAGAGTACGTTTCTGAACCAGCGACAGTTACTTTGGGTGTACCCCAGGGTGCAGTTTTGGGTACACTTCTTTTCATCATCTACATAAACGACATGGAGAAGGTTCTACATAAATCGAAGATATGCATGTTCGCCGATGATACTCTATTGTACGTCACAGGTTACTCTGTTGAAGAATGCATCAGTCAACTTAACTCTGATTTAGAAAACGTTGGAAAGTACCTTAAAATGAACAAACTTAAACTAAATACAAATAAAACAAAAGCCATTATTTTTAATGGTGACTCTAGTAATAAAATTGTTGTAAACGGTGAAGAAATTGAATACGTAAAAGAAATTAAATACTTGGGTATTATGTTAGACAATCAGTTGAAATTCGATGTACATATTAATTACATATGCAAAAAAATAGCCAAAAAGATTGGTTTTTTCAAAGAATACGCAAGAAAATATCAATTAGTAGTGCAATACAAATATATAATGTCATGATTAAACCACATTTTGAATATTGTTCAACAATTTTGTTTCTAGGATCATTGCAAATGATAGAAAGACTTCAGAAATTGCAAAATAGAGGAATGAGGTGTATCCTAAGATGCAGCCTTTTAACGCATATTAGGTATATGTTCGACACCTTAAACTGGTTGACAATCAACCAAAGAACTATGATGAATGTGATATTATTTATATTTAAAATAAAACATAATTTGCTCCCAAAATATTTAAGTTGTCAGATAGTTTATGTTTCGGATGTACAACCCTATAATTTAAGAAATAATTCAGATTTTAGAGTAGGGTTCTTTCCAACGAGTAGAGCACAAAACAGTTTATGGCATAAGGGTTTAAATTTATTCAACAGTTTGCCCAATAGCTTGAAAAGTGAGGGTAATAGCAATATATTTAAGAGAAATCTTATCATTTATATAAAAAATAATTATAATTAGGATAAAATATAGATTTTAAGTAAAAAACTGTACTGTTTCTTTAAAACGCTATAAGCTAAATAAATAAATAAATAAAATAAAATGAGAAGTATTAAACCAAAAGACCACTCCTGGTTTAAATAGACTTGCAGGATTGCAGTCAGATCCAAAGAGAAAGCCTTTCAGAATTGGCGTTCCAGCAAGAATGCTGATACTAGAAGACTTCGCATTGAGGCTAGGAATCGCTGTAATGCAGCTTTAAAACGCGAAAAGTTTCTTCACGAAACTCGCATCAGAGAACAGGTTCTTCTCTGCCCTAAAGGGAGCAAAAACTTCTGGTCATTCGTTAAAAGAGTTTAAAATCGGACATCCTCGTCCATTCCTGCTCTTTTAAAGGGTGACCAAATCTTCACTGACTCGGCTGATAAAGCGAACCTATTGGCTGGAATTGTTTGCACAAAATTCCACAATTCCGGCTAGCAATCAGCCAACGCCTTCTTTAGAGAATAGATTATCTTCAATGGAGGAGATATATTTTCGAACGAGAGCGGTCAAAAAGTCCTTGCAAACCTCAACATAAACAAATCTTCTGGCCCCGATGGTATACCACCAATTGTGCTTAAAATGTGTGCTTTTACACTGGCCCGACCATCGCGTAACCTTTTCAACATCTCATACAGGACAGGAGTGTTTCCATCTTGTTGGAAGGTTGCCAATGTTACCTAAGAAGGGCGATGCCACGAACCCTAAAAACTACCGACCCATAGCGATATGCTCTACGCTTTCCAAAGTCATGGAGAGTGTAATAAACTTCCACCTAATGAATTATCTGGAGTGCAACAAATTGCTTAGTGAACGTCAATACGGCTTCCGTAGGGCTCGGTCTACTGGTGACCTTATGGCGTTCCTTACGGAGAGGTGGAATCAATGTGTTCACTTCTTTTTGCATATGGTGTTGGTGGAAACTTTGCGCGATGGATCACGTGTTTTCTAAAGGACAGGTCGATTCGTGTCGTGGTTGACGGCATTTCGTCTAGTGAACTCGCCATCGGTGCAGGAGTACCTCAGGATTCAGTCCTAGACCTTCTGTTGTTGACTCATAACCCAATTCATTCGTTTGCGGACGACAGCAGCATTTGTCATTCATATTCCTTCAAAAAACGCCCGAGCTCTTTGGAGATTGAGAGAAAGAGGCTTAATATGAATGACACACTGCTTAATGACTTGGAAAAAATCTTCGAGTGGGGGCTTGCTAAAAGAGTTGAGTTTAATGCTAGCAAGACCCAGTGCTTTCTGTTAACTCACAAACGAGTGAATTGCCCCTTAGCACCCCTCAATATGAACGGTGTGGATCTCGCGGAGTCAGATGCTCTTGACGTTCTGGGCATATCAATCAGATCTGATCTTCGCTGGAACGATCACATTTTTGATGTGTCGAAAGAAGCGGCCAAGTGTCTAGGTTTTTTAAAACGGTGTAAAAAATACTTCACTCCAACTGACCTACGCGTGATCTATACCTCATATATTAGGCCGAAAATGGAGAACAATTCGCACATTAGGGCAGGAGCGTCAAGATCTTATTTGGAGTTCTTGGACCGAATTCAACGACGTGCGATATATCTGATGGGAGATGAAAACATTTCATTTTCTCTCAACTTTCTTGGGCATCGACGCAATGTTGGTTGCTTAAGCCTTTTGTACAGGTACTACCATGGGAAGTGTTCAAGGGAGATACATGACCTGACGCCATCAGCTCGTGTGTTTCCCAGGTCTACTCGGGCAGCGCACCATCCCTATAACATTGCCTTGATGCCCAATAGAACCTCGCATTACAGAGATAATTCGTTCTTCGGTCGTACAATAAAATTGTGGAACAATCTCCCTGCGAGCGTGTTCCCCGGCAATTTTGAGCTATGTAAATTTAAAACTAATCTTCAGTGGCGTCCGTGGCGTAGTTGGTTAAAGTGCGTGGCCGCTATGTCAAAGAACTTTGGAAACCCAAGTTCGAACCCCAGCAGCGACAGAAAATTATTTGAATTAAAATAATTTTTCTGTACGGCCGCCACCTCTCTGCAGACAATGGCAAACCTCAGAGAGTAATCAAAATGCCATGTAAAGCTTCTTGAGAACGAGAACTTTCCTTTCATCGCCGTTCGGAGTCGGCGTAAAGCATGTAGGTCCGGTTCTCGGTCAATTGTGTATAACTTAATAACACGCACAACACAATTGATCATAAGAAGCTAGTTTAAAGTCCTTTCAAGGGCTGAAATGGCCAGTTATTTATTTTATTTTAATCTTCACCGACACTACTCCATCTTTCCACCCTCCAACTAACTATCACCCTTCTTCCGAATCAACACAATGCTTTCGGATTTATAGGGGGCATCCCCTGAGCGTTGGTTTAGTCTAAAAAAAAAAAAAAAAAAAAACCCATTATTATAGAGTTAGGATACCTGATACAGAGGTCACCCAGTGATTCTTCCAGGGCATATGGAAGGTATACTACACCCAATAATATTTTAAGTGAATCATGTACTATTTCAATAAAGATTGACTCACACACTCCAAAGTTAGAACCTTCAAACACAACACGGAATTTAATGCGTCTAGATCAGTGGTGCACAGCGTTGGCAGAGCTTCCAATACAAGCACAAAATTTTTGTTTTAGTATGTGTGTGCGAGCAGAATACTGAAAAAAAAAATACTTTTGCAAGTTCTTTTACACTCATAAGGTAAAATGAGAGGAAAAAGTGTTTTTGATAGATAGATTAAGGCTCATAATAAGGGTTTAAATAAAAAAATAAATAAATTCCCATTCAGATCGAAACATGTTTAATTCATTCATATATTGCGTCTTTACAGCATTTAACAAAATTATTTGCGCACGAGATGCCTACTCCACGAAGTGCAAACGTAAACTGATTCTCTGCTAGCGTTGCAGAAGTTCGGTACCTTCGCACACACGACTTGTATGTGAAAGCCGACTGGCTCCGTAAGCATCTCGTGTGCATCACTGGTCTAGATATATAGAATCCTACTCCACCTCCTCGGTTATTAGGGCGATAAGTACCACAAAAATTGTAACCAGGCATGCTAACAGCCCTATCTGAAATATGTGGTTTCAACCAGGTTTCTGATACTCCAACAATGTCTAAGAACCCACCCTCCAGAGATTTAAACTTTGGCAGTTAATATGTCCAATATTTAGATTTAAATTAAGGTGTTTCAGTTTAGAGTTTAAGTAGGTATTATCACTCACTATGGGGCCAAGATTTAAGTTATGTGATTGCATCTATATTAATAAAAATCATTTTCTGTTTGTTTGACTACAATACAAATCTTAACGGCTGAACGGATTTAACTCAAATTCGGCTCACATATTACTTGAGTCCTAACTTAGGTTATGGCTTTTTGACCACGCCTCTTCCGCCCTTTTACAAGTAACGCAAATCTAACTACTAGCGTATTTTTTTCAACCGAAAATGCTCAACTTATTAATTTTAAGGAAATCCTGTTATTTTGACACCAAAAATATTCACATATCTTTAAAATTGCACAAACTTCTGGTACAACGTCTTTTTCTAATAACATCGTTTCCTTAGAATAACAAAAAAACTATCAGAAATTCGTATATTTTACTTGCGATGTAAATAACTCTGTTGTTTTTGAATATATTTCACTCAAATTTTTTTCGTTGATAAACTCAATTCATACACTTAATAAAAACAATTTAAAGGGTACCGTTATCTTAGCGGATATATTTTTAATATTTTTTTTCAAAAAAGGTCCAAAATATTGACTTTAATTAAAAAAATGCAACAAAAGTTGTTTTTGTTGTTAAAATAATAAAAACTCAAAATTGCATTTTCGACTACCTTTTACATGACATAGCGTTTAATAGCAAAAATGCCTTCAATTTTTCATAAAGATTTATTAACTGTTTCTGTCATCAAAAAACATGACCCCACCCCCAGTAATTTTTTAAAGAAATTAATTTTTTTCAAAAGTTATTTTTATTCTTTTCACAGAATAGTTAAGCTCCAAGAATAGTTTATGAGAAAAAATGATATCAATATATCTTTCCGATCAAAAGTTATCGCTATAAATTTATTTAATCGGCCCCTCGGTATCGCCTTATTTTCAACAGATAGAAAAAACATAGTTCTTTAATATGAGCTTGAAATTACTTTAATAATCAATTTAGTTCAGCTTATATCCCATTATTCGGATTTTCAAAAATATTAAAACGAGGACTAGAGGACCCGAGTAAAACTGGGTATATCAGCTAGTTAGCTATAAATATCATGTTGAGGTGCTGTGTGGGTATGCCGAATATTGAGATTAAAGGTACAAAACAGTATTTGAAATTGAAGAAAAATAAAAAGAAATCTATATATATAAAAAAGGAACTTATGTTTGTAACTACACAATAGACTCCTAAACTACTCATCCGATTAGCATGAAAATTTGTGTATAGATTGGTACGGTGCGTGTTCGTGGGCTATCAATTTTGATCCACCTTGAACACCAAAGGGAGCTGTAGTACAAATTTTTTACAAAATTGCCTAAAACTCACAAACCGCTTATGCGATTAGAATGAAAAGTGGTATATAGTAGTTTTCATGTACGTTGAGTATTTTGCTGCTATCTCTTTTGACCTATCTTGAACACCAGAGGGCGCTGTAGTACAAATTTTTTGCAAAACCACCTAAAACTCCCAAACCGTTCATGCGATTAGAATGAAAATTGGTATATAGTAATTTTCAGGTACGATGAGTGTTTTGACAGTATCTTCTTTGAACCATCTTGGACACCAGATGGTGCTGTAATAAAAATTTTTTACAAAATCGTATATTTTTTGTTGTTTTCTTAGGTTACATATGCAAATATTTACAAAATATAAAATATTTCTTAAATTTAGTAAAATTAAAAAAATTTCCGTTATTTTGACATCAAAAACATGAACATATCTTGAAAACTATGAAAAATTTTACTACAACGATATATTTAATGCAACATCGTTGCTCAAAATTGAGAAAAACACAATCAGAAATTTACTTTTATTCATGTTTTAAATAAAGTTACAAAAATTCCAACGTTCTCTGCCAAAAACAAATTCCGGGTAACTTTCTCGGCATATTGGCAGTATATGTAGAACCTAAGTAGCTTGAGTGGATCACAGTGTAAAGTCATACAAAGGCTAATGATGAGTTGGTGTAGCGGCCAATGAAACAGTCTGTATAGTCAAGCTGTGTGATTTGCTCTTTACAGAGCCGTTGTTGTTGTTGTTGGTTGTTGCCTTCTTTGTTCTTCATGTTGTCTTGTTGACAACATGCTTGGCCTAGAGCTCGAAAAACTTGTTTTCAATTTGTTAAAACTTGAAAAATTCTGATAAATCGCAACAACTCACCTCAATGAAATCACTTTTCGTTGGTAATTTTCACAAAAAAATCGTGAAATATAAACACATATCGGAACCAGCATTTAAAATTATGTTGATTTTTAATGTGTGACAAAAAAAAAATTGCTACAAAAAAAACAAAAGTCATCGATCATCCAGAATACGTTGTAAAGTAGCTCCATACAAAATGTAGGGGAAAATTAATTTTCTTCATATTTTTTTTCAGTGATTTTTCGGGAATTTTTTGAACCAGTTCGAATTGGTATGAATCATCGAAATCGGTCCATCCGTTCTTGAGTTCTAAGCGTAGTAACTAACGTCACTTTGTTTTATATATGGGCATTTCCGCGAAAAGGTCCACCGAGACCAAAAAATAAAATGCTAAGAAAAAAGTTCTTATATAATATTATCTAAACGAAAATATTCAAATTTTACTAATTTAAAAGAATTAATGGGCCCAATCGCGATACTGTCGGATTTTCCGCTCGTCGGGAAGCTTTCCGCCCGACGTGATAAAAATTTCAATCGAGATTTCCGTCGGGAAGGGATAAAGTAAAATAACACGACAACATTGTTCCTCTCAATTTCGATGTTCGTTGTCATATTTTCGAAGAGAGTGAAAAGTATTCACAATGGAGTGTTCTAAGAAATAGGACATATGGGACTTTTTGAAGAAATAAATGTAAAAGTTATGCTTTCATAAGTGAATATTGAAACGCAAATAGCTGTGTAACATTAAAAAGAACATATATGTGGTAAAACTATGAGATTATATTTGCAATAATCGAAGAAAACTTACTTGTTTTTCTGATGATATCAGAATCCCATGAAAATAAAAAACACCCGTGGTAGTTTATTTTTCAAAACAAAACACAGCTGATTGTCAGAACAAATTATAAAAAGCAACAACAACAACAACAACAACAACAACAACAACAACAACAACAACAACAACAACAACAACAACAACAACAACAACAACAACAACACCAACACCAACACCAACAACACCAACAACACCAACAACAACAACACCAACAACACCAACAACACCAACAACAACAACACCAACAACAACAACACCAACAACACCAACCACAACAACAATAACAACAATAACAACAACAAAAAACAATAACAATAACAACAATAACAACAACAAAAAACAATAACAATAACAACAACAAAAAACAATAACAATAACAACAACAACAACGACAACAACAACAACAAAAACAATAACAACAACAACAACGACAACAACAACAACAAAAACAATAACAACAACAACAACAACAACAACAACACCACCACCACCGGAAAAGGACCATGACATGAATTAGGACAAAAATTAAGACACATATGTAAAACACACCTTCCCAAACTAGGAAAGGGATTAAAAAAAGAGGGAAAAAGTTTTGGAAATGGAGGAAGTGGCTCCACAACACCTTCAACATCTGTGCACCACGCTGTTTCAAACGAGGAGAATGCTGAAAGTGATGGTAAGCTGTTTCAAAACATTGTAAGATTTTGCATCAACATTCCTAATTTTTAAAGACGTAAATACAGTTGCTGCAAGTGAGCCTCTTGCTAGGAAACGAAAGAGGATGTCCACGAATGAATTACTTGAAGACCAATTATGTATGTACATATATTTTGCAGGCATTGAATCTTATACGCGACGTATAGCCGAAGCACCAGAGGAAAACTTCCAAGAAAAAAAAAATGCACAATAGTTTTATGGAAAAACTTAGTTTGAAGAAGTTTGCACTGAAAAAAGAATTAATTAAAGCACAAATCGCCCAAATCAAACCAAATAAATAAATTTATTTTCCGTGCTGCTCTTATATGCTTAGGTATTGTTTTAATTTTGTTGTTCAAAAAGTTTGATTTTTTATTTTTTTACAATCTCACATTCAAAATTTAAGTGAGTGAATTTGACAGAAAAATCTTTTCCGTCGTAAAAAGTGATTGTATTTTTTTCGACGGAAAATTTCGAATTTCCGACGGAAACCTCGATTGTATTTTTAGTGAGATTCAGCAAAATGTCTCCCGACGGGCTTCCGTCGGCGATCGTGATTGGGCCCAATATCTTAACTCAGTTGCTGTTATAAGAAAACTGACTGCAAATTTGAATTTATATTTTTTTTCGTTCTTGGTAACTTGTAATAC
The DNA here is from genome assembly GCA_943735915.1 of Pherbina coryleti. Classification (NCBI taxonomy): domain Eukaryota; kingdom Metazoa; phylum Arthropoda; class Insecta; order Diptera; family Sciomyzidae; genus Pherbina; species Pherbina coryleti. The sequence continues at coordinate 95,773,949 of OX030951.1, read as the reverse complement.
ATTTTTTTCTTTAATATTTACTTCTTTAAGAGAGATGTTCCGGTTATACTCCTACCGCAAAATGTGTCTATGATAATAATAATTAACTAAAAAAAATGCAATAAGAGCAAACAAAGATCAGTTAACGGTAATTTTGTAATTTGCTTTCATTGATATTGTAATGTCACGTGCGTAGTTAAAAAACGTCATTAAAAAGTAGAATTTAAAGCAAGTTTAATGCATAGAATTTCAAAATAAAATTAAACTAGGGCAAAATTACCAAACAAATTATTATTTTTAGTTTCAAAGTATGTCACGTAACGACATTGCAAAGAAAAATATTGGTATTTCCTCCGTGTCCGAAAAATAAAATGTTAACAAAAACCACTACTATTTCTGGTATAATATTAAGCAAATTTTTAGTCATTTTCAGCTGAATCCAGTTCCCATGAGAGGATAAGTGAGATTAAAATTAAACTGTTGTCTTTCTCGCTAGTAATGTGTTAGAATTGCATTTTCTCTTTATTATTTGTTGCTTTAAGAGACATGTTTAGATTGCTCTCGCGGCTGGAAGCCTGCATTACAATAACAATTTATGAAAAAAAAAAGAAAAATATATCTTTAATAAAATATACAGACCGTTTTTTTACAAAAAGAATTGACAAAGTTACAGGTAAAATCATTTGAAAATTTCTCATTTCTTTTTAAGTTTTTCAACTTTAACAACGTTTTGTTAACAAATTTTGTTTTTTTGCACTATTAGTTTTAGCAGGATTCTGAAAGCCTGTTAAATTTTGCGTTCAACAAGCTATCATTTACTTCAATTAGCTGAAATACAAATGCATTATCGAATTTTTAGTATTTGTAATAAAATACAAAAAATTTTATTTTTTTTTTTTTTTCTAAAAATGTTTATTTGACCTTTTTCGTTTATATATATTATAATCGATTTCACGTTTTAGGGACCAGCAGAAGTCTGCCAGCATGTTTATGGAATTTTTTCCCTGAAAGCCGGTTTCTATAGCTTCCATCTCCTGGTGGAACCTTTGTCCTTGTTCATCACTAAACTGCCCAAGGCTATTCGGGAAAAAGTTTATATGGGACGCAAAAAATATATTTTAATTGACATATTGCAGCCCATTCCTTCGTAGGCACTTAAAAATTCATTTACAACATCTAAGTAATTTCGACTCTTCTTGTTGCCGAGGAAATAAATGCATAACGAAATAAAACTATTCCAAGTTTTTTTTTTTCAACTGGATTTAATTTAGAAACGAAATCAGTGTCCAAGAAAATTTTCCGAATTTGTGGGCCCACAAATAAACCTTAGAATAACCGAAATGAATAAATAACTTTTATAAAAGATTTGAACGTGCAGGATACTTTCTTTGATTTTGGCCTCACTTAACCTAGGAAACGCTGCAATCAGATTTTTTTTTTTTTAGCTTTGAACCAAGGATTTCAGGTGGAATACCTATTCAGTCAAGTCTGCCTTGGTTCGAGGTGGAATACCTATTCTGTCAAGTCTGCCTTGTTTCGATAATGGGATGATAGATTAGTGGGAAGGAAAGGGCAATCAGGTGAAACACGTGTAGGATGTTCTTGTTGTCTGATTCTTGTTGTCACCTCACCTATGTGAGTTTTGTCACAGTCGGTGTCACGTCACTTGAAAAGTGGTATCATGGTTGTCACGTGACGTGAGGTGACGGAACGTTTGAAATGAAACAAAATATGTTATTAAACACATCTTAAAATGGTAAATAAATGACAGCTGTGCATAAGAAACGAAGTCACAAATAATAAGGTGATGCAGGATATCCTCTTAAGCCTTATTTAATCACTCCTTTTAGGGCTCATCGGGATCGAGGTGAAAACAGCTTTGAGGGAAGGTTCAATGAGCTTCATTCAAGAGCACGAAATGTTATCGAGAGAACAAATGGTGTTGTTAAAAATACATTTCGATGCATATTGGGCGCTAGGCAGCTCCATTACACACCCGAAAAGACGTCCAAAATTATAAACGTATGCTGTGCTTTGCATAATTTAAGATTAAAGTACAAAATTCATGACGATCCAATAGCGTTACCTGATGATGATGATTACGTAGGCTTGCCAGAAGACGACGATGAAGATGGCTCTTCTATAAGAACAAGAATAATGAATTCCATTTTCAATTCATAAACTTTTTTATATAAAAATTTTCAAATTATATTTTATGCATGTAAACAATGAAGTTATGTTAAAATTAAGTTTTATTAAATTCATGTTTTCTATTTTTTATTATTAATTTCTTATGTTATATCACATATGTACTTATCTTCATATACTTCAGATACTTATTAATACATAAAAATAAAAAATAAATAAAAATATTACACTTTTGAGATCTCCATTTTAAAATAACTTAAAAAAAACTTCAATTACTAATGAAAAATTAATTCACCACAATCATGAAACATTTTCCCATGGGAGTTGTAAAAGGGAGTTTCCGTTTTTAAGACAAAGTTCAAAAACTTTTTGGAAGAAAACGGAAACTCCCTTTTACAACTCCCATGGGAAAATGTTTCATGATTGGGGTGATTATGAATTAAAACTAAAACATAAATTTAAACAAAAAGTATCACCCTTTCGATATCTCCATTTGAAGCTTTTGACGCTTTAACTTCATGATCTCCATCCTCAGATCAATTTCTTCTTCTTTTTTTTCTGCATTTTTTTATAAATACTCAGCTTCTTCTCCATGCAGTTGGATATGTTTTTTAAATATTTATTGGACTTGTCCAGCAATTTTGGAATGTCTTGCAGACATTTTGTTTGCTCACTAAGCATTTCCATTTTTGCGTCGTCGTTTTGACCGTGCCTCTTCCTCTTCCGTTGCAGTTGTGGTTCTGGTCGTTCCGGTGTTGGCTGTGTGGGTTCTGCAGTTTCCATTACTATTGGTTCCACCTCCTCCTCCTGTTCTGCAGTGTCGGTGATGGAGCCAATTTGCACCGCGTCTTCAACACCGAACACAACCGCATCACTCTGAGCAACCTTGTGTAAATGCAGCAGATTTGACACTTGTTCTTCCTGGGCTGAAAGGTGAGCTATACGAAATGGCCCACCTCCGGTGGAGTTTATCTCCTTTTTGTTATGCGCCAATTTTTTGCGGAGCTTCAGTTTGTAATCGGTCCAAACCTAGAATAAATTCATTGAATTTAATAGCATTTAAAAAAAGTCATCACTTCGCAGTTATGCTATTGCTATTGATGTGCGTAAGCATAACTTCAAGGCGACGACTGCAAATCATACTTTTTGCCATCCTGCAGCATTCCTAATTGGAGGGCCCAAACTATTAAGCTTTGAGGACAGCAAGTGCCATTTACCCTCAAAAGTGGCTTTATTAATGCAGCAATTTTCTGCATATTTTAAGCCCTTAGCTATGGGTTTTTTATCATATATGTGACCATCTCCTCGAACTGCCTCCTGGTGGTTATTTTCAAGCTAAAAATAATTATAAACAATTTCTATCAATAAACTAGAATTTTTGTTCATTTACCTTTTTCTGCCTCCATCTCACTTCAAAAATTACGGCGCCTAAAATATCACTTAAATGCGACACACGGCGACTTACAGTGACAACTATAATATGACGAAAACATTATTTAGCTGTGTTTAGTCACGCATGTGACGCAGGTCGCTGTTCAGTGACTACTAGAATATGGTTTAGAGTCGCAGTGACTTGTGTCACCTCACTCCGCCAACTAGAATAGAGGCAAATATATGAATTTGAATCAGACGCAAGTGTTATGCCTTTACCTGAGTCAATTCAAGTTATAAGTCAATCTCATCCACAAACTTCTCTACCATCAACTACAATTTCATGTCGAAAATATTGATGAATTTTTAATTTCAGTTAATTAGAAATGAGGATAGAAAATTAAGAAAGGTTAAAAGCGAAGGACCATGGCCTGGCCAGGAATCGAACCCTGGACCTCTGGGGTGGCAGTCGAGCACGCTACCAACTCGACTACCGAGGCCGCGGTAGGATTACATTTTCAGGTCGCACCAGTGGAGTATTCAAAACATATTTTTTGCCAACTTGAAATGAAGCACGCAGTGGCTACTCCTTTTGCTTATATTTATTAGTCACACGACTATCCCATTCGCAAATAATGCAAGGATATATATCAGAATTTAACATATCAAGAATCACACAAAAAGTTTTTAAATAAATCATACTCTTGCAAGATCCCTCAATAAACAAACGCCATTCATTCGGAGCGTGTTTGTGATTGAAAACTGCAAACAGTTCCGTCACATCCGGGCAATACACCAGCTTTATGATATATATTTAAACGAAAAAGGTCAAAAAAACATTTTTAGAAAAAAAAAAAAAAATTTTTTTTTGTATTTTATTACGAATACTAAAAATTCGATAGTGCTTTTGTATTTCAGCCAATTGAAGTAAATGATAACTTGTTGAACGCAAAATTTAACAGGCTTTCAGAATCCTGCTAAAACTAATAGTGCCACAAAACAAAATTTGTTAACAAAACGTTGTTGAAGGTGAAAAAATTAAAAAAAAATGAGAAATTTTCAAATGATTTTACCTGTAACTTTGTCAATTCTTTTTTTAAAAAAACGGTCTATATATTATATTGAGGGTATATTTTTCTTCTTTTTATCAATGTTTAAATTTTTAAAATTGAGCTAGATATGACGGAGTTACATAACAAACTATACATGCACCTACCTAAAATCGGTTTTTTGACCACAAATCCCGATTTTGAGGGTATATTAAAAAAAAACTAAGTATGCAGTTATCTTATGTTCAACCAGGCCTACTACCTCTTCTATGTCTCGAGGCAAGTTTTTTGATTTGTTTTCATTTTGTAACACCGTGTTATTAATGTTTATTTTATTAAATCACATATGTATATAAAATGTGTATTTACACAAGCATAGTTATTAAAGAAAAAAAGTCTCTAAGCTTAAAAGCAATTGAAATTTCATTTTTTTTATAGTTCTTACTGTGGCTTCGTTTTAACCGAACATTTTGCCAAGAAATGTTGAGCCTTCTCTATTTCGAAGGCGATCTAAAATTTTAATTTTGGTTTCCAAAGAAATAGCTTTACGTTTTTATTTTGTACTTGTAGTTTTCGACATCTTTTAGGGATACATAAAATATTTAACAAAATTAAAAACATAAATAACTGAATGCAGTGGCGTCCGTGGCGTAGTTGGTTAAAGTGCGTGGCCGCTATGTCAACGAACTTGGAGACCCAGGTTCGAACCCCAGCAGCGACAGAAAATTATTTGAATTAAAATAATTTCTCTGTACGGCCGCCACCTCTCTGCAGACAATGGCAAACCTCAGAGAGTAATCAAAATGCCATGTAAAAGCTTCTTGAGAACGAGAACATTCCGTTCATCGCCGTTCAGAGTCGGCGTTAAACATGTAGGTCCGGTTCTTGGTCAATTGTGTACAAACTTTATTGTGTACAAACTTAATTGTGTACAAACACGCACAACACAATTTGATCATAAGAAGCTAGGTCAAAGTCCTTACAAGGGCTGAAATGGCCAGTTATTTATTTTTTGTTTTATAAATAACTGAATGCATATATAGGGTGTTTTTTTTAGGGGTTTGTTTTTTGAATTGAAATAAAACACAAGAAAATCGTTTTAATGTCCATCAATTTGGCTTTATTGGAAGGATAATTTTATGCCATTAATGTTTAAATATGATTTCGGGCATGTGGCCGCCGCGGCTGGCTCGAATTAAGCCAATTCTACAGGTCCAAATTTCAACCACTTTTTCGAGCATATGGGGCCGTATGTCGGCAATAACGCCACGAATGTTGGCCTCCAAGTCCCCTAACGTTTCTGGTTTGTTGGCGTAGACGAGCGACTTCACATATCCCCAAAGAAAATAATCCAATGGTGTCAAATCACACGATCTTGGTGGCCAATTGACAGGTCCATTCCGCGAAATTATGCGCTCATCGAATGTTTCCTTCAATAAATCGATTGTGACGTGCGCTGTGTGGCATGTAGCGCCGTCTTGTTGGAACCACAACTCATCCACATTCATGCCATCCAATTCGGGAACAAAATAGTCGGTTATCAGGGCTCTATACCGGTCTCCATTAACGGTAACTGACTCTCCAGCATTATTTCGGAAGAAGTATGGCCCAATGACTCCACCAGCCCATAGAGCACACCAAACAGTCAGTTTTTGTGTATGTAATGGCGTCTCAAGAATCTCATTTGGATTTTCTTCACTCCAAATGCGGCAATTTTGCTTGTTGACGTAGCCATTCAACCAAAAATGAGCCTCATCACTGAACAAAATTTTGCGATGAAAATCAGCATCGAGATCAATCTCATTTTCGGCCCATTTGCAAGCGTTGTTCTTTTGTCAACCTGTTCATGATGAAATGGCAAACCAAACTGAACATAAATGACATTAGAGTTGCCAGATTTGACCACAAAATGCCAGTTTTATCTCTATTCGAAAAACAAACCCCTAAAAAAAACACCCTTTATAATAAAGAGCTGCATGAATGTATTCGATACAATAAAGTGCATCGAGCATTTGATTGTCTTGTTCTCTATTTACTTTATTTTTTAAAGTATAAGCAAACATAATACAGCATTCTCTTAAAAAAGTGTTCACTCTACAGCATTTGTAAGCCTCTCACCAAGATATGTACTTTCTCATTATTTTTAAATGCTTTATATATTCGATACGATCAAATCGAGACAATAAAATCAATGCAAAAAACAACGAGCACACCGAGTAAAACAACTATGTTATAGAGAAATAACAACATTCGATATTTTTTTATTTTATACCCTGCTAGACAGCGCTAACAAGTTTACGAACACAATGAAACAATATTTTGTGTACACTAACACATTCATACGGTGTCATGTTATGTGAAACAAGGAAAATTATATGTGCTTGTATATCTTGCTTTTTTACCATCAAAATATAATCGAAAAAATTTTAAAACAGTCAAAATAAAGTGAGCGGTGCAAATAAGTTTCCGAAAAAATTAAATAAAATTATATAAAGTATCAAAATATAAGTTAAATAATATAGCAAAGAAGTGGTGTGGAAAAGCTGTGCTGTTTTTGTTTTGTTGTTTTGAGTTTAATTAGTTTCCTTTTTTAGTTAAAATTAATATGTTATGTGTCAAATATGTTTTAATTTGTCCATGCATTATTTTTACTTTAATATTGAAAAAATTGTAAAATTATATTTAAATATGTATTTTCTAATATTTATAAGGAAAATACCGAAAAAAAATAATAAAAAATAGTAATAAAAAAAGTTTGTGTTTTTGTTTGCGTCCGGGATTGAACCCACTTTTCAGAGTAAGTATGCTTTACAGGTATTTGCTCTAACCACTACGCTACGGTAGGGGAGCAGCCCGGCGCGTTAACTTTTTGATAAATAACTAGCTGTGGTTGTTATAAGAGTGAGCAGTTTAACTATACTTTTTTGGTTGAGCTAAACATGGGTGACAGACAGAGATGCCAGATCACACAGATAGGAAAAATCTTGTTATATTTTTCACGACGCTAGAACAAATATAACAACTTTTGTATGGAGAATTTTATATGAAAATAACACGAATTTTGTTAGGGCTCGTGTTAAATAACGCGTTATCTAACAGTTACTGTTCTAGCTGGGTAACAACACACATTATTTGTGTGCAAGTTGTTGTTTTTTTCGTTAATTCTATATTCGTTTTATAAGTTAGATTTTTAATTTCATTGTCAAATAATTTTAAAAAATAAGCATAAAATACACCAGTACTCAGTGTCTAGCACCGAGCATATCAACACATTTTAATTTTACTTTATATGCTCGCTTTGAAAAGTTCTCGTTTGTCTTGTTTTCGATATGCTTTATGCTCATTTGTTCTTGGTCTCTGTATTGTTAGTGTATAAATGCTGTTAAAGATGAGAGTTGAATAGAGTGAGCATGCAAACGAATGTCTTGCAAACACACCCTTTAGTTCTTGAGCTCTTTAGTATATAATATACTTTTTGGCTTACTTTTTATCTTAATGCGTTAAAATGCAACTCAATTTAACGTTAGAAAAACAAATTTGCCTATAAAAAATGTCTTAACGAAACACGGTGATTGCATTGATAGCTCACAAAATATTAACACATTTCAATTACTTTGCCAAGTAAATTTGCTTGTATCTACAAAAAAGGAATTCCCCTAAATTTGTGATATGAACATATTTTGCAAAAATTAAATTTGACAAAAAAAATAAATTTAAGCACAATAAAGAAATTTATGGGGTATATGTACTTAATAGCCTTTATTTGGCTAAATAAATAAATAAATAAATAAATAAATTTAATATTAATATTTTGTATACGGCCTCTAATTATTTATATTGAAAACAAGTTTTTCGAGCTCTAGGCCAAGCATGTTGTCAACAAGACAACATGAAGAACAAAGAAGGCAACAACCAACAACAACAACAACGGCTCTATATAGAGCAAATCACACTTTCAGCAATGAAACAGTCTGTATAGTCAAGCTGTGTCAAGCTAGTCAAGCTATATAGAGCCGTTGTTGTTGTTGTTGGTTGTTGCCTTCTTTGTTCTTCATGTTGTCTTGTTGACAACATGCTTGGCCTAGAGCTCGAAAAACTTGTTTTCAATATAAATAAATAAATAAATAAATAAATAAATAAATAAATAAAAAATAGTAACAAAAAAAATATAATCTCCCTTAAGGTATAATATACGTGTAGCAACCAAAAACAGGAGCTGTTTTAAAAAAATTTTTTAGATATAAGTTATTATTTTTTTTTTAATTTATACAGGTTATTGTACATAAAAAATACTATAAAAATATTTTTCTTTTTTTAAAATGCAGTTCTGGCTTTTATATAGAGTTCGCTGAAAATGGCATTGAAAAAAAGACATCCATAACGGTTCGATGGATATGGCCTTTCCCATGTATCGGAAACATCAAATTCAAATGACATTTTAAAGCATGGACTTTATATTAAGCATCCCCCTACGAAAGACCCCCGGGGTTTTTTTTTTAATTATGGCGGAAGTTGAAGTAAAAAGTTAAAAAATAGATACATTTTCGCGCGCTTTTTTGTTTATATAAAAAAAAAAAAACCAAAAAACAAAATAGGTACTTGAATTTAGGGGGGATGCTTAAAGGACAAAATAACGAACAAAATGCAAAAAAAAATCATTGAAATTGAACCAATAGATTTCGAGTTATCTATCGAACCGTTTTAAAAAAACTAGTTTCGAGGAAATCGCGTTTAAAGTTTTTTATTTGTTGTATGTAGCTTAGACATAGGTTAACGAAAACCGTTATAACTTCTGTTTTTTTTTTTAAATATTGATTTAAAAATGTGTATGTATATTCTTAAAACTATAAAGAACACATTAAACAAAACAAAAAAATTTTACCTTAACCTTAATGAAAAGTAAGTATTAAAAAAATACAAGAAATGTGACTTGTACAAGGTGGCGCAAAAATAACCTTCCGATGTTTTTTGGCTGTAATTTAAAAAAAAAAATTAAAAACTTTGATTCTTCTTGTGGATTATTTTTATTTGGTCTTTTAATTTTTTTTACATCAAGTCGAGAATATGATGTCATGTAAATGGCCGCAGCCACAGGTGATTGTCATTTGAGCCCTTTTTATGGCATTTTCCATCACTTCGGCCAAAACTTCCGGCGATAGGTCCTCACATTCTTGACGGATATTGTCTTTAAGAGCTGCAAGAGTCTGAGGCTTGTTGGCATAAACCCGCGACTTCAAAAAGCCCCACAAAAAGAAGTCTGGAGCGGTCAAATCAGGCGATCTTGCTGGCCAGTGCAAATCGCCAAATCGGGAGATTAGGCGCCCGGGAAATGCATCCTTCAGCATATCGGTTGTGGCACGTGCAGTGTGTGCCGTTGCACTGTCCTGTTGGAACTACATGTTTTCCAATCCCAATTCATCAAGTTGCGGCAAAAAGAACTCGTTGATCATTGCTCTGTAGTGCTCACCATTCACAGTAACCGTCTTCGAAGAAAAAAGGTCCGATGACTCCTCCAGCGAAAACAGCACACCATACAGTGACTTTGAGCGGGTGTAATGGCTCTTCGTGGGTTACACGCGGATTTTCAGTGCCCCAGAAGCGTAAATTTTGCTTATTTACGTACCCGCTAAGATGGAAATGGGCCTCATCACTCATGATTATTTTTGATGAAAAATCATCTTCCTCTTGGTGGTGATTAATTCCGCGTTCTGGAGCAGTGTAGCGTAACATTGTTTATTAACGTGTATTTCGCATGTGTTTACTACACAAATGTCAAAACAGAACTGACATTAGGGGCCAATCGCAAAATGTATAGCATTTTCTGATAGGAGGATTACTTTTGGGCCACCTTGTATATAACGTCAAGTTTTGCTTGGATTAGCACAACGTAAACTTTTACGTTTTTTTTTTTTTGCCTGATATACTAACGCAAACACTTCCCTATATTTTATCGCCTTTTTGTTATCTGAATTTAATTCAGTCAATTAAATCTTAAATAAGTCATACTTCTTCATTTAAGGGGGGGGGCTTTGGTTTGACAACTTTTTTTTTTATTATTTTTGTTTCTGAAAGTACAACATCTGAAGAATATTGTATAAAATTTTTAGTTCATTCGGAGCAAAACTAACGAAGTTACAGTAGTTTGAATGACCGTACCTCTAACTAAGTTAGTCAGCGTACAAAATTTTAAATCGATTTTCCCAAACATGTAATTTTTCAAGTCGGTGACAAGCCTACAGAAAAAAGTACTGAACCGATCGTTTTGAAATTTTATGCACATATTCTACATATAAGTAGCTCTCTAGTTACGTCGAGTTTTTTAATTACTAACAATTACTAACAATGTAACAATTTTACAATAACAAATAGGTCGATTTTTTCGTCAAAAATCGTAATTTTAGCTTCGAAATGCAAAAATTAAAAAAAAAAAACTAAAACAAATTAAAAAAACTAGAAGCGACTGGAGAGATACAGTAATAATCTAAAGAAAGCATTTTGATTTTTTGGTTTCAGATGATCCAGTGATGCTGTAGGCTGGTCACCCCACAAAAAATTTTTTCGAGGCGCTTGTGGAGATCTACAATAAATCCGTTATTTCTCTCTATTTTTTAACAAAAATTTTTTAAATATTCTTCAAATGTTGTACTTTTGTATAATAATAATATGTAAAATAAACCTACAGTAATAATTTTTTCTAAAAAAATTCATGAAAAAGGTCTTTTAGTTGAAACAAACCCTACCCTTACCTTAACAGTATTTTTATTTTTTAAATTCAATTGAATGTATCAAATCTTATAAATAATAAATATATGTATTTTTGCAGATGTATCGCTTATCTCTGACACTCATACGTACTTCTCTTCGACGAGAGATTGCTGTTCGTTACTTTGCAAAAGATGTCAAATTTGGTCCGGAAGTTCGAGCTTTAATGTTACAAGGTGTTGATGTTCTAGCAGATGCTGTAGCAGTAACAATGGGTCCAAAGGGAAGAAATGTTATCATTGAACAGTCTTGGGGATCACCAAAAATTACCAAAGATGGCGTAACAGTTGCCAAATCAATAGAATTAAAAGATAAGTTTCAAAATATTGGAGCTAGATTGGTACAAGATGTCGCTAATAATACCAATGAAGAAGCTGGGGATGGAACCACAACTGCAACTGTTTTGGCAAGAGCAATTGCAAAAGAAGGATTTGAGAAAATTTCTAAAGGAGCAAATCCTGTGGAAATCCGCCGTGGAGTAATGTTAGCTGTTGATACGGTAAAGGATAATTTAAAAGCAATGTCACGTCCAGTGTGTACACCTGAAGAAATAGCTCAAGTAGCTACTATTTCTGCAAATGGAGATAAAGCAATAGGTGATTTAATCAGCCAAGCTATGAAAAAGGTCGGACGAGATGGTGTCATTACAGTTAAAGATGGCAAAACACTGACAGATGAGTTAGAAGTTATCGAGGGAATGAAATTTGATAGAGGGTATATATCACCTTATTTTATCAATTCCTCAAAAGGTGCAAAAGTTGAATTTCAAGATGCTTTAGTTTTGTTGTCAGAAAAAAAAATTTCTTCGGTTCAAAGCATTATTCCTGCTTTGGAGTTGGCAAATACGCAGAGAAAACCATTGGTAATAATCGCTGAGGATATCGATGGAGAAGCATTAAGCACTTTAGTTGTAAATCGTTTAAAAATTGGATTACAGGTTGCTGCGGTAAAAGCACCCGGTTTTGGGGATAATCGAAAATCTACTTTAACTGATATGGCAATTGCATCAGGCGGAATAGTGTTTGGGGATGATGCAAATTTGGTGAAGCTCGAAGATGTACAAATTAACGATTTAGGTAAAATAGGTGAAGTTGTTATTACAAAGGACGATACTCTTTTACTGAAGGGAAAGGGAAATAAAGATGATATAAAAAAAAGAATCGAACAAATAAAAGATCAAATCGAAGAAACTTCGTCTGAGTACGAAAAAGAAAAACTTCAAGAACGTCTCGCTCGATTAGCATCAGGTGTAGCTTTATTGCGAGTTGGCGGATCCAGTGAAGTAGAAGTCAATGAAAAAAAAGACCGAGTACATGATGCTCTAAACGCAACACGAGCTGCTGTTGAAGAAGGCATTGTCCCTGGTGGTGGAACTGCTTTGTTAAGATGTATACCAAAACTTGAAGGATTAAAAGGAGCAAATGATGATCAGGTAGTTAATTTTAAATCAAGTTCTACGATTGAACTGTAAAAATATCATACTAAATAGGTTTTAAGAGTTGTCTTTGTGATTACTGAACACCACCTTTGACTTTAATCTCTTTATTGACTGATGAATTAAAACTGTCACAGACTATTTTTAAGTATAACACATAGTGTAGCACATACCTATATCTATATTTATACTTTATAAAAGGTATAAAAATACTTTATATAAAAGGCTTAGACTATCTTCGAGTGAGGTAAACTTAAGGGGACATATAGGTTACAAATTTTTAAGAAAAAACTTTTTTCGGGAATTTTTTTTCATAGAAGGAAAAAGATATCGTTTTCAAATTTTGCACATATATTTATTAACATTTAAAGAATACAAAAAAATGTCAAAAAATTTACGGTGTGCAGGATATCACCAGTCTGGAACATCTGAGGAAAAATAAAAAAAAACAAATTAATCCTTGTTTAAGTGGCCACCGCCTGAACTAGGATAATTTTTATCCGCCGAAGAAAAACAAAATGGCGACCGATTTTATAACCTCGAAAATCGATTTTTTTTTTCAAATGGCCGCCATATTGTTTTTTTTTTGTTTATAGGCATGGTTGGAAAAAATGAACAATGTAAAAACAATTAAAAAAAATTTTTAAATAGAATCTTTCCTTTTTCCTTTATAGAGACATAAGCATATGTAAATAAATCAGCCCTATCGTGAATAAAATTTCTCCCGGAATTAAAAAAGGGAATTTTCGTATTTTTAGCAATGTTTACTGAACTTTTGAAAAATTTGAACACAAATATTTGCAATCATCGTCAATTTTTAAAATTAGCAGAAAAAAACAATTTTTAAAAGCCTCCCCCGTCTAAGAAATGAAAATTCCCTTTTTCAATTCCGGGGGAAATTTTATTCACGATAGGGTTGAATATAAATCGGTGTCGATGTCGAGTACCCTCGCGAGGCAAACGACACTTTGTCTTTATATTAAAACATGATAAAGTAAATGAGACAAATGCTGTTGCTGTTTTCGACTCTGATTCAGTGCTGCCAAACAGTAGCAGCTGTGCTGCCATCTCTGTGTCCTGCAGCTGATCAAAAGCTTTTATTAGTAACACATGGTCCAATAAGTCCCGAGGCTAAGTAATAAAAAAACTTTTTTTGCAAATATTCTTTTTTATTCATCAACATAGGTTCCTTCAAGAGCAATACATTCATTCCCCCGCTTTTCTTACTTTTCAATACCGGTTTTGTAGAACGATTTGTGCTTCGCCTCAAAATACGTTTCAGTTTCAGCCATCTCCTCTTCATTGGAGTCAAATCTCTTGCCGGCAAGCATTTTCTTGAGGTCAGCAAAGAGCCAGTAGTCACTGGGGGCCAAATCTGGTGAATACGGTGGATGAGGAAGCAATTCGAAACCCAATTCGTGGATTTTCGTCATAGATTTGTGACACGCCGCATTTTCTTGGTGAAAAATAATTTTTTTTCTTCTTCAAATGGGGCCGATTCAACGCTATATAATAATCGCTGTTAATTGTCTTTCCCTTTTCGAGATAGTCGATTAACAAAATTCCATGCGCATCCCAAAATACAGATGCCATTCGACTGTTGTGTTTTTGGTCGCTTTGGCCTGCTTTCATCGGTTGCTCTCCACTCAGTTGACGACCGTTTTGATTCCGGTTTGAAATGGTGAATCTATGTTTCATCCATTGTCACATATCGACGCAAAAATCCATGTTTACTCTTTGCAAACAGTGCCAAACAGCAGTATCATCGACACGTTGTTGTTTTTGGTCTGGTGTGAGAAAACGCGGTACCCATTTGGAAAGCAGCTTTCTCATCGACAAATGTTCCTGTAATAATATTTATTTATTTATTTATTTATTTCTTCATCAAACAGAGCACATTACTCTTACAGACTAGATAATTTACACATCAATTAAAAAAATAATAAATTTTTAAAAAATAATAGCTATTACACAATACAGATAATAATCACAATAAATATTGATGTCAAATTAAAAAAATAATATTATTACACATAAAGGCAACAATCACCGTGAATATTAATGTCTTAGCCTAAACACTAAAAACGTTCAAGTACCCCAACTTCGTTAAGTGCCAACAATAGAATATTTTTGAAACAATACCTGGAACAATGACAAAATAAATCTATTTTATCTAACATTAAATTAGTTAGAGTTAAACAATGCGTTAGAGGTTCTTGCTGGGCAAAGTTACTCCTAGTGGTATTACAACGGAAGTGAAAAGGAACACGTAGATTTCTAAGGGGAGAGTAAAAATTGATTAGAGTAAGTAAATTGGGGCATTGGATATGATATTGAATGACGTCTCTAACAAACACTACAGAAAACATTATACGGCGACATACAAGAGAATTAAGGCTAAACAACGCACATCTTGTCTTGTAGGAAGGCAAGTTAATCTGCCAATTCAACTTATGAAACAAGAATTTGGTAAATGATTTCTGGACTCTTTCTAGTCTGAGAGAATGACAAGTATAGGATGGATTCCATATAATACAACAGTATTCCAAATGGGGTCTAACTAAACTGACAAAAAGAGCTTTTAGTGTGAATGGATCTCTCAAATCTTTGGAATTCCTCTTTAAGAATCCTAGCATAGAGTATGCTTTAGGGATAACATAGTCGAAATGATCTTTAAAAGTTAGACGACGATCAAAGACCACACCCAGATCTTTCTTGATGGTAACCCTTTCAAGGCTCCGATTGTTAATTTTGTAACTAAAAAATAGTGGCGAGTAGGTCCTATACAGGGAAAAAGACTGACATTTGGATATGTTAAGAAATAAATTATTCGATGAGCACCATGAGGTGACTGCATCCAAGTCGGTTTGCAACAAGTTACTATCCGTTGATGAATTGACAGAGCGGAATAATTTAAGGTCATCTGCAAATAGCAGACATTGGGAGTTTTTAACAACCAGGGGAAGATCATTAATAAATAATAAAAACAGTAATGGACCAAGATGACTCCCTTGGGGGACCCCAGATGTTACTTCAATAGGGCAGGACAACAGATCATTGACTTTTACAAATTGTATTCGGTTGGTTAAGTAAGATTCAATCCATTTTATGCAATTGCCACGGAAACCTAAACAACCCAGCTTGTAGATTAAAGAGGCATGATGAACCTTATCGAAGGCTTTAGCAAAGTCAGTGAAGATCACATCCGTTTGCAAATGGTCGACAAAGCAATTTACAATATAGTTACAGAACAATAGTAGATTAGTAGTAGTGGATCTGCCAGTCCGGAAACCATGTTGACAGTCAGATAGAGCATTAGAAAAACAAGGAAAGATTTTATTGTAAACGATTTTTTCGAACAATTTGGGAATAGAAGAAATTTTACATATGGGTCTGTAATTTCGAACATCTTGCTTGGGACCCGATTTATGCATGGGGACAATATGAGAAATTTTCCAAGTATCAAGAAAATCCCCACATGAAAGCGATTTGCTAAATATAAAATGTAACGGATACGATAGTGAATTCGCACAATTTTTTAACAAAATAGGCGGAATTTTATCCGGACCTTCGGTAGATGTACCTTCGATGTTAATAAGGGCTAGCTCGACATCAAGGATATTAATGCTAATGCTATCCAAATCGCAAATAACATCAGGAGTTAAGCAACTGGCAACATTTAGATTATTATCAGAATAAACTGATTTAAAGAAGTCTCCAAAAAAGTTACAAATTGTTCTTGGATCCTCAGAGGAGTTATCAAGATACTGCATCATGGTTGGAAGACCATTTGATTTTCTTTTGGTGTTAATAAAAGTCCAGAGGAATTTGCTGTTGGTTTTAAGATTTTCTTCGACGGAAAGTATATAAGATTGATATAGAAACTTATTGAGGGTATCAAAATTACGTTGGCAAAGCAATTATTCAGATTTGAGTTGAATGTTGCAATTCGATTGTCTAAATCGCTTGTACGCTTTGTTCTTTATATTTTTGAGATTACAAAGCCTCCTATTGAACCAAGGGGGATTATTGTTATTTCTAAGAAGTTTAGTTGGTACAAATTTGACAATTGCCTCATTAAGAACCGACAAGAACTTATTATACATATCACAGAGATCAAGCCCTGAAAGTAAGGAATCCCAATCAAAAGAATCTAGATATCTGTCAATAACTAAGAAATTAGCTTTATTATAATCGAAAACTTTTTTTTCAAATAGGTTCAGTTTTTGAAAAAGAACATTAGACAACTCAAGCAATATAGGAGTATGGTGGATTGATTTTTGAAAAATAGGGTTGGCTGGTACGTCAACCTTTATAGCTAGATCTTTGTCAAAAAAAACAAGATCAAGTATACGATTATTATCATTGAGTATGTCGTTGACCTGTATTAAATCATATTGACTAAAGAAATCTACAACCAATGCCTCAATATCACTAGTTGCATTGAATGCAGTCAGGTACTTGTCATCACAATCTATGTTCCAAGTAATATTTCCGAGACTAAAGTCCCCCGTAAAAACTATATGCTGATTCGGTTTAAGTAAATCAAATAAGGCTTTACAATTTTCCAAATGTAGTTCGTAAAGATCAAATCGGCTAGATGGTGGGATGTAACTAACGACAATGATTAGTTCAAAATTTTGACTTAGGCAGACTTTGACAATGACTTGATCGATTGAATATGATTCTGAATGGCAAGGCAATTCAATTTGGTTGCAGGTGTAACCTTTTTGAACCGCAATTAGTACCCCACCACCCCTGGATAAGCCAGTTGTTCTAGGGCAACGATCTTTACGAAAAACATTATAGGATGATGCATTAAAAAGTTCAGTAGTTAAATGACAATCTGTGAGCCAAGTTTCTGTAAAAATAATTATATCGAATACTAAGGAAATAGAACTTAAAAATAGTTTTTGAATTTTAGATCGAATACCTCCAACATTCTGATAATAAATCGAAAATACGGGTGCAGAGTTTAAGCATCCAATGTTGAGCCGTCGTTTTTTGAGCTAGTGTAATTAGATTTCAGTTAACGAGAATTTCTATCCCTTGAAATAAATTCGTGCACGATTGCACCTTTTGGCCAAACCTTATTTGAACAAATAAGATCGAAATCGTTAGAAAGAGTTGATATTTTGAAGGATGAATAAGTGCGCGACGCTGGTAAAATGAATTTACGGCAGCTCAATGCTGATAAACGTGAGTGATAAACGTGAGAGGTCCACATTACTGTTGATATATATAGTTTTGATATAATTCATGACATTTTCTTCAGTAGTATTCGGTGCAAGACTAGAGATAAAGAGTGACTTGCGTGGAGTGCGTTGAACTACCACTAGATCGCTGGAAGACGCGTCCGAAGTATTGAACTGAGACTGGAACGTGTCAGCAACCTGTAGTGCAGCAGCCGAGGTTGACGCAGCGGCTAAGCTTGATGCAGCGGCCGAGGTTGACGCAGCGGTCGAGGTTGACTCAGTTGTCACGGTTGGCGCAGCGTTCCATGCAACAGTAGCGTAACTCGGATCAGGTGCCTGCAACAGTTGCGTGGCAGCATACACTTCCGCAGGTAAATGCAGAGAAGCCGTAATTTGAGCAGCGGCAGCAGTTTGCGTGGAAGCAGCAGACTGAACATCGGCAATTATTTGCGTGAGGGCAATAGCTGGTGCAGCGGCGTGAGATTGAGCATTGGTAGTATTAGTAGAAATAGTTGTGTTGATTGAGTTGGCGAAGTCGGATCTTGAGTTTACTAGCATAGGAGCACTCAGTGTTTCATCTTGGTTCCCAAGGCCAGTTCGAGACATTGAGGTGTTTACCAGAGGAGTGGTCTGTTTGTTGACTTCCGTTGTAGTTGGTGTAGAGACAGCTGATGGTTTTCTTGATGGTCTGGATCGCATGGATCTGCCATCATTTGCTGCCAGCTTGGATGCTGCGTCAGTTGATACTGAATTTGCATCACAAGCAAGATTCTTTAGCGACTCTAAGTCATCATTCATTGTGACGAGTAATGTGTTTAAGCGGGCGAACTCATTTGTGATTTTTGTTGATGAAGCTTGCAAGTCTAAAAACCTTGACATAAGCACTTTTGTTGAGAATTTTCTACATTGATTGCAGAACCATTGTAACCCACTGGCTTCTGGGCTCCGCAGCGCGTCGCTAATTCTAGCACTGAGGTTTATGCATTTGGAGTGGAACAATTTCGAGCAACCATTGCATGACACGAAATTGTCATACGTACTCCATTTTGACTTGCATATTTCGCAGCCAATATCCATTTTTCCATTTTGAGGTTATAAACGGCCGCAAACAAAGAGTATGTGATTTCTCACGCAGATATGAGTGGAATCTGTGCAGTTTTACTTTAAAAAGTTGATAATAAGTAACCACTACCGTTTAATGTTAAATCGAGGTTTTTATAAATTTTTTTATTAGATATATTAAATAGAAGCAAAGCACGAATTGAAAAAGCAGCAGGTTGTCGAAGAACAGAGTTGCCAACTATTGGACGGTATTTTTTCCCATAAAAAAAACAGTGATAAATCAACACACGGAATTGCTTTGAATCCATTATTTTGAAAATATCAACATTAGCGTCACTGAAATCACTGCAACTGCTGAAGTAAACGTTAGATTGTCATACAATTTTTACACGTATTGGGTGAGGGTTGGAACTATCGAAATATTATATCGATATTTCGTTAGAGGTTCCATCTAGTAGTTAATCTCGGGACTTATGGGACCATGTGTTAATTGGAAACCATTCCCGAGAACTAAAAATCCTCCATAACGACTTCTGCAGAAGCTGCAGAGACGAGGAGGAGGTAGAATCCACAACACATCTTCTCTGCACATGCCCAACGCTTGCTAGAAAGCGCCACCTCTTCCTAGGTAACTGGTTCCACAGTGACCAAGATGAACTCTCAGAATCTTCGGTCTACTGAATACTCAGCTTCATAAATAGCTCCAATTGGTTCAGATAGAATGGAAAACAATTAACCTCTGGTACCACAGCGGGCCTAATTGGACTAAGTGTGTCTCATCAGACAACCTAACCTAACCTTTGTAACCTCTCACTTGTTTGTACACTG
This sequence comes from Pherbina coryleti, assembly GCA_943735915.1. Lineage (NCBI taxonomy): Eukaryota > Metazoa > Arthropoda > Insecta > Diptera > Sciomyzidae > Pherbina > Pherbina coryleti. Next base: position 95,754,120 of record OX030951.1, on the reverse strand, counting down.
ACACTTTTTCTACTCTCATTTTGTGTACTCTCACCTTTTACTCACTCTTGTCTTTAACTTTTTCTATCGTTAGCTCTGACTCTGTCTCTCTTGTGCTTATAATCGTACAGTTGTTGAGATGTTTTTGTTTTTGTTTTCTTTTTATTTAACGACTCTGTAGTTGGTGCTACTTTTTGCGTGGTTTCTAGACACTTTTTTTCCTTTAAAACACAATTATAGTTTTTGTTTGAGCGCACGTTTTGTTATTAGTTTTAATTTTAGATCACTTTAATTATGCTTTCAGCAATAAATACCTAACTCAGTCCCGACACATCCCGGCTTGAGCCCCCAAAATTGTAGGATTTTCTATTTAGTTATTCCACCAATTTGAAACACTTAGTTATAATGTTTACAAGTCATTAAACATTAAAAAGTTTGAAATATACACAAGTTTCAAATATAATAAGTTTCAAATATAAAGAAAATACGTCGGATGTCGTGCGCGTCAAAAAACCAACAGCGCTCCTTGTTCGTTCGCTTTCTGTCTGTGGTCCGCGTTTCGACCAGATTTAAATTGTCTGTCTCGCTCTTCGATTAATTTTCAGTATTGTCGGCTCGTCGCCAAGAATAAAGTTCGGGTGAGTTCCTAAATGCATTTTTACAAAGCATCAGTGTGTTTTTCCTTGAACTGTGGCTTACTAGATTCACCAAAACTGCGCAACTAGATTGTTATTTTTAAGGTATACGTGTAAATTTTTAGGAAAAAAATTTTTTTAATGTGTTTTTTATAGTTTTAAGAATATACATACACATTTTTAAATCGATATTTAAAAAAAAAAAACAAGTTATAACGGTTTTCGTTAACCTACACTAGGCGACAATTGAAAGTATAAATTTGCAATCAAGGTAATTACAATGCTCTAAATAAAAATATTAAAAAAATATTAGCACAATTTATTTTGAAATCAGTAAAGAAGTATTTAAAAAAGAGAAAATAGTTTTGAAACAAAAAAAAATATGTTAATTTATTCACATTTTGAAGCATTTAGATAATTAATAGTATTATAGAACCGACAAATGAAAGTATAAACTAAAAAATTTTTTGCTTAAGGTAAATAATACATAAACTTTAGGTATTTTTTAATAATCTGTATTTCCACCTTTGTTTTTTATGACTGCACGGAGTCGGTTTGGTATACTTCCGACCAAATTTGACAGTGTCTCGTGAGGAATTTTGGTCCATTGATTCTGCATCTCTTCCCAAAAGTTGTTGAGGTTCGTCCTGCTATGAGCAGATATTTTGGTATCGAAAATCGACCACAAGTGCTCAATGGGATTCAAGTCAGGTGATTGGGCCGGCCACTCTAACTTTTGAATTCCATTGCTCTCAAAATACTCCTTTGCTATGCGTGAGGTGTGCTTAGGATCGTTGTCCTGTTGGAAGACGAACGATCCTAAATCCAGTTTTTCGGCGGATTGTTGGAGGTTTTGTTGCAGTATGTCCACGTAAATAATTGCCGTCATTTTGCTATCAATTTTTACCAAGTTGCCGACTCCGCTTGCAGAGAAACAACCCCATACCATAAGAGATCCTCCTCCATGTTTGACGGTATGCTGAATAAAATTTGTTTTGAGGCGATCTGACTGCTTACACCAAACACGTTTTCGTTTCTTCGCATTTTTTAACTCAAACTTGGACTCATCCGACCAAATTATGTTGTTCCAGAACGAAATTGGCTTGTCAACATATTTCTTTGCAAAAGCAAGGCGTTTTTTCTATTGATCTTTGATATCATTGGTCTTTTTTTAGCAGCCAAGTTTTTTAAACCCAGTGATCGAAGCTTCCTTTGAATCGTCCTTTCGGAAACGCTTAAATTGAGCTCTTCTTTTAATTCCCGAGCGGAAGAATCTGGCTTAACAGCCACTCTTCTTCCAAGTAATCGCGCTTCATGTGTCGTTATTTTTAATTGACGTCCTCCTCCATAGAGGGTTTTGCATGTTCCCGTCTTTTTAAACTTCTCAAAGATTTTTCGCGCTCCACCAATTGAAATTTTATACTTCTCAGCTATTGTAGCATACGTTTCACCTCTTTCTCTGTCTGCAACAATAAGTTTTCGGACTTCTTCGTTTTTCCTCATTTTTGTACACAAAACTTAAATTTTATTATAAGTATTTAATGTGAAATATTTTCAATTAATATGTATTTTACCTTTAAGATTAGTTGTCGCTTTATTTTTATTTTAAAACGCTGAAGCTAATTTTTTTCATAAAATTATACTTTCAATTGTCGCACCTCACTGTGAGCACGGACTACTTTTATTAATTTATCAACCACAAATGACACGCGAAAACAAAATCACGCACATATTTTTTACTAAATAGATTACGGTAATTATTTATGCTTTGTCCTCATTCTTCGAATTTGAGTCATTAAGCTGCAAAATAACTTTAAAGCTTACTGAGGAGAATTTATACTTTCAATTGGCGCCTAGTGTATGTCTATACTTCATACAACGTAAGTTTGTTATAATATTCAGAAATTCAACATTCTAATGCACTAAAGCAGGCTGTATGGAGAAAAAAAAGCGAAGGAACTCGAGGAACATTTTGAGACTGCTTTTGGATTGCGTATGGACCTGGTATTGCAGATTAAATAATAGTTAGTGCTATCAACCGATAATTTTAAAATATATGCAAAATTTTCGAAACTCGAAACTAGGTTTTTTAAAACGGTTCAATAGATAACTCGAAATCTATTGGTTCAATTTCAATATTTTTTTGCATTTTGTTCGTTATTTTGTCCTTTAAGCATCCCCCCTAAATGCAAGTATCTATATTTATATATTTTTTTTATAAACAAAAAAGCGTGCGAAAATGTGTCTATGTTTTGAACTTTTTACTTCATTGAAAGGTGCTGAAATTGGCGGTATCATTGAAAAGTTGCTGACTGCTGCTTTTCATTCTTGTCACTGATTTACCCTTATAGGCCTTTTTTTATGCTATCGGATATTAGCCAGATTGACTGATTTTGTTCAAATTGAAATCGTATAGATGAAGAAAAGCAACAGTCAGTACCTTTTCAATGATACCTCGGAATTGAAAATCAGGCAAAAGATGGAGGAGTTATACATATTTTAATAAAAACTACAAAAAATGTTTATAAAAAAATCACTGCAAAAAAGTAAATATCTTTTATGTTAGGACAAATTTCCCAAAATTTTTGATGTAGAACTCTATAATTTTTTGATTTACACTATTTATGACAATTTTTTGTACTAAAAATATCTTGGCAAAAAAGTTATCCATACATTACGCGATTTTAGAGGTTTTTTTCAAACAAAATCAGTGCGCTGCTACAAAATCGTGTATATTTTTTAATATTGGGGACACACAAAAATTATTATAGGAACCAAAGCATATATGTACATCATATAAAAAACAAATCATATTCAAATTTGGTTTTGTTTTTTTTTTATTAAATTTAAAATGAATGAGATTGCATTCAATTTGTTTGAGTTCAAAACAAAAGCAACAAAACGTAAAATATGTAAAAAGAGAACAGAAGTTCAAAAAAATAACGGTAAAAGTTCTTTTATTGTAGCAAATGTTGTTTGTGAGTCATAAACATTAAAGTTAAGTTTTGTTTTTGCGGTAATTGTGACAATGACTCTCAAAAACTCTAAAATTACAAATTATTTCGGAATATAAAAAGGGAAAATCGCAAATATCTATCGCGAAACAGTTAAATATTAATCGTTCATTAGTATGTAGACTAATAAAAAAGTATAACATCACAAAAAACGTAACAACGGTACATTCAGGCGTGTTCAAGCGAAATCCATTTGCCACCTCCATAGAGGTTGTTCGGACACTTGATTTAGATATCCATCACATTACTGTTCGCAAAAGAGCCGTTGAGAACGATTTAAGGAGTTACAGACCGGCAAAGAAACCTTTGCTTACAGCTAAACATAAACAAAAAAGGCGAGGTGTTATAATTTAAACAACTCTGTCTGAAATTGTGACAACGAGTTACATTTTATTATTTTTAGACTCAGTTTTGCAAAAGAGCACCTAAATTGGACCGTTCAAAAATGGAAAACCGTTTTCTTTAGCGATGAAACAAAGTTCAACTTGATTTATTCAGATGGGATGTGCACTGTACGGCGCCGCCCAGGTACACGACTTGAAGCCCGAAATTGCAAAATAAATTTTAAGCACGGAGGTCTGGACTTGTTTTTCCTATGATGGGGTCGGACCATTTCATAAAATCGATGGTATTATAGATCGATTTGTATATAAAGGCATTTTAGAAAGCAAGATGCTTCAGTGGACGTTTCAGCACGACAACGACCCGAAGCACACAAGCTTATCAAAGATTACATTAGAGACAATGGGATTCAAGTCCTTGATCACCAGAGTTGAATCCCATCGAAAATCTTTTTGGGATTTTGAAGAAAAAAGTTTCTGGTCAAAGGTTTCCCAATAAGACTGCACTATATGAAGCCTTGAAACCATGGTGCGGAAAAATTCGTTCGCAAATGATTAAAATACGATCTTCTCGCTCGTTTTTTGCTTTGTGAGTAAAATTTCAAACGAAAAATTTCAAAATAGATGAACGTTCGCACTCGATAGAAGAACTCTCTGCTTGCGTTCTTCTTTTTTGCAGAAGAACAAAAGCTGCAGCAGCACCGCGGATATATGGACTGCCAAAAGTGCATAAAGAAGACATGCCACTGAGACCAATATGTTCTTCCGTTGATTCACCATCATACAATTTATGTAAATATATAGTTAAGATTTTGAAAAATGTAACTAGGGATTCTATTTATAATGTAAAGGACGCGGTGGACTTTAAAAATAGACTAAAAGAATGCTACATACATGACGATGAAACGATAGTATCATTTGACGTAGTTTCACTATTTCCAAGCATACCAGTTGACTTAGCACTTAATATTATAAACAGAAAATGGACAATTATCGAACAGTATACTAAAATGACTAAAGATACCTTTATGGAGATTCTAAAATTTTGCATTAAGGACAACAGATATTTTAAATATGACGGGAGAACCTTCTTACAGCTCATAGGAATGCCAATGGGGTCCCCTGCCTCACCCATAGTTGCTGACATAATATTAGAAGAATTACTTGACAAATCTTTAGAAGGACTTGACGTTAAACCAAGAATATTGACTAAATATGTAGACGACTTATTTGCTATAGTTAAAACTGACAAACTGAAGGACACCATAGACAAGCTTAACACATTCCATAGACGCATAAAATTTACAATGGAGCAAGAAGATAAAGGAAAACTTCCATATTTAGACGCCCTTGTAATTAGGAAAGAAAATACTTTGAAAGTTGACTGGTATCAAAAACCAACTGCTACTGGACGATTAATTAATTTTTATTCGAATCACCCTAAAAACACGAAAATTAATACCGCGAAAAATTTTATAAGACGTTGAGCATCAGCGATCAAGAATTTCATAAGGACAATATAAGAAAAATACTGACTATACTTACAAAAAATGACTTTCCGATCTGGATGTCAAAAAGACTTTTAAAAGAATACAAAGAACGAACAAATGTGGCGGTAAATATTGACAATACAGCTAAAATATATAAATCATTGACATACTTACCAGGTTATTCCGAAAAACTAAAAAAAATCTAACATGTACATTGTACAATAAAGACGAATATCAAATTGCGTTTAAGACTAATAATACACTACGACGACTATTCAAATAAATAAAAATAAATAACTGGCCATTTCAGCCCTTGAAAGGACTTTATCCTAGCTTCTTATGATCAATTGTGTTGTGCGTGTTATTAAGTTTATACACAATTGACCGAGAAATGGACCTACATGCTTAACGCCGACTCTGAACGGCGATGAACGGAATGTTCTTATTCTCAAGAAGCTTTACATGGCATTTTGATTACTCTCTGAGGTTTGCCATTGTCTGCAGAGAGGTGGCGGCCGAACAGAAAAATTATTTTAATTCAAATAATTTTCTGTCGCTGCTGGGGTTCGAACCAGGGTCTCCAAAGTTCGTTGACATAGCGGCCACGCACTTTAACCAACTACGCCACGGACGCCACAACGACGACTATTCAGCACAACAAAATGCAAAATTGTCAAAAATGACAAATCGAATTTGATATATCAAATTTCGTGCGCAGGTGACGCATCCAACGTATGCAATAAAGTAACATATATGTTGGAACAACTTTGACAAAACTACGAACTAGAATAGCAGGACATAAATCAGATCAAAAAGCACATGACAAACCCATTGAACAAAAAACTGCACTTGTAGCCCACTGTAGTAGAACTGGACATGCTCCCAATTTTGACAATATACAAATACTACAACAAGAAAAGAACTAGTCACGTAGATTTACTCTGGAGATGCTGCACATAATTGACACACCTACACACAAACGACTCAACTACAAGACAGACACTGACAACTGCGCTCTCATTTACAGACATCTGATCAAAACAAAAAAGACTCAAAAGCAGAGCTAAAAACAGCAAAGACGATAATAACAAAACCAATATCAAAACATTGGACAACTACAAGGCGAAAAATCTAGATGTGCAATATTTAAGTGCAATATTTTTTCATATTTTGTTTTTCAATGTGTAATTTGGTTTTGTTCGTTGTGGTTTTTTAATGTCTAATGTCTAATTTACTAAGATAATTTAAAAATTGTTATATAATTGTGAGTAATATGAATTGTCATTGTGCAAAATTGTTTTCATTATATGTATTGTAATTTTAGTCCTTGATAATGAACTCCGACGGAGTTCGAAATATTGGAGTTAATAAATAATTTATTAAAAATTGATCTCAAGCCCGCTCACTCATTTTTTATTTTTAATTTTTATTAAAAAACTTCCAGATACGATATTGAAATGTTCTACACCAATTTTCATTAGTGCATTACTCATCTTTAAGTACAAAACACTTAACTCTAATACTTTGTCTTAACCCATACCAGCCTGAATGCCCCAATATACCTACTTTTCGCCATTTTTTTTTTAACGTTTGATTTAGCTAACACTTGACTTTCGGAATAGAATTTACCAAGTTAAAAATAATAAAAACTAGTAAGAAATGATCTTCGCCTGAGCCGAAGTTAAAATACCCCCACTGCCTTACCAAAGTATATTCAAAGTCTGAAGCAATCAATAAAATGTTTATCTGTAAAAACATTTTCGTTATAGTCTTAACAGAAAATATTCGCTTTTGTTTTTTTATAAATTCACTTTGTATGGGAGTTGGTTATGTATTTCACTCGATTTGGTTGAATTTCATACACTGAGTACATTTATACTATTATATAAAAGGCTTATCACGTATCTTCGTGTACGCTAAACTAAAGAACTACTGAACCGATTTTAATAATTCTTTTACTAATTCAAAGCGTCATTCTTAACTTAAGCTATTGCATACTTTATTTTTTAAAACCTCACTCAAAAAGTTATTAAAATTTTAGATTAAATACCATCTAAAAAACTTCATAGAAAATTATTCATAAACACTGCATTAAGCAGTACAAAGCTTTTTCTTTCTTTTCCATTGTGTGTTTAAAAGCTCTTTTTGATTACGCCTTGTTTAGAAGCATGATCGAAAAAATGAGCTAATGAAGCAACTATGTCTATGTCTATGACGTAGTACTCTCGCAAAATAAGCGATACTTCGTCTTTTTGATTTGAAACACGTTTTTGATAAAACACTTAGTTTTGATAAAACACTTATCAAGATCCGTTTTTGTGCCTCTTTTTTGTGTGTGATGGTACCACGGCTACGAAAAAATAATGGTTATGCTAATTTCATGAAAGTAATTAATCCATTTTAGCTAACCAGGAATAGCAGAATACCTTATATTGTTTATAGCTGGAAAAGTATGTGCACATTAGTTCATAGTTGTAAATATGAAATATATTTATAAAAAAAGTATTGTACATTTTTATGTCACCACTTACTGCGGAAACGGGTCGACCGATAGTGGATAGTTTCCACGAAATTGGCCCATTGTTTCCGGAGATGTGGCATTTTAAAGATTTTCCATATATATATGTATATAAAAAAGTCGTGATTTGTGTTTGTAATGCCATAGCTCAAGAACGGAGCGTCCGATTTGCTTGAGGTTTTCTTTGTTGTGTTCTTATTGGCCGTACTAAAATTTAGTACTTTAGTTCATATGGTCACTGGTGGCAACAGTACTACAAATGGGGGGAGAGCTATACAAATATGCTGGGGGTTCCTTGACCGAGAAATGGACCTACAGGCTTAACGCCGACTCCGAACGGCGATGAACGGAATGTTCTTATTCTCAAGATGCTTTACATGGCATTTTGATTACTCTCTGAGATTTGCCATTGTCTGCAGAGAGGTGGCGGCCGTACAGAAAAATTATTTTAATTCAAATAATTTTCTGTCGCTGCTGGGGTTCGAACATGGGTCTCCAGGTTCGTTGACATAGCGGCCACGCACTTTAACCAACTACGCCACGGACGCCACCGAGTATATATGGGGATTTTTGGGCTCAAGGAATTCATTTCTGACGTTCATTTTTATTTATGAAAGCCACCAGAGGGCGTTTTGCTACTATTTTTGCATTTTATCGCAACAAGACAACAATTTGCATTAATAACATATGCATTGGAATTACAATGTGTAACCTTAACCAGGCGTGGATCCAGGGGGGGGAGGAGGGTTCAAACCCCCCCCCCGAAATTCTAAAAGAACCTGTATTTAAATGTGATGTCCTGATGTTTATTATGTGGGCTAAGAGTACCAAAAAGAAAAACATTGGTTTTTTATAATTTACTTTAAATATTCACACCCCTATGCTGTAAACGTTTGTAGCTGTTTCTACACGTATTGCTAAAATACTGAATTCTTTTCCAGTTTTTGTTTGTTTTTGCGATATCGCGCCTGTAGCTGTAAACAGTCACACATACAATCTCAATCTGAAATCACAAAAACACCGCATTTTTTGGATAAAATATATCCAAACACCGCACAGTTTTAATTTAAAAACCCGCAGTTTCGATAGTATCGGAAGTGTAGACGTACAATTCCTTTTTATACAGTAATGGAGAAAAATTCCGGTTTTTGTAGTTTTTATTTATTTTGATATTGGTTTTATGTTGGCCTTTTAGATTTGTATTCGGGTCAAATAAACAGAGAAATAACTTTTATTATTATAATTATCTTCACCCCAGCGTCAGCTTGTGGTATTTAACACAAAAAAGTAATCTTGAGCACCACACAATCATATGGAGTGAATATGGAGTGAAAGGTGGGTGGCTATTTTGTTCGTAGCAAAGTTTTTTCCAATAAGCAAAACACAAATTATAACCTTCTTTTGAAAAACCAGAGGCTCGAAATAGATTTTAGACTAACGGTTTCTTGAGCAAAGTTGAATTTGCTCCGTAGAGCATTATCCACGCCTACGATTTTTTGAAAAAAAAAAATTAACCCGCTCTAATCTATATAAAGGGTGCTTAAATTTTAAGGGCCGATGTTGAATATAAACCACACCTAAATGTCAAGTTTTTTTTCTGCATTTCATTTGACATTTCTCAATTTCAGACCAACTCAATTTGAACCGTTAAAGTTATTCAGGCTTATTATGAAAATGGGCTTTCAAATCAAAATGCATATCGAACACTTCGTGATTTTTTGATTCAAATGTGCGTACAATCGGAAAAATCGACCAAAAATTTGAACAAACCAAGTCTGTAGGAGATGTGAAAACACCAGTGCATGCTCGTACAGCTCGTACTGCAGAAAATATTGCTGCTATTCGCGATAGTGTGGCTGAAGAGCCGTCCATCTCAACTCGTCGTCGTGCCCAACAATTGCACCTCTCACGCTCGTCGTTGATGAACATTTTGCATAAAGACTTGCATTTACACGCTTACAAGGTGCAATTGACTCAAGAACTAAAGCCTCTTGATCATTTCAAGCGTCGTCAATGGTCAGAATGGTGGCAAGAAATGGCAACAGTGGGTGATAAATTTTCGAAGAAAATCATCTTCAGTGATGAGGCACATTTTCACCTCAGTGGATTCAACAATAAGCAGAATTGCCGCATTTGAGCGAACGATAATCCAAGAGTGATTGTCGAAAAACCAATGCACCCACAAAGAGTGACTGTTTGGTGCAGTTTATGGGCTGGCGGCATCATTGGGCCGTATTTTTTCCAAAGTGAGGCCGGTCAGACAGTAACTGTGAATGGTGTTCGCTATCGTGAGATGATAACGAACTTTTTATGGCCCGAATTGGAAGATATGGATGTGGACGATATGTGGTTTCAACAGGACGGTGCCACTTACCACACAGCTAACGAAACAATGGCTGTTTTGCGTGACAAATTCAATGGCCGTGTTATCTTACGTGGTGGCGATGTCAATTGGCCGCCAATCATGTGATTTGACACTGTTGGACTTCTTTCTTTGGGGTTATTTGAAAGAAAAGGTGTACGTCGATAAGCCAGCAACAATTCAAAAGCTAAAGGATGAGATAATTCGGCACATTAACGGCATAGAACCTCACTTATGCCTCGGCGTCATCGAAAATTTGGACCATCGGATGGAGGTGTGCCGCTGAGGTCGCGGCGGCCATTAAGTCGATATTTTGTTCCATGCATAATTGAACCATACCAATATTATCATAAAAAAAAAGAAATGACAATAATTTCCTTAATAATTTGTGTTTTATTCAAAATCAACATCGGCGTTTAAAATTTAATTACCCTTTATATATCACGAATTCCACGAAAAAGTCAACCTCATAGGTCAAAAATCAAATTGTAAAGAGAGAAGAGAAACTATATAGAATATATTCTATCGAATTCGGACAACATATTTTAAGTTGAATTTTTCAAGATAACGGTAATTTTTCTGTGTTTTTTTTTTACTTTCGCGTGGTGAATAAATTGAGCGAAAATTTTGCAGTTTTATTTTGATATTTGCCGTGAGGGCGTGCGCTGTTTATTACAACAATTAAAAAAAAAACATTTGCTTAAAATTTTTTGATATTTTCCTAATAATCATACATATATATGAATAAATAATTATCAACGACATACCGTGGTAAGAGCAGTTAAATAAATTAAGAAAATATGTAGCATGTGCGTGACAATATTGATATATGTTTCAATGCAGACTCTAATATGAGAAATTTTTTGCGGAAAATGCTGTTATGTGTGGATATTGAGATGGCAAACCAGATTGAAAAACATTTTTTTTACTATTTCCATTGAAAAAAATTCCACGCGTTTCGCACATGTTACACTTTTTTCTATACAACAATGTAGTTTTTACACACTACGGTGTCGTTCATAAATTACGTTACTAATTTAGAGGGGAGGAGGGGCTTTAAAATGTATTACGATTAGTAATGATATGAGGGGTCTCATATATAGCAAAGTGACCAAAAATAAAACAACTCGAAAAAATTGAAATTAATCCACCCTTCATTTAAAAAAATTTCCATCCTTACATCTTAATTAAACGGTCAAACGTCTAAATTGACAGCTAACTATTGACAAGTGTCAATATGAATTCTCATAAGTGAGTTTTATTTAATTTAACCCTTAAATGCCCAATGTATCTTTTTGGATACAACCGAGAAAATAAGCTATTTATTTTAAAATATTGCAAAAATTAAAATGCTGGATATGTAGTTTCACTCAGAAAATTTCAAATATAAAACAAAAATTTAATTATTGACATAACTGTGTTGGTTTGGGAAATATTGATCGTCAAATAAAAAGTTTTTTCATTTTTACGGAAAGTTTGGTTTTTGACATGAAATACCTTTTAAACTATTAACAATTTTAGAGTATCATTTAACAAACAAATTTAAAGTTATCATAAAAAGAATCGTTTTCCACGTTTTTGCCTTGAACTCCTACAACCAAGCTGATTGATGGTATTCGTCAGAATGTCCACTGTATCTTTTTGGATACAACCATGTTTTCTTTAAACAAAACTTTTTCCAAAAAAATAATAACGGGGTCGTGTTCAGGGGATCATTTAGCACAACATAATTTTAATGAAACCGATGTTTTTGGGCATTTAAGGGTAAAAATAAATCGGAATATAAATTATTATTCAAATTAATCTATTTTAAGGAATCATATTCACAAAAACACTGAACTTGGTGATGTACGGTGCAGCCTTTACGGGTACTCTCTCAAAGGCCAGGCGAATTTCTTTGCATAAGGAATGAGAATACACCTGAATAGGTCCACATGGAATCTGTTGAAGAATTTGAAGAGTCCCCAAAGTTCCAGCTCCTTCAATTCTAGTGATTGAGAGCATCGACTTTTGGATCGAACAGAATAGAATTGTTTTTATCGATTAAAATAATTGATTTTCAAATATTTTTCTTAAATGTATCTAGTCATGACATAAAATAGATTAAAAAAAAAGAAAATAATTAATTTTTAATCCTTTTGTTTTGTATTTCAGTTTTTAGTTAATATGGTCGAAGGTAACAGTAATATGAACGTACGGTGTAATTGTGCGTGACGAATGTAACATGTGCGTGACGGTGTTTAAAGTTGAAAAAATTGTTTAATAATTTTTTTTTCTCAAATAACTTAACTACTTATATAATCTAGGATAACCTCTTATTGCTGTAAAAAAATATAAAAATGCTATCTGTAGTCAATTCGCAGAAATTTCAGATAGAAGCTGACATCAAATTTTTAAAGGGAAAATTTTGTAGCACGTGCGTACGCTACATTTTGCTTAATAACACCGAAATACATAAGTGGATTCATAAAACCTTTACAAATCTTAAATAGACCGTAAAATTAATTAATAAAAATTGCATACCAGTTTTCGCAAAAATTTCTTCTTAAGTTAATCAGTTGCAATTATTCGCAAGCTGTAACAGTGCGTGACATGGAATTCATGATATATAACGTACATAAATATTTTTGAAACCCCCCCCGAAATATATTCCTGGAACCGCCCCTGACCTTAACGCATATAAATTCGATGTTAAAAGAGCAGGGAATATTAATTAAGGAAGTATTCCTGGTTGGAAGGCTGTTTTTGGACCCTTTTTGAAAAACTTCCCATTTGAAAACGCACAGAGTTATTTAAATTATATTTTTTTATTTGTATTAAGAACATATTAAATTAAATAAAAAATGTTTTCCTTTGTACGAGGGCTGTTCAAAGAGTTGTCGGCCTTCAAAGTTGGGCGTCGAAAAAAAAAGGTATGCTGCTTCGGCCCGGATAACTCGACTTCGGATCATCGGAAATGGAAAAAGTAAAAAGTAAACGGCGTTACATTCAGTACAGATGTAATTCTAGTCCCTATCTCAATCATAATTTTGCGATTATTTTTTACAAAATGGCGGTGATTGAAAAATGAAAAACCGATTTTGGGTCTTTTTTTTTGTAGTTTAGTGTAAAAAAAATAGTAAAAAATTGTTTAAAACTGTGATTGAGCTAGGGACCACAATGGTGACAATTTTGCGTAGATTGCACTTTGTTTCATCAAAATCGGGTCAGAACTATGGGGGCAATCTGAGCCGCAAGCTCGAAAAACGTGGTCTTGAGATAAACGCGTTTAAGTTTGAAGTTATTTTTTTGCATCAAATGAAATGAAAAATTTGGTTGATTAAAATCGGTTCAGTAGAACCGAAGAAAAGTGACTTCGAAGTTCAAAAACATGAGGCAATAAAACATTTTTTTTGTGAAATACTTACATTACGGCGGGTCAAATTTTTTTTGCGATATTGGCCCCACCCATCGGTGTTCTATGGGTCATTTTAAGAAACTTTGGCGAAGAAAGTATAGATATATCTTGAAATCGGAGCCTGCCTGTTTTTCAAAATAGGTATTTTTGCAAAATATTCAAGATTTGGTTTAGAAATTTCATTAAGGGGAGTTATATTAATGGATTCCTTGATCCCAAAAACCCCCATATATATGTACACTTAAAAAAATAGTTTTTTGTCTATTTAATACAATATTTTGAAAAATACCTATTTTGAAAAACTGGCAGGCTCCGATTTCAAGATAGATCTATACTCTCTTCGCCAAAGTTTCTTGAAATGACCCATAGAACACCGCTAGGGTGAGGCCAACACCGACTTTTTTAGCTCCATACAATTTGACCCGCTCTAATGTATATATATATCTATATTCTTGTCTATCTTGATTTGTTCGGTTGCTTAAAACTTGAAAACGACTGGACCAAATTGGATACTTCCTTCTGCGAATATGTGATATCGAATATTTTTGGAATTATAGGTCACACAGTATCGAAATTTGATATTCGAATGAAATTTTCACGTGCCGTTCCACTGGTTAAAATTTATGGTGGCACTTTTTCAGCAGCCCAAATCAAAGGTATAACTGTACTATTTAGTTTTAAAACTGTAAAAACGTACTATTTAGTTGTGAGCTTTGACTGGCAAAATTGAGTGACCATTTGAGAAGTGGGCGTGGTACTGCCGATAAAATTCAAATTTAGATATCGAATAGCTTTGGAAGTAGAAGTCACATAACATTGAAACTCAGAATGGAGAATGTATTTCTACAAGAGAACTGGGGAGGGCATAGGAAAAGGGGTTATGGCTTCGACCACACAAGTCAAATTTTTGATATTGAATAGCTTTGGAACTAAACGTCGCATGACACTAAAACTCAGTATGGAGTTACTAATTGTCAAAGTCTTTCAAAACAATTGCATCAAAACAAAATTTTTATGTTGGTTAAAATTAATCGTGGTTAAAAGAGGTCAAAAAGAGGCGGAGGAGGCGTGGTCAAAACTAAGTATGCCATGACCTAATATAGGATTCAAGTGTGCCGAATTTGAGTTAAATCCGTTCAGCCGTTTAGATTTGTTTTCGGGTCAAATAAACAGAGAAATTACTTTCATTATTAAATTTATCTCCACTCCAGCGTCACCTTGGGGCATTTAACACAAAAAATAATCCTTAGCACCACACAATCATATGGAATGAATACGGAGTAAAAGGTGGATAGCTTCAGTGGTTCAGCCGTAATGCTCTTACACAGATACGCACCAACATTTTTATATATTAGATAATTCGAATTTATTCTGATATTTAACAAATATTTTCATAACACAACGGCCATGTGGAGTCTCTGTATCTGTAAACCGTTAAGTAGGTCATATTATCGCTCATGAATGTCAGTTGAGAGAGAATCTGAGCTTGAGTCATAATATGTACACTTGATTGTTGAATTGTAATTCTTGACTGAACGCTCACAAAAATTTTTGTGAGCACGTCCGTCACGGGTTAGCTCTTGCTCGTTGTTTAACAATGTGTACTAAAATTTTTTCAATTCAACATTCGTTCAAAATTCTAATTGTGTCCACATCGCTCGTGGTTCGGTTTTTAAAAAATGGATGCAGAAAAGGCGTTTTTAGAACATTTTATTGAATATTTACTGCACGATATTCGCAAACGAATGATATTTAATGAAGACGGCATGAATGAAAATCTAGTCATGCAGCAGAATGAGAGAGAAATTTAACGAACTAAAGTGAAGCTCATGAGCAGCTATGGGCGCTCTAAGAGCGTTCAGACAAGTGAAGACCGATTGAACGGTTTGGTGTTGTTGAACGTGCATCGTGACGTGGAAGTAACGTGCGAAAATGTAATCGACATTATGTCGAAAAAGCCAAGAAAAATTAATATCGTTTTATAATCTAAAACATGTAAAATTTGACTTACTGATGACTTATTTAATAAATATACTATATGTATAATATACATTGTATATACAGTTCCGTGCACACAATTAAGAACGATTGCTTTGTTTCTTTTTCTATTAACTTTTTGTATAATACAAGTAAAAAATTCAAGCAAATCCTTACCCATTCGAATGTTGAAGAATCCCTTATTATATGCTTTGTAAAATCTTTATCGGTAGCTTACCTGTTAAAAAGTAGGGTATCTTTTTACGATATCAGAAAGAAATTAAACGTGCACATAATTAAGAACGATATGCAAGAACTTGATTTTTTGTTATACAATATTTTATTTCAGTTTTATTTAGTTAATATTTGGTTGGATATCCATTGCTTTTAAGAACCGCTGCACATCGCCGAGGCATTGAGCCCACTAGATCTTCACATACTCGTGGGAATGCTTGTCCAGGCCTTTTGTACTTCAGCATAAAGTTGTGTGAAATTTGATATTTTTAGAGCACCAACTCTCTCCTTCACCACTTGCCAGAGGTTCTCAATCGGATTGAGATCCGGACTACACGATGGCCAATCCAATACTGTTACCTTATTGTCTGTAAACCACTTCTTCGTATGACCAGCAGTATGTTTTGGGTCATTATCTTGTTGTAGTATCCAACACACGGGTAAGTTTTCATCTGCATATGGTATCAAATTGTTCTGCAAGATGTCTGTGTATTGGAACTTGTCCATACGACCCGCAATTTGTGCTAGTGGACCAACGCCGCGCCATGACATACCACCCCATACCATTATGTTACCTCCGCCGTGCTTAAGTGTTGAGAGTGTGTACCTTGGGCTAAACTCAGTTTGTACCGCGCGTCTAACATATGATCTGCTATCTGACCATACTCAATTAATCTTCGTTTCATCAGAAAATAATACTTTTTTCCACTCTTGAACAGTCCAGTGCCCATATTTTTTAGCAAAATTAATTCTTTTTTTACGATTCTGCTTGGGCATTAAAGGGGGTCTTCCTGCAAACACGTCCAAATAAACCAGCTTCTCTCAAACGACGTTTAACTGTATCCATGGAAGGTCCAGACGCATTTTCACCAAAAACAGCTACTAAAATCTGTTTAGCTGATTTGTGCGGAAAGTTTTTTGACTCACGAACAATCAGTTTATCCTCCATCGTTTTACGTTGTTTACGCTTTCGGGGCACATTCTTTGGAGTTGAACATTTTCGAAAATGTCGAATAGCATTAAAAACCATCGTTTTTGAACATTTTATAATATTGTCGATTTCACTATACGACTTTTTTTCATTAAACAGTTTTACAATCAACTCGCGAGTCACAGGGTCACATGACTTATTTTTTCCCAAATTTTTTTTTATTTTTAACTTTTATTGAAATCAATTGAATGTTTACAATATTTTAATAGCCGTGCAGTACATTTAAATCAACTGAAATGACCTTATCAACTGAATATACTGATCGTTCTTAATTATGTGCACGCTTCAAATTAGCAACATGTTAGCAAAAACATCTCCTGAGAATTTGTTTGTGCATTAGACAACAACAAAATAATATTTCCTCAAACTTCGTCTCTTGGGTACATTGTGGTAAGAGTAAGAGTTAGGTTTAGTTTAAATTAAATTGCAATTCAGGTCAAAAATGAATACGATGAAATCGTTCTTAATTATGTGCACGGAACTGTATATAACGTAGATAAATATTTTTGAAATATAAATATAAATTTGGCAGTGCTTACGTTTATAGGCAATCAGTTTTTTTTTGTGCTTGAAACTCGTTAGAAGTCGTTTCCGTACTTTTCGGTAAATTCTCTCATTTAGACAGATAATAAAATTACTCTCACAGCTTGAACTTTTCTTCAAGTTTGTACGGAAACAGACCTATTATTAACAACTTCGCATAAATTTGGTAAGCCAGCGAGAATGTGCAATTGGTCCTGGTTTAATGTGAGACATATCCAACGGAACCGCAACATTAGAAATTGCATTGGCCATTTTGTACAAGTACTTCGAATCACAAAGGTGTAGTCAATTTTGAGAAAAAAGTTATTCAGAGTGTCCTCTTTAGGAGAAGGTCCACTATAGGAGAATTTCCGCTTTACTTTAAAACGCTTGATGTATTTGGTATAGGTAACACTTAATGGTTTTTAATTTTCACAATAGTTTTTATTACTATTTTATCAAAAAGAGGCGATAAAATGCAAAAATAGTAGCAAAGTACCCTCTGGTGGCTTTCATAAATAAAATTGAACGTCAAAAATGGATTCCTTGATCCCAAAAACCCCCATATATACACTTAAAAAAATAGTTTTTTGTCTATTTAATACAATATTTTGAAATATACCTATTTTGAAAAACTGGCAGGCTCCGATTTCAAGATAGATCTATACTCTCTTCGCCAAAGTTTCTTGAAATGACCCATAGAACACCGCTAGGGTGAGGCCAACACCGACTTTTTTAGCTCCATACAATTTGACCCGCTCTAATGTATATATATATCTATATTCTTGTCTATCTTGATTTGTTCGGTTGCTTAAAACACTATTTAGTTGTGTGCTTTGACTGGCAAAATTGAGTGACCATTTGAGAAGTGGGCGTGGTACTGCCGATAAAATTCAAATTTAGATATCGAATAGCTTTGGAAGTAGAAGTCACATAACATTGAAACTCAGAATGGAGAATGTATTTCTACAGGAGAACTGGGGAGGGCATAGGAAAAGGGGTTATGGCTTCGACCACACAAGTCAAATTTTTGATATTGAATAGCTTTGGAACTAAACGTCGCATGACACTAAAACTCAGTATGGAGTTACTAATTGTCAAAGTCTTTCAAAACAATTGCATCAAAACAATTAGCTATTGTAGGAGAAAATTCTAGCTCTGAACTGCAAGTAGTGGACCATAAAAGGTGGTTACATTTGTTCTATTTTAAGCCCAATGTAACCAAAGAGAACATAATTGAGTATATTGTTAACCATTCAAGAGTGCCAAAACAAAATTTAGTGTGCTCTAGCCTAGTAAAAAATGAAACGCTGCTAAGTTCTCTCAGGAGGATAAGTTTTAAATTAGGTGTATCAGCATATCACTATAACGAAGAATTTTCGCCATCTCTATGGCCGGCTAATGTTAGGGTTCGCCCTTTCCAGTTTTTTCAAAAAGCACAAAATCCCCAAATAGTGTCTTAGCTACTCGGAAAAATCTAGATTCATCAAATAGTCTAACAATATTATACCAAAATGTATCTGGACTTCGAACTAAATCCTGTTCGGCGTTTACTACAACTTCTCAACATGTCTACGATATCATTGCTATCACGGAAACCTGGCTGAAAACCGATTTCTATGACGAAGAGTTCTCCGATTAACAGCTGTACCAAGTGTTCCGAAAAGATAGAGATGCTGTTAAAACTGGCTGCAGTCGTGGAGGGGGCGTACTTGTTGCTGTGAAACGTTCAATACTTGCGTCCAAAATTGTCTTAGAAAATACAGACTCTGTTCTGGATCAGCTAGGTGTAAAAATCGTAGGACCTACTGAAATTCTAAACCTGTGTGTTTCGTATATACCACCAAATAGTAGCTATGATGTCTACAAAGCACATGTTGATAATATTCGTTATATTTCAACTTATAATATTCTAGAAAATCACCTATGTGTACTAGGTGATTTCAATTTATGTAAAGTTTCCTGGAATTACTTATTTGGTGATGTTTTCTTAACTCCATCAAATGTAAACTCGGACTCTGAGCTCTACGTAGTGGATACTTTTTTGGATCTAAACTTACATCATATTAATGGTTGTCATAATACTTTAAATAGACTGTAAGATTTGGTTTTTATAAGCAATGATTTTAATTTCCAAATTTGTAAATCAGGGTTTCCTATATCTTCAACTGATATGCATCACACTCCATTAAGTTTAACTTTTGAATTCTATAAATTTCTACCTGATGCAAATAATAACAATATTTCGTATAATTTTGATTATAAAAATTGTAATTTTAATCTTATAAATTGTTTGATAAATGATATAAACTGGGAAAATGAGTTCGAGCATTTAGACTTGGTTGACTGCTTTAATCTTTTTAAATTAAAAGTTAAAAATATCTGCTATGAAAAAATTCCACTACTTAAATCTAAAAGTTATAAAATACCTTGGCATACTCCTGGCCTACGGAAGATTAAAAATTTGAGAATTAAGGACTATAAACTGTACATTAAAACAAAAAATAATACTTACTACATTTGGTATCGGCATTTTATGAGAGAATACAATTTTTTTAATAGTTATCTCTTTAAACAATATATTCGTAAAATTGAATCTAAAATTAAATTAAATCCTAAAGAATTTTGGCGCTATGTGAACTCGAAAAAAAGAAGCTCTAATATTCCCTCTTCAATGTTTTTGAAAAACAAAAAATCAAATAATGGCTTAGAAACAGCAAATCTATTTGCTGAATTTTTTAAATCTAATTTTGAACCTGACTTGGGCTGTTTTAATGGCAATGTTGAAGCTACTGCTGAATGCATTGATTTTGGGTCCCTATATGTATCCGAAAAAGATGTGAGTCAAGCAATAATGAAACTTAATTGTACTGCGAAAAGTGACTTAGATGGTTTGTCTGCTCTTTTAATTAAAAAGCGTAATTCATCTATGGCAAGGCCCTTATATATATTTTTAATAAATCACTTAAATCAGGAAATTTTATTGACTCTTGGAAGGTTTCCATAAGAGAAATTATCGTATGTCATCTTGCAAATTGCAACAATCTGAAATATGCTCAACTTTGATAAAAATTTTCAAGTCGTCCGCTTATAACAAGCATTTGCTGAACTGAAAAATTTTGAGGGATATCATTAATAAACAAATTAAAAAGCAAAGGGCCTAAGTGACCTTGGGGTACGCCTGAATTCATAACAATAGGCTTTGAATAATGGTTATCTACTTTAACAATTAATTGTCGATTTGCACCGTGTAAGGGTAACATTTTGTGGTAGAAACGAAACACCATTGTTTTACTAGCGGAATGGATACTAAATGGCAGCATTCACTTTGACAGATAGAACCCAGTTAAATCTTACAAGTTTCGTGGATTTAACGAAACTCAACTCAACTCGCGTTTCCATTGCGAGTTAACCGCGAGTAAACACCGAGTTATATGGAAACTCCACGCCATGGAAACATAGTAATAGACAAAATATGCTGCTCCCATAAACAAATTCAACAACAGAACGCAAAATTTGTAATAGATTCTATCATGCACTGAGCAAATGTTCGGGATCTTTCCATTACTTTTCCAACACAATATATATATTTAATTTACAGGAAGAGTTCATTTGCAAGAAGAGTTTAAAGTTAAGAATGGTAAAAAAAAAAAAAAAAACGGAACATGACGAATGTCTGAACCCATAACCTATTAGTTTTTTTTTTTTAATAAAACCACTTTGTTTTTATTATTTAACTATTTTATTATTCAGCACACAAAGACAGGTTGGCTTATAAGTTCATAATCTTATACTCAACTGACTATACCAAACAGAATAAAGGATTTAAGTTATAGAGCAGTTACTTTATTTATGTAACAGCTTATGTGAATTTGTTTTATTATATTTATAAAAACTTTTGTTTTTCTTTTTATCTATTTTCAACTTAATTAGTGATCGTGAATGTAATCGTTAAATATTAAATTTATTTTATTTTAGAATATGGGTATTGAAATTGTGCGACGAGCTTTGCGCATGCCTTGCATGACAATAGCTAAAAATGCTGGTGTTGATGGAGCAATGGTTGTCGCAAAAATTGAAACAAAGGAAGGCGATTATGGCTACGATGCTTTAAAAGGCGAATATGGAAACTTAATTGAAAAAGGAATAATTGATCCGACAAAGGTATATTTATTGAAATTCTTTACACACAGCTTAACTATTAATAGATAGTGATTTTATTTGTCCTTGGTGTATAACATTGACTGAAAAATTTATTAAGAAACTAAAAACTTTTGCTCCCAAGCAGATAGAAAAAATCTAAAAAACATTATTTTGTTCTGAGTTTCAACAAAACTTGAAAGAATGAAATTAATAATGTGGACAAAACGAAAAAATATTTCTCATCCGGCGCCAATATTTTGGGAAAAAATTTAAAAAATATTCCACATATATTTCTTAACTTATTTATTTCCATTCACAAAATATGTACTCCAAATTAAAGAGCTGCACAACTACATTCAATATCCGTTTCAAAACATTCTCATAAGAACGAAATGAATTCCAGCAACTTCATTAAGGGAACGAATGGAGTGAGAGTGCACACGAAGCGCTTAGAATGGAATGGAATGTGGCACTTGTGTACATGCAATACTCTCAATAGAGTACTCACAATTTGAGAGTATTCGTTTGAGAGTACTCCCAAATGGCTGAGCGGAATGAAATTGTATTAGCAAAACTGAAAGTTTGATCTTGTTTTTTGTTGTTGTTTTCTTTTTATTTTTCTTAAGAAGTATCAAAATAAATACATTAACAGCCCTATTCTGGTGCTACGGTAACAATCAATTGTCACCGTACTATTGTTACGTTTCTGTCACCCTTATTTGTTACTTCTATTCTGGTAGCAACGTAACAATAAAAAAGCTAAATAAAATTCAACATAGTGGGGAAAAGCTTTTAATCGTTTTTTCAAATATTATCTGTCAAATTATTTAAAAAATGGAAAACAAAACGCAAGGAAAGTAAGTAATTTTTGTAAATCTTGATTATTTTATAATTTAAATGTATTTTAACTAATCATCGTAGAAAATTCGAGCGGACAACTCAGGAGCAGCTACAGTTTTATGTGGCATTTTGCAAGCAGCACCCAGAGCTCCAAAGGGGTAAAAATAGCCCAAATGCTCCTCATTGCATCAAAGAGTTGTGGGACAAGCTTGCAAATAGCTTAAATGGAATAAGAGGGCCGACTCGCTCAGCAAGCAAATGGAAAGAGGTATTTTGTTAACTTGATTTTATGTTAATTACTTTTGCATATACATTTTTGTTCTGTTGTTTTGATTTAAGACGATGGGTCAGTGGAAAAAGCAGCTACGCAGCCGTGCCAGAAAGGCTAAATTTGAACGCGCTCGCACTGGAGGCGGACCAATGGAAGAAGAAGCTATAGGGGAATTCGAGCACCAATAATGAATGGTGATGAAGTTTCTTTTGAAGAAAACATCTTTGCTGATATTTCGCAAGAAGCATTGCCTCAAGTAAATGATTTCGAAGAAACTGCATCGCCAATTCCTTCAACATCACACAACATGGAAGAGTTAGGCAATGCTTCCAACCATGCTCCAAATCCTTCTGCAGCTCGACAGGGTGGTCCAAAAAGCATTATTAAGATGATGCTAGAGAGCATAAAAAAGAGAGAAGAACAGGAAAACCGAGCATATGAGCAGCAGGAAAGAGCTATCGAGCAACAAAAGCTGATGACTGAGGCGTTTTTAAAAATGTCCCATGCATAGTCATTGTTTTGTGAAAAATTAGATATAATAAAAAAATAGAAAGAAATTTCAAACGAATAGAAAGAAATTTCAAACGTTTTTTCAAACGCTAGCTATTGTTCGTAGAATATATTGCATATCGTCACCTAAAATGCAAAATAACGTAACATCACTTTTGATAATTTTACAGAAGCAAAAAATGATATAAAATTCAAACAACTTGAGATATTGAATCGAAAATTTCAAATCAAATAACTTGGTTATTTTTGGTGGCAGAAGTTTAAAATTCATAACACACATGTAATATAATGTAGTGAATCGTAATCAATAAAAAACACAATTTCGAATTTTTTGATCATACGTTGTTTTGCATTTTATGTGACGATATATAGTATTCAAACAAACATTTTTTGGCAGCTTTGCATTTTTTATGCATAAATTGAGGCAATATTTTACAAGCGTTTATAAGGATTCAATATAGCGTGCTCTGATTCGTTGTCCTTTTCGTAGGTGTTGAGTAGCGTTGTTATCTGGTTCCTCTTCAAGTATATCTGGCTCTACAGTGTCGTCGATGTCTACAGATGGGCCATTTTTTAACAATATATTATGCAATATTGCGCATGCGTAAATAATGTTTGCAGCTTTATTGTGGGTGTAGTGAAGGCTTCGATATTTGGAGAGACAACGAAATCGGGACTTTAACACTCCAAATGCTCTTTCGATTGTATTGCGTGCTTTGGCGTGAAGTTTATTGTACTTTTCTTCCTTAGCACTGGACGGGTGCGCAACTGGAGTTAATAGCCAAGGTTCTAGTGGATAGCCTTGGTCGCCCAGCAGCCATGAGCTCTGTTGACAGGTGTGGTTTTGCATCATCCGCAGTCGAACTTCCGATGTTGTAAAAATTCCGGAATCGTGACTAGACCCGGGAAATTTGGCGTTTATAGCCAAAAAGAAGAGGCGATGGTCACAAACCTGTTAATAGGAATTGATGTTAGCAGGCTTTTCAAAAGTGTATTTTAATATGCTTACTGCTTTAACGTTTATGCTATAGAATCCTTTTCTATTCATGTAGAGGCTGACTGGGTTAGTAGCATCAGTAGTCGTCGGTGTAAATAAAGCAACGTGGGTGCAATCGATAGCGCTAATTGTACCTTTAATTCCAAAACAGCTGTGGAAACTAAAAACAAACGAACAATTAATCTTTTTTCGCCAAGGTTTAATCCTTGCAAATGCATTCGTACCCTGTTTTAATGCTAACTTGTTCCTCAAACGTCCTAGGAAACCGTAATTCGCCACTCTTCCTGTTGATTATTAGCTGCGATACATGATGCAGTGTCCGAGAAACAGATGGTTGGCTCATAGATACCGACATGTTGTTGCCAACACATTTTTGATATGAGCCGTGTGCGTAAAAATAAATTGTTGCTAGGAAGCGAAAAGTGAAGGGAATGGACGAACGCTGAACGTCGTACGGCTGCAGTTCCTCGATCAAAGACCGACAAAGTAGCCTCGAAAGTCGGAAATTTTGTTGAAAGGTCTTTTCTGGCATTTGGAATGGGTCAGTGCTGTCGCATATGCTTTTTAACAGACGTCTTCTCTCTAAAATTTCTTTTTTTATTTATTAAAGTTTCCAAGTACAGGAGCAGTAACTCTTCTTCCATTTTTTAACTACAAAAAACTTAAACACTTCCAAAACGCTGCTACGTATTAATATTTTAAAAAAATTCTTCAATTCAATATAAAACAACGTAAGATTCGTTTGATATTTCAGCTTGTCACCTGCTCATTGAACGGTAACAATTTTGGTGACAATTGAATCCGAAAAAGCTTTTTTGAATTGCTCAGGATAGCAATTGGTGTCAATTGTTACTTTCAGTTTCAATTGTTACTGTGGTGACATTTGTTACTGTGCCAGAATAGGGCTGTAAAAGTATTGAAAAAAGGAAAAATTCTTAGTGAACTGAAATGTAATTTCATGATTTTTTAACATGTTATCCAACTCAGTTTTCCCCCTTATTGTTATGAACGAACATAATTTCGTTAACAAATGAACTGTTTGTGGAGACCGCGAACCTTTTCTCTGAAATTAAGGTTCGTGCTACAGAAAACACTCTCTCAGAAGAAGCGCTACTGCACTGTGTGGCTAGAATCATACAACTGACGTTGTGAAGTAGAGGAAATTCATTTATATGGGAAATCCACCACTGCAAGACATCAAATTCGATAGAGTAATTTACTTCGACATGCTCGTACCGATCTAGTTCTCTTTTGATTTGTTGATTTGTGCTTTGCGTCTCCTGCGTTTTTACGAAATCTTCAAATTAATCAGACTTACTTACAGAAACTCTTAGTGCTTTGTTTTTCACTTTCGGAAAATTGCAAAAGACTATTTGCGGTTGGAAATAAAAACAAAGCAAGCTTGTGGTAATTATTTAAATTTGGAATCCAATTGAATTAAAGTAAGAAGCTATATTTTCCTTTGAAGCTTTATCTCCTTCTTTCAATGTAATTTTTTTTTTTTAATTTGTGGACATGAACTAAAACAAGATGCAACGTTGCATAATTTTAGCCTTCAAGATTTTTCAATGCTTTCTCGAACAAGTCTAGCTAGTATAGGCAATATGGCTTTATTTTTTATTTTATTTTTTATTATATTTTTTATTATATTTTTTTTTTTATTCTATGATTCTATCTACTGAACCGATATATTTACCACACGATTTACACTCTGCTAGACTGTTTACTGCATTAAAAAACTGGCGTAAAAGCAAAATACGTTTGTGACCCATTCCTTTTTTTAAATTATCAACTCGCGTGCAATACAGTAATGATTTGCGCATAAATAAGTCAACTACTAACTGTGGAGAAACGCTACACTTGCTGATTTAACATTATGGAATTTAGTGTTCTTATTGAGAGTTCTTTCAATTCAAAAAAAAAAAAAAAACAAGAACGTGGTCAATCATTTATGTGGACAAATGAGGCGATGAGAGCAAGAGTGGCCTAACCCACCAACATATCTAATGGAGTCATATTTATCAAGATTTTCATTTAAATTTCTTTTATTTTTTTCTTTTATTCACAATATTATTTACTTTTTCTTAATTTGCTTTTTAGTGGTATATTATAACAAAATGTCAATAGTTGTAGTAGCAGCAGCAGTTGCGACGCTGAATCTGCATTTATTTCAATTTTCGTGGGGTAGCTCTCATCGCCTCAAATATCTCCGGCTATGTGACTGTTTTGCCATGTTTTCACTTTTCATTCTGGGCGGCGACCAGTCGCCTCGTATGCGTAGAAGTCTAAATCTACATAGCTGCAAAAAGGATGACGACATTCACGAGATGCTAAAAAATTATATGTCTGCGGAAATAGGCATAACCGACACAGGCATAACCGACACAGGCATAACCGCACAACAACAGCTCCATGTCCAAAGAAGAAAAACGCGCCATTGAAATTCTTGATAAGACTTGTCAGCTAAAAGAGAACAGATATAGTATAGGTTTAATATGGAAAGATGGTGTAAATGAGAGAACTTGGTGTTCATATTTGCCAATGATTCAGAAAGTAAGTGTGCCGCGTTGCTATTCACATAATTTATATGAAAAAGATAGATTGACATAGATTGACTATGGTGAAGCAGTGAATGTTCAAATAGTCGCATCCAAGTCAAAGGTTGCTCCGCTGTGACCTCTCTCGATCCCGCGCCTAGAGCTTCAAGCAGCTCTTATCGGAGTTCGTCTCATGAACTCAGTTTGTAGCGGCCATTGTATCAAATTCGAAAAAAGATGTATCTGGACGGATTCGAAAACCGTGTTAAAGTGGCTTCAAAATGATTCACGTCAGTTCCAACAATACGTTATTTACCGCATCGCTGAGATACACGAAGTCTCTGATTTAAAAGAGTGGAGATGGGTTCCGAGCAAAATGAATGTAGCTGATATCGTGACAAAAACCAAACCATGTGACGAAATCGTCCAGCGCTGGTTTAATGGGCCCTCTTTTTTATATAGAAATGGACTCGAATGGACATTCACTCCTGATTTAGGAGATTTAAATACAAGCGAGATTCGCCCACGTTTCTTACACATACGTAAATCAAAGCCACTCGAAATAAATTATGCTTATTTCTCCAGTAAGATCAGGCTCTATCGAGCGATCGGAAATTGGTTTTTTTACATAAAAAAACTACAAAATAGAATCAACTCTGAGAAAGCTGCTTTCCAGCTATCGGCGTACCACTTCAAACAAGAAAAATTTTTAATTTTTAAATTTGTTCAAATGACTTGCTATGCTGACGAATGGTCAGCACTTAAGTATGGAAAACCATTGTGCAGCACTGGCCCACTTGTGAAGCTCAACATCTGCATGGATGAACATGAAGTCATACGTGTAAAAAACCGCGCTGAGTACTTCACACTTTGCGGCCAGTCCCAAGATTTTATTGCATTGCCGGCTCAGCATCATGTAACGCATCTCATCGTTGCTTATTATCATGAGCGATATCATCATAAAAAATAAATAAATAAAATAAATAACTGGCCATTTCAGCCCTTGAAAGGACTTTGACCTAGCTTCTTATGATCAATTCATCAGCGATATCATCATATTAATCATGAAACAGCCTTAAATGAAGTAAGGCAAACCTTTTTTATACAAAAATTGCGGCCATTGTTCAAAAAAATAAGGCGAAATTGTCAAAAATGCAAAATTTTCAACACACAGCCAACAGCTCCACAAATGGCCCCATTGCCTCGAGCTCGTCTAAGCGCCTTTTCACGGCCTTTTTCTTACGTCGGCTTAGATTACTTCGGGCCGATTCTTGTCATCGAAAATCGAAAAGTGAAAAAAATGTGGGGCGTCCTATTCACGTGCTTGACAATAAGAGCAGTGCACATTGAAATCGCTCACAATCAAAGCACTGATTCATGCCTTATGTGCCTAAGAAATTTTATAGCTAGGCGAGGGACCCCGCTGGAAGTCTACAGCGACAACGAAACAAATTTTCGTGGTGCCGATAATTTTCAAAATTAAGAGCTGAAACATCTCAATCGCTCTATCATCCAAAAAGAGTTAGCACAGAAAGTCATCAGGTGGAAGTTCAATCCACCAGCGGCGTCGCATATGGGGGAGCATGGGAGAGAATGGTGCGTTCAATTAAGGAGGTCTTATACAAAATTTCGCCCTCGCAGAGGTTTACGGACGAGAGCCTCAGATGTGCATTAATGGAGGTGGAAATGACGATTAACTCGCGCCCATTGACGTTTGTGTCGCTTGATTATGAAGACCAGGAAGCGATTACCCCAAACCATTTTCTACTTGGTTCCCCTGATGGTGCGAAGCCTTTTTGCGACCCAGATAATATCGACATAACATTGAATATTAGGCAAAGTGAAATATTTGCGAACATGTTTTGGCGCCGATGGGTCAAAGAAATGCTTCCGACATTTACACGCAGAAGCAAATGGTTTGAGAAGGTAAAACCTATCTCAGAAGGCGATATCGTCCTCATAATAGATGAGAAGCAAACCAGAAACCTGTGGCTCAAAGGAAGAGTAGTTGAGGTGGTCAAAGCTCGAGATGGACAAGTACGGAGAGCTAAGGTGCAAACAATAAATGGTGTGCTAGAGCGTCCTGCGATAAAGTTGGCGGTTCTCGACGTTGGTCATGATGTGGGCAAGCTCTGTGAAGATGATCACTTACCGGGGGGAGAATTGTTGCCGACAAACAATTATCCAACTTTGGCTACAGGGCAGTAAGGTGGCAGCTCCGTTCTTTGACATTTGACGTTCTTAAATTTGCTTTATGTAGTTTCTTCTTTGCTTTGCATTCTGCCTTTCATACATTGAACAGCGAATAATTGTCACGCGTTTTGCACAAATTAAAGTATTTTTGTTTGTTAAATAATTGTTTGTTGTTTGTTAAAATTGCGCCTCGGTAGTCGAGTTAGTAGCGTGCTCGACTGCTATCCCAGAGGTCCCGGGTTCGATTCCCGGCCAGGCCATGGTCCTTCGCTTTAAAACCTTTCTAAATTTTCTTTTCCTCTTTCCTAAATCAACTGAAACAAATTTACCACTGAAACAATTAATATTTACCACTTGAAATGAAATTATTGAAATGTATTTATCACCAATGTTTACGACTTGAAATGAAACTATTGAAAATGTATCTATGAATAATTTAATATAAGTAGTATGTAAGAGTTGATCTCTGTTAGATGAAAATAAGTAAATAAATAAATAAATAAATCTTAAAATTTAGTCTAAAGTCAAGAAACCCAAGGTAATAATGAACTGATGATTTATTTATATGCATAGGGTGTTTTTTTTTAGGGGTTTGTTTTTCGAATAGAGATAAAACTGTCATTTTGTGGTCAAATCTGGCAACTCTAATGTCATTTATGTTCAGTTTGGTTTGCCATCTCATCATGAACAGGTTGACAAAAGAACAACGCTTGCAAATGGGCCGAAAATGAGATTGATCTCGATGCTGATTTTCATCGCAAAATTTTGTTCAGTGATGAGGCTCATTTTTGGTTGAATGGCTACGTCAACAAGCAAAATTGCCGCATTTGGAGTGAAGAAAATCCACATGAGATCCTTGAGACGCCATTACATCCACAAAAACTGACTGTTTGGTGTGCTCTATGGGCTGGTGGAGTCATTGGGCCATACTTCTTCCGAAATAATGCTGGAGAGTCAGTTACCGTTAATGGAAACCGGTATAGAGCCATGATAACCGACTATTTTGTTCCCGAATTGGATGGCATGAATGTGGATGAGTTGTGGTTCCAACAAGACGGCGCTACATGCCACACAGCGCACGTCACAATCAATTTATTGAAGGAAACATTCGATGAGAGCATAATTTCGCGGAATGGACCTGTCAATTGGCCACCAAGATCGTGTGATTTGACACCATTGGATTATTTTCTTTGGGGATATGTGAAGTCGCTCGTCTACGCCAACAAACCAGAAACGTTAGGGGACTTGGATGCCAACATTCGTGGCGTTATTGCCGACATACGGCCCCATATGCTCGAAAAAGTGGTTGAAAATTGGACCTGTAGAATTGGCTTTATTCGAGCCAGCCGCGGCGGCCACATGGCCGAAATCATATTTAAACATTCATGGCATAAAATTATCCTTCCAATAAAGCCAAATTGATGGACATTAAAACGATTTTCTTGTGTTTTATCTCTATTCGAAAAACAAACCCCTAAAAAAAAAACACCCTTTATTATATGGAAATTGTACTTTAGAAATTTAAAGCGCAGCTGAACTAATAAATGAAACACGCGCTCTTATAACGATCTCACTGTCAGGGAACAATCCCAACCCCATTTGCTTTCCGAGCGAAGTCGATCGGGCCGGTTATCGATCGCAGCACGCACGACATGCATAGGAAGTTGCTCCACTCCAATAAAAAATAAATTGGCCATTTAAGCCCTTGAAAGGACTTTGACCGAACTTCTTATGATCAATTTGTGTTGTGCGCAGAAAACGCAAATAAACAAAAACGAATCGTTCTATTTTGTTACGTTCGGATCTTTCAAGCGAACGAACCAAAAACGATTCAAACAACAAAAGAACGATTGGGCGACTATTTTGTTTTTCGTTTTCTGTCACTAGCGAAAATTAACAAAACAAAACGATTGAGCGACGAAGAGACAAATGAAACCGAAACAATGATTCGTTAAAAGATCGTCGGATAACAACAAAATATGCTTTTTTAAGAGTTTTAAACATTATCCAACAGTTTTAGGGGATCGCTGATTTCGAATCTGAAGTTAAAATTCAAAATGGCTGATAGGGTTGCCACCTATTTTTTTTTTTATTTTTACGAATTCGATGCTGGGGCGAACACTAGATAAAAATGGGTCGCTGAATCCGAATCCGTTGTCGGAATTTCAAAATTGTGAAATTTTTAACCCTATAGGGTTAAATAAAATAAATAAATAACTGGCCATTTCAGCCCTTGAAAGGACTTTGACCTAGCTTCTTATGATCAATTGTGTTGTGCGTGTTATTAAGTTTGTACACAATTGACCGAGAACCGGACCTACATGCTTAACGCCGACTCCGAACGGCGATGAACAGAATGTTCTTGTTCTCAAGAAGCTTTTCATGGCATTTTGATTACTCTCTGAGGTTTGCCATTGTCTGCAGAGAGGTGGCGGCGAACAGAAAAATTATTTTAATTCAAATAATTTTCTGTCGCTGCTGGGGTTCGAATCTGTGTCTCCAAAGTTCGTTGACATAGCGTTGACATAACCCTATAGGGTTGCCACCTAAAAATATGCTTTTTTAAGAGTTTTAAACATTATCCAACAGTTTTAGGGGGTCGCTGATTTCGAATCTGATGTCAGAATTTTAAAATTCAAGATGACTGAATTCAAGATGACTGATGACTGAGATGAGAGCGAAGACTAGGTAAGAATGGATCGCTGAATCCGAATCCGTTGTCAGAATTTCAAAATTGTGAAAGTTTTAACCCTTTAGGGTTGCCACCTAAAGGACCTTACTATTAGCTCCACTACCACTGCCACTAAAAAGAAGCTACCACTAATTATCATCTTTCGACCCATGCGCCTAAAGCCTGCACACAAACCAGCAACAAATTCAACAGAATAACGACTTAAAAACGGTCAATCCGCTAATAAATCAGGAAAATAAATTAGATAACTCACAAAAAAAAACAAACATTGAAAATTAAAGCTTAGTCAGTTGCAGTTATTGAGGTAACTTTTTTAAATAAGTAGCACTTATAAAGGTTACAATGCTATGTCTCGAACTGATGCAAAAATCGAGGAATTTCGTGTATCAAGGATTGCGATTACCGAGTCTGTACTATAGTTCGAAAATATGATATATAATTGTGGAAGGTTTTTGAAAATCAAAAGTTCTTTTAAAATCAAACTTTCTGAAAATAATCTAAGTTTTCCTATAAATGAGCTATAATTACGCGATTATGTTGACTTTTTATGAAACTAGAAAAAAATTAATAAATTTTAGTTTTTAAATATGTGTACAAATTGGTACTTAACTTGAAATTAATTATTAGATAAATATAAAAATGAAACTTCAAATATTGCCTTTTTGGCGTTGATGCAAGTAAACTCAAGAACGGCTGAACGGATTTAAATGAAATTTTCACTATTAAAATCGTAATTAATTGTAGATTGACACCATATACTTAAAATTTTGAAATATTTTTAGACTTAGAAGTTATTGGCTAAGAAACTGGCAAAATTCGGTATTTTTGGAAAAATTTGGCGCTTTTTTCCTTTTTCTGCTTAAACCGTAAAAGATAAGTGAATATGATATATTTACAAATGAATGATCTTGCCGATTCCAACAAAAAAGTTCATGGTAACGTGCATCTAAGATCAAAAGTTTGGTCGTAAAATTCATATTTTATTGAATTGGTGGTGGTGGTGGTGGTGGTGGTGGTGGTGGTGGTGGTGGTGGTGATGGTGGTGGTGGTGGTGGTGGTGATGGTGGTGGTGGTGGTGGTGGTGTTGTTGATGTTGATGTTGATGTTGATGATGTTGATGATGTTGATGTTGATGTTGATGTTGATGATGATGATGTTGATGTTGATGTTGATGTTGATGTTGATGTTGATGTTGATGTTGGTGTTGGTGTTCGTGTTGTTTACTGTAGGTTCTCTTTTCATGCTTTTGGATTAGTTTTGCCAAAAAGCAGCCGAATTTTAGCTGAAAAAAAGTTGGTTTCTTTACTTTAAAATTGAAAATTGAAAAAAACAGTGATGAAGCATTTGATCACTTAAAGCTAAACAATTTCTACAAAATTTTTTTGAGGAAATGGAAGAGCTGCTATTCATCGAAAAAACTTATATATCAAAATATAAAAACACTATTTAGTATTATAGCGTTCTTAACTTTCGGAAAGAAGAAAAACAAATAGAAAGTGATGTGGTCAAAGAAGTTGGGCGACCAAGAAAGTCATTTGAGGAGTTCTTGATTCTTCAATAGCGGAATCTTCTGAATACACAGCAGCTGAAGCACTCGGTTTATATATGGATCTTAAATTGTCGTGTCGTTAATATACTATATTAAGGTCATCTCTGTTGAAGAAAAACTGTAAAGGTCTACCATCATATTTGAAACTAAGAGCTGAGAAAAAGCTTTGTGTGCCGAAGCAATTAACTGTTACTGCAATCTCTGCTCAATTTCCACTGCAGTCAATTTTGGACCGTACGCCAAAAGAATATAAGACTCGATAAAATATAAAAACGAATTCGATTTCTCTGATTTGATACTTTTTTATTCCAAATGGGACTGTGATGGGTTCTCTGGACAAAGTCAGTACAAACAGAAACTAGGCAAGTCCATTCAATTGCATTGATTATTTCAAATTATTGATATTACCTGTTTTCTTTATTAAAGTAGGTACAGTACACGTCCAATATAACGAATGGTTTCTTGTCCAGCCTTTTCGTTAAATCGAAAAATTCGTTATATCGAATGAATATCAAGTGAGTGAGTTTGCTGAGAGCGGACGTGTTTTTAGCTGGCTCCAAAAAAAGCTTTATTCAAGAGACAAACAAATTTTTTAATATATAAAACAAAACATTTCAAAGTGAACTAAATTACTGCATATTTGTGAATTAATAGATAATGTAATCTAGATAGATTGATGAATTTTTAATATGAATCTCGATTGTAAAAAATGCAATAAGTCAATGCGAAATGGTGGTTCATTTCCATGTAGTGGTTCATGTGGGAGATTGTTCCATCCCAAATGTATTGGTACAGACTACCTTATCAAAATTTTGGAGGCAAACGAGCTTGTGTGTGTTTTATGTGAAGAATGTAAAAATGCACTCAAATCGTTTAACGAGAGCATATGTGGAGTAAAAGAAAGTGTAAAAGAGATGGCTATACAATTAAAAGATCAAAGTGTTAAAATTAATGAAATTAAGAAAGCATTAAAACATACAGACGCAAATTTTAAAAATAAAAATGAGCCTAGCGTTGGAAAAGAGTACAAACCAACTTATGCAGAAAAATTTAAAGAATTAAATGAGCCAGAACCAAAAATAATTTTAAAACCAAAAAAAGTGCAAGATGCGTTGATAACAAGAAATGATATGATGGAAAAGATAAGTCCCGACAGAATCCAAGTTTCAAATGTAAAAACACAAAGAAACGGAGCAGTAGTGGTAGCACGTGATGACAATGAATCGGTATTGAAACTTAAAAACAGTATAGAGAGAGAAATGAGTGAAAAATATGAAGTGCAATTGCCTAGAGAAAGAAATTTTAGACTCAAAATATTAGGGTTACCAAAAAAAATTAATGGCGATGATTTGATAAGTCAAATAAAAGATAAAAACAGCTTTTTGCAAAATGAGGATATTTCTATCAAAGTAATATATGAAAATAAACTTAGAAATAACATAGTTAAGTTCAACGCGATTTTTGAAGTCCAGGTGGACGCATATAAAAAAATATTGGAGCTAGGAGCATTAAGAGTTGGATGGGGCAAATACAAAGTGCTTGAATCATTCTTTGTTAGGAGATGCTACAATTGCTTGGGATATAACCATAAGTCTACGGAATGCAGTCGTAACAAAGCATGCTCACATTGCGCTGGGCAACACAAGTCAAATGAGTGTGATAAGAATAATATAAGTCCTAAATGCATAAACTGTTCCACAGCAAATCAAAAGTACAATTTAAATTTAAGAGAAAATCACAATGCCTTCGATCATACCTGCGAGCTTTTTCAAAGAAAAGTCAATATTGAAAGACAAAAATTGTATTAGCAATCAGACTCTCTAGTTCAGTGCAAATACTTAAATATACAAAGTCTTCTAAATAATTTCGCGGAAATTGAGGAAATGGTGGCGATTAACTCTATTGACGTACTTCTGTTATCGGAAACGCATATAACGAATAATATTGAAAACTCGGAATACCATTTAAAAAACTATAATATCGTGCAATGTCAATCTAATTCGAGACACACCGGGGGTGCAATAATCTATATTAAAAGTGCAATACAATATGAAGAACTCGATGTTTTTTCTATAGACTATGTTATGTGGTTAGTCGCTGTTAAAGTGTGGTTCAATCGTACTCCAGTCGTATTCGTATTAGTGTATAGGTCGCCAAGTTGTTCTGTTTGTTTATTTTTAAACCACCTAGAAAACTGGATTGACATGAAGCTCAAAAGTTCGGACAATGTTATTATAACTGGTGATATGAACATCGACTTTCTAAAGGTTTCTCCGGATAGAAACCGAATTTGCAACATCATAAATGATAGAGCATTCAAACAAATAGTGGGTGAACCAACTAGAATCACAAATAATACACAGACTTTAATAGATTATGTGATTACAAATTGTAATTTTGTTAAGACCCAAATAGATAATAACAACAAAATATCAGATCACGAGACAATAAGTATTCTAGTCAATAATTACAGTAAACCTCAGAATAAAACACGTTATGTTAAAATTTGTAAATATAGCAGAGCTTCCTTTGTGAGGCTGTGGAATAATAGTGAACGTATTGAACACAGTTCTAACATTGACAGTCATACGGAATTATTCGAAAAAAAAATTAAAAATATATTTGAGATTATGACGGTACGCAAGGCTGTAAATAGTCACAAAAATTCTGCACCATAACAACGACTTCAAAAACCTAAACTTAGTTAAAATTAATTCCTTTAATAAAGCTGTGATAACAAATAACTTTGATGACTGGATTACATATAAGCTAACCAGAAATAAGTACAAGCAAGAAATTAATAATGCAAAAAATAAATATGTGCAATATAAAGTGGCTTCTAAAAGTGGTGATCAAAAAGGTCTCTGGCGTGCAATCAAAACCTTAGTTTTAGGCAATGATCGTAAAGATATATATAGTTTAAATATAAATGGTGCAATAGAAAAGGACCCAAGTGCAATAGCTAATTATTTAAATGAATTTTTTGTTGAAAGTGTCGTTGAATTAAATAGATCAATTGTAAATGTGCCGTATATGTCAATCATTCGTCCAATTGAAAGCAATTAGAAGTAATTAAACGAATGAATAAAAAAAAGACTTATTGGGTCTCAGTTCAAAAGTTTTGCTGGAAAATTTTGAAATGGTGGGAGATAATATTCTCCATATAATAAATAATTCAATGATGGAAGGTGTGTTCCCGTCATGTTTAAAAAAGTCGGTAGTAATTCCAGTACTGCAGTACTGCAGTAAAAGCTGCAGTGGATTTTAGACCAATAAATATGTTGACAATTTTAGAAAAAGTTACTGAAAAGGTCATCGGTAAACAACTCGTTAAGTTTATACAAGAACACAACATCATAATAAAGCAGCAGTCAGGATTTAGAACCGGGCATTCTTGTGAAACGGCTCTGATATGGACAATTCACGAATGGAAAAAGAAGATTGATGATGGTGACAAGATTGTTGCGATTTTCCTCGATTTCAAAAGGGCATTTGAAACTATTGACCGTGAAATCCTTATACAGAAATTGGAAAACTATGGAATAAGGGGTATCGAAAAGAGATGGTTTGAATCATATTTGAGTGGAAGAACTCAGAGCACAAAAATTATGGATATTTCATCTCAAGAGAAAAGCTGTCAATAAAGGAGTACCGCAGGGCTCAACACTAGGGGTGGATCTCTTTCTTCTCTACATTAACGAAATTAACACTGTCTTAAAATGGTGCAATATTGCTTTGTTTGCGGATGACACATTAATATATATAAACTGTAAAAACCTAAGTGATATACAGAACAAATTACAAGAAGACTTACGAAATTTAGAAAGGTGGCTTTGTATGAATAAGTTAAATATGGACAAAACAAAATATATAATTCTAAATTCGAATGAAAGCCTCCTTTTGCAAATCGGCAGTGAATATATAAGTGAAGTTAATTCAATAAAATACTTGCGTGTTATAATAGACAAACAATTAAACTTTAATGAGCATGCAGATTACATATGCAACAAAATAAGTAAAAAAGTGGGCTTTTTAAGCAGAATTAGAAAAAGGATAAACTTCCAAAATGCGGTAATCATTTTCAATACAATCATACTACCACATTTTGACTACTGTGCAACTATTTTATACATGTGCAATAACAATATTAAAACAAGATTACAAATACTGCAAAATAAAGCAATGCGAGTAATAATTAAGTGCAATATCTACACACCTACGTCCTATATGTTACACATGTTAATGTGGTTAAATGTTAAACAACGTCTGTCCTTTAGAGTCCTGATATTTGTATTCAATGTAAAACACCGTGTGTCTCCAGAGTACCTCCAAGATGAACTTGTTTATGTCAGAGACATACAACCGTACAACTTAAGACGAGCAAATGACTTCAGACTTATGAGATTCAACAAAAGTAGCACGCAGAACTCGATAATGTATAATGGCTTAAAGTTATTCAATACACTACCGGATATAATAA
The DNA here is from genome assembly GCA_943735915.1 of Pherbina coryleti. NCBI lineage: Eukaryota > Metazoa > Arthropoda > Insecta > Diptera > Sciomyzidae > Pherbina > Pherbina coryleti. Next base: position 95,716,448 of record OX030951.1, on the reverse strand, counting down.
AACATGAGCGTAACATTCATCAATTTAAAAGGCTTATATTAGATTTTATAAAATTAAATATACACTGAATTTGTTAATTTGAATAATATTTGAAAAATAATGCTGTACAGAATTATAAATGTAATAGTTATCTATCAACTAATAAACTAAATAATAATAATAATAATAATAATATTTTAAACAAAGAAATATCTTTTTTAGTAGTGCAGATTTTATTTATATATTAATAAAGTATTTGCATATTTTGTTATTTTTTTTTTAATTAATTTTTTAAAAAATTTAACAAACTCGTTTGTTTCTTGACGCTTTCCATTGATTTTTTGTGTGCTTCCTCTTGAAGCTCTTGTAAAATATTGATTTTAGTGCAGTTTACATTATTTTTTAAAGTCCATTGTATAGAAGCCCTTAAGTGCTCCATAGCGTTCATTAAATCGAATGACAACAAAATGTTTAAATTCGTTACATAGAATAGTCAATGAAGAGATTTTACCGTTCGTTATATTGGACATTTGTTAAATCGGGTATTCGTTATATTGGACGTTTACTGCATATATCAAATTCGAGTTTTATTCTTGTTATTTACTTGAAAGTAATTTGTTGTAATTGATTTGGTTATAGAGGAAAAGAGAACATTAATCTTGAAGATAATTTTGGGTCAATTCGGCCCCAATTGTAATCTTCCAATATATCAGGTTCTTAGTATTTGTGAAGGTAACACGATTAACATGAATGAACATAATGCAAAGGTCAAAAAGGTTTTAAGCGATGGTCACACAGCACATCTACGTCGTGGTTTCTTGTCCTAGTAAAGACAGTTTTGTAACAAAAATGAACAAAAAAATCATTTGAAATGGAAATCATTTATTTATTTCTTACCTAAACTTGTGGCTTTTTGGCTTCATACCAATCAAATTCAAAGCAATTCTTAGGATGTGTGCTATTTGGAAACTATTCACTCAGATGACGAAATTTCGACAGTCTGAATGAGAATATTTGGCACTTGTGAGGAGATATGACTGTCAAAAATTCATGTAGCCCCAGGGGCTAGTATAAATTTTGAAAATCGGCAAGAGAATTTTTGACACAAGCAAAAATAGAAAAAAAAAACACTTGTGAGCTTGCGACTCGAAAATTTTTATTATTTTTCCAAAAATTACACTCGTTCAGACATGGGGATAAATTCTTTGATTGTGCCATATATGGCACACTATGCATTTAAGGGTTAAATTCTTGCGCTAATGCACTACCGAAATCTAAAACATCACAATTTCTAGTTGTCAAAATCTCATCATCCTTTCAGCACAGTAAAAATTACAATTATATTTCAACATAATTGTATTCAAGTCAGTAACTTCTTCTCTATCACGAGAGAAAAGTTTCCGAATAACACACGGCCTTATTGATTGTTTCATTGGAGTGTTGCATCGCTTTTCCAACTGATTTTTAGCATGATATAACGCAAATACTAAAAGACAACAGAATAGAGAACACTGCACTTGCACAACAGATCCATATAAAAAGTATGTTTTCATACGTGTAAGTGGACATAAGTATGAAAAGTACATACGCCAACGACAGAATAATGCTCTCTCTCACTTCCAATGTACTCACAGTTACAAAAAATTTATAAAGGATTGCACAACAGCAAAAAGTAGTGAAAAAAGTACTACAAAAACTGATCCTTCATACAAATCGTATTGTAGAAAATGTCGGGTAATTTTGACCCAGATTACAGATATATAACGTATAGTGCACAAGTCAGTTTTTTGTCTCTGCTATGCACATATGTCACATATGTACATTTTTTTCACTCTGGTTGCAAAGATAAAAGTTCAACAAATAAAATGGTTAATTTTTTTTCTTATTTTTGATTTGATGTTTTTGCTGTTTTTTTTTATGTTTTTTTGCAAATGAAAAGTGCCTCGGGTCATTATGACCCATAAACGGGTTTAAGGTTAAGATTGTGCACAATTGAACGAGAACCGGACCTACATGTTTAACGCCGACTCCGAAAGGCGATGAACGGAATGTTCTTATTCTCAAGAAGCTTTACATGGCATTTTGATTACTCTCTGAGATTTGCCATTGTCTGCAGAGAGGTGGCGGCCGTACAGAAAAATTATTTTAATTCAAATAATTTTCTGTCGCTGCTGGGGTTCGAACCCAGGTCTCCAGGTTCGTTGACATAGCGGCCACGCACTTTAACCAACTACGCCACGGACGCCACGGAAGTACTGTTGAAGTACTATTTATTTGATTTTTTAAGTTACTTTAATATTTTAGTTACTTTTAAGCAATATATACTTTAAACCTTCGTCGTATATGTTTAAATATTGTTTAAGTTCATCTGGTCACCTTATATAATATAGCTGTTAAGAATAATCATGGTCACCTTGAACGAAAAAAGAGAGCAGAATAAAGAATCGCTCGAAGTATACGGACGTGTTTTCATTTTTGGCTACTACAATCTCAGAAGTGGGATTTGCCCAAGTTTAGTTTCGTTACTCGGCTATTTCGAAAAGAAAAAAATATATATAAAAGAACTAAGTTTATCCGCAATAATTACGTGCCCAACAAATAGCTGCATAATAAAAATTAAAAACGAGTGTTGCAAAATAGAAAAAAAAAAAAACAGACAAAGTGCTATAAAAAGTTAGACAAAGTGTGACAAAAGATAGACAAAGTTAGAAAGGAAAAGACAAAGAAAAAGCGTGACTGTACCAAAAAGTGCACGAATTTTTTTTCCAACGATATGGAAATTGCATCGAACGATTATACCGTTGCAGAGCTGCGCGAGTGGTCACAGAAGTTGCAGTTGTCAACAGCTGGTTCAAAGAGCACACTCGTATTGCGTCTTAATACAGTGCCAGCTGAGCAGCGCGGCGAGTGCCCAAAAGAAACAGTAGAGATAGAAGATGTGAGTGAAGAAGAGAGTGAACAGCAGACAGCTCAACAGAGTACAGTGGTGGCAGAGAAAGAGGCGGAATTGTACAAAAGAGAACTTAGTCTACTCAAGCGTGAAAAAGAGCTGTTGTTGCGTGAGAACGAGTTTCTTAAAGACGAAATGCGTCAATTTCGCTCGTTAGAAGCAGCAGCCTGTTCGACGCGCTCTATAGACATCAGTGGTTCGTCCAGTGCTGCAATCAGCATGTTGAAAGAAGTTCTGCCAGAGTACGATGGCAAAGAAAATCTAGTTGTGTGGACAGCTCAATTGAATAGCATTAAAAATGTTTACTCACTGGATGAAAATACGTTGCGTGCGCTGTTCATATGTAAGCTGAGAGGCAAGGCGCAGCTGTGGCTGTAATCGAAGTCTAATTTCATGGCAGAGAGTGTGGAAGTATAAGTAAAAGAGATGAGCGAATTTTTCGGTGGAAACGAAACAAAACTTTCGCTGCGTAGAAAATTTGAATAGCGGAAGTGGGGCTATGGTGAGAGTTTCGCCGAATACTACAGGGATAAACAGATTCTCGCAAACGCAGTGCAGATGGACAAGACGGAGATGGTTGACTACTTGATTGACGGAATACCAGACGAGCAATTGAGAGTGCAGGCAAATATGCAGCGGTTTACCACTCAAACACAGTTGTTACAGGCATTTGCAAAAATTGAGTTGAAAAATTCAAAGGTACCAGAGGCGCAGCTGTCAAGTGAAAAAGGGCCCGTTGCAAATTTAAGGTGTTTTAACTGCAACTCGGTGGGACATCTAGCAGCAGTATGCCGAAAGCCAAAACGTGAGTTCGGCGCTTGTTTTGCGTGCGGAAGCCTAGAACATCGTGCTGTTGCTTGCCCGCAGAGAAAGACGACCAAAACTTGGCAAGGAAAAGAATATGTAATGTATTTAAAAATTTTTATAACCAATAATGTTAATGTTTGTCTGTCCCTAGAATGCTTCATAGACACTGGAAGCTGCATCAGTTTTGCAAAAATGAATGCGTTTTCAAATTTACTTAAATTAAATGAACTTCAACAAATGTAAACAACAAATATTTTGGATTGAATAATACTGAATTAAAAGTGTATGGCAAAGTTGCCTGTTATGTTTTGTTAAATAAAAAAAAAATTGAGTTTGATTTGATTGTTGTGGCTGATGATTCCATGAGTTATGAAGTTGTTCTGGGGAGGGATTTTTTAAGAGCTGGTCAGTTTGAATTTGTGTATTGTAAAAACGTTGTTGAATTAAATAAACAAAATGATAGTTATGTTCCGATTTATAATGATAGTAATTTTGTTGACAAAGGAAATGAAAATGATAGTAGTTTAAAAATGTTTGAAAATAATAACATTCAAAATGTTTCGATTGGAAAAAATTTTAGTTATTTGACAGATCATAATGAGAATCGGAGTAAAAACTCAAATTATAAATATTTTAATGTAAATGGGTCTTTTATAAAAAGAAATGACGACGAAGTAAACAATTTATTAATGGAAAAAGATGATGTTAGTTTAAGAAAAGGATGTTTAAGTCCAAGTTCTAACAATGAATTTATTAATGATAATGAAAGCTTTGAGAAAGTTTTTTTAGTTATTAATCATGATGATTCCAACGAGCTGAATTTAAATGTTTGTACAAAGATGTACAAAGAAATTAAAAGTAGATTGTATAATATATTTGAAGAGTGTTATCTGAAACCTGAACGTCCTGAAGAACCGATAGTTAAAAGTCAAATGAAGTTGTTGTTAGAAAATGAAAAACCGTTTTATTGTAATCCGAGGCGATTATCATATACAGAGAAACTGGAATTACAAAAGTTGATAGATGAATATTTAGACAAAGGCATTATACAAGTTAGCGAATCAAAGTTTGTTTCCCCAATCGTGTTAGTAAAGAAAAAAAACGGGTGATTTAAGAATGTGTGTAGACTTTCGAAATTTAAATAAAATTACTGCAAAAGAGCATTACCCAATTCCTCTTATTGATGACTTGTTAGACAGGCTAGCGAACAAAAAAATTTTTACAAAGCTGGATTTGAAAAATGGATTCTTTCATGTTTTTATGCACCCGGAATCGATAAAATATACATCGTTTACGACTCCTTTAGGGCAATTTGAATTTTTAAGAATGCCTTTTGGTCTAAGAAATGCGCCGTCAGTTTTTCAAAGATTTATAAATAAGGTATTTGTTGACATGGTGAAACAGGATAAGGTAATAATTTACTTAGACGATATAATGATAGCCTCGACAAATATTGAAGAACACTTTAAAATACTCAGCGAAGTTTTCAAGCGGTTGGTTCAAAATAAGCTTGAGCTCAGGTTAGACAAATGTGAGTTTTTACAGTCAAAAGTTAAGTATCTTGGGTATACTATAACTGGAGAGGGCATACGAGCGGATGAAACTGGTCTACATGCGATTAAAAACTTCCCAGTTCCAGATAGACCTCATGCCGTGCAAAGTTTTTTAGGGTTGTGTTCATACTTTCGAAGGTTTGTAGAAAATTGTTCGGTGTTAGCTAAGCCTTTGTATAATTTAGTAAAAAAAGATAGTAAATTTTGTTTTGGTCCGGTTGAGCTAGAAACTTTTGAAATTTGAAAGCAAAAATTGATAGAATCTCCTATATTAGCGTTGTATGATCCAAATGATGTTGACTGAGTTGCATTGCGATGCAAGTTCGATAGGTTTTGGAGCCATATTGTTGCAAAAAAAAAAAAGATAAAAAGTGGCATCCATGTTTCTATTATTCCAAATGTACTTCAGAGGTCGAATCAAAATACCATAGTTTTGAATTAGAGACACTGGCTATTGTTTATGCGTTGAAACGTTTTCGAGTTTACCTTCAAGGAAAAAAATTAAAAATTGTTACAGACTGTAATTCGTTGACATTGACGTTGAGTAAAAAGGAATTAAATGCAAGGATTGCAAGATGGGTGTTTTAATTGAAATACACGTCTTTTCTATTCGACAGTTTTATTGAGAATGAATCGGTATAAATAAAATAGTTAGAAACAAAGTTATGTATACTTATAAAAGCAAAGAGAGTACAATACAGTGATCGAAATACTTAAAGTGACAATCGTGTTGTAACATATTTTCTTCACTCCTCCTCAACACGAATTTTCTATTCAGCAAAATGTTTTTAATTTCACTTTCACTTTCAACCTAAATTCAATATATAATTTTTTTAACTTAAATTTAATATTTCAAAATTTATTCAATACTTATTGGATTATTTCAAACCAAGCATTTTTGAAAATTTAATATGCTTCATTTTACAAAGATTCTTAGTTAAAACATCAGCAACTAAATCATTTGTGTTTACATACTTTAACTCAAATTCTTTCTTCTTTACCATGTCTCTTATGAAATGAAAGCGTATATCAATATGCTTGCTACGCGCGTGAAATACTGGATTCTTCGCAAGCTCTTGTGCGCTTAAATTGTCTCCGCTTAAAACGAGTGGTAATTTATCTGGATAACATCCAATTTCATGCAAGTCTTTTTTTATGTATATAGCTTCTTTACCAGCTGACGTGAGTGCCATGTATTCTGCCTCTGTGCTACTGAGAGCCACAGTACTTTGTCTTTTTGACTCCCATGAGAATGTACTCCCACCCATAAAAAATGCATACCCCGTGTACGACTTTCTGTCCAACGTGTCACTGCCCCAGTCTGCGTCGACGTAACCTTCGACTGGCTTACCGGTGAGCTCGTAGCGCAACTTCCAATCGATGGTGTGAAACAAATATCGCAATACTTGCTTTGCTGCAGCTTCGTGCTCAATGTGAGGATCCGAATTCCGCTGTGCCAACTTGCACACTGAGTGTAGAATGTCCGGCCTACTCGAAATTGATAAATACATAAGGGCGCCAATTATAGATTGGTATGCCTTCACGTCTACTTTTCTGCAATCATCCCTCTTACACCCAACATTGAAAAACGGCTATTAGATTGATATTACCTTCATAATTTTTCTTATATAGACAGTGTTCATTTTCACACGGTACAAAGCCTAGTTTTTTCAGCACTTCATCTAATCTTGAGTTCCATTCGCGTCCGGATTGTTTTAGTCCATATATGCCTTTGTTCAGCTTAAGCACCTTCTTTGGAAAACGTGGTTTAACCTTCCTATACTCGCGTCAAATAGTGTAATTCGTATATCCGCGTACGATCTGTGAGACCGAGATTCCTAGGTCCAATTTAGCATGTTTTTAATAACATATCATTATTAGTTAATTACATAATATTGGCTAATAACAGTCTTTTAACGTCATTTGTTATGAAAATAATAAGTCAAACGTAAATCGTCGGTCTGAGAGACCGTATGCGCGAGTATAGGAAGGTTAATGAAACATTCTGGCTGCTTAAGGAAGATTTCGTCATTCAACTTGCTATTCAAGTAGGCTGAGCAAACATCCATTTGATGTACGTGTAATTTATATTCGGCTGCCATCGCTAACAGCATACGTATAGTTGCATATCGTACAACGGGTGAGTACGTTTCTGAATAATTGATGCCAAACTGTTGATTGCATCCTTTTGCCACTAACCTCGATTTGAATCGCTCGACGCAGCCATCTTGATCTCTTTTTAACGAAAATACCCATTTGCTACCAATCGCCCTCTTGCCTGGTGGCAAATCAACTAGTGTCCACGTGTTGTTAGCAACTATCGATGCGTATTCTTTCTGCATGGCGTCTTTCCACTCCAACGAATGGTTACCTTTGAGGGCCTCCTCAACCGACTTGGGAACATTGATCTCATTGTTTGTATCCATTAAATTTACGCAATTATAGTTTTTACCTGAACGGAGTAACCTCAGTCTATCGAATCTGCTTACAATCTTTTAGGGTTCGATAAGCTCGTCCTTTAATGACTCTTCTTTTAGTGCATCGGCTTCTTCTGCATCTTGGAGCTCGTCGTCGTTATTGGTATCATCATTACCGGAACTGCTGACATTGTCTTCATCTAGAATTGTTACACTTGGTATATGAACATCAATATGCAAGTTTTCATATTGGTCATAATCTTCAATAAAAATAACGTCACGGCTTTTAATGACCTCGCGTGTGGTTTTATCAAGCAGTTGATATGCCTTCGAGGTTTCCGAATATCCGACCATCGTATACTCTTTCCCTTTAGCCTCAAATTTCTTATTATGCTTTTTGTTAAGTGCTATTGCTCGAGAGCCAAAAATTTTTAAATGCGAAACACAAGGAACACGGCCTGTCCACACCTCGTACGGTGTCTTTTTATGCAAAATTTGCGTCGGAGACCGGTTTCTTAAATAAGCAGCCGTCGCGACAGCTTCAGCCCAATAAATCTCATCTAATTTCGTATGTACCAACATGCTGCGAGCCATTTCGATTAGCGTGCGGTTCATACGTTCTGCTACACCGTTTTGTTGTGGTGTGTAAGCTACAGTTAATTGCCTCTGAATTCCGCAGTCCTCTAAATATTTGTTTAACGCATTATTCACGTATTCCGTGCCATTGTCGCTACGCAAACACTTTATTTTTTCTCTGTTTGCCGTTCTACCATCGCTTTAAAATTTTTGAAGACATCAAATACCTCATTTTTTGACTTAATAAAATAGCTAAAAACATAGCGAGACTTGTCGTCTATGAACGTGACCATGTAGCGACTACCACCATTAGATATCTTAGTCATCGGACCACAAACATCACTATGAATAATTTCTAAAAGATCTTTTGACCGACTCGTAGACTTTTCAAACGGCTGTACACAGATTTTGCATTGGATACATGTTTCACATTTTATATTTTTCGCATATTTATTTATTGTTAAACCTTTAAACCATATTATTCTTTGATGAATTGAACAATGATTGAAAATTGAAATGACCATACCTTTTATGCCATTTTACGAAGTTCTCAATCTCACTCGATGAGTAGAAGCATGTACTTGGGCCTTGTTCTGCAACAAACAAGTTTCCAACTCTCCGAGCTTCGTATACGACATCATCTCTTTTGTTTTTTATAAGTGCGCTCTGTGCGGAAAAATGACACTTAACCCTTTTTCAACTGCCTTATTAACAGATATGAAGTTGCTTTGAAGTGTTGGCACATAGAGTACATCCAAAAGTTCTATATCAAATTGATTTCTCCTTAGTCGAACTATGCCTTTTCCAGTCGCTTCTATAAAGTTTCCGCCGGCCACAGCGATCCGTTCTTTATGTGCTTTTAAAGTTGCAAACATATTCCGATCACAGCACATGTGCGATGTCGCACCGCTGTCTATGCACCAAGAGTTTGAGTTGAATGCTGTTAAATTTGCTGCTGCAAGAGACGAGAATGCAAAAGAAGATGGCGACGTTCTTTTCGGATCTTTGCATTTTGCAGCGAAATGCCCCCTTCGCCCACAATTGAAACATTTTCCGTTAGATTTCGACCTCTTGCCATGGTTGTGGTTGTAGCTGGTCCCGCTATAATTGTTTTTTTCTTTTGATGGTGTTCGTGCGACGAAAGCTTGTACGCTGCTGCCGCCATTGTCGATTCCAATACTCTCCCTTCTAGAACCTCCTTCTAAAAGTTTTAATTTAAGAATATCGAGCGTTGGTAGCGCATCCCTTGTCTCCATTGCGATTACAAAGTTTTCGAATGATGAAGACAACCCAGACAGCAACACAATAGCCAAGAATTCTTCATATAATTCAATTCCGACCTCAAGCAACTTTTCCACAATACTAGCGAATGAATTAACATATTGTGGTACGCTTACCTCGTCGACTATTTTCAGGTTTAGCAACTGTTTAAAAAGAGTCACCTTGCGCGCTGGTCCATGTGGTTGATGCACCTCCTTGAACTTCTTCCAGGCGTCCGCTGACGTAGAACAATGCTTAATATGGTTGATTTGTCCTGGTTTTATGCTAAGCATAATCATTGCCAAAGCTTTTTCATCTTTAGCAATCCATGTGGCTGCCTCTTCTGGATCCCTTGACTTTATCGTGGTACCGTTGGTTATCGCCCATAGCTCCGAACATATCAGAACGCTCCTTATCTGGACGCTCCACGAATCATAGTTGGAATCATCCAACTTTTCTAACGGATATATTTGCGAACTCATCGCGGCGCAAAAACGGTGCAAAAACTTTGATCGACTAAATTTACGCGTTTTTAGCAAAAACGAAACAATAAAAAAAAAGTGACTATGCGCGACCTGGGCCCATAACCTGTTTTAATTGAAATACACGTCTTTTCTATTCGACAGTTTTGTTGAGAATGAATCGGTATAAATAAAATAGTTAGAAACAAAGTTATGTATACTTATAAAAGCAAAGAGAGTACAATGCAGTGATCGAAATACTTAAAGTGACAATCGTGTTGTAACCATAGCTGTTAAATTGCGATTACGATTAGTAATCAATTAGATTATTTTTTAAAAAGAATTGTAATGATTATATAATCCTTAAGCAAGAATTTTATGATTAGTAATCGATTACGATTAAAAATAATCAAAAAATAATAACGATTACTTGAGATTACGCAAAATAATCAAAAATAATCAAAAGTAATCAAAAAAATAATTCGATTACTTTTAAAGAATATCTTTGATTCTTTTTGATTATTTTAAGAATTTCAGTCTAAAGTAGGGAATATTTTGTGAAAGTGATGATGAAATTGACACAACTGGTTCTTCACAGGATACCTTTAAGCCCGATTAGTGATCCCAGCAGGCCAACTCTTCTGCTACTTGCATGACAATTCAAGTGCTGAAATGATTTGGCAAAAGTATGGCTTGTTGAAGGAACCATTTCTTTCCTTCAATACTCCTTTAATGTCCTCAGCGCCAGTTGAGAGACTATTTTTTTTGCCGGCATAGTAAACCCTCCAAGACGGCAATCATTGTCTGATTTTTCTTTTGAAAAATTAGTTCTTAGAATGCAAATGTTTTTTGTACCAAAGACTGAAATTCTTAAAATAATCAAAAAAGAATCAAAAATAATCTCGAAAAGTAATCAGATTATTTTTTTGATTACTTTTGATTCTTTTTGATTATTTAGCGTAATTTCAAGTAATCGTTATTATTTTTATTTTTTATTTACGAAACAGAAAAGAATCGTACTTAATCAATTATTTTACCTTATTGAAAAAAGAATCGAATAAATAATGATTACGACGAGTAATCATTACTTAACAGCTATGGTTGTAACATATTTTCTTCAATGGGCTCTAGAACTACAAAATTATGACTATGAATTGGAACATCGGGCCGGCAAGAGGATGCAACATGTCGATGCGTTGAGTCGGAGCACTAATATTTTAATTCTGGAGGCTAACACTTTTGAAGAAAATCTAATTATTTGTCAAAACAAAGACAGAAAGTTAGACGAAATTAGAAAAAGGTTAGAATTGACTGAAGATAGTTTTTATGAAATGCGTAATGGAATTCTGTATAGAAAGAGTGACAAAGTATCGGTTCTGTTCTGCGTGCATGAAGATATGGAAAATCACGTTATATATAAATACCATGACGAAATGGGTCACATGGGTATAGATAAAACAGTTGAGTTAATATCAAAAAGCTATTGGTTCCCTAGAATGAAAGAAAAAATAAGTGGTCATATCAGAAACTGTTTAAAGTGTATAGTCTTTTCTTATAAACAGGGAAAAGCTGAGGGACTTCTCCATAATATTCCGAAACCAAACGTTCCATTTGAAGTTTTACATATAGATCATTATGGACCGATAGACAACGCTCGGTCGAAAAAACATATTTTTGCAATTATTGATGCGTGTACTAAGTTTGTTAGATTATACCCCACAAAAACGACAAACACGAAAGAAGTGATTCGAGCCCTGGAAGATTACTTCAGAGCATATAGTCGTCCGAAATGTATAGTTTCAGATAGAGGAAGTTGCTTTACGTCAAATGATTTTAAAGAATTTCTGAAAGGGTTGAATGTACAACACATAAAGATAGCTACAGCTTCGCCAAAAGCCAACGGCCAAGTAGAAATAGTTAACAAAAGTTTAGGTCCGATGATAGCAAAGTTAGTCAAACCTAAGGAGGGCATTTATTGGGATACAATTATAGAAAAAGTAGAGTTTTCTTAAAATAATACATTCCATAGAACAATAGGTAAGTATCCCAGTGTTATGCTATTTGGAGTACAGCAGAAAGGCTCGACGATAGATTTGTTAAAGGAAAGCTTGATTGAAGTAGAACAAGGGTTGGTAAGAAAAAATTTAGAAGAAGTTAGGGAGGAAGCTGCTTTAAAGCAATCGAAATTACAGGAGTACAATAAAAAGTATGCAGACAGAAAACGTAGAGAAGCCATAAAATATGTTGAAGGAGATTACGTCATGGTAGCAAATTTTGATTCGCATACTGGTGTAGCAAAAAAGTTAATTCCTAAATTTAAAGGTCCGTATAAGGTTACTAAAATTTTACGAAACGATCGATATCTACTTGAAGATGTAGAAGGTTTCCAACAATCTCGAACGCCTTACAAAGGTGTCTGGGAAGCAGATAATTTAAAGCCTTGGTTTAAAGGACATGCGGTATCAGATAACAAGATTTGAATTTGGTAAGATCGGGAGATCTTATCATCAGGATGGCCGAATTGAAGTAATGTTGAAGTACTATTTATTTGATTATTTAAGTTACTTTTATATTTTAGTTACTTTTAAGCAATATATACTTTAAACCTTCGTCGTATATGTTTAAATATTGTTTAAGTTCATCTGGGCACCTTATATAATATAGCTGTTAAGAATAATCATGGTCACCTTGAACGAAAAAAGAGAGCATAATAAAGAATCGCTCGAAGTATACGGATGTGTTTTCATTTTTGGCTACTACAATCGAAGCTATTAATTCTGATTTTTCTTTTCTAGAAAAATGTAATAAGAGAACAATAAAATTAGAACTTTTATATGGTGCTTTACTAACTATTTGCCCAACATCTACAATAAGTGAAAGAGTATTTTCCGTTTCAACTTCAATTAAAACAAAACAAAGAAATAGATTGTCACCAAAGCATTTAAATTGTATTTTATTCCTCAAATATTATTTTAAACGTGAAACAAAATGTTAAGCTGTGTACTTATTTTTTAATATTATTGGATTAATTTCTTTTTTTTTTATGTTCCTTGTAAGTCTTTACTTTTTTCATATATAAATGGATTTAATATTACTATTTTTATTTTTGTCTTACTGTATTATTTAATACGCTTTATAAAATCTTTATTTAAATGGACTATATATACAGCTATGGACATATAAATAGCACAAAAATACATGAGTGTTTCACATGAATTAAAATAAAAAACAAAGAGGAAAACAAGAATTTATTTCATTGTATTTGGGTTTAAACATTAAAAATTCAAATCAGTAGTAACTTTGTAATTACGAATTAAAAATTAGAAAATTATTCAAAAATCTGATATTGCTCCTTATCTGAGGTGGACATAAAAATAGCACAATTTGGATTCTGAAAAAAAGACATAGTAATTTATTTTTATTTTACAATGAGCTTACGAATATGCTTACTAGTACTTGGTACTGTATCCTGAATCGTCCAAAACAGTCCGACATATTCGTCCCATACTCTCCACAAGCTTCCTGATCTTATCCTTCGTAATAGAGTACCAAGCCTTCTCAATTCCACTCCATAACTCATCTAAATTTCGAAAATTTTTGTTGCTTATTCTGACCTTTACATCATTCCATAAATTTTCTATAGGATTGAGGTCTGGGCTTTGAGCCGGCCAATTCAAAATATTTATTTTTTCCTTTTTTAGCCAATCAATCACAACCTTTGCCGTGTGTTTTGGATCATTATCGTGCATAAAAGTCCACCTAATAGGCATGTTCTCAAATGCAAATGATTCCATCTAGTTATTAAGAATATCTAAATACATATTTTTGACCATTATTCCTGGTATACGAAAAATTGGCCCAACGTCGTGCCAGGAAAAAGCTCTCCAAGCCATTAAATTCCCTCCTCTATGCTTTAATGATTTTGTTGTATACTTAGGACTCAACTCTTGGCGCTTGGGGCGCCGAACAAAAGTTTTTCCATATGGTCCAACCCTATTAAATTTAGCTCTCGTCAGACCAGAGCACGTTCTTCCAAAATTGGTCTTCTTTATTCACATGGGCCCTTGCAAACGCTAAGCGATTGTGGCGGACCCGTCAGTTACGCCATCCCACGCTCTGCAGCTCTTCAAGCTAACCAGCGTCACTCTGTAGCTATGTTATTCAATATGTATAACGCACACATGGTTACCCACACTTTGACTAGTTTTACTTGGCTTATCACACAAGTGGTAAGCCAAGTAAAATATTCGTCATATATTTAAGTCGCCACTGAATTATATTTCAGCAGGCATTGGAGCCGTTACTTTGTAGCTCAAATTAACTGACGTTCTCGCTCTTTGTCGCTTTGTCATAAACGACAAACCGTCAAGCACAGTGATCGCACTAGCGTCACTGAGTAGCGGACTCAGTAGATGATCATATTGCTGGCTGCATTGCTGTTGTTGTTGTACAACAACAAAGCTTAGCTAGTGCATACTTAGCGCTCGCTGCCTGTGTGTTGGCTTAGCTACCCAACACCCAGGCGGTCGCGCTGCCAGTGAAGTTGGCTGGTTTATGCAACGTCAGCATATTCCTTATCGCACTGTCCGTCGCGTCATTAGCGCTGATGACGAGTCGGAAGTATATAAATACCAGTGCCGTTAGCCACTGGATACGAATACATTGTTTACAGTTTATTTTAACAATGCCCAAGATAGTTTTTATTGTGTTGTCCATGTGTGGGTTTGCAACGCTATACGTAGCGTTGAAATACATTTTTAATGTATTGTGGTGGCATGGACTCTGGGCCATGCTACCCTAAATATAATAAAATATAAAATCAGTAGTTAACCGCGCGCGACAAGAATCTGCAGCATATCTGCTGCATATAAAATAATTAATCTTTGTAAATTATTTGTAAAAATATAAGACAATAAATTCAGCTAGGTTAGGAATAACCATCAAGTGTTTTTTTATTTGTGGAACTAATAGAACTCCATACGATCCTTTATTTTTTTTTGTTTTTTGTTAAGAGCGGCTTTCTTCGGCTAATGCGTCCATAAAGATTAGCTTCATGTAGTCTCCTATATACTTGTTTTCTTGAAAAATTAAGGTTATTTTCTTAATTTATTTCCCTCATAATTTGCTACGCTGACTTGAAAGGATTAGCCTTACTTATGCGAACTATAAGTCTATCAGTAGAAGCTTTGGTTTTACGTGGTCTAGGATTGCACGGCTTATTCTCGAAATTATTTGAACCATTTAATTTAACCAGCTTGAGTGCATTATAGGCCATTTTTCACGAAATTTTGAGAATATCCGCGATTTTAGATGGTTTTTTGCCTTTTCGACTTAGTTCGTGAATTAAAGACGTTTTTTTCCGGAATGCAATGTTTGCCACGACCCATTTTATTTAGAATCGGCGAAATCAACTGAATACACTCTAAAATTTTTACAAACACCCGATCTTGTTAACTTTTATTCACCAACTAACATGTTTGCTATTTATATGACCACAGCAGATCGTACATGCCTATACAGAAAGAGATGGCCTGAGCAAATAAAAGTAAGTAACGGTACATCTCTCTCGGAGTTTTAAACAACGTCACACTGGAGTCTCAAAAAATTACATATACCTACAGTTAATGAATGCATTATTAGGTTCAAACGAAACGTTTAAAAAACAAGTTGACATTTGTGCTATTTATGTGTCCATGGCTGTATACAAAAGAAAAATATTTACGATGCCTTATATTTTCCTCTCAATTTTTTATTAAATTTAAAAATATATTTTATTAAAAACCGGCTTGAGCCGGTTATTTTTTTTTTTAAGTATTCGAAGCCACGTGGCGTAGTTGGTTAAAGTGCGTGGCCGCTATGTCAACGAACTTTGGAGACCCAGATTCGAACCCCAGCAGCGACAGAAAATTATTTGAATTAAAATCAATTTTCTGTACGGCCGCCACCTCTCTGCAGACAATGGCAAACCTCAGAGAGTAATCAAAATGCCATGTAAAGCTTCTTGAGAACGAGAACATTCCGTTCATCGCCGTTCGGAGTCGGCGTTAAACAGGTAGGTCCGGTTCTCGGTCAATTGTGTACAAACTTAATAACACGCACAACACAATTGATCATAAGAAGCTAGGTCAAAGTCCTTTCAAGGGCTGAAATGGCCAGCTATTTATTTATTTGACAACACTACTCCACATCAATCCAATTTTCGCACTAAATAAAAAGCAAATAAATCCAAAAATAAATTTTTCATTTAATTTTTTCCTCAGCTTTCCTATGCAATGTCCACTTGGGAAGTTTTCAGTATGTTTTTGAAGTGAAACTTCTTAGGCGGCGCTTCGAAATTTGAAAAAGAATATTGAGGAGTGAAATTTCAAGGTCAATTTACTTCATTTCGTTACACGATAGAGAAGAAAGATATGTTTTATAGTAGAGAGAATGAGAGAGATATACATTGTATAAAAGACTGAAAAAATATCTTTGTCAGGCTGAGTATCGAACCTGCTACCTCGAGATTATAAAGACGACGTCCTATTCATTGTGCCAAACTCTCTATATAGATATATGCTCTACGTACCAATTAATCAAACTACTTTTGCTGTAGATGCCAAGCGTGAAAATAAAAAGCGTTCCTAAAAATAGCGCTTTTTATACGTATTTTTGGTATGCTTTGAGGATGTGCTTTTCAGAGTTCAGAGTTGTGGAGCCCATTTTTTTATTTACATTTTGTTCATAGTTTCTACAACTGACAAATAGCAGAGTGGTAAGGCGTTTGATTGTAATGCCAGCGGTGCAAGTTCAATCCTCGCATCTTAAAAGATATAAAATTTTCTCGCTTTGTGTTTTGTTTTTTTTAAAGAGCTTTTTTAACTATTTGTTTGTTAAGAAGCGCTTTCATCCTAGGACATCCAATATAAATATTAATATGAATTTGGTTTACTCAAAAAGCGCTCCAGATGTGTGAAGCGCTTGTTTAATGCTTTTGAAGCGCTTCGATTACCGCTGGGTGGCAAAAGCCGCAAATTGTGTGCTGATTGCGTTCTATGTGTTGTAGATAGGGGGGTTGCCATGACTCGGGTAGAAGAGAGAAAGATTCAGCGAAGCAGAAGTGAAGAAGAGAGTTGCCCTGAGCGCATTATGATTTTCGTAAAGTAGACTCTCATGCCAATATTTTTTTAGAATACCAACGTTGGTATATCTTTAATTCAATATATTAATATAACCTCTATGAATTTTGCTCATATTACACAAATTATATTATTATATTCATAATATTGCGATATAAAATTATACAGAAACCCAAATTCATGAAGCATATGCTGTCGCCCATGACGCCAACTTGAGACTGTGCGTAAGAAAAGTTGGAATAAGTTCTTTAAATAGATAACTATTTTATACATATTGTAGTTATATAATTTTATATCGAAATATTATTAATAATAGAAAGTATAATTTGATATAAGTAATATTAATACGTACATATGTTGAATCAAAAATATATCAAGTTGTATTCTGTATTCACATCTATGTGTAAATACGACGCAAATTGGTTATCGAATTAATTGCTTTTCGGCCATAGGTCCATACCAATGAATATTAAATAAATATAAATTTTTTTATAAAAACTTTTTATTGTATTTCTTTTGCTTAAAAAGCTCTCTCTTTGCCTTTAAGGTTCGATTATGCAATCGTAAAGCAACGCAACGTAACGTGACGTAGAGTTCTATCTTATGAAAAATACGTGTAAGTGGTTAGTGAAAGCGTAACGTAACCTAGCGCAGCGAAGGGTTCTATTCCAGATAGAACTCTACGCCACGTTACGTTGCGTAGCTTTACGATTGTATAAGCGAGCCTTTACACTGAAATGGTTCTTATTCTAGAAGAGAAATAGTGTATACAAAGAAGTTTCACTTCTTTATTGTATACACGGTATACTGTATCTTGTATCTTTTTTTTATGCTATTTCAAGTTGGGTCAATATGACCCAAAAATTCTTTTGTGTTTCTAATTCCAAAGTTTACTTGAATGTTAAACTAATGTATAAATAATGTATTATTTCTATTTTATTGATATACAAAATTTTTGGTAACTTCTGGGTTTAACCTATTTCAAATAAATTTTTTTGTTTTCTCAAGCACATCGATTTTCAACAAAACAAAAAAAAAAGAAATGAAATATTCCCATCCGTGGAAAAGTTTTATAATTTCAACCACGCAATCAACGGAATCCTTTGTTCGGTGAGAACGGGGCAACCCAGCAAGCCCCCCTTTAGCTTTTTTGTCAAGCTTTTTTTTTCTATGTTAATAGAGACAGATTTTCAAAAAAAAAAAAATAGAATTTTGAAAATATCTTTATAATATACAGTTTTTGTTACCTAGGAAGCTCAAACTTATTTTTTAGTTGACTTTGGGGCTAAACCACTAAGCTCCAATATGTTCAATTGAACTTATATTTTACATTTCAGTAGCTAGATTGATTTTCAATCGAATAAAAAAAACCGGAGTAAATTATCTCAACCCGTTCAAAGTTACAGAATTTCGATCACCCAGGGAACTTTTCGGGACACTGTGCGACGTGCGATATATCTGATAGGGGATAAAGACATTTCATCTTCTATCAACTCTCTTAGACATCGAAGCAATGTTGGTTGCCCAAGCCTTTTGTAAAGGTACTGTCATGGGAAGTGTTCAAGAGAGAAACGTGACCTGACGCCGTCAGCTCGTGTGTTTCCCAGGTCCACTTGGGCAGCTCACCAAGCCCATCCCTATACCATTGTCTTGATGCACAATAGAACCTCGCATTACCGAGATATTTCGCTTTTCAGTCGCACAGTAAAATCGTGGAACAATCTTCCTGTGTTCTCCGGCAGAGCTATGTAAATTTAAAACAAATCTTCACCGACACAACTCTATCTTTCCACCCTCCAACTAACCATCACCCTTTTTCCGATTCAACACAATGCTTTCGCATTCATGGGGCATCCCCTGAGCGTTGGTTTAGTCAAAACAAAAAAATAAAAAAATTGAGTACTATGTATTTTTACATTGGCGGTCGTAGCTAGAGTTTGTGAATCGTTAGATGCCAATTTTTCGAAGTTCGAGGTTCAAGGTTCGAATTCCCTACCTTACACGATTTTTTCAATTGAAATTAATTTTTCTGATCTGCCGTTACTTCTGCAAATAATGACAAACATTATGAATTGATCATTAACCCTTTCGGCATATTTTTTGCCATACGGCAACAGTTTGCTCTGTGGGTCTGTTTCTAGTTTGGGACACCCCGCTTTTTAACAATACATTTTTAATAATAGATTGAAATGTGATGAAAAAGAAGAGAAAATAAAAAATACGAAAATTAATTTTTATAACATGTTTTTCAAGGTTATTCCGAGTGAACTCATTATTACGACCACGGCCACGCGACTTCAAAAAAGAGCAAATTAAAAAATTATATTTTTAAATATTTCCGAGAATTTTCTAAAGCTAAAGGTAATTAAATATAATACTACGAATGTAAGAGATCTTATTTACATTTTTAGTTAGAAGAAATATGTGATATTTTTTAGCGCTAGAAGTTCTTAAAATTTTTTTGAATACTTCTAAAAATGTTTGTAGTATCTATTAGAAAAGCAATACGGCTTTCAAACTTCATACTCAGCTTATTTTAGTCAAAAACTGACCCTAAACAAAGTTTGGAATGTTTGGCATTGCCAGGGCTAATTTGGCACTGAAAGGGTTAAATTGATTTTTTAAGGAACTAGTCGATGATCACCCTTTTAAGGGATTAATATAATTAATATCCTAATATTTTGTTCGTTAATTTGAAATGAAGTTTCATATTATGTATGCATAAATTTTTTTCTTCAGAGAAATATTGTCAAACCTGAATTTAACATCTTAAGCCCAGAACTCTGAATTTAAGTTTAAACTTTAGAGCAGGCCTAATCACAAAGGTGGCCCTTGTGGCCCTTGTAATAATTGGCCCATTTATTAAAATTAAATAAAACTCACATTTTGCTTGCACCAAATTTACGACGAAATGCACTTGCAAAAATTAACTATAACAAACAACAACAACATACGCATCGAAACGCACAAGCGTGCGGCGCGACCACCAAACATACAGCATTGTTGTTGTGCGTGTGTTTTGTTATTGGAATAGAAATTCAGACGATCTCGTGTTCTGCTACGCATACTTGTCGCGTATGTATTTTGTTTTTGGGATTTTTTGATCAATACATTCTTTGCACTTGCAAAAAAGCAACAAATTAGGTTGGCGTCGATGGTGGTGAAACTAACATGTTCACTTTTGTTGTTGTTAATGTATTTTGTTGTTTATTTTAACCAGGCGATTATCTTTCTTAATTAGGCTTTGGCCCTTTTATTCATTTCGCTGATTAGGCCTGCTTAAGAGTGTCGAGTTTAACAAAATATTTTTTGGATAATTATCGGTGATCGAATTTAAGCACAGTTTAAGGAATTTTAATCTGAGCTACGGTTGTAAAGAACATTAAATTACAAAAATCGAAAGTCTTAAAATATGTGTTCCACATTTAGGAAAAATGCACGCGTCTTTATTGTTCTATTGATATTCGTTCAACTTTCAACTACAATTAAAATGTTTTTATTTGTTTTTGAAGCGAAGCTTTTTACGAGTGAAATCTGAAAAAACGACACTTTTTCCGAGACCGTTTTTTCTTAGAATTGATATTGTTTTTTGTTTGCGACTATTACAACAAGAAAATGTTAAATTAAAAATAATTCCTTGCCCGCTGCAGGAATTGAACCAATGCCCTTTGACTAATAGTTTAACGATCTAACCATCAAACCAAAAGCACTCACTGTAAAACATCGCTGATTCAATATTAAGTACAT
Organism: Pherbina coryleti; assembly: GCA_943735915.1. NCBI lineage: Eukaryota > Metazoa > Arthropoda > Insecta > Diptera > Sciomyzidae > Pherbina > Pherbina coryleti. The sequence continues at coordinate 95,695,580 of OX030951.1, read as the reverse complement.
AGCAAACAATCGCTAACCGATTTTACCAACACTTACAAAAAATGTCAGCTTTTCACCAACACATTAAAATAAAATTTTCACCTCACTTCATTTGAATAAGACAACTACATATTTCTATTTTTGATAAAGTAGTCTTTCAGTCTTTTGTAAGAAAATTTTTTGCTGTTTAGAAAAAGGTGATAAAAAATTTTGTGAAATTTGTGAAAATTTAAAAAAGAAAATGAAAAAAAAAAATTAGCAACGAAAAGTATTCTTAAAATTTGGAAAGTTTCAGTGCTAAGAAAAAATGAAAACAAATAGTAAAAACTTCGACTCATGCACAGACAGTTCGTTGGAAAGTGTCATTTCATACGATTCCGACCAAAACATTGAACAGCATAGCAGAACAATAAGGACATTGGTGCTTTTATTTAAATGTAATTTTGATTTCTTAAATTTCTCAAAAAATTATGCTTTTTTTATAATGTTAAATTGAAAAAAAAAAACAAACAAATTTGAAATCGGCAATAAAAATAAAGATATTATTAACCTGGCAGTATTTTTTTGAGTTTTGATTTCTTTACTGACTTTGGCAATGATGGGGAAAACGATATTCACCACCCTTTTTACGTGTGCGAAAGAGACGAATGTATATTTCAAGCTCTTGTTAGAGGGAGATACAAAGTCTCATATATTCACACCGACGGGGAGCTTTCGGTTAATTTTTTCCCGATGCTCTTACAAAATTAACTGGCAAAATCCGGAAAGATTAACTGGTAATTAAACGGGTAACTACCAGTAGCCTTTTTTGCTGGGTATTAACTAAAGCTATGTTGCAGTAGATCACAATAATATATTTATAGGAATGTGTATTGGCTACAAAACCTTCATCTCCTACAATAACCTAACCATTAGCCAATACACAATAACCACTATAGATTGTGTATTGGCTAGACAAACAAGAGTACTAAAAAACAAAAATGTTGCATCTACTTACTACTAGATGTCGTTATGCTAAAAACTAAGGAACCTGTAAGTCAAGCCAGTTTTCGTGCTTATTAAATATGTTGCTCTACATTCTAAGCAACAATGTTGCATCAAAGTTGTTGAATGTTTGTCTTACAACTTTAGAGCAGCTAGCCAGCTGTAAATTAAGCAACTAAAAATTAAGTTGCACACGCGGTAAGGATCGAAAATGTGTTGATACTTGCAAGCAGAGTCATAAAAACATGCCCACGAGCATGTTTATTGTAATATTGCATATTAGTTCTTTTTTCTATATTTATTCCCTACACTTGAACGGAGGGGCTTTAAGGGAGAGCCACAGAGGGTTAATATGTATGACCGACCTTCATTACTTTTGCATAAGGAACATTTTTCCATTGGGGGCTTATCCTCTCAAATACGTAAAACGTAAAAGGGGTAATTTTGTCACTCCGTTTGTAATGCCCATAAAGAGGCGTGGTAGATATAGAAAATTATACATATTCTTGAGAAGCATCACCACAAAAGTCGATTTAGCCATGTCCGTCTGTCTGTCCGCATGTACCTTATAAGTATTTACTTTAAAAGAACAAATTAATTACTCTCGAGTTCCTTAATGCTTAAAAAATACGAACGATCGTTAATTGTGTTGTTGGAACATGGTGTTTTGTTTTTTTTTTTGTTTTTGCATAGCATAGCGAAAGACAATCAATTGACCAAAAGTGCGTTGACAAGCGCGTTTTCTAATTGAAAAAAAAAATGAAATATAATAAAACTTGAAACTTGGTGTGAAGATTAACGTGTGTTTTTTAGTTTACTTTGTTATTTTATAGTTTTAAATTGAAAAATTATTTTAATCGAAAAAAGCCATTTAATTAACAAATCTATGAAATTGCGAAAATGCTTCTCTTCTCTCGTTTTTTTCTCTCGACGCACTTGTGTTTTTTTTTTAGTATTCTCAAGGATCTTTTTCAGAAGTTTATAATATATTTTAATTTGTAGAATCCCAACAAAACTAACTATTTGTTTTTTTAAGATACTGTAGAGTCTAAATTAATTAATCTAAATTGTATAAAATTGATCATGACAATATTTTCAAATTATTCATCTTTTAATCTGCTTTTATGCGTATTTCTTTGTTTCTGTAAAAAGTAAAGGCGTGTTTTTTCTATTGGCCTTTTTTATGAAATTTTGAAGAAAGTTTCTTTATTATATGATATACAAAAAATATGATACATTTATTTCGTGCTTGTATTATAGTTGGCGTCCGTGGCGTAGTTGGTTAAGGTGCGTGGCCGCTATGTCAACGAATCTGGAGACCCAGGTTCGAACCCCAGCAGCGACAAAATTATTTGAATTAAAATAATTTTTCTGTACGGCCGCCACCTCTCTGCAGACAATGGCAAACCTCAGAGAGTAATAAAAATGCCATGTAAAACTTCTTGAGAACGAGAACATTTCGTTCATCGCCGTTCGGAGTCGGCGTTAAGCCTGTAGGTCCATTTCTCGGTCAATTGTGTACAAACTTAATAACACGCACAACACAATTGATCATAAGAAGCTAGGTCAAAGTCCTTTCAAGGGCTGAAATGACCAGTTATTTATTTATTTTTTTTATTTTTGTATTATAGTTGCTAGTTCTTTTTAACCAACTCTTATCAATAAAAAATGATATTGATATATATGTCTTTTTATTTTCAGGTTGTACGCACAGCTATAACAGATGCTTCCGGTGTGGCATCATTATTGACTACTGCTGAAGCTGTAGTAACTGAAATTCCAAAAGAAGACTCAAGTGGTATGATGCCTGGTATGGGCGGTATGGGTGGAATGGGAGGTATGGGTGGAATGGGAGGTGGTATGATGTAATCAAGTTAACTTTCCAATTGTTTTATATTCAAAATTATAATTTATCTTTTGAAAATAAAAATAAACTAGCAATGGTTTTAATTAAAGAACAAACTTTTTTAAGAATTTTAAGACGTTGCTTATGAAATGGTGCAAAAGTGAAATGGTGCTGAGGAACAATGGTAAATTTTTTTGTTCTTATATTTGGGTTTCGCAATTGAATCTATACGGAAAATGGAAACATTCACAAAGAATAAAGTTCGCCTGTTGAGTAACCGATTTTGTAACCTCGAAAATCGACTTTTTTTCAAATAGCCGCCATTTTGTTTTTTTTTCGGCGAAAAAATTACCCTAGCTCAGGCGATAGCGACTTCAACAAGGATTAATTTGGTTTTTTTTTATTTTTTTCTCAGATGTTCCAGACTGGTGATATCCTGCACACCGTCAATTTTTTGGCATTTGTTAAAAAAAATCAAATAACGTCAAAAACCGCTTCAAAAATTCTGAAAAAAATTTGTTTGTATTCTTTAAATGTTAGTTCATATATGTATGTGCAAAATTTGAAAACGATATCTTTTTCCTTCTATGAAAAAAAAAAAATCCCGAAAAACATTTTTTTAAAAAATTTGTAACGTATATGCCCCCTTAATAAACTCGAAATGAGCCCAGTGATGTCAAATCACAAGATCTCAGAAACCTCACTGCGGCACGAGATAATCACCCCTATCACTAGTCGAGTTCGACAATAAAATACACGACAGCGGCAAAGTCGAATCACTGTTGCCGAGCTTGTCATTTTACTGAGGAATCTATTACAATTTGCCACATGGAACGTTATATCGGTTTTACAAGAAGTTTCAATATAGGATTGGCAAAAGTGGACGTAAAGCAAGAGTGGAACTCACTTGCTAAAGGGTGATTTTTTTGAGGTTATGATTTTCATGCATTAGTATTTGACAGATCACGTGGGATTTCAGACATGGTGTCAAAGAAAAAGATGCTCAGTATGCTTTGACATTTCATCATGAATAGACTTACGATCTGCCACAACGTCGAATTTTCAGTGAATGGGCCCTAGAAAAGTTGGCAGAAAATCCGCTTTTTTATCGACAAATTTTGTTCAGCGATGAGGCTCATTTCTGGTTGAATGGCTACGTAAATAAGCAAAATTGCCGCATTTGGAGTGAAGAGCAACCAGAAGCCGTTCAAGAACTGGCCATGCATCCCGAAAAATGCACTGTTTGGTGTGGTTTGTACGCTGGTGGAATCATTGGACCGTATTTTTTCAAAGATGCTGTTGGACGCAACGTTACGGTGAATGGTGATCGCTATCGTTCGATGCTAACAAACTTTTTGTTGCCAAAAATGGAAGAACTGAACTTGGTTGACATGTGGTTTCAACAAGATGGCGCTACATGCCACACATCTCGCGATTCTATGGCCATTTTGAGGGAAAACTTCGGAGAACAATTAATCTCAAGAAATGGACCGGTAAGTTGGCCACCAAGATCATGCGATTTGACGCCTTTAGACTATTTTTTGTGGGGCTACGTCAAGTCTAAAGTCTACAGAAATAAGCCAGCAACTATTCCAGCTTTGGAAGACAACATTTCCGAAGAAATTCGGGCTATTCCGGCCGAAATGCTCGAAAAAGTTGCCCAAAATTGGACTTTCCGAATGGACCACCTAAGACGCAGCCGCGGTCAACATTTAAATGAAATTATCTTCAAAAAGTAAATGTCATGGACCAATCTAACGTTTCAAATAAAGAACCGATGAGATTTTGCAAATTTTATGCGTTTTTTTAAAAAAAAAAGTTATCAGGCACTTAAAAAATCACTCTTTACAAAGCTCAATAGTTTAGGTCCGCTAAATCGTGACGGCGATGACTGGCAAAAGGTATTCAACATTTTCACAAGTCATTTTATGAAAATTATGTGAAGCGTATACGTAATTATAGGTTTGGATTGATTTGAAGGGATAGGTTAAAAAATAGCTCATAACAAACGCGTGTTGCATGGTACTGGATGAGGGCTTTTTAATCAAAAATTCTCGCCGTTAGAAGAAGTTGTGGGCAATATCGTATGCTTCAATGACATGACGAACTCACAAAAGTTTTTTTTTTTTAAATTTGAAAAAAAAATATATTTTTTTCGACAGATAATTGATGAAATATGGAAATGATACGAAATTGATGATCTCTTCTGATATTTTTATGAAATTTTTGAAAGTTAAAACTTTTTCGAACAAAAAGTAGCGCCTTCCCAGCTAAAAAAGTAAGGCAATTTGAAACATTTATTTATTACAAGAGAAAGTAGAGTTGAGTAAAGTTGCGTTGCCAAGTTCTTATTTTTTAGTTGGTTTGTGTACGGAATAAGTTAAATGTAATTGATTCTGTCAAAATGTGATGTGAGTACAAAAACAAAATGAATTTTCCTTTAAGGGGGGAGATACCACATAATTTCGGAAAATTTTTAATGTTTCTTCGAATTTTTCTTTAAAACAAGTTTTAAGTTATTTATATTGGTTTGAAATTGCATAGTGACCCAACGACACAACGTGACGTGAATAGGGTTAAAAAAAAAATTATAAACTGCTTGTAGTGACGATATTCGCACAAATTCTTTGCAGGGCTACAGCATTATTGAAATCTTCGAAGTTTTTACTGCACTATCAGAATTTTTAATTTGTTGTGTATGCAAGCATAAAACAAGTTTTGGTGAGTCAGGATCGGAGGCTTAGGTTTCAAAATTTCAGCTTACATTTCTGCTGGAATATTTAATGAAGGCTACACATCCATTCTGAAGGTTATGAATGAGTTGTGTTAATTATTGGCACCTATTGCAAAGTTTTCGTCAAAAATACCGATAAGGCACGAGTAGCGAAGCAGAACGGAAAGGATGTATCTACAAGTTGAAAGATATCGTGTAAATAAATAATTTTTTTGAGGTCAAAACTGAAAAAATAGTCGAATCTGCCCCTTCGATTAAACAGCCAATATAAATTTTAATTTTTAACATTTTTTATTATATTACAGGTTTATCCTTCCCTTCAAAATATCAGTACTTGAAGAAAAAACATCTTTTGTTTCATATAAGTGGGAAAATTTTGGCAGCTACAGGAGATACTCTGCAGACCCACCATTTACTAAAAATATAGGAAACTAAAAAAATTATCCAATTATAGGTGTGTTTTTTTTGGCATCGCTATATACGCTTGTCCAAAAAAACGCTCATCGGCGCTTAATATTTCGCTTAACTTTTTTCTTCAGAACTTGGCAGCATTGCGTGTTACTGTCAAATATTGAACATTAGGGCACCCCAAACGATACGACATGTCGGATGGACCTGTCATGTCGTCGCACATGTAGTATCGTTCGTGTGCTAAAAATGAAGTTGGATGGACATGTCCGATGAAAGACGAAAATTTTTGACTTTTTGCTCGGTCCATCCGACATGTGCGATCGTTTGTGTGCGTGTCCATCCAACTTAGTGCATTTTCTCATTCGATAAAAGTTCTTGAGTGAGAAACATCGAGCGGAAAAATGACAAATGTTATAAAAGTACATTTTTAGAAGGAATTTTTTGAATGTATAGAAGGCTCACAGTGACTCTGAAAAATAAAAGATGAATTCATAAAAATAAAATTTGTAAATATATCGAGCACTGCACAATGCTCGATGTTTACTCGCTGGCAACTTTAAAATAATGAAGTCCATCCAACATGTGCGACCGTTTGAGACCAACGAAAAATAGTGCCGTTATTTTGTCGTTTGGGGTGCCCTATTATTAATTTTATTGTTTTTTATTTTTTATTATTTTTTTTTTATTTTATGTGACATAAACATGGTTGTTTTTCAAAAAGTGATGCCAATAAATTACGTAGACTATCATTTTCTTAATCTGGCAATAGTGTTTCTATCGGCGACTATGAGCTAAGCGGCTATAATTATCCTGTCTTAGCTAAGCATTTTTTGTATGAGAAAATATTGTTAAGCGTATATAGCGATGCCAAAAAAACGCACCTTATGTTATCAACTTGAAGAAAGATTATTAAACAAAACTAATTTCACCCTGTCTAGGGGTATCTCCCCCCTTAAGCAGTTTCTTCGTTTTAAATTTAATTTATTGACAGACTTCTTGTGGTCTGTCAAAACAAAAGTGTTGCCAACTATTCAGTAAGTAACAGCTAAGTGAGTAGCCGTTTTTTCGTAATTGAGTTGAGCACTGGCGAATCGAACGCAGCTATTATGTTTGTACACAATTGACCGAGAACCGGACCTACATGTTTATCTAAAGAAAAGTCATAATTCGCTAACTATTTTAACATCAATGCAAAAACCCTTTTTTGTTAAAAATATATTTTATTGCAGTTAAATTAAGAAATGCATACATACAATGACTTGTTTTTATCACTAGGTTAAAAATGGGTCGCTGAATCTAAATCCGATGTCCGAATTTCAAAATTATGATATTTTAATAATAGGGTTGCCATCTAACAATATATTTTTTAAAGAGTTTTAAACATTATCTAACAGTTTTAGGAGGTCTCTGATTTAGAATCTGATGTCAGATTTTTAAAATTTAAGATGGCTAATAGGGTTGCCACCTATTTTGTTTTATTTTTACGAATTCGATGCTGGGGTGATAACTAGGTAAAAATGGGTCGCTGAATCCGAATCCGTTGTCAGAATTTCAAAATTGTGAAATTTTTAACCCTATAGGGTTGCCACCTAATTATATGTTTTTTCAGAGTTTTAAACATTATCCAACAGTTTTAGGTGGTCGCTGATTTCGAATCTGATATCAGAATTTTAAACTTTCGATGGATGATAGGGCTGAAAACTGTTTTTTTTTTTATTTTTTACAAATTTAGTGCTGGGGCGAACGCTAGGTCAAAGGCCAAATTTTACAATTTTGAAATTCTGATTCGGATTCAGCGACCCATTTTTACCTCAGCACCGAATTCGTTAAAATAAAAAAAAATAGGTGGCAACCCTATTAGCCATCTTAAATTTTAAAAATCTGACATCAGATTAGAAATCAGCGACCTCCTAAAACTGTTAGATAATGTTTAAAACTCTTTAAAAAAATATATTGTTAGATGGCAACCCTATTGTTAAAATATCATAATTTTGAAATTCTGACATCGGATTTGGATTCAGCGACCCATTTTTAACCTAGTGATAAAAAACAAATTATTGTATGTATGCATTTCTTAATTTAACTGCAATAAAATATTTTTTTAACAAAAAATGGTTTTTGCATTGATGTTAAAAAAGTTAGTGAGTTATGACTTCTTTAGATATATATATACTTGAAATTTTTGTAATAAAATTCTCTATCACATAAGAGGGCTAACTTTTTCTCTCAGATATACAGCCGTGCTCAAAAGAACTAGGCGCCCTTTAAAACCACTTGAAACAAAGCAATTTGACAGTTTTCAACCAAACTAAAAACGCAGAAGATGTTTTTTTTCAATTATTTATTAAAGTATATTAATACTTTGTTGATCCCCCCTCATTGTAATGACGTCCCTTACTCTACGCACCATACTACAAACTAAGTTTTTGCAGGTTTCTTCAGCTTTGTTGTCCCATTCTATTTTCAAAGCATTTTTAAGGCCTTTTTCTGATGTAATGCTGTGTTTCCTTATTGCCTGCTTTAATTGTGACCACAAATGCTCGATGGGATTTAAGTCCGGGGACTGGGCTGGCCAATCAATGAGCGGAACGTAGTTTTGTTGAAACCAGCGCATAACTGTAGCGGACTTGTGGCAAGTCCGTTGGTAGACCACGTTTTTCATGTTGGTATCGCCAAAAATTCGTGTAAAAGATAACATAAGTGCATTGTTGAGCGTATTTATGTACCGTTCGCTATTCATACGACCCTCGTAAACAACCATTTCACCTACTCCACTTGCAGCCATGCAACTTCAGACCACTATACTGCCTCCTCCGTGCTTAACAGTAGGTACCAAGCAGCCAGGGTTATATTCTTCACCTACTCGACGCCTTACGTAGGTAACACCAGGTCTTCCGAAATTTTAAAAAACCCAAAAAATAAACGTGATTTTAGCTCGTATAATTTTAATGGGAACTGTGTCCTTAGGCGATGAAAGTAATTTTTTTCATTAGTTAACAACCTTAGCAAACTCACCTGGAAATTTGACTCATCAGACCACACGACATTTCCCAATCTTGTTCAGTCCAGTCTTGATGCTCCAAGGCCCAATTTAGTCGCGCTTCCACGTTCTTATGTGAAAGCCATGGCTACTTCCTAGCTCGGCGACCATTCAATCCTGCTGCTACAAGACGTCTTCTCACCATCTGAGAGCTAATTTTGTATCCTGAACTGACTTCCAATTCATCAGCTAGCTGAGAAGATGTTTTTTCCTATTTCTTAAGGATGATCGCACCAACTGCCGGTCCATATGGCTAGTTGTGACCAGTTATCGGCCGGTTTTTGGTTTGTTTTTATGAGATGCAGTTTCGGCATAGTGTTTCAGAGCATTCTGGACGCCACATCTGGACCACTTCATTACTTTTGCAATTGATTTCTGCGAATATCCTGATTCATATAATATTTGTATTTTTACGCGGTCATCATGCAAAATTGGTTTGCATTTACTTCGATTTCCACTAGAATTCATGTAAAAAAATTTCACTTCTATGATATTATCGAATTTCCCGTTTTAATATTGACTAAACGATAAGTAAACTAATGATAACTAAATTTGGAAAAATGTTATACTTTAGCGCTTTCGACAAGAACATCTCATAAAGTAGGATGTATGGCTTTATAACCGGTTTTAAAACTTTGTTTTTCTCTTTTGTTAAGTGTAAATAGAAAATAATAATGAAAGATTAGTAATTGCTTTGTTTCATGTGAATTTGTAGGGTGCCTAGTTCTTTTGAGCACGGCTGTAATTATTTCGAGATATAGGGATTCAAACATAAAATGTGTTTACAAAAAAATGAAAAAAGTGATTTTTTTTACCTGTTTGCGATCATAACAGCCATATCACTGATGCTATTGGCACATATTGTACCTTAAAATTTTCATCTGACTATCCTCTCTTATATGCTATTAAACTAGCTGAATTAAACAATTCATTGACTGAACATGTAAGTTTTTACAAGCATTTATGTGAAGTATGTGTTCCCAATAATGGATTTTTTAATTTTTCCATTTTGATCTACGCTGTCGATTCATCCAAAAACGCCAATAATGGTTAAACCTAAACGCAGTCTCAAGGTTTAGCATGATGCCAATGAAATGACGATCTTTCAGTTTCAAGGTTAAGGGTCACTGCGGTTTTTAAGCAGTTAGGGAATTTGAAATCCACTTTATGAGCGAACGCACTTCAAACATTTGATATAAGCGATATTTCGGTTCGCCTCGATCTTATTGAGAAATAAGAACGAAATTTCGATAAATTCCAATCTGTTATCGAAGATGAGAATCCTCACGAAATCGAAGGTGATGCTCGCAGTAATTTGATGTCAATTTACATGACAGTGAAGGCAGCCTTTACAAAAGAACTCAATTCTAGATGTGATAGTAACAGTCCACATTCTTCTACAGCGCTCAAGCCTGAAGGGTGCCGCGTTAGACACCATCAAATCATTAGACATTTCCGAGGGCAGTTACTCCAAGGCTTTAAATTTATTAAAAAGGAGATTCGATAACAAAAGTCTTAATTTTCAGGGTCACATCAAAGAACTCTTCGTATTGCAGGCTGTTGGAAATGATTCATCCCTTCGGCAGCTGAGTGACAAGGCCAAATCTCATCTTCGGGCTTTAGAATCAATGGCTACCCGAGAACAGTTGGCAAACGGTTTACTTGTACATTTTCATTTTTTTCATTTATTTATTTGAGGTTTATATTAGTACAATAAGATTATAAGAGATCTTTTAGCGTACAACGGAGAGAGTATATCATCAACAGATAACATTATATAAAAGAAAACAAATTGCTTAAGGCTAATGTATAAAGTTACAAGAATTTGACAATTAAGATTTTAAATATGATATGCAAAAATTAATGAAGAAAGTTACTAATAAGCTTAACTTAAAATTTATGCTTAACCTAAGAAGAAGAAAAATGCATCAAGAGGCAAAGATTAATTGAGAAAAGATATATTTGAAAGCTTAGAAAATTTAGTTAGGAGACAGAAAAGAAGGACATAACCGAAAGCTTAAATTTGTTCGCACTGATTATAGTTTTAATATTAATAGGAAGTGAATTCCATAACCTAATGGCGCTAATGAAAAAGAGTCGCTTTGTATGTAAGCAGGAATATTTCGGTATAATTAAATTAAAGGTTCTATTGGAAACACTGAAACGCAGTTTTTCATAAAGGTATGATGGAGTCTTGTTAGATATCAGCTTGTGCAGAAATATGCAGTTTCTGGCATTTATGTAGTTACTAATGGTACAACCCAAAATTTGCTTGCTTATTGCGGAGACATGTTCAAAACGCCTCAAGTCATATATATACCTCGCCGCATCATTAAAAGCAACGAGGATTTTATGTTCGGAATGAGAGTCAAGGTTACAATAAACAAGTTCAGAGTAAGTTATTAGGGGTAGAATAAGCTGGATAACTAGTCTTTTTTTTATCAACGTGGGAGTGAACTTTGCAGATAAACGCAGGCATCTAAGCGTAAAATAGATTTTCCTAAGTATATTATTTACATGGTCAGTACACGTTAGTTTAGAGTTCACAATAAAGCCCAAGTTTTTTATTTTGTCAACCATTTGGAGCTGTCTGTCTTTAAGAGTAATTTTCGGAATTTGGGAAAAGTCAAGTTTATCCTTGGAAATTGGAAGAACATAGGATTTATTCACATTGAGGCAGAGATCATTTTCAGATGCCCATTTAGATATTGCGCTTAAGTCTTCATTAGTTCTACAACACAAGTCCTCAAGTAGGCCGATTCGATTAGAAAAATATAATTGAACGTCGTCTGCATAAGCATGCATCGACATATTTTTGCACACAGTAAAGATGTCATTAATAAATAAACTAAAAAGAAGAGGCCCAAGAATAGAACCTTGAGGCACTCCAGCTTTAATTAACAAATAGTCTGAGAAAGTATTGCCAACTTTCACTCTTTGCATCCTACCATCAAGATAATTAGAAATTAAAGAAGCAGCACTTTCATTGAAACCAAAGAATACCTTGAGTTTTTTAACTAACAGAGCGTGGTTAACACTGTCAAAAGCTTTAGAGAAGTCAAGTAGACAAAGGAGTGTGATGTTTCCTGCGTCATAATGTATACGAATGTCGTCAAGTATCTTTAGCATAGCTGTTGCACAACTGTGTCCCGCACGAAAACCCGACTGGTAACGTGAGAGAAGTTTCCGCGTGTCTAAGTATGCATTTATTTGTTTTGCCATCAGTGATTCACAAATTTTTGAGAATGTTCTTAAAATGCTGATAGGCCTGAAATCTTGCATATCGGATGCATTTGTCACTTTAGCAATTGGAATTACTGTAGCTCGTTTCCAGGAATTAGGAAAACAGGAAACAGTAAAACAATGGTTAATTACATGTGTCAGTGGTTTAATAATAAATGGCAGAATAATTTTTATGAATTTTAAAGGAATGCCATCGTCACCAATAGCATATGATTTAATATTCATAATTGTCAAAATAACATCATTCTCACTGACATTGTGAGTCATCTCATTGGTAAAAAATGGACATCACTGCACAGACCAAGTGCGAAGAAGAGACTCCTATTGATATGGTCCCACCGTGGAATGCAATGGAAGATTTTTTGGAACGACGATGTCAAATGCTTGAAAACATGGAAAATGCTATGGCAAATCAGATGCCTAGTAAACAGGTGGGCAAATCAAATCAAAACTCAAATAATCGTAAGAAAGCGTTCGTCGCCTCTGCTCCAGTGGCAAGGCTTTGCAGATTTTGTGAGTCGAGTGCTCATCTGATCTATCACTGCTCACAATTCAACAATTTTACTCCCGAAATTCGATTCAAGGAAGCAAAAAGGTTACATCTCTGTATAAATTGCTTTAAGCCTGGACACGGTCCAAAAACATGCAGGTCAATTTATTGTCGCACCTGTTCAGCGAAACATCACACCATGCTACAAATGGCTTCTGTTACTAATTATGTCTATGGCTATGTCTTCAAACGTAGAAGATACAGCAACTCCAAACTCATCCTTCATATACTCGCTAGTGAACAAAAATCATCTCAAAGACGCTCTTAGCAGCCATTCAGCTTTATGTTCAATATCTCCATCAGATTTTCAACCATGTGTATCTACTCCTTTAAACACCAATGTTTTACTAGCTTCTGCCATTGTTTACGTTAAAAGCCGATGTGGCTCGTACCTTGCAAAGCAATTCTAGATTCAGCCTCACAGCTAAAGTTTATTTCTGTAAAGCTGGCCAACCAACTCCAACTCAAAAAAAGGAAATCGACAACACTTGTTTCTGGAATTGGAAAGTCAGATTTTGTAGCTGACGCTTCTGTAAATTCATTCATGCTATCTCTAACTGGTAATTTTTTTCTATACAATTTCAGTCATTGTCAGTCCAACTATCACTGATCAACAGCCGAATTTCCAACTAAACACTAAAGAATGGAACATCCCTAAAAATGTCAAACTTGCTGATCCTACTTTCTTCAAGTCACAGCGCATTGACCTCTTAATGGATGCTGAGCTATTTTTTGATTTAATGTGTGTTGGTCAAATTCGACTTGGTCCCAACTTGCCGCTTTTGCAGAAAATAAAACTTGGTTGGATTGTTTGTGGAAGTGTGCGCGCTATAACCAACTCATCCACTTGCCTATCCACATCATTAAAGATTCAATTTCATGGTCCTGACTATGAGCTTGAAAATGTGGTAAGAAAGTTTTGGGAGGTTGATACTCGCTCTGAGCAAACTAATAGTTTCACAAAAGAGGAGCAACTTTGCGGAAATCATTTTGTTGAGCATCATACTCGTTTGGCTAACGGGGCATACTCAGCACGCCTTCCTACCAAATTCCACTCAACTTGGAGCTTCATACAAATCAGCGCTTAATCGTTTTATGACACTTGAGAGACGATTTCATGTCAATGTTAAACTCAAGACACAGTATTCTGCATTCATGAATGAATATCTTCAGCTCGGACACATGTCTTTGGTGCAGGAACCGCTGCCTAAATTTCCAATCGGATAGTACCACATACATTTGCTTGTGGTATTCGATGGGTCCGCAGCTTCTTCAAATGGAATATCGCTAAACGACGTGCTCATGGCCGGGCCAACGATTCAGCCGAGGCTTTGCGACATTCTTCTTCGTTTTCGCACATTCAAAATTGCACTAACAGCGAACATATGCAAAATGTATCGCTGTGTCAAGGTCTCTTCACCAGATAACCTTCTTCAGTGCATATTATGGCGTGAGAACTCTCAAGATTTCATTAAAATCTTCAAGCTCGACACTGTAACTTATGGGGCTTAGTCTGCTGCATTTATTGCGGTTCGAGCCATGCATCAACTTGCCCTTGACGAGGAACACACCTTCCCAATGGGGAACAAAATCACTCGAAGAGACTTCTACGTCGACGATATGATCTCAGGAGGCAATTCGGTCAATGAAGTACTACGGATTATGCATGAAACCAAGGAACTTCTAAATAAGGGCTGAGAAAATGGTGTTCGAATAATCAAGACATACTGGACGAAATCGATGACGCTCACAAGGAGGAATATTTAGTATGTCACGATGGAACAAATGTTACAAAAACACTTAGTTTGGCTTGGAGTCCGAAGACCGACGTATTTTTATTCGCATTTTCTGAGCTTCAGAATCAAACAAAGGTAACTAAACGTAGCATTCTATCAATAATAGCAAGATTCTATGATCCACTAGGTCTGATCGGTCCGATTATAACAAGGGCAAAAATATTTCATCAATTGTTATGGAAAATGAAGTATGATTTTACCTACTGGTTTATGGTTTCTACAAATTAGAAACTGTCAAAAAATAAAAATATTTGAAGCATTTTATTGCTTCAAATTTACAATTCCAAAATTATTTTCTACTTATTAGAAAACTATTGGTCCAATTTTTGCCAATTTTTCATAGTTTCTACTTATTAGAAACTTGGTAAAAAATACTTTTAAGCATTTTGAGCTTAAAATTTTATTAAAACCTAAAGATTTTTCTACTTATTAGAAAAATATTTTTTGAATTTTTGTCGATTTTTCTAGTTTCGACGAATTAGTAATTGGTGAAAAATATTTTTAAGCATTTTAAGCTTAAAATTTACCAAAACCAAAAAAAAATTTTTTCTACACATTAGAAAAATATTTTCTCGATTTTGTAGATTTTTTATTGTTTTTCGAGTCAGAAATTTGGTAAAAAATATTTTTAAGCATTTTAAGCTTAAAATTTTACCAAACCCTTAAGATTTTTCTACTTATCAGAAAAATATTTTGTGAATTTTTGTCGATTTTTCTGTTTCGACGAATTAGTTATTTGGTGAAAAATATTTTTAAGCATTTTTAGCTTGAAATTTACCAAAACAAAAAAAAATTTTTTTCTACTTATTAGAAAAATATTTTCTCGATTTTTACCGAATCAGAAATTTGGTGAACAATATTTTTAAGCATTTTTAGCTTGAAATTTACCAAAACAAAAAATTTGTTTTTCTACTTATTAGAAAAATATTTTCTCGATTTTTGCCGAATCAGAAATTTGGTGAAAAATATTTTAAGCATTTTTAGCTTGAAATTTACCAAAGCAAAACACAATTTTTTTTCTACTTATTAGAAAAATATTTTCTCGATTTTTACCGAATCAGAAATTTGGTGAACAAAATTTTTATTTTTTTTTCTTCCTCTTCATTACTCTTTCTCAATAAATTAAAATGGCGAAACTAACCTCTTTCATGAGAAATGCGGACACCATTATTGATCTTGAGAAAGATTTCAATGATATTCCTCAAGAGAAACATACAATTTTCGCGCTTAGAATTCAAGAGGATGAACTGAAGTCTCAATGGAATAACCTTAAGTCTTCATATAACGCTTGCTTGCTGAAATTAGTGGCAGCGAGTAATGATGATGATGAGACTGTCACCTTCGTGAAAGTAAAATATCGCCTATGTTATCAAACATACGTTCGATGTCTAGCAACAATGAACGAACTAAGCGATCAGTTGTCCAGGGCGAAGATACGTAGTGAAGTTGATATTTCACGAGTGGAGCTGCCGATGTCAGGCCTCAATATCAACTTGCCGCCATGTGACACGGAAATTTTTCATGGCGATTATGTAACATGGCCTTCATTTAGAGATATGTTTTTAGTCATTTACATTTCAAATAATCGGCTAACACCTGTTGTGAAACTTTTTCATCTCAATCAGAAAACCCGCGGAGAGGCAAAAGAGATTTTTCCAAAATCCCCTCTCACGCATGAAGGGTTTGCAACAGCCTGGAAAAACTTGACTGACCGCTATGAGAATAAGCGGATTCTGGTGAATAGTCAACTAAAGGTTTTATTTAACCTGCCAGCTGTTGCAACAGAGTCTGGAAGTGGAATTATGAAACTTCAAAGGGATGTTAACAATTGTATTTCCGCGCTTACAATACACAAAGTAGATATTAGCAATTGGGATGCTATTTTTACGTTTTTGTGTTCTACAAAGTTGCCTGATACTAAGCCCTCCTTATGGGAGCAATCGATTGAAAACAACGCAGAAATCCCCAAATGGGCTGACCTTGATAAGTTTCTAACAAGTCGGTTTCAGACTTTAGAAACAGTGTGCGACTTTAGAGGTGCTGTGCCAAAAGGGCCAAAACCTAATGCACCTTCACCAAATGTGAAGAAAGTCAACACATACCAGGCAAATGTGACGAACAATAATTGCAAACTATGTAAAAACCAGCAACACGCATTGAAGTTCTGTCCAAAGTTTTTGGCTATGAGTATTAATGACAGATCGTCAACTGTTAGGCGTTTTCATTGCTGCCTAAACTTGTAACGAACCTCCGCTGGTTCTTTTGTTTGCTGGGGTAAGCTCAGCGGGTTTCCAGGGTTCTTACAAGAAATTACACTTTGGTTTTATTTAACAATTGATCTTTATTAAATATGTTTGGCCTTTATCTTTAATACACGGTAAAATATCTGAATTTATATTTTTTTGTATTGTTGAATTTAATGGGCCTTATTCCTCCAGGTCTTCACGTCTGCGTCTCGGCTTAACAGGCGGGCCTACAAGCCGCAGCACTGTTACTCGATGAAAAAAAGCGAACACGCGGGCTTACAAGCCACGGACAATGTTCTGGTTTGAGCAGGCGGGCATACAAGCCACGGCTTTTGTTTCCACATTTTGCCCAGCCATTTGCCTTCTATTATTTTCTTATGTGACCCGCTACTCGTGGCAAGATCACGCCAGCTTTGCGCATGTGTGTGCGCACGTTTTGCATGTTTCCAGCATGTTTTTTTTTACATGCGTCCCTTTCTCTCTCTTTTCCTAATAGAAAAAGTACATGGGTGTTGTGTTTTTGTGTGTTTATGTGTGTATTTATTCAAAATATTCAGTGTTTATGTGTGTGTATGTATATATGTTAAATGTAAAAACAAAAAGTGAAGCCTAAAGTGGCGGTGTTCACCGGGTGCCTTTCTTGCACCTCGGCCGTTGTGCGGCAAAAAATCGCCCACGATATTTTATCCGTCACACTCCCCTCCTACTTCGGGCAGGCAACGGATCCTCACCTGTCCTCTTCTTCCAATCTTAATCCGGTACCTTACCCCGTCGATTGTATGAATTGAATTCCGCACCTCTCCTGGGCGTCTCCCTACTAGCATCGCCTGGACGGCGTTGGTGACCGCCACTGGGTACATGCAGTCCTCACCGTCGCTGCTGTCAATATGCAGCACCTCCGATCGGGTACTACCGCTGGAGCTGCTCGGCTTGTGACGTTTGTGGTTGCTGTTGTCATCTTCGTGGTACCCGTTGTCGTTGTTGTGATTGTTGTTGTTGTTGTTGTTGTTGTTGTTGTTGTTGTTGTTGTTGTTGTTGTTGTTGCTATTGTTGTTGTTGATGTTGTTGGTGTCTTTGTTGTACTCGTTGTTATTGTTGTTGTGGTTGTTGCTGTTGTTGTCGTTGTTTTCGTCATTGTTTGGCGGCTCGATCGGCTGTGGTGGCGATGGTGGAAATTCCACAATTGGTCCCGGATCTGGCATGTCCTCGTCGCATTCCTGGATGAAGGTGGCTGTAACCCAGACGGTCTTCATCCTGAAGCCCGGCCACCGCGAGACCTCTTCTTCGACGTATAAGTCGAAACGACCCGCAGGCCGAGGCTCCTCTTCTTCTTCTTCTTCATTTTCTTCTTCCTCTTCTTCTTCTTCTTCACCATCGTTTTCGTCCCTATCTGTTTCGTCTTCTTCTTCTTCTTCGTATGGGTCGTATGGGACCCAGGCTGGCGCTGATGGTGCTTCTTCTTCTTCCGAGGCATTTATCAGGACCCCAATGGACTCCGCCTCGCTCTCCGTGTCGCTGATGATAATTATATTTTCCATTCTTAATTTTTTTTTAAATATATTTATTTTATTTTTTTTTTTTTTCAAAACTAAACTATTCGAGCGCGTGGTCACTGATCGAATGATCTCGTGGTCACCTGTCAGTGGGTGGTGACCACCCTCGGTGTCCTTTAATCTTTATATCTTTGTTTCCACTCTTTCCCTCTTCTCTTCCATCTTCTTTCGTAACCAACAATGAACATACCCATTTCGGCGTAATTCCTTATGTTGTACCCTGTGTGTTGGCCCTTTTCTTTGGGCGGACTTGGCAGCACTGGTTTGTTTGACGTTTAATTCTTTGTTTGTTTTGTGGTTTTGCCATTTTATTTTGCAGCTCATCGACCAGCACATCAACATGAAGGTATTTCTGAATTTATTTATTATTTGTATTATATTTATTATTTAACTAATTAATCAATTTTTTTCCTTAGGTTGAACAATATCAAATCATCATCGGGACCCACTACCAAATCTTCAGGATCATCGAAGTCGTTGCACATGATGATGTTGTCATTATCCATACTGGCTTCATCTAACAACTCCGAATTGTCTACGTTCGTAGCATCCACGTCGAAGCCATTCACGTCTGCAGCGAATCTTTTATGTTTGCTTGCTATTGCTACCGCTGTTCGAGGCGTAACTGCTCGATCTCCTCAGGCGTCCACTTCTCGCGGACTTCATCAACAAGTGGACAAATGTGTTCGATGGCAGCTTGTAGGTTACTGCTGGATGCAGCTCTGGCTCGTAGCTGGTTTCCTTCTCGTAGTGTTCCGAAAAATTCACGACTTTTATGGCCCAAGGCATATTGCAGGTCTTAAACCTAGTTTTTTGGAGGCAACGGGCGTAGCGACACGCCGCGATTTTGGCTTGATCCTCGGAGGTGGCATGCGTGTACGTCATGCGTCCCGACGACCAGATCGACGCTGTCGTGTAGGGCCGACGCAGCTTCATGGTAACCATACCGTTCTCGCGTCTAAATTCAACCTTGCAAGCATTGAGTGCAGTTTCGCGCAGATTGAGGTGACATCGAACGCTGCCTTTAATTTATATTTGTTTTTATGAGATTAAATTGTAAATTTTCCTTGTGATTTTTTTTTCTTTTTTTTTTTTTTCAAATAAACATAAGGCATGTTGTACTGTGAGCGCTGTGCTGGCGCTCGTCTAGTGTTTTCTTTTTTTTTTCTTTCGCGGTCCATTCGTCTAGGTCCGCGGCGTGGCGGCGCAGCGTGCGCTGCCCACTTATTCTTTGGCCTGGCTGCGCAGCGGCGTTGCTCATGGTCGTAAATGTGACTGCGCAGCGGGCGCTGTCTTGTGTTTTCCAGGTTGTTTTATTCAGGTAAGAAACTTACTTTTTTGAATTATATACTGCAGCTGCAGATGTGCAGCCTTGCACGCAGTGGTGTGGTAGCGTACGCGGCAGTGTGCGGTTGTGTGCGCGGCGGCGTATGCAATTGTGTGCGCGTCAGTGTGCGCGGTAGCGTATGCAATTGTGTGCGCGGCAGCGTGTGCAGTCGTGTGCGCGTCAGCGTATGCAATTGTGTGCGCGGCAGCGTATGCAGTTGTGTGCGCGGCAGCGTATACAGTTGTGTGCGCGTCAGCGTATGCAGTTGCGTGCGCGGCATCGTATGCAGTTGTGTGCGCGGCAGCGTATACAGTTGTGTGCGCGTCAGCGTATGCAGTTGCGTGCGCGGCATCGTATGCAGTCGTGCGCGGCAGCGTGTGCAGTCGTGCGCGGTAGTGTATGCAATTGCGTGCGCGGCCGATACCATGCGATAGGCTGTGTTAACACTGCGGTTGTTGACGCAGGTGTCGCTGCGATACCAGTTGTTGACGCAGGTGTCGCTGCGATCTCAGTTGTTGACGCAGGTGTCGCTGCGATCTCAGTTGTTGACGCAGGTGTCGCTGCGATACCAGGTGTTGACGCAGGTGTCGCTGCGATCTCAGTTGTTGACGCAGGTGTCGCTGCGATACCAGTTGTTGACGCAGGTGTCGCTGCGATGCCAGTTGTTGACGCAGGTGTCGCTGCGATCTTAGTTGTTGACGCAGGTGTCGCTGCGATACCAGTTGTTGACGCAGGTGTCGCTGCGATGCCAGTTGTTGACGCAGGTGTCGCTGCGATCTCAGTTGTTGACGCAGGTGTCGCTGCGATCTCAGTTGTTGACGCAGGTGTCGCTGCGATCTCAGTTGTTGACGCAGGTGTCGCTGCGATCTCAGTTGTTGACGCAGGTGTCGCTGCGATCTCAGTTGTTGACGCAGGTGTCCCTGCGATACCAGTTGTTGACGCAGGTGTCGCTGCGATCTCAGTTGTTGACGCAGGTGTCGCTGCGATCTCAGTTGTTGACGCAGGTGTCGCTGCGATCTCAGTTGTTGACGCAGGTGTCGCTGCGATACCAGTTGTTGACGCAGGTGTCGCTGCGATGCCAGTTGTTGACGCAGGTGTCGCTGCGATCTTAGTTGTTGACGCAGGTGTCGCTGCGATGCCAGTTGTTGACGCAGGTGTCGCTGCGATCTCAGTTGTTGACGCAGGTGTCGCTGCGATCTCAGTTGTTGACGCAGGTGTCGCTGCGATCTCAGTTGTTGACGCAGGTGTCGCTGCGATACCAGTTGTTGACGCAGGTGTCGCTGCGATGCCAGTTGTTGACGCAGGTGTCGCTGCGATCTCAGTTGTTGACGCAGATGTCGCTGCGATGCCAGTTGTTGACGCAGTTGGTGCTGCGCTTCCAGCGCGGTTTTAGCTACGATTCTTGGTCAGACTGAAATAGTTTCAGCTGACTGATATGGGCTGTCCTCGTTCGGGTTTCTCTTTCGCGCTTAACGCGTACTATCACTGGGGATATAAAATCGATGATTTTATATGGGCCATCGAACTTCGGAGCCAGCTTTGCTGCAAAACTATCTATCGCCTTCGATAAGTGATGCTGTTTGATAAGGACCATTTCTCCGATTTTTGGGGTCCAGTTTCGTCTTCGTAGATTGTAGTGCCGAGCTTGGTCCTGGGCAGCTCTTTCTAGGTTGCGCCGCACAATCTCGAAAATCTCTTTCATTTTTATTTCTCTTTCTGGGGCTGTCTGTGGTTCTTCTCCTGTGCCAAATGTTTGCTCGTCATACAGGGTTTTTGGCAGCCTTGGTTCACGTCCTTGAATCAGAAAGGCTGGGCTATATCCGGTAGTTTCGGAGACACTGGTGTTAATGGCTAGTGAGATTTCTGGAAGCAGTTCGTCCCAGACCCGTTGTTGCTCACCTGTGAACTGTGCTATCATCGTCTTGATGGTCCGATTTGCGCGCTCTGTTGGGTTCTCCTGGGGTGTATATGGGGCAGTGAATTGGTGTTTCACTCCTAGTTCATTTAAGAACTTTTTAAATGATCGACTCGTGAATTGGGCGCCGTTATCCGTGACGAGGACCTTTGGGACGCCAAATCGCGCTAGGATGCGCTCTCGAAATGCGCGTTGGAGATGATCGCTGGTCGCCTTGCGCAGCGGCATCACTTCAGTCCATTTCGAGAATTTGTCGAAAAATACCAGGAGCATTGTGTTCCCATGTTTGGACCTAGGGAGGGGTCCAACGAAATCAGCGCATACAATTGACCAAGGCTCTTCCGCAATTTGGGTAAGCATCTTACCAGCGGGACTTTGTTGGCTTGGCTTGTAGCGCTGGCATGATTCGCAACGACGAACATAACGGCCAATATCGCGGAACATGCCTGGCCAATAGTATTTACTGGCTATTCTTGCAATTGTTTTCCGTATTCCTAAGTGGCCGGCGCACGGGCTATCATGGTTCTCTTTTAGAACCCTGTCTCTCGAATAACTGGGCACACAAAGTTTCCAAGGAACGCAATCTTCGTCGTTCGCTTGGCTTGCGATGTGTCTGTACATCTGCCCCTCTTCCATAACGTAGTCTGGGAACTTCTCTGGGTTCTCCAAGACCTCTTGCATCTTTTTACGCAACCAGTTGCACGTGTTTTCTTGTGCCTCTTCCATGGTTGATTTACGCAGCATCTCTTGAGGCTGTCGAGACAACGCGTCAGCTACTACGTTGAGTTTTCCTCTGCGGTATTGTATGTCAAATGTGTGTTGTTGAAGCTCCAATGCCCACCTCGCGATGCGACCAGATGGACTCTCTATTGAGTTCAGCCATTTTAGTGACACATGGTCTGTGACCACTGTAAACCTATACCCTTCGAGATATGGTCGCATTTTCCGGATTGCCCAAACTATCGCTAGGCATTCTTTCTCGGTAGGAGAGTAGTTACACTCCGCCTTATTTAGGTGTCGACTTGCGTAAGCAATTACTCTCTCCTCGTCTCCCTGACCTTGTGTTAAGACTGCTCCAAGGCCGTAGTCACTGGCGTCGGTTTGTAGCGTGAACTTTTCATTGAAGTTCGGACACGCTAAGATTGGTGCCTCAGTTAACTTGGCCTTAAGAGTTTCGAATGCCTCTTCCTGACTCTCACTCCATTTCCAATGCTTTCCTTTTCCCAGTAGCGTTGTTAGTGGGTGGACAATCTTTGAGAACTCCGGAACGAAACGTCGATACCATGACGCTATTCCCAGCACTCGTCGTAGCTCCTTCGTGTTTGTGGGTCGCTGTAAAAGTTTGATCGCAGATATTTTCTCGGGATCTGTATGTATCCCCTGGTTGCTTACGACATGGCCTAAGTATTTTATCTCTTCTTGGAAGAATTCACACTTTTCAACATTTATTTTAAGGTTAGCCGCCCGGAGTCTACGGAACACCTCTTTCAGGTTAGTCATGTGCTGTTGGAATGAATTCCCTGTGACAATTATGTCGTCTAAATACGCAAAGGCATGTGGTTCCATCTCAGGACCAATCACTTGATCTAATGCTCTCTGAAACGTCGCTGGAGCTGAATGTAATCCAAACGGCATTACTCTCCATTGGAAAAGACCTCGACCTGGTACCGTGAATGCTGTGAATTGCTTACTATTTTCGTCCATAGGAATTTGCCAATAACCATTTTTCAAATCTAAACTGCTTATATATTTTGCGTCACGCAGACGGTCCAAAATATGATGAATTCGTGGTATTGGGTAGGCGTCTGGTATGGATTTCGCATTCAATTGCCGATAATCTACGCAGAGCCGCCATTTTCCTGTCTTCTTTTTCACAAGCACTATTGGGGCACTGTGGGGGCTAGGTGAGGGCTCAATACACCCTTTTTCAATTAAATCGTCGATCTCCTCATTAATGATCGCTTGCATTGCCGGGTTTTTCGGGAAGTACCTCTGCTTTATCGGTCTATCATCCTGCATAATTATTTTGTGTGTCGTAATATTGGATAGACCCTCCAGTTTCTCAAACTCCGATAATTCCGCCTTTAAGAAATTATCTATCATCTCCTTCTCCGTCACTGTCTCTTCTCGCACTACTGTGCATAGTGGGGAAACGTTAGCACTCGTTGTCACCTCGCTACTTTTTAACGTTATGGTGTGGCCGCCGCATGTAAGCGTCGCCTGGATCCTTATAAGAAAGTCCATTCCCAAAATTACATCGTCCACTATGTCGGGTAGCACAAGTAACGGGATCCGGCAAGCATCATTTCCCATTCTCACGTCTATGACCAATGATTCGCTCACGGATCGCACAGAGTTGTCGGCCATTCGTACGATGATGTCTTCCTTTCTCTTCTCTCCTGTGTTGGCTAATCTTTCAGCTAACTGCTGACTCACAAAACTCCTGGTGGCTCCTGTGTCAATAGTGGCCTCTCGAACTTCCTTTCCGAGGGTAACAAATGCAAAAATGTGGGCTGCGTCGTGTTGTAGGCTTTCTACGGAATGCGAGGGACCGTGTGTGCTATCCCCGATAGGCCACATACCAGGCAAATGTGACGAACAATAATTGCAAACTATGTAAAAACCAGCAACACGCATTGAAGTTCTGTCCAAAGTTTTTGGCTATGAGTATTAATGACAGATCGTCAACTGTTAGGCGTTTTCATTGCTGCCTAAACTGTGTGTCAACTAGCCATGTTGCAAAAAATTGCAAAAGCGGGTACAACTGCTCCCCATGTGGACAACGGCATCGTTCGTTGCTTCATAGAGACTTTCGAGGTGCAAATAATCATATCAATGCGGGAGGTCCAAATACAAGCTCGATACAGTCCACTCGACCCCTCGCAGCGCCATCGCAAACATCTGCAAGCGCTAGCGAGAATATACAATCGTGTTTTGCCTCAAGCAGCAAAGGGATTTTGTAGGGAACCGCCATTATTAACATTTGCCATCGAGGAGCTGTATTCAAAGCCAGAGCACTTATTGATTCTGGCTCCGAAGTCTCTTTCATTTCGGAAAGACTACAGCGAATCATCCAGCTGCCCACTCACCGTGTTTGCGCTCAAGTCTCCGGACTTAATAATGTATCTGCCAGAGTGCAAAAAGCCTGCACTTTGGTGATAGGATCACCTATTGATCCAACTATCCAACTTACAACAAGCGCTTTAATTCTGTCAAAGATCACAGGAAACCTTCCTACATGCTCAGTAGATCCGTTGATGCAGCAAGCTTTTCCAGAGCTTGTTCTTGTGGACAAACGTTTCTACTGCAGCGATCAAGTAGATGTGTTACTAGGTGGTGATTTATACCCACAACTTCTTCTTGACGGTATCCGTCGAAATATTCTTGGGTCACTTATTGCTCAAGAAACAATATTCAGCTGGATCTGGGTCGACAGTTAGCATCATTTTGGGAGCTTGAGGAGGTACCTCAAAATATTGTGTCCAACAGGGCAGACAAATTCTGTCAACTTTGACTTTGACTTGGACAACTTTGTCAACACAACAAGGCGTAATTCGGATGGTCGGTATGTATTGACTTTACCTTTTAAGGAAAGTTATCCGCAGAAAATCATTTTAGGAGATTCACGCTACATTGCTGTCCAACAATTTCTGAGCAACGAGGTCAGGTTAAATAAGAATATAGATTATAAGAAGGAGTACGATGGTGTTCTGAAAGAATATCTGGAACTGGGCCATATGAGAGAAGTGTCTTCCTGTCTTACTCCGAAGCCGACTCAGAGTTATCACCTTCCTCATCACGCCGTCATGAAACCAGATAGCACCACTACAAAGGTTCGTGTGGTCTTCAACGCGTCAAGCCCTACATCGAATGGTTTAAGTCTGAACGATGTCTGCATGCAGGACCAGTCTTGCAAAGTGATCTAATTTTGCTTATCCTGAAGTGGCGGTTCTTCCAATTTGTTTTCAATGGTGACATCGAAAAGACGTACCGCCAAATTTTAGTGAGGGAAGACCATCAGCGATTCCAGCGAATAATTTTTCGCGACCAAACAGGGAATCATCTACAAGATTTTCAGCTGAAAACTGTCACCTTAGGAGTAAACTGTGCTCCATTCGTAGCGCTGCGAACATTGTTGCAACTAGCCAACGACGTGGAAAGTAGCTTGCCACTAGCGTCAAAAATTTTGCGTCACCATATGTACGTAGATGAAGCACTGGCGGGAGGTCATGACGTAGAGTCAGCAGTCCAAGCTCGAATAGACTTGGAGAAAGCGGCCGAATCAGCAGGCTTTACACTGCGGAAATGGACGGCCAACTCCGATGAAGTGCTACGTGGAATCCCGAAAAGTCATCGGCTACGTGAAGATTTTCTGAAGCTGAAGGACACGAGCAACGTGAAGACATTGGGCATTCGATGCAACGCCCGGTTTGACTACTTCTACTCCCACGCATGGCCGCTAAATCAAGAGGGTAGTTTTTCCAAACGAGAGGTTTTGTCGGCGATCGCAAAACTTTTCGATCCTGCAGGGTGGTTGGCGCCGGTCGTGCTCATCGCAAAAATCCTGATGCAACAAGTTTGGTTGGATGGCATCGGGTGTGATGATCAACTGATCCCGTCGACTTTGCAGCGTTGGCAAGCATTTTTGGAAAACTACCCTCACATAAGCAGTATCCGGATTTCACGTTGGATAGATTTTTCTCCCGAAGGCGATCTCCAGTTCCATGGCTTCTGCGATGCTTCAGAGAAAGCGTATGGAGCCGCCATCTATATTCGCGTTAGACGCTTAGACATCATAAGCGTCCATCTCCTCGTAGCGAAAACAAAAGTGGCACCAGTCAAGACGGTGTCCTTACCTAGGCTCGAGCTGTGCGGTGCACTTCTGCTGGCAGAGATGGTCGAAGCGTTTCTGACAAATTTAGAAACGTTTGACAATCAGCTGTTCTTATGGACAGATTCGACCATTGTGCTGGCGTGGTTGCGTAAACAGCCATATGCCTGGACTACTTTCGTCTCTAATCGAGTCGCAAAAATCAGCGAAAAAGTAGGAATCGATAACTGGATTAATGTGGATTCAGCAGACAATCCAGCAGATCTGGCCAGCAGAGGCTTGGAGCCGCAAAACTTGAAGGATAGTTCATTGTGGTGGCATGGACCAGTCTGGATACAACAAGAGCCCAGCTCGTGGCCAAATCGAGGCGACAAATACGAAACCACGATGGAAGCAAAAGCCATAAAAGCTCATGTGGCATGCTCTAAGCATATCAACTTCTTAGAGCGCTTTTCTTCATTGCCTCGAGCCTTGCGAGTTCTGTCGTACGTATTACTATCCTTCCATAGAACTCACCGGCAGCATAAGAGCAATTTTTCTCATAAGTCTGTGGCAATATCCCAGCAAGAAATTAAAGATACAACCAAACGACTCGTTATTGAGAGTCAAAAATTGGGCTATCCATCTGAATATGCCCAGTTGTCGAAGAAGATTCTTATTGATTTAAAGAGTTCAATATTAAATTTGAACCCTTTTCTCGACAGTCAAAAGATACTTAGAATTGGCGGTCGCTTATCGGAGACGGAACACATCACTTATGATGAACGTCACCCGATAATTCTACCATATGATTGTCAATTTTCTAAGTTACTCGTGAAGTTCACCCACGAAATCTCCATTCATGGTGGGAACCAACTTGTGTTGCGACTTATTCGGATGCAATACTGGATTCCCAGAGTAAAAAATATGATCAAATCCATCATACACAACTGCAAGGTCTGTGTTATCGACCGCAAGAGGTTGCAGACTCAGATGATGGCATCACTACCTCCAGAGCGCACCAAAATATCCCGTCCATTTGCCTCCACTGGAGTTGACTTTACGGGTCCATATGATATTAAAAATTATACGGGACGCGCTTGTCTCATAACCAAGGGCTATATTTGTGTTTTTGTCTGCTTTGCTACAAAGGCAATTCATTTAGAGGCGACTAGCGATCTCAGCACTGTCACCTTTTTGGCAGCATTTTCGAGATTTGTCTCACGCAGAGGTTGTCCGGAGAAAATGTACTCGGACAATGGAACCAACTTCGTCGGTGCCTCGCGAGCCTTTAAAGCTTTTCTCAACGACTCTAAAGATAAGTGGTGTCCAAGTTTGCTCACCAACACTTAACATGGCATTTTATTCCAGCAGGCGCTCCCCATATGGGAGGTCTGTGGGAAGCGGGAGTCAAAAGTTTTAAATTACACTTTCGTAAAGTAGCTTCAGACTTGAAATATACCATTGAGGAGCTCTCAACATTAGTCGCATTCTGGCCGATACTTTCTACGCAACTGTTGCTCAACTTTCCGGCTGAATGGTATGTAGCGTAAAGCGCTCACACAACATGTTGCCTGAGCGGTCGCCATCTTCGGTAGCGAAAATATTTTATGCTACCTCGATTGAGCGGTTTACGCTCACTTCATTTTGACAGATGGAAAAAAGTGTTTTATTGTGAAGTTGTGCTGAAGAAATATAAAGATAGTATTTTAATATAAAAAGACTTAATTATAAGCTAACTTATTTATCAGAATAGCCCAATTACACGAAGTAACTTACGAATACGAAGGCCTTAATTACACAATAGTGGAATCTTTGGAAACGCACGCCCGACTCAGGGGTAAGAAATTTTAACATAAATTTGGCTTTTATGTAAATTTTTAGTAACTTTCTTAATTATATTTTCAGATTATTATTACTTTGAACAGTATATGCGTACGAATTCAAGCACTTTTGAGGTGCTGGTGCTGGTGCTAGTACTAGTGCTAGAAGTGATGTGAATGAAACACATATGCAGTTCAGTTGTGTTCCAGTTGTTTATGGAAATAGCAGCATTGCGAAAGGTGAATAATTTGACAGAATTTAGTGTTATTTGTTATTACACAAGTGTTATTTGTTATTACAGATCATCCGAAAGAAGCGCAAGAAAGTCACACATATTTGGTCCGTGCTGAAAAATTTCGCGACCCAAAAATAAAAAAAAAATTTTGTGGACGGAAATTGCTTGCGAAATGCAAATGACTGGTTTCGTCGGTGTGACTGAGGATGTCCTTGATCGTAAAATGCGTAATTTAAAAAAATCATATAGAGGAATTAAGGACAACAATAGAGGCACTTCAACTGGAAGGGGCACTGTATCATGGGAATTCTTCGAAATTTTCGAAGAAATATTTAGAAGAGATGCTACAATCAATTTTGGTGCCACCATTTCCTCATTCCAGCCAGCTGAAGTGCCTGCTATGACAGTTGCAGTACCATCTACATCACCTGCTACATCATCCACATCACTTCTAACAACCCCTTCAGGGCCAACATCACCGACATCACCGGCAGTATATTTCGCAGAATCTCCGTCATTTTCGTCCGTCAGCGATGGAAACAGTGCGAGTTCAACTAATGAAGATCGCCGCAAGAAAAAAAATAAGAGTGCTCGAGAAGTGTATAACTTAAGAAAAAAACTAATTAAAATTGAAGAGGAACGAGTCGAGAGTATTCGAACTCTAACCCAATCAATTATGGAAAACAATAGCATACAAAGAGAAAGAAATGAATTGTTGCGGGAATATTTAAGTAGACATTAGTTTTCGTGTTAATCTTTAAACATCTGCAGCAGTAATAATACCACAACCAGTGCAAACACCAAAATTCAACACTTTGTCTGCATTTACTTTGCATTTAAAATTCTGTTTCTCACACAGTTTTTGACTTAGCGAATTTCATTTGTGAGCCATCAATAAGCCACATACTTTCATTTAGCTTAGTACTTTAATAGTCATTTGGTTCACCGTGTAAAAGGTTAAATGCAGTTGAAGTCGTGAATGTTGGTGCTTGCACCGATTATGCTATTACTACTGCTGCAGTTATTTCTAAATTAAAATTAAATAAGTTTCAATATTTCAGCAACAATTCATTTCTTTCTCTTTGAAAATTAAATTATTTTATTATTGAATTATTATTACTTTACTTATTATTTCATTTATTTATTATTATAATATTTTTAATTATTTTATTCACGTTTCAGAAACGAATTTATTTTTATTATATTGATAAAAAAATGAAGATTTATAACTTAAATAAAAAAAAGGACATGATATTATAAATAAAAATATTTGAAGCCAAAACAATTTCGCAATTAATCTGATGTTCTTCAAGGGAATCAAAACATTTGTAGATTAGTTTGCATAATCTTTACTTTTTATTGATTATAAATTATTTACGATACAAAGTCTTTTCTCAACTGCTAATTGTGTTTGAGGCAGATCTCAAATATCAGCATTCTCGAAAGATGGTACGTTTTCAACTTCAACTTCCATATAATTTTCATCCACTGTTTCACCATTATCTATGATGAAATTATGCAGCATGCAGGAAGCAGCAATTATATGGCCAGCCATATCAATGTATGCATCTATAAATTTTAGACGGCGAAATTTGCCTTTTAAACCACCAAATGCTCGCTCGATTATCGTTCGAATAGAACTAAGCCGGATATTATAGTTAACATGGGATTGCGGAAGACGTCCATTATCGCGAAATGGAGTCATTAAATTCACTAAAAGTGGATATGCACAATTTCCCAATAAGTGCTGCTCACGGCGAAGAAGCGGATTTGCTTCATTTGTTAGCAGCTTAAAAATTTCACTGTTCCGAAAAACGCGGGCATCATGCATTTTTCCAGGCATACCAATAAAAACGTCAATGAAACGAGCAGCATGATCACATGTCCCTTTGAAAATACTTTTTTTACAATTTTTAACATTAACATTATTGACAGAAAAATACCCTGGAAATCGAATGGATTTGTTTCCTGTTAAAGTAATCATTAGCGTTACCAACAGGTTGCTTAATCGGTATATGGCACCCATCTATAGCTCCAACAACATTACATATGCCATGCGAACGTTCCTCAAAGATCTAAAAAACGAAATATATTTATATGTATCATAACAATTTAAAATATTTCAACCATATCTGCACTCAAATAATGCAATAATATAACATTAATAAAATGAATACCTGCGATGATAGAGCTTGTTGCGCAGCATTTGGCCATTTAACAAAATTCGGCATTAACTCTGCTAAAACGTATATCATCGTCTTAAATATAACATGACCACTACTGGTTGCTATATCGAAACGTTCACCAACTGCTAGAAATGACTCCTGCTTGCTAAGCAACCAAATCGTAAAAAGAACTTTTTTAGCGAGTGGAATGCTAATCGGGGGTGTTCTGAAAACCGACACAGAATCGGAATTGAAACCGATATCGGTATCAATTGGTGTTCTAAAACCGGGAGGATTTTGCTTGATTCGAAGATAAGCGAAACCGATATTCGAAAACAGCTGACTCGCTTAGCTGTCAACAAAACAATTGCAATTTTACTGCTTGCGCCCTCCATAATATACATATGTAGAAATTACAACATTGAAACTGTTGAAGATGTCTTCCATTCACCTGACACCGAAAGTGATGCTGTGTCATTCTCTAGTTTGGCTTTACAAACTGAAGGTCAGAGGATAAGAAATGAAATAGACAATTGACTGATGTAATAAAAAAAAAGAAATTCAACTTAAAATATTTTTGCAAACAAGTTAATGATAACATTTTATTAAACTCATAGTATTAAAAAATGAAGTATAGAAAAGGGTAAAAAAGGCAATCAATTCATTTATTAAACTTAAAAAATTAAATAAATAACATTAAAATTATTCGCGTTAAGGTACATGTAGTTTAAAAAAGGGTTAATTTAAATAAACTTAAAATTATTTACGTTATTAAGGAACATGTAAGGAACAATATAAAAAAAGGTTAAAAAGGCACTTAGTTCTTTTGCTTTTCAAATTCAAATTTAGCAAAATCTAGCTCCAGCTGTTGCTTCTTTAATTCATTTTTTTCCTTCATGGCAGTCAACATGCGTGCACTCATACTCTGAAATTAGTTTTTTAGTTCTATTCTTTAGTTATATTCTTAGTAAGCTGCTCGCATTTTCTTTTTGAATTGAAATAAGTTTATGAAGTTTTTGACTTAAATCCTTCTTGTTTTGGGTATCCTCATCAAGAAATACTTTTAATCGCTAGGAAATGGGCTCCGTCTTCAGCTTTTTTGGAGTGTTGCAAGAACGTGGAGTCGGGCATATTTTTTTGATGAAACCGATGGTTTATTTATTTATTTATTTATTTTTTATTTATTTATTTAACTATCAAAACAATCGTTTAACAGTTTAAAGAGTAAAAAATAAGATATGTTTATATTTAAATATGAAAAGAATTAAAATAAAGACAATTATAGATACTAAAGAAGTCTTAAAAGATTATGCTTAAAAATAATTCTGTTCAATGTGAGATCTATTTGAGCACTTATGGAGTTGAACGCTGAGCACATGCTATTAATAGGATCATTACGGCCATAATTAGTCCTATGATATGGAATATAAAAAAAGTCTCTTTGCCGAAAATATCTTTCAGGTGCGTATATCCGCAAGAGAGCGAGGAGTGGCGAGCAGTCTATATGTGACATCATTATATCGCGAACAAATAGAATTAGAAAATATTTGCGTCTGGAGGCTAATATTGATTTATTCCTTATCGTGCGACTTTTTCAACCTAATGATGGAGAAGATCATCCGAGCTGCTGATTTGAGACGCAGTGGCACGATATTCTACAAAAGTATTATGCTGCTGGCGTATGCTGATGATATCGATATCATTGGCCATAATACGCGCGAAGTCAGTGCAGCATTCTCCAGGTTAGCGAAAGAGTCGAGTCGAATGGGTCTTGTAGTGAACGCAGATAAGACGAAATACCTAGTGTCAACAAATAAACAGTCCCAGCGTCTTGGAAACCACGTCACTGTTGACAACATCTCCTTCGAGGTTGTTAAGGACTTCGTCTACCTGGGATCCAGCGTAAACTCTTTCAACGATGTCAGTATTGAGATAAAGCGAAGGATAACTCTTGCCAACAGGTGTTACTTTGGGCTGAGTAGGCAATTGAGAAGCAGAGCCCTCTCTCGACGAACAAAACTCACGCTCTATAAGTCACTAACCATGCCCGTCCTATTATATGCATCACAAACTTGGACGTTGAGCAGTTCTGATGAAAAGACTTTGGGAGCCTTCGAGAGAAAGATCCTTCGTAAGATCTTCGGTCCAATCTGCGTCAATGGCGAGTACCGAATTCTATGGAACCACGAGCTGTATGAGCTGTACGCTGACATAGACATAGTTAAGCGCATTAAAATCGAGCGGCTCCGCTGGCTAGGTCATGTTGAGCGAATGGAAAACGACGCTCCAGCGAAAAAAATATTCGATTCGGTGCCCGGTGGTGGTCAACGCAGAAGAGGACGCCCACATCTTCGTTGGAAGGATCAGGTGTTGGATAACCTGATAAGCCAGATAAGTAAAGTAAGTAAGTAAGGAGGCTAATGTATTCAGACCTAGAAGAGCACATCTGGCCTGATAGGTTGGCATAAAATTCCAATTAATTTTAAACATGATATAACGAGTAAAACGCTTTTGTATTTTTTCCAAACGTAAAGAATCTATCTCGTAATATGGATCCCAGATCACACATCCATATTCCAAGTTAGACCTTACTAACGATAAAAATAAAGTTCTAAGCGTATATGGATCCTTAAAATCCTTCGTATTACGCCTCAAAAATCCAATCATTGCATTAGCCTTGGTAATAATACCGTCGTAATGGTTGGAAAAAGACAATTTTCTATCAAATAAAATTCCCAGATCTGATTTAGACTCAACACGTGAAAGATCGCTATTTCCGCTTGAGTAATTAAAAAACATTTGGCTTTTTTATCATATAAAAAGTCATTATGTTGCACTTGGCCACATTTAAATAGAGTTTATTAATTGAACACCATTTATTCATGTTATTTAGATCAATTTGAAGTCTCAGATGGTCTGAATGTGATGAAACTGAAGTGAAAAGTTTAACATCATCGGCATACATTAAGCAATTTGTATGCTGTAAAAAGTTTGGGAGATCATTAATGAACAAAACAAACAAGAGTGGTCCGAGGTGGCTTCCTTGTGGCACTCCAGAATGGTTTGTAATGGATTTCGAATAACAGTTACCTATACGAACAACTTGATATCGGTCAGAAAGGTAATTACTGAGCCAGGCTAACTAGGAGGAATGAAAGCCCATTTGAGAAAGTTTTTTTACAAGAATAGAGTGTTGAACTCTATCAAAAGCTTTGGCAAAATCAGTAAAAATTACATCAACTTGATTGTCACTTTCCATTTTAGATCTTATGAAGTGAGAAAACAGTGTTAGATTAGTTGACGTAGATTTCCCGGTGACAAAACCATGTTGAGAATCAGAGATTGAATTTTTAATTCCAGCATAAATGCGCTTTTTGACAATTGCCTCAAATACTTTTGGAATCAAAGGTAATTTTGATATAGGCCGGTAGTTTGAGATATTTTGCCTATAGTCAGACTTATGGATAGGGACTATAATGGATTCTTTCCAGGTATCCAAAAGCTTGCCTGTTTTTAATGATAAATTGTATAAAAGCGCTAACGGCTGGGCTAGCACAGCTGCGCACTTTTTTAGAAATATTGGGGGAATATTATCTGGGCCAATTCCTTTGTTGACGTCTAGAGTGAGTAATTATTGTAGGACATCTTCATCAGAAAGAACTAGCGAACCCATATCAGTAATAGGGTTGCCATTATAGTAAAAAGAGTCATTAAGGTCGTTACTGTCATCTAATAAAAAATTTGATTGAAAATAAGCAGCAAAGAGATTTGCGACATCTTAAGTGGTATTAGCAGTTTTCTCGTTGAAAAACATATTTTTAGGAAACCCTTTCGTATTTCTTTTTTTATTCAAGAAATTCCAGAAATTCTTCGGATTCCCTCTGATATCTGATTCCAGTTTTTTAAGATGAGATTTATAGAGCATTTCTTTAAGAGATTCGTATTCTCTGCGTACTTGTATATAGTTTTGACGAAAAGATGGATTAATTTTACTTCTTTTGAACAATTTGTTCATTCGATTTTTCAGTTTTGAAAGGGTTTTGTTGAACCACTCAGGCTTAGAACTTTTTTTCACCTTTTTAATAGGAACAAAGCTAGTAAATGCTTCGTTTATTATTTCAATAAAAAACTCATAATTAAGTGACAAAATATCACCAAAACATACACGCCAATCCACTGTCGATAAAAAATGAGATATTACTGTGTAATCAGCTTTTTTAAATGCAAAAACAAAAGTGTCATCTTCTATGGGAGATATATCATTAATAAGAATTTCTAATTTTATTAAGAGTGCTTTGTGATGAAAGCTATTATTAGTAAGAAAAAAATCTGATTCAATACAATTAGCATTAAGCTCATTATCAATGAAAATAAGATCCAAAATTTTATTTTAGCTGTTTTCAATAGCATTTATTTGAATTAATCCCAAAGAATATAAATAATCTAAGAAGTCAGTTTCAAAATTACTGGATAAAGAGTTTGGAATCATACTTAAAAGATCATATGAATAAGACCAAATTACATTACTTAAATTGAAATCACCTAATATTATAGGGTATTCATTATCTTTAAGCCGATCAATTACATTCAAAATATTTATAAAGTGCATCGAATAAATTTCACTTGAAGAGCAAGGTGGAATATAAGATACAAATACATAAATACTTTTAATAAACATTTTAGATCCACCGCCATAGCAAGGACAATCAACGCGAACGCATATTTGTTCAAGAATATCTGATGTGTTTAGCAGTGATATCTGCTGACAACGATAAACAGCACGAACGGCAATTAACACACCACCACCTCGTGTTAAACCAGTCGTTGTCAAAGATCGATCACGGCGAAAAACTTCGAAAGATCCATCAAAGAATTCAGATGTAAATATGTTATGATGTAACCACAATTGCATAATTCTGGACAATTGCATAATTTTTAGATAAAATATTGACCTTTGTTGATAGGTATTTTAAGTCTGTTGAGTTTGGATGGATGGGCGCATGAAGTTTTTTGAAGCAATAAAAGGTTTCACCCGCACACCTGAGGGCCAAAAATTTGAATTGTATACCATACTGACGAGTTCTGCGGGTATGGCTAATTTAAAACTTATAAATTTCGAGTTTGAACCATCTTTTTTTGCCAGACTGAAACAGGATATGTCGAAGCAATATTCGCTTTTGAAGACACATATTCCAGAATTGCCTGATATGTTGTAGTTGATCTTAAGTTTGAGATATGAAACCACTTATGTCGCCTCATAACATCAAAGTTTTCGCCAACATAGTCGTTGCATCCAATAATGGTATTAATTATGTTTGAAGGTCTTGTATTTATTGAGACAGTTTTTGACGATAAACATGTATGACTTGTCCCACTGTCAATGGAGTGGACGGGAGCGTCAGAAACGAACAAACACTGACCTTCGACTTGTTCATCAACCTTCGCCCCAGCTCTTGCTTTATGACCAGCGACCACAGCATCCGAAACAAGAGAGTCAGCAACAACAATAGAATCAGCGTTAGAAATTGTGACTGCATTTTTAAGAGCGTATGCAGTATCAGTACTAAGAGAGCCAGCAATAACAGGAATAGCATTATTAGCTTTAGCGTTAACAACAACAGCATCGAGAGCGACAGCATTACCAGCACTAGCGATAACAGCAGCATTGTCCACAGAGTGATTTATAGCGACATCATAAGAGAATTCAGACCGAAGAACTGTCGGTGCATTCATGCTACCATGAATACCGGCCTCATTGTTAGTTAGTGATGCAGATTTACTGCTTAAACAAGGCAAATTGCCATTCGATGCTTTCGTAGCGCGATTGTTTGTCGGCATAGCACGATCTGACTTAATATTATTATCGAAATGAGCGGGAGAAGTAAGAGAACCGCCACGATTAGAAATGTTAACCAAGCGACCAACTTCTGCATTTTTTGCTTTAGAGCGCGTGAGAATTTGGGTATCGATTTTTGCTATTGACCCTTTCGTATTACTCTTAACATCGGGCGCGAGATTTACCACAGATTCAAACAAGTGTTTTACTTCTTGGACAGATTTTAATGCATTTTCGATTTTAATGAGAATGTGAGAAAATGATTTATTTGCACATTGATCACATTTAAAAAATATGTTATTATTATTTTTTATTAGTTCCAAACGTTTTTCAGTAAGATTGATGCACTTGACATGTAGTTTTTCAGAGCAAAAACCACAAGTGATATGATCCGATGTATCATATTGAGAATTACACGACGCGCATGCGTACATGATTGCTAAACGATAGGCGAATGTGTTTCTGCCAACGATAAGACGAAGACTGACTGACTGGTTCTTCATCATGTGGAGTCAGGGATCTTTTTTATTACGTTAGTGATGGCATTTCGTCATCAGAGTCGGCTTCCGCATATTCACTTAGTCCCAGTGTTTCCCCTGGAGTACCATCTAGTGATCTTGCAATTGAACATATGCGGACAATAGCCTCATCTGAACTGGTAAGGTGGTGTTTAGTAAAAGGACCACCACCAGTTGCTCGTGCTTCATTTTTGTTATGCGCTAACTTTTTTTTACTTCGCTCTTCCACTCCGT
The DNA here is from genome assembly GCA_943735915.1 of Pherbina coryleti. Lineage (NCBI taxonomy): Eukaryota > Metazoa > Arthropoda > Insecta > Diptera > Sciomyzidae > Pherbina > Pherbina coryleti. The sequence goes on along the minus strand of OX030951.1, from coordinate 95,658,334 downwards.
CCAAACCTTTAGAAAGTCGAAGGCGTCAAGAAAAGTTTTTATTTATTTTTTTGCTTATTTACCTTTTTCCAGCCAATTGTGTCTTTCGTAGTAGGACCAGCTGCATTCAAGCTCGCCACAAGTTCTTGCCATAGAGATTCTACAAATGGCTTATCTTTTTTGGTGAACCCCTTGGCCAGGTCCAGGTGGTTTTCCATAAAATCTTTAATTAAAGAAATTTGTGCTGCGTTCTTGTGTTTTCCACTAAGATAAAAACTCGAAATAAAAGCAATAAACGAAAAATATGTGATTAAAATTGTTAACTTACATGTTTTTCAACATGTTCGCTGGTTAAAAAAATTAACAGAACCAATTCTGACAACTCTCAACTGATCGATTTTAAACAGACAACCAAATCGATAAATCGGTTTCTGGAACAGCTAAAACCGACACAAAACCAACTTCGAAAATGAAACCAGTTTTAAAATCGATAATCAGTTTTTAGAACACCAAAAAGGATTTTTTGTCGATTTCAAATCTGATTTTGACAATTGTCGGTTTTCAGAACACCCCCGATACGGGGGGTGTTCTTTTTTTGTTCAGAAATGAGTGAATAAACGAATATTTCGGAATTATACATTTTATTATTGCTTAATATTATTTGTTATTACATATCGATGATTTGTATAAAAAAAAATTATTTTGATTGAACTCAAATATTTATAATGCAAAAAAGAAACATTTATTATTCATTTCTGAACTGAACTCATTTATGAACAAAAATGGTTAATTTTTGAGACATTTTTACCTACTAAAATGATAAAAAATTTGTCTTTACTAGAACTTAATCTTCTATAGCAAGTACTTTTAAGAGACAAAATAAAAAATCAAAAATTAAAAAGAAATTCTGCCCAAACACCTTCGCAAAACTCTCACCTTGCGCAAAACCTTCGCTTATGGTTCAGTGGATTATAAGGCATAAGTACCTTTATTTACTTTATTCTTATAATAAGTCTTTCGTGCTGCAGCAAAAAACAACTAAAAGCATCATAAAAAGCAGCTTTTCGCCATACTTTTATTCTGCTTTTTTGTATGTGTCACCCTGCGTTTCATCGATACTTCCGAAATTCGAAGTTAGTTTTTTTGACATCTTGTCATGTTGTGCAACGGTGTGTGCCTGCTAAACGCACAAGTATTAATTTCTGATCAGCTCAACATGTTTTGTAAAAATTGTCTGTCTTTGGTGAACATGTTGTGAAAATTGTCTCTTTGGTATCTTTTTATTTTTCTTGTATATTACTCAACGAGTTTAGCATATTGAGCTCAAAATTATGAATTTCTGACAACGGATTCGGACTCAGAAACCTTTATTTACCTTGTGTTCGCCCCAGCACCGAGTTCGTAATGATACAAATATTAGGTGGCAACCCTATCCGCCATCTTTAATTTAAAAATCATAAATTTTTATTAGTCCACAGAATCCTAAAAAGTACTAATACGATTATTGGTCTAATTATGTTCGCGTAACGTGACGCAACGTGGCCGTAGCAAACGGCAGATTTAAATTAATATAAATTAAATAACAATACATTAAAATATTTAATAAATCACAACAAAAATAGTGTTGATACCTCTTTTAGCACTGGCATTACAGATTTTTTATTCTTTTACGGGCTTTAAAATTCCTCAAAATCAATTTAAAGCCTTCCAAGGACTTGTAGGAATATTTTTTTTTATTTTGGAGAAAAATAATTGGTCTCTTTCAGACAAAAACATCGATATGTCATTCAATATGATCAGACTTTTAATACCGATGATATGATGAAAATTAAAAAGGGAGCCCTACGTTCGTCAAAAAAATTTCCAAATTTTTTAAAAATAGTTCTGCTGGAAATATCGATATACTTCTTGAGCAAAAGATTATGATATTTTAAGAGCTTTATTATTTTAATATTAGGGTGGTTCATTAGGATGGTAGAAACTGATATCTGGAGGGTAAGTACTAGAACGGTACACCTGAGGTCAATGATCTCTATAGAGGTCATATCGGTCTCCTTGAGACAAAAACATTGACATACCAAACCTTTAAAATCCGACTGTAAACACCAGAGATATGAAGCTATATGTCAATGCGCGACCCCTACGTTCGGTAAAAAAAATTTTTTTCGTAATTGTCTTGCAAAAATACGACATATTCGCTGGTATACGGCGAGCTTTTTTTTAAGGTACGGTCAAAAATACAGCCTGATTCAGAATCGTATTTTAAAGGCTGCTGTTGCCTTTGTAGAGGAATAAATAAAACACGTCGGTAATGCTTTGGCGGTTTTATTTCCTGTTTAAAGAATACAAATTAAATTTTAATATAAATTATAAATATGTACTCACACTTTCGTGTGTCCTCTACTTCGCTAGCAACAAAAGTGAACCAAAAGGAAATAGGAAAGTAAAATCATCAGTTTTGACATTTTGAGGCGTGTTGCCATATTTTCAAAATTAATACAAAGTTAGAATCTATTACAATGTTAAGGTGTTTACACGGTCACGTTCTATCGACAACATCCCGGGCCCCGTGAATCTAGTCCCTCGATTCACCAATATCAAGTTTCGCCAAGATGCTGGCCGGTCTTTTGAGAATTCCTGACTTTACCTTGACGTCTGCTGCTCTGACCTGGAAGTCCTTGCCAGGGTATACCTTGATTACTCTTCCCAGAAGCCATTTAGAGCGGTGTACGCTGCTGTCATAAACCAGAACGGTGTCGCCAACCGAGAGTGGTGTTACTGGGTTATACCACTTTGTCCTACGGCATAAGTCTGGTAGATACTCCGCGAGCCACTTTTTCCAGAAACTATGCTGTAAATTCTGAACCTTTCGCCACTGTTTTCGAGTCACCTGCAGCTTTTCTTCGTGTGGATGAGGTGTTTGATCAGAGTTGGCCGTACCTAAGAGAAAGTGATTAGGGGTTAAGGGTTCGTCATTGGGTGAGTCGAGCGGAATGTGTGTCAGAGGTCGTGAATTGATGATGTTTTCAGCTTCGCACATCAAGCTGTAGAGAGTATGTTCCTGCAAATTACCATCCTTCAGAGCATGTCCCATTGCTGTCTTCACGCTGCAAACCAGGCGCTCCCATGAACCACCAGCATGAGGGTTAAGTGGGCAGTTGAAAATCCATTCGACATTCTTGCTTGAAAGTGCATCCGCTATCCTTCTGTGTTCAAAATCCAATCGGTTTCTCTTGAGCTCCCTATCAGTTCCAACAAAATTTGTTGCATTGTCTGATCTGATGCGCACGGGACATCCACGCCTATTCATAAAGTTTCGAAGGCACATGAGACAAGTATCTGTGGAGAGATCTCGTGCGATTTCCAAGTGTATGGTGCGTGTTGTCAAGCATGTAAAGAGTGCGATCCATAGCTTTTCACACCGACGTCCGACTGTAATCTGAAATGGCCCCATGAAGTCTAGTCCCGTGTAGGTGAATGGCCTGACAAATGGAGTCAGACGATCTTCAGGTAACTGCCCCATTATAGGATTCGCTGGCTGTACCTTATTGTTTTTACATTGTTGGCACATTCTTACTGTCCGACGTACGGCAACTCTTATGTTGGGTATCCAGTATTTTCGTCTTATTTCAGCGATGACAGTTTGTTCATTTTGGTGCTTCCAGTTTCGGTGATAAAAATTCACGATGAGGTTTGTTACATGATGACCCTTTGGCAGAATCACTGGTTTTCGAGTCGAGAGAGGCTGCTACTGCGTTGTTTATTCGGCCATCCAAGCGAATCACGCCCGCTTCGTCGAGGCAAGGTGTCAGCTTCCACAAACTGCTGCTCCGAGGTACAGCCTTCTCAGCGACTAACGCTTGATACTCATCTGGATACGATTCCATTTGAATGTTGCGAATAATAACATTTTCCGCTCTCTCTAGCTCTGTTAGTTGTAATGTACGAAAATCTCTTATCTCTATTGTGGTAATAAGTGAATTATCTCGAAATCGAAGGATCCATGCAATGACTCTTTTTAGCCTTACAAAATCCGAGAATCTTTTAAAAATGGTGCAAGTAACGTTGATATGGAGTAAAGTGGACTTTGCTCGTACTTCTTCATCTGTAGTGATAAGTGGTTCTGTTCGTGGCCATTGGCATTCATTAGTAAGTAGAAACTTAGGACCATTTATCCACAGGGAATCGCGTTTGTCATCTTTAATTCGCGTGCCGAAGTCAGCAGGATTCTGAGAGCTTGGAACCCATCTCCACTCCTCAACTGAACTGTTCTCCAGGATTTCGTTAATTCTATACGCAACATAAGGCTTATACCTTCGATGGTCCGATTGGATCCATGACAATACCGTACGAGAATCACTCCACATCACAACCTTCTTTGGATCAATGTTATGAGCTGTCATAACCATCCGCCGCAGACGCGTAGCCAGTACTGCTGATTGTAATTCTAGCCGAGGAATAGTCATTAATTTTAGTGGCGCGCATTTGGTTTTTCCTACTACAAATGCTATTTTGACATCCGAAGGCTCTTCAAGAATTCTCCAATACACGACAGTAGCGTATGCCATTTCGCTAGCGTCAGCAAATATGTGCAATTCCACTGGCACGGTTGAAAATAAATTGCTGTAACAGCGAGGTACGCTGATTTTCTCTACCTCTGTTAACATTGAGAGCCACCTAAACCACATATTGTTGGCTTCGTCCGGAATGGGTTCATCCCACTCTACGCGCGTGCGCCATAGGTACTGCAACAAAAGTTTGGCGACCAATGAATGCTCTGCAGCGATTCCAAACGGGTCAACAACTGACATCGTGATACTCAGAACATTGCGTTTAGTAGGCCTTGCTTCTCCTCCCAATAGACCAGCGTCTACTTTTCCAAACGACAGCACGAATTTAAGACTGTCACTTCCCGTATTCCAGTGCATCCCAAGAACCTTTTGGTATTGCGCGACTTCATCTCTGTCCAAATTTATAGATGATTCTCGATTAGAGTTGAAGTGTTCATTTACAAGTGATGAATTCGAAGTAAATCGACTTAGCTCGAAGCCCGCTTTCTTATGGATCCAAACAACCTCTTTTGTGGTCTTTAAAGCTTCTTGATTTGTAGAAAAGCAATGCACGAAGTCTTCCACGTAATGATTATTCATTATTGCATCTACTGCATCTGGGTGCGTTCTTATTTTTCACGTATTGTGCTGAGCATGGCGAACACGTGGCTCCAAAAGTCATAACAGCCATAGCATATTCTACGATCGGGTCTTCGGGTTTGTCTCTCCACAAAAAGCGCTGCGACATTTGATCTTCCAGTCTTATACCCACTTGGTGAAACATTTGAACAATGTCCGCACAGACAGCAAACTCTTTTTGACGAAATTTGAACAAGATTGTTGTTAATGGCTGGCCTAGATCCGGACCACTCAGAAGCACTGAATTGAACGAAGTGCCTTGCACCTTTGCTGCGGCGTCGAAAACTAGGCGTAGTTTCCCAGGTTTGTTGGGATTATAGATTCCGAAGTGTGGTAGATACCAATTGCGACTTGACCTAGAAGACGCTTCCTGACCACTTAATTTTCTCGAAAAGCCCTTCTTCTCGTAATCATTCATTATATTTTTATATTCCATATAAAAGGCATTATTGCGCTGGAATTTCTTTTCGAGTGCTTGCAGTCTTGTTAAAGCCATATCTCTACTTTCAGGAAGGTCCACAGTGTCGCTTTTCCACAGCAGCCCGGTTTCGAATTTAATTTTATTTCGAACGGTCGTCTCTTCCAGTATTTGCTTGGCTCTTTCCATATCCTGTGACTCTACGTGCTTTTTGATGGCGCTGGTTCCTTAGTTTTCGTCAGCGATAAAGTTTTTCACGAGCTGATCCAATTGGTCTTCACATATGCATTGAGCAAAGAAAGAGCAACTACCTTCTCTTCCGTTGCTATTATCTTCTGTGCCGTATACGATCCAACCCAACTTGGTTTTAATTGCAATGGGACCTTTTGACTTATCTGCTGACACCATCCGTCCTACTCCCAGGTGGGCGTTATCAAGACAAATTAAAATTTCCGGAACTGCTGAGCTGTATTGCTGGATAGGAAGTCTTTTCAAATGTCGATACTTAGCATCTAGCTTATTCATGTTCAAAGTCTGCATTGGTAATTCAAGATCCTTAACGGTGTGCACATTTACTAAGTCAAATATTTTACTTCCCTTGAACGCTCCAGACATTTGCATGCTAACTCGACTCGACGCCTCTGTGGTTGTTTTGTTTCCGAACCATTGTAACGTTAAATTTTCATTAACACCATCTAAACCAAGACGATCCGCTAAACTTTTGTTTATTAATGACACGGCCGACCCCTCATCGAGAAAGGCATAGCATGGAACTTCTTCTCCTTTAGCGTACAGTTTAACTGGTACTATTTTAAACAAAAGATTTGCCCGAAAGGGTTTCATGACGTTGCTAGTGAAGACGCTTCGCTCCTGCCGTGACCAACAATGTTGCTCACGTTCACCTTCTGATTGCGCACCATAATTTCTGCGTTGCTGTGGATGAAGCACGCCGTGTTGGCTATCAAGTTTTTCTTTGTGGTCATGTAGGAGAGCATTATACTTTCTGGTACAGTCTTTAATACCGCATTCATTTTGCTGTTCACAGCTGTTGCTTCGATGGTTACCTCTTAGACAATTAAAACACAGTCTTCTATTACGGACAAGGCGCCATCGTTGTGCAAGACGCATGTCTAAAAAACGTTTGCACTTTGGAGTGCTATGCTGACCAGAACACAAAGCGCAATCTTCCTTATTTTGCTCACAATTGGCTACATCGGCGTGGAAAAACTTCGAGCGTCCAATTCCTTTGGCATTGGCTTGTATCGGGTGGTCGTTAAAGTTCACGCTGACCGAGTTCACTAAGTTCACCAGATTCTGAAGCCAATCGCTAAAATGTCTTATTGAAGGTCTTGGTTTGATGTTGATTGAGTACCGCGCCCATTCCAGTCTTCTTTGAACAGACAACTTAAAAAGCAATTCTTCCATCAGAGTTGAATTGCATAAATGATGTTCACAGTCTGCCGCTTCTAGAAACGATGCTAAATTTTGGACCTTGGTGGCGAAAGGCACTATCTCCTCAATGCGGTTTTCAGCTATCGGGGCGACGCTTCTCAGCCTTGCGATTTGGCTTTTGACAAGCTGTTCTGGTCTGCCAAAGTTTTCCTTAAGGGTCTCCATAATTCGTGGTACATTGGAGCTATGGATAAGCAGGCATTCAACCGTCTCTCTCGCTCTTCCTCTAAGTGCCTTCTGGATCCGTATTATGTTCTGCCTATCGTTATACCGCTGCTCCTCAGTCGTTGCGACAAACGCCTCTCTAAACATGGGCCAGTCTTCCGGGCGACCATCAAATTCTGGAAAATCGTATAGACGATGCGTTTGTTCAGTCCTAGAATTCGTCAACGTGTTATTCAACTGGAGTAAAGCCGCCGCCAACGAGGAGCCATCGTCGCTCTGTGTACTAGTTGCTGCAGACGCAGTTAACCTATCGCGATTGGTTTCACTCTGGAGCAACATTTGATTGTTTTTCGTCACTTCTGCTTGAAGGCTCTGAATCTGCATCATCATAGCTGCCATTTTTGCTTCAATGGACGTTTGAGATGATTTATCATTTCGCGCTGTCGTAACTGTTGCGTTTAAATCTTCGCTATCGCTACCGTCATCTACCGTTGGCGTTGACTTACTACCTGCTCTTGTTTCAGGCATTATGAATGCAACGATTTAGGCAACAACCAACTGACCGATTCCCACCCCTTAACAAATCAAAACCCCAAATCAAATTCAAATATGTACTAACCTTGTTGTGGTGGCTCTGAAAATACGGACTCTGATGTCGTTCTCACAAGTTAAATTAGCTCGTCCTCCTTTGGTGATTTACGGTATTTTATTACGTTGACGCTGACGCTCTGTTTCGTGCTGACGCTCTGCTTCGTGCTGACGCTGTCTCGTGCTGACGCTCTGCCTCGTGCTGACGCTCTGCCTCGTGCTGACGCTATACTCTGCGCCGACACTCTGGTGATACGGTAACTGGTACTCGTATGCTGACGCTGTACTTAGGCAATCTTTATGCGAAGTACGACCACTAAGAAGGTAAATCGTAAGTTCTGCTAACTCTTGTTGCTGCAGAAGCCAAAACGCTGTGCCAATGATACAGTAACTTGCAGCGCTTGAATGTCAACGCTCTACAATACTGTAACCTGCAGCGCTTCTTGGCGACGCTACTTTGACGCCGACTTCACCTTCAAGCGTACTACCGCTTTGCGGTACGCTCACGCTAACTTAAACTTTTAGCGTTTCAATGCAAAGCTTTGCCAATGCAACTTCACGTGTGGTGCACTCAAAGCCTAAGTCAGACTGCAATCGCGGCAACCCACTTTTTCACGTAGCACTATTGAGGTAAGGTGTCTTCTTCTGGCGCTCCGCTGGACAACTTAAACATCGGCCCCAATCCGCCGGAAAGTGAAATAAAAATTTTGTTGCCTTTGTAGAGGAATAAATAAAACACGTCGGTAATGCTTTGGCGGTTTTATTTCCTGTTTAAAGAATACAAATTAAGTTTTAATATAAATTATAAATATGTACTCACACTTTCGTGTGTCCTCTACTTCGCTAGCAACAAAAGTGAACCAAAAGGAAATAGGAAAGTAAAATCATCAGTTTTGACATTTTGAGGCGTGTTGCCATATTTTCAAAATTAATACAAAGTTAGAATCTATTACAATGTTAAGGTGTTTACACGGTCACGTTCTATTGACAACAGCTGCGTAACTTTAAACAGGCTCTAAACAACAAAACCTTATTCAGAATGAGTTTTTCGTCTTACGCAACGTTGTTAAAAGGTTGCGTAACTTAAACGCCAAAAATTGGTGTTTAAAGGCTGCGTAAGTGCTGCTAAAGTTTTTTCTGTAGTTTGTTTTTTATAAACGTCAATTTTGCTTCTTGGTAATTGTGAAATACTTTATTTGTTAATTACAAAGCTTAAATTTTAAAAATTTGCCTTTCGATTTAAAAAATTTTTTTTTATTTATTTATTTATTTATTAACTATTAACAATATTGTTTAACAGTCAGTATAAACACAAAAATTGTAAATTAAATAAGATTGTTACAAACGTAATGATTTTTAAACAATTTTTATTACAGATTGCTTGAACGCCATTCTGTTCTGAGTGAAATCTATTTCAGCACTCACGGAATTAAATGCGGAGCATATATTATAAATTGGGTCACTTTTGTCGTTCTACGATGCGGTACATGAAAGAAATTCCTTTGCCAAAAATGTCTTCCAGGCGCATATATATTAAAAAGTTGTAGAAGTGGCGCACAGTTAATATGGAACGTTATTACGTCTCGAGCGAAAACAATAAGGAAATACTTCCGCCTGGACTCTAAAGTACTTAGTCCTAGGAGAGCACATCTTGAAGAATAATTTGGCATAAAATCCCAGTGTAGTTTTCCCATAACAAACCGTGTAAAACGTTTCTGTATCTTCTCAAGTCTTGCACTGTGTATTTCATAGAATGGATCCCAAACTACACATCCATATTCTAAAATTGATCTTATAAGAGATATAAATAGAGTTTTAAGCGTATATGGATCACTGAATTCTTTTGAGTTGCGCCTTAAAAATTCCATCATGGCATTGGCCTTGCTAATAATTGTGTCATAATGGCTAGCAAAAGTGATTTTTCTATCCAATAACACTCCCAGGTCCAGTTTGGAGTAAACTCTTGAAAGATCATTGCTTTTTATGGTGTTTGTTTCATTGCAAAAAATGATGGTGTTTGTTTCATGTAGAATGACATAATGTTGCATTTGTTGATATTTAAATGCAATTTATTCACTGAGCACCAATTCTGAAATGAAATCCCATAAGTCTTAGTTTTGTCACAAGGATTGAATCCTGCACCCTATCAAAGGCTTTAGCGAAATCGGTGAAAATGACATCTATTTGGTTCCCGTTTTCCATTTAATTTTTGATGAAATGAGTAAATAATGTAAGATTTGTGGATGTGGACTTCGCAGAAACAAAACCATGCTTATATTCAGATATGGAATTCTTAACAGCGGCATATAAATGTCTTTTAACTATTGCCTCAAACACTTTTAGAATTAATGGAAGTTTAGATATTGGTCGATAATTGGAAACATTCTGTCTAGAACCAGATTTATGAATAGGAGTTATAACAGAACCCAGCTAGACAGCTCTAACGTAGTTACAAACACAATGAAACAAAATTTGGTGTTCACTAACACACTCTTACATTTTGTTGTCATGTTAAACAAGGAAAGTTGTATGTGTTTAAATAGCCTGCTCTTTTACGCAGCAAACAAGCTGGGGGTGTGAAAAAAACTTTAAGCGGTGCAGGTGTAAGTCACGCAATAAATAATATCCTAAAATAATCAGCTTATATGATGATGGCCGTGGCGCAATGGGTAGCATATGGAACTTATATGACGGAGGACCGCGGTTCAAATATCGCATGAGACCCAAAGATTTTCAAAGTGCTGTTTAATTATCAAAATACAGTTCAAATTCATTAAAAATAGACAAATTTAAAAATACCTCTTTCTAAAGAAAAGAAAATTTTCCTTGCTTGAGTAAATAATAACAGAGTTAGTTTCAGGGGCTTTGTTTTTTATTGTCTTTAAACGTTTTACTTAAATTTATCTTTTGTAAATCTATCCATTAATAAAAATAGAAAAAAAAACATTTCTAAACAAAATAACAAGAAAAAAATTTGGCTTAATTTGGTGAAGGGTTTGAACCCGCGCATGTTTGCGTTAAAGGTCAGCGCGCTAGCCGCTACACCTTGGTGGAAAGGCTTTGCGAGCCGCTAACTGCGTAGTTATGTAAACAGCTGAGCTTGTTATTAAATTCTTTACGGAATTTGTAATTGGTGTGAACAGAGCAGCTAAAGCTTTTTTTAATGAAGAAATCATATGAGGCAGACAGAGATGCCAAATCACACGGATAGGCAAAAGGCGTTAGATTTTTCAAAACGCTAGAACAAACCTAACGTGCTTTGTATGGAGAATTTTATATGAACCTAACGTACAAGGCGTTAGGTATATGCCATATATATGGCATATCTAACAGTTAGGTGTCTAGCTGGGAATGCTTCCAAGCATCCAAGAACTGTCCCTTTTTGAGTGATAGATTAAATATTAGTGCTAGTAGTTGGGCTAAAGCATTTGCACAATTTTTGAGAAAAATTGGGGGATATTATCTGGACCAATACCTTTATTAGTATCAATAGACAATAACTCTTGTAGCACAACCCCATCGGAAAGAAACAGATAACCCATATCTGAGATGAGGTCACCTTTGTAGTACTGTGTATCGTCAAGGAGACCCAGGTTCGAACCCCAGCAGCGACAGAAAATTATTTGAATTAAAATAATTTTTCTGTACGGCCGCCACCTCCCTGCAGACAATGGCAAACCTCAGAGAGTAATCAAAATGCCATGTAAAGCTTCTTGAGAATAAGAACATTTCGTTCATCGCCGTTCGGAGTCGGCGTTAATCCTGTAGGTCCATTTCTCGGTCAATTGTGTACAAACTTAATAACACGCACTATATATTAATATACTATCAGTCTTGTTCAATATATTTCCTTAAACAACCGTTCAACGCTTGTTTAGTTACGCACTGTTCAAATCTTTACGCAGCCTTTACGTAGCCTTGCTAAAATTGTTATTCAGAATCATTTTTTATTCATTGTGTATCTAAACTAGCGTTATGTCAACAATTTAAGAAACCTATTACAATAATCTTATACATTTAGAAAATGAAACCGAAAGTTTGCAAAAAAATCAATCAGCTGTTTGCTATACACGAAAAATAATAATAAAACTGACTACCGCAAGTACAAGTGCAAGACCATGACTTGCAGCTCCACTGGAATGTGACCGCCTTTTGTGTGGTCACTGAAGTCTGGGCGGACAATATTGATAAACTTTTCCATGCTCCCTTTGGAAAAACGATATTTTTCCCATAATATCATAGGATTTCATCTTTTTTATAAATGTTCCTTGGTTCTCTGAAAAAGGCATGTCTATTATGTCAACATCGTCAGCAAAATTTTTGAAATCGAAAGGCAAATTTTTAAAATTGAAGCTTTGTAATTAACTAATAAAATAGTTCACAATTACCAAAGAAGCAAAATTGACGTTTATAAAAAACAATCCACAGAAAAAACTTTAGCAGCACTTACGCAGCCTTTAAACACCAATTTTTGGCGTTTAAGTTACGCAACCTTTAAACAATGTTGCGTAAGACGAAAAACTCATTCTGAATAAGGTTTTGTTGTTTAGAGCCTGTTTAAAGTTACGCAACCTTTAAAATACTATTCTGAATAAGGATATATATTTGACCGTACCTTAAAAAAAAAAACTCGCCGTATACCAGCGAATATGTCGTATTTTTGCAAGACAATTACGAAAAAAAATTTTTTTTTACCGAACGTAGGGGTCGCGCATTGACATATAACTTCATATCTCTGGTGTTTACAGTCGGATTTTGAAGTTTGGTATATCAATGTTTTTTTCTCAAGAAGACCGATATGACCTCTATAGAGATCATTGACCTCAGGTGTACCGTTCTAGTACTTACCCTCCAGATATCAGTTTCTACCATCCTAATGAACCACCCTAATATTAAAAAAATAAAGCTCTTAAAATATCATCAATCTTTTGCTCAAGAATTATATTGATATTTCCAGCAGAACTATTTTTAAAAAATTTTGGAAAATTTTTTTGACGAACGTAGGGCTCCCTTTTTAATTTTCATCATATCATCGGTATTAAAAGTTTGATCATATTGAATGACATATCGATGTTTTTGTCTGAAAGAGCCCAATTATTTTTCTCCAAAATAAAAAAAAATATTCCTACAAGTTCTTGGAAGGCTTTAAATTGATTTTGAGGAATGTGTGTTTTTTTGTTGTATTTTTCTTTGGGCTCTAGGTCTTATATTCAAAATGTTGCAAAAACTTTTATATTTGTTTTTTTATACATTTATTTATTTATTTTCAATATTTCGGACACCTTTGGTGTCCATCTTCAGGAAAATCTGAAAATTTCATTTACAATTAAACACTTAAACAAAAACAAACTAAAACAATTTTTATACTCTTACAATTAAATTTTAAGTCCGTCCGCTTGTTGTGATTGTCCAGTAAGTACTAGTGTTTATGTTGTTTATGTTTTGTTATTATATGTCTGTAGATATGTGCACATTTTTCTGTGTCTGTTTTGTAATTTATTCGTTGACCTGCTTGTGTGTTTATTATATGTAACATTTCTATTGTGTATCGTTTTTTATAATTTGTTTCTTGTTGTAAGATTTGTGTGTTTTCTAAATTCGGCGAATGTCCAGTGGAAACACAGTGGGCCGCTAGCGCTGTTTTGTTGCCAATTGTTCCTTGTCTATTTTTGTAGTCTGATTTGTGTGCAGCTAACCTTGTCTGTAATTTAGATTTGGTTGTTCCAACATATATTTTACTACATATGTTGGATCCGTCTCCATTGCATGGTATTTTATATATTACATTTGCTTTTTCCAATTTGTCCAGTTTTGTTTTTGTTTTTGAAAATAGTTGTTGTAATGTGTTGTTGTTTTTTAGTGCAATATTGTATTTGTCTCTGTCGTAAATGTCAGAGTAGACTATCCTATTGGAGAAACCTGGAATGTGTGTCATTGTTTTGTATAATTTTGTGGGTTTTTCCAAATTTTCCCTGTCGAGTTTTTTTATCGCGTTTTTTATTATGTTCGTCGTTGTTTTGTGAGGAAAGCTGGTTTTTTTTAATATTTCTTGTGTCCTTTTTATGTTATTTCTGTGGTATTGTCTGTCGCTTATTTTTAGTACTCTTCTAACAAAGTTCTGTGCTGTGTTCAATATTATGTGTCTCGGGTGGTTGGAGTGAAAATTAATAATTCGTCCTGTGGCTGTAGGCTTCTGGTACCAGTCTAATTTTAAGGTGTTTTGTGTCTTTATTATCATTGTATCCAAATATGGTAATTTGTCTTCTTTTTCTATTTCTTGTGTGAACTTTATGTCTGTGGAAACTGTTTAGTGCTTGTAGCGTGTCGTCAACTGCAGTCTTCTTTATGATGCAAAATAAGTCGTCAACATATTTTGTTAACAGTCTAGGTTTATTTTCTAAATTTTTTATTGTTGTGTCTAAAAGTTCTTCCATAACTATGTCCGCGATCACCGGTGAAGCTGGTGAGCCCATTGGCATTCCTTTTTGTTGTTCGTAAATGTTGTCCTTATGTTTGAAATATCTATTGTCTTTGATGCAGAAAGTTAATATGTCGAAAAATAATTGTTTTGGTATTTTCGTATAATTAGCTAGTTTGTTCCATTTTTTCTTTATAATGTCTATGGCTGTGTTTATTGGAATGCTGGGGAACAATGATACCACGTCAAACGATATCAATGTTTCGTCATCATATATGTATGTGTTGTTGATTTTTGTCTTAAATTCGACTGCGTCCTTGACATTGTAATCTGAATTTTTTGTTAGGTGTTTTAAAATGTTGATGATAAATTTGCATAGTCCGTAAGATGGTGAGTTTATTGACGAGCAAATTGGTCTTAATGGTGTTCCCTCTTTATGTATTTTGGGCAGTCCGTAAATTCTTGGTGCAGTAGCTGTACTGGTCATTAATTTGTATTTTTCACTTGTAGTGATTATATTTAATTTGAACAGTTTTTCTACTAAACTGTTGTTCCGTGTTTGTAATCTGGTAGTCGGGTCATTTTTTAATCGTTTGTATGTGCACATGTCATGTAAAATCTGAGGAATTTTAAAGCCCGTAAAAGAATAAAAATCTGTAACGCCAATGCTAAAAGAGGTATCAACACTATTTTTGTTGTGATGTATTAAATATACAATGTATTGTTATTTTATTTTTTCACATTCTTGCAATAACTCCTCCTTTGTAGCCGGTGTTGGTAGGTGTTCCGTCGCAACTAATTGCAATTTAGTGATCCATGATATAATTTTCTTTATTCAAATATTCCACAATGCTCCTCTGGACACCTACTGCAGTGCTGTCAGCGGGCGTAGCATAGCCGATGAATTTTGAATTTGGCTCTTTCATAATGGTGACATGTTCTTCATTCACAAAAACGTTACGCGTCACATTTGCCTCCGTGACTCTTTTTAAAATTGGCTCTTTTTTCCCATCAAAGGAAATTCACGTTAGTAAATCATCACACTTAGCTGCTGCTAAAGCCTCTTTTCGAAATTTGACTCATTCTCTGAATACTTAATTTTTTGATAATGATAAGATAACTCCTCTTCAGCTTTTGGAGCAATCGACAATTGTAAATCTTTTATTAACATGGTCGCATGCAGTGCACCAAAGCGAACTGATGTGTCGCTGCGATCCAAAGCAGAACTTTAATTTCGCAGTGATATGTCCGCCACTGCAAAATTTTTTTGTATCGTCTATGATTCGCTTAAATTTTGTTCAAATTCCTCTTCGTCGCTGGCCAACGCTGGCAGAGTACACCGCATTCGATGTTGCATCAACTGACCTTACTTCTACAGTGGCAGTTCTCATCGACACTGTTTCATAGACATCATATTATGCCATTGATCTTGGACCGCACTGATCAATAAAGAAAATTTTTGCTGCGTCTGGGATTTTATTTGAGGTGTTGCAACTACACGGATTGTTGCTTTCAATGCCACACTTACAACGCGAAATTTTAAACAATTTATTTCAAGCATTCACGTTATACCTCAATCGATTTTTAGAAATTGTATAATAGTTATTCACAAGTACATCAACACGTTTCCGAACCGCCGCTAGGGTTATAATTGGTATGACGGCGCATTGCCACAAAACGATTGCATTTCTAACAGTTTCTGGTTTAAAAAGATCCAACTTTTGACTTTTATCACTGTTATGCCGCAGATACAATAAAAGAGTTATAACATCATACTCCGTTGGTAATTTGGTATTATTTAAGTCACTCTCAATTTTTTATTCTTTTACGAGCTTTAAAATTCCTCAAAATCAATTTAAAACCTTCCAAGGACTTGAAGGAATATTTATTTTTTTTTATTTTGGAGTCAATCCAAATCAAGTGGTCCAAAAAAACGAAAGTTGGTTGCTCGACCATTTTTAAAAACCTTTATATTTTTATTGAAATTTGTTCAATATATTGTGATATCAGAACCGCATTAAAAATAATGGCATTCTACTGTACTTTCAAAATGGCGGCCATATTTGCCTTGCTACCTGTAGAGATTTATGCGTTTGTAAGCGTTTGCGGTTACTTTAATTTCTCAGCTCCTGTTAAACATAGAGTGATGAATTAAGAACCATGACATTAAAACCATTTTAAACTTTAATCTCACATACAAAAAGTGATAATTAAATAATTTATTCATATTAAAAAAAATGGTGAAACTTTTTTTTAAAATCATTATATTTTGCACTTTAAGAATTTTTTTTTATAGAAAGCAATTACTTGTTGACTTATTTTCAGGGACCGAAAATAACTATTATGTTCTCTTGCTGATCTCAAAAACGGCAGGCTTGGCTGTACAGTTTTTGATTTTAAGAATAAAAGGCAACATTTAACTGGTACTTTCTGCCGTTTATTTTTTTTGACAAGACATAACGGTTATTTTCTGCTGGATATCTTTTCCATGGATGTGGGGGATATGCATAAAGATCAACTTTTTGGAAAAGTTGAATGGACCAGGCCCATTTTTCAGAAAAATTACAATATCTCATGACCACAATGCGCAATAATTATGAAATTTGGTATGCAGGGGCTAAGCATGAAAATCCATTTTTTTGTGAAAAGGTGGGTGGAACCACGCCTTTTTTTAGGAAAAATTCCGGAAATGACTTCCTGTTTTCTAGAAGCTCGGAAAATGAAATTTGGAACAGGGAACTGTTAAGACTTTTTTCAAAAAAATCAGTAATAGTTATTTTTTGACCGATTTATTTTTGGTCAAAAATAAAAGTTAAAGTTTGACTTTTATTTTTCTGGTCAAAAATAAGAGTTGAAATTTGACTTTTATTTATTCGGTCAAAAATTACAGTTAAAATTTTACTTTTATTTTTTCGGTCCAAAATAACAGATAAATTTTGACTTTTATTTTTGAGTCAAAAATAAGAGTTAAAATTTGCGTTATATTTTTTCTATTAAAAATAAAGGTTAAAAAGTTTACAGTGATATCTTATACTAATTACTAGCTTACCCGGAACACGTTGTGTTGCACCCGAAAATATGCTAATGAGCCGAATGAGTACAAGTATTTTGCATATTTCATTGAGTATGTATAGGGTAGAGAACAACAAGTAACTCGGGTATGATTTGAGTATCCGATTTCTGTTGGATACTCATTGCAGTTCTCTGATGTGTAGTGATTCGACAAAAAACAGTAACAGGGAACGCAATGTGTAGTGATAAGCTAAACAAAGGTAGAAAACAGTAGAATGAATAGAATTTATACTTTTGTTATGATTTACACTTTTAATCGAAAAAATAAAAGTTAAATTGTAGCTGTTATTTTTGACCGAAAAAGTAAAGGTCATATTTTAACCTTTATTTTTGACCGAAAAAATAAGGGTTAAATTTTGACATTTATTTTTGACAAAAGAAAATCTCTCAAAACATAACCATTATTTATTGATTTTTTTGAAAAAAATCATAACAGTTGCGGTCCCTGTTCCAAATTTCATTTCCCGAGCTTCTAGAAAACAAGAAGTCAATTCTGGAATTTTTCCTAAAACTAGGCGTGGTTCCACCCACCTTTTCACAAAAAAATAGATTTTCATTCTTATCCCCCACATACCAAATTATAGATATTGTAATTTTTCCTAAAAATGGGCGTGATCTACCAACCTTTTCTAAAACATAGATCTTCATTCTCATCCTCCACATACCAAATTCCATAATCATTGGGTGTCGTGATAATGAGATATTGTAATTATCTTTAAAAAGGGGCGTGGTCCGTCCACATTTCCAAAATAAATACATATGTCTTAGTGCTACGCCCCCATATAACAAGTTGCATGGTCCTAGCTTTCATAGTTTTCACAATATTACAAACTGCTGGATATTTTTGCTGGAAAAAATATCCAGCAGAAAATAATCGTTATTTCTTGTCAGAAAAAATAAACGGCAGAAAGTACCAGTAAAATTTTGTGTAAAAAATTACAAAACAGAAAATAACTGGGTCGTTCCGAACCTGTTTAGTTCGCGAAACTATGTTCACAGTCGGACATAGTTCCAATCATTCCTTCCATTCATTTTTAGCATGTTCAAACAGTTCCGGTTCGCAAGATTTTCTTTTTACTAAGCAATGTGAACCGACATCTCTTTTACACATGTTATAGCTTACACGAATTTTATGATCGACTACAAGTGCAAAAGAACGAAACAACTGATGTGTGAAATGGTAAGATGGCATTTCGACGTTCTTTTTGCGCGCAATGCTCTGTTTATTTCTTTTTGAACATATTTTCATTCAATCGAATGGAACTGCGGAACTAGATAGTTCCGCAGACATGTTACAATCTTATAATATTATATTACTTCCCTAACTTCCTTATCTGGGGACACAGGGGATTTTTGGCCACAAGGCCTTTCTATAATAGCCGCAAGGCTTTTATTATTTGCTGCCACAAAGGCAGAGTTTCAATATAATTTAATATTGAAGAAGCCACAAGGCTTAAGTTTTTGAAAGAGACTTCCTTCTTTTTGGATGTTTTTCAGAATCTGATTTTATTTAACCCCAACTCGGGTTTTTATAATAAAAATTTGAGTGAAAAGTGACAATATTTTCTTTTCACTCAATATAACATTTATTCTAAATAAGTTCTTACATGTATACAATTAACAGTCATGAAATTTAAATACACTTATTACACATCTGCTTACTATTACTTTTTACTTACTTACACATCTGTTTGTAATCATATCCATCACAACCCACTTACAGGTTACCAACTCCAATGACTTACTTTTGGCAGCGATTTGTTTTCACAATGTATAACATGAATCATGCCGCTAGTAGCACTTGAGTTTGTCACTGCTTGCGCTTTATGGTTTGGTTTCGCTGCAGGTATGCAGTGAGACCAACGTAGAGCGTTTGTAGCGTTGTGTGTTTATGTTATTGTTGAGGTAGGTTAGTGCTAGCTACATGTGCACTACAATCTGCTGCATATGAGTAGCATGAGTTTCATTCAATGAACTGGAACTGCGGAGCTAGACAGTTCCGCGGACATTCGTTTTCCGCAGCGTGCCTCGCACATGGTTCTGGCAATTTTGCAGGTTGCCGTGTCTTTCCACCTGCGACTCGCTGTTAGTGCGGATAGTTTTTCTAGGTTGCTGTATAGTTCTTGTAGTGGGATCGGTATATGCTCAGTGAGCTCTGCTCCCAGCCCGGCGCTTCCTTTGCTAGTTCGTCTGCCATCTCGTTGCCTTCGATGCCCTGGTGGCTTGGAGCCCAGTAGATATGCACTTTCTTTCTGTCGGACAGAGCGTCTAGTGCTTCCCTGCTTGCCAGGGCATTTCTGGACTTGATGGTATCGGAACTCATGGATTTAATCGCCGCTTGGCTGTCTACAAATATGTTGATTCGAGAGTGATAAGTGTTAATTCCGAGGGCTAATTCTGCGGCCTTCCTTATAGCAAATACCTCTGCTTGGAAGATGCTGCAGTGGTCCGGCAGTTTGTACGGCTGCCTTATGTCGGGCTATGCACAGTACACTGCCGCTCCCACCCCTGTGAGCATTTTTGAGCCGTCAGTAAATATGTTTACTGCCATCTGTGTTTGTTTAATTCCATTGCACCAGTCGTTCGGTCCTACGAGAGTTGGTACTCTTGATCTGGTGGTTATGCGGGGGATCATATAGTCCGTGAGACTGGATGAATCTTTAAAGATTGTAGAGTGTCCGAAGTTCTGATTCTGTATGTTATCAGCCGCTATAAGGCGTTGTGCTGTTTTTCCGGCTATTAGTTTAGAGTGTATGTCCAGCGGGTCCATACTTAAAATGGTTTCTAGGGCCTTATTTGGAGTTGTCTTCAACGCCCCCGTTATACAGATCGCTGCCTGTCGTTGGGATTTCTCCAATATGTTGATTTGCTTACTGCCGGCCACCACACTATGATTCCATGGAGTAGAATGGGACGAACTACCGATATGTAGATCCAATGCATCAGAGAGGGCGAGAGGCCCCAGGTACTGCCTAGCATCTTCTTGGATGCGTATAGAGCATTATTGGCCTTTTTCACTCTCTCGTTTACATTGAGTCTCCATGTCAGCTTACTGTCTAAGACTACCCCTAGGTATTTTGTGTGAGTTTTCGGGCTGAGGTGTATGTTATTTATTTTTGCCGGTGTCCACGGCGATATCTTGTATCGTTTTGTAAACAGCACCAGATCGGTTTTCTCAGCATTAATACTTAGACCGACTGAGTTAGTCCATCTGAGTACCTCTTTGAGTGTTCTTTCCATTATAGAGCTTATTGTTGGTAGACATTTCCCCACAATTATAATGCTTATGTCGTCTGCATATGCTGTTATCCTTGGGGCTTTGCCTTCAAAGTATTTGAGTAGTTCGTTCACAACTAGGTTCCATAGTAGGGGAGAGAGAACACCTCCTTGGGGCGTTCCTCTGCGTGCTTCCCTTTCCATGGTTGTTGTACCCCACTCAGCTTGGACCATTCTGCAATTTAGTAAATTGTTTATCCAGTGCTCGATTGCTGGTGGTGTATCTATTTCGCGAAGTCCCTTGAGTATTGCATTTGTTGAGACATTGTTGAATGCTCCAGAGATATCTAAGAATGCGCCTAGTGCGTATTCTTTATGGTGTAGGGCTTTTCTATGGGTGCTACTAGGGAGTGTTGCGCTGTCTCCACAGATTTCCCTTTCGTATAAGCGTGCTGATTTGATGCTAGCACGGATCGGTTCGCACCATGCCTCAAGTGCAGGTCTATCAGTTTTTCAAGTGTTTTTAGTAGAAAAGACGTTAAGCTTATGGGCCTGTAGTCTCTCGGATGCAAGTGGCTGCTTCTACCTGATTTCGGCAGGAATACAACTCTTACTGTCCTCCAGACAACGGGCACATAATTTAGCCTAATACAGCCTTTGAATATGGTTTCGAGCCATGGGACGACTCTTGATTTGGTCGTTTGCAGCGTGGCTGGGACTATCCCGTCCAGTCCAGGAGATTTGTATCTTGAGAATGAGTTTATTGCCCACTGGATTTTGTCGTTCGTTATTAGGTCGTGTGGAATCTGCAGCGGATTACTCCTCCATGACCGTGTTGTGTTTGTGGTTGAAATTTCGGTACAGCCTGGAAAGTGCGCATTCAGAAGCACCTCAAGTGATTCCTGATTGCTCTCTGTCCAGTCGCCATTATCATTGCGTGGCTGGATTTGGACGGAAGGCTGCTTCGAGAGTAGCTTCCTAAACCTTGCTGTGTCAGCAGTGTTCTCTATGCTAGAGCAGAAGTTCTTCCAAGATAATCTTTTTACTCTGCGTACGTTCTTCTTGAAAAGTTTTAGTTTGTCTTTGTATTCCCCCCATATTTCTTCTTGCTCAGCTATTTTTGCTAGCTTAAAGAAATCTCTTAGGTCGCGTCTTTCCTCTACGAGATCTGAGTTCCACCAAGGTGGTCTAGTCTGTCGGTTCGTTCGCGTGGGTTTACAGCATTTGTTATATGATTTGAGAAGCAATTCTGTTAGGGTCTTCAGGGAGCTCTCTATATCGGCTTCTGAGATTATATTTATGGGTGTAGGTAACCTGGACTCAACTAATCTTCTGAACTGTTTCCAGTTAGCATTAGCGTGGTTCCTAAAGATTTTTTGAGATGGGGTATATTTGAAGCTAATATTAAAGCTTATATATTTGTGGTCTGAGAAGGAGTCTTGTTTTAGTACCCTCCAATCCGTGACCTGAGTGTTATTACAAGAGGTTAGCGTTAAGTCTAGGACATTAGACGACGAGGGACCTACGTATGTGTGTTCGCCGCTTGTGTTTGCTATGTTAATGTTAGTTTGTAAAATAAAGTTTAGCATGGACTCACCTCGATCATTGGTGTCTGGGCTCCCCCATACTGTGTGATGTGCATTGGCGTCTGCTCCGATGACAACTGTCTGCTTCTTTGCTTCGACTATTTCTACCATCGTGCGAAGCTCATACGGTGGTGCGGGTTTGTCGTGAGCCATGTAGCATGACGCGACAAGGATTTTCTTGTCTTCGTCGCCCTCTAGTGTCACGACTGTGAGGTCATCAGTGCTGTAATGAGACATTAAATAGGTATGGATGCCTTTCCTTGTGAGGATGGCGGTTCTCGTTCTACTTACTGTTGTTGCGAAGAATGTGCTGTAGTTGTTTGACTTTAGGCCGGAGACTGTGTTGCCCGAGGCTATCCACGGCTCCTGCACTAAAGCCACAACGTAGCCTCCTTCCACTAGTACGAGAAGGAGTTCTGTGCTCGCTATTTTGCTTTTATGCAGATTGATCTGGAGGACCTTCAACTGCATTATTTGTAGACTCCTCCACGGGGTCGACTGCACTCATCGTTCCTCCTACTCCATCTGCGTCGTCTATGCTGAGTCCTTTGGTAGCATCAGTCATGGCTTCCAGACCTAGATCCTTCTCTACCTCTCCGGACTCTAGCGTGTTTTTATTGTTGTCTTTTGGGTGGCGCTTCTTGAGACGCAGGTACACACTGCCAACGCCCTATGCCATCTTCCCATAGCATGCGTATAAAATATCGTCGGCCTCCTTGTTTATCTGGTTGATGTATTGTTTCCCGCCTCCACTACCAGGTAGCGGCTCAGCAACTTTTAACACCTTCCAGTCAGCTGTTGGAACGTCTGGGTTTTGCTTTCTCAGCAGCTTTAGTGCGCAATCTGGTGGCACGACTCTTGGGATGAGCACTTTAGCCTTTGGTAGAGACGGGATACTAGTCCTGTCAACTATGGGCGCCCTCCCATAGGCCTTGGAGCGTCGGAACTACTCCCTTCACCCATTCCAGAGTCGGGTCGTCGTTGCATTTGAGTATTTTTACTCCGTTCAGCCAACCCGCACCGTCAAAGGTGGGCATTGGGGAGTCGGGTAATGCTTCCATCCTTGTGAACATTGACTCTAGAAGCTTCATCTCTACGGATTTCCACCTATCTAGAGTCATTTGCCCCTGAGGATCGCTGCGGTCGATCAGTTCCACGATCAGATGTCGTTTGGCTACCTCGCTCGCCTTCGTTTTTTCCTCCGTTCCGGGCTGCGTGTTCGGCTTCTGCTTCTGCTTTTTGGTCTCAGGAGCATCAGCCTGTTAGCTTTTCGCCGACCTTTGGCGTTTCTGTGCCGCATTTTCTTCCACCTTGTTCGCATACTGCATGGTGGAGGCTGCGAAGCGCGGGTTTTTCGCGAAGTGTTTGCGGCCCTCTTTTACCCTTTGCTCGGCCCAGGTGAGCCTCTCCTTCTCTTCGGAAGATAGACTTGTCCTCTTTTTTAGAGTTGTCGCCGAGGTCCGAGTCTTCATCGGCTATGGCACCTTCGCGACGTAATGAGTAGTTTGTGGCAGTAGCTGACTTTCAGACAGGACCTGCTCCCACCCTTTGGGTTTTCTTGGCAGTAGTGTTGCAACCACTATGGCCTGCTCCAACCATAGGGGAGGTGTGACTGCTGGCGACACGTAGAGAGGATTGCTCCTCACCGTGCCCGCCGGCAGCAGTCACGCATTCCACCGACGTTTGGGTTGACATCCCAACCCTGGTTTTACCTTTATCGACCTCCATTTGATTATTCTTTTCTGGGACATCACCCATAGCGTTTTATGCCTGCCGCCAGGCCCCTCTGACCATGGTATCATCCTTCGCTTGACACTGTATAGCTCCGGGGCTGTGCAGTGCCCATTGCCCGGCCGGCACCCTCTTGGAGGGTTCAGTCAGAGGGTTTTCGCCAGCCAATATATATAAAGGGTGATTTTTTTGAGGTTATGATTTTCATGCATTAGTATTTGACAGATCACGTGGGATTTCAGACATGGTGTCAAAGAGAAAGATGCTCAGTATGCTTTGACATTTCATCATGAATAGACTTACTAACGAGCAACGCTTGCAAATCATTGAATTTTATTACCAAAATCAGTGTTCGGTTCGAAATGTGTTTTATCGACAAATTTTGTTCAGCGATGAGGCTCATTTCTGGTTGAATGGCTACGTAAATAAGCAAAATTGCCGCATTTGGAGTGAAGAGCAACCAGAAGCCGTTCAAGAACTGGCCATGCATCCCGAAAAATGCACTGTTTGGTGTGGTTTGTACGCTGGTGGAATCATTGGACCGTATTTTTTCAAAGATGCTGTTGGACGCAACGTTACGGTGAATGGTGATCGCTATCGTTCGATGCTAACAAACTTTTTGTTGCCAAAAATGGAAGAACTGAACTTGGTTGACATGTGGTTTCAACAAGATGGCGCTACATGCCACACATCTCGCGATTCTATGGCCATTTTGAGGGAAAACTTCGGAGAACAATTAATCTCAAGAAATGGACCGGTAAGTTGGCCACCAAGATCATGCGATTTGACGCCTTTAGACTATTTTTTGTGGGGCTACGTCAAGTCTAAAGTCTACAGAAATAAGCCAGCAACTATTCCAGCTTTGGAAGACAACATTTCCGAAGAAATTCGGGCTATTCCGGCCGAAATGCTCGAAAAAGTTGCCCAAAATTGGACTTTCCGAATGGACCACCTAAGACGCAGCCGCGGTCAACATTTAAATGAAATTATCTTCAAAAAGTAAATGTCATGGACCAATCTAACGTTTCAAATAAAGAACCGATGAGATTTTGCAAATTTTATGCGTTTTTTTTAAAAAAAAAGTTATCAGGCACTTAAAAAATCACTCTTTACTTTTCTAGTGACAAAATTAATATGCCCCTATTGCGTTTTTGTATTGGAGCCCATGTAAGGAGTAGTCAGAGGATATAGGTCCCCAAGGGAAAAGTTTTCCTTTTACAAAAAGTAAAGGGGGTCGGTTATACATCAGCTCTATTCTGCTTGTTAACTTAACAAGGAATAGTTAAGGAGCTCTTGTTAATGTTCTTGTAATGTAATGTAAATGTTCATATTCTGGCAAATCATTTACAATTTGAAAGCTTTAAAAAGCTTTTAAAGTTCACCACGAATGGTGAAAATGTAAACGTCATAACTGTCAAACGTCAGCTGGTTATTTTTATTACTTTTCACTCAGAAAAAAGAACGGAAACGAATGAGAAGTAAGTTTGCAAAATATTCTTCATTATATACAATATTAATAGCTCTTTTTCAGCAAGCCAAAGTAAGAGCGAACCACGCAGGAGCAGCTGCTCTTTTATATAGAGTTTTGCCGGCAAAATCCACAACTTTTGGCCGGAAAAAATAGTCCGCGTTCGCCGGTTAGCGTTCAAGATTTGTGGATAGAAATAGCCGCAAATCTAAACGCAATGAGGGGTCCGACAAGAACACCGGATAAATGGAAAGAGGTAAGTTAAAAATATTATATTTTCTGCATTTAATAACGTCAATGCTATTGACAGAATTTAGGCGCATGGAAGAGTCAGCTGCTCGAGCACGTAAAAAGAAAAGCGAGCAGCAGCTAACTGGTGGCGGTCCATGCAGCAGCCAAATGCAGCTGACAGATTTCGAAATGCGTGCATTGAGCACATTCGGTACTGCTGCTGTTGAGGGCGTTCCAGGTATCGCCACCTTGGGAATGCAGGTAAAATAAAAACAATGAAATATTAATAATGATTCATATATATATTTCCAATTTTTAGGCAGCTTCACAATCTCACGGAGATGGGTCACCAGCCTCCATCAACCTGAGTCCAGATTCGCCATCTGCCGTACTCTTTAGGCCGATCTCACCTGTAGCCATGGTAACAGATTCACCAAGCACATCAGCGGCAATTGTTGCTTGGTCTGGTTCTCCAGCAGGCAAAAATTTTAAGGGCAGCTCACCACCGGTTATTGGTTCCCAGGCAGCCGGTAATTTTCAAGGCGGCTCACCTGGGGCGATAAACATGTGGCCTGATTTGACAGCAGCTGTAAATCTGGAGGGTAGTTCATCAACAGGGAGTCTGGGACACAGTTCACCAGCGGCTGTGACCCACGGCTGCTACTCTCCTGCTATAACTCAGCAAGACATGTTCGCTGTGGTGATGCGTAGCATCGAAAGAAGAGATGCTAGAGAGGAGCAGATCCTACAAGTGTCACTTGCGACTTTGCAAGCCCTAGAAAAACTTGCCGCTGCGATTGAACGCATTTCAAAATGAAAATTACTTTGTTTGAAAATAATGTACAAAAATGTTCTGAAAACTTTTTTATAATAAAAACGGCTGGAAGTACATATGTATGAAATATAGTATTAATATAATAATGATAATTTTAGAATGAATGTACATAGGGAAAGTTTTAGCTCTAAAGAGTGGACACGTATCTCCTACGAGTTCTTTCTCCATCCCTTAAGTGGTTGGTGACATTTGAGCTGGAAGAACTCAGTGGAAAATCATGCTCGACATATTCATCCACTTCGTTTTCATCAATATCTGCAGGTGCTCCTGCCTTCATCGCCATGTTGTGCAAAATTGTACAAGCGTTTATTATATTTGCTGCTCTCTCATGAGAATAGTGTAGTACGCGATGCTTGGACAAACATCTGAAGCGTGACTTCAAGACCCCAAATGCCCGTTCAATAATATTTCGGCTTTTTATATGAAGCTTATTGAATTTTATTTCTTTAGCTCCATGGGGATCAGATAGTGGAGTAAGAAGCCAAGGTTCAAGAGGGTATCCTTGATCACCTAAGAGCCATGTGTCGCGTTGGCAGCTGTGGTTTATCATTAAATGCGTTCTTATGAGTGACGTGGTCCATATGCCCGAATCATGGCAAGAGCCAGGATATTTAGCATTTACGGATGTAAATACTAAGCGGTGATCGCATATCTGAATTGGAAAAATACATTTATTTCTGATATTCATTTCTGAAACTTATGAGCATTAAAGGCAAATCACGAACCGCTTCAACATTGATGCTGTAAAATCCTTTTCTGTTCATATACAGATTTAGGGGTGTTTCTGTATTATTTACAGATGGAGAAACAAGAGCCACATGAGTGCTATCAATGCAACCTATTGTGCTTTTAACTCCAAAGCTTCTATGGAATCTAAAAGTTAAATAAATGAAAAAAAAAAATATTTAAAATTAGAAAAAAACAAATAAGAAGAATATAATTTAAAATACCCTGTTTTTATTGCTGCTTGCTCTTCAAGAGTTGTTGGAAACCGCACTTCACTATTTTTTACACGAATGATTTATTTTGTTATTTCATGTAATGTGCGGGAGACTGAAGATTAGCTCATGGGTTGGACGCAATGATTGCCAACACATTTTTGGTAGGATCCATGTCCAAAGAAGTAGAGCGCAGTAAGAACTCTCACAGAAAGCGTCAAAGTTGTATTCTGTGTGTCGTATTGAGATAGTTCCTCAATAAGATGGCAGCGTTGAGACTTCCCTAGTCTAAAATTCTTAACAAACTCCTTGTCGCTTAAAGAGAATGAACTATTTTCATTTCTAAGGCGCTTTAAATAGCGCCGTCTCTCAATTTTTTGGTTTCGGTGATCTTCTTCGCTATCAACACTTAAAAGTTGAAGTAAAGATTCTACCATGTTGCAATTGTTTTAATATTTAAATGTTATATTTTTTATTTGCACTACAAATCTTGAGCTAAAAACTTATATTTCACCAGTTGTTAAGATACTTTCTGTCATTAACAAAATAGTAAAGAAAAGAGCTTTTAAATTTGTACCAGAATACGAAACCTAAACAATTTGTTAATATTAACTATTTTGTTAATGTGGTGAGCTTTGTTAAGCTGCCAGAATAAGGCTGTAACTGTCTCCGGCACTCTCTTAAAGCTCAGGTGTATGGAATAAATATACAAAAACCATTAAATTTGTATGGGAGCCCCCCTAAGGAGTGGTCGGAGGGAAAAGGTGTCTGAAGGAAAAATGTTCCTTTTGCAAAAGTAATGGGGGTCGGTGACACATATTAAACCTCTCCGACACTCTCTTAAAGGTCATATACTCAGGTGTAGGGAATAAATATACAAAAAACATAAAATTTGGTTACAACAATTACGTAGCTGCTCTGAAGTAAGCCAAACATTCAACGAGTTCGAGGCAACATTGCTGCTTATAACGTAAAGCAACATATTAAATAAGCACGAAAAAGGTCTGAGGTCTTCCGCTATTCTTACCGTTTCATCGAATTTTAATTGACTTTCGATAATTTTTTATGGCACAGTTTATTATCCGATCTAAGCGAGTTTATAGAATCACTGAGGCACTTTACCACGAGAAGGACATGCGAGCGGGAAATGTCTTTGCATTCATCGCAGTAGAAAACAAAGTTTTCGAGATAGTCTTTTAAGTAAGTTAGACTTCTCTTCGATAAGCCTATGCAGGAGGTGTGAAAAGACTTTCCACATAGGCCCTTACAATCAATTATGGGTGCTTTTTTATCATCTGAAGTGCAAGTAGAGGAGTTGCAGATGTTTTCCATTGTTATATATTCTTCTTATTTTTTAATTGTTTTATTATTATTAACCCTTCGTTGCATGGGATTGCACATATGCAATTTTGACTTCTAAGAGATGTAGCATACACACCCTGTGAATATACCTAACGAAATTTTATTTAAAAATAAATTTAGACATTTTTTTATTAGTTGTTGTCTTCTTTTGCCAAATTGGGGATTTAATTTGTCCAAAATATTGATTTGAACAAGATCTGTATTAAAATAAATAAATAACTGGCCATTTCAGCCCTTGAAAGGACTTTGACCTAGCTTCTTATGATCAATTGTGTTGTGCGTGTTATTTAGTTTGTACACAATTGACCGAGAACCGGACCTACAGATTTAACGCCGACTCCGAATGGCGATGAACGGAATGTTCTTGTTCTCAAGAAACTTTACATGGCATTTTGATTACTCTCTGAGGTTTGCCATTGTCTGCAAGGCAAATACATACAAGGTCTGTATTATACGTAGAAAAAAAAAAATGAAATAATTTAAATAATTATACAAGAAATATAAAAAAACATTCAAATGTAAGTTATGTTCCAGAGTATAAGTTAATTTTCTTTAAGCTTACTAATTTTTTTGTGCATTATAACTTTAATTTAATAAAATAAATGGCTTAATTGCAAATATTCAATATCATGCATTTCAGACATTTTGAAGTTACATTGAAGATATGAGGTTATATTGCAGATGTGCAATTCTATGCACTTAACTATATTTAAAGCTAAAATTAAAAATGAATAAATTTTAAAAATAAATAACTTTGCTCAAGAAAACAGGTCCTATATTCGCCACCACGAAGAAAATGATCTTCGGCTTGTGTAAATATTGTTATAAAAGAGTTTTACGGGAAGTAATTCTCATATGAATTACAAAGTTTTTTATGATAATCATTATATGAACACTACCACTAATGATTGAACTAGCCAAAAGGGGTATTTATTGCGTACAATCCGTCGGAAAGAATTCCGAACTCGAAACTTTCGAGTGTTCCCATATTAATGAAGAAATCTTGAGGTGAGTCTGTGGAACATGTAGCTTACCATGATGATGTTAACGTACATTTGATTTCATGGAGAGATAATAAAGTTCTTAATTTGATGTCAAACCATTGTAGTAAAAGTTCTGAGACCATAACTGAACGATTTGATAAGAAGTTGTGTAAAACAATATCCATTGAGTGTCCGAATATTGTTTCACAATACAATACATTTATGGGGGAAGTCCATTTGTTCCACTCATTTATTGGAAGCTGTAAGATAAAAATACGCTATACGATAATATTAGTAAATGCATTGCTATTGTATAAGAGTGCGTAGCAATAAAGCGGTAATCATGAAAACATAATAGCTGTTTCGTTCCAGTGGCGCAAACACAAGCACTTGAACTTGGATTGCTCTGGATTAAACACTTAACAAACACAGGCACTTGAACCTGGATTGTTTATGTAGATAGTTAAAAAAAGACACTTGATGAATAGTGTAAAATAAATAACTAACTTTATTATAAAACATATTGTTTAGTTAAACAAATTAAATATTGATTACTTAACATTAACTTCAATAAATGACAAAACCTAAATTCATGATAAATATTGTTTATTTGGTATTAATAATTTAAACAATTAAAAAACATGCAAAATTCACAATATATAAAATGAAAACAACAAACTTAATAATAAATAAAAGTAGGTCAACAAGCGTGCATTGCCCTGTGCTGTAGCTGCAATTTGTTTTACCTATGTTGTTGTTGTTGTACAGTTATTGTACATTCTCCCGCGCGTTGAATGCTCGCATTCAACTATGCAGATTCGGACAGGTGTCGTCTTGGCCTTGGTATTGGCTTTATGATGATGGGTTGTTACTTTTTAAACGCACCAGTTTTTATTTGGCAGATGATGAAATAACATTTCAATCATCCAATTACGCATTTGGTTTTTTGCGTAATGATGAATGTTGGTAGACAGCGACAGTTCTGGAAGCTCTGAACTCTTTCCTGACTTCAAGACATTTTGTAGAGCTATAAACTGTTCCAGGGTTTTTGTTGAAGAATTGGAAGAAGAGTTGAAGATCTTCCTGATTTCGCTGGGAAACGCGACTGCTGTTAGATTGCCATGTTTTGCGTAAGATGAATGAATGGTGCTTTTGATGACAAAATGTCCTTGAATGGTTATGACGTTATGTTTTATTATGCACTCTGGATCTAGTGATAGTAGTCCAGATCCCTCTATTTTTATTTGAAATGCATTGGTTCCGCATACAGCGCTCATTTGATTAGTTTTCTTAGTCCCGTAGATCCATTGATTTTTGTGGTTCAGTTGAGTCCATACGAAATCATCATGTAAATTGGTGAGTTTACAATCTGCCGATGTTCTATTGTTTAAAAAAATTGAATTCGCAGGAGAAGGCATTTGATCCCTTGTTAAACATGGATTGTTTATTTGAACAAAGATAAGTTGATGCAGTAATTACAAGGCATGCTTCGATTTCAGTGAAACTCATTGGGAAGTAATGGTCCCTGTGAAGATTTGTGGCCATAAGTTCGGTATCTGCCTTAATTGCTATCAAAGTATTGTTTATTGTGGTAGGAATTGGTATAACTCGAAAAATGTTGAAACGTTCCTGATCCATAAGTGGGAATTTTATCACAAATATAACATGATTATTTGCTATTCCTCCTTCTGATGTCATTAATTTGTAAAAATGCAACAGGTCATCTTTTCCGATTGGCAACTGTTTTGATGGTGGCAAGTTGTTTTTTATGTTGATTATCTCATCGCTTAGTTGTTGAGGAGATAATAGCAATGGGCTTATTTTGCCGTGATGGGTAGCAGTGAGGACATTTAGAATGGCAGTTTGGATCTGTTGTAAGTTTGTAGCTTTGAGAGACAACTATAGTCCTAATGACATAAGAACTTGGCATCTTCGTTGTGTCTCAGTTTCCTTTTTGATTGCATTTTCAAGTGTAGCTAGTTCCTCCTGTATCATATTTACTCTTGTGTTTGTGCTGACTTCATTTTGCTTTATTATATTAATTTTCGAATCAATAATGGAGGTGTGCTTCTTAAGAATGTTGACCATCTGTTCTTCTTTATTCTGTAGTTGGCTAATTGTTGTTGACATTTCCTTGGCATAATCAGAATCAAGAACAGCAAACAGTGTATCGGCTATGTTTCCGACAATGTCTAAAGCAGCTCTAGTCTTGCGTCGCCTTATTAACAATTCGCTGTCCAATTGTAATTCCTTTCTTGTGTGCAGGAAATGTTTGGCAAGTGCAGTGCAGCCTGAATCTTGGCGTGATTGGTTGCATAGCTGTTGATAGGCTAATGTTCCATTAGTGAAAGCTTCGAGTTCAACCCAGAACGGAGTAAGGTCATAGTATGCAACAATTTTCCATTCGGCAGTCGCCAAATGTGCTGTACCAACATCTTCAAAATAGATTCCAGGACCATTTTCAAATTTTTTAATGTCGACAGGATTTGCTAGTATCGTTGGTAGTAGCAGTAACGATACTACAAGAGTTGCGATCAGTGAATTGTTGAAGAATTTCTTTCGTTTAGTTGGAATTTCACTCCTTTCTTCTTTTTCTTCTTCTTCTTCTTCATGATATTGTTGAGATGGCGATGTTGGGTCAGACTCTACAGGAAGTGGTGCTAGTCAGTGGATTGCTCGTTTCCAAATTCCTGTTGCTGTTTTTACGTCAACAACACGCACTGCTCCATCAGGTCCAGTATGTACCTCTACTATTCGGCCAAGAGGCCTCTGCATGACAGGAACATTGTCTTCCTTGATAATAACCAATTCATTCTCTCGAACATTTTGTGAATGATTCATTTTCGTTTTTCTTGTAATTGGCTGAGGTATTCGAGATTCCATCTTCTCCAGAATTCATGTTTAACCTGCGATACTAGCTTCCATCTTGTTGCCAATGATATTTTGGACTGTGGTGATCTTCTATCGACTTGTGCAGTTAGTGGTTTACCAATCAAGAAATGTCCTGGTGTCAGAGCAGTCAAATCATTTGGATCTGTGGACATTTGTGTTATTAGTGGAGAATTTAAGATGGCTTCAATCTCAACGATCACAGTTTCAAGCTCTTCGTATGTAAGGGATTCGGTTGACATGCTTCGCAGTAATAAATGTTTTGCTGATTTCACGGCCGCCTCCCATAGTCCGCCAAGGTGTGGGGCCCGAGGTGGTATGAACTTGAAGTCGATTCCACGGTCGCTGCATGTTTTGGTGATTTTCTTCTGAGAAGTATTTACAAAGATGGCGTGGTTTAATTCCTGCAATTTATTTTTGGCTCCGACAAAGTTTGTGGCATTATCGCAGTATAATGTATCGCAGTGCCCACGTCGAGATGTAAAACGCTTTAGTGATCCTATAAAGGCTTCGGTTGTCAAATCATTGACTAACTCTAGATGCACAGCCTTTGTAACGAAACAGCAGAATATGGCAATATATGCTTTATGCAGTTTCTTACCACGAATTTTGTAATGTATCCAGAAGGGTCCACAGAAGTCTACTCCAGTTTTAAGAAATGGTCGTGTTTGAGTTATTCTGGATGCTGGAAGATTGCCCATAACTTGTTGAAAAAGTCTTGGCTTTGCTCTGGAACAGCGAACACAACCTTGTACGACATTCCTTGCCATTGATTTTCCTTTGATTATCCAAAATCGCTGCCTGGATAATGCTTGCAAGGTCTGTGGACCGCAGTGCATATTATCGCTATGTAACATAACCAAAATTAGTTTTGCTATAGGATCGTTATATGGCAGCAGCATTTGATGCTTAGAATTGAATGGTAATGTCGATGCCTCTAAGCGTCCACCAACTCTCAGAATGTTCATTTCGTCTAAAAATGGTGACAAACTACTTAATGGACTTGTCCTTTTGAACTCAGCGTATTTTTTCAAATGTGTTATTTCATCCTTGAAATCAGAAGTCTGTATTGCTCTAACAATGACAGTTAATGCATGATCAAGCTCGGTGGGAGTAAGTACCGTTTGGGTTTGTCTTAGCTCTCTTTTGCACCTGGTGTGATTTATGAACCGTAGAACGTATCCCATAATTCTTTGAATTTTGCGGAATGAACTTCTATGGTTAGTTTTGTACACAAAATCTTCATTTAGTAGCCCGTTGTTTTTGGTTAATGTGAACACCATGTTATTGCTAGCTACTGGTGATGGTTTCCGTTTCTTTTCCATGTTGGTTGAAATCGCCAATGCGGAGTTGAATCTTGGTGGCGACATAGTTTCTTTTCCATGTAAAAATAGTGGTCCATAAAACCAAAGATTGCAATTGGCTAAAGTAATTGGTTGCAGACCTCTAGACAGGATGTCAGCTGGATTGTTTTTTGAGCTGACATGACGCCATTGTTCCATCAATGTTAAATTTTGAATTGTTGCAACTCTATTTGCCACAAATGTTTGGAAAGATGATGACTGCGCATTAATCCATGAGAGAACAATCTGTAAGTCTGTCCAGAGAAATATTTGATTTTCCTTGAGATTAAGGTCGTTTTTTACTCGGTTTACCAGTTGAGCGGTTAGCACTGCAGCACATATTTCGAGTCTAGGCAGTGTTTGTAATTTAAGTGGTGCTACACGTGATTAAGAACACAAAAGCTTCACTATTATTCTCCCATCCCTTAATTCTGAACGAATATACACTGCAGCGCCAAACGCCTTCTCTGATGCATCCGAAAATGCGTGAATTTGGATTGTCCTTGGAATGTCTCCATTAAAAATATGACGTGAAAATTTCAAATCATCTAAATCATTTAAGCCACTGCGGAACTTAATCCATTTTGTATGTAATTCAGCTGGTAAGGCATCATCCCAATTTTTTTTAATTGCCACAGTTCCTAAACAAACATCTTCGCAGTTACTATCACTAGAGTAACGATTCCCAATGGATCAAACAGCCTAGCTAAATCAGATGTGATCGCTAGTTTTGTGACAACCTTTACTGGATCCAGTCTTACTTTAAAACAAAATTGGTCAGTTTTTAGTAGCCATAATAATCCAAGTGTCTTAATTGAATCGTTGTTAGTATTGTTGAAATCTAATTTTACTTTCTGGTCATCTTGAGGAATGTTCTGAAGGAGCGCTGGATGATTTGCACACCATTTGCGCAAATTGAAACCATGCTTTTTCAAGATGTGTATGAGCTGCTGTAGAGCTTCGATAGCTCTTATCAAACCGTCTGATCCACCAAGCCCATCATCAACGTAAAAATTGTTCTGCAAAATCTGAGATCCTAGTGGAAAACTATTAACATTTTCGTTTTCGATGCGTTGCAAGCATTTTGTGGCAAGATATGGTGCTGCTCGAGTCCCATAGGTAACCGTGTTGAGTTGGTAGTAGCTTACAGGTGTCGTTGGATGAGCTCTTCACATAATGATTTGGTATTGCTGATCTTCTGGATGTATTACAATTTGTCTTTACATTTTTTCAATGGCCGTAGTAAAAACAAAGCGTGACCAACGAAAGCGAAGAAGTATGGGGAAAAATTCACTTTGGACTGTTGGACCTGTGAACATTAAATCATTTAAGGAGTAGTCAGACGTAGTTTTGGCTGATGCATCAAATACCACTCGTAGTTTGGTTGTTGTGCTGTCTGGCTTTAGTACACAATGATGAGAGATGAAATAATTAGGTGTCAATACAGAATCAAGATTAACTTCCTTCATATGCCCCAATCGCTTGTACTCTTCCATAAATTGGACATACTGTTTTTGAACCATATCATTTTTGAGAAGTCGACGTTCTAGGCTTAAGAATCTGTTGTAAGCCATTCCCTTCGATTTTCCTAAGGCTGATGTAGTTTGAAGAAACGGTAGTCTAACGACAAAACGATTTTCTTCAATTATGCGAACATTTTGAGTAAAGTGTGCCTCGCATCGCTGCTCCACCGGGGATAAGCCCTTTTCATTTGATTCTACTTCATCCATTTTCCACAGCTGCTCCACCATTTCCTCCAATGAGAAATTTATATCACTGGTAACTTGACCACCAACAGCAGAAGTCAATGTGTCCGATGCTTCAGAGTTGTTACCAATCTTTCCACTAACGATCCAACCAAGAACTGTATTTTGTAGGACTGGGAGGTCGGGTGACAGCGTGATTTGTCCTGAGGATATTAGCTTGAAATAGAACTCGGTACCAAGCAGAATATCAATTTTTCCTGAAATTTTTGATGAAATTCTGGATCCGCCAGTTGAATGTTGGTAGGAATTGGCCATTTAGAAATATCAAGATTATTGTTTGGTTGACAAGGAATGATGTTTGGAAGTACGAATGCCTCCAAATGAGTTGAAAAATTGTTGTCCAAAGATTGCAGCATGACATTGACCCGTTGCGTGGCTCTACTTTTTACTTTTCCGATGCCCTCAATGCAGAGTGATGCGTCGTTTGGAATGATGGACAACCTTCTGATGAGTCGCTCAGAGATAATGTTTATTTGTGAACCAGAGTCTAATATTGCTCTATAATTCACCTGGTCTTCCATTAGCCGCAGTTATTTTTATTTTCGCTGTTGCTAGTAAGACAAAATCTTTACGTGCTGGCATCGTGTTGGCTGCAGCTGATGTGACTGCTGTTCTTGAATCAGTTGCCTTTGTTGCATTTGAAACATCGCTTCTTCCTTCTAGATGCACCAGTGAATTGTGTTTCTTGCCACACTTAGTGCAGGTTCGTGATGGGCAGTTCTTTGCTGTATGATCTAGCTTGAAACAGTTGACATAAAGTTTATTT
The DNA here is from genome assembly GCA_943735915.1 of Pherbina coryleti. Classification (NCBI taxonomy): domain Eukaryota; kingdom Metazoa; phylum Arthropoda; class Insecta; order Diptera; family Sciomyzidae; genus Pherbina; species Pherbina coryleti. Next base: position 95,621,939 of record OX030951.1, on the reverse strand, counting down.
TTTTGCACCCAATTCAGTCTCTCTGGTGTAGATAATTGCAGAAATTTTTTGCAGAAATACAATGGATGATAGCTGAAGTTGCATAATCTGCAAGTATTTATATTTCTTTGTGTGGTCGCAACTGTAGTGAAGGATCTAGTCGTTGCCTGTGTACATGACGATTTATCTTTGGAACCGATCGACTCCATTGATTGGAATTGTAGTTCCAAAAATGACAAAAATTCATTGATTTTCAATAGCTCCTTTATTCTAGCTAATGATTGCTCGAATCTAATGTGCATTGCTCTATCTAATTTTTTAATCATTATGTGCAACAGGAGTGGGTTCTAGGAAGTTGTTTCCACTCCGAGATTGTTTAAAGCTAACAAACATTCTCTTGTTGTGTCATGTAGATTTTTTTACCGAACCAGCTGTTGATGTACCGAGAGGTTGCTCTAGTAATTTTTGGACCAAGGCTCCAACCTGGATTCGTTTGTTGTTATATCGATCTTGCAACAGCGTCCAGGCTGCATTGTAGTTTTCTTCAGTCAGTGACAAATGACTGACGAGCTTTGCGGCTTCTCCCGAAACATTTGATTTTAGATACCACATTTTTTGGACTAGTGGTAATGGTTCTTTGTCTATCATTTGATTAAATATATTGTAGAACTCCTGCCATTTTAGGTAATCGCCGTTGAAATTCGGAATTGTCACCTTTGGCAATGGTAGTGTAGTCTGTGCAGGATGATATCTTCCTGAAGTTGATAATGATGTGTTTCTTGATTGAAGCTGATCTTCCTTAATAGAGAGTTTGACCAGTTGTTGCCTCACCATATCTCCTAATTCGTTGAATTCAGTTTGATCGAAACCTAATGGTGCTTGGTCCTCCAGTTTTTCCAATGCTTCAACCTGAAGGCCTTCAAGTTGATTCCATAATTTATTTATGGTGCTGATTTTCAATTGCTCCTTTATTCTAGCTAATGATTGCTCGAATCTAATGTGCATTGCTCTCTCTAATTTTTTAATCAGTATGTGCAACAGGAGTGGGTCCTAGGAAGTTGTTTCCACTCCGAGATGGTTTAAAGCTTGTAGAATTAAGATGTCTCCTCTTCTTGTGCAGCTGCTAATCAATTGAGCAATCGCCGTAAAGCTGTCATGCGTGCTGCAATATTTCAAATTAGGCCTTGATGTTCAGTAGTTGTCGTATCATGTTGTTGTTGCTCTGATTTTGTACTAGCCCCATGGTTGGGTCCAGGTTTGTTAGCACCAGTATTTAGTCCTGATGCCTCTTGTGATTCAAATCGTATGATTTCCGTGTTGAATAGCTCGATGTGGTATTCAGCTATTTTACGTATTTTATCATAGTGATCTGTGAAATACTCGTGATTCATTGGCTGGTCGATCTTGCATCTAAACTCGCTGTCTCGTTTTTCATATTCATCCCAAACCAAGTTGAGCTGACGCAACCGCTCTTTGTAATATGCGGCGTTCGACTTTCTTCCAACCGAATCCTTTTTGAAATTTGTTACCATCCGCTGTATTTCCTCACCAGTCTTGATTTGTAATTCCAATAACGCGTTGAATGTTGACATTTTTTGCTGTAGTGTGCCTCTTGTGTCACTTTAGTCGTACTTTTGATTGCGACGATCGCTGTGGCGTGTTCTTGTGGCACTTTTGATTGCGGCGGTCGCTGTGGCATGTCTTTGTGGCAGCCTTGAATGCGACGGTCGCTGTGGCGTGTCCTTGTGGTACTCTTGATAGTGGCGATCGATGTGGCGTGTCCTTGTGGCACCCTTGATTGCTGCGGTCGCTGTGGCGTGTCCTTGTGGCACCCTTGAAGGTGTTGATCGATGTGGTGTGTCCTTCTTGTTGAAGGTGTCGAAGGATAACGTATCCTTAATATTCGGGGTCACCAAAATGATTCCTGCGTGTGTTGTGTAGCTGTCGGGGTCACCAAAATGTTTCGTTCCAGTGGCACAAACACAAGCACTTGAACTTGGATTGCTCTGGATTGAACACTTAACAAACACAGGCACTTGAACCTGGATTGTTTATGTAAAGAGTTAAAAAAAGACACTTGATGAATAGTGTAAAATAAATAACTAACTTTATTATTTCCTTGTACCTGCTTAAATATGAAACATATTGCTTAGTTAAACAAATTAAATATTGATTACTTAACATTAACTTCAATAAATGACAAAACCTAAATTCATGATAAATATTGCTTATTTGGTATTAATAATTTAAACAATTAAAAAACATGCAAAATTCACAATATATAAAATGAAAACAACAAACTTAATAATAAATAAAAGTAGGTCAACAAGCGTGCATTGCCCTGTGCTGTAGCTGCAATTTGTTTTACCTATGTTGTTGTTGTTGTACAGTTATTGTACATTCTCCCGCGCGTTGAATGCTCGCATTCAACTATGCAGATTCGGACAGGTGTCGTCTTGGCCTTGGTATTGGCTTTATGATGATGGGTTGTTACTTTTTAAACGCACCAGTTTTTATTTGGCAGATGATGAAATAACATTTCAATCATCCAATTACGCATTTGGTTTTTTGCGTAATGATGAATGTTGGTAGACAGCGACAGTTCTGGAAGCTCTGAACTCTTTCCTGACTTCAAGACATTTTGTAGAGCTATAAACTGTTCCAGGGTTTTTGTTGAAGAATTGGAAGAAGAGTTGAAGATCTTCCTGATTTCGCTGGGAAACGCGACTGCTGTTAGATTGCCATGTTTTGCGTAAGATGAATGAATGGTGCTTTTGATGACAAAATGTCCTTGAATGGTTATGACGTTATGTTTTATTATGCACTCTGGATCTAGTGATAGTAGTCCAGATCCCTCTATTTTTATTTGAAATGCATTGGTTCCGCATACAGCGCTCATTTGATTAGTTTTCTTAGTCCCGTAGATCCATTGATTTTTGTGGTTCAGTTGAGTCCATACGAAATCATCATGTAAATTGGTGAGTTTACAATCTGCCGATGTTCTATTGTTTAAAAAAATTGAATTCGCAGGAGAAGGCATTTGATCCCTTGTTAAACATGGATTGTTTATTTGAACAAAGATAAGTTGATGCAGTAATTACAAGGCATGCTTCGATTTCAGTGAAACTCATTGGGAAGTAATGGTCCCTGTGAAGATTTGTGGCCATAAGTTCGGTATCTGCCTTAATTGCTATCAAAGTATTGTTTATTGTGGTAGGAATTGGTATAACTCGAAAAATGTTGAAACGTTCCTGATCCATAAGTGGGAATTTTATCACAAATATAACATGATTATTTGCTATTCCTCCTTCTGATGTCATTAATTTGTAAAAATGCAACAGGTCATCTTTTCCGATTGGCAACTGTTTTGATGGTGGCAAGTTGTTTTTTATGTTGATTATCTCATCGCTTAGTTGTTGAGGAGATAATAGCAATGGGCTTATTTTGCCGTGATGGGTAGCAGTGAGGACATTTAGAATGGCAGTTTGGATCTGTTGTAAGTTTGTAGCTTTGAGAGACAACTATAGTCCTAATGACATAAGAACTTGGCATCTTCGTTGTGTCTCAGTTTCCTTTTTGATTGCATTTTCAAGTGTAGCTAGTTCCTCCTGTATCATATTTACTCTTGTGTTTGTGCTGACTTCATTTTGCTTTATTATATTAATTTTCGAATCAATAATGGAGGTGTGCTTCTTAAGAATGTTGACCATCTGTTCTTCTTTATTCTGTAGTTGGCTAATTGTTGTTGACATTTCCTTGGCATAATCAGAATCAAGAACAGCAAACAGTGTATCGGCTATGTTTCCGACAATGTCTAAAGCAGCTCTAGTCTTGCGTCGCCTTATTAACAATTCGCTGTCCAATTGTAATTCCTTTCTTGTGTGCAGGAAATGTTTGGCAAGTGCAGTGCAGCCTGAATCTTGGCGTGATTGGTTGCATAGCTGTTGATAGGCTAATGTTCCATTAGTGAAAGCTTCGAGTTCAACCCAGAACGGAGTAAGGTCATAGTATGCAACAATTTTCCATTCGGCAGTCGCCAAATGTGCTGTACCAACATCTTCAAAATAGATTCCAGGACCATTTTCAAATTTTTTAATGTCGACAGGATTTGCTAGTATCGTTGGTAGTAGCAGTAACGATACTACAAGAGTTGCGATCAGTGAATTGTTGAAGAATTTCTTTCGTTTAGTTGGAATTTCACTCCTTTCTTCTTTTTCTTCTTCTTCTTCTTCATGATATTGTTGAGATGGCGATGTTGGGTCAGACTCTACAGGAAGTGGTGCTAGTCAGTGGATTGCTCGTTTCCAAATTCCTGTTGCTGTTTTTACGTCAACAACACGCACTGCTCCATCAGGTCCAGTATGTACCTCTACTATTCGGCCAAGAGGCCTCTGCATGACAGGAACATTGTCTTCCTTGATAATAACCAATTCATTCTCTCGAACATTTTGTGAATGATTCATTTTCGTTTTTCTTGTAATTGGCTGAGGTATTCGAGATTCCATCTTCTCCAGAATTCATGTTTAACCTGCGATACTAGCTTCCATCTTGTTGCCAATGATATTTTGGACTGTGGTGATCTTCTATCGACTTGTGCAGTTAGTGGTTTACCAATCAAGAAATGTCCTGGTGTCAGAGCAGTCAAATCATTTGGATCTGTGGACATTTGTGTTATTAGTGGAGAATTTAAGATGGCTTCAATCTCAACGATCACAGTTTCAAGCTCTTCGTATGTAAGGGATTCGGTTGACATGCTTCGCAGTAATAAATGTTTTGCTGATTTCACGGCCGCCTCCCATAGTCCGCCAAGGTGTGGGGCCCGAGGTGGTATGAACTTGAAGTCGATTCCACGGTCGCTGCATGTTTTGGTGATTTTCTTCTGAGAAGTATTTACAAAGATGGCGTGGTTTAATTCCTGCAATTTATTTTTGGCTCCGACAAAGTTTGTGGCATTATCGCAGTATAATGTATCGCAGTGCCCACGTCGAGATGTAAAACGCTTTAGTGATCCTATAAAGGCTTCGGTTGTCAAATCATTGACTAACTCTAGATGCACAGCCTTTGTAACGAAACAGCAGAATATGGCAATATATGCTTTATGCAGTTTCTTACCACGAATTTTGTAATGTATCCAGAAGGGTCCACAGAAGTCTACTCCAGTTTTAAGAAATGGTCGTGTTTGAGTTATTCTGGATGCTGGAAGATTGCCCATAACTTGTTGAAAAAGTCTTGGCTTTGCTCTGGAACAGCGAACACAACCTTGTACGACATTCCTTGCCATTGATTTTCCTTTGATTATCCAAAATCGCTGCCTGGATAATGCTTGCAAGGTCTGTGGACCGCAGTGCATATTATCGCTATGTAACATAACCAAAATTAGTTTTGCTATAGGATCGTTATATGGCAGCAGCATTTGATGCTTAGAATTGAATGGTAATGTCGATGCCTCTAAGCGTCCACCAACTCTCAGAATGTTCATTTCGTCTAAAAATGGTGACAAACTACTTAATGGACTTGTCCTTTTGAACTCAGCGTATTTTTTCAAATGTGTTATTTCATCCTTGAAATCAGAAGTCTGTATTGCTCTAACAATGACAGTTAATGCATGATCAAGCTCGGTGGGAGTAAGTACCGTTTGGGTTTGTCTTAGCTCTCTTTTGCACCTGGTGTGATTTATGAACCGTAGAACGTATCCCATAATTCTTTGAATTTTGCGGAATGAACTTCTATGGTTAGTTTTGTACACAAAATCTTCATTTAGTAGCCCGTTGTTTTTGGTTAATGTGAACACCATGTTATTGCTAGCTACTGGTGATGGTTTCCGTTTCTTTTCCATGTTGGTTGAAATCGCCAATGCGGAGTTGAATCTTGGTGGCGACATAGTTTCTTTTCCATGTAAAAATAGTGGTCCATAAAACCAAAGATTGCAATTGGCTAAAGTAATTGGTTGCAGACCTCTAGACAGGATGTCAGCTGGATTGTTTTTTGAGCTGACATGACGCCATTGTTCCATCAATGTTAAATTTTGAATTGTTGCAACTCTATTTGCCACAAATGTTTGGAAAGATGATGACTGCGCATTAATCCATGAGAGAACAATCTGTAAGTCTGTCCAGAGAAATATTTGATTTTCCTTGAGATTAAGGTCGTTTTTTACTCGGTTTACCAGTTGAGCGGTTAGCACTGCAGCACATATTTCGAGTCTAGGCAGTGTTTGTAATTTAAGTGGTGCTACACGTGATTAAGAACACAAAAGCTTCACTATTATTCTCCCATCCCTTAATTCTGAACGAATATACACTGCAGCGCCAAACGCCTTCTCTGATGCATCCGAAAATGCGTGAATTTGGATTGTCCTTGGAATGTCTCCATTAAAAATATGACGTGAAAATTTCAAATCATCTAAATCATTTAAGCCACTGCGGAACTTAATCCATTTTGTATGTAATTCAGCTGGTAAGGCATCATCCCAATTTTTTTTAATTGCCACAGTTCCTAAACAAACATCTTCGCAGTTACTATCACTAGAGTAACGATTCCCAATGGATCAAACAGCCTAGCTAAATCAGATGTGATCGCTAGTTTTGTGACAACCTTTACTGGATCCAGTCTTACTTTAAAACAAAATTGGTCAGTTTTTAGTAGCCATAATAATCCAAGTGTCTTAATTGAATCGTTGTTAGTATTGTTGAAATCTAATTTTACTTTCTGGTCATCTTGAGGAATGTTCTGAAGGAGCGCTGGATGATTTGCACACCATTTGCGCAAATTGAAACCATGCTTTTTCAAGATGTGTATGAGCTGCTGTAGAGCTTCGATAGCTCTTATCAAACCGTCTGATCCACCAAGCCCATCATCAACGTAAAAATTGTTCTGCAAAATCTGAGATCCTAGTGGAAAACTATTAACATTTTCGTTTTCGATGCGTTGCAAGCATTTTGTGGCAAGATATGGTGCTGCTCGAGTCCCATAGGTAACCGTGTTGAGTTGGTAGTAGCTTACAGGTGTCGTTGGATGAGCTCTTCACATAATGATTTGGTATTGCTGATCTTCTGGATGTATTACAATTTGTCTTTACATTTTTTCAATGGCCGTAGTAAAAACAAAGCGTGACCAACGAAAGCGAAGAAGTATGGGGAAAAATTCACTTTGGACTGTTGGACCTGTGAACATTAAATCATTTAAGGAGTAGTCAGACGTAGTTTTGGCTGATGCATCAAATACCACTCGTAGTTTGGTTGTTGTGCTGTCTGGCTTTAGTACACAATGATGAGAGATGAAATAATTAGGTGTCAATACAGAATCAAGATTAACTTCCTTCATATGCCCCAATCGCTTGTACTCTTCCATAAATTGGACATACTGTTTTTGAACCATATCATTTTTGAGAAGTCGACGTTCTAGGCTTAAGAATCTGTTGTAAGCCATTCCCTTCGATTTTCCTAAGGCTGATGTAGTTTGAAGAAACGGTAGTCTAACGACAAAACGATTTTCTTCAATTATGCGAACATTTTGAGTAAAGTGTGCCTCGCATCGCTGCTCCACCGGGGATAAGCCCTTTTCATTTGATTCTACTTCATCCATTTTCCACAGCTGCTCCACCATTTCCTCCAATGAGAAATTTATATCACTGGTAACTTGACCACCAACAGCAGAAGTCAATGTGTCCGATGCTTCAGAGTTGTTACCAATCTTTCCACTAACGATCCAACCAAGAACTGTATTTTGTAGGACTGGGAGGTCGGGTGACAGCGTGATTTGTCCTGAGGATATTAGCTTGAAATAGAACTCGGTACCAAGCAGAATATCAATTTTTCCTGAAATTTTTGATGAAATTCTGGATCCGCCAGTTGAATGTTGGTAGGAATTGGCCATTTAGAAATATCAAGATTATTGTTTGGTTGACAAGGAATGATGTTTGGAAGTACGAATGCCTCCAAATGAGTTGAAAAATTGTTGTCCAAAGATTGCAGCATGACATTGACCCGTTGCGTGGCTCTACTTTTTACTTTTCCGATGCCCTCAATGCAGAGTGATGCGTCGTTTGGAATGATGGACAACCTTCTGATGAGTCGCTCAGAGATAATGTTTATTTGTGAACCAGAGTCTAATATTGCTCTATAATTCACCTGGTCTTCCATTAGCCGCAGTTATTTTTATTTTCGCTGTTGCTAGTAAGACAAAATCTTTACGTGCTGGCATCGTGTTGGCTGCAGCTGATGTGACTGCTGTTCTTGAATCAGTTGCCTTTGTTGCATTTGAAACATCGCTTCTTCCTTCTAGATGCACCAGTGAATTGTGTTTCTTGCCACACTTAGTGCAGGTTCGTGATGGGCAGTTCTTTGCTGTATGATCTAGCTTGAAACAGTTGACATAAAGTTTATTTTTTTGCACCCAATTCAGTCTCTCTGGTGTAGATAATTGCAGAAATTTTTTGCAGAAATACAATGGATGATAGCTGAAGTTGCATAATCTGCAAGTATTTATATTTCTTTGTGTGGTCGCAACTGTAGTGAAGGATCTAGTCGTTGCCTGTGTACATGACGATTTATCTTTGGAACCGATCGACTCCATTGATTGGAATTGTAGTTCCAAAAATGACAAAAATTCATTGATTTTCAATAGCTCCTTTATTCTAGCTAATGATTGCTCGAATCTAATGTGCATTGCTCTATCTAATTTTTTAATCATTATGTGCAACAGGAGTGGGTTCTAGGAAGTTGTTTCCACTCCGAGATTGTTTAAAGCTAACAAACATTCTCTTGTTGTGTCATGTAGATTTTTTTACCGAACCAGCTGTTGATGTACCGAGAGGTTGCTCTAGTAATTTTTGGACCAAGGCTCCAACCTGGATTCGTTTGTTGTTATATCGATCTTGCAACAGCGTCCAGGCTGCATTGTAGTTTTCTTCAGTCAGTGACAAATGACTGACGAGCTTTGCGGCTTCTCCCGAAACATTTGATTTTAGATACCACATTTTTTGGACTAGTGGTAATGGTTCTTTGTCTATCATTTGATTAAATATATTGTAGAACTCCTGCCATTTTAGGTAATCGCCGTTGAAATTCGGAATTGTCACCTTTGGCAATGGTAGTGTAGTCTGTGCAGGATGATATCTTCCTGAAGTTGATAATGATGTGTTTCTTGATTGAAGCTGATCTTCCTTAATAGAGAGTTTGACCAGTTGTTGCCTCACCATATCTCCTAATTCGTTGAATTCAGTTTGATCGAAACCTAATGGTGCTTGGTCCTCCAGTTTTTCCAATGCTTCAACCTGAAGGCCTTCAAGTTGATTCCATAATTTATTTATGGTGCTGATTTTCAATTGCTCCTTTATTCTAGCTAATGATTGCTCGAATCTAATGTGCATTGCTCTCTCTAATTTTTTAATCAGTATGTGCAACAGGAGTGGGTCCTAGGAAGTTGTTTCCACTCCGAGATGGTTTAAAGCTTGTAGAATTAAGATGTCTCCTCTTCTTGTGCAGCTGCTAATCAATTGAGCAATCGCCGTAAAGCTGTCATGCGTGCTGCAATATTTCAAATTAGGCCTTGATGTTCAGTAGTTGTCGTATCATGTTGTTGTTGCTCTGATTTTGTACTAGCCCCATGGTTGGGTCCAGGTTTGTTAGCACCAGTATTTAGTCCTGATGCCTCTTGTGATTCAAATCGTATGATTTCCGTGTTGAATAGCTCGATGTGGTATTCAGCTATTTTACGTATTTTATCATAGTGATCTGTGAAATACTCGTGATTCATTGGCTGGTCGATCTTGCATCTAAACTCGCTGTCTCGTTTTTCATATTCATCCCAAACCAAGTTGAGCTGACGCAACCGCTCTTTGTAATATGCGGCGTTCGACTTTCTTCCAACCGAATCCTTTTTGAAATTTGTTACCATCCGCTGTATTTCCTCACCAGTCTTGATTTGTAATTCCAATAACGCGTTGAATGTTGACATTTTTTGCTGTAGTGTGCCTCTTGTGTCACTTTAGTCGTACTTTTGATTGCGACGATCGCTGTGGCGTGTTCTTGTGGCACTTTTGATTGCGGCGGTCGCTGTGGCATGTCTTTGTGGCAGCCTTGAATGCGACGGTCGCTGTGGCGTGTCCTTGTGGTACTCTTGATAGTGGCGATCGATGTGGCGTGTCCTTGTGGCACCCTTGATTGCTGCGGTCGCTGTGGCGTGTCCTTGTGGCACCCTTGAAGGTGTTGATCGATGTGGTGTGTCCTTCTTGTTGAAGGTGTCGAAGGATAACGTATCCTTAATATTCGGGGTCACCAAAATGATTCCTGCGTGTGTTGTGTAGCTGTCGGGGTCACCAAAATGTTTCGTTCCAGTGGCACAAACACAAGCACTTGAACTTGGATTGCTCTGGATTGAACACTTAACAAACACAGGCACTTGAACCTGGATTGTTTATGTAAAGAGTTAAAAAAAGACACTTGATGAATAGTGTAAAATAAATAACTAACTTTATTATAAAACATATTGTTTAGTTAAACAAATTAAATATTGATTACTTAACATTAACTTCAATAAATGACAAAACCTAAATTCATGATAAATATTGCTTATTTGGTATTAATAATTTAAACAATTAAAAAACATGCAAAATTCACAATATATAAAATGAAAACAACAAACTTAATAATAAATAAAAGTAGGTCAACAAGCGTGCATTGCCCTGTGCTGTAGCTGCAATTTGTTTTGCCTATGTTGATGTTGTTGTACAGTTATTGTACAATAGCTAATTCACAACATTGCGTTAGGTCGGTCGGCCTTTGATCGTACTTAATATCGACGTTGTAAAAACTTTACGATATGAGCTGTCAGAACGCACGACCTTCTAATTTTACTTCTTCAATGTTGCTTTGGCAAGTCGTGCGTCTGTCAATAAGATCAACTTAGGTGATGCCAATGCAAGCAGTCACATAAGAAATTCCACCAAAGGTCTATTTTGCCTACATCAAGGAATTTAAAATGGAAGTAGATTTTATTTGATTTCATCAATAAAAAATTAAAAATAGTGTTAAGAAATCAGTTGCACTAAAATGTATGTCCCGAAAAGCAATTTTAATAAAAAACATGCATTACAAAACAAAAATCTGAAAGATAACTTTTGCTCTTTTTTAATGTTATTTGTACAGAAAATAGATGTAAATAATTTTTTAAAAGGTGTGGGAGCATATAATTTTGAGATTAAAGTTATTAATTTGAGCAAGAAACGCGCTTAAAGATATTAAAAATGGATTTTGAAGATATGGAAGACTTCTTGGACCTTGCATTGCTTGGAATGATTGGTTATACTGCCTATGAAGCCCATAAGACACAGAAAGTGCAGTCAGTTCGAAATCAGTGGATTCGGGAGCTGAATTTAGCAAGGGACGTGGAAGGGTTTTATGCTTTGAATTTTGAAAAAATGCAAAGGAAGGACCCGGAGCAATTTTTCAAAATAACAAGGATGACTCCAAACACGTTTGAGATTCTACGTGCTATTATTAAAAAGTATTTAGAGAAATCGTCATAAAGGGAGCCAATTTCACCATCTTGTAGGCTTTTCCTGGTTTTGTTATAAGTTGAAATTGCAAACAAAGTCAAACTGTTTCTGTTAAGGTACCTTGCGCAAGGAGTTCCAAAACAAGTCCTAGCTTGGATATTCCGCCTAGGTTATTCAAAAGTGCACACAATAATATACGAAACTTGCGACGTTGTTTGGAAAATATTAATGCCTTTGTATATGCAACCACATTCAGAAAATAATTGGTTTTCTGGCATAGTGGAACTCCTGTAATGGCTACTTTATTCGCTTTTTACTTATATTAATTTTATCTTTACATCATAATTGCGTTTTGGTGGTTTTGTTATTTCGTAAATGTTATATCTTCACAAGTAATGTATTCATTTTGATGGTAAATAGCTCATTAAAAAGGTAACAGCACTTTTTTATAATCATAATACTTTGTTTTGTAGAAAAATTAAAAGAAAATAAAAATTTTGTAGGCCCTTTTTTAAAAATTCCCATACATACAACTTCTAAAACACTTGAGAGTGGACTTAGAAGGTCTTAATGCAAATATTCCACAAATAAAAAATGTAAAATTTGATTTTTCGTTTATCTTCAACTATGCCAAAAATAGTTACAGTGTACACGATTTCGAAACAAATTCAATCAATCACATAGATACATTAAACAATTCACTAATAACATATATAATAAAAATTTAATAATTCTTGCATACAATTTTCAAAGAGCTTTTAAAAATATAGACTGCAAGTCGGAATCCAAATGCGATTTGATATTGTAAAAAAATAGCTAATTGAATGACCAATTAAAGTTTTACTTAAAATACATAAATAAAAAGTTCTTCCAGTTTTTTTCATTTGTTTACTTATAATAAATAATTACAGAAAAATAATTTAGTTATGTAAAATTATATAAAATTCATTAAAACCTGCATTTCTTTACTTTAATAACGTAAATCACATAACTTTTAACTGTGGCGCAGCGTGTGCTGCCCACTTATTCTTTGGCCTGGCTGCGCAGCGGCGTTGCTCATGGTCGTAAATGTGACTGCGCAGCGGGCGCTGTCTTGTGTTTTCCAGGTTGTTTTATTCAGGTAAGAAACTTACTTTTTTTTTTAAGTATATGCTGCAGCTGCAGATATGCAGCATTGCACGCAGTGGTGTGGTAGCGTACGCGCCTACGCGGCAGTGTGCGGTTGTGTACGCGGCGGCGTATGCTATTGTGTGCGCGTCAGCGTGTGCAGTTGTGTGCGCGGCAGCGTATGCAGTTGTGTGCGCGGCATCGTATGCAGTTGTATGCGCGGCAGCACGGACAATGTTCTGGTTTGAGCAGGCGGGCATACAAGCCACGGACGCTGCTAACAAAAAGGTGAAGACAGGTGGGCCTACAAGCCACCGACTCTGTCTACCGCTACTGCAGGGGGCCTACAAGCCACCGACGCTGCTCTTGCCGTTGGATAAACAAGTGGGCCTACAAGCCACCGAAATGTTTATCTATTACTTTTGCAGGTGGGCCTACAAGCCAACGACTCTGCTTTCTCCGTTGGATAGACAAGTGGGCCTACAAGCCACCGAAATGTCTATCTATTGTCTTTGCAGGTGGACCTACAAGCCAACGACTCTGCTTTCTCTGTTGGATAGACAAGTGGGCCTACAAGCCACCGAAATGTCTATCTATTGTCTTTGCAGGTGGGCCTACAAGCCAACGACTCTGCTCTTAATAAAAAAATATTTCACTTCTCACAATTTCTCACCTCCTCTGTTTTTGCCACTTTCCAGTCTTTTCTTCGGTCGGCGTATTTTACTCAAATACTTTTCCGGTCCAATTGCACTCTCTTCAATTGCACTCGCTTCACTGTTTTATTTTTTGTTTCCAATTGCACTCGCTTCACTGTTTTATTTTTTTGTTTATATAATCTCGATCACTTGCACTCTGCACACTTTTAATGTCTAACACATTCTGCCCTCTGCTCTTCGATTGCGGCCTATTTATACCATCGTCTTCTTGTTGTTTGTGACAAACAAGGTACCGCAATCGAAAGTTCTGGGCTGATTTTCCCGTAACCGAGGTCCCGTACGGTGCAGCCTTGTTGAGTCTTTCATCAGCATTTGTTTCCACATTTTGCCCAGCAATTTGCCTTCTATTATTTTCTTATGTGATCCGCTACTTGCCTCTGAGCAAGATCACGCCAGCTTTGCGCATGTGTTTGCGCACGTTTTTCATGTTTTCAACTTTTGTTTACATGATTTCCCCTTTCTCTCTCTTTTCTTATATAAAAGTGCATGGGTGTTATTTTGTATTCATGTGTTTTTATTCATTATATTAGTTCAGTGTTTATGTGTGTGTGTAAAAAAAAATAAAGTGAAGCATAAATATCAACTGGCGGTGTTCAACCAGGTGTCTTTCTCGCACCTTGGCCGTTGTGCGGCTAAAAAATCGCCAGCGATATTTTAGTCGTCACACATGAGATAAAATAAAAGATTTCATTTCATTTCATCAATGTAAATTAATTTATCAATATTATCTATATGTGGCGTCCGTGGCGTAGTTGGTTAAAGTGCGTGGCCGCTATGTCAAAGAACCTGGAGACCCAGGTTCGAACCCCAGCAGCGACAGAAAATTATTTGAATTAAAATAATTTTTCTGTACAGCCGCCACCTCTCTGCAGACAATGGCAAACCTCAGAGAGTAATCAAAATGCCACGGAAAGCTTCTTGAGAACGAGAACATTTCCGTTCATCGCCGTTCGGAGTCGGCGTTAAGCATGTAGGTCCGGTTCTCGATCAATTTGTGTACAAACTTAATAACACGCACAACACAATTGATCATAAGAAGCTAGGTCAAAGTCCTTTCAAGGGCAGAAATGGTTATTTATTTATTTATAACCATTTTATTTATTTTTTTTTTTATTATCTATATATATAAAAAAGGAGCTTATGTTTGTAAGGCCGCAATAGACTCCTAAGCTACTCATCCGATTAGCATGAAAATTTGTGTATAGAAGTTTTTTGGTACGGTGCGTATTTGTGGGCTATCAAATTTGATCCAACTTGAACACCAGGGGGCGCTGTAGTACAAATTTTTTACAAAACTGCCTAAAACTCATAAACTGCTAATGCGATTAGAATGAAAAGTGGTATACAGTGGGTTTCATGTACGTAGTAGTTTTCAGGTACGATGAGTTTATTAGCATTATCTTCTTTGACCCATCTTGGACACCAGATGGTGCTGTAGTACAAATTTTTTACAAAATCACATATTTTTAGTTGTTTTTTGCATGTGCAAATATTTACAAAATATAAAATATTTCTTAAACTTAGTAAAATTAAAATAAATTTGCGTTATTTTGATATCAAAAACATGAACATATCTTAAAAACTATGAACAATTTTACTACAACGATATATTTAATGCAACATCGTTACACAAAAATGAGAATAAAAACTTCAGAAATTTAATTTTGCGACTTTCGAGTCAAATATCTCCGCTGCTTTTGTATACATTTTTTTAAATTTTTTTTTTTGTCTTAAAGCTTCATCAAAGTACTATAAAACCTTATTGCAAAAATACCGTTAGTTGAGTATATTTTAAATGTTTTTCAAAAAAGTTCTGAAATTTTGGAGTTTTCCTCACAAAAAGTCTCAAAATTTGTTTTTTGTTGTAAAAATAATTTAAATTCAAATTCGCAAATTTTCAACTCTATTTAAAAGTTATAACATTTATAAGCAAAAATTATTTCAATTTTACGCAAAAATTAAAAACCATTTTTGTGATTCAAAAAGCAAGGCCCTAGATTTTATCGAACAAAATTTTTGTTCCAATATTGTGTTTTTATAATTTTGAAAAAATATACAAGCTAAAAAATTAATTTATTAGAAAAAATTATCTAAGTATCTCTTGCCAACCAAAAGTTATAGCCAATAATGTTTATCCAAAATATATATACAAAAAGCAAATCGCTGTCTGTGTGATGGCTGGAAACTTCAAAAATACTTAGCCGATAGAGCTGAAATTTTGGCAGTACATTTTTTTCAAGTACGAGATGGCTTAAATTTCTGTCACACCCCCTTTTTCCGCCCACAAATCAATAAAAATGCTATATTTCCTTCGGTTTTCGTCGATTGGGCTACATTTTGGTAATTTAGTCTGTATGCTTACTGTCGGCAACTGTACTAAAAGAGGGTAATGTCCATCTTCTAGAAAACTGGGATGAGCATTATATAAGAGGGTGAGGCTCCGCCCATAAAGTTAAAATTTGTATTATCGAAAAGCTTTGAAAGTAAAAGTAGCAATACTTACATACAAACTCAAAATGGAGTTACTATTTGGTGATCTCCTGCTACTGGGAAACTGTAACGGGCAGTGGAAAATAACAGTGGTGTCAAACTATGAGTCTAAGAAAAGTTTTGAATACACCTATTATGTTCCCATATAGTTGCAGGGTGCAGCAACGCGCGCCGGGAAAGCTAGTAAAAGTATAAAAAATAATAGTGAAAAAAAACGAAATAGCACAATTTATTGAATCATTATAATACTTAAAGTGGTTAAAGTCATGTCATGTCCGGCCAGCCGAACAGGTTTTGAAAATGAAACAATTTTTTTCTGAACCGATAAGTGATAACATAACATACAAAAAACTTAAAAAAAAATTTTGAAACTATTACAACAAAGAAAAATAATTATAAAGTTTAGCTTTGAATTGCACAGGAATAGTGAAATATTTAATATTAGTAATATTTGTAATATTTGTAACAACACAATAGTTTTGAATTTTAATAAATTGTCGAAAGTCATATTGAAAATTTGTCTAGAAAACGTGGAAATGTGATCTGATCGCCTAAGTCCGAAAATGTAACGTGATATGTTATTATAAATAACGTTGAGTTTATGTCTGCTGAACGAGTCACATTTAGAGTCAATGGAGGTATAAGAGATTGGTCAATTTTCTTTTTTTAAATGACAGCATGGTCATTTAATAATTTAGATTTTTTGGATTTAAACACAATCCGTTTTTAAGCGCCCAGTCGTTTATTTTACAAAGGTCTTCATTGACGTTTTTGACACAGTTGATAGAGTCCAAGCTGCAACTTGCATATAGTTGAACGTCGTCAGCTACATGTGTAATTTACAAAAGTTCAACACTCTGGGCAGATCGTTATAGAAAACAATAAGGGCCCTAACAGAGAACCTTGCGGTACACCTCTTGTAACTGCGATAAACTTCGACGTAACATTGTTCACAAATACCGCTTGAGACCGATCTCGATCGATCTCAGACAATGAACAATTATACATATTCACTAACTTAGAAGACAAGATATCGTGGTCAACTGTGTCGAAAGCTTTCGAGTGGTCAAGAAGGGTAAAAAAAGTAACTTTGTTGGCATCAGAATTCACTCTAATGTCTTCAGTTACATCTATCAGTGCTGTTATACAACTTCGCTTCGGACTGTAGCCAGATTGTCGGTCGGTTAAGAGACTGTTATCACAAAAATGCTTGTTTAATTGCTTGCACATCAAGTCTTCGAAGACTTTAGAAATGAACTGTAGAATTGCAATTGGCCTATATTCGTTAACAGTTTTCACGATTGGAATTATTTTAGCTTTTTTCCAGCAAGATGGGTAGACTGATTTTGTTAATATAGAATTAAAAAGAAAAGTAAATATTGGTAAAAGTTTTGATAGCAAAGCTTAATGGACAACACAACTAAAACTAAATCTAATATCACAGTTATTATCACAGATGGAATTTTCATAAACATTGGTTTGTATCACAGGCATAGGAATATTAACGAAACTGCTGTTAAGCTCGTCAACATTTATTGCACTTGATGAATTAGTTTTCTTACTGACACCAATGTCGCGAATCAAACTCCAAGTCTGCTTACTGTCAACAGCATTTCTGAATCTGTTTTCATAAAATTGTGTTTTAGCTGCTTTAATAGCCCAAGTGACTTTGTTCCTTTTTTGTTTAAATTGGTTATGGAGATCTGAAGTTTTAAACCGCTTCCAGCGATTGAAAGCAGAGTCGCGTTGTTCAATAAGTATTTTTATAGTACCGTTAAACCAAGGGCGATCGCTTGGTTTAACTTTCTTTGTTTTCATTGGCATAAATGTATTGTACAGGTAACTTAAACATCTGTTCATTATCGCAACTTGCTCGTCGACGGAGGAGGTATAATATATTACATTCCAATCAATTAAATTAACTTCAGATTCTAGTTGTGTATAATTAATATTTTTAAAGTCTCTAAAGCTAAAAGTAGTCGTTTTATTGCACAATCGAAAGTCATAAAAAAAAAATAAAAATAAATAACTGGTCATTTCAGCCCTTGAAAGGACTTTGACCTAGCTTCTTATGATCAATTGTGTTGTGCGTGTTATTAAGTTTGTACACAATTGACCGAGAACCGGACCTACAGGTTTAACGCCGACTCCGAACGGCGATGAACGAAATGTTCTTGTTCTCAAGAAGCTCTACATGGCATTTTGATTACTCTCTGAGGTTTGCCATTGTCTGCAGAGAGGTGGCGGCCGTACAGAAAAATTATTTTAATTCAAATAATTTTCTGTCGCTGCTGGGGTTCGAACCCGGGTCTCCAAGTTCATTGACATAGCGGCCACGCACTTTAACCAACTACGCCACGGACGCCACTCCAAAGTCATATTTTAGGAAAATCAAGTCGTGTTTTGAAAACATTGCACAAGAAATGTGGTCATAAATTAAAAGTTTTGATATGCCATATAATAAAAAAAGGTCAAGTAGGGTATTAGAAGTACTAGAAAAATGTGTAGGTTGAGTCATGTTTGCAGAGTATAAGCCTAGGGAAATCACCTCTTTACAAAAATTATCTTCAGACAAAAGGTTACTGTTGAAGTCACCAGCTATTAAAATATTCGTATAAGACAAGGACTAACATTGAACAGATTCTAAAAATGAGGACATGTCGATATTACGATTGGGCCTATAAACGGAGCCAGCAAGTAATTTTTCAGTGCCAGACATAATATCGAAGAACAAATATTCAATAGAACTACCTATTTGAGATTTACAATTTAATTTACACGTAATTTCACTTTTTACATATATAGCAGCACCCCCGGCATGACTCAGGCGATCAGCTCGGAATATTTTATAACCGTTAACTTTAAATAATTCATCAGACATATCAGGAACGAATCACGTTTCCGAGACACATATAACATGAACATCAGAGTTTTCAAAAATATATCTAAATGCATCGATTTTTTTTACAAGACTTTGTGCGTTAATGTGACAGATGTTTAAACCATTTTTTTGTTTACATAACACGCGAATTAAAGCATATGTGTTGTCAGTGAAACTTCTATTAACACTATTTAATTCAATATAATATTTATCCCTCCGTGCAATTTATTTAATTTACACTCAGATGATAGGGGTATCATATTAGACAGAACTTAGTAAAAATACTTAATATACGGTACTTAATATAGAATACTTAATATAGTACATCATTAGTATCTCAACTTAAGTTAACAAAAAAGTCTTGAAGAGATTTCTTAAATAATTCCTTAGGTATAGAAAAATCTTATAGAGTTATTAAAGACAAATTGTTGTAAGTTTTTAATGCTCTAGTGATAGGTTCATTGCCCGCATAGTTCGATTTGTAAGCTCTGAGATAAAATGGTTTAAAAGAACGCAGAGGTCTTAACGGAACATTAAAATTAATGCGTTCCAGCAGAGATGCGCATTCAATATTACCATTTATTAAACCACGAATAAAATCCAACGCCTGAATAGTTCTTCTATCTTTAAGTGAGTTAATATGCAATAATTTACAGCGTACACTATATGAAGGAAAAGGTTCAGTAAAATTCAACGGTCCTAGCGCAAATTTTAAAAATCTTTTTTGAATAGACTCAATACGATTGATGTGAGTTTCATAAAATGGATTCCAAATAAATGAGCAATATTCCAGTCTAGACCTCACAAAAGCAGAGAACAAATATAAACGTGTATAAGGATCGTTAAATTCAAAACTATTACGTTTTACAAAAGCTAACATTGAAAATGCTTTTGGAATAATGTAATCCAAGTGCTTAGTAAATAGAAATTTTGAGTCAAATAAAACTCCTAGATCACAAATTTGATCATTAAACTCTAAGACATTATTGTTAATAGCGTAGGTTGAAACAATATCATAAAGTCGTTTAGAAAAGGTGACATGTAAGCATTTTTTTAAATTTAGTGTAAAATAATTTTGTTCACACCAATTAACAAGATTTAATTAGTCAGCCTGAAGATTGTTAACATCAGTAGGGGATCGTATAGAGCTAAATAATATTAGATCATCAGCAAAAAGCAGATAACTGCAATTTTTAAAGCATATTCCAATATCATTAATAAACAGAAGAAATAACAGTGGTCCAAGAATACTACCTTGTGGTACTCCTGAGGTGGCATGAAAAGCATAAGAATTAATATTGTTTATAGAGACCACACACATACGTTTAGAAAGATATGATTTAATCCATCTAAGGAAATTAGAGTGAAATCCCAACTTTAATAGTTTAGCAATTAAAGCATTGTGGCACACCTTGTCAAAAGCTTTGGCAAAATCTGTATAGATAACATCAACCTGGTATCCAGCTTCAAAGGAAGAGATGCAATAATCAGAAAAAACAGCCAAGTTCGTGACGGTGGAGCGCCCAGTAACAAATCCATGCTGAAATGGACTAATTATATTCTTCACTACAAAATAAAGTTTATCTTTTACTAATGTTTCAAATAATTTGAAAACCGTTGAAAGCTCTGAAATTGCTGTATAGTTTTCAACATTGTTTTTTGAACCAGATTTAAAGACGGGTGTAATATAAGCAAATTTCCAATCTTCAATAAAAATGCCCTCACTAAGGGATTTATTATAAATCAATGTAAGCGGATTCATCAGTGAATACACACATTTTTTGAACAGAAACGGCGAGAAGCCATCAATATCAGGTTTCGACGAATTTTTTAAAGACAATATACCATTAAAGACATCAAGAGACGTAATGGCAAGAGAACCAAAATTGGTGCATGGCAAAATATTATTTAAAATTTCTGCTTCCGACCAACTTTTTGGAGTTTCATATACCGAACTAAAAAAATCGGCAAAAAGATTTACCGTATCAGATAAAACATTAGATGTTTTATCTTTCAAAACCATTGAAGATGGTATAGAAGAACATGTTTTTTTCGAATCTATAAAACTCCAAAACCAATCACAAATTGTTTGTAAAGAAATTTATGGAGAAAATTAAATTCTCTCATATAATGTTTATATTTTGATTCAAACTCTGCATTTTTAGTCAACTTATACTTTTTTAAAAATTTATTGCGTAAATTTCTCAATCTCATAAGGCCTTTAGTGTACCATGGTTTCTTGAAATCCTTTTTACGAAATCTCGGTAAATAACGGTTTAAAATTTCCGCCATGTCACTAGCAAATAATAAAAAAGATTCGGCAATATTGTTGCAGTTTAGCCGACTCTGCCAGTCAATACTGTTTATATGAGCATTTAAACACTCAAAATCACATAAACTATAGTTATAATTTAAAACATCACGGTCATTGGTTAGTTGAATATAATTGAAAAATTCAACATTTAAAATTAAAGGTGATACATGTCGGTTGCTGACAAAGGAAAAAAGCATTCTTCAATAACGAATTTTATTTCAGAACTTACAAAAATAAGATCTAGAAGTTTACCTAATTTATTGGTAAAAGTATTAACTTGATTTAAATTTATGCTAAAGAAGTTATCTATTAAATAAATTTCATTGGAATGATTCACATTTATAGGATATAAGATTTTTTCATTCCCAAGAAAAGACCAAGCAATTTTACTAAGGTTAAAATCACCTCAGATACAAAACTGATTTTCAGCAGAAGTTGATGATAAAAGATGAACAACATTATCCACATGTGCATGGTATAGAACATCCTCATTATTGGGAGGAATGTACGATGCACATAAAAAAAGTACGACTGAGCGACTATATATCTTAACGCATAATTGGTCTAATAGAGAGTCCATGTTTAACAGTGGAAAAAGCGAGGATCGAAATTCACACTTAACTGCAATCAAAACTCCACCACCACGCAAACATCCAGTCTTTACAGCATCTCTATCTTTACGATAGACAATATACAATTTCGGATCGAAAAACTCCGCATCTAGGAAATCATTATTCAGCCATGTTTCAATTAGAACGATGACATCATATTGCATTTGAGATGTTTCGGCCCAAATCAAATTTGCTTTTGACCTCATTCCAGATATGTTTTGAAAATAGATTTTTAGAGATGCATCAGTTTCGTTAGTTACCCGTTTTGAATTTGTTTGAGAAAATTATAAATTCGAGTCAATTGAACGCCCTGCTTTTGAAAAAACACGAACGGACGAACTTTTATGTTGATTTGTCAGAGACAGGGGTTTAGCAGTTGCTCATATAGCGATGAAGAGATTCCCAGCTTAAATGAAATACTTCTTAAACATTGAACATCTGTTCCTTTTTTAATCAAAACAGAGCAAGACAAGCAATGTTTTGGAATATTTCCACGCCTTACAACATAATCAATAATATCTTCAGCAGACACAGTCGGCTTGAAAGAAGATACATGAACGTATTTAAAATCTTCAGCAACATCCAGATCAGCAGTAACGCAGTCACCCACAATAACATTTTGCACAGCATTTTGGGTTGCATTCTTATTTGTTTTTTTTCTTCTTTTTCATCTTCTTTTTATGCTCAACAGCAGTCCAGTTTGATTCAGAGAGCGAGGTAGTACTCAGCATACAAGGAACAAAAGAGTTTTTAATATGCTCATTAGCAGCCATAGCACCTGCATCAGCTAGAGGAGCATAATTTTCAATGACAGCAACGTTTGCAACAACAGCCTCCGCAGCACCAGCAAAAGAGTTTTTTAGAGGTAGCTCATCAACAACAACAACAGCAGCACAAGTATCAGCGCAGGGAGTATCATTAAGAGCAACAGCATAATTTTCAACTCCAGCAGCATTAACAACAACAGCGTCCGTAGAGACAGCAGAAAGCTTAACTTTTGAGAGAATGCAGGAGAACAAGTTTTAATAGATTTTGTTTTAGCAGCCTTTAACAAGTCCCGTTCATTGAGCTTAGCCTTTGAGCGCGTCAAAACTGCGTTTCTTGATGTGCACTCAACAGCACTTTGAGAATCAATAATAAGCTCATCATTTAGCGGCACATTGAGAGAATTAAAGGAAACTAATACCTCTTTGAGTCCATTTAAATTATTAAGAGCATTGTTTATTTTATTTAAAGTATTCACATTAAACATTTTTAGGCAATTGTCACATTTATATGCCAAGTTAATATTGTTTTTTAAAATAACTAGGGCAACGTCTTTTAATTTGGAGCATTTAGCATGAAGCTTAATACCACAATTTACACAATCGAGATATTCAGTCGAACCTTGAGAGACACATTTAGTGCAACAATCCATTATGACAACTAGCGCGTCCACACAGTTCAGTAGATCAACGCGAACTGAATATTGTTATAAAGTTTCTTGTTGTAATACATATATAAATAAAATAAAAAAGTGAGGTATACATACAAGTTAATACAAAAATATTTAAAACAATAAACAAAAAAAGTCAAAAATTAAACATTTTGAAAAAACATATACTTATGGTCAGCCTAAAACATATGGTCAGCTTAAAACATATGGTCAGCCTAATATACATTGTACGCTTAATTTGCGGAGCGTGTCGATGTGAGTTATTGTGCTCTCACAGTAGCGCGAAAGAAACAGGTCTCATCAGAGACCATGTTGTTGTTTTTGATGTTGTTTTTGTTGTTGTTGTTGTTGTTGAGATTGACGTTGTTCTGCATTTCAGCTGAGTGAGAGCCTACGATAGACTCAAGCTGAGCTAAGCTATCGATGCGTATTGCAGTTTCATTATCGAAAAACTTCACATGCACGACACCACGAAGAGAAAAAGCAGCGGTTAATTGTTTTTGCTTTTTTAACCTTATAGCTGCCTGCAGTATAGTATGGTTTAATTTAGTGAGACTTTCGTTTATATAGATCGGAATATCAGAATCAAATCCCGCATGATGTAAACGTAATAAACCACGATTTGACCTTTTAAAATTAGCAATAGATTTTAACACGAAGTTTTTTTTTCATAGGGTGAAGCCAGTTTAATGATGATTATTCCATCCGGAGTTTTATTTGTTCTACCATTTTTGAGACGGAAAATGCTTTTGACATTAGACTCAGACCTAAGAAGTTCAACATCCGACACAACTGTCTCCAACTTTGTTACCCTTTGAATAACAGCAGATAAATCGCGACGTAAGTCAGCAAGCTTGCTACCAAAATCGCAGAGGATCCGTTTCTCAGACTCCTGAATTTTAGCAGCCAGGAGCTCGTTCTGTTGGGTTATTCGCTGGTCCATCAGCTCATTCTGCTTCGCCAAACTATCTTTTATTAATTGCACTATACGCGGGGTCCCATATTGTGACAATTTAGGCGTACCAGGCGTCGATGGGTTAATACCGCGAGCACCACGAAGCGGAGTACCTTGTACTGTACGGTGAGAGCGCAAAGCAGAAAAGTTAGACATTGTGACAGCAGGAGCAATGTTTTATTTTATGATGAAAAAACCAAAAAAAAAACACTCGCACTGTTTGATGTTGTTAGTGTTAATGCAGCCGATCTTGTTGAAACCAATTAGTCACTTTATATGTTTTAATGTGTTTTTGTTTATAATAATTTTTAATTAGGATAGAAATTTATAAAGTATTTTCGAAGTGCACCCACTTGCAACAATGTTTATAAATATAAACAATTATATTTTATCAAGTCGGTATCCTTGTTGTGTACATTCAAAAATGTTAAATCAAACGAGCGATAGTTCAAACACGTCCGAACAGTTTTATATCTCGAATCTCGAACGATATGAAACTCAAAAACACCCACATATTAAGCTATCTCAAAGTAAATGCAACCCTTCCATAGCACAAAATGTTAAATCTCAAAGAAAATGCAACCCTTTATTATATTCTTCTATTCCTTGATTTCCCTAACTTTCTTATCTAGGGACACAGGGGGTTTTGGCCACAAGGCCTGTTAAAATCAGCCGCAAGGCTTTAACTCATAGATCTGCCACAAGGCAGTATTTTAATATGTCTTATTGATCAAGCCACAAGGCTTGGTTTGAATAATAGAACTTGTGTTTTAGCTGTGATTCTAAGATTAAATTTTATTTACAATCAACTCTGGTTTTTATAACAAAATATTTGAGTGAAAAGTTACAATATTTTCTTTTCACTCAATGTAACATTTTTACTCAATAAATTCTTAACATATACAAAAATAAATGAAATCTAAATACTATTCTTACACAATTGCTTACTATTAATTTTTACTTAATGTCTGTTTGACATTATATCCATCACAACCCACTTACAGGTTACAAACCCTAGTGACATCTGAAACCCTAGCGATCTGATTGTACATACAATGCATAACATGAATCATGCCGCTAGTAGTGCTTGAGCTTGTCACCGTTTGCGCTTCATGCTTTGGTTTCGCTGTACGTATGCAATGAGACCAACGCAGAGCGTTTGTAGCGTTGTGTGATATGTTTCTGGTTGAGGTAGGTTAGTGCTAGCCATATGTGCACTACACCTTCATTACACGAAATGTCAAACGCACGACCGAGTGGACATTTTCTCTACTCATCTCGTTATGTCGTACTTTGACCGTACTTTACCCCTTCGTATGATATTTACGATCAAAGTACGAGCAAATTTTAAGGTCGAATTGTGAATCGCTGCATAAGAACACGTGAGTTTCTACTCTAGCTGTCAAAGGCCGACCGACCTAACGCAGTATTGTGAATTAGCTATAATAATTGTCAATTTTCGTTTGTAAGTGGTAGAAAGTCTTTACAAAGTAGAAAACTATCCACAGAAAGTGGTAGACCTTCCGAATTATCAAAAATATTTGCAAAAACTAACGAAACATTCGAGAAGTTTCCCACTATCTCAAACAGAAGTTTGGTTGGACTATTTTGATCTCTGGCCACAATGGGACAACAAGCGTTTACCATGTAAATTACCAGGGTGCAATGAATACACTCATGCTAGCTGCTCAATAGTTTAGACAAGTGTATGTTTTAATATTATATCAAAATAGAATCAATAGAAATTGTTTTAAACAATTTCGAAATGAATAATGTTTTATGTACTTATTTAATGAATTCTTATACAATGAGCTTCAAATTAAGAAACAAAATCCTTGTGACCTTGCAAATCAGTGTTTTATATTTTCCTTTACTTAAAATTGTTAATTTAAATTGACTATATAAAAAACTGGGGAATATATCTTAGTTTAAGTTATTAAAAGCATATAATTCCATTTCAAAAATGTAAAATACAAATCAATAAAAATTAATATATAAACCATCATATACTAATATTTATTGCGTGCCTGCATGAAATTGCACATATGCAATGTTGCGTAACTTCGCTCCTATTCATTGCAGAGCATCCAAATTTGGTTTATACATTCTCTAAACCTCTCCAATTACAAATAGAGTCATAAAATATTTTTATACACAGGGAGAAAAAATCATGTAACGAAGGGTTAACAGACTTATTAATATTTATGTATATTTATTTTTAACTGGGTTACTATTGCAAGCAGGTTTTATTATTGTTTTATTATTGTTTTTTTTTTTTTTGTTTTGCGCGTGAAGAGCACTATTAAAGAGGTCGAAATTGCTGAGTTGCAGTTTTCAATTAACTTTAATATGCGGGTACAACAAACTTTTGATACAATTACTTAAATTTCTTGCAAATTTAACTCGCACTGGGACCAATAACATAGTGTGACGACTAAAAAAGCACAATCAAACTTTATAGAAATTCTTAAGGAGGGACATGTTGTGAGTCTATCGCACTTGGTCTGACCTCTCAATGTCGTCATAATTTTTTTTAATTCGATTTTAAAGTTGAAGGGTTCGATTTTTGTTGCTCCGACGTTCATTGAATTTTTACAGCTATTTGCCTTGTAGTAACTGAAAAACAAATTCCACCTCTTTTCAGTAGAATTTCACGTAGAATAAGGCTGTATGCCAATTTTTAACCGATATTGATGGTTTTAGATTCAATGAAAAGGTATTTTTACGTGCAATGAATTTTTGTGAAAAAAACATGTCATTAATGCAGCATTATATCATTTAAATTCCTAGACACACTAATTTTTTTTATGAAATGAAAGAAAAATGAAGGAATAATGCTTCGCTACACGCTTCATTTTGTATTTTTTTCGAATTTATTTGTATACAGCCTTATTCTACGTGAAATTCTACTTAAAAGAGGTGGAATTTGTTTTTCATTTCCAACAAGGAAAATAGCTGTAAAAATTCAATGAACGTCGGCACAACAAAAATTGAACCCTTCAACTTTAAAAACGAATTAAAAAAAATTGTTACGACATTGTAGAGGTGGGTAATAGCACAATTTTTGGTGTGCTGACTCACTAGCACATGTGCATCCTAAGGAGTCAGCACACTGTGCTAGCACAATTGTGTCACAGTCGAAAAAAGCACTTCGCGGTCGAAAAGCAAAAGCAGTCGAATATTCGTCCCATAAGAAATACATGCAAATCAGCTGCGACCACAGCAACCGCATTTGTCTCATTTACTCTTTCGTGTTTACGTTAAAAGACGAAGGTTGCTTCACACGCGTGTGTAGTACGGGGTTTACACTGATGTAAATGAAAACTGACAGTTGGCGCTCAGTTCTTGTTGCACTTAATGCGGATAGGCTATAAAACAATTGCATATTGTCAATTATAGCAAGTGAGCCAAAGTGAAACAAAAACCAACTTTACTGAGTGTGCCACTATGTGTGTCAACGTAGTGTACTAGCACACATGCTCACTACTGAGTGTCACACAATACATAATAGACACTTTAAGCACAAAAGTGCTGGTCTTCATCGTGACTCACTATGTGAGTCAATGTAGTGTGCTAGCACACATGGCACACTGCAGAGAGTCAGCGCAGTGCCATAGCACAGCACTGAGTTACCCACCTCTACGACATTGAGAGGTCAGACCAAGTGCGATAGACTCACAACATGTCCCTCTTTAAGAATTTCTATAAAGTTTGGTTGTGCTTTTTTGAAGTGAAACTTCTTAGGCGGCACTTCGAAATTTGAACAAGAATATTGAGGAGTGAAATTTCAAGGTCAATTTACTTCATTTCGTTACACGATAGAGAAGAAAGATATGTTTTATAGTAGAGAGAATGAGAGAGATATACATTGTATAAAAGACTGAAAAAATATCTTTGTCAGCGCTGAGTATCGAACCTGCTACCTCGAGATTATAAAGACGACGTCCTATTCATTGTGCCAAACTCTCTATATAGATATATGCTCT
Source organism: Pherbina coryleti (assembly GCA_943735915.1). NCBI lineage: Eukaryota > Metazoa > Arthropoda > Insecta > Diptera > Sciomyzidae > Pherbina > Pherbina coryleti. Next base: position 95,593,968 of record OX030951.1, on the reverse strand, counting down.
ACGTACCAATTAATCAAACTACTTTTGCTGTAGATGCCAAGCGTGAAAATAAAAAGCGTTCCTAAAAATAGCGCTTTTTATACGTATTTTTGGTATGCTTTGAGGATGTGCTTTTCAGAGTTCAGAGTTGTGTAGCTCATATTTTTATTTACATTTTGTTCATAGTTTCTACAACTGACAAATAGCAGAGTGGTAAGGCGTTTGATTGTAATGCCAGTGGTGCAAGTTCAATCCTCGCATCTTAAAAGATATAAAATTTTCTCGCTTTGTGTTTTGTTTTTTTTTAAAGAGCTTTTTTAACTATTTGTTTGTTAAGAAGCGCTTTCATCCTAGGACATCCAATATAAATATTAATATGAATTTGGTTTACTCAAAAAGCGCTCCAGATGTGTGAAGCGCTTGTTTAATGCTTTTGAAGCGCTTCGATTACCGCTGGGTGGCAAAAGCCGCAAATTGTGTGCTGATTGCGTTCTATGTGTTGTAGATAGGGGGGTTGCCATGACTCGGGTAGAAGAGAGAAAGATTCAGCGAAGCAGAAGTGAAGAAGAGAGTTGCCCTGAGCGCATTATGATTTTCGTAAAGTAGACTCTCATGCCAATATTTTTTTAGAATACCAACGTTGGTATATCTTTAATTCAATATATTAATATAACCTCTATGAATTTTGCTCATATTACACAAATTATATTATTATATTCATAATATTGCGATATAAAATTATACAGAAACCCAAATTCATGAAGCATATGCTGTCGCCCATGACGCCAACTTGAGACTGTGCGTAAGAAAAGTTGGAATAAGTTCTTTAAATAGATAACTATTTTATACATATTGTAGTTATATAATTTTATATCGAAATATTATTAATAATAGAAAGTATAATTTGATATAAGTAATATTAATACGTACATATGTTGAATCAAAAATATATCAAGTTGTATTCTGTATTCACATCTATATGTAAATACGACGCAAATTGGTTATCGAATTAATTGCTTTTCGGCCATAGGTCCATACCAATAAATATTAAATAAATATAAATTTTTTTATAAAACCTTTTTATTGTATTTCTTTTGCTTAAAAAGCTCTCTCTTTGCCTTTAAGGTTCGATTATGCAATCGTAAAGCAACGCAACGTAACGTGACGTAGAGTTCTATCTTATGAAAAATACGTGTAAGTGGTTAGTGAAAGCGTAACGTAACCTAGCGCAGCGAAGGGTTCTATTCCAGATAGAACTCTACGCCACGTTACGTTGCGTAGCTTTACGATTGTATAAGCGAGCCTTTACACTGAAATGGTTCTTATTCTAGAAGAGAAATAGTGTATACAAAGAAGTTTCACTTCTTTATTGTATACACGGTATACTGTATCTTTTTTTTTTGTCGATTTCGTCACACTGTGTAGTTTAATTGTTTTATTATTGGTATTATTTTTGTAAACGATTTAAGCTTGCGGGGCTGATTAATAGCACGTCTGAACGGTTTGACTGTTTTTGGTATTATTTTTGTAAATGATTTAAGCTTGCGGGGCTGATTAATAGCACGTCTGAACGGTTCGACTGTTTTTCAATGACCATTAGAAAACAATGTAATAAGTAGAATTTTCTGAGTATAGGCAACTTTTTTTGTTCTTAAAGATATGTTTATGTTTTTGATGTTATTGAAAATACAATTGAATAAATTACAAAATTGATTCTAAAACAAAATTTAACTTATAACGTGAAATTCTTAGAAATTTGCAATCAAAGTTAAAATTAAGTAGTTTGAACCGATCGATTTCATCTTCAAACGAGAACAGCTAGAGAACAGTTATGTCAGTGGCGTTTGTTAATATAAAATGAGAAAAGTTATTTCATTCCCTAAACAATAAGTTATCAAAATTAGTTTTCTTCGAATGTTTCTGGGATATGGTTTGTTGCTGAAGGCTGCGTGCTGAAGCCTTGCCCATTGCCAAACTCCATTGCATCACTTATGCCACTGACGCACAGTGGTACTTTAAATAATCTAGCGGAACTTAATTAAAAAAATCAAAACCACCAGAAATAAAATTTTTTGCCTTGAAAACTATGTCAATACTCTACGCGTTTTTGCCTCATCAAAAAGTTTTTTCGTTACATCACCAGTGGCGAAAAATTAGCGTTAAAAGTGTGTTGCGTTCAATAAACTCCAAACTAGGTGTACGATCCCATGGTCACTGGAACGGTTACAGTTTCATAGTCATTGAAGCTATCCAAGTTCAGGGCCATCGGTTTGTGCAAGCTATGGCCACGAGCAGTCAGCTCATTGCACTAACGTCATCAGCAGTTTCGAAATACGTGCTTTAGCTAGCGTCGATCAAGCTAGCGGAGTCGGATTTCTTAAGTCGCTGCTGAGTTCAGTGCAAGGCCAAGGCTGTTTGTGACCAAGGTTTGTGTGTATGTAACGGGTGTTTTTTTTAGGGGTTTGTTTTTCGAATAGAGATAAAACTGGCATTTTGTGGTCAAATCTGGCAACTCTAATGTCATTTATGTTCAGTTTGGTTTGCCATTTCATCATGAACAGGTTGAAAAAAGAATAACGCTTGCAAATCGTGCAAATTTATTTCGAAAATAATGGTTCAGTTCGCGAAGTTTACCGCAAGCTCCGTCCATTTTATGGTCGACATAATCGTCCATCAGAGCAATTAATTCGGTTAACCATGGGTCGTTTTCGCACTACGTTTACTCTATGTGATAATACGCATCCGCAGAGACGTCGAACAGTGCGCACCGAAGAAACAATTGTCGCTATAGAGCAAAATGTTGAAGAGGACCCGAATGAATCGATTCACCACCGTGCACCACCGTGCACCACCGTGCAAATTGGAGCTTTGTCCATCAACTTTATGGAAGATTTTGCGCAAAGATCTTGGCTTGCGACCTTACAAGATCCAGCTTATGCAAGAATTAAAGCCGCGAGACCATGCAATGCGTCGTGATTTTGGTGTATGGGCCGAAAATGAGATTGATCTCTACGCTGATTTTCATCGCATAATTTTGTTCAGTGATGAGGCTCATTTTTGGTTGAATGGCTACGTCAACAAGCAAAATTGCCGCATTTGGAGTGAAGAGAATCCACATGAGATCCTTGAGACGCCATTACATCCACAAAAACCAACTGTTTGGTGTGCTCTATGGGCTGGTGGAGTCATTGGGCCATACTTCTTCCGAAATAATGCAGGAGAGTCAGTTACCGTTAATGGAGACCGGTATAGAGCCATGATAATCGACTATTTTGCCGACCCGAATTGGATGGCATGAATGTGGATGAGTTGTGGTTCCAACAAGACGGCGCTACATGCCACACAGCGCACGTCACAATCGATTTATTGAAGGAAACATTCGATGAGCGCATAATTTCGCGAAATGGACCTGTCAATTGGCCACCAAGATCGTGTGATTTGACACCATTGGATTATTTTCTTTGGGGATATGTGAAGTCGCTCGTCTACGCCAACAAACCAGAAACGTAAGGGGACTTGGAGGCCAACATTCGTGGCGTTATTGCCGACATACGGTCCCATATGCTCGAAAAAGTGGTTGAAAGTTGGACCTGTAGAATTGGCTTTATTCGAGCCAGCCGCGGCGGCCACATGCCCGAAATCATATTTAAACATTAATGGCATAAAATTATCCTTCCAATAAAGCCAAATTGATGGACATTAAAACGATTTTCTTGTGTTTTATTTCAATTCGAAGTTCTATACCTCTAAAAAAAACACCCTTTATGTGAGTTGCATTTAATTAAGTTAAGATTAATATATATATTTTAAGATATTAAAAAATGTAAGTCAGTTGTTTAAGTGACATAAAATAAGTCAGTTGTTTACGTGAAATAAAATAAGTCAGTTGTTTAAGTGAAATAAAATAAGTCAGTTGTTTAAGTGACATAAAAGAAGTCAGTTGTTTAAGTGAAATAAAATAAGTGAGTTGTTTAAGAGAAATACAATAAAAAACATTACAATTGGCGCAGCCGGTAAAAATAAAAAGTGCTCAAACTTGACGCAAAATATTGGAGTACACCTATGAAAATAAAATAAAAAGCAGCAGATTTTTCTTTGTCAAAAATAATACTTTTGTGCATTTAACATAGCAAAAAAAAAAACTGAAGAAAACTGTTAAAACAACTAAATATAACTGCTTTTCAACTGCGAGAATGTAAAAGCTGTAACACTGCGGCGTGGTTAATTTAAACAAGAACACATATTTAACGGATACTGCTTTGTGCTCAACAATTGCTGACTTTTTTTTTTTTGATTGATCGAAATTAAGACAAAAAAAAAGCAGCAGCAGCAGCAACAACAACACCAACATCAGCAGCAGCAGCAAATAACACAGTCACATTTGCAGCTACATAAACAGCAACAACAACAGCAGCAGCAGCAACAAGCTCAAGCGCAGCAAAGGTTCTCAAACGATTTTCAAACGTATCAGCAAACATCGTCGCCTCAACGACAGCAGGCGCAATCAGAACAACCGCAACAACAAAAGCAGCAGCAACAACAAAAATCAACATTAACAACGCAGCATCAACAACAAAAACAACAACAGCAACAAAACCAACAAAGCAAAGATATACTCAAAGGTCATAAAAAATCCACTAAGGAGATTGAGGCCCTGTCGAAACAACACGTAACAAAGTACGTAAATGCAAAGCTCCACACCAAGGTCACCTAAAAGGCTTAGAAGCGGAAAGGTACGCAACGACGATTCCTCTATTAATTTAAAATCTTATTTAACTCGGCAAATTGAAAGAGTGCAAGAGGGTGAAAAATTATCCACGGTATTTTGTGATCGGTTAGACAAAAAAATAATAGAAACTCAGGATATAAGACCAGAACAAATAAAAAAATTTAGAGAAGATTCGGAAAAATTCAAGCAAGAACTGGTTAAATTTCAAACCCACTCACACTCTTTCAAAATAAGTGAAGATAGCTCTAGTTTATACAATAATTGTACAAAAATAGAAAATAATAGTAACTCAAGTGTTAATTTAAATTGGTTAAGTATTTCACTCTCTAAGTCAGAACAAGACCTAATCCATTCAGTCCGAATAAATACAACAAACAAACAAAAAATGTCAATAGATTACTCAAAAATTGCTAAGATCACGGCTCAATTGGTTCCCATTTTTTTTGGTGACCAAAACCCCCAAGTAGTGAGTGACCTTCAAATATTTTTAGGTTGTTCGAAAAAGGTACTTGACTGCCTAGAAGAAAGAGAACAACAAGCCTTTCTAAATATAATACCCACAAGATTTCGGGGAGGGGCTTATCAATTAGTGGCCTCAAACCCACCCACTTCGTTTCAGGATATTGAAAACCTTCTAAACCGCACTTATCTACCTAGAGAAACATACCAAGAATTAGTAAACAAACTATTAACCTTACGTCAACATCCAAACGAAACTCTTATTGCCTATACGGCACGAATAAGCAACATGTTACAATAATGTAAGGAAGCAGCGAGAATAAAATATGGCGCAACAGTTGCACCAGTGATAACACAATTGGAAGATTTTGCAAAGAACTCTCTAAAAAGCTCAGTTACGAATCCATACTTAAGCCAGTATTTACTAACAATAAAAGATGAGCCCTTAGACTTATTAGTACGAAAGGCACTAGATATGGAAAAATTACAACAAACGGCCTTACCAATTCAGACAGCTCAAGTTTTTATAACATACCCAAATAATACACCTATAATGACTCACGAGACAAACCCTAATTTAAATAACATATACCCAGTACGACAAACAACATCAACTTCTGTACCGCCATATACGGACTATCAGCATGGTAATCAAATTAAATTCAATGAATGCCCTCCATATAGATATTTCCAACAACCAAACCAAGAAATACCAGCACTAAATAGGTCTATTAGAACTGCAGAACATTTTGCCGCAAAAATTACTTGCAATTTTTGTAGGAAAAAAGGTCACACCTATACAGAATGTTTGACTAGAAAAAACACACCATTTTGCTCTAATTGCAAAATTTAACCATGACATAAGGGACTGTCGACGCTTAAACAACACACCGACCAGACACATGAGCAACGAACAATACAGATCAGGTGAACAGTTCAATAGAAATTCGACAGGGAATAATAATCGATATAACACTGAAAATGCACAAAAAATACACAGAGGGAACAGCGGTAATAACAGGGACACGAGAGCTCCAAATATGCCACGAATGTACAATGTTCGTATCAGATGTGATTTTTGTGGAAGAAATGGACATTTAGTAGCTGAATGTCAACAAAAACAACGTTGGGAAGCCACGAATCAGGGAAACGAGTCGCGGTCGAGTCACAACTCCCCGACTCGACAATAAAAAATAATATTTGTAAAAAGGGGGAACTGCAACCACCTACATCCATACCCACCATTAGAGTGCCTATGGATATCGCAAATCCAGACACATTAAGTCTAATAGTTGACACGGGTGCGGAGGTTAGCTTAATTAAGAAAAATAATATAAAAGCAAACACAAAAATAGAAAAAATTAATAAATGCACCCTACAAACAGCTTTTGGTAAGGGCACGACCCTAGGGAACTGCCAGGGAAATATCAATATAAACTCAAAAAAAATGTACCCTTGCACTTTTCAAGTGATAAATGGTATAAGTGGTATGACGGACGATGGGCTATTAGGAAATGATTTCCTTTCCAAACACTGTAATGTTGATGGACCGAATGATCGTCTGATATTTCCACGTACAAAGTTCAACAGTGAAGAACTACAGATACCCATGAAAAATAGACAAAATAACATAAGTGAAAAATCTAAAATTTACGAGGGACAAAATCCCACAAAAATCACTCCGAAACAATTCAAGTTCACTCGTACAGAGTCAATTGCAGAAGAGTTTTCTTTATCCATGATTGAGAGTAACAATCAAATACTCTGTCAGAGGGCAGTCGAAATAGGACATTACGATGACAAGGTGGAGCCCAAGGAGGTAATACAAACCACCTGTAATGTCTTTAAGGCTTCTTCAGTACGGGAAGCTGGCTGCTTAACCGAAGACAACAATCAAAATAAAACAGATAACAAAAGCAAAATATCTGAAGTCAGGGAACAAACAATTGTTTTTAATTCACCCGCTGTCATACCGGAGCGGTGTCATAAGATTATTGAGCTACCAATAAAGTTAAAAGAAGAAATGATCTGTCTATCACAGGAACTTTTAGAAGGGGTCTTTTTATCAAATTGTATATTACCCACAGGCAATAAAAGGCCTTTAGTAGGCGTCATTAATACCACAAATAATACAGTAAGGCTTGCTAAACTTACTCTAAAATTGGCGTCTGCTCTGGGATATGAAAGAGTTCCCATACTAAACGAAATTAAAAATACCAATACATCAAATGTAAAATTAAAAATAAAAAATGATGAGAGCGATACTCATACAGATTGTATTAAAAAAATTTTTTCAAATAAAATATACTCAGAGAAAATTAATTTACGAATGAATAAACTCGAAAAGGAAATTAAAATAACACACACCTTAAATGATGAAGAAAAAGAATCTATACGTGCCCTTTGTCGCGAATTTAATGACATATTTCACCTAAAAGGTGACAAGCTAACAAACACTAGGGCTTTATCACATGAAATACCACTCATTCAAGATCAAGCCCCAATAAATCAGAAAACGTACAGGTTACCCGAGACACAAAAACTAATAATAAATGATCAACTTAAAGAAATGTTACGTGACGATATAGTTCAACCAAGCAAAAGTCCATGGAACTCACCTCTTTTAGTAGTTCCCAAAAAAGCTGGGCCAGATGAAGAAAAAAGATGGCGAGTCGTAGTGGATTTCCGTAAACTCAATGAAAAAACTATTGGCGACGCATATCCCCTACCACGAATTGAGGATATATTAGATCAGTTAGGACATTCGCGTTATTTTACGACACTGGATCTAGCCAGTGAATATCACCAAGTGCAAGTTCACCCAAGAGATCGATCAAAAACGGCCTTCAGCACAAATTATGGGCATTAAGAGTTCAAACGTATGCCTTTTGGATTAAAAGGAGCCCCAGCCACCTTTTAGCGGTTGATGAACTATGTACTGACAGGCTTACAAGGCCTGGAATGCTTCGTGTACTTGGATGACATAGTCGGCTACGGAAAAAACTTGGAGGACCATAATAGCAAACTAGTTAAAGTTTTTTCCAAGCTTAGGCAGAATAACCTCAAACTACAGCCTGAAAAGTGTCAATTCTTATGTAAGGAAATAGTTTATTTATGGCATATCTGCTCAGAAAAAGGAGCACTCCCAGATCCTCGGAAAACAGAGAGTGTTCAAAATTTCCCAGTTCCAAAAACGGTGCGACAACTTCAATCGTTTCTGGGCCTTGCAAATTATTACCGAAAGTTTATACCGGCATTTTCAAAAATAGTGAAACCAATTACCAACCTACTGCGCAAGGGCGTTAAATTTAAATGGACAGAACAATGTCAAGAAGCATTTCAAAAAATTAAAAATGAACTCATTTCACCCCCCCTCCTAGTTTATCCGGATTTTACCCGACCATTCAACCTTACAACAGACGCGAGCAATGAAGCAATTGGCGCTGTACTTTCCCAAGGCGAAGTAGGAAGAGATAGGCCAATTGCTTATGCGAGCCGAACTCTTAACAAAGCCGAACAAAAATACTCGACAATAGAAAAGGAACTTCTGGCGATCGTATGGGCTACAAAAAACTTTAGGTGCTACCTGCAGGGACGACCATTCACAGTTTATACAGATCATAAACCACTCAAAGGCGTGTTCAACACCAAAGATCCTACCACGCGACTGGTAAGGTTTCATCATAAGCTCTCGGAGTATGATTATAAAATTGAATATAAGCCGGGAAAATACAATACCAACGCAGATGCTTTAAGCCGAATACCAACGGAAATAAACGATAGTTCCAAAGTTATTACAACAGCTATTACACACACTAGACCAGAAGAAAGTATTACGAAAACTGAAACAAACCAATTAAAATGCTATGCCATAACTCGAGCGCAATCAAAAAGCTTAAAAGCACCTGCTACAACAGACCTAGACAGCAGTTTAACCGAACAGAATAACACGAATGTGAACAAAGAATCTAATCCTAAATCCAATATACTAAAGGAAAATTTAAAAGTAGAGGTTCTAAGTAAGCCTGAGGAGATACAAATAATCCTTAAGGACTACCACGACTCTATTTTTGGGGGATACCAAGGTGTATTGAAAACGTATAAAAAAATCCGACATAAATATTGGTGGAAAAAAATGCTTGGTGACATGAAAACTTACATAAAAAATGCAAAAAATGCCAAATAATGAAATCATCTTTGCCAACAAAAATGCCTATGGTTATAACAGACATCGCAGAAAAACGCTTTGATAAAATATATTTGGATATAGTAGGACCGTTGCAACAAACTTTAACAAATAATCAATATATTCTCACGTTTCAAGATAACCTCACCAAACTGGTAGACTGTTACGCCATCCCAAACGCAGAAGCCCAGACAGTGGCCCAAATGGTATTCGACCAAATTATTACGCGCTATGGTATTCCAAAACAAATAGTAACCGATCAGGGAACAAACTTCTTAAGCGACCTCTTTAAAGACATTTGCAAACTATTAAAAATAAAAAAACTACAAACTTCAGCCTACCACCCGCAATCCAATGGTGCTCTCGAAAGAGCGCATAGACCAATAGTTGAATACCTACGAAGCATTTGTGATGAAAACCCACAATCCTGGGATCAATATTTACGATCAGCAACATTTGTATATAACAACAGTTTCCATGATAGTACGAAACTCACACCTATGGAGTGCTTATATGGGTTCACATCAGATATTCCATCTAATTTAAATCGTGAGCCAGAACCCGTTTACAACCACGAAAGTTATTACCACGTACTCAAACACAAACTGCAGAAATCATATGCAATTGCTAGACGTAACCTATTAAAGAGCAAACAACAATCCAAAGCTTATTACGATCATTCAATACGACCACAGAATTTTCATGTAGGAGATCAGGTCCTAGTTAAAAATGAAAATAGAAAGGGTAAATTAGCTCCTATTTGGCGAGGACCTTACCGGGTAATTGCTCTAAAAGGACCTGTCAACACGCAGGTTAAAATAGGAAATAAACGAGTAGTAATCCATAATAACAGATTAAAACAATATTACGAATAGACAAAAAAAAAAAATAACAAAAATTAATAACAAATAAATTAGATACTAAAAACCAAAATTTAAATAATCCAATTTAATGACGTCCATCATAACTACGTATTCTTCACAGTTCAAAATGGAGTGGTGCTTGATTTTAATGGCGATAGGCCTAACCCAGGGATTTGTCATGGAGCAACCCATAAACGTAACCCAGCTAAATTCCACAGGGGTTGTTTTCGAAGAACTGGGCGAACTATGGTTATACCAAAGTTCTTGGAGCGTGTTCACGGAAATTGACCTCTCTGAATTGGACAACCAAACTACATTAGCCGAACATGCAGACTATCTCAGTTCCAGCCTATGCAACCAATACAAAAAAAAGGGAGGCATTTGTGAACCCTAGGAACGACACATACAAGCCGTAATAGCGCAAATAAAGGCTAGGACCCAAACAATTCGGGAACTAATAAATACACCACGCCAGAAACGATCTATATTCGACGGTGTAGGGAGCAGTTTACATTACTTGTTTGGTACCATGGACCACTCTAATGAAGGAGAGGTATATAGTAAGTTAGGGAAACTAGAACTGAAAAAAATGCACTGATTGAACTCCAAAAACAGCAAGTTAGTGTGGTGAAGTCCACTTTAAATAAAATACAAAACCTTTATCAGTTTTAATGACCAACCAACAACAGATAGGATACCGAATAACTGAATTAGGAAACATAACCGACCAAATAGAAAAAACACAATTACGACAGGATATACTTGTGGTGCTCTCACAATCACACACATATAAAATACACTTACACTTTATACACTTGTTTTTAAAATTTAATTAGAAATAAGTTATCAAAAAAATTGTTATCAAAAAATATTTTCAGTAGTTATAAAAATACGATTCGAATTGTTGCCTAAAATGTTATTTTAAAAATATAAAATTTTGTTCTTTGAAATATGAAAATAAAAATATATTGTTACGAAATATAAATGATCTGTGAACCACTGCAACTAAATTGGTGAACCACCACAACTGTGAACCACCACAACTAAATACGTGAACAACCACAACTGGCGATCCTGCTTATCCGAACAACAAAAAAAAAAAAATCACAAACGCTGCTACAATTACCGCTGCCATCATAGCGAACCCAACAACATTTTTGCCTGCGTAACACAGCGAAAACGCTCAAAAAAAAAAAAAAAACAGTATCAGTACCCAAAGTACCCAAAGAGCCCAAAACAAATCGTCACAACAGTAACAGCAGCAGCTGAAACGCTCACCACATCATCGACCAACAACAAACAAGACCCTATATCTGCCGGTAAGATAACGGAAAACAACAACAACATCAACAACAACGTCATAACAACAACAGCATCAACAACAACGACATAACAACGACAGCAAGCAAGACCCTATACCTGCCGGTAAGGTAACAATACAGCAACAACAAAATCAACAACAACAACAAGAATATTTATAACAACAACAACGAAATCAATAACAACAGCAACAGTATTTATGACAACAACAAATAAATCAACAGCAAGAACAACAAACAAAAATCAACAACAACAACAACAACTACGAGAGCACAAATAATTTATTCAAAATTTTATAAAATTTTATACATATTTTCTTTTTTTTTCTGTTTGACATTTTATTAAAATTTTTTTTCACAGGTTGCTTTTTAATTTAGTTTATCACGAGGCACACAACGTAGCTTCTGAAACGTACGTAAGAATATAGGGTCGGAAGAAACCTAGATTCTCACATACGTAGGCACTCCACTGCACTAGGGTAACACATTTGAGGAACACACTTAAACATTCACACAATGAGCCTGCAACATACCCCCCTCACTCTTCTCACCGTGGAGAAGGAGACAATCCACTAATATCTCTCGACACAGACACACTCCCAAACCCTTTCGACATACCTTACAGTACGGAAATACACGCGACATCTATCAAATTACCACAATTTTGGACAACTTGTCCTGAAGCATGGTTCGTCCATGCCGAAATACAATTTCAGACAAAATCCATAACAACAGACAAAACTAAGTACGAATACTTAGTTACAGCTCTTCCACAGGACGTTATTATGACAGTCCTTGATTTCATACAAAAGCCTTCACAGACCAATTTGTACGAAAATTTAAAAAAACTTTTGATCGAACGTCATTCTCTTAGTGAAAACAAAAGAATTGACAAAATTCTTTCTGACTGCGAGATTGGAGACCGAAAACCATCCCAGTTTTATAGATCGCTCCTACTTCTAGCCGGTTCTTCAGTGGAACCAGATTTCCTCATAAAGTTATGGCTTAGGAAACTACCCAAAACTCTAAACATAGCATTGACTGGGTCAGGCCACAAAACGATCGAGGAACTGCTAGCGTTAGCCGACAATCTCTGGGAAGTTATGACCGAAAACGAAATCAGTTCCTTCGGAAAACCTTCCAACGCGATTGAACTTACGAAAATGGTTCAAGCTTTAACAATTTCCACTTCAAAAATGTTAGAATCTTTCAATAAATTGACGTTAGAAGTGAACACGCTGAAGTCAGAAAACCGATTTCGTTCGAACTCACGAATAAGACGAAGGTCAAACTCAAGACATAGACCTCAAAACAATACTTCTTGGGTATGTAAATACCATTATAGATTCGGTAGCCAAGCACGAAAGTGTGAACAACCATGTTCATTCGTTCGAAACAACCACCATACACAACACAACACTATGTCACACAATACAACAGACTAAAAGACTCTATTATCGCGACGACTGATGATAGACCCGTCACATTAACACGTCGTCTTTTCGTATTTGATCCCTCAAATAAATTAAATTTTATTATTGACAGCGGAGCGGAAGTATCGGTACTTCCATCCTCAAAATTCAAAATTAATAGACAGAAATCTGATTTGACACTTCAAGCTGCTAATGGCACAGCAATATCTACATTCGGAAAAAAATTATTAACTTTAGACTTAAATTTACGACGCGAATTACCATTTACATTTATTATAGCAGACATTTCTAAACCAATTATTGGTGCAGATTTTTTAACGAAATATGGACTTCTTGTTGATCTCAAATATAAACGTCTCATCGACCCATTAACGAATTTATCAGTTAACACAATAACGGCATACACTGAAGCAACATTGCCAAAATTATTTTCACTAGATAACAAGTATACACAATTACTCAAACAATTTCCTTCACTAGTAACAGAACCCGACTATACTACACCGGTAAAACATCAAACAGTTCATCACATAGTGACAGAAGGACAGTTACCATTCACGAAGCCACGACGTCTAGACTTGTCCAGAGCGAAAATAGCTAACAAGAATTTCTTAGTTAAATCTGGCATTTGTAGACCGTCGAAATCAATGACATCTTCTCCGCTACACCTCGTCCCGAAACGCGAACCAAACGACTGGAGACCATGCGGTGACTACAGACGCATCAATGCAATTACAGTACCTGACCGCTACCCATTACCACATATACACGATTTTTCAAATAATTTACACAACACAAACATTTATTCGAAACTGGACTTGGTCAGAGCATATCACCAAATACCTATGGCTCCCGAAGACGTATACAAGACAGCTATCACGACACCATTTGGAATGTTCGAATTTCTCCGAATGCCTTTCGGTTTGAGAAACTCAGCACAAACATTCCAACGGTTCATACATGAAGTCCTTTACGGACTAGATTTCATTTTCGTCTACTTAGATGACATTTTGATAGCTAGCGAGACAGAAACAGAACACATGAAACATTTGACACAAGTTTTCGAACGACTCGACAAATATGGTTTGAACATTAAACCAAACAAATGCGTTTTCGGAGTTGAAAACATAAATTTTCTGAGCTACAATATTTCAAGACATGGCATACGGCCATCGGAGGAACGAATACAATGTATCAGAGACTATCCACAGCCAAATACTGTCAAACAAATACAAAAATTTATCGGCATGGCTAACTATTATCACAGGTGCATTCCTAAATTAGCGCACATGCTAGGCCCAATATACGAAATGGTCACAAAAGCTTCAAAAACAAAAAACAAACTTTTAACATGGACAAACACAACCTCGGATGCATTCAAAGCAATTAAAGATAGTTTTGCTACGCAAACACTACTTAACTATGTTAATAGTAAAGCAGAACTATCGATTGCTGTAGATGCATCAAATACAGCAGTAGGTGGAGTGTTACAACAGAAATACAACAATAAATTAGAACCACTAGCATTCTTTTCCAAAAAACTAACTTCCACAGAATCTAAATACAGCACATTCGATAGGGAACTTTTAGCTATATTCTTAACAATCAAACATTTTAGACACTACCTCGAAGGTAATATTTTTACAGTATACACAGATCATAAACCACTAACAAATGCACTCAATTCTAAAACAGAGAGAAGCCCAAGACAAACACGACACCTAGAATACATAGCACAATTCACTAGCACGATACTACACGTCAAAGGTACAGATAATTCAGTAGCAGATGCATTATCAAGATGCGAGGTAGAAGAACTCAAAACACCCGATCTTAATCTCAAACTATTACATTGCGAACAAAACACAGATACAGAACTCAAAGACATATTAGATCAAACGTTATACAAATTTGAACAAATCAAAATTCCATTCATGAACATTGAAATTTGGTGCGAGCACTCCACAGATAACACACGCCCATATATTCCACAATCTTTACGTAAGACAATTTTTGACCAAATACACAATATTTCACATCCAGGGACAAGAGGTACCCGACGACTTATAACAGAACGATATTTTTGGCCAAACATGAATTTAGAAATTAATAAATGGACTCAAGAATGTATTAGTTGTCAGAAAGCTAAAGTACACCGACATACAAAGACATTACCACACAAGATACACATTCCACGCGGCCGTTTCGAACACATCCACATTGACATTGTTGGTCCCTTACCAATATCGAACGGATATAAATATCTTCTAACCGCGATTGACCGAAATACACGTTGGCCTGAAGCCTACCCACTCAAGAACATAGAGACCACAACAATAATCGACACATTCCATAGAGAATTCATTTCACGATTTGGCGTGCCAATTGAAATCATTTCTGACCGAGGACCACAGTTCACGTCTAACACATTAAAACAATTTATTAAAGACATCGGTTCTCACCACATTTTTACTTCATCGTACCATCCACAATCAAACGGGATGATCGAAAGATTTCACAGACAGTTAAAAGCGTCAATAATGGCTAGTAATAACCAAACTAATTGGCACACAGAGATTCCTCAGATTCTTTTGGGTATAAGATCCACAGTCAAAGAAGACATCAAAGCGTCCCCGGCTGAAATGGTTTTCGGTCAAAATTTACAGCTACCTAGACAATTAGTAGTTCAGAATTACCAATCTTTTAATGCATCAGAAACATTAGCGAAACTCAAACAAAACGTTCAAAATAACGATTCAAACATTTCACATCATAATACAAATGCTGGTCAATACTTACCACAAGCCTTGAAGAGTTGTAAATACGTATTCGTACGAAATGACACAATACGACGTCCACTACAGAATCCATACGAAGGACCGTTCAAAGTACTCGACAGAACACACCAAAATTTTACAATTCTTAAAAATAATAACACAGTTACAGTTCACATCGACAGAGTCAAACTGACATTCATGGACAGAGACACTACAGAGACGCTATCCTCCTCACACAGACCCACAAAAAAAAAGGTACATTTTAATCTCTTGGTCAACTCAATTAAATTCTATGGGGGGGAATAATGTGGTGCTCTCACAATCACACACATATAAAATACATAACACTTTATACACTTGTTTTTAAAATTTAATTAGAAATAAGTTATCAAAAAAATTGTTATCAAAAAATATTTTCAGTAGTTATAAAAATACGATTCGAATTGTTGCCTAAAATGTTATTTTAAAAATATAAAATTTTGTTCTTTGAAATATGAAAATAAAAATATATTGTTACGAAATATAAATGATCTGTGAACCACTGCAACTAAATTGGTGAACCACCACAACTGTGAACCACCACAACTAAATACGTGAACAACCACATACTCTATACCCTCTTGCTTCAAGTAATAGAACTAGAATCAAGACAACAAACACTACTGGACGTAATAAAAGCCACTCAAAACAACAAAATACACCCATTACTTATTTCACCAAACACTCTGAATAACCTTTATCTAAAAACAAAATCTCTTTGTCAGGATTGTTTGCCAACATTATATCAGACAACCAAAATTAAAACACATTTTCTTCAGGACAAATTAATAATAAAAATAGAACTACCCATATTCGACCTTCCAAAAATGCAATATTTTCAAATATGGTGCTATCCAGTCCACACTAACAGCGGACATTCGGTGATACCCAATATAAAATATTCATATTTATAAACTACGAGAGGCAGACTCTGGTACTGTTAAAGGAACGAAGCCATCAAAAGTATATTAAAGTTAGCAGAAATATAAATTTTGACTCGTATATCGGGCCACTGGACGTTCCAATGACGCAAGCAACAACGACTAAAGAGTGTGTACTTAAAGTGTTGCTAAACCCTTTAAACGACAAAATGGACTGCCCTCTAAACCTACAAACAACACCACAGGACACTTTAATAAAACTTAACAGGCCTAACACTTGGTTATTCTCGGTGGAAACTCCACAAATAATACATGTTTCGTGCGAAAGTAGTTTTTCAACGATAAAAGTCAAACACCAAGGAATATTTACCTTAACTCAACCTTGCCAAATACAAATTGAAGAACATATTATAAAGTTTCAAGGACACAACAGACATCCACTCAAAATAAAACAACCCAATTTTTCCGCTTTAGAACAATCAGATATAACCAATTTAAACACAAGTTTTACCAAATCTCTAATACAAATGAAAAGCAACCGATCAATACAAATATTAATGGGCAAAGACACAAACGAAATTATAAATAAAGGGACAAAAACATTAGAAGAAATGCACAAAAAGTTGGTACAAATAGAGAAAGAAAAAACCGCCCCACACCAACATAAGATTGCACTAACTTCAATCTCTTTTTCAAGTTCACTAATGCTATTGCTCACAATATACATTGCTTACAAACTCATTAATTTATTTAAAAGGAAACTACACAAAAAAAAATTACCTGTAGAATCTGTTGTAGATAGTCGGCTTCAGGAGGTTGAAACTCCTACGGATATTAACCCTCACATAACACCTAAGCCAAGAAAGCCATTAGCAAGATCAATGACATTTACTCCAAAAACGTCGTTCCAATTAGTAAGTGAAACATAAAAAAAAACAAAAAAAAAAAGAACAAGTATAATACAAAAAAAAATATAATTCTTACATATATTATAATCTACTACTTACATAAAAAAAATGTTTTCTATGTTATACAAGTATCTTAAAAAAAAAAAAAAATATATAATTCTTACATATATTATAATCTACTACTGTCAAAAAAAAAATAATAAAAAAAAGTTTTCTATGTTATACAAGTATATTAAAAAAAAAAAAAAAAAAAAATTCTTACATATATTATATTCTACTACTGTCATAAAAAAAAAAATGTTTTCTATGTTATACAAGTATCTTAAAAAAAAAAATATAATTCTTAAATATATTATAATCTACTACTGTCAAAAAAAAAAAAAATAATAAAAAAAAATGTTTTTTATGTTATACAAGTATATAAAAAAAATAATTCTTACATATATTATATTCTAATACTGTCATAAAAAAAAATGTTTTCTATGTTATACAAGTATATTTAAAAAAAAATATTAATTCTTACATGTATTATAATCTACAACTGTCATACAAAAAAAAAAAGAAATGATTTCTGTGTTATACAAGTATATTACAAAAAAAAAAACAAAAAAAAACAAAACAAAAAAAAAACAAATAAAACAAAATTATATGTAATTCAAGAATATAAAAATAATTATTGCAATAATTTTTAAAAAATCCAATGTGGCTCACATACACGTATGGGTCGTTGAACGACAGCTATCGAGAAATATTCCTTTTTTTTAAATAAAAAAAAAATGTGCAATATTTCTCTTCCAAAAAAAGGGAAGGAATTGTTGCGTTCAATAAACTCCAAACTAGCTGTACGATCCCATGGTCACTGGAACGGATACAGTTTCATAGTCATTGAAGCTATCCAAGTTCAGGGCCATCGGTTTGTGCAAGCTATGGCCACGAGCAGTCAGCTCATTGCACTAACGTCATCAGCAGTTTTGAAATACGTGCTTTAGCTAGCGTCGATCAAGCTAGCGGAGTCGGATTTTTTAAGTCGCTGCTGAGTTCAGTGCAAGGCCAAGGCTGTTTGAGACCAAGGTTTGTGTGTATGTATGTGAGTTGCATTTAATTAAGTTAAGATTAATATATATATTTTAAGATATTAAAAAATGTAAGTCAGTTGTTTAAGTGACATAAAATAAGTCAGTTGTTTAAGTGAAATAAAATAAGTCAGTTGTTTAAGTGAAATAAAATAAGTCAGTTGTTTAAGTGACATAAAAGAAGTCAGTTGTTTAAGTGAAATAAAATAAGTGAGTTGTTTAAGAGAAATACAATAAAAAACATTACAAGTGACACAAATCCGAAATGAAAAAATTTTTAAAAATTTAATTTTGTTAATACGCAATTTTTATCAGTGATGAACAACATATTTACCACTTTTAAATTGAGAAAAAAAAATTCTACCTATAATATTTCTTAAATATTGAATCGCTGAAGGTAAGAATAAAGCTAATGTGAGTTTGATTAATATTAAAAAAATGTATTTAGAAAATATATAAAAATGTAGATTTTTGTTTGTTAATATTATAAGTTTAAAGTTACTTTTCTAAGATGTACCCTCTTGTACAACTTTTAAAATTTGGCTTAAACACTTCTTCAGCTTTTTAACTTATACAATCAGTTAAATGCAGCTCCACGTTTTTCCAGCGCACAAACAACTTTTTCCCAAAAAGCAAAAGGTTATAATTTTTTTTTTTATTTAGGCAAAATGAAAAGTCAAGAATTTGTTTTTGTATGGTATAGATCCAAGAAGGAAGACCCCATAGAAAAATATTTGTACACATATTAGCAAGCTTTAATATGGTTGAGGTTGAGTACATACCCAGGGAATTACAATTATTTATAAGCGAGTATTGTGTTAAAGTTAACACTAAATGGAAAAAAGTCATTCTTTTTAGGCAAGGTTCTTAGAAACTTATAAGATCTTGTCGATATGCCAAAACAGATAAGCGGTAACACAAACGACGGAAATACCGCGCGCAGATTTTTTAAAAATACTCCATCGTCTGCAAACATTACTGGACTCAACGAAGATCTTATACATCGTTTTCGAATATTACTCGAAGCACTTTCCAGTGAGTCTGAGATAGATGCAATAAAGTTTTCCACCTATGAACGCGAAACAAAAGAAATATATTTTCAACATTACTCCTGGTACTATATGCCTGCAAGCATTCATAAAATACTACCCATATATTCATATAATACTACCCAAATATTCATAAATACCCAAGCATTCATATAATAAATGCTTATATTTTGCCTCTGGGACAGTTATAAGAAGATGCTCAGGAAGCAAACAACAAAGAATACTGGTCAATTCGTGAAAATTTCAGTCGAAAAACTTGGAGAAAAGATTGCAATAGAGATATTCTCCACCACCGACTATCATCAGATCCACTTCTATCTAGTCGCAATATATTCAAGCCAATAAATTGAAGAAGATATCCACTCACGAATGAGACATTATTATTACTGAAGACTCCTGAACTGCTCCAATCTAGTTCCGACGATGTCGATGATGACGATTACGAAGACTATGACGACAACTAATTATGAAAATGTTGAAATTCAATATAAAATTTACACTTTCTATTTCATTCCCAAATCAATAAAATTGTTGTAGGTAGGCATTGCAGGTAAAATACCTGTAAAGATAACTTTAATTGGGGTATTTCCACTAATAATTTAACCTATTACTAATTAATTTGCATTCATTCATTTAAAAATATAACAAAAGGTTTATTTTATTCTTCGCTTATATGGTAGGTGGGCGTAATAATGCTCCGACCACGCCAATTTTTTCTTAAGAATTGTATTGCGGCTTAGAGAATTACCAAAACAAATTTCAAGTCATTATCTTAACATTTAAAATTAAGTCCCGCTAAATCATTAAAATTACGGACTGTGTGACGGCTTCGTCCATGGAGAGCAATTGTACCACCTGATCCTCCAATGGACTTATTGGGCAGTACCTTGCAGGGCCACCACTAGTGTCAGAAATTGATGACTTGTTGCGCCTCTTTGCTTTAAGGTGGTTTTCATAATCCGCCCAAACCTATCTTAGACAAATGTTTCATAACACGGTGTGTTAAAAAATGATTTCTTTCGTACTTTTTTCCATCTAGCATTATCTCGCAAGAGCGGTCCGGGGGCATTAAGGTCACTTACCAACCTCTTCCACATATTGTTGGCACAAGTCTTGGCATTCGCTGTCTTCAGCTGTCCCTTGGCCAAGTCGGGTTGCTCTTGGAAGAATTCGATTAAAATTTCGAGCTGATTGGTATTCGAAATGTTCATATTTTTGTTTGTGGATTCCCTATAAGTTAAATGTAATTGTTATAAAGCATAACAAAGAGTTTAATTTAAATAAAAACTTACATATTATATTTTTTCACTTTTGCGCCTGCCAAATAGCTGTCGAATAAATTTTACGAAAATCGGATGACTTATAGTATGTTTACACATAGAGATTAAATTTTGCGAAAATCGGATGACTTATAGTACGTTTACATATAGTGATTAAATCGAGATTAAGTGCTTTGAGGAGATTAACTCGCTAATCTTTTTAAATTTGACGAGATTAGCCATACAAAAGTTAATCCCCTCAGAACGAGATTACAAATTAATCTACTTGCTAATCTCCTCAAAAAAGGTTTGCAACGCTGTCAACAGCGATAATTCCTTATAAAATGCAACACTATAAAGAAGTAATACAATGAAATTGCTAATAATTGTCTGGTGAAGGACAAATGGCTGCAACAACAAATACATACAAACAAAAATAATAGAAATCAGATTATGCCATCAGTGGCAGAAAAAGTTGCACCGTTCTGCGCAAGACGTTAGGTCTTTCGTGACGTAGATAGGAAAAGACTCTTTCTCTGTTCTTCTCACTGATTTTCTGTTCGTGCAAGGATAGACGAAAGATAGTGCGAAATAGTTCTGTACGATTTTTTTTTTCAGCTACAGTTGTTTTTTATGTTTTGCTCAGTGAAAAACAGCTGATTTTGACAATGTGTCGATCATGACGTAGGCAGACATGTGCATGGCATAATCTTGTAGTTATTATGTTTGACATACAAATACATAAAAATATGGCTGAAGGTAAATACATAAAACAAAACAAAGCAACGAAATGCCAAAGTTAATCTCGATCACGCTAATGTAAACAGTTGAGATTTCAGTAGGAGAATAAAAAAAAATAAAAAAATAAATAACTGGCCATTTCAGCCCTTGAAAGGACTTTGACCTAGCTTCTTATGATCAATTGTGTTGTGCGTGTTATTAAGTTTGTACACAATTGACCGAGAAATGGACCTACATGCTTAACGCCGACTCCGAATGGCGATGAACGGAATGTTCTTATTCTCAAGAAGCTTTACATGGCATTTTTATTACTCTCTGAGGTTTGCCATTGTCTGCAGAGAGGTGGCGTCCGTACAGAAAAATAATTTTAATTCAAATAATTTTCTGTCGCTGCTGGGATTCGAACCTGGGTCTCCAAAGTTCGTTGACATAGCGGCCACGCACTTTAACCAACTACGCCACGGACGCCACAGTAGGAGAATAGGCTTATCTTAATCCTCATATGCAAACGTAGTACAGGGTGTTTTTTTTAGAGGTATAGAACTTCGAATTGAAATAAAACACAAGAAAATCGTTTTAATGTCCATCAATTTGGCTTTATTGGAAGGACAATTTTATGCCATTAATGTTTAAATATGATTTGGAGCATGTGGCCGCCGCGGCTGGCTCGAATAAAGCCAATTCTACAGGTCCAATTTTCAACCACTTTTTCGAGCATATGGGGCCGTATGTCGGCAATAACGCCACGAATGTTGGCCTCCAAGTCCCCTAACGTTTCTGGTTTGTTGGCGTAGACGAGCGACTTCACATATCCCCAAAGAAAATAATTCAATGGTGTCAAATCACACGATCTTGGTGGCCAATTGACAGGTCCATTCCGCGAAATTATGCGCTCATCGAATGTTTCCTTCAATAAATCGATTGTGACGTGCGCTGTGTGGCATGTAGCGCCGTCTTGTTGGAACCACAACTCATCCACATTCATGCCACCCAATTCGGGAACAAAATAGTCGGTTATCATGGCTCTATACCGGTCTCCATTAACGGCAACTGACTCTCCAGCATTACTTCGGAAGAAGTTTGGCCCAATGACTCCACCAGCCCATAGAGCACACCAAACAGTCAGTTTTTGTGGATGTAATGGCGTCTCAAGGATCTCATGTGGATTCTCTTCACTCCAAATGCGGCAATTTTTCTTGTTGACGTAGCCATTCAACCAAAAATGAGCCTCATCACTGAACAAAATTTTGCGATGAAAATCAGCATCGAGATCAATCTCATTTTCGGCCCATACACCAAAATCACGACGCATTGCATGGTCTCGCGGCTTTAATTCTTGCACAAGCTGGATCTTGTAAGGTCGCAAGCCAAGATCTTTGCGCAAAATCTTCCATAAAGTTGATGGACTTTATTGCTGTGCACGGTGGCGAATCCATTCATTCGGGTCCTCTTCAACATTTTGCTCTACAGCGGCAATTGTTTCTTCGGTGCGCACTGTTCGACGTCTCTGCGGATGCGTATTATCACATAGAGTAAACGTAGTGCGAAAACGACCCATGGTTAACCGAATTAATTGCTCTGATGAATGATTATGTCGACCATAAAATGGACGGAGCTTGCGGTAAACTTCGCGAACCGAACCATTATTTTCGAAATAAATTTGCACGATTTGCAAGCGTTGTTCTTTTGTCAACCTGTTCATGATGAAATGGCAAACCAAACTGAATATAAATGACATTAGAGTTGCCAGATTTGACCACAAAATGCCAGTTTTATCTCTATTCGAAAAACAAACCCCTAAAAAAAACACCCATTATAAGACATTCGTATTCGCGTTGCCAAGTATGAAAAATGCGAATGCAAAAAGGGATGCGTAAAGTTACAAAAAAAAATGCGAAAGTGACAAATCTATTGCGAAAGTCACTTTATAGAGTACCATTTATTCGATTGCAAGCAAATTTACTTTCGAATCTCATTACAGAGTAAAGCCCCTCGTTAAGTTCAAAAGAGAACGTCAAAAAAATTGCTATCAATTCTTGACCAATGTAAAAAGCGTCGAGGCCCCGATTTTAATTTTGGTATCGTTCAATTCTAAGGTATCGAACAATTGCACATCTCTTGTATTTGCCAAAGGTTATATTTTTAATAATTTAGCTACATTTTATTATTCTAAACAAAAGGAATTTGAAAACAGATCATATCTCTTTCGAGTGTATTACGAAACGACCTAAATTAATGTTACAACTTATTTCATTACTTTCAATCAAAAAGAATAAATTCTAACAATCTGTTGATGACATGAATAAAACATTGTTTGAAAATTTACTTCTAAAATTGTATTTGTAAGTAATATATGAATTTTTTTTTATTTTTTTATATATTAATATTTTCTCTCTTCTGCCGTTATCTTGGTTGGTAGTATTCAAGTGATAATTGTACTTCAGGTTTTAAATCTTTCAGGGGTGTTATTCCAGTCACAACTTTGTACTGAATGGGTCTGTTCGCATAATTTTTTTTTTTAACACTGGAGGGACATGCTTCGTCGAATCGACGACGCATGGTGTACTTTTTGCAAAACATGCCAAAAAACTTCTCAAAAAAATTGTGAAAATGAATGTTTTTTATCAAAAACTGTAAATAAAATGCAATGCAGTTTTCCTTTACTCTTAACCCTAGAATACTAAACATAGCCTGTGAGGCGAAGATAAAAAGACTTCTGTTTACCTCAGATCCAAATATGTGGCCTGCAAAAAAGCCTTTAGTATATGTAATGTATTTTAAAAAATGAATTGTTTTTGTTAATTTTTTTTACTTAATATGTAATAAACATGTTTTTGTCTTTGTTTTAATATATTTTTATTTTTTTTAAAGTAAAATATGGATTTTATATAAAAATCGCCTCCCAGGCGAAGTTTAGCATTAGAGGACTAAAAAATATGTTTAGTATTCTAGGGTTAATAAACTTAATAATCAAAAACAAGTGATTTTTAAAGATTTTGTCGGATAGGAAATCAGTAGTGCCATTTTAAAACAGTTGGGTCGATTCGACGAAGCATGACCTTTAATTATAAAAAATAAGCATGTCCTTCCAGGGTTAAATACGGAAAAAACTTGAAAAATCCCCTTTTCGGACTTAAAATTGTAAAATGGGTAGAGAAACAAGCAGAGTTATTTTTATACAGTTTCATTATTTTTCAAATAAAAAGATATAGAATAGAACTTTAAAATAAGTTTTAAATCTAAAACCACAAACTTTTTGGACCGAGCATATTCCCTTTTCCTTTCCAGGTCTAGCTTAGGCCGTTGTTATGCAGACGCTTATATCATCCCCGATCACGTCCTTTTTTACGCTCTTTTTACGTTTGATGAGCTTTGTGGTGAAAGTGTTATACAGGCCGTGTGCTATTCGGAAACTTTTCACTCGGATGATGAAATTTTGACAGACTGAAAGAGAATATTTGGCACTTGTGAGGTGAATGTGATTGTCAAAAATTCATGTAGCCCCAGGGGCTAATATACATTTTTGACAATCGGAAAGAGAATTTTTGAGTTGAGCAAAAATTAAAAAAAAAAACACTTGTGAGTCGTAAAGAAGTTCAAAATTTTGTGTTTCCGACAGCATAGCAACCAGAATTGCTAATTTTCAATATATATTACCAATTTCGCAAATTAAATTGAATTCTTGTGCTAATGCACTACCAAAATCTAAAACAGTGGGGCCCAAGAAATTTATCGCGCGAGCTCTCCTTTGAGCTGTAGAAACAATTTTTCGTGCTTATTAAATATGTTGCTCTTAGTTGTAAGCAACAATTTTGCCTCGAACTCGTTTTATGTTTTTGTATATTTTTGTGTATTATAACCACAAATTTTATGGTTTTTGTATATTTATTCCATACACCTGAGCATATAACCTTTTAGAGAGTGCCGGAGAGGGTTAATATGTTTGACCGACCCACATTACTTTTGCAAGAGGAAAATTTTTGCCTTTGACACCTATTCTCTCCGACCACTCCTTAGGGGGGCTCCCATACAAATTGAGTACTCGAGTTACAAAACATGTCCCGGAACTATATAGTTCCGTAGTTCCATTTGATTGAATGAACTCATGCATCTCATATGTAGCAGATTGTAGTATGTTCGCGGAACTATCTAGTTCCGCAGTTCCATTTGATTGAATGAAACTCATATGCAGCAGATTGTAACATGACCGCGGAAGTATCTAGTTCCGCAGTTCCATTCGATTGAAGGAAAGCATGTTCAAAACGAAATAAACAGAGCATTGCGCGAATTAAGATTTTTAATATTGCTTTTAAAAAATCTTTTATATTTTTTAATTGGTCAGCACGACCTTTATTGTCTATTCTCACTTAAGACTGACTTAAAAATAACTTAAAACTAGCCTATCGCTTAAGCTATGCCGCTGCTGCCGTTATCACTGCTATTGTTGAGATTGTTGTTGTTGTTGCTGGATATGCTGATGCTGCATAATAGCATTTTGGACATATACAGTAAACATACATGTGAGTATGCTTACTCGCTGGTACTGTTTGTTTATACAGTTGCTGTTGATGCTGACACAGCATAATAGCATATCGGACACATACTGTAAACATATGTGTGAGTATGCCAAAGAACTAAGAGATAAGGAAGCGGTGAAGTTGAACAGAAATGAAGTATTTTACAAATACAATGAAGTTAATGCAAATACATAAACATTTAAACAGGGCCGCATTAGGTTATATCGTAAATAAAGGCGAAAACTTTTTGGTGTTCAGACGTATTTTTATTATTTAATTTTTAAGGTCGAAAAAAATAAACAATTTACATATTTAATTTTTATTGTATTTGAAATCATAGGTATTTTACAAAAAATGCCAAAAATACGGGACAAATTTTTTCCCGGCAGGACACTTAAAAAAATCTTGCAAAATACGGCACGTCCCGTGAAATACGGCACATATGGTACGACTAGTCGTTCGGCTCATTATCATTTTTTCGGGTGCAAAAATTGTGTACCGGGTAAGCTAGTATTTAATATAGGATAACACTGTCATATATAAATTTTTGACCGAAAAAATAAGTCATATATTAACTTCTATTTTTAACCGAAAAATAAACATATTTTAACTGGTATTTTTGACCGAATAAATAAAAGTAAATAATAAAAAATAAAGAAAACAAAAAAAATCGGTAAAAATAACCATTATTTATTGACTTTTTTGAAGAAATTTATAACAGTTACGGTCCCTGATTAAAACTTATCTTCAATCAAAAAAAAAAATTAGGGCTCTAATGTTTGCCACCCTAAGGAATAAATGCGCTCATGAAGCTGAACTTTTGTTTTGACAGAAGCTCTTGCACATGACTCATGCACACAAATGGCGGGAACCAACAAACTATAAAGCAAGATTACCTGTGAAACTAAACCTCTTTATTATGTGTTTTTTGTGAACTTTCACAACTTTTCACGGCACAATGCATGCTTATTTAATTATTTATTTTATTTATGTTCGTTTTAAAACAATTTATAGCGATGACAATCGCTAATTATTTAATATTTTAATGTTTTTTCACCACTCATTTTCTTTGTTTTGATGTGCAAGAGCTCATGTCAAAAAATCATGCTCTATCTCGCTTGAAAAATTCTTCAACACACGCATAGAATGTGTGAGTAGAACACCACTTCCTTATATTTTATTTCTATGGAGTATGCTAACTCGCGCAACAAGAACGTCGAAATGTCATCTTACCATTTCACACATTAGTTGTTTCGTTCTTTTGAAAACATCATATTTGCACTTGTAGTCGATCATAAAATTCTTGTAAGCCATAATATGTGTGAAAGAGATGTTGGTTCACATTGCTTAATAAAAAAAATATTGCAAACCGAAACTGTTTGAACATGCTAAAAATGAATGGAAGGAATGATTGGAACTATGTCCGACTGTGAACATAGTTCCGCGAACTAAACAGGTTCGAAACGACCCATCTCTAATACTGATTGTGGAATCCGGCGGATCAGTTGCGGCGGGAAAATGATTCGATCTCGTTTATTTAGCTATTGTAGAAACCGATCCGCACCTCATACAAATTTGTTCACTTTTCATCCGCAATAAATTTGGTGCGGATCAGTGCCGATTTAAAGAAAAATGTTCAAAACAAAGAATGCGATATGTGATTTCAGTGTAATTTGAGGTCGTGCAACTCGAATTCAACGTAAAAATTATTACTACACTTCGATATTTTTCTTTTTTTTTTAAAAACAATTTTTAAAAATTTTAAAAAATTGTCAAAAAATCTTTTCTGTTTTCAAGACAAATTTTAATTTTTTTTTTTATATTTCAAATTTTTTAAATTTATCAGAGCAAATGCAAACATTTTTTGCAGCGCACACTGTTTCGATTTTGACCAGCGCAACTGTCTTAATAAAGACTAATAGCAGTGTGAGCCCCTCTTTGATCGATGATATTTAAATATTTTAAAATGATGGTGCAAATTTCATTGCATCCATCAGCCTCCCCCATAAGAAACAGTAATCATTTCTGGTGCCATTTTCAAATACACTTTCACTGTAGTAAGCATATTTTCTCGAATAAAATAAAGTTACACTTTTTCCGTAGGGTGTGTTTAAAAACTTCTCTAGATCGAAGCTATCACACAAGAATGATGAGTTCTTCTGCTTCTGCTTTGCTTCTGATAATTTAAAAATTTTTCTTTAGCTTTTTCCTTCTCTTGCGTGTGGTTTTGGTATTCTTCAGTCTGTTCCAAATTGGTTCTGTTTATGCTAACTGAATTATTGTACCTTTTACATACAACACATTTGTCTTTTTTGGGCATGTGAAACCTTATATGAATATATTTCTTAAAAGTAGTTCTAAAAACTCTTAAAGACAATTTAGTTGATTCTTTATTGATGTCTTTCAAATGCTGAACATAAGCTTTATATACTGTTGGTACTTTATGTAATTCTTGCGACAAATACAATCTTGTTACTTTTATAACGGCAAAACATACACTAATTTTTTAAAAGGCGTTTTCATGAAATTATTTCAAATTTTAAAAATCTGTTTTATTCATTCTGGAGAGATTTTCAATAATTAAAGAAAATTTTCATTTTTTTCAGGTCAACCTAGCAGGCCTCAAATTGCACGCAGTTCAAAAAGGTCTTTTACGCCAATTGTGGTAACCAGCGCTTTTTTTTTTAAAAAAAAAAGAAAATTTTTAAAAATTAGTATATATTTGAGCAAACCTGAAAATTTCAAACCTGTAAGTTAATTTTTTTCTGTTTAAAACCATCACCTCAATATCACTCCATTTAACTCACCTCAAAATGTATCGCCGGCCTTAATTAGGATTTTCAAGTACTCAATCTTAAGTTGAACAATGCAAACCAAAATATTCATATACTTCTTTATTCATATACTTCTTTATTCATATACTTCTTTATTCATATACTTCTTTATTCATATACTTCTTTATTCATATACTTCTTTATTCATATACTTCTTTATTCATATACTTCTTTATTCATATACTTCTTTATTCATATACTTCTTTATTCATATACTTCTTTATTCATATACTTCTTTATTCATATACTTCTTTATTCATATACTTCTTCAATACTGTCCTCTGAACCCTGATCAGCTTTGTATTTGCCGGTTTGTTCTGAACATATTTAAAAAATTCCGGGCAGGACATTCTTAAATTTATTTTAATACTTAGAATGGCCTTCAGGGTTTCGACTTTTAATCTTGTTTTTTCGCTGGTCCAAGTTTTGTTCATCGCAAAAAAACTCTCTATTGAAGCGCTCGAACCGGGCAGACATAGGATGTACTGAACTATAGTCGCCATTTCCTTGTAGTCGCAATTTTCAGCCTCCAAATAATTAAAAATTTCAACCCACCGCTTCGGCGCTGAAATATCTTTTCTTCTCCATTCCCTAATTCTTAGTTCCGTACAGAAATTTTTCACATAAATTAACTCCTTGTGTAATTTTGCCAAGTTTTTTTCATCATTGTACAAATTGAGTTTACTCAATTTATTTGAGACCGCTGCAACATCACTCCAACTTGGTGCTCTGCGTAAAGTTGCCCATGAGAACTCCTTCAATTCCATAATTGGAGCCGTATACAATTTAATATATTTAATCGCATCATCTGTAAACACAATTGGTATTCATTAAAGGGTTGTGCAAGAATAAAAATAAATAAATAACTGGCCATTTCAGCCCTTGAAAGGACTTTGACCTAGCTTCTCATGATCAATTGTGTTGTGCGTGTTATTAAGTTTGTACACAATTGACCGAGAACCGGACCTACAGGTTTAACGCCGACTCCGAACGGCGATGAACGGAATGTTCTTGTTCTCAAGAAGCTTTACATGGCATTTTGATTACTCTCTGAGGTTTGCCATTGTCTGCAGAGGTGGCGGCCGTACAGAAAAATTATTTTAATTCAAATAATTTTCTGTCGTTGCTGGGGTTCGAATCCGGGTCTCCAAGGTTCGTTGACATAGAGGCCACGCACTTTAACCAACTACGCCACGGACGCAAGAATAAAAATATTACCTAAAAATTCATTGCAAGTGTCAAAGAAATATTCGCAACCATTGTTGATAAGATATGCCTTTTCATCAGAAGTCTGTGGCGGTAAGAAATTACCTGTCTGGCGCATCGACAAAATCATTGTTAACTCATCTATATATTGAACAATTTCTATCGCCGAAACTTCATCACCTTCTATTTTAAGTATGTACTCCACAAACAAATCGGCCTAGCCATTTATAAAATAACGAAAATATTAATTAGAAAAATTTTTAATTTAAAATCATAATTTAAATTTTAAACAGCAAAAAGAATTTCGATTGAGCATTGTTAAAGAATGCTTTAAGAACTTTTTCTCCTTTTTGAAGCCCAAGAAAAAATGCCTTTAAGGCATCATAAAGTTGCAGGACACGCCTAATAGCTGGGCTTAAATCTTAAAAGCGTGTTTTTGCATATCCCAGCAATTTTAAATATTCAACTCCGGTCGTTTTACAAAACTCTTTAAGTGCTTCTACGCGTGTAGTGTAAATGTAAAAATACGAGTATATTTTTACAACAACGCATTGTACATCAAATGGCATTACATCGCATGCACATTTTAAGGCATTGTGGGCAATGTGAGGAACGCACCCAATTCCGATCAAATGTGGTAACCACAATTTCATTTTGTAGAACACGTTATTTTCACCACCTCTGGTGTGTCCGCCGAAATTCACTTTAGCGTTATCAGCACAATAAGCAACGATCTTTTCCTTCAGATTGAATTTTTCAGCTGCTGCTGATATAAGAGTCTCAATAACTTCTGAAGTTTCTCCACATTCTGGCGTAATTTCCAGGATTTTAATGAGCACGCCGGCTGTTGGAAAGAAAGTACGTATCAATGGTGAGGTTGGCAGACGCAACATCCAGGGCAGAAAGGTGCTTCGCTGTCTTCGAATGCCGTCCTATGTCTGCATTACCTCCTCACGCTATGAAAATAATCCTTTGCATTTTAAGCAAAACTCCTCACTATCACTATTTGTTTTTTCAAGAAATGAGTATTTTTTTTTTTAAGTTTATCGCTTAAAACACACTTGTTCTTCTTATTTTCACACAAGAATGATTTCGACAGTTTAACTTTAAAATATTAGTTGCACAGACAGAGTTGCAGTTAAGGGGAATTTTGATTTATTACAAAAAAAGTATGAATAACATACATAGTGGACTAAAGTGCAAAAATGGAATAATAAAAAAAAAACACGACAAAATAAGAAAAGGCAAGATTTTCAGCCCGTTACACAGGATGCAGGACTTTATTGAAAAAAAAGGCCTGTCCTGCGAAATATAGGACGAATGGGTGCCTTACCCATTCCCCAAAAGTGCTCATTTATTGCAATACATTCATTTTCGCTTAATTTTTTGGCACATGAATGTCCACACTTTTTATTTAAACAAGGAATTGGTTGAACAGGCTTACCATTTGGTTTTGTTTTTCGAAGACTTTCAGGTAATGGTATTTTGTAACCTCTCTTTCCTACACATATTTCTTCTTCAGTCTTACTGTCGCTATATGGCACTAGCGCACTTTTAGTTGAAAACTAAAATGAAATCCTGTTGATAATTACTTACCAATGATTTAACACAAACAATATTATAACATTAAATTAATTTCCTATAAAAAAAACTTACCTCCTCTTGTGAAAACGCCATAACACTCAAAATCAATTTTGATATAACCAACACTCCGCTGTTCAAAAAATATATGCGTGCACTTACATCAAATTTGTTTTTCTACTTAACTTTGTAACGGTACTTCCCACAGCTCTCATATTTTTAGTAGAGATGCGTAATGCAATAAATTATCGATTTCGATAAAAACCGAAATTCAGTAAAAGTGCTGTTTACATTTTTTTTGTGGTTATAGATCGATATATTGTTATATGAGCGAGAAAATATATAAACGAATGTACCCCAAATTGAGTTTCATAATGAAAAAACTCAGGAGCGATACTTTCATTGTCAAAAATTTCATTAAAAATTTTTGTTTAAATTTTGCTTGCTTTAAAGTTTAATCATATTTCACGCGTTGGTATTATAATTGTTTTATAATGGTGCGTACCTATTATTTATGCAAAACAAATATGTATATTTTGTTATAATTTATGTTTGGGGCACACGATGTGACATTTTCTTGTGTGTAGTAATTTTCATATATTCAAATATACTAATACAAATAACAAAATCTAATGTAGGCTATCTCTCTTTGATTTGATTGTTGAAATTCATTGAAAATGTAGGTTGCTGCTAATATAGAAGTATTACATATATGGTGGCAACCCACTTTTAGTACAGTTGCAGACAGTGAGCATACAAGCTTAATAAACAAATTATAGTTTTATTCCACCAAAACCTTCTGATATATAGAATTTTTATTGATTTGTGGACGGTAAAATGGGGTTGGCAACCCAGTTTTAGTACAGTTGCCGACAATAAGTATACAAACTGAATTATCAAAATGTAGTCTTATACGACGAAAACCGACGGAAATATAGCATTTTTATTGATTTGTGGACGGTAAAGGGGGTGTGGCATACTTTTTTCTTTAAACCATCTCGTACTTGAAAAAATCTACTGCCAAAATTTCAGCTCAATCGGCTCAGTAGTTTTGGAGTTTCTAGCCATCACACAGACATCGTTTTGCTTTTTATATACAGTGTTGTGCATATCAAAAGCAACCAAAAAAAGCCATTGTCAATTATACTTAGAAAATTTTCCGTTTTTGCTAAAATTCTAGTTTGATATATTTTTTTTTAATCATTAAAACACAAATTGTTAAAAAATAATTAAAGAGTTTTTATTCCTGCAGGTGATGCTGAAATTATGAGGGTTCTTTTCAATAACAAAACAAGCCTGCTATTTATCCAGTAAATAATAGTGTTTATTATTTTGAAATTAATTTTTGTATAAGAACCAGGGACCGAAAATAACTATTATGTTCCCTTGCTGATCTTAAAAACGGCAGGCTTGGCTGTAAAGTTTTTCAGCCTTATTCATAAACACATTTTAGAGGCAGCGTAACTTTAAACGGGCTTTAAACAAGAAAACGTTATTCATAAACATTTTTCGCAGTTGCTTAAGAGCTGCGTAACTTAAACGCCGAAATTGGCGTTTAAAGGCTGTGTAAATACAACCATGATTTTTGTTTTTCTTTTCGTTTAATATCAAAGACATGCTCCATATGCGCCCTTTGCAGTTTTTTTTAATGCGGCGGCCATTGCAAATACATAGGAATTCTTTATTTTTGTAGAGATTTTCTATAGTTCAGATACAAACCTAACAAACATAAGCAGCGAATGAAAAAATGTTTATGAATAACAATGCTAGCAAGGTTGCATAGCGGCTGCGTAAATCCTTGAAAAGTGCGTAACTAAACAAGCGTTGAAAGGTTGTTTAAGAAAATCTATTGAATAAGGCTATTTGACTTTAAGAATAAAAGGCAACATTTAACTGGTCTTTTTTGCCGTTTATTTTTTTTTTGACGGGAAATAATGATTATTTTCTGCTGGATATTTTTGAACCTGAAATTATCAATTTTTATAACAACTCCAAAGGCGGCGTTGATAATATGGACAAAATTGTTGCTACATATAGGTGCAAACGAAAGGTGGACAGATGGCAGTATATTTCATTTTTTTCACCTTATTTTTACTCTTTCTTGAAATGCTCTAATTTTTAATAAATAATATAAACGATTAAATCAATATTTGGTCACACAAATCGTTTCTAAAGTTATGGTGATGAATGAAAATTCATTGTGTCAAATTGACACAAAGGGACTCTTGTGTATGGAGGAACGGATGAGGGTTAAAGCTTACTGTGATGTTTGTTAAGTTATTTAAGGGAAGGGTTCCCTCATTTTGGACTAAAAAATCGATTTTTTTTTTTTTGCAAAAAATGAAAGCCACATATGTGTAGAATATGTGTGTAAATGGATTTTTCGATCCGACGAATATTTTTCGAATGGCAACGTCTTGACACCTATCTCACGCGCGCTACGTCCAAACTAAACTTTTAAAAAAACTTCAAACGCGCTTATCTCGAAACCACTTTTTCCGATCTAACTAAAACTCTCAGGCCTGATCTATTGATCCGATTCTCTTTATCTAAGAACTGTTTGGAAGTGCATGCTTTTTTGTACGCACTGAACTAACATCATGTATAAAAATTATTTATTTCTATTTTTTTAACGTTGTTGAAATGGAAAAAAACTAGCAATATTTGAACTTTTAGTTCTAATGTTCATTATTCAATGAATTTTACATGGATAATAACAATTTTAGTTCCAGTCATAGAAAATATCATTATCTTTAAGTAATAACAACAATTTTTGATTTCAGTCCACCACAAGAAGCGGCAGAATTTTAGTTAGGACACCATGTTTCGCGCGCAGGGGCCCACGTGTAAGGTGTATAGGGAAGTTTAAGTAAGATTTTTGTTCATAGCGGCAGAGTTTGCCTTCGCTATAGCTATATTCTTGCCGACTTGAACAAAGTTCAAGGCAAGAAGAGAATATTAATATTAAAACAAGGCAGAGATCTGCCGACTTGAATTAGTAGTTAAATTCTGATTTATTCTTTGCCAAGACCGGCTTTTTATATCTTTACAAAAACTGTATACTTAAAATCTAGATCTATAGTTAATCTATATTTACATATTAAAATACTTATGTTTAATTTTGCGTTTCATTCTCGCACTTAAATTAGTATCACCACATTTCATATTTTGGGTTGACGAATGAAATTTAGGCACAGTCATAAAAATTGAGTGAGTATTGAAAATGCACTCAATTCCGATGCGGAGTGTCTACAACATTCGCATGCATTGAGTGCAGCGCACATCGATAGTGCAGTGAAAGCATATTTGTCACTCAATGCATTGCCGCTTGTTTACGAAAAGAATTGATGAAACGTAGGGTCGGCAGTGTGTACATGTATGGGCACACTACACCCTCACCCTTAAGAGAAAAATTAGGGGTTACAATGATTTTTCTATTTGTATATTGTATGTTTACATTGTTTATAGAAATTTTAGGTATGTATTACAAGTAATATATTAGGAAATAGATTTATTATTTATTTTTGTATATATTTTGTATTTTAAGTGTATTTTAATTTCTTAAATTATTTTTGTATAATTTTAGTTGGTTGTTATGTACTTTTTTATGTACTCCATTATAATCTATTATAGTATTAACACCTATTCTATCTAATATTCTAAATGGGCCCTTATAAGGTAATTGATTTTTCTTCCTATCTTCT
This sequence comes from Pherbina coryleti, assembly GCA_943735915.1. Classification (NCBI taxonomy): domain Eukaryota; kingdom Metazoa; phylum Arthropoda; class Insecta; order Diptera; family Sciomyzidae; genus Pherbina; species Pherbina coryleti. The sequence goes on along the minus strand of OX030951.1, from coordinate 95,558,431 downwards.
ACTTTAAGTAAAACTAAGTCTCCTATATCTGCTTTAAGTGTATTCGTATAATCTAAATTCTTATTAGTACGTTTTTCTTTGGCTCGTATAAGCATTGCTTTGGCTTTATTTAGAGCAAAATTTAATCTGGCACGCATCTCGCTCAGATAGTTGTCAAAATCATAAAACTTTGTTTGTGACTCATAAATGTCATTTGGTAAGCGTGGTAGTTTTCCGTAGACTAATTCATGTGGTGTATACCCTGTGTCTATGTGTGGGGTCGTATTGTATGTAAAAGTAAAATATGGGATCCACTTGTCCCATTCGTGGTCAGTAGTTGATGTCAATAAAAATTCGTTCAGTACCCTGTGGTTTCTTTCAAGAGAGCCTATCGTTTGGTGATGGTATGGTGTTGAGAAGGTTTGTTTAATTTTTAAAAGTGTGCATATGTTACGCATTAGCTCGTTTTTAAATTCAGTACCATTATCTGATTTCAACACTTGAAAGTGGCCGTATTTCAGAATTACTTGCTCAACTAATGTTCTTGCAACAGTGTCTGCATCTTTTGTTGACATTGGGTGTGCAATTACAAATTTTGTTAGTTCGCATTGTACTGTCAATATGTAGCGGTACTCGTTTGAAATTCTTAATGGTCCTACAGTGTCAATTGATAATATCTGAAAACTATTGCTAGGGGTGTCTGTCAACGTGAGTGGCTCTATTGTGTGGAGTGTTTGTTTACTTTTTACACATTTGTCACAATGTGACACAAATTTCTTTACCATCTTGATCATGTTTTTCCAAACATATCGTTGTTTGAGTTTTATAAGTGTTTTCCTGATACCTAAGTGGTCGTTATTATGGTACTCGTTAATTAATTGAAATTTCGTTAGGTCGTCTTGTATCCTTTTTGGTGTTTCGTAAATGAGTATTCTTAGTTGAGGACTTTGAGGAATTTTTCTTTTCTTAACGCTTTCTAGTATTTTTATATATTCTTGTTTAAACTTTTTATTTGTAAATAATTGGAATATTTTATCGTTGTTGGCTAGCGCTAGCTCTTTAATATTCTCATTTTTCATTTTAGATATCAGTTTCTTCATAATCGAATCTAGATTCGTTGAATTATCGCTGTATCCTACGTGCACTATATTATTTTCAATATATATTTTAGTTTCATTATTCTTCGCCTCATAAAATTTTAAATTCTTCATATTCCTGACGTCAGTAATGGATGTACAGTCCCATATCGGAAGTTGATCAGACTTCTGGGTGTTGTCACCATCTACAAAAATTTCTTCATTACTATCCTTATTTTTTTTTAATGGCCTCTTTATTTGCCATGCCTCTTGTAATAACTAACGTTCTTTTTACTTTTTCATCGATTTCTTGTGGTATCATTTCTTTTAGAGTCTCAGAGTCTAGTTGGATTCTTGATAGTGCGTCTGCATTAGTGTTCATACTACCTTTTTTGTATATTATGTCATAGTCATAGTCACATAGATCTAGTCGAATCCTAGTCATTTTTGAGGAAGGGTTTTTGTGAGAAAATAAGGAGATCAGTGGCCTGTGGTCAGTTACTACTGTAAACTTTCTTCCGTAAAGGTATGGTTTGAAAAAGTTTATTCCCCAATGAATAGCTAATAGTTCTTTTTCAATGACTGGTTTATTCATGTCGTGCTTTTGCAAAGATTTGCTGGCATAAGATATTGGTAAATCTTTACCTATTTCGCCTTGCGATAATACCGCGCCTAAAGCATAATTTGAGGCATCAGTCGTTAAAATGAAAGGTTTGCTAAAATCTGGATATTGTAGTAAAGGTGGAGTTATTAATTTGTTCTTCACTGTATCGAAAGCTATTTGATGTTCTTCTGACCATGTAAATTTTGTGGCTTTCTTTAAGAGTGTATTTAGGCTTTTTGCAATGTCTGCGAAATTTGGAATGAACCTTCTATAATAGTTGCAGAATGCGACGAATCGCCTAACTTCATCTGCATTCTTTGGAACTGGATAGTTTTTTACAGTGTCGTATTTGGCTGGGTCAGTTTTGACTCCTTCACTCGTGATAAGATGTCCTAAATATACTACTTCTGGTCGCAAAAAACAACATTTGGCTGCATTCAATTTCAAATTGTGTCTTTGAAGTCTTTCTAAAACTTTTACTAAATTTTGGTTGTGGTGATTTATGCTACATCCATAGATAATTATGTCATCCACGTATAGAAAAGCATTTGATTCTAAGTCTGCTAGTGCAATAGTGAGCATGCGTTGGAAACTGTTTGAAGAGATTTTCAGTCCGAAAGGAAGCCGTTTGAATTGAAAATGTCCGTTTGTTGTAGAGAAGGCTGTCAAAGGTCGTGATTTGTTTTCTAGTTCAATTTGATGGAATGAACTGGTCATATCAAGGGTTGAGAACCATTTTGCTCTACCTAACTTGTCTAGAACATCTTCTAGTCTCGTTAAAGGGAATTTGTCATTGACGATTTTGTCATTTAACTTTCTAAAGTCGACCACAAGTCTCCATTTCTTTTTGTCCTCTGTATTCTTTTTTGGTACCAAAAGGAGTGGAGCATTGTATGGACTGAGTGATGGTTCGATAATATTGTCCCTTAGCATTTTCTGAACTTGTTCATTTATCACGTCTGTTTGGGCGTGCGGTAGTCTGTAATTTTTGACGTATACTGGTATGTTGTCTGTCGTTGTTATGTTTTGTTTATAAAAGTTATTGGTTGTTAAAGGTTCGTTATCTAAGTGAAATACATCTTGAAATTTTTTAAAAATGTCTTTTAATTCGTCTTTAATTTTTGTGTCATTACATTGTATATCTAGTATTTCCAAAATTTTACTGAAACGATTTTGTGGGTGTATAGGTCTTTTGCTGTCGTAATTTAAAATATCGTATTTATTTAAAGAATCGGTTTCCAACTGAATGCCATTCAAAATCACTTCTTCATTTGTTGTATTTAAAATTTTTATGTGTGTCATGCCGTTTTTTGGAGCTATTGAGTTACTAAGAAAAATACCTTCTTGTACTTCTTTATTTAAAATTACTTTGTCTTCCGTTAGTTGCTGTTTAATTGGTTGAATAATTTCTGTTCTTGGTGGCACTTTTATTATTAATGTGTTATGCGGTTTTGAGTGCATAGGCAATGTAATGTGTGAATCGTCAATTAAAATCGAAATAGTGAATGTTTCGTAGTCAATTTTGCAAAGGAATTTGTTCAAAAAGTCTCTACCTAATATACCATCGGTTTCAATTGGGAATTCGAATTTTACTAGTTGAAATTCATGTTTACAGTGTTTCTCTCCAAAATTAAGGTTTAGATTAATGCTACCTAGTGAAAAAGTTTCTTCGGTTGTAATGCCTGTTAACTTGCATTTTTGGTCTGGGTTATAAAAATCATCATTTACCTTTTTACTGATTTTGCATAAAGAAATATCAGCACCTGTGTCGATCAGAAAAGTCATAAAATTATTCTTGTATTTTATTTTTATAAAGTTAGAATTTGTATCCGAGATTTTAAAAATCTTTAATTTTGGCTGATCGGAAAGACTATGTCTTCCGAGCCCTGCTCGTTTCCCTCATTGTTTACTATTCGTATGTTTCGGTTTGTGTGGTTATTTGTGTATCTGTTGTTTTGGTTCTTATTTCGGTTGCTGTTTCTGCCTTGGTTAGCGTAATTATTATTGTTTCTGTTTTGGTTGAAGTTGTTGTTGTGGTTCAGATTTCTGTTATTGTAAGTGTTTTGATTTTGGTTCCTATTGAAATTATTGTTGTATGTTCTTGGTTCATTGTACCTATAGTTTGTGTTTACGTTTTGTCTTGAGATATAGCGGGTGTTATTATTGTTTTGATGTTGGTTAAATGACCGTTGAAAGTGCATGATTGCATTTGGTGAAGTCAACGACTCATTTTCGAGTTCGAGTGCTAATTCTGTTGCTTCCAATAAGTCTTTTGGTCGCGCAGCGAAAATAGTTGATTTCAAATTTTCATTTAGACCTTTCTTAAATGCGTCGAGTGCAATTTTGTTATTGCATTTTATTATGACGTTTTTCTCGAGTTCTGTGGCTTGAGTTCCTAAACTTTCGATTCCAAGTCTATTTAGCCCTTCTATTATGTTAAGTAATTGTTCTTTGTAAGTATGTATTCTCAAGTTCCGTTGATGTAAATTGTTAAGTTTTGTCTGTAATTGTGATATGGTTGTGTTATCTTTGTATCTGGTTTTTAATTGTTGTTTTAGAATCTCAAAGTTTGATGGTTTCGAATAGCTACCTAATGCGGTGCGAACATTAGCCGTTAATTTTGCATGGTATATGTATTGTAAGAAATCGATCTTACCTTCATCGTTTAACGTTTTGTTAATCAATTCGGCTGTAATAAGGCTTTCTAAGTCTCTGAAATTGCCTGAAAAAGTGGGTAATGCCTTTGAGGCGGTTTCTAGACATTATTTTTATTGATTCTCCTTGTTCTTGTTCTTCTTCTTCTATTCTTATTTCACCCTCGGTTGTTTTAAGCTGTTCTGAGATTAATTTTATTGAGTTTGAATGAATGCTGCTGAACTCTAATTTCAAAGCTACTAACTCTTTGCTGTCTTTGTATTGATTTGCCAAAAAGTCAAATTGTTCTTTTAAATCATCTAGCTGCTGTTGCTTTGCAAGTAGTGTGGCTCTTGTGTAGCCTCTAGTATAACTTTTTCTTATGTTTTTGAATATTCTATCTACCTCTTGAATAATATTTTCCATCTGTTAAAATTTTTTTTTTTTTATAAATAAGTTTTTTTTTTTTTTGTTCTTTTGTTTTTGTTTAAACCATTTTTATGTAGAGTATATAATATTTTTTTTTTGTATATCTTCATTTTTACAATTAAAATTAATAAAGAGCAATGTGTAATTTTTGCATAATTAACTATTTATATAAAGCAATAATTTGTTTATGACTCTTAATTATAATTATTGGTATTATTACTGTATTTTTATTATTATTTTTATACATTTTGTATAAAGACTCATATTTGTGTTGGATGGTTTATCTCCAGCAACGATAATTCAAGACGTTTTATTTGTTTTTGGCGCATTCGATTTAACTGCAGCTTCTTCAGCTGATGCTTCCCTTGAACCAAAATCTGGTATCTTTTTGTCCTTGGTTTTTTCATTTTTGGCGTTGTTTGGTGCAGATTCAAAATTTTATTCGTTGTCTTTAAAACTGGAAGAATTTCCATTTCCTTCGGCATTGGCTGTTTCTGAATGTATTCCATATGTGCCAATATGGAACTGAATTCCAGGAAAAGCAAATCAAAAGATTTCAGGTAATGGGCAGGATCGCCATGTAAGGTGTATGGGGAAGTTTAAGTAAGATTTTTGTTCATAGCGGCAGAGTTTGCCTTCGCTATAGCTATATTCTTGCCGACTTGAACAAAGTTCAAGGCAAGAAGAGAATATTAATATTAAAACAAGGCAGAGATCTGCCGACTTGAATTAGTAGTTAAATTCTGATTTATTCTTTGCCAAGACCGGCTTTTTATATCTTTACAAAAACTGTATACTTAAAATCTAGATCTATAGTTAATCTATATTTACATATTAAAATACTTATGTTTAATTTTGCGTTTCATTCTCGCACTTAAATTAGTATCACCACATTTCATATTTTGGGTTGACGAATGAAATTTAGGCACAGTCATAAAAATTGAGTGAGTATTGAAAATGCACTCAATTCCGATGCGGAGTGTCTACAACATTCGCATGCATTGAGTGCAGCGCACATCGATAGTGCAGTGAAAGCATATTTGTCACTCAATGCATTGCCGCTTGTTTACGAAAAGAATTGATGAAACGTAGGGTCGGCAGTGTGTACATGTATGGGCACACTACACACGGAAATGTGCATTTTGTAGCCGCCATTTTGAATTTTTTCAACTTTTTCACTTTTTTAAATTCTCTGATAATAAACTAATATAATCATCAAAACCAAAAGTTCGTTCGCCTCATCATTGTCCTACAACAAAAATACAAACTTTGCCTTATTTTTGTCCATAATGAGGGAACCCTTCCCTTAACCCATTAAGTCCGGGAAGAGCACAATTTTAATATGATGTTTGAGACTTATTTTCTGCTATTAAAAATTGGAATAAAAAATTCCAAACATACCTATTCTACTATTTTTAGGGTCGCTCTTTCGATTAGTGCGGTCGGATTTGCAAAATAATGACTTTTGGAACCAATATGGCGCATTTTAATTAAAAAAATAACGAAATTTTTTGCGTTTTTCTTTTTTGTGAATCTTTTTCGCATAAATAAAGTTACTGAATCGGTGCCAAACTAAAACCAAAAGTGCACAAAATATCTAAAGTATAACTATGAATATTTTTTTTTTTGGTTTGAATCAACCTAACCTCTTCAATATATCAATACGTAAAAAATTAACGTTATTTGGTAAATTATGAGTATTATTAATAAAATTTACATCTCTAATAATATAATCGTCCCAAAAATATATAAAGAAGGGGTTTTTGAGATCGCTGATCACGAATTTGAGGTAAGATTTTCAAAATTTAAGATGGCGGATCTGTAGCTGATTAAATTTCATGAAATGTCTGTTAGCCGTTTTATAAACGCTTCCTAACTGGAACCTTGTAAAACCTTTATATTTTTATAATTCAAACGAAGTTATCTAGCATTTGTAAATTAAGTCTAATATTTAATATTGAAATATTCGTAATTTTAGATACTTTAAAAATCCGAAATCCTAAGGAAAAATAAATAAAAAAAAAAAAAATTTTAAAAAAACAAATAAAAAATAAACAAAAAAACAAAATAAAATAAAAACATAAAAAAAAATTAAATAAAAAAAATAAAAAATACCTGGTTTGAGTTGGGAAAATTTATACAACGACTAACGGACGGAAACAATCAAACATCGTAAACACCCCGTATAATAAACATTATCACATTAGTTTCATTTCATGAAATTCAATCGGCTACAGATCGACCATCTTGAATTTTGAAAATCTAACTGCCTTATACACATTTTCTTGTAATTTTGAAGATTTTATGAAATTTGGTTGGCCATATTGAATCCGCCATCTTAAATTTTGAAAATCTTACCTCAAATTCGTGATCAGCGATCTGAAAAACCCCTTCTTTATATATTTTTGGGACAATTATATTATTAGAGATGTAAATTTTATTAATTATACTCATAATTTACCAAATAACGTTAATTTTTTACGTATTGATATATTGAAGAGGTTAGGTTGATTCAAACAAAAAAAAAAAAATATTCATAGTTATATTTAGATATTTTGTGCACTTTTGGTTTTAGTTTGGCACCGATTCAGTTACTTTATTTATGCGAAAAAGATTCACAAAAAAGAAAAACGCAAAAAATTTCGTTATTTTTTTAATTAAAATGCGCCATATTGGTTCCAAAAGTCATTATTATGCAAATCCGACTGCACCAATCGAAAGAGCGACCCCAAAAATAGTAGAATAGGTATGTTTGGAATTTTTTATTCCAATTTTTAATAGCAGAAAATAAGTCTCAAACATCATATTAAAATTGTGCTCTTCCCGGACTTAATGGGTTAATCAGTTAAATCAGCTTTTGCAAAAATCGCCATTTCAGTTACAGAAATAATAATTTTTAACCAAAAATACCTACATATTTTACAATTTTAACGGGAAAAAATTAAATTTTTTCTCCAAAAAGACATCAACATAGAGGTTATTTTCAAAGTAGTAGACTTGCAGCAATAAATAATAAAAAACTGTTAAATAATAAGCAATTTCAGAAAAAACAACAGGGTGACGTTCAATACATTTTGTTACATCAATACATTTTGTTGCGCTTAACCACATAATGTAAATCAAATTGGGAATTTAACAAAAACCAGGTTTATTCTTTTAGAAAAAAAAAAAACAAAAAGTAAACATAAAGTATACAATTCAGCCATACATAAAATTTCCATCCCATTTTTTTTCTTTATTTTTTTACAAAAAATTAAAAAAGTCAATAGCTAGTTGAATTTGTATTGAAAATTTATTAAGACTTCACGTTTTACAATATACAGCCGTGCTCAAAAGAACTAGGCACCCTTTAAAACCACCTGAAACAAAGCGATTTGTTAGTTTTCAACCAAACTAAAAACGCAGAAGATGTTTGTTTTAAATTATTTATTAAAGAATATTAATACTTTGTTGGTCCCCCCCTCATTTTTATGACCTCCCTTACTCTACGCACCATACTATAAACTAAGTTTTTGCAGGTTTCTTCAGCTATGTTGTCCCATTCTATTTTCAAAGCATTTTTAAGGCCTTCTTCTCATGTAATGTTGTGTTTCCTTATTGCCTGCTTTAATTGTGACCACAAATGCTAGATGGGATTTAAGTCCGGCGACTGGGCAGGCCAATCAATAAGCGGCACGTGGTTTTGTTGAAACCAGCGCATAACTGTAGCGGACTTGTGGCAAGGTGCGTTATCTTGTTGGTAGACAACGTTTTCCATGTTGGTATCGCCAAAAATCCGTGTAAAAGATGATATAAGTGCATTGTTGAGCGTATGTATGTAGCGTTCGCTATTCATACGACCCACGCAAACAACCATTTCACCTACTCCACTCGCAGCCATGCAACCCCAGACCATTATACTGCCTCCTCCGTGTTTAACAGTAGGTACCAAGCAGTCGGGGTTATATTCTTTACCTACTCGACGCCTTACGTAGGTAACACCAGGTCTTCCAAAATTCTACAAAAATCAAAAAAATAAACGTGATTTTAGCTCGTATAATTTTAATGGAAACTGTGTTCTTAGGTGATGAAAGTAATTTTTTCATTAGTTAACAATCTTAGTAAACACACCTGGAAATATGACTCATCAGACCACACTACATTTTCCCAATCTTGTTCAGTCCAATCTTGATGCTCCAAGGCCCAATTTAGTTGCGCTTCCACGTTCTTAGGTGAAAGCCATGGCTTCTTCCTAGCTCGGCGACCATTCAATCCTGCTGCTGCAAGACGTCTTCTCACCGTTTGAGAGCTGATTTTGCATCCTGAACTGACTTCCAACTCAGCAGCTAGCTGAGAAGATGTTTTTTTTCTATTTCTTAAAGACGATCACACCAACTGCCGGTCCATACGGCTAGTTGTCACCAGTTTTCGGCTTGTTTTTGGTTTGTTTTCATGAGATGCAGTTTCGACATAGCGTTTTAGAGCATTCTTGACACCACATCTGGAACACTTCATTACTTTGGCAATTGATTTCTGCGAATATCCTGATTCATGCAATATTTGTATTTTTACGCGGTCATCATGCAAAATTGGTTTGCATTTTCTTCGGTTTCCACTAGAATTCATGTCAAAAAATTTCACTTCTATGATATTATTCAATTTCCGTTTTTATATTGACTAAACGACAAGTAAACTTATGATAACTAAATTTGGAAAAATTGTATAGTTTAGCACTTTCGACAAGAACATCTCACAAAGTAGACTGTATGGCCTTATAACCGGTTTTAAAACTTTTTGTTTTTCTCTTTTGTTAAGTGTAAATAGAAAATAATAATTAAAGATTAATAACACGGTGTTACAAAATGAAAACAAATCAAAAAACTTGCCTCAAGACATAGAAGAGGTAGTAGGCCTGATTGAACATAAGATAACTGCATACTTAGTTTTTTGAATATACCCTCAAAATCGGGATTTGTGGTCAAAAAACCGATTTTAGGTAGGTGCATGTATAGTTTGTTATGTAACTCCGTTATATCTAGCTCAATTTTAAAAATTTAAACATTGATAAAAAGAAGAAAAATATACCCTTAATATAATATACAGACCGTTTTTTTACAAAAAGAATTGACAAAGTTACAGGTAAAATCATTTGAAAATTTCTCATTTTTTTTTTAATTTTTTCAACTTTAACAACGTTTTGTGAACAAATTTTGTTTTGTGGCACTATTAGTTTTAGCAGGATTCTGAAAGCCTGTTAAATTTTGCGTTCAACAAGCTATCATTTACTTCAATTGGCTGAAATACAAAAGCACTATCGAATTTTTAGTATTCGTAATAAAATACAAAAAAATTTTTTTTTTTTTCTAAAAATGTTTTTTTGACCTTTTTCGTTTAAATATATTATCATAAAGCTGGTGTATTGCCCGGATGTGACGGAACTGTTTGCACTTTTCAACCACAAACACGCTCCGAATGAGTGGCGTTTGTTTATTGAGGGATCTTGCAAGAGTATGATTTATTTAAAAACTTTTTGTGTGATTCTTGATATGTTAAATTCTGATATATGTATATCGCCGACTTAAAGGCTCTAACAATACTGTTTGGAATGCAAGGTGGATATACCAAGTATCCTTGCATTATTTGCGAATGGGATAGTCGTGCGACTAATAAATATAAGGATGTTCCACCATGCTTAGAACATCCTACACGTGTTTCACTTGATTGCCCTTTTCTTCCCACTAATCTATCATCTCATTTTCGAACCAAGGCAGACTTGACTGAATAGGTATTCCACCTCGAACCAAGGCAGACTTGACTGAATAGGTATTCCACCTGAAATCCTTGGTTCAAAGATAAAAAAAAAAAATCTGATTGCAGCGTTTCCTAGGTTAAGTGAGGCCAAAATCAAAGAAAGTATCCTGCACGTTCAAATCTTTTATTAAAGTTATTTATTCATTTCGGTTATTCTAAGGTTTATTTGTGGGCCCACAAATTTGGAAAATTTTCTTGGACACTGATTTCGTTTCTAAATTAAATCCAGTTGAAAAAAAGAGCTTGGAATAGTTTTATTTCGTTATGCATTTATTTCCTCGGCAAGAAGAAGAGTCGAAATTACTTAGATGTTGTAAATGAATTTTTAAGTGCCTACGAAAAAATGGGCTGCAATATGTCAATCAAAATACATTTTTTGCACTCCCATATAAACTTTTTCCCGAATAGCCTTGGGCAGTTTAGGGATGAACAAGGAGAAAGGTTCCACCAGGAGATGGAAGCTATAGAAACCGGCTTTTAGGGAAAAAATTCCATAAACATGCTGGCAGACTACTGCTGGTCCCTAAAACGTGAAATCGATTACAATATATATAAACGAAAAAGGTCAAATTAACATTTTTAGAAAAAAAAAAAAAAAAAAAAAAATTTTTTGTATTTTTTTACGAATACTAAAAATTCGATAGTGCTTTTGTATTTCAGCCAATTGAAGTAAATGATAGCTTATTGAACGCAAAATTTAACAGGCTTTCAGAATCCTACTAAAACTAATAGTGCCAAAAAACAAAATTTTTTAACAAAACGTTGTTAAAGTTGAAAAAATTAAAAAAAAATGAGAAATTTTCAAATGATTTTACCTGTAACTTTGTCAATTCTTTTTGTAAAAAAACGGTCTGTATATTATATTAAGGGTATATTTTTCTTCTTTTTATCAATGTTTAAATTTTTAAAATTGAGCTAGATATAACGGAGTTACATAACAAACTATACATGCACCTACCTAAAATCGGTTTTTTGACCACAAATCCCGATTTTGAGGGTATATTCACAAAACTAAGTATGCAGTTATCTTATGTCTAACTAGACCTACAACCTCTACTATGTCTCGAGCCGAGTTTATTTTCACTGTTACACCGTGTAATTGCTTTGTATCATGTGAATTTATAGGGTGCCTAGTTCTTTTGAGCACGGCTGTAACTTCTGAACCCTTTAAAACCACATCTTCATTTTATATCATTGAAAAGGTATAACCTAACGTAAAAACGTAAAAAATGAAAATTATAAGAAAGAAAAAAATTATAGCACGTATTGCTGGCATGGTATTAAACTTAACCTTCACCAGCTCAGAAAACTTTTGTAACACAACTGCTCAGAAGAGTCTGAAAGACTCCGCTATGATTTTATGAAGAAAAACAGATTATTCAAATGTTACTTTTTAATATTAATGTTTTTAAATTCAGTTTATTTAATATTTATTAACTTTTAACTAAAAGCAGTGTTATTTTATTTTAATGATTTGTGAGTAAATATTTAAATTTTATATATTATATACATATACGTACATACGTCAAAATTTTAACAATTTTTATGACATTTATCACATTGTATTAACTTTGTGGAATGCTCTGAGCAAACATTTCTTTTACATTTATCACAAAGTTGTTTTGACATACGACCAATTTTGCTTGGGCATATATGACAACGATTTTTAGATTTTGCCCCGCTCGAATTGGATGATTCTCCGGAACTTGGAATGCCGAGAACTTCATCTATGGCAGATATATGTGATTTGGTAATACCTTTTTTCCGCGAGCATTGATTTGATCAATTCTAATGCGACCTCACTTATGAATATTTTTCTTTTAGAACGAGATTTGTTTGCATTCCACTCCGGATACAATGAGTTCCAAAGCTGAAACTCCACACACATCAATTATGTTTTGGAAAAATACCACTGTCCACCGGTTTGTTTTGCGCCGCACAGAATACGAGTGGCACAGCTTGTTCAATATATCTACACCTCCTTTAATTTCATTATAAAAGGGAACCTTTTACCTTTAGGTTCCTTAAACAACCTTACCTTTTCCCGGTAAGGAGCGCATGAAAGCAGTTGCTAGAAGTCACGTTTACTGGCCGGGCATAGATATGGATGTTACAACATATGTACGTTCAAAATTGTCAACAATGCGCAACAGCAGGCAAATCACCGGTCAAACATACATTAAAGTCATTGCCGATGGCAACAAAACCGATGGAACGTCTACACGTTGATATTGCTGGTCCATGCAATGCAATGTACTATCTTGTGGTAGTCGAGCGGTTTGTGGATATGCTTAAGCGTGCACTTAAAAAACTTAAAAGCGAGGGAACCAGTCTGGAGAATTTGGAAACTTTTCTGCAAACCTATCGTTCAACATCTAATCCAAATGTACCAGATGGCAAATCACCAGCCGAGGCGTTCATTAACAGAAAGATCAAGACCACATTGATTTATTGAATCCACCTTCAGGCCCGCAAGAAGTTCATGAAAATGTACAGCAAAATAATCAATACAATAAAAAGCATGGTGCGAGAGGAGTTATAAGGAGAGGAGTTATAAAGTTGGCGACTGGCTATTTGCACGGGTATATCGCAACAATCACGAATTTTGGATTCCTGGCACTTTTATGGAACGAGTGGGTGCAGTGAATTATAAAGTCCTAATATTGTATACCAATAGGAAACTCATTCGGTCGCATGCAAACCAACTAAAAGAAAGACATGCAAACATTCCGGAAACTGACAGAAACCCCAGTAGAATTCTGTACGATACGTACGAGTTACTTAACACTCCAACACAGCGACGCGGTACGGTTCAGAGTAGTGCAGAATCAAGAAAAGAGACTTCAAACTCAACAAGTCTAAATGAAACCTCAGAGCAGGACATAGATCCAAATGAGAACACTCACAGCATAAATGAACAATCGTTCTGCTACAGCACGCCAGAGCAAATAATGCCAAGGACCTTCACACGTAGAGAAATCAACCCTCCAGTGTGGACAAAAG